>OY728138.1:1697897862-1702897862 GCA_963277665.1 Viscum album | reverse complement strand
CTAACATAAGTAGGGATTCACAGAGGAATAGTGCTGGCTCAGATGTCCCTAAACACATATCCCTCAGAGGTCCGAGCCCTAATGCACCAGTCGTATTGTATTCATCGAGTACCTGGAATGGTCGGTGAACCCTGATGAATACTTCGCTCCCGACATGTCGTCCTACCGAATTTTTAGTAGCTTTTTATATGGAAAATTCACATCATTGTAAGGTCAAGGTAATCGAAACCCTGTCATTCCACTACTGAGACATGTAGAAGGCTCACTACAAGGTCCACCATCTAATCAAATTGTACCCATGCTTGATGGGAATTTGGTCACAACCTCAAGACAGTCCTTAGCTACCATTGATTTGGGATTACCTCGGACCTAAGGGGTATCTGTCATTGAATCTTGTAAATACCTAGAAATCCCGTGGAATTATTTTTAATACATGGAAATTTTACAAGTCCATGAAAACTGACGGCGCCTGATTACGAGGCCCGGTGTGCCTGGAATAAATTTATAAAGTTTTGTTCGGGTACGTTCAGTAAACGTACGAGCAAGTTTTTATAACTTTTAAACCAGTGATCAGAATAGAAATCTAAGGGAACTGTTGAACTCACATCACCAGTATTCACTTAAGAATACCTCTACTTCTATGGCAATGAGTCGAGGATAGAAGTTATTTTTTGGGTTTTTTTAAAAACAAATAATAATAAAATAAAGTGCCCTACACTTTATTTTATTTACAATTCCATTTGGTGTGTGGTGGTTAAAAACCTCCTCATAATGGTTGCTGGTGGACCACCGCACCTTATCCTCACATGAGAGGTTATGTTGGTGGGGCCCACCCGAACACAACCTCCCATGAGAGGATTAATGTGGTGGGGACCACATGGGATCTTAACCCCTTAAACTCCCCATTAAAGTGGAGAAACCCACAGATTCCAATTAACAATGGGGATCCACTTCACCTCCCCATTATTAAATTTGTAACAACTCTCATCAATTAATAAGGTGGATCCTATTTAATTAAATAATTCACAAATTTAATTCATGACAACAACTAAAATAATAGACAATCTATTATTTCTTTTGGGTTGGCATCTTTCATTTGGTGGAACTTTGGAAGAGGAGATATGGGGAGAAAATCTCCCAACGAAGAACTAAGAATGCTCCACTGACAAAGAACGTCGATCCTCTTCGACTTCTTCCCCAGACACCTATCGACGTGGAGCGTCTTCCAAAAGCCGACACAACTTGGGTTTGGAAGTTCTTGGCGGACGTGACGAATGACGATTCTCTTCGTCTTCTTCCCAAAACTCCATCAAAGAATGAAAAATGATAATAAAAAGGTAGGGGGTTTACATTGAGTAATACACCTTTGTTTTCCTCATATTCGTTTGAAAGAAATTGATGTGAAGGTTTATAAGAAATTGTTGTTCATTGTTCTCATTTGATGAACCAATTTCTATAACCTCTAAACACGGAGGGTGTGGGACAAACTAACATGGCCCGACTCCCTCTGCCGATCTTTTGTGATGTTTCTTCGGCTTGGAGATGAGGCGACGACGACGAAGGCGACAATGACAAAGGCTACGCTACCTACGGCCTCCTCGAATCTCGCCACCCTCGTGGCGCACCAATGCTTCTGGCCAACCATCCGGCCCGCACCGACCCCAGCCGCCCCGAACCGGCCTGCACGGCCTGCCCCGTGGCCTCTCAGCGCCATGCACGCACCCAACACGACATCCCTCACACCCTGACCAGCGCCCGGCCGGCCAACCCGCACCCTGCGGGGCCTCCCTGTGCCCTTCCCGTTCCCCGCACAGCCTCCCATGCGCCCTGCCCTGCGCCCAACCTGCCTGCCCAATGCCTCGCCGGCCTGCCCAGTGCCCAGACGACCTACCCCGCGCCCTGAGTGGCTTGACCGTGCCCTACCTATTGACCCGACACCCTTCCTACGCCCCGCGCGGCCTCCCGGCGCCTTGCCAATCACCCGGGCCGAGTCGCGCCCCTCGCAGTGCTGGCCGAACCGGCCCCGACCTCCAGGAGAAACCGCCACCATAGTCCGCTAGGCCAGGCCGAATCTTGCGGGCTGATCTGGTCGACCCAGATCGGGTTGGCCCAATCTGGGTTGGGCCGAGTCGGTCCGACTTGGTCGGACCGTGCCCAGGCCCATTACCGACCTCTTTACATTCTTTGGGAATATCATTGGCACTAGACGTCCATTCGATAAATCGTCGGTGGCATTGGTATTCTTGGAACACGACGGTCCCTTTCAGTATACCCCACTGGATTTCAGGGTATAGTTGAGATATGTTCAGGTTGGATCGTACATGAATCCAACCGGGCCCTTGAGACTAAAAATCTTATAACTCACATATCGGGCGTCCGATTGACGCACCATCTATTGCGTTGAGACCCCTATGATGAGGTGGACATTTGAGATACTTCTACATGGGACTTCCGTGATAGTTGAAGTATCAACTTATAGCTTGTGGAGCAGACCCTCCTGGAGGCGGTAGAGTAGACTACGGAGACCTAGTAGCTAGATGAGACTTGATGATTGCTTGACCAATTCGACTCGGAGTGATTCGACTAGCCATGTTGGGATCGCTAGGTAATTGGCGGCAGACCCAGGGAGGAGGAGCACTTGGTAGTTGGAGGTAGACCTGCGGTACTCAACAGGAGGAGTACCTCTGCAGGCTATTAGGGGAAGTTCCTTGTAGTTGGTGGTAGACCCAAAGTGGGGAGTGCCTCTGTGTGAGCGCGGAAGACCCACGATACTCAAAAGAGGAGTACCTCAGCAGTCCATGGTTAGTGGGAAGTGACTGGTATTTGGCGGCAGACCCACTGTACTCGAAAGAGGAGGAGTTCTCTAGTAGCCATGGTTTCGACAATGTGAATAAAAATCGGGGTTGAGCAAAGTTAGTGACTTTTGTGTTTGACTCATGATTGAGATGGATTAATTTATAATGTAGGTATATGTATGGGCATATACCTAAGTGTGGATATATAGTGATTTTATACTTGTTATTTATCCTTGTTGGATTTTAGAGACATTGAGGGTCTCGGGGTCTCTACAGAGTATTGTTATACTCACCCCTGCACGAGCTATGCCTGCACCTCACTGTGTTGGTTGCAGATGACGGGCATTGCTGACTGAGGATCAAAGTAGCAGGACTGGACGGTACTCGGAGGTGGACCTTATGACGAGTCGGTACATGGAGGAGACTGACTGATGTGGATTTCTGTGGAGGCCATCTGTACTTACCCTTTAGGTAGAAACCCCGGAGGATGACCGAGTAGCGGATTTTCTTTTCTTCAGTTGTAATTGATTTTCAGTTGTACCTGTACATTCCTGTTGGGCTTGTATTTCCGACCCCTTTTACTTTCCAAAAATTATTTTATATACAACTTTACTTAGTGTTTATTTTCATCTCATCCTCTGTTGTGTGTGATTTCAGTTTATAATGGAAATTCCTTCCCAGTTTTAGGTACTCACACCTTTGGTGCTAGTCTCCAGACCCTGGCCTATGGAAGGCAAGCTTGGGGTAGTCACGAAACGGGCCCCAGGGGACGGGTCGTGACACATTGGTATCAAAGGAGTCAGTTCTACCGCAGAACATAGGGATCTGATATTTATTTTCTGTGAAGCAATAGTGTTAAGGGTACAGAGTGTGGTTTTCAGTTCTGGGAGTCCAGTGTTGGTGTGGCGGCCGATGTATCCATACACCAGGACCCTGACTACTAATTTCCAACTAAGTGCATGAAAAAATTGATTACTTGTGTGTTTTAAAAGTTTTATTAATGTCAGCTCAACCAGGTCAGCTGACCAGGTAAAATATTTGACTGTGTCACATCTGTTTCATTCAGGATTCATCCCCACGGATGACTAGTTAGAGCCCCTAGAGTCGTACGCACAGATAGCCAACCGAGAGACGAGGCCTCGATGCATGGCCCTTTTCCAGTGGAGGCACTAGCGGTACCACATCCTGTTGGGCCACCGATTCCACCATCCCAAGTAGCAGATGATGCACGCCGCTTGAGCGCATTTCACGAGTTCCAGGGGCAAAGGCCACCTAGGTTCAGAGGAGAGACGAACCCACATGTGGCTGCAGATTGGTCGGAGGTTGTGGTGAGAGTCTTTAGACAAGTAGGGACACCAGCCGACTTTATGGTGATCCTTGCCGTGAGTCTCCTTCAGCCAGCTGCAGGCAGATGGTGGAGACTGATTCTCTAGGTGCATGAAAAGGCGACACTACTCTAGGATGAATTCGAGAGCCTATTTCAGGTGGGGTTTGTCCCAGCCACCCTATGAGAGGTGAGGATACAGGAGCTATTGCATCTATAGTAGGGTAGCATGACTTTAGCTCAATACACATCGAGGTTCACAGGCCTCTCACGCATCTCCACATATATTGTGCGAGACCCATTTTTCAGGGCTCAGACCTTCAAGAAGGGGATCGGGAGAGAGATTTGGGCTTCAATGATATCACCCAGCATCCTGATGTAGGCGGGGGTGATAGAGAGAGCCCTCATGGTGGAGAGTTTCCTTACTGATTAGTCTCCGGCAACGAGACCCACCACTAGTCGACATGCAGTGGAGTCTTCTATAGCTGGAAGTAGACATATGACACAGAGGTCCAAGAGGACTAGACCCACGGGTGGACGATCGTATGACTCAGAATCGGTTGTACGGGGCACCCGGAGAGGAGACAAAGCCAGTCATTCTAGGAGAAGACAATGTTACTCATGCGGTGGTCATAGTCACATGGCTCGTGACTGTCCGACCTGCCATTCAGATGATTATTAGATGGTCGAAAGAATTCCCATGCAGAGATAGAGATTCGATCGAGGAAGTCTGTAGGGAGCAGGAAGCCGTGGTAGGGGATCTGGTCGTGTAGTAGGTAGTGGGTGACGATTCGAGGTGTTACTGTCATCGGCACCAAGAGGTCCACCCCGACTGCAGGGAGCAGGCGGATAGGGGAGATCTCAGCTCCAGGAAGCTGAGGCTTACAATCATGGCGCTCCAGAGATGATTTAAGGTACAATCTATGTCTACTCCACCTTAGCTGTAGTTATTATAGACACTGGTTCAATTCACTCTTTCATTTCCACTGCCCACGTCCGGAGCTCAGAGTTTCTGATAGAGTCGTTGGCTCGATCTTTACGGCTAGAGACTCCTACAGGAGCAGACTCAATGATTATGCACTGGTGCCGGCATTGTGAGCTTACTATCGAAGGTGAGAGCTTCGGCTGGGATATCCTCGTAGCGGGTTTGATGCCTTATGAAGTCATCTTGGATATGGACTGGTTATCTACAGTCCATGCTCAGATCTACTGTATTAGGTGAAAATTGTGGTGTGTCCTCATGGATGGGGCAAGGTTCACCTTCATTGGTGAGAAGGGAGCCTTTGAATCCCAGGACAGACTTAATCGGAGGAGGGTGCAGCTGATCACTCAACAGTTGGCTTGTCTTGCCCTCAGATCAGTTTATGTAGAGAGTTCGAGAAATCCTGTAGTGGTGGACCAGTACACAGATGTTTTCCCTGATGATGTTCTAGGACTACCTCCTCGCAGAGAGTTGGACTTCTACATTAACCTGTACCCTAGGATGACACTGATATCTACTCCAGCATATTGGATGACTCCTGCTGAGCTTTGTGAGCTATGGGTACAACTGAAGAACTTATACGGGAAGAGATTCATCTAACCCAGTGTTTCTCCCTGGGCAGCCCCAATTCTATTCGCCAAGAATGCAAATGGGTTCTTGAGGTTTTGTGATGACTACCGTCACCTAAACCAAGTGACCGTGAAGAATAAGTACCCACTCCCAAAGATTGACGGCCTCTTTGATCAACTGAAGGGTGCACGGTGGTTCTCAAATATAGGCCTCAGATTAGGCTATCATTAGCTCAGAGTTCAAGATGGGGATGTACAGAAGACGACCTTCAGATGTAAGTACAACCACTTTGAGTTCTTGGTTATGCCTTTTGGCGTAACCAATGCTCTTGTAGTGTTCATGGGACTCATGAAAAGGATCTTCCATCCTTACCTCGATCGCTTTTTCATAGTCTTCATCGATGAGATTTTGATCTACTCGACTACTAAGGATGAGCATGCCTACCATTTATGGGTAGTACTGGACACACTTTGAGAGCACCATCTTTATGGTAAGCTCTCAAAGTTCCAGTTCTGTATCATAGAGGTTCACTTTTTGGGACACATCATCTCGGAGGCTGGAGTTGCAGTGGATCCAACAAGGATTGAGGCCGTACTTGCTTGGGAGCCACTCATGAGCGTGACCTAGGTATGGAGTTTCCTAGGTTTGGCTAGGTATTAACGGACATTCATACCAGACTTCTCCGGAGTTGCAGCACCACATTCAGCCTTGACGAAGATGGGGGAACCCTTCGTATGAATAGAGAGAGGCCAATAGAGATTTCAAGAGAAGAGGCAGAGGCTGACTAGTTCCCCCATCTTGAGGCTTCCAGAGGAAGGCGTAGCGTACGTAGTCTACTGCGACACATCAGGGACCGAACTCGAGTGTGTCTTGATGTAGGAGTGAGTAGTGATCGCGTATGGTTCTCGGCAGCAGAGATAGTATGAGTAGAACTATTCTACCCATGACCTGGAGTTAACAACAGTAGTCTTCGCCTTGAAGATCTGACGAAACTATCATATGGGTGAACGTTTTACCATACAATCTTTTTTTAGAATGACATGAACTGTATACTCTGATCACAAGAGTCTCAGGTATATCTTTTATAAAAAGGACCTGAACTTGAGACAATGTCAATGGCTTGAGTTCCTCCAGAACTATGACTTCGAGGTAGTCTATACTCTCGGGAAGGGGGACGTTGTTGCAGATACCCTCAGCATGAGGTCTGGTATACAACTGCTAGGTGAGGCGACAGAGTAGCTAGCTGCATTATAGATATCCCTTGTGGATAGAGATGGAGCATCGTTTCTGTAGTCTCTTACAGTGACCCCCCACTTCTTCAGTGAGTCAAGAAGGCACATCATAGAGATGCTGACTGAGAGATGCGACATGCTTAGATATACATAGGGCAGGCACCTGATGGATTTTCTGAAGGTGGGGAGCACGCCATCCTCTTCAGTGGATGTACCATAGTACCAATGTCACTTCAGGAGGAAGTTTTGAGGGAGTTCCACACATCTTCTTCTAGAGGTACATCCAGGAGTGTCGAAGATATACCAGGACCTTCGACGACAACACTGGTGGATAGGTATAAAGAAGGCAGTAGTGGAGTTTGTCTCTCGATACCTCAATTGTCAGCAAGTGAAGGCGGAG
Organism: Viscum album; assembly: GCA_963277665.1. NCBI lineage: Eukaryota > Viridiplantae > Streptophyta > Magnoliopsida > Santalales > Viscaceae > Viscum > Viscum album. The sequence goes on along the minus strand of OY728138.1, from coordinate 1,702,890,559 downwards.
CACCAGGTACCAGCAGGCTTGGATCAGCCTTTAGAGGTACCAGAGTGGAAGTGTGATAGGATATGAATGGACTTCGTGATTGGTCTTCCACGTACATCCAAAAGACACGACTTGATTTGGGTGATCATTGATTGACTCACCAAGTCATCCCACTTCCTACCGATCAAATATAAGAGCTTAGAAGAGAGCTTGGGACACCTCTATGTTCAAAATAATGTGCGACTACAGGGAGTACATTCATCTATTGTCTCTGGTCGTGACACACGCTTTACATCCCGGCTATGGAAGAGGCCGCACGAATCTTTCCGGGACATAAATCCATGAGGTGGGGAGAATATAAAGACCCAGAAATCCCATGGATTTTTTTAATACATGGAAATTTTATGAGTCTGTGAAAACTGACGACGCATGATTCCAAGGCCCGGTGTGTTCAGAATCAATTTCCAGAGTTTTGTTCGGGTACGTTCAGTAAATGTACGATCGGGTTTTTATAACTTTTGAACCGGTGCTCGAAATAGAAATCTGAGGGCACCTTTGAACTCGTAGCGCCAATATTCGCTTAATAAGTCTTCCACTTTTATGGAAGTGAGTCGAGGATAGAAGATAGTTTTTGGGTTTTCATAAAAATAATAATAAAATAAAGTGCCCTACACTTTATTTTATTTAAGATGTTGTTTGGTGTGTGGTGGTTAAAACCTCCTCATGGAGGTTGGAGTTGGACCACCACACCTTAACCTCCCATGAGAGGTTATGGTGGTGGGGCCCACCCGAACTCAACCTCCCATGAGAGGATTAATGTGATGGGGACCACCCGAGCTCTTAACCCATTAAACTCACCATTAAAGTGGAGAAACCCAGAAGCTCCAATTAATATGGGGGAGACTATTTTACTACCCTTTATTAAATTTGTGACAAATATGATCAATTAATTAGGTGTATCCTATATAATTAATTAATTATCCATTTGAATTCGTTCCAAAATGTAAAATAATAGACAATCTATTAATTCTTTTCAGTTGGAATCTTTCATTTGGTGGAACTTTAAAAGAGGAGTGCTAGGGAGAAAAGCTCCCAACGAAGAACGAAGAACGCTCCCCCGACAAAGAATTCCGATTCTCTTATCCTTCTTCCCTAGACACCTACCGACATGGAGCGTCTTCTACGAACCGATGCAACTTAGGTTTGGAAGTGCTTGGCGGACGCGACGAACGACGATCTTCTTCTTCGTCTTCTTCCCGTAACTCCATCAACGAACGACGAACGATAATAAAAAGGTACGAGTTTACTTTGTGTAATATAACTTTCTTTTCATCATATTCTTTTGAAAGGAATCGATGTGATGGTTTCTAAGAAATTTATGTTCATCATTCTATTTTGATTAACCAATTGCTATCACATCTAAAAGCGGAGAGTGCGGGCCAAACTAACTTGGCCCGACTCCCTCTACCAATATTTTGTGATGTTTTTCAGCATGGCGATGAGGCGATGAAAAAGAAGGCGACAATGACAAATGCTGCACTACTCATGGCCTCCGAAAATCGCACTGCCCCCACAGCGAACCGATGCTTTAGGCCAAACACCCGGCCCGCGCCGGCCTGAGCCGCGCCGAACCGGCCTGCCCATAGCCTCCCGCGCACCCTACCATCTTTCCCGTAGCCTCCCAGCATCCTGATTGTGCCCCACATGACCTTTCAACACCCTGAACGTGCCCCACACGGCCTCCCGACGCCCTGCCTGTGCCCCACGTGGCATCCCACGCGCCCTACCCGGTGCCCTGTCGGCCTGCCCGGGGCCCTGCCGGCCTGCTCGGGGCCCTGCCGGCCTGCCTGCACGGTGCCCCGCGCGGCCTGCCTGTGCCCTGCCCGACGCCCCGCATGGCCTCCCGACACTCTGCAGGTGTCCTACCGACCTCCCAAGCCAAGACCTGCCCCTCGAGGCCGAGGCCGAACAGGCCCCGACCTCCGGGCCGAGCCGCCTCCGCGGCGACCTCTTTACCGAACCGCCCCGCAGTCCATTGGGCCGAGCCCAACGGACCTTGACGAATATAGTGGCCTGACTGGGTCGACCCAAACCAGGTTGGCCCCATCTGGGTTGGGCTAAGTCAGTCTGACCAGGTCAGACCGGGCCCAAGCCCATTACCAACCCCTTTACTTTTTTTGGCCATATCATTGGCACCAGGCGTTCATTCGATGAACCGTCAGCGATGTTGGTATTCTTGGAATGCCAATCTCCCTTTGAGTATACCCAACTGGAATTCGGGGTGTTGTTGAGATACGGTTATGTTGGATCATACACGAATCCAACCGAGCCCCTGGGACTAAAAATCTTATAACTCACAGACCAGGCGTCTGATTGACGCGTCGTCTATTGCGTTGAGACCCCTATGATGATGCTGAACTTTGATATACTGCTACGTGGGACTTCATGACATTTGGAGTATCGACATGTAGCTTGTGAAGCAGACCCTCCCGAAGACGAGCGAGTGGAGTATGAAGACCTAGTAGTTGGCTAAGACCTGACTACTGCTTGACTGATTCGACTCGGAGTGATTCGACAAGCCCAGTGGGGAGCGCAAGGTAGTTGGAGGCAGACCCACAATGGAGGAGCGACTGGTAGTTGGCGGCAAACCCACGGTACTCGATAGGAGGAGTACCTCTGTAGGCTATTAGGGGGAGTGCCTGGTAGTTGGCAGTAGACCCACACTGGGGAGCGCCTCTGTGTGAGCACGACATACCCATGGTACTCGATAGGAAGAGTACCTCAGAAGTCCAAGGTTAGTGGGAAGCGCCTGGTAGTTGGAAGCAGGACCACTGTACTCGAAATAGAAAGAGATCTCTAGCAGTCGTGGTTTCAAAAATGTGAAAAAAGTCCTGGTTGAGCTGAGTCAGGGACTTTTGTGTTTACCTCATGATTGAGATGGATTACATGATAAATTAGGTATATTTATTAGCATATACCTAAGTGGGGTTATCTGTTTATTTCATACTTGTGATTTATCCTTGTTGTATTTGAGAGACCTTGAGGGTATCAAGGTCCCTATTGAGTATTATTATACTCTCCCCTACACGGGATATGCCCGCACCTCATTGTGTTGGTCGTAGATGACAGATAGCGCTAACTGAGGATCAGAGTAGCAGGACTGGACGATACTCAGAGGTGGACCTTACGATGAGTCAGTACAAAGAGGAGACTGATGGAAGTGGAGTGCTGTGGAGGCCATCTGTACTTACCATTCATGTGGGAACCCTGGAGGATGACCAAGTAACTAATTTACTTTTCTTCAGTTGTACTTGATTTTTAGTTGTACCTGTACTTTACTGTTGGGCTTGTATTTCTTGCCCCCTTTACTTTCCAACACTTCTTTTGTATACAACTTTACTTAGTGTATACTTCCAGATCATACTCTATTGTGTGTGATTTTGGTTTATAAAGGCAATGCATTCCCAGTTTTAGGGATTCAGGCCTTTGCTTCTAGTCACCAGCCCCTGGCCTATGGAAGGCGGACATGGGGTAGTCACGGAATGGGCCCCGAGGGAGGAGTCATGAAAAAAATCATGTAAGGTATTGAGCCTACATGTGTCCTCTATGGTTTTCACTAGTAGTAATTGTTGACCAATGATCAGTTGTATTTTCGGGACACCTCCCAAAGGTACCATATCAGGAAATGGTCCGTGTACCGATGCCTCATCACTCTATGGAGCATCCACATGGTAACACAGTGGAATCTTGGATGGCTGTCTGTGTGGAGGAATCTTGAGAGAGAATCAATATGAACCATAATCATTAAGTAATGCATTGTGAGATGATTCAAAATAGATCAAGGAAAAACATTACCAAAACACATGCAATCAGTTTTTCTGTGTACCGAGTTAGAAAACCGAATTCTGGGTCCTGGTGTATGGATACGTCAGCCGCCGCACCAACACTAGGATCCCCTGATTGAAAGTTAAACTCAAGACACTTATCACTATTTCCCCCATAAAAAATAAATACTCTTAGTTTTTCTGGTATAACCTACCACCGTTTGATACCACTTTTTCATGACCCGTCCACCGGGGCCCGTGTCGTGACTACCCCATGCCCATCATCCAAAGGCCATGGACTGGTGACTAGCACCATAAAGACATATTTGAAAAAGTTAAGGCATTGATTTTAATCATGAACACACACACACAAGAAGCCACAACCAAACACACTGAAAGGGGTAAATAATTAAACCACAAAAACAAAGCTGGGTGAACGTACATGTGAAAGTATGTGGGATAGAATACAAACCCAACAAGGAATTGAATATAGTAATGTACAAAAAGGAAACTCTGATTTCCATCCACTGAATACCCTACCTGATCATGAGATTAGTGAAGACACTGGAAGCTGAAGTGGTGTGTCCTACCCACTTGGTCATACTAGGCCCCACCTGGTCCTAGGCCACCAGGTCTACCATTTTAGTATTTTCCAGTCTCGTTCTCTTGAGCACCTCTATTGAAACATCAATTTTATACACTAGACACAACATGTGTGGGAAAATACCATGAAGGGGTGAGTATAAAAACATTCAGTACTGATATTGAGACCCCCAGAGGTCTCTCTATAATCCAAAAATTGAAAAAATTCAAAATAATATACCACAAAGTTATTACCACCAAGAAAGACCTCAACCACACAGAAAAAAGTAAAATATGCATCTCACACTAGGATATAACTTACGCAAAAAAATAAATATGATTAGTTTTAAAGCTAGATAATATTATTCTATCAAGAGGACTTTCTGCTGACCTATACAACATTAGTAGGTGCTAACCCATAGACGATCGCTCAGTTTTAACCCACAGAGGATCGATAGGTGCTGACCCACTAAGGATTTCTTGGAGCTGACACACGGGGGATCGCTAGGTGATGACCCACAGAGGATCGCTATGTGTTGATCCACTGAGGATTTCTACGTTCTAACTAATATAGGATCGCTAAAATCTGACCCAATGAGTATCATTAGGTTCTGACCTACAGAGGAACGTTAGGTGCTGAAACACATAGGATTGGTATTCATTCTTCACATAATAGTCACCCGCTAGATTCCTACACTAAGCATGCTCGATTCGGGGAGGATAAAATCCTCAAGTCATAAGTCGTATTTCAACCACCAGGATGTCCCACATAGGGTAAACCCAAAGGTCCATGTCTTCGTAACGGTCTCAATGCAATAGATGGTGCATCGATCAGACCCATGGTCTGTAAGTTATAGTCTATTTAGTAAAAAGGGTCCGATTGGATTTGGGTCCAATCCTAACTGACCATACTCCAACTTCTTTCAAAAAATCAGGAGGAGTATATTAAAAGGACCGAACCATCACAATGGTCCCAACAAAAATTACAACATGAAAATCGAATGCACGGTCTAAGAGATACATGCGTTTTAGTAAACAGGGTGCCAGTTGTGTCTGGGCCTGGTCCGACCCGATTAGACTGACCTGACCAACCTGGCTCGGGGGTTCCAGATACCCTGGTTCAATTAGACGTACTAAACAAGACCCAATTAGGTTTAGGGTCAGTCGGGTCTGGCATGTCCAGTGGGTCGGGCCCAATGGGCCTCACCGGACCCCGCTCGGTTTGGCCGATGGTCCATCGCACCGGTTCGCCCATCGACCCAGTCTCGTTCTGCCCAACCTTCTAGCACCAGTCTGGCCTGACCAGATTGTTGGGGCAAAACCCACCTGCTGAAGACCAGTCATACATTGCAGTCGGTATGGTACTTTCCATCAGGAATGCAGATTCCGCACCGCCTCCAGTTCCCACTGGCCCTGCAGATGCAGGGCCTCCGATAGTCATGGTCTATAGACTGCGACTCAGCAGCTGCCCAGATGGCCTAGATGTGGGCCATCATTCCATGGGGCGCCCTCTTGGCACCACAAATATCGCTACCACGACACATCTATGGGGGCGTCTCCAGCCTCTTCTAGTGACCATTGCCACGAGCCACAGCTGCCGGTGCTGGTGTGCCGATAGATTTCTCCGCAAACCACCAGACACCCTTCGGTTGTTTGTTCTTCGCACCACATATGAAAACAGCCTCCGGGAAAATTCCTCTTCACTCCTAAGGTCCCGAAATCATCTTACCACCACTTTGGAAAATATTTTCACAAATATCGCACCTGTAGAGGGGTTTGGGCCTTTTTTTTTGTCGGCTCACATCATCTGGGTTAGAATTTTTAAATCCAGGGAGGCTCAGGGGAGATTTTCAATCATATCAAGTAATGTTGAAACCTGGTTAGAGAAATACCAAAATATTGTTAACCTCCTGCATAAAAGCATGAATCATGAATCAACATATTTGTGGGTTGACACACGTTCATTATTTATATAATATAATGGATAATGACATCAAATTTTAACAACCCCTACCTCGTTGATGTTTGATGTCGAAGCATTCAACCCCAAGGTTTCAATAAGTTGAATTCTATTCCGGTTTCATTCTTCGTGGCACATCAAAGGTGATGAAGTATTGTCGGTGTTCATCGTTCTTAGTTAGAGAGGAAAACTATCGGTGGATCATCATATAATCCTCATAGTTCAATTCCCCATTCTCCCACATGTCGGTTTAATAAAAAGAATCACATCATAGTGTTTCTGTTACCCTATGACATTGCGTCATCATGCTGTTTGATTTATGAAAGAGCATCGCTATTACACTTACTTTATTGCATCATCACACTGTGTGATATGGGCTAATAATTATATTCATTAATGCACCATGTCGTGGCCTGATCGTTTCACTATAGTGTTTCCATCCGCCACCCAAGAGAGAGAAGAAATAAAATAATTATTTTATGTTATTTTATTATTTTTCTCAAAAATACCAAAATATAAATTTTCTTCTCAGCAATTTTCAGTTAAAGTTAATTCACTTCTAGGCGAATCCTGGTGTTCCAAGTTCAACGATACCCTCATATTTTAAATCCGATCACGGGTTTAGAGGTTAGAAAAACATGCTCGAACGTTCATTTAAATGAACCTTAAAAAAAGTTCAAAAAATGAATATTCACCCTCAACCCACACCAGTCGAGTTCAGGCTCTTCCTAATGGAGAATACACACTCATGAGCTCAACGGTAAACTCAGATTTTCAATTCGAGTTTCCATTTAGGAGTTATAAGAATTTGAAAATAAAATAATTGTTACATAATTATTTTATGTATAGCCAAACACTAAATCCACAGTTGGCTCACGTCGGCCAATGTTAGGATCTTCCTATGGAAAGAATACCCTCACGAGCTCAGTGGTGGTCTTTTATTTTTAATCTGAGTCACCATTTGTGAGTTATACACATTTTAATTATAAAATAATTTTATTTAATAATTATATTTAAAGTTATTACATTTTTGGGTGTTATCACTAGAGGGTTGTGCCAACTGAATTACAATTTCACCTAGGGTAAACCCAATATCTTGAACATAACAGTGCCCTCATATTTATGATATAGGAACCCATTTAATTTTTATTCCACTTTTTCTAGAAAACCGCTCACACAAGCTATTTAAAGCATTACATTTTTCAACGGATCATTCTAGGCACTCCAGGCCTGAGAATCACATGCCGTCTCAGCGCCTTACCTCAAAATAATTCCATATGATTTTAAAAAATATTACAAAGAAATTCCGAGACATTACATAAAATTTATGTTGGTAACAAAAATTAATTATTGAGACCCCTCTTAATTTACTAATCTTTCATAATTATGACCTCTTATTCTTCAAATGTTTATATAGGTGATTCCATATGATAAAAGAGAATGTTTTATGATATTATATTATAATTAGATATCCATATTACCAAAAAAGTATCGATTCTTGGTCGTTCTTCTTATATCTCTTCCACCCCTCTCTCAGAACATTATATCTAATACTATTTGGATAGATCCTTATATATTGATGGATTATTGGGGAGATCTTAATGAATCCTTATTGGATATATGGAAGGAATGGTTTCTTTTGATTAGATATATATAATAATTTTACAATTTATAGTTTTCACCAATGTTTGTTAGGTATGTGTCTTCTCTCTCAACTACAGCAGATTCGAACTTGATTTTTTGTCTTGAAATAAATTAGTAGGTTTATTTATTTGTGATTTTGTGGTGTGATTGTTTTTTAGAAACCACTTAAGTGATTATTTTGATAAGGTTTTTAAATTGGAATCTTTTTTTTTGGAAAATCCACATTGATGATAATTTTAAATAGTTATTTAAAAATTGTGGTTTGAATTTCGTAAATGGAAAATAGATATTGAATTTCTTCAAATAGATACATTTTTATATAAAATGGATTGGAATGGATTTTTTCATAAATGGTTATTTGGGTTCATTATTATATGATGTGAACATGTATACGGGTTGTGTTCCATTGAGGATCATGGTATTGGTAACCTTGTGATGACTTTGAAGAAAGATAGGAGGCCTCTCATGTGTAAGGAACTATCACTAATGAATTCATGCATTGATGTGTGAAATCATGGAATGGGAACTACAAATAGAATTGAGAAATGTTTTTAAAAATTAATTTTATAATATAAATTTTAAATTATTTTTGTTTAATATAAATTGGTTTTATAGTATTTTAAATTGTTTATATAAAAATAATATCTAATTATGTCATAGTGTTATTTTTTGGAAGTCGTTGGCAGAAATACTTCTTGTTTTAAAGTCTCACCAAGTTTTTTTACTTGATATATTTTTTAATATTTCATCTATTATAAAATAGGTAAATACAAGGTATTTCTGTTCATTAGTGACACTTCTTGATTCAATGTGTATGGCTTGTTGAGTTGGTGATTGGAGTATTTTGTGAGAGGCTGGTTTGGTGTCACATTGGATTCCTTGAGTTTTATTGGTCATATTGTTTTTCTCTTGAACATTGATATTGTGGTTGGTTTGTTTATGTTTTAAATTTTATTTTTTACACACGTATCAAATAGACGTTGGGTTATTCTTATTATTGTTGTTTTAATGTTTTATATTTGATGGAAAAATCATCCCCCAGATATTTTGAGGCCCTTGTCATTAATTACCTTCCTTTGGTGTCTTGGGGATGTCACCTATGGCTAGTGACACCCATATCCTCTTACCAAGCCAATGGATGAGGGGACGGATGTTAAATATATACTTAATGACATTTTGGGTTTTAAATTTTAATGACTTTGTAAAAATTATTACATAACAACTTATATAGATGAAAAATTGTTTTATTTGGATTTTAATCATCCCAAACCATGTTCATTATAAATAGTGACATTATTATTCATATCATACATAATAATTTTCTTCACAAATTTGGTAACATGATAAAAATTATTTGTGAGATCAAACACTTGGTAAGGGTAACTAGGAACATTAGAAATTTAATGTTGTCTATGAGAATATGATGACCCGAATGAGATGATTGAAAAATCAATGTGATTGATTAGAACATAATAGGGATAATTACCCTCAGTATCTAGATCATCAATCATAAAAAAAAGGAATAAATATTCAATAATTGAAATAGTGGTAGAAATTAATTATTATGAGCTATGTGATGTTAATATTGATCAAAGGAAATTTTAAAAAATTATGGAATGAATAAATAAAAAATGTTGGTATCATGTAAAAAATCATAAAATCACTCCTAAAATTTATATTATAAATGGGATAACCTAACTCGTTAATTACCCAAATATCATAGGATAAACCTATTAACCTATAAACTCCACCCCCTTTTAGGAATTACATATATTCGTTCAACTCTATCTTCATTACCCAATGTCCTGGAGGTCTATTACCAACCCACCGATAACATGTTTGAGTACGTACAATAAGGATATGGGTTCAACCACCATGGAAACATTGATTAATAATTTCAAAACACCATATCATGAATAAAAAACTATAATATCTCACATTTCTTAATAAAACCATGTAAAACAACCGTTATTCCTTTATTTATTGGTTAACCAATGTAAAATAAAGGGGTTTCATTATAATATATTTAAAAATTATTCATACAGAATTAAGATATAGAAGATGGATGTTTCAATGATGTTATATTAATAATAAAGAATAGGAATAAATAAAGTATGTTGACTTAGATTAAAAAAACATTGAAAGAACATTTAAATAATTTCAATGAAAATATTATAAAATACCAAAAAATTTTGGGTAACTTTTTTGAAAAAATTATAAAATATTTGGAGAATTATTTTCTTTTAAATTATGCATGGAAAGTTTTAAATAATCATTAATGGAAACTAATGGTCATGTTGGTGAAAAATATGCACATTACATTAAAATTAAAAATAAACAATCTTTTCAAATATTATGTAAATAGATTCAAAATAAATGGATACTGAAAACATTAATAAATTTAATTTTAAAAATAATAAAAGAATATAAAATAATATGTAATATAACATTAGTATTTCAATAATGTTTATAAAATAAAATTATGGATTTTTTAGAAGTTATGGATATATAAGAGATATATTCCCAATAAAAAAGAAGATACATGATCAATCAATTATAGAAAACACTCTTATTGATTCATTAATCAGTAAGATAGGAAATGATAATTGAACTTATAAAACATATTTATAAATATATGATGAAAACATTGATGTTTTTATTGAAAATAATATCATTTTAAATCATCTAAACTATCCTTGAACATAAAAAACCCTGAAACCAAATGATATTGTACGATAAAACCTTTACAACATTAGTATCTCTCATAAAATAATAAATTAAATTGAATCATTAAATATTATTATTATTATTATATTGATGACATTACATGTATAAAGAGTTATATAAAAACATCATAAATGATGATTGGTGTATAGAAAAACATATTTCACAAAGAAGATGGTTTTGAGATGATAAACCCTTATAGTTATCATATCATTGAATTGAAAATTAATCAGTGGAGAGTTTATGTGTAAAAAATGTAAATAAAATTAAAATAGTTGTAAATAAATCATATGTCAATCAGTGTAAAATTATATAGAAAATCATGACATTATATAATTAGTGAATAAGTGAAATAAACCATTTAAGAGATATTTAGATACAAAACCTATTACTACATTGGCAATTTCCCAATCATTACCCCTTGGATGGAGTTACATAATGTGTAACAAAAAAATCATGAATTATGAACGATTTATGATTTAACATGAGAATTGGAATTATATAACCTATATAAAATAAATTATCCAATAAATATAAAATAATTATCAAATGAATGAAAAATTGAAATGAAATCCACTACCTTGAGTCCAAAAATTCAATGTATGTACTCTAAATCATATATAACAAACATATATAAAACATTTACAAGTTCATGAAATTTTTCGTGGTTTATTACATTATTGATAAACCAATTTTTATTTACTTTAATTTCAAATTTTAAAACATAATTAGATAACTATATATTGGGTGTTTTAGGGAATTTGGTTCATAATTTCCAAATGCATTTTGTTTTTTGGTCGTGGAAAAATGGATGTTTTTACATCATATCAATAATAATTATTATTATTTTTATTATAATTGAATAATTATATTTTTAACATTAATTATAATGTCCAAAAGAAACATGAAATATGGTTATGAAAAAATAATTACATTATAATCAAATAGACAGTATCCTATATTACGCATGAGTATATTTTTTATTTTTCAAAAGACATCCTAGAATGAAGATAAGTTTAGTTTTAAATTTTTAGTATTGTGATTATATCATAAATATTTTATTATTTCTGTAAATACACTTATTTATATTATCCCTATAATGTGGTTATGAAAAATGAATCACATCATTTCATGGGTGTGTTATTCACTATATAGAAATGAATTTCATTATTATTTATCCTTGGATTGATTTATATAAAATTTATGATATGTTAGATTTATTGAATAATATTTATTTAATGAATATCATATATATATATATATATATATATATATATTAAATCAATCATTATATCGATTCATGAGAGGTGGTGAAGGAAAACCAATTACATCATTTCCTGAGGTGATAATCCTACATGCACATGAAGGAGGGTTTTATTATAAATTACATAGATGAGGATATGAACATAAGATATTCCATTAACAAAAAAACATATTATTATATTTAATCAACTGGTGTTATTATTTCAAAAAATTTGAATATTATTTTGAGGATGCATAATAAGAAATAAAACTAAAATACCTAATTGAAAGTGGTACCACTTATTCAGACAACCACATTACATTATAATTTATGTCCTTTAAGGTTGTTATTTTTCCAAAAATATGTCCTCTAGAATTTTTATGTTATTTATTGAAAGGTATTACAGTACCTATTATACAAACTATAGTGCTTTCAAGGTGTGAGGAAGATAAGAAAGGAGGTTCCCTTTTATAAGTGAGGGGAGTGGAACTTTTGAAATTAGATAAAGTATTAAAATAATATTAAATAAATTATTTTGAGAAATTTATTAAAATTTACAAAATTATAATATAGTATGTGTTTGGTTTTAAATAATATCATTAAAATAAAATTTTGACTAGTTTACTTTATGGTTTCACTATTATCACTTTAATTTAACCCCCATTAATCATAGTGACAATTACGGTGATATCCACATTTCTTACACATTAGGTGTCAATAAGGATACTACAAAAAGAAAAATAACCAAAAAATAGAATATGGTATATATTTTAATTCATATACGATTAATTTCAACAAGAATATACTTTTAATCATTTTTCTTATAATTTAGTAAAATATTTGTTTGTTATAGAATAAAATTAATATCATTTTTGTAATAAATCATTTATTTTGAGTTAAAAAAATGAAAATATGGAATAATATTATAATCAAATTAACCCCCCACTAATATGATATTTATATCCATTCAATTACTTGTACAATAATATTTTTTCAAATAATTTTACCTCGATAGTTATTAAATTTATTTTCATTATTTTACAACTGCTTTCACATGAACAATGTCTATGTTTCTTAAGCTTTTCAAGTTATTATTTCATCAATAAAAATGAAAAAGAAATTACTATGGATTTTTTTTAATTAAAATTATAATTTACAACTAAAAATATGTTTTTACCCTAGAAATAAATATATTTTATATAAAAATAATGAGAGTGTGATTATTGACATTATATTTTCTAAGAAAATATATATTTAATTTTAAAATAAAACAAAAAAAAAATCCACAAGTTATAAAATTGAAATAATATGGTGAAACACAAATCATAAAATAGATTAACATCAATTATAAGGTTTTCTATTCATTATCATAATAATTTTAACCTTGATTTCATAATTTACCCTCAATACAGTTACAAGTATTAACTACAGATACTATTCTTAATAACCAAAAATATTAAAGTCCTATTTTCAAAATTTTAATATAATGATCACAAATATGTGATACATTTTGTATGATTAAATTCATATAATTTGTAAAAATCAATTTTAATATAATCGTGAATAACAGAGGGAAAAAAGTTCATAGAAAAATGTGTTTTAAAGCCCAACTAACATGCACAAAAATCAAATATAACGATGATTCCAATTTAATTAATTATATTATATAAAATAAAAAAATAATTTTTTATATACTGATAATTTTTAATGAATAAATATAATTTTATATTAACATAATGAAATGTTTTACAAAAGTAAATGTTTTTCACTATTCAGTAATAAATAAATGATCACAAAATGTCAAAATATACCAGGCTATGATTATTATGATATGAAGATTTTATAAATGGTCCCCTTATAATAGAATAAAATTTATATACTTTCCAAAAATAATTACAATAGTTTTTCAAAAAAATCTATAAAATCACTTTCTGATTAAACACAAAATTTCACACCCTCAACTTTAATATCTCTATTACTTTTTCCTATGGAAAGAACTCTATTATATTAGGTTTTCAATAATCATTTAAAGTATGAATAAATTTTTTCTATCATGTTAATTTTTTTTTAAAAAACTATTTATTGGTTAATTACATTGAATTCTTATGAAACACCGATACCATTTTTTTAAAGGTTGAGGTGGTGCCTCTTTTATTGAAAATATGTAAGAAAGACATATGAACCTGATATGGTACGGGAGTACAAAGAAAAGTGACCAAAGAAAAATCTAGTGACGTAACTTTATCATTAATCATTCTCTTTGTATTATTTCATCTGCATGATGTGCACTCTAGTCAGAAATATATCTTTTTCTCCCACACCCTTAACCCTTTTCCGATAGCCTCTTGAGAATTAATTTTTTTCTTCATTTGGATCATCATGAGCAATGTTTTTTTGGAATGTCTTAGTTTCATAGCATTTATTTATTTTGAAAAAAGTTGATAGAGTGACATCTCAAACAATATCCCTCACATGAGATTTTGTTTCGTCATTTCTCCAAAAAGTTCCTAAGAGCCATGCATTCAGAGCATAAAAGATGATTTTTTCATACAGAACATCAATTTGAATGTTATTAGAAAGTTTCGAAAGGGTTACCCTATCAATTAGGGTTGAGTTGAGATCAATCTCTACCAGCATCCTAGAAAAATTCCCATACCACACATCCACATTCTCATTATCAAGCAGGATGGGAGTCCTAATTTCCGTGCCAATGTCATTTAGTATTTTTGGGTGAAATAAAAACCAATTATGTCCATGCAGACGAACCCAAACCTGAAAAAATGTGTTTCGCACATGAGAAACATTGATCTCCAAGGACCATTCATGTTAATTATTCAATGCAGGTATTAGCTAAAGAGAACCAACACTACTGGAAATAAGGACATTTGCGATGGGCAATTTGTGTCGGGATCTCGTCGCTAATGTGCTTTTGCGACGGGGGTCCGTCGCAAATAGCCTGTTGCGGAAAACGACATCGCAACAACAATTATTTGCGACGGTCCCATCGCTAAAGGTAGTATTTGCGACGGGAATATTTCTCGCTACAAATATTAGTCGTTATATTTAAATTTTTTTTTAAAACTTATTTGCGACGGACCCGTCGCAAATACTATTTGCGACGGGTCCGTCCTAAATATTTTTTTTAAAAAAATAATTTTTTTTTACTAAATCATTATAATTAATATAATAATAATACTATTTGCGACGGTCATAGTACCCGTCGCAAATAATATAAAAAAATAAAATAAAATAAAATTCTAATAAATTATTTTAATTAATATAATAATAATTCAATTATAATTCAAAAATAGAAAAATAAAAAAATATTAATAAATGAGTTTAATTAATATAATAATAGAATTATAATTCACAAATAAAAATAATAAATTATTAATAAATTATTTTAATTAATATAATAATAATAGAATTATAATTCAAAAATAAAAAATAATAAAATATTAATAAATGATTTTAATTAATATAATAATATTAGAATTATAATTAATAAATAAAATAAATATTAATAAGTTATTTTAATTAATATAATAATAATAAAATAATAATACATTAAAATATTAAAATAATTCAAATATTACAAAAAAATATAATTAAATTATAATATTATGAAATTTTAATATATATATAAAATTTAATATTATAAAATATAAATAATATTATTATTCATATTAATATTATTATTTCAAAATATAATATTATTTATATTTTATAATGAGACAGAAACTACGAATAGAAAAAAAATGCATATTTTGATTTAAAAAACTTTATAACATAAAAACAAACTCTAATCTGAAGGAGGGGGGAGGGGGGGAGGGGGGATCTGTAGATGCTGGTGGAGGAAACTCCATCCCTAAAGCACGAGTGAGTCGGCGCATGTACTCCATCTGCTCCTGTTGCTACTGCTGCCACCGACTCATCTGCTCCTCGTACAGCTGCTGCTGGCATCGACGCTCCTCCTCATGCTACTGCTGCTACTGACACATCTTCTCCTGCTCCTATCAGATACTCTCTATCAGTGCAGTCTGAGATCGCAACTGATCCTCATACTGTGTAGCAGAAGAAGATGCATGAGCTCCTCTCGAGCTGGACGTCGACATCGCAGCACTGCCATAATAATCTCTGGCAGTCAGTCGAGAGCTGATACCAACTACCCGACCCTTCTCGAAGGCATACTGGGTGGCCTGCATCCATGTCGCCTCATCAAAATGACGACCACTAGTCTGATCTGATGACTCGGCCTGACTCTTTGGCTGGGTCTGTGACGCTGCGGCCTCATATGACTCCTGTAGTTTCAATTTAAAATTAAAATTGTGAATATATTATATGCAGTTAATTTTTAAACTTGAAAACAAATAATACTGACCACGATGTGACGCTAACGATCACCTCTGAGCTCCCCAGTAGCAGGATCACTATAAATCCTCCGATATACGTCGTACTCCGTAATATCGGGGTGCTCGACAGCCTATAAGAATAAAAAATAAACTGTTAGTATTTATAGTTATATAAAATATTTATAAATAATGTACGTAGCAGATGTTGTCTATGCATACTGAAAGTATGACTCCCAGCTCGATGAGTCACCTCCCGTCTCCCCCGATTCTGCCTCCCCACCGATGATCTCCTCTGAAAGGCATCACTCAACCAGTGCGCACATAATCCATCTCATACGTGGGATGAAATGTACTGTGGTCGGTGCGCTCTACAGGAGTCATCAAAAACTGATAGTCCTGCTTTCTTCATGGCCGCTCTCCTCAAGTTGTGAAAAAACTGATGAAATCGATCATGCATGACCACCTACCATGCATCGTGGATGGCGCCACGCATGGTATCCTCGATCGGATACCATAAACCCTACAAATAAATCAAAATATCAAGTTAGAAATGAAATAATTTTCAAAATAAAAATTATTTATTTACGTACGTACCAACCAATGGCCGAACATGGCCTGCTGCACATCAATGGGAATATGCTCCCATGTGGTCCAAGGCTGAGAGAAATAGTTGCGCAAAATAGCGCTTCCCTGTCCGACTGCTATATG
The DNA here is from genome assembly GCA_963277665.1 of Viscum album. NCBI lineage: Eukaryota > Viridiplantae > Streptophyta > Magnoliopsida > Santalales > Viscaceae > Viscum > Viscum album. Next base: position 1,702,873,543 of record OY728138.1, on the reverse strand, counting down.
TGGAAAACTGTAAAAATAATGAAAATTTATTATGTGAATAGATTAATGAAATCTTAGTCAAATCCAAAGGTTATCACACAGGTTATCACACCTCTGTGTGCATGGATCAAACCCAAGAAGTGGACGTCGCTCGGGTATGGGGTCAAGAATCATCAATCGTGGAAGACCGCGCCCCCTCCGCGTACTCCCTGAAGCGCCTGCAGGCTGAGGGTCATCTCCCAGCAACTCATCTGCATCGAAAGACAGGTCAACACCCGCCAACTCACGAAATGCGTCTTCGTCCATCTGAAACAGAAAATGTTAATGTTGTCAGCAAATAATTGATAATTGCTATTATATATACTTATATATATTAGTTATGATTATATATAACTACCATGGAATTATATCAGTGTTCATCTTCATCATCATCTTCATATATTTCAATGTCATCTTCATATTCCTCCTCAACATCATCGATATCCATTCGAGTTCCAGTTGCTTCATCTCTTACCATTTCAAATTCATATGTGACATCATTAACATCATTGTCATCACCAACTCTTAAATGTGGGGTGTAGTATAAGGCCCTGACCTTAAACCTTACTTAATATTGAATTAAATGAATAATTCACATTGAGGATCTTTTCAGGTTTAGAGTTTTAGAGAATTAGAACATAACTATTACATCTCAAAAGATTACAAAGTAGACACTTCTACTAAGTTTCCATAATAGAAAAAAAACTCTTAAAAAGAAACATGTCTAGTTCCATGTATTATATAGCATGAAATTCCCTTGATCCCATCCTTGACCTTATTCCACATTATGTCCTGTGAAAAACATTTCGAAAAAAACATGGGGTGAGCATAAAAAACTCAGTAAGGGATACAGAAAGAATGAAAACTGTTAGTTTTTCAAACATCAAATAAACCATATATACTCTATCAAAGTAATACCTTCACCTTCATGAAGTAGTGAAAACTCATCACTGAATAAAGTATCATTACTTACCTTTTTGTAACCAAAGGATTACCATAAAATCCATAAAAAGAACACATAACATATATAAAGGTAACTTGGGACATAAACATACTTAAGTGGAATAACCATATGGTCGACTTCCACACATATCACTTAAATGGAATAGCCATACGGCCAATTTCCATACATACATAATGGAATATCCATACGACCGACTTCCATACCCAATGCATTGGAGGTTATAACGTAACCACCCGTCCTGGTATTCACGGCACCACCCGTCATATTGTTTATAACATAACCACCCGATAAAATGTCCAAGTACCAATATAAAATCATAAAACATAAAACCAATATAAAGGAATGATAACATTTCCACATCACAATATTTCATAATAGAATCCTTTATCAAAACCATTTTCAATACCAAAATACAAAAAATAGTATATGGTATTTATTTTATTTTAAAAACATTATGGCTTGTTGAGGAAGCCAAAGACCAAATAATACTCGCGGCGGCGGAAAAGGTCGTTGTCACCGCGTACGTTAACAAGACATTCCTTTTTGTCGTTTAGTAAAACGCTTCGTTGAAAAAGATTCCTTTTGTATAAAAGTAAAAGTCAATGGGTTTTATACACCGTATAAAAGAAAGTTGTGTATAAAACGAAATATGCCTCAATGAAAGGAGATTGAGACGAAGTCCCTTACCTCGGGTCCGACTTGACTCGATCGTTCTTTAACGTCCTGAATAATAAACTTGAGTTAATTTATACTTGATTAAGAACCTTTTTAAAGTTAATTATTCCTTTTATATCACTTATTTCCATGTTATAAACATTATGTAACCATATAAGTTAATAATGTTTGTTTTGTCAATATTTGGTTCTTATGTCGAAAGTGGACTTCTTACAATTACATGTTGTTCGTGTGGTCAAAGGTTCTTTATATCCAGAATGAAATTCCTGATTTGGATATAATATGTATCATATATATCCAGCATATACATTTATTTATAATATTACATAATCATTTATTGGTAAGAAATGAAATGCACCGTTCATGGAGACGGTAAGCCGTACGTATGCATGAACGCTACTTTCATTTCTTTGTCATATTAATGGAATTAAAACTAAATGAGAGGTATGTATATTTTAATTCCAGAATTATATTCATCATTTAGATATATCATTAATTATATATATCCATTATATACATGTACTTTTAGTATTACATTACATTTGGGGATAAGAAATGAAATGCACCGTTCATGGAGACGGTAAGTTGTACGTACGCATGAACACTACTTTCATTTCTATCTCATAATTTAATGGAAAGAAATAATAATTATATAGAGGTATATTATAATTCCAGTATAACATCATATATAATAACTTTAAATCTATCCTTTACACATCCCACATATGGCATTAACGAATCACATCACTTTGAGGGGGCGGTAGTCCGCACTTCCTTAAATGAAGATATCGTGTTTACCCATAATGGAAACCATAAAGGTATGCCCAAAATGAAAAAAACAGAAGCTTAAGGAAAACATAAACATATCATATATCATATATAAAAATAGTGACATCATAATGGCCACCTTTGAAGGTGTTAAATGAGTATTGAACAATCATTGTTTCGGGAGGCAGAATTTCACCATCCACGGAAACCGTATGTTCTTTAACCATTTGTTGTAGTTGTCTGAGAGTGTAGCTCAAATAAATCTTATAAAAACATCCTAGTATATTCAATATACTGGTTTTGTTACAAAATAAGTAAATAAAAAGAGTTTAGAGGGTTGGACAAGCAAAATAAAACAAATGAACAAGAGAGAATGAATTACCTTTAAAAGTGTAACTCCTTTTGATTTGAGCCTAAAGGCTTCCTTTGAAAGGATTCTGCCCAAAGGGAATCCTCTAGGATGATAAGAGGGATGTGGAGAGAGTAAATGGGCAGTGGTTGGATGATCTAAATGCTTGAGGATTGTGTGAAATGAGGTAGAGGTGGGGGCCTTTTATAAGAGGAGAGGAGAGGCACTTTTGGAAAGTAAAGAAATATTACTTTATTTGAAAATGTGTTTCGGTTTTAAAAGGTCACACATTGGTATAATTCGTGGATAAGGTGATAAGGGTTCGAAATCCACTCATCCAATTGGTTTTGGACATGTGTAGTTTATAGATTTTACATTATCTTTCCATTTTATTTAAATCGTCAAATAATGATGTCATCACTGCATCATTATTATGTCATAAATAATTTAATTTATTTATTGTCTAAAAATTATAAAACAAATACTATGATGTAGTAAATCTTTTTATCTTTCCAATGACTATCTATAATAAAAAATATGATCATTATAACCCCATGTAAAAATTCTTTTCGTAAAACATATTATGTTTGTGTCATTTTTACTTTTACATTAAATAAAAAGTAATTTATGTCATTTCCCAAAAAAAGTGGATCCATGGGGTCCCCAAGTTGACCCATGGCTTGTCTTGGTCGGCCATGAGACATCCAATGAGGGTAGGACATGTTTCAAGCTCATTTTATTTTATTAAAGCATTATTTTTACCTTAAACTATACTAATTACCACTAATCGCGATTAAAAACAAAATAAGTTACTATTCACCAAAAAATTATTTTAATCTCATTGAACCACATTTTACGTCTTAATGACAACCATGTATGTCGGATTTTTGAAATTCAAAACACAATGATGGCAGAATTTCATTTAAACGGAAAATAAGTCTTTATAAGTACCACTTAGTGGTTTAACTATTCATAAAAAATTGAAGTTTTTCAGAAAATTACCAAAAATTCACCCTAAGATATATTTGATATTACGAATTCAAAAAAGAAGTCTATTTTATAAAATTAAAAACATATAAGTCACATTAATTAATTTAATAATTAATTCCCGCTGTCAGAGCAAATAGCGTGTTTTTATGAAACAATAAGTATCAAAAGATTGACACTAGTTTAAGTCCGATTTCAAAGTGATATTAATTCCAACGACCACTATTGGATTTAATGGTAAAAATATTTTCTAATTTCACTTTAAAACCAATTCAAAAGATAATATAATCATATAGATATATTAGATTAAAAAGAGGTTTTGAATTAAAATACAACATTTTACACTATTCATTAAAAAAATGAACTTTATCAGAAAGGTACCAAAAATTTACACAAAGTAAATTTTGATGTCCCGATTCTAAAGAAGAGTTATATTTGGTCCAATAGAATTTATAAGATCGATCAAAACTATATTTAATGACGGTTTTCCGTCAAAAGGTGATAAGTGGACCTTTCGTGAAAATTAGGGTATAAATGCCTAAAATTAAACTCTTTCTGTATTTTAAGCCTTTATCTTTTATTGGGTAAATGTAAACACATTTAAAAACATATATAATCATATTTTAGTTATTTCTATCCATTCCCGCCAGTACAACGGCTACTCGTTAACTAAAATTTATTATTTTATTACTTGTGTGCAACGTAAGTTTTCAAAGAAACTTATCGTTGCGTACCGAGTACGCTATCGAACGTAGAAACCCCTTTTAATTAAAATTAATATTTAATTCGTAAATATTAATAAATATGAAAATTCTTTATTCTTTATTTACCTGGGATGTTACATCCTTCCCCCCTTTTGGGAATTGCGTCCTCGCAATTTTATTCACTTATCAAAATAAGTGGGGGTATTTATCCCTCATAACATTTTCAGATTCCCACGTTGCCTCTTCAATCACATGGTTTTTCCACAAAACCTTTACCTGATGAATCACCTTATTCCGTAACACCTACTCCCTGTGGTCAAGAATCTGGACTGGTTGTTCTTCATAAGATAGGTTCTCTTCCAGCTGATCTACCTCTGGGCTCAAAACATGAGATGCATCTGGCATATACTTTTCAACATCGAAACATGAAAAACATTGTGTACCTGAGATAAACTCGGAGGTAAAGCCACCCAGTATGTAACTGATCCAACTCTCTCCAGAATTTCATATGGTCCAATAAACCTTGGACTTAGATTTCCTTTCTTACCAAATCTCATCACACTTTTCCAAGGAGAAACCTTGAGAAAAACATGATCACCTACCTCGAAAGATAGATCCTTCCTCCGGTTATCCGCATAACTCTTCTGCCTGCTCTGAGCTGTTCTCATGTGCTTCTGAATCAAATGAACTTTTTCTGCCATCTCTTCTACCAATTCTGGTCCCATCAGCTTCCTTTCACCCACTTCATTCCAAAATGCTGGAGTTCGACACCGCTTCCCATATAATGCCTCAAATGGTTCCATCTGTATACTGAAATGAAAACTGTTATTATAAGAAAACTCAACCAAAGAAATATGTTGGTCCCAACTTCCCTGACAATCCATAGAACAAGCTCGTAGCATATCCTCGAATGTCTGGATTGTTCGTTCTGACTACCCATCTGATTGAGGATGAAAATCTGTACTAAAATTTAATTCCATACCCAACAACTTCTGAAGGCCTTTCCAAAAGTTAGATGTGAACCTGGGATCACGATCAGATACAATGGAGAGAGGTACTCCATGTAACCTGACTATCTCTTTAAGATACAAATGGAAAAGTTGATCTAGAGAGAAAGTATCTCGTATAGAAAGGAAATGAGCAGATTTGGTCAAGCGATCAACAATAACCCAGATTTCATTATTACCTCGAGATGTCCTCGGTAATCCCACAACAAAGTCCATGGATATGTTTTCCCATTTCCACTCTGGCACTGGTAAAGGCTGAAGCATCCCTTTCGGTAACTGCCGCTCTGCTTTAACCTGTTGACATGTCAAACACTTCACAGTAAAATCAGCAATGTCTCTTTTCATTCCATCCCACCAGTAATACTCCCGCAGATCTCTGTACATCTTAGTACTGCCAGGATGAACTGAAAACGGGGAACTATTTGTCTCACATAACAACTCATTCTTCAACTGTGAATCACAAGGCACACATAACCTCTTCCCAAGCCTCAAAACACAAACACAAACTTATCCATTAACTCATGGAAAATTTTATTCATAAGGTCCATGAATACATCAGGTGCATTGGTTAACCCAAAAGGCATAACTACAAATTCATAATGGCCATATCTAGTACGGAACGCAGTCTTCGGAACGTCTGCTTATTTCACTTTCAACTGATGGTACCCCGACCTCAAGTCAATCTTCAAAAAATACTGAGCTCCCTGGAGCTGATACCACTTCATTCGATGGCCCAACATCTGCTGAAGTTGTTGCAAAGGATTTCACCACCCCTTTCTGCTTGTAGTCTGGATGCATTCCCCCAGTTGAGTTCTTCGTTGGACACTCGTTTTCATAATGACCCATTTCATTACACTTAAAACATCTTACCGTTGTCTTTTCATTTCCTGCTTGACCATCTTCCTTACAGTTACGAGCAATATGACCAGACTTACCACAATGAAAGCACTTACCAGACATGTATAAACATTCTCCAGGATGAATTTTACCACACTTCTCACAGGATGGATATTTGGTTGTCTTACCTCCTTGCTTCTTTGATGAATTCTCACCCTTTTCCTGCCAACTAGAACTCTTATTCTGTTGTTTGTCATAGAACACCTGATCATCGGCAAACTCCATTTCCACCTTCTCCGCACATCGAACAAGTTTTTCATAACTTTTGAACTCACGAGAAGCTAAATCCCTTAGATACTTTGGCTTTAACCCTGAGTAAAAACGGTTTATTTTACTATCAAGATCTCGTATGAAGTTTGGAGCATACCTTGCCAATCGAGTGAACTTTTCTTCATAAGCATCCACTGAATCATCCTCCTGCCTCAATTCTAGGAACTGTTTTCCCATCCTAAGACGAACCACCTTAGGAAAATATTTCTCAAGAAACATACCTTTGAATTCGTCCCATTGATGATCCTAAATCTCATAACTATCCCTTATATTTTTCACCATCGACCACCACTGATCAGCTTCACCTTCAAAACGGTAAACAGAAAGACTAAACTTTTGATGTTCTGAACACCCCATGACATCAAAAGTATTCTCCAATGCTTTAATCCACCCTTCAGCTTGCACAGGGTCAGATGATCCTCTGAATGATGGGGGATGTTGCCTCATGAAATGTTACACCACTGACATGTTCCTCTGCGGTTGATCTGGCTGATCTTGTGCATGGATACCACCACCATTTACAGCCTGAGTCAACTGTGCCATCACTGCAACAAACCGTTCAGTTCCTATTCCGACCATATCAGGTTGCTGATTTGGAAGGTTATCTTCCTCCTGATGTCGTCCCCACATAGCTACTTTGTTTCCTCTGCAGAAAACCATTCTGAACACAGAAATATCTTAGGCGAAGCAACATGGTAATCTGTAAATGCTATATAATTTCAATCATATTATAATTTAACACTTTTCTAACTCCTAAAGTTGTCTAAACCGACCTTTGATACCAACTATAAGGCCCCGACCTTAAACCTTACTTAATATTGAATTAAATGAATAATTCACATTGAGGATCTTTTCAGGTTTAGAGTTTTATAGGGATTTTTTATTTAGGTCTAAAAAGTATTGATGAATATTAGAAAAAATGTGGCATTATTAAATAATTGTTCCTAATTTATAAAGTGAATCAATAGTCATATGTAAGGAAGATATTTTTCAATCTAAAATGAATATACATTTTCTTAGTAGAAATGAGTAGATCATAGACATTTCAGGGTATCTTTCTCAAGTATATTGAATAACCATTCTTGAATGAATCAAACTATTTCCCTGCAATATGATTATCTTTTGTTTGATCTATTAATGTAATAGAAGCCACCATATTGTAATATAACTAGTAATACATTGGTAGATGAACAATGTATTAAGTGAATTGAAAATATATTTCTCACATTAGGATTTAATGAAAGTTAAAATGCTATTCTTGAAGTTTATAATATTAATGGATAAGCTAATAAATATTGCCCAATGATTCAGAACACTAAAGAGGTTTAATAATTAGAAATCATGGAATGGAGAACATTTTATTTTATTTTATTTTGAGAAATGCATACCTTGAGAATAGAGAGCTAAAATGAACGTGATGTTTCTCACTTGAATGTAGAAGGAAGAAGCATGTTTTCTAGATTATGAGGCTAAATTTATAAGATTAGATATAAATTATTCATAATATACACATAATTTACAATGAAACATTGAAAATTCTATTGATATTCATATGATGAGTTTCTAAAGAGAAATGGATTATAAAATATTTTAGTTATATAATAATATATTATCATGTTCCATTATGATTATAAATTTATTTTCCTATATCTCATATCATAGTGAAAAATCAATAGAAGAAATGTTTTTTTGACCACAATGAAAAAGAGAACACATGAATGAAGTATAATATAATGATTCAATATCCATCATATATATTTTTTTAGAAAGAAACATCCTTCAAAATGCCTGAATGGAATTGTATATCATTACATGTGTAGAGAGAAGGGTTATCTATCTAATAAATGTAAGGAAAATAATGAATCTACTACTATCAAGTGCTTCATCAATAATGAAATGGAAATTTAGTCAAACCATAACCCTTATGTAATAAGGGAACTGAACATAAAAGAAGCCAAGGGGAGAAGTCTAGAAATATAGAATTACTATTGTCCACATAATATAATGTCCCTCTTACTCAAATATATTTTCCTCTAAATACCATTCTAAATGAAAGAGATGTATTACCATAATTCTTTCTTGAAATACTATTAATATTCTTAGACATCAATCACATAAAACCACAAAAGGTGGTTTCTATTCCATGGAACATCAGATCGACCATATACTTTTAAACCCATACAGATATTCATAAATCTTCTGTTAAACTCTCATTAAAACATTATAATATATAACATTATATAAACATGGATATGATACAAACAACCATAACCCCAGTCTCACAATCTTGGATTCAGTGGTAAAATATTATCAATAAATTTATGGACTTAATAACAATAAATGTTACCTAATTAAACCAACAAATATATAAAACATAAAAAGGAAATTATGAATCATGTACATTCTAAAAGAACATCGAGGTTTTTCTTTTTACATAATTTAGAAAAAACATACATAACCACTTCGACACATGAACAACTAGTTGATAAGGATTTTGATCAACTCTAACTGCTCTCTTTTTATCTTTTTTTTTCTACAATGGTATAACAAAACAAATAAATTTTTTCACAACCTTGGAAAATATAAAAATAAGAAAGGTTATCTCAAATTCTCAGTAAGGTTAAAAATAAGAATTAAAATTTTCATTCCATTCATGTCTATTAGATAAGAAGAATGTTATAATGACATAATCTGTGTGCATGAGTAGAACATAAGAGAATTTAGATCCTTCATCCAATGGATCTCCAATCATGATCAATTTGATATAAATTTCGATAAAAGTAAATATTAAAAACTAAAAGAAAGTTTAAATAATTTTTTTATCCCAATTGATCATAATCATCATATAATACTTATATTTTCTCTTATAGATGGGATAACCTATCTAGTTAATTACCACAATCTCTTAGCATAATCATGTAAACTAGTTAAATATCTAACCAATAATGAGTAAATTATATTTTGTAAAATTCATCCTCATTAATGAATTCAGGTGAGTGATATAACAAACCCACCTATAAAATATAAAAAAACATATGTATTTGGGTTCACTCTACTATACAACTATAATAAACAATTTAAAAGTAATTTATCATGAATAATATTTTACTTTTCATCATAAACCCATTGATAAAATATATAATTCTTTTAAAAATTGTTTAACCCATCAAAAATAAATTTGATTAATGAAAATATATTTAAATTAATCATCATAATCCATCTAGAGAATTTATTTTAATTGTATAATAAGATCATATTCAAAGTGATGTAGAGGAATCATCAGAGGGTGTTGACATAGATGAAAATATCATTATAATAATATTTAAAAGTCTTCTTTGAAAATAGTGGAAAATGAACTTTTATTTTGGATATATTTTACAAAAAAATCATAACATTTCAAAAAAAATATTTTATTTATAAATAACTATTGAAACTCATAAAGGAAGTGTAACTACCATTGATTTTATTATAGATTTATTTTATTAGAATTTTATTTGATAGTTTGAATTTAATGAAACTACAATTTTATACATACCATGAAAACCTATTAAAATATCATTATTATACAACAATTTTTTTTCTATAAATTATGTAGACATTATTTTACATTTAAATATTCGGATTTTTTAGAAAAGATTTATTTTACATTGAATTTTGAAAATACTAATTTGTAACCAAATTTTTAATGACCTCAACCTGAGTAGCCCAAAACTGGAGCCTTACATTATTACATTGGCATAGATAAAAGATTCAAACACCAATAAACTGAGTAATTTAGTAGTTTTGGAAAACTATATTGCATACATGGTACCCATATTACATTGGGAAATGAAAATAACTTATAACTAAAGTAGTATTATAGCAACATTGAAATTCATTCCTAGAATTCATATTCATATCCATGGGAATGGAAAAAAAATAGGGGTGACACCAAATCATCAGAAAGGGTTAAGAACCAAAAAAATATATCATGAATTAATAATCATAAAGTAAGGTTGGATAATTGAACACAAATGCCAAAACAATATATGGATATGGCATAATCAACATGGAAAGTTAAATAACAGAAACAAATGGAATTTAATCACTATATTAAGAATGAAATGAAACCTTGGATAATGTTGAATAATAAATATAAATTATATAACCATTAAATGAATTGTTAATAAAGGAAATTCTTATATATTATATGCCATGATACCTAGGAACTTTAAACCATTACTGTCAAGGCCATTCATAAGACGGTTAAAAACATACTACGAAAAAATCCGACTGATTTGGCCATCTTTTTCATCTCATGAGTCCACCGATGCATTAAGAGGATTAATTTAAATTGTTTCCATCCCATTTTATACTATTCCAAACCATTCCACATATATCTAATAATCTATTTAACTCATTAAAAATGTGCCTTATAAAATATCCCTATTGAGTAAAGGATACAAATTTATGTAAATTTATCAAGTTAATCAAATCACATTCAGATTAAAAACCATATATAAAAATAGTATATGTTTTAGTAACTAATTATATCCATTATATAATTATATGGATATTTAATAAAAATTTAGTGCCCAATAAAAAATTATTATTATAAATTAATGAGATTTTTAACAATGACAAAATAAAATAAAATTTCACCATAACCATTAATATTCTATAATTTTCAAGTCAAGTTATATTTGGGGAGATATTTCTAATTGAAACATAAAATACCATTAATAATAAATACTTAATGATATTATATGTCAATGGAGTAGTATATACACCGCCAAAAATTGAATTGATGATTAATAACAATTAAGTCTTAATGGATTGTAAATTTAGATGAAATCCCTTACATTATGTTTCTGTTTGGTTGAAAGTGATTTAAACTAATTTAGAATGGATTTAAAAAATTATTTACATATTAAAGAAATTTATTATAGTTTATGATATCATATATTATCATTTATATAATATTATTACCCTTTTATTAATAACCATTCATTATTTTCATAGTTTTGTGTGTTAATTTCCTTATGTTTCATGATTTTTTTCACATGGTATTTTATTATTCCTTTACATAGATCATTATTTAATCATCTCAAGAATTGAATCCCTATTTTAAATATCATATATATTCATTATTTATTCATTTATATTAATCCATAAATTTTTGTGATAGGAAATTAAATAAATTATTCATGGAGATTGTGAGACATAGGTACGCATGAACGACGTTTCCATTTTATTATCATATTAAAAGAAAGAAATGTAAGCAGTACATATTTATATTTTATATAAATTATAATTTTTATTATATATAAATCAAATATTTTTATTTAAACCATATTTAATACATTCTATGCAATTTGTGAATGAATCACACTGCTTTGTGAGGTGGTAGTCTTCCATACAAACGAGAAACACTATCGCGTTACCGAAAAAAGGAATGCATGACTGTATATGTTAAATAAAATTTAAAAAATCATATAGATATAATATATATCATATATAAATAGTATTTTCATCATTATTAATGACAATGAAAGGTCGTAATGGAAAAAAAGATCATCATCCATTCGCGAGGAGATAGTCTTCCGTAAACACGAATGATGACTTCCTAAACAATTTTATTGAAGTTTATTAAATTGATATTAATAACATTAAAATAACAACATATTAGTATATATAATATATTAATGTTATTATATAATAATGTTATAATAATAATTTATGGAGTTGGAGAAATAAATAAAATAAAAACAAATTTTGAAGAAAAATACATATTCGTCGATACCCCCTTAGGATTTCACTAATTCTGTACTAAGTTTGATTTATGACCAATATAAGGAATATGTGATAATGTTATGGAATTTGGGTAGTTATTTCATTAGTTATTGGAATAAATAATTTTATTTTAAGGTTTTAAGATCAGAGCAAGGGGTATCCTTTTCTATGTAGGGTGAGTGACACTCTTGTAATGTTTTAAAAGGGGGAATTCGAACCCTGTTTTTTTCATGTAAAGTGGTTCTAATAATGGATAAATATATATTATATAAGTTATAAGGTATATATATGGGAATCAAATGGGTTTTGGAAATGTTTTAGGAAATTTTTATAGCTTATATTCTATGATGAATGACTATATATACTCATTTTCTCCTTAATTGGTGTAATTAATTATAATTTCATTCACTAATATACATGGTCATAAGTTTTTTCCTTTTTATAATTTATAAATAATAATTATAAAAAATATGGCATCTAATTTTCAAAACATACTCAACATAAGTGGGAAAAATAAATTTAAAATTAATCTTATAGACCGGATGAGAAAGCGGGTTTTTTCTGTGAAAATGTTCAAACGTTTAATAAGTTTATTTATATAAATTGAATATAAAATTGATTCAAATAAAATAAATTATATTAATTTATTTATAATTTTTCTAATTATTATTAAAAAATTTCAAAATATAATTTAATATTTTAAATTTTTTAAACAAAAAGTCAATTTTCAATAAAAATTCAATATTGTTCACTATTATTCGAAAAATGAAACTTATCTAAAAAGTTTCAAAAATTCACACAAAAATAAATTTTCAATTCCTATTCTAGAGATGATTTTTTTTTAAAATAATATTTATTACATTTTAGAAATTATTTTTAATAAAAGTGCGCCATTAAATGGTGGAAACCCCACCTTTAGAGAAATACAATTTTTTGCATGAAATTGGATTTGTTATTATTCTCTACATATGAAATCAATAGGTTGAATGAAAAATATTTATTTAATATATAACATATAAATTCAATTAACATCATCAAAAAATTATAATTAATTTAATTTATTAATATAAAATTCCTTTGGCACATAAAAATAGTTTTTATAAAAACATTTCATTTATACTAATTTCTAATTAATTGATAACCAATGAATTCAACCATATATATTCATAAATTAGTTAATAACTTTTATAATTTCCAATGTACACACTAGTATATAATTATTATTTTTAATAAGATTATTAATAATATTTGGTGAAACTAAATATTTCTTGTATTGAAATCCTTCCAAGAAGGTCATTGTTGTGTGTAATGAAATCTAGTTTAGTAATTCTTGAATTAAAAGATATAGAATATGTTGAATGTATTTTAAATAGAAACTATATTAAATAATATAGGGTATTTATATTACTTTCAACGCATTGTGTTTCATTTCATATACGCAATCGAATATGATGTTCATATTTTAAAATGTTGGGGTGTCACATTCTCCCTCTTTAAATATATTAAAACCTAAAAATTTAAACATTATATTGGTAACCAAGGGATTGAAAATTGGAAATAATGCTTTGGGATGTCCCACATCATTAAATGAGTTTATAAAATTACCCTCTTAATAAGAGACAATGTAATGTACAAGAGTGATATGGATTAATCACATAACTATGTTTTGATATAGGTGAAAATAAGTGAGAAAATAGAAACATGAACATGGAAGAGATGAATAACACCCAAATACTATGTAAGATTAAAAGATAAAATTTTAAGGTGAATATTAACAATCAAAAATACATAAATCATTTTTGAAAAAAAGGTAAATGATAGCATAAACAGTAATGATAATGTGATAAAGTTATTATTTCAAGACCCTTTTACTACAACTGATGTATTAATTCACATTGTAATAATATAAGTATATATACTTACTTGATATGTTTTTATTTCATAAACACAATATTACCCTTTTATTGTTCATTGAACTAAATCTACCTGATCTCTTCTCACAAGATGCATCATATGGGGACATAATATATGAATATCTAAAATATTATTCCAAGGTCAGCTTAGCCATTTCATAAATGGTTATAATTATTTACATATAAAATATCATGATCCAAAAATCTATAACATATATGAATTCTAAATATGAACTTATCATTAATCCAAAAAACATTAGGTATCTATAAATCATCTCATACCAATAATATGAATACATTTATCATGTATTGTCATAATACATGGTAATAATATGAATAACCACAATTTTTTTGAAAATATTCATGCTTTTGTATTACTTATTTAAAACATAGATTATAGGATATATTCCAAAAATCCAAAAAATCTATAAACTCCATCAATTATAGTAGAAAATGCTATTTTCCAAAAACTATCTATAAATTCCTAGGTAATGAATACTGTCAAAATTACTTCAGGAAAATAAATCATATAAATATTAAAACATCATTATCTCATTATAAGAAACATATTAAGAGTTATATTTATCTCAATCATGGGTTCTCCAAGAAGTTCAACATTAAAATGAATCACTTTTCTGTGTAGCATTTAATACACCTTTTAATAAATAGCGTTGAAGTAAAATCCTTATACATTTCATATCAATAATAACCAAAATATTATCAATAAAATAATGTTACAACATTTTTAAATGATTCAAAAACATAATAATATTAATCATTCTACTTCGGTTGTATCAATAGAAAAACATTGACCTTGATCGCTTACCATCTTCATAGTTATATTCCCTTAATTATTGGGGTAATCATTGTCATAGTACCCCATATAATTAATGTTGGACCAATTTATAATAGTTATTTATTCCATTTCATTATTTATCATAGTGACCCTTTTATATATACTTACAATAAACTTTCAACCCCTTCACAAATTTCCTAGGTTGAATCTTTGCACAATTATCACATGAGGTAAAATTAATCTTTTTATTATTCACTTTTTCTATTATTTTTTATTCCATAATTTTCATCTCTTATATCCAATTTAATCCATAGGACATGGAGAAATATTTCTATATCATGATAGAACATAAAACTATATCATTATATGTAGAATTGTTTTTGGAGATTAATTATGTTAGAATACATTGATAAATTTCATTAGAGGGTTGATAAATCTTTACTACGTGTTGTGTGTGTAATTTTTAGCATGATGACTTAACCACATAAATGTAGCTCCATAATATACAACTCATTCTACTACCTTTAGGTGTAAGAAACAGAACATTATATTAATCTCATTTTTTCACAAGGGAAAATTTGTAAAAGAATATATCTTTAAAGTATTTTCATTCCATGCGATAAATTTACTCTTCCTCCCAAGATATCTAGATCAATGACCACCATTGATAAGTATATACATTATTAAAATACACTAAATGTGTATAATTTTATTGTTCACCATAAATTAATTCCATAAATATATTTTCCAAATATATAATCCACTTTCTAATGACCATTGGATCAGTAGTCCCACTAAATGAAAGTGACCTTTATCACATAAAGAGATCTAGAACCAGAGAATCATTGTGTGGGGCATGTTGCACCATTGGAAAAAGATTAATTTTCAAAACATTATTAATCTTTACATATATATGAGTAATATTCTCTGTTCCAATACCAACTATATCAATATTTCTATTAGGGCTCCCCCTAAATTTTCTGGGAGTATTAATACCCTTCTTCATTCAAATATTCATTTCTAAAAAAAAGAACACAATATATTTGATCATAAAATTATGTATCATAACTGTTTATCCAAAAAATATTAAAATACATATTATAAATAGAAAAAAATATCCATAAAGTACATCATTATAATAAACATGGTTACATTGAGATATATTTACATTCAATTCCATCATAACAGATCTATTGTAATTGTGAAATATCCTGAGCATATCACCAATGATTTTCAAACACTATGTGCACTATGGACCATTATCATATACCAGGTTAAACTTGTATTAAGAACGACATTACTTTTTCAGATTTATTACCCCAATGTGCATCTGTTCCTAAAGCACGTCTACTTGTAGTATCAAGCTAAATATTTATATTTAGGAATACCCACATAGTATCTACATTACAAAAACATTAGGATATTATTATATATATATATACCAATTCTATCATATGTTTATTTAACCTAATCAATAATTTCATAAATCTAGTTCCAATGGTTCCTACTAAACATGCTCGGAACTAAACTATAATGACCCAGACCCCATTATCCTGAAGTCGGTGCCTTACATTATTACCTTTGAATAGATAAAATATTAAAATAAAAATTTACTGAAGTATAATAGTTTTGAAATCACATATTACAAACATTGTACCCATATTACATTGGGAAAGTAAATAAAGCATAACCAAAGTAAGACCTCTACATCCTTGAAAATATTTCCAAGAATTCATCTTTATATCATGATGAATGGAAAACTATAATGTTGAGTGTAAATTATTATTAAGGTTTAACTAAAATAGATACTATAATGAAAATATAATCCAACTGGAAAGGTTGATAAATGAATATACATGCCACATAAAAATTCGGATAAGTCATAATCGAAATGGAAAGGTAAATAATTGAACAACATTACAATTAATAAATATATTGATAATAAAATGAATACATTGTTAATTTCAAAAAAAATATCATGGATAATAATAATAATGAAATCATCAATAAGGGAAATATATAAAAATTAGATTCCATGTTTCCCAGGAACATTTACCCTTTACTATCAGGACCCCTTACAAGACGGTTTAAAACACATTGGGTAAAAACCCATCTGATTTGGCCAACTAATTTTTCTGATGAGTCTAGCAATGCATCAAGAAGCTTACATTAAATAGTCCTCATCCGAAGGAATACTATTCCAAATCATTACTATTATATTGAATAATATAATTAATTCATAATGAATGTTCCTTATCAAATTCCTGGATTGATTATATTATAAGGATTTATCAATATATCCCAAATTAATTAAATAACATTCAGAGTGAAAAAACATATCAAAAAGGTAGATTGTTTAGAAAGAAATCATATACATTATATAGTAAAATATATATTTAAGATAAATTTATTTTCAAATTAAAAATTATTATTATTATTTTGTGATTGTTTTATGAGATAACTAATAATCTCAAAATAATGTTAGATTGCACAATAACTTTTTCAATTCAATGATTTTCTTGTAAAATACCCTTGAATGAGATAATTTTAATTGAAACATAAAATACCATTATGAATAAATTATTTTTCATTATACATTACTATGTGGAATTATATACACCACATTGAAGTTAATTGGTGTATAATAACAATTATGTCTCAATGGAATGTAAATTGAGATGAAATCTCATCCCTTATGTTTATTTTCGGATGAACATGCTTTAAAAACCTGTATAATTTTGTTTATACAAGTTATTAAATTATTATATAACGAGATTAATATTTATAATATTATATATGTTCCGTTTATAGAATATTATTTCCCATTTGTTAATTACCTTTCATTATTTTCATTCTTCCAGATGTTAATTCCCTTGTTTTTCAAGTATGTTATGGCTCGTCATTTTTTTGTACCTATTAAATATAAAATGATTTAATCATATACACAATTTAAACCCTAATATAAATATAATATATATTCATTATATATGTATTTATATAACTCCATAAAATTTTGTTCTATGAAATGAAATTTACCATTATTGGAGTGGATCATATTACTTTGTGATAAGGTAGCTCGTCATGCACATGAGCGACATTATTGTCTTACAATTAGATAGATAGGATAAAATTTCTATTTTATATAATATTATTACTAGTATTACATAAAAATCAGGCATGCATGTAACACAAGTAGTTGAAGAAATCCACCGTTGCATGTAATGAAAGCTAACTCACTATTTCGAGCATGGAAATGCATAAAATATATTGAATTTATTTAAATTAGTAAATATATTTCATGGTGTCCGGATGTTATATTACTTTCTATTATTGGTGTTTTTTGTTTGATATGTAATTAAATATGATGTTCATATTTTAAAATTCCAAGGTGTTAAAATTTCATTTCTAATTTTTAAATAAATTAATTTCAATTTTAAATTTTATTTTAGATTTTGTATTAATATGATATAATATACATTGGATTTAAATTAGTAATATATTTTTATGTAATTTTGTATAATTATTTTTCTAGGATAAAAAATTCATTTTTCTAAAAAACCAGTTTTCATCTCATTTTTGGGGAATATTTTCAAATTATTTTCAAAAAATTATCATAATTGAATTTGATAAATTAGATTTAATATATAGAATTATTATGGTCAAATATTTTAATTAGGTAGCCTTAATTTTTTATCATTATGAATAGTAATAGTAGTAAAATTTATCTACTTAGTAAAGGGTATATCATGTAATTAATGTTAAAAAATGGATAAGGAATTAAAATTAATCTAAAAGTTAATTTTATCCTTTTGGTTGAATATATTTTAAACATTTTTGTAATAATTTTTCATATATAGAAAATTAGGGAGATTTTTATTTTATGGGTTACTTTATATTATTTTAAAAAAAGAATAAACACAAAATTTCACTCCCTCAACTTTAATATCTCTATTACTTTTTCCTATGGAAAGAACTCTATTATATTAGGTTTTCAATAATCATTTAAAGTATGAATAAATTTTTTCTATCATGTTAATTTTTTTTAAAAAACTATTTATTGGTTAATTAAATTGAATTCTTATGAAACACCGATACCATTTTTTTAAAGGTTGAGGTGGTGCCTCTTTTATTGAAAATATGTAAGAAAGACATATAAACCTGATATGGTACGGGAGTACAAAGAAAAGTGACCAAAGAAAAATCTAGTGACGTAACTTTATCATTAATCATTCTCTTTGAATTATTTCATCTGCATGATGTGCACTCTAGTCAGAAATATATCTTTTTCTCCCACACCCTTGACCTATATATTTTCCTCCATATGGTGGAAAATCATTAATCATTTCATATAGGGTCTGAACATCAGTGTTGTTAGAGTTGGAGCTATCTTTCTACTTTTAAATAATCTTTTCCGAAGAGTTGTACTTCATCCCCTCAACCTATCCAGTCTGTGTAAGTGTCTCCGATTGTTTGGTCTCATTAGTTGTCTTCTCAACCTCCAATTGGAGGTCACTCGAGGACCTTTATATCTTCAAGAAAATAAGTTGGAAGCCCTCATTATACATGACGAGTTTTGATGAAGCATTAAAAATTTTGTAAGTGAGTGGAATTTCTAATTTTTTAACCCATTTTGTTACCTAAGGAAGACATTTTTCTAAAATTGAGAGGATGGTCAACCTAGTTTTAATTATCTTCCTTGTTGACTTATTCATCAATCACTTCATTGTTATTGCCTTTGGCATGGGGATGATCTTGTTGCAAGCCAGTATGTTGTCCATTGTTTGGAATATCTACATCAGTGACATTTCAATCTTTTGAGAAGAGGGCAACACATGATTTCTACTTTATTACATAAGTGGAGGCATTAACATTATTTGATTCGCTTGGTCAATCCGCAACCTTTAACCCTTTTCCGATAGCCTCTTGAGAATTAATTTTTTCCTCATTTGGATCATCATGAGCAATGTTTTTTGGAATGTCTTAGTTTCTTAGAATTTATTTGTTTTGAAAAAAGTTGATAGAGTGACCTCTCAAACAAAATCCCTCACATGAGATTTTGTTTCGTCATTTCACCAAAAAGTTCCTAAGAGCCATGCATTCAGAGTAGAAAAGATGATTTTTTCATACAGAACATCAATTTGAATGTTATTAGAAAGTTTCGAAAGGGTTACCCTATCAATCAGGGTTGAGTTGAGATCAATCTCTACCAGCATCCTAGAAAAATTCCCATACCACACATCCCCATTCTCATTATCAAGCAGGATGGGAGTCCTAATTTCCGTGCCAATTTCATTTAGTATTTTTGGGTGAAATAAAAACCAATTATGTCCAAGCAGACGAACCCAAACCTGAAAAAATGTGTTTCGCACATGAGAAACATTGATCTCCAAGGACCATTCATGTTAATTATTCAATACAGGTATTAGCTAAAGAGAACCAACACTACTGGAAATAAGGACATTTGCGATGGGCCATTTGTGTCGGGATCTCGTCGCTAATGTGCTTTTGCGACGGGGGTCCGTCGCAAATAGCCTGTTGCGGAAAACGACATCGCAACAACAATTATTTGCGACGGTCCCATCGCTAAAGTTAGTATTTGCGATGGGAATATTTCCCGCTGCAAATATTAGTCTTTATATTTAAAAAAACTTTTTAAAACTTATTTGCGACGGACCCGTCAAAATACTATTTGGGACGGGTCCGTCGTAAATATTTTTTTAAAAAAAATAAAAAAAATATTACTAAATCATTTTAATTAATATAATAATAATACTATTTGCGACAGTCATAATACCCATCGCAAATAATATAAAATAATAAAATAAAATAAAATTGTAATAAATTATTTTAATTAATATAATAATAATCCAATTATAATTCAAAAATAAAAAAATAAAAAAATATTAATAAATGAGTTTAATTAATATTATAATAGATTTATAATTCACAAATAATAATAATAAATTATTAATAAATTATTTTAATTAATATAATAATAATAGAATTATAATTCAAAAATAAAAAATAATAAAATATTAATAAATGATTTTAATTAATACAATAATATTAGAATTATAATTCATAAATAAAATAAATATTAATAAGTTATTTTAATTAATATAAGAATAATAAAATTATAATACATTTAAATATTAAAATAATTCAAATATTACAAAAAAATATAATTAAATTATAATATTATAAAATTTTAATATATATATAAAAATTAATATTATAAAATATAAATAATATTATTATTCATATTAATATTATTATTTCAAAATATAATATTATTTATATTTTTTAATGAGACATAAACTACGAATAGAAAAAAATGCATATTTTGATTTAACAAACTTTATAACATAAAAACAAACTCTAATCTGAAGGAGGGGGGAGGGGGGGAGGGGGGATCTGTAGATGCTGGTGGAGGAAACTCCATCCCTAAAGCACGAGTGAGTCGGCGCATGTACTCCATCTGCTCCTGCTGCTACTGCTGCCACCGACTCATCTGCTCCTCGTACATCTGCTGCTGGCATCGACGCTCCTCCTCATGCTACTGCTGCTACTGACGCATCTCCTCTTGCTCCTGTCAGAGACTCTCTATCAGTGCAGTCTGAGATCGCAAATGATCCTCATACTGTGTAGCAGAAGAAGATGCATGAGCTCCTCTCGAGCTGGACGTCGACATCGCAGCACTGCCATAATAATCTCTGGCAGTCAGTCGAGAGCTGATACCAACTACCCGACCCTTCTCGAAGGCATACTAGGTTGCCTGCATCCATGTCGCCTCATCAAACTGACGACCACTAGTCTGATCTAATGACTCGGCCTGACTCTCAGGCTGGGTCTGTGACGCTGCGGCCTCATATGACTCCTGTATTTGCAATTTAAAATTAAAATTGTGAATATATTATATGCAGTTAATTTTTAAACTTGAAAACAAATAATACTGACCACGATGTGACGCTAACGATCAACTCTGAGCTCCCCAGTAGCAGGATCACTATAAATCCTCCGATATACGTCGTACTCCGTAATATCGGGGTGCTCGACAGCCTATAAGAATAAAAAATAAACTGTTAATATTTATAGTTATATAAAATATTTATAAATAATGTACGTACCAGATGTTGTCTATGCATACTGAAAGTACGACTCCCAGCTCGATGAGTCACGTCCTGTCTCCCCCGATTCTGCCTCCCCACCAATGATCTCCTCTGAAAGGCATCACTCAACCAGTGCGCACATAATCCATCTCATACGTGGGATGAAATGTACTGTGGTCGGTGCGCTCTACATGAGTCATCAAAAACTGATACTCCTGCTTTCTTCATGGCCGCTCTCCTCAAGTTGTGAAAAAACTGATGAAAGCGATCATGCCTGACCACCTACCATGCATCGTGGATGGTACCACGCATGGTATCCTCGATCGGATACCATAAACCATACAAATAAATCAAAATATCAAGTTATAAATGAAATAATTTTCAATATAAAAATTATTTATTTACGTACGTACCAACCAATGGCCAAACATGGCCTGCTGCACATCAATGGGAATATGCTCCCATGTGGTCCAAGGCTGAGAGAAATAGTTGCGCAAAATAGCGATGCCCTGTCCGACTGCTATATGTGGAAAACTGTAAAAATAATGAAAATTTATTATGTGAATAGATTAATGAAATCTTAGTCAAATCCAAAGGTTATCACACATGTTATCACACCTCTGTGTGCATGGATCAAACCCAAGAAGTGGACGTCGCTCGGGGATGGGGTCAAGAATCATCAATCGTGCAAGACCGCGCCCCCTCCGCGTACTCCCTGAAGCGCCTGCAGGCTGAGGGTCATCTCCCAGCAACTCATCTGCATCGAAAGACAGGTCAACACTGGCCAACTCACGAAATGCGTCGTCGTCCATCTGAAACAGAAAATGTTAATGTTGTTAGAAAATAATTGATAATTGCTATTATATATACTTATATATATTAGTTATGACTATATATAACTACCATGGAATTCTATCAGTGTTCATCTTTATCATCATCTTCATATATTTCAATGTCATCTTCATATCCCTCCTCAACATCATCGATATCCATTCGAGTTCCAGTTGCTTCATCTCTTACCATTTCAAATTCATATGTGACATCATTAACATCATTGTCATCACCAACTCTTAAATGTGGGGTGTAGTATAAGGCCCCAAACTTAAACCTTACTGAATATTGAATTAAATGAATAATTCAAATTGAGGATCTTTTCAGGTTTAGAGTTTTAGAGAATTAGAACATAACTATTACATCTCAAAAGATTACAAAGTAGACACTTCTACTAAGTTTCCATAATAGAAAAAAAACTCTTAAAAAGAAACATGTCTAGTTCCATGTCTTATATAGCATGACATTCCCTTGATCCCATCCTTGACCTTATTCCACTTTATGTCCTGTGAAAAACATTTCGAAAAAAACTTGGGGTGAGCATAAAAAACTCAGTAAGGGATACAGAAAGAATGAAAACTGTTAGTTTTTCAAACATCAAATAAACCATATATACTCTATCAATGTAATACCTTCACCTTCAAGAAGTAGTAAAAACTAGTCGTTGAATAAAGTATCATTACTTACCTTTTTGTAACCAAAGGATTACCATAAAATCCATAAAAAGAACACATAACATATATAAAGGTAACTTGGGACATAAACATACTTAAGTGGAATAACCATATGGTCGACTTCCACACATATCACTTAAATGGAATAGCCATACGACCAATTTCCATACATACTTAATGGAATATCCATACGACCAACTTCCATACCCAATGCATTGGAGGTTATAACGTAACCACCCATCCTGGTATTCACGGCACCACCCGTCATATGGTTTATAACGTAACCACCCGTTAAAATGTCCAAGTACCAATATAAAATCATAAAACATAAAACCAATATAAAGGAATGATAACATTTCCACATCACAATATATCATAATAGAATCCTTTATCAAAACCATTTTCAATACCAAAATACAAAAAATAGTATATGGTATTTATTTTATTTTAAAAACATTATGGCTTGTTGAGGAAGCCAAATACCAAATAATACTCGCGGCGGCGGAAAAGGTCGTTGTCACCGCGTACGTTAAAAAGACATTACTTTTTGTCATTCAGTAAAACCCTTCATTGAAAAAGATTCCTTTTGTATAAAAGTAAAATTCAATGGGGTTTATACACCGTATAAAAGAAAGTTGTGTATAAAACGAAATATGCGTCAATGAAAGGAGATTGAGACGAAGTCCCTTACCTCGGGTCCAACTTGACTCGATCGTTCTTTAACGTCCTGAATAATAAAATTGAGTTAATTTATACTTGATTAAGAACATTTTTAAAGTTAATTATTCCTTTTATATCACTTATTTCCATGTTATAAACATTATGTAACCATATAAGTTAATAATGTTTGTTTTGTCAATATTTGGTTCTTAAGTCGAAAGTGGACTTCTTACAATTACATGTTGTTCGTGTGGTCAAAGGTTCTTTATATCCAGAATGAAATTCCTGATTTGGATATAATATGTATCATATATATCCAGCATATACATGTATTTATAATATTACATAATCATTTAGAGTTAAGAAATGAAATGCACCGTTCATGGAGACGGTAAGCCGTACGTACGCATGAACGCTACTTTCATTTCTTTGTCATATTAATGGAATTAAAACTAAATGAGAGGTATGTATATTTTAATTACAGAATTATATTCATCATTTAGATATATCATTAATTATATATATCCATTATATACATTTACTTTTAATAGTACATTACATTTGGGGATAAGAAATGAAATGCACCGTTCATGGAGACGGTAAGCCGTACGTACGCATGAACACTACTTTCATTTCTATCTCATACTTTAATGGAAAGAAATAATAATGATATAGAGGTATATTATAATTCCAGTATAATATCATATATAATAACTTTAAATCCACCCTTTACACGTCCCACATATGGCATTAACGAATCACATCACTTTGAGGGGGCGGTAGTCCGCACTTCCTTAAATGAAGATATCGTGTTTACCCATAACGGAAACCATAAAGGTATACCCAAAATGAAAAAAACAGAAGCTTAAGGAAAACATAAACATATCATATATCATATATAAAAATAGTGACATCATAATGGCCACCTTTGAAGGTGTTAAATGAGTATTGAACAATCATCGTTTCGGGAGGCAGAATTTCTCCATCCACGGAAACCGTATGTTCTTTAACCATTTGATGTAGTTGTGTGAGAGTGTAGCTCAAATAAATCTTATAACAACATACTAGTATATTTAAGATACTGGTTTTGTTATAAAAGAAGTAAATAAAAAGAGTTTAGAGGGTTGGAGAAGCAAAATAAAACAAATGAACAAGAGAGAATGAATTACCTTTAAAAGTGTAACTCCTTTTGATTTGAGCCTAAAGGCTTCCTTTGAAAGGATTCTGCCCAAAGGGAATCCTCTAGGATGAGGAGAGGGATGTGGAGAGAGTAAATGGGAAGTGGGTGGCCGAGCCAAAGGCTTGAGGAGTGTGTGAAATGAGGTAGAGGTGGGGGCCTTTTATAAGAGGAGAGGAGGGGCACTTTTGGAAAGTAAAGAAATATTACTTTATTTGAAAATGTGTTTCGGTTTTAAAAGGTCCCACATTGATATAATTCGTGGATAATGTGATAAGGGTTCGAAATCCACTCATCCAATTGGTTTTGGACATGTGTAGTTTATAGATTTTACATTATCTTTCCATTTTATTTAAATCGTCAAATAATGATGTCATCGCTGCATCATTATTATGTCATAAATAATTTAATTTATTTAATGTCTAAAAATTATAAAAAAAATACTATGATGTAGTAAATCTTTTTATATTTCCAATGACTATTTATAATCAAAAATATGATCGTTATAACTCCATGTAAAAATTATTTTCGTAAAACATATTATGTTTGTGTCATTTTTACTTTTACATTAAATAAAAAGTAATTTATGTGATTTCCCAAAAAAAGTGGATCCATGGGGTCTCCAAGTTGACCCATGGCTTGTCTTGGTCGTCCATGACACAAACAATGAGGGTAGGACATGTTTCAAGCTCATTTTATTTTATTAAAGCATTATTTTTACCTTAAACTACACTAATTACCACTAATCGCGATTAAAAACTTAATAAGTTACTATTCACCAAAAAATTATTTTAATCTCATTGAACCACATTTTACTTCTTAATGACAACCATGTATGTCGGATTTTTGAAATTCAAAACACAATGATGGCAAAATTTCATTTAAACAGAAAATCAGTCTTTATAAGTAACACTTAGTGGTTTCACTATTCATCAAAAATTGAAGTTTTTCAGAAAATTAACAAAAAATCACCCTAAGATATATTTGATATTAAGAATTAAAAAATGAAGTCTATTTTACAAAATTAAAAACTTATAAGTCACATTAATTAATTTAATAATTATTTTCCCGCTGTCAGAGCAAATAGCGTGTTTTTATGAAACAATAAGTATCAAAAGATTGACACTAGTTTAAGTCCGATTTCAAAGTGAAATTAATTCCAACGGCCAATATTGGATTTAATGGTAAAAATATTTTCTAATTTCACTTTAAAACCAATTAAAAAGATAATATAATCATATAAATATATTAGATTAAAAAGTGGTTTTGAATTTTAATACAACATTTTACACTATTCATTAAAAAAATGAACTTTATCAGAAAGGTACCAAAAATTTACACAAAGTAAATTTTGATGTCCCGATTCTAAAGAAGAGTTATATTTGGTCCAATAGAATTTATAAGATCGATCAAAACTATATTTAATGACGGTTCTCCGTCAAAAGGTGATAAGTGGACCTTTCGTGAAAATTAGGGTATAAATGCCTAAAATTGAACTCTTTCCGTATTTTAAGCCTTTATCTTTTATTGGGTAAATGTAAAAACATTTAAAAACATATATAATCATATTTTAGTTATTTCTATCCATTCTTGCCAGTACAACGACTACTAGTTAACTAAAATTTATTATTTTATTACTTGTGTGCAACGTAAGTTTTCCAAGAAACTCATCGTTGCATACCGAGTACGCTATCGAACGTAGAAACCCCTTTTCATTAAAATTAATATTTAATTCGTAAATATTAATAAATATGAAAATTCTTTATTCATTATTTACCTGGGATGTTACATCCTTCCCCCCTTTTGGGAATTGCGTCCTCACAATTTTATTCACTTATCAAAATAAGTGGGGGTATTTATCCCTCATAACATTTTCAGATTTCCACGTTGCCTCTTCAATCACATGGTTTTTCCACAAAACCTTTACCTGATGAATCACCTTATTCCGTAACACCTGCTCCCTGTGGTCAAGAATCTGTACTGGTTGTTCTTCATAAGATAGGTTCTCTTCCAGCTGATCTACCTCTAGGCTCAAAACATGAGATGGATCTGGCATATACATTCTCAACATCGAAACATGAAAAACATTGTGTACCTGAGATAAACTCGGAGGTAAAGCCACCCGGTATGTAACTGATCCAACTCTCTCCAGAATTTCATATGGTCCAATAAACCTAGGACTCAGCTTTCCTTTCTTACCAAATCTCATCACACTTTTCCAAGGAGAAACCTTGAGAAAAACATGATCACCTACCTCGAAAGATAGATCCTTCCTCCGGTTATCCGCATAACTCTTCTGCCTGCTCTGAGATATTCTCATGTGCTTCTGAATCAACTGAACTTTTTCTGCCATCTCTTCTACCAATTCTGGTCCCATCAGCTTCCTTTCACCCACTTCATTCCAAAATGCTGGAGTTCGACACTGCTTCCCATATAATGCCTCAAATGGTTCCATCTGTATACTGGAATGAAAACTGTTATTATAAGAAAACTCAACCAAAGAAAGATGTTGGTCCCAACTTCCCTGATAATCCATAGAACAAGCTCGTAGCATATCCTCCAATGTCTGGATTGTTCATTCTGACGGCCCATCTGATTGAGGATGAAAAGCTGTACTAAAATTTAATTACGTACCCAACGACTTCTGAAGGCCTTTCCAAAAGTTAGATGTGAACCTGAGATCACGATCAGATACAATGGAGAAAGGAACTCCATGTAACCTGACTATCTCTTTAATATACAAACGGAAAAGTTGATCTAGAGAGAAAGTATCTCGTATAGAAAGGAAATGAGCAGATTTGGTCAAGCGATCAACAATAACCCAGATTGCATTATTACCTTGAGATGTCCTCGGTAATCCCACAACAAAGTCCATGGATATGTTTTCCTATTTCCACTCTGGCACTGGTAAAGGCTGAAGCATCCCTTTCGGTAACTGCCGCTCTGCTTTAACCTGTTGACATGTCAAACACTTGACAGTAAAATCAGCAATGTCTCTTTTCATTCCATCCCACCAGTAATACTCCCGCAGATCTCTGTACATCTTAGTACTTCTAGGATGAACTGAAAACGGGGAACTATGTGTCTCACATAACAACTCATTCTTCAACTGTGAATCACAAGGCACACATAACCTCTTCCCAAGCCTCAAAACACAAACACAAACTTATCCATGAACTCATGTAAAATTTTATTCATAAGGTCCATGAATACAGTAGGTGCATTGGTTAACCCAAAAGGCATAACTACAAATTCATAATGGACATATCTAGTACAGAACGCAGTCTTCGGAACGTCTGCTTCTTTTACTTTCAACTGATGGTACCCCGACCTCAAGTCAATCTTCGAAAAATACTGAGCTCCCTAGAGCTGATACCACTTCATTCGATGGCCCAACATCTGCTGAAGTTGTTGCAAAGGATTTCACCACCCCTTTCTGCTTGTAGTCTGGCTGCATTCCCCCAGTTGAGTTCTTCGTTGGACACTCGTTTGCATAATGACCCATTTCATTACACTTAAAACATCTTACCGTTGGCTTTTCATTTCCTGCTTGATCATCTTCCTTACAGTTACGAGCAATATGACCAGACTTACCACACCGAAAGCACTTACCAGACTTGTATAAACATTCTCCAGGATGCATTTTACCACACTTCTCACAGGATGGATATTTGGTTTTCTTACCTCCTTGCTTCTTTGATGAATTCTCCCCCTTTGCCTGCCAACTAGTCCTCTTATTCTGT
The DNA here is from genome assembly GCA_963277665.1 of Viscum album. Lineage (NCBI taxonomy): Eukaryota > Viridiplantae > Streptophyta > Magnoliopsida > Santalales > Viscaceae > Viscum > Viscum album. Next base: position 1,702,844,229 of record OY728138.1, on the reverse strand, counting down.
TGTTTTTCATAGAACACCTTATCATCGGTAAACTCCATTTCCACCTTCTCCGCACATCGAACAAGTTTTTCATAACTTTTGAACTCACGAGAAGCTAAATCCCTTCGATACTTTGGCTTTAACCCTAAGTAAAAATGGTTTATTTTACTATCAAGATCTCATATGAAGTTTGGAGCATACCTTGCCAATCGAGTGAACTTTTCATCATAAGCAGCCACTGAATCATCCTCCTACCTCAATTCTAGGAACAGTTTTTCCATCCTAAGACGAACCACCTTAGGAAAATATTTCTCAAGAAACATACCTTTGAATTCGTCCCAGTGAAGATCCTCAATCTCATCACTATCCCTTATATTTTTCACCATAGACCACCACTGATCAGCTTCACCTTCAAAACGGTAAACAACAAGACTAAACTTTTGATGTTCTGAACACCCCATGACATCAAAAATCTTCTCCAATGCTTTAATCCACCCTTCAGCTTGCACAGGGTCAGATGATCCTCTGAATGATGGGGGATGTTGCCTCAGGAAATGTTCCACCACTGACATGTTCCTCTGCGGTTGATCTAGCTGATCTCGTGCATGGATACCACCACCATTTATAGCCTGAGTCAACTGTGCCATCACTGCAACAAACTGTTCAGTTCTGATTCCGACCATCTCAGGTTGCTGATTTGGAAGGTTATCTTCCTCCTGATGTCATCCCAACATAGCTGCTTTGTTTCCTCTGCGGAAAACCATTCTGAACATAGAAATATCTTAGGCGAAGCAACATGGTAATCTGTAAATGCTATATCATTTCAATCATATTATAATTTAACACTTTTCTAACTCCTAAAGTTTTCTAAACCGACCTCTGATACCAACTATAAGGCCCCGACCTTAAACCTTAATTAATATTGAATTAAATGAATAATTCACATTGAGGATCTTTTCAGGTTTAGAGTTTTATAGGGATTTTTTATTTAGGTCTAAAAAGTATTGATGAATATTAGAAAAAATGTGGCATTATTAAATAATTGTTCCTAATTTATATAGTGAATCAATAGTCATATGTAAGGAAGATATTTTTCAGTCTAAAATGAATATACATTTTTTAGTAGAAATGAGTAGATCATAGACATTTCAGGGTATCTTTCTCAAGTATATTGAATAACCATTCTTGAATGAATCAAACTATTTCCCTGCAATATGATTATCTTTTGTTTGATCTCTTAATGTGATAGAAGCCACCATATTGTAATATAACTAGTAATACATTGGTAGATGAACAATTTATTAAGTGAATTGAAAATATATTTCTCACATTAGGATATAATGAAAGTTAAAATGCTATTCTTGAAGTTTATAATATTAATGGATAAGCTAATAAATATTGCCCAATGATTCAGAACACTAAAGAGGTTTAATAATTAGAAATCATGGAATGGAGAACATTTAATTTTATTTTATTTTTAGAAATGCATACCTTGAGAATAGAGAGCTAAAATGAACGTGATGATTCTCACTTGAATGTAGAAGGAAGAAGCATGTTTTCCAGATTATGAGGCTAAATTTATAAGATTAGATATAAATTATTCATACTATACACATAATTTACAATGAAACATTGAAAATTCTATTGATATTCATATGATGAGTTTCTAAAGAGAAATGGATTATAAAATATTTTAGTTATATAATAATATATTATCATGTTCCATTATGATTATAAATTTATTTTCCTATATCTCATATCATAGTGAAAAATCAATAGAAGAAATGTTTTTTTGACCACAATGAAAAAGGGAACACATGAATGAAGTATAATATAATGATTCAATATCCATCATATATATTTTTTTAGAAAGAAACATCCTTCAAAATGCCTGAATGGAATTGTATATCATTACATGTGTAGAGAGAAGGGTTATCTATCTAATAAATGTAAGGAAAATAATGAATCCACTACTATCAAGTGCTTCATCAATAATGAAATGGACATTTAGTCAAACCATAACCCTTTTGTAATAAGGGAACTGAACATAAAAGAAGCCAAGGGGAGAAGTCTATGAATATAGAATTACTATTGCATAAGAATAATTTACATTTGATGTGGTGAAAATAAAACTTATCATCCACTCTAAAAGTGATTTTTTATTTAGCTTCTACCAACTATTTATATCTATATAATATTTTAAGCATATCACTTCACCACTTCAATTATTTGATGTCAATTTGGCAGTGAAAACTAAGAATGATATATTAATGTCATTTCTAGTATATAGATCCTCTCTAATAAAAGTATGTGATAATGTAGTTCTTATAAATCATTTTGTTCTACCAATAATAGATTTAGATGTTATTTTGATCATAGATTACCTCCCTCAGTATAAATATTATTTTAATTTTATAGGAAGGGAAGTCACATTCGAAATTCTAAATCAACTTACAACACTCTCTTAGTGTGAATATGATCTTAAACTACCTATGGAATTATTTTATTCATATTGGGTTGAATACTTATTAATATGGTTACAAAGAAACTCATCATTTAATAAATTCCTATTGTATGATAGTATGTTTATTCCTTTCCAAAACAGTTCTCTAGTAATTCATGAAATCATGAAGTTGAGTTTTTAATATAAATCATACATGTTGATATATATGTATATATATATATATATATTTAAAAATAAATATATAGAATAAATCCAATGGAGTTATGGGGATTTAATAAGAAACTATAATAGAATATTGATAAGGTATTCATTTATCCCAACACATCACCTTGGGTTGTACCTATCAATATTTTAAGTGGAAATATTGGATAATGATTCATTGAATTTATTTTTAGGAATATTACAATAGTAAAAAATGAAATTTTCCCTAAACCCCATATTGGTAATGAATTTGATTAATTATGAGGAGATAAAAAATTTAAATGGTTCATCTTGAATTTGGATATCATTATCTATGGGTGAAGATAAAAGATATACATAAGGCAACCAACCTTTTGATGTATATTAATTTTGAATTTTTTGTAATGCCGTTTGGAATTAAAAATTATCCAAATATCTTTAGGGATTTAATGATGAGTGTATTTAAATATTATCTTGATCAGGTTTTGGTAGTCATTATCAATTCCCATATAATATATACACAGATAATGAAGATAATGAATAACATTTGAAATGTTTTCTAAGCATATTGAGGATGGAGATGTTACATTCAATGTTTACCTCCTGTTAATTGTTGTTACAAAAACTATCATTATTGGGTCATATAATTTCAAGAGAGGGTATATTTGCAGTCCCATTAAAGATATAATTTATTACACAGAGGCCTAGTCATGATACATTAGCTGAGATCTATAGTATTCATGGGTTTGATGTATACTACCAAATCATTGTGTAATATTTCTCATGAAAATAAAATCTTATATCCATATTGACTTGGATGGGGGTTAAGTAATTTTTGAATGTTGAATGTGAGGAGAGTTCCAAGGAATTCAGAAAGATGATGGTCAGTACACATGTTTTTACACTACCTTATAATGGAGATGGGTTTGTGAATTATAATTATGGATTAAAGAAGGAATATCCCTTTGTTAAATGTGTTTTCCATGTCATCAACACATGGAAGAAATTGATCATCTCTTTCTCACATTTGTGGTATCTTCAATAATTTTGTAGGCTAATTCTTGTATCTTTGAAGATAACTTCCCTACCGCCAACTCAATTGATGGCATCATGCAAGGATGGCCTGAGCTGAATCTTTCACCACATGTCTTCTCTATTTTTCTTTCTGTGGCTGAGAAACTTGATCATTTTATATGGGTTTCCAGCAACAATTCCCAGCTTGAAAAACATGTTTTTCATTTGGGGTGCGGCCTTGGATGGACTTCTCGCTTCTGCTCATTATGTAACTGTTCTATGAGGCAGATTTTGTTCAAACCCCATTCGTGATATTTCGGCCCTAAATCAGGTTGGACTAAGAGGATATTTTAGAACACCTCTTGGAACTCTTGAGGTGTTATAGATTCCTCACTTACATGGATGGATCAAAATAAATTCAGACAACGCTTCGAAAGGTAATCCATGTTCATCAGGATTTGGTGTGGTTTTTAGGGACCATAAATGGTGTGTTCCTGGTTTTCTATATGGTTCCTGTGGTTTTTCCTATGCTATTGAAGCAGAGATTCTTTTAGTTATCAAGGCGGTTGAGTAATCTGAACATCGAGGATGGAACAAATTATGGATTGAATGTGACTCGACGTCTATAGTTCTTACTCTGCAGACATGTTCTCTTCATATTTTCTGGAAGTTGACTAATCGATGGTAAATGTATTTGGATCTACTTTTTTCCAAGGAGCATATTGTTACTCATGTATATAGAGAGGCGAACACTTTTGTAGATGGTCTTTCTAAAAAAGGACTAACTAGTATTGATTTTCATTGGTAGGATCAAAAACTGGGTGATCAAATTCCTATTCTTAGGAAGGATCAATGTAAATCTCCTACTTTCTTACTGGTGTAATTTTTATTTTTGCTAATAAAAGGGATCTTGCTTTCGTGGCAATGTCTTAGTCTCTCTATCAAAGGTATGATATATATAGTAATCATAAAATATTTAATTATATATTTACATGGAATGAATTTAATATGTTCTATAGGGTATATCTAGAGTTTATCATAGATTATGACTAATCAATAAATTCTCACCTTAGGAAGACAAAAAATGTTGTTAATTCTCCGTGTTAGAATGATCATTATATTTTTCCATTCTTTATACTCAAAGATATCTAATATTTAAGGATTTCTTAAAATGGGATCTTAAAATCTTGAGAAAAATGTGAGAAATGATCTATTTATTAGATGACTATTCAACCATCCATCCATGGAATGGTTAAGAAGGAATATTTGGAAGATGTGGAATTATAAAAGTAGGGGAGGAATGTCTATGAGATTAACTATATTAATTTATGTTTAATAAGGTTCGAGAATCGAGTATTATTCAGATAATTATTTTTGGAATACTAGGAATTATTAGATGAATATCATCATACAACATTATCTATTCAACTTAAAGTATGAAGATGTATTGTGATCAGAAAGAAAATTTCATGTGGGATAACATGATAAATGATATTAGTGAGTATTTTTTCCAATGTTTAGTTTTTCATTATTTTAATATGGAGATACATAATCATATGGGTATATTACAACTATTACATATATCAGAATGGAAATGGGAAAACATTAATATAGATTTAATCATTTGACTCCTCGTAACATCTAATTGGAATATTGATATTTTGGATTTTAGTTGACTGCATTAAAAAATTATAACAACTTATCTCTATTTTAAATGATTTCTCTCGTTATTAGTTAACTTGGTTATACATTAAGGATGTTGGTATATTTCCTCGATTACCACCCTAAAATGAATTTAAATGAGATATGAGGTTTACCACATTGTTATAGAGAATCCTTTACTAGTATTTGAAATAATATTTTGAGTTACAGTTATACATATATTAAATACAAATGTGGTCAGTTTTATTGTACCATTCCGACATAAGAAGACATGTTGAGACCATGATTTTTAGTTTTGAAAGGTGGTTAGGGTCAACACCTTTATTTGGTAGAATTATCATCAACAATATCTTTCACCCTTAAATTAATATCCCTCCTTAAAAATCCATCGATTAAAGGAAGTAAAAAACTCCATTTAATTCTTATGAAGTTGGATAAATAAATATACCGGGATGCGGTCTAAATAAGGAAATTATAGAGAATATTGTATCTATTAAAGAACACATAAGGGTTTCTCAATGTTGAAAAAAATTATACCAATAATATTCAATGAGATATAGAGTTTAATGTTTGTGAAAAGCTATTTATTTGAATATAATAATTGAATAAGTTTAATAGATTTTGAATGAAGTGATGTTTGAGCGGATGATTTTTTAGTCTTGTCGAAATTCTTGATCATATTGGAATGGTAGATTTTTATTTAGGACATCCAATAGATATCTTAGATGTTTATGATGTGTTTAATGTATTACTCTGGATGTTGAACATATTTAATCATTCACATGTACTAAACTAATAGGTCATATCTTTTGATTAATATCAAAATTATGAATAATAATTAGGGGACATTATAGATCATAATATAAAAAACTATTGAAAAATACCACTCATCTGGTCAATCATTTGAGGAGAAATCCAAACAATTGAGGATGCTACATGGGAAGCAAAGGATGTGACAAGATAGAAGTTTTGTTATTTATTGGTATCACATTGGTTTAATTAAGTGGTAAAATTCTTATACGGGGGGGGGGGGGGGTGTTTTCTAAAACAATTAGATTTTATGAATTATTCCTCTTTATTTATATTTATTTTAACGATTTACATTCAAAAAACACTGAATATAATGAATAATCACAACTAATTTAAATATTATTATTTTATGATAATTTTATAAATTTTTGAATTAAAAATTTAAATATTATATTATGATAAAATATTTGTATTTTTATGAGAAATTGATTTTCTAAGGAATAGTGAAATACTGTTTTTTATAAAAATATCAATTTTTTTAAATAAAATAATATCTAACCCAAAATTATATTTTGGATTTGGTATTAGAATTATATAATATCCATTTGATTTATATTAGTATTATTATTTTCTTTCTATTTCATTATTAGTCCATTTTTAGGATGGAAATGGATTTTCTATTATAACATTTATCATCTTATTTTTCACGTTTATTTTCATAATAATTTCTAAAAAACATTTAATATTTTATTTCATAAAATAGATAACATATATTTCATTAATAGATTTTTTATACATAGGTCCCTTTTATTTTTGATCATAATGAATATAAAAAAACTATAAAATTTATCTCATCAGTATGTAGTAAATCAAGTAATTATTATTATAAAATAATGTGATAGAGAATTAAAAATTCTCTTACACATGACCATACACTATAAAGTGATTGGTTTAATGAAACATTCATCAAATTAGCTAAAATATTTCATCTCGGTTTCATTTTTCATTATATTTACCACTATCCCGAATGGCCTGAAGGCCTTCTTTTTTATTTTTATTATACATGATCCTCCATTTAAGGGTTGAAGGAGAACCCGTACATGACTTGTAGGCCCAAGACACCAGGCCCGACATGACCCGCAATACATGACCTGAAGGCCCCAAGGAATACCATGCCCATTACATGTCCCGTAGGCCGTGACCCCTAGAACTGCCCCTCCTCAGCATCTTGAATCATTGATCTCCTTAGCTCCCCACCTTGTATTGCTGATCGACTGGCATTTCCCCGTACAAAGCTGCACGGTGCCTAGTCCCGATGGCGGGTGTCATACCCTCTCATTCTTTCAATCCAGTTAGCTCTGCATCTGGTGGCTGCTACTCTTATTGCTCTGATCCTCTTCTAGGGCCTATTCTGTGTGAACTAGGCTACTCCATGGTCTATGTAACTCGAAGTACCTGTGGCTCGAAGGCCTTGGATGACCCGAAGGCCCTGGAGACCCGTAGGCCCAAACTGGTGGCCCGAAGGCCCAAATTGGGTGAATAGTTCCGGCTGCTATAGTACCGAATTGTAACTGCTATAGTGACTGCTACAGTGCCGCTACAGTACCTCAAAAATTCACCTCCACCCGGTTTTGAACCCGGGTCTCTTGGATTCCAAGAAAAAGGATTTACCACTCGGGTACGGGCTCATTGGCTTTATATTGACCACTATATTACATTATCAGAGGAATAAAAACAATATGTCAAAATCTTGGATTTAATATGTCTATTATTTTTCTATATGTCTGAAAATATGTTATATCCAGTTTTAAAAGATAATGTAAAATAAAAATTATTTTTTATCAGAATAACTTATTTTTTTACTGTTTATTGATTGAATACTTATCTTAAATTCATACGAAACAATGATACAATTTTTATTAAATTCATATAAAAAAAATAAATCATTTTCAAAATATTAAAAGTATAAAAAATTGGATAAATTAACGTTTTTAACAAATAATTAATATTAATACCTCATTTTATTGAATTTTTATATGATTATATTCTAATATAGTCTTTTTATGATGTATTAAAATTTAAATAAAAATAATTCTATAAAAATTGAATTTAATATATTTAAAAAAATTAATATTTTATTAAATGATTAAAAATTTATAAAAATATTATATTCATAAATTTTAATGGGGGATGGTTCAAAAAATCACCCATTTTCCATTTATGTATCTTTTCCCCCTATATGGTATCATTATTAACACATAATGTTTAGAAAAAATAAATATTTTCGTAAATGTCAAAAGTGTTTATAATAAGTTAAAACTAAATGATATGGGTGAAAACATAACCAAAACATTTCAAACATATATTTGATGAGATGTTTTTGACTCATATTAATCTTATATAACAATTATATCAATATGGAGAAATTTTTAAGTGATAAATTATTTATATTAATATAATACATTTAGAAATTTAGAGATTCCCCTCATCCTCCCCCGTGCTCATATGGAAATGGGAACCACATATCTCTTTTTACTATACCATTGTGAGCATAATATATTGAAAATAACCTTGAAAATTATCTTCTCAACAACCTTATTCACATCATTATGTGCTTTTACTCCCAAATTACAAACCTAATCCTCATCGAAGGATATGTAAGGGATATTTATTGAAGAAGAGGAAATATTCATTACTAACACTTTGAAGGTTATTTATTCATCTACCTCTTCTTAATGTCATGAAAAAATAACAAAGTAATAAATTCATTACAATAAATATATTTTTGTTTAATTATAATTATTTAAAAACCATTTTTCTAAACTTTTCAATCTGATGAAAAGATAAAACATTACTCATGAATACATATGTTTTATTTTCTCCATGTATGTTGAATCTTTTTTTCACCACCACATTACAAGATAGGTTATATATAAAGAACTAATGAATCAATATAATATCTTTGAAATAACTATTCATCTAAAAAATTATATCATATATACCATCATTCCTTCTATTCCCTTACAAAACGAAAACATTGCTCGTGTGTATGTGTGGGATTCCACCCCAACAAAGTGATGGGATCCATTTTTCATTTATGCTTTATAGGGTTGGTAATAGGGATAAATTTTCCAAATATATATATATATATATATATGAAATAAAAATGATATTGTAAATATGAATTCTTATTTACCATTCTTTTATTTAATCTATGAAAATGTGAAATAATGTTCTTCTGTATGTACGTGTTACTATCTTTATAATTTATGTCACTCTAAATTTCTATCCCACTATTTTCTCGATGATTATAATTATATATGTATTGAATATATATGATATTTACATTTTAAATTAAATTATACATATTGATTAATCATGGGTATGAATAAAGGATAAAAACTACCAAATCAAAACATACATGGTTTATTTTACAATTGAAATTATGATAATAATATTTTTTTTTAGAAAATATTTTAAAAATATAATAAATAAAACATATTTCATATTAATTTTTTTAATATGGTTAGTTTATTCTGTTATAATAATTTATAATTTATTATATTTTTTTAATATAAACTAAATGGAATTTCAATCATGGAGTAATGGATTTAATCACAATTTCCACTACATGGTGATTTATTTGGTATTTTGAAAATATTTATTTTTATGTAGAGTATACACTTCCTAATGATGTATTTAACATGATGATAAATTTATTTATTAATTTTCAAGTTTCAATTCATGGTTATGCTATAAAGGATATTCCATATTTTCTACCACATTTTCTATGAATATCTCTTGAACAAAAATAAATGATTAATAGAAATTAAGATATTATTTATATTTTTATCAGGGATATTTTATACTATGTAAATATTATTTGATAGTTTTTATAAAAATCCAAATTATTTTCATATATTCAATTTTATGTTGTCTTTGATTTTTTAAAATGTTTGATATGAATCATTCTAATGTTTTATTAAAGGGAATTTATTGAATTCCTTTAAAAAAAGAAAATAAGAATTTTTCTCTTAATATACATAGTGTTGATTGATTTTACCACCACCATTAATATCTAAACTATTTACTATATTTTAAAATAATTCTAAATATTAAAAAAAATGGTTTTATAATATCTTATATTAATGTTTCTCATTCATTTTTTATTATCCAAAAAACATGAATTTATTTCAAAGCCTATATGTGTGATAAATAGAAGGTAATATGTCATCTCTTATTAATTTTTTTTATCATTAACATTATCTTGAAACATTCAATTTATTTTGATCATTTTTCATTAGAAATTAAATTTATCTTAAATATCCACAATGGATATGGTTATTTCGCAAACCATATATCCTTTCTACTTACATTGTTTTACTATGAATGTTAGTGTATTGACTATGAAATAAATTTGTTAATTCATATTATTTAATAAATGAAAATATTTTTTGATAAGGTATATTGGTTATGAATTTAATTTAGGAATCAATATATAACGAATTGGAAATAAAGAGGCCAGTGGGCTGCATATTTTTATATCCATATGATACATCAAAAGGCCTCATTAAAAAAATTTATTTTCTAGATTACAAGAGTTTCTTGTGTTTACATTCCCATTGATTAACCTATATTGGACCAAGGATTTTAAGGTATAGATATCATGATGTTTGATAACATTATGTATAATAATAAAAATTTCCTTCATTATGAGTGCAATTAGTATTATACATGAGATTAATGCACTGATCGTATCCATGGATTCATTTCACACTAATAATATTCATTAAATGTTACATGTTTCACATATTTACATTTCTATATTGACTAATCCATATTTATTATTCCATACTTATTATTACTTATTAAATCAATATAGATTATTCTGCTCATAACCCTTACTATGCATCCAAGCTCACCCATTATTTTTTTATTTTCCTGATAATATGAAGAATTATGTTTTGAATCATACAAATGATGCAAGAATAATTTATTATTATATTTATTTTATATTTTTAATTTTATACGGAAATATTTAATGTATCTATTTATTCAAGACTACTAAATGGATCAGTGCTTCGAGATGAGATACTTTATGTCTTGTACTAATGGAATAAAAAAGATAGTAGATTTAGGTTACTAGATTTGGTGTTTTGGCTATCGTATTCAAACAAAGTATTTTCATCGATGATCAGAAAATCCATTCTAATAATAAAATTTAAAAATAATAATTCATTTTAAATATATTTTATAGTGTCCAAAGTGAAAAATAAAAAATTTTAAATTTATGAAATTTTATAATAAGGTCAAATAACTTGTAAAGTAACTATAGGAAATAATAATGTTTATGTAATAACATTAAAGATTTTTTTAGAAAAAATGGATTATAAATAGATATATTCATAATCTAAATAAAATAAACAAGATCATTACCACTTATAAAAAACCTCTTGATGGTTTCTTAATCATAAACAGAGTAAATGAAAACTAAAAATTGAAAAAATATTCATAATCAGAAGATAAAGAATTTTTTTTTTGTAAATAAAGTAAGAGTATATGGTTTCCTTTGAAGGAAACATGAATATAAACAATCTCAAAATGAAATTAGATTGTAAGGAAATTTAATTACCAGTTTGATAACATTTGAGTTACAAACCCCATTAAATAATAACATTAAATGAATCATTAATTTTTTTGGATCATAATGCTATTTATGAAAAAACATGAAAAATCGTGTATATATAAAAATCATAAATGATGATGAGTTTAAAACAAAACATATTTCCAAACAATGATAATTTTATATGATAAAAACTTAGAAAGATTAAATCAAAATATTTAAAATTAATCAATAGATAGATTATTTATAATAGAATTTTTTACACAAAAAATATCTTTATAAAGATAATAAATAAAATAATGGTCATTCTAAACATAATCTTGGTATTATATAATCTATGAGTAAGTGTCACAACCCAATAAAGTAAAAATGAGATAAGAACCCTCATTGAACTTTGGTAACGTCATAATAAAAAACTCATTGGATAGAGTAACATGAATTATAGCATAATATACCATGATGTATAATGGAATCATGATATAAAATTTAAAATGGTTTTATATTAACACCATAAAATAAATTAGTTGTATAAAATTTAATCATAACTCGGTTGATTAAAATTGTGATTATATCCCTTTCATCGAGTCCAAACATTTCATGTATGAAAATTAAACAATGTATAACAAATATATATATATATATATATATATATTTTATTATTTTATGATAAATTTTTTTAGTTTTATTAATTAATCATTAATCCTTTTGTTTCATATATTTTAGTGACATATTAAGTTATATATGTAGTTATTTATATCTCGTTTTTTAGAATGTTCAGTTCATAACTTCATAATGAATTTGGTATGAAAACTGTCATAAAAGGGATATGTGTTCTAATATATCCATAGTAAAAACAATAAAAAAAATATCATTTTTAAATTTTATTTTTATTTTTTAATCATCTATGAAATATTCTTATAAAATTTTATTACTTCACAATCTGGGATATAATATATATTATGTATGTCTTTGTAATTTTTGTAATCTTCAACATAAAAGATGGAAAGAAAATAAGTATTATTTAATATTTATATAAGTATTATTATATTTTAAATATTTTATCAATTCTTTAAATAAAATTATATATATCATCCATGTGATGTTTTTATAGAAAAAAAAATAAAATTTCTTCATGGGGGTGGTTATATGCATATACGCATAAACAACATTACAATTTTTCAATAGACTAATTGGTAAGAAAATAGATGATATATTAAATTTCTATATTGATAATAATTTTATTAATTGATTATATATATAAATTAATCCCATAAATATAATGATTCATGAGACGGAGTGATGGATAATGAATTACATCGGTTCGTACGGCTGTAGTCTATCATACACTTCAAAGAAAGTTTCATTTCTAAATTGCTGTATGATGGGATTGATTTTGGTAATTAAATGAAAATAAGAATATATAATTAAAAAGAAGATACTTTGGATATAATTTCATCTCATTTAAAAAATATCTCAATGATTTATTATATTAAATAAAACTATAACACTCGATTAAAAGATATACCTCTCCTTTTGACAACTTCCTTTTCTATAAATATTTAGCCCTATGTGGTTAGAATTATTCCAAAAATATGACTTACAGAATGTGGTTAAGGATGTTTGGAATGTATTTGTTTATGTATTTTCTTATCCACACTATTAAAAATGTGTAAGTTAGAGATGAAATGTAGTTACCATTATAATTTGAGGGGAGATTCATTTTTGGAATTACATAAAGTATCAAACTAATAAAAAATTAATTTTATGGATAAATTGATATATATTTAAATAATTCAAATACAGGATTATTATGTGTATAAATCATCATGTAAAAAAATTGGACATGTTTAGATTATATTTTTACTCTAACATCATTGTTTTAACTCCTATTATCCATTTGGAAAACTATAGTGATATCAATTTTTTTACTATTTATGGGGTTTGAAAGGTACTATAAAAGAGAAAATGGCATATATATCGAACCTAATTTAAATTTTAAACCATCTTCCATTCACTTGGAATGAAATTGGATTTTATTAATCTCTAATCATTTAATAAGATATTTTTTGTTTAAAAATATCGTTAATGTAATTTTTGGGAATTTTTTTTAATTTAAATGTGAAAACATCATGAATAATTTGATATTTTAATATTATCAATTAAAATATCTCTTATAATTTAATTTGATCTGAATAATTTTTTGACATAAAATTCTCCCAAATATTATCACATTTAGAGCTTTTATAATTATTTATATTACTTTTTTAATACATATATTAGCACTATGTTAGCATTCTATAAGAATTTAAGGTAATAATTCCATAAAGAAAAATAAAAAAACATTTATAATTAGAATAAATTTTTAACTAATCATATGATTTTTACCATTACAATAAAATATTATAAATATTAAAATAATGTCAGTGACATTTTTGACATTATATTTAATTTAAATAATATATAAATAATTCTAAATGAAAAATAAAAAATAAAATCAATAATAAAGAATCATGGATGAGAATTGGGGAAAAATACTCATCTAATAGATTGAACCCATGATTAAGGGAATCTTTTAGTTCTTATCATATTTTTTTACCAAAAATACCTGATTTACCCATACCGAGGAGAAAAATATTAACTGCGATTATTATTCATAAGGAATAAAAATATAATCTTTCTGTTTTCCTAATATGTACCACATGATTCCAAATATTGGATGCAATTGTCAATTTAAAATTCCTATAGTTGGACAAAATAATTTTTTTTAAATATTTGTCAAATGAAATGAAAAAAGATTTCATAAAGATGTTTTTGTAATCCCAAAAAATGAACATATACCAAAATCATGTATAAGATAAATTCATAAGTAGTTAATTATAATATATTAAATTTAAATAAATATTTATATTAATTAAATATTTAATTAAATCATAATTATACATTTTTATAAAAATATGTATTTCACACTATTCGTTGAAAAATAAATCTTTATTGAAATATCCAAAAAATTTATAATAATATAATTTTGATAGGAATATATCTATAATGATATAATTTTTATATAATATAGATTCTAAATTTCCCAAATATATATTATAATGTTTTAACACAAAAATGAATAAAATAAATTTTGATGAAAACAAATTTGGAATCATTAAATTACTTTACTGGTCAACAGAGTGTTTATTTCTTAATAATTATTCAATACTATTATATTGTTGTGGAACATTTTATACATTTAATAATATGGGGGATCCAATCATAACCTTTAATTGGAGAGCAAGGTTATAACAAACATATTTAAATATTAATATTCCATGATTTTTTATTCTCAATATTTCCTATTGAAAACAATATTGAACATAACATTAATTTAAAAATACTAAAATTTCAAACATGGAATGGTGATATATTGTCCTTTTTGGGGATACCTATGTTAAGAAATTCTATGTTTTTGAGGTTCTTTATTTCATGCATGATTTCAAAATACAAAAAACAAAGGAATCATTGACACCAATGTTAGGAATCATATATATAAATTATTAATTAATAATATAAACAAAAGGGACTAAAAATTAATCCCATGATAACCCATGAATATAATTAATGAAATGCATAGAATCATGAAATAAATATGTTTAAAAGTACATATACCTAGTGTTGACGATGCATTTGACATGTACATTTTTATGTGTTTGATGAAAACCATAAACTAACAGCCACAAGACATCCAACCTTATGGGGTAACCACTAGCTAAACCAAATACGTCATTAGATGCATGTGATTCCTCTTCATTCATAGCATGTTTGTTCCTAAAACAAAAATAATAAATATGAAGTGTGATTTTGGAACCTGATATTATTATAATTTCATCATATAAACAACTAACACACATTACCTATCATATAAAAAATTGTTTATATAAAACCGATTTATATTACTTATTGATTCCTATATTAACTCATATATTATATTTCATTAGTAAATTAAATTCCATGGTTTATAAATCTTATAATTTTATGATCTCCATGGTACATCACATATAATGTTTCCATTATAATAATTTAGGAATATGTTTTACCTGAATGTTCTCACGTTAATAATAGATTGAAAATGATCCATAAATAGTAACTATATATCATTCATGTTTATAGCCTCCATTATGTTGATCGAACATATCCATAATGCAATAGCCAATAAATACCACAAATGTAATGCTTTTATTATAGAATTTTATTTTCATGGATAACATAATGAATTTTTTATTCTAATAACCATCTCATGAAGGTTTTCATCTATCAATTTTGTAACTACATTAGTTAACACATCATTTTATCTATTATTCATATGAGTTATGTGATAAATTATAATCATTAAGTAAAATTTAGCCACCAACACTAACATAGAATTATGTAGGGGAATCCACTCTTCATTCTTAATGTTATTGTTAAAATTTATATGATGATAATAAAATCTAAAACTCCCTTAACATCCAATCTGGCTACTCGTATTTGTAAGGCCAGTTCCAATAGAAAAATGAGTTCATTATATACTACTTATTATTAGTGCATCTTTTTTATAGAGGAAATGTGTATGTGAAGACTAATTTTATCATATATATGAACAGAATCCCTAAGATTTACATATTCATCATTTTTTTCAATCATTTATATTGTATGGATCCAAGATGCACCATTATTGTATATCTCAAATGATTTAGGGGATTAATATACTGAGAAAAAAACCTCACTAGGGAGCTCTATATCCAATAGTGTTTTCTATAGGATAGGTTGAGATGTGATAAATCGGGTGAATAGGTTTTCATTGATTCTATTTTAAAATGAGAATGTTAATTCCAATTATTTTATAATTCCATCCAACTATGGTAGATATCTAATTAACATTAAGAGACTAAATACCTACTTTAGTGGATCAATATAAGAGAAAATATAAACCTCATGGTTCTCCAAATCAAATTTGAGTTTCAATACTATGAAAATCAATGTAAGATTGTATTTATTGATATTAAAATATCAAGTCTCACAATCCATCATTATTAAAATGATATACTAATTACTTTTATATCCTTTTTCATCATTTTAAAAAAAATGATGGAACCACATGATCCCTCAAAATTTCATTGAAAAAGGATAATATGATTTACATCTACAGGTTGTAACAACACTGGTGGGAGCATGTGTTACCTATTTATATCTTAAAAGGCTCTAGGAATATCCATATCACAGTGATAAGTGGCCCCCTTATTCATTAAAAATTTTATGGGAATATATTCTAAAAAGAATTAGGTAATGAAAATCCAATTATAATTAATATATAACTTCTATACTCTCATATTAATAATGTTTATATGGTGTATAATATCAAGTGTCACAATTGTATTTTTATTGTTGAATTTGAGGTTATGGTGACATAACAATAATACAAGTAATTTCATTTATGTTACCCTGAAGTGACAATTTATGGGGTTCATTATGATGTTTTGTTTCTACAGATTGTTAAAATTTGATTACAAATCAAAAATATGATCACAATATTATTGTAATTTAACCACCAAGTCATTTACATAACACTCCATGATTTTCCAAAGGATGATCTGGATAATATAATACATGAAAGGATGGTATGTAAATCCTTCATTCATCAAACTAATGGGAGTTTCCTGGTAATAATACAATCATTAAAGTAACTTAATTGTCGTTTCCACATCATCCATAATGTATTTTGGATCTGGTTATAGCTATAATGTGCATCTATAAAGTAAATGACACAAGAATCTAGTTATTACATCAATTAGTACATCCAGGATTTGGACTCTAAAATCATCCTTCAGGTAATACCAGTTCAGAACTATAAAATAATCATATAAAGTTAATATCATATTATTTTTTTTATTTGAAAGGGTTTTTGAGCCACATCAGGTATTTATATTCTAAAATTAATTTATCTTTATTCAGATTATCAAATATATATCCATTATGGAAGATTAGGTTAGAGGTATTCTCCTCACTGTTCATTTATAACCATTGTTTTTTTGCGAAATTATACTTAATTGGTAGTCACTTAGAGATATATAGTTAAACTTTCAATATAATCCCATGATATGAATTCATGGTGTTGTTATAAAAAGGATATATACTTTTCTTATTCCATAATGTCTATAACATCATTGGTCAACATAGGTCGTATATCATCAACAATTGAAAAATTCCCATATATTATTTCATTAATAATGTAAAAACAAATTTATTTAATACAATAGGAGAACACTAGATTTCATTTCTTCATCATTCATCATCATTAGTTGAAAATAGACCACATCCCAATGATTTTATTGGAGATATGGTTGCATTGTTACATTTATTGAGATTAAATCCTTCATGAAAGTATTTTGGTCCATGCAGCATAACCAACAAAATGATAATTAGAGAAAACATGATTTTTATTATGATTTTTTCCTATGGTACTAATATATATTTGATTGATGAAAATTTCCTATGTAATTAAAATATCATTCAGATGTGCACTCTTGTAAAGAATCTTTGGTGAATGATTGAATCAAATAGACGGTGTAGTGGTATTTTCAAATGTTGGATGTGAAATTTTTATGGAAGAATATTATCAACCATAATATTTGAGGAAAGTGATTAGGGAATTTGGATCATCATACATTATTCCCATGACGGCCCAATTCCTTCCAAAATATAGTTTTTTTATATTCAATTGGTTGGAAACATGATTCCTAAACCAAGGTCACTCCATAAACTAATGGTAGAAGTATTTACCACATTAAGATCAATTATATATATGGAATAATGTACCATAATTAACTTACCATACATTTTTATTTACATTTTATGAACATATTGAGATTCAATAGACTGAAATAGTAAAATGTATTTGTACAATAACCCAAATTTCCCATCAAAAGGATATTTACAACATTGAAAGTATAATAAAGGGAATAATATATGAATATGATGAGATAGCTTTTATAATAGGGAATTTAAAAACATTTCTTTGAAAAAATAATAATCATTACATCAAAATGAGGTATTTGAACTGGGTTTTCAGTCTGATCCTTATTTGAAGTTTCCATTCACCATTATAAAACCCATAAATTCTAATGTTATGAGTAGTAAATACAAATAAACTATTAACCAAGAATAAAATGGTTTAGGATGGGGTTAGGTTAATCCCAATTCCATTGATATGGTTATAATTATTTTTAATACCCTTAAAAATTACAAATAAATTCAGAGGTCTAATGATTTACTCTATAAAAATATCCCAAACATGTTTTATTAACGAAATGAACATCAATAATTCAATATAAAAAGAATCTATGAAATATGATTTTTTATAACTATAATCTCAAACTATTAGGGATTTAAAGGTCCCCAATAAGGGATTACATGAACTCATTTGATATATTAAGGGTGTTTAAAATTGAGACAAAAGATAAAATGACATCAATATTCATTAAAATGATATATTTTAAAACTAGTTGTTAACACTTCTTACCGTGAAGATACTACCGGAATTGTTGTTTAGGGGATGAAGTTGTGTTCACTGGTGATTCCTTTTCCTTTCTAAAACTATGTGATATCTTAATTATGTGATGGTTTGTAAAACATTTCCTTCCTATATCTTGATATCATCCCTAAGATTATATAGTTACTAGTTGATTATAAAATATGAATTTGTCTGAAAATTCCCTAGAAAATTCAAGATAATGTCAATGTTATTATTGTGTTTGATGGAGATATTTCATTATTTTTTAAATATTATGTATGGATTTAGTAGAAATGATTCCAAAGTTTTGGGTTCCACCATTAAATTGTCTTCCATGACCACATTAGCTTATATTACATTCTACCTAATTATTGAGGGGGACCTAGGTTTCTATAATATCCTGTATTAGTAAAGGGATCTATAATGTGAATGTCCTTAATTGAGCCATATTACGACACTATATATGATTAGAATCTCATTTTATAGACTAGTTAACATCCTCCAAATGATGGAGAGAATATTTAAAATTGCGTTTATATAACTCCTCATTACATAAAGATCCCATTATGATAAGATTTATAATAAGTGTTGCACATTATTACCTTTTGAGGATATGTTCAATATAAATTTTTTTCTGAATTTGGAAGAAAAATTATATAAAAATGTGTAAACATTGATGTAATCTACATTTTCTCATCATAATCATGCTTTGTAAGTACAAAGTCATGGTTTATTAATGAAACAATTGTTTCATTCATGGATGATATCTTATATTGTGAGAAAGAATTTAAAATTACTCCAAAATGTTTCTTAGCACCTTTGAATGATAGTTGAAATTTTTTTATGAGAACAGAGACCTCAATAATGGATATATAATGAATAAAAACTCATTAATCTATAATTAAATTTAGAAAACAAAAATCCATGTTTTCATTTTTATAGAAAAAACTTTTCATCCCAAAATATTAATTTTTATACTCATGAAATAACCTCCAATCCAAAATTATTTCATAAAATATTTTGTATGAAAGAATAAAATATAAATCATATTACATATCAACATTAACATGAATGAAAAAAATTATTATTTATAAGTTTATAAAAAACTGATTAAATCATAAAATAATTGTTTACTTCATGAATTCAAACTATTTCCTTGAAACAAAATTTGAATGCATAGAGAAAACATGTATAAAACACATTCCATCATACTTTAATCACGGAATTTCCTAATAGGATAATTCCATCATTCAATTATGGGAAACATATATCTATTAATTACATCACTTAATAGGAGAAAAAATCCATCTATATTCTCTTAGGACTAACTTATATAAGTTTTCTTTATCTATTTACCTTATGCATTGGAGGGATATAACATGACCACCCATTATATAGTAGAAAATGTTGGATAAGGGATTTAGGTTGAAAACCCCTTCCCACATTCATCAATATTTTCCATGTGTCATATTCTCAGTTAAAAATAGTTAATTATAGTCACTTTTCACCATATATATATATAAAATTATGACTTGTACCTTTCCTAAAAACAAATAAAATTGTAAATTTATACATTATGACAAATATATTTTAGTTAACTCAAAAAAATAAGTTCAAATATCTTTTAAATTTGAAAATATTTAAAAACAAATTTTAAGGAATTGTAGGAAATAAAACCTATTTTAAGGTACATGTAATGTTTTAGAGAAATCTTGAAAAAAATGAAATTATATAGTGGTTTTAAAAACCTTCATGACGTATATATTCAAAAAACTCATTTTTCACATTGGTAAAAATATGTTGCCTACAATTTCCCAGTTTCGAATGCCACTCAAAGGTGATCCGTGTCTGGTTGGCCACATGTCCTCAAGCACAAGTCCCAAAATTCCAAAAGCTATCGACTAGCAGTGAGGGACTTGATGTGTCAGTGAGGAGACAATTACCTTATTAAAAGATTATAACATAGTGTAAAATTAGAAAAAGTTCAATAGAGGGAGCATTAAACAATGAAAAACAAATAAACATTGCATGAGTGATTATATAAACAAATCCATAAGTATGATCATATAAAAAATGATGATACATGTCACATGTTTCTAATAAAACAATAAAAATAGGTACACAAAATACATATACAATACTTGTCCCAAATGTAAAAATACAAAAAAATAATCCCAATTTAATTTTAAGACATTGCTTGGTACCATTCCCTCTTCATCGCAAGAAGCATCTCAAGTACCTATGTAAGGGAGCCTACCCATATCGAAACCCATAATCTTATAATCTATTTGGGAAATAAAAATTTGACACAAATAGGGTGTGAGATATAATCGTGGTTGGAAACCACCTTGGTTATGTTCTAATTAGTTTGTTAATATATATAATAGGTGTGAAGGGAGTATAGTAATAGACCATGGTTTACGCAAAAGTTAACATTTATATCATTTAGTAAATTTAGTTTCACAATTAAATCGCATTAATTTATATATCATGAGATCTAAATCAAGCCTGGAATCCCCCATATAGTCGCTTGAACAAAAAAATTCTTAATGATCCATTTATAAATATATCATTCAATCTTGAGTTCATGATTTTGATTTGGATTGGAAAAAGTTTATATAGACTTTTAAACCAATTTGGAACATGTGACTGTACCTAACAATCCTATGTTGTAATTCTGGTATCTCTCTTGGTATGATATCCACCAATATCTTTCAAGACCATTCCATTGAACCTCTCAGGAACCCGATATCACTCGAGTTGAGGTATAGAGCCATACTAATAGATTATCTACATAGAAATCCTATAGAAATCCAGAGTATCACCCATAGCATAAATAGTCAATGACCTTTTTAGTCCATCAAAGGAATCCTTTATTTGGATCCATTATTCACTTTATATATAAATTAATCCTCAATGAGTCCTTACCTGGAATCCTTTATATGGATACATGATTTACACATGGAATAATCAAGGTTCATGACATTGAGTCCATCGATGGAATCTCCCAACTGAATCAATGATCCCCCCAAGCCATTCAATTGATTTGTCCAATGAGTCCACCCATGGAATTATTCATTTGGATCCATGGTTCATCCATGGCTATTAATCATTTCAACAACTCAATTCCATTTAAAAATTTCATTTAACATGAAAAACTAAAAACCAATGGCATTCCAATTTAGGTCATCTCAAATTTTGTCTCAAGCACTGGACAACCTCAAATGGATTGGCCTTTTAATTACTCACATGGTAATTATCAATATAAAAAGCCTCACATTCATAAAAAACTAGTACATTTTTTAGATAACATTTTAATCGCTTAGGGAAAACATTAGACAATATTCTGAAGCCTAAACAAACCATTGCTTAACATGGTATCTATATAACTCATGTGGGAAATCAATTTAATGAATGTGAAGCAAAACATGATATAAAAGTATATGGGCCAAGGGCCATGCTCACTCATCCCTTCCCATTTAATCTAATTAAGTATAAAATAATTATACAATTCATCATATGAAATTTTAATTCCAAAAATCAATTCAAATTAAACATCCTTTATCAAATAGGGAATAAGCTACACCAATGACATCCAAGGTTAAAGCCAACAATATGGCCATTTAATCTAAAAAACAGAAGGGTTTTACTAATCAAGGATATGAACCAATAAAAAAAATTAACAACATTACATAATCACATAGACCAAGCCTAAAAAATTATATGGATTTAATTTCAATTCATGACACACTTTGAAATCGGAAGTGCGACACAATGACATATATAAACTGATCAAATTTGAGAGAATGGAATGATACCACCCACCATAGGTCTATTCAAGATAGCTTATCCAATATCGAATTATTCTTTATCCCAGATTGGAAAAAATCTAAATAACGGATGAATAAAATTAATATAGGGAACATGAGCCTAAATCCAAATAGTGTAACCAATATCTAGAAGAATGAATAATGAATAAAAAGTAATTAAGGACATACCATTATAAATCAAATAAAACAGATGAACTTCAAAGAAGATATCAGACAAAGAAGTTATCTAGACTTGAATATTATTCAGATGAGAGCTGAAAAGGGAGTTCTATCCTTACTTTGTGTTTGAAGAAGAAACCTAAAAGTAGTTTCTTAATTTGATTTAATTTATCTAAAAAATATAAAAATTCCATCACAGTAGGGGTCACATGGTTTACCCACACAATTTTTCAAACTATGAAGAAACCGTGCATGGTTTCTAGTAGGCTATGGTGAAAACACGCATTTACCCAACATGGTTTAATAACCATTTAAATTATATAAAAAAGGCCCATGTTAAGTTATTTTAAAAATGTAGACTTGGATGCACGTTTGGGTGGCCAACCCGTATGGTTTTCACTAATTGTGCAACCTATTCCTTTCACATAAAATATTGGTTATAGGCTCTGAACCTGTCCCAAACACCCCTGATAAGACTATAACCTCAAAAATAAATCATATTATTCCATAGCTAAGCAAGTAAACTATTAATGGATTTAAAAAAATGAATTCTGTCCTCAAAGAAGAATTGGTTTCTTACAAAATTTCCCTCATAAAGCAATTCATTCTGAAATTTCAGTTCAAATGGTAGTGTAGCATCATCCATGAATAACTCTAACCACTACAAGTGTATAATGGACTCTCTCTATACATTCATATTATACACCCAATTATGATACCATAACACCCGTACCAATCGAATGGACCAGTCTCAGAGAACCATCATTCCACAACCCCCAATTCGAATAACATTCTCCTTACAGGATGCATATTCTTGTAACTCAACCTCCTTAGGCTGAAAGTCACGAGACAGGTCTAAGTAGTTACATCATAGTTGAGAAACCTAGAAAATATATTCTATATCTTGATACCTCTAAGGTAACTACTACCAATAAGCTGTTGTCCCAAATCTCTCCAGAATCTCAAATGGCCAGATATATCTTGAAAAAAGATTTCTCAGTCTCCAGAACATCTTATGTACCATCCTCGATGAATGATGTAGAAAAAACTAATCCCCAACCACGATCTCTTGATTTAATATCCATTGATTGCCCTAATATTTCTAATGAGACTGTGTAGTAGACAAATGCATCTGGAGAAACTGGAAATGTTGTATGGTCTCTCAAACAAGATGAGGTCCTAGCATAGCTACCAATCTTTCCTCTAGCCGACACAGGAGTGATAAACATGGTCTACCAAAAAATTCATCATATGTCACTAAATGAATAGTGTCCATAAATATATTGTTTTATGAGAATTAAAAAATGGGTATTTTACTCTCCCATGAATAACTAAAGTCTAGGATTCATTGTTATAGTATGTCCTCTAGCTCCTGAATCATGTGCTCTAACTGGCCATCTGTCTGGAGGTGGTATGTCATGTTTAATAGCACCTATGTACCCAATACTCTATGTATCCCTTAACAAAATATGGAATCAAATAAGGTGTCCCAACTTGATATGATATTATATGGGACCCTATGAAGTTATACTATTTCACAAATATACAACCTCCAAATATCATCAATGGAAAAATCCTTCTTAATAGGATGTAAATGAGAGAACATCATGAACCTATCAAAAATAACACATTTAGAATCATTACATCACGGTCACCTTGGTAAAAGAATCCTGAAATACATCATAAAATCTTTCCCATTCTACTCGGGAATGGGTAGCTACTGTAAAAGTCAGATTGGTCGCTGTTACTCTTCCTTCACCTGCTGATAGGTAAAACACCTCAAGACAAAACTAGATACATATCTTTTTATATGTAGTCATGAACACATGAGAGCCCTATTATCTAGAGATATGAACACATCATAGTCTGTTTAAACATATATACAATAGTGATTACCTACATAGATTTTATAAAACAAATGGTCCAATTATTAACCAATGTATCTACACCATTATAATTTATTTACTAATCATGGTATTATGAATTTTAGCAATTCTTCTTGCATGATTTTTAAAAAAGTTAAACGATTTCTTTCCCATCGACACCATTGTCCAAGTTGACACAACTTTCTATGAAAATACATAGCTGATAAAAACAACAATTCCCTCCATTAGAGGATGTTCCCAAAAATTGTCATTGTCCTACCTTAAACATTAATCATGAGGGAAACTATTCAAATCACATCCGGCTAACCATTCTAGAAGATACCTGTCTTAGATGGCCAATGCATCACAAACTAAACTGAAATACCTTCTTCCATGGCATCCTCTATTTTCCCCCAACCACATCCACAGAATCCCATAACTAACTTCTCGTGACATTCATTGGCCAACCATCATATGAACAATTAAACTATTGTTCCTCGTCTTGAACAAAGGTGTAACCAAGATCTAGTTCAATGGAATCGTCACCCCTTATTAGCACCACATTGGATCCCAAAAATAATAATGGGTAAAATTTAATTAATTAAAAATGAGTATAAGGAACTATCCCTTGGTAGTCCATACCCAATGTTATAAGTGAGACATCAGTACCAGCAAAAACATCCACCTAAGAACATTGAATGTGCCCATAGTGGTTTTAACCTGGTAGTCACATTAGAATAAAGTGACTAGTGTTCAAGATTCCATCCACAGTGTTCCTACTAAAGAACCCATATATAACTTAGGAAAAACCAAGCCTCAAAAAAATCATGCATTTAGTGATCAACTCTTAGAGAAATCACTACCGAGTCCAATGACTTTTAATATTTATTATGGAATAACACCGATGATCACTTAGTTCATCAAGGACAATGTCAATATAGGGGAAATTATCATCTCTTTATGATGAATACTCTAAGAATAATTAAATATTTTCAAGAAGATTAGGCCAACCACCACTAGTCGAATTCCCTTAAAAGAATCTAGGATTCACCTTCTGATGAACTGTTACAACCCGATTACAAGACATCACTACAAAAGGCATATCATGATCACTCAAGCTAAACCAATGAATTCAATCAAAGACCAGTGGTGTTTCTATAAGGTTTCTTATGCAACCAAAAATTTAAAATTCATGCTAACAAGAAATTACTGATGCGATTCCAACATGTAAAGCTCTTTTGAATTCATGAAAAATCAACAATTTTACAACAGTCCTCATAGGATGTGCTCCTTATACATGGAAAAGAATTCATTTACCAAATATGATGTGAAAATTCCACTTATATAGAATCCTATTCATTGAAATAAGAGAAAAACCATATGCTCATAAGTCACTAGATCATACTCACACTAATAGAACCTGTGATACACCTTAGAGTCACACATACACATGTTAAATCATTTTTCATGAATGAAAAAACCATACTAACTAACATGTGAAAACACCCATGTATTTGGAAAGGCATTTTGAGCATTGGGATGAACTTGTTTCCTTTAACACTAATGTCACTATATTATGGATATGACCAAATAATGTACTAAAAAACATAAGGCTCAATGTATTTACATAACCCTACTGGTACGTTATATCATTTAACAAATCGATGGGTACCGTGTGCATGAACACATACTACCCTGAGGTTCCAAAAGAAAGAAAATACCTTGACACTATCCATGGGCTATACGCCATATGTATCTAAATATAAGGTGTTTTGTACATGTTATTTAACCTAGATTGATACTAACCCATAATACCTTTAACCCAGGAAATGATATAACATGTTTCCGATTAATAAGGAAGAAGAAAGGGTCATGAGATCTGTGAAATTCCTGACCATGCCCTTGGCATTGCTAACCTATTTAAACTGAGCATTATCTGATACTCACACACATAAAAAGGGTTTAAAATTCCATGACCACACATCCAAACAAGGGTTTCATTTAGAAGGTATGATTCCAACTAGGGACCATGACTCTTAAATGACACCAAACATCATAAATTTAAAAAAATTAGAAAGTAATTTCTCATTAAGCATTCGACCTACCATAGGAATACCCTTATAAAGCAGAAGCATTGACTCTATCATTAGGTCAAGACAAACTGAATTCACTAGGTTCAAAATCCCACTACTTAAGTCATTGATAAGATGTATAAGGCCTATGGAAAATGCTACATTTCTTCCATGGAAACTCAAAAAGTCATTTAAACCAAGGACACCCCTTATAGATTCCATTTTTAAAGTCATTAAACTTATTCACATTCAACCTTTACTCATTTAAAAATTTAAAAATAAACTCAATGATCAATTTTATAACTGATCATCTAGTACATAATTTTGAAAAATCTCCAAGGAATAATAGGAAAGACTTATAAAACATCCTTTTAAACACTAAAAATTTATTGAAATATCATCATAATTTTAAAATTTATCACGTAAATTACTTTTAAAAGATAAAGAGTCCCATGAGGCTTCAGTAAAGCCAACCTGGGTATATAAATATTCAAGCATATAGAGGTTTATTTTTTATCAAGGTCATAAACACCCATAATGGGTTGTCTCAAAAGAAACAGGTCCCAAATGACCTACCAAGGCCAATTGTGAATCATTGAAGATAATCAGATGCCACAGTTCAAGATCATTATCTAGGTTCATGTATCATAAGTGTAGGATGGGACGAAACCATCCTATAACCAGGTCACACCACACAACTTTCTCCTCATCCAGAACTAAAAATGCACTATGGGAAAAATCGATTATTGCGATAGGGTTTTTTTGACGGGTCTTAATCCCATCGCAACAACTCCGATTAAAAGGTTTTTGTGATGGGAATATATTTTCATCGCAAATGTTCAGTTATTTGCGATGGGAATACAGGTCCCGTCACAATTTCAAGGGCGCGGTTTGCGCGCCAAAACACGGGAAGGATATTTGCGACGGGTAGAAGGCTACCCGTCGCAAGTACCCGGCGGTGGTAAATAGTATTTGCAACGGGAAAATTTCCCCGTCGCAAAAAAATATTCACCCAGTATTATTTGAGATGGGCCCCATCGCCAATACCGGCCGCTGTAAAGCCTATTTTTGACGGTCACCTACAACCCGTCGCAAAATACCTCGCGGTTGTAAATACGTTTTTGCGGCGGGACTTTTTACCTGTCACAACAGATAATCCAACGAGGGGTATTTGCGACGGGGCCCATCGCAAATACTGACGGCGGTAAATAGGAAGTTGCGATGGGGATATCCACCCGTCGCTAATGTTTTGGCATTTACGATGGGCCCGTCGCAACAACCCTTTTACCTACCGCCCGTAATTAATGCGGGCGAAGGTATTTGCGATGGGCCCCGTCGCGAATACCGGCGGCGGTAAATAGAAATTTGCGACGGGGATAGCCGCCCATCGCTAATGGTGGCTATTTGCGACAGGCCCGTCGCAAAAGTCCTTTTACCTGCTGACGGTCTCCCGTCGCAAATAGGACCGTCGCAAATAATCTAACCTATATATACACCCCATCCATTTTTTCCCATAACATTCAGATCTCCATTTTTTTTTCTCTCTCATTTTCAAAACATTAAGATCTCCATTCTTTTCTCTCTCTCATTTTCAGTGCAGAGCCGAATTTTTTTTTGTTTTAATTATTTCTTTCAAGAAGAGGAAGGACGGAGTTGGTGCAGATTAGTAAAGGTATTTATATTTTTTTAATTGTTAAATTATTTTTAATTGTAAATTTTATTTTTAATTGTTAATTTTATTTTCAATTGTTAATTTTATTTTTTTTAATAGAATGTTTAACTGTATAGTATAATTAGTTTATGTTCTTATACCAAATAATCCTTGTCTGGGTATGAACAATTAGAGGCGGCTCTAGCACAAATGTACCTAGGAGTGAAAACTCTGACAAGGTGTTTCGAGCTTGACTCGGGGTAACCTGGTACACGACAACATGCCTTGCTGCACTCTTGGTTCGACACTCCCGGGGGATGTTTTGGTAATAATTAGAAAGAAATATATAATTATCAAATAATTAAGAAATAATTATATTTAATTAATCTAATTATCAAATAATTAAGAAATAATTAGATTTAATTGATTAAAAATAATTAGGAATCAATTAAAATAATTAGTAAACAATTAAAATAATTAGGAAACAATTAAAATAATTAGGAAAAAATTAAAATAATTAGGAAACAATTAAAATAATTATGAAACAATTAAAAAGAAATAATTATATTTAATTAAAATAATTATCAAATAATTAGGAAATAATTATATTTAATTGATTAGAAATAATTATGAAATAATTAGATTTAATTGATTAGAAATAATTAGGAAATAATTAGAATTAATTGATTATAAATAATTAGTAAATAATTAGATTAGAAATAATTGGGAAACAATTAGTATAATTAGGAAACAATTAGTATAATTAGGAAATAATTAGTATAATTAGGAAACAATTAGTATAATTAGGAAACAATTAGTATAATTAGGAAACAATTAGTATAATTCGGAAACAGTTAGTATAATTAGGAAACAATTAGTGTCATTAAGAAAATATTAGTATAATTAGGAAACAATTAGTATAATTAGGGAAAAATTAGTATAATTAGGAAAAAATTAGTATAATTAGGAAACAATTAGTATAATTAGGAAACAATTAGTATAATTAGGAAACAATTAGTATAATTAGGAAACAATTAGTATAATTAGGTAACAATTAGTATAATTAGGAAACAATTAGTATAATTAAGAAACAATTTGTATAATTAGGAAACAATTAGTATAATTAGGAAACGTGATTGACCGCTCATCTACCTCAATTTTCTTTTCATTTGTGTGTTGAGTCTTGACAGGAAACTTCTGCCTCCACAAGTAATATCTGCTTTTACTGTCAAAATTATCAACCTCCTCACCAATATAGAGGTGAGGAGGTTTATAATTTTGACAGTAAAAGCACATATTAGATGTGGAGGCAGAAGTTTCCTGTCAAACTCAACACACAAATGAAAAGAAAATTGAGGTAGATGAGTAGTCAATTACGTTTGTTTTTCTTTTCATTGATTGATTAACCACTCGATGTATGTGCATATCTTTGCATTTCTAATTAATAACATAATTAGTAACATAATTAGTAACATAATTAGTAACATAATTAGTAACATAAATAGTGACATATTATAAAATATTATATTACTCTAATATTAATAGTTATATAATACTTATATTATAATTATTTTATTATTATACGTTTAATATTTATAAAAAAATATTAATATTATTAAAATTATAAAAAATTTATAAAATATTACAATTATGAATATTTTCAACAAGTTTTGATTTATTCTTAACAGTTCAAATCTTAAAGGGTCGCCAATTTTCATGTCATGCCCAATAAAAAGTTTACATCAACCGTGTCCAATGTAAACTCTATAATTGTTCTTGCTTGGTTGATCACCTTGCATGTAGCGTTGCAATAGGACAACCCAAGTCATGTCTCATTATTTGTGTCGTCCTATTGCAACACTACTTGCGAGATGATCAACCATGTAAGGACAATTATAGAGTTTAAATTGGTCAAGGTTGACCCAAACTTTTTATTGGGCATGACCTGAAAATTGACGACCATTTAAGATTTGAACATGTTAAGAATAAAGTAAAATCTTTTGGAAATATTGAGATTTGTAATAATTAGTAATAATTACTAATAAAACTAATCAAAAATCAAATAAATTCAAGTACATGGTTATAAATTGGCACAATTTCCAGAGGATTGACGGCCACCTTTTGTTCAACGTCTCATATCTTTGCTACTTTCTTCCACTGAAATCAGTATGAAAAATGTGGTATAACGTATTCCAGAGCAAGTTTTTCATACTGATTTCAGTCGGGAGAAAGTTAAAAAGAGATGAGCCATCAGAGAAATCAGAATAATTAGTAATATAATCTTCACAACGATGATTACAAAATTTAATTTCATTATTCAAGAATATTTCATTTTACCAAGTATTGTTAAGTATTGCTATATTAATAATAATTAGTGGGGATGATTACAAACAAACTGTGTCACCTATAATTATTGGTAATTACTAATAAATAACTGTAATTATGTATCTTCTTTTTTTAGATATTGTTTCTTTTATCAAATTATTTAACAAGAGTAATGGTTTTAAATTTTGTAGAAACATATATATGAATATGGAACAAGCAAATCGACATCAATCATTATTAGATGATCGTGCTGGGATAAATCAGCGCAGAAATCCATACGGTTCTAGTTTAAATCGTGTATATGTTAATGGTGTCGAAGCTTTCTTATCATTTGCATCATCAAACCCGAAATTTGTTTTAGAAGGTATAATTAATTTTCCTTGTAAAAAATGTGCTCTGAGAACATTTGAGACATTTGACATCATTGGGAAACATCTCTTGCATTATGGTTTTCAATCAGATTCTATTTTTTGGTATCAACATGGTGAACGTAGTTCCAGAGAAGATACTAATAATTTGATTTCGGACCCATCACGGTTGCAGAATTTAGTACATGATGTTGTAGGGTCATCCGTTCAACAAACAGAAATTGAGGATGATGTTGATTTACCTCCCGATTTGGCACCATCTGAATTTTCTAAGTTGTTCAGGTCTGCTGAGGATGTATTATATCCTGGTTGCAAGAAAAGCAAATTAGAATTAGTAGCAAAATTTATGGCTATTAAATCAAGTAATGGAATTTAAAATAACTGTTTTGATCAGATATTTTCTTTGGTTAAAGCATTGTTACCTAAAGGAAATGTGCTGACTGCTAATTATTATGAGATCAAAAGACTCATTCGTAATGTAGGCCTTAGTTATCAGAAGATCCATGCATGTTCAAACGATTGCATCTTATATTCTGGTGAAAATGATTCATTGGATAGTTGTCCCACATGTGGACAATCGAGGTATAAAGAAGCACAATCAGGGACATCTGGATTGATTCCTGTAAAAAATTTTAGATATTTCCCACTTACACCTAGGTTGCAGAGTTTATTTATGTCTCAGAACACAACGACAATGATGTCATGGAACAAAACCAATATTTCAAATGGTAAAATATTGATTTATCCATCTGATGGTGATTCATGGAAACATTTTGATCAAGTTCATCTATCTTTTTCTTTAGAATCCCAGAACGTGCGATTGGGTCTTTCAACTGACGGTTTTTGTCCATTTGGATCTTTTGGTAGTCAGTATTCCTATTGGGCTATCTTTATAACTCCGTAAAATTTGCCTCCATGGATGTTGATGAAAGAGCCTTATATATTTTTGACATTATTAATCCCAGGACATCCGAAAAAGAATATTGATGTTTATTTGAAACCACTGATTGATGAGTTAAATTTATTATGGAGTCATGGTGTTGGTACATATGATGCTACTGCGAAACAGAATTTTGTAATGAAAGCTGCTTTGATTTGGACAATTAGTGACTTCTCGGCATATGGTATGTTATCTAGCTGGAGTAAACATGGTCCAAAATCATGTCCTTACTATATGAGAGACAACAAAGAATTTATGCTCGTGAATGGAAAAAAACATTGCTATTTTGACTGTCATCGCAGATTTCTTCCAATCGATCATCCTTTTCGGAGGAATAAATCTCATTTCAGAAAAGGCAGAATTGAAAGAGATGAAACTCAAAAAATGATCTCAGGTATAGAGTTACAATCAGTTGTATTTTCATTACCCTCCATCACTTTTGGACCGACAATAAACCAACAGAAAATTCATGGTTTTGGGAACGAACACAATTGGACAAAACGGAGAATTTTTTGGAATATGCCATATTGGTCTGATTTGTTGGTCTGACACATGTTGGATGTCATTTATATTGAGAAGAACTATTTTGATAATTTATTTCATATAGTTTTGGATACACCGGGTAAAACAAAAGATAATGTAAAGGCATGATTAGATCTTGCCAAAATTTGCAGGCGACCAGAACTTGAATTTTTTTTCCAAAATAAATAACTATCATGACCCCATCTCTCCAATGATTCCCCTCCTAAGCTGGTAATGGGGAAAGAGAGATAAGGACCACCATGTCCTGCCTTTAGTAGGCCCTATAGAGGTAATTAACCACATGGGTATACAAATATCAATAATTGGAAAGCATTACCATTTTTATTGTAATCAAGATATGTAGATTAGATATTTAAACTAGAAAAAATCTCCAAGGCATATGTATAAAAAAAATAAAAAATCATTCCCACATGCATGTTTAAAAAAATCTTTATGACAAAACAAGTGTCACCAAAGTAAATACCAACAACAAGCGTATATAGCGACACAAAAACTATCCCAATTTATAATTTAGTATGTTCTAGCACTATCCTTGAAATCGTATTAGAAATATGATAATAGTTTTATAAATGTATGGTTAACATAGAAGTATACTCAGTTGTAAAAGCAAACCAATCTCATGTATAACTGTGGGAGACATACTAATTCCTCCGTGAGAAAGCTAGAAACCCCAAAAGCACCCAACAAGGTATACTATCCATCCCAAAATACCATCAAGATACACTCACGAAATAACAGAGTTCGTGTATAGTAATATAGTAAGAACAATGATGATAGGGTACCCCGCACAACTTTCCATGTATTACCTACACTCACACCCCAACGATAGACATATTGGAACTCCCACCTCTTCTGAACATATCAAACCACATCCCCCCTTGCAGAAACCTGGTCCTCACATCCATATCTTATCCCCCCCGCAGACACCAGAGCCACATACCACACCACATCCCTAAGAAACCTAGGAATCAAAAATCACCCAAACACACTTAGTCCTCACATACCAAAACCTTCCCGAAGAGTCCGGGGATATCATCACCTGGAAGAGGGAGCAGGGAATAAGAGGTGTCCAACCATCCCTCCTCCCACTAGTATATTAGGTAAAGACACCCTCCCCTATAAAACATGGGGTGTTTTTAACATAATACTCAACTAGGGTGGGGTGAGTATAGAAATAACAAGGAACCACATGTATATATATATGTATCAAACACTCATCCCAACCAATAGAGTTACATACAATAACTATCCCACAAAATTACCCTTGATGGTCCCACTTAATGAAAATATCACGATTAATGAAAATCACATCCGAAGTTGTTAAAATAAGTCCTCTTAACACCCAAAAAATTCCAAATTATTAATAATTTACTAGTTATTCCATTTATTCATTGGAAACTAACAACCACAACACAAAACTAGTCTAACAACCAAGAAAAAAAGAGGACGAAATCTATGATAAACACCCCACTACCCAATTATTTTCCACATAGCACCCAAGAAAACCATTTCCATCATCATTGATCAATGTAATTCTACCAAAACAGAGGAGAAACCCCCAACACAAAACATCACCCTCTAATATATCATGTCACAATAATAATCAGTGGCCCCACAACATATCCAAAACATTTATAGCAAAACAAAAATTTAAAATCCAGTTGTATTCCAACTAAAAAACACTACTCAATGATTACAAAATAATAAAATCACTCAAATTGAGATTCCATTACACCCTCAAACCATCCACACACATCATCTTGCTCTAAACAACAACATAGTGAAACCCGTACAAAGAACAAGACAGAAAATATCCACACACAACATTAAAACACACCAAACAAGGAAAGGTGTATTCAAATTTAACACACTCGTCCTCTAATTCCACTTTGATAATTCATGGGTTATCATAGAAAATTTTTGATCATTGGGAATTAAATTATTTAATCAGATATACATAATTAGTCATGTTTTCATGTTCATAGACAATAAAAAACAGGTGTTTAAAAGACATGTGCACAAACAGAGGCCACCAAAGACCATGATTTTAAGAAGGCATATCACAAATATGGATCACAAAATAATCAAGGATAACAGATAAATCAATACAAACATCATACTCATCACCCACTCCAATCATTTATTACTAGATTAATAGGCTTGATTCTCTTTGTTATCATCATCTTACACCCATAATTTATTAAATTGTTAACACTGTATCCAACTATATTCACAATAGGTCACCATTATACCCATCCCACATGATTTAGAAATAAAAAAAATACGAAGGATTCTCAACATGGAACAACAGTCGTTCAAAAAATTCTTATTGAACTAAAACATGGGGTGCATGAGCAGTCGGAAAGAATCCTAGTAAAAACTAGATAAGATGGCCACAAAACAACACACAACTCCATGGGAAAGAATAGATCTAGGTGAACCAAGAAAAAATTGTAGGGGTCAAGGAATATATGATATTTTCTTTTAGAAAAAAGGCAGATCCTATATCATTTGAAGGGAGACAATTTCAAAGTATTTAAAAGCCTATTCCTAGCCAAGACCATGCGGCTTGGCCATTTCAATGTCACAAGGGTGTTAGGTTATTAAATATATATTTAATATCCTATGAAACTCCATAAAAAACGTTATAATAGTGTTTTAAACTTGACTTATGTATAATAAAACATAAGAGTGGTGAAATAGGAAACCTGGGAAAAGCTAGAAATGACTAAACATTGGGTGAGTCACCGATATGAGTCACCTTTTCAACTCACTAATTCCACTCACAGGTACTATCTACTGATGCCACTAAATATTGGCACTCACAATCAAGGATCCATCAACGTTACCCACTTATGCTTTCTACTGATAGCGAGTCACCGATATGACCCACCGACGAGACCTACAGATAAAAAGTCACTTATGTGACTCATCGATATGACCTAATCATAATGAGTTATCGACTTGACCCATTAACATGACCTACCAACATCGAGTCACCAAAATGACCCATCAACGCAAAAAACTGACAGTGTGTCACTGACATTCCCCACCGATGCGACCTACTATTGGGAAAAACTAGAAATCTAGACAATTCTTGAAATCAGTCACTATGACGTCCTAGAACACCTCAAACACCATATTCCCACAAAGTAAATGAACAAAGGGTTCCATGACATTACATCAGATACCTCTAAGACTATTCTCACCAACAATAATTTAAAACCAAACCTAGAGGGAAGATGGGTCTAAACAACCACCCTGTAAGATACCTCTCAAGGATAAACAAACATGTTGGTTCCAAATAAGAAGTTAAACCTTGACATTCATGAACACCCCTATGATATCTACTACCACCAACTAATAATAAGACACATCTTTGAAGCACAAAAACTACACTTTTGAAACACATGAATATTGAAATTCATTCCTCCATGTTGAGATACTACCCTATTTGGGTGGTACTTACGTACCCACTTATGTTTTATCACATATAAATTGATTAATCTTGATTATAAATCAAGTCCTACTATCCTAATTGTCAAGAAATTTTCACACATCACAAAATAAGGAAACAAATCATCTCTTAGAAAACAATGTTCAAACATTACATCATAATGAAAAAAATTCATGAAAAACTAAAAAAAACTATGGGTACTTGGAAAACATCTACGCTTCCCACTCCCAAGAATTCTCTTGTGGTCCACCATGACTCCACAAAACACGAACCAATGGAATGGTCCATCCACGCAGCACATTCTCCCAACGATTTTTGATATCCACTGTCTTCTCCACAAATGATGCATCATCTTTGATATCTATCTCTCTCTAATAAATGAAATGGGGTCATCGTTAATTTACCAATGATCCTGGTAGATATGAAATACTTCATATATCCTCTCCAACGATCGTGTAAATTCCAACTAGTATGCCACTTCTCCAACTTTCCCAAACATATAGAAGGTTCTGATGAACCTAAGAGAAAGGGTTCTCCCACTTATGAACCATAGATTCCCACATTGCGGGGTATTATTTAAGAACAAATGATCCCTAACATCTTAACTCCATGCGAGTACCCCTATGATTAGTGTACAAATTCTTCCATTCTTGTGTTGAATTCACCCTATCAAAGACAAGATGAAACTTCCCTGTCATTATTTTTACGAACTCGGTACCAAGAACCACTATCTTACCATCCTCTATCTAGTACAAATGAGAATGACACAGAACTCGGTAAAAATCATCAAAAAAATCCATGACAATGGAATTGTGATAGCTATTATTTTATGTGAATCCAATGAAGGGAAATTGTCTCCCCAAAGACCCGCCAGCAAGTAATATAATGTCTTGATGGTCTACACTGTCTGGCCATCTTTATGATAGTTAAAGGTAGTGCGAAGGAATAACTGAGTGTAAAAATAATTATGCAATCCCCACTAAACTCATGGGTAAAATAATGTTTCCTGGTAAGATATGATGGAACTAAAAAATATATGATGTTAGACCACCTCATCCAAAAACCTCCTAGATAAGGAATCCATAGTGCGTGGCTCATTAATTTCCAAGAAGCGTACTAATTCTATTTGCTGATACATTACTGAACAGATTGTTTCACAGCCTCCCTAAGACATGGGTAGGCCTGTGATCAAATCCATAAAAACATAATCCCACTTCCACTTATTGGAATTTAATGGATACAACAAACCACAGGGAACATGGTGCTCAGCTGTCACCTACTGTCTGTCACACTGTGCAATTTGCAACAAACTTTGTGAAAACTGCTTCATCCCATACCACTAAAACTGCATCCTTAATGTTTGGTACATAATGTATTCTCCTAGGTGTACATCTATGTGTGAGGTATAAAACTCACAGAGGACTCCATCATACATCACCAATGGAGAAAACAACCTTTAATAAAACAGCACCTGATTTTTAGTAGCTTCCGACCGTCAATCTAGAGAATCACCCTAGTAAATGCGATCACACATCACCTCCGCCTCTATGTCTTCCCACTGAGACTTCTATAATTTATGTATCAGAGATGACTTCAATGTCATCTAAAATATACAACCACTCCCACAATCCTTTAATTCATCTAATTGAAAGGAAACCAACTCCTCCTTCGCATTCCACGCATCTGCATATTCCCTAAATACCACTCTATATGAATTCCTAATCAAATAATTATCCACAACATTCCAATTCCATGAGGTGTAAGAGATATTGAATATGTGATCTTGTAGAAACTCCATCCACAATTGATGTTTTATGTTCATATATCACTGGGAAAAGATATATCTCAAGTTATTATGTTCCATAAAGACCACATAGCGCTCCCTAATGATGTAATGCCACCAAAACAATAGAAAAAACATGACCACTGCTAGCTCTATATCATGGGTGACATAGTTACGTTCATGGGGAAAAAATACTAACGACCATAATAGAGGACACCCCGTTACTGCATCAACACACACCCCAATCCTAGATGAGAAGCATCACTAAACACATCTAACAACACCCACTCTCTTGAAATCAGATCACAAGATAACTGACCATATTCCCCATCAAGTATGTGAAATCATACTAAAACTGATCACTACACACAGAGGCCTGGTCATTTATGGTTAAAACCATCAATAGATCTACAAATCTAGAGAAATTGTGTACAAATATCCGGTAATAGTCTTCTAGCTATTGTAACTGTAATCCTCTGCCGCATTCTTGGGTGATTCCCAATAAAATATTGTCTCAACCTTCGACGGGTCCACTTCTATTCCCTATTGAGACATCGCATGCCCAAGTAACTGCAAATCACTTATCTAGTAACTACACTTGGAAAACATTCCATAGATAAGGTGGCGTCGAATAAAATCCAAGGCAATCATGAAATGCTTGGTATGCTCCTCCCCAGACTTCGAGTAGATCCAATTTTCATTGATGAAAAAAAATGAATAAATGATCGAGGAAATCTTGAAATCCTAAGTTCATAAGTCTCACGAACACTGTCAGTGATGTCACCCAACATCATCATCCATTGGTGATACCCAGTCCTCTGATCGATCTTATAAAAAAACATGCTCTCCTCAACTGGTCGAAAAGATCAACTATCCTTGGGAGAGGGTCAAAGTTCATGGATGTCACATAATTCATCCTCTAGAAGCCTATAAATTTCCGTAGGCCACCATATGACTTCTTTGAGAAGAAGATCATATCCCTCGACAATAATACACTAGGTCGGATAAATTAAATCCTTATCAGTTCGTCAATCTAAATCTACATCTCCCGTAACCACGAAGGTTCCATCTGATATGGACCCATCTTAATCGGACAAGCACCAGATTGTAATTCCATCCAAAAATAAATGTTACAATAAGGGGTTAGAGTCACAAACGCCTTAGGTAAAAAATTAATGGACTCCCTAACAAACTTTGGACCCTCCACTATCTTGGAATCTACTGATCCCACCAGCAACTCAACCAAGAAAGAATGAAGAAGCTCTACACATCAGCTACCCACCTGACTACTCTACTCGCCAACAAAATCCACACAATGAACATCCACATTTGAAAACCTGACACTTATCTGGAATAAGTCGATAAAATCATGAATTGAAAACAACCAGTTGATACCTTGGATAACATCATATTTCTACATCTGTAGCATAAAGAAATCCCCTCTAGACTGATGTGGTGAAAACATCTGTCAACATCTCCAAAAAACATCAAACAAGGTAGTATAGCCTCCGACTGTGATACTCATCACTTGGGGAGTGTAAATACTCTCTATTTCTAGTCCAAGATCATTTTCTAGAGTGGGTGAAATGAAAGAGTGTAAATCTCTTGAATCAAATAAAACTATGAAATAATTACTAAACAAGCTAATAGCACCTCTAACTATCTCTATACCTACTAGAACTGAAGCATATGTGGCATGTAACTGAACATTCCCACCTTCTATTCCCCTATATAGATGATCCCCTCCTTAACCTAGCCTGGGTCGAAGTCCCTAAGGAACACCCTAAGGATAGCCTCGAAATTCTTTGTATACCCTCGGTGGAGTTGGAGCCTACATTCCCCACCACTAAAACGGCATGGCCAACAACTGTTTCTAAGGAGGGTGCTTAAACTTACCACCTCAACCATACCAATCTCGAATATCCATAGGGAACTGACTCATCAAGTGTCCAGGAACTTCACTGATGAAACATAATGGCATCATTACTGTAGGATAGACATGATGACCAAAAGGTTGAAACTAAAAATGTTGAGATAATATCCTTAATGACCGAAACCTCAAAGGCCATGGCACCTAAGACCTACCTTAGGATTCCTTTCCCTTTGAAATACCCTACTGACTCCCCTATGATGATACAATTCCACATGAGTTCATTCTCTCTACTATATCTTTATTATTATAGGACTCAATGTATGTCATCAAGGTGACTAT
Source organism: Viscum album (assembly GCA_963277665.1). Classification (NCBI taxonomy): domain Eukaryota; kingdom Viridiplantae; phylum Streptophyta; class Magnoliopsida; order Santalales; family Viscaceae; genus Viscum; species Viscum album. The sequence continues at coordinate 1,702,803,818 of OY728138.1, read as the reverse complement.
AGTTACTATGTACTAGAGAGAAGGACCATGTGCCTCCTCTAAGAATCTCACCCAAGTCTCCTCATACAAAAAGAGATCATGCGCAATGAAATGGATATCTTTGAACATGATCCCTAACTCCTATACCGACGTACTCCCCTACTAGAGGGCGAGTATCTTATGTCGCTTCTCAACCTTAATGGTCGAGGAAAGGAATTAAGCCCATCTGTCCTCCTAGATATCGACCCATATAACATTATACTCTTATATATCCACAAGGTACCACATCATCCATTAATTTGAAGCTCACATAATATAAATAACCTCTAAAAGAACCCATTACTCCCTAAGATCTTGTATCAGGATAAAGTTAATCTCAATTTCTTCAATCCATCTCCCCATCTCCACGTATGAGACACTACCCTTAGACCATACAACGGTCTTACACTATATGTCATGTAACATTATCTCTCATTGGTTGTCCTCCTCCTATAGATCATCCCTCCACTGATCAGACAGATCAGCCTGATGAGCCTCCACTGCCTGAGCCACTTGTGGAAGATGAATGGGTTCCATAGATGAAAAGTAAACAAGTATCTCCTAAGCATTATTATTAATAAATTTTATTAAGATTCATTTTAAGTCATTATTTATTTAAATTCCTAAAAACACAATATTTGAAGAAAAAAACAAGTCATCATGATTCATGTTCCTTTTATAGTGTCTGTACCCTACAAATAGTGTAGCCTCACATGGCCATTAAGAAAGATTAGAGTCCACACATCAGATCCTGAGGGGCCATAAAATCCCATGTCCTAGCCGATGATCCCTGTCTTATGTCATGAACGGAGGTAACCAAAGACAATTTACCTACCAATCCATGAAATCCTCTCTCTTCTGAACTCCACAATTCAATATATCTCACAACCATTACCTCTAATACCATTTTTTCATGACCCCTACGTCTAATGGTGCCCCCCCTGAGATGGAAATGGAGAAAGAGGGATAATGACCCCACCCGAGTACCCCCTCTAGTAGGACCCATGGTGGAGACAAGAACCAAATGTATACAAATCTCACAAAATTGGTGGAATTAAAATTTTATAGTAACCATGATTGGGAGATAATATCTATAAACCACAAAAAACACCACGATATATGTATAATGAAAATTCAAATTCCATCCCACATGCATGTTTAAAAAAATAACTGTCAAAAAATAAGTTTCTGCAATGTAAATACCAAAAACTAGGTTAAGAAATGACACAACAAATATCCCAAAGTCTGATCTAGTAAGGTCCAACACGATACATTAATTCTTCTGAGAAACATGAAAAAAGTTTTATATAAATAGGGTGATCATACAAGTATTCATAGTTGGAAAATCCAAAGACTCTTGTGCACAAGTGGGGGAGACATAAAATGCCCCGATGAGAAAATAACAAAACAAAAAATCACCTAGAAAGTTATACTATACATCCCAAAATCTTACCAATGTACACTCAACAAATAATGAAATTCAAGTAAATTAATATAGTAATAACATTGATGATAAGGTAACCCATACAACAATTTGACTAATTAACCACTCTCACATCCTAATGATAGTCATATTGGCACTCCCACTTATTCTGAACATACCAAACCAAATCCTACACGTAGACACCTGGGATACATAACCACATCTCTCCCCACCCATATCCACCTGGGAAACAAACCACACCACATCCTAAAGACACATGGGAAGAAAAACTCGCCTACAAACACCTTTGACTTACAAACCAAAACCTACACGAAGAGTCTTGATCTATTACCTCCTTGAAGAGATATAATGAAAGAGTTTATGGCCAACCATCCATCCTCCCACCAAGATGTTTGGGAAAGACGCCCTCTAAAAAAACAATGGGGATGTTTGATATATAAATCAATACTAGGGTGGGGTGTGTATAGAAATGACAAGGAAGAAAATGTATATAAATATGTATTAAACACACATGCCAACCTATGGGGTTCTAAACAACAACCATCCCCAAAAACAACCTTTTCTACTACCACTAAACGCATATATGAGGATGAATGATGGTCAATTCTGAAGTTAATAAAAGAAGGCCACTAACACTCAATCATTTTTACGTTATTAATAATTTACCATTTATTCTATCCATACATAGAAAACTAACAACCACATGACACAACCATCCTCACAACCATGCCAATAGAGGAATAACACTATAATAAAATACACCACTTCAAAATTTCTCCCCGTTTAAAGCCCAAAACAAACACTAACTTCATCAATATTCAATTTATTGATTCCCAACTTAAGGAAAAATCAACTACTCTAAAAAACACCCTATACCATAAGACTCTAGAACCATACTTTGTAGCACCACTGCATATCAACACGACAACCAACAAAACAAACAAAACACAACCCAATTACAGCCCCATTGTAGAACATCACTCATACATACCACAATAAAACAAATCTCAACCAGATAATATATTTCTACTTCAAACCATTCACACACACCTCTGTGATCACAAAAAAACCACCACAGAACCCATACAACTCACAATATAGAAAATATCCACACACATCACACTACCACCCCAAACAAGTAAAGGTTTCTTCATATTTAACACACTCATTATTTAATTTCATATTGATAATTTAGGGGTTATCAGAGAACAAGTTTAATCCTTGGGAATCCATTTATTTAAATAGATATACATAATTAATCAAGTTTTCATGTTCAAATACATTCAATAATATTTGTTCATAAGGCATGTGAAAAAATAGAGGCCACTAATGACTATTATTTTTAGAACACATATCACAAATGCAGATCAAAAAAATAATCAAGGAGAAAAATAAATAAATTAAAAAATCATCACCATATTCCCCGCCACTCGTTTTTTACTAGATTAAGTTTTCCAATTATCTTGGTTATCATCATATTCCACCCTTAATTTATTAATTACTCTTAATGGGATCCAATTTTATTCTCAATAAGTCATTATTATACCCACCCATCATGATAAAAAAATAAAAGAAGATGAACGGATTACTACTACGAACAAAAATATATTAGAAAATTATACTTACAGTAAAATAGGTGGGGAGCATGACTAGCTGGAAAGACACCAAGGGAAAACTAGTTCTGAAGGCCACAACACAACACATGACAACATGTGGAATAAAGGCTCTGGTTTCTCAAAGAGGAAATGGAAGGGATCAAGGAAAATAGAATCTCGGCTTTAGAAAAAGGCCAGATCCTATATCAATGGAAGGTAGATGATTTCAATGTATATAAATTGTTAGTCATGGCCAACACCACATGGATTGGACATTTCAAATATTCGTGGGTGTTAAGATATAAAATATAAAATTAATATAAAATGAAACTACTTTAGAAATCGTGAAAATATGTTTTAAACTTGATTTATATCGAATAAAATGTATGATGGGAGAAACTAGAAAAATTGGGAAATTATTGAAATTAATAGTTTTTGGGTGAGTCCCTAATCTGAGTCACCAATGTGACTAACCAAAACCACTCACAGAAACAACTCACCAACACCATCTATTGATTCCACTCAGCAATTCCACTCACTGATTCCACTCTTCGATGCCACTAACCGACAATGTTTCACCGATGTGACCCACCAATGCAACTTAATGATAGTGATTAACCGAGGGAACCACCGACACGAACTATTGACTATGAGTCACCGATGTGACCCACCGACACCACATATCAATGAAGATTCACATATGCAACCCACCAACACAACCTACTGACAACAACTCACTGATTCAACCCACCAACGTTACCTACGGTTGGGAAAATTGAAAAACATAAAAATATAGATATGAGTCATCGTGACCTCCTTGAAATACTCAAACAATGTATTTTCAGAAAGAAATTGACTATAGGGGTCTAGGCCATTGCAAATACTTATTCAAATAAAAAAAAATCAAATAGTCACTAAATTAGTTTTCATTTACATGGTTAGCTTTATGAGAAAACATATTTTTCGGAAATGAAACAATTTTTCTTATCCTATCTATCCAAAATTTCCTCAACATCATGGATCATATTAACTCAAAGTGTTTTCAATTAATTTCATCTTATGTTTGAAAAATATCAAATAATTATACATGAAACAACACTTTTACTGAAATAATTAAAAAATAAAACATTACCTTCCGATAAATGTCACTTAAAATAGAATTAATCATATAAGAATACCATCATATAGATCCTCAAAAGGTGTAAAATTAACATTATGATAAACCATAGACTTATTAACCCATGATGGTATATGAAACAGTTATAATGTCCCCATTAGCATTTTTATTATCTGTACTATTATCTAAACAGTCACTTTGATACCAAATGTATGGCTCTATAACCTAAAAAATCCATAATTATGTGATTTATAGCTAGGTTTTAACTTTTTAATATTAATATGACCAATGTTTATTAATGTTGAGAAAACAAATAAATATAACATTGAAAACATGACTATTGAACTCAATGTCCTATTTATTTCCACAAAAAATGGGATCCTAATGTTCACAATCCTATTTCATTCATGACACATTTGAGTTTTTTTATGTAAAACCTCCATTATTATGATCTAGACTCAATAATTATTCTTAATGATTATTATTCACATTGAAGAAAAATTTAAATCATTAGATTATTATAGAAATATCGGTATGGGATATAAAAATAAAGGAAAAACATTAATACATCTGAATTTTATAAAAACCATAAGGATGTTTTATATTTTACATAATAAAATTATGATAAAAAATAATCATTTACCTACTCATTAATTAATTTTATAATAATAAATCCTCCCTATCATATTTTTTAAGAATTAATTATAGAAAAATCATAATTTAGTGATGATTTTCTATGAAAAAAACCACTCATCGTAAGACACTCATTAACATTTTATTAAATAGTAATCACATATAATACCATTTTAAATATAAATATTACCATTAAAATAAATTTTTATGAATTAATAAAACATATAAGAAACATGTGATATCATAATTTCATCATGGAATCACAAAAAATTATAATAACAATATTTTATAATGAATAAATTATATTAAATAACTTTTTTAATCCATAGAAGTAATAAACTTCATCCATAGTATCTCAAGAGTAACACACATATATTAACTCTATAAATTAATCTAATTAATTTGAGTTGTTTAACAGACCCAACTATAATATAATTGATGTATTCTCAAAAGTATCTGGGTTCCTTCTATAATTCCAAATTCATCAATAATGTATGAGTGGCATGTTTTAAAATAAAAACATTTCATAATTTTCTATTTTTTCACGATATTGAAACAAAAAAATTCATAATATTTTATTTTTATCAAAAATACCATAAAATTGGTATTTAATCCCATAAGCAAACCCACATTCAGTTATCTCATAAAAATAATAATAATATACATTTTTAGGAAAATATTTAAAAACATACAATTCTTAGAACAATAGGAAAATAATCTTCCTTGAAATAATATAGAAACATGTATTTTAATATTGATAGAAAAGATACTTCAAGATATTGGAATAATATGTCCATGTGTTATAAATTAAACACATTCTTTTCACTATTTTGAAAAGTATCTTATTTGACCCATTCTGAAAAAATTTAAATGTTTCATTTAAAAATCATTAATGTGTCTCAGATTACTAAAATTTTCTTTTTAAAATAATTATTTAACACTACTGAATATTTTATACCAAAAAATTTTATGTAAGGTAAATATTATGATAAATTTTTTTTCAAAAAACATTCTGAATAAAATCTATTACCATAATAGTAGTTTTTCGAATAAAATGGAATTTAAGAATATAATATTTAATGGATTCAAAATCCAATTTATTTTGATTAAATAAATTGTAAAAGTGACCCAAATTTTTGTATGTAAACCAAAATAAAGAAAAAATATTTTGTATATGTCATCTGTCTCAAGGAAAATAAATTGAAACGATAAATCCATTTTTATGAGTCCGTCCTGACATCTACTTTCATTAACTACAATGTAGTAATAATATATTATTAAATAAATTTATTAAGAATTATTTTAAATAATATAACTTATAATATCTCATTTTATAATTTTTTACCTTTTTTAATATAGTTACTAAATCAATTTATTTCATGTCGGGGGTTTTGAGAACATTCTGTTTATAATACCAAAATAGTTATAGTAGGTTGACCATGTAAAACATGGAAGAGTACTCCATCATATGCAGCATATTATTAATGATATAAATATGATTTTTATAAAATAAATATAATTTTATAATCTTTAATGAAACACGAGACATGAAAAATGAATCACACCTCTTAATGGAGGTGGTATTCCACACGTATGGAAATTTTTTTATTATTTTTCAATTGATGAAATGGTAAAATAATAAGGTATACATTATAATTACATAATAATATTTATGTCAATAATATAATATATATTATATAAATTTATCATAATAACATGTATTTGGATGTTGTGATGAAATAAAAAACACATCACTTTGGGGAGGTGGTTGTCTACATGTACACCTGAGAAGTGTTTTCATTTCCAATGAGGAAGAAAATAAGATAGAAAATGGTTCCTCTATAACCATAATGAAATTTTAATAAATATAATATACTGATATTATCACAATATTATATATATGAAATAATTAATCTATGTAGAAGATAAAATAAAATGAAACAACTCATTAAGAATTATATAACATATTTGAATATCCTCCTTTGGATTACACATTAAACCTTATCAGGATAGTCTTAGGGGAAAGATGTCTAAGAATATGTTAAGTAATGATGGAATAAATTCAGGTAGATATTGTTTTTAACTAAATGGATCATGAATTGTGATGAATGGAGGATATGTGGTTCACTTTTTTAAGCGATGTGAGTGGAAAACTTGTAAAAACTTGTAATATTAACATATAATATATGTCTAACTCACATTAATGGGATCCAAACAACCATATAACATAGGATAAGGATAATAATTCAATAATATATACAACCAATAATTATTATACATGTTTAGGTGTCATTTTAATCCTTATACACTTGTTTAACCACATAATCATCCATGTTTAAATTTAACAATTGAAATAAAATTTACCCACTTTAAGAGTCGTGAATATAATTTGATAAAAATAAAATTGAAACAAACATGAATAATCCGTGATGGGATGAAAAATTTAACATTCAATTAATTGGATTTTCGTTTTTATAATTTTATAATAATTTCAAAATATTTATTTAACATTAAACAAAAATTAAGTTCATTTTTGGGTCTATTCACATATCACGAATTTAAAGGTATAAATATTAAAATTTAATTCTAATATAAACTCTTAAAAGATACCATATACACTTTAATTATCCAATAAATTATTTTAAAAACATAATAAATCCAAAATATATTATGTTTTGATGTTTCTAAGATACTTAATTCTTCTAATATACTTCATGGATAGGTGTTTCATTGGCATTTCGTAATAGTTTTAAGAAATTTTATTGTCTCAAAAAATTAAAAACATATTAAAAACTTATAAATATATTATTTATAATCAAATTAACTATATAGAATAGTTATTATCTTCAATTAAACCATATAAAAACAAATTAGATATACTAAAGGAAAGAGAGTAAAATTTTGTAATTTTGTTTTCAAATTACATAACAGAAAGGTCATAATCAAAGGTAAATATTATAAAAATTACATAATTTTGTTCTAATAATATTTATATTAAAATTAATCTCATAAAATGAAATAATTTCTAATTTTGGGGCTGATTTTGATACCATATCACGTAGTTTTATCCTTAATTATCTTATTTTAACCATTATTATGAGGATAATCTTTTACAATGAAAACTATTCATTCTAAAAAAAATGAAATTAATATGTATAAAAAATTACAATATCATTATTCTAAATATAATTATCAATTTTGAAGAATAAATTAAATGAATAAGGAATAATTTTACTAAATATGAGTATGAAGAACACATCCAAATATGTTTTTTAAAAGTCATGTTTAAGCATAAAAATAAACTTATAACAAAGACAAAAAAATGGTGATTCCAATCGAATTAAAATATTGTGTTCACTCAAAGGGATATTATATTACTTTAAAACAAAATTTATTATAAAACACGACATTACATGATTTGATTAAATGAAATGAATGTTTTTTTTATAAATGATGTTTTATGTTCTTCACTAAAAAATGAATATTCTTTTAAATATTTGAAAAATTCACCATAACATATTTTTGTGTGAATATTTATAAAATATTTTAACTTTGATAAAAAAAATTAAAATGAAAAAATAATTTATTGATATATACCCAAGTTAAAAAAAATCACTTTCAGATGAAATTAATTTTTAAATCATAAAATAAATATATTTTTAATCATTCCCTAGTAACAATATATTGATGAGTGGTAAAATTATTTATATAATATTAAATTTTAATTATTTAAAACTCATCAAAAATATATTTCATAAGATTCTATTCTTATTCATACCTTCCAACCTAATGGCTATGTTATAATAATAATATTTAAATTTTTTTTCGCAATTCTATTATGCTCTAAGTTGCATACACCTCATGAAATATAATGATCAATTATTTTAAAAACAATAATCTAAAATATTTTGGGAATACATTGAACCTTCATAAATAAAATTGGGTTCTTGAAATAATACTTTTACTCTCTTATTATGAATTGATCATATCATAGAAATAAAATTATAGATAGATTTTATTATAAACATTAATTTCTAGGTCATAATAAAAAATCATAATATTTCTTACATGAAATTTTCTTAATGTGACTCATAATTGTAGATGAATTTGAAAAACCATCACAAGATAGTTGAGTTTTAATTTCCTTATAAGAGTTCGTGGATTTTGGAATTACTTTAATAAATAGAAAGATATTTTATGAAAAAATACATACAAAATTTCTTTTCACTTCGCTTATAGAATTTCATCCTTCATTTTTGCTTCAATCATTTTCCATTTCAATCATATATATTACTCCCTAAAATGAATAATCTTGAGGAATTTTTCAAACCTGAAGAACTAGATTCAAATTCATTCAAATCACATGATCCACTAAAGGTTGAAAAATTAGTTCACTTTTCCTATTTATTAATAAATTTTTTTTAGCACAATTAATGAAAATATTAAATTTGAATATACTAATATATGAAAAAATAAAAAATTAGTATCTAAATCTGAAAAAATAACTCCCTCATATCAAAATATATTATGAGATAAGTTGTCAACCCTAAACAGTTCAAATTATTTCTTACCATGTTCAAAACCCTTAAATCATCAATATTTGATCACAAATTTTTTAGAAACAAATTTATCATTTATCTCTACGAATCTTTAATCACTCATAAATCCATTTTAATAAGTTTTATATCCCCTTATAAAATAATTAGAAAAATATCATAATCTTTTACCCAAATAATACAAATCAAATTAAATCCATAATAATTTCATACATTATCCAAAAATATTACTCAACCATTATTACTCAAAAAAAAATATCAACTTAGTAAAAAATAATTATATTTAACTTAATCATGTTAGATTACCAATACATTGAACTTCATGACAATTAATATTAATCACATGGTTGCTAAATCATTGTAAAATCCAAAATTTATCGATAAGATACATTATGTGTGCCGAAAATGTAATCACTATAGTATCCCAATTAATAAAAATTAGCTGACCACAAAATATCATTTTAACCCAAAATAATATAAATACATTCAGATTATATCTGTAAAATAAAAAATTTCATCCTAAAAAAATATCTGTGATGTAAATCATTCTAGATCTAGTTAGTTTATTCCCATTATTTTCTAAAAAAATTCTCATAATAATCTTAATCTACATTCATATATGAATACAAAGAGGTTTTCTATTCCATTAAACATATAATCAACCATATAATTATTAACCCACAATGGAATCTTAAAATAATAAAATAACCTCATCTTAATCATCACAACAAATCAATTTATCTAAACCATTCAATTGAAAACAAAAAAATTCCCCATAAAATAAATAATATATAATTATAAGGCATATAACAAGGGACTCATTTTCATACATTTTAAAGATCCATTCATATTAGTGTTTCATGTAATTGAGAGAAAATATAACATAGAATTGTGGGAACTACCACTATATATCAATTTTTTTTATAGAAATAGATTTTTATAATTTATAGAAATAATTAATTCATGATATAAACATATATTTAAAGGACAAAATCATTTATTTATTTCTTTATTTCATTAAGGTTTATAATTGAGTGGGGTTAGAATCTTGAGTAAAGAGTATCTCACTCAATAGAAATTTCACATAGGGTTTCTTTCAACAATGATTTAATCTTTGTATGAGTGTTCTAATCTAGTGGAGGATTTTGTTATCAGCATTTTGAAGAAGGTTGGTGGTGGATCTGTTTTGATTCAAGTCGTGGCTTCAGTCATGGAACCACTACATATTCAAATCCCCTCTAAGAGTGATATTTTGGGTGCTTTGGTTCTAAATGGAAATTATTCACTGGTTCAGGGTGGAGATCTCTTCATTATTGGCACTTGAGAAGTTCATCCCTATAAGGCCCCAACCTTAAACCTTACTTAATCTTGAGTTATTACAAGATCACACCTTGAGGATCTTTTCAGGTTTAGAGTTTTAGAGAATTAGATCATAAAAATTGCATTATATCCCACATTTAAACAAAGTGGTTACAATAAAAGATAGTATTCATTTTTTTCCCATCAACGGAAACATATTTAAAATAAAACATGGATTATTTCTTGACACTTCCTTGACACAATCATCATATCATGTACCCTTCCCTTGACCTGTGAAAAATATTTCAAAAACATGGGATGAGCATAAAAATGTCAGTAAGGGATATAAAAATATGGAAAGGAAACATGATTACATGTATACATAAGAATCAATGAAAACATACTCTACTCATAAAACATAAGCACTTAAACATACCTCATCAAATCATGAATAAATCACAGAAATCATAAGACATAAAGGTAACTTGAGACATTCATAACATTCTTATGTAGGGAGTAACCCTCTTGGTTATGTTTGGAATACCATCAAAGTATATTCCAAAATCTCTTCAGAGAAACCTTAACGTTTAACTCCTTCGCGTTACCCAATGCATTGGAGAGCTATATCAAGCTCACCCACCCTTAGTTTATCACAGAACCACCCGTCTTCATAACAATTCCCAAGAACCATAACATAATCGTATCACATAAAACATACATAAAGGAAATATAACATTTCCACATTTCAATCACAGGATATCAATACAACACATCGATATAATAAAAACATTATTAAAACCATTTTCAATACCAAAATAAAATAATAGTAAAACATGTTATTTATTTTTCTTTTAAAAAAAGGTATGGCTTGTAGAGGAAGTCGAAATTCAAATAATGCTCACGGTGGCGGAGAAGTCGTTGTCACGCATACGTATGACAAAGAAATTCCCTTTTGTCATTTAGTAAAACACTTTGTATAAAAAATATTCCTTTTGGATAAACGTAAAAGTCAAAGGGGTTTATACACAGTATAAAAGAAGGTTTTGTATAAAAAAATATGCCTCAATGAAAAGAGATTGAGACAAAGTCCCATACAAAGATCATTTTTTAAATAAAATATATCTATTATGTGTATTCACTATAAGTACACATAAATAAAGTACAAATAAAAGATAGGACATAATAATATAATGACATAATTTGGAAGTAGGAGATTAACCCAAAGAACGAAAATCGGGTTAAGAAGTTCCCTTACCTCGTATCTGACATGACTTGATCATTATTTAATCTCCTGAATAATAAACTTGAGTTAATTTCTACTTGTTTAAGAACCATTTTCAATTTCATTATACCTTTTATATCACTATGTAATTATTTAAGTTAATAACAGTCGTTTTAACGATCCTTGGTACTTGAGTCAAAAATAAGGTCTTTATAATTACAAGTTTCTCATGTATCCATTATATCCAGAGTTATAATCATGATTTAGATATAATATATATCATATTTATCTAGTATATACATGCATTTATAATATCACATAACATTTAGAGGTAATAAATGAAATGCACTGTTCATGGAGACGGTAAGCCGTACGTACGCATGAACGCTACTTTCATTTCTATTTTGTATTTTATGGAATGGAATCATAATGATATAAAGGTATATTATAATTCAAGTATAATATCATATATAATACCATTAATTACATCCTTTATACATCCCACATATGGCATTAATGAATCAAATCACTTTAAGGGGGCGGTAGTCCTTATTTCCTAAAATGAAGATATCGCGTTTAACAATAATGGAAACCATAAAGGTATGCCATAAATGAAAAATACAGAAGCTTAAGTAAAATAAAAACATATTATGTATCATATATAAATATATTGACATCTTAATGGCCACCTTTTAAGGTGTTATATGAGTGTTGAACAATCATCGTTTCGTGAGGAAGAAATTCGCCATCCACAGAAACATTATGTCCTTTAACCATTAGATGTAGGTGTGTATAAGTGTAGCTCGAATACTTATTATAACAACATACTAGTATATGGAAGATACTGGTTTTTTTTACAAAATAAATGAATAAAAATAGTTTAGGGGGTTGGAGAACAAAAATAAAACATAAGAAGACAAGAGAAGACACTACCTTTAAATCTGGTAACTCTTTTTTGATTTGAGCTCAATGGCTTCTTTGGGAAGACTTCTGCCCAAAGTGAGGCTTCTAAGAGTTAGAGAGGGATGTGGAGAGACCAAATGGGCAGAGTTTGGCCAAGCCAAAGGCTTTGAAAGTGTGGGTAAGGTGGTAGAGGTGGAGGCCTTTTATAAGAGGAGAGGAGGGGCACTCTTGGAAAGTAAAGAAATGTTACTTTATTTTAAAATGCGTTTCTGATTTAAAAGGTCCCACATTGATATAATTCGAGGATAAGGTGATAGGGGTTATAAATAAACTAATCCAATAGGTATTTGAAAAGTTTATTTCTTAGATTTTACATTATCTTTTCATTTTATTTAAATCATTTATTAATGAGGTAATCGCTGCATCATCATGATGTCCTAAATAATTTAATTTACTTAATGTCTAAAAATTATAAAAAAATACTATGATTTAAGAAATATTTTTACCTTTCCAATTACTATTTATAGTCAAAAATCGGACTAGTATAACCCCATTTAAAAATTGTTTTAGTAAAACAACTCATGTTTGTGTCATTTTTACTTTTACATTAAATAAAAAGATATTAATGTCATTTTCCTTCCAAAGTGGATCCATGGGGTCCCCAAGTTGACCCATGGATTGTCTTGGTCGGCCATGACACATCCAATAAGGGTAGGACATGTGTCTAGGTATTTTCATTTTATTATAATATCATTTTTCCTTAAATTGCACTTATTAACTCTAATCGCGATTAAAAACGTAAAAGTTACTATTCACCAAAAAATTATATTAATCCCATTGAACCAAATTTTACATATAAATGACAACCATGTATGTCAGATTTTTGAAATTCAAAACACAGAGGTGGTAAAATTTCATTTAAACGAAAAACCATTTTTTTAAGTACCACTTAGTGGTTTCACTATTCATAAAAAATTGATGTTTTTCAGAAAAATACCAAAACATCACCCTAAGATATATTTGATATTCTGAATTCAAAAATGATGTCTATTTTACAAAATTCAAAATATATAAGTTACTTTAATTAATTTAATAATTAATTCCCGCTGGCTGAGCAAATAACGTGTTTTTATGAAACAATAAGTATCAAAAGATTGACGCTAGTTTAAGTCCAATATCAAAGTGAAATTAATTAAAATGACCACTATTGGATTAAATGGTAAAAATATATTTTAAGTGAACTTTAAATCCAATTAAAAAGATAATCTAACCATATAATTAAATTAGATGAAAAAGTAGTTTTGATGTAAAATGCAGTATTTTTCACTATTCATTAAAAAAATGAACTTTATCGGAAAAATACCAAAAAATTATCCTATGTAAATTTCAATTTCCAAATCATAAATAATAAGTTTATTTTGACAAATAGAGCTTATAAAATTTTCAAAAGTTTGATTTAAAAATGGTTTTCCATCAAAAGGCAGTAAAACAATCTTTTAAAAATATTAGTGTATTCCATGCTTAAGATTGGATTTATTCTCATTTTAAGCCTCTAAAACACTATCTAATTAATTAGTAGAAATAGATAAAAATATAAATTATTCATTACTTACTTGGAAAGTTACATCCTTCCCCCCTTTTTAAAATTGCGTCCCTGAAATTTATTTACTTATCGAATAAGTGGGGGTATTTAGCCCTCATTGCATTTTTAGATTACCATGTTGCCTCTTAAATCATGTCGTTTTTACAAAAAAACCATTACCTGATGAATCACCTTATTCCGTAACACTTGCTCCCTGTGGTCCAGAATCTGGACCGGTTGATCCTCATAAGATAGGTTCTCTTCTAGCTGAACTACCTCTGGACTCAAAACATGAGATGGATCTGGAATATACTTTCTCAACATCGAAACATGAAAAAAATTGTGTTCTTGAGATAAACTTGGAGGTAAATCCACTCGGTAAGCAACTGATTCAACTCTCTCCAGAATTTCATATGGTCCAATGAACCTTGGACTCAGCTTTCCTTTCTTATCAAATCGCATCACACTTTTCCACGGTGAAACTTTGAGAAAAACATGATCACCTACCTCGAAAGATAGATCCTTCCTCCGATTATCCGCATAACTTTTTTGTCTACTCTGAGCTGTTCTCATGTGTTTCTGTATTAGCTGAACTTTTTCTGCCAACTCTTCTACCAATTCTGGTCCCATTAGCTTCCTTTCACCCACTTCATCCCAGAAATCTGGAGTTCGACACCGCTTCCCATATAATGCCTCAAATGGTGCCATCTGTATACTGGAATGAAAACTGTTATTATAAGAAAACTCTACCAAATAAAGATGTTGGTCCCAACTTCCCAGATAATCCATTGAACAAGCACGTAGTATATCTTCCAAAGTCTGAATTGTTCATTCTGACTGCCCATCTGACTGAGGATGAAAATCTGTACTAAAATTTAATTCAGTACCCAATGACTTCTGAAGGCCAATCCAAAAGTTAGAAGTAAACCTGGGATCACGATCAGATACAATGGAGAGGGGAACTCCATGAAACCTGACTATCTCTTTATGATACAATCGAGAAAATTGATATAGGGAAAAAGTATCTCGTATAGCAAGGAAATGAGCAGATTTAGTCAAGCGATCAACAATAAACCAGATTGCATTATTACCTCGAGGTGTCTTCGGCAGTCCCATAATGAAGTCCATGGATATATTTTCCCATTTCCATTCTGGTACTGGTAAAGGCTGCATCATCCCTTTCGTTAAATTCCTCTCTACATTAACCTGTTGACAAGTCAAACACTTCACAGTAAAATCAGCAATATCTCTTTTCATTCCATCCCACCAGTAATACTCCCACAGATATCTGTACATCTTAGTACTGGCTGAATGAACTGAAAACAGAGAAATATGAGCTTCACATAACAACTCTCTCTTCAACTGTGAATCACAAGGAACACACAATATCTTCCCAAATCTCAAAACACAATCATTATCAATGTTGAATTCAGGATACCTACCTTTCTGAACCAGCTCTACCTTTTTCTGCAACTCACTGTCTTGCTTTTGTGCTTGCTTGATTCTGTCTGATAGATAAGATTTCACTGATACCTGAAACAAAACAGAAGGAATTCCTGCACAAACTAATTCCATGCCTTAGTCAATCAAATAAAAAACCAAATGGTCTCATTCTAAATGTAGCATGATTAATGAAGCATTACTTTTTCGAATCAAATCATCAGCCACATTATTTGCTTTTCCCGGATGGTAATGAATTGTACAATCATAATCCTTGATTAATTCTAGCCATCTCCTATATCTCATGTTCAATTCTCTCTAAGTGAATATATACTTTAAACTTTTGTTATCGGTATATATTTTACACTTTACTCTATAAAATTGATGCCTCTAAATTTTTAAATCGAAAACAACAGCATCTAATTCCAAATCATGTGTAAGGTAATTTACCTCAAGAGTTTTCAACTGTCGTGAAGCATAAACAATTGCCTAATCATTATGCATTAGGACACAACCAAGTCCTTTCAATGAAGCATCACTGCAGATAACAAAATCCCCTTTCCTGGAAGGTAGTGCCAAAACTGGAGCATTCACCAATCTTCTTTTCAGTTCCTGAAAAAAATCATCACATTCTTTTGTCTAGATAAACGTAACACCCTTACGAGTTACCTTAGTCATTGGACTAGATAACCGTGAAAAATTTCTAACAAAACTTCAGTAATAGCCTGGCAAACCAAGGAAACTACGAATCTCAATTACATTTGTGGGTCTTGGCCATTCTTCAACAACCTTTGTTTTTACACGATCAACAGTTATCCCATCGTTAGAAACAATGTGACCAAGGAAAGAAATTTGATGCAACCAAAACTCACACTTGATTAATTTCACATACAATTTCTTTTCTTTTAAGGTTTGACAAAGAACCCTTAAATGTCATTGATGATCCTATTTACTTTTAGAAAACACCAAAATATCATCAATAAAAACACCCAACATTTTTCACCTGAGTCAACTGAGCCATCAATGCAACAAACTGTTTAGTTCTGATTTTGACCATCTCGGGATACTGATTTGAAAGGTCATTTCCCTCTGTATGCCTTCCCAGAAAATCTATTCTGTTTCCACTATGAAAAACCATTCTTAAAAGAGAAATATCTTAGGAGAAACAACATGGTAATCTTCAAATGCTATATCATTTCAATTTGTCCATAAAAAATATTTTTGGATAATCATTTAATAGAAATATAACTTCTAAAGTTATCTAAACCGACCTCTGATACCAACTATAAGGCCCCAGCTTTAAGCCTTACTTAATCTTGAGTTATTACAAGATTACACCTTGAGGATCTTTTTAGGTTTAGAGTTTTAGAGAATTAGATCATAAAACATGCATTACATCCCACATTTAAAAAAAGTTGTTACAATAAAAGATAGTATTCATTTTTTTCCATAAACGGAAACATATTTAAAATAAAACATGGATTCTTTCTTGACACTTCTTTGACACTATCATCATATCATGTACCCTTCCCTTGACCTGTGAATTTTTTTTTAAAAACTTCGGATGAGTATAAAAAGCTTAGTAAGGGATATAAAAATATGGAAAGGCAACATGAGTACATGTATATATAAGAATCACTGAAAACATAATCTACTCATAATACATAAGCACTTTAACATACCTCATCAAATCATTAATAAATCATAGATATCATAAGACATAAAGGTAATTTGAAGCATTCATAACATTCTAACGTAGGGATTAACCCTCTTGGTTATGTTTGGAATACCCATCACAGTATATTCCCTAAATCTCTTTGGAAAAACCGTAATGTTTAACTCCTTCGCGTTACCCAATGCATTGGAGAGCTATATCAGGCTCACCCGCCCATAGTTTATCTCGGAACCACCCATCTTCATAACAATGCCCAAGAACCATAACATAATCGTATCACATAAAACATACATAAAGGAAACATAACATTCCCACAATTCAATCACACGATATCAATACAACACATTGATATAATAAAAACATTATGAAAACCATTTTCAATACCAACATAAAAGAAAAGTAAAACATGGTATTTATTTTTCTTTAAAAAAAGGTATGGCTTGTAGAGGAAGACGAAACTCGAATAATGGTCACGACGACGGAGATGTCGTTGTCGCCGCAAACATACGACAAAAACATTGCCTTTTATCATTTAGTAAAACGCTTCGTATAAAAAAGATTCCTTTTAGATAAACGTAAAATTCAAAGGGGTTTATACACCGTATAAAAGAAGGTTGTTAATAAAACAAAATATGCCTCAGTGAAAGGAGATTGAGATGAAGTCCCATACAAAGATCATTTTTTTAAATAAAATAGATCTATTATGTGTATTCACTATAAGTACACATAAATAAAGTAAAAATAAAAGATAGGACATAATATTATCATGACATAATTTGGAAGTAGGAGATTAACCCAAAGAAGGGAAATCGTGTTAAGAAGTTCCCTTACCACGTATCCTGCTTGACATGATCATTCTTCAATATCCTGAATAATAAACATGAGTTAATTTCTACTTGCTTAAGAACCTTTTTCAAGTTTCTTATTCATTTTATATCACTATGTAATTATTTAAGTTAATAACGGTCGTTTTAACAATCATTGGTGCTTGAGGAAAAAATAAACTATTTATAATTACAAGTTGCTCATGTATCCATTATATCTAGAGTTATACTATTGATTTAGATATCATATATATCATAAATATCCAGTATATACATGCATTTATAATATTACATAACATTTAGAGGTAAGAAATGAAATGCACCGTTCATGGAGACGGTAAGCGGTACATATGCATGAACGCTACTTTCATTTCTATTTCGTATTTTATGGAATGGAATCAAAATGATATAAAGGAATATTATAATTTAAGTATAATATCATATATAATACCATTAATTATATCCTTTATACATCCCACATATGGTATTAACGAATCAAATCACTTGGAGGGGGCGGTAGTCCGCACTTCCTAAAATTAAGATATCACGTTTACCCATAATGGAAACCATAAAGGTATGACATAAATTAAAAATACAGAAGCTTAAGTAAAAACTAAAAATATTATATATCATATATAAATATAGTGACAACTTAATGGCCACCTTTGAAGGTGTTATATGAGTGTTGAACAATCTTCGTTTCGTGAGGCAGAAAATCGCCATCCGCAGAAACAATATGTTCTTTAACCATTAGATGTAGGCGTGTGTAAGTGTAGCTATATTAATTATTATAAGAACATCCTAGTATATTGAAGATACTGGTGTTTTTACAAAATAAATGAATAAAAAGAGTTTATGGGGTTGGAGAAGCAAAATAAAACATTAGAATACAAGAGATGACACTACCTTTAAATCGGGTAACTATTTTTGATTTGAGCTCAAAGGCTTACTTGGGAATACTTATGCCCAAAGTGAGGCTTCTAAGAGTTATAGAGGGATGTGGAGAGACCAAATGGGTAGGGTTTTCTGAGACAAAGTCTTTGGAAGTGTGGGTAAGGTGGTAAAGGTGGGGGCCTTTTATAAGAGGAGAGGAGGGGCACTCTTGGAAAGTAAAGAAATGTTACTTTATTTTAAAATGAATTTCGGATATAAAAGGTCCCATATTGATACAATTAGAGTATAAGGTGATAGGGGTTCAAAATACACTCATCCAATAGATATTTTACAAGTGTAAGGCCTAGATTTTACATTATCTTTTAATTTTATTTAAATCATTTATTAATGAGGTAATCGCTGCATCATCATGATGTCATAAATAATTTAATTTACTTATTGTCTAAAAATTATAAAAAAAATAATATGATGTAGGAAATATTTTTATCATTCCAATGACAATATATAGTAAAACATATGACTTGTATCACCCCATTTAAAAATTATTAATGTAAAAAAACTCATGTTTGTGTCATTTTTACTTTTACATTAAATAAAAAGATATTAATGTCATTTTCCTTCCAAAGTGGCTACATGGGGTCCCCAAGTTGACCCATAGATTTTCATGGTCGGCCATGACACATCCAATAAGGGCAGGACATCTGTCTAGGTATTTTCATTTTATTATAATATCATTTTTGCCTTAAATTTCACTAATTAACTGTAATCGCGATTAAAAACTTTAAAGTTACTATTCACAAAAAATTATTTTAATCCCATTGAACCAAATTTTAATTATTAATGAAAAACATGTATGTCGGATTTTTGAAATTCAAAACACAGAGGTGGTAAAATTTCATTTAAACAAAAAACCAGTTTTTTAAGTACAACTTAGTGGTTTCACAATTCATCAAAAATTGATGTTTTTCAGAAAAATACCAAAACTTCACCCTAAGATATATTTGATATTCTGAACTCAAAAATGATGTCTATTTTACAAATTTAAAAACATATAAGTTACATTAATTAATTTAATAATTAATTCCTGCTGTCTAAGCAAATAACGTGTTTTTATGAAAGAATAAGTATCAAAAAATTGACACTAGTTTAAGTCCAATTTCAAAGTGAAATTAGTTCCAACGACCACTATTGGGTTAAATGGAAAAAATATATTCTAATTGAACATTAAAATCAATTAAAAAGATAATCTAAACATATAATTAAATTATATGAAAAAGTAGTTTTGATGTAAAATGCAGTATTGTTCACTATTCATTAAAAAATGAACTTTATCGGAAAAATACCAAAAAAATATCCTATGTAAATTTCAATGTCCCAATCATAAATAATAAGTTTATTTTGACAAATAGAGCATATAAAATTGTCAAAAGTTTGATTTAAAAATGGTTTTCCATCAAAAGGCAGTAAAACAATCTTTTAAAAATATTAGTGTATTCCATGCTTAAGATTGGATTTATTCTCATTTTAAGCCTCTAAAACACTATCTAATTCATTAGTAGACATAGATAAAAATATATATTTTTCATTACTTACATTGGATGTTACAGTCCCACTCCTCAAAATATCAAATTGAATGGTATACTTGTGGTGGTTGAATCGAACCCTCAACTGTTTCAAGAGAGACTTTATTCATATAAACAATAGATTTTATCTCATCTTAGTTCACAAGAAAATGTTGGGAAGCATGAGGATCTGAAGAAATGTCTTCTTCAGATGCGGGGATCAAAATTGGAATATTATTTCTCCAGGTTTCATTTTTTCAAATTAATATCCATTAAAATGAAATGGAACTAAAAAAATAGAGTTCTGGGTTTCTAAAACACTTGTTGGGGGTCCTATGGATTCAAAATTAGGACCCATGGATTGATCCTTTTCATGCTATAACTAGTGTTTCCCAGTATTTGATTCATCTCCATGTTTTGAATTGGGTTTTTGGTACCTAAGAGTTCTTTGGTATTTTTCAATAGCTGTTGGAACTCTAATTAACATTGATATGGAAACTATATCGGTTAGATATGGTAACTTCTCTCATATGATGGTGCAATTTGATATGTCCCAACCTCTTGTTGAGACTATATACTTTATTAATGATGATTTCAAATTCAAACATGAAATTGAATTCGAACTTGTGCCTGATTCCTATATTAATTGATCAACATTTATCCATGTTATGGGTAATTTTCATAGGGGACTACAATGTTCCATTTTTCAAAACTCAAACATCTTGTCAAGATGTGTGTGATTAAAGTTCCCTGGGTTGGTGATCCTTATAAGGCTATGAAAATGATAAATTATGACATTGTGAAAGGATTTGTCCACATTATAATGATATAATGATACCTACTAATAATGTATCAATAAATATAGGATATATCTCTCCTACTGATTTGGTGTCTATGAATAGGCCTCAGGGTAACCATGGTGATGCAGCTGGTAGTGTGGGTAAGATGAATGCTCAAACCCTACTACTTATTACTCATATGAATCAATGAGATAGAATTTACAAATGGGGTGTTGTTGATAGTCATGATGGTGAATATGATGATCTCGTGATGTTAATGGAAGAAAATTTCATGTACAATGGGAAATAAGACTATGGTTCTCTAAATGAGGCCCTACTATTTTGGATGGGCAACAGTCTTTGAGGCCCGTAAAGGCTTTTTTTGTTGGTTCTGAGAAGGATGACCCTTTTTAAGTTCATGTAACCTTTATTGAAAAAGTTATTTGTTATGCTTCTATTGAGCTTGATTCTTTTAGACATCATCCTTTTTATACCAAATAATATTTGGGATACTTTAATGCTAAATTTCGGGTTGATTCTATAACCCCTATTACATGGGTTGCTTACCGTGATCATGTTTCGATTCCTCGGTCTACTGTTAATATTGGAAGCATGTGTAGGATATTGTTATCGATGTTAATGCTCCTGGTGCAATGGATTCTCATTCTTATAATGACACAATGGGTTATATTAATAAGAAGTAGGTTTAGTTTTCATTTTATCCTAGAGATAATGTACATTTTGTATATGTAATAAAAACTAAAATTTCATTTCCTTTGCATACACCCTAGTATTCAAGTTCATCTAGTACTAGTTCTATAAAGAATAACTTTTTTACTATGATATAGTCCATGAACTCTCAATATTTTGAGGATTTATATAGGTATAACACAGAAAGGGAAGGTAAAAAATAATTACCACCTTAAGTGACTAATTATTTTGATTCCCAGCAGGTTAATGACATGCAGATATGGCAACCCGTTATCTGAGCAATTCATGTATAAGAGGATACCTGGTGACTATGTTAAAGGGAATGATGCTGATCGTGATCCTTTAGTGTATGGTCAATATACTATTCAGATTTATTCTAAGCCATTAGATACTGATGATCATGGTGGCGTGTGAAAGACCATGAAATAATGGTGAAGGGGATGACACCAAAGAGGCCATTACTATTTTCATGGATTGGGTGGTAGAAATAATGGGTTAACTTTTATGTATTATTTTACTGTATTTCTAACAACTCATACCTTGAATATCACATGTGTAACTATTATTTTAATTTTTATCATAAATTTCAGGTGCCATTGAGTTTCTCCATAGTTTGTACAATTTTGTCTTGTATTTATTAATACTCATTCATATGAATTTTTTAAATAATTTGAATACATGGGAATAGACATAAAAATATTCTTATGGGGAATAAAGAAAATGAAATATATTAATCAGTATGAAATTCATAAATAATATATTTGTATGTTTTTATAATTAAATAAAAACCATTTGAGCTCAAGATAATCAGATACCCACTCATGAGATAAACATCAAATTGTAATTATTTCATAATAAATTTTGTAATATGGTAGAATAAAAAAACCATAATACATGAAATTATTACAAAAAAATCTTTAATCATTATAATATCATTAACAATACATTTAATCATAAAAATAATTATGTGACTTTTGAAATCAGAATATATCTAGGACAACCCATTGAAAATTATAGAGAAAAAATGTATTAATCATGGGCCATAATTCATTATTCATGGAATAACCCATTAAAATAATTGCAAAATTATTTTAATAGAAACATATATCATTTCACACCATCACATCAATGGAGTCTTTAAATAAATCCACATTGACTTAGGATTAACATAAAATAGTTAACTCTATCTCAATTACCAAACAATTAGAGGGATTTATTACTCCCAACCATTATAGAATGTAAATAGTAACATAATGGTTTGGTTTTACTCCACATTTCCACATTTATCAATAAAAACCAAGTTTCGGTTTCTAATATAAGAAAGTAATTAATATCACATTTCACAATATCATGAAATCAAAAAAATGAAAAATATCCACTTTACATCCTAGAAATACTAAAATCTATAATTTTTTTAAAAAATTGAAATATAATAAAAAAGATAAGAAATATAATTTTATTTTGAATAAATATAAAAACTAAAAATTTATAGAACAATGTTAAATTAATATCTAATTCAAAAACATTAAATCAATAAGAATAATAACTGTAATCAATAAAGGGAAATATGGAAGAATAATCCATTTATTTGGTATATGTTAAGAAAAAATATTTTTCACTTTGTAAAAAAGAGTCAAAAGTTAGTTGTTTGATAACATAACAACAATTATTTTATGGAAAATTCTTAATGCGTGAAAAAAGTAAAAAAATGTATTTGATAATTAATAAAGAAAATTATTATGTTATTAAATTTATAGTAAATAAAATAAAAATATATTGATAATATATGTTTATAAAAGTATTATCAATAAAATATATTATAACTTTGGAAACATTGGAATCAAAAGGAAATAGATGAAGATAATATTAAAAGGTTTTACAGTCCGCATTAAGTTTCTAAAACTAATGATAAAAGATGCCTATATTTTATTATATACAATTAAATAAAATAAAACATGGGGTGTTCAAGGAATGCGTCTCAATGAGTGGAAATTGTGATGATAAGTCCCTCTAATGTAGTCTGACACACCACATACCATCATTAACCCCTCGTGTAATAAAAAAAATTAATGATTAACTTTAATAAAATAATTTTGAGTATAATTAAATTCTCATAAACATTTTTATTTAATTTAGTGAAATGTCTTATATAGGTAATAAAACAATTTATTTTATATCAATAATTTTGATAACGTCGATTTCATAATTAAAAAGTAAAATTTGTTGATTTACCATGGAGAAGGTGTAATTGTTCTATAATATATTGAATAGTATACATGGAATAATTATCATGTTTATATTATAAATTCAATATTATATATTTTCATAAATTTCATATACAAAAATCCAATGAAATCACTACATGGATGTGGTTTTACACATGTACACCCAATCAACATTATCATTTCATTACTGATGGAATTAAAAGAAGTAAGGTAATACATTATCATTATAGAATCATAATTATATAATGAAGAGACTATATATCAAGTAAATCCATCATAAAAACCATCCTTGTAATGTTGTTATGAAAAATGAATCACATCAAATAGTGGATTTGGTAGGCCCAATATACATAGAATCTATGATAACATTTCCCATATGAAGGAAAGGAAGGTGGAAAGTGTTAGTTTTATAAAATTAATTTATAATTTTAATATAAATGTGATATATTATTAATATGGTTTGGAAAAACATTAAGGAGGAAGAAGAATAAATAAAATTATATAGCTTGTCAATACATCTTCTTTTGAAATACTTCATTGAATTACACCTTAAAAATACATAGGATGGAATTATGGGAATAAAATTTGATAAAAATATGTGAAGGTATCTACGAATATCATTTTTGATTTTTTTAATAATGATGTGTGAGTTATAGAGGATAGTTGGAAAACTTTTATACCTGAGGTGGGTGGAAAACATGTAAATACATGAAGTAATAATATATAATAGGTTTATTACTCTTGTAAAATGGGTCAAAACATACCTATCATCAAATAAAATTTTATCAAGTCAAACTATAATCAAATAGTCAATACTAAAATAGTATATTTTTTATTTTTTATTTTATTATTTTGGTTGACCCCCATATCAATCTTTATAAGCATGACAGTTCTTACAAAATAATAACTATTTATGATCCAAGAACAGAATTTGAAAAATGAAAAGTAGAAGCTAAATGTTGAATGAATTCTTGGTCATAAAATTTACAATTAAAATGTTTCAATGTACATTATTTATTTATTTTTCACTATTTATAAATAATTTTTAATCATTTAGTAATATCTAATGTAATTTTTGAGACTATTTACATATTTAAACTTAACGGAACCAATATAATAATGGAATTGAAATATATAAAAATTTCACAATCAATTATAAATTTTATATATTCAATAAATTAGTGGGTAATCATTATAAAACAAAAATATATTTCATTTAATTTTTTAAATATCATTTATTTGATTATTTTTTTACTGTTACAAGTATTGTGTTCTAGTTACATAAGCATTAAATACATTAATAATACCTTTGTAAAATAATGAAAATTAATACCCAAAAATAATTTATATTTATTAAAAATAATTATTTATAAACCTCCAAAAATTATTTTTATCCTGATTAAATCATACTAGAAAGAATAAAATAAAGTGAAATTTTATAAATGTTCTTACCTTAAAATAATTTAAAGGGCATAATCAAATGAATATAGATTTTTTTAATATTTTATGTTTTAGTATTTTTATGTCATAATAAATTTGATTAAATTAAATTATGGATTTTTTTATAATTTTGAGATGTAATCCCCTTTTTATAACAATATATAACATGTTTTACCTATTATGGTGGGGAAAAACTCTTACCATGGTAACTATTATTTATATATAAAAATGAAATTAATAAACTTAAATATTTAAACCAATTAATTATAATTTTTTTTGGTTTCATTATTTTTTTTATATAACTAGAAGAAATTTATTTCCATATATGTACACCAAATTAAAAGAAAACTACTTCTAAAAGGATACCTTTTAATAAAAAAATTGATCTTCTCCAAAAATAAATTATAATGTTGATATATTTGGAAATAAAATGTATATTTAAAAATAATGGATCATAATTTTATGTAACATCATATCCTAAAAACATGATAATTTTCAATTAATTGATTAAATTAAAAGAAATGACAGTTTTTCAATAATCGGCATTTTCACTAATCACTCCAAAATCATCCATTTTCAAAAAACATAAAAAACACCTTAAGAAAATTTTCATGAAATTATTTCATGTATGATGCACCATTTTCAAAAAATAATAAATATTTAAAATAAATAAATTGTAACTATCAATGTATATAATTCATTACAACCAATTATAAAATATGTTTTTTCAAAACATAAAATTTATTCATTCTAATTATATTCCTTGTTACAATACATAGAAGAAAGTTAAGATTATTTATTGAGTTCAATATTATTATTATTATTATTATTTAAACCACATTTTATAATTGATGTATAATTATTTTATTCATATTCATACCTAGAAACCAAACGATAGGATGATAACATTCACCTTTATTTATTAATTAAATAAAATAATTTCTAAAATTTCATCATGTCTTAGTTTTCATTATCTTGGATAGCAAAACCTCCCCTAATTTTGTTTTTTAAATTAAGAATGTTCCATTTTTTATGTATTTAATAATAAAGATTCGACATCTGCAATTATAAATGAAACTAAGGTAGAAAATTGTTGATTCTATCAAGACATGTATATTTCATGTTACTGAGAAACCTATTTTCTTATCATGCAATCATAAAGTATATATTTTTTATTATTAGTAACTTACTTACAATATCTTTATTATTATAGTTGAATTATAAGGACATAATTCACCTACATTAGGGGTTTCCTAGTTTTAATTGTCTTGAGTTAATAATAATATGGAGTATATCCATGATGATTAAGTAGTTCTAAAATTTATGGATCATCATCTAATTGAAAGATATGTTTTATGGGTTATCATTTAGATAGACTTAATTGAGACTTACATATATAATATAAATAACAAAGTTCTTTCTATAGGAATTAATAAAGAACTCCCAAACTTATTCTTTTAGAAGGTATTAAACATAATTATAATGATCCCAAAATTTTAGTCCATTCTGCTGATTTTGTATCTTGTTATGAGGTAATTATTAGTGTCATTAATTTTTAGGTGGAATAACCATATGATATTTACCTATAATAATATTTTTATTTGGAATCCATGTGGGTTTGAGCATTTTTTTATACCCTACTAGGTTCCACCCAATACATTATTGTTCCTAGCCAAAAAATTTCCATAGACAACTGAATTACTTAATTGGGTTATTTGTGAATATTTTGAAAATCTTTAGACAATTATAGAACTTAAATGTAATATGACATTTTTTAACCCATATAATTTAATATTTTTAATTATATCAAGTGGAGTTTCCTGTAGAGGATTTATACTCCAAGATTTGGGTAGAGTATGATTAAAATCCATCCACTTAGGATACATATTCCTCTCTAAATACCCAAATTTATGTATCCCCTCTTGGATTCAATTATTTAGTTAGGGGAAAATTTTAGATCAATGAGTATTATTGTTATTATCTCATGGGATGACATGTAACACCCCGAGCTTCCACGATACGCTTCTCATTCAATAATGCAATAGCTTGCATTGTACGCAACTTCGAGTTCTAAAACATCGCGACAAATCAAAGTAGCCGTTATGAATAGTAATAACCACTTTTTAAAATTATAGAGATTTTATATTTCAAAATGGACTTCATTTTTGTATTCCTAATATTGAAATTAGCCTATGTTGAATTTTTTGTAATTTTCTGAGAACTTCAAAATTTTTATGAATAGTGAAAAATACTTAAAACAACTTTTTTAATAAAAATAATTTATAGTGATAAATTATAATATTTGGTGGTTTTAAAGTATAATTAGAATATATTTTTACCATTTTATCCAATGGTGGTCATTAGAATTAATTTAACATTGAAATTGGACATAAACAATTGCCAATCTTTTGATATAAATTGTTTCTAAAAAACACGCTATTTGTTGTGACAGCGGGAATTAATTATAAAATTAATTAATGCAACTAATATGTTTGGAATTTTGTAAAATAGACATCATTTTTGAATTCGGAATATCAATTATAGCTTAGGGTGAAATTTTGGCCTTATTCTGAAAAACTTCAATTTTTGATGAATAGTGAAACCACTAAGTGGTTGTTAAATAACTGATTTTTTGTTTAAATGAAATATTACCACTTCTGTGATTTGATTTTCAAAAATCCGACATACATGGTTGTCATTAAGAAGTAAAATGTGGTTCAATGGGATAAAAATAATTTTTTGGTGAATAGTAACTTATTAAGTTCTTAATCGCGATTAGTGGTAATTAGGGTAGTTTAAGGTATAAATAATACTTTAATAATATTAAATGACCTAGACACATGTCCCAACCTCATTGGTTGTGTCATGGCCGACCAAGACAATCCATGGCCTAACTTGGGGACCCCATGGATCCACTTTTGTTGGGAAATAACATAAATTACTTTTTATTTAATGTTAAAGTGAAAATGACACTAACATAAAGTGTTTTACTAAAACAATTTTTAAGTAGGGTTACACAAGTCCAAATTTTGATTATAAATAGTCATTGGAAAGATAAAAAGATTTCCTATATCATAGTATTTTTTTTATAATTTTTATACATTAAATAAATTTAATTATTTATGACATAATAATGATGCAGCGATGACATCATTATTTGACGATTTAAATAAAATGGAAAGATAATATAAAATCTATGAACTACACATGGCAAAAACCAATTGGATGAGTGGATTTCGATGCCTTATCACCTTATCCACGAATTCTATCAATGTGGGACCTTTTAAAACCGAAACACATTTTCAAATAATGTAATGTTCCTTTACTTTCCAAAAGTGCCCCTCCTCTCCTCTTATAAAAGGCCCCCACCTCTCCCACTTCAATTACACTTTCAAGCCATTTGGCTCGGCCAACCTCTGCCCCAATACTCTCCCAACATTCCTCCCTTACTCCTAGAAACCTCACTTTGGGCAGAATCCTTTCAAAGGAAGCCTTTAGGCTCAACTCAAAAGGAGTTACACTTTTTAAGGTAATTCATTCTCTCATGTTCTTTGGTTTTATTTTGCTTCTCCAACCCCCTAAACTCTTTTTATTTACTTCTTTTGTAACAACACCAGTATCTTAAATATACTAGGATGTTGTTATAAGATTTATTTGAGCTACACTTCCACACAACTACATAAAATGGTTAAAGAACATAAGGTTTCCGTGGATGGCGAAATTCTGCCTCCCGAAACGATGATTGTTCAACACTCATTTAACACCTTCAAAGGTGGCCATTATGATGTCACTATTTTTATATATGATATATAATATGTTTATGTTTTCCTTAAGCTTCTGTTTTTTTTCATTTTGGGCATACCTTTATGGTTTCCATTATGGGTAAAACACGATATCTTCATTTTAGGAAGCGCGGACTACCGCCCCCTGAAAGTGATTTGATTCGTTAATACCATATGTGGGATGTGTGAAGGATAAAGTTAATGATATTATATATGTAATTATACTGGAATTATAATATACTCTCATATCATTATGATTCCATTCCAGAAAATATGAAATAGAAATGGAAGTAGCGTTCATGCGTACGTACGGCTTACCGTCTCCATGAACGGTGCATTTCATTTCTTACCTCTAAATGTGATGTAATATTATAAATGAATGTATGTACTGGATATATATGACATATATGATATCTACATCATGAATACCATTCTGGATATAATGAACCTTTGACCAAATTAACAACATGTAAGTGTAAGAAGCCTATTTTTGACTTAAGAACCAAATACCGACAAAATGAACATTATTAACTTAAATAATTACATAATGTTAATATCATTGTAATAAGTGATATAATAAGGATAATGAAGTTGAAAATGGTTCTTAATAATGTATATATTAACTCTAGTTTATTATTCAGGAGGTTAAAGAACGGTTGAGTCAAGTCAGACACGAGGTAAGGGAACTTCTTAACCCAATTTTCGTTCTTTGGGTTAATATCCTACTTTCAAATTATGCCATGATATTATTATGTCATATCCTGTATTTGTACTTTATTTATCTGTACTTATAGTAAATACACATAATAGATATATTTTATTTTAAAAATGCTCTTTGTAAGGGAACTTCTTAACCCAATTTTCGTTCTTTGGGTTAATATCCTACTTTCAAATTATGCCATGATATTATTATGTCATATCCTGTATTTGTACTTTATTTATCTGTACTTATAGTAAATACACATAATAGATATATTTTATTTTAAAAATGCTCTTTGTAAGGGAACTTCTTAACCCAACTTCCATTCTTTGGGTTAATCTCCTACTTTCAAATTATGTCATGATATTATTATGTCCTATCTTGTATTTTTACATTCTTTATGTGTACCTATAGTGAATACACATAATATATATATTTTATTTAAAAATTATCTTTTAAAGTACTTCGTCTCAATCTCCTTTCATTGAGGCATATTTGGTTTTATACACAATTTTCATTTATACGGTGTATAAACCCCTTTGACTTTTACATTTGTACAAAAGGAATCTTTTTATACGAAGCGTTTTGCTAAACGACAAAAGGGAATGTTTTTCTTTCCGTACTTATGCGGCGACAATGACTTCTCCGCCGCCGTGACCATTATTTGAGTTTCGGCTTCCTTTACAATCCATCACTTTTTTTTTATGAAAAATAAATACAAAGTTTTAACATTCTTTTATTTTGGTATTGAAAATGGTTTTGAAAGAATTTTTACTATATCAATGTGTTGTATTGATATCTTGTGATTGAAATGTGGAAATGTTATGTTTCCTTTATGCATGTTTTATGTGATATGATTATGTTATGGTTTATGATATGTTTAAACCTATTCATATGAGGAATGCATTGGACTTAATAAGTGACGGGTGGAGCCCGCTATAGCTCCTCGATGCATCGGCAGGTCTCATGAGACAAACTAGTGTCTTGGCACAAGGCCTTGACAAAATCTTATTTGTAGTCTTGGCACGAGGCCTTGGCTATGTGGTTATGATAGTCTGGCATTATGCATTCCATCATTATGAAAGTGGTTATTGTTATTGCATGTGATTATTCGACCAGTAGAATATCCATGTGAAGAAGTGAATGGCATTATCTCATTTTACTTTTGCCATATTATGTTGAAGTTCATGTTTAAAAGGCTTTTGTTATAGTTATACATTGCCTTAAATGTTAATGTTTATTTATGAAAGCTTCCGCATTATTGTTATCCTTACTGAGCATTTGAGCTCACCCCTTTCAATGTTTAAAAATTTTCCAGGATGTGAAGAAGTATTTTATGAATGACCTGCAGGGATAGTCAGAAGAGGATATGAGTGTGGACTATGGAGACTTTGTTATTGTAGTTTTCACTTTATGATGTAATGTAACGTTTACGAATGTATCTAGTGTTTCCAAGGCTACTAAACTAATCGGTCTTTCGAGACTTGATCTTTTGTGATCATGCCAATGTTACGAAGTAATGCACCGACTCTGGGTAGCTGGGGTCGGGGCGTTACAGTTGGTATCAGAGGCAGTTTAGTACTAACCTTGGAAGCTAGATTTAGATAAACTCTGATTAGAGCACATAGCCCAAAGATAGACTTTGAGGATTAGTATAGAAGAACTTCCTAGAATTTTGGTATTATAGAGATGTTATGAGTTTTCCGAGCAATACATCCCTGTCTGGATACGAGCAGGTAGAGGCGGCTCTGGCACAGATGTACCTAGGGGTAAAACCCGAAAACACCGCTTTGAGCTAGACTCGAACGGGAACTGGTGCACGACAACGGGCCTTGCTGCACTCTTGGTTACGACACTCCCGGGGGATATGCATAGGATAATTCTCATTTTATTTACAAACCACTATGAAGGGTTATGAGTATATACTTTCTCAAAGAAAACTTTTCTTTTTATGATTATGGATTATATCCATAAATAGTTCAATTTATGTAAAGTGTTTTACAAGTATGGAATTATGTATTTTGATTCATAAAATAATCTAGTTTATGCCATTGTTTAGAAATGGCGCCTAGTGGAAGGAATGGAAACTGTATCAATGCACGAACTCCGTGCAGGGATTGCCCTCCTGATCAAGATAATTATTGTGGATCTGGAGATACAACTCGTACTGATCAACTTATTACCATACTGGGACAACTCACTGAGGTTATGAATAATAACCTTACTCGTATGGAGCACCCTGATCCGCAACGTGGAGGATCAATGTTAGACCGCTTCATGAGGCAACAACCACCGACCTTCAATGGGAGTACAAATCCTATAGTAGCTGAGCAATGGATAAATTCCTTAGAGAAAATATTCCATGCCTTGGGGAGTAGTGAAAGGGGGAAGGTTGTCATGGCAGTTTACCGCCTCACTGGAGATGCCGATCAGTGGTGGTCGCTGATTCAAAACACAAAGGAAGATGATGACGTATCGAATATGGAATGGAGGGAGTTCAAAGTTCTTTTCTTAGAAAAATACTTTCCTCGTGACCATCGAGCAGATATGGAAAGGCAATTTCTGAGTCTGAGGCAGAAGGAGGATGAGAATGTCGCAAAGTATGAGGCTAACTTTACAAGGTTAGTGAGGCATGCTGCCGATTATATACATAACCCAAGGAGTAAGATTGATCGTTTCATTGATGGGTTAAAACCATTTCTCCGTCGAGATTTGGTATCACAATCCTTCTCATCATACGAAGATATTGTCTCGTGTGCTATCAAGACAGAAAAGGAATTCTCTAAGTCTTATGACAACAAAGTAAAGCAAGAGAAGAAGAGAACGGTGGAACAAGAGACAGATAAAGGGAAAAAGGGAAAGAAGGATTTTCCATTATGTGATAATTGTGGGAAGAATCACCCTGGTACTTGCCTAAAAGGAATGGGAGTTTTTTATAAATGTGGAGAAAAGGGTCACCAGGCTCGTGATTGTAAGGGAAAGAAAGAGGCTGTCAAAGTTGAATGCTACAATTGTAGAGAAATGGGTCATTATGCAAATGAATGTCCTAAGTGTCAGGGAAACTTACCTCAGAAAAGGCCAAGGGATCAAGGACAATCTTATGCTGTTACTACAGTTGAAGCAGAATAACTAATGTATTGGTGCTTTTGGACTCAAGGATTATATTCTGGTTATAAGAATAATGTAATATATATATATGGATTGTACTGCAGTACTTTTTGATTTCAGTAAGGTTTTAATATGATTAAGGTAATCATATTTTTAGTATGTGACAATAAGAGAAACTTTTCTTTGTTTTGGGAATCTGATAAATTGATTTTGGAATTTAGAGACCTTTTAGAGAAAGTCTGGACGGAGGTATTTTGGATAACTATTAAGGTTGGAATGGATTAAGTTGAACTTTGGATAGTATTGTTTAAGGCTAAAAAATTTATGAAGATTATTTTTGGAATATTATGATACTATAGGACAACCTGCAGGGTGGGGCATAACCCGTTGCGTCGGACAAAGCTGGAGGAATCGAACCCACAATCATAGTGCGACAGGCCTTTATTTCCTACCACTAGCCTACAGGAATTCCCTGGTTATTACAATATAATTTTACTAATCTAAATGGTATGTGTTAACATTTGGAACCTTATACAATTAGGATAATAATAATATTTTTGAGTTCTATTATCTTTTTGAGTGAAAGATGAGTTGAAGGTTGAAACACTAATTGTCAAGCATAAATATATATATACCTATCTCTTATTCAATGAATAAATTAATTCTTAAACTTTAGTAAAGGGATATTAAAACAAAAAATGTGTTATCCTAATACCTTATGTCTTGTTGAACTGATGATATTTTAAATCAACATAGATTGAAGGCTTTGAGGCCCTCAATTTGACAGTTGATTGTGATTGATGACCTCAATCACTCCCTACAAATATTTACATTTTTCCTCCAATTATATGTCTTTAATTGCCACCAATGTTCTCCTTATCGAGATCATAATTTGGTGGTGACTTTCTTATTTCCATTTTCCCTCTTATTAAGGCTAAATTTAATTAACCTTATTTCCGATGTGGGTTTTCCACAAAGGTATTTTCTATTTTCAACCTTTTATTTTCCAAGAAAAATTTCAAATTGCGAGGACGCAATTTATTGAAGGAGGGGAGAATGTAACACCCCGAGCTTCCACGATACGCTTCTCATTCAATAATGCAATAGCTTGCATTGTACGCAACTTCGAGTTCTAAAACATCGCGACAAATCAAAGTAGCCGTTATGAATAGTAATAACCACTTTTTAAAATTATAGAGATTTTATATTTCAAAATGGACTTCATTTTTGTATTCCTAATATTGAAATTAGCCTATGTTGAATTTTTTGTAATTTTCTGAGAACTTCAAAATTTTTATGAATAGTGAAAAATACTTAAAACAACTTTTTTAATAAAAATAATTTATAGTGATAAATTATAATATTTGGTGGTTTTAAAGTATAATTAGAATATATTTTTACCATTTTATCCAATGGTGGTCATTAGAATTAATTTAACATTGAAATTGGACATAAACAATTGCCAATCTTTTGATATAAATTGTTTCTAAAAAACACGCTATTTGTTGTGACAGCGGGAATTAATTATAAAATTAATTAATGCAACTAATATGTTTGGAATTTTGTAAAATAGACATCATTTTTGAATTCGGAATATCAATTATAGCTTAGGGTGAAATTTTGGCCTTATTCTGAAAAACTTCAATTTTTGATGAATAGTGAAACCACTAAGTGGTTGTTAAATAACTGATTTTTCGTTTAAATGAAATATTACCACTTCTGTGATTTGATTTTCAAAAATCCGACATACATGGTTGTCATTAAGAAGTAAAATGTGGTTCAATGGGATAAACATAATTTTTTGGTGAATAGTAACTTATTAAGTTCTTAATCGCGATTAGTGGTAATTAGGGTAGTTTAAGGTATAAATAATACTTTAATAATATTAAATGACCTAGACACATGTCCCAACCTCATTGGTTGTGTCATGGCCGACCAAGACAAGCCATGGCCTAACTTGGGGACCCCATGGATCCACTTTTGTTGGGAAATAACATAAATTACTTTTTATTTAATGTTAAAGTGAAAATGACACTAACATAAAGTGTTTTACTAAAACAATTTTTAAGTAGGGTTACACAAGTCCAAATTTTGATTATAAATAGTCATTGGAAAGATAAAAAGATTTCCTATATCATAGTATTTTTTTTATAATTTTTAGACATTAAATAAATTTAATTATTTATGACATAATAATGATGCAGCGATGACATCATTATTTGACGATTTAAATAAAATGGAAAGATAATATAAAATCTATGAACTACACATGGCAAAAACCAATTGGATGAGTGGATTTCGATGCCTTATCACCTTATCCACGAATTCTATCAATGTGGGACCTTTTAAAACCGAAACACATTTTCAAATAATGTAATGTTCCTTTACTTTCCAAAAGTGCCCCTCCTCTCCTCTTATAAAAGGCCCCCACCTCTCCCACTTCAATTACACTTTCAAGCCATTTGGCTCGGCCAACCTCTGCCCCAATACTCTCCCAACATTCCTCCCTTACTCCTAGAAACCTCACTTTGGGCATAATCCTTTCAAAGGAAGCCTTTAGGCTCAACTCAAAAGGAGTTACACTTTTTAAGGTAATTCATTCTCTCATGTTCTTTGGTTTTATTTTGCTTCTCCAACCCCCTAAACTCTTTTTATTTACTTCTTTTGTAATAACACCAGTATCTTAAATATACTAGGATGTTGTTATAAGATTTATTTGAGCTACACTTCCACACAACTACATAAAATGGTTAAAGAACATAAGGTTTCCGTGGATGGCGAAATTCTGCCTCCCGAAACGATGATTGTTCAACACTCATTTAACACCTTCAAAGGTGGCCATTATGATGTCACTATTTTTATATATGATATATAATATGTTTATGTTTTCCTTAAGCTTCTGTTTTTTTTCATTTTGGGCATACCTTTATGGTTTCCATTATGGGTAAAACACGATATCTTCATTTTAGGAAGCGCGGACTACCGCCCCCTGAAAGTGATTTGATTCGTTAATACCATATGTGGGATGTGTGAAGGATAAAGTTAATGATATTATATATGTAATTATACTGGAATTATAATATACTCTCATATCATTATGATTCCATTCCAGAAAATATGAAATAGAAATGGAAGTAGCGTTCATGCGTACGTACGGCTTACCGTCTCCATGAACGGTGCATTTCATTTCTTACCTCTAAATGTGATGTAATATTATAAATGAATGTATGTACTGGATATATATGACATATATGATATCTACATCATGAATACCATTCTGGATATAATGAACCTTTGACCAAATTAACAACATGTAAGTGTAAGAAGCCTATTTTTGACTTAAGAACCAAATACCGACAAAATGAACATTATTAACTTAAATAATTACATAATGTTCATATCATTGTAATAAGTGATATAATAAGGATAATGAAGTTGAAAATGGTTCTTAATAAGGTATATATTAACTCTAGTTTATTATTCAGGAGGTTAAAGAACGGTTGAGTCAAGTCAGACACGAGGTAAGGGAACTTCTTAACCCAATTTTCGTTCTTTGGGTTAATATCCTACTTTCAAATTATGCCATGATATTATTATGTCATATCCTGTATTTGTACTTTATTTATCTGTACTTATAGTAAATACACATAATAGATATATTTTATTTTAAAAATGCTCTTTGTAAGGGAACTTCTTAACCCAATTTTCGTTCTTTGGGTTAATATCCTACTTTCAAATTATGCCATGATATTATTATGTCATATCCTGTATTTGTACTTTATTTATCTGTACTTATAGTAAATACACATAATAGATATATTTTATTTTAAAAATGCTCTTTGTAAGGGAACTTCTTAACCCAACTTCCATTCTTTGGGTTAATCTCCTACTTTCAAATTATGTCATGATATTATTATGTCCTATCTTGTATTTTTACATTCTTTATGTGTACCTATAGTGAATACACATAATATATATATTTTATTTAAAAATTATCTTTTAAAGTACTTCGTCTCAATCTCCTTTCATTGAGGCATATTTGGTTTTATACACAATTTTCATTTATACGGTGTATAAACCCCTTTGACTTTTACGTTTGTACAAAAGGAATCTTTTTATACGAAGCGTTTTGCTAAACGACAAAAGGGAATGTTTTTCTTTCCGTACTTATGCGGCGACAATGACTTCTCCGCCGCCGTGACCATTATTTGAGTTTCGGCTTCCTTTACAATCCATCACTTTTTTTTTATGAAAAATAAATACAAAGTTTTAACATTCTTTTATTTTGGTATTGAAAATGGTTTTGAAAGAATTTTTACTATATCAATGTGTTGTATTGATATCTTGTGATTGAAATGTGGAAATGTTATGTTTCCTTTATGCATGTTTTATGTGATATGATTATGTTATGGTTTATGATATGTTTAAACCTATTCATATGAGGAATGCATTGGACTTAATAAGTGACGGGTGGAGCCCGCTATAGCTCCTCGATGCATCGGCAGGTCTCATGAGACAAACTAGTGTCTTGGCACAAGGCCTTGACAAAATCTTATTTGTAGTCTTGGCACGAGGCCTTGGCTATGTGGTTATGATAGTCTGGCATTATGCATTCCATCATTATGAAAGTGGTTATTGTTATTGCATGTGATTATTCGACCAGTAGAATATCCATGTGAAGAAGTGAATGGCATTATCTCATTTTACTTTTGCCATATTATGTTGAAGTTCATGTTTAAAAGGCTTTTGTTTTAGTTATACATTGCCTTAAATGTTAATGTTTATTTATGAAAGCTTCCGCATTATTGTTATCCTTACTGAGCATTTGAGCTCACCCCTTTCAATGTTTAAAAATTTTCCAGGATGTGAAGAAGTATTTTATGAATGACCTGCAGGGATAGTCAGAAGAGGATATGAGTGTGGACTATGGAGACTTTGTTATTGTAGTTTTCACTTTATGATGTAATGTAACGTTTACGAATGTATCTAGTGTTTCCAAGGCTACTAAACTAATCGGTCTTTCGAGACTTGATCTTTTGTGATCATGCCAATGTTACGAAGTAATGCACCGACTCTGGGTAGCTGGGGTCGGGGCGTTACATGACACATGAGTGGGGAAATAAGAGGTAAATGACATGGTTTGTACTCTTATTCCTGTTTTTGAAATATTGCTTGAGATAACAATTTATATATTCCCTGAAATAGAAGTAGTTTTTTCCACAATTTAATAAATTATTTTATTCTATATCCACTGATTTTAGATAAACAATTTTATATCATTATGCATTGTAAAGGTTTTGGAATCCACTCTTGGTTGTTACAAATGCCACTCTTATTGATGATTATTTTCTAGAATATATATTTCAGCCACAACAAGGTTGTTTTAATATAAATCTATACTACCTCATTGTGTATTGAGATTAAGACTCCTCAATTTACCTATGTAGGCATTATATTTTCAAATCATTTCCTCATACGAGATCTGTTTTAATTATTCTATTGGTGGGTGGGATTTATCAATTAATTTTTTTATAAATAGTTAAGAATCTTTGAGTTTGTAATGAGTAAATATTGCATAGACCTATAAAATATAGAGCCTATATCTGATGCTATGTACAAAGACCTTCTTCTTATTTCGTGACACCCACAATATTTCAAATGTATTCCAAATCATCTTGTCTTTATATATCAATTTCATTCTATATATCATCCATAGGATTGAGGTTATCAACATTATTTGAAATTAATCATATAGTAGGAATGAAATTATTATTCACCATATAGTATTAAGGGGTATTTTCATCCTTTTAATATTCATTGATTGATGGATGAAGAATCCTATTTGTAATATGATTTATTATTTTAGGTTATGATCCATGAATGATTTTTCTCACTACACTCTATACTGCTCCCAAGGTAGTTTATGGAGGGAAATACAAAAAAAATCCATGAAAACATTTACTTATCATACCCCAAATTTGGTTGATGGTTTTTTAATTGTATATAACTATTGGCTAATATCCTATAATGTTCATCTGAATATGAAAGAAACTATCCTCCATAGAAGAGAGAAGAATTATTTCCCAAGATCAATAGATTTTGGAGTATTTTTCACTAAAAACATTAATTCTTATATACATTGTGGATTTGAGGATCCAATGTGTAACAACTAAAAGTTATAGAGATTTTAACTGATTTTATATCCAATTAATTTTGTGACATGTAGTACCTAATGAAAATTACCAGAACATTTTCAAGAAAATTATTAATAAATCTTTAATAAAAATTATGGTAAAAAATTAAATATTTTAACCTTTAGAAGATAAATAATTAATATGAGTATATATTAAAGAGGGAATTGGAGGAAAAAGATTTATTTATGTTAAGAATTTTATTTTAGTAACTATAATTAAAAATTCATGAATTTAATTTTGATAAAACTAAATTAATTATTGAATTCATAACATCAATATTTTTTTTAGTATTATTTTATAGTTTTTTTATGAAATGTTATACTTTTGATCAAAAAATTGGGGAATTTGGTAAAATTATATTTTTATGATCTTAATAATTTGTAAGTTAATTCAAAAATTTAAAAAATTTCAATTAATAAACTATTTTTAAATGAAAAAATATTATAATTTGAACATAAAATTATATATCAAACATTTTTATAAAAAAATTAAATTAGATAAATAAAAATAAACTTACTTACATTATTATAATTTAGTGTATTTAATGTGAAATTAAATAATATATTGATTTCAAAGAAAACAAACTTTTAATTTTTTTAAAATAAAAATATTCATGTAAAAAAATATTTATGAGAGTATTCCCTTAAACATATTTTTTTGGAGAAGAATATACCACCTTCCCAAAAAAATAGTTTTTACACATTATGTGAATTTATTTAAATATTATAATTTCAAATTAGAGTTAAAAAATCATTAGTTTATTTTTTTAAAAAAAAATGAACTTACATGTTTCTATTTTTTTATAATTTACAATATTTTTTTGTCACTAAAAATAATTAATATGGTTACAAATTAATTAACATATTAAAATTATATTATGATAAAAGATAAAATGTTTAAATATATACCATTGAAACAGTCATGTTTGACTAAAAAAATGTGTTTGTCATCTAATTTGCACCAAAAAATCAATTTCGAATCCAATTTTTACAATTTTGGGGACATTTCACATTGAATAGTAAAAATTAATTATTGAAAATTGAATGGTTGCTTCCAAAAATACAAATATATTTACATATAAAAAGGTAAAAAATTATGTCACATCAAGAAACAAATATCCTTAGAATAAATTTTATAAAATATACCAATTTTATAATTCTGTTATCCAATCCAATGTACATAAAATATTGGTCACCTTTAGTTTTCATGAGGCCTTCATTTCCATGTTGTTGAAAAGGAGAATACTGAAACATCCATTGTGAGTATTATCTTCACTTACTCTTTTCTTTTACATTAACCATTCAAAAATATACTAAAAGAAAATAAATATAATCTAACCAGTATCATTATTATATGGAATTTTAATTAAATCAATTTAAAAAAATAAATACTTTCCAGTTGTTTTGAAAAGAAAATAATAACGATCACATGTGTGTGGGACTAATGCCTCCATAAAGTGATTTTTTTCATTTATCATCCCTTCCTCTCAAGGATGGTGAATAAGATTAATATGGATTATATATATGTTCAATATGTGACATATATAATTATGAAATGATCAATAATCATATAACCTCTTTCTATTTTTTTATCGAGTAATTGGATTTTAAATGGTCGTACATACGTACTACTTCCACCACAAATGATGAATTTCTTTTTTCATGACCACCCATCTTAGATGGTTGATAAAATAGATTTTATTAGGATATATGATGTTTATTACATGATTATTCTTAAATATGTTTCATATAATTAATATCTAAATACATCCCCTCACTCATTGAAACATAAGAACATGATACCCTTTTAGTCAATTTAACCAATTATGTTAATGATTTTATAATGATTATGTAAAAGACAATTATATATTTTTATATGATTGTAATATCATGTAATAATAATATAAATAAATTTTCTAATCATTTTTGAATTGTATTTTAATATTAAAAATATTTATTATTATATCTTATTTTGATCATTAATCACGTCTAAAACATTTTAATATGTATTTCCATCTTTAAAATCAATATTTATGTCATTCACATAATAAAAGATAGTAAAAATAAAAAATTCATAAATATTATTAATCTTTCATGAATTTTAAAATAATAATTAACATGAAACCACATATTGAGAATCTATATCATCCTCATTGATATTTTATGAAATACATAACTGAATGGTGTGACACCAGATATTGAAGATAAACTATAATCAGTTATAAAAATTTTAATATATGGTAATAAAATAATTATATAAGTATTAGTATGTTTATATTATGGTTCAATGATAAATTATTATGATATTTATGTTCATTATCTAGGAGGTCAGATATTGGTCTCGTTAGTATGAAAACAAAGTATGGTTTTTT
Source organism: Viscum album (assembly GCA_963277665.1). NCBI lineage: Eukaryota > Viridiplantae > Streptophyta > Magnoliopsida > Santalales > Viscaceae > Viscum > Viscum album. The sequence continues at coordinate 1,702,761,744 of OY728138.1, read as the reverse complement.
GTCTCAAATTCTACTCTTTGAGAAAATATTTATATTTTGTAGCTAAATTTTTTAGGTTATGTATATCATTCCAGAATAAAATTTCATATCAGGTAATATCCATTATTCATTGAAATTTAATTTATATTTGTACCTGTCAATATTTTAAGAGGATTGGAGTTTAATTCTCTTCAGATTATAATGTATTTTTTTGACTCAAATCATTTAATTGGGTATTTGTCACTCCTCCTTGATTATTATACTTTAATAATTATTTATTCATAATCAATTATTATGTTATATTTTATTTCCATAATCCATTCTAGGGAAACCAAGTTTCACAACATAGTATTCTACCATGATGAAAGAATTATTTATTTGAAAATTATTTTTTTTCAGAATAATTCCAATAACATTTAATATATTTATTTCTACATATACATGTTCTTACTTCCCCAAATGTTATATTTTACCTTGTTTAAAATCAATTTGTTTATATATCCAATGATCCTATCATTCAACTTCCTTGACATGAAAATAATGTATTTGTCAGATAACCTTCACTATGTGTATTTTTGACAATGGAATTTAAAAACATTCAAAAATTTCTCCATCCATTCGAAATAAAATGATTCTAATTCCACTACACATTTATTTTTTAGAAAGATATATTTTTTTAATTGTATATTTTTGCTGATTATTTTTTAAATATATAAGTTTACACTTTTTTTACTTTACCATTTCAAAAATGAAATTTCATGGTCGATATAAATTATTTCTTTTCTAAAGATAAAACTATATTCTAAAAATATATCCCTACACATATTGATTGTGGGACAAATAAACATCTTTCAGAATATGTAATGATATGTTGTGTTTTACACCCCACATTCTAGAGGTCCATTGACCTATCTCTACTATGATTGAATATAATAATCTAGTGAATATTCCAAGACAAACTAAGGATGAAAGAAATATTCCTATTTCTACAAGAAAATATTATCATACCCATGATAATATTTCTAATTCTTTGATGAATACTTTTGATTCCCCACAAAAACAAGTTGATATTCCAATAAAAGTTAATTCTGAGCTTCGACATATCCTTATGATGACTTCACACTTAGACCACATCCCTACTAATACCCCTATAAAAAATCCATTAAATCTAGTCAATAATGTAGGAGGAGTATTATGCCCCAAAATTATTTAATTAAAGTGTATTTGAGTCCATAAAATGATTACCTAATGATTCTCAAGGATCCATCAGCTCTACCTTCAATGAATAATACAATTAGAACACTTGATGTTTTCCCTATGATATGATTGAAATGAATCAAGTGAACTTATTCCATGACATACACAACTTACACTATTTCCATGATAGTATCTCACCATGAAAATGAATGCCTCTTATTTTTAGAGTTTATTGTAAAGAGATTCCCACCATGAATTTTAATATACATACCTTATTAAAAGGTTAGAGTAAGAAACATGTATTTCCTGTAAAGTATCAGATAATAAATCCTTTCTACCGGTAGATGACACTAATTGGTTGGAATGATATTTACCAACATTAATGAATGCATAATATTCTTTAGTAAATCATCTTTTATTATACGTGGAATTTTAGGAAAAATTTTCCAAAGTGGAATCCTCCATCGAGATGCCGAAAACAAATTTTAAAGGAAACCAGTGAATTATTTTCATTCCCTAAATTTCCAATCAATATAAAATCCAATAATAGATAAAAGATGAATGTATACATTACATTTTAATCAACCCATAAGGGAAAAATTTTAATCTAAAGGTGAATTATATACACGATATTGAATATTTTTATAATGTTAAGGAAATAATTGAGCATTTTAGATGATTGGATCTAATACCCCTATCAGTGTTAGGGAACCAAAAATTTCATAAACAACATATTTATCTCAAACACATATTCCTTAATTAATTGAGAAACCTTCACTAACTGATCACTAATGTTAAATATGATGTATACATCATAGTATGGAATGAATAAAACAAAATGAATTTGACCTTTCGCTTCATCCAAATGTTCTCTATATGGATGGTACATTACAATTATATAATATGAAACCATACCATGGGACAGTGAAATCACATGGTATCTAAATAGAAAAAGTGGTGTACCCACGGAGAGTGATCCATTGAATAGATGATGCATCAAGAACCATAGATGGATGATCATGAATCCTATCATAGAATAGAGAGGCTATATACTATGAATCCACACTTGATGTAATTTAGTTTTCACAATGAATGTACATTGAAAACAATCATATTCTGGTATAGGTGTGAGTAATTAGAAATATTTCATACACATTGACCAAAGGTGTAGTTCAAGGTCATTCCTAGAACATAGTGATAAGGGATATTATATCAAATTTACCATTGGAACCACCCATGGGATAATAAAAACCCCAATAATATTAGGACAGATTTGTGGTAAAATCCATCCAACACCTAAACACAGGTCATTGATAATTTATATAATCTTACCCAACCTATCCATAAAATCCGTTTTCTCTGTGATGGGTTTTAATAACTAGATATCGAGAATACCCAATGCTATTAGTTAGATAAAATAATACATATAGAGTATAATAGTTTCTAAAGGATATGAAAACTATTTTTACCTAGAATACTATGTTAATATATACATTACATTTGAAAAATTACAATACCACATGAAAAAATATGATAACATTATTATTCCTTCAATAATATCCATGAAAAAAATATTTTTACACATATGGGTTTTCAAGGGAAGGGGATGAATAATAGTGAGATCATATGTTCTATAATGGGTATTATACAACAAAAGTTATAAAAACAAAAACCTGGAAAATTGAGATGGTAGGGAAAAATAATCAAAATGAATCTATAATAAATTTAAATTAATTGCACAATATATCCATAGATTATATTTAAAATATAATGATTACATGTATTATAATAACATATTCCTTAGATATGAAATACATAATGTTGGACATATACTTCCATACCATATCCCATGGCATTATTATCTAAGAAATAATTATACAACTATCAACCAAATATCATATTCTAAGAACACATAAAATAAAATACAGAAAACTTTTTTCCAAAATGAGACATACAGATTCATCATGTGGATATATAATTTTGGTCTCCATACATATGAACATTTTATTCAACATATGATAAAATGAATAGAATTCATAATAAAATTTTATATTTGTAATATGTATTTGAATAAACTCATAAAAGATCCCAATATATTTTTCCATTTCAATAATATAGTTAACATGATCATATACCATCCAAAAAGGGGGTTTGAAAAAAACTTATAGTTAATATTCCAAAAATAATATGTATTTATATAATGATGTAAATACCTGCCATACATTTACACATGTTGATAAAATTGATAACATGATCATTTCTTATCTTGTTAAGAAATAGTAACGGTTAAAAAATACATAGTAAACCTTACAATAATTATCCTTTTTAATATAAAAACATATAGAACACCAGTTAATACCTCTATTGAGAAAAGGGATCACCTGATCATGATCCTTCTAATGAAGGTGGGATAGAAAAATCCAATTCAATAATACAATAATAATTTATAATATAATAAAACCATTGTAGACACCAATATTTTACACATATCAATAAAAGTGATAACATGATCATAACCCAATTAGAGAATGGAGGTGTATGGTTAAACAAAACATAGTAAAATATCTAATAATCATATATATTTGAATAATTATATTAATTATACCAAAACCATTCCCCATGTCAATAAAAGGTTTAAAATCATTTTAAATATCTAAGAGATTGAATGTAGGATATTTAAAAATACATAGTAGGAATTATAAAAATTATAAATATTAAAATAATGATATATGGAATGCTAACACTTTTCCCCATGAATATAAATGGATAAAATAATCATAACCCTTCTAGATAATGATGGAAGATGGTTTAAAAAACCATATAGAAACTTAGAGGTATTTTTTATTTAAAAGGAATCACGATTACCATATAAAAAAATAAATCATAGTTTATAATGGATAATTTGAATGTATTTGGATATTTATTGAAGATAGTGATTAAATTAATTGGTTTTCACTGTTATGAGACCATACTAGTTGTAGGAAAAATCCTGTATTGAGGTTCATAATGAGAATGTTATTATTCTAAATCATATCCCCAGAAGTGCCTATTTAGGATTCCCATAATTGGGCCAATCATCATGAATCCATGTAATGGTTTGGCCAGTGCATCAACTATCCTTTTTTAGGATGAATAACACAATGTGAATCTATTCCACAACCACATCCACTTTTTTTTGTATCTATAGATGGACATCATTAGAAGAAAACAATACAGTATTTACATTTCAAAACCTATAATTTTTTTAACATACGAAATATTAGGGAAATTTATTAATGTGTGGAAAAATAATTATAAACATGTAAACCAATGAATTTAAAGAATGCGAAAATCATAATAAATGGTTTTAATTGAAAATAGAAAGGGTGGAATTATAGACCACGTGTTAGTAAGATAAAGTGGAATGAAAATGGATGTAATTATAGGGGATATACATTAAATAATTATAAAAAACATGAAATAGAAAATAATAACAATAGATTTTAATAAATTAAATATGATTAATTTGTATTATAATAAATGAATATTATGTTTTATAGAAAGAGAAGGATTGGAAACCCTTACATTGTAATAAATATTACTAAATACTGGGAGGACTCATTTGACCATATGAAAACCTTATTAGGAATTTAGTGATTGATAAATAAGGTTAATTCATGATTATTTCATGTGCGGTTGAGTCTTATGAGAAAATGAGTCGGAATGATATCTATTTTAGGTGAAAATGTTATCTTTTCTGATAAACTAATGTATGATAAGGGATAAGAATGGAATCACTTGGGTGTTGGGTGAGTTTGGTGATGAAATGGAAGGTGAAAAATGTGCGTAAGATCTTTATACATATAAAATTTTCCAATAATGTTTTGGAAAACGTTTCTATATAAAGAATTTGACATATTTTTTTACCTGTTTTCCCTTATTAATCTCAATTAAAAATAAGAAATTGTAATTATTAATTTTTCTATAAATATTATATGACCCCACTCACTAAATTTTGACATATTAAATTAACATTTGTACTCTATTTAATATAATTCAACGTCTGATTATGATAATAAAAAAATTTAAATAAAAAAATAAAATATAAGAAAAATTATTTTTATATAAAAATAACAGTTTGTGCATTATATGCCTTTAATTTTATTTCCTATGAATTAATAGTTAAACGAGTGTTTATATATTTTTATATATATATTAACATAAAAATATTTTCATAATATAAAATATACTAATATATTTTTTTAGATGAAATTTATATAATTATTATAAAATTAATTCTTTGAATTCAACAATTTTAGATTACTATTCTAATTAATATTTTATCAAGGAAATTTATTTTAAATGCCTAAAAATAAGATTGGTCATGAAAAATAATGTGTACATACTGATTATAAATTTAAATTAAATTTTATAAAATAAAATTCATATTTTTGGGGAAAATGAATTTTATCTTTTTCCCCCATAAAACCCGTTTTTTTAGAAAAGGTGTATTTTTTAGAATAAATATAATATTATGGAAAAATTAGAAATGATTTCTTTAAAAAAATATAGTATTTTCTTGAAAAAAAATAAATATAATTTGGATTCAAAATATTTCAAAAATATATTTTCAATAAATTTGTATTAAATAAAAATAAACGATCAAATTCAATTTATTTTATTAGAAAATATTAATTATATTTATATAAATTAAAATATAGGTTCTATAAATTAGGAAATGCTTTATGAAAAAAATTCTCTCATAATAAGTAAACACATATTTAACCATATAAAAGTATTTATAATCATTTAGGTATTTCAAATATAATGTTAATGTCTACAAAGATACATATTTTTCGAAAAACATTTTCATCACTATTCACTTAAAAATGATCTTTTTTCAGAAAAATATATAAATTAAAAATTATGATAAAATATTAATGAATATTTAAAATATGAAATTTATTTTTTTAAAAGAAGATTTAAAATTTAATAACTATATATTTAAATATACAAATGAATAGAAGTTATTTAGAGTCTATAATTTTTGTTACTTTATGAGATGGTTTTTACAAACTACAACTAAGTCTCAGGTATTACATGGAATGAAATTAGTATGACACATATTAGGTATTCAAACCAATTTTTTGAAAATACTTTTCCACAATTGTGGAAACACATAGTTGAAATTAATTGATAATATTAAAAATTGAATTCCTACGATTCTGCCTCTATGGAGTGGCAAGTGGGGAATATCAAACCCCAAAAATATTGAAAGCCCAAAAAAATATCCAAAATTTTTGTTTCAAGAAATTCATAGAGATGAACCATAAAAATTATTATTATAGAGTAAAAACACCATATAAATCATAATATTATGATGACATGGAACCAATTTCCAAATATGTATCCAATAATATATTTTACCCCAAAAAAATTCTAATATGGAGGAGGGTGATGAGGAAATTGTAACCTATAATCATGAGGGTGTCTATCTTTGGAATCAGAGGAATGCTCAAAGCTGAATTTATCCCAAAAAATAATTGCTTCATTCATGGATTATCCAATGTAAAAGGCATATAAACTTCTAGTTAGCCACTCGAGGAGGCTGATACACTCATGATCGAAGAAAAACTACCTAGGTATGGAGCTAATATATGAGATTTATTAGGAATAAAAGCCAATTTTCCTTTATGAAACCCCAATATTGAGAATAATCAAATGATATAAGTTAGTGTTTATACTAAAAAAATATACTTGAATAAGAAATGGTTGATTAGGTAGTATAATAGGATGTTTTTCACAAACTACCTTCAGATAAGGGAAACTGATATATTCGACCCCTCTAGTCTATGAATATAAATTGTTTCTTTCATAAAATCCAATAATGGAGTCGCTCCATGCATATAAACCCATGTTATAGAAAATTGTGCACTAGAAATCAATATAAAAAATTCTCCCAAAATTGGAATGGCCGATGCAGTGTATAATCCCACCAATGTTTTCCACCTTTACATATTCCTTTATGACAAGGCTTGATTCCATATTGGGAAGTAATTACAGAATTTATATGGAAAGGAACTATTATCATGAGGGGATCCATATAATACATTCATCAAAAACATATGTAATACCCCATACCATTTATCAATGGAAATAAGGACCCAAAGAAAAACAAATATATATCCCACTACAGACTCAAGACCGGGACACGAAAGATATTTAAATCAACTAAAATAATGAGGTTTTTAAAAATTATGTTAGAAAATCAATTTTTTATTATAATATCATACCAACCAGATTAGTAAAGAACTCAGAAGAATTGTATCACCAGTTTCAGTATAATTTTAATTCCACAAAGAGGATGATTATTAGATGAGACCAATCTATTAGTTAATATTATAAAAATAAGATATTTTTAGAAATCATAATCAATTTAATGGAATTAATATATTCACATGAAATGAATCCACAATAATAACCCTTTGCGGATTTGTGGACACATGTTTTCAAGGATGAGTTCCAGACACTACTTTTCACAATAATAATAACTGTTAGATTCAGAATGGTGGAAGAAACAACCCATCATATATTGGAAAATATCCATCACAAGGAGGCCAAATGATGGACTATATTAATGTATCATCAACGAAGTACATGAAAATATTATTAAATAGTAATCACACTCAATCTAGTTCTAGTGTCGAATTTATCAACAAAACCTGATCCCCATCATGCAGGGCCCCAATTGAAAAATCATAAAAAATATAACACACCCTTCAAGAAGGATATAATGAAAAGAGTCAATAAATATTTAAATTTAAATGGAATTAGTATTACTCCTTTATAAAATAGAAAGTCCCATGATTCATTATTATATCTCTAGAATTAGATCTATATAAGATTATTGTTATCATGAAACCTATTGGGGCTAAACATCATGACTACCAAAATTATATCCACTAGACTATAATTTTGGGAAATAATATCCCAAAATTCTATGCCTTCATTTAAATAATTCAGAATATGGTTTCCTTAAGAGAAGTATTGTTGGGTAGACCCCAACTAAAAATTGCATGAATTTTCAGTACTCCTCTATAAAAATGTGTATTGTAACTTGTTCAAAACAGTGGTATATAAAAGTTTAAAAATTTGATTACTTAGAATATATTTGAGTGTGAAAATTCCATCATTTGGGCCCTACCAAACCATCTAGTTATATTCACAACCCCTTATAAAATTCTATGATATAGATATTAAATACTAGTAATCCTTATGTACAGGCTATCCCAATGGAGAAGTATCCTCGTACCAAATAAAGAAGAAGTGTAAACCAGAAAAATGTCTATAAACGTCTATGTAACACCCCACTATTTTATAATTTTTTTCAAATAAATTTAGTTTAATTTATATATTTCATTACACACTTAAACAATTTTATGTGACATGTTATATACTATTAAAATATTATTATTTAATGTTATTGTTTTAAACTATTTGTTTTTTAGTGGGAATTAATAGTACAAAAAAATTAGAAAAAATTTATTAGTACATATGTATAGAAAAAATTCATTGGTTATCAATTGATAAAAAAATATATATATTATTTAAAAATTGAAGAATTTTTTTTTTCTGAAAAACTATTTTTATAAACGCAATATGTTTTCATATTAACACAATAGATTAGTATAAATTAGTGATTATATTACTGATATTAATATATTATTTTATCAATAATACTTTTTTCCATTAATATAATATTTTTTTCTAGTAATGGATATGAATAAATATAATTTTATGCTTAAAAATTCAATTTTTCTAAAAATAATTATCATCAAATTTACAACACATAATTGAAAATTAGTGTTTTCTATTTTTTTGAAAATATATTTCAAAAAATTAAATTAAATTTATAAATAATCATTTAAAAATTACAATATACTATTTTTTTTTGAATTTCATGAAAAGATTAAATTTTCAATGAATTATCAAAAATATTTATATTTCATGAAAATTTTATTTTGTTTAAAATAATATAAATAAATTAAATTATGTTAAATGGTTTTAAATAAAAAATAGTTCAATTGTTCAATTATTAATCAAATTAAATAATTTTTGTTAATTATATAATGACTTTTGATTGAAATTTTTTTTTACAGACATGAAGTTTTTTTATTTGGAAAATCACTTTTTGTTAAATATTTGAGTTTAATTAATATTATGTTATACCACTTCTAGGATTAAAAATTTATTAACATTTTTAAATATCAATATTAAGAATAATAAATATTGGGTAATAAGTAAAACATGATTTTTGGTTAAATTCAATAGTAAAACTAGTAAAAATCGGGTGCCACGATTAATGTGAATAGAAGATTACGAAGGGGATATACTAAATATATAAGGTATAAAATGAAATAATACATTTATAATTTATATAATATGAAATAATTTCAACCTAATACAAAATAAAATTCAGAAATGGTCCTTTTTTGATCATTTCATCCAATAAAGTGACAGGGAATTATCTAGAAAATGTGAAACATTTCAATTATGCTAGTAACGTCGTTTATAAATGGAACCCACTCTTACATCCTTTCCAAAATTCAATATTTTTCTATTTCATCCAATACTAGAAAAAATTGATTCCTTATATCCCTCCCCATTACTTATAATATATTTTCTGATTAAAAAACCATAATAGGAAGGCATTTATTATAAACCTAAAGAGGATATCTGAATAAGAGTCATCATTCTTAACTGAGAGACATCGTTATATTTCTCCTTATATATCCTTAAAAGTTTCTTAAAATATTATTAAATAGTAAAAAATGTATGTAAAAAATAATATATTTTATAATATTTATTTTTAAACCTATATATATATATATCGTCTTCCATTAAAAGGGAAATTGTATCGTAAATCATGCGTTTGGAAGACTAATGCCTCATTAACCGATGTAATTTTTTTTCTATCACTGCCTCTATCATATTTTTGTAATGATAAATTTAATGAATAAATATACTTCATATCACATAATTATAGATCTATAATGACATAATCACTTTTATCTTCTTACCTTCCTATCTATTAAAAATGTAAATGATGCTTGTGTGTATGTGTTTACTATCACATCCATGAAGCAATGCGATTCATTTTTCATTAAAACATTAAATAGATGGTAACAAAAGGTTATAATTTATTTATAAAATGCATATATGTTTTAGAAATTACTCCATCAATTTTAATTAATATTTACATTTCCCTTATACTATCCATTGAAAACTGAAAACACCATTCTTTCATAAGTATAACCGATCATCTATATGAATGATGCAATTCATTGATTAATGTCTAATTTTATGGATGAATATAAATATTTAATGATTAAAAATTACATTTTTACAATTTTTATTATTCAAGATATCGTTATATCTTGATAAATGTAAGGTATTTTTGTATCACTTTTATTTCTGTAAGACACATTCCATATTCACTAATTATTTCACTTATGTGGTGTATATACAGACATAGAATGCATTTCACTAAGATAATAATTATAATTAAAAATATTTACAATTCCACATAATTTTATTCTTTGGCATGGCTTATGATTAAAATTTTACCAAAGTGCTAAGGAATTTATGTCACAAAATCATTGTTTATCTAGATTATTTTTCAATTAACATCCAATGGAAAAGTTTATTGATCAACCTATCATGAATTTTAAGAATTTATTTATCCTATAGTTATTTTTATTAAATATATATTTTCCCTTTTGGTTTTTACTCTTTAATATATAAATAGTATAAAATAATGTTTTCATGAAGAATAATCATTATTTTATTATTCTAAAATTCATTATCTTTCATTTCAAAGTTTTCCAAATATGTTTTAATGAATGTTATTAATAATATCAAATTATTGTATAATAAATTTTTACCCATGATATGTATTTTATTTTTTCTTAATATTAATATATATGTCTTTATTCAAGTGACTTACTTTTAACTGTTTACAAAAAATGTAAACAAAATCATTCTTTTAACCTATATAACATGAACATAATTTCTTTCCATCATGACCTCAATGTTCTAAGAAGAATAATTTATAAATTTTAACATCGCTTTTCATATAAGTTTTTTCAATAACATGTTTGAAATACTTATATTATAAATAATTAAATTCAAAATGGTAAGGGTAATTTTTTCATGAATTATTTTAATGATATTTTCATGGTATTTCTATTCATCATGTACTACATACTTTGGTGTTGTATATGTTTTAAAAGAGATATAATAAAATTTTATGATCTATCTTTTTTCTCTCTATGTTATATGGATATGATGATGAGATATTTATGTAACCCAATTATTGTCCATGGAATATGGTCTGATGGATTCCTGAAATGTTTATGGAACCCATTTTCATTTCACATGTTATGATATATAGATTTGATTAGTGTTTAATGATATTATTACACATATAAGTATTGTTTTAATTATTTTATGAGTGGGACATATATTACATATCCCTCCAATGACATTGTTAAATAATTATATCTCATTAGATTATTATGGGAGACATGTAAATGTGCATGATTTTCTTTGGGAAACAAGTCGATGTGATTCATCCACTATAGGAAGCAAGATGATTTTATTGATCCAATATGGTAAATTAATAATTTATTATGACCTTCTATGATAAAAAAGTGGATGTGAAGGTTTCGTTATGTAAAATAAGTGATGTTTCATGATCTGTTATGATTTGATGGTCTCCTCAGTAACCATATTTTTTAATGGAATATATGCTTATGATGGTTCCATGCTACTGTTACATGAACTTATTATTCATGATTGATGTAGGACGATTAGACTCTCATATTTTTTATATATTAGTGAGGGTAAAAAATTATTCCATGAATAATCTTTATGATTATTGATATATTGGTTATGAATTTTTTGTTTTGGTAATTATATCATTCTTTTATGCTTATTTTTTTACATATAGACGAAAAGAAATTAATATCTACCATCTTTACCCTTATTGGTCATCTACGATACCCCTTTCTAATGTTCTCTTTAGATAGGTTGTGAATATTTTTTTTCCATTGGTTATTAATATAAGAAATACTAAATGGGAAGATCATTGTGAGAGATACTAATGTTCATGAAATAAGGATACCATGTTTCTAGTCACCAGAAACACTAATCCATTAGAATCCATGGGAATGTATTAGTGATATTAATTGAATATTCATCTACAAATATGTAATACATATTTATAACTTTTCGTGGTGTCTATAGTTGGTATCAGATTTGGTTTTAGTAAATCATTAGAGATTAGGGTAATAAAAGAGTGGTTAAAACCATTGGGATATATCTAAGTATATGATAACTTAATTTTCTGTTAATAAAGATATTATATTGTTTTACTAGAAATAAATTCATCATATGGATACAATATGTGGATGTAGTATTGAAAATAATGCATCTATCAGTTACAACCTTTAAAAGAGTCAATCATGTACATATTATCCATCATTATGGTGCACAGTGAGAGCTCTCTTACTACCAACCTAGTTTTACAAACTCAATGAATTTTATGAGGTTAACTCAATTTTTTAATATAAATTTTGATGGATTTTAATAAATGATAACATTTTATTACCTAGGTTATATATTCTATTTCATTGGATGAAAAAAATGGACTCATGATTTAGACATCTTATAAATTTTATATGGTTATATGGTTTCAATATATGATTATTATTTCTCTCACTTTTCATTTTGTTTTTAGTAAATGGATTGAATTTGAAGGCAAGATGATAACCATGAATATGAAGGATCAATGTGAATCTACATTAATTATCATGAATATAACATGATCACTGTCAAGAACAAGTATCTTCTACTCTGTATTATTGATTTTCTAGAACAATTATGAAAATTTCAGTACTTTTCCAAGATGGATTTGAGACATATGAACTACAAATTGTGGGTAAAATTTAATTATATACCTAATATGACCTTATATAAGACGTATGAACATAATTAATTAATAGTAATTCCATTTGGTAAAAACTATTTCCTTGTTATCTTTATGAATTTAATTAATAACATCTTTAAAAACTACCATGGTCAATTTTTATTAATATACACTTTTCATACTCTAATATTTTCAATTAAAAAAGATGATCGTGATGATCACATGAAAATTATACTGATGACTGTGTTTAAAGAGAAGTTTTATAAAAAAAATTACAATGTTTGAATTTTGGGATTGTGATGTTTCATTATTGTTTCATATATTATAAAGTGAGGGAATTTCGGTAGATTTATCAATGATAGATATTATTGAGATACTTCCCGGACCATCCACGGTTACTATGATCCATAGTTTTCTTAGTTGGGATGGATATGATTAAATATTTGTGTATAATTTTCAAGAACATCAAATCCATCTCATTATGTTTAGTTTGTAAGGGATCCCAGTTTCTTTATAAAAGTTAATGTGAGGTAAATTATATGGAACTGAAGATATGTTTAGTCAGCACAGTAGTGGTTACAATATCATATATTGGAAAAATCTCTATAATATATAGTAATTTATTGAAAAATGTACTAGGATTAATTCTCATGAAAAATAAAATTATTTTATCTTATACGTCACATCAATTGATGTTTCATGATAAAAATTAACCAACAAAATATTTGGAGTCATATACTTTAATATTTTACATAAATTAATAGAGAAAATATCATTACAAAGAAATACATGATATATATATATATGATATTAAAATTTTAATTTATATTTTTATAAAGATAAATTTGAATAAGAAATATAGTAGATATTTGGAGTTGATTAAAGATTAAGACATCTCAATATATTACCATTGTAGGAAGGTGAACAATGTGGTATATGCTCTGAGTCAAAATAATCGTGATAACTTATCTATGACTATGACAAAAAAATATGATATATTTATGGATTTTTAAATTATTCATATTGAATCAGGATGTATGGGGAGAAATATTATATTTCTTAAATAATTTTCATCCATATACCTATGTAATGATTGGTGAAGTGAAAAAGGATAATGTGGAAGAAAAGATAAATGACAAAAATGATCCTGATTATAACCATTATTATCATGAAATGATAATGATATGTAAAAATGTATGGATATCATTAATATTATATTTTATGAATGAGATGTTGGATATATATGATAGTTTATTATTCACTTTTTATCCTCCAATTACAAGGATCTATAGGGATAATAAAGAGTAGTTATGGTTGTACGACATGAAGAGAGATATTGTAGAAAATATATCCTTTTATATAGTATTCAAAAAATATAAATATGTGAATAAAATTTGTAATGGTATGTTACAACCATTACCCATACTAAAATTTAAATAGGAAATAAAAGAAATCAATAAGACACCTCAAAAAATATAAATGATATAATTAAATATGGGGTGTAGTTTATTAGCTAACAATATTAGAATATTTCACAATTATCTCAAAATATTTCCCCCCAGAAATGTTTTTAATAATGTCAATTAATTGGTAAGGTAACATTTAGTAAAAAAAATTCTATTATAGGTAATCGGGATCTATGTTTTTTCATCATTGTTTTGGGGATATATTTAATGGGATCTAGATATATAGTTTTGTTTTATCACATCTTATCATCCTTAAAAAGATGATATATACAATAGAACCATTAAAACCTTTGAATTTATATTAATATATATTTCTTTGAAAATTATATGTGTTTTGGATCTTAAACTTCTTGTATTATAGTTTTCATACATCATTTTTTTTAACTCGAGCATTCAAATGGATAATTAAATAAGTCATATATGGAATGAAGTTAAAAATCCAATGTGATTGAACGATGTTGGAAGAATAAATATATTGGGAAATTTTATGAATAATTAAATAGTATATATGGTTATATCAACTGAATAATACATACTAGAATAACACATATGAATGA
The DNA here is from genome assembly GCA_963277665.1 of Viscum album. Taxonomy (NCBI): domain Eukaryota; kingdom Viridiplantae; phylum Streptophyta; class Magnoliopsida; order Santalales; family Viscaceae; genus Viscum; species Viscum album. Next base: position 1,702,746,577 of record OY728138.1, on the reverse strand, counting down.
AAATTTATATTTCTAATTTGTTAGTGAGATTAGGTGTTTGATGTGGTGACCAAGATTCAAGAGCATTTATCCATAGAAAAATATTAGGAGATTTTGGAAGAATGGGAAGCTAATCTAAAAGTTTTTTGTCATATTATAAATTTCTTATCAATTTTTTATGGTATCTTATTTTCTGGGACTTCCACCACACCTCTTTCAAGATCATGATGTGTTCCATATATTTCTTTTAAGTAAGTATGTACATGAACACTCACATGTTCAAAAATAAATGGTTATACCACAAGATAATGTTTTTTATTATATATAATGACTTGGAGATATTTATGATCATAGATAAAATTGTTATGAATCAAGACCACTCAACTATTAAAATTTTAATTGGGAAACCACCAATTAATGTGGCTATATATGGACTTCAGTATATGATGAGGTAGAAGTGTCATCATTTTTTGCGTTAGAGTGATGGAAATTAATTGGAAAATTATTTCCAATTGGGGAAAAATTTTACAACCCGTGTTTTTTGAAATACGTTTATTTTTGAATAAATTTTATCTTTTTGATAACTTTCATTACACATGAAGATGTGTTTCAATTAATTGCTATGTACAATTAAATTATTATAAAATAGTGAGATATTTTTATCATACCCATTAGTTTGAATTCTATGAATAATTCTAAATAAATTATGATAAATATATGGTTTAAAAATGTATATAATAAATCTATGATTATTAATTTATTAGAAATATAAATAAAACTCAATTACAAGTAAAAGAATTATTTTTCCGAAAATCATTTTTCCTAAAAGAAATGTATTTTTATCTTCATAATATAAATTGTTCAGTATGAGTGAATTATTTATTTAATCTTCTCTACTATATATTTAATAAAATTTATTTTCTTTCATCTAATTTTTTTCTAGCCATGGAATAATAATAAAAAAAATTTATAAATAAATATTTTTCACTAAAAAGAGGTTTCATTATGTTTCTCTCACTAATTTGGGAATTAATTTTTTGTTGGACCATAAAATGTATATATCCTAATGATATTCATTTGTGAAAGAAAAACTTCATAATTATATTATAATGAATAATTTATTATTTTATCAAACGATTAATTTGTTGAAAAATAATAAAAATACCAATTTATATTAATTTTTTTGTTTAATGAATTTACAAAGGTCCAATTTTAATTATATAAGATTAAAATTAATTATATTCAAGTTATATTATTATTAATCATATTCATGTAATTGGGATAAATTCAAGGTTTAATTTTGATACAATAAATTTTTATACTTATGAAATCATTTTCTACGGAAAAAAGATTTTTTTATAAATTTTCATTTTTTATATTATATTAAAATATACAACTTATAAGAATTGTATTTGATAAAATTTATTATATAATTTTAATTATCATAGTACATTTTAGGTATTATTTTCTGAAAGTTTTTTAATTATAATAAATTGAACAAAAAATTAAAATTATTTACCAAGGTTAATGTTAAAACAAGATTATTAGGTGGTTAATCTATAGATATAAGTGTTTCAATGATAAAAAACATACATAATTTAAAATATATATATATATATTTAGAGCATATAAATTATATTATTTTGTAATTGTCTATTTTGGAGCCTTTTCTTCAAGAATGTGACATTGAATTATTTTAATACATTAAATAATTACAAGTGTTCCAATCACCTCAATTTTAAAAGGGTACCCGATATCATCTCCACTCCAAATATCATGTGACTTTTGGTTCATCCAATACCTAAAAAATAATATTCTCAAATACCTCACCATGAGGAATATTTTCATTTTTCATCATTAAACGATCATATAATGGCTGTAGGTATAATCATAAAGATGTTTTTTTAAAGAAGTGGTGTCATTATTATATTAGAGTTTTGGTTTTATTTATTCTTGTAAAAACGTAAAAATATTTTTTAAATATGTTGAAATAATATCAAAATTATCATTCACATAATAATATGTTATTATGTTAATGGAATAACCTATAAAAATATCCTCTTCTATTAAATTGAAGACGAAACCTTTGATTGGGTATAGGACTGCCGACTACCTCGTGAACCAATTTAAATAATTTTCCATCACCGCCTCTCAGGGATTGGTATAATGATGGATTAATTTGTATATTTGATAATAATTAAATAATTATAATTCATGAATTAAAATATCAAATCTACTTTCTTACCATATTTTGTTTTGGAAAATGATGTTGTTCGTGCATACCTGTGGACTACTGCCTCAATGAAGCTATATGATTTGTTTTTTATTTATAGAGAAAATAAATATTAATGAAAGTCTATTTAATTATTATATATGAAAAATATGATACCATAAGGACTATTTAATTCTTAAATAATAAATACCTTTCAACTATTCCATTCTTCGATAATTTGAAATGAAGTTCATGTGTATGTAAGACTAATTGTCCTCACGAATAATGTAATTCAATTTTTCATATCTAATTTCATTGATTATTATAAATATTTATATAATAAATATTAAATATATTGATATCATGATTAAAATGATAGAGATAATGTTATTATGATCAATTTATAGGGACAAAATATACTGAAAAAAATATAAAAGAAAAATAATGCAGCTATCACCTAGAACAATGATTTTAAATAAGAATTATTAATAAATGGGTGACAAAAAATTATTAATAAATAAAATATCTAATATTATATATTATTATGGTCTATTAATATATTCATACTAAAAACTTATGTATTCTATAGGTTTTTGGATCACATATAAGGGATTCTGGAACTGAGTTAAGGGATTTTCATCTCATTAATATTTTTGTGAGTCATGTCCCATATTTACCACAAGATTATTTTGCATTGTGTATATACATACCATGAATTTATTTTATGATGATTACTATAAAAATTATAATTATTTTCATATCTATATATGGTTATTTACTTCAGGGTTTTTATCATACAAAAATATTAAAAAATGGAAAGTGATTTATGTTACAATATCATTGTTTATCGAGTATGATGAAATTTATTAATATACCTCTCAAGAATCTCTTGAATTTTATTATCATATATTATTTATTGAGAATACACATTTTACATTAATTTTTCCTTTTTTAAAAACTATATAGACCAAATTATGTTTTTTAAATAAACATTATTTGTTTGACCGAACATCTATTTTCTTCGATATCAATGTTATGAATAAATGTTTTCAGTAATGTTTTACTAACATCTAATGATTATCAAACAATTTTTTCCCTATTTTTTACTTTTTAAAATGTTTTTTAAAATGGAACATCCTTTAATTTTATGAATTTGGTATTTTTTATTTTTTTATATAATATGTGAAATAAATATTTATTTTAAAGTGTTCAACTTGAAAACAATTTCCACTGTAATTAACTATCAGTGAATTGAAGCACCCATTACCTCTTTTCATTTTTATTTTCTATGAAAATGTAATCCATAATATTTTGAAATTATTTATATTATAATTAATTGAATACAAAATTGTAATGGTTACTTTCTTTAATAACAATTTAAATGATCTTTTTATGGAATTTGAATTCTAAAATGACAAAATCCTTTTGGGTGAATTATAATTATCTGGGGATATTATCCAACAGTACAATACATAATATTTATCTAGATATTTTATTGTTATTATTTGGATATATTTATGAAACCTATTTATTTTACATAGTTTAAGTAATGATAGATTGATAAAATATTAATGAATATAGTATTATATATAAGGGTTATGATTAGGTTATATAATAAATGTTTAATGTTATAGTGGAAAATAAATGCATTGTATTCATTATGGGATTTTTGGGATTGGAATTACATATTCCATCAATGTATTATGTAAATTAATATATCTCATTAGAATATTATGGGAAATAGGTCTATGTTTTTGTTAATATATTGGAAAAATATTGATGTACTTGAAATAATATAGGAAACCAGTAAATGTGTTTTATCAGATATGGAAAATAAGTAAACGTAATTTATTTGAAATAGGATATTGTTTTCATGTTTGATATGATATGGTAAATAAGTCTCTGTTCTTGATCTTTTATGAGAAACAAGTTGATGTGCTTGATCATCTATATGAAATAGTTATTGATACCTGATCTATTATGATTTGATGGTCAAGGTGGTTAAAATTGAAATATGAAATGTAATATGTAAATATGATGTTTCCACACATTTTATGACCTTTAATATTGTTAACAATTGATTTGGGATAATTTATGACTCTTGTGGTACATGTATTTGTTATAATAATGCTTTAGGCCATAAATTTTGTTATGATCTTAGATAGATTTTGGTATAAACATTGTATGTTTTGGTCACGAGATCTCACCCTTATGGTTTTTTATTCCTTCACATTCCCATATATTATTATATCCCATGTTTAACATTATTGGGCATTTGAGATCAACCAATCATATGATTACTTTCCCCTGATTACGAAGAATGGTTTATGTAGAGTATGTATATGAATAGTTCTCTATAGGAATATTGTTGTGGAAGATGTAAAAGACCATTCATCAAATAAGAATATTGGATATATCATCTCTAAAGACTCGAAAAAAATTTGGTTTACAAGAATGTAATTTTTATATGTATTGAATATTCTTCTAAAATGATGTAATATTTTTGAATGAAATTCTGGCATCTATAGTGTCCATGAACTTTAATACTTTTTACCTACATCATTTATACAATGAGAATGACCTTATAAATGAAAAATTAATATATCAAATAACCATTATGTTATTACATAAACACCATCCATATGATGGTAAATTTTTTCTGATGATGAATTTGTATTTGAACCCAGATAATTTATATATAAGTGGGAAAGAGACTAATTAGGCTGATGAGTACATAAGGGATAATAATTTTGGTGAAAATAGGGAAACACGTTTTCTCAAATGTTAGGTAAGATTATCCTTTGATATGTATGTGAAACCAAAAAACATAATAAATCATTTTGTTGAGCCCTTTAGGGTCATTTATCTAGTACCAAACATCAAAAGAATAACTTTTTCCTAATCATATTATAATATATATTATACAAAACAAATTTCTCCAACTCATCCTAAGGAGAATTATACACTATATAGTCTAGCCTCAGAACATGATTCATTCCCCCTAAAATGTCTCAGGAGTGGGATACATTTCTACATTCTAACCTTTTTTAAATTCGAAAAATCAGTGAACAACCTCATATGGGGACACATAATCCTTTGAAAGAAGGATGAGATACTCAAGAAATGGGTTTCTTCCCCATCAAAGGCCATAATTATGTATTCATTGGTCTATATAAAGATTTTAAAGAGGTTTTTATTAAAGTTATTTCTTGTATATTAGTAATCATATATTATGTTTCTATAGTAACAGACTATGAAGATGAAACTATCTCAACAAAATTCCACATGGAAATTTCTTTTATTGAATATGATCTGGAAGATTCCATATATAGATGTATCCAAAAATTATACCTGATATGAAAAAATAATGATATTGACATACATTGATTCATAGATGAAAATAACCCCATGAACACCATTGTAATGGGTTGGACACTCAAATTATTAGGTCTTAGTGAGATTGATCTAACCCACTCAAAGATGACCATTCAGGATCATGATAAAATCTAACAAAAACAACTTGTAAAGGTAAAAATTAATCACTCAATTCAATGAGATCATCTCAAACTGTTATTTAATTTTGGTATTCTAGGGCCCAACTATTACCATACTACTACAGAGGATATTGTTCAACATGAACATTAAAATACCATCCTTATATCATCAATACTTTAAATACTCAATCAAGAAACCAGTTTGGTGTTATATATGGTGTTGGATCTTTGTTCCCATCATGTCATGAATAATATAGGGAATCTTAGTTCAATAGATCGTATGAAACCATTCATATATGAGATAATCCTGATCTCCACTCCAAAAAGATTATAAATCACTATATCCAATCCATGGAATGAACTTAGTGATGTATATGTGATTCCCCTTATACTTGTAGTCCATTTAATTATTAGAATCTGGAGATCCTCTACCACTATCCCCAACGTAGTTTCCATAATTCTTTAGTTGGGAAACAATTCCTTAGATATAAGGAGTGTACCCAATAATGATACTCCTAAATCATCCCATGTATTAGAAGAGTCATCCCTAATATATCACATAAGATACATCAATATCATTTTTAATAGCCTCAATAATAATGAAACCATATTAGAAATAGATACTATAGGTTCCAGCCACCATTCATTTTCAAAAACCGAATACTCTGGTTTTTCATTAACATTAAGATCCCCTTTAAATTAAAAATGGGGTAACATATACTAGATTTAGGATGGAAACTCTTCATAGTCATCTCTATAAATCCACATTTATATCATCCATTCCAAAATAAATACCGATATATCCATTTACATTATAAAAAATGATATTCCTAGTGACATGGATGAAAAAGATAAATTGAAGGATGAATAGGAAAGAGAAGAATATATCAATGATTCCACTTTATAAATAGTTGATAGACACAACACCATTGTTGGAGAACTTATAGTAGTGAATCTGGGTACCTAGAATGATCTATGCACCATTATGATTAGTGCCATGATGTTCAATGAATATTAATAAAAATATATACACATTATAAAATAGTATTAGGATATATTTTCTAAGCATTCAATAAAGATACTTGGATTGGACACTTGTGTTTACACCCACTATATTCGGAAAGAAGAATATCACAAGGTTTTTAAAAATTCAACAAGGAGAATATATCGTAACCCAGTTCCCAATGTAAATACTAAGGTGGAAAATATACTAAAGGATTTATTCATTTAGGAAGTCCAATTCCCATATGGACCCTAAAATACTGCCATGATAATAAAATAATAGTAAAATATGTTTTTATATTAAAATTATAGATCTGATTCGATAGTGCACAAAATATTTTTTTCTATTCCAAATTTATTAATTTTTGATCTATAATAAAACCATTTTCCATGTAATGTCCTTTACATATGGGTAATATGGATATAACCAAATTCATAATTCTTACAAAGACGAAGAATAAACTAGTTTTATTGATCCATAATGGATTTATTTTTTTCGTGTGATTTTTTCCATCATATATAACATATTTTATTCATATCAAATCACCATGAATTATGTATTAAATCCATTTATAATAAATAAAGTGTAATTTTATGGGGATGATATGTTCGTCAAGACTCTAAAGTGTTCTGATCACTTTTATAAACTCAAGAAAATTTTTCAAAAAACATAAAAACCAAACCAAGAAGATTACTCCACTAAAATACACATTTGGAATCACTAAATGATTGTTAAAAATATGTTTTTCATGCCACTATGCCATCAAATATCATATAAAAATTTATTGGGAAATTCATAATATCGAACAACTCAAACTCTCATGGAAATTTGGGGACTTCAAGGTGAGATATCATATATTTTTTGATTTATTTCCAATATAGTTGGGAAGTGTTTTTGGTACACCAAAATAATGATGAAAGAATTTGATTATCTATGGGATTATTCTTATCGAAAATAATTTTGTGATCTCATGTTGTACTTTATATATCCCGAATTATGGTGTCATAGGTTGACTGATGGCCAATCATTCATTATAGGTCTTCCCTATATAATTCACTTGGTTTAATCCTTTCATGGAAAAATGTTTCTAGAAATGAAATCCACCTTTTTTTTTTCTATTCATGAAAATTCTTGATGAGATACATGATATTATAACATCTAGATGAGATTCATTGGGATAATATTTTTTGAACAAAATATAATACATTAATTATAACATAATAAGGTCCATTTCGTGTATCATTTCAAAACACAAATGTATTTACTGATCCAAATAATGTCGGCTAGTCATTTTTCATGATGGTCTATAATTTTTTTATATTTTTCTATTTGGTTTGTATAATATAAATTTGTTAAAGGACATGTCTAACAATATATTGTTTTAGGGAATCCCATAATAGAAAATAAACATTCTGATTTTATACTCATGGATGAAGAGGTAATTCTTGTTTAGAATCCTCGCCAATGGTGGGAGATGTATTTTGATGGTTCCTATAGAAGTAAAACAAGGAAAAAAATGTATGATATGAATGGAAACTTTGTTATCAAAGGTTTTTTCATTATCTCTATAACATTTTTTATAAATAAACATGGATTTTTGTAATCTTTAGTATAATAAAATAATGGGGCTAGATACCAAGCCCTTATTTCGAGTTTATAAAATTCTCTATTTCTTTTAGTTTCCAAATTACACATAAATGGTTACTATAGGGTGGTGATAAAAAATTTAATGATGAATATTCCATAAAGAATGAATACTTTCTCAAACTAATAATTATACTAATGAATGGATTGACAAATTTTGTTCTTGATCCCATTTTAACACATTCCATATGATTATATAATTTATTTTTTGGTGTAATAGCTAATATAAGTTCAACTCTTGAACACATGAATCAATATTAGTCAATTATTTTAATTTCTCATTGATTGTGAATCCATCTATTTGTTATCTATAATATGGATGAAATTAAGGAGGTCTACGTGCTGTCAACCAAGGAATATATTCCACCTTTACAGTCATAGGAAACCAGTGATTGGATGTACTTGATCACTAAATATCTCCATAATGTGATTCCCCTGTCATTCTTCGAATAAATTAAACAAACTAATGTCATGTGGTGAACCTCACCCTTTATGGTGGAACCGATTCCCAAATTTCCTACTTAAAAAACGATCCAATAGAATATTGTAAAGTTGTTATTATGGAGAATAATCTCCCACTATCATGTGTTATAATCATGCAAGTGCATATGGTTCACACTAGTCAGTATTCGAGATCATATATAGAATAAAAAGGATAGGTTTTAATTGAAAAAAATATAAAATGAGATTTCAATTTATTTGAAAAGGGTCTATGCATTTCATATTCAGTTTAATTTATCCACCAACCCCTATAGATATTTTATACTGTAATGTATGCTAGAAACATTTTTATATTAGGTGTGGATTATTTGAGGCAACATCCCATGACCACAACATGCAGGTTCTTGTATATCCTCATAATGAACATATTTTTCTAAAAATGACTAGAGGCTATACCCCTCAGGGAACTTGGAATCAAGGATATTATAAACTAGGTAATGTCACATATTATAAAAATATTTAGTGGCCTTATAAGATATAAATTGGAAATGTAAACAATTTCTATCCCTCTCTGTTGAATGTATTATACCAATAGAACATTATCTACTCTAAGCATTTATCTGATTACCAAATTATCAAAAATGGATAGATATATGAGATAAACAAGACACAATATGAATTTTCATTCAAAATAATAGTGTAGAGGGATAATAAATTTTACCTTAATAAGGTCATGTATTATTTTTTTGTCTATATGGAACAACATCAAACATTTCAACACAAAAAACACCATAATTAAATAATTTTGTGTAATAGGAAGTGCATCCAATCAAGGATTATGGTCTAGTAGATTTGTGATGTGATCATTAATATATTATATTTTTATCATAAGTCTCATATGTGATGTGATGATCATGTCATTATCTAGGATAAGGTGTTGATAACAGTACAAAACCATAAAATTCCCCAAATTCAGATCACCCATGATTTTTAAATAATATTTTATCATCTATTAATTATTTGAATGTGTGTTTATATCAGCCTTGTAAGCCCACATGATTAAGGGAATCAATCCTTTGAAATTATATCGAATATTTATGGGGTCTGACTTTTTATACATGGTTATCTCTAGTGAGTAATATTTCTTAATTTCCATCGATGAAGTGAGTATAACCCCAACCACCAAAGTGATGTTCCATATTAATCTATAATTCATATGATAAGATATATAAGACCATATATTATAATACACAAGGTTATTTATAAATGAAAATAAACTATAATTAATAGGGAAAACTCTATAATATATCAAACTATAAATAATAAGGTTTGAGATGAAAGACCTTAATATATGATGAGTAAACACATTTATCCCAATATGTTATGCTGTATGGTACAATATTGTCACATGAAAATAATTTGTAAATTTTAAAATAATGGGATATGGTTAATATTTCTAAAAGGATACATAAGATTCATTGCTTAGGTATTCCCCCAAATTCATATGCCACCATAATTTAACCATTCTAAACCATTGCTGCGAAATGCACCTATTCAATCTGATAGCTCCTACATCCTCTTATATAGAAATATTCTCCATGAGATGCATATCCCTTATATATATATGGTAAACACCATATTTTTATTACCTAAATGATTATTTATTTTTCTAAAATTCATGATAAAGTAATCCATGTAGTATGACATCATAATTTGTGGACATTTTCTTATTTGTATGACATAATGTTGCATGAAAAAAATCCTTTTGAAATGATGTTGAATTAGATGGTGTATAATTTTTAGATGAAATTAAACTATTTAATTTGAACTATGTTACATTCAATTATAATTTTGATGTGATATTTATGAAAAATCTCAGAGGATCAAAAGAATAATTATTTATCTTATATTATCACCCCCTTGAGGCTATATTTCTTATGATATCACAAGAATCCATCCTCATCCCTCAATTTTCCCATCATCTTTGATGTCCCATTTTACAATTCTATATCCTCTACACCACCATTCTTAACAATCCATATTCTAATAAATGAATCAATTCATCCTTCCAGATGTCCACATTCCTTAAAGGTATTATTATGTTTCCTTCACTATGAAATTTACCTAATGAAACCATACTAATACAATATGGGCCACATTTTTTCTAACTATTCAAAAATATTCAAACTATTATATATTTCATCTGATAGATAATTGAAAGAGTTTCTTATGAATTATTCCATCAAAAAAAATTTATAGGAATCACCCAACTAATATTCTTATTTGGACGATGGAAAACTTCAAGAAAATATTATTTCAATTCATAGTCTTATAAATAAAATTTTATCACAGTCATTTACATTCCCTATATGTAAGTACCCTCATAAGGTATTGTAGAGAAAAAAATTCACCTTATTTATCATGTTGAGAATGAATTATTATATATTAGAGTCTTTGGTTGGATATCTTGGAAAATTTGTGATTATTTATTGGATATGTTTCATCATTTTATTAAATACGCATAGTATTTATTTCTATCATTGTGGGATTCATAGTATATTATATGTACTATATCATGGACCTTTTTTTCATCCATATATTTAGAAATGTTAAAGTTCATACCATTATCCTACATGTGTGAAATTACATGTGGGTGATATCTACTCTAATAACAAAATATTGCTTGATTCCAATCAATGAAGGATAAATAAAGAAGATCATATCCCCAATACATGGATACCAAAATAAGTCATGGTAAAAAATGACCCATTTCCCCATCATATGATCTAGATATGTTATTTGGACCATTTTTGTAAGAAATATGCATGGATTACTTTCTACTAATATAATGTATTTAGTGATTCTCAAATCTACTATTCTGGTATCAGTAATAATTCTTATAAGTTATTTCTTCCATTTAAGTATAAGTTAGTTTAATTAATAATATTTATATTATATAAATATGTATGACTTAATACATGATTCATGGGATACCCTTTGATGCTTTTATTCTACATTTCTTACACAAAAAAAATTGAGAAACAAATTCCTTCACCCATCATGAGTGAGATAGATCTATATGCAGGTTATAATATATAAGAAATACACAAGGTTTTATTACTAATTATATAAATATGCACCGTGATTTCCAATCCCTTTGTGACGAAACAAACCATAATTGATAGTAAATTCAACTTCCACGTGCATAAAATGGTTCTATTCATGATGTAAACATATGAGATATGGATGAATAAATGATATCTTAAGGTATATAGAGATATATTAACCTCATGTATTCATTGGGTTTTATGAAGATGCCATCCCATATCCCCATATTTGGGTAAAGAATTATGACCTTAAACCTTAACCAACATCATTATGTAATAAAAACCAATAGAATTGTTTTTATATTAGATATTATAAAATAAGTAATAAATATGTAGTCATGTAACCATTTAGGGTGATTATAACCTTCATAGAAAAATCAGTATCCGTAAACCTACTTCATACCAATGGAACATGGTGAAAACCAATAAAATCCCAAACCTTGATCATAAACCCTCTTATTTTTACCCAACATTAAGTAAAAATAATGTTTTTAAAGAATCCAAATATAACCCTCAATTAATTAGGAATAATATAACAATATATTATATTTTACAACTTGAGTATATATAGGTCCGAGAAAAATCCCCCCCAAGCAATGTGTACCATCTATTAATGATATGTCACTGACATCCCTTTAGAAGTTGTTAAAATATGTTGATTTTACTATATCTAATGATGATCAAAATATTCATATGTTATCATTTAAACCTCCCATAATTTTTCTATTCTTGTGGTTTTAGGTATCCTTAATGTTATATGCCTTTATATTTTATTCATCTTTAAGTCAATTTTTTTACATCCAACTCATAAACCCATTCGTTATAATGATTAAATTATCATTATTTCCATATTGTATAATATTATACATCATTATTTTTTTGGTCATAATCTCATGAAACTAAAATGTTACTTAAGGATACATAATAATTATTCAGTAAAAATCTCATATATGGAAACTTGAGAAAAATTCTAGTCATCGCTTGATAAAATTATCATAATTGATGTTTTGAAAAATAAATAGAAAATAAAAATATAATGTGATAGAACCTATGGGGCCATCACATGACTATAGAAACATCAATTTTATTCTCACCTAATTTCATCATTCTGTTAAATAATATCTAAATAGAATATTATATATTAATTCACATCTAAAGTGTTCTAAATACACTCTAGTCAAATTTATTGGGTAATATGACCCTTATTGAATAACTCCTCATTACCTAATCATGCATCATTTCACATGTGGTTATATCTACATCAATATTCCACATATATAAAAAATTATTATCAATAAATTTAATGGGAAATTATATATAACCCTGTGAACTTTCCCCTATATGGTTTCCCATATATTAATCAGATCTTTATGAGAGAGGAAACTTTACCAAAAGGGAAGGACCACTATCACTAAATGATAGGTAAGTTTCTCAATAGAGACAATCATCATAATCAAAGAGACATTCATCTCTTTTTTACATGTCCAGTCCCTAATATTCTATTCAAACTCTTTGTGTTATGATTTACACTATCTAAAATACCACCTATTAAAGTGAATTTGATAGCCGATGTGTAACACCTTTATGAATAATGAAATATTTTAGCATATTAGTATAATGCCTGATTTTATAATCATTGTGATGGACATCATCATTCTCCATTAAATGTTGTATAAATTTAAATGTATGTTATATGTGGTCCATGATGTGTGAACATACATATTAAGAATAGTTTTTATATTGGTGAAACTAAAAAAGGCATAAAAAATTATTCAAAAAAAACGTAAAAAATAAATATGATAAAAATTTGAGTCCTTTACGGCTACTTCCAACCTAATATGATAGTTAGTAAAAAATTAGGGAGATAGTAAAAAATCTTAAATGAATATAGTATCCACTATATAACCTTATAAAAAGTGAATATCTTCTTAATGGTCCCCATAGACAAGGAAAGTGTAAGAGAATCCCTCTCACAATACTTACACATGTAATTTTTTCCCCATTTACAAATAACTCATAATCCCCCAAAAAATGGGCTTACTGTAGTATAACAGTTCTAGTGCATACAGATATACCTATCTATGATGAAAACTAATGGGAAATTATTTTTGATTTAGGTATCCAGAATATGAAGTGGTTTATTTAAAATTTATAGTAGAATGGAATTTTTATATATAACACAGATGTTCTAGATTTAATTGTATTATTTGAAATAAAAAAACAGACAATTGAAAAAAGGAATAAACATATTTTTCTATTTATTTATCAAAATAAAGGTGGAATATTCACACATTGGAGACACAACAATGTTTTCCAATGTTAAAAAACATGTTACACCAAAATAATATTATAGAATATGATTGTAATACTTCTCTAGATATACTATATCCTATCATAGAATGGTTGTAGTCTGGTTAATTTGATATACTAGTTTATCTTATTCATCTCCATATGGTCATAATACTTTACTTTATTAGAAAAAAATGTGATTTTCCTTTTACACCACATTGATGAGATTTATTTGTTTCATCATTTGCTTCCAAGATATAGTAATTATAAAAAAATATTGGGAGATAAATCCTATTGAAGTTGATCAATTTCATCTATTCTGTTTTGGGATATTCTTTTTTCACATTGAAAACTCCATCTCATGTTGGGACATTTCCATAGGGGGCCTCATTGTATTATTATATCACTTATAATGAGGCCTCTACTATTTATATTCTATACCCAAGGGACCTATAAGGCTCACTAAAAGATACTACATCCTTTAACAATTTTTAAGTGATCTATTTATGAATCCACTATAGGAAAGGGACAGAAACATTTATTGGATATAGGTTAATTGGTGTTTCAGATCCTAAAACGGGGAATCAATAATAAATCCCATATTTCCCTAAATAATTTTTTCATAATTTTTTTTGAAATGCATTTAATTACAAGACTTGACCCATGAATATCCATGGGGTTGGGATGTATTTTGGAACTATTTCCATGATTCATAGATTTTAACTCACCTATACTAGAGGTATAAATAGTGAATATTATTGTTCCTTATATATTTCTTGATAGAAATATAAAAATGTAGTAATATTTTATAATATTGATATTATAGGAAGAGATATTGAAATGAATCACAAAAATATATTAGTTTGAAGTCAAAAAAATATTCTAAAGAGTTAATTACTCTATTAACCATTGTGAATATTCCCTTATTATCTTCAAATAAAGCTTCTCCCATCAGGTAGACCTTGATTTAATAGACAATTGATATATTCTAAAATGATTAGTTAGACAAGGAGGAAGATGATGTCCATACGAAAAAATCAATACTATCAATAAGTGTGTTGTGATCATCATGATGAAGAGATAGGGAAAAAAATAATATGTGAGAATAAATTATATAACCACTATTGGATACCAAAATATTTTTTAAATACTTACCCATGCATAATGATGACACTATCCATGATTTTTTAGTGGAAAAAATGTTTATAATTTCACTATTCTCCAAGGGAGTACCTACACGTGATCGATAAAATGTAACAAGGGATAATGAATTCAAATCATGCACTAGATCCTATTCCCTTTAGAACACATCTATTTAAACTAACAAATTGACCTCTGAATGAGGATTTTTTTTGTTTTCTATGACACTAAATTCATATTACATATTTAATAAAATTAAGGATATTTAGGTAGAAATAATTATTTCCATTTTAAGATGGAATCATAAGTGGAAATGGAGGAATTAATTTTAGATCATAAATTCTATCTCCCATGTGATACATCTGACTATGTGTTACTAGATTATCTACCAACTCCCCAATATATATACATAGTTTAGTTTTTCTTTCCCCATGAGAGTATACAAAAGAAATATTTTGGGACCAAATCTCTCTAATATCATTCAGTATCATAAGTAATTTTATCTAGGGTCTCAACAACAAAATGGAGTTGTTGAGATATAATGAAATTTTTCTCACCTCTTTCGTAGATGTATATTATTATCCATTATTGTAACATATTTTCCTTGTATTATGAAAAATTATATTGTATTCTTAATTATAATACTGAACCACACCATTAATGGATTGTATTAAAACATTAACATATTGAAAGAAATCCTTAAATTAGATAGGATTCTCATCATATGATAATCTATCAATAATTATTACAATAATAAATCCCAATATATCTACCTCTTCCAGAGAAAGAAGAATCCTTCTTTCATGGATGTGAATTTTCCTCATTGATCATCGCATTTCTATCATGAAATAGGAAATTATACAATGATAATAGTAGAAATTTATAAAGGTACCATACTAAATTTTATTTGACTCACAAGCACCCCATAAGTATGAATTTATTTTATTGGAACTCCACCTATTCTTACTAAATCTTCTATCACATGACATGATGATGGAGTTTTCCTAGATTTCATAACCAATATATATTTTTTGGATTCAATTGTATATAGGATGATATATTCATAGAAGAAAATTTTCTTGTCCCTTCCATTAGATAACCAATGGCCTCACATCCGACCATCATTTGTGGTTCTTGTTTTTTTTATTATCATTCCCAATTTACCATTGAGATAAGTACTTGACTGTGTTTTAATATGATCAAATGAGAGACAAATTCCCACATAATTTGGTGGTTATGGAAACATGAATCAAATTATCTTACCAAGTCAACATGAGAAAAAATTTATGAGATACCATGGGGTGTCTCCTTAAATTAACATTGCATGAAAGACTATGGAACATTATCTAGACACATTGAAACTACCTCAAAAATTAGAATGGTTTATACCACTCATGAATGATCATTCCACTGATATGATTTGAATACAAAACTTTAGTAAAAACAATAATATAATTGCAAACCTCAATATCCCCATTACCACTGTTAGTAATGGAATAATTTGAATCTCTATCTATGTAAAAAAATTGAGCATGTTTGTTTAATTTGTTCATTTTGTCCAAAATTTCCATCGTACTATGCCTGACACCATTGAATCTATGGATGAAATTTCATAACCATATATCAGTAATTGATTATTTGATAATAAATAATCATATATATGATCTCAGATCAATCCCATAACACCTATATGAGGCTTGAAATCTAATCCCGACCCTCCTATTATATACATGGAAATGATAGAAACACATGTTTCCAAATACAAGAATGTATATGAAAATACAACATCTACATTCCGACTAAAACACTATAAAAAATGAGGTAAAACCAACCCCACCATTGTCACAAACTTGGAAGAAGTACCCACTATGAAACACATTAAAAATAGATAATTAAACAGGGTGACTGGCTTGTGATGTGACATTCCATCAACATTTTTTAAACAATAAATTTTCAATAATTATCTAATTATATTCCTCTGTGATAAAAGATTAACATGAGGGAAATTACTTGGATTCATACCATGATTTACGTGACCCATATTCTTAACAAATGATAAGATCCATTTCTGAAATAGTATATAGACACCTAGATATGATTCCTTCTTAATAACATATTTTTTAAATTATGATGCACTTTTATAGTAGTATTATTCCATTCATTATCATTTTATGAAGACAAAATATGGATATATTGACCATATATTTCTACTAATATCAGTGCACTGCTAATCCATTCAACATCTCAATGACATACAATGAATTTTCTTTATATTTAGAGAAATTTGTTGGTGTATAGGCTCTTCTGACTGATATGGTCTTCCAAAATACCTTTATTTTAATATTGACGAGACAATGTAAATGAAACATCCTCATATAATCTAATGTAATTCAATTGTGTTGAAACTAAAATGATTATATGTTTTATCCAAAACTGATAGCCTCAATCCATTTAGATATACTCAAATGATTGATGGACCTCGTTTGATGACCATCTAAATTTTTCATCCAATATATATATTTCTATGATATAAATATATATAAATTAGTATTAGTCACAAATTTATACATGTTATTTTTGATATCTTTCAATAGTGCTCTTAGAACATATTTTTTAGAGTTTTCAACCTCAGGAATAAAATTACTATAAATTATATATTGACTAAGAATATGTTTTGAGTCATGATGATCAAAGTATGAGGAATATTCGCTGCCTAAGGTGGTTATATCTATGGAAATATGATAATTGTTAACCCAGACAGAGGTACCTATTTTGACAATGGATAATCTAAAATACTCTTCTCCATCAAACACATAATATTCTCATGAATAGAGTCACCTGATTTAGTCACACATCACTAGTTACATGAAGGATGTTCTCCTATCATAGATTTGTAAATAATATAATAGTAATCCCAAATTATGGACACTCCCCCATCATCAAATTTATAAGGGTGAGATCATGGAATTCCATAATACACCTAGAATATAAAAGGACACAAGAATGCTAATTGTTAATGTAACTCGGATGGAATTTTCATTCTCATAACCAAGGAATCCCTTATTTATTCAGACTTTTACTGTGAGTGGTAGCATTTTTTCATCCCTAGAAGATTAAAGATAATAGGATAAATTTTCGAAAATTAGAATTATCATTTTTTTACAAATTAACATTGAATGATAAATATCATCACTAAATAACGTGAAATCTTGTGGTCATGCAATCAGGATATATGAATACATAATAAAATAAGGATAGTTCGATGAAATTGAATGTGGTTATTGATAAAGGATAAGTTCATGATCAATAAGGATCACATGTTAGTCCCATTATTTGTTATATATATATTGGATGTTATCATTGAAAAAACCTCTTTTACCAACCATGATTATGAAACACTCCAATAATAGGTTATTTTATTACCAAAACATCTATATATAATAAAATGTGTTCAAGAAAGTCGATGATTGAAACAATTGTTCTCACCTGTGATCATTAGATGCTCTAGAGACATGATCAAAGGTTTGGAATCCTTGTTAAGTTAGATTCATGAGATGATTTTAACTTATTCCAGAATCTTCCACCACCATAGAAACACATGTGGCTCTACTTCCCCATGAAGAGTTGTAGATATCAAAGGCCAATGTGTATAAAAACTCAATATTCTATTAAAAAATGGGTATGATTAGTGGAATACATATAAGGGATAGTGAAATATTATGGCACTCACATTGAATATCAATATTTAATTCCTTTTGGAATTTATGAATCTTGTTCATAAGAGTCAACAATATAAAAAAGTGCTTAACTGTCATTTATTTAATGGTTAATGTGAAGGAACTATCACTTATCTCATCCAAATAATCACCAAACAATCATCTATTTATGTGATCATATATCCAATCAACATGGTCTCCTATCCCTATGACATACATGTACTCGTATTAACCCTATCTATCACAGGAACACTTAATATCAACACAATTGTATAATCTCCTAGAAATATACATATAATAAAACATCAAAAGTATAATAGTTATGTGACTGAATAACCCCTTTCATTGAAAAGTATTTTAAATAATGTTATTCCATTCCTTTCACATGATCACTTAACCCCTATTGATCAAATTATATCCTAAACCTTTTCAAGGACATGAGTCCCCTTATTTGAATTGTGTATCCTGTATCATTTATACATTTAGGTTCATGAGACAATATCCTTTTCGAGTATGACCACACTTCAATTTCTATTTATAGGACATGAAAAAATAAATTGGTTAGCTCACATGTGATCCTGACACAATATACTTATTAATATTGTGGAATCTAATTTATAATATAAATATGATGCATAGAAATCCTTCTAAAGGATCGATCCTATATCCCACAACATAATTTCATCATATATATTTTGGTATGTTATATATCTACATAGATATATTATCTATACTGACCAATAAATCATTATATATATAATTCAATTTCATTGTCTTGATACCACTCAATGAAATAAAATCTATGAAAGCATTTCATTAAATTATGTGGAGAATTTTCTTACCTCCTGATGTTAAATTGCAAGGTATGGTCCTATCACATGACTATAAATAATGTTATTCTAAATATATAGGCATTGATTCCAATTTCTTTGGTATAATTATTAATTCTCTTTGAAGATTCAATCCTACACCATTAATAATATATCCTCCTGAACTAGGGCCTTGTTATATGTAAATCATCTATCTATCCGATAATATTTTTGAAATATTCATTCCCATACTAAGATTTCTATGTTTCCCCCATGTCCCATAAAATAAATCTCATTGAACCAAATTAGTGGTTAGACCTGCATTAACATGGATATATTACATATAAATTCCATCCATATATAGACACCGTATAATGTTTAATCCAAATAACATTTTCCATTTTTATATATTCCTTGTGATTCCTGACTATATCATATGTGTTGATCCTACAAAACTACTTATTAAATTTCTCTCTCATATTGACATATTATCCATAGAAATAACTATCCACCTTCGTACATAAGAGGGTATGGATAATATTATATTGGGTAGCTTATTAATAAGCAACATTAGATCATCTATCCACATAACCGGCCATATATAACCTCTAATTTGCATTCCATGCGTTGATCAAATATCCTTACTTAATTTTTTTGTTATTATTAGGATGATTTATTTTGTAATACATCCTCACTATATGATATTCAACTTCATGGTCAATATCAGAAAAAACTAATCTCAAAATCATATATTTACTTGATCTGTAGGATATCTCTCTATGGCTTGAGTCCACAAACACTTTCATGAATAGTTCCCCATATATATATTTGTGTCTGTGTGTTAATATTTTTTTGTAGTCTAATGATGATAATCATTGTGTCATTGGTTTCACATAGACCCTATTTGTTTTCCTATGTGATATATAGGTAACCTATATAAGGCTTAATATATACACTCTAATTTTATATTCCACACATATATATTTCCATATAATTTCTCCTAGATAACAATATCCCTAATAGAGACCATGAAACTCTGTTAAGATTCATGATTCCCATTTATATGTATCATTTCAAACTATAAGGAAATTAATACCTGACATTTTAATGTTGAACACATTAATAACACTACATCCCCAAAACTAATATAAAGCATGTTCCTAAAATAAATTACCTTTTGTAAAGGATATAAAGTGACTATTAAAAATTCAAACGTGTTCACATTTATATTCAATCACAGTCATCCATTTTCAGGATAGTAGCCATAATATTAAATAAAAGATTGGGAAGTATTTATAGACCTTTCTTAAATCTATATGAGTGTCATGGAGTATGAAAAAATTGTCCCTCAAAACAAATCTGGATGATCCTAATCTCCCATCCTAATGGTTTGATTAATTTTCAATGAGTCGGAGATTTTAATCAGTGATCACATACATTTGGAGATATGTATTATCGACAACGTTAAACTAAAAATACTTCATTTAGTATTGAAACAATTCTTTATATGGAAGGGAAGACTTATTTGATATTCTAAATTACCCTATGATTAACTATTAGGGGTAAGAATAGTACTAACATACAATATAAATTATTTTCAACGCATAATTTTTATGACCTATTCATGAGGGTTATTTATCTTAAATTATTGGAAAGAAACTCATAATTTAAGAAAGGACAATTACTGAGGAATATTTTCATGTTTTTTGAATACTTTCAGAGTCTTCATCAAATGTTTACATTGTTTTTCAATAGAACACATACCTCTTGTTATAAATATAGTAATTAATCCTTATATAATGACCATGATTGAGTAGTAGTAATTTATGAGGATACTATAGGATAATCGGTAAAAGGGATTCATACTCATGTTTGAGACGTGATAGGGTGTTCAATTTCTATTGATAAGAATAAAAAGGTTTCAATGTGTATTTTCATTGATTATCGGGAAAATAATTAGATCACTAACAATAAAATGTATTTTTTACATGATATTGATGAATTTTTATTAAGTATGTGTAAATATTTACTTTTAAACTATTATCAAAGGTTTTAGATAACATAAATTGTGAATCAAGGAGGATATACAAATTATAGACTTCTATATGAGGTATGGTCATAATGAAATTATTAAGAAAATATATAGACTCAAAAATAAAATTTATTATACAATGGATTTAATGAATCTAGTCTTTATATGTTTACTTGATTATTTGTGGGTAGAATTAATAGACAATATACAGATATATTCCATGAGTGGGGAAGAACATAGAGAACATTTGGGGATTTTATTGAATATCTCGAGGAAAGAAAACCAATTTTCCAATTTCCTAAAGTGAGAATTATGAATATATAATGTTTTCATAATGAGAAAAATTATATAAAGATAGGGTATATTGGTAGAGAATTCAATGATGTTATATATAAAGAAATATCCAAGAATAGACATGGTTACTTGGATATGTTGTTTTTACGAGGTTCACTGAAATAATCAATTTTTTTTTGATTTAAAATAATTATCTAATCCATTAACCAATTTGAACTTGAATGGATCCATGTTCTTATAGAATGATTAATGAGATTAAAATTTCATCTAGTGAAAAATATCGTTAGTAGAAACACATGTTCTAAAACTACATTGTAGTGGATAATGGTTTGTGACCTATAATGATTCATCAATGAAGGGAATGATAAATATTATCATGATAAATAAAATAGTGAAAACTTAGTTCATATTCCAATTGAAATTTAATCTAAAACATTAATGGATTCATGATTTTAATATTGAAGTGGTAATTATTTAATTGAAAATTTAGAGGAATTATCATTATGATGAACGATGTGATATATATATTGATCAAAAAATATTGAATTTCATATTCATAATGAAATATTTCAATATTTGTCATAAGTTATAGAAGGAACTAAATAATTATTATGAATTCCCAATACATTACCACACTATAATTGAAAAAAAACAAGTCTAATGGCATAATATTGAAATAATAGGCTAGTTTGCCTATGATGATAACTTAAATAGATCTAATATTTATATAGTTTTTAGAATATGGATCCTAAAATCACGATGAAAAAGGATATATATTATATTTATTCAATGAATATTCAATGATCCATATTTTTATAGATTGGAGATGAATATACTGAGTATTTCTTGTTACAACAGAAGGTGAGAAATATTCCTATTTTCAATACTGAGTTGGATGTAATGATAAGGATTAAAAAACTAGTATGTCTATCATAAATACAAGACTTTGAGAAATAGTTTTTTGGATGAAGCTAATAGTTCTTAAGGATCAATTCATCATATATATTGGTATTTATAGGGATACTAAAGTGTATTTCAATATGAATTACATGAAAATGGATATTATAGAGCATATATCATGATTCATGGTGTGTATTCATGTTATGGATGAGAGTTAAAATTCTAGGTGGTCATTATAACCATTAACCATACGTTAATTTAAGTGTTAAAAAATTACAATCGATTTATTCAATGGAAACTCCCAAATATATGAAAGGAATAATTATATTTGGGTTTTAGTTGTCCTCTATATTCTCAGATTCAATTTAGTATTTCTTTTTAAATTCCAATATATGATTAAGTTGTAACCTCCCATTCAACATAAACAAAGAAGCTACACATATTTCAATATTCAAATGAATGAGATCACATTTCCAAAACCAAATTGAAAATTATAAATTAAAACATATCCACTCATCGAAACTGATCAACCTTAGTTGATGAGACCCCCAGGAATTGGCCACCCCAATCCAAACACCAACACAAATATTCTTGCCTTCATCCAATCCATACACTGGTGAGAGGGACCATCCATCATCCACAAAAACATCAAACCACAATCACATAGTTGGATTTGTACATTAAAATTAAAACACCATGGACATAAAAATTTCGTTACTGACATAGAAAAATACCTCAATAACCAGAGATGATAATTACCAAAATGAGAGACACAAATTGATACCATCATCAAACAACCATCAAATAGATAGATTTACCATAGATAAAATAAATCAAAAATTCATAGAAGACATTGAGGATGAATCAGTTAACAAAATTAGTGACACAAAACTTATCATTTTTTGTTTTTTGTAGCCACCTCTAATATTTACCAATGTAGAATAGGAAGATAACCTGATTGACTTAAAATGATAAAACAAACTCAATATGTGTAAGGAACTCCATAGTTCACCATATCAAAAATCGGAATTTTTTTACCAACGATCTAGATCTGAATAAGAGAAGAGAAAAGGAACTAAAGTTCAAATTAAGGATTTGAGAGATCGATTTCTCCATAAGTTGGTAACATTGAATAGATGAAACTAGTTTCCAAAAACAATATCAAGATGACTCAAGTGCTCCTGAAAAAACCATAAAACATTGAGCCTCATATCCCAAAACCACTTTTTTACCCCCATTGAGACCCGAAATGGAGTAGAACTAAGGAACACTAGGATAGAAAGTGTTTTGGGTGGAAAAGGTATTAAATAACAAAAAATCATCATTTGAACTTTCATAACATCCCAATGGAACATTCTCTAAGAAAAAAACACTACATTGAATGTTGATATTGGCCCCATCGATATAGCACCGACGAAAAAGTGAAACTAGAGTGTTAGATACCTTCCTCAATGAGAGTTGAGAAAATAGGTAAATAAGAGGAGGATGAAAAGAAAAAAAGAAGAAGTGGAGTGGGATGGAAATGGTGAAGAAACCTGCCCCCATATCACCACTGAGGAGAACCCTAGGGTGAGAGGAATAAAGACTAACACCACTCAGAGTCCCCATACTCCAACCAAATATAGAATCACCTCTATATATATGAAGAATATTTAGAATCTATCATAGATTATTTATCTTTTTATTGTATTACTGTGATACACATCATGTATTTGTTATGTTTTCCTGAAGTACAAAATTTAATTTAATTTGATAGGGGTCTGTGGTTTTACTAGATGCTTTGGAGATGTTATGAGTGGGATTTAATTTTTTTTTTTGATATTCAAAAATATAAATAATACCCATGAAGATGATATATCTTTTGGGAGCATTAAAATAATATAATATATTCATATATTACATTAGATGGATTTCATAGTTGAATAGGATCAACTTCATCATTTTTTATAATTTATGTAAAAAAATAAATTTCAATTGAGAATTCATGTGGTTCCTTTTTATGTATTGTGAATAATGACATGAATCACTCCCAATTTTTGCGATGCTGATAGTGAAATAAATATATTGGTAATTGAGCTATCAAGGGAAATGGTATTTTAGGTTAGATCCATTATACATTAAATTAAGGTAGATCAGAGTTAATAAAAAGGATGTGTTGAAAATTATTTTTTGGATATACAATTTAATATTGGGGAAAAGATATTCATACAGAAATATAATTATAAGTATACAATGATATCTAAAAATAATGGAATTTGTTTCCGCAACAATATCACTCTCTTTGAAATCTATGATATTATCGGTATGGGTTTTTATCACATGGAACCTCCACCGAGTATCTATCTTATTTATGAAATGTTATATGTATATCTCATGAACAAATACATAAATGATCTTTCAAATTTACATAAAAAGTATGTAAAACACTAAACCATTATATCACTTATGTGAAAAATAATATGTAAATTTTTGATAGATTTTAAAAATTATGACAGATCAAAACCACTCACTCGATCAATGTTTTGTGGAGATTCTGAAAGCTTAAAAAATCATTTTCTCAAATTTAAGGATTTCATGAGGTAGAATTATCCCCTATTTTTGTAAATTCATGAAGAAATTTCACGAGAGAATTTATTAAATGTGAGGTTGAATGTAACACCTCATAATTTTATGATATATTCTCTATTAAATAATTTATATGAATTTGAAATACAACTTCAAATGAATCATTAATTTTAAAAGAACCATAATGTAAAATTAAAATAATATTATTGAATGTGATAAATATTACTATGTAATTGGATTGGAAAGTATGGAGGTCACAAAAAAATTATAAAATATTAATTTAAAAAAAAATTTAAAATTAAATTAATTTATTATTATTAATACATAAAAAAGTATAAGCATTTGGAGATCAAATGATATGTTTTCTAAAACTACTCTTTTAATGTATACAATATCTTTTAACAAGAATATATTTAATTAATATATATGTATGATTGATTTTAATTATACTTTTAGATAATATAACCAATCAAATATTTTATAATTTATATAATGGTGTTCAATAATTATTGTAAATAGAATAAATTCATTTTTATGCATAAAAATAATTTTTCTAAGAACAGTAATTGCAATGTTTTCGAAAATATGATAAAATATTCTCCTCTAACTTATAGGATTTTAATATTTTGAAATGGGATATAAGTTTATAATTATAATAACTGAGGTTATATAAACTTATAAAAATAATTTTTGGAAGTAATAAAGTGTTACCTTTGAATGAATATGGATTCCAAGAAATTGTTAAAAGTGATAAATGAGGAGTTAATCTAAGAGATAAAGATTAAAATATAAAAAAAATATTAATTAATTTGTTTAATTTATTTTTACATTATAATTTTTATGTTAGACTACATGGAATTCTAGATCCATGTTCCTAAAGTAAGACATGTGTTATATAATAATGTTTTAAGAATTAACATATTTTCTAACAACCTATGTTATAAAAGGTCAAATATTATCCTCTCATATATAAAACAATTTTACTATTTGTATTGAAAATGATACTCCCAAATACTGTACCAACATCCTTATCTATGAAATTTAGGTTATGTACTTTCCAAAAAACCCATCGAATATATCGTATGTTGTCCTTAAAAGGAGGATACCCAAAACATTTGTTTTTATTGATAGTGATATTTTTCAATTTTAATTAATATCAGACACATATAAAAAGGTATATAACCATCCTAAAATGTGGTAATTAGTAAATTCAATAGATTGGGTTTTTTTTTCATTTTATATTCTTTTTATATCTCTTACACATGCATTGGTAAATGACAATGTCACTCGTGCATAAGTGTGGAATACCAACTCCATGAAGGGAAGTGATTCATTTTTCATTTCCCCTATATGTAGACGGATTTATGGATAGATAAAATGAAAATATATAATATTTATGAAATAAATATTTTTCTAGGATTTTTAATTATTATATACCTCTCTTTATTTCAATCCATAGAAATTTGAAAATGTCAGTTGCATGTTTGTGTGGACTACCACCTCCATGATGTTATATAATTAATTTTCAATCATTTATTTAATTAATTTTTTATAAAACTATATATATTGAAAATAAATATGATAAGTAATTCAATATTAGTATTCTACATTTGATTAATCCTTGACCATGGTGTTTGTATTATAAGTATTGAGCCAAAAAATGATTAAAAGACTTACTTGCTTTCAAACGAATGTTCATTTTCAGGATGAAATTGTTAATAAAAGGATAAAAAGAAATTATAAATAATGATAAAAAGTATTTAAATATTTAATATTTTAACTTAATATATTTTTAAAAAAATATATTAATTATACATTAAATTTGAACTTGTATTAAGAAATACATGATTTGAGGTAAGTGTTTATGTAACAATATTATTTATTTTCAAGATTATCTTTGATAAATTTCTATTGGCATAAATTATATAAATCATATCAATTAAACCTAGTAAATGTATTATATTTTTTTAATAAAATAATTTCAATTTATTATTACCTTTTTCTTTTATTAAATGTGTAATATTATCAAGAAATTGTTTTATGAAAACATTCATTATTTACACTTCGGCAAATGATGTTTTTATTCCATATCCCCATTCTTTAAAATGATTCAAAAATTCTATTATAAAATTTACAATGATTATTTTAATTTATTTTTTTAATATCATAGTTTAATTTCAATTATTTTAAATGAAAATTTAACATTTTTTCCAAACTAGTTATTTAATAATTTTTATTAATTTTAAGATTGCAAAGAATTATTTATCATTTAATATATAGAAGAATTTTTAAACCATCATATCCATTTCATTATTTCAGGGTTCTTATAAATGTATAAATTCTTATTTTTTTATTAATATGTTTTTATCCATGTTACATAAATTTATAGTTTTAATGATTACAATGAAGAATTAAATTTCCAACTATTTTCAATGAAATGTTCAAACACACTTTTAATGTTTTTTCATCTTTACCTACATACGTTGATGTTTATTATAATTCAATATGGATATTATATAATAATATCATCCATGACATTTATTTCTCTATCATATGATAAATCAATTGTTAAATTTTTATGAATTAAATTTCTTTTCAACACGTTATTCAATGAAAATGATGAATAATTTTTATAATATTATGATACACATATTTATTGTTTTTATAAATTGAGTTGTGGGATAATAATTTTATTGAACTCAAGTGATTTTTATAATGATTTATATCTCATTAGATAATATTGAATGTAATTGATAGTCAATCTTATTAATTGCGGGAATCTATATAATTTGGTAGTCATTTGTGAGAACCATGACAAATGAAATGATAGAATGATGAGTGAGCATTATACACAGTGATAATATTAGTGAAAATTGATTATGTAGATTATTTTATATTCTTATTATTATTAAAAAACACATCTCTTATATTTATTATATGTTTTCATAGATAATTATTGATTATTGATGAATACACACTCTTCTGAATGATGTATTTTTTTATGACAAATCCTTATTCAATTAATCAAGATTCATTTAATCTGACTGACTAGTTTCATATTATATATTTTAGGATAATCTAATCATATCATTGTTCATATGTTATGATGAATTATGATAATTTATTCATACCTTTTAAATTTACCCATACTAAGAATATGAGTTCTCACATTATTATTATACATTTCTCTAGGTTATGAAGAATTGTATTAGGTTGGGAATGTTTATGAAGTGTATTATATGAGTATCATATTTTTGGATATTTTGAATAAATTTAATCAAATAATAATAATATTGTTATATTCTAAAATTACACTAAACCATTATGGATTTTTGGAATGTATTGTTATTAGTTCTATTGTATATTTATCTCGAAATGTGGTAATATTTATGTATTTTATTTTAAAGTTTTCCCCTACCTTATACTTGCTTTTCATTATTCTAATAATTATTTATCAATTAAGTATTTGGTTTTTTATTCATTATGAAAATATTCATTATAATGATTGAATTGACAGATTTAATGGTTCTTCATGTTAACATTTCTAAATTCCATAGGGTTTTCCATAGTTCAATAATTTTATTGAAAATTAATTATTTCATTAATTTTTTATTATATTATATATCTTGATAATGTATTTAAATTTTTTATTATAAAAACATCGTCAACCAATAATATAAATTCTAAAAAAACACCTTCAATTATATGGTCAGGATACAATATGACAGCCCATCCATGTAACTCCTAAATTTGTTATTATGTTTTTATATATTTATTATATAATATATTTATGAGGAATGTTTTATAAAATTAAAGAAAATAATTGTTATTACTGAGAAAATATAATATAATATATAAATATAATCCAAAATAATTAAAAAATCATCATCATGAGTGAAATTTGAAGTGGAATAATAATAATGAAAAAACATAGCACTATATAAGATTCAAGGTCAATAAAATCCATACAATAATCTTATAAACATTTATTATGAACAATTTTAAAAAATTAGACTATCAAATATGTTATAAATCTTGCATAAAAAGTTCAATAATTATCATTCATGTGCATTAAGAGATTCGTCTCATGATTTTTACAATGCAGCTCTAATATTTTTATTCTAATTAGTGTAATTATTCACCATATCCATTGATTCCAGACACTTATCATGTAGGAAAATTTTATCCCAAAATATAACTTTTAATATCATTTAAATATTTTTAATAAAACTACATTACTCCTTATATCATGTTTAGATGGTTCAATATTTACATTCAACTAATATAATATATCCACATGAAATGTGTCTCCTGAATGTTATCATAAAAATTTTGATTATTAATTTTATCCCATTATCAATTTTATACCCCACCACTGAGTTTACATTTTTTCAAGAAAAATGTTATCTCTATTGGTATCCAATGAGGATAAAATTTTCAACCTTTTTACTTTTGTAATGGTTGTAGTTAAAATATATTTATATGAAAATATTCTCATTTTTACCTTTGTATAATGAAAGAAAAACCATTTTATATTTTAATTCCATCAATGTTGAAAACTCCAGAAACATCTTATAGTCTCCACAACATAAATATATCATCCCACATCCCCATTGCATAATGTCAGCATCCTCTAATATTATTTATCCTTTAATATTTTTTTTTCATGATTCTCATTTTCTTACTCGTGTCACTAATTAAATATATATATATTATCC
Source organism: Viscum album (assembly GCA_963277665.1). Lineage (NCBI taxonomy): Eukaryota > Viridiplantae > Streptophyta > Magnoliopsida > Santalales > Viscaceae > Viscum > Viscum album. The sequence continues at coordinate 1,702,716,234 of OY728138.1, read as the reverse complement.
TATAATAAAGCTATATTAAATTATTATTTTTCATTAAGAAGGGGTACATTAATTATAAATTGTGGTTACAGAATCATGTCTCTCACATATAAGTAATCATTACAAATAATCCTTAATATCCAAAAAACGAGCATCCCACTCAATGAATATTCTATTTATAGTAAAAAACATACATGTAAATAGAATTACAAATCAAAACTCATATGATACATTCTTGGATCATAATTGTATCAGTAAAAATAAAAAATGAGTTTATATATATATATAAAACATGAAGAATAATAATATCCTCAATGTTGTGTAACGCCGTGTGATTTCAAATTTTATATTTTTAGTTAAATATTAGAATTTTAGATAGTTTTCTCCTTGAACAGTACCAAACTAAAATTATCCACGAAATATCAAATGATTATTATTACTAATATTGCAAGGAAAATAAAACCTCTAGTAAAAAAAATATATTAATAAACATAATGTAATTTCATTGAGAGGATAGAAAATTAATAATTATTTGATATTAAATAAGAATTATTCATTCCTAAGTACAAGTAATTTAATGTATTTAATATTTTACCCTAATAAATAATATCGAATAATTTTAAAATATTTTACTATATAAAGATTTATTATGAATTTTTAAATTATAGATTGATAATATAAAAAGTAATTAAAAATATCATTTATGTTAATAAACCTAGTTTTAATTTTATTTAATATTATTAGTTTAAAAATTATATTTATAAATTTAATTCTATGATTTTAATAAAATGATATTATTTATTAAATTCATAATGAAAATTTAGATTCTGATGATTTTTTTATTTGTTTGACATATTTATTTTTAGGCGAACAATAAAAAAAATACATTTTTCCCAAATAATATAAATTTTATGAAATTATCTTAAAATAAGTATAAAATTAATATATATATATCATTTACCCTTAAAAATAGAATTAATGAAGAAAATAAATCATTTAAAATACTATATTTAATTTAGAAATCTCATTTTTATCATTATGAAACTTATGGAATATTTTATTCTAATAAAAAACCATTTTTAAATTTTTCTTAAATTGTGAAATCATAGGGTACAAATGTTTTTTTTATCACTATAAGATATAAAATTTTTTAATAATAAACTTATTAATTTAATTTAAATAAAAAATGAAAATAATATCCCAACCATTGATTTTTTGTTAAAAAAATATTTTCTAAATGTTTTATATAAGAATAGTCCACTGATAAACATAATGAATTTTTTTCACCGAAATATATTTTATATAGAATAATTAATTTCATATTTTGAATCATTATGAAATTTTTTTTAATAATTTTTATTTTTATTTTTATGATTAAAAATAAAAAAATTAGTTAATTTTTTATCATGGTAAAGTTAAATGTTATTTAGAAAATGATGAAAAAAGGGAATGAGAGTTAAAAAATATTGAAATCATGTATTTAAATTAGTGTATGGGAAGTATCTTTCCCTTAAACATTCCACACTCAATTATTTTCTATTATTTTATTATATTTACCCTTTACTAATGTTTTTCCATATTATATTTGAAAAAACTCAACTCCTCTCATTTATAATTTCCACACTTAACCAACCCATTTATTCTCCCATTACATAGAAATAACTAGAACATAACTATGTCCAGGAATATTCCTAACCTGTAACACCCCAAGATTTCATAGTGTGTTATTTCTTCAAAATAATTCAATAACTTGCACTACACGCAACACCGAGTTCAATTGCACCATGACTTACCAAAAAAAAAGCCATTAAAAGAGGTCATGAATAGCATTAACTACATTTTTAACTTTATATAATCCTTATAATTTTAGAATCCATATTATGAGTTTCTTAGTCATAATGCAAGAACAGATTCATTTTCAGTATTGCACTTTTATCAACTTTTGATAGTGAAACCTTTTTAAATACAATATTTTAAGCTTTTTGACTAAATGGAGACATCAAAAAATTTAGAATGAAACATCCCAAGCTTCCACGGTACGCTTTCCTTTGAATAAAACAGTAGCGTGTGTTGTACGCAACGTCGAGTTTTAACACACACCACAACCGATCAAACTAGCCGTTATGAATAGTAATACCTAAATTTTGAAATTATATTTATTTTATATTTTGAAATGGAATTCATTTTTGTATTCGGAATATCGAATTTAGCCTAAGGTGAAATTTTGGTACTTTTCGGATAACTTTCATATTTTGATGAATAGTGAAAATTACTAAATTTTAATTAAAAACAACTTTTTTAATCAAAATAATTAATAGTGATAAATTATGAATTTGAGTGGTTTTAAAGTATATTTATAATATATTTTTACAATTTAATATAATGTTGGTCATTAGACATAATTTTACAATTAAACCGAACATAAACAAGTGTCAATCTTTTGATAGTTATTATCTCTTAAAAACACGCTTTTTGTTTTGACAGCGGGAATTAATTTTAAATTAATTTCTGCCACTTCTGTGTTTTGAATTTAGGAAAATGGATTCCATATTTGGAATCAGGATGTTCAAATTGTGTAAATAGGTAACTTTTATTTTTAGACATTTTGAATAATTACTGCGGTAAATATTTTATTTACCATGGTTAAGGGTAAATCCGTTAAATAAGGGTTAAAAAATAATATTATAATAATACTAAATTACCCTAAAACGTGTCTTAACCCTATTGGTTGATACATGGTCGACCATGGGAATCTTTGGGTCTATTTTCGGACCCCATGGATCCACTTGTAAGTGATAATGACACTTTATTTTAATTTAGTTAAAATAAATACAAAAATGACACAAGCATATATCTTTTAGAACAACAATTGTTACATAGTGTTATATATGTTGGATTTTAGATTATAAATATTCATTAGAAGTCTAAAAAGATTTCTTACATAATTATATTTTATTTATAATTTTTAGACATTAAATAATTTATTTTATATATGACACAATGATGATGCAGTAATTACTATAATAGTGAAAAATTAAAATAATTGATATTATAAATACCCAAATAAATATAATATGAAACTTTTAATGAATTAAACTAATTTTCTAGAATAATATGATATATTAGGATTGATTTAATTGACTTTGTTTGAAGTAATCAATCTGTTATGAGTTTCACAAAAATCAACTATTGAATAGTGTCAAAATTGACATAAAAGAGTTCTTAAAAAAAATATTATATTATTAATTGATATTAAATTCCTAAAAATCTAAGGTTCGTCCAAGAGACTTATATCATGATAGTTTCATCATTAATGTACCACTTGTGGGTCGCTTGGATGTATATAGTAAGTTTATTAACAATATTATATAAAAATACAAAGAGACATTGTAAAAGTGAAACTAATTAACTTAGAGTTAATACTTAAAGATAAGGTTAATATAAGTACCCAAACCTGTCTAAATTCTATTGGTTGAGTGGTTTTCGACCTATCCCCACCTTAACCTTTGAATAATAAGCTTTGGAGCCATTAGAAACCGAATATGAATTTATTATAAATTAATATTTCTAGCTTTTCCAAAGGTGCCCCTCACCCCTCTTATAAAAGGGCACTCCTCCTTCTCATTTCTTCACACCTTCAAAGCCTTTTGGTTCGGCCAAACTCTACCCAACTACTCTCCCAACATCCCTCACTACAACCTAGAGGCCTTAGTTTGATCTGAAAGCCAACCTAAGGAGCCCTTTTGATCAAATCAAAAGGAAGAACCCGAAGAAGAGGTAATGATTTCACCACCCTTCTCCAAGTTCATTTCTTCTTCCACTTCTTCTTCCTTTGTTCTTACCATTCTAAAATAATAACTCCAGTATCTCACATATACTGTGATGTTATTATAAATATGGTACAACCATATTCAGTATTCTATCCACCCTTTGAATAACATGTCACCATACGTGCGTACGTACGGACTACCGTCTCCACGTCGTGGTATAATTGTTATTCAATATAATATTATTTGGATGGGTATAATAATGATGTGTAACTCATGTAAATAATAAATATAACATGTTAATGATTCTTTATATATGATATACCATCCTTTTATATATTATTTTAATATCAAAAGAATGATATTGTCGCTCGTGCGTACGTACGGACTACCGTCTCCACGAACGCGATGAGATTCATTCTCCATCGTATCCATTCAAGTATAATTATCATTTGATGATTTAAAAATGATGTTTAAGGACTAGATAGCATTCTGGATATGAATAAGATACAACAACCATGGCTTATGTAACAAAACATATAAAATAAAATGAGTAAGTTAACTCCCGAAACGACGATAATTCTAAGATATTATTAACAAATCAATGTTAAAAGATCATATATGATATCATATTATTATATATGATTCTTGTATAATTTAATAACAACTATTTCACCATTATACAGGAGGTTAACCTACCCCAACCAAGGAAAAGTACAAGGTAAGGGTTATTTCACAATCTCTTCATTATCTGAGGTTGTTTATACGTAATAATCTACTGGGATATCTTTATCATCCACATCCATGTTTCTTAAAAATGTATTTCAAAACATTTTTACTATTTACAAGAATATGGGTTAAAGTCATCTATACCCTTGTTTGAATTTTTATAAGAGGTTTATAAAGGAATCTTTCCGTCGTTTTCAAAACAAGGTCCTTTTTAACCTTTTCGACAGAATTGAGGTAAGAATGTTTTTTTAACTTATACGGCGGGTGCGGTTATTTTACGCCGTTATAAAATCTTCAAAGCTTTCCTTACAAGCTTATAAGAATATTTTCAAAGAAAATGTTTTATTTTATATGGATCTTAAATTATTTCAAAATAAAAGGAGATATTTCTTTAAAAAGAATTTTGATTTCATCTACGTCAACATCCTTTGATGGATTTTAAGATTATTTGAAGTTGATTTATTATGATACAAAACTTCTATATTGTATTGAAGGTTGTGTGATATGTTTGACTATGGATGTGCTATTTTTATACCATTCATAGTTTATGGTGAAATTATTGACATTTCGTATGTTAGTTTTAATACGACTGTTTATGTTATGTTTAAACCTTTTCATATGGGAATGCATTGGACTTAATAAGTGACGGGTGGAGCCCGCTATAGCTCCTCGATGCATCGGTAGGTCTCATGAGACAAACTAGTGTCTTGGCACAAGGCCTTGATAAAATCTTATTTGTAGTCTTGGCACGAGGCATTGGCTATGTGGTTATGATATTCTGGCATTATGCATTCCAACATTATGAAAGTGGTTATTGATTTTTTCATGTGATTATTCGATTAGAAGAATATCCATGTGAATAATTAAATGGCATTATTTCATTTTATTTATGCCATACCATATTGAAAGTTTATGTTTAAAAGTCTTTTGTTTTAGTTATACATTGCCTTAAATGTTTATTCTTATTGATGAAAGTTTCCGCTATATTGTTATCCTTACTGGGCATTTGAGCTCACCCCTTTTCTATGTTTTATTTTTCCCAGGATGTGAAGAAGTAAGTTATGAATGACCTGCAGGGATTTTATGAGGGGTTAATAGTGTGGATTGTGGAAACATTATTTTGTTGTAGTAGTTTTTCATTTTATGATGTAATGTAAAACTTATGAATATATCTAGTGTTTCCAAGGCAACTAAACCAATCGGTCTTTCGAGATTTGATCTTTCTTGTGATCATGCCAATGTTATGTAATAATGAACCGACTCTAGGAAACTAGGGTCAGGGCGTTACAGTTGGTATCAGAGGGAGGTTTAGTACAAACTATGGAAACTAGATTTAGATAAACTCTGATTAGAGCACGTAGACCTAAGATGAACTTTGAGGATTAGTATAGAAGAACTTCCTAGAATTTTGGTATTGTAGAGATTTTGTGAGTTTTCTGAGAAATACATCCCTGTCTGGATACGAGCAGGTAGAGGCGGCTCTGGCACAGAAGTACCTAGGGGTAAAACCCGAAAACACCGCTTTGAGCTAGAATCGAACGGGAACTGGTGCACGACAACGGGCCTTGCTGCACTCTTGGTTACGACACTCCCAGGGGATATGCTTATGATAACTCTCATTTTCTTTACATATCATTTTGAAGGGATTATGAGTATATACATCCTCAAAGAAAACATTCTTATGATTATGGATTATATCCATAAATAGTTGAATTTATGTTAAGTGTTTTATAAGTATGAGATTATGTGTTTTGATTCATAAACTGATCTAGTTTATGCCATGGTATAGAAATGGCGTCCCAGTAGAAGGAATGAGAACTCCAGAAATACACATGATTCAAAGAGAAGGAAGGATCATATCTTTCATGGTCTTAAGCTAGAATTTATAAGAGAAATAGTCTCCCATGTATTATCATCATATGAAGAAATAATATCATGTGTTGATAAGATATGTAAAGAGTTTACTGAGTCCTATGGCTTTGAAGGGAAGCAAGAGAAGAAAAGGATGGAAGAGAGAAATATGGATATAGGGAAGAGGGAAAAGAAGAATTTTCCCATATGTGGTAACTGGAAAGAAATACCCTGGAACTTGCCTGAAAGGAATGGGAGTTTGTTATAAGTGTGGAGGAAAAGGGCACAAAGTACGTGACTGCAAGGGTAAGAAAATGGTTTTAAATGTACAATGCTTCATTTTCAAGGAGTTTGGACACTACGCGAACCTATGTCCCAGTCATCAGACTATGCCGCAAATGATGTTATTGGATAATAACCAAGTTATGATACTACCACAGATGAAGAGGAATGATAAGAGTTCTTATGTTGATTATGTCAATTGAGTGTTGTATCAACAATGTACTTGTTATAATAATTATGGAGTATATAAGGATTGTACTGCAGTACTATTTCATTAAGGACTTGAGATTATGTGGAACAAAGAAAAGTGACTCAATAGCAGGATAAATGTTTGGAAAATATATGGTTGAGAGAATGATAAATCATAATATAGTTCTGATACTGAGGTAGTGATTTTGGAATAATATGTGATTGTTTTGGATAAATTATATTGGATATTCTTGACTACCTTGGAACTAATTAATGATTTGTATATTCCATCATTGTTGGGGTTTAAAACATTTTTGGATTAATGAAGTATATCCAGCATTCTATATGGAATAGGGGAGCATGAATGTAATCAATAAGGAATATGGTAATTCAAGATGTTTCAGTTTATTAAAAGAATACAAGATGAAGGTATTCATATGCTATTGCGGGGTAAAAAGGATCTATATTATGTTTAACTTCCTTATAAATGTTGGACTGTGAGTTTGGACAGAAGTATTTTGGATAGTTTTAGTTTGGATTATTTTGGATTACCATAAAAGGAAAACCCGGAGGTTGGGCGGTAACCCGTCGCGTCCGGCAAGGCTGCGAGACTTGAACCCGCAACCGAATGGCGACAAGGGTGTATCACCTACCACTGGCCCACGAGATGTCCTGGATTAAATAATGTAGTTTTTATTAAAAGATCTTTTAGATGAATTATAAATTCGTTTATTTTGGAACCCTATACGAATAGTGTAAATAGAATTTTTTTTACATTCTATTATCTTTTAGAGTGAAAGATGAGTATGTGGTAGAAATTTATTAATGGATAAAACTCTAATTATAAAGTAAGTATATCTCCATATGATCTTAGCCAATCTCATAAAAAATTCCTCAATATTACGAAAAGCAAATTAGAACAAAAATGTTTTCCTAGATGGTACCTTAAATCATCACTAATTTATGGCTTTGGGATTGTTGGCCTTTTCATAGCCATGTTCTCTACCACTCTCCATCAGGTAATTGGTGGTTAGATTTTTCTTCCATATCCATATTTTCTTACATGGAACCCTAGTATGTGTTATTTTCGGTAATCTTCATACTTTCGACTCTTTATTTTAAATAGAGGCCTCGTTAATTCATTTTTCGATGTGGGATTTCAACTAAGATATTTTGAAACGTCAAAAATGTGTTATCCCAATACCCTATATTTTGTTGAACCGATGGTACTTCAAATCATCATAGATTGATGAGTTTAAGGACCTCAATTATACACTTGTTTGTGATTTATGACCTCAATCACTACCTATAAATATTTACGTTTTTCCTCCGATTATATGTCTCTAATTGCCACCAATGTTCTCCTAATCAAGATCATAATTTGGTGGTGACCCTTTCATTTCTCTTTTCCTCATATTAAGACTAAATTTTAGTAACCCAATTTCCGATGTGGGTTTTCCCACAAATATATTATCTATTTTCAACCTTTTATTTTCGAAGAACAATTTCAAATTGCGAGGACGCAATTTATTGAAGGAGGGGAGAATGTAACACCCCAAGATTTCATAGTGTGTTATTTCTTCAAAATAATTCAATAACTTGCACTACACGCAACACCGAGTTCAATTGCACCATGACTTACCAAAAAAAATCCATTAAAAGAGGTCATGAATAGCATTAACAACATTTTTAACTTTATATAATCCTTATAATTTTAGAATCCATATTATGAGTTTCTTAGTCATAATGCAAGAACAGATTCATTTTCAGTATTGCACTTTTATCAACTTTTGATAGTGAAACCTTTTTAAATACAATATTTTAAGCTTTTTGACTAAATGGAGACATCAAAAAATTTAGAATGAAACATCCAAAGCTTCCACGTTACGCTTTCCTTTGAATAAAACAGTAGCGTGTGTTGTACGCAACGTCGAGTTTTAACACACACCACAACCGATCAAACTAGCCGTTATGAATAGTAATACCTAAATTTTGAAATTATATATATTTTATATTTCTAAATGGACTTCATTTTTGGATTCGGAATATCGAATTTAGCCTAAGGTGAAATTTTGGTACTTTTCAGATAACTTTCATATTTTGATGAATAGTGAAAATTACTAAATTTTAATTAAAAACAATTTTTTTAATCAAAATAATTAATAGTGATAAATTATGAATTTGAGTGGTTTTAAAGTATATTTAGAATATATTTTTACAATTTAATATAATGTTGGTCATTAGACATAATTTTACAATTAAACCGAACATAAACAAGTGTCAATCTTTTGATAGTTATTATCTCTTAAAAACACGCTTTTTTGTTTTGACAGCGGGAATTAATTTTAAATTAATTTCTGCCACTTCTGTGTTTTGAATTTAGGAAAATGGATTCCATATTTGGAATCAGGATGTTTAAATTGTGTAAATAGGTAACTTTTATTTTTAGACATTTTGAATAATTACTGCGGTAAATATTTTATTTACCATGGTTAAGGGTAAATCCGGTAAATAAGGGTTAAAAAATAATATTATAATAATACTAAATTACCCTAAAACGTGTCTTAACCCTATTGGTTGATACATGGTCGACCATGGGAATCTTTGGGTCTATTTTGGGACCCCATGGATCCACTTGTAAGTGATAATGACACTTTATTTTAATTTAGTTAAAATAAATACAAAAATGACACAAGCATATATCTTTTAGAACAACAATTTTTACATAGTGTTATATATGTTGGATTTTAGATTATAAATATTCATTAGAAGTCTAAAAATATTTCCTACATAATTATATTTTATTTATAATTTTTAGACATTAAATAATTTATTTTATATATGACACAATGATGATGCAGTAATTACTATAATAGTGAAAAATTAAAATAATTGATATTATAAATACCCAAATAAATATAATATGAAACTTTTAATGAATTAAACTAATTTTCTAGGATAATATGATATATTAGGATTGATTTAATTGACTTTGTTCAAAGTAATAAATCTGTTATGAGTTTCAAAAAAATCAACTATTGAATAGTGTCAAAATTGACATAAAAGAGTTCTTAAAACAAATATTATATTATTAATTGATATTAAATTCCTAAAAATCTAAGGTTCGTCCAAGAGACTTATATCATGATAGGTTCATCATTAATGTACCACTTGTGGGTCTATTGGATGTATATAGTATGTTTATTAACCATATTATATAAAAATACAAAGAGACATTGTAAAAGTGAAACTAATTAACTTAGAGTTAATACTTAAAGATAAGGTTAATATAAGTACCCAAACCTGTCTAAATTATATTGGTTGAGTGGTTTTCGACCTATCCCCACCTTAAACTTTTAATAATAAGCTTTGGATTCATTAGAAACCGAATATGAATTTATTATAAATTAATATTTCTAGCTTTTCCAAAGGTGCCCCTCACCCCTCTTATAAAAGGGCACTCCTCCTTCTCATTTATTCACACCTTCAAAGCCTTTTTGGTTCGGCCAAACTCTGACCAACTACTCTCCCAACATCCCTCACTACAACCTAGAGGCCTTAGTTTGATCAGAAAGCCAACCTAAGGAGCCCTTTTGATCAAATCAAAAGGAAGAACCCGAAGAAGAGGTAATGATTTCACCACCCTTCTCCAAGTTCATTTCTTCTTCCACTTCTTCTTCCTTTGTTCTTACCATTATAAAATAATAACTCCAGTATCTCAAATATACTTTGATGTTATTATAAATATGGTACAACCATATTCATTATTCTATCCACCCTTTGAATAACATGTCACCATACGTGCGTACGTACGGACTACCGTCTCCACGTCGTGGTATAATTGTTATTCAATATAATATTATTTGGATGGGTATAATAATGATGTGTAACTCATGTAAATAATAAATATAACATGTTAGTGATTCTTTATATATGATATACCATCCATTTATATATTATTTTAATATCAAAAGAATGATATTGTCGCTCGTGCGTACGTACGGACTACCGTCTCCACGAACGCGATGAGATTCATTCTCCATCGTATCCATTCAAGTATAATTATCATTTGATGATTTAAAAATGATGTTTAAGGACTAGATAGCATTCTGGATATGAATAAGATACAGCAACCATGGCTTATGTAACAAAACATATAAAATAAAATGAGTAAGTTAACTCCCGAAACGACGATAATTCTAAGATATTATTAACAAATCAATGTTAAAAGATCATATATGATATCATATTATTATATATGATTCTTGTATAATTTAATAACAGCTATTTCACCATTATACAGGAGGTTAACCTACCCCAACCAAGGAAAAGTACAAGGTAAGGGTTATTTCACAATCTCTTCATTATCTGAGGTTGTTTATACGTAATAATCTACTGGGATATCTTTATCATCCACATCCATGTTTCTTAAAAATGTATTTCAAAACATTTTTACTATTTACAAGAATATGGGTTAAAGTCATTTATACCCTTGTTTGACTTTTTATAAGAGGTTTATAAAGGAATCTTTCCGTCATTTTCAAAACAAGGTCCTTTTTAACCTTTTCGACAGAATTGAGGTAAGAATGTTTTTTTAACTTATACGGCAGGTGTGGTTATTTTACGCCGTTATAAAATCTTCAAAGCTTTCCTTACAAGCTTATAAGAATATTTTCAAAGAAAATGTTTTATTTTATATGGATCTTAAATGATTTCAAAATAAAAGGAGATATTTCTTTAAAAAGAATTTTGATTTCATCTACGTCAACATCCTTTGATGGATTTTAAGATTATTTGAAGTTGATTTATTATGATACAAAACTTCTATATTGTATTGAAGGTTGTGTGATATGTTTGACTATGGATGTGATATTTTTATACCATTCATAGTTTATGGTGAAATTATTGACATTTCGTATGTTAGTTTTAATACGAATGTTTATGTTATGTTTAAACCTTTTCATATGGGAATGCATTGGACTTAATAAGTGACGGGTGGAGCCCGCTATAGCTCCTCGATGCATCGGTAGGTCTCATGAGACAAACTAGTGTCTTGGCACAAGGCCTTGATAAAATCTTATTTGTAGTCTTGGCACGAGGCCTTGGCTATGTGGTTATGATAGTCTGGCATTATGCATTCCAACATTATGAAAGTGGTTATTGATTTTTGCATGTGATTATTCGATTAGTAGAATATCCATGTGAATAATTAAATGGCATTATTTCATTTTATTTATGCAATACCATATTGAAAGTTCATGTTTAAAAGGCTTTTGTTTTAGTTATACATTGCCTTAAATGTTTATTCTTATTGATGAAAGTTTCCGCTATATTGTTATCCTTACTGGGCATTTGAGCTCACCCCTTTTCTATGTTTTATTTTTCCCAGGATGTGAAGAAGTAAGTTATGAATGACCTGCAGGGATTTTATGAGGGGTTAATAGTGTGGATTGTGGAAACATTATGTTGTTGTAGTAGTTTTTAATTTTATGATGTAATGTAAAACTTATGAATATATCTAGTGTTTCCAAGGCTACTAAACCAATCGGTCTTTCGAGATTTGATCTTTCTTGTGATCAGGCCAATGTTATGTAATAATGCACCGACTCTAGGCAACTAGGGTCGGGGAGTTACATAACCCACACTCATATTCATTGAATAATTGGTAATACAAAAAAACTACGCTAATGTGTTATAAAGTTTTACCTAATAGGGAACATCCAAAGAGAGAAGTAAGGTTTTCAATTGTGCTCTCAAAAATCATTTCTTATTATATACATCATACAATATATATCCATGAATGTAATATACCATTAATATTATTAATATGATGAGAATTAATAAAAATAAAATATCTATTTTATTCCATTCAATAAAACATTTTAAAAAATGAGGACCTGTTTATATGTATGTTCATACTACCACCTCAATGAATGACATGTTCTTTTTTTATCTCCTCTTAACATTGATGAAATTAAAAATATGGTTAATTTATAAAAAATATATTTATGTCACTAGTAATATTAAATAATTATAGTGTTGACAATTATATAGTTGATATTAAAAACAAAAAATCTCCCAAAAATTAACCATATTGAATGAATATATCGAGGCAACATTCCTAATTTGATTTATATTTTTGAAAAAATAATAAAGTGTGTAAGTATTTTTAAATTTTAATAAATAAAATCTTAAAACTAAATAATTTTTGGATATTGGGAATCTATTTTACAACACATTTTACAATATCCAACATAAAGAGGATTTTTCAATGTAATTGACAAAACCACATCTAGTAAATGATATTACAAAAGAAATATTAAATAAATCAATTAAAAATGATAATAAATTTACCATAAAATGAAATATATTGGAAAAAGCTTCTAAAGAATGATTTTCGTAATTTAAGATTTATTTTTATCGAATTATGTGTATGCTCAATGAAAATTGGAACCAATATAATGGATTTATCATGTCAATAAAAATAACATGGTATTTATTACTTATTTGGAAAACCATGATATTTTATGACATATTTATATTTGAATAAAATTTATTCCTTTGAAATGTTTCCTCACTTGCAACCCTGCATTTAAATATACCATGATATACTATTAAAATATAATATTTATCATTGATGAATGGTTTTCATAACATGTATAAATTTCATAGTCAATAATGTTTTTTAAAATTCATCTAATAGTTTTGAAAATTCCTGGAAAATGAATAAATCCATTTTTATCATTTAAAACAGATTTTTTAAAAATGGGTTTAACTACTTTTTTCATGCTAATTTTAAATTAAATTTCTATAATTTATAGAAATTAAATTTGATAAAATGAATTAAATATTTTGAATAAAATTTATATTTTTTATATTGGTCCCAACTTCATTTTGGGTTATAATGATTACTAAATATTGTAAAAATTTGTTGTCAAAATTTGTGTTAAAATAGGCTTACCAGAGATAAAAATAATATAAAAGGATAAAAATGATACTTAAATAGGTAAAAATATTATTGAGATAATATTTTTAACATTATTTTATCCTTACTTCAAATAATTGTCTATTTTGGGGAACATTAAAATGAATGTGACTTTATATTTCCTAAATATTATAAGTATTTATATGTGCGGACCTCCCCTCACTTAGAAAAGGGAACCACATATCCAATTTTATTTATAAATTTTTATTCATTCTGATCATCCAATACCAACCGAAAAATAATCCTAACTTACTTTCCTTCATTAACATGGTTATTTTATTACACAATGTAAATCCTACGAAGGCCTAAGTTGTATGCCAATGGTGGTCTCTGATAGATAAGGTAACCGACTCACTTATCACTATCAATGTTTATTTATTCTATAAACTCCTCTAAATAATATTTTTTCATATTTAAATAATTAATACAAAATCATGAATATTTGTAGTTGTTAATATTATTATGGGACAAGTATTTTTTATCTCTTTCCCATCCATTTCAAAATAACAATTGTGCCCATGTGTTCATGTGGACTACAACCTCATTTAAGTGATGTGAATAGTTTTTAATTTCATCTATATATGGTTGGTAATATGGAAATATATATATATATATATATTTGATATTTAATATAAATTTACAAATAATCAATTTGTAATTATTATTGAAAAGTCTTTGTTCTATCCGTAGAAAATTGAAAACATTATCTGTGCGTACGTACAGACTACCATCTCACTGAAGTAGTGTAACTCATCTTCCATAAATAAATTATATGAATTATTATTAAATTACGTCTAAATATTAAATATGATACATATTTAATTAATGAAATAATATTTATTATTAAAACTTGAAGAAAGTGCATTTATTGGGACCATCGAACATAGACATGGGTGGAAAGAAAACCAATTTTCATCAAAATATTCAATTTAATAATGAAATTTTACATAATTGAAAATCTATAAATTATTAATGAATGATAAAATTTAATTTATCTATGTATATTATTATGAAATAGTTTTTCTAATTATTATATATTTCTTATATTGGAGAATCTAACATGTATGAAGCAATGAGGGACAAGAGTTAAGGGTTTCTCATCTCATTTTAATTTCTATGAAACTTATACCATATGAAAAACATATTCCAATTGTGTGGTATATATAAATCATATGAATTTATATTTTCATTAATTTCATGAAAAGTATTTTTAATTAAAAATACATATATGGTACCAAAATTATGGAGAATTTAATTCTAAATTTCCAAAGATGAAAGTGTTTATGTTACAATTTCATTTATTTTCATGAATGTCTTTGAAAAATTTCATTTGAAATAATTTATATGAATATTATACTTTGATCACTTTATATTATATACTTCTATATTTATTACTATAATTTACATGTAGCATTTCCATTTTCTTCTATTTAGTAATTAAAATAACCATGAAAATGTTTTTTAATAAAAAATGACCTTATATAATATTTCATCATACAAAATTTACTTCAATGATAATGTTATTAAATGAAAAAATTATTTAATTTTTTCTATTATCAAATTATTTTATAAATTATTTTAAATAAATATTTTAATTTAATTTCAGTGGTTAAAAAATAATGTTTATAACTTTTTCCAAACATGATATTTATGATTGTTTGAAAAAAGTGTGGAAGTAATATTACATTTAACATTTACCAAAAGAACTCATTTTCCAAAATTCAGGACTATTTTTTTATTAGGTATTTTTTTATAGGTTTCCATTTTTATTTTTAGGGAAATAATTTTAAATAAATATTATGGGAACTTTTCTCATTTAAATGATAATGAAAGAAAAAAATATTTTACATGTTTTCAAGAACAATTAAATGCTCTTGTAATTGTATTTTTTTTATCTATGTTGTGTCTATTTAATGATATTTATAATGGAATTTTGATTTATAAATGGGTAAATCTCTTATTCTGAATAAAATTAATCTATGATTATATTCAGGTAGATCAATGGAAATTGATGATTACTCACTCTTGAATTTATCTTTTTTTATCAAGGATTCATTTCATCCATATTGGGAGTGTTCTTTCAAGAATGTTGTATGTGAATAATTAAAAAGGAAGAACCTTCCTTCTGAAAACCTATGTCTAGGAAAGGAATTATAGCTTTTCAAAAGTATATCATCACTTCATTTTAATCCCATCAAGGTGTGGAGTCCTCCAAGGATATGTTTCATTGACCACCTACTTTCAAAAAATGAACTGTGAGGGATTCTGGGTTGTTTCATATTTGGAAGATCTATAACAAAAAATTGATTTGTGCCTATTCCATATTCTTTGATATGTTACATACTTGAAGGGGGAGGAACTATTGTCTTTCATTGATATGAAACTGAGGTTTGATCATTGATGGGGTCAAATTTAGTGGTAGATGATCCTGATTGGTAGGGTAATATTCCTTGTTATAATACATAGTCATAATGAACTGAAATAAATCAGGATGATTTGAAATACTCATATAAAGCATTGTTTTCTAAGGATACATGATTGAGATGTCAATTATAATCTCTTTAATTAGATAAATGAAACTACTAAGGTTTCAATTTGGTTATGTGACACGAAGTGGGTGTTTATGATTCATAATTTACTAAATGAATTTTCTTCATTAATTGGAGTTTAATTAAAAAATAATCAATGAACACATAATGGGGGATTTGGATTTCATTCTAGAGTAATTGTTTATGTTTATTTAGACATGTATCCTACAAATGTTATATTCTTTGTTGAAAATGACTTCAAAATTGTTGGAAAAATTGAATTTTAATGTTTTGACCCTTCTATGAACTATTTAGGATTGTTGGTCATTACATTGGAATTACAGAGTTATTAAGGTACACATAAAAAATCATCTAAATTATAACTCATGGGAATAAGATAATAGAAACAAATACAAGGTTGTTGTTATTGAAAATGGTTAATCTGGAAGGAATAATGAACCTGTAAAATGGGTTAAATAATATCCATTTTTTGCTAAATGAACTCTAATGGTAAGTAATGGGGTTTTCTTTGTAGTGGAAGTGGTAGTCAATGATACATTAAATGATGACATCTTTTTGGATTCTAGTGTTAATGGTGTCGAAGTGGTAGAGATGAGGTATAGTGATGATGAATCCATCTACACTCAAATTTCCCAATACGTAAAAAACAGTCAATAAATCACTACATGATGAACATCTTAGATGTACTATTTCCATGTAGAAACCTATTCTGAACTCTATGATTTATAATTAATTGAATTTTTTATCTGACAAAGAGACCAACAAAACCCTTCAAAAATCACTTATAGATTATGTTAGACCCATTATGGTATCTTTAGGTCTCATTAATGTCCACAGTACTAGGAATACTTCTTTATCATATGATTTTATTGGAGGAGGAATAACTAGAATGTTCCCCTTCATAATGTAAATAATAATTCTTTAATTTTAGTGGATTAATTTAGAATATGGATATGAAACTGTCTGATTTTTTTTCAGAATGCGGATAGGAATGAAGATAATTCATTGTTTTATCATTCGAATTCATGTACCATTTGATAGGAAAATGGTTTCATATTATATGTCGAATCTACTGATCCAAATATGAATCCTATTGGACTTTATGTTTTCTCCAATCCTGAGTATACCCCTATAGTTAATGATATATTAATGGGGGTTCATATAGTTATTCCCTATAGAATAACTCACAATAAAATTACCTTACCTCAAGGGGGATTCATCTCGAAGGGGGATAGGCCTACTAAATCCCAAAATGTTATACACCTTGATGATAAATTAAATAGTATTACTACATTTTATTCTATTACTAAAATTATATATGAGCTATATGGTATTATGTATGGTGACATTGGTTAGTCTACTAAAACATTGGGTACTTCTTCTGGGGGCTACTCAGTAGGTCCTTTGTCTATTATTCAAAAAATGATTATTGGATAATCTAATACAAAAACTCCATCAAAGAAAAATATTCATTCATGTAGAGATGATAAATAAGTTTTTGAAATCCAAAGAGAATCTGGAAACAAACACTCTTGTTGAACTAATAATGGGAAACCTAACACCAAATGAAAAACATAAATATACATTATGTTTTGGGGTTTCTAGGGTTTTTTTTTACCTTGAGAAAATTATCTCATTTAGGCTTTTTCAATAAGCGTAGGACTGACCGCCATGGACGTTCTGAGCCTAAGAGGGTTTTTACTATGATTATTTCTATTCTTGAAAATATGGAATAATAGTTGGATGGTATTAACCAAATTAGTGATTACATTAAAAGTATTTTGGGTTATTATGATTTTTGAAGGGATTTTTTTATCTTAAAGAAGTTATATAGAGCATATGGTTACTCTTACCACTAATAGTTTTGGAGTGACTCAATTTGGTTCATTAATTTTTCCTTACATTGAATACCATTAAATAAGAAAAATATGGCTTGATATTCTTTCAGTAAGAAACACAATGAATATTTCTTCACTTCTTCTTTGATATTTCAATGCTATTGTCAACCCGAATAAGAAATTTGTCATGTTGAGGTCTTCTATTTCCTCTAGTAAATTAATAGAATATACGAGGATTTAAATTTTTATTAAATGAATCTTGTGGGTGATAAATAAACATGGAATATGAAGAAAATGAATAATGTGGTTATATATAGACTGGAAAACGATTTTTTAATTGATGTGTGCCTTAAAATTTTGGGGTCCATTTCATGTTATAATATTGTAATAATCAATTCAGATACATATCTTATATTGGTAATTATTTTTACTATAGTGGGGAAGAAACCTTTACCATTCATATTTAAAAATTCTTGGATGGTTCTTCCTAAATGAAAAAAGTGTTTCAGGACACATGGAACTCCATAAATTATAGGGATGATTCCTTAGAATGTGTTCTTAATCTCAAGGTACTTATGAAAGGATTGAAAATTTTGTGTCATTGGAAATTTACCAACATGATGAAAAATATCAATCAACATGAATATTTTCTCTATATATTTCTAAATAGTGACACTAGTAATGTTTTTTATATAGGTAACGTGTAGGAGAAAATGACTATACATGATCTCAATAATCTCATAAACCTCATGGAGTGGATGATCAGAATAGTAATTTTTCTTAACTCTCTTCCATGAATCTGGAAAATTAATAAAATCCTATCTATTCTCAATGATAATGGGTTATTTCATGAAAAAATATAGGACATGGATTCTCATGTAGTTTCATTCTACATAAGTCTTTTTGACGGTCCAGTTTCCACGATTGATCATATTGAAGATGTTATTCCCAAAATCATCAATGTTGAGGTAAAGTAATATATAATTGTTTTTCATATTCTATTTCAGATTATGGATCATGTTTATGTTTAAATTATAGATTCTCTCTTAGACTATATGAATTCACTAATTATTTTTTCTCATGAGTTTTTGGAAATTATTCATTACAATTTTTCAGGCTTGTAACACATTATTTCATTGGTGGTAGTCTTACAAAGGGAATTAATGATATTTTTATCAATAATTTATAATGTGGCCAATGATAATGACATCCAAAATTGTAGACCTATATAACTTTTTAACCATATTTATAAAATCATTGGTAAAATTAATGATAATAGTATTTCTAATATTTCCAACATAATTATTTATTCAAACAAGTTTGGTTTCATCAAGGGTATATTTATTCAGTATTTTCATATTAAATCTTCTAAATGAATCAATATTCTCAAGAAGGATACCATAGGGTTTAAAAATTCTCTAAAGATTCATGTAAAAATCCATTGAAGAATTTGATTGGGTATTCATCTATAATGTTTTGGGTAATTTATTCGTTGATGACATGTTTATTAACTGTATCATAACTCCATTGGGTTCATCACATATCTCAGTTATTATTAATGATTCTAATGATGGTTTGTTTATATGTACATGAGGTGTCAGGAAATTCGATCCCACATCTTCCATCATATTATCTAATACTAATGAATACCTACGTAGAGTCCTTCCCAAATATAGAAAATGAAAATGTTCTCAAACACATATGAAATTATATAGGGCTTACTGCTCCAACACACATATTATATGATAATGACATCATTCGTTTCAATCAAGGGGACTAAATAAATATCATTAAAATTAAATCAACTATCCATCATTTTGAGCATGCTTTAGGGATGGTGAAAATTCGAAATAAATATGTCTTATATTTTGGTAAAAATGGAACACACTCATGGAATCGTGGAATCCATGGTGATCTAGGAATTATAAATGGTGAATTTAAATTCACATATCATGGTGTTCCTATGTATTTTCAAAACCCACATTTTGGGAATTTATATCAAATTCTATGTTAGGTAAAATATTTGTAGGATTCCTAGAATGAAAATACACTATCAATGGCTAGGAGGGTTAGCCTTGTCAAAAATATAGTTGTGTAAAAAATTTATATTACATTATTATTTATAAATGGTTGGTGGAAATTATTAAGTGTATTAATAACTCCCTTTATTTTTTTTTGGATTGAACGAATTATTTAAAGAAAACATGTCATAGGTTTTCAGAATCATTGATGTAGGCTAGTTGATTATGGTGGGATTTATATTATAAATCTCAAAAATCTCAAAGAGGCTCTAAAGTCTATCATCTTGTGTTGGAATATAAATGAGAAAACATAATATATGTCCTTTTTAAGATCCATATTTCTATATAGGCTTAATTCATGTAATTTAAATTACATGGAATCTCTTATTTTTAGTTCTCTCAAGAATAGGTTTTCCAACATATTTGTTTATTCTCATTGGTTATCTGGCAGTGATTCACCCTTAATTTGTTTTGGATAACTGGATAGGTGAACCAATTTTCAGTTATATTTGGTCTAATCATAATTCTTTTGAAAATGTTTTTCAATCAATAATTAATTGGAAATTTCCATAGATATTCTCATTATTATTGTCAAGGAGACAGTTTAAACAATAATTTAATGATTTTTTGGGAACCATTATTTGGTAATTTTACTCTAATTAGTGTCCATCATACATTGTTTTTTATAATGGTAAAATTAAATGGAATTAAAATAAATAGGATAAGACATTGTGATGATGATTTATTATACCATCCATATTTTCTATTTCTTCAATTCTCATGCACAACATGATGCCTACTGACGATTTTTTATAGTGTTGGTTTTATTCTTTATTACAGATGTGATATATGTTATTGGAATAAATATTACATTGATTATATTTTATTAGGATGTGTTACTGCCTCTGCCCTATTGACCATAATTGCAGATTTTTTTGAAATCTGTATTCCTCCCACATAAATTACACATGACCACCCTATATTACATTTCTATTTTATAAGAGTTATTAAGAACAAGTTTATATAATAAATAACAATGCAGGGTACTGTAAGAGATTATATTTAATGGAAATAATGATGATATTTTAGGAAATAAATAGATTATGTATGTTATCCCAAAATATAGTAAACATAAAAAATCTATAAGAATGTATTATTGTGAAATGAATTTACTATTCATCTAAAATGAATTATTTTTTATGTAAGTGATGCTCGAATATACTCAATAATTTTTACTTTAATCTTTTTATATAATGTATAAATTTCCATTAGTTTCTTTTAATAATAATATTCTTATATTTTATTATATTTATTTACTTCTATCAAATTTTATCATAATTAGTGTTTCAATAAAATGATTACAAATTAAATAAGAAGTAATTTTTATAATTTCAACTCTCTTAAGTGAATTTAACATCATCTAAAAATTTCATTTCACATGGGGAACATAAGACTATATGGGTACTTATCATCACTATTTAAGATTATTTTTTGTATTTAAATGTCCATATCATGGTAACTAATTCATATTAATTTGTCAAAAAAACACCATATACATACGGGTTTTTGGTAAATTAAATTTCATTTAATTGGGTAAAAAAATTATATTGGGATACAAATTTATATTTATTTTCTACTAAAAATTCCCTAAAACACGATGTATTATTTCATTTCTTCTATCGGTAAATTACATTAAAAAAATACATCTTCTTGTTTTGGATTTAATTATATTTTAAAAAATGACATTGCTATGAATAAATATCATCTTTTCAAAATTTTGTTTTCCCAATAAACATAATTTAGCTTCATTTTAATGTTACACCATCATGTATGGGACCCAAATTATGTTTTAAATTTAATGATATTTATAGTTGTATTTATATATTATAAAAACAGTTATTATTATTTATTTCCTGGTATGATTTAATAATTATATTATTTTGAAAAATTAAATTTTTATGTACGTAAATTTTATTTTACACTCCAATTTTATTGTTATTTTCCTTTATTAAAAATATTTTTTCGTTCAAATATTCTTAAATAGCTCCACAAATTTTTTAATTGATGTATTTTTGGAAGTTATTTTAAAAGTCTTATTATGTATTAATCAATATAACATTAACTAAAAAATGAGTAATGAAAAAACAATTTATCAGGTTTATCATGAATATATTTTCACAATATATTGTCATTCCTTCATTATGAGTCATAATCTAAAATTTCTAATCATTTCCTCTTGGAGGAACCTCATATCATCGTTTATATTATTTTCCATTTATAAATGTTTTAAAAGAATGTATTGTATATTCCCATATTTAAATGTGAGTTACTTGTGTCCTTATAAATGAATTCTTCATCTATCCTTTTATATTGGTTTCTATTAATATATATATATGATGATTCTATATTAACGAATGCACATATTAATAACATTTTATTCCCTAATAATCTACCACTTATAAAAATTAATTTTCTTCTAATGCCTTTGTCTATAAACTTCTTATATTTCATTTCATTTATTAAAAGGTGTCTATGTAGATGATCATTAATTTAATTATTTGGGAAATTATC
Source organism: Viscum album (assembly GCA_963277665.1). Taxonomy (NCBI): domain Eukaryota; kingdom Viridiplantae; phylum Streptophyta; class Magnoliopsida; order Santalales; family Viscaceae; genus Viscum; species Viscum album. Next base: position 1,702,693,473 of record OY728138.1, on the reverse strand, counting down.
AAAATAGTGATATTAATAAATTCTATATGGTAAGTTCAATAAATTATATAACAAATTGTAAAATATTTACCTAGTTGAACAAAATTAATTAAAATATATTAAATATAGGGTATTTATAAATGAAATGTTTGATAATAGAAATCATGATTATAATAAGTGGATGGTTATAAAAGACATAAAAATTAAAGGACCAATTCAGTGATAGACATTTGCCATTGTTTAATATATAAGATTATATTCAAATAATGAATTTGTAGATGTGGTATGGATTTATAATAACATGAACTTGTCACTTTTAAAAATAAAAATAAATTCATTACATGATTTTACCATTTTTTGAGTATTAATAATATGCATTTACGTTTTTTAGTGAAGTGTATTTACCAATAACGAATCATAATATCATTGGATACCTATATAATTTCTAAGAGATTATTATGTTATGATTGTTGATAAATTTTTAAATTATTTCTACTAGTATATCATCTTAAATAATATGAACCATATTTTATTTAAATTATATTTAATCATGATTGAAATCCTGTGGAATATAGAAAAATGATTTTAATTATTTGATTTGTTTCCCCAAAATTTTATATTTCTCTGGGGTATTGGGTAATGCTTTAATCTAATGAGCAATCATGTACAATGAATTACTATTAAACCTTGCCAATTATGTTACGTTTTCTTAGAGACGAGCTATGTCTTATGCTCTATATGTCATGACTTAATTTTTAGAATAAATCCTAGGATTCCATGATCATTAGATGCCACACTATTAATTCAATGATATCATTAGTTTATATGTGTTACATTACATCTATGATATCCTGATATTCCTTTTGAATCATTTTTATTACTTTTCTCCATGATTTACTCATATTATTACCTTATTGAGCATCTAAGCTATCCCATTATTATAATTTTATTTCCATTTGATATGAAGGAAATTAAAAGATATGATATTTATAAAATAGAATAATGTGTGGATAATTTATGTGAGCTATTTAAGATATACTCTATATTATGAATAACCTATAATAGTATGAAAAATGACCACTATATGATAAAATAATGGGTTATATTAGTTAAGGAATTTCACAAATTATCTAAAAAATTTATATAAAAGGTATTAGGGTTATTTACGATAGGAAATATAATAAATCATATAATAATGGGATAATTATATTTGGGTTCTTATAATTGGTATCAATGTAGTGTTTACAGAACATTAATGGTTATAATGTAATCGGTTGAGGACAATTTAAGAGTTATAAAAGTAATTATGGGTTGTAAGTTAAATATGATCATAATTTCAAAGGTGTATATAAACATTAAGGTTAATTGAGATAATATTTAATATTATTTTGTTTTTGAATTATGATTAAAGAAAATTAGTATAACCCTAAGGGGTAATTCAATATATAAGAAAACATCCTAAATTTTCCCACAATAAGTAGTATACATCCTCTCTGTAAATACACCACAATATAGCTTTTTTTATGTTGATGTCATTGGGAAAAAGACTTTCCTAGTGGTCACCATCCATAAAAATGGTGGCAGAGTATCAACCCAATCTTTACTATGTGCATGATGAGTGTTCCAATGACATTAATTTTAGCTATACAATATGGGGATATTTTCTTCAGTCAATCACATTCTTGTTATTATTTATTTAAAAGTAAATATTTTTTTAATTAATTTTCTTATGGATTATGAAATGTAAAAACAGAAATAAATCTACAATGAAATATAATGATTAAGGTTAAAGTACTAGTATTATTGTTGTATTGAGAGAGTCTTAGAATTTTAGGCAGGCCTTTTCTAAGATTATTTATCATAAATCACATATGATGTAAATTTTTCCTCACTAACATAAACAATTTTTTTTTGTTTTCTAATGGATAAAACATAAATACAATATGTCATCATAAGACTCAAAATATAAATATATTTTACCAATATGTAACCTATTGTTATTTAGTCTAGGGTGAGAAATATAATAGTTATTATTAATTATCTATCATGGATTATGATTAGTAGTGTGATTCATGTTATGTTTCCAAAGTCAAAACAGAAGAGATTGATGATTTCCAATGCTATTTTAAGAGATGAATTTAATGAAAGAAATAATTTTTAAATTCCTCTTTAAAAAATTGTGGAATAAGGAACCAAAAATAATAACTCAATGGAATTGGATGATGTTTTAACAATGTTAACTAGTGGATTAAAGCCACTAGTTTTTATGAAATGATGAAGAAATCAGTTTATACAATGAAAGTAATTTTTTTATAGTCATACAGAATATATTAATTTAGTCACCATATTTGAATGTATATATATTTAGTTATTTATATATTTTAGATATCCTTATCAAATTTTTTTAGTAAGAGATAAATAAAATAGTGTGGATGAAATTTAATCTGGGTAATTATAATATTACACCATTAGATTTCAAATTATACAATTTTATTTATAATATTATATGATTTTTTTATTGTTCTATATGAAATATAAAAAAATGAGACATTATATATTTAAAAAAATACTATAAATAAAATTACAATCTTAATAAAACCTATATTAAGTGAAATATATAACTAAGTAAAAATAACTAATATTTAAAGGATAAATAATTAATATGATTAAAATAATAAATTGATAAAAATAATAATACAACATAAAAATTATTTTTTTAAGAAAATTTAATATTAGTTATATATTTTATTCTATTTAAAAAGTCTAATTTATAAATTTTAGTATATGATTTTTATCAAAATAAAATTATTTATTCAATTTATAATATCATAATTATATAAGAACGATTTTTTGGTTTTTTATGGAAAGAATGATTTTTAGGTGAATCGTAAAAAATAATGTATTCGCCAATAAAAGATCTTTTATTATATTATAATAAAATTGGATTAAATTTAAAATTAACAAGACCTTATTAATGAATTTTTTAGTCATATTTTAAATCCTACAATTATAAAATTTCTAATTCAGTAAAACCAATTTTAACAAGTTCAATATATGTAAAACTATATTAAAAAAAACATTATTAATCTTTTTCATTAATTATAATATAAAAAGTTATAATTTGATATTTTATTTATTTTTAATCCATACAAATCATCATTTATTAAATAAATCAAATGAATTTCCTCAGAAACAACAACAAGGAGTATTTTACCCATTGTAGTCTTTCTAAAATAAACATATACATTTTCCAACAATATTTTCTATGTGTTATGTGTGATAAAATTAGATGTTTTATTTTTTAACAATCCAAATATTATTTCAAAAAAGTATTTTTATATTTGGAATCATTAGTTTAAAATAAATAGAAATGTTCTATCATATTTTTCATTATAAAAATTATTAACTTCATTAATATTTAATTAATAATGAAATGGTAAATTAATTTCAAATAGGGTTTAACAAAAATTAGTAGACTTAAAAAATGATAAGACAATTCTTCAAATGAGTGTATGAGAGATAGATTTTACAAAACCTTTTCTAACTATATTATTTTCCATTATTCAATCTAGTTGACCGTTGAATATTTACTTACCCTTTAATATTGTTATGGAAATTTCACTCCTCCCACACTTGTATCCTTTAAACACTCTCACAAAATCCTAGAATACATGGATTTCTCAAATGTACATTAAAAGGATTTTTCATGTGTTACCCAATAGAGAACAACGAAAGGGATATGTATGGTTGTCAAGTGTGGTCTGAAAATTCTCTTCTTCTTCAACCCCTAAAATCAATTCTATATATGAAATTAGGGTATCATAATTATTAATAATATAAATGAAATATATTATAATAATGGAATATAATTTTTCAACCATCCCTTATGACTATATAAAAATTTAAAACATTTTCATGTGAACACCCAGACCACAACCTCTATGAACAACATGTTATATTGTTCATCAATGCCTATCATGGATGACATTAAAAATATTTTTATGTTAAAAAATAATATTTAAGTTAAAATTAGTATTCATAATTGTAATATTGTATATATTATATATGTTAAATTAATAATAAATGTTTCTAGAAACCCCATCATCCTGAAATTATTATAATAAGGCATCAACCATCATTTGATTCCATTTATAGAAACAACATCAAACTATATAAATTATGTTATAATGGAATACTAAAGGTAATAAAAAGTATAATTCAAGTGATTATAATGATATTTAAGAACACATTAAACAATATAAATAATACTAAGGATGTTTTAGAGAAATTTTATTAATTACCCCAGGTAATTAAAAAAAGATGATACTTTTTAAAATAAATAATTCATTATTTTTATGTATGTGGTGAAAAATATAATATTTTAAAAAAAATTAATATTTTTAACTTTAATTTTATCTTTTAATGCACATTTATACTTGTTTACCTTTTTTAAGATGCATTCATTAGGGGAAATATTTTAAAATAATGTCTTTAAAATTCATATTTAATTATAAAATATTAATTTATAAAAATAAATGTTTACTCAGCAAATCTAAACCTATTTAAAATATTGATAAATGTAACTTATTATTATTATGTTATACATGAATGAATTTTCAATCATAATTTAATTTCATATTTATAATATTTCCACAACGTATTGTCTGAATGTTTTCAATGAAAATTATGCTCTAATCATTTTTAAATTGTATATTTAAGGAGAGGACAAAATAAAATGTTATATTATATATTTTTTAAATTTTCTTATTAGTTTTTATTCTAAAATAATTTATCAACTACTCTTTTATTCATTATCAATATTCTTACACATTGATGATTTAAAAATCACTATAATAGATTTGATTCTTAAATTAGTTTTTCTGGCCTAATCAGTCCCTCATAATAAAAATGATATTTCTTCTAAAGTATTTACCATTTCAAACACCAATATTTCAGTAACATCCTACCCCTCCTCATTGTATTAATAAGAAATGTGTGTGCAACTAGGATTCATGTGACATCTATAAGACTCCAAAGGCTGTCAATAAATGATAAGTTATTCATAAAAAGCTGGCGAATGATTTTCCCTTTATTTAAACAAACCAACAAATAAAATTCAACCATAACTAGAATATCTAATATATTATGCATCCGCAAATTTTTATACAACTCAAATTAAACCAGAAAACACAGGCATATCTATATAATATTAAAAATAATAATCCAATAAAAAACACAATTCTAATGTTGAAATCAACTTAGAGACTCCCAATATGCTTCAGGATCGAAATCCATATACCATTCCCATGGTATCCTGATGCATCACTAAAGAAATGAGATATATTTTCTTTACCATTGTATTTATATGAAAAATATGCCAACAAACCAAAGTTCCAATGTAGGTGGTGAGTATGAAACTTAGTAGGATTTCCTCAATGACATCATAAATCACACCACTAGGATAGAAAATATTAAAAAAGTTAAATAAAATAATTTTAAAATTTTTTATGTTTTATATATCCAAACTAAAAATGGTTTACAAACCCAAATTGATTACTTGAATGATATCAATTTCTTTTAACACATATTATATATCATTTTTCATTCTAATTTCATGGTTTCCCATGCACCCACTCATTCGTTCTTCAATGACAGTTCCATTCTCTAGGGAGGTCAGTCGTTGGTCAACCATGTTATCATATGGTAAAAAATTATATTGACCCCCGATGGAAGTCACCCCTACTATATGGCCACTTAATTATCCCCTAATGAAAACACTCTTTATCGAGGGACACATCAATGAAATTAACCCACCCTAACCATTTATACCAAATACCAAACCAAACCAATAATGCTATTCCATTTCAATAAAACATTTATTTTTTTTTAAAAAAACTATTTTTTTAAATTATTTCTATAATCATTTTTATATACATCAAAACCAACCCATAATTTTATAATCATCAATTTAAAATCACGACCCAAAATCATTTTCCCCAAATCATCTAATTTCAACAATTTCTATAACCATAAATAAAGATGTTTTCCATAATGAATTTAAAATTGAATTGAAAATTAAATTCAATAAATTTAATAAATTTAAAATCGAGAATTCATTTTATAATTAATAGGAGTTAATATTTAAGCCACCTACCTATCAAAAATATGAGAAAACAAATAATTACAGGAAACATCAAAATTCTAGAATTAAACTCCTAGAAATTTCCATAGATCTTGTTACCAAGCATAAAAAAATCCGCTCTCATAAATATTGAAAATTTAAATTATGGATTTATCCCAAACATATAAAATCCATCATTGAAATGGAAGGAAGAAGAAGAAAAAAACAGAAAACAATGAATAATGACCAGTTACCAATATATTCGGCCACCAATGCACCTATATTCTTCAATGAATTGATCTCTGATAAAAAATAAGGTATCCACTAATGAGGGATGAATATGAATCTGATTTTTGATCTATTATAGTGAAAATGTTGTTTATTAGGTAATACTAATTAGATCAGATTTCTATATCATTTTCCATAGGTCATGGTTAAGTCACATAGTTAGAAAAAACATACACTAATCATGATCAATCTAATTACACCAAAAACCCATCATATTTTTGTCTTGAATGGTTCAACAAAACCAATAGAAATCCATTTTATTCCCAACTGTAAGACATTGAATGTTTTTTCCATGGGATTAAAACAATTTTTTAAAACTGATCACATAAATGTGTTCCCTTATAAAGCCCAATTTTTCATTTGCACAGTTTCCTAGGAGGTGTTTCACGGTTTCAAATAACTTGGATCCTCCATAAAAGAATTATAAATATAACACAAATCCTAAAAACCCCTAAAATCTAATCTATTCACATTATATACATAAAATACATAAATAAAGTGTCAAGTAAAAAAAATTGGGGTGATAAATTATGCCCACCATTAGACTTTCCATCCGTGGAATGTTGAAAAAATGCTATCCTTAATGAGATTTGGCCATTTTTCACCATTAACTTCTAAAACTCATGGGTTTTCTCTCAAATCATACCATATTTTCTGAAAACCCACAATAAAATGAATATTTTTAACATAGGACATTCTATTTATTATCCAAAATATGCATTGAAACATAAACCAATAAAACATTAAACTAAAGGTCACCATGATCCAATCAAATAACATGGATTAGATCAGGTTGATACTTCTTCAGTTGGGATATAAGAAAAATATTATGCTCTGAACTAATCATTTGTGGTAAATCCAAATGATATGCCACCACACCAACTAATTATAGTATCCAAAAATTGATATGTAGTGAGAAGATAACCTTTAATGTATCCAAAAAGTTGATTTTGATTCCATGGAGAGATTCTGAAGAACACGTTATCACTAACATTGAACGAAAACTGTTATTGATGATAATCCACATATAAATTTTGATTACTCTTATTTGATTACATCATATTTCGAGTGTACTAAATCTCCACCATAGTCCCTTTCACAAGGCTTGGTCCAACCCATGACGTCTTACCTATTTCCTACCTAAAAAGTAGATAATGATAACGATTCTCATAAAATGAGTCATATGTAATCATATGTATCAAGTATTGAAAACTATTTATATATTAAAATTTTATAAACAATATGTTCTCCACCAATGAGACATAAAAAATTATTTCATAATCATGAATAATTTCTTCCAATGATTTTATCATCCTTTTGTATTTTTCATGCTTCTCAAGATGTTATTTCATTCTCATAGTCAACTCAGTCTCAAGGAATTTTTGTATGGATTTCTATAAAGGGGTAGTAAAGAATGGATTTCAGATCGATATATTCAAAAATGTAATTTTACATCTTTTTCCAATGTTTATGATATATATTTTTGGCAATTCGTACACCTTATCAAATTCTAGAATAAAGGTGAAATTGGATCACGTTGTGATATGATCCAATATCACCAATATATAATTTTGTTTCTAATCCATCAATGGTTTACATGTTAAAAATAAATAGCTATCTTCTTTCACTTCCACATGGGAATCATTAAAGACTTCAGCATACCCTCTGGTGATTGGTTCTCTGTTGTAACCTGCAGACAACTGAGGCATCTCATATTATTCTCATCCGCTATTTTTTTCATTCCCACCCTCCAAAATGATGTTTCATTTCATTATACATATTTTTTATTCAAGGATGAATTACCCATCTCATTTGGTGGTAAATATTATGATATTGTTCCAAACAAGAAAGAGGTATGACCATATTATCTAAAAAACACAACCATTATATTCTATCATTATTCCATCCCTAAATGGTCTCAAAACAACTAGGTTTTTAACTCATAGAAACACATGCATAATTATATGTATGTGACTCTTTAACATTATCAAAAAAATCTAGAACAAAAGAAACCTGGAATAAAACTAAATCACTACCTCAGCCTTTAGAATCCAAGTGTTTGTTGGCTATCACCGACATAATCCACCATTGATCTGAAGAATCTTTCACCAAATTAAAATATAAATTCCCAAATAATACAACTGTCACGAAATTTAAATTACCATATGTAAAAATCAAGTTGAAGTCGAAACTTTTAGGATACTCCATCCACATTACAAGTATTAAATACATATTTCAGTAAGGGAAAACATGATTCAAGAACATATGATCAGTAAAAAATATTAGTTTCTCACCAAAGATAAAGTGAAGACAAATATCCAAATATTCTTCCAAAAATATAATTACATGTAATTTGAGTGGTAGATCTCCCATGCAACGATAACTATCACCATCCATAAGAAACTACAATATCTTTATGCATGAGAACACACCCCAACCAAAATCCTAATTCATCATAATGCACAATAGAACCATGTATTCATTCTAAAAATAAAAATATTAGTGATGATTTAGTATGAACATAATACTACTAAATAGAATAATAAAATTTATCACTACATTGAAATGTTACATCGTTCATTTTCTATATATTCATTGATGAAGAATGTCAAGGAAAATTGGGAAGAAAACATTAGTAATAATCAGCTGGTCCAAGGAAACTTAACACCTCAAAGAAATTATTTGGTGTTTTCTATTAGAATAGAACCTCTATCTTTTATGAATATATAGAAACACCTTTTTCTAGTGACAACATGGCCAATGAAATATAAATATTATATAGAAAATTACACCTTTAAATTTTAGCATATAGGTTATGATCCCAAAAGATACCCAACACTATCTACATGTGTTTCTCATGGTCAACATTTTTCCTGGAATACTCTAATATGTCATCCACAAAAATTGACACAAACGAATCTATATACCGTTAAAATATATGATTCATAAATTTTTTAAATATATATGGTAAAATAATAATATGTAATGGAATAATAAAATTTTTATATTGTACATATCTACTTCTGAAATATGTGTTCTAAATAACCTCCTTTAAATCACAAAATTGGTGATTTCATGAAAATAAGTCAAATTCTGAAAACCACATGGATCCCATAAATTTATCAAATAGATCATCGATGAAAGTAAGAGGATTTCAATTCATTATTTTAACTTGATTAATCTTCTGATAATCAAAGAAAAATAAGTGATCTATCAATCTATTCTACAAAAGAATTACTGTTTCCCCTTGATACATACTATGCTGACTAAAAAAATTTCCATCTGACAAATATAACTATACATTAAATTCACTTAATTATATTGGTGTCATCCGGTCTGAAAGAAGTGATATATTTCTAGTCCCTAGTAAAAGAGTAACAATAAAAATTCTCTTGAATTTTGGGGGGAAATGATGAGAAATTATTAGTAAAAAACATACTCAAATAAATCAAAACATGTTCTAAAACCTATATTCTCACTCTCATCAAAATATTAAAAGGTTGCACCTACCAACTAGTATGAAATAGTTCAAATCACTGGTTCCATGAATCATTTTACAGATGCCTTTCCATTCCAAATAATATAAATATATATCCGATGCCATTTTCAGTTGATAAGTTATCCCTTCAGGTATAATAATGTTTGTGAGCTTTGAAAATTTTCAACCAATACATAACTATGATTAAGTCACAAACATATATCTCAAGCATAGTTAAATACCAAAGTAAATCAACCCCATAAATAGTTATAGAACATGCATTGAACAAAAATGATTGATATTTTCTTTAACCATGAGAAGTTCAATGTTTAATTTAAAAGTCATTATGACAACAGTAAAACCCATAAGATCAAAAAAATGAGAATAAATAAACAAATTTGGTGAAATTATATCAAATAAATCATGTATAAGGGTATAATTTAGAAGAATAATATCTCTCATCATCTAAGGTCCAGATTGATTAATCATAATCACATGATCATCTACATACGTCTTCTTACTCAAGGGACGTTTCTCTTTTCTTACCCTATTAGATTTCAATATTTGAGGAGTCATGGTATTCCTTGTACAACCATGTCTTCCTCAGTTCTTCATAATGGATCCGGTCTACTACACTCTTCCCATCGATGCATGTGCTTTTTCTAAAACATATGTTGTGTCTCTAGATGCAATCCTTGGATAAATGCAACTATATCATTGAATAATCACCAGCTACTTAATATTTCATTATCTTAGTGGTTATGTAAAAATAAATTTTTATATACTCTAAATAACCACACATAAAATATCCATGATTAATATTTCATTTATGAGGATGATTCACTGATCCCACCTTACGAATCAAAGTCATACCCCACCATATGAATAAGTGTCCCTCTTTCTCTTATTCTCAACATTTGTGTTCCAAATAGCTCCCAAATTTATCAACTTTATTCTTACAACCATATTATATCAAATATATATTTCTTCCACTATATATATATTTTCTATATCAATATAATCAACTATATTAATAACCAAAATATTTTAGTGAATCTACGTCCTTACCCCAAATTCGAAAATGATATCCTTTAAGAATGAAATTAAATTAAATTATAGTGAAAGGTGGACTAAATTATTTAATTTATCAATGTAATTTATCAGTTAGGTATTTTGTGTTTGGAACTAAATAAATCCATTATTCTAGAAATTTTTGTCATCTTAGGAGTAATTTTTTTTAAATTCTTCAACACACTCTTATACAATTCCTCATTGTAATTTATCCTGAACCATTAAATACTATAATTGGCATGCTAGATCCTCAAGATTGTTTTTCGCAACTTTTCTTTCCACTAAGCTAGTATGAATTTGAATTTAATGATTTTATTTATCCAATTTATCCCTAATTCTAGTTTTTATGGTTTTATATGACACTGAATATTGGGTTGATTTTTCTTTAGGAACTGAATGTAAGGGTCGAATCACCATTGTCAATCCATTATATTACCTCTATGCATGGATTGAAAATCCTATACGATACTCAAAACCAAAAATTGGTTAACCTGTGGCTTTGTTGAAACCACATCTTCATCATCCTCATCCCATTGGTTCTTATAAAACATTCTCGATTTCATTTTATATGACCAAAAGAAAATTCAATTTAGTGTCACCATAGAAACCAAATTATTAGTAGTTTATATTTTTACACATAAAACATATAACAACAAGGACCCCCAAAATTCATCAATTTTTTTCTCAAACAATGCTAGAAAATTTTGCCATGTTTTTTGAAAATCAACCTACATTAAAATATTTTAAAAAAATATTATACTTTCTTCATCAAATCAAAAATCATTACATAAAATGACTTATGCCCTCCATGTTTAATGTCATTTCTCTCAATTCATATCATTATATTCACATCTTTTAAACCCACGATGACGAGGTTATGACACTTAAAAGCTTCTCCAAACACTCATGTACTCGGAATCCTTGTTAACATAAAGTTCAACATAAATAGGTTAGTTATTTATTTTTATACCCTATATTTCAATTAATTATGATCATAATCCATGATAACATCCCATGAGATATACATCCACTAATTATAAACCATTCAACACTAAATGAATTAAGGAACTACCATGAATGATACCATTTGTAACATCCCTCCCCTTCTCACTAGATTCAAAAGTGATTTGTGTGCTACTAGGCCTTAGGTGAAAGCCCCAAGACACTAAAACCTTGCTATAAATTCCATGGGATTCTTAAAAAAAGGGGTATTATTTTCCCATTTAAAAAATAACCTAATTAAAAAAAATAAAAAATAAAAAAATAAACCATGATGTTATGAATGAGTACAAGGTAATACACCTCAAAGTAAAACGAAACCAATACAATCCGAACCATATAAGAGTACAATGTGAAAACCAGGACTAGAAGAACTAAATGGCATGCAAGAAATAAAGACACCAAGACCTATATTTCACCAAGATCCAACTCCACATTCCATACCCATCTTATCGTGATGCATCACTAAATATATGAAATACCTTCTCATTACCTTTTTTTTGATATACGACATCTAAAAATACAATAAAGATCCCAAAATGGGATGGAGTATAAAACTCAGTTTGATTTCCACAATGACTTTCTAACTCATGCCACTATGATAAAACATGTTTGAATATTTATATAAAACTTTTTTGAAAAATTAAAGTAGTTTATATAAAAAGTCAAATAGTTTTCCAACCCCAGAAAATTTCCAAGGAAGAAATAAAACAAGTCATTAAAACATATTAATTATCATATGGAATAACCATTTTGTGATTTCAAACATAACCATGTATGCTACTCATGTGGTAGTTTCATACTCATGAGATTTCTCTCATCTATCTAAAATGTCGTCATAATGTAACAAATACAAATGTAACCAATTTAATATACCCCTTATTCATGGTCATGCCAGTGTACCGTAATGGTACATGAACCTTATATATGTTAATTTTAATTAAAATAACTCACACTAACAATGAATTAATAATACTATTCCAAACATACAATTATATGTCTTTTAAATAAAAAAAATTAATTTTATTGAAAACATAAATTTTGTTGAAAAAACTTCTCCATGGATCAAAATTAAACCATAATTTTAAATTCACCATATTGAAATCATTAACTAAAAAAACATTCCAAAAAACCTTCCAATTTCAATTATTTCACAAAACAATCACTAAAGAGGGTTTACTTCAATATTTAAACATAAATATAAAAAATTAAATTTACTAAATTCCTCTAATTTTAAATAAATAATTAATGTTATAATGATGTGGAGTAGAGAGTAAATCCACCTTCCACCTAAACATAGGAAAAAGTGATGGACAAAATGAAATTCAAAAAACCTCTCTTGAATCTCGTTGAATGGTCTGTAAGTTATGTTTCCTTACAAATAAACAAGAATATCTCTTCATTAATGTAATAAAATAGAATTGATTATTCACAAGTTGACATAATACATGATTCAAAGAGAGTAAATAAGAAGAAAAATTATAAAATAATGAAAAATGTTCAATTACCAAAAAAGCATGCCTCCAACACTCGTAAATTTTTAAGAACCAATCCCTTATCAAAAGGAAAGGTCTCCAAATCCTATGGATGAAGAAGAATTTGGGTTATGATAATTTTAATGGAATAACAAGGGATTTATTATGTAATATAAATATATTGAAAATTTCATGATCTATTTTTCCCCCATAAATGGATAGGGGGAATAATTAGGAAAACTATACCCTAAACAGAACCATAAAACACCAAACATATGGTTGGATCACATGATTTGATAAACTATGTTCCAGCCATGTTATTAACCACTCTCCAAAATTACATGGATCCTTTAAGGAATTCACATCATTGGACCAAACCCTGAACCAATCTGTGCACCTATACAACTCCCATTGATTTACTTCTATGGTTTCTATGGAGCTGTTTCATTATTTCTAGAAACCATGATGAAAAAATACGCCTCCAAAAAAGCCTAAAATTATTCCAAAACACATCCAAACATCTAAAAACATAACTTAGTCACTTTATATACATAAATATAGGATAATGTATCTCAAATTGGGGGTCTTATAATTTCTTTTCATTGATTAATGGGTTATCACAATATGACCATACATCAATTGATTAGAGAAATTATTGATATTAATATATACCATTAATCTACATGATGTAAATACCTTACTCTATATTATCTTAATTAATGTTTATTTACAAAGAATTATTCATAATATCATTGGATAGTCATTTAAATTAAATGGGTTTATCATTTTTGGATTATTGGTGGCTTTATGAATGTTCCCTTATATGATACCATTTTAAATGATTGGAGACATATATTATTCCAATAGATTCTTATGATAATAGAAATAATGTGGCACAAATATGTATTAATTTTATTATATGTATTTTTAAACCAAAATAATATGTATTACCACTAAAATGGACAATGTTTCCATATCATGAGATATGAAATATAGTGCTTGTGATGTTAGTATAACATCCTATGTTACGTGGTCTATGCAGTGTGTTTAGTATAGTGATTATGATGGTATATGTTTTCTTATTTCCACATTCATATGATTCCTTGATCATTAAATGTATCTTTTTATTTTCTATACTCCCATGTGTCTATTTATTTTCCATTTATATAATGATATAATGATATGCCTCTTGTCTTATAAATATAATTTTCCATCATGTATGACTCTGATTATTCCCTTAGTGAGATTTTGAACTCACCGAATCTTATATTTCAATTTCTTTAGTATATGAAGAAATGATATATATTTAATATTATAATAGGAGAATATTAATTTGAGAATTTAGGTAATATGTGTTATATGATTTATTTAATATGAGTTTCCTTTAGTACTAAGGAAAAAGTATATTTGATAAGAAAGACATATTATATATTTATAATAAATTTTTCATATTTATTCAAAACACTAAACAAAACTAGTCATCAAAATTTATGTAATGTAATATTTTCAATATTTAATTTAGTTATTGTATATTAAATTATGGTTTTTTATATGAAAGGGTATAAATCAAGTGAATGTTATAGAGAATATGAGTACACATTCTTTATGTATAATCATTATTTCATCAAATATGATTGGGTTCCCTTGGTTTTTTACAACTATAGAAAAAAACACATTTTAATTTTTTATAGAATAATGATTGTACTTTTTTAGAATATACAATCCATGATTATTTCAAAAATACACCACTGTGTAATAACACATCACTTCCAGAATTAGGAAATATATTTATAAAACATTCACGATCTGTCCCCCAAGGCCCATGTCATGAATAACCCCAAGCTGACCTTCCATAGGGTAGGGGCTGGTGACTAGAACCGAGAAAGAATATCTCAAAAATGGAAGGCATTTGCTTTTAAACATGTACAAACACACAACACAAACCAAAGGTAAAAAGAGAACTGAATACAAGACAAAAACCACAAAAGAATATACAAAGTGTCCATAATAAATGCCCAAACCACATTGTAAAGTACAACTACAATAATTTGTTGGATCGAGACCCTACCTGAAGGGTAGGTGAAGGGTAGCTCTCTATATCCATAGTAGTATGCTAGTCTATCTATTCTGAAAGAGAACCACATGGTCGTGGACCACCAAGGCCTCTATCAAAGTGCATGTCTGTCTGGTCTCACTAAGCACCACCTGGTCCTAGACAATGAAGGTCTTCAACGAAGCATCGATCACCCACACATGACACAACCTGTGCGGGTGAATCCTGTGAAGGGTTGAGTAACAAAATACTTAGTAGGGAACCCAAATAACAAAGAAAAGAGCAAAAATGAGAGTATGAACAATGTACTTTCAGTACACCACTGAGGAGAGTACACCAAGTACACCAAGTACACCAATGAGGAGAGTACACCAAGTACACTAAGTACACCATTGAGGAATGTAATCTAGGTACCCAAATTACACCACTGAGGTGATGAAACAAATTACACTAAGTACACCAGTGAGGTGAGTACACCAAGTACACTAAGTACAACACTGAGGAGAGTACACCAAGTATGCCATAAAGTTGAGTACACAAAGTATACTAAATATACCACTGAGGTGAGTACACCAAGTACACCAAGTGTCAGCTCTTGTATGTATAATCTAATGTATCGAATTAAAGACCATCAGTCACAACACTTAACACCTTGGAATTTAAATGTAATCATCCAATATGAGTGTCATGGGTCCTCTGGGTCACAGAGAACCACATGTAGCAGATCCACATAGGGTCTCTTGGAGGTGATCCACATAGGGTCGCTAGATGTTGATCCACACCCGGTCACTAGGAGATGATCAAAATAGGATATATAGAATCTCTTCCACACATGGTCGTTAGGAGCTGATCCATACATGGTTTCAAGAATCTTATACACATAGGGTTCCTAGAAGCTGATTCACAGAGGGTCATTAGTCTTCAGGATATACTCAGCCATAGGTTTCCCACACGTAACACACTTCATTTTGGGAGAATATACTCCTCAATACATTTTTCATATTTTTTACTACCACCAAAACTCTTATAGATTACGATAAGAGGACAATATTTTCTCAAGTGTTCTAACACCATAGACAACGCATCAATTAGATGCCTAATCTGAATGATATTTTTGTTTTAGTAAATAGTGGGAGATTGTGTCTGGGCTTAGTCTTACTCATTCGGACCAACCTGACCATCCCAGACCAGGGGTCCAGCATGAAACGATCTTATTCGGCCAACCTAACCCACCCTGGTTTGGGATTTGGCAGGCCCAGTCTTCCATGGCTAGTGGGCTAGGCCCATTGGGCCTTGCTAGACCCGGCTCAGTCTATCCTGGCCAGTGGCCAGCGGGTCGGTTTACTCCAGCCTGGGCCACTAAATAGGGAGGGAGTGAAAAGTCACAGAGAACACCCAATGAATGATCTAGGTCCTTTTTCATGTTGAACTAGATGCATGCATGTTTGTGGGTCATGAAGAAAAAAGGAGTTTAATAATTAATGAAAATATGTCCCATTTAACCCACATTACTAACCACCCCGCAAGAACACTGATACACAGATCAACTTGTTTGTGGGTTACTCTATGTTAGTTATTTATAAAGATGAACGGCCATTAAAATAAAAACGGTAACCCCTACCTTGAAAAGGTTCATTGTTGGTGTTGATCCATTCAAAGTAGTTGGTGTTAGTCAATCTATATCCCTGGATCATTTCTCCCATGTGTCGTTACCTCTTTCGGATTCATCGACATTCTTTGTTGGAGAGAAATCATGTGTTGTCCGTCAGGTAAATTCAATCTCCGATTCTCCAACCTGTTATCACATTAAAAGAGAAATATGTCAGAGTGTTTCTATTACGCTGCGTCATCACCTCGTTACATTGTTTCATTTATGAAAAAACATGTCTAATATGCTTTAGTTAAAGAGTTTCTTTGATAGTTCATTTATATATTGAAACATTCAGCTCATTTCTGCATTGCAATGAAAATTTTTTTTTTGAACAAAATAAACGTTCTAATTTTATATTACTTTTTTTCCTAAAGCTTATGAAAATTATCTTTTTAACTCAACTCACATCGGTTGAGGATAGGTCTATTTTTAGGTAATTTCATAATTTCTGATGTAACGGTGCCCTAGGATTTTCAATCCGGGCACCCGTTTTGATGTTGTCAAAACCACACACACGTTCCATCTTAATTCACTTAAAAAAAGTTCAAAAATTATAATTCACCCTCAACCCACGCTTTTGGAGGTTAAAATCCATGTAAGTGTTACGCACCCTCATGAGATCAATGGTACTCTTGGATTTCTAATACGAGTTACTATTTAGTAGTTATAATAATTTTAAAATAAATTAATTGTTACTTAATTATTTTATTTACTGCCAAAAACTAACTTCCACTATTGGCCCGTTTCGGCCAATGTTATTCTCTTACTAAGGAAATAATTACCTCACAATGTCAATGGTGGTCTCATATTTTCATTCTAAGTCACTAATCATGATTTATAAGCAATTGAAAAGTAAAATAATTTTCTTTAATTTTTTTACTGTTATGTCATTTTTGGGTTTTCCTCACTAGAGGCATGTGCCGACAAAACTTATGTCCTGCCTAGGGTGAAAACACTATCCTAAATGCAATGGTGCCGTAAAAGTTATGATATAGAAAACCATATAATATTTATTCAACATTTTCTACAAAACCGCTCTAGTGTGCTATTTAAAAGATAACATTTTTAACGGATAATTCCGAGAACTTCGGGCCTCGTAATCGCACACCATATCGATACCTGGTATAAAAATAATCCCATTTAATTAAAAAATATTCATGGAATTTCAGGGTATTCCAATAATCCAACCTTTATGGATTTACATCTCGTAAGATAAAATAATGTATAAACAAAAAAATGGGTTACTGGTCATGAATCTGAGCCTCCGACTCACAAGTTCTCTCCTAGAGATTCTCGTGCTGCCAAAGAATAGGAACTAGGGGAATCGAGCATCCAAAAGGGATCCTCCCGTATCGATCCCTGATCTCTACCAGAATCTCTACAAAATTCACCCTGTCATCAAAACTCTAGAACTTAGAGGCATTTTAATCCCTCAACTAAACTCTGCTCTAAGGTATTTAGGATGTGGGGGGACTCGATGAGTTGCTCAATGATAACCCATATTGTACTATTTCTCCTATAAGTACATGGAAAACCCATCATGAGGTCCATTGAAATCCCATTCCACATCCACTTTGGTACCCTGTGGTGATGTGTTAAATCTGCGTGAAACTGATGCCAAGCATTCACATGATGACAAGTGAGGCATCTGGAAACAAACTCTTCCACTAAATTTTTCATCCCCGACCACCAGTATGAATGTCTTAGGTCCTGGTCCATCTTGGCCTCACCTGTATGCACCACTAAAGGGGATGTATGGAACTCTCTCAACAACTACTTCTGAAACTCCATTGATAATATGGTGCATCCTCTGAAAAGGATGATGCTCTCCCCACATTTAGAATATCAATCAGGGGCATGACTTGTAGAAATATGGGCACATGTAGTCTTGTAGCTAACATATCTGAGTTGTGCCTCCCTAAATCATTGTAAGAGTGTAGGGGAAACCACCATTGACTGATGATAAGCTGCCTCATCCCAATCCAAAAAGGATAGATGATGTTATGATGACTGCTTTGAGGCCTCGTTCTATAGCTGGGAAATTGATATCCTACTAAGATCATCTTCTACCATGTTTCCCTCCCCAGAAGTATAGACTATCTCGATGTTATACATATGGAGGATCAATAGCCAACAACATTTTCACATATTGAGATCCTTTTGAAAAAAAAAGATATATTTGAGACTACTGTGGTCATAGTGGACGATGAATCATTCTCCCAGAAATTAGTTTGGCTACATCATAAGTGTGAAGACCTCTACTACCAAAAAGGACATGAGTTTCATAGATCTATTCATGGGATCTCAATTTTTGTGAGCCATAAGAAATCAATAATTTCCCTTGTATCTAGACACAACTAATCCTGGTTCCTAATGTGTCACAGAACACCATGTAATCAGTTACCACTTCTAGAATCATCAAGATAGGAGAACTCGTCAAGCTCTGCCTTATCTGCTGAAATCTCTACTAGCATAATTATATCCACACTAAGGGTTTTAACTTATTTTAAATGTCTTCATGGGTGCAACTACACTAGAGAAGTCAGGTATAATCCTCTAATAGTACCCAGCCATCCAAAGGAAACTCTACACCTCGGTAACTCTCTTGGGTGGATCCCAAGAAAGCAACACCTCTTTCATGGAAAGATAAAACATAACCCCAAGTTATAAGATGAAATGTCCTTGGTGTTGGACCATTCGAATCAATTATTCACACTTCGATAGATTACAATAGAGCTGGTGCTCTTGGAGTGTGACCAGAACCATCATTAGGTGTATCATGTGCTCCCCCTCTAATGCCGAATACACTAAGATTTCATCAATGAAGACCACTAAAAATTGGTCTAGGTAAGGGTGGATGATCCTAATCATGAGTCCCATGAACATAGGAGGTAAATTCATCATGCAAAAATAAATCTCTAACTACACATATTGGTCGTAGAAACATATGAAACCCATCTTTGAGATGTCCTCATCTCGTAAACGATGTTGGTGATAGCCTGATCTGAGGTCCATATTTGAGAACCATCCATCTCTATTTCACTTATCAAAGTGGTAATAAATCCTTTGAAGAGTATACTTTTTATTCATGGTCACCTGGTTCAGGCCTTGTAAGTCCACGCATAGCGACAATCTTCTGTCTACCTTCTGGGATAATCACACTGGGGATGCCCATGAAGAAATGTTGTGCTCTAAAAACCCTTGCCTATGAAAGTCCTCTTACTATACCCTTAGCTCGTCAGGCTCTGTGGGTTCTATCCGATATGTAGGTGATGATATCGATATCAACCCAGGGTATATATCAAAGAATAAAAAACCATATCTATGAATAATTAGTCTTGGAACATTTTCTAGAAAGACTTCATCATACTTGTCCAAGCCTCTGAGAGTGAGGTCGGTTTCCTGATTTCCCACTGCTGACATCCAATGGCTCTATCTGCCCATCCATAGAACTTTCAACCACAATGGTTCCCCCAACACCCTAGAATAAGTAGGAATGTACCAAAAAATAATATTTTCTCAGATGTCCATAAACACTTCTCGCTAAGAGGTCCAAGACCTGAAGCACTGATTGTAACATATTCATCAAGTATCTTGAAAAGTCAGTATGCCTCGATGAATTCAAAGATACATAAAAGTCATCCTAATGATGTTATATAAACTCTTTGGAACACATATCCTGGAGATTTTATGGGAATATCCCCTTCTTTGAGAGAGGTTCCCAAGATCTGTCCATGAAAAAGTCACCTCATCATAAGATCAGGTGATCTATAAGTTTTCATCGCCCTACTGTGCCCATATAAGGCTCACTCCTAGGACTACCATCTCATCTGATGTTTCCCTGACATGATGAAAAAACTCAGTCACCACCTCAACCATGTCCTTAGCCTCATGTGGTTTAGGCTCACCTCGGAACCTAAGGGGTCTCGGTGACTGAGACTCATGTAAGTCACTGAACCTATATGTATCCTTTTCCGATAGCACCAGTGGTAACTACTAACCAAAGGGCGGTGCAAAAGATGGGACACTACCAGAATGTTCCATCTCGGGCAACGATCCTTGTACCGAAGCCTCATTCATCTGTCGACTATCCTTGTAGTCACACCCGTGAATCCTCAAGGTATGGCTGCATGGAGGAATCATGAATGAGATAAAGATGAATCATGATTAATAGATTATAATAGGTGAGATGAATATGAATCATAAAGATCATGAAAAAATATTTGAAGATGCATAAAACATGTATTTTCATGTACTGAGTTGGAAAAGATAAATCCAGGGCCCTGGTGTATGAATACATCATCCTCCCCACCAAAATTGGAATCCTTGACCTGAATTCTGAAATCAAAACACTTAACAATGTTTCCTCATAAAAATTTAAAGACTCTTTGTTATTTGGGTAGAACCTACTGCCTATGATACCACTTTTTCCTGACCTCCCCCAGTGCCTGTGTTGTGAGTAACCCCATGCTTGCCTTCCATAGGCCAGTGGCTAGAGACTATAACTGAGAAGGAAAATCCCAAAAGGGAAGAAATTTCCTTTTATAACTATACATACAAAGACAACACAAACCAAAAGTAAAAATGGTCCAGAATACAAGCTCGAAACCACAAATTAATGTTCAAAGGGGCTAGAATACAATCCCAAAACCAAAAAGTGAAGTATAACTACCCCAGTCTTTCCACTCATGACCCTAAATAAAAGGTAGGTGAATGGTAGATTCTTGTGGCTATAATAGTGCGCTAATATATCCAATCTCATGGAGAAGCCCCTGGTCTCAGACCACCATGTTCTACATCGAGGCATCCATCCATCCCATCTCAATGAACACCACCAGGTCCTAGACCACCATGCTCTTTGTCAAAGTGTCAGTCACTTTCATAGGACATGAAAATTGTGGGAGAACCCCATACAGGGGTGAGTAACACAATACTCAGTAGGCACCCCAAACTACAATGAAAAAACTACAAAGGAGAGTATACAGAAAGTACTTTTAGTACACCACTGAGGAGAGTACACCATGTACACAAAGTAAAACACTAATGATTGTAAACAAAGTACAATAGGTAAACTTCTGAGGAAAGTACACCAAGTACCCTAAGTACAGCATTGAGGTGAGTACACCATGTAAACTAAGTATACCATAGAGGTGAGTACACCAAGTACAAAAAGTACACAACTGATGAGATTACACCTAGTAAACTATGTACACCACTAAGGTGAGTACACCATGTACACTAGGTACAACATTAAGGTGAGTACAACATATACACATAGAGTCTGTTCATGTAGGTATAATCAAATGTATAGAAAGAGACGCCATCTGTCACAATACGAAACACCTTGGACTACTGAGGTACTTATCCTAGACGAGTAATGTTGGTCTGGTTGGTCACATAGATCCTCTTGTAGTAGATCCAGATTGGGTCTCTTGGAGCTGATCCACATAGGGTCGCTGGGAGATAATACACATAAGGTCGTCAGGAGCCGATCCACATAGGATATCTATGAGCTTATCTACATAGGATAACTTATATCTGATCCACATATGGTCATTAGGAGATGATCCACTCAAGGTCACTGGGAACTGATCCACACAAGGTCTAGTATTCAGGTATGAGCCAGCCACATGATTCCTGCACCTAACATGCTTGATTCCAAGATAATATACCCCTCAATCCATTAGTCATATCATTACATCCACAAAAACTCACATAGATTATTTCCAAAGGATCGCATCATCAGAAGGGTTCCAACTCCACAGACGTCACGTCAATTGAACGCTCGGTCTAAATGTAATTGGAATTTTAGTAAACAGGTGTCGTTTGTGTCTGGGCCTAGTCTGACTTGGTTAGACCGGCCTGACCAAACTGTCCTGAGGGTCCATCAGGATCAGGACGTATTCAACCAACACAACCCAACCTGGTTTGGGTTGAGGCTTTCTCGGTCCAACCTACCCATCAGACCAGGCTGATTGGGCCTTACTACACCCTGCTCGGTTCGGCCGTCAGTCCATCTCGCCAGGTCACCCAGAAACCCAAATCTATAGAACCCACCCTAAAATGGTGGGCCTATTGTATCTCCTTTATTGGGTTGCCCATCATTCAGGCTTTATCCCAACAGCCTAGTGCGCAACAGTCGGATGATTTACTCCAACCCGGGCCGCTCAGCGGACCAGTTCTTGCGCCGAGGCCTAGCCCGCATGACGATCTAGTTTCCTTCTATCTCAGGATGCACCACCTCCCAGATCATTCCCTATCCTGACCTCTTGATCATCTAGATTCCTCCAAATAGGTGTGTGTGGTCAGTTACAACACTACCATTCTCCCAGTCAACGCGTCATAAGCTGCACTGATCCTCTCCCCGCGATCGGTTTCTTGGGGGTCATTTGCTGCATGAACGAGGCTGATCTACATGGCTAATACTGATTTATGATGCTGTTGTGGGTCTACCTCTACCAGTCTATCATGGTTTCATTCCATGGAACATCACCTACAACCATGGCCATGGTGATAGGGGTTCCTCTCTAATTACAGCCAGGGGGCTACTACCATACTGCTTCTAACCATCAACCTAGGTGCTGATGGCCATTGCTGCCATAGTGGTGCGCTACCAGCGCATTTCCTTCCTCATACCACCACAATTGTTGTAGTGAAACCTGGTGTTGCCACCATGGTCGGTCTCCACGTCCTTGTGACGCTGGTGCCGTTGCTAGCATGGCCACGGTACATTCACTTGGAACTTCCACAACCAGTGGATAATCATCACTGCACCATGAAGAACGAAGAGGGAGAGAGAGGTCACAAAAAAATCCCAACAAATTATCTGGGTGATTTTTTGTGTAGACATAAATATATTCAAAGTAGTGGGTCACAAATCAAAAAGTTGTAGTATAATTAAATAGAAAATATTACCCCCTTATCGCACATCACTAACCACCCTACAAGAATAATGAACCATGGATCAATGTATTCGAGGGTTGGTCTGCATTGGTTGTTTTGGAAGAAGAATGTCCATTCAAATAAAAATGGTAACACCTACCTAGAGAAGGTTATTCATTGGAATTATTCCATTAGACACTATTGGCATTCAATGATCTCCAGTCTTAGACCCATTCTCTAAGGTTTCATCGCTGCATTCTGATTCGTCAAAATTCTTCATTGGATATAAATCCTTCGCTATCCATCATTAAAATTCCATCTCATATTCTCCAACCTGTTATCTCATAAAAAGAGAAACGTTTTAGAATTTATATTATACTTCATCATCATGTCATTAC
Organism: Viscum album; assembly: GCA_963277665.1. Lineage (NCBI taxonomy): Eukaryota > Viridiplantae > Streptophyta > Magnoliopsida > Santalales > Viscaceae > Viscum > Viscum album. The sequence goes on along the minus strand of OY728138.1, from coordinate 1,702,669,078 downwards.
ATTGTTTCATTTATGAAACAGAATGTCTACAATGCTATAGTTAACGAGTCTCAATGATGTTTCATTTTTGTAATGAAACAGTGGGCTCAACGCTACATTTCTGTGAAACAATTCTTTTCAATAAAATTAACTTTTTATGTTTATATTTTTTTGTTAAATGTATAAAAATTAAGACTTTCCTTGACCTGTGCCTGTTGAGGTTAAGTCCATTCATATTTAATTTTTTCGTTCTATATGCAGTGGTGCCCTCAGATTTTAAATCCGCACATCCATTTAAATGTTGTCCAAACCACGCAGATGAGCTATTTTAATTAATTTAATAAAGTTCAAAAAACTATATTTCACCCTCAACCCATACCAGTCATGGTTAGGATTCTAATAATAGAAAAACAACCTCACAAGCTCAACAGTACTATCATATATCCAATATCATTTAGTATTTAGGAGTTATAATGATTCGAATAAAAAATAATTGTCAAATAATTATGTTATTTATGTTCAAAAACTAACTTTCACTGTTGGCACATGATGGACAACATTTGGATCTCCCTAGGAAAATTATACCCTCACAAGCTCAATGGTGGTCTAATATTTTCAATCTGATTCACCACTCATGAGTTATTATCATTTGAAAAATATAATAATTTTATTTATTTAGTTTGTTTACGGTTATTCCATTTTTAGTTTTTTCTCATTAGTGGCCTGAGCCGACTTAACATTGGTCACTCCTAGGGTAAAACATCCATATTGAATGAAACAGTGACATCATATTTATGATCTTGGCCCCATTTAATAGCTATTACACTTTTTATGTAAAACTGCTCAAGTGCACTATTTAAAACATCACATATTTTGATTGATCATTCTAGGAACTCCAGGCCTTAGAATCACACACTATCTCAATGCATGGTCTCAAAATAATACCATTTAATTTTAAAAAAAAAATCAAAGAATTATTGGGTATTAAAAAAATGATCATCTATAACCAAAAAGACCTTTTCTATGATCCATGACTGTATTACCCTGTTTCTATATTAGCATACAAACACCCAATATAATAGCCTATCACCTTTTTTATATTAATGGATCTAAAAAATGTGAGGAACGCAGTTTCATGGTTACTATCCTTGTTAAGAATCAGCCAATAATAAGAAATTTATTATATTAATGTGATGGACTTAATGAACTTGTTTTATACATTATTGGAATAGAAATATCATTATTCAGTCCTTAATATAATGAAATATTGAACCATGAATGGAATATGGTTTAGAAACTAATTTTTTTATTTCTTCATTCCATATTAGACATGATATTAAACTGTTCCACAATAACTCATGGTAATTTCAAAAATTTATGATATTTTTAAATCACATTCATGATTAGTTGTTTCATACAATTCAATTACAAAATCATCTATATAGATTCTCAATAGATATTCTGTGACTATAGTAACTGATATCTAATAAATATTTTTTATAATTTAATAGAATAAAAAATATTCAAAGATAAAGGATCCAAAGTATTATTCATTTTAGGAGACTATATATCCACATGAACATTTCATTACACAATAAATAGAATGTAAAATGAATGAGTACCTGGAACATTATTATTCATCTATTTTTATTATTAGATCATTCATAATACTCTTCATTGTATACATAGTAAATGTGTAAAAAATATAATTGTTAATCTCATATTACCTATAACGGAAAAAATATAATTAAATATGGTGTGGAATGAAAATGAAATAATTAACATGAATAGAAGAAATAGCCAACCGATTCTATATAAATAATGAAATTTAAAAAATTATAGAATAAAAATTAAAATAAACCAATTACAAGGATAAAAAAAATTAATATCATAATTATATAATGTATAATGTTTGGAATCATACTAATACCTTTAACTCTAAATATAAATATATCATAAATAAAGGCACAAATACACTTATTACCCAATGATAGTTTAAGTCTTGAGTCCTAAAAAGTCATTAATTAGATAAATAGTTATTGTCCCCACCCTTTATTAAATATGTTTAATGTGTCAATTAAATAAATCATGTGTCTACATAAAAAATATCAGAATCTTCCAAATGGTACCTCTTACATACAAGTAGATAACTCATAAATAATTAACTATATATAACTTCTCGATATTTATATTTCTAGTGTTTCCACAATCAATGGAATTATATTTCTATATGAGAGAATATCAATCTATCATGTTCAAAAATAATATGATAATCACAATGAAATAGAATGTACATTTATCAAAGGAATAATTTGGTACTAATAAGATATTTTACATTAAATTTTTAATTGTATCAATACGAATTAATAATTGAATTCAATTTAAAAAAATGGTAAGAGACCAAAATAATTAAAAAAGTAACCAAATTTAAAATTAATATCATGTGATTATTATATTTGATAGAAATTATGCATAAAAAATTTCATAATATTAAAACTATTAGGAGATAAGTTTTCAAACATAAGGTTCAATAATGAAAAAAGGTTTTCTATACTAGGGAATAAGAAAAGTATGAACCAAATATATCGTAGTCATCATTTTTTAAAAAGAATCCACCACTAAGAAAGAATATTTCCATTCTACCACAAATTCATATTATATTTATCATTTTCTATAATCTATTTTTATGAAAATAAAAATATTTTTCTATTATAATAACTTGTGATATAGTAATAATTTGATGGAATTATATTTTATCATTCGAAACACCAAAAGAGAGAGATAATATAGAATCGAAAAACATATAATATCAAAATATAAATTAATCCTAATTGAGTATAGTAGTGGAATGAATATTTCATATTATGAACCATAACATCTATGTATATATTCTTAGTAAATATGAATGGATATCATAAAATATTAAGAGCCTCGTGGAATGAATCATATAACTGAAAATTTTACACCCTAGATTTTTAAAGAGGAACATTATGTTCAGAAAACTATTTCTCACTGTATACCGATAATATAAGAAAATGGAACAACCAAATTTATTACGATATATTTTATAAAATAAGTTCATTATATTTGATATCTTATTTTAGATGAAATTTTGGATTTAAATGAAATGTGATAATCTATTAGAATATTATAAAGATGACGACTATAACAATTCCATTACGTTGGTGATTTCGAATAGAAATAAATTAATTAATGAAATTATATGGTTTATATATTTATAAAATGAATTCAATTGTAATTTATTTATGTGAAATAATATATGAAAAATTTCAAATAAAAAATAAATGGTTCCCAAAAACTAGTATTTTACATAAAGGCAGTTTAATCACACATTTAAAACATAATTTGACTGTATTTTTTTACCACCTTTAAATATATTATTTGATAATTGAATGGTTTTTTGAAATAATCATATAAAAATTATCTTATAGTGAAATATTGTTATTTTTTAATTTTGTAATTATTTAATGAATTGTGAAATATAGAAAATTTATTAAAAACAACCTTTTCGTTTAATTTATTGACAAAGTAAAATTATATTTAAAATTTTTTAATGTAAATTATTTTCAATGATTTAATAATAAATAAAATTTATGTTCTTAAAATAATTTTCATTTTTAATCATGATATTAAAACTCTTTAAATGTATGATAATTTTCTATTTTGAAACAATTTTTTGTCATGTATACATGTATAATTTAAAATTGGATTCTTCCACTTTTGTGAATTTAATTTGGAGAAATTGATTCCATATTTTTAAATAGTATAAATTATATTATATAATAAAATTAACTAAATTTTGGACCATTATGAATAGTAAACGAAGTAAAAATTTAATTATCATAGATATGGTAAAAAATAATTTACCGGGGTGATAAGCTACTAAAATAAGGGTTAAAATTAACTAAAACTTATCAAATTGAATTTTTATTTAAATATGTAGACCATATAACCTATAATTTTAGATAATTTCCCATTTTATGTCTTTTTTTGATAAAAATGTTGGTGTAATTGATTCTTTCCAAAAATTCCAACTGTGTCATATCCTCCCCTTAAAAAAGTTCACAATAATCATCCCCTATTCACACATCCAGAACAAATTATATATGGAAATCCCAACAAAATATCATTTATTACCTCACTAACCACATCATAGATCACTTCGGTTTATTATTAATCCAACATAATAAGGCTTTGGGTACAAATATTAAAAAGATATCTGAAGAAGATGTAATATTCTCAAAATTGAATATTTGTTTTATTTCTGCTTCTAATTACTTAAAATCATCTTAAAATATGATAATTTAATAAATAATTTTTAAAATATAAAATTATATGTTATTATTTAAATTTAATAACTATTATACAAATACTATTCAATAAAATGTGAAACAAAATAATCGACAGAGTGTGTGGTGAATAACCTCATCACAAACTAATGTAATTCATTTTCCATAAACACATTTAAATGATTGACATATGATAGATATTACATATGTATATGATATTTTTAAAAATATTATAATTTTGAAATTATTATATCACATTTTCCTTCTTACCATCCATGTTGTGGGAGATACAATAACATTGCATTAGTGTACTGCTTACTACCGCCTCGCAAAGCAATATGATTAGTTTTTTCACTTAATATTTACATTAAAGGTATTAAGTATTATTATAATAAATATTTACTATATTTATATTATAAGTATTATTATATAAATAAAATATCTCATTTAACTTTTTACCTTCAAATCAGTTGAAGAAACTGACATCCCTCATGTGTATATGTGGACTATCGCCTCTATATTATGATTTGAAGTGATTTTCAATTTATGTTTACATGGACGGTAAAAAATTGATTATATTATGAAAAAGGATACATATAACATAATAATGATTTATAAAGGTGAATTAATTGTTATTTTTATTTCATTCTACCAATTGAGTAAAATGGAAATATTGTTCATACATATGTTTGGCCAGCTATCTCCATGAATGGTGTAATTCATTTTTTATATATAATATATATTGATTAATATTGAAACATAGATAATTAATAAATATCATATATATATATATAATTTTTAAAATTTTTGAGATTATATATACATGATTAAATTAAAAGGATGAAAATTATGGAGCTAAAATATACATGAACAATAAAAAAGATATCATTTTAGATAATAATTTTAACAGAAATTTATTAATAAAAAAATGAATATATATTAATAATATATGATATTAGATATATTATTATTCATACACAATAGATTTATAATGAACCAATATTTTTTATAGAGTCTGGTCAAATGGAGAATAAGGGTGTCAAACATGAGGTAAGGGTTTCTCATCTCACTTTTTTACATCCATGAGATATCAGACATATTCACCACTTATTCTTTATTATGTTTTATATAATTATCCATTGGATATTTTATATCTTGAATCTATTTCACATATTGGTATATAAATATAGATCTTATTTACTTTATTTCAAGGGGAAAATGATTAAAAAGTTCCGAATGTGTTAAGGTATTATTTCACAATAACGTCATTATTCATGATTATTTTGTTTAAGACACTTTTTGGTTAATTATTATGTTTCTATCATGAAACTATAATATTTAATTATAATATTTCTATTGATAAAAATATAAAGTAATTATTATATTTTTACACTTGTTTTAAATTATATTATTGTGAATTTTTATGAACATATGAATTTATTTATCCATTTGATAGAAAATAAAAAATCATCAAAATAATTTTAATTTTTTTTAAAAATGTTTTAAAACATTTAAAAATGATTTACTAGAGTAATTTGAATAAATTCTTAATTTATTTTAAAAATGCATATTCATTTTATTTTTAAAACATGGTTCCTTATGTTTGAATCAAAAAATATGAAGGAATATTTGTTTTAACGTGTATAACATAAATAAAATTTAATAATTTCATTACCACTAAAAATATTAAATATTAAATCATATGTTTGAAATTAAATTTTCATTAAAGCATATTTGAAAAATATTTTGTGATCATATATTAAAAAATATATTTTCAAATAGGGAAAAAATTATGTTCCTCAAAAATGTTGTTAATGAAATTATTTTGGTATTTCTATTAATAAATTACATAAAAACATTAGTTTACATATGATCCAATCGAGATATCATGAATGATATAAAAAATATTATTTTTAATGGTTTATGATCATTTTGGATGAGGATGTACAATGATATTACCATTCAGCATATTATGTTTGATGGTTTAAGATTATGTTTATCTATTGGGATACATAATAACATTTCATATCTTATTTTTAAATTTGAATTTTTGTGATAATAATATATAAAATCAATAATTTTAGGAATATATTTTAATTACTTTGTAAAGTGTTTTTATTGGTTATACAAATACACTCCATGAATTTTTTGGTCTCATGGGATAGATTATTTTTTCAAATTAGATGAGTTTATACCCCTTGATTTAAGCTGTATTGTGAAAGGAAATAAAAGTATGTTTCAGATGTCTCATAGTATAAATTCCCGTATTAAGATATAATATATTAATTTCAATGTTGTTATTCAATTAGGTATAATATCTATGTATATATTTAAATATCATGTGAATATTTATTCAGTACATTTGATCATAATTTCTTCCTTTTATATTCTTCTATATTTATTTTTTAAATCACCAGTGTTTTAGTTATTCACCTTTCCATATTTATTATTCGATTTTATTCATAATAGATTAAACTATATTATTAACCTTACTGAGTGTCTAATCTCACTCGTTTCATAGGTTTTATATTCTTAGGGATACTAAGAATTGTTTTGTAATTGGGATTTATGGACATAATAATTAAAAATACATAATTATAATAGAAAAACTTTGTTTATATTATGTTTTGAATTGAATTGATAATTTCTAGTATGCATGTATTTTACCAAAAAATATAAACAAATATGTCCATTTGGATGTTATTCTGTTTATATTGTAATAATGGAATAATGTAACCACCAAATCCATGTTACAGGGGATCATGTATTTATTGTTATATGAGTGGATGTTTATTAGAATCATTAGGAACTAGATTTTGGGATTATATATTAAGAAACAATGAATGGTGATTGAAACTAAGGATACATATATAATAACATCATAATGTTTTAGTAAGATATATATTTTTTGGTTTTACTAGATATATATCCATGTCTGGATACTAAAAGAGGAAATGGATGTGGAATAGATGTATATAGGTGTAATAAATCTGAATAAGGTGTGTTGGAATTTACATGAGAACACCCACATCCATGGAAACTATCTTTTCTATACACATGTTTTGAAAATCCAAGGGTATTTTCTATTTTTACTCAATTTTTCATTAAAAAAATCATGAATAATTTTAAAATATTATTATGTATTGTAATACATGTCATCAAAAACATAGTTATGATTAATATGTATGAAATGAATACAATTCGTAATTTATGAAAAGTGTTTCACTAATTTTGGGATTATAAATTTTTCTTCAAGATATTATGATCATATATAGTGTATTATACTTTTCAGATATGGTGTATACCATATAGAATGTGATCCATATCAATGCACATAATCCAAAGTGTAAGAATGTTCATTTATTTGATTAGCTTAATCAAATCATCTGAAGGGAAATAATATCTAAAACATTATCATCCAATGATGATATATAATCACATGATATCATGATATATAAATGATTTACTATGAATTATGGTTAGAAAAGGATGAAAGGGAAGTTGAGGATGGTTTTGAAAAAGACATATCATTAGAACAATATAATGAAGAAGTTTCCCTAAGTTGTAAATATAGAAAGAATCACCCTTGTATATTCATGAAGGGAATTGGAGTTTTCTATATGTTTGGTGAGAAATTCCACCCTGACCATGAATTTAAGGGTATGAAATATTCGTTTTGTGTTAAACATTTCCACTATAAGGTTCTAGGGAACTATGAAAAGGAATATCCGAAGTATCAAGGGAATATACCTCAGAACAATCTAAGTAAATGAGATAAAGAATGTGTTATTATTATTAAAATTTTTGCAGGATTAATGTTTCAATGTTTTTGAATTTATTAATTTATATTTTTACTAATTTATCAATTATATTATCATTATGATAATTATGAAAAAATAAGGTATATAATCCAATAAATTTTCATTATAGATTTGAGTGAATATGTTGAATGGTATCGATGTTGAGAAAATGTGATTCAATAGAAGGTATATATTTCTGTAAACAACATTATTGAGGGAATAAAAAGTATCACATCTTATAGATGTTGTGAATATAATTATAAAGATAGGTTTTTTGATAGTATTGTTGACTTATAAATTGTTCAGGGAGTTTATATTTTATGTTTTCTTTTACATATTTTACCTCATTTGGGATTTGTGGAATATAATGGAAAATTTGAGAATTTATTTTCGTATTCATTCATTTTATCATTAAGATTTTAAGATTATTATGTAATTATAATTTTTTCTATGATATTAGGTGATAGATTATGTTTTTAGGGAATCTAATGATAAATTTAGTTTTGAATCCTAGTTACCTACCTTCAAAATTTGTCTGGGAAACTTTTGGATGAGTCTTAATGTTCAAATTTTATAGAAAATATTATCTTCACCTTTTTGGTTATTTTTGAGTTATTACAAATAAATTTATTATATTGGTTCAATTATTCTATCCAATTTGGTTTGGAATAATATCTAGAGACCCGAGGAATAAATTATCATTCTATTATTAGTGAAATTATATGTTAAATGTGATTTTTTTGTATTTGATGAATAAAAAGTACAATTTTATATTCATTTATTAGAGTATGTGATTATGTATAAATTGATAAAATGGAAATGGAAGGATGAAATTGTGCATATAAATAATAAATATATCATGTAATTTCGTTTTCTTATGTTTTCATTCTAGATGTTAGTAGAATTATGAAACATAATGAAATGGATCAGGAAATAAAAATGTGGTTACTGAATCATCACCTATAATGATTCATATTGTCCCTCAACTGAGCAAATATTTATTTATTCGTGAACAATAAATTTTTTATATAATTTACATTCTTGTGGTCAATGATCTCTATATGTATCAATAATTATTTACACTTTTCTTTCATGTCCATATCGTCACATTCCATTAATGGAATCCTTATAGGAAACCTAATAATCTCTCTTATTCTAGATGAACTTATTACATAAAATTATTTATTTTCCTTTAGAACTTTTATTGAAAATTTTTATGATCGGGGTTACTGAAAATGTCATTTTATTATGGTAAACCATTGATTACTGATACAAATATTAAATTACAAGGAACAAATTTATTTATATGGGGGATGTGACACCATGAAATTATAAAATATGAACATATTTATTGATAGAATATATGACATAAAAAAGTATAGTATATAGTGTAACACATAATGTCTTTAAGATAATGTTATTTTTAGTTGAATGCAATCTCTTTGATAGTTTTCTTTACAAAAAATAAAGAGTTTAAATGAAACCTGATAATTAATTAAAATATTATTTAAACAAGACAATTATAACCCTGATATTAAGTTTGTTTGTATTAGTAAGACTAAATTAAATATGTCAATTATATAATTTATACATTTTAAAAATAATTTTGTTGGTAGTATATTGATTATTAATAGTATAAGAATCATTTAAAATAAAAAGAAATGATTTCTAAAAAATAGTTCTATTCTAAAATTTCAGTTTAGTATCTCTTAACATAGCTAATTTAAAATTATTTTTTACCATATATAGAAATATTATTTGATAAAATTATTTTTTTTGAAATGAAATTATTATAATTATAATTTGGATAAATTTGGAAATTTTCCTAAAATTTTTAATTTTCATTCAGTAGTGAGTGATACATATCTAACTGACAAAAAGTTTTTAATTTAAATTATTTGAGAAAAAATATATATAATATTTTAATAAATAAAATTTAGTTCAAATATAATATAATAAATACAATTTTAGGCATGTTTAATCAAATTTATGTTTAATTTCCTCAATAAAACCTTCTTTTTTATGTATATTTTCTCTTTGTAGAACCATTTTTTATTGCGTATGTCGGTATAATATTAATCTGAAATATGAAAAATCAATGAAATTAATTTGGAGGAATGGATAATATTTTTGGAAAAATAATAATTTATATTATCTAATATAATGACATTAATATTTTACCATTATAAATATTAAAATAAAAAAATTAATTACAACGGTGAAGGGAAAAACTGATTTATCAAGGGGAAAAAATAAAAATATATTCATTAAAATGGCCTACCAACAAATAGAAAACCCAGTGTGTTGAAATATTTACACCTTATTACATCTATGGTTTGATTGTCTCTAATATTTAGTATTTTTAATGATAAAATGCTTTTAATTGAATCTTTTCTATATTTCCAACTGTACCCTCTCCCCCACTTATAAAAGGCCACCATTATCCTCACCTATTCACACTTTGAATCCCATTTTTTCCAAAAATAAATTCCCATATATTTCCATTTAATCCCTCCATACATACTATTAGAATTATATTTATTATACATCCATAATATTAAGGCTTCAGGTGTAAACCTATAGAGGATCTTCGAAGAAGAGGTAAAATTATTAAACGTTCACATTTGTTGTTTCTTCACCCAAATCATTAAAATTATTTTATAGTATTAGAACATAATAACACTAGAATAAACTATATAAATATATTTTATTATATTAATTTAATCAACTAGATCTATATCAACATATTTCATGTGGGAAATGGAACCGTCAATCGTGTGTTCGATAGAATACCACCTCACGAACTATTGTATTTTTTCTATTAACACCATTCAAGGAATGATAAATTATTGAGGTAAACATATTTATATGAAATTTATGACATTATTATATTTATGTAAATACCATATCATATGTGACTTCTAACATTTAATTTTTTAGATTATATGGTAAAGTCCCTCGTGTGTGTCGAGGACTAGAACCATGAAAAGTGATGTAATTAATTTTGTCACTTATTATTTACATAGAAGGAAATATGAATAAATAAAATGATTATATGTGTCTAATAATGATCAAAATATACTTATATAAATAAAAAATTACATACAAAATATTACCTTATAATATTTAAGAAAATAATAATGTAACTTATGTGTACATGTGGACTAACGCATGCATAAACTATTGTGAAGTGATTTAAATTTTATATTTACATTAATATTAATAAGGATGTAATTTATTAATAAAAATTATATATAAATAATAATAATTATTGTGTAAATGGGAATTTATATTTATTTTCCTTTTTTTATCCTCTGTGAAAAATGGAAATATTGTTTGTGCATACATAAAACATACCTTCTAAATAAATGTTGTATCTATTTTAAATCCATAAGATTAATATATTAAAATAAATTTATATTTATTGAATATTTAATATATTTATATTATGTTTAATATTTGGGAGATAACACAACCATAATAAATTTCAATGGATGAAAATCACCAAACCAAAACACACAACAAACATAATGCAATTATCACCTAAAATGTTGATTTCAACCCAGAATCGTTAATAAGTATGTGATAAATTATTAAAGTAAATAATATATTTTATTATATAAATGATTATGTTTTTATAGTATATTTATAATAAACCTATATTTATTATTTAGCAGGATCATACACAGATGAAACAGGTCAAACCTGATATTACGGTTTCTAATCTCACAATTACTTCTATGAGACATATGCCATATTCACCACATATTCATTTTTGTAGAGTATATATTGCGACATTAGATATTTTATACCATGAATCAATTTATAATATGATTATTTAATTTTTATTTTTATTTTATTTCATTCATTGGGCTTATTAATAAAATTTAACCAATATACTAAGGGATTATTTCCCAATTTCAATCATTATTCAGAATTATGTTTTTCTTAAGTCACCCATTGGAAGAATAATATTCTATTTAAAAAATAAAACAAATATTATTCAAAATAATATATTAATTCAAGTTATTTTTCATGTAATTTTACCATTTTCTAACTTGTTTCAACTTAAAATGATTGAGAATGTTTTCTAATGAAAATATGAATTTCATTCTCCTTTTGGTCGAAACTTCTTTTTCATTTACATATACATTTTGAAAAAACAATTAAAAAAATGTTTTCAAAAATTTCCACATGATAATTAAATAAATTTCCACATATTTATTACTATTTCCAATAAATTTTTAATGTAAATTTGGTATTTTTTTCAAACATGTATTTTATTTTTCCTTTATAGAATATGTGAACTGAATCTTTATTTTAACCTGTATTCCGTGAGAAAAATTTCGTACTGTCATGATCACTGAAAATTTAAAATAAAAAATCATAATTTTAAAAGTATATTTTCAATGAATATTTTTCCAAAATTTTATTTTTTATAAATTTAGTTTTATAAAATTATATTTTAAATCTGAAAAGATTATTTGACTAGAAAATATTTTTTCTGAAAATTTTATGGTATTTCTATTCAGTAAGGGCATAAAAATTTAATTTAACAATAATTAATTTGGGATATATTGTACTAATATCAAATTTATTATTTATTTTGATGGTTAATGATTAGTTTATTTACGTATGTACAATTTTATTATCATTCATCATACTAATGTAGAGAGTTTAATTATTTTTTTCATTGGGGTATGTATAAATATTTTTTATGTTTTTTTCAAGAAAAATGATTAAGTCAATTATGGATCCAAAATTTTATATAAGGAACTAATTGGACATAGTAGGATACATTTGGGTCTTGGTTAGAGATAATCGTTCAATGAATCCTGATATCTTATTAGAAAAATCTATTTTCCAAATAAGATAGTTATAAACACTCAGATTTAAATTTATTATGGATGGTCTTTATAATATGTCTCAAAAGTATTACATTACAAATTCACTCATTATGATATAATTTTATAATATAAATTTAATTTTTTGATTATTTAGAATATAAAGGGATATGTTTGACTCTTAGGTTGTTATTAATATGGATTTAAATTATTATCATTTATTCTTACCACACTGTAATAAATTTATTGTTTAGTTGGAAGTAGTTTTATTTATTAACCATTTCATATTAGTAGTTATTATTAACTCATGATATATTTTGATTTGTGATTAATTTTACTATTTTATATAATCTTATCCATTAATTATGTTTTTTACCATGATATTAAGAAGTGTTTTTAATTTATATGTTCAGATATGCTGAGAGGAAAAATGGAACTCTCAATGAAAAAACATTTTGAATTTAATTTCATCCATTATAATATAGATTTCCAGTTTATATATATATATATATTTTACCATAAATAACAAAGTATTGGGTCCTTCAATACGTGGTTCCTTATATATAGTTCCACAATAATAATATAACCACAGGCTTCGGGTTACTCGGGTTAGGGACTAGTTATAGGAAAACCTTGTTCAATGGTGGTTTAATGAAGTGAAATGATATGATATGTTGGTATTTATATAAAATAAGGGATAGTTTTTAATTAATTTGTGAACTTTGGAATTTCTATTTAAGGTTATAAAAAATTGAAAAATGTTAGTTTATAGAAGAATTTATACCATGATATGTAACATTTAATTAGTATTTGTAAAATAAATTAAATCAAATAAACATTATGAAATTTTTTTAAGGAATGGTTATTGCTGAATTTTTGTGGCATGCATCCATGAACCCCACATTTACATATCCTACACCGCATGATCCCTATTATCCATGAATAAATTTTCATTAATGGAATTTTTTTCTTTAAAAACTCCATGAATACACTCATACATATTTTTTTATTCACCCACATTTATCCACAAATGGATAAAATTCATACTTGGGCTTATAAGGTAGTCACCACCTATGACTAAGTACCCAAGACAAGGACTTCTGATAAAATAAATAATCAATATTTTATCCCGAAACAAATGTATGTAAAATAGAATATAATAATATATTGTTTTTTCTACCTTAAATAGTCTTCCTTGAACTAAAAAAGTTTATTTTGACTCAATACCTATTGATTGGTGATAAAAATTAAGCATTATGATCCTCTTAATGGTATCTAAAATATTAGTTCTATACAATATTATCACCCAACCGTTTTGGTGATAACTACCTCAGTAAAATCTACCTTTGAATTAAATAGATATTCACCAGCTTACCTATGCTCTCATTCAATAACCCAGGAGTCCATTCACCTTGGCCACAAACTTGGGAATCCATTTTATAATATTACAAATTTTGGTCCCCATTCTCTTAGGTCACCAATCTGTGTTCCATTTCTCCTAAAGGAGATTCTGGGGTGACCGTTGACCTATTCCATATATAGGGGATCCCATTTTATCAGTTAACCAATCTGGGTAGCCATTATTGTAACACCATAAGATTTCATAGTAAGTTATTTCTTCAATGTATTCCAATAACTTTCACTACACACAACAATGAGTTCTAGCACACCATGAATTACTTAACTAGCCATTCAAATGTGGTTATGAATAGTATTAACTGAATTTCTAACTTTTTATAATCCTTATAATTTTAGAATCCATATTATGAGTTTCTTAGACATAATGTAAGAATAAATTCATTTTTTTAGATAAAATTAGTATTTTCAAATAATAGAATGTTACCGACTTTTAATGGTGAATTATTTTTAAATCCAATAATTAAAACTTTGATATATTAAATTTGACAAAATAAACTTCTTCTTTATAATCGTGACAAAATAGTTTAGTTTCAATAAATTTTTGGTGTTTTTTGATAACATTCATATTTGGGTGAACAGTGAAAATACTATATTGTAACTTAAAATAACCTTTTTAATCAAAATAATTTATAGTGTTAAATTATACATTTTAATGGTTTGGAAGTATAAATAGATTATATTTTTAACTTTTAATCCAATTCATGTGATTTTAAGTAATTTCACTTGGAAATTAGACATAAACAAGGGTCAATCTATTGATAGTTATTATTTCGTAAAAATATTCCATTTGGTTTTGAAAAAGAGAATTGATATTAAATTAATAAATTAAATTTCTATTTTTTTAATTTGGTAAAATAGTCTTTATTTTTGAATATGTAATATTAAAATAAGCTTAGGGTACATATTTGGTATGTTTCTGAAAACTTTTAATTTTTGACGAATAGTGAAAAACTCTGAGTCATTGTTTAAAACTGAATTTTTATTTAAATAATTATTTATTTTATTTAAATTTATATTAGGTCAAAATAGATACAAAATACCTATATATTTTCAATGTAATTCATTTGAGTCAGTTTGTAATAATTTTAGATATATAAAAATTATATTCAAAATTTTTACCGCCTTTTAACTAACTCTTAGAAGTATTTATAAATTTACATAAAACATAATTTTACCGCTTTTGTGTGTTGAATTTATAAAATCCAAGAGACACAGTTAATATAATTGAGTAAAATTTGGTTCAATAAGATTAAAATAATTTGTGGTGAATAGTATCTTCTACTTTTATTTACCATAGTTAAAAGTAAATTGGGAAATTAATGGTAAAAATGATATTATTATTGTACAAAAAATCTCTTAATTCTATTGGATACGTATAATTCGACCAAAAAAACATTAGGAATAAAATATGAGCCTCTTTGGTCAACTTGGATTAGAATAGTACATTTATTATTATTTATTTCAAAGAAGAGTTAAAAGTGTTAAATTCAATGTTTAATAACTAAACCATTTTTAATATAGGGTTACACATAAGATAAATTCGACTATAAAAATTTATTAAAAAATATAAAAATATTTCCTACATAATTGTATTTTATTTATTTATTTTAGATAATAAATTATTTAATTTATTTATGACACAATAATGATACAATAATTACCTAATAAATGAAATATTAAAATAATTGATATTATAAATATCAAAATAAATGTAATTTGAGACTTTTAAGGAATTCAAATAATTGTTTAGGTTAATATGTCATATTAGGATTGGTTATATGAATTTTTTTCGAAGTAATAATTCTTTTATGAATTTAGAAAAATCAAAATACCATATTGTGTCAAAATTGACATAAAATATTTTTTCAAACAAATTTTATATTATTAATATATATTCTATTCCTAAAAACCTAAGAATCGGGAAAAAGTCTTATAAAATGATAGTTTTATCATTAATTAACCACTTTAGGTTTTCTTGGAAGTATATAGTATGTTAATTAACCATATAATATAAAAATACAAAGAGAAATGGTAAGTGTCAAACAATTTAACTAAGAGTTAAATCTAAATGATAAGGTTATGGTAGTGACCAAAACCTGTATAAAACCTATTATTTGAGTTTTTTTCAACCCATACCCACATTAGACTTTAAATAATCCACTTTGGAGCCATTATAAACTGAAAATGATTTTATTATAAAAAAATATTTCTAGCTTTTCCTAAGGTGCCCCTCACTCCTCTTATAAAAGGGAACCCCCCATTATCTCTAATTCAAAACTTCAAAGACATTTGGCTCAGCAAAAACCTGACCAAATACCTTATTATCTATCCTCCCTTCATCCTAGAGACCTTATTTTTTTCAGAAAGCAATCCTACAAAGCCCTTTTGGTAAAATATAATGGAAGAACCCGAAGAAGAGGTAAATATTTCATCACCTCTTTCAAGTTCCTTTCTTCTTCCACTTCCTATTTATTTGTTGATTACATTATAAGTAATAACCCCAATATATTATATATACTGTGATGTTATTATAAATATGGTACAACCATATTCATTATTCTATCCATCCTTCGAATAACATGTCACCATACGTGCATACGCACGACTTACCGTCTCCACGTCGTGGGGTAATTGTTATTCAATACATTATAATTTGGATGGGTATAATAATAGTGTGAAATTGATTTAAATAATAAATATAAGATGATAATGATTCTGTATATATGATATACCATCAAATTATATGTTATTTTAATATCAAAATAATGATATTGTTGCTCGTGCGTACATACAGATTACCATCTCCATGAACACGATAAGATTTATTCCCCATCGTATACATTAAAGACTAATTTTCATTAGATGATTAAAAATAATGTTTAAGGACTTAATATAATTATTAATATGAATAAGATATATTCTATCCATAACAAACATTACTTATGTAACAAATATTATAAAGGAAAATGAATCAATTAACACCCGAAACGACGACAATACAGTGATATTATTAATAAAGAAATACTAAACGATCATATATGATATCATATAAATATATATGATTATTTTATAATTTAATAGAAATTATTTCACCATTATACAAGAGTTTAACCTACCCTCAACCAAGGAAAATTACAAAGTAAGGGGTAATTTCACAATCTCTTTATTATCCGAGGTTGTTTTTAATTAAGTATCCACTAATACCTCTTTATCATCCACATCCATGTTTCTTAAAAATGTATTTCCATACATTTTTACTATTTAGTAGAAAATATGTTAAATTTATTTATAACCTTATTTTACCTTTTATGTTTTTGAAGTAATCTTTCCGTCGTTTTCCAAACAAGGTACATTACAACCTTTTTGACAAAATTAAGGTAAATTTTTTTAACATATACGACGGCTGTGGTTATTCTCCGCCGTTATAACATCATCGAATCTTCCCTTACAAGCTTATAATAATTATTTCAAAATAAATGTTTTCTTTATAATTATGTTACTATTAAATTAATTCAAAATATATTAAGATATTTCCATCAATTTTTTTTTGATTTCATCTATTTCAACATCCTTTGATTAATTTTAAACTAGATTGAAGTTGATTTATTATGATAAACACCTTCCATATTGTATTTAAGGTTTTGTGATATGTTTGACTGTGGATGATTTATTTTTATTCCATTCATTGTTTATGGTTATATTTTTGACATTTCGTATGATAGTTTTAATACGAATGTTTATGTTATATTTCCACCTCTTCTTAAGATGAATGTATTGGACTAGTATGTTCTGGGTTGGGTACTGGTAAAAGTAAGCCCTCTGGTTTGGGGTCCGGTTAAAGAAGACCCTCTGAGTTGGAGTCTAGTTATCGAGGTTCTCTGGGTTGGAGTTAGATTATAGAGGCTCTCTTGGTTGGAATCCGGTTGTAGAGGTTCTCCGGGATGTGGTACTGTTATAGTTATCCCATAGGTCCTGGAACGAGGGCTTGAAAATGAAATTAATTTCTGGTACTATACATTCCCCCATTATGAAATTAGTTATTACATGTTATTATATGACTATTAGAATATCCATGTACATGTTTATATGGTAATATTTGATTTATTTTTTCCATATTATTTTCAAGATTATGTTGGAAAGGCTATTGTTTTTATTAAATATCTTGCCTTAAAAGTTTATAGCTTCCGCTAAATTATTTACCCTTACTGAGCATCTAAGATCACACCTTTCTTATATTTTATTTACCCAAAGATATAAAGAAGTTAGTTATTTGTGACCTGCTGGTATAATCTTGGAGGCTTGGACATTTCTTAATGGAATAAATTACTATTTTTTTCATGTTTTAATGTTGAACTTCATGTATGTAATCCATTTTCCAAGACTACTAAACTAATCGGTTCATCGGGACATGATAACTTGTAATCATGCCAATGTATTAAAATAATGCACCGACTCTAGGCTTCTGGGGTTGGGGAATTATAGTTGGTATCAGAGAAAGTTTACAAATCATGGAAACTAGATTTAGATAATCTCTGATTAGAGCACATATCCTTATGATATACATTGAGGATTAGTATAGAAGAACTTTTAAGAATTTTGGTATTGTATATATTTTTTGAGTTTTCCAAGAAATACATGCTTTTCTGGATACGAGCAGGTAGAGGCGGCTCTAGCACAGTTGTACCTAGTGGTAAAACTAGAAAACATCACTTTGATCTAGAATCAAATGGGAACTGGTGCACGACAACAGGCCTTGCTGTACTCTTGGTTACGATAGTCCCGGGGGATATGCTTATGATAATTCTTATTTTCATTACTATCTTTATAAATTATTTACAAGTATATACCTCCTAAATGAAAATATTTTTATGATTATGGATTATATCCTTAAACTTTTCAATTTATGTTAGGTATTTTACATGTTTGGAATTATTCATTTCTATTCAAAAACTAACCTAGTGTTTGACATTGTATAGAAATGGATCCCAGAAGAAGTAATGTGATCTCCAACAATACATATGATCCAAAGAGTAAGAATGATCATATATTTCATGGTATTAATCCAACTTTTAGAAGTGTAATATTCTCTCATGTATTTTCAACATATTAACAAATAATATCATGTGTTAATAAGATAAGTAATGAATTATCTGAGTACTATGGGTTTGAAGGGAAACCAGAGAAGAAAAGGAATGATGAGAGAATGATAGATAATGGGAAGAGGGAAAAGAATGATTTTACAATATGTGATAACTTTGGAAAGAATCACCTTGGTAAATGCATGAATAGATTGTGAGTTTTTTTATAAGTATAGAGAAAAAAAGGACACCAATTAAGTGATTGCATGGGGAATAAAAAAGTTTCAAATGTACAATGCTTCATCTGCAAGGAGTTGGGACACTGCACCAATCAATGTCAAAATCATCAGAGTATACCCCAAATGATACTATTGGATAATAATCAAGTTATGATACTACTGATGAAGAAGAGGAATGATTATATTACTTAAGTAGTTATTAAAGTATTATGTCATTTGAGTGTTGTATCAACAACGTACTGGTTATATAAATTATGGAAATAAATAAGGATTGTATTGTAGTACTATTTCATTGGGAATTTGAGATTATATAGTCCTAATACTAAGGTAGTAATTTTGGAATAAGAGATGGTTGATTTGGATAAATTATATTGGATATTCTTGAATTCCTTGGAATTGATTAATAGTTTTCTTATTTCTTCATTGTTGGAATATTCAATATTTTTAGATATAATGAATATACCCAGTATTATATAAAGGATAAGGGAGTATGAATGTAACCAATAAGGTGTTATGGTAATTCAAGGTGTTACCATGTTTTAAAAATAATACATGATGAAGGTGTTCACATGTTATTATGTGGCGAAAAGGATTTTCATTGTGTTTAACTTCATTATAAATTTTGGACTATGAGTTTCGATAGAAGTACATTAGATATGTATAAAGGATGGAATGGATTATGTTTGAATTTGGTTACTATTTTTAGTGTTATTTTTGTATTGTCATAAAAAGAACAACCCATAGGTCGGGCGTCAACCAGTCGCGTCTGGCAAGGCTGCGAGACTTGAACCCGCAACCGAAGGGCGACAAGGGTGCATCACATAACACTGGCCTACGTGATGTCCTGGATTGAAAAATGTAGTTTTTTTAAAAGTTCTAATAGATGAATTATAAATTCATTTTTTTGGACACATATATGATTAGGATAAATATAGTATTTTTACGTTCTATTATCATTTATAGTTAAATATGAGTTTGTGGTAGAAATTAGTTAAAGGATAGAACTTTACATGTCAAGTATATTTTTTTCACTTATTCTATGAAGAAATTAATTCTTAATATTTAGTTAAGTGATCTTAATACAAGAAATGTGTTATCCTAATACCTTTTGTTTTGTTGAACCGATGGTATTTCAAATCATCATAGATTGATGGATTTTAGGCCCTAAATTTTACACTTGTTTTGATTGATGACCTCAATAACTCCTTATAAATATTTATGTTTTCCTCCAATTATGTGTCTCTAATTGCCTCTAATGTTCTCCTAATCGAGATGATAATTTAGTGGTGACCCTTTCATTTCGCTTTTCATCCTATTAAAACAAAATTTTATTAACCAAATTTACGATGTGGGTTTTCCCAAAAAGTTATTTTCTATCTTCAAAATTTTATTTTAGAAAAACAATTTCAAATTACGAGGATTGAATTTATTGAAGGAGGGAATAATTTAACACACCAAGATTTCATAGTAAGTTATTTATTCAAAGTAATCAAATAAATTTCACTACACACAACACCGAGTTCTATCACACCACAACTTACCTAACTAGCCGTTCAAAAGTGTTTATGAATAGTACTAACTGAATTTTCAACATTATATAATCCTTATAATTTTAGAATCTATATAATAAGTTTCTTAGACATAATGTAAGAACAAATTAATTTTTTAGATAAAATAAGTATTTTTTAAAAAATTAAATTTTACCACCTTTTAATGGAAAACTTTTATTAAATACAATATTTGAAACATTTAGATATTAAATTTGAAACAATAATATTTTTATTTATAATTGGGACATAAGAGTTTAGTTTCAACATATTTTTGGTGTTTTTCTGATTACTTTCATATTTGGGTGAATAGTGAAAAGTAATATATTTTTACTGAAAACAACATTTTTAATCAAAATAATTTATAGTGTTAAATTATACATTTTAATGGTTTGTAAGTATAAATAGATTATATTTTTTTCATTTAATCTAATTCTGGTGATTTTATTTATTTTCACTTGGAAATTGAATATAAACAAGTGTCAATCTTTTGATAGTTATTATTTCTTAAAAATACAGATTTTGGTTTTGACAATGGAAATAAATTTTAAATTAATAAATTCAATTTCTTTGTTTCTAATTTGATAAAATAGACCTCATTTTTGAATTCGGAATATCAAAATAATCTTAGGGTGAATTTTTAGTATGTTTCTAAAAACAATATATTTTTGATGAATAATGAAAAACACAGAGTCATTATTTAAAACTGAATTTTTATTTAAATTTTTATTTATTTTACTTAAATTTATTTTAGGTCAAAATAGATACATAATACCTATATATGTTCATTGTAATTCACTGGAGTCAGTTCATAATAATTTTAGATATAAAAAAAGTTTATTGAACTTTTTACTGTCTTTTACCTACCTCTTATGAGTATTCGCAAATTTACATAAAACATAATTTTACCGAATATGTTAGTTGAATTCTTAAAATCCAAGAGACATGGTTAATATCAATAAGTAAAATGTGTTTCAATAAGATAAAACTAATTTTTGTTGAATAGTATCTTTTTTACTTTTATTTACCACGGTTAAAAGTAAATCAGGTAATTAAGGGTAAAAATGATATTATTATTACCATAAAACATGTGATAATTCTATTGGATAAGTATAATTCAACAAAAAAAACCATAGGAATAAAATATGAACCTTTTTGGTCCACTTTGATTAGATTAGGACATTTATTATTATTTAATTCAAAGAAGAGTTTGAATTGTTAAATTCAATGTTTAATAACTAAACCATTTTTAATATAGGGTTACACATAAGATAAATTCAACTATAAATATTCATTAGAATGATAAAAATATTTCCTACATAATGATATTTTATTTATATTATTAGGAATTAAATAATATAATTTATTTAAGACCCAATGATAATGCAGTAATTACCTAATTAATGACATATTAAAATAATTGATATTATAAATATAAAAATAAATGTAATTTCAAACTTTTTATGAGTTACACTAATTTTATAGGTTAATATGAAATAGTAGGGTTGATTATATGAATTAAGTTTGATGTAATATTTCTTTTATGAATTTAGAAAAAACAAAATATCAAATAGTGTCAAAATTGACATAAAAGTGTTTTTAGAACAAATATTATATTATTAATTGATATTCTATTACAAAAAATTTAAGGATTGGAAAAAAGACTTATATAATGATAGGTATATCAATAATGAACAACTTGGGGTTTTCTTGAAATTATATAGTATTTTCATTAACCTTATAATATAAAAATATAAAGAGACATGGTAAATGTCAAACTATTTAACTTAGAGTTGAATCTAAAAGATAAGGTTCATATATTGATAAAAACCTATCTAAAACCTATTGGTTGAGTTTATTTCCACCCATCCCTACCATAGACTTTAAATAATACAATTTTATCCATTATAAATCGAAAATTATTTTATTATAAAATAATATTTCTAGTTTTTCCTAAGGTACCCCTCACTCCTCTGATAAAAAGGCACACCGCCTTCTCTCTAAATCACACCTTCAAAGCCATTTGGGTCAGCGAAACCCTGCCCAAATACCATATCAACTATCCTCCCTTCATCCTATAGGCCTTAAGTTATTCATAATGCCAATCTATGGATGCCTATTCATCAAATAAGAAGGAAGAACCCGAAGAAGAGTTAAATATTTTATCACCACTTTCATGTTCCTTTCTTCTTCCACTTCCTCTTTCATTGTTGTTTCCATTATAAAGTAATAAATACATTATATTCTATATTCTGTGATGTTATTATAAATATGGTAATACCATATTCATTATTCTATCCATCCTTTGAATAACATGTCACCATACGTGCATACGTACGGCTTACCATCTGCACGTCGTGGTGTAATTGTTATTCAATACTTTATTATTGGGATGGGTATAATAATGATGAGTAATTGATTTAAATAATAAATATAACATGACAATGAATCTATATATTTGATATACAATCCAATTATATATTATTTTATATCAATGGAATGATATTGTTGCTCGTGCGTACGTACTGATCACCATCTCCATGAATGCGATGAGATTTATTCCCAATTGTATCCATTCAAGACTAATATTCATTAGATGATTAAAAATAATGTTAAAAGACTTAATATAATTGTGAATATGAATAAGTTACATCCTATCAATAAAAAACATTACTTACATAACAAATTTTATAAAAGAAAATGAATCAGTTAACACCCAAAATGACGATAATACTAATATATTATTAACAATGCAATGTTAAAAGATCTTATATGATATCATAATAATATTTATGATTCTTGTATAATTAAATAACAATTATTTCACCATTATATAGGAGGTTAACCTACCCTTGACCAAGTAAAAGTACAAGGTAAGTGTTAATTTTGTAATCTCTTTATTATCCGATGTTTTTTACGTAAGTAACTACTAGGACCTCTTTCTCATCCACATTCATGTTTCTTAAAAATGTATTTCAATTTTTTTACTATTTACTAGACAATGGTTTAATGTCATTTATACCCCCATTGGACCTTATATGTTTTGGGAGGAATCTTTCTGTCATTTTCCAAACAAGGTACTTTATGACCTTTTTGACAAAATTAAGGTAATAATTTTTTTAACTTATACGACGGGTGCGGCTATTCTCCACCGTTATAACATCATCAAATATTCCCTTACTAGATTATAAGAATATTTTCAAAATAAATGTTTTTATTATAATTATGTTAATCTTAAATTATTTCAAAATAGAAAGAGATAATTTCCTCAAATAGTTTTGTTTTCATCTATGTCAACATCCTTTGATAAATTTTACACTTCTTTGAAGTAGATTTATTATGATAAAAATATTCCATATTGTATTTAAAGTATAGTGAAATGTTTTACAAAGGATGATTTATTTTTTTTCCATTCATGGTTTATGGTTTAATTATTGACATTTCATATTATAGTTTTAATACGAATGTTTTTGTTATATTTCATCCTCTTATTAAGATAAATGTTTTAGAATATTATGTTCTTGGTTGGGGACTGGTAAAAGTAAGCCCTCCAGGTTGGGGTCCAGTTACAATAGACCCTCCAGGTTAAAGTCTAGTTACAGAGGCTCTACAGGTCGGAGTCCGGTTACAGAGGCTCTATGGGTTGGATTTCGGTTACAGAGGCTCTCCAGGTTGGGGTCTGGTTACAGGTAGCCCCTAGGTCTTGGCACGAGGTCTTTAAAGAGAAATTAAAGTCTAGTACTATACATTCTCTTATTATTAAATTAGTTATTAAATGTGATTATTCAACTAGTAGAATATCCATTTTCATGTTTATATGTTAATTTTTTATTTTTTCTATATTATGTTCATGTTTATGTTGGAAAGGCTATTGTTTTTATTAAACAACTTTCCTTAAAAGTTTGTAGCCTCCTCTAAATTATTTTCCCTTATTGAGAATCTGAGATCACCCATTTATTTTGTTTTATTTTATTAGGATATGAAGAAGATAGTTATGAGTGACCTGTAGGAATAATCTTGGAGGCTTGGACATTTCTAATGGAATAAATCACAGTTGTTTTTCTTTTCAAGTTGTAATGTTGATCTTCATGTATATAATCTATTTTCAAATACTACTAAACTGATCGGTCCAGTAACACCGAGAGATTTTATGAAAAATATTATTTTTAATTTCATTATTTTCTTATGTTGTACACTACCAGGAGCTTTCACAATATGCATCCTTGACTTGCCTTGCATTACATGCAATCACAATCTTCTTCAATAGCGTGTGTAGTACGCAATACGAGTTTCACTAAACAAGATTTTATTATAATATTATTATGAACTAGCCGTTATGAATAGTAATAACCAATTTTTGAAAATTTGTAAATTTTATTTTTCAAAATGGACTTCATTTTTGGATTCAGAATATCGAAATTAGCTTAGGGTGAAATTTTGGTACTTTTCGGATAACATTTATTTTCCGATGAATAGTGAAAATTACTAAATTTTAATTAAAAACAACCTTTTTAATCGAAATAATTAATAGTGATAAAATATTAATTTGAGTGGTTTTAAAGTACATTTAGAATATATTTTCACAATTTAATACAATTTTGGTCATTGGATGTAATTTCACATTTAAACCAGACATAAACAAGTGTCAATCTTTTGATAGTTATTATCTCTTAAGAACACGCTATTTGTTTTGATGACGGAAATTAACATTTAAATTAGTTAATGCAATTGATATGTTTTGAATTTGGTAAAATAGACATCATTTTTGAGGTCATTATATCAAATATAGCTTAGGCCGAAATTTTGGTATTTTTCTGGAAACTTTCATTTTTTGATTAATAGTGAAACCACTAAGTTGTAGTTAAAAAATGAATTTTTCATAAAACTTAATTTTACCGCTTCTGTGAGTAGAATTTCAAAAATCCGAGAGACACGGTTCATGTCAGTAAGTAAAATGTGGTTTAATAAGATGAAAATAATTTTTGGGAATAGTAACTTTATACTTTTTTTTACCATGGTTAAAAGTAAATAGGGTAATTAAGTCTAAAAATGATATTATTATTACCCTAACACATGACCTAATTCTATTGGATAAGTGTAATTCGACCAAAAACAATCTTAGGAATAAAATATGACCATTTAGGACCACTTGGATTAGATTAGGACATTTATTGTTAATTTAATTAAAGAAGGTCTAAAATAGTTAAAATCAAAGTTTAATAAGTATATCATTTTTAATATAGGGTTATACATTTGATAAATTCGACTATAAATATTCATTAGAACGATAAACATATTTCCTACATAATGATATTTTATTTGTAATTTTTAGACTTTAAATAAGTAAATTTACTTATGACACAAAGATGATGCAGTAATTATCTTATTAATGAAATATTGACATAATTGATGTTATAAATACCCAAATAAATGTAATTTTAGACTTTTTATGAATTCCACTAATTTTCTAGGTTAATATGACATGTTAGTACTGATTTAATTAACTTTTTTCGAAATAATCATTCTGTTATGATTTTCACAAAAATAAATTACAAAATAGTGTCAAAATTGACATAAAATAGTTTTTAAAACAAATATTATATTAATAATAAACAACTTGGGGTTCGTTTGTCTTGTTATAGTAAGTTTATTAACCTTATACTGTAAGAACAAAAAAAGGCACGGTAAAAGTAAAATTATCTAACTTAATGTTAAAACTAAATTATAAAGTTAAAATAGTAATCTAAACTTGTCCAAATTCTATTGGATGAGAGGATTTAGACCCATCCCCACCTTAGCTTCGAAATAAATCAATTTGGAGCTATTTAAAATCAATCTTGGCTTTATAATAAAATAATATTTTTAGTTATTCCAATGGTGCCCCTCTCCTCCCTTATAAAAGGGCATCTCCTTCCTCTCTTCCTCACACCACATTGAGCCTTCAAGCTCTGCCAAAACCTACCAAATTCTCTTCTCCACTTCCCTAAAAACATCCTAGAGGTTCTGGTCTTCCTCAAAGACCAATTTTAGTGCCCTAAAAGGAGATCTCAAAGAGGCGCTTCAAAGAAGAGGTAATCTCCATTACCGATTCTTTCAACTTTATTTCTTCTTCCACTTCTTCTTATTAGGTTGTTTCATTATGAAGTAATAACATCAGTATCAATCATATAATGATATGTTATTATAAGTATTAAACAACCCTATTTCACCATCTATCCATCCTATAGAAAACGAAATCACCGCGCGTGCGTACGTACAGAATACCGTCTCCATGTCGTGGTGTAATCTATTTTCCACCACCACCTTACTTGGATGGGTATAATGGTGTCCATAATAACTATATATGATTATTGTAAAGTGATATTGATTCTGAAATAGTATACATACACTCCAATACAATTCCATGATCATGAGAACGATATCATCGCTCGTGCGTACGTAAGGACTACCGTCTCCACGACACGATGAGATTCATTCTCCACGTTAACCATTAATGAATGATTATGAATTATATATAATAAGTAATTATGAAATATATGACATAATAATGATACTGGATTTATGGATATATATATATGTCATCTACTTAATTCCATTCAACTCAATAAGGAAATGAAAACAGCGTTCATGCGTACGTACGACCTACTATCTCCATGAACGTTGTATTTCTTTCCATTTATTAATCTATTATATATATGTATATTCTGAATATATGTTATATATAAATCATGTTTTATATTCTGGAAATAAGTAATCATGATCTATGTAATCATATGAATAATTACAAGTCAAAACACGGATGACAAATGAAACGATTTTACCCAAAATGCTCTTTAACATGGAATTTGCAAAAGAATGGGAAAAATAAAGTCATAAGTGAAACATATATGATATCATAAAAATAATTATGATTCTGTAATAAGTCAATAAAATTATTTAAATCATTATAAAGGAGGTTCAGACACTTACGAAGCAAATCATACCTAAGGTAAGGGATAATTGTATAAATCTCATTTTTATCCGAGATTGCTTATTCGTAAGTATTTACTAGGGATATTGCTATCATCCATGTCCATGTTTTATAAAAGTGTATTCATGTATTTTTAATGTCATTTTTTCCATTTTTGACTTTTACCCCATGCTATGGAAGGAATCTTTCTTTTATTTACCCTACAAGGTACTTTTTGACTTTTCCGACAAAAGTACGAGAAGAATGTTTTTTAACTTATACGCCTTGAAAGGATTTTTACGGTTTTATAAAGCCTTATTTTCATGAAGGTTCCTCTAAAAGATTTCATGAATATTTTCAACAAAATCCTTTTCGTTTAAAATTAAATGGCATTTTCTGGAAAGAAACTGATTTTCAAGATCAAATGATATTTTCCTCAAGAATTCATTTCAAGTGCTTTATCAAAACCATTTTCCATCTAAGATGACATTATTTCATATGTGTATGTTTCAAGTATCATGTCTCTATGATTTACATGGTTTCAATTTTCTTATTATGAAGTCATATCCATTTCTTTTATATGGATTATGTGATGATGGGATGATGTTTATGAAACCCATTTTATTTATTGGGTTATTATGAATGATGTATGTTTATTTTGTGGCACAAGTAAGAATGATTTCATTATGAGATGGGTGGGACCTATATCTCCCTCCAATGCATTGGGTAAAGACTTTATATCTCATGAAATAGACATGTATGGAATGGTATGTTAATCCGGTTTAGTGTTACAGGACTGAAACGAGGAGTGAACTCGATTTAGAAAGGGACTTTTTCCACCAAGATGGTCTTTGCAGCAATGCCTTGGCTACTATGGAAATCATGACATGTGTTGAATGTTTTCCAAAATTACATGTTTTATTCCCATGCTATTTTATCATTCTTAATGTTTCTTTATGATCTATGCCTTACGTACTTCCATGTTTTATGTTATTGCTCAAGATTTTGATGTTTAAACATTATGTTCATGTTTTTAATTTCAAATGTATATGGTATGTTTTATTTTATCCATGCTATCCTTTACTCAGAATTTGAGCTCACACTTTTTATGTTTTCTTTTCCCCAGGACATAAAGAAAGGTTTTAGGTAAGAAAAAAAGTGAAGATCTTTATGGGAGATGTTGAAGATATTTCACCACGATTAGAATATTACGTTCCATGTTTCCAAACACACTAAAATATTACGGTCCTTGTGTGTGTGTTTTTGTTATGTACTAAGTATTCCAAAAAAGTAATGTAATGTCCATGTACGTCAAGATTCCGGTCTCTATAGTTGGTATCAAAGGAAAGGTTTAGTCAACCATTGGAAAATAGGATGTGAAAATGTTAGTGAGATCCCTAGAGATATTTCTAAGGTATGTCTAGGGATGTCCCTATGGTTAAGTATACGTTATAGTCCTAGAATTGCGCTAACCATCTTAGAATTAAACCTAAGATGTTAGATATTGAAGTTTCTCCCCCTTTATTATATTGTTTTCCCTAGCGTGATTTTTTCCTCTCACACTATTCTTTTTGGGTTTTAGACGATGGCTGGAACCCGAAGGAACCGTGTTGATCAATGTAATGGACAATGCAATGATTGTCCTCCTGAACAAATAAATGTTATGGGATATGGAGTGAAAAATCTTATTGCTATACTTACACAAGATATGAATCATTCTAGACTTCCAAATGAGCAGAGAAGGGAACAATATTCCATTTAGTCCTTCATGAGGCAACATCCACCATCTTTCAATGGGTCTTCTTATCCACTTGTTGCTGAAAAATGGATCAGTACCACTGAAAAGATATTTTCAGTTCTTCAATGTTCTGAACATGATAAAGTCATCTTAGCAGTATATCGTTTGGAAGATGAAGCTGATCAATGGTGGAATCTTATCAAGAATATGAGGCCAAGAGATGAAATTGAGTCCATGGAACGGGACGAGTTCAAGAACTTATTTTTCAATAAGTACTTCCCTAGTATTCTTCGAACAAAGATGGAGAAGGAGTTTCTCGAATGAAAGCAAAAGGATGATGAATCCGTTTGTATATACGAAGCGAATTTTACATGGCTTTCAAGGTATGCATCTGGATTTATCATCCAACCTGAAAGTAAAGTTGATCTATTCTTCAGTGGCTTAAAACCAAATCTTCAAAGGGAATTAGCTATAAGAGACTTTAGAAGCTATGAATAAATTGTGCATTGTGCTATCAAGGTTGAAATGGAAGTTGGTGTTACTTATCCATCTCATAGTTTTGACAAGAAACAAAAGATGGAGTTCAAGGAGAAATCTCAGAATAATGGTGAAAAGAAGATGAATGTTTCTTTATACTCAAAGTTTGGAAAGAATCATGGTGGAGATTGTCTTAAAGGGACAAGTAAATGATTCAAATGTGGAAAGGAAGGTCATCGGGAATTTGAATGCCGCAATGATGGGAAGAAGATGTCTAATGATGCAAAAAAAGGAAGGGATACACATAATGAACCTACTACACTTCAATGCTTCAAGTGCAAGGAAATGGGGCATTATGATAATAAATGACCTAATCCAAGGGTTAGTGATGATCTACATGAGCAACCACTTAATCCAAAGGAAAAAGGGATGTCACATGCGATCACTATTGGCGATGTTGAATATGAAAATGATGTGGTGTAATGATTAAGTGTTTATGTAATGGGATTCCAAAATAATGTTGTATATATTATCGTGGAATATTGGAATATTTATGTATTTTTCTATTGTGGTTTTCAAAAATTTATGGTACTGGTAACCATGGAAAGTGATTGAGATATTTTTGAAAAAAAAAGATGATATGCGCATAATGAAGGGAAAAAGAGAAAATGAAATGTTTGACAGTATTCATGAGCTCATGATTGATATAAGGAAAAAGTGATATCATGGTTCGAGTATATAAAATTTTGAGGATTTTGGAATGTGGAAAGAGTTAAAGTTTAAGAGAATTCATGTTTTCAATGTGACCAACAAGACATATCTCATGATATATGAGGATCAACATAGGTATTAACATGCCAGTTGTATGAACTCTTTGGTAATCGTTTTCAATATAATATGAGATTAGACATAATTATTTTGGATAAGCCTAAAGATTGGAATGGATTATGTTGGAAATAATTTAGTACTGTTTAAGGATATAAGTTTTTTTCGATATTATTTATGGGATGTTATAGTAATGTAGTTTTAGAAAAAGGACAACCTGCAGGATGGGCGACAACCCATTACGTCGGACAAGGCTGTGGGAATCGAACCCACAACCGAAGTGTGACTGGCCTTTATCGCCTACCACTGGCCTACATGAAGTACCTGTTTAGTAGAAAATAGTTTTATTATATTAATCAGTATTATATATGAAGTATAAGTCCATTTTAGGAACCATATATGATTAATCTCACCATAGATGGACTTATGTATTTTTTGATAACTTTTCTAACCTTTTGTTTGAGACAGATGGAATGACTCATCATTCTATCACATGATCTGCTAACACATCATGAATAACAAATTAGACTTCATTTATTTAAGAGATGAAGTGGAAATTGTCCAAAGAATGACCAACAGTGAGACTATACCAAAATAACGAAAGTATTTCTTCTAATTCCAATTTCATCAACTTTAGGGAAATGATCTTGAAAACAAAAAATGTTGTCCTAGTGCTCTTATATCTGATGAATCTGATGGTACCTTAGATCGTCACAAATTTATGGCTTTGTGATTTCTGGCTTTTCCATAGCCATGTTCTCTACCACTCTCCATCAGAACATGATGGTTAGATTTCTCTTCCATATCCATATTTTCACCTATGTGGAAACCCAGTGATTAGTTTATTTGGGTAACCGTTACGTTTCATACTATAGTTTTTAAATATTGGTTTTGGTATTCCTTTTTACGATGTGGGTTTCTATTAAAGAAACTTTTGAATAGTAAACCATTTATAACCCCGATGAATTTCGAGGGCGAAATTCATTTTAAGGGGGGTAGAATGTAACACCCCGAGATTTTACGAAAAATATTATTTTTAATTTCATTAATGTCATGTGTTGTACACTACCAGGAGCATGAACAACATGCATCCTTTAATTGACTTTCATTACACCCAATTGCGATCTCCCTCGATAGCGTGTGTAGAATAAAATACCGAGTTTCACTAAACGACATATTATTATAATATTATTATGAACTAGCTGTTATGAATAATAATAACCAATTTTTGAAATTTTGTAAATTTTATTTTTCAAAATGGACTTCAGTTTTGGATTCGGAATATCGAAATTAGCTTAGGGTGAAATTTTGGTACTTTTCGGATAACTTTCATTTTCTGATGAATAGTGAAAATTACTAAATTTTAATTAAAAACAACCTTTTTAATCGAAATAATTAACAGTGATAAATTATTAATTTGTGTGGTTTTAAAGTATATTTAGAATATATTTTTACAATTTAATACAATGTTAGTCATAGGATGTAATTTCATATTTAAACCAGACATAAACAAGTGTCAATCTTTTGATAGTTATTATCTCTTAAGAACACGCTATTTGTTTGGACGACGGGAATTAATTTTTAAATTTATTAATGCAACTGATATGTTTTGAATTTGGTAAAATAGACATCATTTTTGAGTTCATAATATCAAATATATCTTAGGCCTAATTTTTGGTATTTTTCGGGAAACTTTCATTTTTTGATGAATAGTGAAACCACTAAGTGGTAGTTAAAAAAATGAATTTATCATAAAACTTAATTTTACCGCTTCTGTGAGTGGAATTTCAAAAATCTGAGAGACACGGTTGATGACAGTAAGTAAAATGTGGTTCAATGAGATGAAAATAATTTTTGGTGAATAGTAACTTTTTACTTTTTTACCGCGGTTAAAAGTAAATAGGGTAATTAAGGGTAAAAATGATATTATTATTACCCTAACACATGTCCTAATTCTATTGGATAAGTTTAATTCGACCAAAAACAACCTTAGGAATAAAATATGACCATTTAAGCCCACTTGGATTAGATTAGGACATTTATTATTAATTTATTTAAAGAAGGGTTAAAATAGTTAAAATCAAAGATTAATAAGTATATCATTTTTAATATAGGGTTATACATAAGATAAATTCAACTATAAATATTCATTAGAATTACAAAAAGATTTCCTACATAATGATATTTTATTTGTAATTTTTAGACTTTATATAAGTTAATTTATTTATGACACAATGATAATGCAGTAATTATCTTATTAATGAAATATTGACATAATTGATGTTATAAATACCCAAATAAATGTAATTTGAGAATTTTTATGAATTAAAATAATTTTATATGTTAATATGACATGTTAGTACTGATTTAATTAATGTTTTTCGAACTAATAATTCTGTTATGTTTTTCAAAAAAATCAATTACTAAATAGTGTCAAAACTAACATAAAATAGTTTCT
Source organism: Viscum album (assembly GCA_963277665.1). Classification (NCBI taxonomy): domain Eukaryota; kingdom Viridiplantae; phylum Streptophyta; class Magnoliopsida; order Santalales; family Viscaceae; genus Viscum; species Viscum album. Next base: position 1,702,635,415 of record OY728138.1, on the reverse strand, counting down.
AAAACAAATATTATATTATTAATTATTATTTTATTCATAAAAAACTAAGGTTCTCTCAAATAACATATATAGGGTTATATATATTAATAATAAACAACTTGGGGTTCGTTTGGCTTGTTATAGTAAGTTTATTAACCATATTGTGTAGGAACACAAAAAGACACGGTAAAAGTAAAATTATCTAACTTAAAGTTAAAACTAAATTATAAGGTTAAAATAGTAAACTAAACTTGTCAAAAATCTATTTTATTAGAGGATATCTACCCATCCCAACCTTAGCTTCTAAATAAATCAATTTTGAGCTATTTAAAACCGAATTTGGCTTTATAATAAAATAATATTTTTTGTTATTCCATAGGTGCCCCTCTCCTCCCTTATAAAAGGGCATCTCCTCCCTCTCTTCCTCACACCACATTGAGCCTTAAATCTCGTCCAACCATTGCCAAATTCTCTTCTCCACTTCCCTAGAAACATCCTAGTGGTTTTGGTCTTCCTCAAAGACCAATTTTAGTTCCCTAAAAGGAGATCTCAAAGAGGCGCTTCAAAGAAGAGGTAATGTCCATTACCGATTCTTTCAACTTTATTTTTTCTTCCACTTCTTCTTCTTAGGATGTTTCATTATGAAGTAATAACATAAATATCAATCATATACTGATATGTTGTTATAAGTATGAAACAAACCTATTTCACCATCTATCCAACCTACAGAAAACAAAATCACCGCACGTGCGTACGTAAGGAATACCGTCTCCACCCCGTGGTGTAATCTATTTTACAACACCAACTTACTTGGATGGGTATAATGGTGTAAATAATAACTATATATGATTATTGTAAAGTGATATTGATTCTTAAATAGTATACATACACTCCAATACAATTCCACGATCATGAGAATGATATCATCCCTCGTGCGTACGTACGGACTACCATCTCCACGACGCGATGAGATTCATTCTCCATGTTAACCATTCATGAATGATTATAAATTATATATAATAAGTAATCATGAAATATATGACATAATAATGATACTGGATTTATGTGTATATATATGTATGTCATCTACTTCATTCCATTTAACTCAATAAGGAAACGAAAACAACGTTAATGCGTACGTACGGCCTACCGTCTCCATGAACGGTGTATTTATTTACCTTTATTGATGTATTATATATATGTATATTCTGAATATATATTATATATAAATTATGTATTATATTCTGGAATTAATTAATCATGATCTAAGTAATCATAAGAATAATTACAAGTCAAAACAAGGACGACAAATGAAACGATTTTACCCAAAACACTCTTTAACATGGAATTTACAAAAAGAACGGGTAAAATAAAGTCATAAGTGAACCATATATGATATAATAAAAATAAGTATGTTTCTGAAATAAGTCAATAACATTATTTAAATCATTATACAGGAGGTTCGGACACTTATGAAGCAAATCGGACCTAAGGTAAGGGATAATTGTGCAAATCTCATTTTTATCCGAGATTTCTTATTTGTAAGTATTTACTGGGGATATTGATATCAACCATGTCCATGTTTTATAAAAGTGTATTCATGTATGTTTAATGTCCTTTTTATCGTTTTTGACTTTTACCCCATGGTATGGAAGGAATCTTTCTTTTATTTACCCTACAAGGTACTTTTTGACTTTTCTGACAAAAGTACGAGAAGAATGTTTTTTAACTTATACGGCTTGAAAAGATTTTTACGGATTTATAAAGCCTTATTTTCATGAATATTCCTCCAAAAGATTTCATGAATATCTTCAACAAAATCCTTTTCTTTTAAAATTAAAAGGAAATTTTCGAAAAGAAAATGATTTTCAAGATGAAAGGATATTTTCCTTAAGAATTCATTTCAAGTTCTTTATCAAAACCATTTTCCATATAAGATGATTTTATTTCATATGTGTATGTTTAAAGTATCATGTCTCTATTATTTACATGGTTTCACTTTTCTTATTATGAAATGATATCCATTTCTTTTATATGGATTATGTGATGATGGGATGATGTTTATGAAACCCATTTTATTTATTGGGTTATTATGAATGATGTATGTTTATTTTGTGGCAGAAGTAAGAATTATTTCATTATAAAATGGGTGGGACCTATATCTCCCTCCAATGCATTGGGTAAAGATTTTATATCTCATGAGATAGACATGGCTGGAACGGTAAGTTAATCCGGTTCAGTGTTACAGGACTAAAACGATGAGTGAACTCGATTCAGAAAGGGACTTTGTCCACCAAGATGGTCTTGGCAGCAATGCCTTTGCTACTATGGAAATCATGACATGTGATGAATGGTTTCCACAATTACATGTTTTATTCCCATGCTATTTTATCATTCTTAATGTTTCTTTATGATCTATGCCATACGTACTTCCATGTTTTATGTCATTGATCAAGCTTTTGATGTTTAAACATTATGTTCATGCTTTTAAGTTAAAATGTATATGGTATGTTATATTTTATCCATGCTTACCCTTACTGAGAATTTGAGCTCACCCTTTTTATGTTTTCTTTTCCCCATGACATAAAGAAAGGTTTTAGGTAAGAAAAAAAGGAAGATCTTTATGGGATATGTTAAAGATCTTTCACCACGATTAGAAGATTACATTCCAAGTTTCCAAAGACACTAAACTATTACGGTCCTTGTGTGTGTGTTTTGGTTATGTACTAAGTATTCCGAAAAAGTAATGTAATATCCATGTACGTTAAGATTCGGGTCTCTACAGGTCCTTTGGGACATGATTCTTTGTAATCATTCCAATGTATTAAAATAATTCACCGACTCTAGGCTTCTGGGGCCGGGGTGTTACAATTATCCCAATTCACCAATTGTGGTTCCCAATTTCTAATGTAACAAACCTCTGTCTACAGTCACCTAGGTCACCCATTTGGCACATAGTCATGACGATCACCTACTTTGATGACCATTTTCTAAACTCACTAACCAAAAATATCATTCTCCTAGGTAATCTAATTGTGAACCCAATTGACTATACCATACAACCATATGCCCATCAAAATTTTCCAGATCATTCATGAGTAACAAAAAATCATTTAGATCAATACCTTTACTTTTATCACTAATCAAAAAAAATAATTTAGACTCACTCTATAATATTTATTGACTATTTTTATCTTTATTTTTTTTATGATGCATATAACCCCAAAATGAGATACCATATAATGTATTAAGGAAAAATTATCTCCTTGGTTTCCTTATATTTCTTAAGTTAATATTATCTAAATGTTTTTCTAATACAAAATTTTCTAGATTATCATATTGTTTTCTTAATTGGAATTCTGTTATGTTTTTATTATCAATTTCCCACATTAATTTATTCATAATTATTCCCTTAGTTTTTTACATTACTTTATTAAATATCCCCCTCATAGTTTCCTCATAATACTTGATTCATGATTATCCTAAATATTTATCATATTAATTGAGTTGAGATCCTCCAATTGGTTTTATCCTTTACACTTACTGAAGATTCTCTTATTTGACTCCTCATATTCCTTGAGTCAAGTTTCTTATTTTTCCTCGTATTCATTGATTTGAGATTATTATTTTTTGTTTCCACATCAACATTGAAACCAAATTCACTTCATTTTTTATTCAAACAACTTGAGTAGAGATACTACTTTTAATTCTTGAAAAATATCATACCATGATTCATTTTTGATGTCAAACTAAAAGGATGTTCAGTTTCTACCATCCTTAAAAAACAAAATTTTTGGTACTTTCTACAATTATTCCTTTCAATAAATCATTAATGTTCTTATAAGAGGTCATCAATGAAAAACATTAATATGAACTTCTAATTTTTTAATCACATTCCACAAAAGTTATAATTTGCTCTATTAAGTGGAACCAATGAATATGGATTTTGAATCCATTCAGAAGGTAAATTCGGGAATCCCTTTTATGCGATGAATCTAACAATCAAAACACATCCCATTTACTTTTACAAGATTCATCAATACACCAATAGATATAGATAAATAACATTAGTTCATTCTATAATGGATTTAAACTATAAAACATTATATACATGAATAAAATGAGAGACATTATATTTCCAATTTGTAGTTATCTATTCTATTCAGGTTACAAGTTTATTATTTTCTCCAATATTGTTGGTGGGAATTATTAATGAGCATGACTTGAATCTATAATATATTATTATAATAATAAATAAGACACCTTAGTGGATGATCCAACCTCCCATCCTCCCAACCAATTTTCAATATTGTGTTTTAATTATAAATCATAATGATCATATATATTTGAAAAGTGGTTCTAAAATATCTCAAAATGAATTGGAGAAACTCATGTAAAAATAAATTGTTGTTCTCTATGTGAATCATTTAAACAAGAAGGAATTGGATTGACCATGAATTCAAATTTTTCATACTACCGTAATTGGATTTTTCTTTCTCAATTAGAATACAAATGGTATTTGAGATAAAAACCACATAAAATATCATGATACATATATATTATTATGGAAATCTCACACAAAAAAGGGTCTCTATGAACATTCAATTGATGTAACCTTGATCCTATGATTCTATCCATTCTTCCACTATCTAACATATGAGGAACCAATAATCACTATCACTTACCTAACACATAATATGAATATTTTTTAAGGAAATTATTCAAGGGAAGCTCTATGAAGGAATAATTTAATACTTTAAAATATCTCATTATAATTTATAGTGTATGAAGAAATGAATTCCAACACTATGTAGAAAAATATATAGGAGTAAGTGGATCTATCTCAAAAAATCATCTTCGAGGGTCCTTGTATGACGAAAAGAAATTCCTTCATCGTTATCTAATAAATGTGGAAATTGATATCCATAAAATCCATAAAACCAAATAAAACCCTCTTAGTAAGTATCATATTCACCACAATCATCATCATGGGCATGTCACCCCAATCTATGGTGACATTGTACATAATGTTCTACCAACCCCATTCTATGAACATAGACTCCAGAATCCCAGAGTTCATCGTTATATAAAATTATTGATATAGAATGAAAGTGTTTCTATAGTATCTAATAGATTAGTATTTTTAGAATACTAGATACATATATACACCCCCTATATAAATATATTATAGAATATCAATCCATTTTGATGAAATTATTAACTCTGACAACTTATCACATATAATTTGATATTTTTAACCTCTATATTTTCTGGAGAATGTAAATAAATTATGTTACATTAAATGATTAGTAAGGGATACAATACATTAGAATCAATCAAAATATAAACATAGAATGTGTGATATATTAGGGATAAATAAACTAAAATACATAGTCAACTAAAACTCAGAGAAAAATTTATCCTTGGATATAAATTAAAATTAATAGATATTATGGAAAACAATAACTAATTACCTATCGATAGAATGATTAATTGTATATAGAAAATTCAATAAAATAATATAATTAATCAGGATCATTGAAATCGTGATATTAATATCATGGAATTATCTAGTCCTATAAATGCATACATGAAAATTATAAATCTTGATTGCCACCTGATACATATAGATTCATCGATGGGATAAATAATCTTAATGATGACACATCATTTCCCCCAACCATATGTTTTTTTACATAAAATTAATTAATCATATGATAAAATAAATATAAAATTCACAAAAATATTTTGGAATAATAATCTATATTGGAATAATAAAATAACAAATTCTAAAAGATTTATACATGTAAATAAAATGATGAAATGTTCATAAACAATTTTAAGTTGGTTTTTAGTTAAAAAATAGATAACTACTATTATAATAATGAAATGTATTAGAATAGTAACATAAAAAATTCCAATAATGTTACCCTAGTCAGTAAAAAATAAAAAATAATTATAACCCATCCAAATAATGAAGGTTAATTATTAAAAAATATATAATCAACATTAGAATAATCTTATTTATTAGAATAAAATCATATCGAACATCAATAATTTTCCCCATTAAAATATAAGAGATAAAATAAACATAATCCATCTAAGTGAGGATGATAATTAACGAATTCTTAGTCATATATCTATCAATAATTTATATAAAAATAAAATAATACAGAACACTAATAATTTCCCATATTTTAATAAAAAGGTATTTTTATATCATAACCCATATGTATGTAGATTGTGGATAGGTAAAAAATAAAAATTTAGGTTTTTAAATAATGCCCATAATTGTAATAAAAGTATATATAATTCTGATAAATGTTTAATATATCATTGAAATGGATAACCTGATCATACCACATATGGAGAGTAAAGATAGATAGTTAAAAAACATAGTAAACATTCCAAAAAACTTTTATATTTGAATAAAAAAATTAAAAGAACAAATTATTTTCTTTATATCGATAATTGGTATAACATGATCCAAAACTATATTATGAAATAAGGTGGATGGTAAATCAATAAATATCCAACATTGAAAATATGTGTATTATATCCGCTAAATAAATTACCATTATGATATTAATATATATATGTTAGTGGGTAAAGATACTTCCATTGTGTTGAGTATTAAATAAACTTAGTAATAGAGTTCAATAGTTTTCAATGGTTGGGAAACAAATCAATGGTAGGAAAAATACATCATCAATGTTTAGGATGATTGTGTGAATATTACAAATCATATACCAAGGAGTGACTTTCATAGTGTGTAGTATAAGGCACCCGAATTTTATATCGGGTTGATAATTTAGACAATTATATAACCATACCATTTTAATTTGATTAACACTTCATGCATTGATTCCAAAAGTGCATCCAGTTTCTTGTACTCTAATAGGGGTATCATTGGTAGGAAAAAAATACAGTCGCTAATTTTAAAAAATATATGTTTTTTGGGATTTTTGAATGTTAATGAAAAATATTTGATGAATGAAAATATAAATTTAATGATTTAATACGGGTGATAATTTTATATAACTACCTTTAATATGTAATTAATAGTTTGTAATAAGGGTTTGTCTTTGTTGAATGACTCTCCTTTTATTAGCATAATAACAACATAGTTAATAAGAAATAATGAGTACATATATATAGTCTCTGAGTAAAAATTTATCATGTTTGGGAAAAATGTATGAAGATAAAATCATGTACATATGTGGAAATAGAATTATAATAAAATAAATTCAATTAGAAATGAATGAGAAGGATTAGATACCCTTGTCATTTGAAGTGGATTCTTAATTCATTTAAGTAATCCATATAACAATACAAAGACTATGGTATTGTTTTAGAGAGTGAAATGGAATATAAATTCATGATCAATGAAATTGGGGTGGAGTGGGATGAGATAATGGGCGGGACTCTGCTCCTTTTATAGGTGAAAAGAGAAAATTTTCATGAAAGCTAATATTATGTATGGGGTAAGAATGGAATCACATGTGTGTTAAGTGGGTTGTGTGAGTTATGTGAGTTAGGATGATAAAAAGTAGGTGATATGTGTGGTTCTATGTTTCATACATAAGAAGTATTATTAGAAGTGATTGATGACCATTTAATGATAATAAAATTCATGATACTAGATTTACCTATTATTATCCTTATTAATAATGATTAAAAATTAATCATTGTGATTATTTAACGAATAAAATTATAAGATGACCTTCATACAAAATATAAACCTTATGAATCCAAATAAAGACCCCATTTAATAATTTCACCTTCTTAATGTGTGATAATCAAATTTTAACTCATAACATATTATATAATAAAACAATTATAGAAAAATGTATTTTTATACATTAATTATTTTTCATTTTTATTTTGGACAAATTATTAATTGAATGATTATTAATATAATTTTAAACATCACATTTTTTGAATTATTTAAAATTATTTATTTATTTTAGATTAAATAAATTTTTCTCTTATAAAATATATTACATGAAAAAAATATCCTTTATTTTTTTTATGGTAATTAATCATTAATCTATGATATTTATATATAATTCCAAAAAATAAAATGATTATTTAAAATTAATTTTCATACCCTATTTAATACATAATTACCATTTTATAAAATAAATGTGACACATTCAATGAAAATTATTTTTAACATTATCATGCATGTAACATATTTTTTAGAGAATATTTATTTTAAGAATAAAAATTCTGTTGAGGTAAAATTTAAAATTTTTTTTTATCTTCTTGAAAAAAATTTGTTTATTATAAAAATAATAAATTTTATATGGAATCTGAATCGTCACAAAACTATAATACTTGACACTGTACCTTGGAAAATAAACATTATATCCTAAGTGATCATATAATACATAGTATAAATAGCCTTTATTCAACAGTATATTTAGATGTTTAATTTATTAATGTTATAATTTTTTTTAATAAAATAAAAAATGGCCTGTTAAATAATCATAATGATACTATCTTAAAATGAATTTTTAGGTTTTTTATTGAAAACATGTTTTATCTGCTGAAATATTAAAATTAATTTCCCAAACAACAAACAATAATTAATTTACATAATTTAATTTATATTTATATTCACTAGGTTAAAATTAAATGACAATAATTTTTTTAATAATTAAAAATAAATTACTTATAAAAAATATTAAATACCAGAGAAATAGTAAAATAGTTTATATCAAATAACTAATATTATTAGAGTTATAACATTTTTATCTTAATAAATATGATTATTGTAAGAACAATTCCTCAATTAAGTTTTTTATCACAAAAATTATATATATATATAGTTATTAAATTATTTTTAATAGGATATTAGAGTGAATAAAACAAATATATAAAACACTTTTTTCATAATCTTTTTTTCAGTATGATATGTTTTATTTTAAATATAATTTTCACTCTATGTATAAATAGAAAAATATTAAATGGATAGCAAATTAGGATTTTTCATGTGGAAATTTGGTATAAAATTTATTATAATAATTTTATAAAATAATATTATTTAGATGTATATTTCTTATTCAATATAGTCAATTGTAAAATTGGTAAACACGGTGTCTCAATTATTTATAATTAAAAGAGAACATACTATATCCACATGGACTTATTTGGTATGATAATAATACCTACTTGGGCCACCAAATAGTTATCAACATGACCATGTACCAATAAAAACCATCATAAAACTCATCTAATTCTATTCTAATATGATACCTTACATTAATTTCCATAAAAATTCCCCCCATTTCCACCTATAAAAGGGTCCTATCACTAAACTATTAATACCTCTATAAAAATTCACTATCGACCTAAATATATACTATATTTACTTCCTCTATAATAAAACATCACACACCTTATTATAACAAGTTATTATCTAAATTTTACCATTTTATTGGAAACATCCATGAGTAACTCAAATTTCTCAAAATAAGATCAATCTTTTCAAAAAAACTATTTTCTAATTTCCCATTCAATTTTAAATATTTTTCATCAAATTATTAAATAATTAAATAATTATTTATAGAATAATTTATTTTTTAATGTTATGTAAATAATTACTATCCACCTTTCATCATTACCTTATGAAAAATGAAATCTCCATTTTTTCATTTTGCAGACAATTGATTTTACAACATTATGGGTTTCGTATTCCATCACTACCACACATGTATGTATATATATATATATGTGATTAATGTATATTTATAATTATAAAGATATAAATATGGTTTTATGTAATATTATATAACGTATTAATGATATGATTAACAAATTAGAGTCCTAAATTTAATTATTCATCTTAAGAATACTATGCGGAAAATATTTTATTCAAATTGTATAACAATTTCATAAGAATTAATATGAATTAAAATTTATAAAAATTATGATATATAACACATTTTAACACCTAATATTACAAATTTTATTTTTAAATAATTACACTACAATTCGTAAACATCATAATCATTTTATAAATCATGATATGTTCATGTTTGAGTAAGTTTAACCACTTAATTTAATAATACAATGCATTTATGTCATGTATGACTATAAATACTCAATTAATGGTATAATATTATATTAATGTGTAAATAATTTTTTTTTTAGTTCTAGCGATGTTAGATAAATTTTTAATTCAATAATTAAAAAAACACCATTCGATTCTCAAGAATCATTGAAACATGGTTGTTATCAATTTCATCATCATGGATAATAATGAAACACTCATGGAAGGATATTCAATCCTTATAAATATTTTTGAATAATATATAATATTAATTGTAATTTCAAAATAATTATTAAAATTTTATTTATAATGAATATGAACATCATTATTCTAAATTTAATAAACATAATCAAAACTATAAACACCCGATATATAAAATTGTTAGAAATCATAGAGATATTTAAAATTTTTAATGTTTATAAAGGAAAATGGATAGGTGTAATGTGATTAATCAATATATTTAGATATATATCACTGTAATACTAGAGGTGAAATAAAAATATGAGAATTTAAAATAAGTGATACATGTTTTCTATCGTTAATTTATCTCTTCAGGGAGGGTTTTGTGACATGCATTTATTTTAATTTTTGTGGTGTATATAATAACTATATGAGAAGTTATATCATGATAAAAAAAATTTATTATATGATTAATTTGAATATATAATGTTTTTCAGTATTTTATTAAACTAATATCCAATCCATGAGTGGGGGTTTTTCCATCACAATTTTCATTACTTGGGACCTAATTTATTTTACCACCAATTTCCTTTTGTGAGGTGGAAAAAGTTTCCTGGGATAATATTTACCATATTAATAATGAAATTTATGGGATATAAATGATTGTATTTTTATCCCTATATTAATTTTTTATTTATTATTTTGGAAAACCATTTCAAAACCCGATCTTTTGCATGGTAAAAACAATCAAATGTTTGGTAAAATAAATGTGTGTGTTATTTACCCTAATATAAATTCCTGTTTTCATACTATAATGTGGATGCTCTTTTGGAATAGATGAAACTATAGGAAATGTACTTGAGAATTATTGTTTTAACATTGATTCAATCATCACTAAGATTCATGAAAAGTTTATGTAAGGATTCAAACATGGTGAGACACTCCCAATGGACATACTTTGGAAAATTAACAAGATCGTAATGATTCATGATGTAGGATTTTTCAATCTATTTTCTTTTTATGATGAAAATGAAAAATGTTAATCCCAGTTAATATCATTCATGTATAACACTAAAAATTAAAAGTATGTTTATGATTAAATATCATTTATAAGGGTATTTTATGTTAATTTTAAAATACCCCACTACTTCTAATATGATTACATGATATTATCCTTGACAACAACATGTTCATAGTGAATATTTTTTTTATTTTTTATTTTATTTCATATTATATAGATATACATGTATTATTTAGTAAGGCATTCCTTAGTTAACAGTATAAAATGTATTAATCACATTTAAGTAGAACTTATTGGAGTTAATCATGTTATGGTTGGGGACCAAAATTATATTCCCCCTAAAATAATATAAATGTATCACGAGACAATATATTGGGGGTTACAATACATAACAATTACTATAACATGATTGTGTCATGGAATAAGAACTGAATTTCATGTTTTTCTTTCCAAAAATATAAATTACATCAGTGTGTAGCCAATAATTTTTGTTAAATATGATTTAATTTATTTATATGAATATAAAATAATGCTAAATTTAATTGATTATGGATTCTTGTTATTCATTTATTCCTACCATATCACTTATTCAATGTTTATATAATAAAATATTCCTACATTTTTTGCACATTACTAAAAATCTAATATCAAAATTATTTTTTCGATTTCACTATGAATCTTTTAAAATAACTATGATAAAATTTTAGTGACTTGTGAGGAGGGATAATCAACTTATTTTAATATGTCCATGTTCTATCTTATTTTTTAAAATTTATTTTCTGTATGTATCTAGATTAAAAGTAATGCTAAATTTTTCGATCATTAATTAACATTAATATCTAATTGAAATAATGTAATATTACAACCGTCTATAAGAATCTATAGATCTATATATTAAAAAACGAAATTTTACTAACCTCAATTATTATTAAAAGAAAATACCAAAATCACATTTTTTTTTAAAATATTAATTAAGTTTAAAAAAATAAAAAAACAGTCTTATAAACAATGAATAAAATTTAAAAATGAATATTTTTAATCGTTTATCATATATGTGACCCTTTAGAATGATTAATAAACATATTGGTCATTCTTATATAATGATAATGTCATAAAAGATACATTTTTATTAAACAAATACTTCACTATTCAATCAAAATCAACTCTATCTAAAAAATAAAAAAAATTAATCCCCTACTAATATCATTATAGATATAAAAATATATTTTTATTATATTTATAATAAAGTCTTATAATTCTAAAATTAATGGTTTTAATATAATAATGAATAGTGGATCGCTAGAGTGAATTTTTTTAATAATTAAGGATATTTTGGTAAATGTTTATAATTTGAAGTCTTGTATTATGTTTAAACCTTAAATAATTTAATCAGAAAAATATACATTTTAATAATAAATTGAATAAATGTGTATTTTCATTACTTATATCTTTTTCTGACTCCCACCATTCCACTTATAGTTTGAGATTTTTTAAATTAACTTTTACAGATATAGTAGTATGATGATGTAAAACATTATCTCCTGTGTCAAAAATTTTGATAGGATATAAATTTTATGATGATTTAGGCTATAAATCAATTTACTTATATGTGAGAACCTATGATGTATTTGGAATGTATTTCCACAATAACAAATCATGAAAGATGTTTCATAATTTAGGAGGATTGGGAGACATATACAATAAATATAATATAACTCCAATTTTTTAGAGTATTTGTAATGTCCAAATGTACATTGGTAATAACATCTCTATTTTACCAAATTACAAAACTCCCTTATATGGTGCAACATTCAGTAATATATGTCCCCTATATAAAACTAAATGTATTTACAATTATTATTATCAAATATGTTAACAATTCTCTAGTATTATTTAATAGATCCGCAGTAGTCTATTATTTAATAGTTGTTTCCTTTAGGGAATTGTGAAAAATAGATTTCATTCCTTAATTTCATCCCAAAATGATGTTTTATGCCACAGTTTCCCACTCAATATTTCTTATGGTTCCTTCTAAATTATTAAATGTAAGCTATTATTATGTAAAAATTCATCCAAATATAGATATTGATCCCACATACCATGGATGTTCCGATAACATGATCCCAAAATGTTTTCTATATTTTGGCAAGTGCATTTATACTTCGCATCAGTTTGTGGATGATAGGTAGTTCTTAAATGTTTCTTAGTGGCATCTAATTTTTTTTATGTGAATCAAGTGTAATAAATATTTATAATTGATATATATTCCCAAAAAATCCATAGTATTTCAATGATATATATTTAAGAATGGGGTTTAAGGGGTAGATAGTATGTTATTGTAATTAAATTAAAACACATAGTAGTATGATCATTGATGTCCCACATAGTATGGTTGTTTATTTTATTCTTTGGGATTTTAGTTCAAAATTCCATCGTATTGTTTTCCAGCTCCCATATAGGTTTAAAAAGAGGTTTCATAACTCTCTTATGATTCATCCTACAACCATTAACTTTTATCATAGTAGTCATATCCCCCAATAATATGAAATTTCTCACATTATATCATCCCATCAAAAAATATCTCTTAAATCTAGATACATTTTTATTCTATAATGGTTTTAGTGAAACATTATCTTTATGATTCATTTTGTTGTTTTTTATTAAAATATACTATGGATTGAACAAATATAATCTCCCCAAACATAGAAAATCTATCATTATATGAAAATCCTACCAAATTTACCATAATTTATTCAACTAATCTCCCAATGAATAATCTAATCAACTTACTGGTACTTCTAAATCATTTATAGTATGTATGGTTAAGTGAATTCCTAGAAAATGAGTGATATATCCCATTTTCTAAAAATTTACATATTTTTATATTATATATATATATATATAATTATATATTAAATCATGTTTACAACTCAATGTTTTCTCATACACAATTCATTATCCACCTTTTTACCATCAGTAGGTGGTAGTTTATTGTGAAATCCCAATCTATCAGAAAACCCTAACAAAATATATTCCCATTTTTTAGATCTTTTTGAGAGATGATATAATTTAAACCATTTTATTTCTTGTATATATTTTATATTTTTCAATATAGAGGTACACTTAATAAAATTTTAGACATAATAGTAAGGATTCTAGATCATCTTCTAGATTTTGATAGTTCTGATCCTAGATTCTGAATTTATTTAACATATTGGAAATCAAACTATAAATATATATAATGACACAAACATGTAAATTATATAATACATAGTTATATATTAGAATTCATTACATACTTTAGGGTAAATTTAATAACTATTCTTTAAAATACTGGCCCAAATATATGGGATTCTCAACAAAGAAAAAACTTGAATGAATCATCAATAATAAACCATTAGTCCCATGAAACGTCATATCAAGATAATAATATTCAATATAGGTGTTTTTACAACCTTTGAGTTTGAAATATTAATAAATATTCCATCCAAGGTGATAATATTACATAAAAAAGAATCATTATTAGGAAAAAATCATAATTACTATATTTACCATATAATAATTATTAAGGGTCTCTAGAATTATTTACATATGAATCATAGTTTCATTATGGCTAGTAGATTATATCATGATATCAAAAAGAAAAATCCCTAATTTGTTTCAAGATAATTCTTGAAAACACAACTCATCAGATGATAAATCAGAGAAGTTGAATTATGTAATCCAAAGGTAAATATTGTAAACTCATATTGTCTATTCCTTAATTCAAATTACATGTTATATATATACACCTTTTAACCATTATCTAATGATAAAAATAGTGTACATAGATCATTGAAAAGTATTTGTCTCCTTGAATTTTATAAAATATGTCATCAATGTGTGATCGATGTTACTTATCTATTATAGAAATGACATTGATATCCTTATAATTTATGAAAGGTCTCATATATGTATTCTTAATTAATAAGAATTAATAAGGTGCTTACCATGGTGATAGAATATGGAATATAAAATGTGACATCTTAGGTTTTTTTCCTAGGTCAAAATTCCTATATAAAATTTATATTTATGTTTTCAGAGTAGACTTAATTTGAATTTTGGATTTTGAACTAAAATATGAGTGTTTTAAAACTCAAATTTATTATTTTTAAAAAGGGATTATGACATACGGAGTTCGTTAGGGGTTTAGATGAGTTTCAGGGGAATATGACCCCGAAAAAAAAATTAAAAAGGAATATCCCGAGGATCACTATTTGGTTAAGCCTCATGGACATTAGGGAAAAATGTTTAGATCAATTTGATCTAGTTCATTTTTAGTCAATCGTTTCTTGGTGGGACACATATCCATAAAATTTATATAGTTTTTACTAGATGTGTTCCAAATGTGTAGCACATGATTTTTGAAATTGTGCTACTAGTTATGCAAGGTAAAAGTGCCTTTGGAAACATGTACTAAAAAGTTAGAGCATAGTTATCCAAAAAATCTGTAATTACCATGTGTTCTATTAAAGGAGATGAAATTATAAATATTAGCCTCAATTCATTCATGTATAATCTCCTATTTTCTTCTCCAAATCATGTGAATATTAGTGAAATCCACCTTTTTCATCCTCTTATATGCTTTGTTCAATATCCTTCATTTGATATCTGATTTGAATGTCATTAGTTTTATTGGAAGAAAAATTATATTTCCTTGATTTAACTTTGTTTCATTATTATTTTCTTATAATATTTTTAATGTTAATTCCATGGGATCTAAGATTCCATATTTCTAGGTTTTTTTACTAAAATTACTATTTTCTCTTTTCATATTTAATTACAAGACCTTATTCAATAATTAAGATCACATACGAAAAAGTAAGGTGGTTCCTATAATTCTACATAAATTTATACGTTCTATGGGATAAATACCTAAATATGCATGTATGTTTTTTCCTGGTGAAACCCTTAATAAATAAATTCTTTTATTTAAATAATGTAATGGATGTTTTCAGATGAATATCTCTATTTTCGTAAAACTATATTTTCTCAATCATTATTTGGGGGTTTTAGTTGTTTATGAAAGTGACTTATGTTGATTTTAATTAATTAATTATATGATGTTATGATTTTTTTGGTTTTGTGGGAACATGGTGGGATTAGCCTAGATATGTGGGGTGTTATTGATCATTATGAAAAAGAAAAATAGGGTTCTAATGTTGATTATATGTCACATGATGTCACACACTGACTGAAACTTAATTTTAATTTAAATTTTTTATGGGTCTCACTTTTGAGATTCTGTTTGAACAAACATTAATTTAAGAAAATTGGGTTCTTTTGCGAGTGCACGTCCTTGAACATTGTCCAACCTCAATAAAAAAATTTATAATATCAGTTAGTTTTATTATTTTAGTTTAATTATTGGTTTAATTATTGTTTTAGAATGGTTTATGTTCCTTCATTGGGATTTATTTTATTTTTATTATCCTTTTATTTTATTTGTATTCTCTTTTTATTTTTTTATTTTTTCTTTTCCTCCCTTTTTCCTTCTCTCCCTCTATATTGATCTCCCATTTCTCCTATCTTATTTTTCTCCCCCCTCATTTTTTTATGGGCAGAACTCCCTCTCCCATACCCTATGTCACGCCGCCCTCCATCCACCTTCTCACCGGACCGCCTCCGCCCCTCTTCCAGACCGACAACCTCCATTCCTCTAGCCAGTGACTAAAAACCGTGCTACCTCCTCCCTCTCTCGGATAGTCGCGCACCTCCCAAAATTTCGCCGACATCCAAACCCACACCGCCTCACGAACCGAGTGGATCTCCAACACATGGAACCTCCGGTATTCCTACCCATTTCCCGGTTAGCCATCTACACCTTCGCTGTAGGTGCATTTCCCTTCGATGGGTTGATTTCTTCCTTTTAGAATCTATGGGATGTGGTTTTGTGTGGTGTTTGATTTGATTATGGTCTAATTGATTTGATAATTTGATTATAGGGTTTGATTTGATAAGGTGTGGTGAAGTTGTGTGATTATTGGAGTTCGACAAATATTTTTTTTTGGAAATTTTGACACCAAAGGTAGACAGTTCCATGCAAAAGCATTATTAGGTGTTTTAATTTTCTTTTTTAATCAATTTAGTATGTTATATGATTTGTCTTTTTTGTGCGAATATAGTTTTTCATGAAGTTTAATTTTATTTCAACGTGTTTAGTAATTTATTTTGTGATATGGATATTTTGATTTTATAAAAACCCATGTTGAGCCATTCAAAGTTTTTTTTCTAAACTGTTTCATTGATTTATTATGTTGTGAAAGGGCTTTGAATTCTATTTTAACATGTAAGTGGGGTGCGTTTTCCCTAAAAGGGGGTTTTGGGTGGTCTTTTGTGTTAAAACTATTGTTATACTACTTGGGGTGTCTCCAAAATATTTTTTAAGTGGTTTATAAGAACATATAAAGTGTGTGAACCATGTGTAAGAAAATGTATTAGAGTGAGTCTACTTTAAAAGATGGGAGTTGGAGTATGTTTTTTAAGTGAAGCTTTGTTATACATCTTGGAAAAGTTTTTTAATTTATGGGAATGATTTATAATGATGTAAGTGTGATGAAAATTGTCCATTTGACATGTTTTCCAAGAAATGTATATTTTTAATGTGTTTCACTGAATTTATATTATTTTATTGGAATTGAAATTGTTTTAGTTTTTTTTGGAGACTTTAGTAGTTATTGGACTCCCTTGCATCATTTTAGGGTGTTTTTCTCATCTCGGTGGGGGTTTTGGTCATCAGTGACAAAGTCCTATAGGTATATAGATTGGTACACATGTATATATATATCCTCCTTGCACATATAACCTCATGGAATGTGGAATATGTACATGGGTCAAATGGTATACATGTATATTTATATGAAAATATATATGTGTATAAGTGAAGCGGTTTCGGGTTGCCATCGTCAAGAGAAGAAGATTTCAGTTAGAAAGATCCAAGAGCCGAGTGAACGGTTTGGTTACTCCTTGAGGTTGGTCCCCACTACACTTTCTATTATATTTAGAATTTATTAATTTCTAGTTATTTAATTAATTTTATATTAATGGTAAATAATATTTAATAATTAGAATTAGGAGTAATGTTTTTCGTGAATGATTGTAATTTCTGCTTCTTCTTGAATTGTCTGGAAATGTTTTTTAATGTGCATAATACATATTTATAAATTTCCCAATAGACCTTTGTACATATGTCTTAGTTTCAAGAAGATGATTTGGGTTTCTAAAATGGATATCTTAAATGGGGTTTCAAATGGTATTTAAATTGAAATTTCTGTTTCTTTGATTCTTTGGAAGTGAGTTGGTGTGTGTTGGTTCTTTTGAAAATAGGTTGGTATTGAGTGGTTGGTTAAGGCATGTTTGGAACTTTAAAGAAATGAAGTATTTTGAAAACTCTCTTTTGTGTGACTAACATGTGTTCCTGATGTATACATGGATAGTGTGAGTTTTTATGTGTGGTGGTTATTTATTGTGATTGGTTACATGAATGACATTGTTGACTCATCCCTTTTTATTGAATGTGTTGACAAGGGAACCAGGAATAGTAAGTGAATCTTCTGAGAACGATTACTACAATAGTATAGATTACGCATTGGCAACTGGCCCTTAGTATAGGATTTTCTCTACTAGGGGATTGGGCCTCTCAGTTAAGACATTTAGGAAACCACCAAGAATTAGGGAATTATGACTTCATAAAGAGTAGTAATGCCTTTAGGAAGTGTCACATGTACAGTACATTCTAGATTTTTCAAGAGCTCATTGATTCAACCCATGTTTTCTTTAGTTCTTATTTGTATGTGGTGGAAATTTGAGTTTCTCAGTTTGTTTGTGGAAACCCTAGGCAACTTTTCCATTTCCCTTATTGTGTTTTGGGTGTGTGTGTATGGGTTTCCTCTTATTTAACAAATGAAATTTGGATTTTAGATTGTTTGAAAAAAAGTTTTTGAAATTCAATGCATCTTTTTACCCCAAACCATAAACTGGTTTTTCAATTAGAAAGGGAAAAGGACTGTTACATGCCTTAGAAATTAATGTTCCTGTGAATACTCATATTTTGTATAATGTAGTTAAAACTTGATATTAGTAAAATTCATTATTTATTGGTAGTGTTTTGGGAATAGATTGTTTGGGTATGCCTACTGAGTTTTAATACTCATGCCTATAGTGTTTTCTTGTTTTTAGTTTCTATTAAAGGTTTGATACAAGCCTATTCTCCTTTGGTGATCTTCGTTCCTGAGTTGAAGAGCGAATCACAAGGTCACAAGTAGATAGTGGTTGTACCATTTGGTTATTTTTATTTTCATCAGTTCTTGTTTAGTCTCTTTATTTGGTATATTTATTTTGATTTTCTTTTTATTGTTTCCTATAATGATATTTATTTATATTGGTTGAAACTGTTCCCATCATTTCAATCGACTCCATCGTGATTTTCGCAAGCCCGATATGATAAGGAACGCCTCTCAAGCCTTGTCATGGGACGACACGGGTTGGTTCGTGACACATGATATATGGGATGGTCCTAACCATTGGAATTGAGGTGAAGTGATCATTAGTTTCATGAGGGATGTGATGAAAATTATGTACATGTGATATGTGTTTTTCATATAGAAATGAGTCTTCAAGATGATGTGGTTTGGGAAATGTTGTTGATTTTCTCTCACCTTGATTAACCAATATCATCCTTAGAGTCTTCATCACACTGTTGAGGACTAAGTTGATGTGGGGAAAACTATTCATAATTGGTGTAGGCCTTAGTATATATATAGGATTAGCTGATCATGTTGACCATTAGTTAATGCAATGTTTTTCACCAATGAAATCAAAAATTTATGGTGAGTAAGAGAATAATATGGGGGAATACACACACTTTTAGTTTTATGGAAAATGATCCAGGTTGATTGGAGGAAGGATCTCACTATTCAGTCAGATATCAGGTTTTTGAGTTGGAATGTGTTTATTATTCATTTGATTAAGAATATCATTGTGTCTTGGGATGTTGAGCTACTATTATGATGGTGGTTGTCTATAATATGTATATTGAACTTGAGATATCTTTGTTGGGAATTTCGATGAGATGCTTGTAGTGTATGATATATAGTGTAAATGAAATCCTATGGAACAAGGTTTCAGGTGAAATGTGTGTAGTGGAGATACCAAGATTCATCGAGAAAGACTGACCAATGATGCATCGTTTCAATTTCCAGAAATATACAAAGTATGTAAATTCATCCATGTGGAGATTTATCTTGAGGATAGAAGATTTTTTTATTATCTTCATGGGTTTAGTTCCTATTAATATTATGTATTCATTTAATTGAATAAATTTCAATTTATGATAGAAAAACATTGGTGGTTTCATACTGATCTCTCACTCACACCCTACATGGGACCTCAAGACTTATATATAATTTATTGTTTTTAGACCAGGCCTGTGATTGTGATTGTTTTCTCAATGATATAAATTAGTGATTCATGAGTGCATTGGATTTAAGAAAGATTGAAAATGTTATTCCTTTTTTTAGAGGATGTTTTTTTGTGGATAATGAGTATATCATTATTTGTTAACCATGATTGATCTTTTTTGTTTATTTTAGTATCAGTACCTAAAAATTACACTTCATTTTTAGGGATATTTATTTTTTATTTTTTTTCTAATGATTGATTTATTCGTATTCTTCTACTATGTCTATAATCATGAATCTATTGATTTTATTAAATTTATTCTGTTGTGTTAGGATATTATTATTAAAACTACTTATATCATCACAAGAGGGTATAATATCCTCCCTATAATCTAATTAGGTTCTCAATCATAGTAAGAAGCCTTTATCATATAGGTAGTTTCCCTAAAGTCCCATTAACACATCAAATCAGAGTACCTATTATGTGGATCCATGGTTGGGTCACTTCATGTTTTGTTAGAGAATGATAAGTGTCAGTGTTTCTATATTGTATTACAAGGAATATGTTTAAAAATTGTAAATGTGTTCCTTTGGAAAATAATCTTAGAAATTATTTATTTAATCTTATTAATTGGACTACGGTATATAGGAGATTTGGGTTTATTCTGAAATGGGTAAGGTGATCATTTTTGGGTGGCCATAGCCCCAAACATAGGGGATAGACTATGTTTCCAAGGATTGAAAATTATTGTTATGAATTAGGATTTTATAATTCACTTATTTCCACCTCATTTGGAATAATTGGTGTGATTTTATAAGATTATGATGTTTTTACTATAGAATAGATATGGAATTATAGTTTTATTTTTGAGTCATGGTGCCATTTAGGCTCATATGATGTGTGTATATTCCTGTTATTATCATTGAGAACATGGAATATTTGAAATGGGGTTGGTAAAGATACCCAATATTTCCATACATAGATATTACCTAATTTTTATTATTATTCGTTATATTACATTATAATGTTCATAAGGAACATAATAGTTTTTTTCGTTTATAAATGTGGAAACATAGACATTGTTCTGTAAGTGACATTTTTTATCTCTCACTAAATTCTTCCAAACTAGCACCCTTAAATGAAATATGATACATAATAAATATAATCATAACCTAAGGAAAGGAACCATATATAAGGTTTAGATCAGATGCTCAGTAATGGTAAACAAGGTAGACATGTATGCATAATACGAACATAATGGTATGAGAACATGATTGTAAATTTTTATAAACATTCCATGATTATCAAAGATCATAATCTAGAGTAATGGAATAATGAAAAAAATTTTATAACACATTAATCATATAAATATAAAATTACCTAATCTAGGAGAGAATACCATTAGTATAAGAAATGAATCTTCTAGAATACACATAATAATAGAAAATCATTTCCATATTAATAAAATCTTAATGATAAGAGAATCCTTGCGTAGAATGTCTTTTACTAGACTGGGTTCCCTCCTTGTTCCAGAAATGTCTTACTAAAATGGATTCACTCCTCATTTTATCCATGTCTTACCAAAATAACATCACTCCCCAATAAATACGTCTCTATATCATATGATAAAGATATTTACTCAATACATTGGAGGGAGATATATGTCCCACCTGTCACATTATCAAAACCATATTTATTTGTTCTATAAAATCATAAAATTTTTATCATATCATAAAATAGGAAATAAAATTGGTATCATAT
Source organism: Viscum album (assembly GCA_963277665.1). Classification (NCBI taxonomy): domain Eukaryota; kingdom Viridiplantae; phylum Streptophyta; class Magnoliopsida; order Santalales; family Viscaceae; genus Viscum; species Viscum album. The sequence goes on along the minus strand of OY728138.1, from coordinate 1,702,612,979 downwards.
ACATTAATCATAGATAAATATGTTTAAAAGACTCAGTTCTCATAATTATTTATTCATTGTATTACCTATGAAATGAAGGGGGTTTGATACTTATTTCCACAATGTATAACCCGTAGAGGACATAAATTATTCGTAAAAAAATATGTAATCATAAACATAAACCATTCAATGAAAGAATAACCTTGGTATATTTCAATCATATATCAAATAAAGAATAGGTATATTCCAAATGTGAAATATCAGATAGAAAATTATTTTTATCAATCACTTAATACATTTTATGGGTAAAATATTCTTTCCACTTTGAAAATCATTTTCAAAAACATAAAAAATTTACAAAATCATTTATTTTAAAATATTAAGGATTTCCAAAATATATAGGAAAATTTTTTCTTTTAAAATTATTCTAAACAAATCTAAGGCAAATTTTTTAGTCATTTAGTGCTCATGAAAATAGTAAATATTTTTCATTTCATGCATGTTAAAATAGATTCTTTTCAAATTTTCTTTAAAATCTAGAGGGATTTGGTTAGAAAAAGACATCAATATTAAATAAAATTTTTTTAAAAACAATTAAAATATAATGAGGATAAATTAATTTATGATATTTCTTTTCATTTGGGCTGCATATATATGAAAATGGTTCTTTAAAATATGTATATTTAGTTTCTGAATAGTATTTATTACTAAATATATAAATATGATAGACAACAATGTTATAATGTTATAATTTAAATAAATATATTAGTAACATATCATGGTTTGTTTAAATATATGTGTTGCGTGTAACACATAATAATATATGATTTCATGTATCAAAAGCATAACATGGTGTTGTTTATAACTCAAGCCTAAAATGGTGTATCCTGCAATGAAGAACATCAATGAAATTTAGATTATTATCAAACAATAATTAAAAAAAAACTAATGGTCTTACATTATTACACCCTAAATTGGACTTTTTCCCTTGAAATTATCAATATTGACAAAATAAAATGGGGATCATTCTTCCACTTTATATCATAATGTTCCAACATAGCTTCCTCAAACTAGATTTTTTTCCACAAAACATTTAAAATGTTAGTGCTCTTATTTCATATAAATTTGTCTATACGATAGAGTGTCTCTACTAATTGTTCCTCATAAAAATGATTTTGGTTTAGTGTAATTAATTATATGTTATGTTCATGTGAATGGGTTCATATGTAATTTCACCGGATAGATAACAAAACACATTTTGGATTAGAGAGAGCTTTGGTGGAGGATCCAAGATATTGGCTAATATCTCTATACGATCATTAATTTTAATGGGACTCATATACCTAGGTCATAGTTTCCCTTTCATCCTAAATAAAAAAAATTCCATTTAGAAATCATTTCTAAGACAATATTGGAAAGATAAAATTCCATTTCATTTTGAAAATTGTCAAATGAATTTTTTTCTGACTCCGATCTACCCTAATGTGTTACTGAAAGGATTTAAACTTATCTTCCTTTACTTCAGCTATCTTATTTCCAAATAAATAAACTTCTTTAACTTCAATCAATCACATTGGAGATATATACTTCCTTACATAGAGGAATTCTTAAGGATTCATATGAATGATTAAGTAAAAGTTATTATTGTATGAAAAATCAACCCTAGGAATGTGTTGATCCAAACCACTATTGAAATTCCATAAAATATACCTCTTCATTTCCTCTAGGATTTGAATTCTTATTTCAGACTCACTAACTATTTAAGGATGATACACAGTATTGAATTACAACTAACTATATAGAGGTTGCTGAATATTTTTATAGAACATAGAGGTTAGACTCATATGCAAACCAGATTCAATAGAATATGGAAATCCATGCAACCATATAACCTTCATAATAAATATCCTTGATAGATCATCTAGATATAAGTATTCTCTAATAATGACGATGTTTCTTTACTGAAAATGGTGATTAAATACCACCAATGTAGAATTATTCCCTTTAGTGGGTTTTGTTAGTCCCATGTAAAAATACATGCTGATGATTTATCATTTTTATTCTCATGTGGGTATTGGATAAAGCATCCCATTATATTTTTTCCCTTTTATCCTTTACTTGTTGGAATACCATGTTCTAGGATTAAAACCATATGATATCTCCTTACTTTCCATCACACTAAATAAACTCTATCACACACACACACACACACACATATATATATATATAATTATACTAACTAGATGAATATGTAATGAGAAATTAAAAGCTTCTTATAACAACTCACATAAATATGTTATGGATATAATAATTGCACGATTTCTAAACCTTATCATTCTATCCTGAATGAGGTTAATCCCATGAAATTTTTTGCAAATCTATTGTATCCCAACATCTTCCTCCCACACCTCCATAATCATCACATTAATATATTATTGAACTTTTAATTTATAATTATAATATTTTCCCCAATATTCAATGTTTTTGTACCCATTCTTTGAAAATAAAAAATACTCAATATTTCACGATCTTCATCATGGATAAGAAAGCATGATCCTTTAAATTCAAAGATCATCCACCATGTTCACTTTCATATTGTTTTAATTTATTGCGTATTTATAATTTTTAATCACTCATAATCATATTCCATAGTACATGTTCAAATATTTTGAGGGAAATATATACATTAAATATTTTTTATCAGTATATATATCACGACATTCTCCATAAATTGAATGCTTTCATATCTTTAATACAAAAATTACCACATCTAAATCCAAATCATGAGTTAGGTAACATTAATAATTATTCATCAAATGTTGTGAGGTACAAGCTATAACCTTCTCATTAAGAATAAGAAAATCACCAAATAATTTTTTTGATTCATCACTGTATATTACTTACCCATATCCACTATAGGGTTTTATAACCACATGTTCTGACTGATCTTCAATTCAATTCCAAAATATTCCTCACAACCATCTTTTATAAGGAATATAGATCCCTTATGAGTATACATAGTTATAGGATTAAATATTCAAGTGAAATTATAAAAACCCCATCAGTAATATATAGATAATCCAAGAAAACTACATATATATGTCTCTATGGTTGGTCTGTGATGACATTAAATATCCTTCATCTTTTATGGATCTATTGATATACCCAATCATGTCATTATGTTACCCAAAAAAACGAATGTTTTATATAAAATATTCCATATTTCTAAATTTTGAAAATGATTTTTAATTCCATAGGTAATTTATTATAGTTATAAAATGGTTTTCATGAAATTCATTTCTATTTGATTAGATAAGAATATCATACATAAATAATACCATAAACTAATGAAGGTAATTGATAAAGACACTATTCATTAAATACATGACTACATCAAGGTAATTATTAATATTCCCCTTCTTGACTGATACTTGATGATATTCGGAATGAATGTCAATCTAGGAAAAGTCTTGAGCTCATCAAAGTTGATGAAATGATTCATCAATACATGGAAGATGATACATATTCTTAATAATGTTCCTGTTTGTCTCTTGATAATTAATGTGGATTTGAGTTGATACATTTATAATTTAAAATAAATGAATTTTTTCACCCTAAAGTGACACACAAGATGATTAAATCCATTGATAATAGTTTCCCAAACAATCTTATTCAATTCATTGAACTTAATTCGGGCCATTCTATAGTGGGTGTTGAATATTGGTGTGGTACCAGGTATAAGTTTTTTTTTGATAACCCACCTTCACATTTTTGTGGAAGAATAGGAAACACCTCCAGAAATACATAAATAAAATCCAACACATTAGGAATATCATTGATGTCGAGTTTATACCCATACATTTGAGAGAAAAATCATCTATGAATTGGATTTATAACCCCTAAATAGGGGTAATATCTATAGGAAGTTCATGTGTATCATCACATTGAAAACAGATCATATGTTGGTTTGAAATATCAAATGAGACTTTATATCCTCAATGAATGACATGGAGTTTATTAAGAGAAACCCAATCCCTGAAAGAGATGACATAATCTCCCCTAGGGGAAGAATAGAAATATTTGTATGAAACTCATACCCAAAAAACATCAACCATACACGAATCTTACACTTAAGATGTGATCCTCATACCATTAAGAATTTCCACTACTAATACTTCATCCAATCATTTGGGTGGACTATTGATAACCTTATAATATTATTCAAATAGGAATGGATGAGTAGATTCAGAGTTAAATAACTCATTTGTTATTCTTGGGTAGATGGTATGTGTACCTTTAACCTTGTCATTATCACACCCCTTGTTTGAAATAGTGATCACTTGAGATTTACCATTTTCCCATGGATTTTAAGGTTTATGATGTTGATTACAATCATTAACCTTTAGTGTTGTGAAGTAGTTAGAATAATTAACATTATATCTACTCTTGAGTCACTAAAGTAGTGGTGGTGCATTCTGTAAATATTTCTCCCTATTCACATCATTAGCTAACATCATCCCATCACAACAACAATCAATATCTAGATGACAATAACTTCCACACATAAAAAAATTAATAGTTCCGTAAAGAATATATCCTTCATACTTCATCAAACGCATTGATCATAATGGAATTATCATCATTTTCTCTCCATGGTTGTTATATTTTTCATTGAAATCTATCTTCCATTTCTTTTCAAAATCATGATATTGATACATTAATCCAACCTCCATTTCCACCTTAACATAACATTGACCAATATATTCATATATACTTGCATCTATTAAGGGTAATTCTATTTAGAAAGTTGGTTTTAAGCTTATAAATAATCTACCTACCTAACTTTCAGGTTGGATGATAATACTTGAAGATTACCTCACAATTATAGTATATTTTTCCACATGTACTAAAAGAATAATCGTCCTTTTTAATTAATTAATGTAACCTTATTCCCATCACCAGATATAGAATAAAATGAATGTAATTATTGAATAATATGTTCTTAAACATATCCAAAACCATATAGTCATTTTCATCATTTTTAATCATATTCCTACAAAAAGTTCACCATTTATCTTCTTAACATTCTAAAATAGTATACATATAAAATGAATTTTACATGTTTAAAACACTATATAACATAAAATATCTTTTCAATGGTACTAATCCATTTCATAGTAACTAGTGGATCAGTAGTTCCACAAATTAAAGGTGGAGTTTCCCTAATGAAGGACTCAATAAAATGTTGTTCTATGTCATTTGGACATCCTACATGATTAATATCTTGAAAACTTTGTCTAATCATAGAAAATAGATTTCAGATTAGCTATTTGATTACATTTAGATTCTCATGAAGAAATAAATTTCATTTTCTATCGCACTATGAATTATAATAGTTTCTTTTGGTTTTATCCATTGAATAATACCAAAAAAATAGTATTGGAAACATTAATCATGATGTGAAACCAAATATTAATGAAACATAACATATAAGATGTCGAAATAATTACACCTAATTATTTATTCCATGAATCCTTAGGTTTATCCTGATTTATTCATATTCACGATCTATTAAAATCCATCATATTTGTTTATAACGAGTTTGGTAATTTCCATTGCATATTCCTAGGGACTCTCAAAATTGGTCGGCAGTAATTCCCATTTTTGATAACCAGTTCCCAATTGATTATATCTCAATACAATGTTTTGGGGTTGTTATCACCATGTTCATATATTCTAGATATGCATATAATTTTTTTATCCATAAAGGGATGTACCTCTAGAAAACCATTTTCTCTATCCTTTAGAAAAATTAAGATTGATTTTATTATATGTTGTAACTTCCCTAGTATAATACATAAACATGTCCTTATATATCTCAATATGGTTTTTACATCCTAGTTTCTAAAGTTTATCTAAACCATTTCACTAATACCAAAAATGACGACCTATTATTTTTAAACATGGATATTAAATAATTGTTTGATAATTATTTGATCTATTACATAAATAAATGTCTAAGGACTATAGTAGTTTTATGCCTTCAGAAACATTGAAACTAAAACACTTGTCCATAAGTGAGTTAAATCTTCTCCCACTACATTATTCACATCTATCACCCTTCCAAGACATATCATACATAAAACATATTTTTATTACACATGGAAATGAAACATATGAAATGATGGTTTCATATGATTAATAAGGTCAAACATGGGATATATGTAGGCATAACATGAACATAAGTGTATAAAAACATGAGGATAACATTTTATAACCATACAATTTATATCAAATATCATAATCTTCAGTTATGAAATAATGATTGGCTTCTCAAAAATAAATGAATCATTAGAAGATCATATAAAATGAAAGTTGTGAAAATAACATTTCCATAATACATAAACATGTGCCATACATATAATAATAGAAAATAATTTACATATTAGTCAGGGATCACTGCTGAGACAATCATAGTAGATAAATTATGTTATAGAACCGGTTTCACTACCCATTATAGCCATGTCTTATTGAACTAGGTTCACTCCCCATTCCCTCAATGTCTCATTAGACTAGGATCTCTCCCCATTACATCCATTTCTATATCATGTGATATAAATTGTTATCCAATTAATTGGATGTGTATATAGTTCCCACACATCACATAAAGAAAACCATATTTATGTGTGCCACAAAATCATAAACATTAATCATATCAAACTTGTAAAATGAAATGGGTTTCATAAACATTTCAACATATCGTAATTTTTTTGATTAGAGAGTGTTTCATAATAATTTCATCATAGGATAACCCATGAAATGATTCAGGTTTTATTAACATTTCCTAAGGATATAAACCATGGAATAGAAATGGGTTTCATTACAGATTTGTCTTTATAATGATAAACCATTCAGACAGAGACATAGATCGGTATCATTGGATTATATTTCCAATAATTTATATGTAACATCAATAGATGAATTATTAGATTGGTAATTAATTTTTTCAATAATTTAAATCATTTAAAGAAGACAAATAATTTTTTCACACTAAATGTCATTTTTAGAAACATAAAGGAATTTGAAAAAAATTGATTTTCAATAATACATTGATAATCAAAACTAATTTTCCAAATATTATGGAAAATATATTAATTTAAAGGGTAACTAAAAAATTTTATGGTAATATTTAAATAATTGCATGTTCAAGAGAGTTGGAAACAATTAGTAATGAATTCATGTTAAAAAAAGGATTATTTTGTAATTTTACGTAAAATCCAAACCTGTATTGTCAGGAAAATAAAATGAAAATTATTTTCAAAACTAATTTTTTAAAATGAAAATCATGGATAAAAATTTATTTTTAAAATTATAATATAATCATAAATAAAATTTTAAAATATTTTTATAAATAATCATTTTTTGGAAGAAAACAAATTTCTGATCAAAGAGATACATAATGTCATATTTTATAAAAAACCATTTTCTTAATTTGTAATGTAAAAATTAATGTGCAAAGGCCCCATTTATATGATATATGATGAATAAATAGAGTATTATAATCATATTTAGAATTTTTGAGAAGATGACCATGATATATCATAATTGGAGACTAAATCACAAATGATCCTGATAAATAATGAGATTGTGAAATTAAATCATTACCACATTGATAACATTTGACCATAATAACCAAGAACGGATAAAATAAAATGGAAAATATAATTTAATGAGGATATATAAATTAATTGTATAAAATATGAAATAGGTTTTATATACACATTATAAGGTAATAATTCTACATAACATAATGTATGTATCAAAGAACAAATATTGAGACAAAATTCCCTTATCTTTGGTTTTGTATTCTATTATACTCAATCAAACCTCATGTATAATAAATTTAATATTATTATATACATATTAAATATCCATATTCATATATATCATACAATATATTATTATATTGTGACCTTTTATAGTATTTTATTCACTATTCCATTTTAATGTTACGTTTTAGGTAGTAAGCCCTTTGTTTTTTGATATTATGTTAAAATTGTTATATTTTTAGTCCACTTACATTTTTCACGGTTACTTATTCATAATAATTTTAAACATGATATAAATATCATATATATTATTTATATATTTATTTATATTAAATCAATAGTATTTACTTATATAAAATGAAATATACAATTCATGGAGATGGTAGGTCGTATATATAAATGAATGATATTTTAAATTTTTTTCTTAAGATGATAGAAATAAATATAAATGAGATATATTATCATTCAAAAATTATTATTTTTATTATATATTATAATAATTTATATAAAAAATTCTTAATATATTCCATTTATTTTCTTAGTGAATCACATCGCATTGAGATGCAGTAGTCCACCGTACACATGAACGACATTATCATATTCCCACAAAATGGAAATAATGAAGTCATTTTTGATATTAAAATTCAAAATTAATTTGTAAAATAATGAATACAATATATATCATATAGAAATTATATATATATCATTAAAGAAATCCATGATATGTGTTAGTGTAAAAATGAACGACGTCAGTTCGTGGGGTGGTAGTCTGCCATACACAAGAATGATGATCTTGTAACCCATTTGAAAGTAGTTTTTATGGTTATAAGTAGAAACACTAATATAAAAAATATCACTATATATAATATATATAGGTAATTACACAATCTTAATATCAAAATAATTTAAGGGGATTTATGAATAAATAAAAAAACAATCATTGATAAATGTAACATTTTTTGGGGTATCCTTTATAGGATTGTAGTAAAAACCTTCCAAGAATGGTTTTATTCCCCAAATAATGATTATAAGATAAAGTTGGGAATTTTGAATGTAATTTGGGGTACGTATTGGCTGATCCAATGTGGTTATATATATTGAATAAGAGATGATCGGTGGTAGCCTTTTATAAGTGGGAGTATTTTGACCCGGTCTTAAAACATTACATAATATTGAATTAAAAGATAAATTCACATTGAGGATATTTTCAGGTGTAGAGATTTAGAAAATTAGGACATAACTATTACATTTAAAAAGATTACAAAGTAGATACTTGGACTCAGTTTCGATTGTTTCATAAAATAAAAACTCATGAAAAAAAGTGTCATGTCTAGTTCCATGTTTTAGACATCATGACTTTTCCTTGATCCCATCCTTGACCCTACTCATCTTTATATACTGTGAAAACATTCCAAAACATGGGGTGAGCATAAAAAGCTCAGTAAGGGTTATAAACAAAGAAATAAAAAATTTGTTCATAAATACATACAAAACATTAAAACTTTTACATACCTCATTAAAACATCAGATTTATGAATAACACATAGAAATCATAAATCAGAAAGGTAAATTGTGGCATCCATAACATACTTACGTTGTAGCTATCATAGCTACATAGGGAGTTACATTGGAATACCCATCACAGTATATTCCCTAAATCTCTTAGGAGAAACATCCATGTTTACCACCATCATGTTACACAATTCATCAGAGAGCTCTCTCGGGCTCACCTGCCCTAGTTATATCATGAAACCACCGGTATAAATAAATAATTCCCAAAAAACCATAACATGATCCAAACACATAACATAAGAATAAAGGAAAGATAATATTTCCAAATTGCAAAAAAAAAAATATAATTTCAAGATATTGAAATATTAAATCCATTATCAAAATCATTTTCAATACCAAAATAAGTAAAAAGAGTATATGGTATTTATTTTTCCTTTTAAAAACATCACGCATTGTTAAGGATGCCAAAGATCAAATAATAATCGTGGCAGAGGAAAGGTTGTTGACACTGCTTATGTTAAAAAAACATTCCGTTTTTTTAGTTTAGTAAAACGCTTCGTATACAAAGATTACCTTTGAATGAAATGAAATTTCAAAGGGGTTTATACACCATATAAAATAAAGTCGTGTATAAAACAAAATATGCCTCAATGAGAGGAGATTGAGACGAAGTCCCTTACCTCGTGTCCGACTTGACACAATAGTTAATTAATCTCCTGAATAATAAACTAAAGTTAATTTATAATTTATTAATATCTTTTTTCAAGTTTATTATACATTTTATATCACTTATTACCTTATAATAAACATTATGTAATCATTTCAAGTTAATAATGGTCGTTTTGTCGATATTTGGTACTTGAGTAAAAAATGAACACCTTATATTTACAAGATGTCCATGTGGTCAATAGTCAATTATATCCATAATTATATTCATGATTTAGATATCAAATATATCTAGTATATACATGTATTTACAATATTACATAACATTTGGAGCTAATAAATGAAATTCACCGTTCATGGAGACGGTAAGCCGTATGTACACATACATGCTACATTCATTTCTAGTTATTATTTTAATGGAATTAAAACATAAAGTTACATAGGTATGTTATAATTATAGTATAATATCAAATATAATATCATTAAATCCTTCTTTTATACCTCCCACATATGGAATTAACAAGTCATATCACTTTGAGGGGGCAGTAGTCTGCACTTCCTCAAATGAAATTATCACATTTACCCATAATGGAAACCATAATGGTATGATATAAATGGAAAATACAGAAAAATAATGAAAAATAAACATAATATATATCATATATAAATATAGTTCCATCATAATGGCCACCATGAGATGCAGTAGGAGGTAATTGAACAATCATCGTCTCATGAAGCGTTAGTTTTCCATCCACAGAAACAGTATGTTCATCACCCATTAGATGGAGGTGTGTGTATGTTTATTTCAAATAATTATTATAACAAAAACCTATTATTTTGAGGATACTAGTGTTGTTATAAAATAATGTAATAAAAAGAGTTTAGGGTTTGGAGAAGAAAAATAAAAGAAAATAAGTTAAGAGAAACCATTACCTTTAATTTGGGTAACTTCTTTTGGTTTGATCCCAAATGGTTTGTTAAAGTTACTTTTTCCTAAGGTAAGGCTACTCATATGAGGATAGGGATATAGGGAGCTTTATTGGGAAGAGTTTGAACGAGCCTAGATGCTTGATAGGTGTGTGAAATGTTTTTATAAGTGGTCTTCTTTTATAAGGAAGAGGAGGGGCTCTTTAGGAAAGTGTGAAAATATTATTTTATTATATAATGACATTCGGTTTCTAAAAGTCCAAAAATAATGATAGTTTTAGATAAAATGACTCATGGTTGAAATAAAATCATCCAATAGGAATTGGACAGGTTTTGGATAATAATTTTATCATTATAATCTTATTTATTTAAATCATTTATTAATGAGATAAATACTGCATCATTATTGTGTCATAAGTAATTTAATTTATTCGATGTCTAAAGACTATAAAAAAATACGATTATGTAGGAAATAGTTATAAATTTCTAAAAAATATTTATAGTTTAAAATATGACTTATATAACATCATATAAAAATTAATTTACTAAAAAGATGTTTGTTTATGTCATTTTTTCCTTTACATTAAGTTGAATATTCTAAATTGTCATTATCACTCCCAAGTGGAACAATGAGGTCCCAAAATAGATACAAATATTCTCATGGTCTTAAATAACTCAACCAATAAGGTTTGGACAAGTATTAAGGTAATTTTGAATTATTATAATAATCTTTTTAACTTGAATTACCTTATGTACCTTTAACCGCAGTAAATAAAAGTCAAAAGTTACTATTCACCGAAAATTATTTTCATTTTACTGAACCAAATATTACTAAATAATAACCACCATGTATGTTGGATTTTGGAAATTCAACTCACAGAAGAGGTAAAATTTCATTTAAAGGAAAAATTCAGTTTTTTAACTACTACAAAGTGGTTTCACTATTCAATAAAATTGATGTTTTTTAGAAAAATAAAAAAAAATCAACCTAAGATATATTTCATATTCCAAATTCTAAAAGGATAAATATTTTACCAAATTATAAACATAAAAGTTTCATTAATAAAATTATAATTAATTCCCGTTTTTAAAAAATAGCGTGTTTTTAAGAAACAATAACAATCAAAACATTGACACTTGTTTATGTCCAATTTCAATGTGAAATTAATTCCAATGACCAACATTGGATTAAATGGTAAAAATAAATTCTAATTACACTTTTAATCAAATTAAAAAGATAATCTAAATAGATAAATATATTAGGCTAAAACAGAATTTTGAATTAAAAGACAATATTTTCTCTATTCATTAAAAAATGAACTTTATCGGAAAAATTCCAAAAATTTAAACAAAGTTAATGTTGATGTCCCCATTATAAAAAAGTATTTTTCTGGTCCAAAAAAATGTATCAAAGTGACCATAAGTATATTTAATGATGGTTCTCCACTATAAGGTGATAAATCAGAATTTTAATGTAAATTATGCTTAGAATTATATTCATTCACATTTTTAGCGTCCAACATTTTTTTGGACAAATGTAAATAAATTTAACAAACATGTATAATAATATATTAGTTTGTTTTTTTTCATTCTAGCCTATACAATGGCTAGGTGTTCTCTATCATTCAAAATAATAATATTATATTATTAGCGTGCAACATAAGATTTGAATGAAACCTGTTGTTGCGTATTGGGTATGATATCGAACATAGAAACCCCGTTAAAGAAAAATTAATATTTAATTCAAAAATATTAATAAATATGAAATATTACTTATTATTTATTTATCTGGGATGTTACATCCTTCCCCCTTTTTGGAATTTCATCCTCACAATTTTACTTATCAAAATAAGTGGGAGTATTTAACCCTCATAGGATTTTCAGATTCTCACGTTGCCTCTTCAACCATATGGTTTTTCGAAAAAACTTTTACCTGGTGAATTACCTTATTCTGCAACACTTGCTCTATACAGTCAATAATCTGAACTGGTTGTTCTTTATAAGAGAGATTCTCTTCCAACTAAACTACCTCTGGGCTCAAAACATGATATGGATCTGGTATATACTTTCTCAACATTGAAACATGAAAAAAAATTTGTAACGAGGATAAAATTGGAGGTAAAGACACTCTGTATGCAACTCATCCACCTTTCACTAGAATTGCATAAGTTATATGAACCTCAGTCTGAACATTCCCTTCTTACCAAAACACATCACACTTTTCCATGGAGAATCATTGAGAAAGACATGATCACCTACCTCAAAAGAAATAACCTTCCTTTGGTTATCTGCATAACTTTTATGTCTACTATGAGCTGTCCTCATGTGTTTCTGAATCAACTGAACTTTCTATGACATCTCTTCAACCAATTATGGTCCCCTCAGCTTCCTTCCACATACTTCATCCCAAAAAGCTAGAGTTCAAAAACACATTCCATATAATACCTCGAATGGATCCATCTATATACTAGAATGAAAAAAGTTATTATATAAAAATTCAACCAAAGAAAAATGTTGGTCCCAACTACCATGATAATATATCGAGCAAGCACGTAACATATCCTCCAATGTTGGAAATGTTCATTCTTATTTCCCATCTGATTGAGGGTGAAAAGTTGTATTAAAATTTAATTTAGTACCCAATGACTTTTCAAGGCCTTTCGAAAAGATAGAAGTAAACCTGCGATCCCGATCAGATACAATAGAGAGGGGAACACCATGCAACCTGACTATCTCTTTAACATACAACTGAGAATATTTATCTAGATACAATGTATCTCTTATAGGAAGGAAATGAGAAGAATTAGTCAATCGATCAACTATAACCTGGATTTCATTGTTACCTCACGATGTATTTGGTAACCCCACAATGATGTTCATGGATATTTTTCCCATCTCCACTCTGGAACCGGTAGAGGCTGAAGCATTCCTTTCGGTAACTGCTACTCTGCTTTAAACTGCTGACAAGTCAAACACTTCACAGTAAAATCAGCAATATCTCTTTTCATGACATCCCACTAGTAATACTCATGTAGATCTCTATACATCTTAGTACTATTAGGATAAACTAAAAATGAGGAACTATGAGCTTCACATAACAACTTGTTCTTCAACTGTAAATCACAAGGCACACATAATATCTTTCCAAATCTCAAAACACAATCATTATCACTATTAAATTTAGGAAACATACCCTTCTAAACCAACTCTACCTTTTTCTATAACTCACTATCTTCTTTCTGTGCTTGCTTAATTCTGTCTGATAGAGATGATCTCATTGACACCTGATACAAAACAGATGAATTTTCTGCACGAAAAACTTCTATTCCAAATATTATCAAATCCAAAATCAATGGATCTTATTCCAAACACAACATGGTTAATTAAGAATTACTTTTTCGACTCAAAGCATCAACCACTTTGTTTGCTTTACGCAGATGGTAATGGATCATGCAATCATAATACTTGATTAATTCTAGGCATCTCCTCTATCTCATGTTCAATTATTTTTGAGTGAATATATACTTTATACTTTTGTGGTCAGTATATATTTCACATTTTATTCCATAAAAATGTTGCCTCTAAATTTTTTTTTTTTAAAAAAAGAGCAGCTAATTCTAAATCATGTGTAGGGTAATTTAACTCATCAGGTTTCGACAGTCATGAAGCATAAGCAATTACCTTATCATTATGCATAAGGACACATCCAACTCCTTTCAACGAAGCATCACTATAGATAAAAAATTCACCATTTCTGGATGGCAGTGCCAAAACTGGGGCATTCACCAATCTTCATTTAAATTCTTGAAAACAATCATCACAATCTTTTGTCTAGATGAACATAACACGTTTTCATGTTAACATAGTCATTGGACTAGATAATTGTGCAAAATTTTCAACAAACCTCCGGTAATAACCTGCCAAACCAAGAAAACTACAATTCTCAGTTATATTTGGGTGACTTGTCCATTCTTCAACAACTTTTTCTTTATCATGATCAATAGTTATGCCATTTTTTGAAACAATGTGACCAAGGAAAAAAAAATTTGTAACCAAAACTCACACTTGCTGAATTTCCCATAATGTTTATTTTTGTTTAATGTATGATAGACAACCCTTAAATGAATATCCCGTTCCTTCTTACATCTGAAATAAATAAAATATCATCAATGAAGAGAACCACTAACTTATCCACGAACTCACTAAAAATTCTATTCATAAGATTTATGAATACAACATGTGCATTGGTTAAACCAAAAGGCATAACAACAAATTCATAATGTCGATATCTAGTACGAAATAGAGTGTTCGGAACATATTCCTCCTTTACATTCAACTAATGGTACCCCGAACTCAAATCAATCTTCGAAAAATACTGATCCCCCTAGAGCTGATCAAACAAATCATCGATATGAGGAAAATGATACTTATTATTAACAATGATGTTATTCAATGCTCTGTAATCAATGGAAAGTCTCATCAAATAATCATTTTTTTTAATAAACTATACAAGAGAACCCCATGGTGATATGCTAGGTTGAATGAAACCTTTATCTAATAACTCCTGTAATTTCTTCTTTTTCTCTAAAAGTCCAATTTGATCCAATTGATAAGTGGGGTTTGAAATTGTCTTAGTATCCATAATTAAGTCAACAATAAATTCAACATCCCGATCAGGTATAATATCATGTAACTCATCAGAAAAAACATCAAGGTACTATTTTACCACTAGAAAATCATTAATATGAATAGTTCCTTTGTTTTCAACAATATGTGTAAGGTAGCATTCATTTCCATCCTTTACTAGTTTCTCAACTTCCTGATATGTTATCAAAAGTAAGGGTTCATTTTTGTATACAAACTGAAAATCATTTTGAAAAAAACCTCTTTAGCTCTGCAGTCAATCATAGCATGATAAACAGAAAGCCAATCTATACCCAAAATAACATCAAAATCTACTAGAGGAAAAAAATAAGGTTTTTAGGTAGATTTTTTCCGCACATAAGGACAAGAATGTTCATAAGTTTCTTTTGTCTCAAAATTTCCTCTAGGTGTTTTTATCGTAAGTTCTGTATTTATATCTTGAGATGGAATTCTCAATTTACTAGAAAACATCTCAGAAATAAATGAGTGTGTATACCCTAAATCAAACAACACATTGACATAATCTGAACAAAACAATAGTGTACCTGATGAAACTACATTTGATGGCCCAACATTTTCTGAAGTAGTTTCAAAGGATTTCACCACCACTTTCTACTTGTAGCCTGGCCGGTTTCCTTCGGTTGAGTCCTTTGTTGGACACCCATTTGCCTAATGACCCATTTCGTTGTACTTAAAACATTTTACTGACTGTAAATCAAATTTTGTCTTACCATTACCCTGATCTTTTTCAGTGCAATTACGAGCCTTATGTCCCATTTTACCACATCAGTAACACTTAACAGAAATCAAAAGACATTCCCCCGCATGCTTTTTACAATAATTTTCAAAAATTGTAAACTTAAGTTTCTTACGATTTTACTTTTTTGAAGTGTTCTTCCCTTTTTCCTGCCACCTTGACATATTATTCTCTTGTTTTTCAAAGAACACCTGATCATCATCAAACTCCATTTACACCATCTCCTCACAATGAACAAGTTTTTTCATAACTTTGGAACTCACGAGAAGCTAAATACCTTTGATACTATGGCTTTAATCCTGAGTGAAAATGGTTGATTTTACTGTCAATATATCGTATGAAATTTGGAGCATACCTTCCCCGTTGAGTGAATATTTCTTAATCAGTAGCCACTAAGTCATCCTCCTGCGTTAAATCCAAGAATTGTTTTTCCATCCTAAGACGAACCACCTTAGGAAAATATTTCTCAAGAAAAATACCTTGGAATGAATCCCAATCAAGAGCATCAATCTCCTCACTATCACCGATATTTTTCACCATCGACCACCACTGATCAGCTTCACCTTCAAAACGATGAAAAACAAGACTAACCTTTTAATGTTATGAGAAACCCATGACATCAAAAATATTTTACAGTGATTTAATCCACCCTTCTGGTAGAACCAGATCAGAAGATCCTCTGAATGATGGGGGCTGTTGCCTCATGAAATGCTCCACTACTGACATGCTCCTCTATAATTGATTTAGCTGATCTCGTAAATGGATACCACCACCATTTATATCCTGAGTCAACTGTTCCATCCCTACAAAAAACAGTTCAGTTCTGATTCCAACCATCTCTGGTTGCTGATTTGGAAGGTTGTCTTCCTCATGATGTCGTCCCAATATAGCTGCCCTATTTTCTCTACAGAAAACCACTCTAAAAACAAGAATATCTTAGGTTAAGCAACATGGAAATCTTTAAATGCTATATGATTTCATTATTAACATAAATTACTTTATGGATATTAATTTAACAACAACCTAACTCCAAATGTTATCTAAACCGACCTCTGATACCATCTATAAGGACCCGACCTTATAATATTACATAATATTGAATTAAATGAATTATTAACATTGATGATCTTTTCACGTTTAGAGTTTTAGAGAATTAGTACATACCTATTACATTTCAAAAGATTACAATGTAGACACTTCTACTCTGTTTCCATTTTTTCATAAAATAAAAACTTTTTAACAGAACAGTCACATTTAGATCCATGTTTTAGACAGCATGACTTTTCTGTGATCCCATACTTGACCCTATTAATCTTTATATCCTGGGAAACAATTTCAAAACATGGGATGATCATAAAAAGCTCATTAAGGGTTACAAAAAACAAAGAAAACATTTGTTCATAAATACATACAATATTGAAACACTTTTACATACCTCATGAAAACAAAAGATTTATGAATAACACATATAAATAATAGAGTTGTACTCGGTTGAATGGGTATATTTGACTCATCCTACATGAAAAATTAGGAATCATAACATCTCAATATTTTATTGAATTGTAAATCAAGATTATTTTATCACCCATTTTCAACCGAGTACAACTTTATTATTGAATCCCCCAAATAAAAATTAGTGATCATACTCAAATGCTCCATGTATGAAATAAAAAGTTTATTTATCTTTACAAAATAAACCTTCATCCTGTAAAATTTTAATATTGGAAGATCATTGACATAAATTATTTTAGAAATTAAGCTATATAGAGACAAAACAATTATAATTGAAAAATGTACTTCTATGTATTTTGTGGGTGAAATTGTTGCTGATTTTTTTGTAAGATATAATGGATTGACATTCTCCATTGAAATACATATTCCCAATAAAGAAAACTAGGTGTTCATTCTAGGGAACTAATAGGATGAGTTTATAACCACACTCTCCCCCCCTAAAGTTTCTAATTTTGTTTATAGTGTTATCAACAATAACACAATATCTATAGTATTTCATTCAATGAAGCAATGAAAAATATTTTCAATAACAGACATCATAGATAATGAGATTAGGGAAATAATAGATATATTTTTTCACCACTGGATAAAAATAATTAGGTGGCATGACTTTAAATGTGCATGGAGAAATACTATTCCATATACAAAGATATTTATTTGGAAAACATCATCTATTCAATAGTGAGTAATTATATTACATTGATATAAATAAAGAATATATATAAATAAAGGATGAATGATCACTAAATAATATCCATTACCAATTTACATGTGGTCACATGATCTTGGAATTAGTTTCATTTAATGATTTTCTACAAATGTCTTTCAATGACTGTTTCTACAATTCTATTTTCCAATGGAACATGTTTTACGTGTCTCATCCATTCTTCTGGATATCAAAAAAGAATGATACATGGCCTCATATGTGAATATAAAAAATGTCAATGAACTTTTGATCTAGAATATATTGAATAAATCACATTCCATTATCAAGGAATGACATCATTGACTAGTAATGACACCAATTACCTCTATAAAAAACATACAAAAATTACTTCTATTTATTAGACACTAATTATCTAATTAAATCTATATTCTCAAGATAATGTTAAAGGAAAATATCCAAAGAATCCATAGGTAGTATAAACATTTAGGAAATTTTTTCCCCATTACTTAGAAGAAGAATAATATTCCCACTAGATGATACAATGCACATCATCACACCAAAACTGGCACTCTACTATTCAGAACCAATTCCCATCATCCAATAATTTTTATATTTCTATTAAGAGAACAATTAAAGAAGAATTTTATGAAATGGTAGAATCTATTTACATCAACACTATATTAGATAGGTCTAATAAATCTTTACCTATTATTTAAGAGTTCACTCTTTGTAGATTTGAGCACGTAATAATATAATCATATAAGGCTTGGTAAGGTTTTCTATACTTTATCCCATGTTTTTATGAAGATGTTCTTGTTGATATAACACTTAATCCTAAAGAAGAAATTTTATACATTAATAATTAATAAATATTAAATGATGATATAGAATTATTATTATTACACAGGAATATCAAATCATTTAGATCCCACCTATAAATCTTTCCTCAGTCATACACAATCCCATTAGGAAAGGATAGGATGATGTCATGACTTTTACCTCTCATCCCATTGAATCATTCAACGATATCTTTTTGGTTTAATAGATATATCATTTTTCATAAGAAAATGAAAATCACTGAAACATAATTAAAATTTTATCAAAGTAAAAACACTCATTTATAAATATTAATATGTTAAATCAAACCCATTCATTAAATGGATCCAACTTGACCAGCGTATTAAGGTGGGAACCCATATGGTTAATATTTTTGGATGATCTCCCCATTGTGATGCACAAACCCCTTTTTATAGATACCTACATTCTATTAATTATCCAAACATATAGGATGAGAGGTATTTTTAGACCAATCACCCAATTATTGTGTGTGTTGTGTACACAATTTGGAATATGTGATAACTATGTAGTAACCAAATTATTAAATGAAAACCAATATAGTTTTGGAACCATAAAATTACCAGTGATCATTTTTATTAACATATTTTCCAAAATATATCATCGTTAAGGGACAATCACCTAGATCTGAAATTTCATCATGTGGTCATTATAACAAAGGAATATATTTCACATAAACATGATAGTGTTTTCAATAAAAATAGGGTATAATAAACAAGGTATATTCTTACTAAGTGATGAGTGTTTCTAAGTATAACTCCTTTTCCTAAGAGTGTAATATTGTAGATCTCCCAAGGATTAAAAGGCTTATAGATTTATATTTAAGGTAATTTCGATTCCATCCTAATCTATTGACTATTAATAAATATAATTTAGAGGTGATCCATTTTCTTATTATTGGATTCATAATTAGAAAAATGAATGGTATATGAAGTATCTCACAAATAACTAATTTCTCCTTGTTATCCCCATGAACATAACATATACTATGAATGAATGAATATGTGAAATCTATATGTAAATGGTAGTTGAGAGACGTGTTTTTCCTTTATGCACAATCATGTGTCTGTATACATAATATTTTCATTATATTATAATTTTATTGAGATCCAAAGATCAAATTACTTGATGTTTTATTCATGATTGGACATCCAAATTATTTCACCACCCATCAACATTGGGACATATGATATAAGGTTTATTTCCGTTTAATTATTGGCTCCCAAAATAGATATAAGAAATATTAAAAGTGTAATATTATCCCAAGATAGATGAATTATGGACTAAAGTAATTCCCTCTAAAATTGGGAATCATGATAAATATAAATATTTCATATATTAAAATGTTAAAATATTTGAAAAGAATCCCTTAATGAAATACTATTGACCCTATAAAACAGAATCCTTATTAGAATATCCTAAAAGAGAATATATTATTTCATTTATATAATACCCTAAAAAAATTTTATAAGGGATTTTCATCATAACTATAATTTTTTGGAATTCATTGGTAATCTTGAATAATGTTAAAAAACATTGAGTAGTATATCATAGAAGTCCATAAACCATGTTTCCCTATATTTAATGGACCTTCCTTATTAGGCCCCTATTAGTTTTTGGGAGAGTATAATTCCATGATGAAATAAATATTATTTCATTCAAATTACATCTTTTTAGAAACAATTACCCACATTCCCCTAATTATATTTTAAATCATAACAAATATTATTTTGATATCAATTTACTGAACTCTTTCTCTAGGATTTATTCATTTATACTAAATATGATGGATCATATATGATTATATAGTACTTGAGTATTTAATTACCTCTTGGAAAAATTTTATTCCTCTAAACATATTTCATAACTTTGATGTCTATATAATAATAAATAAAAACATCCTCAATTCGAGATACTCTCCCTAGGAACCCACACTGTTGAACTGAAATTCTCTTTTTTTTCATCATAACCAAATATTTGGTGTATCCATTTCCCCTTTAATTTAAAATTCTAATTGTGTAATTTAATAATATAAATTGATTTACTTATGAATAGTAAATATAATATTTTTCATTAAATATACTAGGAAACCATAAGGTAATGTTTTCAATCCTGAAAGATTGTCACCCAAAATCCATGCTCTAATTTTTAGGTTATTGTGGTTGGTTCAACATTACCAATGGACAAACAATCCCCCCTAGTCAACAATACATTATATCTAATTCATTCATTTGAATACATTATTTTTTTCATCCATATAACTACTTTTTAATAATTAATTATTTATATATATTTTTTAATTACATGTGAATTAAAGAAACCATTAATGAGTCTATAAGTCACATGATCATATACAACATGACATAATTGGTCAAATAATTATTACCTTATACTAAAATATTTGTAGGTCATTCTCTGAAGATCCTAAACTACATGATATAAGGTCCATATCCATGAACCTAAATAGATTTTATTCGTCTATTACACATGGTATAATATTTTTTATTCTCCTAAAATAATATGTTTTTCTATATTATGTTTTTCTATATTATGTTTTTCCTTCATATAGAATTTGATGTATATTGAAACATCTTGTTTTATTTCAATGTTTCGCCTATTTTATGACTATTAATTCCCCTTTATTTTAATTTTGTCTGTTTTGATTTCCTTTACCATAGGATATGTATTGAAATGATGCAATCCTATTGTAATTACCCATGAAAACTTTCAAAATATTATAAATTTATTTATTTATTTTCTAATGGATCATAAATGTTCATTTTGGATCTTTCCTTTTATCCCCGTCCAGGGTTCTACCCTTATATACTATATTCTTGCCTTTATATACTAAAAATTTATGTAGAAGTAATTAAGTAACCTATAATGATCTACGAAATATATACATAGAATATTTTAACCACTCATTCAGGTAATATATATAAATATAATTTCATTCCTCATTCATTTTAGGTTATAAAGTTTTTATAGATATTCATACCATCTCATATTTTTGGTATATAAACTATAAAATTATACTATATCTATTTAAATTTGAGAATATATTTCTCAGTGCATGGATCCCAAATCAAATTTGATTTGTTATGGAATTATTGATA
Organism: Viscum album; assembly: GCA_963277665.1. Classification (NCBI taxonomy): domain Eukaryota; kingdom Viridiplantae; phylum Streptophyta; class Magnoliopsida; order Santalales; family Viscaceae; genus Viscum; species Viscum album. The sequence goes on along the minus strand of OY728138.1, from coordinate 1,702,590,515 downwards.
TATTGATTATATAAAACATTGGTTAATGTTTTATGAACATAATCCTTGAATCAATTGACAAATTTTTATCAACTATAAATATAATTTTCATTGGTCCAATATTGATGAAACTAAAATGAATATGGAAATAATCATAGTATTTTCTAGAATAAAACCCATAAATTGAATCATTGGAGAATTCAATGTATCTAATTAATAAGAAAACTACACAGATAAAATTAGAAAAATTATATAATTCAAAAGATATAAATCAGAAAAAATCTTGTATGGTCTGTAACAAAAAACATGAATCTAGGGAAATATATTATTATCTAAATGAAAAGCCTCTTTCTTTCCATGGATTATGAAAATTTTAGGGAAAAAATGAAATAAACACATTGATTTCAGGGATGACCACTTGATCATATACATGGAATAAAAATTCTCACATTACAACCTACTATATAAAATATTTAGAGAAGTTCCCTTTTTTTCACTACATGTGAGAATAAACTATACCCTCAAAAATCATTTAATCACAATAATGTAACCCCTTTTAAATGATAAATTTCTCAATTTCAAAAGATATATAACTGAATAAATGTCAATTATATCCCCTATATTAGATAATGTTTTCAATACATAGTTGTAACACCTATGACCCTATTAGATGAGATCATGTGGTTACTTTTTTACATTAGTATATTATACAAGGAATCACATTACAAAAGACTAAACAATTATACATTTTGGGAAAACCAGATACATAATTTAGAAAAAACTTATAATATTTAATATATAATACATCTTATTTAATCCTTTAAGGGAATAATTATACTCTTATCTTATCCCTACAAATAATTCAGAATAATATTCTTGGTATCCTAAAAAAATAAAATATAAGAAAGGGGTGATCTCAAATTATCACTAAGGGTTTATTATAGTAGATACATTATTAAATAATAAATAGAAATTATGGTATTGTTAATAACTAAAACACATTAAATATATTTAATATCTTGAAAATAATATGGAAGAAATGAATTATGGTAAAATAGCGCCACATAAAAAATCACAAGAGCTAGAAAACATTATAGTGAATATTATAATTATAAAATAATAACATAGATATAAAAAACTAATATTATAATTATGTAATTAATAATTATGAAAATCCAAAACACACCTTCAAGTATTCATATAACACACCATACATGAATGACTAATACATTAGCCAATACCCAAACTAGTTTGTCTCGTATTACCCACCAATGCATAGAGGGGGCATAATGAGCCCGTACAATCAATTAATAAGTCCAATAAATTTAAAATATGAATGTGGTGATACATAATAATCATATAAATTATTATTGTAACTAGCATAAAAAATGTAAATTACTTTAATTAATTGGAAAAAATCACAATTCATCCAGAGTTTTATGATAAATGGAATCAAAATGGTATATCTCCATTCCAAAAACCAATTTAATAAACTATGGTTGATGGTATCACAAAATCTCAACCTCATTGAAACATAATTTTGAAAAAAAGTTATTCACAAAGATTAAAATTCTATAAACAATATCACTAAATTATTATTTATGAACATTGTTTTTTTCACATTAAAAATCACTTATGTGTAAAACGATGTGGAAAAAAGAAAACAAATTATCTAAAGATAACATTTTACAATTGTAATGAAATATTGAAATTATTAAAGGGATATTTAATATATAAATTCCATTTAATTAATATTAAAAAAATCTATTAGAAAAAGGAATATTAAAAGAATATTTGTTTTTAAAATGTCGCTTATAGAAATCATACCATTGAAGTATGATTTAATAAAATTAATTGATTATGATTATTCATTGTAAATAAACATAAAATAAGAATAAATAAAAATTAGGTTTTTAAAAATTAAGTTCACACGTAATATTATTACATCATCAACATGGATGTATAAGTTTAAACCATAGAATTGAAATTGGGTTAAAAACCCCCTTATATCACAATTCCATTTAATGGTGTGTACATTAATTGTATAAATAATATTTTAAAAATTTTTATTAACTCATAAAAAAATTACTACTAATAATAATACCATATATTGTATTTTAAAACATCTTATGACCCTTTAATTAATAATATATATTAGTTTTCATTTTCTGGGTGGGCACATTTCATGTATCATGATTAGTTCTCTAGAGTATTATTATGGATGTTATTGAAAAATAGAAAAAAACTCTTGTTGTGGAATTAATGGATATTAATTCAATTGAAATATTATATATGGTCCCATACAATTTTTTTTCTAACATGAGTATGATTCATTTAATAAACTTTTCATAAAAAATGGTTTGTTCATTTTGGTTATTTTTTTTTGAATATCAAAAACTAGTTTCATTTTTTAAAATTTTATATCTATGTACTAGTTTTATAATAGAATATATGTTAATATATACTTATTAAAATATTATCTAGACAAAATAATATTCTTATGACCATCCATGAGGATGATAATGAAAATTGAACATTAATATTATTTGTGTAGGGTATTAACAATAATAACTTGGATAATTGTTACGTTTCTCTAGATAAGATGATTTAACAACGGTTACAGATATAATATATCCAATTATCAACATATCATTAGAGTATATAAATTAATTTTGATTTATCATTACCTTATGATTGAATTACATGAGGATAACTTATAATAAGAAATGAAAATAAGAGATGTGTCTTCATAAAATTATGTATTTAATATAGACTCATTATAGGACCCCTTGAATTCCATAGATTTCATATTATGATGTGATCAGAATCGTTTAGATGTTATTACATTGGGGAGGATATTTTTTTAGACATTTTAAGATCTTAACATCTTTTTTGTCTAAATGGGATGGGGAGGGGTGATATTTATTCTTGGGGAGATGTTAGTTAATGTGATTAAATAATGGTTATTTTATAACTAAATACAATCACATTAAGGTGACATTAATATTCACGACTTTGGATGATAATTAAGGTTTAAATTTTAATTTAGTGTCCATAAAAAATAAACAAACCATTAAATGTTTATTTTTAGGTATTTTATGCCATTACCCTTTTAATATTGACTCTTTACAATATTTTACCTAAACTAATATATATCATTTTCTACGATTGTAAATTATTCTGGAAAAACAATTAAGATCATTGTAAAAAATAATTTTAACCATATAATTCTAAATATGGAATCCATTTTAACAAATTATATTCAATGTATTGGAAAAATTTATATTTAAAATTAATATCATAAATGAAACGCGAAAGAGGGTTATAATGTAAAAAACATCAAAATCATGAAATGGATTTATCTCCAATTACAGCATGGAATTTATTTAAATGTCATAATTTAGATATATTTATTTATAATTGATATATATACATTAAAAATAATTTATAATATAATTCAAATATATAAATAAATGGGAAGGAAAATAACCTTTAAAAAAAATTAAATTTTTTCCACTATTCATTAGAAAATGACACTTCTCCAAAAAAACCATAAAATGACACTAAGATAATTTTGATATTATTATTTGATAAATTAATTCCATTTGATCAAATATAATTTATAATAGTGTAAAAATTTAGTTTTAATATAGATCAACCATTAAAATGTGCAAAAATTGAATTATAGAAAAACATTTCCTTTAAGATTATAATTGGATTTATTAATTTTGTAATCCTAAAATAATTATTGGTTGAATTAAAAAAATTATAGAATTTATATCATATATTTTTTTAAATTTATTTAAATAATAGTGATTAATTTAATTTATTAAAATAAAATAATATTTCGGGCATAAAAAAGAGTTTTTTTTATAAAAACACATCCTTTAATTTCTATATGAATATATATACAGTTTTAATTAATTTTTAATCAGTTAGTTAAAATTATGAATAAAAATTCTAATATATTTTTTTAATTTTGTTAATTTTATTCATTATTAGCATTCCCACAACTTTATAGTAACTATAAATATTAAATAATAATATTTTAATAGATTTTTTAATCATGATGTTTTGTGTAACATAAGCTATCAAAAATAATGTAATTTTAAAATCATATATTTTCTTGAATCATTGGTTATCAAAAAGATACATTTTATTTAAAATATAATATAAAATAATTTTTTTGTGGTGTTACATTCTTCCCTTCTTAAAAAATGAAGTCAAGAAAATGTTTAGATTCCCAGCTCATAAAATGATTTAGCTTTTTCTTCATCAAAATTTCTTGAGGATCCCATGTCTCTTATCTTATGTAATGATATTTCCAAAGTACCTTTACCAGCTGAGTCATTATATTCCCAGAAATGTGTTCTCTAATTTTTAAATTGTGATAGTCTTTCCAGAATAAAATAAATCAGTTTCAAATTATATTTCTTTAGAAGTGATAAAATGTGTAGGGTCTAGAAGGTAAATACTTATCAAAGATATATAGAAGACATATTTTACATTAAAATGGTTAGTAGGAATATCTAATCTATAAGAAAAATCACCAATTATTTCAAATTTTAAAAGCTCTGGTGTACTTGTGGCTCTGTTTTCATTTCTTACCAAATATCAAACCCCTTATCATGTATATACATCAAGAAAACATTATCAAACATATGAAATTCAAAATAATTAGTTTGGTTATCAGTATATATAATTTTCTAAGACTGATATAAATTGATATGAGTTTTAGAAGCCTTTAAATTTTTCACTATCACTTTAACATGTTCGTGTACAGAACACTTCCTTTCAGCAAATTCATCTCAAAAAGTTGATCCGCAATATCTTTTTCCATATAATGCTTGGCATGGAGCCATTTGAATACTTTAATAGAAGCTATTATTATAAGACAATTCTCAAAAAGGTAAATACTAACCCAATATACATTTAATAATATTTGAGATGTATATCAACAAGTGATATAGAGTTTGTGTAGTTCTTTTTTGACTGACCATGAATTTTAGGGTGATTATTAATGGTTAAATGTGATCTTGTATCAAGGGTCATCAAAATAATTTTCTAGAATTTTGATGTAAATCATGGATCATGGTCATAAAAATTGAAATTTTCACACCATGAACTCTTACAACTTCATTATTGTAGAGTATCGGAATGAGTTCTAGTTTATAATATTCTCTTAGAGTATTGGAATGTGCATATTTGGTAAATTGATCAATAATTACCCATATTGCATCATTCATTCTTGGACTCATTGGAAATCTAGTGATAATGTATATAGTATTTACATCCCATTGCAGTGTAAGAATATGTATAGGTTTAATGAATCTTGTAGGATTTTTGTTTCCCAGCCTTCAATTTTCATGTAACCAAATATCATCAATCATAAACAGTAATTTTTCTCATTATATTATCCAACCAAAAAATGTCCCTTAAAATCATCATACATCTTAGTTATATATTTTTGTTTAGAAAGATTTGATATATGTGTTTCATATAGTTAATTCTTTTTAAACATAGCTATATGGGGAACACAAATCATCTTTCCATATTTCGGAATTCCACTTACATATTTGAATTTTACCAAATTCCTTGCATTCAAAACAATAAATTTTTTTAAAAAATTATCATCATCAGAATGAAATTTTTTTCCTTTTACAATAAATATAGATTATAAAGTATATGAAAAATTAGTGATATTTCCCATTACCTAATTATTCCAAAATCCATATTTATTAGATACATAAATTCATTATCCATTTGAATCCTCATTTTTTATAACTTCATGATCCATCATACTCAATGCATCTAATACATTATATTCATTCCATGGGTGTTAGTGTATTGAAAAATTATAATCCCTATATAGCTTAGCCCATCCCCTTTTGATCATGTTTTCTTCTTTTTTTATTAAGATATATTCGAAACTATTATGATCTATATATATATATATCACATCATTAACTCTAGATATAGGGTATCAATTTTTTTAGAGATAAAATTACTACTTCTAAATCAAGATCATGAATTGGATATTTTTGTTCATGATTTTGCAAATATCGTGATGCATATGAAATAAGTCTATTATTCCGTTTGAGTAATGAACTAGGTCCTTTCATTGATCCATTACTATAAATCACAAATCCACTATTCTATAATGGAAAAACCAATATCCTTGAATTCAAAAATTTCTTCTTCAATTCTTGAAAACACTATTGAAACCCCTTATACAAATAAAATTTCCCATCTATGATTATGCTTGGTTAACAAGTTATCTAATAGATAAACGTTTTTGAAATATTGATGATATTAACCTGCAGGATCAATGAAGACATGTACCATAGTGATGTTTGTTGGAATATTCCATTCTTGGAAACCATTTTTCATTAAAGAGTAAACTGAAATTTCATCCTTAGAGACAATGTGGCCAAGAATATAAACTTTTTGAATCTAAAATTTACAATTTCTATACAATCAATTTAATTTTTTTCTTCTTAGTTTCTCATGATTGATCTGTAGGTGCTGATTATACTTCTTATATTTTATTAAGAACACCTATATATCATCCATAAATACTAAAAAAATTATAAATATATTCATTATATACACTATTCATTGGATCCATAAAAATAGAAGGGTATATTAATTAATAAAAATAGAATTACTGTAAACTGGTAATGTCCATACCCTATTCTAAGTAAAATCTTCAAAATATACTCCTTATTTACTCAAAAATTATTGATACCCAAAATGATGGATAATATTTGAAAACTAATAAAATCCATGAATATGGTCAAATAAATCATCAATGTGAGGCATAATATGCTTATTTTTTATCATAATGGTATTGACTTCTACATAATAAATTCATAGGATCATATATCCATCAATATTATTAACAAAAAGAACAAGGGCTCACCAAGTTACAACACTAGGGTGTTTAAATCCATGTCCACTCAAATCCTCTCACTGTTTATTAAAGTACACTAACTATAAAGTTTCCATTCTATTTGGGGTCATTAATATAGGTCTTGGATCTGGGATTTAATCAATTGAAAACTTAACTTCCTACTTTAATAGATTCTATTGTAATTCCTTGAGAAATACTTCCATGTATTCTTGTACAATAGTTATTTTCTCATTTTTAATATTTCCATCTTCATCAGAAGTTTTCATATGATATTATTTTATATCAATCAAATTAATAATAACTATTGAAGGTTGATTTAGATATGGATCGGGTGATGAAGTCTCCCCTCAAATGATAAGAAATTCCATGTCTTCAACAAAAATATGAATTTCATTGTCATTGAAATAAATTATATCATTATATTTTGAATTACATACCATACAAATGATTATATCAAAATCAATATTAGGTGGGAAAATAAAATCAAAAAAAAGAGCACATTTATTTTTTATAATAGGGACTGCTTGACACAACTTTGTTGCAATGTGATATCTAATAAGAATTTTTTTAACGAAAAATACATTTTATGTCGATTTGGAAATATCTTATTTTAATAGAAAACATAAAAGATATAAAATAATTTAATTATATATAATAAAATAATTATTTAGAAAATTTTTAGTAGATGATTTAATTAATTTCCTCCATATCATTTGGATCTTCAACCTCAGTATTTTTGACTTTATATTTTTTGACATTATCTCTTATAATTTTCTGGGGAATATTTCCTTGAAGCATAGTAAAATGATTTGAATAGTGTCCCATTTACTAATAGTTGAAAAAAAATCATGTTTCATATAATTTTCTTAACCTTACAATAATTGTCTTTTGGAATTTCTATCCACAATTGGAGAAAAATATCATTCCTTGTTTTCATGTTTCATTATGTTTCATTCCACATTTATTTCATGATGGAAATTACACTATACCATTATTCCCTTTTGAGTTATTTTTTTCTAGGGTACTGTACAAACCTATTCTTATCTTTCTTCCTTTGGAACTTATAAAACACAAAGAATTAATTTACTGTCTTTATATAACATGATATAATGCCCTCGTAAAATGAGAATGTTTGGGATAGTAGCGCCATTCAAATAACTAAAATAATAATTTTAAATAAATGGAATATTTTTTCTCTTTGGATTACATACATAGTCCATGGAATTTATTTTTATCCTTGTAAAGTTGTCTTTAAACATAGAAACATTCTCATCCTCTTATTTTCACACAAAAAAGAATTATTTATCCATGTTCTCTTTTTATTCAAGTGGAAAATATGATTCCATGAATTTTTCTTAATATCTATCCATTCAATGTTATCTATTTTCTCATCCCCTCAGAGTTTTTTATCATTTACTACCATCTATCTAAATATCCTCAAAGACTATGAACATCTATAACAATAATCTCCATTTCATTACTTTCCAATAAGAGAAATATATTCTATAAGAAACTTAACAATTATTCATATATATTTTTTTATTTCCATTAAAGGATAGTGGTTATTTTCCCATGAAGTAATATATCATTTATTCACTTCCTTATGGATCGATCTTCTATATATGTATATTGTTATAAGCAATTCCGCACTAGATTCAGCTCTATGTCCAACAATATTATCTCAATTAGAAGGGATATCCCTACATGGAATACATGAATTGATATAATATCCAATCCCTATTAAATTCTCAATTTATAAATAATTACAAACACTATATTATATTATAATTCATAATTTATAGTTTAGAAAATTTTTGAAACACATAATAAAAATTGGAAATTTATTTATCACTAATATCAAAATCATAAGTTTTGTTTCATTGTGGATTATTTCCAAATTATTCCCTAGTGTATCATATCTAATATATATATTAATAAATATAGTTTTCATCATTTCTACTAAAAATTCATTGATAATGACCGTAACACCCCTGAACCCAGTAGACCAGAGTCGGTGGTTACATTATTACATAGAGAAAATATACAAGGAATCAAAACCAGAAAGACTAAAAAGTTCTATAGTATTTTGAAATTTGAAAAATAATTTATCCATACTTTAAAATGTAAAATATAAAATATATCTTAGTGAATAATTTGGGTACATCATTATTCTCTAAGCTTATCCCTGCACACGTGTAATAAAAAAATTCATGGAATCCTGAAAAAAAAATTAAACATAAGAAAGGGGTGATCTCAAATAATAATTATGGTTTAAGTATTGAGTAATCATTCAAATATATTTATTAATATTATGGAAAGATAAATAACAAAAAATCATTCCATTTAATCATTAACATGAACATAATATGGATGGAATAAAGGTTGATCAAATAGTGCCAGATAAAAAATGATATTATCTCAAAAACATAACCATGGATATTATACTTATCAAATATTCACAAGTAATTCAAAAACTAATCTCATAATGAGGTAATTAATAATGATGGGAATATAAAACCCATTTTCACATCTTCATCCAAGACACCATAAATAAAAGGGTAATATATAAGCCAATACCAAATGTAGTTCGTCTCATGATACTTATCGATGCATTGATGGAAAATAGGAGGCCCCAACCATCACTTACTAATTCCAATACATTCAACATATTAAAGTGGTGAAACATAATAAACATATAAATATTTATTTATACTATAATATATAATTTAAATAAGTTCCATTAAGTATACATAACCGTGACACATCCAGTGTAATATGGTTAATGGTATCATAATAGTATATCCCCATTAAAAATAACTATTTAATAAATTATTGTATATGGAACAATAAGAGATCAACCTAAATGATGAATAGTATTTTAAAATTAATTATGGAATAGAGGAAAATACTTTAATTCAGATCATTAAAAAATTATTGATGAAAATACTTTATTTCACTTTGAAAACGACTTATTTTTCATAATTCATGAAAAATAAAAACATTTTATTTTACTATAACTTTAAACAAATTAAAGAAAGCTTCAAAAAATTATAATTACATTAAATTGGTAAATTCCTTTCATTCAATAATAAAAAACCATTATTTTTTAGAAAGGAAGTATAAAATATGAATTCTTTAATAAAATTACCTTTTAAAAATCATATCATTGAATTGAGAATTAATAAAATGAATTAATTCTGAATATTCACTATAAATTGAAATAAAAAATAGAAAATATGACAAAATTTATTCAAAATTAATTATATAAATAACCTTACTATAACAGTTTCATGGAGCTATTAGTTTTCTCTAGGAATATAAATTGTGTTATGAATCCCCTTACCTAAAAATACTCTTTAGTGGTGTGTTATTTAACATCATATATAATTTCTTAATCAATATTACTAACGCATTAACTAAAATTATTAATATTTAAAATACCTTATATTATGTTTTTATAACATCTTATGACCCTCTCATTAATAATATTTCATGATTGTTATTTCTTTTGGTGCGTTCATTCCATGGTTTCATGAACGGTTATCCTGAGAATAATTATAGACGTTCATGTAAAATAAGAATGAAAGTAATTTATTGGAAAGAAATGGAAATAATAAAATTCAAGGTATATAAATTTTCACATATAAAATTTTGGTTTCTTACATGATGATGAATAATTTTATTAAATGTTAATGATATAAGGTCAGTTTATTTTGGCGGTTTTTTGAATATCATGTACTAATTTCATTTTATTTAATATTATTTCTATATATTAGTTACATAATATGAGATAAGTTATTATATACACAATACAGTCTTATTTAATCATAATAATTGTTCTATGACCATCCATAAAGGTGGAATGGGAAAACAAACATGAACATTAGTCATATAGGCCATTAATTGGGATAACATAGACAATAGTTTTGTTTCATTGAATTAGTGGGTGTAATAAAATTGTTGGATATGTGATATTAAATTATAAACTTTAAAATACAATTTAAATATTATTATATGTTTATAATTTCTTTATAGATGAAGGATATGGGTATAAAGTTTATTAATAAATGAAAATAAGATAGGGTTTTGTGAAAATTACAGCATGAATATCAACTCCTCGGATGGCCCCTTAATGACAATGAAATAATTATATTTGTGATACTATAAGTAAATTTATGTATGAAGGGGGATTATAATAAGGTTTTTATTATATTTGACTACCCTCAATGATTTTCAGTAGAAATTGGGTGGGTAGGGTGGTATTTATAAATGGGGAGTGGTGGGTTTAAGTCATTAAATAACAATTATTTTATTTTTAAATCCAACCACAATGAGGTGAAAATAATTTACAAAAATTGTAATGATAATAAATGTTTTAAATGGTTATTTATATCAAGAGAAACATAAACCCACAATTTAAATTTTCACCTTTTAGGTATTTTAATCCATTACCGTTTTAACTATTACACCTTACATTATTTTTTATCAACTATGGTAAATATATTTTATATCACGGTAACATTTTTTGTGCCAAAAAATGAAAATTAAATGAATACATAATTTTTAATTTTTTATTAAAAACATGGAATCCAAATCTTAAAATACAATTAAAATAATTGGGAAAATTATTTTTAAAAATAACTACGCCGCCATAATTGGAATGTATGATTTTAAAGTGAATGTTATAAGAAGTTTGATGTGTTTTCAATAAAATTTCAATGATAAATGGATTAAAATTCGCTAATTTGTATTTTTATGTATAATTTATATAATTATACATTAAAAATAATATATAATATAATTTATCTATAAAAATAAATTTGATTGAAATGTATTTTTCTATTCAAATTTATAATTTTCCCCATTGATCAGAAAATCAATATTCTCTAAAAAAAGAAAAATTACCCATATAATTATTTTTATATTATAATTTCAAAAAATATATCCATTTTATCAAATAAAATTTATAAAATTTTGGAATTTATTTTAAAAAAAGGTGCACCATTGAAATTCAAAAAGAATTACATTTTAGAAAAATATAGATTTTTTATACTTAAAATTGGATATTATCTAAATCGTATAAAACATATTGGATGAGTTTAAAGTTTTTTATTGAATATATATCATATAATTTCTATTAGCATATTTCAGTAATAGTGATTAATTTAATATATTTTGATAAAATATAATTTTTATTTGAAAATTAGTTTTTTATTAAAATACATTATATAAGGGCAGATTGATTTAATATTCATTTCTAATTAATTCATATACAATGAATTAATTTTATAAACATGTGTAAAATATATTTTCCTAATTTATTTAATATGAATAATTCCAACATTTCAAATGGAAAGGTGAAAACTATCTCAATTAAATAATAATTTTTTAACAATTTTTTTAAACTCATTGTTCTGTATAATGTTTCTTATCGATCATAGTGTAATTCTAAAACAATGGTGTTTCATGCATCATAAGTTGATAGGTGGATAAAATTTATTTAAAAAAAGAACATATCATAAAATATTGGGGTGTTATAATAGTAAAGTATCCTTTAGTGTTTCCATCCTTTCATGAATTTTCATTACTCCACGTATATACTTAATAACATTGATGCCTAAACCATCACTAACCTATAATGATTACCTCAGATTATACTCTATTATTTTCTTTTGACAACACCATAACCTATTGGGTCTCCATTTTTGAATTATTGTTAATGTGTGTACCAGATTCCAAAAAGGGGACCTATTAATTGTAAATATATCCATGCCACATATTCGACCTTCTATCCAGAGTTACTTTTTCATCTTGAGAAGTTGATATTTTGACACCATGCTCTATATTTATCGATGTTTTGGATGTATCCCTATTACCAATGGTTAATATCTTTAAATATATCTACTTTTCATATTTACTAAAATATTCCTACATTTTGATTTACACATAACACAACCCAACTATTCACATTGATTCAAATAATCTTAATAGGTCACATTTATGAATATTGAAAAAAATCAAAGTTAGATTATTACATTATATATATAATTTCGTCCTAGGTAAATTAATAAATTATCTATGAAAAGATAAATACCATAAGTTAACACCTATATAGAATCCCAAGTGACTTTAGTTTATATAGACATCATTAAACGAAAATTTCGATGAGTCAGAACACTCTTATAAGAATCTCAAATGCACTGTGTTGGGATTTTCCTCTCTGAAATTACCATTGGGTAAATATTCCTCATTGTATAACCCTGAACTGCATTATAAAATATTCAATCCTATAATACATTAAAATATTCAAAATGGTATATTATATATTATTTAATTAACAAACATACGATCCATATCATTGTAAAATTTCCTATTATATAGTTTTACATGTTCACATTGTTTATACTCTAACCAATATACAATCATAAAACTCTATCAAATTGTATGAATTTTATGATTTATTTACCGATAGTAGCTATATTCCAATAAAATCATATCACATTTATCGAATTTGTAAGGAGTAATTCATGTTTTCCAAAAACCTTTGCTGGTCCCATCCAAATGACTAAATTTAATCAAATCTCTTGTTGTTGAGAACTATTTCAATAGAAATCTAGTTCTCTATCTTGAATATAAAAAATTACAATATATTCAAAAATGTGGATCTCATATCATAAGTAGAACTATAGAGATTATTCTTTTTATAATTCCATATCAGAAGAAAATAACCCTTTAACAAGATATAAAAGGATACATTCAAAATATCATATGATATATAGATACATTTTGATCATATATCCCATATCCAACCACAAAATCCACTTGCATTCCATTCTCCCTGCCATTAAATTTTTCCCCACCCAATGACATAATCTTTCTTCCAATTAGCCTTATTATAGGATATAAAATGTTTCATGTTTAGTATTCTTATTTGTAATACCGAATCTATTAGTTGATAACTTACTCTAAGAATTTAAAAAAATTTAATCCCATATCCTCTTTACAAGAATAATAATTTTGATTCATTATTATTATTAAGAAAATCAAAAGTATGTGAGTTTTGATCCTCCTCTTTCTGAGCATCCATATGAATAGCCAACATAATGAACCAACCGAATTTTCAAGGAATGTCATAATGTTTTAAATATAACATTATAATACAATTAATTATATTTATAAGGAATTTAATTCATTGGGGGTGTGGATTTTTTTCAAACAAAAAAGTAGGCCCCATGAATTTTTCTATGACGAAAATAATTTTTTTCTCACTCCGATGAAATTAGTTGATGTAAATATGATAGCGATTCATTTAAAAATATTTTTAATCATTTGGTATCTATATATGGTAGATATATTATAACACACTATGGGGGAGTATCATTATAGACATTACCCATTCAGGAGATGAGTTGGCGAGAACATCCAATAATGATTTGGTCATAAATTTCATCTATTATTGAGGAAAATAATTCTCTAGTCATGTAATGATTTTTTAAAATATATTTTTGATGTGGTAAATTAAAAAAAATAGTAATACCTATACTATTATACCTATTATGCATCATAGTCTTCAATTTTATGGGAAATATATTCAAAACATATATATGAATAAAGACTTATATTATTTTGATATTGTATGGGGTTTGATTATATTATGGTCTCATGACTTGGAGAACTATTTGTGTACATTTCTTACTCATTAAAAAAAATTCCAAACATATTTGTGAATTAAATTTTTCAAATCAACCCATAACTATCCTAGGATGTATCATTGTGCTTGCACATATGCAACAGTGTGTCCCTAGAATGGATACTAGAACATCAAAGGTTATTATAATCCATTTATGGGTCCATAAGACTTGATTTCCTATAAAGGTACCCCGTTTCCGCTATTATAAATTTAAATGATATATGAATGGAATATAATAACACATAGATTCTTTTCAAAAAACCTAATTCTTCTATATAGCCTAAAAAGATATTACTAAATCGAAATTATAGGATATGAGATAAAAAATATATTCTTAGACCCTTATAATGGTAGGAAAAACATTTGTGTCAGACCACCTATTTGGACGTCCACCTATGTACAAAATAGTTTTGAATTAAATACCTATGTTTAAAATAATGGGTGGATTACCACCTCACTTAACATTTACAAAACATTTCATTTATTCACTTAGGTCGCATATCAAGGATCCCACTCACACTAGTAAATCACATGGGTTCCCAATAACCTAGGCCACATTCAAAGGTTCCAATATTGTTTGTCTTCCTACTTGGGAACCATTCCTACAAGGTAAAATATGTGGGGAAAACTATTTATACCAATGGATATCTACACCCGAACCTCGAGTAATGATATTAGACATGTTATGATCATGGTAAATTGTCTTTATCCATAATATTCTATCAATGAACCCCATAAAATTGAGATTATAACCATTATATTTTAAATTAGGTTTCTTAAATAATGTAATTATTATTCATACGACCATAAACTCTAATTCAAAATAACAAATTGAGTCAATATTCTCTCTTAGATTCCTCACATACCTTGATTAGAGATAGTCATCTTGGTTTCTTTTTATACCTTGTGTTTAGATTGACTTGTTATCTTCCTCATATGCCTTAATTTGAGATTATATGGTTAGTTTAATTATATTAATTTATCCAATATTCTTCTACTTGTTTTCTAATATTTTAGTATTCTAGATTGTCTTTTTTGGTTTATTTCTATTCCATGACTATATAATATCCTCTTTGATTCCAAATATGTCTTGGTTGGGGATACGAATCCTATATTCCTCATATGTATTGATTTGAGATTATCTCTTTGATTTCTCCAAACACCTCTAATTAAGATACTTCTCATACTTCCACAAGAATTCCTTCATTAGATTTATAATTCTGGTTAACCCAAAAAATAGACTCTTGTACATATGTCCCACAACAACCAATTTTTATCCACAATTCACTTTTAGTCCATTATTTATGACATTAAATAGCTTTGAAGAATACAGGGATGCATGCACAAAAAAGGAACCACTATGGTCCTTTTCATATGACCTAAAAACATCTAACATGTCTCTTTATGTGGAACCAAACTATCATGAATATGGTTCCACCTATTTAGATTTTAATGATGCCCTATTCATGTTTTTGATCCTCTAATTACAACACATCCCATATCCTATTACAGTATCCTTCAATTTCTCCCATGATGAAGATAAATTCTTGAGTACCTTCATGTATGAAATTAAAAACATTAGAATAAAATACATGGATCAAATGATGGACAATACAATTCTATTGTGTTGTTTCCTCTTAGATGCATGTTTATAGTAAATTAATTTCCCTTTTGTTGTCACCAGAAACTATTGATAGACATGAATTTAATATATAATATATTCTCATACTAGGAAATAATAACCTTTATCGGATGGTGTGACTTCCTATAATCTCCTCTGACACAAAATTTTTTGTATCTATAGTATATCCCAAGGACAGTATACCATTTTAAAGAATTCAAGTATTGATTCAAAATGATTATGTCTATAGAATATAAGATATATCCATGCTACTAATCTTCTGATCATGTTACTATTATATCTATTACCATACTCATTAAATGTTTATATTTCCCATTATAAAATAACATCATAATAATTTATCAAATCATTATTATCATTCACTGAATTTAAATAAAATATCTATTATATTCCCTATTGAATTTTTTTAAAACATAAACTTTTTTCATTCCTGTTATTAATTAAAAAATATTATCTTAGTATGTTCATGAATATGGTTCTTCCATATATTTGTTTCTTATATAATGTCTAATTTATATTTGTTGTAATGAATATCACCATTTGATTATTATTACACTATTATAATAGAAAATAAGAATTTTTACTATCTGCCCGAATTTGTAATGAAATAATAATACAATATTTCAAATATTATGTCTTAAATTATAGCATCTTAAATAATGGATTCCTAAAAATTTGGTTTTTACATGTACTTTAAAACATAAGTTTAAAAATATTAATCTTTACTTCCTTATCCTACAAGATCATTCCCGTTACTTTTTTGGTCTCCAATGTACCATAAGAATTTGAAATATTATATTATATAATGAATTCTCCTAGCTATTAGGAATATGGATTTACTCTTTATCAAACATGTTATGCCCATCACACATATCATCATGTGTGGGCCAAAAGGACATATAGCCTCAGGTGAACCTCTCAGTATTCAAGAGGCTACTAATTATCAGTGAGGACCCTAAATAATAGTGGGGATACTATTCCCTCATATGAAATTAAAAAAATAAAAATTTAAATATCTAACAACTGAAAATTCTAAAAATACATCACAGTACATACTTAATAGTAAGCATAATGATAAAACAAATGGGGATGTCATAATAACATGAAACCATTATCCAAATGATATGAACACATATAAAAAATAAAAAAAAAATATATGGAGCCTACTCTAAAACCCATGCCTCAACCTAGTCCAAATCTTCACATATCTGCTGAGTTGCACCAGCCAGATCCATTTCACATATTTTTCCTTATCTTGACATGAAAACATAAGGCCTTTACATGCATTGAGATTTTAATTAAAGGTGTGAGAATAATATAATTGGGTTCTCAAAAAGCATTCCAAATATATTACATCATGTCTATGTATTCATGGGTAAATGAAATACAACAAATAAACATGATCGTTGAGTCATCATACACTAACCCAAACACAATTGCACTTGATGAGTCTGAAAAATGTATGGGATCATCAGATGTTATCCAGGTTACCTAAACAACATAAAATACCTTCATTAGATCCATTCTGGATATCCCATCATCTGAGCCATCATATTTCAATCAATATATACTGAATTTGGGTAAGGCCACGACAATTCATTAAATATGATGCCTGGAACATACTAAGGATACACATTCATCACATGAATCAACCATACCATAGATGGATAGACACAAAATAATAAAAATAAGTCCAATATAAAATTCCTTCAAATTCAACCATATCATCTATGTATAACCAGCATATATCTAGAAAAATATGCATATTATAATTACAAGACACAAATTTTTCATCTATGGATATAAACCATGTAATGAGAACTAGTTATTTAATATTTATCCTATAAATAAACTATATCAGGATAAATAGAAACTTCCCTATGAAAACATGTCCTTATAATTTACCCACATGAATAACCACCTTAGGATGGACAAGAACCATGTAATAAAAATAATATATCCACCAAAATGTTTTCGTAGACCATAAAATTTCTACCTAGTTTAAAACATCTGAACACATCCCTAATATAGACTCTCTCATTATAGAATGTCTCATGCCACCCTGATAGTCATCCACTGGGGCTCTAAGAACTATCTTGATATAAGATTTTTTATTTTCAACCAACATTGGTGAAAATATTATGAAATCACATTCTAAATGCTCACATATTCCAAACCTTAGTATGTGGGATGATGAACATATCTAAATTCACATTAGCATCATAATGAAAGTCCATATTTAATTTCTATGATCGAAAATATATTTTACTATCATGTGTCTAAGTAGTGAACAATCATCACTCATCTACAAACATCTAATGAAAATCCAAATAGCTTGATGGAAGCTACCTATCATATACATATAATAAATCTCACCTATTGATTCCTCCATAAGATATCTAGAAATAACAAGATACATTATTTCCTAAGGATAAACGGTCTCTAATTGAATCTAAATATCCCATGTACCTCCAAGAAATTATCATAGTACTATGGACCAATCCATCCTATAATTAATGTATGGGTCTATTGGTACCCAATAATTCTACTCTAGACCATATAATATGTACAAAAACATGAAAACTCACCCATAAAATAAATATTGTTTTGAATCATATGGTACCACTACCATATAATAGTGTTAACATCCTCACTAAAGATTACTAATCCTCAAGAAACATATGCCCTTCCTTTTTAAATCCCACTAATGTTCTAGAATTTATACTTTAGGATATATAATAGAAATAATTAATTTTAACAATTATTATTAATTATATAATTTTATCCAATTTTGAGTAGTTTTTAAATTACTAAATATACAACACCAGATTTTTGTAACTTCATTGAACGTCACCTTGAAGGCCTATGTTTCATCATCGATTCTATCTTAAGAAACATACCTATCATTAGATATCAAAATTTCTATCAGCATCACCCACAGCAATAAAATAAATTTTGTACTCTCTTACCTATATTGGCGATATGTTGGTCATAAAGAAAATACTATGTTAGGATGTTCTCTACACAATACAATAATATCACCTTCGATCATTATGTATTATACAATGATTTTGTGGAATCAACAATAAATCTCTAACATTAATCAGATGATTAAAAGGGAATTTTATGGAGATCCCTGAATGGAATAAAACTTATTATATTGCATAAAATATTCAACTCATCACACCATTATCCATCCCTGATAAGAAGGTTCAATGTTGGTGAAAATGTTTGTAAAATTGACTAAAATATTTCCTATCCTAAACCCCATATATACTTCATACATGAAGGCCCAATAATTTTAAATGATAGGATCTCTCTAGTAATACAAAACATAAAATTTCACAATTTATATATACTTCAACAAAATAGATATCCATTATCTTACGGGCTCTCCTATTGTCCCTTGAATCCTTATTATTCTACTATTTATCCCTTCATATAGCCGGTAGTAACTCTTAGAGTCTGACTACACTATATTTTCCAGTGATACTTCCATAACCACACTAGTCAACACTTGAACCTTGAAAATATACCAATGATAATTATTTGGGACATTAAAATGATTAGAACATCAGAATATGTCTTGGATACTTAAATTAACCTTCCACTAGATGATAAAGTTCAAATTCCCATAGGAATTTCCATTACTTAATGACACAGGTTGTTATAAACAGCCCACCATAATTCTTCTCATCCTCTAGAAGTCAAGTAATTCCTTGATCAATAAAAGTGAACAATTATAGGTAAAAAATCACCAATAAATCACCACATTTATTAAAAATTTATATATACTTATTCTTATATGCAACTGAAAACCGAAAAACTAGATTCACAAACATTCTTACAAAAAAAAATCTGATCATAGGACCATGTCACCATGTACTAAAGGAAAAACCTAATGTATTTGAACCTCTCAATTTATATCTACACTCCAAAACACTAGTCAAACAACCAGTATACTTTTTCAAAAATTCATAACCGTACCCTCTTTCCACAAGCCTAAATTCTTGACCATGACTTCTTTAAACCTTGAAGCCTCAAAACATTATCGAAGAACTGAAACTGAATTCAAGACCTAAATCATGATTTATTTAAATGATTAGATATCCATTTTCTTACAACATCTTCCATGATATCTCCCTAAACAAAATTTTACCACCGATCTAACTTATATAGATATTTCCACGAACCACCCCAAGCCCAATGGCGACCCACTAACTCATCCCAATTTTACATTTGAATTATATAACCAATATCATTAGCTTTATCGGGAAATTTGGACCCTAAATAAACCATCCCAATGATTTTAAACTTGATTCTCCCCATGAATCATGCAATTTAAGTAGGATTCACACCATAATACACATGGCAAACAATGATTCATCTAATGAGACACACTTAAATCCCATTATAACCACTAGAATTTAAATTTTTTTTTAACGACTCCCTCAACCATTGAATCCTAATTCGAAATCCATTACTTTATAGATATACCAATATCAATTTATCATACCATGTAGTGGTACCCTATCCAATGGCTACTCTCACAACTGTTAGAAGACTTACAAAAGATAGGTTTCTTACCCATGACCAATATAATACCCAATAATAGATGATTAATTATCATCACTATAATGACCTGAAACATTATCAATGAAATACATATTTTGTTAAAAAAATATTTTAATAGGTAATTATACTATGGAGACCACATGCCCTGAATTTGATATTTTTAACCATTATATAGTATATAAACATTAAATTTTTTCAATCACTATAATCATTTCTAATATTACTATTTAAAAGTGATCATATGTTTTTTATAAATATAAGGATTTGATAAATCCAATTGACCTAGAAAAGGGATGTTATAGAATTAACCAGTATGTTCATACCCTATCAAGCCCATTTATTGCAGATTTTGAGGGAGATAACATCATTGGATTGTTTTCCTTTTACCAATCCCATTTTGTGATCTAATAACATAAGCATGAGTGAAAACATTTTTAAGATATGTTCAAGCTCATCATAATGAAGTTCCAGACCATGTATATTGAGCCACCTAATAAAATAACCACCATCACACACCTTACTATTAATGAATTATATGGTGAATTAAATGTATATTTATCTAGATACTAATAATTACAATGTATATATTCTATAGAATAGTGAATATATTTTCATTATATTTTTATTACTATGTAAATTATATTGAATTTTTATAGTCTGAAATACAGTATTATTTATGTGTAATAATAGAATTAAATTAATGTATTTATTAATTAATGGATATTGAAATAGATAATATTTTACTGAAATAATATTTTTAAATAATTTGAATTTATTATAAAAGATCATATAATTTTTTTTATGTCAAAACTTTTTTTATAAGTGTTATAAAAATGTTATAAGGAAATAAACCAACATTTCTCAATATATATCAATTATATTATAAATGATCAAATTATCATATTTAGAAAACTATTTGGATCAAATAAATATAAATTTATGAATCAAATCATTGAATTTTTTAATGATGGTTCTTTCATAATTTTCTGAGACAATAAAATTATCTCGAAAAAATGTAATACTTTATAAATATACAGAGTGTATTATGAAATCATAATGAACTAATGTTATGTAATTAATACAATTAAGGGAGTAACTGAGTAAATCTATGAATAACCATTAAAATAATATGATTTGTATGTTATTTGATCAATTTATAACTCCATTATTAATCTTCAAAAAACTATAATATATTTTTTATTTTTAAACTCATTTATTTAATCACATTACTCCCTTCAACACCACGAATGAAATTATTTTAAAATTTTTGGTCAATTACCATTAAAAAAATTTAAATCCACCCCTTTAGGTATTATTCATGCAAAAAACCATGGTAATTTTTGTGGTTTTGTTTAATTTATTATATAGGGTCCATAACATATGTTATAGAAATAATAATAAATTCGCCCATACATTTTTTATATAAACCAGTCCAATATATTATTTACCTTTAGTAAAAAACCTTAGACCATGTCCTTATTCCATTATAAATTCTTTATATTCCACCCATGTTTCCCCTGATCTATCATGAATTTCTTATAATGAATTTGGAATAACCCTATAAAGGTAAGGGATTTCTCTTGTCTCATTTCTATTCAAGAATCTTCTATGTAATTCTCCTTTTAAATCTCAATAGGTTATGTTTTCATTTATTTATAATGATATATTTACCATAATATCTATTATATAATAATTATATACCATTTATCACCTCTCATTATATCATTTATCTAATCCATTACCATCCATCTATTTATGTAAGGGATCTTGCTCACTCCTTTTTATTTTAACTCCTCTTTTATGTTATGCCTATTAAGATCCATTTTTTCATGTTGGGATATGTTCTACCATATCTCCCATAATATCCATTTGATTTATAAATGATATTTTCCCCCTTTCACACTCATTAATACCTTCCATGATAATTTATGTACACCTTTTACAACGTTGAAATTTAGTAATTGATCCCCTACTTCTCCTCTTTAACCAGGTCTATTTAATATCATATATATTTTATCTCCAATTAATAAATATGTAATATGTTTTTTCAAATCCTCATTAATTTATATTTATGTATATATTATTAGAGTCACATTTCACTCCCATTAATAAATTCAATAACTTTTATACACCCCCTTCATGATATCAAAATATTACCATGATTTTACATGACAAACAATAGTGTAATGAATACACACACACATATTACTATCACAATTGTTCACCATTATGGACTTATAAATCTGTTATTATATATGTTCATGTATTTATTCCAAACTCATTGAATGTGGAATAATATTTGACGAAAAATGATTCCATATATTATGATCAATGTGGCACACTTAAGAATGGTAATTAAAACAAAGTGATTGGTGCACCTATAATTACATAGAACATTATTGGATTCGGTAATTATTTAGTATAAATAAGATATTATTAAATGTATTATTGATTGAAATTTATATATCAAATGAATTTTTCTATCATGATGTCTTGGCAAGTATCCTTTACCTATGTTTATTATTCAGGTTTGAATGTTGTTTGCACATTTCCCATGTTTATTTTGTTATTATCATGTAATGTCATGACATATTGTTAATGTTTATTATTATCACTACTCATATTATCCAGTTATATACCTCTTTTCTCCCTTGTATATCTATATTTGTGTTATACCATGTTTACTCCCTTACTGGGCTTTGTAGCTCACAATTTTTCTATGTATGTCCTCATTTATCCCATATACCTTTTATTATGAGGGATGTTGTATTTCCGAATATAAGATGTCATTTAATGAACACAATTAACAAATATATTATACATCATGAACTTTTGGAGACTATTATGTGAAATATTTTATAATAAATCATAAATTAATATGTATTAAATAGAAGGGGTTTCATAGTTGGTATAAATAGATAATATTATTTATTTGTGGAATAAATATTAGAAAACTCCAGGGAATGCCTTAAGGATAATACTAAGTATATGAAAACATTCCTAGATTTTGGTAAATTATAGAGTTAGTGGTTTATCAAAAAAATATATAATTTGACAAGATACTATATGTTTATTTTCATTTTGAATATATGTACATAGGTGTTATCCTAAAAATAGAACGTTGACCTAGACTCAGTCGGGAATTGGTGCACAATAAAGGGTCTCGCTTCACACCTGGTCTGACACTCCTAGGGGATATGAATTGGTAAATTCACAGTGTCATTAAGAACCATTATTGATATAAAAATAATTTCCATAAGGGTCTATGATCTGAAATAGAAGAAAGATAACATTGATTAAAATAGATTAATTCTTAATTAATGGAATAAAAAAATGACATTCACATTAATAGATAATGGAAATTCTAAAATTTAGGAGTATAATTTATAATGTTTTTTGGGAAATTTCATCATAATTTTGTGATAGTAATTTATATAATTTGGTTAAGAGTATGAGGAAACCTAACCTAATGAAATCTAGATTGATCCAAGAGTGATATAGGTTGACACGAAAGTATACCAGTTGAAAACAATTTTGTCACCTACAACCTTCATAATATGTGATATTTCAGATTTATATTCTATTAAGTTATTTTTAATCAGTAATGATTTGATATATTTAATTAATTTGAAAAATAAAAATAAAATGCTGTTGATTTCATTATAAGGTATTTTTAAATTAATTTCATGTAATAATTTAATTTTTTATAAAAAGATTAAAATATATAAGGAGGAAGATCACAAAATAACTTTTTCCCAGTTCTAGAAGAAATACATTCAATGATCAAGCTAATTTAATGCTCAAATGTCTTTGAATCATTATCCAATAACCAATTTACATGAAAAAACTTTAAGGCATTCAATAGCTCTACCATCACCTGATTATTATAGGTATCATGTATCATATATTGGATAATATTCCCCTTTCAACTTATATACCATGCTAAGAGTGGGATGTTTTATTAGGGTCTTTTAAAATCCTCCACATTATTTCAAACACTTAATGAACTCTGTGATTTTCTATATGTTTAATAATAGGGGGATCTATGAGCACCGTATATGTATCTTATTATATATTTTTATCTCTAGAGAAAAAAAATCAATTTTCCATAACACTATGCTGAAATATTTGAAGTTGAATCTATAATATTGTTTAATAAAAAACTATTCCAAAAATTTGTTTCAAAATTATAGATTATAAATAATTTCTTCAGTTATTTATCAATTCTTCAATTAATATAATCCATGATGCATGTACTTTATTTGTTAAATGTAGTTGATGATTTTGAATATTACCATAGGTACCATTGTGAGCATGAACCCTATCTCCTTAAAGTAAATAAAAAAAGAAAAAAATAATGGACTCTTTGTAGAAATGAAAAATCTAAAGAATAATTGTTGGAAGGAATTCTTTATGGTTTTATCATGTATGAAAAAAATTAAAATTTAAGGGAGAAATTTATTTAAGGGGGAATATTTTGAGGTCATAAAAGTTTATAAATGAATTTACCTTACTATTTAAATATTTATATTTATAATTAATTCTATTAGAGAAACCACATTTTTTACTTGTGTTATTTTGAACCATTATATGGTATATCAAATTTATATTATTCACAACCATCATAACTGGTGATAATATAACTGTTAAAAGTGATCGTATGATTATTAAAAATACATCATGTTGATAAATCAAACTAACACAAACAATGGAAGTTAAAACCTCCACTAGTATGACTATACTAAATAATTCCCATTAATCGAAGGTTATAAAGAAAGTTGAATCTCTATGATTTTCCCTTGATCAGTCCCACGTTGAGATCCAATAACATATGCATGTGAAAAACAATTTTTTGGGAGAAGTTCAATATCATCAAAATCAAGACCCAAATCATGTATATATTGAACAACTACTTGAATGTATCACCATCATGCACCTTACTCAAAATGAATTTATTATGGTACTAAATGGGTATATATCAATACCTAAATAATAATTTTTCATTTTATAGAATAATGATTATATTTTCATTTTATTATTCATAATTTATAATTTGTTTATTTTTATACCTTAAAAAATTAAATATTTGGGTAATTTTCAAAAAAAATTTAGGATTTTATGAATTAATGGAAATTTGAAAAAGATAATATTTTGTTAAATAATTATTTTTATATTATTCTTGTTTAAAATAAAATTTCATATAATTTTAATGATATCAAATTTAGTTTTTATAGGGGTTTAGAGACTTTTATTTACAAAAAAACCCCAACATATAACAAAACATGTCACTTTTTAATAAATATTAAAATTAAAATATTTAAATAATTATTTGGATGATATAAATTTTTTTGGAATTTTAAAATTTAAATTTTATAATAGTGATTTTTATAAAATTTATAAAAAATTTTAATTTTCCAGTAAAAATTAAATTTCATATAAATATACTGTGTGAATTATGATATAATAATGGTAGAAAGTGTTGTAATAAATAATATTAATTATATTCAATAAAAATTAAATGTTCCCTCTAAAAATTCATCTGAATTTTAGGTTATTGGATATATTTGATAAACTAATTATTAATAATCCAAATCATATTTAATACTTTAATGTTTTAAAATAATTTTATTAATGAAATTAATCACTTCAATATAATCATGGGAATTACTTTAATATGTTCATCCCATATCCTTTAAAATAATAAAAAACACCACTTTGTGGCATAAACCATGGTAATTGTTTTTAAGGATTATGTTTATTAGTAATTTATTATGTAGAGTGAAAAACTTATGTTTTAGAAATAATAATATATTCTCAACTAAATTCCTATATAAATCCACCCAATACCCATTTATATTCACTAAAAAACAATTTATAAAAAATTTACTGTTATCTACTATCTCCTTTGTCCTCCCATGTTTCCCTAACGATGTTTAAAAGCTCATCCTAGACATTTGGAATCATTGTCTCAAGGAAAGTGGTTCATATCTTCCCATTTCTATTCAAGAAACTTCATTGTAATTAGAATTTAAAATATCATTAGGTTTTTTTTTTCAATTATTAATAATTTTAAATATATTATCTAATAATTAAATACCATTTATATCATATCATTAATTCATTTATATAATATAATAGCATTCTAAAATTTAGTAAGGGATCTCTCAATCCTTTTTATTCAAACTACTATTATATGTTATGCCACTTATGTTCCAGTTATCATTGTTGTTATATGTTATCTCATTTCCTATTACTATCCATTTTATGTATAAATTATGATATTACTCTATCACTCTCAATATTCCATCCCATGAACTATTAAATACAGACATTACTGAGAAGAAATTTAGTAAGGGATCCTCTTATTCTCCTCTTTATTCATAATTATTCATTATCTTATGTATTTTATATCCAATTCCAATTTGTGAGATATATTATTCAATATTCCCTTATAATACATTTGATTTTAAAATATTTAGACACACATTTCACTCCCATTAATCCCTTCCATGAACATTTATACACCTGTGTTATGCTTATGATAATTTACCACAATATTTCATTCCCTAATGATATATAGTAAATTCCCAAACCATTTTCATGTCAATGTTTTTCACCCTTATATAATTATAATAATTTTTTATGGGAGTCACATTTATAAATTCTACACACACTGATTATGGAGTAAAATAATATGATAAATTTTTATATGTTTTATGAACTATTTTCAAAGCTAAACCTGAGAATGAAATGAATGTGATGGGTGTACCCATAACGATATAGAGATATTATGTATTGTGGAATGTTTTAGTCTCATGAAACATTATATAATGTATTAGTGAGTGAACCTAATCAATCAAGATACGTTTTCCATCATGATTCCTAGTTAGATAGCCATGAAATTTGTTTATTATGTAGTGTTTTAAGTTGTTTTCACATTTCACATATTGCCTATATGAATATAATGAAATATCCAGCATCATTATTCATGTTTTTGAATCTCACCCCATTAATTAACCATTGAGGAACCTATTTTATATCATATATTACTTTATTCTTTTTATTCCTTTATTAAACCCTTACTGGGATTTATAGCTCACCCCTTTCCCATGTATATCCATAGGCTATCCCATTCAGTTTTTAGTACCAAGGAATAATATGAGCATGTTTAGGATTTTTTACATAAATATGATATATTTTATCTTTTATTTTATTATGTAATGTACCTAATTCCTAAATACAATAGACTTATCAATATCCTAGGTTGTATTATGTGTAATCGTAAGTAATTAATCCTCAAGAAATATGTAATAATGTGTAGGGTTTTCATAGTTTCCCGTGGAATTAGGCACCTCGTCAAAATGTATAGTGATCTGTACATTATTGAATTCCCTAACCATATATTTCCAACCTCATTAAAACTGAGTGATAAACATATGAGACTAACTACCGACTATTCATTTCTCCCTTATAAATTCTTCCTCGACATCATGTAAACTCTCCCAAACCAACGGTCCGTCCCTCCAAAAAACCAATGGTGCACTCTCTACCGTATGGTTTCCCTAACACCATTAAATGATCACTAAATCAAAATGGTCCCATAAATACTTGTGAATGAAATGTACCATGTAACACTTTTTCTATACTTAATAATATTATTTCCTTGGTAGTGTTCATAAAAGATCAAACATATCAGGGTATTCTGATCCATTAAATATGTCACCTCCTCGTATAGAAGGTCACCTCTAATTTTTATCTGAAACACCTGGATTCCTTAAACACAATATTCACATAGAACACATTATTCACCTACACTAAGATATACATTGAATATAAACCACTAACACATTATAATAAAATTCTATAGGGTTTCATCAATAAACATAATAATTCTCAATAGACCATTATACGAAAAGTTCATCGGTCTACAACCCACACATGTACAATGAATCACTGTAACATATCTAACACTTCAAACTGATCCATTTCCCAAACAATACATCCCAATTCACACTATAATCCCCAAATAAAAATTTATTATTCAAAAACCCTATCATATGAACATTACCATAACCCCTCTAGAAATTTCCCAAACACAATGACCACACTCTTATATGTAATCAAAGTTTAAAAAATTATTCATGAACCCATGGTACATGACTCAACAAATTGAGGCTTGTGATCAAAACCTTCATACAATACCCCCCAAACGTGTTAGTCGCATACTACAAAAGCATCCACATTTATCCTCATAATAAATGAGGTATTTTATTGATGCCATGATTTACCACATAATACTCATTGCTTGATTATTGATTAAAACCCATCATGAAACTACCCTAGATATATTACTCATATATATGATGACATTGGATCATTTATTTTCATCTAAAAAATAAAATATCTCTAAACCTATATGATTTTCATCTAGTTACTCATCCATTGAATATTGAACACAATTCTAAAGGTTCCTATGCACTCCACATCACACAACAAAGGAACATCAATCATCCATTTCATCAACCCTCTAAGGGTTTATAAATCTACAAGGAAACGTTACAAATCTAATGTCATCCAAGGAATCTATGAAATTATGGATCCATAAATAGATCATAAAATTTTTAAATGACCTATTATGTGAATACATACTTCCCTTCATGATGGTATTGTACTTACAACACCATAGTAATACTTTTTTCCTAGAAAAAACTCATCCATGAATGGACCAAACTCCAAAAAACTAACCCAAAAGATAGTGTTTTCCCCAAGCTTCAATTTTACTATTCATAGAGCCAAAAAAATTTATATATCCGATGTTTTGTCTATTTTATGTTAGAGTATGGAAAATTTTGATTCTATGGAAAATTATGTATTTGGGTGAAACATTACAAAAAGTGTGTGAAAGTGTTTCCCCATCATGAATGTGAGTTGTATGAAAAATTAGATTATAATTTCCTTAGATTCTACTAATTATGAATGTGATCCCATGCCGCATTTATATAAGAATGCATCTTTTAATGAAATAATGGAATCTTGCTTGTATACAGTTGCAAAGAACCATGATTTTTTGCACCAAATGAAATGTCAAATGCTAATATTCCACACATATTCAAGACATAACAATAATTTTTTGGAGTATTTTTCTGATATTGGAATGGGTGTTAATTTGATTCAATACACAATGTAACACCAATTAATACAACATCAACCCATCATTATGAAGAGTACCTCAAGGTGGAAAAATTTTATTCACAACTCCAAGTTTCATGCATCATGAAAACCCCCAAAGATTTAACATTGTGTGAAGCTACCTATGAATGGTTCCTCAATGTAAAATGGCCTAAAAAGAAATTTTTTTGTGCTAATTTATACATGGAAATAATTTGAACCTAAAGTCTCATCTTTCATGCAACCATATTTTCATGAAAATACCAAAATATCGTTTAACCCTTTTTTGACATGATGACTCATCATGTGTGTAACAACATATAGGAATTATCCAACTAGTCTATACAATGAATGATGCACCCTCAAACCCTAAATTTGGATCAATTTTGTGATATGGTTCCAAGCCTCCAAACATGTCCCTCTGATGTCGTCGCTTACCCCCATAAAAAATTTAGATATGAATAAAAATATTTTCAGATAGGGTCCAGAACATTTTTTATTTCTCCCAAATTCATCATTAATATCCACCTTGAAATACCAGGATTCTATATACTCATATACACTTTTTGAAACAACTTGAGTTGACCTACTCCTCTTAGTCCCTTTCTCATGTCATGAGTTTATATTCTCATCATGGAATCACCATGAATCTATAGTGGAACCATTCCTCATACCACTCCACTAACCTATTTACCTAACATCCATGCTAAGTTGATCCACAAGGGCATATCTTGGGTAAGTCTCATGAAAATCATTGGTAGTCATCTTTTTCCCAGAAGTCCTCACTCCATTAAATTAAACTATAACATTCCAAATCATTAAAGAATAAGACGTGTTATTAAACATGTATAAGATACCTCATTCCAGGATCATGAGAATAAATTCCCTAATCCTCACTACATGACATTAATCTATAGCATACCCTATCATTCAAGAATAGGATACCTAAAAAAATTGAGAATAACATGCCTCATTCCATGATCATGATATGAAATTATCTAGTCAAAAATAGAAGACATTAAACTGCAACATACACAATAATTCAGGAATAAGTGGAATTATGGGTCAAGCATTGGATTCCTCATTCCATGATCATGAGATGACAGTCTATAGTCTCTACTAAATGAATTTAAACTGTATCATACACAAGATGAAAATCATAGGATTCATTTTCTAACAAAGGTGAGATTACTTATATGCCATCCATCAGATACCCCATGATATAATCATGAGACCCCCACAAGAAAACAACCATGGGCCTACATATCTAGTGTAATCCCTAATCACGTCCCTTGAACCATCAACAAGTCAAGATTCGCCATTAATCGACATGAGGAAACCTATAAAGGATTCTCAATGCATAATCCTTAGTCACTACATCATTCCACATTATACTAAACTATAATATTACCATGTGAAATTTACATGTGATTATTTCATTTCCTAATACGAGGAAGATAGGATCATGTGCTCCCACAATTAATCACTACCCACATCTTTGCTGCTCTTAGAAATACATTGGCCATAATAATGTATAATCCACAACCACATTATCTTTCCTCTTAGTAGCACATGGTCGACTTCCAAGTCTAATATGATACAAAATTCATCACATATATTTTCCTTCCCCCTTTGGCATATGTCCCACTATATTAAAATCTACATAGTCTTCGATTCCAAACCATATATGAAACGTAGGAAGCCTACCTGAATTTCAAAGGCAACATCCACATCCATCCCTATTTCTCTGTGCTACATCCTATGTTAGACCGTGCACCTATCCTAGGAGACTGCATCTCCTCCATATCCCTTATGTTTCTCAATGTGTAAGACCCACACACATTCATTCAAGATAAATATTATTTTGAATGGATCATTACATAGGTAATCCCCACACTATCCATCATATACGATCCCTTCACAATGTGATCATCCCTATCAAATGATGTTAAAATACATGGACTATTCCGGTAAAATGACCTGGAATCGATCAATATGGTCTTTGAATCCTTTATTATAAATAGGGTAAGTTGGATGTCTCTTAGAGGTTCACTCCCATCCAATTGTAATCTAAGGTCCCCCTAATAGGTATGTACTCTTTGATCCACCTAAAATTGTGTTCCAATCAACCATCATGATTTAATATATTACCTTTATGGGACATACCTCCATGATCTTCCTAAATGGAGATTTCTGATCCATCCATCAGCAATCATTTTATGTGCCCCCTCATAGGGATATACCTCTGTGATCCACCTATATAGGGTTTTTGTGTTTAATCTATTATATCCCCACAATACATTAAACATTTTACCGTATATACATACCTCATGAAAAATAGTAGATGGGTATGGTTAAATTCATATAAGATATATTACCCTGGCATTAGTTATCTCGTGTAAATCATGGGATTCCATAAGTGAAAGGTTTTGAAGATCTACACATTTTCCATTAGATGCCTCAAGAACGAAACTAGATTTCATTTGTTATGCACCTATGATTCCTCTATTTGATGCCCTTTTATGAGGATTATTATAAGTGACCAATACTATAATCTCTAGACATATCAGTGATGCCCAATATTTCTACTCTCTTGACTGATGTTTTCTTTCCTGTCAAGGACTAGTGAAAATTGTATGCATATGAATTTTAATTTACTATAATCCAAAAATATATGAAACTTGGAATGAGTGTGATGAACAATAATTAAATCTATTAAAGAGACCTGAACTAGGAGAGATTTTTAGAGAAATCCATGGAAGGAGAAACCGACATCTGATCACCCATTTCATTCAAGGGGAATAAATCTACATTGAATGTGATAAAGGATTACCTTATTTGGAAAGATGAAATGTTAGGTAACCTACATACCAGTTCCAATTAACATGTATGTGGTAACCCATGAGAAATAATGAGAAACAAGCTCATTGTAAGATCCACATAACCATCCATTATAATAAAATCAAATAAATAATACTCATTTTTGTACATTTCATGTGTTTCCAAAAGTCCCAGTATAAATAATGAATACCAACCACATTATAATGTGTAATGTTCCAAACAATAGAAATATCACTTCTTCTAGAACATGTAATATTCAATAAAAATCTAAATCATAATATCATAAACTAAGAAAAACAATCCCATTATCCAGTTAAATTGAAATTCACATCTAAAAAATGTGCATGGATCAATAGTTCGAGATCAATCAAAACCTATAACATATTTAAAAATGACATGTATAAAGTTTACAAAAAAATTAAAACACACACAACATTTGATACCACATTGTGACACCCATGAGCCGAATCTTATGCTCCCAGCTAGACAGTAATTATACCTTTGGTATTCCTCCCCATAAACCAAATTTAGTAGACTTTAGGAGTTGAAAATAATAATAATGGGGATAATATTTCACTATATAAGATTCTAAAACATCATTATAAATAAAAAATTTAATATCAAAAATATATATTATATTTTGTAAAATAATAGTAAATACAATTTTATAAAAAATTAGATGCCATATAAACATAAAACCATTCACCCATTGGGAGAAAAATATATAGAAAATAAATAAAAAATACATGGTGAATCCCTTGAAATTAAAAATTTAATCCAATACTAGACAATATATATCTATCAAAATACACTTCTACTATACATTTCACATCTCGTTTGTTTTCCTAAAAGTCAATCTTTCATCTTGTATTCACACTTATAATCCCATTTATTGTGTTAAGAAAAAACATAATAGGGTTTCACCTAAAGCACATATTATAAAAATTGATATATGAGATTATTAATGAGAAAAATTAATGATAAATACTAATTTTTGAATAGTTTCCATATGATAAACAGGCTACTATAAAACATGATGAGTTATGTCAACACATTATATATTTGGATAGAAATCTTGACACTTAACACCCAACCATTCTATATATGGTTCCATACTTGATATTTCATCATATTAGTAAATGATTTCTGGTCTATACTCATATAATCTTGGTAGGGGACCAATATTTCATACATTAGGCTCTATAGATCCAAATAATTTTATCCATTAATCATATGAATGAACCATCCCATTGGAAGAATTCCCAGATATAATCAAAAATACCCTTATAAATATCCAATACATCAACTATCCCATCGATTGATTTACACCAAATCATCAGAACATCTTGAATATAAGTATTCCACCACTAAACTATATCATCGATGGATGGGCACCACATAATGTATACATGATTTGAAAAAATTATTCTCAGACTTATCCATAAAAATATGGATTACCAATTACCTTTTATAAAATTTTCTTATATCTTAACAATTTACTCAACACTATCATAATTCATAACATCCATATAATTAGAAAAATTATATACATAATCATAGACACATACCATTAAATCCCCCACCATATTAGAACATCTAGTCCAAAACATAATGTAGACACTCAAAATTTAACACATATCTTCTCACCATTTAGGGTATCCACACATGCCCCATCACCTTCTTCCATCTCATATTATTATTGAAAACTTACATTGATCACCCTATTGTGAAATCATAGCCCAAAGTCTCACCTAGACCATTTACTTAGTATGTGGGTTCAGATACAATCTAAATACCATATCACATTGCAATTCCATGATCCTAAATAATTTACAGATCCACACCACATTTCATCTCTTGTATCTCAAGGGTGACCACCCATCATTGAGAGAGAAAAATCTCATTCCTACCCAAATATCTATATGTAATATATTAATATTATACTTATAACCCATCCAATCTCAGGCTACCTTCCAATGGTCTCTATTACTAACACAACTAGCACTATTTTCCCATGGAAACATAGTCCCAAAATGATTCTAATGATCCAAATAGCTTCCAATAACATACCCTATGTTTTGGGCTCGATAACCTTGTTGTATATTCTAATGGTGTCTCAGTCCTCAAAAGCTATAAACATACCAATGAATAATTCACACAGACTTACAAAACCATCCAAAAACATAAATATAATTTTGTACCATAGGTTCTAGATATCTCAATATCGATTTCATATCATTGACAATATATTCCAAATGTTATCAAATCTCTTTACAACCATATTTAAACCTTCCCATGAAAACATACCCATATATCTGGGCAAAAAACCTAAATAATTAACTACAAAACAAGTAATTAATTATATAATTTACCCTAATTTGGAATAATCACATAATTAAACTTTGGGTACTATCACTTCCCAAGAACCTCAAACTACGACACCTTCATATCCCATAGTGCATCCCTAGAGCCATCTATAGAAAAATACATATCATTCAACACCATATCCTCAATCAATTTTGTCTAATTTTGTTAAATACCCATAAATAATTTATAGAAGAAGATTACTAATACTAAAATAGTGTTGGGATATAAGAAGATATCATTATAGAGAGTATTCTACTAAATATTTGATTTTATACCATTAATCTTAGTTGATTCCATCATTAATTATTGGAATTGAAAATTCATACCTATATATAATTATATTATATCATAGGGAAGTGATGGGAGATCCATGAATGATTGAAAATATACAATCTTACCAAAAATATCTATCTCAATGAACTATAATAATCCCCCCTCAAAGAGGATTGGATTAAAATATAAATAAGTAGATTCATGAAAGAAATGTTCTACCCTGAGTCCCCATTATACTTAATGCCTTGAGTCACCCATCCTAGAAATAAAAATATTTTCACTATTTAAAAACTTCCCACAAAAATGAACGCTAGCTAGTGTTTTTGTACTCAGTGTAGAAACACTAACAATAGAAGATGAGATCAGATTACTATTATCATTACATTAGAAAACTATACAAGAATCACATCTCAATGGGCCAACCAGTTTAGTTGTCATGGAAAAAAAGATATATACAAGTGTGTGATACTACATTTGGAATACACACCTTACAACTTATTGTATTTGGAATATAACATTATTCTTGACTTGCATATCTTGTTATATTAGTCATATTAAAATTCTTAAAATCCATGAGAATGAAAATAAGTAAAGGTGGGATCAAATTCTTAGTAAGGATGAAGTACAATGAATGAAATAATTAATCAATTAGAATAATAAACATGGCAAGGGAAATAAATGAACACACATGACATATAATCAATAAATTGAGAAGAAAGTGTGTAAAGAATATAGAAAGGAAAATTACAAAAATAACATTCCATTTAATAAATAACAATTCTAATAGAACTGGATAGGTCATAATTGATATGGATAGGTAAATAACTGAAATTACATGCTAGTTAATTAATAATCTGAGAATGAAAAAATAAATTGATTTTGTTATTGGGAAAATATCCTAGATAATTATTAAAGAATCTTAATTATGGAAATGCATGATTATTGGATTCCTTGTTTTTAGATACACAAAACCTTTACCACCTATACCATTTATAATAAAATTTAAAACATACTAGGTGAAAACCCATTTAGTTGAGGGTGTCCAACTGATTTATCCCATGGGACTGTATATGCATCGAATAGATTAATTTAAATAGTCCCCAATCCTTTCCATAATAGTACAAATCATTTTTCATTTCTTTAATATTCAATTTCATTGATAAATAATTCTCCTAATCTAATTTAATTATTGAGTAGTAAATAAGGGTTTATCAAAATTTCTGTAGATAATCATATAAAATTCAAATTGAACAACGTATGTAAACATGGTTCAATGTTTATGAAAGAATCATATCCATGATAAATAATCTGGATGTGTTGGTGAAATTTATTGTATAGTGATCATAGTAAATTGAAATTTTCTATGTAATTTTATTGACTAATTATTGAATTAAGGATTTAAATGTCAATATATATCTTAGCGATAAATATCATAAAATTCATATAGAGAATTAAGATTCTATCAATACAACATATGCCTAGTGGTTTACATGTATGATATTGGTTTCTTGTTTAATGAATATAATATCCATACTAAGATATATAAAAATGTAATTGAGAAAAATACCCCTTTCAAATGTGATTTTTTAAAAAACAAATTTTCTTTCAAAATCATTTTTAAAAACTTTTTCATTAAAATCTCATTTTAAACATGAAAATGAAACTCCAAAAAAGTGGTTAATTATATACTAGATGTAAAATGTAAAATAAATTTTTTTTAATTGTAAAAAGGATAGGAAAGTGACTTTTTTAGAAAGAAATATGAATATTCATTTCATAATATTTGTTAAAAGGAAAAACTGGGTAAAAATATCTTCAATAAATAATTTTTAAAATGTTAAAAAATATTTGGATTTTTTTTACAAATCATTGTCTTTGATGAAAATAGATTCATGTCTAATGATAGAAATGAAGTCAGGTTTTTTAAAAACATATTCAATAAATTGTTACGTACTATTTAGGGGAAATAGTATAATTACATGAAAATAATCTTGAATGACCATAAAAAAAATAAAGGTTTTATTAAACAATAATCAAATAATTTACTTTCATATAAATACAAGTGTAAAAAATCATAAACAAAAATTATATTGTGAAGTAAAATTATTCAAAGATCATATCATTGAAGTGATAATAAACCAATGAATTATTTATGTGTATCAAATACAAATTCTAACTGTATATGGGGAAATAAAATAATAGTGTAACATCCTTTTAAAAATATGATAGGTACATATTTAACCATGTCATGGTGTTTCCTTTTCATTAACTGAGTAGGGATGAGATGTATTCGGAGGTTACCTATAATGGTGAAGTTAGATATTTGTTGAACTTACAAAATTAACCGGCCTTGTTTTCATGCTATCAAAGGGTTACATGTCATATTACTAGGTTACATGAAGTGTAGTAGCTTCTACGTGCATGTTGTGAAGGGTTCACACTTTATAGGGTACATGATGGGATGAGTCATTACACGTTGAGAGTGAATTAATGAACAGTTTTTATTTCAGAATTTCAGTTTTTAATTAGAGGTGACCCTTTTCATAGTGGTAACATTATATCCCTCTTTCACAACATTTAATGGGATTACATGCCTGGTAATACCCCGACTCCATCTTTTAAATGGGAGCATTGATGAGATCCTCTTTTCCCCACATCATCAGTTTTATTTCTCTTGATCAAAAGCATTCCCCATGTGATCTTATATCCATCCAAACCTTCTAGGTTCCTTTTTTTAATGTTGGATCATCCTTGCACTTATAGTGTGGAATCTCATGTAAGATTTATAATCACTCATCATATTTCCCTCTTTATCCTCCTTTGTTATTTCAATGCATCATTTTAAATAGAAGGATATATGATCTATAAAACCGGATATCATTTTTCGGTTTATTGTTGAGGTCTTCTACATAGTTATTCTTATTGCATGGTTATGTTGTCAGTGTTGGTTTTTGGGAATAAGGTAGGTGGTTCCATCCGGTTTGGCCAAATTTATTATCATTTACATTCTTGTTTTTCATATACTTTGTTTTATTGAAAATTGGTTTCCAATTTCAGATTGTATGATGCCATTTGATAGCCACCAACTAGTGGGAACAAGGAATGTTCATCAGGATATGTCTAGGATAGATTAGTTATTGGGTAATAAGGGTACTCAGGTGGGTTTGTGAGAAAGTGGTTTCAAAGTAAGTTGCGATTTTTTGTTAGATTCAACATGCAATTGAGTAATCATGTCTGGAATTAGAAGGTAGTTGCAATTGAGTGTCTGGATAGCTCTCATATCAATGAACCTTAAGTCTCCATGTGTAGTAAGAGAATGGTGTCTTTTCCATTAGTTGTAGTCTTTTCAATACTTTTTTTGGATAGAGTAAAATCCAAAACAAATTCCCATATATAGGGAAAATTTACGCTTGTTGGTCATTATTAGTGTTAATTACATGTCTTACTTGTTTTCTATAGATTTTTTGTAGCATCATTCCATCAAGAATACATGAAAATTAGATCAAGGGACAAGATACTGCTCAACTATAGTGAAAAAATCCTCATATGCAACTGAATCTATTTGAGGTGATTATACACCCTGTCAAAGCTCTGGGAAATGCACCACCTATAGTTCCCATTCAGGCTCTAGGTTCAGATCCTCAGGTGGATGTTATTTGGAATCATTTTCAAGAGTTATTTCACTATGATCCACCTGTTTTAAATGGTTCTAATGATCCTAAAATTTCTGAGGAATGGTTGGGTAGGACATAACATTTGTTTGAGTCTTCAGAGACACAGGATGAAATAAAGTAAATTTGTACCACCTTCATGATTGAAATACAGAGAAGTAGATGTTGGTATATGATCATAATCGAAATGAAAATAGAGTTATAAGTGTGGAAGTACATCTAGGTTATTATATCTATCCAATTCTATCAGGAGTATATAGTGATGGCCAAGGAAAAGATGTTTTTCATTCTTGAGAAGGCTGACAGAACCATGACTTATTATTCAAATAACTTTTTTTAACTCTGGGAATTTGCATATGAGATTAAATTTAATGAGATCATGAAGTCTTGATTGTTTGAGTGTAGACATTGATCATATCTCTATTCTAAAATTTTCATTATAAAACTACAAAAAATATGATGATGTTTTGGATTAGGTGATGGTGGTGGAGATGAACCAAGTTGGAATGTCAGGGTTGATGAGAGTTACTTTCTATCCTAGTGGAAGTGTTAGTTACTTCTAGGGAAAGAAGAAGTATAATAATCCTCTGGGTAGTTCCCAAAGGAATGTTCATTACAGACCTTCTAAATTGACTTGTGGAATTACTTTTATTTACTATCATTGTGGTAATCGAGGACATTCTAAGTGGGTTTTCACTGAGGCTCCCAAGAACTATAGATTTTGTAGACATTTAGGACACTTGAAGAGATTTATCCATATTTGTATACTCTACATAGTGTAACATGATCGTCATCCCATCCTAACACTATAGAGAAATTAGAGGGATCATGTATAAATGGTTTTAATCTATAGGCATCTGGAAAAGATATAATTCATATAATGGAAGAGTCTACAGTGGACAAAGACATTGGTCCATCAATTTTGATAGGTACCATTATTGTAGTTTCATCATTAGTGACTACTCTATTTCATACTAGTTCATCCCATTCATTTATTTCAACACTTATTTTTTACATTCTTTGAATTTTTATAGATATTTCTTCTTGTGTAATGGGTATTACTACACCCATTGATATGAAGAGAAGGAAGGGTCTTTGTAGCCCATGTTATTTCATCTCTCTATTAAATGTATTGTTGGTTCAGAGTTTTTAGGTTCGTGATGTGAAACTTCATGATGTCATTTTTGAGAGTGATTAGAACATGGAAAATAAATTCTAGATTGATTATTATTTTTGGAGAGTCTACCTTACATAACCTCATGGTATTTATCTAATCCTTCAGGGAGAAATGGACCCATGTGTATATAGAGATAGATCTTCTTATCAAGAGATGATGAATGTAATATTAGTGTTTGACATTGATCTAGAGTAGGAATCATTGAATAGTTTTATCCCACTAGTTCTCATCAAATTTCTTAATGTGTTTCCTTTATATTTCTTATGTTTTCCATTGGTAACAGGAGTAATATTTTCCATTGATTTAATTTACGGTACTTGACAGGTTTTTATTCACTTTTACTACATATTTCCAGCTAAAATGAATGATATGAATTCCTAGTTGGATGATCCTCTTGATAAATGATTTATACACCCTAGTGTGTCACCTTGGATGGTTTTTATTATCTTCACTAAGAATTATGATGGTCGTATTATCTTATGAATTGATTATTGAAATCTCAATAGAGTTACAATGAATAAAAAGTATTAGTTTCCATGGATTGATGACATGTTTGATCAGTTGAAAGGGGTGAGGTGGTTTCTATAGATCCAACATCAATGTGATTTCCATCAGTAGTGGATAAAATATATGAAATTCGGAAAAATAAATTTCAATGAAGGTACAGCCTTCACGAGTACATTTTTATTCCCTTTGGTCAAACATGTTCTTCATTAAATTTTATGGATTTGTTGGAAATTATTCTACACAAAAATCTGAATAACATTTTTGTAGTCTTTGTGGATGACATCCTCATTTACACGATGATAGAAGAGGTTTATATGAATTATCTAAGAATAGTTTTGAGTTTACCTAGATGTCATCTTCTTTACAATAAGATTTCAACGTCTGATTTCTAGATTCAGGAAGTGAAATTCTTGGGAAATTTGGTGTTTAAAATTTGTATATTAGTTTATCCTAAGAAGTTAAATGATTTTTGTCTTGGGAGGAACCGTGTAATGGCTTCATGATTCCAAAAATCTTGAGAATATATGGATATTTTTGTTGTTTTGTTAAGTAATTCAGGATTTCGGCTTTCCTGATGCCCGCTCTCACTCGGAAGGGGGTGAATTTTTCTGGTAATGATAAATGTCAGAGTTCTTTTGTTTAGATGAAGTGTATTTTTTTATGATTCCATTTTTAACTCCTCCAGAGGTAGGGCCAATCTATGTGGTTTTCGGTGATGCATTAGGTTCAGGCTCAAGTTGTGTTCTTCTATAGCATGATCATTTAGTTTCTTATTCATCTCATCAAATTAGGACACAAGAGAGTAATTATCATACCCCTTACCTTGATCACGAGACTATGATTCATGAGATTAATATTTTTCTTAACTATATTTTGGGGGAAAGTTTTATGATGTATTAAGACCACAAAATCACGGGATATATCTTCCCTTAAAAATATTTTAACCTCCAAAAGAGGAGTTGGGTTGTTGGCATGAAATTTTTCAAATTTAAAATATCCTATACCTCAGGGAAAGTAAATTTTATTGCTTATGTGTGGATTTTTAATCATCCATCCTTGTAAGGGAAGGAGTCTTCAGAATAGTAGAATTTTATGGAATTCTTTTCATAATTAAATTTTAGAGTTTAGGAGAATGGGGCTGAAGATTCTTTTTCTAGAATTCATTTGATGCATTCTCTTCTCAAGATGATTATATAGGATCAAGAACGTGATGATGAATTTCATAGAATTATAAAACCTATTTATAGTGGGGATATATTCATCCAGTGGTTTTTTTCCAATGAGGGTGTTCTAGGCGATTGATATCACTTCATTGTTCTTTTTGCTGCAAGAAAA
This sequence comes from Viscum album, assembly GCA_963277665.1. Classification (NCBI taxonomy): domain Eukaryota; kingdom Viridiplantae; phylum Streptophyta; class Magnoliopsida; order Santalales; family Viscaceae; genus Viscum; species Viscum album. The sequence goes on along the minus strand of OY728138.1, from coordinate 1,702,548,377 downwards.
AACCAATGGGGGGATTGTTATAATTCTTAATAGTGTGTGCACGTATTAACCAAGAAAATGTTCAATGATATGAGGATGTAGTTTTGGTGTCCAGTATTATATGGGCCATTTCTGAGCTTGTTTCTAAATGTAATATGTTTCATTATGTAAAGGCTGAGCACAAAAAAAACCCTTAGGTTTACTTCATCCACATATAGTTCATTCATGGTAGGGGGATAATATCTGAATGGACTTTGTGGTTGGGTTTCAAGTACCTTGATAATTTTGAATGTGATATGGGTCTGTAATGACACAATGAACATTTTTTATCACTTCTTTCCTATTTATGTTATAGCTAGCGTTGAGTATTTAGGAAGTCTCTACATGAAATAGATTGTTTGTTTTCAACGATTCCATATTCTGTAGTATCTAATAGAGTTTCCCAGTTCACTTATCTCTTTTGGAGATTCCTTCTTGAGGATTTGGGTTCTTAGGCCTATTTGATAACATCCAATTATCCAGAGTCTGACGAACATATAGAGACAGTTATAGATATTATTGAGAATATGTTGAGTGATAGTTTTCTAAACATTGGTAGGGACTTGGGATGATCACTTGGGATAGGTTATGTTTTCTATAACAATTGGTACATGTCTGCAATAAGAATTTAATTTTTTTGGATTTTTATGTAAGACGCTATAAATATTCACTATGTTGATTAGAGATTGGTGAATGTTCCTTGGATATACAAAGCTTGGAGTAAGAGAAAACCTGAAATATTCAGTTAGTTAATCATAAAATGTTAATTTCATAGAGAGGATTTATGTCTTATGGGGATCATCAATAATGGAATTTGGAGTATTCAATTTGTGGAAAGGTTTTCTTGAAAATTTCACCGCAGTTGGGTCATCAATTACTTGGGAGGAATGGGTGTGTGGTCCTCATTTTTTGGGATCTTTTGAGGCTGTTGAGTTGGTGGGGAATGCTTCATACCACTTAGCACATCCACCGTAGCTGACATCGATACATAACATATTAGTTGTATCATAGTTTAAGAAGTATTTATTTGATCCATCTCATATTTGAGATAGATTGATGTTGAGATTGAACATTATTTATCTCTGACTAAGTGGATAGTTATGTAGTTGATTTTGAGACCAATTTAATTCAATGGTAGATGATACCTTTGGTTCATGTGAAATAGAATCATGTTTATGATAATAATGAGGCATGAGAATGTGAGGCACTAAGGAGAGAGTAGTGGACTCTTATTTTTGGCATGTTAACATCTTCATAGGATTTCTAGGCATAGAATGTTTTTACGGTGGGGATGTTGTAACATCCCATTACCAATCTATCAAGAATGTCTTTATCCTTCTTGTGGGTTTTCCTTTTCAATGACTAGATAGGTATCAGAATTAATTGAGAGGATACCGATAATGGCGAAGTCTAAGATTTATTTCCCTCTTATCATTAACAAGCCTTTTATAAAGGCTATAAGAGGGTAACACATCATTTAACCAGCTTACACAACGTCTAATGGTTACTGGGATCATTTCCTAAAGGGTTTAAATTACGAAGGGTACACGATGTGATGAGTCTTTACACATCATGAGTGAATTTAACATTGACTTTTAATTTAGAGATTCAATTTCTAATTTCAGGTGACATGTTTTAAGATATTTGGGGAAGTTGAATCTTTTATTATGTGAAAAGGGATTACTCACCCTGTAATACCCTGAATACATTTTTTAAATGGGCAGCATAGATTAGATTATCTTTCTCCCACCTCTCTAGTTTCATTTATCTTGATTCAAAGCCTTCCCCATGTGATCTTGGATCACTCCAAAACATCTAGATTCCATATTTTGGTTTTCAATCATTGTTTCACTTGTGATAAATATTCCTAGGTAAGAAATATATATATTCTTCATCTGTGTTTCTTTTACATCACTTGGGGTTTCAATTGATCATATTGATATTAATGATTATATTCTCCATAATATTGTATCTCATTTCAAGGATGAGTTTCGATGTCTTCTACATGTTTGTTCCAATTTATTTTTTTGTTATGAGTGTTGGATATTATGAATAAGGTTTGTGAGTTATTGTTATTTTTAAAAATTGGTTACCATTGACATTCATTTCTTACTTCAATAATATTTTATGAAAAATTCATTTCTACTTGAATATTCTATTATGTTATGTTGTAGTTTCTGACCCGTTGAGATCAGGAATAGATTTTAGTCTATGTCATGGATGTATTGGTTATTGGGTTCCCAGGGTAATCAGGCTAGTTCATGACAAAAAAATTCAAAATTCATTATGTGCATAATCTTATAATATTATGGACATTGAATAAACAATATAACCCATTGAAAACGAATTTGGTTATGAATTTCTTCAACACTTAATATCAATTAATTCAACTACCACAAATGAAATAATTGAAATTGAAACATATATAACATTAAAAATGAATTATCCATGATATTACATGTAAAATGGATGTATATACCACATATAAAAGTAATTAGTTTCATAACATTATAATTTTCGTTAATGAAATGAAATTGAGGCGAAACCCCTTTCATTACAATTCCTTTAAATTTAATTCATTGTAAACTCATATATAATTATTTTAATAATGGTCATTAATTAAAATAAAATTGGTAACAACATTTATAATATCATATATGATCCTTTTATAGTATCTTTACATAGGTTCATTAACAAGCAATCATTATTTTCATCATTTTCAGTGTTAATTTCCCTTTTTTAGTATTTATTTGACATATTATTTTTTATTTACTCTTACTTAAATCACAATTTCATTATTTATAGAATGTTAAATATGATATATATATATATATATATATATATATTTCTTTAGTGTAATCCATATTATTTAGTTAGAGGAAACGATGTACACTATTTGTGGAGATGGTTGGTCGTACATATACATAAACGTTGTCCCCATTTTTTATCATATTATAAGAGTAAAATGTAAATAATTTAAATGAATGTTATCTATAAATTATTATTTAATTTAATATATATATATATATCAAATATTTGTATTAAAAAAATACTTAAATTATTCCATTTAATGTGTGGATGAATAACATCTCTTCATGCTGTAGTAGTTTTCCTTACAAATGAGCAATGATATCGTATTCCCACTAAATTAAAGGCATGATGGTTTGTGTGATATAATAATTCAATAAGAATAATAAAATCATCACTATAATATATATCATATATAGACAATGAATAATTCATTATTCCCAACATTTAAATATGTTAATGGAAAACCGAACGACACTGTTTCATGAGTAGGTAGTCCACCATACACATGAATGATGATTTTTAACCCATTTACTGGAAGTGTGTAATTTTTTTTCTTATAAACAAAAAAAATTAATTTTTATGGAATATAATGAGTTTAATATATAATAATCTTGAAATATGTAATAAAATAGGTGGAGAAGGAAATAATATAGTACATTTTTAGAATAGCATTACATATTCTTTGGTTATTCCTCCTTAGGTTTTTACTAATGCCTACCTAAGATATATTTTTCCAAATATATTTCTTATAAGATGACTTTAGTGATATTGGGGATTAATTGGTGTGGGTATTGGATAAACTAAAATAGTTTTAATGTGTGAATTTAAGAGGACTTGGGGTGGACTTTTATAAGTGGGGTGAGTGACACACTTATAATAGTAAAAAAGGTGGAAATATAAAAATGTATTTAAATATAAAGCGGATATAATAATGAAAACATATCAATACTATAAGGAATAATGTCTAAATGTATCCATACTATGGGTTTTGGAAAAGATTCATTGTCATTTCCCTTTAATGTTAAAAGTTTAGTTCATTGGTAAAATCGTTTTTATCTTAAACATTGTAATTAATTTTATCAGATTTCCCTAATATTTTTTGTAAAAATTTATGTTAAACATAATTTAAATTATATATTATTTAGATTCGAAATATTTAATCAATTTTTACGAAATGAGTTCAAATAAGTTTTATAAAATAATTTAAAATTAACCCTTTAGATGAGATGAGAAATTTTGTTTTAAAGTGAAAATGTTCAAAATTTTACAATGGTTTTTGACAAACAATCAACATAAAACCGATTTCAATAAACTAAACTGGTTTAATGGATTTTTATTAGATAAAATGTGACTTAAAAAAATTAAAAATAATATTTTACACTATAAATTATATATAAAAATGGTACTTTTCAATTAAAATACAGTATTTTAATTGTACATTAAAAAAATGAATCCTCTCAAAAAAATACCATAAAGTCACCCTAATATAATTCTAAAATTATGTATTTTTAAAAAATTATGATTATTTTTTCAAATAAAATTTAATAATATTTTAACATTATTTTAAAAATAATCTATATTAAAAGGAGGAAAAGTTGTTATTAGAAAAAATAAAATGTTTTTATGCATAAATTTTTATGTGTTCTTATAATACGAAAATAAAATATATTTTATAATTATAAAAATATATTTTATAATAAAAAAATTGAATTTCTATCATATTATAAAAATAATTTATTTATATTTTTTGATAATTTTTTTTGGGCTCATAAATATATTTTTATATAGAAACATCCCTTTATATTAAATATTATTTTGTAATCTTCTCTAATAAATTTATAACCAATTAATTCCAAAATCAATTTTAATAAGATTTTAAATCCTTTATATAACTACCATGTTAATGACTATGAAATAAATTTCTTTATAATAATATTATAAATATTATTCATTAAAATGTGGTCTCACATGTAACACAGGTTATTAGAGAAGTTAATTATTGCATGTAACACAATATCACTGAGTATTGTGTGCATAAAAATATATATAATAGTGTTATGTTATTTAAAATAGTTTATTCTAGGGGTTTCATATTCTATTTTACTTGTGGTATTGCGTGTGATGTGAAAAATTGAATAAAATGTTATTCTTTTAAAATTTTGGTGTGATACATTGTCCACACATAAAATAAAATACGTCCTCATAGTTTAAATGTGATATCGGAAATCTAGGGACTGGTATTTGAAAATAAAATTGTTGAAAAATCCTGAATGTAAATGTTTTTGTAAAATATCTTCTTAATTAGGGAGATAACGATGTAAGATGGGCATATGGTATAACAAATGACTAAGATTCATTTTAGGAGAACATTAGAGGAAATGAAGATAAATACATAGAGTAGAAGCATAAATATTTATATACATTAACTATTGTCATGGATAAAAATAATTTAATGAAAAATTGAATGTTAAGGAAAAAACATTCAATCTAATGGGTGTGGAAAAATTCATTGATATCATCAGAAATGGCGGTAATGTGATATCATTTTATTTCAAGATCATTTTCCTAGAAGATGAGGAATTCTTTTATTGTCTCAGAACATAAGGCTATATGCCAGTATGATAATTTTTTCATAATAATAATTTAACAATTTTATTTTTCTTATATTTATTTCTAACAGTTTTCTTATTTATCGAAATTAATATGAAATAATGTTTTTTATTCCTAAAGCACTAAATTCCACTCTCAACATATTGTAAAATCCATAAATGAGTGAAAGGATTTTCCATCCACTTCTAAATACTTTCCAAAATAAATATTTATAATAAATTAATCTATAAACCTCAGAAGTAGTTTTTTTGGTTCATCCTTAAAATTTAATCTCAAATATTTTAACAAAAAAATGACATATTAACCATGACATCACATAGGCATGTGGGAGGCACAAAACACTATTCATCCTTAAATTATGGGTTTAATCCCCATCACTTTTCCTAATATGACATGTTTTAAACCAAAATTTCTATTTCCATTTGTGTAAATATATACTAATGTATTTTCTATAATTTTTAAACAACAAATATGATTGTCATAATATAAATAAAAGTAATCAATAAATAACCCTTTCACTATGGTTTTCAAAATATTCCTATTTTAAAATTTTAATAATACTATTTGATTATTATTAAGATTTAATAAATAATTATATCCACCATAATAGTTATGCATACCATTAAAATTATTCCTAAAAAATATATATGTATTATTACTCTAACAAATCTTCTCATAGACCATTATATTTTGAAATATATCTAAAAAAATCTTTAATTTCTTAACACTCATTCAACATAAAAGATAAAAATGAAGTTTAATAATTTTATCTTGTGATAAATCTAAAAATCATTAACTATGATGGATTCTATAACTCTAATGTTAGTGAATACACATGTGCTTCTAAAAATTAAAATAATCCTTATTTATTTCTCGATTTTTATAGACAAAATACAATTTCCAATATAATTAGATAATTTATTTCTAGAGCCCCAATGAAAAAAATTGTCTCTTTTATTTTAAAATTATTTCTTTATTGGTGTAGGTTTTAACCAAAATTTCACTTATAGGGTGTGTTAATCATGAGACATCATATTTATTATAACATTAAAAGGCATTAAAATATGCTACTAATTTACATCATATATTTCAATCCTTCATAATGGTTTGTAATAAAAATGTGAATTATCCTAATCATATCAGTAGGGAGTTAAAACAAATTGTGTAGTAGGTAACAATATTTTTACTATAATTCACTCGAGTAATGCCTGATGTCCCCTTTTTAGAGTTATTACCCCTAGGTTCATCAGTTCAAGAGCTATGTCAAATTTTAGTATAAATAAATTGATGTATTTTTTGGATAAGACACTTAATATATATGTTACCAAAACATTAGGATGTTCATATATACTTATCCTAAATGTTAATCATAGGGGTGTATTTTTAATCAATGTTTTCCTAAATCTAGTTCCCAATGATAGTACTAAATATGATTTGATAACAACTACAGTGACACCAAAACCCAAAGACTAGATTCGTTTCCTACTACCATTATATTGGAATATTATTTATGGAATCATATTCCAAAGGAAAAATTAGTTTTATAGTCTTGATAAACTAGATAAATAAATGATTCTTATATTACATTTAGAGGTAAAAAAAATAAAAAAATGTTTTATTATATCTGGTGTATCCTTTTGTATCCTTCTGGGTACACTTTATGGAATATTAGTAAATGAAAAAAAGTAAATGTGATCTCAAATTTTAGTATGGGCAATGTAAAATGGAATTAATAAACAATCAATTAGAATAATCAATCTATAATGTTAAATAATTGGACACACATTTCATTTAATAAATAATCTGAGGTGGGAGTGTGTAAAAAATATTTCTAGGTAAATAACTGAAAAAGAATTCCACATAATAAATAACATGACTAAAATAATTGGATATGGTGTTACTGACATTGAATGATAAATAAATAAAAAAACTATGCAAATTAATAAATTAAATGACAATGAAATAAATCCTTATTTTTTCATAGTGAAAATTTCAAGGGTAAAAATAAATGAATTTGAATTAAGGAAATGATAAAATATTCGACTCTATTTTACCCTAGAACAAATAACCTTTAACATAAATACCTTTCATTGAAAAGTTAATACATATGTGGTGAAAACACATTTAGCTGAGAATGTCCAAATGTTTCTGCACATGATCATATCGATCCGTCGAGGGGTTTAAATTTTATACTCCTTAACCTATGTCATGCTAGCTCAAATTATAAATCATATATTGAATAATTGATAAAATTATTTAACATTGTAGCTTATCAAATTTAAAAATTTAGTTAACAATGTGGATTTATCAATATTTTCATAGGTAATCATAGAACATTCAATGTAAAAAACCTATGATAAAATTGTATATTCTATGAGAAATACTCATATCCAAGATAAATAATTTCTAAATTTAGTTGGAATATAATTTTTGATGATCCGAAGAATTTGAAAATTTTAATGGAAATCTGTCGACTAACAAATGAATTGATGATTCTATTTTTAATAAATTTGTTAGATAGAATGATCAACAACCATCCATATATATAACTAGAATGTTATAGATTTAATGTTTTCATCGCTTCGAGAATCCTAAAGGAGGAGAGGGCGCTCTGAGGTAGGCGGCTCGCCCGTTCGGGCGGCGGCGATGGCCGCCACGCCCGCCCTTCTCCGGCAACACCAGGTAGCCCCGACGTACTCCTCTCCGTTCTCGGATCCTTCTCTCCTACCCGACTTTCCCCGGATTACTCTTTGCCCTAAAGTCCCGTCCCTTCACCGAGGGGCTCCATCGCTTCCGCTCTCCCTTCAGGAGTTTTCCGAGGCTTCTAATCTCCATGGGCTATCCCTAATAGCTCGTTTTGGTCATAAGCGCCCCTCCCTGGACAGTTTCGCTCGCATCGTCAATGAATCTATTCCCCTTCAAGATCGCGTCGTCGTCGGGCTCCTGGACTATCGTCACTTCTCTCTGCGGTTTTCCAACGATGACGATCTTGCTTCATTTTGGTCTAAAGGTCTTCGTTCTTGCAGGGGTCTACGTTTCTTTCTCCTTCGGTGGAGCTACGACTTTCATTGGAAGAGGGATTCACCATCTGCGGCCATCTGGGTGAGTTTTCCTGGTCTTCCCCTTCCCTTCCAGAATCCTGCTATTCTGCAATTCTTAGGTAATCTGGTTGGACGGTTTTTGGCCTTTGATGAGCGATCGAGAACACTGTGCCATCCGATGGCACCCCGAATATGTGTGGAAGTCGACGTATCCAAACCGCCTGTTGAAGAGGTATGGATTGAGGTGGAAAATGAGCTTCAGTGCCACCAACCGGTGTCTTTTGAGAACTGGTATGACTACTGCACGTCCTGTTGCCGTCTGGGCCATCTTGAACAGGGCTGTCGTAAAATGTTTCAGAAGTCTTCAACCTTGGCTGATAACAGAATTGCCCCACCAGAGTTGCAAACAGCGGGCATCGCGAAACCCTTTGGATCTAGTGGTTCACTGCAGGAGGATGCGGCTGCAACACCTGTGGACAATGGCGTGAGCATGCTTGAGAGAAATTTGGCTTCTCCTTCTAAGCAGGATACCTCAATGCCTAATCGCAGTACCCAAATTGAAGAGTCTTCAAAGCCAGCTCCTACCTCACCTGAAGCCAGGGTCAAGGATGTATGCAACAGGTTGATCGGAGATCTTAATGGTATGAAACAACCATTGGCACAGTCTTCTCAGTGCAATGCTGCGGGTATGGACGCTGAGTCTGGTTTAAATGGTAATCATTCCGAGATGGTAAAGGTTCATGTGGAAACTCAGAAGGGAATTCTCATGGCTCCTGGTTCTGGTCCTGATGAGGAGGCGGTCTGTTCACCTAGAAATGATAAAGGTGCTGCTTCTTCGGGAGGCACCAAGACACCAGCAGGGAAGTGCTGGACCCAAAATGGTGTTGACACATTCAATTCCTTTGGCTGTTTGGACTCCATTGAGCCTAACCAGGTTGAAGGGGATGGGCAGACTGAGGGGGGTTCTGGAGTTGACAAGGTCCAGGAGGAGGGGATGTTACCTAAAAAGTTCAAAGGGAGAGAACGCAAGGATTACTCATTTTTACCAAAGCCGATGGAAACACGGTCAGGTAAAAAATCTAAACTAGGTGAGAAGGAAACATCATCTGACAAGGTCCTCATGCAGGAGGATCCCCAGGTTGGGGCCAAGGTGAATAATAATGGAATGGGCAGCAGTTCTAAAATGGGAAAAAGCATTAAAGATCCTATCATCTGCTCTGAAGAGGATATGGTAGAGGAATTTCTCTATGTCAACATCCCTCAGGAGGAGGCCGATATGATGGGAAGACCTATCAAAGTGGAGGTCAACAGTGAGCAGGCCAAGTGGATTGACAAACAGGATCTGATTCTAATGAGAGGCTTCAACAATCGGAAAATCAGCAAAGTTGAATATATCCGAACATGGGACAAAATGGCGGACCGATTTGAAGACATCATTGGGGAAGACCCTGGTGCCAAGGTATGGTTGATGAAGTGGAATCTGTATAGAGAGGAAAGCACTAACAGACTTCGATTATGCTTTGGTAATTTTTCATATTCCTATGAGGCGTCACCTCCGGACTAATTGGGTTTGTTTTTCCTATTGCTTCCAAGGGTTTGGTGGTTTTCCTATGTCTACGGTTTGTGTGGTTTTGTTGGCTAGCCGCAGGATCTCCTTGGTAGGCTCGGTTTCTCTGCCATCATCTTTGTAGGCCATTTGGGACATGGCTGTTTTGGTGGGATGGAAACATCGGGAGGGACCATGCTTGCATGGGATCGCCGAGTGTCCTGCATGGGGATGGTGGTTGATGCTGTTGCTGGAATGAGGTATCCTGTTTTTTCCTGTTTTGTTTTGGAATGTTTGGATTTTTGCTGAACTTTGGGTTTCTCACTTTTCCCGTAAAAGTGTTGCTTTTAATAAAAAAAATAATCTTCAGGTATATAACTAGAATGTTATTAATAGATATTCTTTAGAAAGGAGTTCATATTAAATATTCATTTATGTTATTGATTAATATAAATACCATAAAATATCACTAAAACTGTTCTTGAGGAAAATAGAATTTTCATTTTGAAAAAAAGTTTTAAAATATTTAAATTTTTAAATAACTTTTTAAAATATTTTCCTCAAATATCACCTGGTAATTATTCAAGGTAATCTTAAAAAAATATCAAAAGTAAATTATTTACATGGCATACAAGGTAAAAATAACATTCCCTTTTCATTGTAAAAAGTGCAGAAGAGTTTATTTTTTAGAAAATGAAATAAATATTACATTCTTGAAATTTTTTAAAAACTAAAAATTGATAAATTTAATTTTAAGGAATATTTTTTATAATGATTAAAACATTTTTGAAAAAAATTATAAAAACCTTTGTTTTGGGATAAAACATGTTTCTAACTAATGGGAGAAAGGATGTTATATTTTCATAAAAAACATTTTCTAAAACATTTTATGTAACGAAGAGTTGGAAAATAGTACCATTACAAGAAAATAATTATGAATATCCATAGAAAATAATATAAAAGTGTTTATTTAATAATGAACAAATAATTTAATTCAATGTAAATTCTAGGGTAAACAATCTTTTATAAAATGAGATTGTGAATTAAACCCCGGTAAAGATCATAACATTGAAGTTAAAATAAACAATGTATAGATTATATTAATCAACTATAAAAATACATAAAAAGGTTAAATATGAATATATATATATATATATATTCAAATTTCATTAAACAAAAATTCAAATAATATTAACAATAGTGAGGATCTTAATATAACCCAATGAAAAGGAGATTTGTTATGAAATTCTTTATCACATGGTAAATTTTAATTCAAATACCCTAAAATGAAATAATACAAATTTTGACATAAAATAACTTGAATAAGGAATTATTTATGAATTTATATTTCACAGGGATGTTTATTTTCTATATAGCAGTAATTAGGTGTCTAACATTATAATATTCCTCAATGAAATAAAATTGAAGTGAAATTTATGACCTTACACTTGAGTTAAATTGAACGATATTTGACCTATTTTATACTGGTTTTAGAAATTTTATTAAATTATAAATAAACCATATTAATAGTTATAATATTCTATATGATCCTTTTTTAACATCATAGGACCTGTTTATTAATAATCCTTCATTATTTTCATTTTTTAGGGAGTTAATTACCATGTTTTTTAGGTATGTTTTGACACGTTATTTGTTTCCTATTTCATAGATCATGATCTAATAATATAATGAATTTAAAACATTATTTAAATATAATATTTATTTATTATATATTTATTTATATTAATATATAAAATTTTCTAATAAGAAATTAAATACACTTTTCATGGAGATGTTAGATCGTATGTATACATGACCTCTCATTCCATTTTTTTCATATTGAATTAAATATTAGTAAATTATATATATCTATATAACCATTAAACTATCATTGTTATTTCATATATATCATGTTTTAGACAACTTTTTAATACATTCCATTTTAGGTGTTAATGGATCATATTTCTACATGAGGTGGTAGTCCACCATACACATGAGCGATGTTATCATATACCCACTAAATGGAAATAATGAAGGTATGTGTGATATAACAATTATAGAAGAACTATAACAACAGATTATCATATATATTATATATAAAATATAAATACATCCTTATTCTTCATAATTAATTGTGGTAATGTAAAAATTAATGGCACTAATTCATGAGGTGGTTGTCTGCCTTATAAACATGAAATGAATTCTTAACCCATTTGATGGAAGTGTATTAGTATGTAGGTCACATACTTATCTTAAAGAAAATTCATTATATTTATGATATTGTATTAATTATACTATCATGGTCAAATATGAATTGAAGGTGGTGGATAAAGAAAATAAAATAAATACATTTTTAGAAGAATATTACATCTTCTTCAGTTATTCCCCATTTAGTTTTTCACCAATTACTTTCTAATTTGGATTTATTCCCAAATATGGATTATAGGAGTATTGGATGTTATTTTGGGAGTGATTTGGGTAGATCATTTTTGAACCAAAGTGGAGTTATGGTGTATTGAGAGGAGGGGAGGGGGTGTACTTTAATAATTGTAGCAAGTGGAACTCTTCTTTTTTTTTAAAAGGTTGAATTCCATCCATGATTTTTTTATGTAAATTTTACCTATTAATACACAAATTTCTATCCTTAAAAAGAAATAATTTCTAAATATGACCATAAAATGGGTATTGGACACGATTCTAGGTAATTTCTCCACTTAATTTTTCAGTTTAGTTTGTTAGTAATCTAACGTTTCTCTTAATCACTGTAATTATTTTTAACATCATTTACTAATAAATGTTATATAAAATTATGTTAACAATAATGTAAGTTAAATATTATAATTATTTCAAATTAAATATTATTATTATTTCAAATATGGAATCCATTTTTCCTAATTCATAAATAATATGTTGGAAAAAATAATTTGTAAATGATCCCACATATGAGACAATAAAGAAGGTTTTTAAAGTTCAACTGTTCAAATGTTTACAATGTTTTTACAACAAACATCAATATGAAATTGATTCTATTGATATAAATTTGATTAATATATGAATAATTTATACATGTTTTACTTTTAAAATATATTTAAATTATAATTTAACGTTATAAATTCTTTAGATGGAATGGTATATTTCAATTATAATCCAATATTATTCACTATTTATAAACTAAAATTAATATTCTCATCAAAATACAACAAAAAAACCCTAACATTGTTTCTTAATTCATATTTGGGAAAATAATTTTAGTTTTTACAAGTAATATTAATTTAATTTTTAGATATTTAGTTAAAATAAGTGTGACAATAAAAGAATACAAAATTACTATTAGAGAAATGCCACTTTTTATGCATAAAAATGGATTAGTTATTATTTTATTGTTTTCAATATAATGGATGAATATCCAAAAAAATTATATAATATATAAATTCAATTAATATCATCTACTAATAGTAGTATATTAAATTTATTTTTATAAAAATCATATTGTGCTTAATAATTGTTTTTATTAAAAAATTTTCGCTTTAATCAGTTAAAATTTTATTCATTTTTAATTAATTTTAAACCAAGGAATTCAATAATATATTTTCATAATATCATTGATAATATTCAAAATCATAAATTTAACATCTTGCAGATAATTTTAATTTTAAATGTTAGTATTACTATTATTCTACTAAACTTGGTCTCGCACCTATGGTATGTTATCAAAATACATTATTGTTGTATGTAACATAAGATATTGTAGTATTTCATGCATTGAAAGCTATATATTATATTTAATATATTATTAATAGTAAAGACTCAAGATTTTATATTCCTTTCTACTCATGGTATTGTGAGTCACATACTCAATTAATTATAATGTTATTCTTTTAATTTTTTTGGGTGATACACTCAATTGTAGGCCAATTGTACCCAACAACATACTAAGGTACTAGTTTTCCCACCAAATGGATTGTGGTAGTTCATATGTGTTATAGTGTCTTTTACAGTATCCTGACCACCTGAACGATTCTTCTAACCAAATCTCAAACACCTAGGTCTCAACTCAAGCCTTAAACCCTCATATAGAAAGCCAGTAATGTGATATATAAATTATTTGAACCTATTTATGAGTCTATGTTCTCTAAAAGAACAATCCAATATATTAATAGATAAAATTCACGAAAAAATTTCTAACTCCTTACAATATAGGTAATTTAAATATTAAAATTCAATCTATAACTAGTTTTCCAACGAAGTGAGAACATGTGTTGTGCATAGAAAATACTTCCAAAAAAGTGATAAATATAAATTTTCATTTACATAAAGAGTTCATTTATTAATTGAAAATTAAAATCAATAAAATACTATGTTCTCAAAATTTTCAATAGACCCAATGTACAAAACAATTATATTCCCCTAATTATGAACCCTTATAATTGTAAAATGCTGAAATTTTAAGATATTTCATCATTATAATTAATTTAAATTTGATAGTATATTTTTACTATGTAATAAATAGTTTTTCCTGCATCCCACAAAACACAGTTTTTATCCTTTGTTCGTGCAACATCAATTTCCATTAATAACATATGATACACACAAGCTTGAGTCTTACCATACAACTATTAGAATTATTCTGATAGTTATATCCTAGTGATTTGAATGGTGGGAATCAATGGGAATCACTAAATTATGATGTTAAACTTTAAAATATTTCATAAATTTACTCATTGGTTACTAATTAATTATAATGAAAAATAAATACTAATTGAATATGAAGGATGTGTTTTTATGGAAAACTATTTTTATCAATAGAATGAAAAATTATATTAATAAAATAAATTTATCACTACTATTGAAAAATAATAACTAAATTAATATTTCCCATATTTAATAAAATGTTTTGAAACTCATATGATATGTTATATAGGCTTCAGATAAGATTAAATCAAATTTTAAGCATAAAAGCTGTGTATTATTAAAAGGTGGTTTTACCGCCTTTTAACTGTCAAAATGTTTTAAAATTAAAGTTAGAATCTTTAATGAATACAATTTTAAATAATAAAAATAAAATTTTAAATAATGAAATCAATATTTACGTTGGGTGATATTTTGGTTTTTTTCAAAGTGGTTCAAAATTATGATGAATAGTGAAAAATAATGAATTTTAATTGAAAACCTAATTTTTATATAAATAATTTGTAATGTTAAATTATCTTTTAAATTTGTTTTAAAGTATAATTGGTCAAATTTATCATTATTAAATCTAATTTAGGTCATTATAATCTAATTTAAATTTTAAATAGATATAAAAACATTTCTAACTTATTAACTTTTTCCCATTTAGAAAACAATTGTCTCTTCTCTTATGTGATATTAATTTTAAATTAATTAATTACACTTATGTGATTGGAATTTATAAAAATTGATTATATATTTGTTTCAGGAATAATCTAAAATTTCATTTATGGTAAAAAAAAAATTTTATTTAAACTATTAACAAACGAAATTAAAATTAATTAAAGCTATTAAGGTCAAAATGAGATTACTTTGTGGTTTAAATTTAATCTGATGAGTCCAAATGACCTATAAATTATTCCAAATCTATTTAGATAGACATATTTAGTCAATATTTCCACTTTATTATAATTCGTTTCTTTATTTTAGGAATCTTAGGTAATTTATAACTCCCAATAGTGTTTAAATTTTTGTATTTACAAGAATGAAACTCCCCCACAACAATAAAAAGGAACTCACTCTACTTACAAAATCACACCTATAAATCCATTCTCATTACCCAAAACCTAACAAAAAAATCTTAAAAACTACCTCCCTTAATTATATAAGACTCAAATTAGGAGGAATAAATTCCAAGTAATTATTTTGGTTTAAACTAAAAGTTGTTACCTGATGAAGTGAAAACATTCTCCCACAAGCTCTTTTATTTTATTTATTTCTCTACTCATTAAATTATTATTATTTTTTTATTATATATAAAAAAATTTATCCTTAATATACTAATATATTTTTATGTTAAGGGACATACACAAACCTATAGACACTTCCATCAAATGGGTAATGAAATAACTATTAGTGTGTATGGAGAACTACACCTTACTAAATGATGTCGTTTGTTTTTTGACTACAACCTTTTACATATAAGAATTAGGAAGGAAATAAAGTCGTTATATAATATATATATATATATGATATTTATAATTAATTAATAAATATGAAATTGTTATATAGAATATTACATCATACATTCCATTTTGTGGGAATATGGTGAAATATTTTGTTGATGTTCGAACTACCGCCTCCTCAAAATGATGTGATATGATCACACATTTTATTTAATGTATTAAGTTGGGGATAAGAATCATATATAATATAAATGAAACATTTATGAAATTAATTACATAATTATTTATCTATAAATATATCATTACATTTTTTTTCTTTCTATTTCACACAATGAAAAAGTGATTACGTCATTCGTGGAAAACTGGACAACTATCCCATCAAAACAATGTTTTTTTTTAAATTTTTCATCACCAAATCACAATAATAACATATATATGTATATATAATTACAAAATATTTTATTTATAATATAATGTAATTTTTTAAAGATAAATATTACTTACCTTCTTTAAATAATTATCATTGTAAAATGGGAATGTTACTCATGCCTACATACTACCTACCATCTTTATGACCATAATGTCTGTTATTTTTTCATAGATGTATTTCCAGAATTATTTTAAAATTATTATTGAAAAAATTATTTGACAATTATTCCATTATTTTTATTGTGTTGATGTTTATATAATGATTTCCTTAACCATAGTCGATGAACAATATTCAGCTTTGACTCATTAGCTGAAAATGATTACAATATTAGACTAAAACATTATTGATAATGTAATTGTATAAAAAATGTTAATAAGTGAATTAAAAGTAATAATAAAATTGAAAATTTTATGTGTCGTGACCCCCTCCCCATAGAGTGTACCCCTCCTGGGCTGGCAATGTGAGAAGAGAGATAATGACCCCCGAGTCCCGCCTCCATTAGGCCCTGAGATGGTGACTAGCACCGAGGGTATAATAAACACAAAAATGGGAGGCATAACCCTCTAAGAGAACACATGCGGAAGAGATAGATAAGATAAACACCATATAACTCCAACTCAGATCAGAAATATAAAATAAACTCAAGTGAACATATGTAATGCCATGAAAAAGTACTACTATTGGAAGGGGAAAACTGATCGTACCCAAAAGAAAGTGAAACAACAGCAACCACAAGACCGAATAGCTCCTTCAACCACAAGCTAGTAGTAACCAGAATGATCTCCAACCTACTCCATGTGACCTAAAAAAATAATTTATATATACATAGCGTGAGTATAACAGTATACTCAGTAGGATCCTCCATAAATCCTCTAATGCAAATTTAAATAAATCATGCTAAAGAACAGTGAACAAAAAGTGAAACTAACATGTCACCTAAATGGGTATACTATGTTTCCAGCCTCACTACGGATATTCTTACCATGTAACTCATATAGGAATATATCATTTAATAAAGAATATCAAGGGTACCCCACTACTACTTCCCCACTAGTTTTCTGATTTTCCCCAATGTCGCATGTCCAGAGCATCTCTCCCCCAAAAGGCTTTCCCGAAGACACTTGGGAGAAGCACCACAACATGCACCTCATGCAACAAAATCACCACGTATACAAAAGAAAAGTAACGAGGTAGTTTCTAGGAGCCACCACAGCTCGCATAACGTGTATCATACATCGAGTGTTATACCTCAAGCCATTACAACCCATACACCGATTAAGGATCCTCAAGCCATGAAAGACTATACATGTTACACCTATAATAGTACGTATGATACTATATCCAAAATATATGTGTATGAATAACCACAAGACATTACATCTATCTACACACATATATGGGAAAAACTAACCATGGTGCCTACCTGCACAAGTATCTACCAAGATAAGTGAGTAGGGTCAAAGGGGGTAGTCAGCCATTCATCCTCCCATAAAAATGTTTGGGAAAACACCCCCATAGGGCTCAAAATCCCTGGGGTGTGAGTTTCCCTTACTGACAGGGTAGAGTACCATATAGAAACACAAAAATTACAGAATATACTAGATCTGAAAACAACACTATGGGTATAACCTAGTTTTAGACTCAACTACAGCTAATGTCTCTCGGACTCCGGGCTACCACTTCTAAGACTAGGTATCCTATAAGTACATAACCATTTAAAGAGATTTAATAAATTATTTCCTTCCCTTATCACCAGTTTCACTTTACGTTAAGTAATTTTTTAACATTAATTAAACATGAACAATTCCACATTAAATTTCATTAGAATCACACCCAAAGTCCACTGTCCCTTTAAAATTTC
This sequence comes from Viscum album, assembly GCA_963277665.1. Lineage (NCBI taxonomy): Eukaryota > Viridiplantae > Streptophyta > Magnoliopsida > Santalales > Viscaceae > Viscum > Viscum album. Next base: position 1,702,529,926 of record OY728138.1, on the reverse strand, counting down.
AACCTCATGATTATGTTCCAACAAATTAGAAGCCCACAGGTTAACAACATTTATTTAATTATTCATTATTGAATTAATTTCCCACATTCCCAGACATTCTAGAAAAAAATTCTATGCTACAAAACAGAAGGGGGCTCCACACGATGAGTAGATGTACTACCCCTTGATTCTACACCTCCTATAGCAAGAGTGTAGTCCGATCCACCCTTGAGGAGCTAAAAAATAAATAAAGTGGCATAAACCTCCCATATTCGCCTCATTCGGATAAAGGGTAAGAAATACCAGCTGGCTTAGGCAATGGAGAAAAGTAAAACAGTTTATCAACAAAAAAGGAACAACAACCTTCAATAAACACATTCATCCCATTCCATCATCCCTAGCATCCTTCCTAACACCCACATTCCTAAACTGATGTATCTCGCCACCCTAGGCATCATTTTATACCACAAAAAAAGTCTCCATGCCTCTACATATCAAAACTACCAACCAGGCTCACATCACAGCACAAGCAGTAGGAAAACAAACATCACATAAATTGGGGTCTTGGCCCTTTAACAACCAAGAGGGTAACTCAAATCCCTTCAAGGAAATATTAAATAATAAGTTCATTAATCCATCTTAAATTAATAGATTTATTATTCATAGGTTCCAAAATTAGGGAAACCTAATCATTAAGCTATAACAAATAATTAAATATGCTTACTACACCAATTTGATTAAGATCATATTAAAACAAGAAGAACCAGATTTATTTTCATTCCTCTTTATCCAAAGCCAATAGTTATCAATTAATTCTAGTTTATGTTCTTTACCAATTTTCATCAAGAAAGAACAGCTAAATAAAGAAAGCATGGATATCACATTATATAGAAAACAAGGGTCAATAGAATACGACCAATATCAATTTATTTATCTGGTTCAAATATTTATTTTATAAATTCCACTATGGTATAGTGAGATAAAACATTCTAAAAATTTAGTTGCATGTAAAAGAAAATAGAAGCAATGAATCCCCTACCTCAAACAGTTCTTGACATTCTTTATACGAGAAAAATCCACACAATGGGTCATGATCCTCCTGTCACGAAAACTGCATCCATTCGAGGATGCCACGGTACGAACGCACCAACAAAACCCTAAGAAAACTCCATTAGAAGCATGTAGATTACATGTTATAATATGATAAGTAGAAACAGGAGAAGATGAACCCCAAAAGAACAACGATAAAACATACCTTATATCAAATATTGATCGATATAGCTTGGTTGCATCAAGACAGACCGGAACCAATCCGAGGAGGAAATATTGATTGTGAAACTTCTACGGGAAGGACTGAAAGGTTCTAGAGTCTCATAACTAATAATAAAGAGGAAGAATAAGGGAGGAAGATATATTTTACCTTTTTATGTTTTAACGGAGCTACAATTTACGATACGGTTAATTGACCAATAAAAGCGCATCACATTAAACCACCTGGTTTTACCATGTAAAAACATCTGGAGCTATAGAAATAATTATTATAGGATTGATGTCCTTTGAATTGGCCTTAAGAGTCCTTAAAATGAGGCTTTAAATGCATTTTAAATCAATGAAAATGTCAAAGGTGAAAAACTGTTGGAAACTAGAAACAATGTACACCAACGTTGGGTTTAGATAACTTTTTAGATTAGGGTGTTTTCGTAAGGTTTTATCATAGTAGGTATGGATACCATCATAATATATATTCTTATGGTTGATCATAATTTAAAATTCATAAGACACCCAATTTTAATTTTTCAGTAGTAAACACTTTGATGTTATCGATGAAGTTTTTCGAGACTTTTTTAGGTTGATGTATTTGTAACCTCTAAGATCGTCATAAATATTTTTATTAATGGGTATTTTTTTGAAGTAATAAATGGGGGGAAAATACATGTAGGGAAATAACCATTAACATATAGCTATACAGTGAGGCTTGAACCTATGATTAAATTATGATAAGGTTTTTGAGCACTACAAATAGTCTACACGACACCCTAGTTAGATTGAAAATTTTTAATATAAAGATAATATTTGTTAAAAAATCATATGGGATTTTATTTGAGATTAAATGGTTGATTTATCAAGGAAGAATATTTGATCAAATTATTCTAATAATTAGAATTCTATTTTAGTAATTAAATTCATGAATAATTTTAAGAATGAATATTTATAGAATAATTTAGATGAAAAATGGGTATTACTAATGAATTTTTAATATTAGTGTATCATATGACGGTTTACACATTTTGAGAATTATCTACCCATTTGACTACTATTTTGGTTTTTGATAATGTCTAATGATAGGTGGAATAAGATGAATATAAGTTTTATGGTTATTTGTTCATTAAAATGTGATTTTACAACTTTATGATTTAAAAATTCATCCTCACTACACATATTTTTTGATAAAAATAAAATATTTTGGGGGAAATTGATTTAAGGAAGAAATTTTACACATCAAGTGAGTATATTTTTTCCTAGATTTTAATATAATACATTTTCCTAGGAAAGGGATCTTGGAAAAAGTATTATACAATTATGTTAAATTTTGATGAACCGATTGTCTTTTCGATCAGCATGGATTTCTTGTTTTGAAGGAACTAAACCTTCCATCTAACATTCACTTTTTTTATCAATGACCTCAATCAACAAATATAATTATTTATGATTTTCAAAAATTCCCCCAATGTTCTCTATATGTGAAATTTAAGTTATTAATAACATATAGTGACCTTTATGTATTCCACTTTCTATTTTTAAGAGGATGTTTTATTAATCATTTTTAAAATATTTTTTTAATAAAGGAATTTTTAAATGTTCATCCTTTGGTAACCATGAAATATATTGAGGGAGAAGTAATTTTTTGGGGGGTAGGATGTAACATCCTTTGATTTTATGAAATATATTATTTCTAATTAATGTAATTGAAAAAATAGATTTCTTTATATATAATAAATATTTCAACATTAATCCCATATAGCACCGTATATTTTTTATTCCATGAGTCACTATCATCCTTTGATGACTTGTGTCAAAAAATCCTTATTCTTACTGAAAAACAATGAACTATTTATATAATGGTGATTGTTATCAAATATCCATGGAACAGTGGGAATAAATCAGATTAAATAAATTGTGAAATTATATTTTATGCATATTTATAAAATTAATTCATTGATCATAAAATAATTAGAATCCAAAATAAATACCAATTGAATATGATGGACATGTTTTTATGAAAAAAAATTATGACTAGAATGGTGTTTAATCTATTGAAATAACATTAATAACTATTAGTGACATATATTAATTAAAATTATTTTTTATATATTCAATCAAATATTTTGTATAGGCTTATAATCATAATAAATCCACATTTAAGAATAAAATGTTACATATTATTAAATGGTTGATTGACAAAATTTTAATTGAGAACATGATTTTAAACTAAAATTTGAGACATTCATAAATTATAATTACATATATATATATTTTTTAAATTATAATTTCAAAAATTTCTTTCGGTGTTTTTTTATTTTTTTTAGAAGTCTCACAATTTGATAAATAATGAATAATAATGAAATTTAATTAAAAACTATCTTCTTTCATGATAATTAATATTGTTAAACGATATATAAAATTATTTTCAAAGTATAATTAGATAAATATTAAATAAATATATAAAATTTATGTAATTGGAACCAATTTTAAATTGATATTGGATATAAAAACTTTTCAAACCTTTAAACATTTATTTTTAAAAAACCTGATTTCTCATCCTATATGTAGGATTATTTAAAAATTAATTTCTTCAAATTATGTTATTTTAATTTTGAAAAATGGATTTTATATTTTTAATAATTACGATTTATAATATCTATTATTCTCAACATAGTATTTAGCCAAAACTATTTTTGAATCAAATTGAAATAAATTATAGTGATTAAGGTAAAAATAAGTTTACATAGTGGTTAATCATTAATATTAAGGGGACAAATGAACAAGAAAAATGTAAAAAAATACTTTCATTAAAATATTTATACCATTTTCCCACATGGATAGATGAGTTTTTATTATTTGATGAACAATATGTAAGGGATACATTATAATAATGTTTGTCTTTTTTTTTGAATTTAAAATAATACCACTTTTCTGCTATAAAGAGGCACTCACTCTCATCACTAATTCACACCGCTAAATACCCTTATATCTTCAATAAAATATAAAAATAATCTTCCAAAATACATACTATAATTCTATAAGTTTCACCTTCTACATAAAGAAAACAATGGATGTCCTTCGCGAAAACCAAAAGGAGTAACCCAAAGAAGAGGTGATATTCTTCATTTAGCTCTTTTGTTTTGCATTATTCCACACACTTCCAATTATTATTATTCGATGATTTTATAATGAAATAGTTGTCTTATATATATATATGTGTGTGTGCGTGTTTATTTTATGGTTTGGGTATACACCTACACACATGCATCAAATGGTTATCGAAATCACTGTTCTTGTCTCCGCTGGACTACTGCCTCACGAAATGATGACTCACTTTTTCCCACTTCCACATCTTAGGGCTGTGAATTATGACACACATGTTGTTATTATACAATATATTTGATATTTATATTGTATTATTACTTATTTAAATATTATATAACACATATCTTGATGCTTTAAATATTTTTGGGTATACAGTAACATAATTTTCAGATGTGTGGACTATCGCATCTTTAAATAGATATGATACTTTCAAAATTTACATGGATTGTATGAAGGATAAGTTAAAAATTAAAATTACATAAATTAATTATTTATGATATCTATGAAATAGTTATATATCTATCCATATATAAAATTTCATTTTCTTCTTACCATTTCACACATTGAATGAGTGAAAATGTCATACACGGACATGTGGACTGGCACCTCTTTAATTCTATGTGATTCAACCTTCTTCATCACCACATCACTTTAATTATATATATAATTATATATAATTAAATAATATCTTATTTATTATATAATTGTCATTATATAATGATAAATTTTACATACCTTATTTTCATATTGGTCATTGAAAAATAGGTGTGTTACTCATGCGTACATACAACCTAGTAGCTTCAGGATTGTAACATTGGTTGTTTTTTTTCAACCATTTCACCCATTTTATTATAATATTATATTTTCGGTAATAATTTTATAATTATTTCATGATTATTAACTTGGATATGTTTAAATAAAAATATCCTTGACCATAGTTAACCATCTTTAGTCATCTTTGACTCACAAGCCGAATATCGTGAAAACATTCGACAGAATCACTTTGGATTAAGTAATTATATATTACTTGTTTATAAGTGTTTTGAAAGTAAATATAAACTTGTGGAAGTTTATGAAAAATGGTTATAATTAAAAAAAATATATTATTCTTCAATATAGTGAACAATCATGATATATTAGAATCAGGGTAATGGATTTTCATCTGACTTTTTACATCTATAAGATAAATGTCATATTAACCAGTTGATTATTGTGCATGGTGTATATACTAAACCTTCTATTATATTATATCACTAATCCTTTCTTATTTTGGGTGTTTAATTTTTTCATTTTTTGATTATTACATTTGGGGCTTGTAATCCTTATTTCACCATAGTTGTAAGTAGATTTCTAGTTTACTTTTATTTTTGAATAACTTAGTCTATATACACCACTTCATATTGATTTGTAGTGTATTTAATTCCCCTAAATGTTATTTATTACTATTTCACTATACTTTTGGGAATTTTCATATCCATTTTATGATCACTCATTTATGGATTTTATGTTGTCAATATTACCAATGTGGCAATAGATATTTGTACCAATTTTCATTCTTGTGAGACTTTTCATATATTTTACACCTATATTAATTGATGACATGTATATACATCACCGTTGGAATGATATTTAATTAATATAATTATTACCAATAAATAAAAACTATCATTAAATGTTATTCATTCCTGGGGATTATGATTAAAAAATTTTCAAAGTGGTTATGGAATCTTTGGCATGTTTAATAATTATTTTTCAAAACCATTTTTAATGATATTAAAATGGAATTTCAATTATATAATCAAAAAACCCTTGTTGTTATTATCACCATTATTATTTTTTATAGATTATGATTTTCTTAACTATATTTTTTAGGAACATGTTTCTTTTCAACATTTTAATCTTGTTTTTAATAGATTATCAAAGAAACCATTAATTTTCCACGAGAAAATATTGTTTAAAAGAGATTATTATGCAACCCATTTAATATACAAGTGTTAATAATTTGTCAATAAGAATATTTTATTGAACTCATTTCTTTTACATGGGGTCACCATGATTCAAAGGGATTATTATTTAACCTGTTTCTTTTTCACAGGTTAATCATTTTCCCAAGAGATTTCTATTGAACCCAATTTTTTTATAGGGTTTAAACATTATTCAATGAGATTTTCATAGAACCCATTTCTTTTCAAAAGGATAATCATGTTTCAATGATATTTTTTTAGAAACTATTTATTTTTTTATGGTAAAATCAATTTATAAATTGAAGAATAGTTGTTCTTATGAGTTTATGATTTAATTAAAACTTTTAAGAGTTATTAACAAGTAATTGTAACTGGAAATTTGATGTGTAGTTATGTGATAAACCAATTATGGTTAGTTACCTTATTATATAATGATGAGAGGTTCCATGAGAAACCAATGACCGGTAATACCAAGATAAACCAAAAAATGGGTGCCTCCAATATAGTATTTTATTTAATTTTGTAAAGAAGTCGACTGCATGGTAACTATATTTGTAAAATTTAATGCAAGGTCAATGTGAAAATGTTTTCCCAATTACAAACATGTTCTCTTTTATCATTATTTCAGTTATAATATTTTTAATTCTCATGATTGATATCAAATTGATCAAATGTTTTGATTATGAAGTATATTGGATTTTTCATGTTTTCATATTTGATAATCATAGTTTTTAGGATTATGAGTTCTTTTATGATTCTCTCAAGATCTTTGATTATGTCCTCAAACACTTATACACACATATTCTTGTTGATTTCATCTAATTATAAATTCTTATGTTTTCCTTTACTGAGAATATGATATCACCATTATTATGTTTACCATTCCCTTTGTTTTAATGAATTACATTGAATGAATTCTTTTTTATAAATATATTTACAAGGATGATGTCAATGAAATGATCTGAAATAAGAAAAGCAATGTAAATGGGAGATAAAGTTGAAATTTATAATCCATTTTTTATGAGTCAAAGCTGTTGTGAATTGTTTATATATGAGTTTTTCCTAATTCTATTATACTATAATCTTAAAAGGTAAATTAGAATATAAGTGTAAAATGTTATAATATTTATGTTTTATGGTTTGATGGAAGAAATTGGTCCACAATTATCAGCTTCAAAGAAGAAAATGTAATGTTATGAATTTTAAAACATGTTTGGAGAGTATTGTTCCTAGGATATTATAATAACACCGTTACATAGTGATACAATAATGATATTTTCCCCAATTTTTGAGTCTCTTGGTAATTCATCTAATCAATAAAATATAAAAAAATTAACATTTGAGTTACCATGATATTTTTTTGGATGATAAAAAATTTCTGAGCCATCCTCATAACACGATTTCAAACAATAAGAATCCATTAATTGATTTTATTCTAGGGATTTTAATATGATACCATCTCCCATAAAATGATTTATATGGATTCAATTATTTTATTTATTGTAGAAAATTATTGTAAAAACATCCTCATAGGTTTAGTTTTTAGTCAGAAGATTCTTGGTATTCATATTTTAACAATCATATCATGTTTTCTAATGATTGGATTGTAATTTTATATTTCAAATTATTTTAATAATGGTAGATTTTCCTCAAATATATTTAAATATACAATTTTGTTTAATTCATCCTCTAAAAAGTTAATTTGAAATGAGTTTTATGATTATATAATATTGAAATATGTGAAACATGGAGCCTCAAAACGTCGTTGATATATATCTATAAAATTAATTTTGAGATTCATAAAAAATATTTATTTGAAATATATTTATTGGTTATATATGTTAAAGAATAATTATTACTATTTTATTTCTAAGGTAATATTATAATAATGTCTACTAAGATAATTCACCACACCCATATTTCTATATAAAGACTTTTCATTACATCCACTGGATGTTTTCACACATCCTTTACATATTAACATATGAAGATTCACAAAATAACAATTGATATTTTTCTAAATTAAGTTGTCCCACTAGATGTTTTATTATCAACTGGCGTAAAAAATGGTCCTACCTTGGTGTATAGAAAAATATGATAAATGATATTTTCCTAGAAATTCCTTTTTTCAGTTCTGGTATAGATAGTATGCATAATTTAAATCCAAAACTCAAAATTAATTCTTTATAGATGATGTATATAAATCATTAATACTTCATAACTTTTATCATCTTTTGGAGACCATTATTAACTTTTTCTGAAATCTTTATCATCTCTAAGAACATTTTTTATCAAATCAAATGAAATTGCAATAATTTTTCCCTTTTACTGATAATTAATTTTTTTTACTTTATTAATATTTTTATTTTAAAAAATTATCATTGATAAACATCAATGATCATTCCTACTAAATGCACCCATATATGTTTTTCCATCCTAGGGTGGTACTGTAATACATAGTCATTATATTTTTATAGTTCAATCCATATCATTAGACTCATGTTGAGATTTTTATTTTTGAATATACATTACAATGTTTTAAAATCATATATATGACACAACATTCATGATATGTTTTGTGAATCAATATAATCAACAAAATGATTAAGACGATATATTCTAGATCGTGTTTTTTATATATTCATTTGTTTTTCATTATCTTATTTTAAATGAATCATATCTGTCAATTATTTATAATGATATATACCCTCCCATCTACTAATGGGTTACTAAATATACAACATACTTACATACCCATCCACAACGCTAATACCGATGAATTGAACATTACAATCTCCCACTAATCAAACCTTCCTTCATATTATTTCTACCATTTGAGGTTAAACTATTTAAATTTCATCATTGTTAGTGGGATTTTTAAATAGGAAATATCTTTGAAAATTACTTATAATAACCAAGTAAGACATGGAAACTACATATTTCTATTATATTAGTTGGGGTTAATTATTAATTGACCAACATGATTATTTAAGGGTGAGTAGATGTTATATCCTTGGATAAAATATGACCATGATAACCAGTTTATTGAATCAATAATTATCCATTACTAAATTAAAAGTAAAACATATTTTGTCTTATGGTCTTAGGGATAATCCATAAATAGATCACATAATCATCATAGTAGTTATAGAATACTAATATATCACTGATAAATAACACAAAAGATTTATTAAGATAATCCAGGAATATATTATTCAATAGGCATCAAACCATTCAGGATGTATTTTTTAATTTAAAATGAATTGTAATGTATATACCATTATGTTCATGACATTAAGAAAACATTACTATTTCATTTTTATAAAAAAATATAATTTGTTAATAGAAAATAATATCAAAAAAATTGATTATATGTAAAATTGAATTACTTTCCTCTGTTGGGAAAGCAATAATGAATACTTAAGGAAAAAATCATTTCAGAACATATAGTTTATTCTGTTAACATAGTCATGTAAAATAAATGTGTTTTTAAAAAAATTATCATAGTGAAATTTTAGAGTGATTTGAATCATAAACCTATGATATATTTCATTCATTTTTTAAAAATGAAAATAACTATGGAATTGTTTTTCAAAATAGAAAATTTTCTATAATGCATATAAAATTACATCAAACAAGTATATTTGAACCATTTCAATCATGGAGCTAAGGGTAGAAACTCAAAATTTAACACATTTAATATTAGCAATAATAGAAATGTATTTTTCTACTTGATGATATTTAAATAAGAAATATTTAATATATTTTTGGAAGATAAAATATAATTAGAAGAAAAAATTTTAATTATTAAAAATAAAATTTTATTGGATTGATAAGAAAACTTATTAATAATCTAATCACAAAACATCATAAATATTAGGTAAAAACATCAAATATCAATCTATATTTCATTATACCTGGAAATATTGATGTCAAGGTAAAAAATCCTTCAATATACCATTGAAAAATATATATTATGAATACCTAGAGATAAATAAAATCATTTTAGGAAATCCTAATATACTATATGTGTAATAAATATATAATCAGTTATTTAAGAATAAATTTGAATATTTATATAAACAATTTATAGGAAGGGAAAAAATATATATAAATGATTGTGGTAAAATAATACTTTGATAAAATAATTATTTAATTTATTGAAAATGCGTAATATTTAGAATAAGAACTAGATGTATAACAACATATTAAGGAATACATGCAATAAAGACACCAATATTGTGTGGGTAAACAATTTAATTTAGTTAAATATGGAAATAATTTTTTTTATCATCAACAATAATGACATGTTATTCATTAAGAATAGTAAAATACAATACTTTGTGAATTTAGTATAAAAAAATGGGATGGTTTTCATATTTAGTTGAAATATCTAAAAAATATATTATCGATGTGATTATTTTTGAAAATTATTATGTGACATAGTTAATTTTTTTATCAATAATGAAATATATTTAAGAATGCATATTTTATTAATAAATTTATAGATTTCAAAGGGTATCAATATCAAGTTAATTTTTTTTATAATACTTGAATTTGACTCATTTTAAAATGTAATTTATCCTTATAAAATCAAGAATTTAAAGGGATTGAAATAGTTTTATTGGTGATATCTGATAATGGTATATTATGAAAAAATATATGATATAAAGATATATTATAACTAATAATATGAATTATTATCTATGATTGGATTTTGGAATAATTATATATTTGTAGGACTAATATATATGTTTAGACAATTAAAAGAGGATTATTAGATAATTTTAATGTATATATGTTTATAATTTTTTTAAATAAAATAAAAATAGTCTAAAATTCCATTGTTTGAGATGACACATTGAATATATTTTGTATTCTGATGTGTATTTATACAATGGAGGATAATGATAATGTAATTATATTCCTTTATAATTTCTGATATGATTTATTATATATTTAATGTTATTTAAAATTGTTGTTCACATTGAAAAAATATATGAAAACAATATCAAGATGTAGATAAGACTATTCTTAAACATATTGAGTTCTGTTTTTGAGATTATAAATAAAATAAATATATGGTTAATAGAGTATTTAAGGATACCATGCTCTAAATAGATAATGATGAAATGATATTACTTTTTCATAGAAAAATACAATTTTATTTCAAAAAACTATTAGGAAAAGAGAGAAACCCCCCAACCATTAGCACAAACAAGATCATGACATGAAACATTCAAAAAATTGACATATGAAAAACAACCACAAACCAACCAGCCCACCACCAGACTACATATCATAATACTGATAATCATCTGTACATCCCACATAGGAGTCCCCTTCTGCCATATCCAATTCCCACTTAGAGGTCAATTTATGCCGCCTCACGATATAATCAAATTTCTTGAAGTTCCTCATTTGGACCAGTAAAGGTTGCATTGGGCAAGGTTGTTTGTTCAAGTTGTATTTTTTAAAGGTAATAATCACACCTTTTGCCAGCTTAATGGAAGATTTGGTACACACTGGTTACAGAAGGTAAGAGTAGTCTTATTTTTTGTTCAACTTCATGGAGTAGTAGATAGAGATCCTTCACACTCAGTCATCCTTTTGTTCCCATTTTTTACAATGTCAATGTATGACTGGTAGGCTGGACTACTCATATTTTCTCTATTTCCCCCAGAAACATTTCTCCCTTTGGTCCTCGATGCATCATCATTGCAACTAGTAGCATTCCCCCTCCTTGTATCTGCTGTGTTACTATCAATAAATGTAAGACACCCAACTGCGGTAGAATCCTCTTCCCTAGCCATAGGGACTTCCTCATGACCCAACCTTACAGCCTTGTGCCCTTCCACACAGGCCCCATCAGCATCACCATTGATCACAACATTAGAATCGAAACCGTCTTCTAATATTCCTTTTGAAAGGCCTTTAATCCTATTGGATAACGTGAGGAAGGGACTGTCTGATGGGTCAAATCCTTCAGTATCCCTAGCACATGTCGGACTGGCCATGCCCGATTTATCTCCCTTTATCCCCACCATATATTCCATGACCTAATTCTCCCCATCCATGAACTACTCCAAACGATCCTCTTTATAACCTGAACCAAAATTCTCTTGAGAAAAGGGATTATAGGAGCCCTCCAAATACTTCAACAACATGTTGAACATCTCTGCTAACCTAGGGTTAACCAGAGTTATCATAGCACTCAGTGTTTCAAAATCATGAAAATCCACTATCATGAACTTATGGGAATTATCCCGGAGGTCCTTCACCATAGGAAACGACTGAATAATTCCCCCACCTTTGGATGCCGAAGCCTCTCTCACCAGACTAGACATCACACCAACCTCCAGATCCTTACCCACTGCATCATACCCTTTTCTTGCAACAACCTGCTTCCCCCTGCGGCATACCTCCAATGATGGAGTAGTGTTTCTCATATGAGAAACCCCCAAAGGGTGGCCCAAACACTTGCATGATCAACATAATTCAGTCCAATTCTCATAAACAACCTGCTTCTTCCACCTGTAATACTCTACAATAGTAATCCATACATAATTGAAAGGAAATGATAAGCATCCATTTTAACATTGACCCAAGGATTCACCGGGTGGCACATGACCGTAATGCGGCTTTTAGAATAGAGATATCATCTTATGAGGTTTCATATCCTTCTAATCACCGAAGGGTTTTGAAAAGGTAAAGGGTGATTTGGAAAGCTTACCCAAACTGTCGTAGTAGGAGAATCACGATTCATGTGGAAATCGAAGGACCACCATAGGAGGAAGAAATGAAATCTGTTAAATCTACAAGGTGCCATCAACCATGCCTTGATGAGATTTGCCTCTGATTCAAACTGAATCACGATATGGTGGCTGTCGAGAAATCCAAAAATTGCTCTTTCTTGAAGGTCCCAAATACCGAAGATGAACCAGACGAAGGCATCGACTGAAGGTCTTCTATGCTTAATTTGAGCACCCAAATTGCGATTCAAGTGTACTGAGGTTTCCAAAAACTCAAAGGATGAGAACTGAAGATTAGGAAGGCCATCGAGAATATTTAAAACCTTAGGGAATAATGAAGCTTACAGTAATGGAGAAAGAAAGTAATGGATGGAAAAAGGAAAGAAGAACCCTCATCTCTCGTGGAACGATGACTCCCCCTCCCCCACCAAGGGGGGAGGAGCCGCTGCCAGCACTGTCATCACCGAAGAGAAGATATCAGCCCCAAAAGTCTAGGGTTCCTTTTCGATATTCCTTTTTCACAATTAGTTATAGAACCACAATATTTTTTATGTTATTTTTTAACAAATAAATTTAACATTTTATATATTTTTCAATACTCTCGACATCATGATTAGCATAAGTTACATGAAATTTTTATTTCAAAAATATATATGATATATTATTAAATTATTATTAATTACTAAAATATTTCTAACATAACAGTTGTAATGGAATGATTGATTAGTACTAACTTGATTATGAAAATTTTATTTTCACATGTATATAATATTATTTTAATAGTAACCAATTTCATTGAAATGAATATAAAAAACATTTGAAAATAAGTAAATTTTTTATCTAAAAAACTAATTTTTGTTTGTGAAAGAACGTTTTAACTAAATAAATTAAAAACATAATTTTTTTAAATTATTTCTATAAATTTTATATATTATAAATTAAATAAAAATTTTAACATAGATATTATAAGTTTTCTAACCCAAAATTTTAGTTAAATACAATTTTAGGGTTTAAACATTATTTTTCTAAAAAACATTTTTGTTTTGTTTTGAACACTTATTTTGAAATTAAATTATAATTCTAAATTAAAAATTACTTTATAAATTAAACATCATATTTGAAATCATAACATTGAAATTATTTTAATATGAATTTTTTAGATTTTTTAAAAAAGTTTATATATTGGTGAATGGTGAAAATTGATGAATTTTAAATGAAAAGCGTATTCTGAATTATTTTTTTAATAAATATAAATTTTATTTTTTATTATATTCATGTAAAATTAGTCCAATTATAAAAAATATTATATTTTAGGTCTTTGGGATTAATTTTATATGGAATTTATTAACACAAACATTATAGAATTTGGATCATTTTTATTTCAAAAATCCTCTTTATACTCACCTTAGTGATATTAATTTTACAAAAAAATTATTCAAAAATTATTTATTAAATTTGAAAAAATGGATTCAAAATATGAAATTAATATAATTTTTATTTTCTAATATGGCCAATGTAATTTTTTTCCAGAATGAAAAGGTAATGTTTTAAAAATTAATTATCTTAGTTAAGTAAAAATGGGTTTACTAATGGTTAATATAAAAATATAAGAATATATATGGCCAATAAAATTGTATAAAAATAATTTTTTACCATTATTTATACCAATCCACAACAATTATTTGTTAATGGACCATTTTGGGACCATGTGACATATTAAAAATGTGGGATCATTGAATGGTTTTCAAAAATATGAATTCTTTCTCCTTTATACTAATAAAATGTACAACCCCCTCCTCCCTATTTCAAACCATAATATACATAGTAATTAGACATTAACAAAAAAATACATTTTAACCATCCCTCATTTATCACTAGAATAATTTTAGTAGACATAAATTAACCATATGAATGATTTATGTGAAAACATAAGGAGGATACAAAAAGAAAAAGTAACATACATCAACATTCATTTTTTTACATTTTTATTCATCAAACTAAATAAATTATTTTGATTATAAAATTATAATGAAATATCATTATTTTTATCCATATTCATATATTTTTTCTTGTTTAGGTAATTACTTGTTACTATCTCCCCATCGATTTAATTTTTTATTAAATCATCATTCATGTGTACGACTCACAACCTCATCGCAAACTGGCACAATTCATACTTCCAATTCGACCTACTATTTATGAAAATAATGATGTATTAATATTATATATATGATATTTTTTTTAATTTATATATCATAAATACCTTCATTATTATTATTTTCTATGAATTCAATAATGATGCTTGTGTGTACGATATAGTACTGCTTCACAATATGATGCGATTCATTTATGATTTACATGGAATTTGTTAAATATGGTTTTAATAAATATAATTATTATATATGGAATAAAAATGATTTTAGAATAATAATATATCATTTAACTTTATTATATTAAATATGATAAAAAATGGAAACATTGTTTTTGTGTACGTACGACCTACTGTCTCAATGAATGGTGTACTTCATTTTCCATCACAATATTTTGTGAATTAATCTAAATAAATATTTAATAAATATAAATAATATGTATAAAATTTTTATCATTATGGATATTATTAAACCATGATCATTATAAGTGGAACAAAACATTAACAAATCTAAACATATACAGAAAAAACAATTATTTCTAGAAACATAACAGTATGAAAGAATCGTTAATAAACTGGTTATAAATGGTTTTATAAAAACTATATATAGTATGAGATATATTTAAATATGTTTATTTAATAGATTTAGAATGAACATATATTTATCAAACACAAATATTAAATCATTATGACACAAGTAAAGACTTATGATAATGTATTTTCATCTCAACATTTACTTCCAGGAGGCACCTTCAGTGCTCACAACCTATTTATTTAATATGGTGTATATAATTCAAATGAATATTTTTTATGATTCATCAAGTTATAATTATTTTTATTGACATATCGATATGATTATCTCTCTTTCATGGGGTACATTATTAAAATTTTAGCAATGTTTTAACTGATTTTGTCTCAAGACATATGTTATATGATGCAAATATCTTATTTTATGATGTGTATATAAAGTAAATTGGACCTTTAATATCACTAATTTATTAATAATAATTTTATTTTATTTTTAATAAACTGATATTATTTCATCAGGCATAAATTTCAATGTTACTAATGTGGTAAATAGTTAATATTAAAATCTCATCATATATCAGGATTATTTATGATCATGATTCCTGGGATAGAATCCTATGATCCATATATCAATAAAATCATGAATTTTATTCTCATATGGTTATGTAATGTGAAAAAAATATCTTCATTTTTCTCTATTTGTTTACACAAGGATTCCATATAATGTTTTTAAGAAAATCATATTTGATTTCATTAGTCAGCTAGAAATCCATTTATTTTAAAGACACATTTCAAAAAATTATATTACCAAAATGTTATAATATTTTCCTGTAATTTTTAAAAGAAATTTCTACCCAAGTATGAATTTATTTTACAATTTTTTGAACAAAATATTCATGTCATTTTAAAAAAGTAATCTCATTTTTTAATGAAAATAATAATGGAATATTTTTTGTAACATGTAAGGAATTAATAAAGCCTCACATCATCATGGCCATTATATTATTTGAAAATTAATTTTTTAATTAATCATTTTTTTCTTAATGTAATGGTTTTTTCAAAAAAACCTGTGTTTAAAAATTGTTCAAATTAGAAATGACAATTTCCTCAATAAATGTTTTAGACAACAATTCCAAATTATTTTTTCATCCAGGATGGTGCCCTTTAATATAACTTATCATTTTATGGGGATATGTACCAATTATAGCATTATTATTATTTCTATTAATGGTTTATAATGATAATAAGTTTATGAAACAATTTTTGTGGACTTATTTTATGATGAAACGATTAAATGATTATAAAAGTCACCTATTTTAAAGATGTTAAGTTATAAGTAAATGTTTATTAATCCTATTTCATTCCATGGGTTATGATATGAGGATTTTTTATGACATTGTGGCACACACATGTAATATTATAATTATATGAATGTGGTAACATTATAATCATAGAATTTTGTTATTTTATAGGAAAATATGGGTGGGAAATATATCTCCCTCAAACTAATTCGATAATGATTTATATCTTATTATATTTATATGACTTGAAAATAGAGTTAACATAGTCCTATAAGGGGATTTTTTTCACTATGATAGTCTTTAGAGTGAACCTTGACTACAATGATATTATGGGCAGATCATCATTTCATGTATATAATTTTATTTGTGAAAATAATAAAATGATCGAAGTAATATCTGTCGAACTTTATTTAATGTCCATAATGTTATATGTGAAAATAAATTAATTATCAAAATCTTATTCATAGACATGTCTTTTATCTCCATAATTTTTCTGCTGACCAGGTTTCTTGTACACAAGATTATGTTTGTGACTGATTTCTTGTCCAAAAACTAATGGGTGAACCTATTTCTATTTATACATGTTTAAAATGTTATTATATTATTTGTATGCTACAACTCAATGACTTCTGCAAATTTTTTTCTATCATGACTCATGGAATGTTATTTATCTATGATTCATATTTTATGAACTGACATGTTTTATTCAATGCCTCTAGATTATGATCATTGTTTTTCTTAGTGTGGTTTTAAAAATTTCATCTCTTATGATCATACCCTAATTATCATGTAATACTTATGGGATCATTGATATATCAAATTATTGAACTTAATGAGCATCTGAGTTCAACCTTTATTATGTTTTATTTCCCAGAGTTATGAAGAAAGGCTTTAATAATGGTATTTTTATGAAATGTACTAATGGGGATATCTCTATTAGAGATATTTAATATATTTCACCAAGAAATGAGATTGTGTAACTAGTCTCCAATAACATTAAACTGTGAATCACCACTGATATATAATTGTGTATTTTATATAATATTCATCTAAAAAGATTTAATACCCATGTATGAGAATCTTGGGTCTCTATTATTGGTATCATTGGAAAGGATTATTTTACCAATGGATGCTTGGGTGATAAAAAACTAGTCAATTACCTAGATATATTCTAGTAGATCTTTCTAAAGATATGACATAAGATATTTCAATGGATGATTAAAATTATAAGAAAATTCCTTTGAAATTTTGTAAAAGATAAAGTGGTTTTAAGAAATTACATACTTGTTTGGATACTATATGTGAATGTGGTTCTAGAGCATAGGTAAATATGGGTAATAAATCCTAAAATAGTAAAGTGATCTAGAAATTATCAACAATTAGTTGATGAAAATGAGCCCTACTACACCCCTAGTCTGACACTCCATAGGGATATTTCGTCAAATATCAAAAAAAAATTTGAACCATCCTGAGTTATTTAAATAGATGATGAATCTGAATGAAGAAAGAAAAAATTAAGGTTTACTAGATTTAAATTGAGTTGTCCTAATTTAAACATCATATATGTTAATTTCCCAATTATTGTTTTCTAATTATTATTTTAATTTCTCAAACTATTAATATTAGTTTTAGTCAACGGTTGCAACGAGAAAGAGTTGGGTTAATATTATATGTTATTGAAAATTTGATGATGAGAAGCCAAATGGGATGATGACTAGATTGAATGTTTTTTTAACTATCCATGGATAATTATCATTGATCATGATTAATAATATTCACCATAACCAAATATTAGACTCACTAAATAATATTAGGATATAGATCATCGATAGTTTTTGTATTGGATACCATGGATGAAAAATGATTCAAATTCTTATATGTCTATAATTAGGGAGGAATCGCTCCATATAATGTATAAATGGATTGGAAAGGTGTTTTATGTGTGGATAATAAGGCCATTTAGTAAAAAACATGTGAGGAAAAAATAAAAATTTTAGTTAACTCAATGGATTTAAGTATTGGTATTATAAATGTATTATAAATGGATAAACCCTTTAATTTTGTAATGAATGGGAATTATGATAATTGATATAAAAGGGGAAATCTCCTGAAGATAATAAATAAGGTATTATAACCAATGGTTACACTATTGATATAAAAGAGACTACAAATGACATATGAAAAGATAGAGGTATTGGGTAAAAATATGGGTAATCATTTTTATTAGATTAATGATGATGTGGAAAAAAAACTGTTAATTTAAGGGAATTCATGAAATATGTTATATGAAAATATATGAGAATTTTGTTGTTGTTTTGAATTCATTATTTTTTATTATAAGTTAAATTTTTCTACTAGAAAAAAATTGATTTAATTTCAAGGTGTTCGATGAAGATAAACCATAATATGTATTGGATTTTGAGATAATTATGTTGGGATAAATAGATGTGGGTTATGGATAATTAAATTTTAATTTAATAATTAAATTGGATTTGATTATTTAATTTTGGTTTTTTATTTTATAATATTCCTGATGAATTTTTTTAAATTGGATTTAAAGAATATATACAATAATTGTTTTATATTTATGAAATAAGGATGAATTGATTTTGGAATAAATATTTATGGTAATTAATGTTATTCCAATGTTTCAAGAGAATACAAGATGAATTAATTAACATGATAGCTATGTGATAATGAAGACACACTATTTAGAATATAGGTATTATTGATAAATTTATATTGCATATTTAGTGACCATTTTTTTATATTTTTGGATAATAATATTTTTAAAGTGTCATATATTTAACCATTTTTGGAATGGTTTATGATCAAATTTGGATTATGATTTATAAATCAATTTATTAATTCACTATAAGAAATTATTTCCTTATTTTATAACAAATTCTACTAATATTCATGTGATGAAAACCATTGATAAATGAAAGGATATTAAATAATATATAGGTATTTTATGATATAGTAGTGTTTCATGAAAACAAAATCACCTTCAATTAATAGAGTAATATATGAGGATGAAATTGATAAAGTTATGAAAAATGGAAGATGTTTTTCTTAGGAAATGAAATAATATATTGTATGTATATATATTATTGGGAAAATTTAAACAATTTAAGAAAATGGTATTGAGATAAATAATTTTCCTAATATAACCATTTTTTGATGATATAAATTCCATTTTTCATGCCTATTTGGTTTATGTATTTTTTAGTACATTTCACCAGATCACCCCCTATCTTTTGATCAATGTTCTTTATCAATCTGTATAAGTATTTGTGTGTTACATTTCTATTCTACATCTTTGTTCCCACTCACACCTATTTTATCCGATTTGAGAAACTAATATGTGTAATTAAATTAAAATTTTTAAAATACATTTCTCTTCTTAAGAAGATGAATTATTAACCCAAATTACAATATGGGTTCCTCTAAATGGATTTTGTAATGGTAAAACTTCGATGAATGAGATGAATTTTGAGGGAGAAATTAATTTTTAGGGGGTTGAATCTAACAACCATATAGTTTTTTAATTATTTTTTTCAAATGAATTTAATAATTTATATTTTTTACAATACATGAAATAATGAGATTATCATGTGTTTTGGGAAATGATGAGATGAAATGAATGATGGAATATTACTAAATTATTATTTTTAAATATGAGAGTTATCAAATATTAATTGGAATTATGGTTATGAATATGATCAAAAAATATGAAAATATGTTTCATGTATATTAATATATATTTCATATGAGTTATTTGGTGACCATTAAATTATATGTGAAAATAAAAATCATTTGAAAATAATGAAATTCAGTTACTAAAAAACTATTATTATGTGAATGAGATTATAAATTAATGAATTAAATTAAATTTTTTTAAATTAAATTTTTTAAATTTATATTTTATATATTCACTTAAATTTTTAATATTCTTGTTATGTATTTTTTATATAATAAATATAAATACATCAAATATTATGCATTATAAAATATTTTTCCAAAAAATATATTATATTATTTTTCAAAATTAATTGAAAATTAGCTTTTTTGACTTTTGCAGAATTAATTTGATAAAATAATTCAATTTCAATTATTAAATAGTAAAAATTAGAATTGGGTGAATATTTGGGGTTTTTCGAGAAATATTCATTTTTATATAATTAATGAAAATACTGAATTCTAACCGAAAAATTCATTTTACTTTAATTTTATATAAATTTATATTATATTCTCAATTTTTTAAATTGAAATAATTTAACGTATACTTAAACCAATCCAATTTATTTCATTGATATCAAATTCATATTTAATTTCTATAAAAAAATTATAAATTTTGAACATCTTCTCTTTAAATACATAATTTATTATCTCATATATGGGATTTTTTTTAAAATTTCCCATTTAACTTGAAATGAATTTTAAAAAATAGATTCCATATTTTAAATAATAATAATTAATATTATCTTATTATTTAAATTTATTTTTTGACCAAATTTATTAGGGAACGCAGAAAAGTTATTTATCTCGGTTAATGTAAAAATGGGTTTACGAGGGGTAAAATAAAATATTAATGGAAGAAATGACATATAAAAATTTAAAAAACTATTTTATTGATACATTTAAACCATTAAATAAGGTATGTTTCTGGACCCCTATGACATATGATAATGGAAGGAGAACATAATTATTTTAAAAATTATCATGTATATCCTCCCCCTACTTATAAAAGGACACCACCTATATTCTATTCATTACACCATCAAACCTTTTTTAATATAAAAAACCTGAAAATTTTGATTCCAATTTTAATCCTTTAATGTTAGAATATTTATTTTGTACAAAAAACCATCTGAGCGTGCACTGTTTTGAAAATCTGAGGATGATACCTAAAGAAGAAGTTATATTCATCAATTATCTTTTTTGTATTATTTTTTCATCCACCTCCTTACATTATTATTATGACATGATTATATAATATAATAATAACCTATAATATAATTAAATTTTATTATGTTATGGTAATTACTAGGAAGCATCTCCACTTCCAAAAAAGGGGTAATTAAATAATCATTCATGTGTAGGACATACTATCGCCTCAAAATCCAATGTCATTAATTTTTCCAATATCATAAATAATGTTTAAATAATTAATGAATTACTATTTATATATATACTATTTTTTATATTATTATTTTTATTTATTTTTTATATCGGACATACCTTCTTTTATTTCTATTTTTAGGGTATATAATATTGTCGCTCGTGTATACCGTGGACTACCACCTCACGAAGTGATGTGATTCTGGTAAACATTACAAGTAATGAATTAACGATGATGGTAATTAAAATATTTAACATATAAGAAATTAATATAAGTCTATAATGATAATATATCATTTACTTTTATTTCTTTCAATTACCTATGTACAACCTACCGCCTCCAAGAAAGGATTATATCATTTGTTATCATTAATTTTTATCAATTATTCAGAATTATTATATAAAAATATTTTTTTTTTATATCATGTTTAAAATTCTATATATTTTTTTAAAAATTACAAATAAAATAGAAAAAAATAAAAATTAAAACATATATGGAAAACAATATAGTTATATCGTGAAATTTTATATTTACATGGAATCATTAACAAATGATCAAAAAAAGGACATAAGGAAACAATATAAGGGATGATATATATATATATATGAATATAGTTATGTAATATATTTTTAATAGAATTAAATTTATTATAAAAAAAGTTTTTATAATACAAAATATTTTTTTGGTAATTACCTTATTAAATAAATTCGCTTTATTCGATAGTCTACATTGTTTAAAATGTGATATAAAATTAAATACTAACATGATCGTCAAAATATTAATGTCCCCAATACTAATAGAAGTGCATAAAAATGAATAATTACCTCATATATGAAAGAATAAAAAAAATTAGGAATATTATGAATGAGAATATGATAAATTTATGTCCTAGAATAATAAAATAAATTTATTGTGAATGATACATTATGTTTTGGTATTTTTTTTGAAATGTAAATGTTTATTTAAAATTTTATAAACAATATATTTATTTAAATGAATTTATATTATATTAAAATATATTCATAAATTTATATTTTTTTATTTATGATAAGAAGATAATTTTATGAGTCAATAATTGATTTTTCAATGTGCCATAAAATCTGTTAAAATATTAAAATTGGAATATTTTAAAAAATGAAGATTTTAATTATAAAAATAAATTTATCATATTTAGAAAATTAATTCCTTACTTTTTTTTTTGAATTCAAAATTTTGTAAAATATTTTTGGATAAATTTTGGGATTTTTCTAAAATAGATGAAATTTTGGTGAATACTAAAATACTGAAATTTACGATATTTAAGGAATATATTAATTATTCAACCCTCTATGATGTATGGATGGGGTATGAACCCATTGGATCAAACTAACCTTATCTTTTTTCTTATTTACACATAGTGATAAAAAATAATGATATCCTTGAGCCAAATTAATAAACTAATGAATAAAATATTCACTAAACACTTCTCTCATCCAATATAGAAACCACCCTTCACTGCATCATTTCCTCACACCATAAAAGAGATGATTATTTTACAATTTCAGCCAATAATCTTACCAATTCTCAGCCCCACATCCAAGATACACTATTTCAAAAAATTACCTAACCATTTTCCCTATGGTGGTTTTCAATGTAAATAATTCAAGAGGAAGAATCCCAATTAACTCTATTTTAATATCATTTAATTTAATTTTTTTCATATCTAATCATTATATCATCTATGAAAACATGATTTATAAATACAGTATATTATATATATAAAAAAATATTATATTAATTTAATATACATCATCAAGAACCTTGCCTTCTCCCTTTTATTCTAAAAATGAAAACATTGTCCATCATGTGTCCTTTTACCGCAATCGTGGATGATGCATTTTAATTTTCTATAACGACATTAAATATTTCAATAAAACAATTATTGGTTATGTAAAATTTTATTATACATATTATATGTTATTTAATGTCTTGGAACCAATATATATAATATTACTTAATAATACAAAACTAGTTCGTGATGATTGAAAAATGCCGAAAAAATCTAAATTATAGTAATTAACGTTTTATCTCATGGATAATTCTATAATATAAAAATAT
The DNA here is from genome assembly GCA_963277665.1 of Viscum album. NCBI lineage: Eukaryota > Viridiplantae > Streptophyta > Magnoliopsida > Santalales > Viscaceae > Viscum > Viscum album. Next base: position 1,702,505,663 of record OY728138.1, on the reverse strand, counting down.
ATATAATAAAATTTAATATTATTTAAATTCATTAATAGTATATAGTTTCAGTTCTATAAAACTATTCACATTATAAATGATCATTCATACATGAATACAACAAAACCAATCAAGACAACGAAATAAATGTACACTCTCGAATGACAAAATTAAATCTTATAAGTCATAAAAAACACCATAAATGAAAATAATGAAATTGTAATAATGAAATAAAATGTTTAATAGGTTATTAATTTAATTATTAATGAATGAAATTTCATTAAACATTATATTAAATTCAAGTGAACATTACATTCATATATAAGGTACCACACTCTCTCTAAAGCATTGTTCCCTCCGAGTTATAGTTTCTATATATTTAATTCAATGTAATTCTTAAATATTCTTATTTAATCTTCAAAAATTTTATTTTTATGTTATAAATAGTTGTACCTAGATCAAATTTTCTTTCTTTTATGGGTAAATAAATTTATTTATGTTTTTATTTTCAATTCCTCCTAATGAAAATCCCGATTTGACATTATGTCCCCATTTAATACCAATTATCATATAAACTCGATAATAATTTTTAAGACACAAATAATTTTATAATATCACACATTTTATTAGAAAAATATGTCTTTGTTTATTTCTGGTTTTATGAAAACAATTATGATTTTCCCCCTTTAAGGACTCTATTAAGTTACCCTAAACCACAATATTGTGGCTCATTTATAATATTTATTCAACACTCATTGTACAAGTTTTAACATAATTTGGAAATCATTTATCATAATCTATGCTAGTTTTACATTATAAATTTCCTTGTATTATATAGATCCATTATTTTATATACACTATTTTGATACTCACTTTCGTGATTGTTTATTGAACCCTTATTTCTTTTCTGTGGTGTTTTTATTATTCCATTTTATTTGTGATAATAATTAATTGATTATTTAATTAAATATCCAAACTTCTTGTATCATGGATACGATTATTATATTATACATATACTATTTTATCATATGATGTTTTCTTTGAATTACATTTTTTCATGGGAAATGTTTTTAAATCTATATTTTCTACACCAAATGTATATATTAATAATTCATATTATTAATTAAATAATTGTATGTATAAATTATTAGTTGGAATTTTGGAGATGTTTTGGTACTATTTATAGATATCCCCTCAACACATCAATAGGTCTCATGTAAAAAAATATTTAGTGACAAACCCATCATACTTCTTTCCATGTAAAAAGAGATGTGTTTCTACCTATATACATAAACTGTATTGACGAGATAATGGTTTATTTTCCATATACATGCCATTCAATTAATAAGAATTATCTTCATAAAATATTCACTTGTTACTTACAATTAGATTGTTCTATGAAAAAAATATATGGATGCTTTTTTATTTTAATTTTATTGATGGAATTTTTTTTCTAGTTATTTACCTTGCCATAATGATTATCCCTTACTGACATTTCTTCATGTGTTCTAGATTAATGAAACCCTTAGTGAGAATTCGAGATCAACCTCTTATTTTCATTCCTTACCTGTGATGTGATGATGAAATCATAGAATATGTTTAATTTAAGCAGTTTATTTTCAATTTTAATTTTTTATATTTTATTACCAATGTAATTAGAAAACCATGCATATTTATAGATATTTACGAATAATAAAATCATCAATACATAGTGATCCAATATCTTGTTTCTATGATATTTTAAAAAAACTACCGCAAAACATGGGCTACTAGGGTTGGGGTTGTTATAATTGGCGTCACATGAAATTTACGAAAATCCAAACGATCTTGATTTTATGTATACATAAGAATTATATTCATTAAGTATAGTGATTTTTTCTCCCAATACTCATAATGATTATATGCTAACATACTATGTTCAAATATTTAGTGTTGGAAGCTAATGAAAAAAATATAATCAATACCATTTTATAATTTAGGGATTTACCCACTATGTAAGTCAATATAGTTAACGTTAGAGTTAATAAGATGATGACCATAGTTGAAAAAATTACCCAGGTTATGAAGATAAACCATACTACATGTATATTTGATCATTTATTATGGCACAAAACCCCATATTTTCTGGGGCTACTAATCTAGTGGTAATTATTAGTTTCTCAAGTCCCTAGAAGATATATTTCTAGTATTGTGATTCAATTAAAATGAAATAGTAATAATATAAATATATTTTTTCAAGGTATATGGTGATAAATAGTGGTCTTTGATACATAATAAAAATGAGGATATTGAAATAAAAGATAGGAAATGTAGACATTTTAATAAAAAATTCATTAAAAAATAATTCCCTCTTGAGAAAAAAATTGAAATGAATATATAATTCTATAACATAATGCAATTAGAAGAAAAGAGTGCTATAGAGTACGACCCTACCTTTAAATGACAATCCATGTATGTTATATATTATAATCATTTTTATAAAGATAATATTGATCATTTCTCATAAATTCATAAGTAATTTCTCTTGAGGTCACTATCTTCTCAAAAACATTCATTATATTATGAAATAGTAGTAACATCTTCCAATATATATAAGGAATTTTTTAGATACTATATGTTCAAGGGAAATCCAAACAATAATAGGTCTTCTGATAACCATGTAAAAGGTGAATCATAAAAGAATAATAATGTATTGATGTAATTCCCATTATGAAACATTTATAGAATGATTAATACTAGTAAATTCATTAATGTCGTGGGGGTTTTTATAAATGATTTTAAAATTATCATTGAGATATAGAATGCATGGGTATGAAGTAAATCATTGATGTAATATTTGACTACTATAATGAAATGGGGAATTATTCAGATAAATTTCCCATGATTCTCATGAATATGGAATAAAATAGGAAATGGGAGATGACATAACTTATGTGATCACTTCAAATGAATTATATGTACCTAATTATGTAGTGGTAGGTATAATAATTATATCATAAAATTTGTCCAATGATTTATTTGATTATGGATTTTTGTGATCTTATATTTATAACCAATTTTCCATGAAAATTAGACATTTTTATTTCGATTTAATAATGTAATTGTCTGTAAAAATCACTTAGGGAACTCTCATTAAAACAAATATTTGTCGACAAGATTTATGAAATATAAACGTTATTTATTTAATAAAATTGTCATCATGATATGAGAATATAATATAATAAAAAATAAATTGAGATTTTTGGTAAGATGTTGAATACATTATCATTAAAAGTGAAACTTCATTAATTGATTCTTATCTAAATCCAGACCAAGTAGCTATACAACATGAACATCTTTGCGGTGGAAGAGAAAATGAATATAGGTATGGGGAATTCCATCTTCAAAATGGTGATGTACTACTTCTATAAGAAGACAATAATTTATTTCTTTAGGAATTACTTAGACACCCCAGAGCATGAAGTTGAGTTTCACAGTGATTTAAATTAGGATACATGATCAATATCAAATAATACATAATGAATAGAAATTTTTTAATTAGTGTAGCTCATGAAATAAGTTCTATAATATAATGAATAAGTATCATATGCCTCACATGGATGATTTATTTGATCAACATCTCAGTGGTCAATATTTTCAGAACATTGATCTTCTTTTTGTGAGTCATAAATTGTTAGAAAATAAGGATGATATATTGAGGATAGATTATAGGATGAGGTATGGAAATTACATGATTAATGAAATACCTTTTTAATTAACTAATTCACCCCCATTTTTCATGGATCAAATGAAAAAAGTATTCAAGGATTTTCATGAAGTGTTTTTGTAGTAACCATTAATGATATTCTGGTGTATTCTAAAAGATAACAAAACCTTGAGAATCACATGTTGACTTCTTTTTATACTCACTTAAATTAAGAGTTATATTGAAAATTTGGAAAGATTGAATTATGGCTTTATGAAATTTCATTTCATAACCATATTATCTCAAAGGATGGAATCCCAGTTGATCCTTTGAAGAAAAAAGTAATAGAAGAATTCCCTACACCAAAGAACATAACTCACGTATGTAGTTTCAATAGTTTAGTAGGTTACTATAGAAGTTTCTTTCATAATTTATGCCGATTGGAAAACTCATTAACTGAGGTAAAACATAAAGGGCTATGTTCATATAGATGAAACAAATTATAGATTTTTTTGAAGTATTGGAGAGAATATTAGTCAGTTCAATATTTTGGATGTTTTCACTAATAAATTATGGGTTTGGGATATATAGTGATTCATTTAAGAAGGGAATGGATTTTATCCTTATGAATAATGATAATTTTATTTCATATGAATCATTTAATTTGAAGACGTGGGAAAAAAATTATCTTACTCGTGACCTTGAGTTAGAAACCATTATATTTTTTCTGATGATAAAGAGACACTATCTCTATGGTGAAAGATGTGAAATAAATTCATATCAACAGAGTTTTAAATACATCTTCACACATAAAGAATTAAACATGATGAAAAGATGACAGATTGAGTTTCTCAATGATTATGATTGTTCGGTAGAGTAGGACACAAGGAAAGAAACTATTTTAGGAGATACACTATGAAAGAAAGATCATGGAATTATGACCCAAATATGGATAGAGAATGACTGAATATTCCTGGATTTAGTAAATATGGAAATTTGATTAGTTGTATAAGGGGAAACATCACTTGTTTTTAAAATTATTTCCACTCCATCATTACTAGAGAAGATTAAAATCTTTCAATCAGATTATGATAATCATCAAAAGAAAATTAAAGCTCTAAAGGATGGATGATTGGAAGAAATCATATATGAGGATATAATTTTAAAAATTAGAAAGAAGCTATGTGATACATAAATACATAAGAGAAAATGGAAACTATTAGATGATGTTGATATTTCAAATCACTCTATACACCATAGTAATATTAATATTTTTAGTGATTCGAAGGATTATTTTATGGGGGATAACAAGAAGCAAGAAATTGGTGACTATGTGTCAATATGAATACTTTTCTAGTAATGGAATGCAGAGACAAAATATCCAACAAGAGTCATTAAACCATTAACAATTATTACATTGAAGTGGAATGACATTACTATGTACCTAGTCACTTGATTACCAAATACCCCAATAAAAATGATACAATTTGGTTTATTATTGATCACCTTACGTAGTTGGAACATTTTTTTTTCTAAATGATTTTATTTACTTCATGAGGGCCTAGAAAGTATCACTATTATATAAATATTATGACTTCATAGTGAAACTATATATATTATGTTTGCTCATGATCCTCATTTTAGTTGAAAATTTTGGAAGAGTTTTAAGAAGGATTTTGAGTCTGGTCTTTATTTGAGAACTATTTATCACCATCAAATAGATAGAATGTCTGAAAGGAATATTCAAACATTAGAATTCATGTTGATATCTTTCTATCATGAATTTAAATGTTTTTGGCATCAGTATTTACCATTGGTGTATTTTTAATATAATAACATATTCCATTATATTATTCCAATGATGCCATATGATGTATTATATAGAAACATAAGTCATGCTCTATTCGACCTCATATTAAAACAACTCAATGCAGGTAAAAGATTTATGCCAGGAACCGAATAAATGATTCATAATTTCAAGTGGGAGGTCATTTATTTCTGAAAGTATTTCCATGGAAGGGTTTTATAAGCTTTTTTAGGAATGGTAAACTGAACCATAAGTATATCAGACCATTTGAAATTATGAAAATTGTTTTATTTTTAGCTCAAAAATTAGATATTACACCATGTTTCTCTAATGTTCATTATGTGTTCAATATATTGTTGTTAAATAATTACACACAACACCAAGTGTACAAACTCACCTTTGAAGAAATAGAATTAGCTCATGATTAATCATACTACAAAGAGCCTATCTATATTATTGACATGATAAGGTAATATTAAAAAATCAAATGACTCGAATGGTAAATGTTCATTAGAGAAACCAAAAAATGGAAGAAACAACATGATAACCTAAGGATGTCATGATGACGATCCATACTTATTTTTGTAGGAGAACAAAATTAATGAATATTTATAGAAATAAATTTCTCACCATTTAAATAATATAACACCTTATGATTTTTAGGTATGTATATCATTAAATATATTTAATTTATTAAATAGATTATATTTCTCAATCAAATAGTGATATACTATTAAATAGAATCATAACCATTAGAATGTAAATGTGACCATTTAGAATAGTAATCTTACTAATAGAATAGTAAAAACACCTATAAAATTATAAATAACATTTAGGTTTCTTATTAAAGGAATTTATGAAATATTTATATCATGGAATAAAAAATTAAATGTATAAAAATTGATAAATTAAGTGATGGTGTTTTGGTGAAATGTAAATGATTATTTAAAAATTTATATTTGTTATAAAAATTTTGAAGAATGTTTATTTTCATAAAATTGATTCATAAATTAATACTTAATTTTTACATGATTGTAAGATAATTTTATAAGACATTAATTAACTTTTTATGTGTCATAAAATCGATTATAATATTATAATCAGAATTTTCTTAATAAATAAATGTTTTAATTAAAAATTAAATTTCTCATATTTATAAAATTATTTTTATAAAATATTTTCAGTTTGGAATTTAACATATTCATTAATTGTTTGTGTAAAATTTATATATTTTTCTAAACTGGTGTAAGTTTTGTTTAATAGTTAAATACAATAATTTATAGTATAATACAAATACATGAATTATTGCGTCATCTATGATATATGGATGAGGTTTGAACTAGTCATTTTTAAATATCCCAATCCATTTACATTTTTTATCCAAAGGAATAAACACTATTCATGGTCATCAACAAAAATAATAATAAATTTAATAAATTATTAATAAATCTCTAATATCATCCAATATAAATAACACCTCTCACAACATTTTCATCTTGAAAGATTCAAATCCATGAATCATAACTATTTTCTTCTGAATTATTCTTCCGTGTATCTATCGCATGTCCTAAAATTTTGTTCTCATCAAAAAAATTATCCCATTTAACATAAGGAGGTTCTTAAGGAGAAGATATAAAGAGGTAAAATCCTCTTTCACTCTCTTTTAATTTTTTTAGTTTATTTTCATTTTTATCATATATATATCTAAAATTTTCAAATAAAACTTATAATAAAAGTATATTATATATATTATAATTTTATTGATTGAAAATTAAATTTTTTTTATTTCCAAACACTTTTAGGAAATGTTAGAAACCACACAACCCTTAAACCATATAGGACCACGACTTACAACATTCACGAAACATGGAAATGAAATGAAAACCACAACGCAAAATAACTAGCATGAAACTACATATCATAATATCCATACTCATCTCTGCATGCAACACACAACCTCTCTTCTATAGTAGCTGATTCCTATTCAGAATCCAATTTATGCCTCCTTAAAAGATTATCACATTGAACCCAGCTCTTCAGCTGGTCCAGTGAAAGCTGCAATGGGAAAGGTAGCTTGACCAACATATCCTTTTTGATATACAAAATTACCATGATATCCCACTTAAAGGAAGCTCTGGAACTCACATGTCATGGTAAGTAGGAGTAGTCCTTCCTTGTTCTTCTTCCCAGTGTAGTGGACAAAGCTCCTTCACAATCAATCATCCTTTTATTCCCATTCCTCAAAATGTCACTGTAGCAATGATTGGCCAGACCGGTCACTTTTTCTATATCAACCCGTGAAAGGTATCTACCTTTTCCGAGGAGGATCATCAAGACAGTATGCTTGTATCAATTAGTATTCCCCATTCCTTAGTCCATCGTGTTACTCTCAATCAATTAAAGACACATAAAAACATTAGTAGGATCTTCCACGACCATTGAAACTTCCTCATGGCACAAACATACAACGTTGTTCCCTTTCATGAAGGGCCCATCACCATCACCCCTACCGTAGTATCTATAGCCAAACGTCCTTGAAAAATGCCTTCAGAAAGGACTTAAAACCTATTTCTCAAAATTATAAAGGTCCTAGCCGAAGGGTCTAAGCATGTTCTTTCCCCAACACTATTTGGGGTGGGAACATACGAATTAAAGATGACCACCTCACCCCACACCTGTTGTTCCTTAAACGTCATCTCCCCATCCATGTGATACTCCATTTGATCCTCCTTATAAACTAATACGATATCCTTACCAAAATTGAGATTATAGGGGCCCTCAAAATCCTGCCACAAACTACTAAACACTTCACCTACCATCGGATTATCTTGAGTCATTGTAGCCATTGATAGCTCAGATCCATGAAAATCCTCAATAGTAACCTTACAGACACTATCTGGGAGATCCTTCACCACTGTACTCAACGGATGAGGTCCCCATCTTCTAACTTTTGACCATGAAGCCTCCAAATCCGGACCCACCCTCACACCAACCACATGAGCCTTACCCTTTGAGTCATCCTCTCTTCTTGCAGTTACCTGGTGCTCCCAATGATGGACCTCCATCACAAGAGTTGGGGTTCCCCTTCGACAAACTTCCAAAGAGTGACTCAAAATATTTTTAGAAAAACATAATTCTGTCCAATTCTCATATATCACTCATTGCTTACCCCCATAATCCTCACCAATAGTAATCCACACATAATCGAAAGGAAAATAAGATACATCCATTTCTACCCAAACCCGTGGGTTAACCAAGTGACATAATGCCTCAGTGCGGGTATCATAGAATAGATATCATCCAACGAGATTACCAAAAATTTGTATAATAAATAGGTTCTATAAAGGAATTGGGAGATATGTGAAGCATACCCAAACCTTCGTGGATGGAGAATCAGGAATCATGTGTAAATCGAGGGACCAACGTAAGAGGAAGAAACAACATTATTTGAAGATTCGAGGTTCCCTGGACCTTGTATTAATGAGATACAACTCCAAATAAACTATAATCATGATATGGTGGCTGTCAACCAAGCCAACTATCACTATTTCATAAAGGTCCCAAGAGCCAAGACAAACATATCAAATGCATCGACTGAATGTCTCTTTTACTTAAATCAAGAAACTAGAGTGAGATTCAAGATCTCCGTGGTTTCCAAAAGCTCAGAAGTCGAGATGTGGAGATTAGGGAATCAAATGAAAGGATCCAAAGCTTTAGGTCTTAATGATGATTTTGGAAATGGTAGAAGGAAATCTGGGATGTAGAATTGATGGAAAACCAATGCTCTCTCCGGGATGGAGAATGCATTTTCATTTTCAAATACCACATTAAAATATTTATATAAATCAATTATTATTTATTAATAAGATTTTATTATTTATATTATAAGTTATATAATGGTTTGTATCCAGTATATATATAGAATATTAAATTTTAAAACAAAACTAGTTTATGTTGGTTAAAAAATGCCAAAATAATCTAAATAATTATCTCTTAAAATTTTATGTAATTAGTCATCTTAATATCTTAATATATACATATAATAACATTTAATATTCCTAAAATTCATTAATAACATATTATAGTAATTATAGGGAACTATTCCCTTTTTATGTGATCTTTTATACATGAATACCGGGCAAAAAATCATGAAAACCAAGGATTTAAACACTCTCGAACAATGAAATTGAATCTTATAACCCAATAAAATGACATTAATTAACATAATAAAATTATAATAAATCAAAAAAAAATTAATAGTTTATGATTTGAATTTTAATGAATCTAATTTAAATATCTAGTACATTAAGTGTTAGATCTGAACACTTTCGAACATAAGGTAATGGATTGTCTTATAACCCTAATTTTTTTAGTTTATGGGTTCTCTCTATTTAAAAAAAATAAATTATTTATTCTCCTTATAAAATACTAAAAAAAATTTGTGTTTATGTTCCAAAAATACCAAACTAGGTCAATTATTTATCTATTTTATGAGAAAATACATGTTTTTATGGATTCCTTTTTAATTCATCCCGATAAGCAAGCCTGGTTTAAAGGAACACCCCAATTTCTTGCCAATTTTCACATATACTCTATAATATATTTTAAGATTTTTTTTTCTAAAATAAATTTGTTAATGTAAAAATAGATTTTTTCTTTATGGTTTTAAGAAATCAGTTATTCTTATTTCCACTTTAATTATATTTTAATATTTTCCCTTAAACTACACTAAGTGCATCCTTTATAATATTTCATAAACACACTTTTTAATTGTTATCAACTTATTTGGACATAACATATCATGATATATGCCTATTTTTACTTATTAATTTCTTTAAATGATTAAAATATATTTTTTTATGTACACCATTATGATATTCCCTCTGATTATGCTTTACAAAACACATACTCATTGTGTATAAGGTTTTTATACCCCCGATTAATTTTTAATAACAATTCATTGAACATTTCATTCAATATAAATATTTATTTTATCATGTAAATTATTATTTTCATATTTGTATACCATTTTTTCAAGCAGCATTTTCATTGAATTTGGATTTAACTGAGGGATATTGAGAAATCTGTATTTTCTACTCAATAAATATATTTTGATAAGTCATATTGTTCCATAATTAAATCTAAGTATGAATAATTATTTGGTATAGTAGTGATAGATGGGGCCTAGTTATAGATATCCCCTAAAAGCATTAATCGGTCCAATGAGAGAAAACAGTGGGTGAGAAACCCTTCATGTTTATTTCTAAGAAAAATAAGATGGGTTTTGTTTTAGAAATAAATCATCTTGATGATAAAATGAATCTTGTTCCAGATACATGACATAAAATAATTAATAATTTTCTTCATCGAGTATACACTTATTACATTGCTAGATATTTTTACTAGGAGAAAATATATTGATTCATTTTAATTCTTAGTTTATAGATGATAAATGTTTTTTAGTTATTCACCTTACCATAATTATTATGACTTATTAAATTTTAATCACTTATTAGTGATTCATGTATCCCTTATTGTGTAGTTGAGCTAAAAAATTATTTTTTTCTCTTCTACATGTAATGATGATGAAATAGTTGAATAATTTTCAACGATGTAATTTATTTTACTTTTATTTGTTCAATATTTAATTACAGATGTAATAATGGAACCATATATATATCTAGTTATCAAATACTACTAAACTAAACAATACTTCGTGATAAAATCTATTGTATGTATTTCATTGTAATAAAATAAACACAGACACTACGCCCTTGGGGTCAGTGTTGTAATATATTTAATTTGTATGATAGATGTTAAAACATAACACAAGGGATCTTTTTTGCACTTTTTATTTCAAAGAGACACCTTCCATATTCACAATTTATTTATTTTATGTTGTGTGTATACTCCATATTGTGTTATTTTTGGATTCTTCTACATAGAATTTTTATGATTTGCATAAAAATATTAGGATATCTCTTTCACAAGGTTTATGCTTAATACCTTACCAATGTGTTATGGTATTCTTTCTTCATTTTCCTTCATTGATACATATGTTATGTAATATACCTATAATATTTTAATAATTTTATACACATCCCCATTAAAAAGTCATTTTATGAATTTATTTATCCTAGTAATATTTCATGTTTAATTTAATTTGATCCTTTCCTAGTTCATATGTTTCAACATTACAAAATTGGTATGGATTTCATGTTACATTATCATCATTTATTGGTATTATTTATGACAATATTTCTAATGATAGAATATTCCGATCCATTTTTGAAGAAATCAATAAATTTTATTCTTATATGTTTATGTCATGGTAATACATGATTTCCCTTAATATTCCTCAATTTATTAACACAAGATTTCAAATGATTTTTTTAGAAAATATGACTTTATATCACTCATTGATTCGAAATCCATTTTATTTCAAACCATTTTCATCTAAGAATATAAAAAATGTAATAATATTACTTTATTAGTTTTTACGATTGTAATGTCCTTTGTTTTTTAACCGGGCTAAAAGAAGAATGTTCATAATGTTCTTGGTTTTTTGATGGTTCAATCTTAAAAACATGATTCGGGTTGATGTTTCTTGAGTTTGGACCATTTAAAATTGTAGATAATGGGATTGGGTAATGGTTTAAAGAGTTTTACGGGTGGTTTAATGGGGTTCGAGAGCACCGAACCTGGTAGTGGCGTTCACCTGGGCTGAACATGGTTGGTCAACCCATGCGGGTCAAACCATATAGCTTGGTAAAGGCGAGGCTATGTCACGTGCACAGTCTGCGCATGGTTAGACATACCATGTGGGATAAACTATGCAAAGTAGGTTCCTTAGAAAGAAGGTCTCACATGGTTGGCGCACAATTTTCTAGACCATGTGAGACAAACCTTGCAACTTTAAAAATTCTTGGGTTTCAGGATATTTTATTTTATTAAATTAACTACTAATAGGGATTTAATTAAATGAAATTATATTGGGGTTCTTAATTGATTAAATTCATTGTTAAAAATGGAATTTAATTAATTGATGCAAAACATGGGTTTATTTTATTAAAATAAATGTGATAGAATTTAATTAAATGAGTTGGAGTTTTATTTAATTAGATCCAGGTCAATGGATTTTATTTAAAGGATGAATAAATGCGGAGTTATTGTTTTACCTAAATAAATTCAAGGAATGGATGAATTTAATTATTTAATGAAAAGTGGGGGAAATGATTTAATTAAATTTGAGGTTGGATGAATTTAATTAAATAACGATGATTGGAGTTATATTAATTAAATTTGTTGATAAGAATGTAATGAAATAAGTTGTGGACGATTTTTTATTTAATTAAAATTTTTGGCAAAGAATTTAATTGAAGGAGGTTTAATGGGGGAGTTGTGGGAATTATCAAACAATCGTTTAAATTAAAATGATAATAATAATATGGTTATTATTATTATTATTGAATTAATTATTATAAAACTAATTGGGGTTATTAGAGGGAGGCGTACAGTTGGGTGAGGCATGACCCCCTCTCCTCGTTCTCCCCTAGTGAGGTGTACCACTCCCGAACTATGCTCCCTCTCCACGAGTCGGATCACGATAGTTCATTCACGGATCTTGTCTGTCTTGTTGAGGTAAGTCCTTCTCTGCATTTTTTGTTCTTCGCATTCACCATTTACGATCTTCTTCACCCAGTTTCTGTTAGTCCAAACACTTAAGTCTTGGGGTTAATTCAATTTCATCCCTTCTTCGATTCTAGGTGGTGAGAATGATGTCATGGGACCAATTGGTCTATATTTCCACTACCGCCGCTGAAAGCATGGAGGTTTGTCTCGAATTGGTTTACCTCCATCATATTTGGGTAAGTTTTTATACTCGTTAATTGGATTATCACCCTTAAATTAGTACTTATAGTGTATTTTGAGTTTTGGTGAATTATTTGTGTGTGTGTTGGTCTCCCCCTCACTATTTATGTGGTTTTGTTAATTGTTGTTTGGGGCTGTGATAAATTTAAAGTGTGCACAAACTTTTTTGGAGGTGTGTGTTCATGAGAAGATTGTGGTTCTAGTTAGAAATTATTGTTTCAGCCAATTACATGAGGTGGGGTCTTCAAAATTTATTTTATTTAGTAAAAATTTACATTTTGTTTATCTACTACTTTTGATAGAGTAGACAACAATATTGGAGATAATTGCTTATTATTTGTTATATTACAAAATAAGGTCTTTTTATTAAAACCCCACCGACAGAGGTTCACTACCTTCATTCTAAAAACATAATGTTTAATGTGACATTTTCTTTTAGATTTTGGTTATATGAATTACTATTTATTCCCTTTTTTGTTGACTCACTTGGGTTTAGTGGAATTTATGAGTATTAGGAGTGATAAGTTGAGATAATTAATCAAGAAATAAATAATGAGTATTGAATTGGTTATTTTGGGATAATTAATTAGGAGAAATTAATTATGAGATTATGTTTGGAAATGTAAGATAATTAATGTCGAATTATTTATGTTTCATGATTTTGATTAAAGAAAATTAATTATTAGATATAATTATGATAATTTGATATTTGATTTGGATAACTAATTGTGAATAATTAATTATGGAAAGATGATATTTAGAATGGAATAATTAATTGTGAAATAATTATACACATGACTTTGAAATATAGATAATTAATTTGGTGATTAATTATAAGATATTGAATTGGATAATTGAGATAATAATTCTGTAGATCAATTATGATATGATGTTTTAAATAAAATGAGATAATTAATGGTGTATTAATTATGTGCTCTTGTAGTAATGTTTCTGATAATTAATTATGAAGAGTTAATTATATAATGAGAATAAAGTTTATTGATTAAATAATTGATGAATTAATTATGGGTTATGTGATTTGTTAACTATTGAGTTAACTAATGACCTTGTAAATGTTTAGATAATCATTTGATTAGTAGTGGGATAATGTGGATAATTCTTGTGAGTTATCAAATAATGTAAATGAATATAGATATGGTGCTAGGTATGGAATCCTAGACCAATGTGTAAGTTGGTACATGGACATGGTGTTCCTCCCCAATATTTATCAAATGATGTAAATGAATGCGAATGTGGTGCCAGGTATGACATCATAGACAAATGTAGAAATTGGGACTTGGACATGACGTTCCTCCCCAATAGTTATCAAATGAATTAAATGAATGGGAATGTGGTGATATGTATGGCATCCTAGACCAAAGTAGAAGTTGTGACTTGTACATGGTGTTCCTCCCTAATAGTTATATAAGATATTAGATTTAAGGGTGTTTGACATGATGATCTACACTGAATAAGAAATAGGTTTTTTATATGGCGTTCTAACACCAGTAGTATAAATATAGGAATCAGGATTTTAGGTTCTATACATGGAGTTATACACCTGTTGTATATTATATGAATGAATTATTTAATGAATGAGAGACACGAATCATGTTCGAGTTGAATGTGATTAAATAATGAAATATTGAGAATGATTAGAGTTCCATCATGAGATGAAGATGATATTGAGGTACGAAATACCATGGGAACCACGGATATAAAAAATGATAAAATAGTGATATATGGCACAATGTTGATATTTATTTATGATTTATAAATATTCTTGTATGATTCTTGAGTGGACTCTTATTCAAGCCATAGACCAAAGAAGGTATCGTCGCCCGCTGTCCCTTTGAAACCTGGACAGGTTCTTGGTTATATATTCAGTTATATTATTACCTTATCATATCTTCACATGATTTTTTATATTTCATTGTCTATATTCAACTAGACAAAAAATTGTCCTGGCATATTGAGATGTATATCTCACACCCTATTTGGGCCGTTATTGAACTGGGGTACCTGAGTATAAAATATTATTTGCAGTACTGTAGACCTTTTCTTTTGGGTGTTACATGTACTTGGGAACTAAGAAAAAAGGGCCAAGTGAGAGTTCGGGATTCTCATAGAGATGGCCCTTTGGACATGAGTCTATTCTTTATTTCTGTATTATAATGTATAAGATGTTTTTTGTTTAGTACTTTCCATTATGTATCACCATGACATGCATGAATTGTATAAGTGGGTGTTGTCTATTATCATAATCTAGTTGAATATTTATTATATTCATCCACTGTTTTCTATGATTATTATCTATTTCCACTATGAACTCTAAATATGAGGGCATAGTCTCCCCACTGACTATCCATATAACCTCACTGCTAGTTGGCATCCTCTTCCGTAGAGGGTGATTCTATTGAGGTCATGTATTGATTGAACCAACTACTTGTTTGATGGTAAACCAGGTCGAGATGTTATAAAGATACATTTTTACCCATGTTTTATTTATTCTAATATTTTTTTTAATTTAACAATTTTTTGTCTTTAAAAAAAACACCTATTTGGTTTTTACCGAAAATGTGAAATTATTTTTTTAACATATAAGAAATTAAAAGAACATCTCATTTTCGTGAATATTTTATTTGATGATTCCTTCGTAATTCATAGTGTTTATTTTCAAAAAAAATTGATTATAAAAAAATATGTTTAATAGTTTTAAAATTTTTAATGGATAGTTTCCATAAAAACTAATATAAATTATAGTTATATATTATTTTCCATATGATGTAATTTATTTTTATGTAATATATTTTTTCAAGGGATATCAAAAAAGGATACAATTCATATTATATAAATGATCGATTTATAATGAAATTATTTTCATGAAAAATGCTATAATAACTATGGTTTATTCTATAATGAAATGATGAAAAGATTTAGAAACCAATATATTTTCAACAAATTATGATATGATAAAATTTTTATGAAAACTATATAATTTAATTGGTTTTTATATAATGAACATTTAATGATATTGTATAGCATGTAAGTATGATTTTAATTATGTTATAGTGGTGATGTTATAATCAATGATTGATGTTACATTATAGCCAATGTCTGGTGAGACCTATATTCCACCCAAATATATTGGATAAATATTTATATTTCATGAGATATGCATTATTTTAACAGAGAGTGAACAAAATTAAGTAAGTGTCTTTTCCTCTATGATGTTATTGTCATTGAACTATGAGAACAATTATTCTATTTAATAAAATATCTTTTATGGACACAATGTTGTGTTCCAATATAATTAAATGTTCAAATTTTATGTGTTAACCAATATTTCATGTCTATAACGTTAACTGTGAACCTAATTACATGTTCACACTATTATTTGGGGGAATATATTTCATGTCCTTAATGATTTCTATCGATATGGAATCCTTTCAGTAATTTTATCTGTGGGCCTAATTTCAAGTCCTTAACCTAATGGGTGAATATGTTATTATTTATATATTTTTTTAATGTTATACACTAAATTTTATTCTATAACTCTATGATTTATGGATATTTAGAACTCTCATGGATCCTTTTATTTAATTTTTTTAGAATTATTTTATTATGAACATAAATGTTTTTTTGACATGCCTCTAAATTATTATATTTGTTTTTTAGGGTATGGTTTCTAAATGTGAAGGTTGTATTCTTACACCCTTATCCCCATATAATACTTATTTTATCATTGATATCTCACTTTTTAATCTTTACTACACCTATGTGATCAACCTTTCATGTGTTTAATTTGATATATTTATAGAGAACAATTATAAATAGAGTATGTCGGTGAGGGTTACTATAGGCGATGATCATTATGGGATATGTTGAAGATCATTCACTATGTTAAAATATTGTGTACATAGTCTCCAAATAAAATAAAATATTATTGCCCATATTCTTGTGTATTTTTAATTTATTTTATATTCATATGAAAGATATAATATATTTTTATAAAAATTAAAGGTCACTACATAAGAAGTGATTAGGATAAAAAATGTATATTACGGTTACCAACAATAATAATTCTACATATATATAATTATACGATGTAGCTAAAATGGATGATTGAATATGAACTTTTTTATAGTTCTGGTGGTAGTGATTGACTCTATTGGTCATCATATAGTTTAATTTGTAAACACAAAATTTATGGTTCCTAAAAAAGTTTATATATCACTCTGTAAAAACTAATACATCTATAATATTAACTTTTTATGGAATTTACTTAAGCTGGTGAAGACATTATTATTTTAGATACAAGAAATTTTAATTGCGTTATGGCAATTAAAATATTATGTGCCCAAATAAATTAATTTTTATAATTTGAGAGATAAGAAATACGATAGTTTTCAGCTTCCTATAGTTAAATTGGGAGTATAATGGAGATAGTTCCCTTGAACCAACCTTATCATATACTATATATTACTACATCATGTATATAGTTTTCTATAAATATTTTTTATAGTAATTATATATTATTTATTTTCTATTTCATTATTTTTAAAATAATTTAAATAAAATATTATTCATTTCAATATGTTATAAAAATTAGAACTACAACGAGAAATTTGGAATTACAGGAAAATATTCAAAAAACTATGTCATATGGCATAGAAACGTCATTCTAATAGGAGAAATATCATATATAATTGTCAATATTTGTGGTGTTATAATCATTGATAAATCTTCTCAGGAGATTCATACATTGTGATCTCTAAGGGGTGGAGTTCATAAGACATAAAATTACTATAATAATCTCACATAGTAAATCATTAATTAGAAGTTCATATATTTTAGAATCTTTATTAATACCTAGAATTGAAATCATATTTTATTTATATCATTAATAAAATAGATTTATTCATGATGAAAATAGTCATGTATCTACACTTGGAGAACTATTTTATATCAGATGCATCATGAGTTTTATAACATTTTTTTAAATTATAATGACATAATTTGTTTCATACTATGTTTTATAAAAATATACCCTTTTACCTATTACTAATATATATGTACCTCACCAAAATCCATGTCCATGGGATTTTTAAAACTTTTCATCATGGTATGTTTAATAATGGTTTATCGATAATTAATAGATTATGTCAAAATTATTCATCATTCAAAATGATATATCAGAAAGAAAATAAAATATATTACCAAGTTACAATTTGAAAAACTTTTATCATTACAATAATATTTCCAATAATTTGGGATGGTCATGGTAAATTACTTGATACCCATCATGTTCTATGGGTATCAAATACTTATGATGATAAGAATACCTAATGTTTCCCATAATGATTTTATCAAAGGCCCAAAATAATTATCTGAATTTGTGTATTAGTATGGAACAGATGAAGCCAAGGGAGTTGTTGAATAATATTTCATTGTTAATTATAAAACATTTTGTGGTTATTATGAATGTTTTTTATTTCTCTTGAACATGATTATTTAAAAATGGGTAGCATAAATTAGTTCACTAAATGTTATGTAGATGACCAGATATTACAGATTTCATAATTACATAATTAAGATTCAGAATTTAAAAAATTCATAAACTATTTGTAAATTATATATATTTTAAAAAATATGATATTATTATAGGAGTATTTTAGGATTGAATAATTTTAAATGTCATGAGCATGTTAGATACATATAATGAATGTCATAGTACTTTTGGGTAAAATGTATCATTATTTGAGAAAATATAAGACTCATGAATTTATTAAAATAGTCATTGAAATTTAATAATTTTTTCCAAGATAACAAAAGAATTTTAGTATTCATTATACATTGATAAATTTCATTGGAAATTGTGGTTTCATATGACTATAGTAAATAATGTAATGTTTAACATTTCCCCATCATTTTGAAATTTCAGAAGCTCACTGAGGTTGTATCAAAGAGTAAGATGGTAGTATAAAAATGGACTAAAAAATCATTTTAACTATTATAATGGAATGTAAAATTTTAATAATAATTTATATTGTGGAATTTTATATGGAAAACTGTATAATTGTGTATGAATTCCCCCAAGAGAGATTTGATCATTCTTAAATATTTCGAATGAAGGAAAATTTGTGTTCTCCTACTTTGACATTTTTCTTATAGTAAAAGACCTAACATGAGGGAGAACACCATATTTAATAATTCCTAGAAATTTTGTAGAGTATTAAATATCATGTTCATGTTAAATATAAATAATCACACTCTATTGGTGATTAGTTGTTCCAATATAAAAAACAATGTATTTCATTTGGAATGTGGATGATATCTATTGTTGCAAGTATATTAAATTTTTCAATATAAATATGTGAATGTTTCATACATGTAATAATTAACATTTTATAATTATATAAATTATGTCGCAGAAAAAACTAAATAAATAAAGCATAGATTTTTTCTTTAGAGATAGTCTTTGAAAAATTCTTGTCTTCCCTTAACATTTAATACAATATAATACTCATGAAAAAGTTATTAATGATTAGTATTTCGATACATTAATCTTTCAAAGAGGATAATTTATCAATGAACATTCAAAAAAATGTACCATGGATTTACCACTAGTGGTATATCAATTTTTATTATCTCTTCATGTAGTAATATGGTTAACTAGATTCCCCATAAGATTTTATTCTATTTAAGGGGTAAAATGGAGAATCTAAATTCTATCAACATAATTGGTGTTACTATATATGATGGAAATAATTTTCATTGATGAATGAATAGTTTTATCTTATGTCTTGTATCATAGATCTTATAATTTATTCTATTAAATTTGTTGTTACACTTCTTTTAGAGAGAGACTACAGACAAGTCTTCAAATAAGTAAAATTTAGATATAAATGTAAAATCCAAGAATAATATTATACCATTATTGTAAGATAAAGAGAATAATAATTCCATTAAGATCAAGTTATATGATGAGATATGTTAAAATATTGATAATATTTAATAAGGAAAATCACTTTGGCAGAGGTAAAACTACAGATATAGATAGTTGGCAGCAACTAAATCATATTAAAATATGACGAGACAATATATGATTAATTCACTTGATTTAATGTGATAATCAATAATACTATGGTATTTGGTGATTCATTGGAAGATTCAATGATTGTTTCACTAATTTCAAGAGAATGTTTATATATACGATTAATCTAATTATATATGACATATAACAGAATATAGAAATGCCTCTTGATGAATTGCTTAACACACTAATAAACTATGAAATGAGTAAAGCACTAATGTTTAGAAAAAAAATTTATTGTAAATTTAATTGAAAACCTTGACTATAATCATGATCATAGAGTACAAATTTGAGTTACCAAGTGAATCAGAAGATGATATGAAAATGATAATAATGAAAGGGGATAATGAAACATATATTTTAATAAATATAAATGTGAATGGTTATTTACAGATAAATTTTTCCATATAAGCTCATTCATTATGTTGTAATTGGACACATTAAAAATGATTTCCTAGAATATAAATGTGCAAATTATGTATATTAAAGTTCCAAGATCTATATGTGATCACTGCGAGTAAGAGGGGTGAATAAGTGATCACTTTATTTAAATGATTATAATTATGGAATAAAAATTATGTTACTTTTTATGTTACAATCTTCACATTGGATATCTCTCAACCAAAATTCATATGTATTAATATAAAGTGATAAATCATTACATTATATTGTCTTGTGTTTGGTAAATATTTCCTCTTTATATCATGTTAGTCCCCCCAACTAGATTCTTTAACTATTCTCTTCATAATTAAAAAGCTAGAATAATCATTTGGTTCTTCAACTAGTTGTCATTCATACAGATAGCACTATATTTATACACCATGATTCCCATTTCCTACCATATTTGGTTATACAAAAACTTCCCTCTTGTATCAACATTCTTCATTAATACTTCTCTCCACCAAAAAAAATAATTTACAGAAATCATTCTACAACCTTTATATAAGAACATCTATATTGTTTTCAAATCCATTGTATAATGATATTATTATTTATATGTTATTTATCCACGTGAATGATGGATCACATTCATTTGTGATATTCTAAAATATCTTCAAAATGTATCTTAATATTCTTTTGGTCTAAAAACATCATCCTAATTTTATAAACAAATAGATATGCTAAATATCACTATTTATAACATTCAATAATAATGAACATAAATAATATTAGTTAATAAAACTCAATCTGGAATATAATATGTCTGAAGATCCACAATATATGCATGTTATTTCACTATTTGATTCTTCAGAAATAAGCACACCGTTATATGTTGTGATCTATCTGATGTACCTATATCTCTTTTGTATTCTATCTAATGCTTCTTTATTTGATGAGGAAATATTTTCCTAATGTGATTCTATCATCGACATTTGAATGATGGCTTGATGAACCGCCCTTAAGAAAGAATAAACTAAGAATCATTAACATTCATCACCAATATAAAAACTCAATTGACTACTCTGACATTGTACATCATCTTCATTAGATGAAACTCAGTTTGATGATTATATTCTTGAAGAACCTTAGTGTGATGGTTCTTTTTTAACAGTGAATTAGATTATTTTGTAAATAATAGCTCAAATCCTATATCATTTCTTTAAATTTGTTTTTAGGAATATTTTTTTCCTCCATCATAAAACAATTTCACCTTATTTATAAACTTTTGATCTTATGAAACATGGGGGAACAAAAAAGTGTTTTACCACATGACTCCAATTCCACATTCAAACTTCATGGTCCATATATATTTCTAGTAACCTATCAATTATATTATTTTATCTTTAAGGGTTTTTATAATATTGGATTGCATAAAGCACCCCAATATTCATTAACACATTATTATGGTAATCCATAAAACATTATTAAAAATAGTAACAAAAAAATATTGAATTGACATATGAGAATTGAAACAATGTTAAGAAATTTACAATGTCTATAAAATGATCCATAGAAATCCAATATTCGATGAATCAAATCCATATTCCTTTTCAATATGGACATATCATTTTTTATCCAGTATACCTTTGTTTGGATTTCATTTTTTAGGATTCCTGCATCTATATTGGTCAACTTACCGTAACCTAATCATCACTCTAAATGTCTAGCTTTTGTAATATCAATAATAATCAGTTTTTTCATCTTTTATGCTTTATACCTCTTTTTATTAGGTTCAAATAAATGTCATCTGAAAAAATTTATTTTATTCTCCACTTCAAGAACCATCAGATTTTAACATTCAATTTTAATAGAAAAATCAATGTCTCGTGGTATTTTCCATGGGGATCCAATGTACCTAAATCCATTTAGTATGATATAATTATCCAACTTATAGGTAGTTAAAATATTTCCTCCATCCAATAAAAAATGAAACCAGTATTCTATTAGGTTCATCATTTAATTTTTTTCTTTAATAATCATTGTCTTGATCATCATAAAAAAATATATTAACATTTTATGTCAACATCAAATAAAAATGTTTGTTAAAATTTTGTAATTACTTCTGATGAAATTGTACAACATAGTATAGTACTCAACTACCGTTTTCTGAACAAACCATCTTCTCATACTTTATAAAAAACATTTGAACTTTTCTCTAAATTCGAATTCATCTACTTTGTACATAATCATAAAAACTCTAATTGGATATAGAGAATATTTATGATGTATGGTACTTGATGACTATCACTGCATAATCTAACATAATATTGTTTGTATATAATATTTTATATCCTCCAAAATAAAATATTCTTACAAAAAATCTTCAATATATTCACTCAAAAATCTAAAAAACTACATATTGAAATATTTATAAAAAATGAATCTAAAAACTAATTCAAACAATAATATACATGTTTTTTATTGTTGTTATTAACCTAATAAATAATTATACATATTCAAATTCAATATATGCTCCCAATATTTCTCCCCGTAATATGTTTTCATTTTATTTATCCTCAAATATTATTTCTCCTTATTACTGATAATAAAATAAAATGTGTAACATAAGAATAATCTCAACATTTATATCATCATCCCGTAACTTGTAAACCCTTACATTAAAAGAAAATTTTATCACCTATGTTTCATAATAAATATCCTCTGATTAAAAAACATTGTGTGTACATTGATGAAGATAGTGTATAATATAATAGTTTATAATCATGGTGATCAATGTTTTTAACAACAATTTATTAATGTAATTATTTTCTCATCATCTTTACATTATCATTCTATATTGGTAAATATGTATATATTTTTTATGATAAATATTACACCCATCTCAAACAATATATCCAAACAGTTCAATTATATATGATTCCATCACTATATCTCATCCTTATTAACATCACTAAAATATTTTTCAGAAAATTTGGATTCTCATACCTCTTATTCCAAATTTATCCCCCATAATGGTATCAATTCATTACTAACCATGGTATTTTTACCATTCATGATGGAATTACTTTCTTATTTTGAATCTACGACATCACTTAGCTTGAATATGTACTCATTCACCTTAAAACCTATTAGTGTAGTAAAAATGTGATTGTATATTGGGAATAATAAATAACATGAATGGTATATAGAAGTGATGATAATAATGGGAGTCATACAATAATATTGTCTTGCATTTAGTCTGTATTGAATTTGGATGGGATGTGCATTCATCATTGTGATCATCATTTACTAGTGTTGTTAATGTTTTCTTTTTATATGCATATTATTAATTTGATGAATTAATCATTCATTGATTATTTGAAAAACAATTTTTACCATGAGTTACTAACATAATATAAATTATTTCCTCTTCAAAGTCTAATATATTCACAATTCGTTTAGTATAATGCCCCTCGTTTTCAACCATCAATCACTAATTATGAATAAATATTCTACCATCTGTTTACAACTTGTTATCAAATGTTCTCTTATCTTTAGAATACTATTTAATCACTTTTTCATAAATAATATTTTGTGATTAAACAATCATTCTATATATTTTCATTTTATCATACTAAATATCTAATTACTCATTCATAACATGACCAATGTTAATGGGATTCTTAATTGTCTATCTATTATAAATTGCCAAATGTTTTTGTCCACGATCAACATTCTTAAGATTCTAAACATTATTCCAATAAAAAAACATATATAAATGATTTTTTTTCTACTAATAAATATATATATCATTTTATTCAATATTAATTTTTGGTACAGTCATATTGTTCCATGAAGAATAATCATTGTGCTAGGAATATCCACAATAATAGTACTGACATATGAGTGTTGAATTTGTAGACTGATAGTACTACTCGATTGATGTTTTTTGTTATTGTATCAATAAAAATTATATGAAAAGTTTTTTATGGAGATTTTATCTTCATGAATTCCTCTATTTTTTACTTGAAAATGATATATCAAATATATAACTTTTTATCCAACAACAACAGTAAATATTGATATATATAGAGACTTTCTAGGAGTAAAAATCATTGTTTTATGGTCCCTTCCATTCACCATCATATAAATTTTTAACATAATCCTAATCTTATGTGGTCATTTATTCTCTAATAATTCATAACAAACATTCATTTTTTGAAAATTTTTTTAGGAAACTCATACTCTTTCTCATCAAATCATTCCTTAAAATAACTCACCTTCTTCTTGAATTCATCCAAATATAGATTTTTCTTCTTACATTCATTAAGAATTGCTTTTTTCTATAGAGTTTTGATTATAATTTTATTGATAATTTTCATTATAAACTTTTAGTTTCTTCTCATACTCATCTATATTTATTTTTTAATATCATTGTTCATTAAGGTTTATTGCGTCTTTTTTGATACACTATCCATTCTCAAATGTTAAATCCCAAATCTCATTCTCAAACATCAACATTTCTTTATTAATCCATGTTTTTTATTAATATTATGTTCTAAATAGTATTTTAAAAATATTTCAGATTTATGTAATATATTTAACAGTATTATCATAGTATGAGTATACTCTTATTCCTAGAAATATAGTAACATGTTGATAAGAGAATAACAGACACCACAAGTTGTGGAATCAAAATACATTTTATTATAAACAATATATTTTATTTCATTTTTTCAATTAACGATATTCTTATGTTTATTATATTTTTTTGAGAAATGTAATCATCTTCTTATGATTATGAAACACTGATCTTATTCATGGGAAAAAATTCTGACAAAAATCCTATATAATTAATGTTACATTATTTAATATATTTTTTAAATTTTACACTCTAATTTACATCTTTATATATCTTAATAAGAATATCTAGTATTTTGAAGATGTTCTGTTATCTGTCTAGAGTATATTTCACACTTGATTATCCTTCTATGTTTTAAACATAAAAAACATCATTTAATAATGAATTAAAATCAATATCTTCTATAGGTAAATTGTTAATGTCTTTTTTATTCTGCATTTTATAATCTACATGAATATCCAGATGTCTATACAGAGATAAATTATGTTTATCTTCTAGAAGAGGCACATTGTCATCAATTTTATCAATATTATTTCTATTATATGACATAATTAATCTTGAATATTTCATATTCTCAACAATAACATAAGTATTAGTAAAAATACCATTGTATCTTGTATTTAATACAATAATACATTCATCATCATCCAATATAATATCATAAAAAATCATCAATAATTTTATCTTATCTTATATAAATTATTATTTCAAAAATAAATGTGTATTAACTTTTTACCATATTTTTTATCCCTTATAATCCCAATAATATATGTATAATCATTCAATATTGGTCTATCATCATGAAATTCTAATTTTTTCATCAAATTATTTCTTCATATTATCATAAAATATTATAGAAATTTCATTTATTGTTGGAAATAAAAAATGTTTTATAATCTCTAATGTCAATGAAAAGAGATATTATAAAGGTTACAATACTATTATTCCCAGAGTGATCGTTTTTTTCCCATCGAATACACGAAAACCAAAACATTTCACCGAATTTATTTTATCAATATTTAGTATATTTTGGGTTCTTTAATAAGGAACTTGTGCTTTGATACTATATGGTTTTCCTTGATTAGTTTATGATTACTAATATGTGAAGTTGTTTAATTATTTATATCATTATTTTGTGAATTCTATATAAGGAATTCAACCTTTGAAACATTGTAGATTTATGACTCACACTTGAGATATCTCTAAACATCACATCAATTATAAAAATAAAAATAAATAGATAAGAAAATGAAATTTTAATGATTTTTTATAAAGTACTACTCTATTCCATGATGGTTATCACTTGGAAGATGGATTCTTTAAATATTATTTTAAGGATTAAAAATTAATGAGATAAAATATTTTATAAACCCAAATTATAATATATCTTTAGTGACCCAGGTTATACACCCCATAAATCCACACTTTTTCTATAGTTAGTTATACCCCTCAAGTGTATATAATGTCGCCACATTTATTATAGACGGCTGTACTTATAAGACTCCGACCTTAAACATCTCTTAATATTGAATTAAATGAATAATTTACATTGAAGAACTTTTCAGGTTTGGAGTTTTATAGAATAAGAACATAACTACTACATCTCAAAAGATTACAAAGTAGACAATTCTACTAAATTTCCATAGAATAAAAAAAACTCTTAAAAAGAAACATGTCTAGTTCCAAGTTTTATATGGAATAAATTTCCCTTGATCCCATCCATGACCCTATTCCACATTAGGTCATGTGAAAAACATTTCAAGAAACTTGGGGTGAGAATAAAGAGCTCAGTAAGGGATACACAAATAATGAAAACTGTTAGTTTATCAAAACAAAAAGTAAACCATGTATACTTTATCAAAGTAATACTTTTCACCTTTATGAAGTAATAAAAACTCTTCACTGAATAAAAGCTCATTACATACCCTTTTGTAACCAAAAGATTACCATAAAACCCATAAAAAGATCACATAACATATAAAGGTAACTTGGGACATAAACATACTTAAGTGGAATAACCATACGGTCGACTTCCACACATATCAATTAAGGGAATAGCCATACGACTAACTTCCTTACATACTTAATGGAATAACCATATGATCGACTTCCATACCCAATGCATTGTAGGTTATAATGTAACCACCCGTCCTGGTATTCACGACACCACCCGTCATATGGTTTATCACGTAACCACCCGTCAAATGTCCAAGTACCAATATAAAATCATAAATCATAAAACCAATATAAAGGAATGATAACATTTCCACATTTCAATCATAATATATCATTTAAATATATTGAAAAAATAGAATCATTTATCAAAACCATTTTCAATACCAAAATACATAAAAGATTATATGGTATTTATTTTATTTTAAAAACATTTCGGCTTGTTGAGGAAGCCAAAGACCAAATAATACTCGCAACGGCGGAAAAGGTCGTTGTCACCACGTACGTTAAAAGAAACATTACTTTTTGTCTTTTTGTAAAACGCTTCGTAGAAAAGGATTCTTTTGGTATAAAAGTTAATTTCAAAGGGGTTTATACACCGTATAAAAGAAAGTTGTGTATAAAATGAAATATTCCTCAGTGAAAGGAGATTGAGACGAAGTCCCTTACCTCGGGTCCGACTTGACTCGATCGTTCTTTAATATCCTAAATAATAAACTTGAGTTAATTTCTACATGTTTAAGAACCTTCTTCAAGTTCATTATTAATTTTATATCACTTATTATCATGTTATAAGCATTTTGTAACCATTTAAGTTAATAATGTTTGTTTTGTCGATATTTGGTTCTTAAGTCGAAAGTGGACTTCTTATAATTACATGTTGTTCGTGTGGTCAAAATTTCTTTATATCCAGAATGAAATTACTGATTTGGATATCATATATATCAAATATATCTAGCATATACATGTATTTATAATATCAAATAATAATTTATAGGTAAGAAATGAAATTCACCGTTCATGGAGACAGTAAGTCATACGTACGCATGAACGCTACTTTCATTTCTTTGTCATATTAATGGAATTAAAACTAAATGAGAGGTATGTATATTTTAATTCCAGAATTATATTCATCATTTAGATGTATCATTAATCATATATAT
Organism: Viscum album; assembly: GCA_963277665.1. Taxonomy (NCBI): domain Eukaryota; kingdom Viridiplantae; phylum Streptophyta; class Magnoliopsida; order Santalales; family Viscaceae; genus Viscum; species Viscum album. The sequence goes on along the minus strand of OY728138.1, from coordinate 1,702,477,085 downwards.
CCATTATATACATGTACTTATAATAGTACATTACATTTGTGGATAAGAAATGAAATGCACCGTTCATGGAGACGGTAAGCCGTACGTACGCAAGAACGCTACTTTAATTTCTATCTCATAATTTAATGGAAAGAAATAATAATTATATAGAGGTATATTATAATTACAGTATAAAATCATATATAATAACTTTAAATCCATCCTTTATACATCCCACATATGGCATTAACGAATCACATCACTTTGAGGGGGCGGTAGTCCGCACTTCCTAAAATGAAATTATCGTGTTTACCCACAATGGAAACCATAAAGGTATAACACAAATGAAATATAAAGAAGCATAAAGAAAACAAAAACATATTATTTATAATATATAAATATTGTGTCATCTTAATATCCACCTTTTAAGGTGTTAAAAGAATGTTGAACAATCATCATTTCAGGAGGCAGAAATTCGCCATCCACGGAAACAGTATATTCTTTAACCATTAGATGTAGGTGTGTGTAAGTGTACCTCGAATACTTCTTATAACAAAATCCTAGTTTATTGATGATACTAGATTTTATACAAAAGAAATTAATAAAAAGTGTTTAGGGGGTTGGAGAAGAAAAATAAAACAAAAGGACTCAAGTGAAGACATTACCTTAAAATCGGGTAACTCCCTTTGGTTTGAGCTCAAAGGCTTCCTTGGGAAGACTTATGCCCAATGTGAGGCTTGAAGGAGTAATAGAGGGATGTGGAGAGACAAAATGGGCAGGGGTTGGCCGAGCCAAAGGCTTTGGATGTGTGGGTAAGGAGGTAGAGGTGGGGGCCTTTTATAAGAGGAGAGGAGGGGCACTCTTGGAAAGTAAAGAAAAGTTACTTTATTTTAAAATGAGTTTCGGATAAAAAGGTCCCACATTGATATACTTCTAGGGTAAGGTGATAAGGGTCCGAAATATACCCATCCAGTAGGTTTTGGACATGTTTAGGTCATAGATTTTATATTATCTTTTCGTTTTATTTAAATCCTTCATTAATGAGGTAATTGCTGCATCATCATGATGTCAAAAATAATTTAATTTATTTAAAGTATAAAAATAAAAAAAATACTATGATGTAGGAAATATTTTTAGCTTTACAATTAATATTTATAGTAAAAAATCTGACTTATATAACCCCATGTAAAAATTGTTTTAGTAAAACATCTCATGTTTGTGTCATTTTTACTTTTACATTAAATAAAAAGTTATTTATGTCATTTCCCAACCAAAGTGGCTCCATGGGGTCCCCAAGTTGACCCATGGCTTTTCTGGGTCTGCAATGATACATCCAATAAGGTTAGGACATGTGTCTAGGTATTTTCATTTTATTATAATATCATTTTTTCCTTAAATTGCACTAATTACCTCTAATCGCGATTAAAAACTTAATAAGTTACTATTCACCAAAAAATTATTTTAATCTCATTGAACCAAATTTTACTTCTTAATGACAACCATGTATGTCGGATTTTTGAAATTCAAAACACATTGGTGGTAAAATTTCATTTAAACGAAAAATCAGTTTCATAAGTACCACTTAGTGGTTTCACTATTCATCAAAAAATTGAAGTTTTTCAGAAAAATACCAAAACTTTACCCTAAGCTATATTTGATATTCTGAATTAAAAAATGAATTCCATTTTACAAAATTCAAAACATATAAGTTGAATTAATTAATTTAATAATTAATTCCTGCTGTCAGAGCAAATAGCATGTTTTTATGAAACAATAAGTATCAAAAGATTGACACTAGTTTAAGTCCAATTTCAAAGTGAAATTGATTCCAATGTCCACCATTGGATTAAATGGTAAAAATGTTTTCTAATTTCACTTTAAAACCAATTCAAAAGATAATCTAATCATATAAATAAATTAGATTAAAAATTGGGTTTGAATTAAAATACATCATTTTACACTATTCATTAAAAAATGAACTTTATCGGAAAAATACCAAAAATTTACACAAAGTAAATTTTGATGTCCCGATTCTAAAGAAAAGTTATATTTGGTCCAATAGAATGTATAAGAGTGATCAAAACTATATTTAATGATGGTTCGCCATCCAAAGGTGATAGGTGAACCTTTAGTGAAAATTAGGGTATAAATGCCTAAAATTTAATTCTTTCCGTATTTTAAGCCTTTATCTTTTATTGGATAAATGTAAAAACATTTAAAAACATATATAATAATATTTTAGTTATTTCTATCCATTCCCACCAATACAACGGCTATGTGTTAACTACCATTTAAAATAATATTATTTTGTTACTAGTGTGCAACGTAAGCTTTCAATGAAACTCTTCATTGTGTATCGGGTATGCTATCGAACATAGCAACCCCTTTAAAGTAAAATTAATATTCAATTCGTAAATATTAATAAATATGAAAATGTTTTATTCATTATTTACCTGGGATGTTACATCCATCCCCCCTTTTGTGAATTGCGTCCTTGCAATTTTATTCACTTATCAAAATAAGTGGGGGTATTTATCCCTCATAGCATTTTCAGATTCCCACGTTGCCTCTTCAACAATATGGTTTTTCCAAAAAAAACCTTTACCTGGTGAATTACCTTATTTTTCAACACTTGCTCTCTTCGGTTAAGAATCTGGACTAGGTGTTCCTCATAAGATAGGTTCTCTTCCAGCTGAACTACCTATGGACTCAAAACATGAGATGGATCTGGCATATACTTCCTCAACATCGAAACATGAAAAACATAGTGTACCTAAGATAAACTCAGAGGTAATGCCACTTTGTATGCAACTGATCCAACTTTCTCCAGAATTTCATATGGTCCAATGAACCTTGGACTCAGCTTTCCTTTCTTACCAAATCTCGTCACACTTTCCATGGAGAAACCTTGAGAAAAACATGATAACCTACCTCGAAAGATAGATCCTTCCTCCGGTTATCCGCATAACTCTTCTGTCTACTCTGAGCTGTTTTAAAGTGTTTCTGAATCAACTGAACTTTTTCTTCCATCTGTTCTACCAATTCTGGTCCCATCAGCTTCCTTTCACCCACGTCATCCGAAAATGCTGTAGTTCAAAACCACTTCCCATATAATGCCTCAAATGGTGCCATATGTATACTAGAATGAAAATAGTTATTATAAGAAAACTCAACCAAAGAAAGATGGTGGTCCCAACTTCCCTAATAATCCATCGAACAAGCTCGTAGCATATCCTCCAAGGTCTGAATTGTTCGTTCTGACTGCCCATCTGATTATGGATGAAAAGCTATACCAAAATTTAATTCAGTACCCAACGACTTCTGAAGGCCTTTCCAAAAGTTAGAAGTGAACCTGGGATCATGATCAGACACAATGGAGAGAGGAACTCCATGTAACCTGACTATCTCTTTAAGATACAAATGGGAAAGTTCATCTAGGGCAAAAGTATATCGTATAGCAAGGAAATGAGAAGATTTAGTCAAGCGATCAACAATATCCCAGATTGCGTTATTACCTCTAGATGTCTTCGGTAATCCCACGATGAAGTCCATGGATATGTTCTCCCATTTCCACTCTGGCACTGGTAAAGGCTGAAGCATCCCTTTCGGTAACTTCCGCTCTGCTTTAACCTGCTGACAAGTCAAAACTTCACAGTAAAATTAGCAATATCTCTTCTCATTCCATCCCACCAGTAATACTCTCGCAGATCTCTGTACATCTTAGTACTGCCAGGATGAACGGAAAATAGGGAACTATGAGCCTCACATAACAACTCATTCTTCAGCTATGAATTACAATGCACACATAATCTCTTCACAAACCTCAAAACACAATCATTATCAATGTTGAATTCAGGAAACTTACCCTTCTGAACCATCTCTACTTTTTTCTGCAACTCATTGTCTTACTTCTGTGCTTTCTTGATTCTGTTTGATAGGGATGATCTCACTGATACCTGAAACAAAACATAATAACTTCCTACAAAAAAAACTTCTATGCCAAAGTTCATCAAATCCTTAACCAAAGGATCACGTTCCAAACACAACATTTCTAATGAAGCATTACTTTTTCAACTCAAAGCATCAGCCACTTTATTTTCTTTTCCTGTATGGTAATGAATTGTACAATCATAATCCTTGATTAATTCAGCCATCTCCTCTGTCTCATGTTCAATTATTTCTGAGTGAATATATACTTTAAACTTTTGTGATCAGTATATATTTCACACTTTACTCCATACAAATGATGCCTCCAAATTTTTAAAGAAAAAAACGACAGCAGCTAATTCCAAATCATGTGTAGTGTAATTTTCCTCATGATATTTCAACTGACGTGAAGCATAAACAATTACCTGATCACTTTGCATAAGGACACAACCAAGTCCCTTCAAAGAAGCATCACTGTATATAACAAACTCACCATTCCTAGAAGGACGTGCCGAAACTGGAGCATTCACCAATCTTATTTTCAACTCCTGAAAACAATCATCACATTCTCTTTTCCAGATAAACTTAACACCCTTCTGAGTTAGCTTAGTCATTGGACTAGACAACCGTGAAAATTTTTAAACAAAACTTCAGTAGTAACCTATCAAACCAAGAAAAATACGGATCTCAGTTACATTTGTGGTTCTTGGCCATTCTTCAACAACTTTTGTTTTAGCAGGATCAATAGTTATGCCATATTTTGAAACAATGTGACCCAGGAAAGAAATTTGTTGTAACCAAAAATCACACTTGCTGAATTTTACATATAGTTTATATTATTTTAAGGTTTGAAAGATAACCCTTAAATGACTTTCATACTCCTATTTACTTTTATAAAACACAAAAATATAATCAATAAAAACAACCATCATTTTTCACCAGAGTCAACTGATCCATCACTACAACAAACTGTTTAGTTCTGATTCTGACCATATCTGGATACTGATTTGAAAGGTCATTTCCCTCTATATGCCTTCCCAGAAAAGCTATTATATTTCCTATATGAAAAACCATTCTTCACAAACATGTGTCAGATGAAGCAACATGGTAATCATCAAATGCTATATCATTTCAAAAAAAATATATTTTTGGATAATCATTTAATAGAATTCTAACTCCTAAAGTTATCTAAACTGACATCTGATACCAACTATAAGGCCCCCGCCTTAAACATCTCTTAATATTGAATTAGATGAATAATTCACATTAAGGATCTTTTCAGGTTTAGAGTTTTAGAGAATTAGAACATAACTACTACATCTCAAAAGATTACATAGTAGACACTTCTACTAAGTTTCCATAAAATAAAAAAACTCTTAAAAAGAAACATGTCTAGTTCCAAGTTTTATATAGAATGACTTTACGTTGATCCCATCCTTGACCCTATTCCACATTAGGTCATGTGAAAAACATTTCAAAAAACTTGGGGTCAGCATATAGAGCTCAGTAAGGGATACACAAATAATGAAAACTGTTAGTTTATCAAAACAACAAGTAAACCATGTATACTTTATCAAAGTAATACTTTTCACCTTTATGAAGTAGTAAAAACTCGTCACTGATTAAAAGATCATTACATACCCTTTTGTAACCAAAATATTACCATGAATCCCATTAAAAGATCACTTAACATATAAAGGTAACTTGGGACATAAACATACTTAAGTGGAATAACCATACGGTCGACTTCCACACATATCAATTAATGGAATAGCCATACGGCCAACTTCCATACATACTTAATGGAATAGCCCTACGACCGACTTCCATACCTAATGCATTGGAGGTTATAACGTAACCACCCTTCCTTGTATTCATGGCACCACCCGTCATATGGTTTATCACGTAACCACCTGTCAATTGTCCAAGTACCAATATAAAATCACAAAACATAAAACCAATATAAAGGAATTAAAACATTTCCACATTTCAATCATAATATATCATTTAAATATATTGACATAATAGAATCCTTTATCAAAACCATTTTCAATACCAAAATACATAAAAGAGTATATGGTATTTATTTTATTTTAAAAACATTACGGCTTGTTGAGGAATCCAAAGACCAAATAATACTCGCGGCGGCAGAAAAGGTCGTTGTCACCGCGTACGTTAAAAGAAACATTCCTTTTTGTCGTTTTATAAAACGATTTGTAGAAAAAGATTCCTTTTTTATAAAATTAAATGTCAAAGGGCTTTATACACCATATAAAAGAATGTTGTGTATAAAATGAAATATGCCTCAATGAAAGGAGATTGAGACGAATTCCCTTACCTCGGGTCCGACTTGACTCGATCGTTCTTTAATGTCCTGATTAATAAACTTGAGTTAATTTATACTTGTTTAAGAACCTTCTTCAAGTTCATTATTAATTTTATATCACTTATTATCATGTTATAAGCATTATGAAACCATTTAATTTAATAATGTTTGTTTTGTCGATATTTGGTTCTTAAGTCGAAAGTGGACTTCTTACAATTACATGTTGTTCGTGTGGTCAAAGGTTCTTTATATCCAGAATGACATTACTAATTTGGATATCATATATATCATATATATCTAGAATATACATGTATTTATAATATCACATAATCATTTAGAGGTAAGAAATGAAATGCACCGTTCATGGAGACGGTAAGCCGTACATACGCATGAACGCTACTTTCATTTCTTTGTCATATTAATGGAATTAAAACTAAATGAGAGGTATGTATATTTTAATTCCAGAATTATATTCATCATTTATATGTATCATTAATCATATATATCCATTATATACATGTACTTATAATAGTACATTACATTTGGGGATAAGAAATGAAATGAACCGTTCATGGAGACGGTAAGCCGTACGTACGCATGAACGCTACTTTCATTTCTATCTCATACTTTAATGGAATGAAATAATAATTATATATAGGTATATTATAATTCCAGTATAAAATAAAATATAATAACTTTAAATACATCTTTTATACGTCCCACATATGGCATTAACGAATCACATCACTTTGAGGGGGCGGTAGTCCGCACTTCCTAAAATAAAATTATCGTGTTTACCAACAATGGAAACCATAAAGGTATAACAAAAATGAAAAATAAATAAGCATAAGAAAAACATGAACATATTATATATCACATATAAATATAGTGTCATCTTAATGGCCACCTTTGAAGGTGTTAAAAGAATGTTGAACAATCATCGTTTCGGGAGGCAGAAATTCACCACCCACGGAAACAGTATGTTCTTTAACCATTAGATGTAGGTGTGTGTAAGTGTAGCTCGAATACTTCTTATAACAACATCCTAGTATATTGATTATACTGGAGTTGTTACAAAAGAAATTAATTAAAAGAGTTTAGGGGGTTGGAGAAGCAAAATAAAACAAAAGGACTCAAGTGAAGACATTACCTTAAAATCGGGTAACTCCCTTTGGTTTGAGCTTAAAAGCTTCCTTGGGAAAATTTCTTCCCAATGTGAGTCTAGAAGGAGTAATAGAGTGAAGTGGAGAGACAAAATGGGAAGGGGTTGGCCGATGCAAAGGCTATGGAAGTGTGGGTAAGGAGGTAGAGGTGGGGGCCTTTTATAAGAGGAGAGGAGGGGCACTCTTGGAATGTAAAGAAAAGTTACTTTATTTTAAAATGAGTTTCAGATGAAAAAGGTCCCACATTTATATAATTATAGGGTATGTTGATAAGGGTTAGAAATATACTCATCCAATTGTTTTTGGACCTGTTTAGGTCATTGATTTTATATTATCTTTTCATTTTATTTAAATCCATTATTAATGAGGTAATTGCGGCATCATCATGATGTCATAAATAATTTAATTTATTTAATGTCTAAAAATTATAAAAAAATACTTGGATGTAGTAAATATTTTTATCTTTCAAATTAATATTTATAGTAAAAAATATGACTTATATAACCCCATGTAAAAATTGTTTTAGTAAAACATATCATGTTTGTGTCATTTTTTCTTTTACATTAAATAAAAAGTTATTTATGTCATTTCCCAACCAAAGGGGCTCCATGGGGTCCCCAAGATGACCCATGGCTTGTCTTGGTCGGCCATGATACAGCCAATAATGGTAGGAAACGTGTCTAGGTATTTTCATTTTATTTAAATATCATTTTTTCCTTAAATGGCACTAATTACCCCTAATCGCGATTAAAAACATAATAAGTTACTATTCACCAAAAAATAATTTTAATCTCATTGAACCACATTTTACTTCTTAATGACAGCAATGTATGTCGGATTTTTGAAATTCAAAACATAGAGGTGGTAAAATTTCATTTTAACGAAATATCAGTTTCTTAAGTACCACTTAGTGGTTTCACTATTCATAATAAAATTGAAGTTTTTCAGAAAAATACCAAAACATCACCCTAAGCTATATTTGATATACCGAATTAAAAAACGAAGTCCATTTTACAAAATTCAAAACATATAAGTTGCATGAATTAATTTAATAATTAATTCCCGCTGTCAGAGCAAATAGTGTGTTTTTATGAAACAATAAGTATCAAAAGATTGACACTAGTTTAAGTCCAATTTCAAAGTCAAATTGATTCCAATGACCACCATTGGATTAACTGGTAAAAATATATTCTAATTTCACTTTAAAACCAATTCAAAAGATTATCTAATCATATAAATAAATTAGATTAAAAATTGGATTTGAATTTAAATACAACATTTTACACTATTCATTAAAAAATGAACTTTATCGGAAGAATACCAAAAATTTACACAAAGTAAATTTTGATGTCCCGATTCTAAAGAAGAGTTATATTTGTTCCAATAGAATGTATAAGAGTGATCAAAACTATATTTAATGACGGTTCGCCATCCAAAGGTGATAAGTGAACCTTTAGTGAAAATTAGGGTATAAATGCCTAAAATTGAATTCTTTCCATATTTTAAGCCTTTATATTTTATTGGATAAGTGTAAAAACATTTAAAAACATATATAATAATATTTTAGTTATTTCTATCCATTCCCACCAATACAATGACTATGTGTTAACTACCATTTAAAATAATATTATTTTGTTACTAGCGTGCAACGTAAGATTTCAATGAAACTTTTCGTTGCGTATCGGGTACGCTATCGAACATAGCAACCCCTTTAAAGTAAAATTAATATTTAATTCGTAAATATTAATAAATATGAAAATGTTTTATTTATTATTTACTTGGGATGTTACAGTACTCCCCAACTAAAAGTTCTTTAGAATATGGTTTTTCATAGAACCTATAAGCACATCATTCTTCATTATTAAACCAATGTAGAAAGATATTCTTATTGGGAAATTATTTCACAACAAACATATTGTATTACCTTTCCATATGTTCCATATTCAATATATTCAATATCACACTTATGAGGATGCCATTATTGAAATATATTACTAATCTTATAAATACATTGATATAATAAACTTCACGAGTTATAATTATTATAGGAAATATACCTTGTAAAATTTAATCTAATGTAACATCATAATGTATAACCTTTGTTCGATGATATAAACTCTCAATCTAATATTTCTACATCAAATTATCCTTAAAACACAACATCTTCATCAATTGTGATCTATCCAATGGACCAATGAATGATGATCAATGGTTTTATTCTTATATATTAGATAATTAACGATCTTTTTTATGTACCTCATTCTAAAACAAATTAATCATGGATTTTTAAACATTTTTCTAAAATGTATAAACATGGGTCGATGAAGATTCTTCAATTATATTGAAACTTAGTCAGCTTCTCACACAAACATATCCTCTTTGTTCTATGATTCTCAGTCATATTCCTATGAGGTCAATGCTCCTTTGTCTGATAATTCTACATTATTCAAGTAAAACCATTATTTGTAACTCATGAAAAAAATACCATATCACATCCCCAAATCCAGTTTCATGATCTGTCTCCCACCTCAATCATAAAATATATTCATTCAATTTATATTAGTTCACTATGAATATAATGTTTTATAACCAAAAATTTCATTAACACAAAGCATAACTCAAAATTCAATCATGGAACTCAATTATAATTTACAGGATAATTTTCTTGTCTTTTAGATTCATCCTACAGATCCTTACAAACTCAAAGTCTAAAATAATTTATAATATTCGTTAACTCAACAATAATATATTCATCAAACATCATAAAACATGGAATTATAAAAGAATAATAAATTATAAAATTATCATATTATTTTTCACATAGAATTTAATATGAAAATGAAAAGATCCATATAACTAATATATGAGATGAAACAACTCTATATTACACTGTCCAATAGACTTTGAAAAATTATTCTTTTGATGAAGCTTAAATAAATTTTCATTTTTTAGGAAACATCTATCCAATTGGATCAAAATTTTAATATATGATGATATCTCCATGATCTTATTTCATTGAACTTCTTCAATCATCAGTTATATTTTGATGGTTGAATTCATAGGGATATATATCTTGTTATAATTTTTAAATCCCTCAATGTGGCATAGATTAGTGACATCTAAATAATTTCATTCCTTTATCTTTTTATAAAACCTATGTAGTTCATTATATGATGTTAGTGGAAAATCTATCTCCATGGAAACATTTTAGTGACTACTGAGTGAAACAAAAGATATTTTAGTTTCATTTATTTCTATATCTGGTATTCTCTACCTTGGTTTCATCCATCTGAAATAATATAAAAGCTATTATCATTTTCATATATAATAAAACATTTCTTTGTTTATAATTTATCATTGTCTTCGTAAAAATATTAGTTATATGTTATAACTTAAATTCACTAGCTCTATCTGATCATATTTTTTTTCTATCTGATGAGATCGTACAAATTCATAGTGTATACCACATGATATTTATTAAGAAACCATTTTTTCATCCTTTTTAAAAACTCATAAAATCTCATTTCTAACATTATCTACTTATATATTTTGACAACTCATACAAAACAATCTTATATCATGGGAATAGTTTTTGTGTTATAAACTTGAATATTAAAATATCAAAATTTCATTTCATAAAATGTGCAATGATACATTCATAACCTCTATAAAGAATATTTCATACAGAACATTATCAAAATAAACTCTTAAATTTTTCTAAAGAAACATATTTGAATATATAAGATAGATAAAATGAAAAACTCTAAGGAATAATTTTTTTGATTTTATGTTGAATGTACCTAGAGACTAAAATGTAGATAGAGTTATAATGAAATCTTTAATAATATAGAGTATATAAAAAACCAAAGTAGAAAAATGATAATGTCATTAATAATGGTAGGGGATAAATAATAAAACATAGAATTTTAATATAAAAAAATTTTATTATAAAATATTATAAATTTGTGGATAATGTTGAAAAACATGAAGAAATATCAATAAGTGAGATTGAAGTAGAAGAAACCTCTAATGAACCCATTCATAAGGCTGTGATTGAATATTTTATTGATAGAAATATATAGAACATAATAAGTAAAATAAATCCATGAATAAATTGTTTTAAAAAAACTGATGCAAATACGAATTCCCTAACAAATAAATATATTATATAAAGGTAATATAAATTTTCATGTTACTGTGGTTGAGAAATATAAATCATAGAATTATCAATACGAGAAATATTATCTAGTAGAAGGAGAATGATCAATGACATAGTAATTGTTTTTAAGGATTATAGGAACATATGAGAAATTAAAAATTATCATTATAATGTTATGGAAATATTGACTAATGCATCACGGTCATATAAAAAATATATGTAAAAACTGAATAAAAACCTATACATGTGACACTAAATATTTTTATATAATTTTAATTTCATAAAGATGTTATAATAGAATATAGATAGTATTTTTAAGATAAAAGACATAAAATATGGTACTTTTATATCCAAGGAACCTAATGGTTTCTCAAATTTTGTTTTACTAAAATTCCAATGATAAATAATGCTTGATATATACTAGAGGAAAAAACTGCAATTTACAAAAAAAGTTAACTGGTTCATGAAATAAATAGTTTTGATATCTATTATTGTTGATGTGGAGTATTTGGATATAAATCATATGTTTTTAAAAAATAAATCTCTTTAATAGATTCACATAATGAATAATAATGATATCAATCTATTGCATAGTAGGAGAAAGTCAAACCAGTTGTAATTACTAAATTGAAAATTTTTATAGTATCAAATCCAGAATAGATTTTATTTACTACAGGAGATATGTGGAAGGTGAGAATATATATTAAATAATCTATAACCATGGAAGAATAAAAATTTACATAAGAAATTTATATGTAATATTTCATATAGAAGAATATAAAAAGATAAATTGTTATATATTGTTGTGGCAAAAAAATTTAGAATGATGTTGTACTAATGAATTCTTGATAGTGGTCAAATTTCAAAAAGTAATTGAGGTATCACGATCCCATGTAGTAATAAATAAAAAAATAATGTATCTATTAGTTTTTGAAGTCAAATATATATTAATTTATAATGGATTAATCATAATAAATATAATACAAAAAGATTAAATTTGAAGACATATTTTTTATTGAAGGCCATAGCTAATATTTTTGAGGGTCAGTCAGTTCTATAGAGTAGGAAATAAAGATATTTAATAAATAAATACTTTTCCCAAGATGATAATAAAATATTAAAAAATCATTAAAAAATGTGAAAAAATAAGTCGGAATCTATTTATCCAGCAAGATCCGCCAGAAGCTAAGCTTCTGACAATTTATTAAATAAAAGAAAAAGGCACAGAAGAGACGGGTGAGGTCAAACAAAGGAACAAGCCCTCAGCCGCCAAACACAACATTACAGATCATAATAAGACAAGTCATTCCCATAGTCAGAGTCACCTGCAGTTTCCCATTTAGAGTTGGACTTACCCTGATTGAGGATCTTAAGAATATCAGAATTGAACTTGCCTCTAAGCTTAGATGATTGGGTAGATACAGTCCGAGGTGTTTTGGAATAATCCTTCCTTGGTCGTCGCTTCAAAGGAGCAGGAGTGAGGGCTTCATCAACCTTCCCTTTCCTAGAGAGAAGCGCATACTTGAAAGTGCTAGGACCACCGCAACCCGCCGCTATCTCTTCTTCCTCAGAGATGTCACCCCACTTCATAGAAATCCTAGAGGGAAATTTCTGAATTTCCTGATGACAATCAACATTTTGTGGAGGCTCGGTTTCAGGAGCCAGCTCAATAATCTCATCACATGTCAAGCCTGCATCAGGACTACCATGCACACTTTTATCGGGACGGTCAGTGCATGCAGGGGATCCAGCCACAGAGAGGATAGGAGTAATGCCAGTCTCAACAAAGTCAGTGGGAATAATAGCACAACCATCCTTGGATGTAATCTCCTTAGTGAAATCTTCTCTATCATTATAGGGACCACTCATCGGGGACTTGTCCACTATCAGTTTTTTCCCATTCAAATCGTGCACATAGTGAGTAGATTTACCTGAAGCCATCTCAGCCTGAGAGACATTCTTGAAGAAGTCTCTATCATGAGTTGACAAGTCCACACGCTTCCCCTCAAGTTTCTTTCTACAAAGAGTAGCTGAATGACCCTTCATCCCACATCTCTCACAAGAGATCTTCCTCCGACATAATTCCAATGAGGGCCCAACAGCCATGCATTCAGTACAAAAGATAGGCTTCCTTTCATACTCAACCTCAATATTGATATTATCAGTGGGAGTGGAAAGAGTTACCTTATCAATTAAGGTGGAGCTCAGATCAACCTCCACTAACATTCTGGCAAAGTGGCCAAACCGAACAACTTCAGTTTCCTTGTCAAGGCGAATAAGAGACCCAATGGCCATGCCAATGTCATTAAGAATCTTTGGATGCCAAAGGACCCAGTTAAGACGATGCAACCGAACCCAGACCTGAGAGAAAGCATTCCATGACCGAGAGGAATTAAAATCCAAGGACCATTCATGAAGATGGATCCAACCAGGTTACAAATATAGGGAACCAATGCTCCATACATGTACTTTTAGAGCATTTGTTGGGAAAATGCAATGGAAGAATCCACGACCAAGAGAGACACACCGCCAATCAGATGAGCCACACAAAAACGAAACCCGTCTAATAAGATCATCAAACTTCCATGAAATCACACCCTTCGGTAGAACAAGGCACGCAATTAGAGAGTTCTTTCCAATTGCAATCCTTTCTTCAAATATATCAGGACTGTCATCAATATGAGCCACAGTCCCCTTTCGAAGGATCCTATTTGAATGGGAATCAATAAATGAAGAAAACGCAGGCAATGAAGCAGGACAAACCACTTGACCACGCAGGTTCTGTTCATTGACATCTGCTAACGATGAAGGATTTTTCAGCTTCACCGAAAGAGGATCAGAACACATGATTGTGGGGGCAAAACTCTTCGGAAACACCCTCTTCACCATAGAACAATTAGAATCTAAGTCCCGCACTACTCCAGCCCCCCGATTCACATTGCAAACCCTGCCTCCAGATTTGGAATCGCCAACCTCACGATTCATAGACGACAGATCAGAAAAATGCACACCATCGGCCTTAGACGCACAAACCGCAGTAGAAGAATCCAGAATCGCAGAACCTGAGGCGTGAAGAACACTAGCAGGAGCCCCCGTCGAAGCCGACGACAGATCTGGGAGACCTGCAACCCAACATATGACAACTACATCTGAAGGGGCCACCGTCGAAACCATATCTCAGAGATCTGTCCGAGCGTCACACTGCACATCAGGATGCGACGCCTTCGCTGCAGTCGCAACATCCTTCAAGGCCAAGCCCGGGTCTCCGGCCATAAGAGCAGAGTGAAGAAAATGTGGGAAAGGCATGGGAAAAAACCCTAGATCACTTATTAACAAATAATCATATTTCTATGGACCTGTGAGTAATTAGTGAACTATATTTGGATGATAAATCAGAAAAATAAATTCATGAACTTATAATAATTTTTAAATTTTGATTTATGAAAAACAATTTATAAGTGGGGTATATATTTATGATTTTCATATGACAACCTGGGAGACTGAGATGGATGTTCATATAAAAAAGTAAAGAACTAAAAATGAATGAGAGTGAAATATATATTATTTTGAAACCCACCTTGAAATTAATTTTATTAATAACCAATATATTTCCCATTACAGTCACTATATTAATTGTGTTATTATATGAATGAATAAAATTCATGTTGAAATAATAATAATAATACAATTTTAGATTAATAGGTAAATTTTTTTCTAGAGAAAATATGTATGCAAAATGTTTCATATTTACATGTGTTTTTACAAAGATATCATTTGAAAATTAATTATAATGAGATGCATTCCAATAATAAATAAACTATTAAATAACTTATAGTCACTTTTAATCTCCATTTGAATGACGATGAGAAATAATATAGTAATTTTCAATGAGAAGGGCGATGAATATATCTTATTATTATATTTATCCAACAGAAAAAGATAATGAAAAAGATACCACTTGATATTTTTTGATTATATGATGTAATGGTATTTAGAAATAATCCTTATATTAATTTTCCATGAGAAATAGATTCTTAAGACAACGAATAAAAACGTGAGAAGATTCTTGATAAAACCACTGAGAATCTATTTAGAAATTAGTTAAATGTTGTTGTTATTGATTGTAATAAAACTTACGATAAACAATAACCTTAATAAAATATTAAAATTCGACGGATCATATGTACGTATAATACATAAACAGAATCTATAGATTAATAGTTTATATATTAATATTAATGAAACCTGACATCCATAAATAGTGATCCAAAAAATTAAGGTGTATTAAGAAAATACAGATTTTTAAAAAGAATTATTTGTTTCGTAATTAAATTATAAACATGACTATATTTATATGAAGGCATCATTGGATATTCTCTCTAGAAATTTTTTTAAAATTTGATTGAGTCCATGTGGGAATTTTGAATAAAGACAAGTAACAATAGAAATTATACATGGAATAACTTTTGAATTATATGGAAGGAATAATAATCAGTAATGTGATTTTATTTCTAAGATGCCTTTCCCAAATTTGGTATGTTTTGAATAAATTGTCATGTTTTGAGTAGGAAAATGTCAAAATAATTACAAAATATATCATATGGATGTAAAATATACCTTATTGAATAAAAATTTGTTAGAATAAAAATACTTTGAGCATAATAAATTATTTCTTCTATACTGATATTCATTAAGGGTTTTTAAATTAATGTATAGCTCTAGATGTGTTCAAAAATTCCCCAAAATCATGTTACTCAATGAAATATTACTACATGAATAAATGCACATTCATTGAGGGAAAATTGAGAAAAAATTATACAAATGAAAGAAAGGAAGGTAATCTCATTATGACCACATATATTGATGATAAACTTGTTATTCCTGACTAAAAGTGTGATTAATATTTAATTTCAATCTAAATAATTTATCATTTTTAGATATTTATACTGGTATAAAAAAGAAATTATTCTAGATAACAAGTTCCCAAATGTGATTATTTTTTTCATTATGAAAGGTATGGAAAATTATTTTCCTAGAAATTTTGAATTGAAGACAACAAACCATTGAATACACCAATTCTTATTGTGGTTAATAATTTAATGTATGCTAAAGGATTATTTTTTTGTCAAATAGATTACAAAAGTATCATTAAATGTTTTTTATATCTCCATGTATCAAGATATGTTATTTCCCATGCAGTGATCATGTGTTCAAGGTAGAAATGTAAACAAAAATAATCACATTTGATATTTTTCAAGATATTTTTTAATATATCAATTAACATTAAGTATTTACATGATTTTTGGAGGATTTTAAAACAATAATAAGTTTATATTCTATAATACTGATTGGGATGGTGATTTTGAGTACATGATTTATACTTAATGATATATTTTTTTTGTGTCAAGAATTTGTTCAAGATATAACTAATACCCCCAAAGTTAGTGAAATCGAGAACCATATATGGAAATATTGTGGATGTTTGATATTTTTTACCCATGTTTCCAATATAAAATATCCTCTTCATTATTTATGGGTGTGTATTATAAAAATAATAAGAATTTCATATGACAAAAAATATTAAATCAATCTCTTTATCAATATATTGGAACACTCTCATTCTAATTTGATTTACACAGGATTTAATTTTATTATAGGGGTGGTTTCTAATGAGAATATAATTCTATAATTTATTCCCTAAATTGATGAAATTTTATATTTCATAACCAATCTTATTACCAAGGATAATATTGATTATTTAATGAGGAATATAATTTTCCATTCCTTCCCCTTAAGTTGAGTTACATTTGGACAACCCTCAATATTCCTTTTATTTTATGATGGTTTTAGAATAAGAAGTTGAATCTATACATTTTCATTAGAAAATATATTGATGTTACTTGTTGAAAAATGGAAAGAAAAAGAAGATTTTGTTTTTATATCGAGGGGGAGTTCATCTAATTCACCACACTAAAATGTTTTTATCACTAAGTGATATATTTCTCCCATAAAAAATACATTATATAGTGTTTTAATAATATAATCAATATGTTTACGAATCTATCTAACTAGATGATTCAATGAATAAGTTGCTGATATTGAAAAAAATATCCAAATGGGGGCATTGAAAAACCAATAAAATATTTTAGAATAAATTAATATTTAATATCAACCATGAAGAAATATTATTATGTGATTCTAAATATTTATGATTTTGATTTATCATTCTTAAGATAAATTGAAAAGCTACCATCACTGGTCATAATGTAAGAGGTGATGTATGAATTTATTGATTTCTGAATTATAGAATTAATAATAATAATTTAGAAATGTTGTTGAATTTTTATATGTCATTTTAATTCCATAATATTTTAAATATTGTATTAAGACACTTCATATATTTTTTAATATGGATATTGATGAGTGTGTCAGATTCGTATGATATAATTTGTATGATATTTTGGGAAATCCAAATAAACTAGTAGAAAAAATAAATATCATTGAGTTTTTATAAGTTTATATAATATTAAATGAAACATTTTATATATTTAATTTCATTTTTAGATTAAAATGACTCTATGAAATTTCATTAGACTTTGATATGGCATATGACTCTAAAAAAATTTAAAGGCCATTAGTATTAAAAATATTAGGGATTATAGACACTTAATGATGTCTTTTCTCATCCCATTAACAATTAAATATATTTTTATTTATTTAAAAAAAATTAAATTTGAAATTTTTTTGACATCTCCGAGTTTATTTTTGAAATTAATTTTCAAATTCAGAGATAGGGTGTTTCTCAGGGAAACCACTTACATATTTGAATAATAATAGTTTATAGAATGTATGTTTGGAAATATCGTGTTTTTTTCCTCTATAAAAATAAAAAAACAATTTTTTGTGATTTAAAAGGATGAAAAAAACATGTAAATGTAGACGGTGAATGACTAAATTTTTATAAGATATTGAAACAATGAAATATGAATGAACAACTGTATCAAAGTGGGAGAATATAAAATATAAAATTGTTAGAATGTTAGGATTATCTAAATGAAGGTAGATCTATCTATTTTTAATCATATAGATGATTATGTTTCCGAAGAAATAAGATGAATATGTGCATATATTCTCAGATAGATAAGTTGATTATTCATAAATTATATGAAGGAATGACGACCCAAATTCTTCTTAAATGAATTTTTTTTAGAATCCAAATATCTAAATATAGAAATAAGTTCTAATATTGTGATGATTATACAACCATTAGAGTACTATAGATATTATTCATATTCTAGGGAAAAATGAAAAATTCATGGAGAATAAAAGTTGGAGTATAAGTAAATCTTGTTTCATTTAGGAAGTGAATGATACCAACATTGGGAAGTAGATGATACCTTCCCATCTATTTTATGAGAATTTTATATCTTGTAATAACAGATAACTAAATAGTGAAATATTATTTATCTTGGTAAAAAATGTAAAAATTAAAAGAGTCTTTTTCTGCTTTGGATATGAAAATTTTAAAATTTCTTTTTTACCATCACTTAAATTGTCTTTTTAAACCTATGAAGAAGAGAATACAAAATAGTGGATCACATCCATTAAAATTATTATTTTTTTGTAAGAAATTAAATTATAAAAACCTGAACCCTTTTCCACTCCTAGTGGTATATCAATTGATATGGCCTCTTTCATGCCATTCCAAAATTTTGGATCAGTATCTATTCATGTTTGTCTGATCATAATTAAATTCAATATTGTTTATAATCATAGTAATGTTGTCTGATTTTTTGAAATATATAGAAGTCGTCCTTAAAAGGATGAGTTAATATATATTTTAAAGAAAAATGAATATGTTAATGGTCCAGTTAAAAGTAATTATTTTATTATTAAATAATTAATGATATTTATTTAAATGTGTCACTTAAAAAAGTGTTTATTTACTAAGTGAAAATTTTAACAAAAATATTTTTAAATGGATTTTTTCAAAATTCACATAAAAATCTATATTTTAAATAATATTTTAAATAAATGATTAATGAAATGGGATTTTATTGTTTTATACCTAAAATAGAAATAGAACTATGTGTAATTTCATTACATTGAAACAAAAGTGAAATATTTTTAATTATCCATGTCAATTATATTCATTCACCTCTTATGAAATTTGTGTTTGATATTTAATTAGAGCTCTTTCCCCTTGTTTTTTTATATCCAAAGATAAATAATGGACAGATTCATGTGTGTTAATCAATGGATCACATATTGATATTGTTTTATCATTCTAGAACATCAAAAATATGGACCAAAAACCAGCTCAATATAATGAACACATCAATTTCACTAATGGAATTTATTATGGGTTTATGAATTAATGAAAATGATATTTTGAGTAAAAATAGGATCATCATCAACAAAAAGTAACATGTTTGATATCAAAATACTTTTTATTAAAGGAATTTGTCAAAAATTAATATTTAATTATAAATTTTGAATATTGATGTTTTTTTAGAATCTGGGTTGTATTTATCTAATTATATAGATATGTTTTTTTCATTTGAATAGAATTTTTAATATTAAATCTCATCATGATAAATTCACTAATCATAGAACATTTATCAAACCATTCACTTATTTTTTTGTAAAAACAAGATATGTCTAATCCAAATTCTTGATTATTTTAGGAGATTAGTATGATGGAGATTATGAAAAGGATGTATTATTATTTCCATACAATTTATGAATGTGTGGATGTTAGATTTACTATTTTAGTTCAAGAACACATGATTGGAAATGTTAATACATCTTATTCATAAAATGATTACTTTAATATAGATTACACCATCGATTCACTCATTTATAGAATATTTTCTGTTCTAGGATAAGGATTTAGGTAGTAGAACCCTAGTGTTCTTAAAATTCAGCATGATATGTTTTCAATACTTCATAGTCACCATGGTTTTCCATTATTTAAAGATTATGTTATGAAAAATAAATATGTCGAATATAGTTTACTAGTTTCACATCACGTTGTACTGCCCTCATCTAGAAAATAAGATTCAGTTTAATCCATAATTATGAATTGAGAAGGATTATTTTATTAACTTATATTTTCATGAAATTTATATCCAATTGTTAAAAAAACAATGGAAAATAGTAATAGACAAATAATTATACACTATATGGTAATGTATGAATGGGTTTAGTGAAAAATATTCTCTTTAGTTTCTAGAAATTTTCATCACATTCTCTATCTAGTGGAACATGGATCCCCTAAAGGTAATGTTGTAAGAATATTAGATATTAATGAAAAATATTCAAAAAAATGTTGAAAATATATGGTTAAATTGATAAAACAATGGATCTAATTCACCTTGGTATGTTTGGGTCAACATTTAGTAGCCTCTATCTTTGATGGATGTATTGATATGCCCTCTAATCAAATTATATTAAAAAATGAAACATATTTCATCCAAAATTAACACATAAAAAATTTTATAATAGATTCTCCATCCATTGGGATATTATTTCATTTCTCAATAAATAATAATTATCTTAATTTATCATTAAATAGATATGAATTTCATTTATAAGAACTACACAAAACTGATCAATATAATCTATATTGATTATAGTAATTAAATCCATGAAGATAGTAGAGAATTAGTTAGACCAAAATAAATCACTATATATTCATAGTGTTAATAACATTTGAAATTTTCTGCTTCAGTATATCCTCCTTCTTGCCCAACAATTGTTGATATCTAGGAATATGGAAAATCTAGTAAATATATTGAGCTTCAAATAGTTGATCAAACGAGACATCAATATATAGAAGGGGATCATTATTATTAATTGTGATCTTTTTATACCATTGTAATCAATTAAGATTTACATTTAAACATCTATCTATTTAATAAAAAAATTGGAGACCCATAAGGCAACACATTTTGAAAAATTAATCCTTTGTCAACTTTTAATTGATTTTATAATTCCTTCTACTCAATTAGGGCCTTTATATAGGGAGTCTTTGAAATTGATATAAAACTACGTATGAAATTCATTGATAATTAGACTTCACATTTTGGATGACGATACAAAAACTATTTTGGGAATAAGTGAAAAAAATCCCTTCAAATAGGAATATTATTGATGTCTATTTTTTTCTAAACCATATATTATAGTGACACAATTATAATGGGAATTAATACTTTCAATGTATAATAAATTTCAATAAAAGGTTCTTAAATAACAACATATTGATAGAAAATCATATGTTTATTTTTAAAATTGAACAACAATTCCCTTCCTCAATAATTTCTAAGTGATTTATATAGAAAAATTCATACCATGCATATGATTACATCAAATTCAACCATAGGTAAAATGAAAACATTTTCAAGAATAAATTTCCCACTGATTTCATCAAGAGATGTATCATAGACATGACATATTATCATCTTAAAATTATGTGTTTTCACTACTAAATATATATCTAAAATATTGGGTGGAATCATTATAGAGTATTAAAATTCCCCAGATATAAATAATGTGTTGATCCAGAGTCAAATAAGACATTCATAGTTCAATAGTGGATGGTATGTGTAGCATTCACGTCATCATGTTCACACCTATCACAAAAAAGTGTGATCACATTATATTTCCTCATGAACCTCATCATAAGAGGTTGTTAAAGTTGATCATCATAATTAACCCTTAGTTTTTTGAATAGGTTTTCATAATTCTAATTCTCCTTACACATGATGCATTGAATTGTGGGAGAACATTTTCTATACTTTATTATATATTCACATCTTTTTTATACTTATTATTATCATATGGGTGATAAATATTTTGATGAACATCCCCTATCTACATTAAAAACTTACCGGTCATATGAATACAATTTCCTTTATGCTTCCTCCCAAAAAATAAGCATTAATGAAATATCATCTTCTTATTTCCATGGTTTTTTTATTTTTCTTTGATGTATAATTTCATTTTCTTATAAAATCCATAATATTGATATTTAATTACAATATAAATTTCCAAAATGATTGAATATCATCCCATCCGTTCATATCTTCTAAAATATCTTATGGCTACACACTTTAAAGACTCGTCTTTTGTCCACTAATGAATTGACCAACCATAAATTCATGATAGAGTCGAATACTATAAAATACCTTTCAACTAATGAAAATTTATCCTCGTATGTACCAATATATTCATCATCCATTTTATTTTCCTCTAGGAACTCCATATCGATTTATTTAAAAATGAATGGATTATAATTATTGAAAAATATGTTCTTGAACATATCCCAACCCATAGAGATAATTTCTTATTTATTACTCATATTTAGTATATAAGTCTACCATTTATTGCTCCACCTTCATATGTTTTACTACCGAAATGGGTTTTTCATGTTCTAATACTATATAATGGAAAATTACTTTTTAGTGGTAATGATATGTTTCTAAGAAACTATTACTTTATAAGATCCACAAAATGAAGGTGGATGTCTTCTGATGAATGAATCAAATTAATATGTCCCTATTTTGATAATTATTATATTTATTATGATTAATATGTGAATTTTTTTCAAAGACATGATATTTTTCATTCCAACTCTAAATTTTTTTCAATTATACTGATGAAATCATTTCATTTTCAGTCACACTAAGTATTAATATAGTTCCTTCTAGTTGAATCCATTAACTATAACTAAATTCATAATGTAAGGAAAAATAATCATTATGTGGAACCAAATATTAAGTAAAACCACTTATAGTATGTTTAAATAATTATTACTTATTTTTAATTTACGAATCATTAGTTTTAACATAGTTCATTCATATTCATCCTCTATTTATATTCATTGTGATCATTCATAAAATGTTTTTGTATTTTAAAAAAAAATTATTATAGAGGGGTGTAAAATAAAATGTGTATGAAGGCCCATTAATATGTACCTATTCTGGATTAGGTCTAGATACAAACGATGTCATCGATTTCGGTAACCCAAGGTAAATTTACTCCAGAGAAAAATCCACTAGTATTATCTAGATAGTTATGTATTTCTTGGAATCCAATCTCTCTATCCATTAACCAAAATCAAGGATAGGTTCCAATACTTGGATTCGTCTTTAGAAATATCCCTAAACATGTTTTTTGGAAAATCAGTAAGGGTTTCTAAAAATTGTTACCAATATTTATATAAAAATAGAATCTTATACCAACAATAATAACCGATAAATATCATTCATAGAAGTTACATTATTTTTATGAATATATAATACATTACAAAAACACATGCTTGAGAGTAGTAATATTTTAGTTCCTTCAGAAACATGGAAAAAATAACATTGGGTCATAAAGTTGCTAAATCATTTCCCACTATAGAAATTATAACTAGAACAATTGAAATATCATATATAATTCATATCATTTCCCATGGGGAAAATAAAATATATGAAATTGTGACCATGGATGTTCA
Organism: Viscum album; assembly: GCA_963277665.1. Taxonomy (NCBI): domain Eukaryota; kingdom Viridiplantae; phylum Streptophyta; class Magnoliopsida; order Santalales; family Viscaceae; genus Viscum; species Viscum album. The sequence goes on along the minus strand of OY728138.1, from coordinate 1,702,453,029 downwards.
TTACAGGTAAACAAAAGAGATATGTAAGAAAAACATGAACATAAGGGTGTGATAACATTATAACAACATCTAAAACCCATAAAATGCATATTAAATTGCATAATAATGATTAATGGAATATTTATTACTATTTAATAAGACATTAACCACAATGTAATCAATGAATATTATCTATGGGAGAATAACATTAGCATAATATAATGAATTTTTGCTATACATATAAGAATAGAAAATCATTTCCAAATTAGTCAAGGTTCTCTACCAAGGTTATCATATATAAATTGGATCACTCCCCAAACTGTAATAGTATTCAAGGTTAACTCCCAAGATCATTATAACAATGAATGTCCCATACTAAATTGGGTTCAATTCCCATTCTGGACATATCACACTAAATTGTGTTCACTCCCCATTCCCCTCCTGTCTATCGCATGAGATATAAACGTTTACCCAATAAATATTATAGAGACATATTTCCCATTAATTACATAAGAAAAACCATATTTATGTGTTACAAAATATCATAAAAATTTTACACATAAAAACCAATGAAATTGTATTTTAATAATATGATAACATGTAGAAATAAGGCATGTTTCTAATAATTTTATCTCAGGATAACAATTTTAATTAAGAGGGCTTCATAGAAACCCCATCATTGTATTACCCATGGATGATTAAATATCTTCCTAAAAATCATTCCATCAAAATTTAAAGCATTTTAAGAATAATAACTTAGGTTATATCTTGATATTGTTTCTCATAAGGGATATGTATCACCATTAAATGTCATATTAGGGTGGAAAATTTTTTTTGAATATCATTTAAAACATTTCACGAGGAAAATATCCTTTCCAAATAAATAAAACATTTTAAAAAATATAAAATTTAAAAATTTTTCTATGAAAATATCCACAAAAATATAAATATTTATTTCATAAAATTATAATGTTTAATGTTCTAAATTTATCATTATGTCATGAAAAATAAAACCATCGTTCCTTTTATATTTTCAAGAAAATCAAAATTGGAATGGCTTGGAAAAATAAAAAAATATAACATCCAAAAATTCATGAAAAATATTCAATCGTGGGTGAAAATTTCTTTTCTAAAATCATAAATAAAAAAAAAACTTAAACTTTATTAAGAACATTATTATAGAATAAAATATATTTCTGACCCAAGTGAGAAATAAATTATGATTTTCATAAAAATAATTTTTTAATAATTATAAGAATCAGATATTGGAAAAATAGTACCATTACTTGAATTTATTATGAATAAATATAGGAGATGAAATTTAATTGTAATTATTTGTACATACAATATGATATTTCTCAATTTGAATATTAATCACAAATAATATGGATAAATGATGAGATTGTAACACAAAATATTTACCACTTTGGTAACATTGACTCATATTTCTAGTGAATGGATAACATAAAATGAAACATAAAATAAAATTAGGATGAATGAATTCGTTATATTACTATTCAAATGGTCTGTATATATATATTTTTAAATAATATTGTTGTATAACATAAATTAATTCTCAAAGAAGGAAAATTGAGATAAAGATACCATACGATAATTCATGTCTTCAATAATACACATTCAATCTGCATGTATAATAAATATAGGTTTTGTATACACATCTTACAAAAAACTCAAATATATCAAACCGTAAGATATTTTAGGACCTTTTTTACCTGTTTATAAACAATTCTATGTCAATGTCTTGTTTCAATAAATAACTACAATGTAGTTTGAGAATGTCTAGACTTGCAATGTATTTTCCTCTAACACTAATCAAGGTATTATAATCTCTAAATTATATACCATGGTATAAATATCATAAATATTTAGTATATTATTATTTATATTAATCCCTAAAAAATTAGTGATAATAAATGAAATACATCATTCAAGGTGATGGTAGATCATATGTATGCTAGAATGTTGTTTACATTTTATTGTTTGATTAAAAAAAATAAATTTTAAAGATATATATATTCAAGAATATATTATTATAATATATACTAACAATATTTATCAAACCCATCCTAAAAACCTTCAACTTAATGCCTGAACGAATCAAATTATTTCATGATCTAGTAGTCCACCGGGCACATGATTGGCATTATCATATTCCCAAAAAATGAAGAGCATGATGTTATGAGTGAGATAATATTTACAAAATAATAATTAAATCAAAAATTTATTATATAAACAATAAATAAATTAATATTTAAATCTTTTATAAGTGGTAATTGAAGATTTAATGACATTGGTTCTAGATTTTGTAGTACGTCATACGCATGAATGATCATTTTATAACACATTTAGTGGAAGTTGATATTTTTTCTGTCATGACATAAAATTAAAAACATACCAGTTAATGGAAGATAGTGAGGTTAATTTATCATATTGTTATGATAATAATTTTGTAGGTGTATAAATAAATAAATTATAACAAACTCATTCATAAACATCACCTATTCTTCTTGTATCCTCCATAAGATTTCAAAAAAAGCATTCAATGTGTGAAATTATATAAATAATATGGATTCTATGATTATGGTTTTGAAATTTTGAAGTTATTTCTATAGGTCCTAGATGAACAAAAAATATCTGAATCTTTTAATATGATACGACAGGGGGTGTCCTTTTATATGTGCGGAAGATTACACACATGGGATTTTAAAAAATAATTCGGTGCTCCCACATTTTCATATGTAATATGTTTAAAAAATGAAATATTATAAAATAATAAATGTTATATGGTATAAATATGGCTATAAAAAAATTTTTAGAAATATTTATTCATTATTTTTACCCTTAACCTTTTCTTTTGACAACCCAGTAATCCCATTTTTACCTACGCTATAACTATTTTTTAATAATATGTTCACTATTCATTTTATTCAAAAATAATGTTTATAATTTGTGTGAATAAAAAATTCTAATTTATAATGTGGAATCCATTTTTACACATTCCATTCATATATTTGGAAATTTTTAATTTAAAATTCAACTCATAGATTCGATGATATATTATGGTTTTGAAGGGAAAACAGTCAAAAGTTTTTGAAGCTTTCATATAAAATATAAATATGAAATCGATTTCAATGACCAAAACTAGATTAAGGGATGTATTATTAAGACAATATTACAAGAAAAAATTTAAAATATTATTAATATTTATAAATAAATTAAATAAAAAATGGTTTTCATGTAAAATTCAGTATTTTTTACTATTCATAAAAAAATGACACATTTGAGATAAGTGCAGAAAATTAAACCAAATATAATTATGATATTTTGAATTAAATAATTATGTTTCTGAAAATAATTTTATATAAATTTAATAAATTTTATTTTTTTTATTTTTGAATGAATGAAATAGTAAACATTTTCTGGGAATATAATATTTTGAAAACATATAAATACTATAGAAAAAGTAAGGACTTTTCTATCAATGGTTTTTCATTAAACAAAAAAATTGTAATTAATTTTTAAAAAGTAGTTATTACAATTCATATCACCATATTTAATAGAACTTATAAAACAATCATGTTGAAATAACCATATTAATAATATATCATAGTAGAGTTAAAACAATGTATCATGTCTAACAAAATATAACATAATGTTGCATTTAGCTAATGATTAACATGTATTTTCATGTAAATCAATAATAACATGGTATTTCATTTAATAAAATACATAAAATAAAAATAAATTATCTATAAAAAAATAATTCATGAAACTTTGGGTGTTGGAAATTGAATCTAATGTTGACTCTACCACATATGATTTATTCTAAGAGAGAACTTTTGGACAAAATGTAATTTTTATCAATGAGGTCCCATAATAACCTCTAAGAGAGAAATGATGAATATTTAATAGATTAAATGTTTCAAGGTGAGATCCACTAATGATTCAACTTATGATGTTACATGTTCATGTGTGATCAATTCCACAATTGTTGAAATTCACAAGGCAATGAAGGATAAGGATTCTCAAATCCATGAAATAGTGTATAAAAGGTGTAAAAATATTATAATATCCATTTAAATATTGTATATTTTACCATCTACAATGGATTATTATTAAATTAGAGAGGTTATTGGATTCATTTCATAAAATTTGAAAATCTGAAAAGGTAAGATGGAAGGTGATCATTTTTTTATCACAGTCTCCCATTACCTTAATATATGGAATATCAATTTTCCCCAATCCATGTATGCAATATTATTTTTATGTGTATCTAAAGTAGTGTATAGTAAATGGGATATATGATCCATAGATTTATTATTCAAGAATATAGCATTACAAATTGTTCTAGAGAAGAAAAAGTAGATAGATATTCCCGAAAATCAGGAAAATAAAAATATTTCCACCATTGTGTAAACCAAAAATTGATATTGAAAAATAATGTTATGAGAAAAAATCATAATTTTTTTCGCATATTATAAAAATAAATTAAGACTTATAATAATTTTTTAAATTTTCTGAAGATCGAAATTTCATGGATTTGAAATGATATAATTTTAATATTAAACTGGTCTTATAAAGAGTGCGTTATTTTTTTTCATGTTATATCAATTACATCATCATGTGGGAAGTTTTAAAAAATGACGTGCTTTAATTTATGAACTAATTATATGGTGGGAAGTTATGGAGACTTGATGTTTTCATTTTATAGTTGAAAATGAATAACAATTATTTGTGCTTATTGGTATTCATGGGGGACATCAATATAATTTTGTTCTTTATTGAAAATATTGTTTCAAAATAAGATAAAAAAGTTGTATTCTTAAAGGATTTATTGACATCTGAGGTACAACATGGAAAATTCACTCAGTGAGTGTCTTGAGATAACACAATAGGAAAATAGATTTACTTCTATGATATCTGGTTTAAATGGTTTTTAAAATCAACATGTAGTTGTTTTGAAAGATTGTTTTTGTTTTGAAATAGGTAGATAATATCTTCAAAAATGTTCACTAATCTTTTTAAATATATTCTTATACTAAGTCGTAGATCATGTAATGATTATGCTTCATTCAATAATAATGAGGGGGAAAATTACATCCTTTATTTTTTGAATTATGTGTTGAAAGTCACTTTTCATTTGAATGCATATTTTTATTTCATAGATAACAATATGGGGAAGATGATACCTTTTGGGATGAATGTAACATACTGAATAAGATTTAATTATAAATAACCAAACCTGGTTGTTCAAAATAGCTAAGGCATGCCTCCCCATATTTCAAAGGTTGTAAACTATATATGATGGTATAATAGTTATAAAGTGGGGATACTCAATGATCATGAATATAGTAACATTACAATATGGTAAATATATAATTAAAACAATAAAAATAATGATTAATAGGAAAATTAATGGAGATCATAAATATAAAAAAAATAAAAAATCATTAAACATAACCATAAACAAAATAATTTTTATATCTTGAAACTACAAAAAAGTGGGCATTCAAAAATAGTGGTAAAGAATAATATAAGTCCAAATAACTATCCAAGGGAATCAATTTCAAATTCCTTGTCACATACTCCCAAGCTATAATCAATCAAGCATCCAAGACTGAGTTCTTTTCATTATCTCATCCAATGCCCATAATATTTTTACACACACTAAACTAAAACCCAAAAAAGGTGTGATATATAGTCATAAGTCACAAAAAATGGCCTCAAAATAGTTAAAATCCATGAGTATAAAATTATAAGTATAAAGATATAAGATAAGAAGTGGAATAACATTCAAGAAATTATAAATCACATCAATCTCAAAATCATCAAGGGATACAGGAAGACAATATTTTCTAAAGAATAATCCAGATAAATCTGAGTGGGTGAACTATAATTGGTTAGGGTTTAACAGATATAAAAAGTATGTCTAGGTAGAAACCATATTTATAAAGTGGGAACAAAGGTAGAACAATGGTGTCTATGATGAAATGTTAATAAAATGTAATTTTATGTGTAACCATGGAATCAATATCATAGTGATTATAATATAGTATCCTAGAGAAATCGTGGCATCCTTTACCATATAAGGCCAATATAGCTCACATTTCATAAACCATGAAAGCTCGATATAAGAAACAAAGTGTAATCCAAGGGATACAACTGAGGCATTCCACCAGAATAATATCCAACGATTTTTATGGATAATGTCGAAAGTAAAAAATCTAAACATTTAATGGCTGGTACCCAAAGGGAGAATACAAGGGTTTCCCATATCCCAATACATTATTTTAATCCATAGTGTTTATCTGAGGCATTCTATTTCTAGAATTTTTTCAACTGAATCTTCAGTACTAAACTAAGGCATTATTATATAAATAAGTCATTTTTCATGTTCCAAGGTGGTTTACTCCCTTATATTCTAGCCAAATTAATTGGGGTGGTGGACTCTATGTTCTTAAGGCATTAGATAATGTTTAAAAGGATGGATAAATTCATACCACTTGCGTATGAATAATAAGGTTAATAATAGTAATAGACCCCTCATGTTTCTTGGTATCATTAGGTCCATGTGATAGCAATGACATTTTATTCCCAAAAATTAAATAATTAAACTCTATATGTTTTCTATCAGTAATGAAACATGATATGTTAGGAATAATACCATTAATAATTTGATTTATATTTAATATGATACGTAATAGTCATTATTTCCCACATACAAGGGCCATTTTATCTTTTTAAATTGATCTCAACACCTGATAATGAAAAATTGCACACAACATTGGATGTTTCGGCTATTATAAGGTAAATAGGATCATTGGAATAACAATGGCACACCCAATGGGTGGGATAAGTTGTTGTCCTCATCATCCAAAGATAATAAAGGGATCTAATAGTTTGATTACACTACAAAATAACTAGTATTTTATTGGAAATCAATTATAAGGTCAAATCATGGGTGAAAGTAATGAACTAAACTAGGAAGACACCAATAAATCAATGATTATTGAAGAAAAATTCATAAACCACCATCCTTATAGTGGTAGAGGGGAACATGAACAACATTTTCCCATTTCATGGCCTGGATGTGAATAAAATGGATGAATAGAAAAATATCATATAAATATATCTTACTAGCTTAAAAAATAACAAATGATGGTGAGATAAACCAATATTTGAAGTTAAAAGGTTGAATCACTAACCAATGGAGATCCAACACTACAAACAGTGTCTTGATCAAAGACTGGATGCATGAAAACCAAAAGATCATTGGAGTGAGCCATGGATATTTTCATATAGTGGTCAAATGAATAAAATAAAGACAAGATATATAAGATGGTGGGGATATACCAAATTTAAAAAACAAATCCATCACATATTCATGATATTAAATTCCTCCAATCTTGAATAACATAGACCTCTCCATCTAAAAAATAATTTACCACTATGTAAGTGGTTTTTCTAGACCAATTCATATCATGGATTGAATTCATGTCTATAATTTATTTCACATCGGGAATTGGCTCTATAATGAGGTTACACACCTTAACTACCTTCTTCCCATAGATAGACCAACTGGTCAAAAGTAGTTAATTTTCGGTCTAAGAAAAATGAAAAAATTTATAAGGGTTTGAGAGAAATATAAAACATCCATGCCTCATATGAAGAATATGGGATATTACAATCTTATGCCTTTATAGAATCACATCTTCAAGATTCCATTTCAAGGTTGTTAAATATAATTCATAGAAAAACTATGACACCTATGCATGTACACCGATATTTCACTCCTAGGATGCATCCTTTCCATAGTTGTGACCCCATAACAATCATAAAAAAGGAATTTACCTTCTTTTTATTTCCATCATGTTACTGTTAAATAGGTGTGTAGGGTTTACCCCTCAAATGATTAATCAATAACTAGTTCCTCCTCATCTGGATGTAATATAAGAGATGGGTCTGATTATTAGTGATATAACTATGAAACGTGAAAGATTTATTACATAACTTTGTATCTCTAATGGGAGTGATATTTGTTATTCCACTAATCCTACCCTATCAAAAATCATTAAATGGTTCTAAAAAATGTGTTTGGAAGTTTACATTCAAATCAATCCATCATTCCATAATCTATTCAAAAAATGTAAAAATAACCAATTTCCAAGAACAAAATATAAATATTTTTTATAGAAGTAGACATATGATTTCTTCTTATACTAAGATATACCCATTCAATTACTGATCAACAATACCACATCTAAGGTCTCCTAAATATGTTTTTCTCCATGTAGTGCTTCCTAACTTACCCTTAACCAACACATTTGTGATCAATATGTCATACTATAAAAGGCCCCATAAGGGGATAATTTCATCACCCAAAAGAGGTTTTATATTATGAGAACGTAGATAGGGGTATAATATTCTCACAAGAACCTCTAAAATTAAGGACGAATACTCTAACCATGGCCTCTAATTCTTGTATTGTCCACATGGACATCCTTTTAGTCTTAGGGTGGTATGTTTTGCTAAAGAGTACATGTGTTCATAATTCCACTAATTACCCATTGCAAAACTGAAATGAAAAATAATATTATATAGCTAATAGAACAGTCTATGGTAATCCATGATGTCATATAATACCTTAGAATTATATTCTTCAACACTCATCCACTGAAAATTTCTCCTTAATAAGTAAGAAGTGGGAGACCATTGTGATCCCAATGATGATCAAAAATACTAAATCATTTCCTCAATGGGATCTTGGTATGTTTATCTCAAAGTCCATGGAAACATTATCACATTTAAAATTTGGATTTGAAAATTATGTAAATAACCTCCTATTCACTGGTGTTCTACCATCACCTACAGATAAGTAGAACACCTAATAAAAAACTCAGTTATCTCCATTTTCCATTCATGACACCATTATTTTCATTGTAGGCCATGATACATATTAATAATCCCTTCACGATATTCCCAATATGATGAATGATAAAATCAAATTAATTAATATTAGATGTATGTAAGAACTTAGAAACATCCATGGAATCTCATGTCCTTATCCTCGATAATGATCCAACCTAGTGGCATGACCTCACGTGAATCACTCAACCTTAGAACTATGTTCTTGGGAACTGATTACTTCCTCCTCTTCAATATTTCTACAAATATAGAGGTTAATAAAAATGATAAAGGGTAACGATACATATAATGTTACATTACCTCCAAATTCACATCAAATAAAATATACATAAGATCATATTCCCTATCGGTCTCCTCTATTTCCTGGGTTGGAGTCCCCAAAATTAAGGTACCCAGTACATTATTTACATTTTGAGGAATACATGTATTCTCAATGTCAAAAAAATGTTAGAATTAAACCCATGTACATTATCTATGATTTATTTTATGCTTCATAAGAAAATATTTTTGATATTTTTGACCTGTAAACACAATAAACACATCTATATGAAAATAGTTTCTCTAGAAACATAAGGTGTGAACTAAAAATACAATGTCGAGATCATTCAACAGGTAATTCCTCCAATTTATTCTAAAATTTCAAGACCCATATGGCAGAAATTAATCTCCCAAAATAGGAACTACTCCTTTCCCAATTCCAAATGAATCAAAATAAATGTTGTATTCTCTTCCCATATCTAGATGAATGGGTATTTGAATTCAAGATATTCATCTATTCACCTCCTAAAAAAATTTCTATCAAGCTTCTGACCATAGTAATATCACACTCTTTTTATTCAAGAACATGAGATGTATCTCCATGTTTTATATTTCTTGAATGATGTGCCTATAAAATGAATCCCCCCGACATGGAACTCTAGATTCTAAAAAAAATAATTATCTTACCCCATGAATTTATGGAAATCACCTACTCTAGGACAATGTAATATCCTTCCTATTTGATTATATGACACATAATGTGAAATTTATCTATCCAAAAGTTGAAATTTTAGTTCATAATATACATCTCATTCTCTCTCAATGAACATAACGTGTTCTCAAGATTATTCATAGTATTATTTTGGGTATAAGAATTCACTAATATAACATCCAAAAACAATGCCGAAAATGAATCCATATATTTTTTTATATCCCAATTCACCAAAAATAAGAAAACATTCATCCTGTTGTTAATATCAAACGACATAATAATTTACACATAAAGAAAATACATACTAAAACAACTTGTACATGGTCTTCCTAAAGGTAAAATTCCTACTAAAAGACAATATAAATTTACATTATTCTTTAAGAAGAAAATTACTCCTTTGAGTTGTTCCAAGATTCCGTATATATGAGGAAATGAATATTTATTTTATGACCATAATCTGGTTCAAGTGTCGATAATTCCAGAAAATCCTATGGAAATCATTCCCCTTCAAATAAAAAAGGACAGATGAACCCCAAGATTAAATATTATACTATATAATAACACATACTCCCAAATAATATAGATATATGTTATCCTCCTATAACAGAGTAGTATTCATCTTGTACGGAGAAATTGATACCAGAAAAACTATTGTTATTATCTCAATAGTAAATTGTACCTCCTTCTCAAGAGATTTTATATATAAGTCCCTAGGGATACATTCTAGAAGAAATTAATTAAATGGTTGAAATCAACATGATTTTTTCCCTGATCATTCATATGAAGGATTTTAATTAGGGTTTTCACTCCTATAATATAACAATACATTAATCTAGAACTACTTTCATGTAAAACCAATTCACCATATTGTTAATGACTATTTTCATATGGTGATGTAAATGATAACCTAGAGTGATAATATATCACTAATGCATGATATAAGACAAACTAGTACATCACAAGAGAGTTATCGAAGACCATCATACCATGGATAAAGTGGTCTAAAAAAGAATTATAACATCCTACCTCAATAGAGAATTTATTTCCCTAGTGAAAACTCATTGATCTAATTCCCAATAGATAATCAAGTGTCATAATGCTAAATTAAATTTAATATCAATCTCATTTATTTGCATAATAGTCAAAGAAATAAAATAATTTGATGTGATGGGTTAAAAAGTATAGAAAATAACGTATAGGGTACCATATTTGTACCTATAACTATTGATGGCTCGATTCCCTACTCCTCATTTATAGGATCCACTTAAATGTTGGGCATGATCTGTGGACCAAAGTTGTAATTTGACTACCTGGAGTTGGTACACTCACCTAGAATATTATATCTTGAGTGAAGCCTCCTCGACCTTGTCTACCTGCTCAACCAATAATACTACTAGTCATCTAGCATTTGTATTCATGTGGCGATATTGATCCTCCTATAGAAGAAGATGGTGGTGAAATTCCTCTTCCTTATAGAACATATGTAATTTTGAAAAGAGGCATCAAAATAGTCACTAATTTTCCACAATCACATCACACAATGGGTCTTTATCACAATGAGGATGTATGTGATTGTAAATCCCACATAGATTGTATATAACTGAACTATCAGGGCAGATACTATAGTTACCACTAGTCTATTAGGAACCCTATTAATGATGCTTCATTCCACTAGATGAACTACTACCCTATATTTGAATTAAACTACCATTCTATATAATATTAGTTTCCCGAAAATTACTCTTATTAATAAAATAGTGGTTCAAAATTCATGATAAAGTAAAGAATAAAAAAACATTCACCTAAAAAAAATATTGTACCTGAACCTATGCATAAAACTCCTTACTCTAGATAACTCACCAATAGGTATGTATGGTCAACAATCATAAATCTTAGTAAAGGGAGATTAGCAATCCATAATTGAATAGTATCATTTTTCTATAACCAGGGACTTCACAGTTCTTCATCCTCTCAGCATCGTCGAAAAGAAATTGTCATTGAATAGAACATATCGTAATTCAAATATTCCAGATTTTTAATGAACCACAAATTATTGTATGAACTATAAAGAATAAAAAATTGATTTTCACACTCCTCTTCGAAGACATCTTTATGTGCTCAGCTATGGAAATCACATTCTCTAGTAATTTAATTGTGGCTTGTAGACTTCCATACCATGGAAATATGATTGGATGTCACTGCTGAAATTCCTATGACATATCAACCATAGTAGGGGAAGCCCACAAATATCCCATAATATTCTATGTAAACTATAGAAAATTCCCTCAAAAATAGGGATACGTTCCCATGTCAAGAATAACTATAGGTCACCAAGGTTGAACTACTAGTGGGTTTGGTCCCACCACCTCACGAACATGGTCGTCACCTCCTTCATGGAAAATTACAAGAGGAATTCATGGATTAATAGTTTTAAAATTCCCTAAATATTCCCAAAATAAGATTTAACACAAAACATTACATATAGTAGAACAAATAGAGGTACATTCCTTCATAAATATGAGTAAAACCCATATGTATTCTTATAATTTCAAGTATGGGAATCTTAAAAGACAACAATAAAAAATGCTTGATATACTACATACATCCCACTAGTGAGGTTTGGTCTAGGTCACGTTATCAATCTTATAATAGTATTACATTATATAGTGTGTTAATTACTTGTTATGGATGGAAAAATCCTCTAAATGTTATTTGGAATCCCAATGTAACAACAACCAATACCATTTACATTTAGAACCTAATAGTTCTCAAGTATGATATTACTTATATCCTTATATAAATGGAAAGGTCTAGTATGATAAATATATAATTTTTATTATTTAAATTACGATACATTATAAATTGAAAAAGGAACAACAAGTAACTGCAACTATGAATTATTATAGTTCAACTTGATGAATCACAATTCACAATTCATAATTTATAGAGACACACACACAATTTAATGTCAAATTGGAATTCATAAAATTTCATCCGGTAATTGTTCATCTCATTTAATGAATGTATCAAATATAAAACATGATATAATTGGATAATTAAGGTTCCATGGGCAACCTATATATGAAGACACCAATTTTTTATCCATGAACCATAATTATTCTAATTAATTATCACTGTATGAAATGTTAGCAACATCTTAAATATAACTATAAGGGCATAGGTAATATGAAGAAAAAGATAAATGTAGTAATTTGACATGGCATGGATGTTTTATGATATATAAATCATCAAGTTCCTATAACGATTCATCGGAAACTACCTACATTTCATATCATATTGAGGGTAAAAGTAGATCCACCAATAATAATGAAATCAATAATCCATGTGAATCACCAAATGGTGATATCAGTGATAACAAAATATTCCTAATCTATAAAAACAAATCCAATCCCAAGTATTTCTTTCCTTATATGTGTGTTATTTACTAAAAAACATCAAATATTCATAAACATATCAGTATTCTTTCTAGTAATCAAAGCAGTACGAAAAATGGAAAATAAATTTATGTTACTAATTTATAACATTTATGACACAATTTACTAAAATGTTACTAAATCATTTGGTCACAAGGTATCAATAATGAATCCTAACATGCCAAAATTTTATAACTAGTTTCAAGGGTCTAATGGTGGTACAATGTGGATACATTATGCTCATTATCGTAGTTTCACAGTGTTTTGAAAAAAGAGTAAGTAGAAAAAGAATAATAAATACTGAAAGGGAAATGAATGAATATCATCTAGGAATAAAAAATAAACAAACCAATTGTGGAACCATTTACATAATGATATATATTTCATGGAGATATAAAAAAATATGGAATCTGTACATACATTCATATCAAAAATTACAATAGACTATGAATCAATCCAATACTATCATGATCTGAGGCTCGGTCATGTACTCCCAATATCCCATGCTATAATCGATCAACCATCCATGACCATGTGCTTCACTTTGTCCCTAATATCATCGATGATGTCTAGTTGGGCACCAAAAGTTTTCATAAATAGGGTGATTTATATATATAATTCCATTTATAATCCAAATTCATATATTCTTTTTTGTTGTTATTAAACTAAGGATTTTCAATGATATATTTGATAACGAACTTTTTATTAGTGTAATTTCGCATGAATTCTGCTTTACATGGTTTTAAAAGAAGAAAACCCAAATAATGCTGAATTCACATATTACACATTATGAACCTTCAATACATTTCATGCAATTGTGTTTCACAACTTCCAGCAAGACGTTAACCAAGTCATGAACCAAGTTGGAATTTTTTCAGGAGAAGAATCCAATATGCATCATGAATGGACAATACTTGACATGAACTTCGTCAAATCCATTGAACTAGAAATTATCTTCAAATATACAATTGGAAGGCTAGTACACACCATGAGTCATCGATACATGACGTTAAATCAGTCAAATTTCAAAAATAAAGTGACATTCAAGTGAAACACACATAAGAGTACAAAAACTGCATAGATCTATGTGTATAGGGATTACATGATGTGAAATACATTTCACAGCATGTAATTTTTCCTTATATATATAGAAACCTAACAATTGATTTCTGAGTATCCCAAAACATAATTCCATTGTCATTTTTTCCCTTTAATGTTTCCTTCAACTCACACTTCCTTAAACACAAATTTCATTGATATTTAAATATTTTATTTTAGTAAAATTGGCATGGATTGTGTTTTCATCATCACCTATATTTTTGTTTAACATTGCTTACTATAATTCATCGTTGAACTCACATTAAATCTATTTCTACTTTCATCATCATGTTAGTATTTAATTTCATTTTTATTTAAAATTAATTGATCCCGATTGCATGCTATTCCACTTGTGTAAATCTGAATTTGAATCATTTCATGATTGTGCTCTTCATAAATTCCATCATTCAAGGAATGTTTACTAGGGTTTCATTCATTAATTTATTATAATTTTAACAAACAATGTGTTTTTAAACCACTAGGGGATAACAATCGACATTAGGTGTATCTAAAAATTTCTAAATATTTAATTGTAAATTATGGTAATACTAAGGGTCAATAACCAGGATAAATAATAAATGTCATTATAATTAATTTAAAAATCCCTAATCATGGGATATTTAAGAGACATACCCTTTCTTAGTTTGATTGGATTATGTTATGACAAATATCCTAAGACAATTTATTCCTTAAAACATTACCATAATGTGTCAAGGTTGTCACTATCTCCCAATCATGGAATAGTTACCCCTATAGAGAACAAGGTTACTTAACGAATGTCAAATAGCGAGCTCCTCTTTATTCAAATCCTAAACCATAAGATCCTACATAAGATAGAATTAATTACCATTCTTCTCATAGATACCTCAAATTGATCCTAATACCTCTATCATTCATGAGGAAAATTTTAATAAACCACGGTCCATTATTTTCAAAACAAAATAAAACTAGAAAGGGATCCTACCCTGAAGAGTCGAAATACATTGACTCCTAGATGCTAGTTACCCTCCATATGGGATCGACTATGTGCTTTCTTAATACTACACCCTTTAGAATATTATGTCTGGGAAAACCTTAAAAATTCTACTATGAACACAACCTTCGCGAATTATACAATGTGAGTGGGTGCATCATATTTTGGTAATGTTGTATAAGAACTTTGTCATATTCTAATACTAACCATTTGTATATTTTGGTGTGGAATTAAAAGATCATAATTCCCTTTATTATTAATTTTTTTGGGAAAATACTTCATGAATTTTATTTTTTATTTTTAATCTTCTATTCCTTTCATGGAGATTTTATGCTTGGTTATTATTCCTCCTTGGACCAAAAAATTGAATTTCTCCCAATTTAGGACTAGGAATTTTTCTTCGCAACATTAGAGAGATGTCACCAAATTTCTTGAATATCCCTCAAATGATCTTATATAGACTGAGAAGTCATCCAAGAATATTTCTAAAATTCTGATACTATGTCTGGGAAAATATGCATCATGTATTATTGAAATGTTATTCAAGAATTGCACATTCGTAATGATATTCACTTGTTGGAAAAAGAACAGAATGGGCATGTGAATGTGGTCTTTGGATAATCAGCAGGGTCAACTGTAATTTGGTTGTATCTAGAATATCCATCTTGAAAATAGTAGAATTCATTTACTGTAAGTATTTACAGTATTCGATCTATTAGTGGTAAGGGAAAATGATCCTTCCTTAATGCTGAATTCAAAAATTTTTAATCTATGCAGACTCTCCATCCAGTTATAGTTCATGTTAAAATTAATTAATTTTCATTATTTCTTTCTATTGTGATTCCTCCTTTCTTAGGTATAAATTTTAGGTGGCACCCATTCTCTATCAGATATAGAAATGAAAAGCTCATCATCCAAGAGTTTTAGAACATAATTTTTTAAGACGTCCTTCAGCATTGGTGTGATTATCCATTGAGTTTGATGTTTTGAAATTTCATATTATTCAAGTAGAATATTGTGACTACATTAATTAGGATTGATTACTTTAATTCCTACCACTCTCAACATAATTGACTTATTATGCCTCTACCAAAAATGAACCAATTTTTCTTCTTGTTACTGAGACAGTTCAAAGTTGATAATAATAGGATGAGTTTTTGACAATCCTATGTATGATTAAATAATATTAATGGGTAGATGTTTTAGTTCCATATTTTATGGTTGAATAATAGATTGGATGAAAGGTGGAATAGAATCCCTCAGGGGAAATTCAATGAAGTTAACTTCCTCGAAATCATACTTTTATTCCCTCTCTGATAGTGACTCTTCAAATTATTCTTCAATATCCATGTAAACGTCTCCATTTTGTGTAATAGATTCAAAAATGAAATCAGAAACATCATCTAATTGATTGGTAGCACTGACCTTATTGAACAATACTTATTATTCTCCAACTTGAAAGATCATATTTAATTGGTTCACATTTTTCAAAGTCTTTAATGTGTTAAGGAGTGTTCTTCTAAGTATAATGGTGATTTAATCTTCTTCTTCCATATAAGGGACTATGAATTATACTTCAAAGATGAATTTTATAACATTAATTAAATGATATTCAAGAATTATTTGGGGGTACTTCACTGATCAGTCAATGAGTTGCAGTGCTACTCAAGTTTTTTTGGGATTGTGTAGTCATAGCGTTGGGAAATCACTAATTGGAATTATGTTGATGCTGGCTATATTATCACACAAGTATCATACAAACATGTATTATTTAATAGCATAGTTATTTGAAATTAATTTGGAGTCTCTTATCATTGGTTGGATTGTCTACTATATAACAACATAACATTCATCGTTTAATGATATGAAATGATGATCTTCCTTTTTTGTTGTTAGAAAATATATACATGAGAAAATTTTCATATATTGTAATTTGAGGAATAAATTTTTCAAATGGTATAATAATGTGCTATCAATTGAATATTTATTGAGACATTTTGCACTTTTTTTATCATCCTTGTCTCTCTATTTATGGAAAAGGAAAATCTGGCTTTTATGGTGGTTGAGAATCCAAAATTGGGTTCTTGGGTTTCTCAACAGTTTGGTCACATTTTGCTAGTGATATATTATGTGGTGTGGTTTTTATAAAAACTTCATCTATAGGTGGGTTTTTCATAGTCTACCCTGCTACCTTTCATATCTTCTTCTTTGTTATTGACTGTCCAATATATTCTTAATTCCTAGTAACACTGCTTTAACATCATTCCTTGGGTACATCTCTATATTACCAGGTAGGGTACCTGGTAATTTATCAGACAATGTCTTCAATATTAGACCCATATTAACTTCAAGATTTTGTATGGAATCTATTTGGTTTTTCATTTTCATTTCATGAGATGTCATTATGTGATTGGATTTTTGAATAAATGTAGCTAGGAGGTTTTCTAGTTTACATGGAGGAGGCACAATTTTTTGTTGAGGTATATGCAAAGAAAGATGGAATTGCTTATGGGCTCTCTGTGTGAAGGGTTTTTGTTGTATGAATTATAGAGGTCTTGGAAATGGGTTCATAGGAGGATATCATATTGGTCCTATATTACATAATGGTGCTCGAGCCCGAGACAGTTGAAAATATTCTTAGTTGTTCTGAGTTTTCTACTAAGTAAGCCTCTGCTGGTAGTATTTTTACTACTATTAAAAGGTGGGCTCTCTTGATTGATATTTATATAATTACAATATTTTTCACATGATTCCTAAATTCATGCATTGCAGTATTGGTATAGATGAGGTCCTCTACCCATCTCATATTATTGTATCTTGATTATGAAATCAGAAGAATTTGTGGGCATGTAATTGAAATGATTTGTTGTTCATTGTATGTGTTTTTACTTGCATTGATAAAATTTTATTTTCATGCACCTGTTGGATACCACATCAAGGTGGTTCATGATTAAATTTCCACATGCTTGTATTTTGAGAAACCTTATAAAAATAGCTCTTTCGGCTTCCAGCATATTAAAAATCATCTCTCCATCAGCGGCAACATCAAAAAAAGGTCATGCAGCTGGCTGAAGCCCGTAGTAGAACATCAATAGCTGAATCCAAATTTCAAGACCATGGTATTGGAACTTCATAATTATCTCATTTAATCAGTCCCATGTTTCCTAAGTAGATTCTCTATCAGACTTATTGATGTCCTAAATGTCGTTCTGGAACATCAATGTCCAGATCAGTCGAAATTATTTATCCAATAACATCATGAAAAGGTCATCCCATGTCATGAATTACTCAGGAGCATTACTTTTGAGCTAATCCTAAACTAGATATATTTACGAAAAAGGGAATATGTGTAGTCTGATTTCATCTAAAGATACCCCCTAGTGTGGGAATGTAACAAAATCTTCAATGATGCTTATGATGTTCTTACGAGGAACTTCTCTATGAAGTCCGCTGAATTTCCCCATGTTCATGATTATATGAATGAGTAAATATTTCATTTAAAAGGAATGATCTGGTATGGTATGAGTAAATAAGATTATGGTTTCACCATTGATTAATAGAAAACCATAATCCATGATGGTCCTATTTTAATGCATCAGATTATCTCATGGAATCACTTTTAGAATGTTCTGGGGGTTTGGCTGATAGGGTCCTTCTTGATTGTTCTAGTCATCCATTATTTTCTAGTGGCATGAAAAAAAGATTACTTTTGATCTCAGGAATGAAGGTGATGGGTTTCTTTTCAAGGTTTTTCAAATGAGTCAATGGACTATGGTACATTCACTTCACTATAATGTAGATATTCAAGGGCGTTGTGAAAAGTAAAGAAGGAATGGGTGTCATGGAAATGTTATCCCATGCCCTAATTTCCAGAGGATTGTAAGAAGATAATTGATTCCCTAGAAACATCACGAAAAGTTGATGTCTTTACATGTGGAGGGTATGGTATGGTGGTTTCATGCATGGTTGAGAAGAGAAGGTGTGTGAGGGGATCACGGGGAGAGGGAGGTGCATGTGTTCGAGAGAGATGATAAAGGAGGTGAGGGGTCATGGGTTTGATGTTTTTCATGATTATATTATTTTAAAAAAATTTTAAAAGACATAACTAGTTGATTACATAATGGGTAAGAGTCATTCCTATTAGGTAATAGTGTATTGAAATGGTTTTTCAATAGAAAGGTTACATGTCATGTAATGGGATTAAACGATCTTCAATTTTCAATTTCCAATCCTAACTTGTTAAACCCCTAATCTCTAACTCATGGATATTAAATTTTTTCCTAAGGATATCCTAATATATCCTAGGATAATATGTATTACCCTGTGTTTCTTCTAAAGAAGTTCTTCATTTTATGATGAGATCATGAATTAGTAATGGTTCAATTGAATTTTAGTATGACGACACAACCGTCATGGAAGGTTTCCATGAAAATTATTAGTCTTTTAAAATTAAATATGAATGGTGGTCTACCCTATATATAAATTTTTATTTTCCAATATGGAATGAATTGGAAAACTTTAAAAGGGTCAGACCATCAACATTTTAGCTTCATAGGGAATAGTTTAAATCTTGAGTTAAATAGAAGAACCATATTTCATTATACAAAGATATTCCCATAAATCAGTTGACCACGCCATTTTGTTTTTTTCTTATAGATAAAGGAATTATCAATGTAATTCCTACTAATTTCATTCTAATTCCATTAACTGCAGAATATTTGCTTCTCTAGCCTTATCAAAATAAAAATTTAGTTTCTTAATCCCCCAATATGTGTAATGCTTAAGTTCACATTGATGATGAAATTATTTCTCATAAACCAGTCTGAATGATGTTGTTCCATTGTAAGTTTTTTATACACTGTGATATGCCTATAATTTGTCATCCAGTTTAAGACTCCAGTAACTTCATCTTTTATTTCTAGTATTTTTCAAAAATCTCTTTATCTACATGTTCAATAGTTCTACTTGTCCACATACTTGTATGTGGTTGGGAGTTTTTATATTATATCTAATTCCATGTTTCTCATGAAATCCTACAAAATCATCATTTTATAAATATGTTCCATGATCACTAATTATTATTCTTGGAAAGAATAATCATGAAAACAAATTATTTTTCAGAATGTTCATGACAACTTTATTATGTCCTTTGTAGTAGCTTCATCTTCAACCCATTTTGAGACATAGTTAACACCATAAAAATGTTATATTTTATATATGAAATGGGAAAGGTTCTCATGATGTATATGCCCAAAAAATTGAATATTTAAACTTATGTGATGGGATTCTAGGGAATATTATTCCTTTTTATTATGTTTCTTGTCTACAAGAACCTATCAAATCTTTGAATAAATTAACTTGCTTCTTCATGTAGAATGGGATAGAATAGTCAAATTTGTTGAATTGTTTCTACTGTTTTCTCTGGTCCAAGAAGCCTAGTAGTTGTTGACTTATGAAACATATCAATCACATTGTGGGTTTCATTCATGGGGATATAGTGTCAAAATAATTCATCAACAAAATTCTTTAATAATAATGGCGCATCCCAATCGTATTGCAGGACTTATTCCAAGAATAATTTCTATTATTGATATGAGAAATATTTATGTATAAATCCAATGGTGAGATAATTGATGATATCATAGAACCATGGTCAAAAACTAATGTTGAAAAGGATTCATATAGATATTATAATTCAATGTTATCCTCCATGTCTTCTTTGAAGAATGAAAGGGAAATTCTGGATAGATAGCCATTAGTAACATTTTCTATACCTCTTGTGTCCTTGATTACAATCTCAAACAATTTTTGCAAGAGGATGGACCGTATTATCCTTGTGTTGGGATACTTCTCATTCATCAAGTACCTTAGGGTTGAATGATCAATATGCGTAATCACTTTAGAAAAAACCACATAAGAAGAAAAATTTTCAATGGAATATAGAATGACTAAGAGTTCGTTCTTTGTAGTCATGTAATTGACATTATATTCAATCAGTATGTGTCTTGCATTATAGATGGGGAAAAGATTCATCAAATTATATATCCTAACGTAGAACCCATATCAAGGTCACTGTAATCACAAATTAACTCAAATTTTTTATCCTATTTTGGTGAAATAATGACTGGGGCCACTAGTAGGATTTTTTTCAATGTCTGTAATTCCTTTCAACATTCCACTGTGAATTCCAAAGGGGATACTTTTTGTAGTAAGTGATTCAATGGCAATTTCTATTCTTGGTTTTCACTCATCTTCATCTTCCATTCATTGAGCCTTTAGAGATCACCACTCCACAACCACTAGCCTCTTCCATCCCCTCATATTCTACCATTCCATACATCACCTATAGACCATCCCAACCTTCCACAAGATCTTACTGACCCCACTATCCAACAGGAGTACTTAGCTAAGAAGTCCTGGAGGGGCAAGGTGTTGGCCACTGATACATCAACAGAGGTACTTTTTATCGATCCAGATACCACCACAACTGATTATTTAATTCACACCTCTCTACCACCCACCCCACCCCATGTACCCAACACTACTACTCCCTTATCCCTCACTAATCCACCAACTTTTTTTACCACAATGTACACTGATCCAAACCTATAACTTTCATCACCACCAATGTGATGGTTGATGATGGAGGAGATATTTGGCCCTAACACATGATATTATTTTTTTGTTTGTTTTTGTTGGGCTCTTAAATTTTTGTTATTAGGATGGTCATTTCTTTTTGTCATCTGTATATGCCCTAATTTTTATACTGATCATTTATATATATATATGGGGATAAAGGTTTACATCATTATTTTTATTTCTCAAGAATTACATTTTTTTCAAAAAAATTTAATCGTTATAGCTAGCTCTTATACATCCTATATGGTAGTTTATGTAATTATTCCACCCACAGTTCAGGTCCAAAGGGTTACCCAGTGAGTCGTGGAAATTGAACACCAACATTTTGAACATTCTTTGGAGATGCATGCCCATAAACATTCACGATGATCTATGATTCAGTTCCATTCAGTTATTATTCATTCTCACGCTACTATCCCTAAGGTAATTAACCTGCACAACTGACCTCACGAACTGAAATATGTGACCACTAATAGTAACAAACATAAGAAGATCCAAAGAGCTGATGGACCCCATTACAAGATTTTAGGGTTGATCCGTATGTCTGAAGATTTAATATTAGTAATTCATTGTAGGAAACCCCTTGTTTATCATTTTTATAGATTGAGCTATAATGACTGAGCCTTATAAATTTTTATTTTGAGTCCCTTATTGATATTTATTGAAACAAACTATCAAATTTCAATAAATTGGTCATTAATAATCATTATATTGTGTACCAAAATTTTCGAAGACATTAATCATGTTTCAAATCCATGGAATAATGTTTAATCTAGTGAATGATTTGTTTTCAAAACCATATTTCATGTGACTCAGACTTGGTATGTAGACAGCCCAAATTCCCTCATGGAAAAGCACTTTATCTAGGGAGCTCTTGATTCCCTAAATATTAAATTTTTCAACTACCATTTCATTTTTTTGTGTTTTACCTGTTACAAAACTCCCACAAGAGTTACATGGATTGTAATATTACTATTTCCTTCTTAGTGTGTTGGTGTTTCTCAATATTTTTACATTCAATAAACTAAATATTTTGTTGTTCTCAACTTCATTGGAGATATTTCTCGAAAATGTAATTATAAATTAAACTGAAAAAACATTATTATCATTTAAATAAAAGAAATTTTTTTGTTTTGAATTATTAGAATCCATGTTATTTCTTGGTTAGGATTTTGAGAATGATTGTTGAGATTATAAATCTAATAAAAATTCATTATTTTTGAAATTATGATTAATTATCTCACAATTTTGTTTGGTAGACGTTGTAATTACTGGTTTCTATTTCATTATAATTAACTAAGTGGCCTCAAAGCCTAAAATTGAGTGTTATATTTTGATCATATTTCATGATCTATAACATGGACATATAAACCAATCATAACATGTGTTGAGAGCTTATTGAGGTTATGAATGAGCAAGTTGAATTTAAAATTACATGACAAAATATTTGTTGAGACACTATTTCTTAATACCCACCTTACATATTTCTTTAGTTAAGCTAGTAGTTTCTAAAAAAGACCTCATAGGCTGATTATTTTCCTACCTATTTTCCATTCATACCTTTCTCTATGTATAATGACCGGAATTAATTTTGAAAAAGTATGGGGGCAGCATTCAAAAATTATGGGATGATTCTATTTTCAATGATTTATAGTTTACTGATCATTCTATATGGTTTTGATACATATTTACTTTTTTTAATTTCAATTTTATTCTATTCATGTTCAAAATAAAAAATAAAATAAAATATGAATTTGTTCATTAACCTAAAAGGTATAAAATAACAATTTCTCGACCGATGAATCCTATGAAGAGTCATATGTGGTTAACTGATGGATGTGAGATACTGACTTCAAATGAATTTTGAAAAATAAAAATATAAAATAAAAATGAAAGGAAAAAAAGATATTTCATATGTAATTACATGACATATATATGGATCCAACTGAAGATTATGGGAGTTCGGACATGATTATCCAAGAGGAGTTATTTTCTTACACTTTTCTCTACACTCATGCATTATAATTCATATCATACCCTAATTTTGATCTTTATTTTCACTTTTTAACTTCTTATCCACAACTTCAGTGTAATATGATCATAACCAGTGAAGTCGTTATGATTAATTTTATATGTTTCTTTACTATGTGGAGACGATAGAACAAATGCAAGATTCTGGTTAAGAACATATACTCAGGGAATGAGGATAATTCCAATTTTATTTTACCAAGAGTGATGAGGGAAGATTCATTGTGAGATAAATTATAAATGGGCTTATAATTAATGAAAATTTTGATGAATTTAAATTAAATGTTTAGAATTTTTTTAAGGAACTAAATCGTGTGTTTGGACAAGTATTCTATCCAGGCCTGTTTATGGACACTCACCTTTTTCTGCCTACACATTGATTTATTTTCTTAGAAATAATTAATGGTTCAAATTTTAATTTTTTATATTTTTTGAAATCACTATTGAGATATTTTTTCTTGAATATAGACACTTTTTCATGTGTGGGGTACTTTGATAAGTGAAAATCCTATATACTTTTTGCTATCATTCAACTAAATATTTTCAATGATATATTCGATAATTTTCATGGTATGTCCTTAATTTTGCTGGAATCAGGATTTACATGGTTTCATAGGATGAAATGCAGAACAATATGTAAAATTCACCTACTACACATCAGGTCCATTTAGTACACATCATTTAATAGGGTTTGACAACATCCAACAATTCATGAACCAACCTGTGACCCATGTCATTAAATTTTCATGATTTCATTTCATTACACGTCATGAATGTACAATAGACTATAAAAACCTAGTTAAAAATATTGAACAAAAAATCTGCATTTTATATACGGATAGAAGTCCAGTACGCATCATGAGTCATCAGTATAGGATGAAAAAGAGGTAAAACCTAACAAATATTGAAATATATTAATATGATTCAAAAACATTCAGAGATATATATTGTTAGGAATTACATGACTTGAAATACATTTCAATCTGTGTAATTTTTAATCAATATTTGTAACGCCCCGACCCCAGCTGCCCAGAGTCGGTGCATTATTACATAACATTGGCATGATCACAAGAAAGATCAAATCCCGAAAGACCGATTAGTTTAGTAGCCTTGGAAACACTAGATATATTCATAAGTTTTACATTACATCATAAAATGAAAAACTACTACAACAACATAATGTTTCCAACGTCCACACTATAAACCCCTCATAATATCCCTGCAAGTCAATCATAATTTACTTCTTCACTACCTGGGAAAAATAAAACATAGAAAAGGGGTGAGCTCAAATGCCCAGTAAGGATAACAATATAGCGGAACATTCAAAATAAGCATAAACATTTAAGGCAATGAATTACTAAAACAAAAGCCTTTTAAAATTGAACTTCAACATGGTATGGCAAAAGTAAAATGAAATAATCCCATTTACTTATTCACATGGATATTCTACTAAATGAATAATCACATGCAAAAATCAATAACCACTTTCATAATGTTGGAATGCATAATGCCAGACTATCATAACCACATAGCCAAGGCCTCGTGCCAAGACTACAAATAAGATTTTGTCAAGGCCTTGTGCCAAGACACTAGTTTGTCTCATGAGACCTACCGATGCATCGAGGAGCTATAGCGGGCTCCACCCGTCACTTATTAAGTCCAATGCATTCCCATATGAAAAGGTTTAAACATAACATAAACATTCGTATTAAAACTAGCATACGAAATGTCAATACTTTCACAATAAACTATGAATGGTATAAAAATAGCACATCCACAGTCAAACATATCACAAAACCTTCAATACAATATAGAAGTTTTGTATCATAATAAATCAACTTCAAATAATCATAAAATCCATCAAATGATGTTGACATAGATGAAATCAAAATTCTTTTTAAAGAAATATCTCCTTTTATTTTGAAATCATTTAAGATCCATATAAAATAAAACATTTTCTTTGAAAATATTCTTATAAGCTTGTAAGGAAAGCTTTGAAGATTTTATAACGGCGTAAAATAACCGCACCCGCCGTATAAGTTAAAAAAAACATTCTTACCTCAATTCTGTCGAAAAGGTTAAAAAGGACCTTGTTTTAAAAACGACGGAAAGATTCCTTTATAAACCTCTTATAAAAAGTCAAAAAAGGGTATAAATGACTTTAACCCATATTCTTGTAAATAGTAAAAATGTTTTGAAATACATTTTTAAGAAACATGGATGTGGATGATGAAGAGATCCCAGTAGATTATTACATATAAACAACCTCGGATAATGAAGAGATTGTGAAATAACCCTTACCTTGTACTTTTCCTTTGTTGGGGTAGGTTAACCTCCTGTATAATGGTGAAATAATTGTTATTAAATTATACAAGAATCATATATATTAATATGATATCATATATGATCTTTTAACATTGATTTGTTAATAATATCTTAGAATTATCGTCGTTTCGGGTGTTAACTTACTCATTTTCTTTTATATGTTTTGTTACATAAGCCATTGTTGTTGTATCTTATTCATATCCAGAATGATATCCAGTCCTTAAACATCATTTTTAAATCATCAAATGATAATTATACTTGAATGGATACGATGGAGAATGAATCTCATCGCGTTCGTGGAGACGGTAGTCCGTACGTACGCACGAGCGACAATATCATTCTTTTGATATTAAAATAATATATAAATGGATGGTATATCATATATACAGAATCATTAACATGTTATATTTATTATTTACATGAGTTACACATCATTATTATACCCATCCAAATAATAATATATTGAATAACAATTACACCACGACGTGGAGACGGTAAGCCGTACGTACGCACGTATGGTGACATGTTATTCAAAGGGTGGATAGAATACTGAATATGGTTGTACCATACATATAATAACATCACAGTATATGTGAGATACTGGAGTTATTATTTTAGAATGGTAAGAACAAAGGAAGAAGAAGTGGAAGAAGAAATGAACTTAGAAAAGGGTGGTGAAATCATTACCTCTTCTTCGGGTTCTTCCTTTTTATTTGATCAAAAGGGCTCCTTAGGTTGGCTTTCTGATCAAACTAATGCCCCTAGGTTGTAGTGAGGGATGTTGGGAGAGTATTTGGGCAGAGTTTGGCCAAACCAAAAGGCTTTAGAGGTGTGAATCAATGAGAAGGAGGAGTGCCCTTTTATAAGAGGGGTGAGGGGCACCTTTGGAAAAGCTAGAAATATTAATTTATAATAAATTCATATTCGGTTTCCAAAGGCTCCAAAGTTGACTATTCAAAGGATGAGGTGGGTATAGGTCGCAAACAACTCATCCAATAGAATTTAGACAGGTTTGGGTACTTATATTAACCTTATCTTTAAGTATTAACTCTAAGTTAATTAGTTTTACTTTTACAATGTCTCTTTGTATTTTTATATAATATGGTTAATAAACTTACTATATACATTCACGCGACCCCCAAGTGGTCCATTAATGATTAAAATATCATAATATAAGTCTCTTGGCCGAACCTTATATTTTTAGGAATTTAATATCAATTAATAATATAATATTTGTTTTAAGAACTCTTTTATGTCAATTTTGACACTATTCAATAGTTGATTTTTGTGAAACTTATAACAGATTTATTACTTAGAAAAAAGTCAATTAAATCAATCCTAATATATAATATTATCCTAGAAAATTAGTTTAATTCATTAAAAGTTTCATATTATATTTATTTGGGTATTTATAATATCAATTATTTTAATTTTTCACTATTATAGTAATTACTGCATCATCATTGTGTCATAAATAAAATAAATTATTTAATGTCTAAAAATTATAAATAAACCATCATTATGTAGGAAATCATTTTATCTTTCTA
Organism: Viscum album; assembly: GCA_963277665.1. Taxonomy (NCBI): domain Eukaryota; kingdom Viridiplantae; phylum Streptophyta; class Magnoliopsida; order Santalales; family Viscaceae; genus Viscum; species Viscum album. The sequence goes on along the minus strand of OY728138.1, from coordinate 1,702,425,090 downwards.
ATGAATATTTATAAACGAAAATCCAACATGTATAACCCTATGTAAAAATTGTTCTTCTAAAAGATGTAAGCTTATGCCATTTTTATTTTTATTTTAGCTTTATTAATATAATGTGTCATTATCACTTAAAAGTGGATCCATGGGGTCCCAAAATAGACCCAAAGATGCCCATGGTCTACCATGTATCAACCAATAGGGTTAAGACACGTTTTAGGGTAATTTATTTTTATTATAATATTATTTTTTAACCCTTATTTACCAGATTTACCCTTAACCATGGTAAATAAAATATTTACCGCAGTAATTATTCAAAATGTCTAAAAATAAAAGTTACCTATTTACACAATTTGAACATCCTGATTCCAAATATGGAATCCATTTTCCTAAATTCAAAACACAGAAGTGGCAGAAATTAATTTAAAATTAATTCCCGCTGTCAAAACAAAAAGCGTGTTTTTAAGAGATAATAACTATCAAACGATTGACACTTGTTTATGTTCGGTTTAATTGTAAAATTATGTCCAATGACCAACATTATATTAAATGGTAAAAATATATTCTAAATATACTTTAAAACTACTAAAATTCATAATTTATCACTATTAATTATTTAGATTAAAAAAGTTGTTTTTAATTAAAATTTAGTAATTTTCACTATTCATCAAAATATAAAAGTTATCCGAAAAGTACCAAAATTTCACCCTAGGATAATTTCGATATTCCGAATCCAAAAATGAAGTCCATTTTGAAATATAAAATATATATGATTTCAAAAAGTAGGTATTACTATTTACAACGGCTAGTTTAATTAGTTGTGGTGTGTGTTAGAACTCGAGGTTGCGTACAACACACGTTATCGCATTATTCAAAGGGAAACGTACCGTAGAAGCTTGGGGTGTTACATTCTCCCCTCCTTCAAATAATTGCATCCTCGCAATTTCTAGGGTATTACTGCATAAAAAGACTCGGGTGGTTCTTCATCATAAGTTCCTCGGGTTCCCACGTTGCCTCTTCCATCTTATGATTCCTCCACAAAACTTTTACCAGACGCGTCGTCCGGTTTCTCAGTACTTGTTCTCTTGTATCAAGAATCCTGACGGGCTCTTCGCAATAAGACAGATCGGGTTCCAGTTCTAATTCCTCATAGGTGAGTACATGCGTTGGGTCAGGCATGTATTTTCTGAACAGAGATACGTGGAACACATCGTGAACTTTGGAGAGACTTGGCGGCATTGCCAATCGGTAAGCTACAGCCCCAATTCATTCTAGAATTTCGAAAGGTCCGATGTATCTGGGACTCAATTTACCTTTCTTACCAAAACGTATGACTCCCTTCCACGGAGATACCTTTAGGAAAACATGATCACCGACTTGAAATTCTAAATCCTTCCTTCGATTATCGGCATAGCTCTTCTGCCTACTTTGAGCTGCTTTGATGTGATTTTGGATTACCTTTACCTTTTCCATCGTTTCCTCCACCAGTTCTAGACCTACAAGTTTTCTTTCACCGACGTCATCCCAACAGGTTGGTGTACGACATCTCTTTCCGTATAACGCTTCATATGGTGCCATCTGAATACTCGAATGGAAGCTATTGTTATAGGAAAATTCTACCAGAGGTAAATATTGATCCCACATACCCTAAAAATCAAGTGAGCAAGATCTCAACATGTCTTCTAAGGTCTGAATAGTCCGTTCTGATTGTCCATCTGTCTGAGGGTGGTAAGAAGTGCTCAAATGAAGTTCAGTATCCAGGGATTTCTGAAGACTTTTCCAAAATCTTGATGTAAAACGGGGATCACGATCAGAAACAATCGATAGGGGTACTCCATGAAGTCTCACAACTTCATTAATATATAGTCTTGCTAGACGTTCCAGGGGTAGATCTTCTCTTATAGCAAGAAAATGTGCTGACTTGGTAAGACGATCAACAATAACCCATATTGCATCGTTCCTTCTAGGTGTCTTTGGTAGCCCCATGACAAAGTCCATTGTAATATTGTCCCATTTCCACTCCGGTATGGGAAGAGGTTGCATGACTCCTCCAGGCTGTTGCCTTCCAGCTTTCACTTGTTGACAAACCATACATCTTGACACAAAATCAGCAATCTCCCTCTTCATGTTGTCCCACCAAAAATGTTCCTTCAAATCTCTATACATTTTGGTGCTCCCAGGGTGTATAGAGAAATTGGAACTATGAGCATCATCCAGCAATTCCCTTTTTAGATCAGGTATATTGGGAACACAAAGTCTCTTCCCGAATTTCAAAATTCCACCTTCATATGCAAAGTCTCTCAATCTCCCATCATTCACAGCTTTAATCTTCTTTTGGAATTCTTCATCATCAGTCTGAGAACTCTTAATCCTTTCTAGTAAAGATGGTTTGGAAACCATTTGAAAAAGCATTGATGTTTCACCTTCCCTGGTTTTTCCCATGTCCATCTTCTCTAGATCCATGAAAATTGGGTCCCTTTCAATTCTCATCATGTTCAGAACTCCATGGTCTTTTCTACTCAAAGCATCTGCCACCTTGTTTGCCTTCCCTGGGTGGTAGTGTATCGTACAATCATAATCCTTGAGTAATTCAAGCTATCTCCTTTGCCTCATGTTGAGTTCTTTTTGTGAGAAAATATACTTCAAACTCTTGTGATCAGTATAAATCTCACATTTTTTCACCATAGAGGTAGTGCCTCCATATTTTCAAAGCAAAGATCACTGCTGCTAACTCGAGATCATGAGTAGGATAGTTTTGTTCATGAATTTTCAACTGTCGTGATGCATAGGCAATAACTCTATCATTCTGCATAAGGACACAACCAAGTCCTTTCTTCGATGCATCACTATAAATAACGAACCCATCATTCCCCGATGGTAGAGTCAATATAGGAGCATTGACTAATCTTCTTTTTAGTTCTTCAAAACATTCTTCACACTCTTTTGTCCAAACAAATTTAACCCCTTTTCGTGTGAGCTTCGTTAATGGGTTTGCCAATCGGGCAAAATTCTGGACGAAACGTCGATAATAACCTGCCAAGCCAATAAAACTACGTACCTCAGTTATACTCGTAGGTGCTGGCCATTCTTGGATTGCCTTGGTCTTAGAAGGATCAACAGAGATTCAATCTTTAGAGACAATATGGCCAAGAAAATAAATCTCCTGAAGCCAGAATTCACACTTGTTAAACTTCCCATATAATTCATGCCTCTTCAGAGTCTTCAAGATAATGCGCAAGTGATTTTCATGATCTTCGTAGGTTTTGGAGTATACCAAGATATCATCAATAAATACCACCACAAATTCATCGAGATACTCCTTGAAAACTCTATTCATCAGATCCATGAATACAGAGGGTGCATTAGTCAATCCAAACGGCATTACAGTAAACTCGTAATGCCCGTACCTGGTTCGAAATGCTGTTTTCGGAATGTCTTCCTTCTTTACACACAACTGATGGTATCCAGATCGAAGGTCAATCTTTGAAAAGTATTGAGCTCCATGCAGTTGGTCAAATAAATCATCAATACGAGGTAGGGGATACTTGTTCTTTATCGTTATAGCATTGATCTCCCTGTAATCGATACATAACCTCATAGATCCATCTTTCTTTTTAACAAAAAGAATAGGGGCTCCCCATGGAGAAACACTAGGGCGAATAAATCCCTTATTACTCAATTCCTCTAGTTGTTTCTTTAGTTCGACTAGCTCTACAGTGGCCATTCTATAAGGGGTCTTCGATATAGGCCTTGATCCAGGAATCAAATCAATAGAAAACTCAACTTCTCGTTCTGGAGGATGTCCAGGTAAATCTTCTGGAAATACATCTACAAATTCTTTCACAACAGGTACATCCTCTATTTGAACATTCCTTTCCTCACCGACAGTTATTTCATTCTCTTCCTCCCCGATAATTGAATTAAGTTGAGCTACAGGGGGTGGATCTAAATAAGAATTAGGTGGTGATGATTCTGCTCTAAAAATAAGGTGCTCCTTATCATTATCATCAAGAATCGTAACCTCTTTCTTCTTACAATAAATCTTCGCATCATAGTCCGAAAGCCAGTCCATACCGAGGATTATATCAAACTCAATCATAGGTATGACGATGAAATCAGCAGATAAAGAAAATTTATGTGCTCTAATGGGGACTGATTCGCAAAACTTTGTTGCAACGATACTTCCCTTAGGAGTTTTAACTGACAACTCCCTTATTAAATCAAATTGGAAATATCTAATTTTCTTAGCAAACTGGGAAGATATGAAACAATGCGATGATCCAGAATCAAATAATGCATTTGCTAAACTTGAGGAAACCATTAAATTACCTGCCACCACGTCTTTCGGAGCTTCTACCTCAGCAGTAGTGATAGCATAAGCCTGGCCTTGATCCCTTGGCCTTTTCTGAGGTAAGTTCTCCTGACGCTTAGGACATGCATTTTCATAATGCCCCATCTCCCTGCAATTGTAGCACTGAACGTTGGTAGCTTCCTTCTTCCCCTTGCAATCATGAGCTTGGTGGCCTTTTTCACCACACTTGTAACAGACTCCCATTCCCTTCAGGCAAGCACCGGGGTGTTTCTTCCCGCACTTACCACAAGATGGATATTCAACCTTTACCTTCTTCCCCTTATTTCCATTCCAGATTGATCAGCAGGTCTCTTCTTCTCTTTCTTTGCTTTAAAGTCATAAGACTTAGAGAATTCCTTTTCGGTCTTGATAGCACATGATACAATGTCTTCGTACGATGAAAAGGATTGTGAGACTAATGCTCGAAGGAGAAATGGTTTTAACCCATCAAAGAAACGATCAATCTTACTTCTTGGGTTGCGAATATAATCACCAGCGTACCTCGCTAACCTTGTAAAGTTAGCCTCATACTTTGTGACATTCTCATCCTCCTTTTGTCTCAGACTCAGAAATTGCCTTTCCATATCTGCTCGATGGTCGCGAGGAAAGTATTTTTCTAAAAACAGATCTTTGAACTCCCTCCATTCCATGTTTGATACTTCATCATCTTCCTTCATGTTTTGAATCAATGACCACCATTGATCAGCATCTCCAGTGAGGCGGTAAACTGCCATGGTAACTTTTTCCCTTTCACTACTCCCCAAAGCCTGAAATATTTTCTCTAGGGAAAATATCCATTGCTCAGCTACTAAGGGATTTGTACTCCCATTGAACGTTGGTGGTTGTTGTCTCATGAATCGATCTAACATTGATCCTCCACGCTGCGGATCTGGGTGCTCCATATGGGTAAGGTTATTATTCATAACCTGAGTAAGTTGTCCCAGTACGGTGATTAGCTGATCAGCACCAGTTGCATCACCAGCCCCACTATAATTATCTTGAGCAGGAGGGCAATCCCTACATAGAGTGCGTGCATTGATACAGTTTCCATTTCTTCCACTAGGCGCCATTTCTAAACAATGGAATAAACTAGATCAGTTTATGCATCAAAATACATAATCCCATACTTATAAAACACTTAACATAAATTGAACTATCTATGGATATAATCCATAATCATAAATATGTTTTCTTTGAGGAATTATATACTCATAAACCCTTCATAATGATTTGTAAAGAAAGTGAGAGTTATCCTAAGCATATCCCCCGGGAGTGTCGTAACCAAGAGTGCAGCAAGGCCCGTTGTCGTGCACCAGTTCCCGTTCGAGTCTAGCTCAAAGCGGTGTTTTCGGGTTTTACCCCTAGGTACATCTGTGCCAGAGCCGCCTCTACCTGCTCGTATCCAGACATGGTTGTATTGCTCGGAAAACTCACAAAGTCTCTACAATACCAAAATTCTAGGAAGTTCTTCTATACTAATCCTCAAAGTTCATCTTAGGTCTACGTGTTCTAATCAGAGTTTATCTAAATCTAGCTTCCAAGGTTTGTACTAAACTTCCTCTGATACCAACTGTAACGCCCCGACCCCAGCTGCCCAGAGTCGGTGCATTATTACATAACATTGGCATGATCACAAGAATGATCAAATCCCGAAAGACCGATTAGTTTAGTAGCCTTGGAAACACTAGATATATTCATAAGTTTTACATTACATCATAAAATGAAAAACTACTACAACAACATAATGTTTCCAACGTCCACACTATAAACCCCTCATAATATCCCTGCAAGTCAATCATAATTTACTTCTTCATTACCTGGGAAAAATAAAACATAGAAAAGGGCTGAGCTCAAATGCCCAGTAAGGATAACAATATAGCGGAACATTCAAAATAAGCATAAACATTTAAGGCAATGAATTACTAAAATAAAAGCCTTTTAAAATTGAACTTCAACATGGTATGGCAAAAGTAAAATGAAATAAAGCCATTTACTTATTCACATGGATATTCTACTAAATGAATAATCACATGCAAAAATCAATAACCACTTTCATAATGTTGGAATGCATAATGCCAGACTATCATAACCACATAGCCAAGGCCTCGTGCCAAGACTACAAATAAGATTTTGTCAAGGCCTTGTTCCAAGACACTAGTTTGTCTCATGAGACCTACCGATGCATCGAGGAGCTATAGCGGGCTCCACCCGTCACTTATTAAGTCCAATGCATTCCCATATGAAAAGGTTTAAACATAACATAAACATTCGTATTAAAACTAGCATACGAAATGTCAATACTTTCACAATAAACTATGAATGGTATAAAAATAGCACATCCACAGTCAAACATATCACAAAACCTTCAATACAATATAGAAGTTTTGTATCATAATAAATCAACTTCAAATAATCTTAAAATCCATCAAAGGATGTTGACATAGATGAAATCAAAATTCTTTTTAAAGAAATATCTCCTTTTATTTTGAAATCATTTAAGATCCATATAAAATAAAACATTTTCTTTGAAAATATTCTTATAAGCTTGTAAGGAAAGCTTTGAAGATTTTATAACGGCGTAAAATAACCGCACCCGCCGTATAAGTTAAAAAAACATTCTTACCTCAATTCTGTCGAAAAGGTTAAAAAGGACCTTGTTTTGAAAACGACGGAAAGATTCCTTTATAAACCTCTTATAAAAAGTCAAAAAAAGGGTATAAATGACTTTAACCCATATTCTTGTAAATAGTAAAAATGTTTTGAAATACATTTTTAAGAAACATGGATGTGGATGATAAAGAGATCTCAATAGATTATTACATATAAACAACCTCGGATAATGAAGAGATTGTGAAATAACCCTTACCTTGTACTTTTCCTTTGTTGGGGTAGGTTAACCTCCTGTATAATGGTGAAATAATTGTTATTAAATTATACAAGAATCATATATATTAATATGATATCATATATGATCTTTTAACATTGATTTGTTAATAATATCTTAGAATTATCGTCGTTTCGGGTGTTAACTTACTCATTTTCTTTTATATGTTTTGTTACATAAGCCATTGTTGTTGTATCTTATTCATATGCAGAATGATATCCAGTCCTTAAACATAATTTTTAAATCATCAAATGATAATTATACTTGAATGGATACGATGGAGAATGAATCTCATCGCGCTCGTGGAGACGGTAGTCCGTACGTACGCACGAGCGACAATATCATTCTTTTGATATTAAAATAATATATAAATGGATGGTATATCATATATACAGAATCATTAACATGTTATATTTATTATTTACATGAGTTACACATCATTATTATACCCATCCAAATAATAATATATTGAATAACAATTACACCACGACGTGGAGACGGTAAGTCGTACGTACGCACGTATGGTGACATGTTATTCAATGGGTGGATAGAATACTGAATATGGTTGTACCATACATATAATAACATCACATTATATGTGAGATACTGGAGTTATTATTTTAGAATGGTAAGAACAAAGGAAGAAGAAGTGGAAGAAGAAATGAACTTAGAAAAGGGTGGTGAAATCATTACCTCTTCTTCGGCTTCTTCCTTTTGATTTGATCAAAAGGGCTCCTTAGGTTGGCTTTCTGATCAAACTAAGGCCCCTAGGTTGTAGTGAGGGATGTTGGGAGAGTATTTGGGCAGAGTTTGGCCGAACCAAAAGGCTTTAGAGGTGTGAAGAAATGAGAAGGAGTGCCCTTTTATAAGAGGGGTGAGGGGCACCTTTGGAAAAGCTAGAAATATTAATTTATAATAAATTCATATTCGGTTTCCAAAGGCTCCAAAGTTGACTATTCAAAGGATGAGGTGGGGATAGGTCGAAAACAACTCATCCAATAGAATTTCGACAGGTTTGGGTACTTATATTAACCTTATCTTTAAGTATTAACTCTAAGTTAATTAGTTTTACTTTTACAATGTCTCTTTGTATTTTTATATAATATGGTTAATAAACTTACTATATACATTCAAGAGACCCCCAAGTGGTCCATTAATGATTAACATATCATAATATATGTCTCTTGGCCGAACCTTAGATTTTTAGGAATTTAATATCAATTAATAATATAATATTTGTTTTAAGAACTCTTTTATGTCAATTTTGACACTATTCAATAGTTGATTTTTGTGAAACTCATAACAGATTGATTACTTAGAAAAAAGTCAATTAAATCAATACTAATATATAATATTATCCTAGAAAATTAGTTTAATTCATTAAAAGTTTCATATTATATTTATTTGGGTATTTATAATATCAATTATTTTAATTTTTCACTATTATAGTAATTACTGCATCATCATTGTGTCATAAATAAAATAAATTATTTAATGTCTAAAAATTATAAATAAAACATCATTATGTAGGAATTCTTTTTAGCTTTCTAATGAATATTTATAATCGAAAATCCAACATGTATAACCCTATGTAGAAATTGTTCTTCTAAAAGATGTAAGCTTATGCCATTTTTATTTTTATTTTAGCTTTATTAATATAATGTGTCATTATCACTTACAAGTGGATCCATGGGGTCCCAAAATAGACCCAAAGATGCCCATGGTCGACCATGTATCAACCAATAGGGTTAAGACATGTTTTAGGGTAATTTATTATTATTATAATATTATTTTTTAACCCTTATTTACCAGATTTACCCTTAACCATGGTAAATAAAATATTTACCGCAGTAATTATTCAAAATGTCTAAAAATAAAAGTTACCTATTTACACAATTTGAACATCCTGATTCCAAATATGGAATCCATTTTCCTAAATTCAAAACACAGAAGTGGCAGAAATTAATTTAAAATTAATTCCCGCTGTCAAAACAAAAAGCGTGTTTTTAAGAGATAATAACTATCAAAAGATTGACACTTGTTTATGTTCGGTTTAATTGTAAAATTATGTCCAATGACCAACATTATATTAAATGGTAAAAATATATTCTAAATATACTTTAAAACTACTAAAATTCATAATTTATCACTATTAATTATTTTGATTAAAAAAGTTGTTTTTAATTAAAATTTAGTAATTTTCACTATTCATCAAAATATAAAAGTTATCCGAAAAGTACCAAAATTTCACCCTAGGATAATTTCGATATTCCGAATCCAAAAATGAATTCCATTTTGAAATATAAAATATATATGATTTCAAAAAGTAGGTATTACTATTTACAACGGCTAGTTTAATTAGTTGTGGTGTGTGTTAGAACTCGAGGTTGCGTACAACACACGCTATCGCATTATTCAAAGGGAAACGTACCGTAGAAGCTTGGGGTGTTACATTCTCCCCTCCTTCAAATAATTGAGTCCTCGCAATTTCTAGGGTATTACTGCATAAAAATACTCGGGTGGTTCTTCATCATAAGTTCATCGGGATCCCACGTTGCCTCTTCCATCTTATGATTCCTCCACAAAACTTTTACCAGACGCGTCTTCCGGTTTCTCAGTACTTGTTCTCTTGTATCAAGAATCCTGACGGGCTCTTCGCAATAGGACAGATCGGGTTCCAGTTCTAATTCCTCATAGGTGAGTACATGCGTTGGGTCAGGCATGTATTTTCTCAACAGAGATACGTGGAACACATCGTGAACTTTGGAGAGACTTGGCGGCATTGCCAATCGGTAAGCTACAGCCCCAATTCGTTCTAGAATTTCGAAAGGTCCGATGTATCTGGGACTCAATTTACCTTTTCTTACCAAAACGTATGACTCCCTTCCACGGAGATACCTTTAGGAAAACATGATCACCGACTTGAAATTCCAAATCCTTCCTTCGATTATCGGCATAGCTCTTCTGCCTACTTTGAGCTGCTTTGATGTGATTTTGGATTACCTTTACCTTTTCCATCGTTTCCTCCACCAGTTCTAGACCTACAAGTTTTCTTTCACCGACATCATCCCAACAGGTTGGTGTACGACATCTCTTTCCGTATAACGCTTCATATAGTGCCATCTGAATACTCTAATGGAAGCTATTGTTATAGGAAAATTCTACCAGAGGTAAATATTGATCCCATATACCCTGAAAATCAAGTGAGCAAGATCTCAACATGTCTTCTAAGGTCTGAATAGTCCGTTCTGATTGTCCATCTGTCTGAGGGTGGTAAGAAGTGCTCAAATGAAGTTCAGTATCCAGGGATTTCTGAAGACTTTTCCAAAATCTTGAAGTAAAACGGGGATCACGATCAGAAACAATCGATAGGGGTACTCCATGAAGTCTCACAACTTCATTAATATATAGTCTTGCTAGACGTTCCAGGGGTAGATCTTCTCTTATAGCAAGAAAATGTGCTGACTTGGTAAGACGATCAACAATAACCCATATTGCATCGTTCCTTCTAGGAGTCTTTGGTAGCCCCATGACAAAGTCCATTGTAATATTGTCCCATTTCCACTCCGGTATGGGAAGAGGTTGCATGACTCCTCCAGGCTGTTGCCTTCCAGCTTTCACTTGTTGACAAACCATACATCTTGACACAAAATCAGCAATCTCCCTCTTCATGTTGTCCCACCAAAAATGTTCCTTCAAATCTCTATACATTTTGGTGCTCCCAGGGTGTATAAGGAAATTGGAACTATGAGCATCATCCAGCAATTCCCTTTTTAGATCAGGTATATTGGGAACACAAAGTCTCTTCCCGAATTTCAAAATTCCACCTTCATATGCAAAGTCTCTCAATCTCCCATCATTCACAGCTTTAATCTTCTTTTGGAATTCTTCATCATCAGTCTGAGAACTCTTAATCCTTTCTAGTAATGATGGTTTGGCAACCATTTGAAAAAGCATTGATGTTTCACCTTCCCTGGTTATTCCCATGTCCATCTTCTCTAGATCCATGAAAATTGGGTCCCTTTCAATTCTCATCATGTTCAGAACTCCATGGTCTTTTCTACTCAAAGCATCTGCCACCTTGTTTGCCTTCCCTGGGTGGTAGTGTATCGTACAATCATTATCCTTGAGTAATTCAAGCCATCTCCTTTGCCTCATGTTGAGTTCTTTTTGTGAGAAAATATACTTCAAACTCTTGTGATCAGTATAAATCTCACATTTTTCACCATAGAGGTAGTGCCTCCATATTTTCAAAGCAAAGATCACCGCTGCTAACTCGAGATCATGAGTAGGATAGTTTTGTTCATGAATTTTCAACTGTCGTGATGCATAGGAAATAACTCTATCATTCTGCATAAGGACACAGCCAAGTCCTTTCTTCGATGCATCACTATAAATAACGAACCCATCATTCCCCGATGGTAGAGTCAATATAGGAGCATTGACTAATCTTCTTTTCAGTTCTTCAAAACATTCTTCACACTCTTTTGTCCAAACAAATTTAACCCCTTTTCGTTTGAGTTTCGTTAATTGGTTTGCCAATCGGGCAAAATTCTGGACGAAACGTCGATAATAACCTTCCAAGCCAATAAAACTACGTACCTCAGTTATACTCGTAGGTGCTGGCCATTCTTGGATTGCCTTGGTCTTAGAAGGATCAACAGAGATTCCATCTTTAGAGACAATATGGCCAAGAAAAGAAATCTCCTGAAGCCAGAATTCACACTTGCTAAACTTCCCATATAATTCATGCCTCTTCAGAGTCTTCAAGATAATGCGCAAGTGATTTTCATGATCTTCGTAGGTTTTGGAGTATACCAAGATATCATCAATAAATACCACCACAAATTCATCGAGATACTCCTTGAAAACTCTATTCATCAGATCCATGAATACAGAGGGTGCATTAGTCAATCCAAACGGAATTACAGTAAACTCGTAATGCCCGTACCTGGTTCGAAATGCTGTTTTCGGAATGTCTTCCTTCTTTACACACAACTGATGGTATCCAGATCGAAGGTCAATCTTTGAAAAGTATTGAGCTCCATGCAGTTGTTCAAATAAATCATCAATACGAGGTAGGGGATACTTGTTCTTTATCGTTATAGCATTGATCTCCCTGTAATCGATACATAACCTCATAGATCCATCTTTCTTTTTAACAAAAAGAACAGGGGCTCCCCATGGAGAAACACTAGGGCGAATAAATCCCTTATTACTCAATTCCTCTAGTTGTTTCTTTAGTTCGACTAGCTCTACAGTGGCCATTCTATAAGGGGTCTTCGATATAGGACTTGATCCAGGAATCAAATCAATAGAAAACTGAACTTCTCGTTCTGGAGGATGTCCAGGTAAATCTTCTGGAAATACATCTACAAATTCTTTCACAACAGGTACATCCTCTATTTGAACATTCCTTTCCTCACCGACAGTTATTTCATTCTCTTCCACCCCGATAATTGAATTAAGTTGAGCTACAGGGGGTGGATCTAAATAAGAATTAGGTGGTGACGATTCTGCTCTAAAAATAAGGTGCTCCTTATCATTATCACCAAGAATCGTAACCTCTTTCTTCTTACAGTAAATCTTCGCATCATAGTCCGAAAGCCAGTCCATACCGAGGATTATATCAAACTCAATCATAGGTATGACGATGAAATCAGCAGATAAAGAAAATTTATGTGCTCTAATGGGGACTGATTCACAAAACTTTGTTGCAACGATACTTCCCTTAGGAGTTTTAACTGACAACTCCCTTATTAAATCAAATTGGAAATATCTAATTTTCTTAGCAAACTGGGAAGATATGAAACAATGCGATGATCCAGAATCAAATAATGCATTTGCTAAACTTGAGGAAACCATTAAATTACCTGCCACCACGTCTTTCGGAGCTTCTACCTCAGCAGTAGTGATAGCATAAGCCTGGCCTTGATCCCTTGGCCTTTTCTGAGGTAATTTCTCCTGACGCTTAGGACATGCATTTGCATAATGCCCCATCTCCCTGCAATTGTAGCACTGAACGTTGGTAGCTTCCTTCTTCCCCTTGCAATCATGAGCTTGGTGGCCTTTTTCACCACACTTGTAACAGACTCCCATTCCCTTCAGGCAAGCACCGGGGTGTTTCTTCCCGCACTTACCACAAGATGGATATTCAACCTTTCCCTTCTTCCCCTTATTTCCATTCCCAGATTGATCAGCAGGTCTCTTCTTCTCTTGCTTTTCTTTAAAGTCATAAGACTTAGAGAATTCCTTTTTGGTCTTGATAGCACATGAGACAATGTCTTCGTACGATGAAAAGGATTGTGAGACTAATGCTCGACGGAGAAATGGTTTTAACCCATCAAAGAAACGATCAATCTTACTTCTTGGGTTGCGAATATAATCACCAGCATACCTCGCTAACCTTGTAAAGTTAGCCTCATACTTTGTGACATTCTCATCCTCCTTTTGTCTCAGACTCAGAAATTGCCTTTCCATATCTACTCGATGGTCGCGAGGAAAGTATTTTTCTAAAAACAGATCTTTGAACTCCCTCCATTCCATGTTTGATACTTCATCATCTTCCTTCATGTTTTGAATCAATGACCACCATTGATCAGCATCTCCAGTGAGGCGGTAAACTGACATGGTAACTTTTTCCCTTTCACTACTCCCCAAAGCCTGAAATATTTTCTCTAGGGAAAATATCCATTGCTCAGCTACTAAGGGATTTGTACTCCCATTGAACATTGGTGGTTGTTGTCTCATGAATCGATCTAACATTGATCCTCCACGCTGCGGATCAGGGTGCTCCATACGGGTAAGGTTATTATTCATAACCTGAGTAAGTTGTCCCAGTACGGTGATTAGCTGATCAGCACCAGTTGCATCACCAGCCCCACTATAATTATCTTGAGCAGGAGGGCAATCCCTACATGGAGTGCGTGCATTGATACGGTTTCCATTTCTTCCACTAGGCGCCATTTCTAAACAATGGCATAAACTAGATCAGTTTATGCATCAAAATACATAATCCCATACTTATAAAACACTTAACATAAATTGAACTATCTATGGATATAATCCATAATCATAAATATGTTTTCTTTGAGGAAGTATGTACTCATAAACCCTTCATAATGATTTGTAAAGAAAGTGAGAGTTATCCTAAGCATATCCCCCGGGAGTGTCGTAACCAAGAGTGCAGCAAGGCCCGTTGTCGTGCACCAGTTCCCGTTCGAGTCTAGCTCAAAGCGGTGTTTTCTGGTTTTACCCCTAGGTACATCTGTGCCAGAGCCGCCTCTACCTGCTCGTATCCAGACAGGGATGTATTGCTCGGAAAACTCACAAAGTCTCTACAATACCAAAATTCTAGGAAGTTCTTCTATACTAATCCTCAAAGTTCATCTTAGGTCTACGTGTTCTAATCAGAGTTTATCTAAATCTAGCTTCCAATGTTTGTACTAAACTTCCTCTGATACCAACTGTAACGCCCCGACCCCAGCTGCCCAGAGTCGGTGCATTATTACATAACATTGGCATGATCACAAGAAAGATCAAATCCCGAAAGACCGATTAGTTTAGTAGCCTTGGAAACACTAGATATATTCATAAGTTTTACATTACATCATAAAATGAAAAACTACTACAACAACATAATGTTTCCAACGTCCACACTATAAACCCCTCATAATATCCCTGCAAGTCAATCATAATTTACTTCTTCACTACCTGGGAAAAATAAAACATAGAAAAGGGGTGAGCTCAAATGCCCAGTAAGGATAACAATATAGCGGAACATTCAAAATAAGCATAAACATTTAAGGCAATGAATTACTAAAACAAAAGCCTTTTAAAATTGAACTTCAACATGGTATGGCAAAAGTAAAATGAAATAATGCCATTTACTTATTCACATGGATATTCTACTAAATGAATAATCACATGCAAAAATCAATAACCACTTTCATAATGTTGGAATGCATAATGCCAGACTATCATAACCACATAGCCAAGGCCTCGTGCCAAGACTACAAATAAGATTTTGTCAAGGCCTTGTGCCAAGACACTAGTTTGTCTCATGAGACCTACCGATGCATCGAGGAGCTATAGCGGGCTCCACCCGTCACTTATTAAGTCCAATGCATTCCCATATGAAAAGGTTTAAACATAACATAAACATTCGTATTACAACTAGCATACGAAATTTCAATACTTTCACAATAAACTATGAATGGTATAAAAATAGCACATCCACAGTCAAACATATCACAAAACCTTCAATACAATATAGAAGTTTTGTATCATAATAAATCAACTTCAAATAATCATAAAATCCATCAAAGGATGTTGACATAGATGAAATCAAAATTCTTTTTATAGAAATATCTCCTTTTATTTTGAAATCATTTAAGATCCATATAAAATAAAACATTTTCTTTGAAAAATATTCTTATAAGCTTGTAAGGAAAGCTTTGAAGATTTTATAACGGCGTAAAATAACCGCACCCGCCGTATAAGTTAAAAAAAACATTCTTACCTCAATTCTGTCGAAAAGGTTAAAAAGGACCTTGTTTTAAAAACGACGGAAAGATTCCATTATAAACCTCTTATAAAAAGTCAAAAAAAGGGTATAAATGACTTTAACCCATATTCTTGTAAATAGTAAAAATGTTTTGAAATACATTTTTAAGAAACATGGATGTGGATGATAAAGAGATCCCAGTAGATTATTACATATAAACAACCTCGGATAATGAAGAGATTGTGAAATAACCCTTACCTTGTACTTTTCCTTTGTTGGGGAAGGTTAACCTCCTGTATAATGGTGAAATAATTGTTATTAAATTATACAAGAATCATATATATTAATATGATATCATATATGATCTTTTAACATTGATTTGTTAATAATATCTTAGAATTATCGTCGTTTCGGGTGTTAACTTACTCATTTTCTTTTATATGTTTTGTTACATAAGCCATTGTTGTTGTATCTTATTCATATCCAGAATGATATCCAGTCCTTAAACATCATTTTTAAATCATCAAATGATAATTATACTTGAATGGATACGATGGAGAATGAATCTCATCGCGTTCGTGGAGACGGTAGTCCGTACGTACGCACGAGCGACAATATCATTCTTTTGATATTAAAATAATATATAAATGGATAGTATATAATATATACAGAATCATTAACATGTTATATTTATTATTTACATGAGTTACACATCATTATTATAACCATCCAAATAATAATATATTGAATAACAATTACACCACGACGTGGAGACGGTAAGCCGTACGTACGCACGTATGGTGACATGTTATTCAAAGGGTGGATAGAATACTGAATATGGTTGTACCATACTTATAATAACATCACAGTATATGTGAGATACTGGAGTTATTATTTTAGAATGGTAAGAACAAAGGAAGAAGAAGTGGAAGAAGAAATGAACTTAGAAAAGGGTGGTGAAATCATTACCTCTTCTTCGAGTTCTTCCTTTTGATTTGATCAAAAGGGCTCCTTAGGTTGGCTTTCTGATCAAACTAAGGCCCCTAGGTTGTAGTGAGGGATGTTGGGAGAGTATTTGGGCAGAGTTTGGCCGAACCAAAAGGCTTTAGAGGTGTGAAGAAATGAGAAGGAGGAGTGCCCTTTTATAAGAGGGGTGAGGGGCACCTTTGGAAAAGCTAGAAATATTAATTTATAATAAATTCATATTCGGTTTCCAAAGGCTCCAAAGTTGACTATTCAAAGTATGAGGTGGGGATAGGTCGAAAACAACTCATCCAATAGAATTTAGACAGGTTTGGGTACTTATATTAACCTTATCTTTAAGTATTAACTCTAAGTTAATTAGTTTTACTTTTACAGTGTCTCTTTGTATTTTTATATAATATGGTTAATAAACTTACTATATACATTCAAGCGACCCCCAAGTGGTCCATTGATGATTAACATATCATAATATAAGTCTCTTGGCCGAACCTTAGATTTTTTGGAATTTAATATCAATTAATAATATAATATTTGTTTTAAGAACTCTTTTATGTCAATTTTGACACTATTCAATAGTTGATTTTTGTGAAACTCATAACAGATTTATTACTTAGAAAAAAGTCAATTAAATCAATACTAATATATAATATTATCCTAGAAAATTAGTTTAATTCATTAAAAGTTTCATATTATATTTATTTGGGTATTTATAATATCAATTATTTTAATTTTTCACTATTATAGTAATTACTGCATCATTATTGTGTCATAAATAAAATAAATTATTTAATGTCTAAAAATTATAAATAAAACATCATTATGTAGGAAATCTTTTTAGCTTTCTAATTAATATTTATAATCGAAAATCCAACATGTATAACCCTATGTAAAAATTGTTCTTCTAAAAGATGTAAGCTTATGCCATTTTTATTTTTATTTTAGCTTTATTAATATAATGTGTCATTATCACTTACAAGTGGATCCATGGGGTCCCAAAATAGACCCAAATATGCCCATGGTCGACCATGTATCAACCAATAGGGTTAAGACACGTTTTAGGGTAATTTATTATTATTATAATATTATTTTTTAACCCTTATTTACCAGATTTACCCTTAACCATGGTAAATAAAATATTTACCGCAGTAATTATTCAAAATGTCTAACAATAAAAGTTACCTATTTACACAATTTGAACATCCTGATTCCAAATATGGAATCCATTTTCCTAAATTCAAAACACATAAGTGGCAGAAATTAATTTAAAATTAATTCCCGCTGTCAAAACAAAAAGCGTGTTTTTAAGAGATAATAACTATCAAAAGATTGACACTTGTTTATGTTCGGTTTAATTGTAAAATTATGTCCAATGACCAACATTATATTAAATGGTAAAAATATATTCTAAATATACTTTAAAACTACTAAAATTCATAATTTATCACTATTAATTATTTTGATTAAAAAAGTTGTTTTTAATTAAAATTTAGTAATTTTCACTATTCATCAAAATATAAAAGTTATCCGAAAAGTACCAAAATTTCACCCTCAGATAATTTCGATATTCCGAATCCAAAAATGAAGTCCATTTTGAAATATAAAATATATATGATTTCAAAAAGTAGGTATTACTATTTACAACGGCTAGTTTAATTAGTTGTGGTGTGTGTTAGAACTCGAGGTTGCGTACAACACACGCTATCGCATTATTCAAAGGGAAACGTACCGTAGAAGCTTGGGGTGTTACAATATTTAAAGAACACTGTTTTCAGATTTTAGAGGATCTTATAGTATAATTCCTTTGTTATTTTATTATATTTCAAGTTTAATTATACTAATACTCCTATAAACTCAATTTTCATCAATGTTTATTTATTTTATTTAAATAAAAATAATTTTGGTTCTTTTTTCAATATCTCATACATTTTCATTTCAGATTTCTTACCCTCATTCATCACTGACCATTCATTGAATCCATTTCCACTTTCATTCTCAAGAAAGTATTTAAATGAATTATGATTTAAAACTATTTGATCTAGATTTCATGAAAATTTCATTTTGTAACATTGAATATCGAGCGTTTCATGATTGTGTTAAGCCAATATTTAATAATTTTTACTATCATGACACATCCCTTGAGACCTGTGCTGTCACTACCCCAAACCCGCCTTCCCAAGGCCTATGGCTAGCAACTAGTACCAAAGGAGTAATTCGCTAAATCTAGGAGGGAATTTTCATTTATAACATGTAAACACACATAGTAATATTTGAAAATGAGTAAAATTAATATCCAAAAGAGTGCTGAAAGTAAAAGGTGCAAGAATTCAAGACCAACAGTAAAGGTACACATACAACTAAAAACAATACTACTGAAGAAAAATAATGAAAAGAAGCTATTGGGTCATCCTCCGGGATTCCTACCTGGAGGGTAGGTAGAGTTAGCCTCCTCAGCACTCTGTATCCATCCGTCTCCTCCACGTACTAACATTCCATATGGTAAACCTCCAGGCACCATCAAGTCCAGGTACTCTTAGCCTCAGTCAGCGCTATCTGTTGTCTACAACCAACACCACAAGGTGCGGGCATAGCCCATGTAGGGGTAAGTATAATGATACTCAGTAGGTACCCCTAGACCCTCAAGGTCTCACAAAATCCAACAAGAATAAACCACAATGTATGAAATCAACAGATAACCATACATAGGTATATAACAATACATATACCTAGGTTATCACGTGATCTATCTCAATCATGAAGAAAACAAAGACAAAATGACTCATATCAACATAGATTTTATTCTAGGTATAATATCAAGTAACATACCCATTCAAATTTTCAAACAAATAGGTTGCTGGATAACTCATCCTCTATCAAGTACAGTGGGCCTACCGCGATAGCAAGCGTTCCTCCCACTAGATTTGGACTACTGAGATACTCCTCCTGTTGAGTACCATGGATCTGTCGCGTCACTAAGCGCACTCCTCACCGTGGGTCATTCGCGTCACAAAGCGTGATCCCCCTCGTAGCCTGCTTAGGCAATCCTCATATCGTGTACCATGGGTATGCTTCGTCACAAAGAGGCGCTCCCCACTATGGGTCTACCACGACACCAAGCCGCTCCCCACTGGGCTAGTAGAGTCAGTCTGAGTGAATACAGTCAGCAGTCTTCAGGTCTCAGCCAGCTACTAGGTCTCCGCACTATGCTATCTCAACTCCAGAAAGATCCGCTCCACGAGCTACTGTTCGATACTACAACTATCACAATGTACCATGAAGAAGTATCAAAAAGTTCTTCCACATCATAGGGGTATCAACACAACAGATGGTGCATCAATCGAATGCTCGGTCTGTGAGTTATTAGCCCTTTAGTCCCAGGGGCCCAGTTGGATTCATGCTTGATCCAACCTGACCGTTCCCATCTCAAAAAAAACTTAGTAGAGTATACTAAAAAGTATTTTCTTGCTTAATGATTTCCAATGCTTCTGACTGTTCATCAAATTTTTATCGGGTGCCAAAGTTATGGGCAAAAGAAGTATGCAGGTCGTAGTGGGGTTCGGCCCGGGTCGCTAGGCCCAGCCCCGTAGGCCGCGAGGGGACATAGTTAGTCGTGCGGGTGCGGACCAGCCACGAGGGTGTGGACCGACCGTAGGTCGGTGTGAGGGTGGTTTGACCTAATGGGCACCCCATGGGCAGCTTGGCCAAGAGGGCGCCGCGAGGGTGGCTCGGCCTAGAGGGTGCTGTATTGGATGATCATCCTGGCGCGCAAGGTCAGTTTGGTTCGGAAGTGTCGCGGGGGCGCGACTTGATGCGGTTTATCCTAGAGGCCTGGGTGGTGCATCCGGGCCCGTTTTGACCTGTGGGTCGCACGACCGGGGCCAGTTCGTCTGGGAGGCCAAAGCGGCTGGGGTGGCTCGGCCGGCGGATGGCGTGAGTGGTGGCGTCATTGCCTTCGTCACCATCATTGTCTTTCTTCATTCATAAGATATTCACAATGAAGATCGGTTGAGGGGGTCGGACCATGATTGATTGGCCCACACCCTCTAACTTTAGAGTGGTAGAAAAGGTCTGAAGAAGAAAATAATAACTTCAAGCTTATAAATTCTCGCAATGTTTCATTCCAAAACTACAAATGAAAAAAAGGTATGAGAAAAGGGAAAATTATTATCATGAAAATAATGCCCCTACCTCATTCATTGTTGGTTGATGTTGGCATGAGAAGGAATATGTAGATTTGTTGTGGACGATCACATCCTACGTCAAAGGAAGTTTTGAGGAAGAAATTCGAAGTCTATGTCATTCTTCGTATTCGAAGGCTATCCTCGTCGGCGTTCTTCGTCAGTGGAGCGTTCTTCATTGGGAGCTTTCTCCAAAGTTCCTCCTATTCCCAATTCCACCCAAAATCAAATGACAGACCAAGATAATAGATTACAATATATATTAATTTGTTTGAATAATATTTAAAATGGTTTAAATGTTTAAGGGGGACTTGGAAAAATTAATGTGTTGTGTCAGCACAATTAAAATTATGGAGGGTTTGAAGAGGCTCCCCCTCATTTTTTAGGGATTTGAGTGTTTCTTCCAATTATAGGGGGGTTTCAAGGGGGTTTAATCCTAGGTGTTCCCCACCACCATAACCTTTCATGGAAGGTTAAGGTATGGTGGTACCCACATTCCAACTGCAATATAGAGGTTTAAATAACAAATAAAAATAAATCTACAAAACATTATTTTTATTTATTTTATTCATGAAAAACCCAAATTCTATATTTCACTATCGACCCACTTACATCATCGTGAAAGTCTCCTTAAGAGAATACTGGCGCAATGAGTTCATCAGTGCCCTTAGTTTTCAATTCCATGCACCAGTTCAAAAGTTATAAAACCCACTCGTACATTTAGTGAACTTACCTGAACAAAACTTTAGAAATTGATTATGGGCACACCGGGCCTCAGAATCATGTGCCATCAATTTTTTATGGACTTGTAAAATTCCCATTTAATTTTAAATAAATTACATGAAAATTATAGGTCTTTAAATTCTCTCCACCTCAGGGCTCTACGTACCCATAAGCCAAAACTCAAACTAGGTAATCAAGTGGGGGTACTGAGCATGAATATGAGCCTCCTGCTCTTATGTTCTCTCCTAGAGGTTCATGTGCTACCAGAAAATGCACACCAGAGGTACTGACCATTCACAAAGGACCCGCTCCTGTCGATCCTCAATATCTACTCAAACCTCTGTAAAAGTTTTCCAATCATCAACATCCAGCTCACCGTGGTTGATGATGTGGGAATGGTCGTGCACCTATCCCTTCTCCTGAAATAAGTGGATGATGTCATGCACCCGATGCAATTGAGGTGGAATATCATAATGGTAATCATCTCACCAGAGCTGTTGAGGACATGAAAATGTCTGATGAACCTCAGAGATAACTCGCCTCCTCAGTCAAATCTCCGTAGACCTCATCGAGGTAAGACCCATATAAAGACGTGGTCTCCATCCCCGAACTCTAGAGGTCTTTGTCTTTTGTCGTAATATGATTTCTTCCTACTCTGTGTATTCATCATTCGCTCTTGGATGATATACACCTTCTCTATGGCAGCTCGTACCATCTCTGATCCCACTAGTGCTGACTCCCCTAGGTTAGTCCAACACTGAAGTGATATGAAAGGTTGCTCGTATAATGCCTCAAAAGGTGCCATCCCTATGGTGGAGTGATAATTTTTTTTGTACAAAAACTCTACCAAAGGAAAGTGATCCTCCCAGCTGTGACCAAAGTCGAGGACCCAAGCACACAACATGTCCTCGAGGGTCCGAATGGTGAGCTTAGTCTTGCCATCCATCTGAGAATGGAAGGTGGTTCTCAAAGGAATCTACATCCCTAATGCCTCCTGCAAGCCCTTAAATATTCGGGAAGTAAAATGTGCATCACGATCAGAGACAATCGTCGAGGGTAATCCATGTAACTGCACAATCTCCGATGAATAGAGGCATCCCATGCTCACTACTGAACACTGCTATATGATTGGTAGGAAGTGGGCCGACTTGGTGAGCCAATCAACGATCACCCAGAGAGAGCTGTTACCCCTAGATGTATGTGGAAGACCTGTCATGAAATCCATGATTATCCCATCCCACTTCCACTCTGGGACCTCTAAAGGCTGAACCAAGCCTACTGGTTTCTGATGCTACACCTTTAATTGCTTATAGGTGAGGCATCGAGAGACTAACGATGCTACTTCCTTATTCATTCCCCACCACCCATGATATAATCATAGGTCTTGGTACATCTTCACCACACCTGGATGTTATGATAGATGGGATGTGTGTAACTCCCTCAACACTTCTTCTGGAAGTGACACTGGTACCATAGTACGTCCTCTGAAGAAGATGGTGTGCTCCCCACCTTTATAAAATCCATCAGGTGCCTGTCCTGTGGATATCTGAGCACGTCGCGTCTCACAGTCAGTGTCCCCATGCTTTTCCTCCTTGAATCGCTGAAGAAGTCATGGAGTGATGGTAAGATACTAAAGGAAGGATCCTCCATCTCTATCCACAAAGGATATTTCTAAAGCAGCCAGCTTCCCTGTCTCCTCACCTAGTAGCTGTATACCAGATTTCATTCTGAGTGCATCTGCAACACCTTTCCCCTTCCTAAAAGTATATACTATCTTAAAGTCATAGTCCTAGAGGATCTCAAGCCAACATCATTGTCTTGGGTTCAGGTTATTCTGAGAGAAGATATACCTGAGACTCTTGTGATCAGAGTACATAGTAAAACATTCACCCATAAAATAGTGCTTCAACATATTCAAGGCAAAGACCACTACTACTAACTCCAGTTCATGGGTAGCGTAGTTCTTCTGATGATTTCTTAGCTGTCAAGAGCCATATGTGATCACTGCTCTCTCCTATATCAAGACAAATCTGAGTCCAGTCCCTGATGCATCACAGTAGACTACATACCTAATGCCTTACTCTAGAATCATCCAGATGGGGACACTAGTTAGCATCTGCCTCATCTCCTTAAATCTCTACGGGAATCTCTCCGAACACACAAAGGGTTTCCCTTTATTTGTTTAGGATGATAGTGGTGATGAGAATCTATAAAATTTTGGTACAATCCTCCTATAGTATCCAACTAGACCTAGGAAACTTTGTACGTTTGTCACACATTACGGTGGCTACCAAGCAAGTACGACCTCAATCATCACTGGATCCACTCGAACTCTAGCCTATAAGTTGACATGTCCCAAAAAGTGGACCTCTTAGATCCAGAACTGGCATTTTGAGATCTTACAATAAAGCTGATGCTATTTAAGTGTGTCCAATACTATCTATAAATGATAGGAACTCTCCTCCTCATTAGTCGAGTAGATCAGAATTTCATCGATGAATATTATGACAAAGTGATCGAGGTATGGCTGAATGATCATATTCATGAGTCCCATGAACACTTATGGAGTATTGGTTATGCAGAATGACATAACCAAGAACTCATAGTGTCTATACCAACATTTGAAGGTCATCTTCTGCACATCCTCATCTCAAACTCTGAGATGGTGATAGATTGACCTGAGGTCTATCTTCGAGAAACATCATGCCCCCTTTATCAGGTAAAAGAGGTCTTCAATCATTAGTAGTGGGTACATGTTCTTCATGTTCACCTAGTTCAGGTTCCAATAATCAACACAAAGCCTCGTGCTCTCTTCTACCTTTTTGGAAAACTTAATCAGGGATGCCCAAGGTGAAACATTGGGCATGATGAATCCCTTCCCCTGAATGTCTTCTAGCTATACCCACAGCTCACGAAGCTCTTCGGGAGCCATCTCATATGCTGGTGTAGATATTAGTGTCGTCTCGGGGTACAAGTCAATATAAAATTCCACCTCTCTACGGGGAGGTAGTCCTATGACATCAACCGGGAAAACATCCATGTACTGGTTCACAACTACAGGATAGCTCAGACTCTCTACCCCAACTACTTTGAGGGTAAGGAATCCCAAATGAGTAGTGATCAGATGCACTCTCCTCCGAGTAAGTCTATCATGCATTGAAAAAGCTTCCTTCTCACCGGTGAAGGTAAACTTGGTGTCATTCGTGAGGACACACTGCACTTTGCACCTAATATTATCAATCTGGGCATGGACTGCAGATAACAACTCCATACCCAAAATGATGTTGTAAGGCCTCGATGCCGCTACTAGGAGATCCCAGCCAGAACTCTCACCTTGAAGAGTAAAATCACAATGCTGGAACTAGTGCATAATCATCTAATCTATTCCCGTAGGTGTCTCTAGCTGTATTGATCGAGCCAAAAGCTCTGTCGGAATCTCCGAGCACCGAACGAGGTTAGTGGAAATAAAAGAATGAATGGAATCTATGTCTATTAGTACAGTACGTATGGTGGATTAAACACAGATCAGACCTCAAATCATCTTCGGAGTGCCATTATCATAATCCCCAGCTGCCTGGAGCTAAGCTCTCCCCTATCTACCTACTCCCTGTGGTCGGTGTGGACCTCCTGATAGTTGTGACCATAACATATCCAATTGTTTCCCTCCACCACCAGCACATCCAGCTCCTCTTCCGCGTCCGTCTAAACCTTGCATACCTCCTTGGTCGAATCTCTGTCTATTTCTGGGCAGTCCCTCGACCGTCTACTGATCACCCTTATGATGGGGCGGACAATCAAGATACATGTGACCATGTTCGTCACATGTGAAACACTTCCTACTCTTGGAATGTCTATCTCTGCTCCTGGTTCCCCACACAACTGATCCTGAGTCAAGCGGTCATACACCTGTAGGTCTGGTCCTCTTGGACTTCTGTGACATCTGTCTAATTCCAGTTGCAGAAAACTCAGCTATGTGCTTACTTGTGGTGGAACTCACTGCGGGAGACTACTCAACAAGGGAACTCTCCACTAGGATGACTCTCTCTAACACCCCTGCCTATGTTGGAATGCTGAGTGAGATCATCGGTGCTCTGATATCCCATCTGAGTCCCTGATCGATGTTCTGGGCCCTGAAGAATGGCTCCCTCACCATATCGTTGGATTAATGTGAGAGGTCTATAAACCTCATTGAGTAATGAGCTACAGTCATGCAGCCCTGATGCAGATGTAGTAACTCTTGAATTCACACTGTGCGATGAGTCGCTGGAAAAAACTCTGCACAAAATAGTCTCTCAAAGTCTACCTGGATATGCGTCATCTCGTAATGGACCTGGAGTTTCAAGCTCCAACATCTGCCCACTACTGCCTATAGAAGGCTTGTATAAAGAATCACCATGAGGTATGCTGGTGTCCTTAGAAGCCGTAAAAATCTCACCCCAGCCTCCAGCCAATCCTCAGAAACTTGTTTTCCATCTCTCCCCTGAACCTGGGTGGCCTCTGGCGCTGGATCCCTTGCAATGCGCTCAAGAGGAGTGCGTAGATTGCTGTTGGTGATGGTGGCATCGGTGGACCAACGAGGTATAATACCACTGCTACCTCGGCTGGTGCCTATACTGGAAGAGGGCCATGCATTGAGGTCTTGTCCCTCGGTGAGCTATCAGTGCGTACAACTCTTGGAACTCTATATGACTGTCTGCGTGGAGGCATCCTGAGAAGAAACAGGTGCACTATGGTTAAATGTTATGCCTTGTGTGCTGTCATAGTGAGATTAATTAAAGAAAAATTTTAAAAACACACACACAATCAATGTTTTCATGCACTGAGTTAGAAATTATAAGTCATGGTCCTGGTGTATTGATATGTTGGCCACCACACCAACACTAGACTCCCCGAACTAAAAACCACACTCACTACCCTTAACACAATTGCTTCATAGAAAATAATGGTCGAAGTCCTATGTTATGTAGTAGAAACGATTGATCTGATTCCAATTTGTCACGACCCATCCCCTGGAACCCATGCCGTGACTACCCCAAGACTACCTTCTATAGACCAGTGGCTGGCGACTAGCACTAAAGGCGTAATTCCTTAAATCTAGGAAGTCATTGTTTTTATAACTTGCAAACACACAAAGAAAGATACGAACATGGGTAAACTGTATAACCAAAATAGTTCTGAAAGTAAAAGGGGTCAAAATAAAATCCCAACAGTAAGGGTACAAGAACAATTGAAAACAACACATCTGAAGAAGAAGAAAGAAAATCATCTACTAGGTCGTCTACTGGGATTCATAACTGAAGGGTAGGTATAGATAGAATCCTCAACACTCTGTGTCTGTTTGTGTCCTCCACATACCGACATGATGTATGGTCCAACTCTAGGCACCGTCCAGTCCTGGTACACTCATCCTTAGTCAGTGATGCCCATCATCTGCAACTAACACAACAAGGTGAGGGCATAGCCTGTGCAGGGGTGTGTATAACGATAATCAGTAGGGACCCCGAGACCCTTAAGGTCTCACAAAATCCAACAAGGATAAACCACAAAGTTTGAAATAAACAGGTAACCTTAATTAGGTATATGTCAATACCTTTATATAAGAAATCATGTGATACTTCTCAATCCTGAGGAAAACACAGAAAAACTAACTCAGTAAAACCGAGATTTTATTCCAGGGATAATATCAAGTAACATCACCATTAACAGTGTTGAAAACCTAGGCTACTAGAGAAATATTCTTTTTCCAAGTACAGTAGGACTTCCATGACACCAAGAGAACTTTCCTACTAGCCTTGGACATCTGAGATACTCTACTTGTCGAGTACCGTGGATCTATCACGTCCACAAGTGCGCTCCCTACCATGGGTTTGCTGTGTCACCAAGAGCACTCTCCCTTGTTGCATGGTGAGGCACTCATCTTGTCGAGTACTATTGGTCTACTATGTCACACAGAGGTTCTCACCATTGTGGGACTACTACAACACCAAGGATCTCCCCACCAGGCTAGTAGAGTCACTCCGAGTCAATACTATCAACAGTCATCTGGTCTCAGCAAATTGCAAGGTCTTTGCACTATGTTCACTCATCTTTGGGAAGATCCAATCCACGAGCTACTTGTCAATAGTACAAATATCAATAAGTCCCATGATAATGTACCATAATGTTCTTCCACATTATAGTGGTTTCAATGCAACATACGAAACATCAATAGGTTTCCCGGTCTTTGAGTTATTAGCATTTTAGTCCTAGGGGCCCGATTGGATTGGGGATCAATGAAACCTGATTGTTTCCCATTTCAAAAAAACATAGTGGAGTATACAAAAAGGTACTATCTCACACCACGATTTCTACCGCCACTAGATGTTCATCAAATGGTCATCCTGTCACAAGGTTATTCCCAAAAGAAGTATATGGGTCTTAGTGGGCCTAGGTTTGGTTAGACCCAGTCGGACCGACTCGACCTGACCCATTGGGGCCGGCCTGTTGGGATCGGCTTGGAATACTGGGCCCGGCCCAACAGGCTGCGAGGGGCATGGTGAGCCGTGAGGATGCAGACCGGCCGCGAGGGCACGGACCGGCCACGAGGGTGCGGACCAGCCATGAGTTGGCGTGAGGACGTTGCGACCCGATGGGAGCTGCGTGGGTGGCTCAGCGCAGCGGGCGCCGTGAGGGTGGGTCGGCCTAGGAAGCGAGGATGGTTCAGCTCGAAGGGACTATGGGGGTGCAGCTCATAGAGGCATGGTTCAAAAGTAGGGGTGGCGCGGCCGGGGCTGGTTCGGCTAGTGGGCGGCGTGACTGAGGCATGTTCGGTTGGGAGGCTGGAGTGGGCAGGGCGGCTCGACCAGTGGAGGGGGCATGGGTGGCACCGTTGCCTTTGTCGTCTTCATCTTCTTCCTTCATTCTGAAGATCACCAAAAAGCTGATCAGTGGAGGGGGTCGGGCCATGTTATTTTGGCCCACTCCCTTCACGTTTAGAGTGGTAGCAAAAGGCTCAACAAGAAAAGAAGAACTTCATTCTTGTAAATTCCCACAAGGTTTCATTCCCAAACCGCAAATGAAACCAATGTAAGAGAATAGGGAAAAGTATTATCACGCAAATAACCCCTACCTCGTTATTTAATGGTTTATATTTGAGCAAGAATGCGTACGTCTATTCGTTGTAGACGAACACGTCCTATGTCGAAGGATGTTTCGAGGAAGATAGTCGAAGTCAAGGTCGTTCTTTGTAGTCGAAGGGGTTCCTCATTGGTGTTCTTCATCGCTTGAGAGTTCTTCGTTGGGTGCTTCCTCCCAAGTTCCTCCTCTCTCCAGTTCCCCCAAAAAACAAATGGATTCCCAGGATAATATATTATAATATCTATTATGTCATTGGTATAATATTCATAAATTTTTAATTCATTTATGGGGAGTTGGCACAATTAATACGGTTCGTTGCCACGATTAAAATTGTGGAGGTGTTGAAGACCCCCCCCCCCCCACACATTTATTAGGGAGTTGAGGGTTTCTACCAATTAAAGGTGTATTTCAAGGGGATTTAATCCCGGGTGGTCCCTGCCACAATAACCTCTCATGAAAGGTTATGGTTCGAGTGATACCTACCACCATAACCTCTCATGGGAGGTTAAGGTCTGGTGGTCGCCACTTCCCATCTTCCATATGTAGGTTTAACAGAAAAATAAAAATAAATCTACAATACTTTATTTTTATTTTATTTATTCATAAAATGCCCAAAATCATACTTTCACTCTCGACCAACTATCAACGAGGTGAAAGTTTCCTTAAGAAAATACCAGTGATGCGAGTTCAACGGTGCATTGGTTTTAAATTCTAAGAACCTATTCAAAAGTTATAAAAACTTGATCATACATTTAGTGAACACAACCGAACAAAACATCAAAAATTGATTCCAAGTGCACCGGGCCTCTGGATCACGTGCCGTCAATTTTCACGGGCTCGTAAAATTCCAATTTATTTAAAATAAATTACATGGTAATTCCAGGTCTCTACACTAACCCGGCTGAAAATGGTTTCATTCATTAATTTATTCACATTTAAGCATACCATGAGTGGCTAAACCACCGAGGGGTTGGGATTGAGAGTAGGTGTATCTAAAAATATCTAAATCATAAATTAAATATTTTGGTAACCTTATGGTTTAGTAATCAATATAAATAATAACTGTAAATCCCATTAATTAAAAAAATCTCTATTCATATGATATTTAAGTGAATAACTATATCCTTATTGGTGGGGATTACGATTTGACTAATATCGCATGATACATTATACCTTTTAAGATAAACACAATTTGTATAGGATGTCACTATCTACCAATAATGGAACAGTTACCTCCGAAGTAGAACTTGGAGACATGAACAAATTCATATATATACCAATTCTTTCTTCGTATCCTAAACCGTATGATCCTACAATAATTATAACTAATGATCATCCTTCCTATAGAGATATGAAATAGATCCCAATAACTCTCACATTATTAATTCAAATTTCAACCAAAATAGATCAACTATTTTAAAAAACTAAAGAAAATGTAAAGGGACTCATATTCCAAAGGGACTTAAGCGATTGAATATAATAATCTAGTTATACTACCAATGGTATTTACCTCGAAAATTATCTATACTACACATTGTAGTAAGTGAAGTTCACAAAAACATTCAAATTATAATATGATCATAGCCTATGGGAATTCTATGATGCATGCAAGCTCCTTAGCCACCAACTATTGAATGTATAAAGTCCATGTCCACTATTGTTTATAAAAAAACTTAGATATTTAAAGCAATCATTGTGATAGCATGATTAACAAAATAATCATGTTGGGATTAGACTTATAAAGGGATGTCCGACTGACTATACATAATTCTTCCTAATATATACCTTTGAACAATTGACTTATAAATGGAAAGGGTCTAACAGATATAACCAGGATGTCTATAATAGAGCCATATATTTATATATAGTGGTATAAAACGTGTACCCATGGTTTTCATGCATAAATGGTAATAAAATATGATCAATGGTGTTACCTAGGTATCCACATCTAGGGGTTAGAAATATAGGATCGAAGTGGAATCTTGGAATCTTTAACCTTAAGAGGTCATTCCTGCTCATAGTACAGAAACCCTAAATCATATAATAAAGGAACTATGTGTAGTCCAATTGGTACACCATAGGTATTCCACTATAATAATATCTACTTGAGTACATGTATCATTTTCAGTGTGTCTCTTGAAAATCACGACTGGTAGAAAAAAGGATAATCTTAGCCACCTCTAGTCTTTTGACATTAGCTGAACCCATGTAGTGTATCTAAGGGATTGTATATTTAAAATCTTTTTAGTGGATCATAAATACTATGTTGATGCATTCAAATATAAATAATACATTTTCTATGTTTCATGGTTGGAAACAACCTTGTGAAATTTCCCAATGATTTAGGGTAGTTTCCTCTCGGTGTATAAATAATTCCCTCTAGATTCAAAGGATTTTCAATTTAGACCAAACCAATAACAAGAAAAAGTCCCACAATAGCAATGTGAACCAAAATCATATTGATATAATCAATTAAATATGATAATAATTCATTTTCATTCACATTACATAAATAATTCAAGTCCAAACCTTTCTATTTGGAAATAAAAATGTTATTCAAAATTTCATTCCATAAATCCTTTTATTCTAATTTAATATGATCCAATATTTACAAGTATTCATATTTAAAAGAGGCATTTAAACCATATTAATGAATCCATTACCAAGATAATGTCAAACCCCACACACGAGTGTGTGTTTGAACCATTTCAATATAAAAGGGCACAAAGGAATAAGAATGGAACACCCAAGTATTAGATCAAGATGAGGTCCTTTTCCTTAAACCTAAGAATGGGGTCTAATAGAAAATTTACATCCAAAATTAAAATACAAATTTAAGGAAAATAATATTCAAGGTCAAATCATTGGTGAAACCCGTGTGTTGAACTACAAATAAAATTATGAAATAATGAAATATGATGGAAAATACATAGAAAAAATACCTACAAGTTGTAGAGGATTAGTCATCCAATATAGTCCCTTGGTTTTTTCTGAATAGGTTGTTAATGGAGGAATAGATTAATACAGTGAAAATAGGGAACATTAGATCACAAAAAATTGCACATAATAAGGAAGGATAAATGATAAGTGAATATACCAAATCACAACACATATCCATGTCGATCCTACATGGCCAACACCGTTTTAATCAATGTCTTTATAGAATAGAATTACATGATCCTATGAGAGATCCCTAGAGGAGCTCATATAGTGGTCGACAGAAATGTGGAAGGAGGATATCAATAAAATAAATGGGTAGTTCTCTTTTTATAATCAAAACCATAACATATTTTAGATGTGAATATATTTTACCTCATCAAAATCTCTAGGTTTACCTCATGAAAAAACAATATATGCAGCTTAAGGGGATGGCTAGACCAATTCACATGATGAATTGAGTACACAAGGCTAAGTGGTTTTATATCATGTTATAGATATATAAATGTTTTAAAATTACTAGATTTTGTGTTAGTATTCTTGGAAAATTTAAATGTTTATTTACAAAATTATAATTAATATAATTACATAAGAAAATTCCTTTTCAAAAAATTCATTAATAATTTAATCTTATGTATTATTATAATTATTAGATTAATTTATGAGACCTAAATTTATTTTTCAATGGATTATAGAATTGATAATAATAATAAAATTGGTATCTTTTTAATGAATGATGATTTTATATAATAAATTATATTCATCATATTTAGGAATTTATTTATAAAAAGTGGATTACTTTTTTTAAATATACACCTAAAAATTTGATCGGTGACATTTTGATAATTTTTTAAAATAGATGAATTGTTCATGAATTGTGAAATACAATAATTTACTTGATGTTACATTATATGATAAATACATGAATATAGGAGTCATGGATGATGTATCCATACATTATATCAAACCATCCTTCACTATTTACTTTATATAGTTATATAAATAAACAATATTTATGGTCTCAATAAAAAATAATAAGGTAATGAATATAATAATCAATGACACACTCTCCTCACCCTATAAATATCACCCCTCACCACCCCTTCTTATAACACCTTCTAAGAAAAATATATTGTTAATATTATAACCTATTCAATTCCAAAGACACTTCCATATATCACTTATAAAATTTTACAAAAAAAATCCAATTAAAATTTCATTATGAGGTCTTTCAAGGAGGTGATATTCAAGAGGTAACATTTTGAAAAACATCTTTAAATTTATTTTCATCTTCTAACTTATGATAACATACTTCATACTTATAATAATAATAACTCCAGTATCATTTAGATTCTATAATTTTATATTTCTAGTGGAATATCATCTATCCTCATCTTCTTTCATATCCCGAAATTCAAACAAATGAAACCATTCTAAAAATTATGGGGGTTAACTATCTCTGTTGATGGGGATTTTTTGGTTTTCTATAGCACCTTCATGGATAGACATTAAACCATTATAATTAATAAATCATAAATTAATGTATATATAATAACATATTTTTCATTCTAGAACGAAAATATAAACATAATATTTAATAAAACTAAACCAATCTATGAAGGTCGTAAAAACTGATAATGATGAACTGGGCAATTATCATTACAATTTTATCAAATTAATCATCCTCATACAAGAAGAAAAAATATATACGTCACCATTTAAACGTATTAAATCTAGTAACTAATATATAATTTCACTTGTTTTGAATTATTTTAATTTTATAAGAACATATATAATAATAAACTAGTGAATGGATAATGAGTCCATGAAACAACCTCTCATAGAACGATGATATTTATCCTTATAACTCATAAATATTTACATTAAATGAACATAAAATAATATAATAAAAATTATATTTAGAATATATTATGAATTAAAATTTTAATTAATATAGTTCTATTTTCTAGTATGTTACATGTAATTGATGAACACATTCAGTAATAAGGTAATGGATATCTCCAAACCCCCATTTTTTCCTTTTGGTTACACATTACATATATTACACCAATTTATTTCAACATTCATATTATACAATTTTTATAAATTCGGATTATATTTTTGAAAAATATGTATGTATTTCAATTCCTTATTCTTGGATGGGTAAATACATGTTTTAAAAACACTCCTTAATTACTCTCGATATGCAAGCTTGATTAAAGGGAACATCTCCATTTCTTACCTAATTACAAGTAAAATTCATTAAATATTTTATCAGATCAATATTTTTATAAAATCATTCATTTTATAATGAATTTAAATTTTATATAATTTTTTGGTTTTATATAAAAAAATTCTTCATTTGTCGTCTTTAAAGTATTTTTAATCTATTCCCTTAAACAACCCTAATGTGGATCATTTGTAAAAAAAATTAAACCTTATTATTCAATTATTAAATATTTTGGGACAAAAATTTTCATGATAAAATATTATTTTTACATTATGATTATCTAAAAAATGATTTAATTCCATTTTCATGGATACCATTTAGATGAACCATTTTTTTATTCTATATGACATTATTTGGAAACAAATTTATTTCCATGGATTACCCTTATGATTATTCCATAGGTTTTATTTATTTATGTGTCACATATATTCGTTTACATGTTATGATGGGTGTTCTTAGATAGTAAAAAAAATGAATTTGGTACTGTTTTAGTCACATGATATTTCATGAATGCGATTAAAGAGTAAACATAATATATTATCGGACTTCATCTGCTATGTGATACAATATTGGAAGTTAGCATTGACTAATGTTTATCTATTATTATATGATTATTCAACATAATTATATTTCCATGTTCATATGATTCAATGATATATTTTATATTCATATATATGATTATTAATGATCCTTTTATTTTACGTTATCATGTTATGACATCTAACTCATGTTCCATGATTAATTCCCATCTCTAATATAGTACAAGGTTATTTAGATCTACTTATTTGTCTATGTATTACATGGGTTGTCCTATTAACATATAGTATCTTAAATATAGTTAGGAGAACATTATAATTATTAATAAAATATATGATTACATTCATTCTGTTTTTCTATTTACGTAACTATTCATTCAAATAGACTATAACTATTGATAAATGGATATTAATTCATTTATAATTATGATTAAAATTATGTAAAAATATCTATAAAATAATTGATACACTATAGTTAATATCATTGAATGATCTAGTCATTATTTTGGGTATTATCACAATAAAACATTCTAAGGAACCTTAGGGATAATTCTATCACCATGGATAACCTAGATTTAAAAATAAGGAACTAGAAGATAAGATATAATGTCAATTTATATGAAATTTCATTTATGTTCATAGTTTTCTTTTTATATTCTCATTATCTAATTATTCAATCACTATAATTATACATTATTTATGTTTCATAGATAATTTTGGAAAATATGAGAACCCATCAAATGATCAATTAGATAGGAAATGTGACGACTGTAAAAATGGGTTGCCAAGCCCGAGGTGAATGGCATTATAGAACAAACTGACAGTGCTGGATAAATTGGAAGAAGTTATGAATATTAACTTGCATTGCATGAAAATACATCCTACTCCTAAGAACAGTCTTTTATTGGTTGAATCATTTATTGATAATGATCTCATATCTTTACAAGATCTTATTATTACCTCTTCATTGAATAATAGATAAACTATATTAATAAGATATTATATATTATTAAATTCACTAATTAAAGCAACACCATGTTGTTTGTCTATAATTTTTATGGATAATTTTATCTATGTTAAAAAATGATAAAAAAAAATTTTATAGGGTAAATGTATTACAAAGTTTGGGAAGGAATGAATATAATATTTTATTCTTAATATTTTCATTGAACTCTATATATTATGATTTAGAGGTAGTTCCATAGATTGAAGGAAAAGGAATAAAAATATATCATGGTGTATGAGGAGAAATTTAAAAGGATTACATGAAATTCCTCAATATTTTTCATGAATATTATAATTATATTAGATTGATTTATTAGTGGTGAAAATATGAGTCAATTAAAGCTTTTGTGATTTGAGACTTCCATGGCTATAATGATATTTTATAGCCTTCTATAAAGGATGAGATGGATAATGGTGATCCATGTGGTCTCATGGGTTTGGAGATAAAAATAGAAAAATTCAGTTTCATATGGGAGGATTAACAGATAAATATCCAGATGGAAAGAAAACACATTATACCCCATGTCAAAATTGTGGGAAGAATCATCCCTGGAACTTTATAAAGGTATTTCAATGATGATTCAAATGTGGAAGAGTGGGGAATCAGAACAATTATTGTTGAATGGATTTGGAGAATCTAACTAATGTGGATTAAAAATTGAAGTATTATATCAATACTCTAGATTAGTTTCTGAACATCAAATGAGATAGATAATATGGGAGATAATTCTATAATACAATGGTTTTTAGAGAAAATCAACAATATCCACATCAATGGAATCACAGAAGGTAATATGCTATCACGATTATTGAGGTGGATCCCAAAATTCCTATAGTGACAGGTATAGTGTTTACATATTCAATAATAGATGACAACTATTTTGTTATGTTTATATTCAATTTTTTATATCCTACATGATAAGTAGAATTATTTATTCACCACTAAAAAATATATAGTTTGATTTATCTATGAGAAAAAAATTAGGAAATTATTTCACATAGTGTATATAAATTCTCCCAACTGAATATTTGTGGAAAAAACCTCTTATAAAATATAATATTACTTTCATTGGTGGAGTTTTCTACTGTATTGATCATGTATTGGCTATCATTATACAAATACAACATCAAATGTAGGGAAATGGAGATCAATCTTTAGATCCCAAGGTATACCCCAATTCATTAAAATTTTAATGAGGAGGTTGAATCTCATTTAGAATCATCATCTCAATTGTGGATATTATTTCCTTTTTAGCAATCAAATCTAGGGAAAAGTATTTATACAATGATAGGATAATGCTCAAAGGCTATCCCATTGAGAGGGACTACATTGATGTGTTTTGTGAATAATTTCATGGTCTTTTTCTAGATTGATTGGTTTAGTTCAAAATAAATCTTATAAATATATCTCTAACCATATCTAAGACTCTTGGAAGGATGTCCATGATTGAGTTGGTGGAATTAATGAAGTATTTTACACATGAGTGCTTCACCGTTGGGTGATCTAGTCCTCTTCATCAACAATAAGGTTCCATCAATGTTCTGCAACATTGATTATCCTGATCTAAAAAATCATGAAAAAAACCTGTATCCCCTACCACAAAAAGATTTATTTTTTATCATATACATGCTATTAATAGTTTCTATAAGGTAGAACTCTAGTTATAATATCACAACTTAAAGGTGATGAAAGAATCTATTCCCAATATTTTATTTTGAATGATATATGGAAACTATGGGTTTTTAATTATTCCCTCCTGAGAAACTAATGATCTAAAAATATTCATGGACATAATGAATAAATAATTTAGATATT
The DNA here is from genome assembly GCA_963277665.1 of Viscum album. Taxonomy (NCBI): domain Eukaryota; kingdom Viridiplantae; phylum Streptophyta; class Magnoliopsida; order Santalales; family Viscaceae; genus Viscum; species Viscum album. The sequence continues at coordinate 1,702,387,833 of OY728138.1, read as the reverse complement.
ACCTAAATTTTTTTATTGTAGTATTTATAGGTGATATTCAGATATACTATAAGATAATGGAGGAATATGAGGGTTTTTTGAATATAAAGATAAAGACATGACTGACACATAAGCTATATAAAAATGTATATTAAATGTTTGTTATAGATTGAGGATGTATCATTCTTGTGACATGTTATCATTTGAAAATATATATCTATAGAACCATCTAAAATAATTAATATTGATTAGTGGCCTAGACCGGTATATGTGAAGAAGATCCAAATTTTCATTAGTATACCATGGTATTACTTGAGATTTGTGAGGAACTTTTCATGATTTTCATACCCACTAACTAAGAAGACTTGGAAATGATTATTTTTTTTCTATAGCAGTGAATGCAAAGACCGTTTCAAATAGTTGAAAAATATTTTTAGCATTGCATAAGTACTTACACTACCATTAAGTGGGAAACACGTTGTGGTATATAGTGATCATTCAACGAATGGATTAGGATGTGTAGTTTTGAGAAACGATAATGTAATAGCCTATATGAAAGTGTAGTTTAATGGTAATATGAAAGAATATCCCACACATGATTTGGAGTTGGTTGTTGTGATCTTCAAGATGAAAATTTGGAGACATTATATCTACTAGGATAATTGTGAGATATAGATTAATAATAAGAGACTTAAATATATATGAACAGAAAATTTGTCTCATATCATAGAATATGGTTAGAGATCGTAATGTATTATAACTACTCATTCAACTATCTTCATGGAAATGAAAATAAGGGGGAATATTATTTATATAGAAAAGATCATATATATTTATCAATGAGGAGAATTTAAAAGGATCCAATATTATTATCAAATAAATGGTTGTTCAAGAGAATATTATAGGAAGGTATGTAATAATTCCTATCAAAAATTATTCATCAACCATCACTTTTATAGAATATAATGCATTCATAAAAAAATTATGTGTAAATTTTAAAAATATAGGATTCTATAAGAAAAGGGATATCCCCATAGTTTAAAAAATGATGAAGAAGGAGTTGTATGATTCGGTCCATGACAATTTATAGCATTTTATCTGGAGATAAAAAATATATTATGAACAATGAACATAGATAAAATTTATTTATTCACCTATAGAGCACAAATATGTATCAAGATCTATGAGAGTAGTATTTGGGGTAATATATGTAGAAATTTATGACTAAATATACATAAATGTGTCTAGTATATAAGAAAGTGAAGGCTAAAAAAATATATAAGCATATGATACCACCACTACACATACATACATAGAAATAGGAAATTACAATATGTATATTTTCACAAATGATCTGAAAACATATTGAGGAAACAATTCTATATGTGTCATTGTGGAGACTGGTCACATAATTTTGATTCCAGAGGACATCTAAATGGACCAAATTTCATGCATACAAATCATATATGTGGCAAGGCCATATGAAGTAAAATTATTGATTATGTAACACCCCAGGTAAATAAAGAATATGAAATTATTATATTTATCTATATTTTTGAATAAAATTTTAATATTAATTTAAAGGGAATGCTATGGTCCATGGCGTACCCAATATGCAACAACGAGTGTCTTTGAAATCTTACGTTGCACTCTAATAATAAAATAATATTATTTTAAATGGTAGTTAATACATATCCGTTGTATTAGCAGGAATGAATATAAATAACTAAAATATGATTATTTATGTTTGTAAATTTTTTTTACATTTATCCAATAAAAGATAAAGGCTTAAAATAATAATGGAATTCAATCTTAAGCATAATTACCCTAATATTCACTAAAAGGTTGATTTATCACCTTTTGATGGAGAACCCTCATTAAAAATAGTTTTGGTCACTCTTGTACATTATATTTGACCAAATAAAATCTTTCTTTAGAATCGGGACCTCAAAATTTACTTTGTGTAACTTTTTTGTATTTTTCTGATAAAGTTTAATTTTTAATGAATTGTGAAAAAATGTTGTATTTTAATTCACATCCTCTTTTTAATCTAATTTATTTGTATGATTATATTATCTTCTTATTTTTTAAAGTTAAATTAGAATATATTTTTACCATATAATCCAACGGTGGTCATTGGAATTAATCTCACTTTGAAATTGGACTTAAACTAGTGTCAATCTTTTAATAGATATTTTTTCTTAAAAACTAGCTATTTGTTTTGACAGCAGGAATTAATTATTAAATTAATTAATGAAACTTATATGTTTTTAATTTTTTAATATAGACATCATTTTTGAATTTTGAATATCAAATATAGCTTAGGGCGCTTTTTTGGTATTTTTCTGAAAAACTTCAATTTTTGATGAATAATGAAACCACTAAGTGGTAGTTAAAAAATGATTTTTCGTTTAAATGAAACTTTACCACTTCTTTATTTTGATTTTAAAAAATTTGACATACACGGTTGTCATTAGGATGTAAAATTTGGTTCAATGGGATTAAAATAATTTTTGGTGAATAGTAACTTTTAAGTTTTATTAATCGCGATTAAAGGTAATTAGTGTAATTTAAGGTAAATATAATGTTTTAATAATATGACATTACCTTGACACATGTCCTACCCTTATTTTATGGGTCATTTCCGACCAATAAAATCCATGGGTCAACTTGGGGACCCCATTGAGCCACTTTGGTTGGAAAATGACATTAATAACTTTTTATTTAAAGTTAAAATTAATATGTTTCAAACATGTATTATTTTACTAAAAAAAATTTACATGGGGTTATAAAAGTCATATTTTTTACTATAAATATTCATTATAAAGATAAAAAAAATTCATACATCATGATATTATTTTTATAATTTTTAGACATTAAATAAATTAAATTATTTATGACACCATGATGATGCAGTGATTACCTCATTATTTATCGATTTAAATGAAATGAAATGATAATGTAAACTCTAAGACCTAAACTTGTCAAAAACCTATTTGATGGGTTTTTTAGAACTATTATCACCTTATACTTGAAATATATAATTTTGGGACCTTTGAAATCCGAAAATCATTTTATAAAAAAGTAAAAGTTTATAACATTCCAAGAGTGCCCCTCCTCTCCTCTTATAAAAGGCCCCAACCTCTACCACCTTACCCACAACTCTGAAGCCCTTGTCTCGGCCAAAACCTACCCATTTAATCTCTTAACATCCCTCTCTTAATCATTTAAGCCTCACATTTTTCAGAATGCTCTTCAAGAAACACTTTTGGTTCAAACAAAGAGGAGTTACCCGATTTTAAGGTAATGTCTTCACTTGTTTTCTTTTGTTTTATTTTGTTTCTCCAACCCTATAAACTCATTTTATTTCTTTATTTTGCAACAAAAAAGTATATTCAATATACTAGTATGTTTTTATGTGAAGGATTCGAGCTACACTTACACAAACCTTCATCTAATGGTTAAAGAACATATTGTTTCTGTTGATGGCGAATTTCTACCTCACGAAACGATGATTGTTCAATCTTATCTTAACACCTTTCATGGTGTCCATTATGATGTCACTATATTTTATATATGATATATATGGTATTTATGTATTCTATATGCTTATTAATTTTATATTTAAAACATTCCTTTATGCTTTTCATGTTATGTAAATGTGATAATTTCATATGAGGAAGTGTGGACTACCGCCCCTCAAGTGATGTGACTCGTTCATGCAATACATGGAATGTATATAGAATGAAATTAATGAACAAATGTGACCTATATAACATATATATTATAGTTTTATTATAATATATATATCTATCAATTATTTTTAATTCCATTAATATGACAAAGAAATGAAAGTAGCGTTCATGCGTACGTACGGCCTACCGTCTCCATGAACGGTGCATTTCATTTATTTTTATCTCAAAATGTTATGAAGTAGTATAAAATTAATATTTACTCGATATATATGATATTTAAATCATTAATACTATTCTGGAAATGTTTTACTTATAACTACATGGACAATCATTTTCAAACAAGTTCACTTTTGACTCATGTACCAAACATCAACAAAAATGTTTGATATGAACTCACATTATTAATAAATTATTATAACAATATAATATGTGATATGCAATGAATAATAATATTTAAAAGAGTTCCTTAAGCAATTATAAATTGAACAATGTTTATTTTTCATGAATATAAAGAAACAAACAAGACAAGTCAGACTTGAGGTACGAGATCCTGCCTATATCTTTCTTTTTAAGTACTCCCTTTTATGTCATTTCTTTTAATCTCATATTTATTATGTTTGGGGATGTTATTTTATATTAATTATTACGTAATTTTTATGTCCATATTACGAGAGACCCTATTTGATCTCATAAATCCATTTTTGGATTTCTTAAGTGGCGCCGTTAGGCTGCCGAGTTTTCGTAAGGGATTTTGCATCTCACTTTTATTCCCATGAGATTTATGCTACATTTGCCACCATTTCTTTTTAGTGGTGTATGTACTTCCCATTATTCTACTCTTTGTGTTATATAATTTCTTTTATGTGTATTTACATCAATGTTGTATAGTCCTTCTTTCATGTGGTGTACGATTCAAAAGTTACCCATGTTGATAAGGAAACCTTTCACCATCCTCTTTTTAAAAGACTTCTTTTGTTATGTCTTTTAATTCGCATAATATTGTGTTGGGATATGTTCTTCTATATCCTTATTGATGTAAATTATATGTCCAGGTGATGAGATACCATTTTATCTCTCATCAGCTCATTTTTTTGAATTTTAAAGTGATGCCATTAGGCTGTCAAGATTCTGTAAGGGAACTTCTTAACCCACTTTCAATTATTTGGGTTAAACATCTACTTCATGATTTTATTATGCCAATGTTATGTGTGGAATCTCTATGTTGTAATTTCCAGAAACCTTTTTGTGGATATACTATTTCTACACATAATCATCTCATTGATAAATTCTTACGTCATTTAGACGAACTTTTACTGGAAATCAAAACTCAATCCCATTTCATTGAGTTAAATATCCATGTCAGTGGTTTTGTTTTTCCAAGATTATGTGTAAATGACCTCTGATTGTTTTAAACTTACTATCCACTTATTTTTGGTGTATTCATATTTGTCACACATAATCATGTATTTTATTTATCCTTAATCTAAGGATACTGACATTGTAAGGGACTTCATCTCAATCTCCTTTCATTGAGGCATATTTTGTTTTATACACTACTTTCTTTTATATGGTGCGTAATACCCTTTGACTTCTATCATTATTCGAAAGGAATCTTTTCTATACGATGCATTTTACTAAATGAAAAAAGTATGTTTCTATTTAACGTACTCGGTGACAATGACCTTTCTGCTGCCGCGAGTATTATTTGATCTTTGGCTTCCTCAACAAGCCGTTATATTTTTAAAAGTAAATAAATACCATATAATCTTTTTGGTATTGAAAATGGATTTGATAATGTATTTTTTATGTCAATATATTTGAGTGATATATTGTGCTTGAAATATGGAAATGTTTTCTTTCCTTTATAATTGTTTTATGTGCTATGATTTTATAATGGTACTTAGACATTTGACGGATGGTTACATGATAAACCATATGACGGGTGGTGCTGTGAATACCAGGATGGGTGGTTACGTTATATCCTCTAATGACTTGGGTATGGAAGTTGGCCGTATGTATATTCCATTAAGTTATATGTGTGGAAGTCGAGCATATGGTTATTCCACTTAAGTATATTTATGTCCCAAATTACCTTTATATATTATGTGTTCTTTATGTGGGTTTTATGGTAATATTTTGGTTACAAAAGGGTAAGTAATGGTATTTTATTTAGTGAAGTGTTTTTACTACTTCATAAAGGTGAAAATTATTACTTTGGTAAATTATTCATGGTTTACTTGTTGTTTTGAAAATCTAATAGTTTTTCTTCTTTGTGTATCATTTACTGGGCTTTTTATGCTCATCCCAAGATTTTGAAATGTTTTCCACAGGACTTAAAGATGAATATGGTCAAGGATGGGATCAAGGAAAGACTTTCTATCTAAAACATGGAACTAGACATGTTTCTTTTTAATAGTTTTTATTTTATGGAAACTTAGTAGAAGTGTCTATTATGTAATCTTTTGAGATGTAATAGTTATGACCTAATTCTCTAAAACTCTAAACCTGAAAATATCCTCTATGTGAATTATTCATTTAATTCATGATTATGTAATGTTTTAAGTCCGGGTCCTTATAGTTGGTATCAGAGGTTGGTTTAGATAACTTTAGAGGTTAGGGTATTCTCTAAGCATAAGTGAAATTACCATAATGGTTAGGATTTCAGAAAGAGCACTAGTTTTAGATAAAGTGAACGAGTAAGTATATCTTAGTGTTTATCTTCCTCATTAGTACATGATGGTTTTGTTGATATACTCACACTGACATTTCTGTTTTTAGTAAATGGATGGATCTAGCAGGCACCAAAGTGACAATGGGTTTGAAGGAAACGGTGGTAGTTCTCTGATTAAGAGACTGGATGAAATGGGGAATTCAATGAGGAATCTCGGGTTTGTTCTAAACCAACTATCAAGGAGTCATGATCAACCACTTGAACCTTGGAGAGTTCTCTAATGCACCATGTACGAGATGACCAACTCAATGTGGAAGTTCATGTAATAATTATAAATGTATCCATTAGGGTTTATATGATCCTTACTTTTGAGGTAATTAATGGTTACTATGTGTTATGATGGAATATGAACGACATTAGATAAAAATGATGTTAAATTATATTATGGTTATTTTTGAAGGTTTTATCATTTTTTGGGGAATTTTATAAGAATTATATAGTTTTGGAAAAAGGACAACATGCAGACCGTGTGACAACCCGTCGCTTCGGAAAAAGGTGTGAGAATCGAACCCACAACCAAAGTGCGACTGGTATTTATCGCCTACCACTGGAAAACATGATGTCCCTGGTTAGTTTGACTAAATCATTTTAGTTGTATTATTTTAGGAATCAATAGTATGTTTATTTTGGGTTATCTAGGGAAATGATTAACCTATCATGGAGGATATGTGATTAGGTTAATTACTTTTCAATATGAGACTTTAAGAGAAACTAATGTTATTTGGAGATAAATGTGAATTTTTACCTTGGAAGACTATGTGATTAAATCCTTAAAATATTTGGGTTTAAATCTTAGTTTGGTTTAATTTTAATAATTTTATGGACAAATTGTTTATTGAATGGTCTTTGTTGAACATTGGGTATTTTTTGACAAATTTTGGAGATTAAGAATAGATTTTTTTATAAAGGATTTTCCTTTTTGGGTATTATCTAATCTCATACTAACCTTTTTGGTTTTAGTTTTGGTTAAGGTCTAACGACATGGGAAGTATTTAGTTCTATTTTGTGGATTAGGTGATTCTCTAGAAGTAGATTATAGCTCTATTAATGTAAACAAGTCATCCTAAATACTCATCATTTGGAGAAAATATGAGTTTGTGTAAGAAATCTAGTAAAAGATGAAAATCCACATGATAAGTAAGTATGTTTCCTTATGTTTTAGTTAAGCTCAAAAATAAAATCCTCAATGAAAAGTAACGTAAAAAAATGTTGTTCGTTAACTTTTCCTACTGGGGAATCCAATACCGTTTAACCCATCACATGTTTGTGATTTTCTGGTGGTTAACTTTCTCCTAAACATGTTTATGTCACTCTCCCTCAAAACATGACCCTTTGTTTTTTCTTCCATATCCATGTTTTCATACATGGAATCCAAGTATGGGTTAACTCGGGTGAACTTTGTACTTCCCTTTCTTTCATTTAAAGTGATAGTTTAATTTACTCCTTTTCCGATGTGGGGCTTTCAATTATGTTTTGAAGCCCAATTTTCAAATTGCATGGATGCAATTCCCAAAAGGTGGGAAGGATGTAACACCCCAGGTAAATAAAGAATATGAAATTTTTATATTTATACATATTTGTGAATAAAATGTTAATATTAATTTAAATGGAACGTTATGGTTGATTGCGTACCCAATATGGAACAACGAGTTTCTTTGAAATCTTACGTTGCACTCTAATAATAAAATAATATTATTTTAAATGGTAGTTTACACGTATCCGTTGTATTAGAAGGCATGAATATAAATAACTAAAATATTTTTTTTATGTTTGTTAAATGTTTTTACATTTATCCAATAAAAGATAAAGGCTTAAAATAAGAATGGAATTCAATCTTAAGCATAATTATTCTAATATTCACTAAAAGGTCGATTTATCGCCTTTTGATGGAGAACCCTCATTAAAAATAGTTTTGGTCACTCTTGTATATTCTCTTGGACCAAATAAAATCTTTATTTAGAATCGGGACCTCAAAATTTACTTTGTGTAACTTTTTGGTATTTTTCTGATAAAGTTCAATTTTTAATGAATACTGAAAAATGATGTATTTTAATTCACAACCACTTTTTAATATAATTTATTTATATGATTAGATTATATTGTGAATTGGTTTTAAAGTGAAATTAGAATATATTTTTACCATTTAATCGAATGGTGGTCATTGGAAATAATCTCACTTTGAAATTGGACTTAAACTAGTGTCAATCTTGTAATAGATATTGTTTCTTAAAAACACGCTATTTGTTTTGACACCGGGAATTAATTATTAAATTAATTAATGCAACTTATATGTTTTTAATTTTTTAAAATAGACATCATTTTTTAATTCAGAATATCAAATATAGCTTATGGTAAAATTTCGTTATTTTTCAAGAAAATTTAATTTTTGATGAATAGTGAAACCACAAAGTGGTAGTTAAAAACTGATTTTTCGTTTAAATGAAAATTTTCCACCTCTGTGATTTGATTTTCAAAAATTAGACATACATGTTTTTCATTAGGATGTAAAATGTGGTTCAATGGGATTAAAATAATTTTTGTTGAATAGTAACTTTTAAGTTTTAATAATCGCGATTAAAGGTAATTAGTGTAATTTAAGGTAAAAATAATGTTTTAATAATATGAAATGACCTTGACACATGTCCTAACCTTATTTTATGAGTCATGGCGGACCAAGACAATCCATGGGTCAACTTGGGGACCCCATGGAGACAATTTGGTAGGAAAATGACATTAATAACTTTTTATTTAATGTTAAAATTAAAATGTCACAAACATGTATTGTTTTACTAAAACAATTTTTACGTGGGGTTATACAAGTAATATTTTTTACTATAAATATTAATTATAAATATAAAAAGATTTACTACATCATGATATTTGTTTTATAAATTTTAGACATTAAATAAATTAAATTATTTATGACACCATGATGATGCAGTGATTACCCCATTATTTAACGATTTAAATAAAATGAAAAGATAATGTAAAATCTAAGACTGAAATATGTCACAAACATATTGTATGGGTGAATTTAGAACTCTTATAACCTTTTTCTTGAAATATATAATTTTGGGACCTTTAAAATTGGAAAAGCATTTTATAATAAAGTAAAGGTTTATAACATTCCAAGAGTTCCCCTCCTCTCCTCTTATAAAAGTCCCCAACTTCTACTACCTTACCCACACATCTCAAGCCTTTGGCTCATCCAAACCATACCCATTTCATCTCTCCACATCCCTCTATTAATCATTTATGCCTCACCTTTGGCAGAATGCTCTTCAAGAAACCCTTTTGATTCAAACCAAGAGGAGTTACCCGATTTTAAGGTAATGTCTTCACTTCCGTTCTTTTATTTTGTTTTGCTTCTCCAACACTATAAACTATTTTTATTCCTTTATTTTGTAACAACAAAAATATCTTAAATATACTTGGAATTTGTTATGTGAAGTATTCTAGCTACACTTACACACACCTTCGTCTAATGGTTAAAGAACATACTGTTTTTGTGGATGGCGAATTTCTGCCTCACGAAACGATGATTGTTCAATCTTCTCTCAACACCTTTCATGGTGGCCATTATGATGCCAATATATTTTATATATGATATATATGTTATTTATATTTTCTATATGATTCTTAATTTTATATTTAAAACATTCCTTTATGCTTTTCATGTTGTGCAAATGCAATAATTTCATACGAGGAAGTGTGGACTACCGCCCCCTCAAGTGATGTGACTCGTTCATGAAATACATGGAATGTATAAAAAATGAAATTAATGAAAATATGTGACTTATATAACATATATATTATACTGGAATTATAACATATATATCTCTAAATTATTTTTAATTCCATTAATATGACAAAGAAATGAAAGTAGCGTTCATGCGTTCGTACGACCTACTGTCTCCATGAACAGTGTATTTCATTTGTTTTTACCTCCAAATGTTATGGAGTAGTATAAAATGAATATTTACTAGATATATATTATATTTAAATCATTAATAATATTCTGGAGATGGTATACTTATAACAACATGGACAATCATTTTCAAACAAGTTCATTTTTGACTAATGTACCAAACATCGACAAAAACGTCTGATATGAACTCACATTATTAACCAATTATTATAAAATTATAATATGTGATATGAACTGAATAATAATATTTAAAATATTTCCTTAATAAACTATAAATTGACCAAATTGTATTATTCAGGAATAAAAAGAAACAAACAAGACAAGTCGGACTTGAGGTAAGGGATCATACCTCTCTCTTTCTTTTTAAGTACTCCCTTTTATGTCATTTCTTTTAAGCCCATCTTTATTATGTTTAGGGATGTTATTTTATATTCATCATTCTATAATTTTTATTTCCATATTATGAGAGACCCTATTTGATCTCATAAATCCATTTTTGGATGTTTTAAGTTGCGTCGTTAGGCTGCCGAGTTTTCGTAAGGGATTTTGCATCTCACCTTTATTCCAGTGAGATTTATGCTACATTTGCCACCATTTCATTTTAGTGGTGTATTTACTACACATTATTATAATATATGTGTTATATAATTTCTTTTATGGGTATTTACATCAATGTTGTATAGTCCTTCTTTCATCAGGTGTACGATTCGAAAGTTACCCATGTTGGTAAGGGCACCTTTCACCCTCCTCTTTTTAAAGGACTTCTTTTGTTATATATTTTAATTCACATAATATTATTTTGGGATATGTTCTTCTATATCTTTATTGATGTAAATTTTATGTCCAAGTGATGAGATACCATTTTCTGAATTTTAAAGTGACGCTGTTAGGTTGTCATATTTCTGTAAGGGAACTTCTTAACCCACTTTCAATTATTTGGGTTAAACCGCTACTTCCTGATTTTATTATGCCAAGGTTATGTGTGGAATCTCTATGTTGTAATTTCCACAAACATTTATGTGGATATAATATTTCTACAAATAATCATCTCATTGATAAATTCTTACGTCATTTAGACAAACTTGTATCATAAATTATAACACCATCTCATTTCATTGAGTTAAATATCTATGTCAGTGGTCTGGTTTTTCCAAGATTATGTGTGAATTACCTATGATTGTTTGACACTTAATATCCAATTATATTTGGTGTATTAATATTTTTCACACATAATCAAGTAATTTATTTATCCTTAATATAAGGATACCGACATTGTAAGGGACTTCGTCTCAATCTCCTTTCATTGAGGCATATTTTGTTTTATACAGAACTTTCATTTATACGGTGTATAAAACCCTATGACTTCTAATTTTATTCGAAAGGAATCTTTTCTATATGAAGCGTTTTACTAAATGAAAAAATGTATGTTTCTTTTTAACGTACACAGTGACAATGACCTTTCTGCCGCCGCGAGTATTATTTGATCTTTGGCTTCCTCAACAAGCCGTTATATTTTTAAAAGTAAATAAATACCATATACTCTTTTTGGTATTGAAAACGGTTTTTATAATAGATTTGTTATGTCAATATATTTAAGTGATATATTGTGCTTTAAATATGGAAATGTTTTCGTTCTTTTATAATTGTTTTATGTGTTATGATTTTATAATGGTACTTGGACATTTGATGGGTGGTTACGTGATAAACCATATGACGGGTGGTGCCATGAATACCAGGACAGGTGGTTACGTTATAACCTCCAATGTATTGGTTATGGAAGTCGGCCGTATGGCTATTCCATTAAGTGATATGTGTGGAAGTCGACCATATGGTTATTCCACTTAAGTATGTTTATGTCCCAAGTTACCTTTATATGTTATGTGTTCTTTATATGGGTTTTATGGTAATCTTTTGGTTACAAAAGGGTAAGTAATGGTCTTTTAATCAGTGAAGAGTTTTTACTACTTCATAAAGGTGAAACATATTACTTTATTAAATTATTAATGGTTTACTTGTTGTTTTGAGAAACTAATAGTTTTCCTTCATTGTGTATCCTCTACTGGGCTTTTTATGATCATCCCATGTTTTTGAAATGTTTTCCACAGGACTTGAAGATGAATAGGGTCAAGGATGGGATCAATGAAATACATGCTATCTAAAACATAGAACTAGACATGTTTCTTTTTAAGTGTTTTTATTTTATGGAAACTTAGTAGAAGTGTCTACTTTGTAATCTTTTGAGATGTAATAGTTATGACCTAATTCTCTAAAACTCTAAACCTGAAAAGATCCACTATGTGAATTATTCATTTAATTAATGATTATGTAATGTTTTAAGTCCAGGTCATTATAGATTATATCTGATCACGATTCGGTATTTACATCTAGATTCTAAAAAAGTGTTAAAAATGATCTAAATACTATTTTGAACTTTGGTATAACTTATCTCCCTCAATCAAATGGTTAATATATAAATAATATTCAAACAGTAGAATATTTTATTTGAGGATACTTAATGAAGATAAATAAATGATGGGAAAATCATCTCCTATTATTGAGTTATATTATAAAAATACTTTGCACTATTGTATATAAATGGGTATATATTAATTCCAATATTGTAAGAGATGTGGAACACCTAAATACTAGTACGCTGATGGTGAACGTAAGCTTCCGGGACCTAATAGGATTGGGGAAATGACATAAATGAGGAGCACCACTCAGTAGTATATATGGGCTTTAAAATTTTTATAGAAGTACTTTGTAGAGTAATCATCAATGGGACCTATATTTTGAGCTTGGTGATAAGGTTCTCCATTATATTTCCAGGGAATAGGGTCCTGATATTTAGGTAGAAAGGAAACTTAAGTCACAAGTACATCATCCCCTTTGAGATTCATGATCATTTCAGATCTGTGAACTATCAACTATAACTTACACAAACCATGTCTCAAATACTTGATTTATTTTATGTATCCCTCTTTATGAAGTAGATAACATACCCCTCACACATATTGAACTCATAGGTGGTACAACTAAAAAATCATCTCTCTTATGATTGGCAGCCAATGAAGATTTTGGACTATAGTGATAAGGTTCTATGGAACAAGATCAATCACCTAATAATATTACTATAAAGAAACCATATGTTCAAAGAGGAATCATAGGAACAGGAAGAAGCTATGAGGGATAAGAAACCTCACATATTTTCACATTAGAATGTTAAATGAAATTTCATGGGTGAAATTTCATAAGGGGGATGAATGTAACGACCTAAAATTTTTTCAACGAAATTTCTATTCTTAGAATTATGTTAGATAATAAATACATCACATAGAGAACTCAAAATTCGTTATTATGATAAATTAATAAAAATAAATTAATTATAAAATAAGAAAATAACAATTCCAAATACTATAATGGGAGAATAAATAGAATATAAGAATTTAAGAATAGGAAAATTTGGATTTTTTTGATCCACAAGAATTATCACACTAATGAAAAAAAACACAAACGTAAAACCTATATTTAATAATATAAAATTTATTTTCATGGTGAAAATATATAACCTTGAACAAATGAACATGTTAATGATGAATGAATGAAATATGTTTTATTTATCGAAATTAAGGAACATCTACTGTTTGAATACTAACATGACCATTGGAATAATATTCTAGAGATTTGGAATAATAATCTCGCAGGTAGAATCTTAACACCACCGATGAAATTATAAAGTAAAATTTAGGTATTTTATTAAATAAAAATATGATATATTTACATCACTGTATAAGGTTATAATTTTTTAAAAAAATGAAAAATTATTATTTATTTTTTTTGGAAAACGTAATTGTTTTCATACACCATTATAATTGACATAAATATTTTAAAAACATATATTAAAAAAATTCATTCAAAAGTTAATATTATGTTTTAAAAATATTATAAAATAATTTTATGAGACCTTAATTAAATTTTCAAAGTGTTAAAAAATTGATTATAATATTAAAATCAGAATTATTTAAATAAATGATGAATTTAATTCCAAATTAAATTTCTTATATTTAATAAATTATTTTCACCAAATGAAAGTCATTTATTGAATATAAGTATAAAAAATGGTTATTGTTTATTTTTTGTACTTTTATAATATAGTTGAATTATTGGTGACTAGTGAAATATGATAATTTATAGTATTTAATATTATAAGCTAAATACAAATTTTTTTGTGTCTTTTCTGATATAAAAACACATTTTATCAAACCCTCCTTCATTATTTACATTATTTAATCATAGTAATATAACCTATTTTGAGTATTGAGATGAAATAATTTACTAATGAAAATAATAATTAGTAACACCCATCTCCACCCCTAAAGGCAAACAACCACCATCTCTTCTAATCATACATTCTTAGACATGGATCATGTCAATATTCTAGAAAAATAAACTCTCTATCCTATTCCATAAAATAATAGTTTTTTGTCACAATAGAAGTAAAATTTGATGTTCAATAACGAATCCATCATGGATATGGTATTTAAGAGGAATCATTCTCAAACAACATCTTTTAATTTATTTTTTTCTTATACCTTCTTATCACCTCCTTCATAAATCAAAATAAAAATTTCCCTTGTATCATGTATATACTATAATTTTATATTAATAATGGAACATATTATGTTCACCACTTTCCACATTTCATCTTATTCGATGAAATGAAACTACATTCTAAATTATAGTGGTAAACTTTTTCTATAGATAATGATTTTTTGTTTTCTATACCAGCTTGAAGGAAGGTCATAAAGACATTATTATTATTAAATAATATTTTAATTTATATTACAACATATTTCATGTTTTTAACTAATATTTAAATATAATATTCCACAAATTGGAACCAGTTTATGCAGCCGTAAAAACCACCAAAAATAAACTAAACAATTTTCATTAACATTTTATAAAATGAATGATCATCATAAAAAAAATATATATATAGATGGTAATTTAAACCTATTTTAGTGAATTAGTACTATATAATTTCTCTTCCTGAAAATAATTCCAATTTTCATGAACCTCTGTTAATATACACATGTGAATCGATCATGAAACCATGAAATGAATGATTCCACAACAACAAAATTAATCCTCATAACTCATCAAAATATACATAAACGAACAAAATAAAATTATAATAAATCCAATATATGTGAAATAGGTTATGTGTTGAGTTATTAATGAATCAAATTTGACTATCCAGGATAGTATGTTCAAGTACAAAACAGATTTCTACAAAAGGTAATAGATCTCTTTAAACACCCATTTTTTTGGGATACAATTTCACTTTCTTTAAAACAATGTATTTCTTAATTATTAATATATAATTCATAAAAAAATTATATCTTTCACACACATGTATATGTTTCCATTAACACTTCATTTATGCTAAATACATCTTTAAAAAGGTTCTATTATCAATTCCTCTCGATAAACAAGCCTGATTAAATGGAATATCACTATTTTATACCCATATTTATTTACACTACATAAACTCATTTAATCACAAATATTTTTATATAATATAACATTTTATCATGTAATACTATTATGGTTCATTTCTTTTTACAAATAATTATTCTTTTATACATTTTAATTACCCTTTAATCTTTTCAATTAAACCTTAATAATGTGGCTCATTTTCAATGTTTATTAAACTCACTTTTAATAGTTTTCAATGAAGTTGGAAATCCTTATTCATGATATATAAATAAATTATTATTTTTATTTTCTATATATTATTTAATCCCTTATTTCTTAGATACCACTTTTACACCCTTTGGTTATACTTTATGACATGATTATAAAACATATTTTATTCTATGGATAAACAATATGATTATTCCTTATAATTTATTTAGTTATATGGTGGAAATATTCTTGGGAATGTCATGATGGGTGTGCCAAGATAACACACCTGTTCATTGGGTAATTTTTTTGTCTCATGAGATGTCATTTATAGGATTAGGGAGTAAATATAATCCATTATTAAAATGAATCCACCCTCTGATACAGTCTTGGAAGATAGCCTTGACTCATATGTATTTAAGTTAATATATTTCAGCCACATTAAAATATTTACATGGTAATATAATTTCATTTTCTATATTCTATTAATCCATATTTTTATTCTTGATCAGTTCCTTTTCTGTTATAATGTTATTCCTTCTAACTCATGGGTTATTATTTTTACAAATGTTTATTCTCTTACTCGGTTTTTAGCTCATTTAGTTTTTCTATGTATTCCCAGGTTATCTTATATACTTATAGGTGTTAAAAGGGAGTAAGGAGATCATTATGGAGATTAATAAATTGTTTTTCATTCAAGATTCAAGTATTATAAATTTGTACCTAGTCATATAATGACTCTAGACCTTTTCGTCCATGATTTTTATATAATGTATAATTAGTTAAAAAACATTTAATAATATGTTTAAAAGTATTATGTCATTATATAAGGTTTCTAAATTTTTCAAAATAAAATGAAAATTAATTCAAAAAATATTATTAAGTGGATATTAAAGTCCATATGACAAATATTTGTGTACATTGGCAATATATTCTCCACAAGAATAGAAATAATAAGAATGACCATATAACATCAATTGAAATAAGAATGATCCATCATTACATGACTAAAACCATATATTATGGAACATATTTCATAGATCCAATAATTACTTAAATTCAATCAATGATTTCATAAACCACTCTATCAAACAATCCTTTATCATATCTGATATCATCAACACTATCCCATTTACATTATCCAAATCATCAATCTCTTTTCCAAAACTAAACACCATTTTCTTAACCTATGGAACATATTAAGGTTAATATTCCCTTAATCATATGTTATCCAAAAAATATCACCATTTTATTAAATTATATTTCATGGTTATTTGTATTAATCAACATATTCTGCAATATCCTTAACTAAAAAACGTATATTGAAAAATTCATATATATTTCATGATTCATAATTCTTGATTTTTAATATTAGATCACATAAATAATCCATATTCATTATCTTACCAATATCTAGGATATAACTTCTTAACCCTTAATAATTCATTCCATTCATATATCATTTTTAGAATCCTCATCATCAATAATATGACCTTTACGAAAAAACCTTGTTAATTCTATTCAAGATCATTCCACTAAAGACATCGATATTGATAATGATAAAGAATTACACATTTGAAGAATTTAATAGTAAATCCTTCCATATTGAAAATATTATTCTCATCCATTGACTAAACGAATCATTTAATTTTTCATTTGAAGTTTTATGCATTATGTCATTATTTTCCAATCACAGAATAACTTCTTCTACCAATGATATTGTACCTTAAGTGGTTGTTTCAACATTATATACACTTAGGAAATTGAATATTCATTCCTCTATGTTATCCAGTACCCTAAAAGTCACCGACCTCTTTATATATCAACATTGGTGATTCTAAGAATTTGTTAATGTGTTGTTTTTAATCATGTTCCAGGAAAAATAATTTCGATTTATCACAATACACTTCACTCTAGTAATGATACCATTTGGATACTCAAAATAATATTTTCCATTACCTTACATGTTAACCTTGTTTTGATGAGTTCCCACCATCTACTAATAATAATAAAAGGAAAATATGAACAATGATAATCATAATGTGAAACAGAATAATCCCAAAAAATGAATTACATGGTAGTTAATTCATGATAACTTTTATTAATCTATGAATCCCTAGTTTTAATCTAATTTATTTGGGGTAATTTTATATTTGAATCATACGTGATGGATCAAAAGGTGTTTTTTAATTTCAAAAGCACCCCCCTATGGGTTTCAAACCACGTTTGTAGTAAGTCCCATTTTTATGCAGCATGAGGTGATTGAGTCCAACTCAATGTCCTTTTTTGGGGTTGTTACCCCTAGGTTTATCTTTGATACAGCCACATCCACTTGTATAGTCAAGAAAAGTATTATTTGTCTTGGAACCAAATTCTATCTACCTTTTCAAAATTATAAGGAACCATCTCATACTTTGAATCATCCTTAGAATTATACTTAGAAAAATCCTTAGAAGTATCATTGAAAATATACCTGTGGATAACACTATTTTTTGTCATCCGAGTTTCCAAATGGTGACAAAACTATTCTTACGATAACATATAGAGATCCCTCAGCTTATCAAATAGATATTGCGTCTTTCTAAGTGAAAATTTATTACATTACATCGCTACACACCTACAAACTATTATAGTTTAATGCATATGGAGACTAAGAACAAAATATTTTAATTCAGTGAAAGGTCTTTAATATCTTTCATAGTGGCCTCCCCCATTATTAATCTTCAAAACCATATCATACATAAAACCATTATTCATTAACATGTAAATTCAATCATAAGAAACTGTGTGATGAACTACTCTCTCATGGTAAATGAGGGACATATATAATCATACCCTAATAATAAGAGCATGAGAACAAGGGCCCAATATATGAAAATTATAACATGAATATCAAAGATAATAATATTAGGTTTGGGTGTAAGTATTTATAGTTAATAAGACAAGAATAATATGTAAATAAAGAAAATGATCCATGAGATAACATCAATAGTGACATAACAATTTTACACATATTATCACATTATTTTATGGGCAGTTGTTTATAAAATACAAATCAAGGATCTAAAATAATACTATATTTAGAAGACACTATACATAATTTGAAAACAGGAAAAAATAATAAAATATCCTTTTATTTGTCTTCATAGTGAGATCTTAACACCCTTTGATCTCTAAAAGATGCATAGGATAACCTAGGGACTAAATATACAAAATGGATGAGCTAAAAAGAAAATTATGAGATTAAGAATTCGATAGGGAAATGATACATGATTCATATGTCATAACATGATAACATAAAATGAATACATGAGGAATAAAAATACAGTGTCATAATATATAGAACATTGAATAATTTTATAATGGAAATATATGAATGTGGAAACAACATATATCTTGACATGAACATGAGTCAAGGAAAACTTCCAAGATGATAACACATGGGGTACATAGTCCCATAATTTATTAGGTTTAATCTGTAATCCCTTACATATTGTCTCATGAGGCAAAAAATTTCACATTTCATTGGATCTCAATCTGGGTGCATCCATAATAAGATGTACATGCATATTTTTTCACATTATAAAATCAAACATATGTAATAACATAAGGGTTTCCTATTAAACGAAAGGGGTTTTGTAATAATGTCATAAGGAATAACCAAAAGTAAATTATAATAGAATATATGAAAGAAGGGATTTAATATTTCTTAGAAAATAATCAAATAATGATAATATTAGATGATGATTAATGTAGTCATACTGAAGTTAAATCATTAATGAGTTTATTGTAAACATAAGAAATGTGGCTGTTTAGTGGAGGTTATGGGAAAAAATTAACGATTCCTCAAAGAGGGTAAATGAATAATTATTTACAAAAAACTATAAATGAACCAAAATAGTTTTTTCATAATTAAATGAGTTATTTTAGAAAATATGGTTGGATTAAACATTTTATGTTTTGTAGATGTAAAGGGGTCAGAAACATGGATGTTCCATCTAATCGAGTTTTCTTATTAAGAGGAATTGATAATAGAACCTATATTTACAGGTATTTTTCCATCAATTAAAGATTAATTTTGATATATTTACATGTTTGGACCATTTAAGTCGAATATGTGATAATTATATAATATTAATAGATAGATAAAATGAAGCAGAGTGATGGATGTTTGGGGAGATCCCTTAGCTTATGTCCAAATGCGTTATTCACATGCACATAAATAATAGATAATAAAATTAGATTCAATTTTTAATTAATTAGGAACATCATATATCTAATTTATTAAAATTATATTATATTCATTTCTTCCATTTAGATGAGTTGTAATGTTATGTTCACTTTTGTATAGTTATGGATGTTCATATCAAATTAAAATAAAAATTTATTAGTTAAATAATATGGATATCAGGCACATATAGAACATTAAATTGTTCAAAATTTCATTTTTTTTCTCACATGGTTATTTTCATTTCAAAAAAAACTTTTTTGTTATATTGTTAGTTCATTTGCGATTTTGTAAAAACCATCATGAACTTGTTTTATTGTAGTTCATATTATGAATATATATTTAATAGTTAAAATGAAATGAGTTATGAAATACTAATTAAAATATTGTGGAACCATAATAAAAATCTTGAAGGTATTAATTGAAAATGGAAACTCATTATGCGTAGGGTTGATTATTATCTATAATTTGGAGATTGGTTTCGTTTCATTGAATAAGAGGAGAGGAGATATGGATGGATATATTATATTAAATTAGTAATATAAAGTTCCAACATCTACATGATAATAGATTTATTATTATTTAATGTTTAAAATAGTTAATGAGAATAAAGAATAAAGAACAAAATTAAATGTGGTAGTTTGAGAATGTTAGCTATTGAATATTAGGTCCTTAGGGGACCACTTAAGAAACCTAAAATTGGTATTCTGATGAGGAAAAATGTACTTAGAAAGGGGGAGAGTTATTTTGAGAGAGTTTGGTATAATATTTGGAAATATTTTTGGCATAGAACGGTTGAGGATAAGGGGTAGTGAGGGGAGGTGTTTGTAAGGGTATGTGATGGGTGATTTTTATTTTTATATTCAGTAGCTTATTATTTTGGAACAAGAATATAGTAGTATTGATTTTTGTTAGAATATACATTATCTAGTTCTTCTTATTTTCATCTTATTTATTCATACATCGTTCATGAAACAAAAAATAATGTATTTAGCGTATACTTTTAAATAATGTAAATTACAGTACATTACTATTATAAAAAATATCCTCTAGTTTTTTTAAATCCAAAAAATTCAACCAAATAATTTATTGACATGTATATTTCAATAAATAAATATTTTTTGATAAAGGACATTTTTAATATGATAAATTTAATTTTTTATTAAAATCACAATTTATTCTAAAAATACTAATTTTAAAATTATAATTGATTTTATAACCCATTGAAAAAATTATTATGGTATCATAAAATTATCATAACATTATAATAAAAAATTATTATTAAAAGAATCCTTTTAATGAAAAAAATCTAGATCATTATATTCATTATAACATTGAAAATAAAAACTTTAAATTTGCAAATGTACCAACACTTAATTTCTCATTTTAGAAAAAGTATTTACTTGTACCATCAGATTAAAAAAATCATATTTTAATTATTTAATATTGATAATTATTTTTGTAAATTTGCATAATTGAAATTGTTATTCTAAAAGTTATATTACTATTCTAAATAGTATGATTACTATTTTAAGGTCAATTTTCTATTCCCATAACCAGATTACTATTACAATAGTCTTATTTATAACTGTCAAATGGGTTGACTACTTCCTATAAATACTTCTTGTTCTATTCATTATTCATTAACTTATATTTAATTAAATATTTATATATACTTTCATCTTAAATGTGAATGTTTTTTTATTAACATTATGTATTTTCTCTGCGTCTTTTTTTTCAAGTGTGGTCATCCTGGGGGACTAAAAGATCCATATTATACAACTCATATTATAAAAATTTCAATTTATTGTCCCACGATAATAATTGAAATTATTCACCGATTATTTTTAAACAAATTTAGAATTATTCATTTGTGAGAATAATGTTTTATTGAATTCACTATGTGATGTTTTTTATTTATACTACATGAAATAATTATTAGTGGAATTTCATTAATAAAATTCTTGGAAATTACAATCTTATACACTTATTAAATTTCACCGGATAAAATTATATTTTACACAATAAGTTAAAAATATGTGAGGGTGAATATCCATCATCAATTACTGTGGTTCCCATGTCACTTCTTCATATTTCTAGTTCTTGTATAGTACCATGCCTAGATTAGTTGTCTTGTTGCATATAAGTTAATCTCCATGGTCTTTGATCTTCACTAGATGATCCTCATAAGAGAAATAATTTTCTATCTATACCACCTATAAATTAAATACATGTGTTAGATCAGGTGTGCAATTCCTGAACATGAATACATGTAATAGATCATGTACATGAGACATGGTTAGTGGAAGTACTAGTCGATATTCTATAGCTATGATGCTCAAATGAATCTCAATTGGTAAGAAGTACATTAGACATCACTTTCCATTCATCCGAAATATCATGAATCTCTTACATGTATATATGTGGAGGAAAAACTTATCTCCAACCTCAATCATCATGTCCCAAAAATGTTTGTTTTCATATATCTTCATTCTATTTTTGGAATCCCTAATGTGTGGATGAATCATCTTCATATTTGTTACAATTTCCTTGAACATTTTTGTTCCAGAAAGCTTGCATTAACCATCCTAAACACAACATGTAGTTTTTCTACATCACATACCATTTAGTTAATCATAATTATCCATTTATATTATTGACTGGAAAGAATATTTTTATGAAAAAGAATCCCAAGGAAGATATTATCCCCATATTACTTTAATGATCATCACGAACACTCATATCATAACATCAATTTTCTGAATAGCCTACTCAGACTGAGCATCATTATTGGGGTGATTAGTTGGACTAATGTTCCTCTCAATGATTAGGTTATATTGGAGAATGTTTTGGAATAGAAAGGTAAATCACAAATATTGATTAAGGACAATTGTTAATGGTATTACATATAGCATCACCACATCATTAATGTATATCCCTGAATGATTTTTGAGTGTTAAGGACGATCTAACTTCAATGAAGTGGTGATTATTTTTTGGATCATCCATAATTGAGAATATATAATTATTGACTCTAGATGTTTTTATAAGTATAATGATAACATATGTGGTGATGTATTCCCATTTCTATACAGGTATGGGTAACAATTATATCATCCATTTAAATTTTTCCATTAAAACATAAATTTATGATATACACTTAATAGATATGTATATTTATTGATCTCATAATTGATATAATCCCACCAACATTGCTCTTCAATATCTCGAAAAATTATTGTGTTCCGTGGTTGGATTGAGATGGTCAATCTATGTTCATCAGTACTGAAATCCTTAATTAACTCAGGAATTGATTGTATAAATATATGTGATGCAAATCATACGACCCCATATTAATTAATTTTGAAATCATTGAATTTATTATTTATGATATCTTCCACCATGATCTGTATTACTAAATCATATCTTGGAGAATCCTTTTTCTTATAAAAATGGGATGGTTAAGTAATCATTTGAGAAAGGACAGATGATATCACTTATTTATGGTTTCCATTTCCATCCGTTTCAATCCTAATAATACTGGATCCTTCTAAATTAATATCACCGATAAGGGTACATGATATTTTCTTCTTAAAGCATATTGTACTTTGTTTTCTTTAACAAAATATTAGTGGATTGATAATTCATAATCCATGATGAGACTTAACAAAATTCATTGGAAGATAATAATATTTAATATTTGTGAAAATATATTTGAATCTCTTGTGATTTGTATATATATCACCCATACACCAACAGAGACAATGCATCTATATTTTCAATGTACTGATCCTAACTGACAACACCAGATTCATGTGCAGGATTGTTTTTCACATAAAAATTCAGTTTGATTGAGGTGTAAGATATTAATTTATAATTTTCAATTACCACAAATCCTAAAACCTATTTCACATATCACATTATATCATGAATTGTTCCACATTTATGGGTAGTGTAAGTGGTAGTGCAGTGATAAGCCACTTTTTCAACTCATTGATGTAGGCTCCATTTCCACTTTTCCAGACATAATTTACTCCCTTCTAAGAGACCTTGGTTATAAGTATTGAACAGGTATATAATTTCACCTCAAATTATTGGTAATACACAAATATATCACAAAACTACATATCTTTATTATAGATGCTAGTCAGGGCAACTACTCAATTGCCTTTGGCTTTGAGGGGTCTATAGATATCCATTTAAAATTTATTACATTCCCAAAAAATGATACTTCCTTACCAAAAACTTACATTTAATATAATTTTCCTACAGTTTCTCCCATCAATATATGTTTAGAATATATTTCAAATTATCCTCACACTCCTAATTTCTCTCATAGTATATGAACATGTAATCTATACAGACTACAACAATATTTTTTAGGTAATAAAAAAATACTCCACTAATTATTTATGTGAGATTTAATGGATAAATTTTCGGTCTAAATGTAATCACTAAAAACAAATACTATCCATATCATTTTTGAATGGATGTATTGAGACAATTATCGCCTTTAACATTAATGTTTGATATCCAGACTTAAGTTCCACATTAAGAAATTAATTGGCCCCACAACATTGATTGAAAGAGACATATATTCATGTTATGGGATACTTGTTATTTATCATGATTTGATTAATTTAATTATAATAAATGAAGTGGCCCATTGATGCATCCTTATATCTAATTAAATGGAATGACCCACATTTTTGTAATGCAATCGAACATATAAATTCATTGTTCATATTACCTTGTAAATAAATATTTAGTTCACCACAGTTAATGTTTGACACCCTATAAGTATTCATTGATATGGGAAGAGATCTAGGTATATGTTCATATGAGAACTCATCCTTTTGTTCAGGATGAATGCTAGGAAATTAACCAGTGACAAAATCAGTGTAGTCCTTTACAATGGGAATGTGTTAAAAAACGATCTTATCCTTTGTCCCTATCTTTTTCGATAGATATAATTTATAATAAATTTATACTATTGTTTTATTGTAATGTTATTCCATGGTATATCCATCATCCACTATACATTTGAATAAATTTCATGATGCCTTGGGTTGTGAAGAGTGATAATTATCTTTTATTAGTTTATGTTGCATACATATAAAGATGAAAAATAAATTTCAAATTTAGAATAAAACTCTATTAAAAGAATGAAGATGAGATTTTCTAGGAGGTCCAATCCATAAACAATAACTGAGGAGGAGTTATGTACAATTGGTGAAATAATTTCCCCTTTTTTATTATCATTAATTACTCAACCATTATTTTTTTGATGTGGTGTTTGAATTTTTAAACTAAAGATGAAATATATTAAAGAATTAAGTGAAGAAGAATAAAAAATATTGTTATCTATTCTAGGGTAAATAATTGGAATCATTATCACCATATCATTTTTGGGATCCACATCAATTTTAGTAGTTGAATAATCCCTTCTTTATTATCTTGGTAGATTTTTTTCATTGATTATAACTGAAAAAACATTTCATTGGGAATTTTATCAAATAATTCCCATGTTCATTAAATATAAAATAAAATATATTAGGCTAAGTGATGATCTAATCATTACTTTCTTATTTTGAATTTGTGTCATTATACACATCCATTCGAAAATTATGAGCTGGATTCTATTATATTCCACTTTGAAAGCATATAAAAATTCGCTTTTGATAGTTTTATGGATTCTTCTTCCCAAAATATTGACACATAAATTTTTTGGTTTTTTACATCCTTCATTTGATTCATATGATGATAATCCCTTTTAAATCTCCTTTTTCATATAATTTTATCGGATCCCAAAACCCCCCTAAGAGTATAAATTATACATCTCAACCTTAAGGGAACAACATACAATATTATCATTACATTCAATGTTTTGAATGCCCAATTAGTTTTATATAATCTAATTTATTTCACTAATTATGTGGTCCACCTTGCAGTCATTGTTCATGAAATTCCATAGGAGTGTCATGAAAGCCTATTGAAATATTCCCTGTATTCCATGATAGACACATCATCCTTTTTTTATTCATATGAACTCCCTTTTAAAATTAATACAAAGAGTGGGGGGAAAGTATTTATTAAAAAAATATTTTATGTAATACTTAACTTTATAATGAATCAATTATTCTTTAGACAGGATGTACATTACTTGGGTCCACCACTAATCAACTTACCGATCAAAAAAATATAACACAAGCATGAATTTGTATCTTTACTATAATTTGATGGTAAGTAATATAATATCAATAGATTTAATCAATTTTTCTCTGATTAGGTGATATAAAGATCCACTAAATGTATGACGCCTTATTCATATAAATGATTTTACCACAACATGGTCTTTCTAATGAGAAGGTGAGAATTCCACATTATATAAGTTATTATTCATAACATGAGAATGTAGATCCACTAATATGATGAAGTTATGTACCCCTATTCTAATTAGGTTAGGCATCTCATTAGGTAAATCATCACATTTCCTATAACATTAGAAGCTATCAAGGGATTTGATATTTATATATTTTAAATTAATAAAGGAAAATAAATTTAGTAAGGACTTTCATACATTGATAATGTTAATATAAAAAATAAACTATGAACATAGTGGTATAAAAATATAAATGAAAATTATATCCTATATTATTATTCCATAGGTTTCAAACTGGGTTATCCATGGTGATGGAATTTTGTTTAGGGTTCCTACTAATGATTTATATTCCTAATACCATAAATTAACTAAAATTTACATTGATAATAACAATAGAGACCCTAGTTTTTACACTTATTAGTACATTATTTTAAGCATAATTATCCATCAAATATAAACAATGTAATGGAAATCCTCATGTCATGGGAAGGAAAAGTACATTATTATTACAAATAGAAGTAAAATAAAACATATTTTTATTAATCGAAATAATGAAATGCTAAATCCCTTTGTGATCCAACAACTACATAAGATATCATGGGAAATATAATGATAAAATGGATGAGCTAGAAACTGAGTAAAAGAATAAACATGGATAAGATGTATAAAACATGGGTTATATGGCATAACATGATAACGTAAAAGGAATGGGTCATAAAAATTCAAAGGAATATGTGTTCCACATAATTATCACTGAAATATATTAATGTTTTTGAAACCTGTTTCATGATATAAACACAAGTCCATGGAAAATTCCAAGGCCATTTCTTATGGTGTACATAGTCCCTTAAATGATTTGGTTTACCTACAGTTCACATACATGAAAGATCATCATAAAAAAATGTACCTAGTTAAATGGATTGGTATATAGGTTCACCCATATTATCATTTATTAGAATCAGTGTTCCATATAATTAAAGCCAACCTAATGAATAAACAAAAGGATTACCCATGGAATGATATGGATTTCGTAATCATGCCATAAGGTATAACCAAAGCCTGTATGATAACGGTATCTATGAAATAAGGGATTACATATTTTTCAGATAATAATAATTTATAAATAAAAATATATAATGAATAATGATTTCCATCTGACGTGAAAACATGGAAATAATTTCTAGGTATCTTTAGAAATGTTACACTTTAGTGTGGTGGAAGAAAAAATATTAAAGTTTCCTTAATAAGGACAAAGAAATTATTATTAAAATAAAACAAGATATGAAATAAAATAGTTTCTAATGTTGAAAGGAGTGATTTTAGAAAAAATATGTCTTATAACATTTTATGGTTTGTACTTTAAATTGGGATTAAAATATTGATGTTCCCTTTATTCAGGGGTTCTTATCGAAAGAAATTAGGAAGGGTACTTTTTATACCAGGAAGTTCCCCATAAACTAATGATGTATTGATCTATATTTAAATTCATTGAAATCATATAGATAATATAATATAATTATATATGATTAACGTGTTCATAAATTTTGGAAAAGAGATAGAAAATGCAACCCATATGAAATATGGATATTTGGAGAGATCCCTTATCTTATGGATGAATGTGTTATGGAATTGAACTTAATGTACTTGATAATAAAATTATATTAAATATTTATATAATTAAGAACCTTGTCCACATATATATATATTAAATATTATAATTTAAGAAAAATCATTATTTGTCAATAAGATGTGTTATAATGTTCAATTGCGTTGTTCCGAGATATTCGCTTCATGGTTTTATGTTCGGTTCCCTTCTGTATAAATATGGTTGTTCTATTGAAATGTAGATAAAACTATATAAGTGAAATTAAATGGTATTAATAAACATATATATGTTTAAATTTTCTCATATATAATTTTTTTATACATTGGTATTCTTCATTGACTGAAAAAATTATCATTGTGTGGTAAGTTATTTTAGGCGGTTTTACCCACCATGTCGAAGTAGTTAAATTTTAATTAATATTATGTTTGTATATGTTCCAAAAAATTAAATGAGTTGTAATGTACTTATTAAAATCATATTCAACCAAAATATCATATCTTTGACCACACATGATTGCAGTAATGGAAAATAGAAATACATTATGCATTGTGATGGTTAACTAGTACAATTGGGACAATTGAATCATTTCACGGACTAAGAAGAGATGAGAAATATGTTTGATAAAAGATATTTGATTATAAATATAAACTAAAATATAAACCTGATATAGTATTTATTATTCATTTTTGGATGAATTAGGATAGGAGAAGGATGGATATGAAAGGAAATTAAATGTGGTTGTTTGAGAATGTCACCTCTTGAATAAAAAATCCTTGAAGGACCCCTTATTGAACATGGGATTTGTATTTTTGGGATTCGAAAATTACATAGATGTAAGGGGGTATTATGATATGGGTTTCTTAATATTTGGAATTATGCCTGGGTTTGATGGTGTGTGGAAAAGGGGTGGTATTTATAATAGAAGGAGAGGGTGGGTTTTTATTATTATATTCATTAGTTTACTATTTTGGCACAAGACAGTCAAAATTATATAATATTGTTACTTTATACACTAAAATATTCTTTTTTGTTATATCTATTTGTTTCTTATGACATATATGACACAAATATACATGAATTTGAATTATAATGTTAAATACCATAAATTAATGTATGTCGTTAATCACCAAAAATTAAACTCTTGACTAAAAAAAGATGCAACCTCATTTTTTACATTTTTATTTAAAAATTTGGATAAATTTTATTAATATAATTTTATAATTACTTGAAATTTAATTTTTAATTAAAATATTTATTTATTTTAAAATTACCGATATTAATATTATTGTAGTTTTTTTACTATTAAAAGAAGTACTTTTAATCTGATAAAATTATATCATCATTATAATAATAAATAATATTATATTTTGAATCCCTTTTATGAAAATTAACATTATTTTAAATATTTTTATTCATTAAAAAATTTTAAATAAGACACTTTCATTTAAAAAAACACCAATAATTAATATATCATTTTTAAAACATTCATTTTCTTGCACCAATAGATAAATATATCATATTTTATTTTAGTAACATACCTTAATTTTATTCTAGATTTTCATTTTTAGGCTACTATTATGATGTTTATATTACTATTATAATGGACAAATTATTATTGAAATTTTCATATTACAACTCCATTTTTCAAAATTATAATTGTCATTTGTGTTTACTATATCCAATAAATAACTATTATATTGTTAATTATTCATTACAATATATTTTATAACATGTTTATATATACCTTCAAGTAAAAAATTGAATATTAAAATTTTAACATTATGCTTTATTTCAATAGACATGTTCTTGTATGTAGTCATTTTGAAGGATTAAGTTGATCCAAATTATCTTATTTATATTATATTCTTTTATGGGTTTTGTCCCACTATAATATATAGATATCTTATTTTTTTTTCACTAATTTATTTTCATTTATTTAGTGGAATATGTATGGTTTGGATCTCTATGATTCTTATGTGATTTATACGACCAAAAATAATTATATGAACAAAAATATCAGTGGTAAAAGTTTGGGTTGTTGAAATAACTTTTTCTTTTGACATAGATTTTTGGAATACAATTAAGAATAAAAATTAATTTACCTAGTAGTCAAAAAAAATTGTAAGCACTATCATAATATAATTGGATCACAATAAAAACCATCCTAGTAGTTAGGTTTCACACCTATGACCATCATAGAGAACAATTAACCTTAATAATCTGGATTCACTCCCCTTTATAGCCCGGTCTATCTCAAAATATATAAATATTTACCAAATTTATTAGAGGGAGATATAAGTCCCAACATTCATATTGCTAAAATATATGTACGTTTGGAACAATATAATAGAACATTCATAATATCATAACCAATGAATTGAAATGGTTTTCATAAATATGTAATCTTATGATCATAATTGTAAAAATAACAGGTTTCATAACCATTTCATCATTTCATCATATCATTACTCATTAAAGTAAGTAGGTTTCAAGTGTTTTCTCATAATATATCCAATGGAAGAGAAATGAGATTCATAAAAATCATGTTATCATAAAAATAAACCATTTATGGAAATAATTAAAATGGGAACCTTGGACAATATTCCTAATAATGTATATGTATCCTCAGAGGATTTCATAATAGATGGAATTTTTTTGAATGAATAATCACTTGGAAAATTTCATGAATAATATAAACTTTCATTGAATATAAATTTTTCAAACTAAACCTTATAAATTTTTGTTGGAAACAATTTTCATGGAAAATAAACAGCGAAATGTTTTAAACTAATAATTAAAAAAAATTTAAAACCATTCTGAATGAAAATATCCTTTCAACAAAATATTTTCTGAAAATAATTGTCATATTGAACTCAATTATGTATAATATATAAATTACTCAATTTTTTTTGATAATTTATTCATAAAAAAGAACTATAATAAATTTTAATGGAATATTGAAATCATTGAGTGATCATAATTATGGAATATTTTCATGACATGAATTTTAATAATAATAATTATTTTCACATTATAAGTAAAATCCAAAAATGATTTTTTAATAAAATTATAAGAGGATTCCATTAATGACATTATGTAAAAATAAAAACATGTCTAAAATTTTCCTCATCGATTGAATTAAAATTTCATTTTTTTGAAAACATTGTTTCAAAATTCCGTTTTGGATGAAAAAAGGGTTTGGACAAAAGTTAGAAATAAAGACAATTTTCATAAGAATATTATGATGAATTCTTTGATATATAGATAAAGGAAAATGAAAGAAAAAATATATTCTCATTAAATAACCAGATAAGAAGAAAATTCATGAGTTTCCTTAGGGATGGATCTTATTATTTTTTCTTCTGAAACATAATCATAATAAGTATCATCAAATAATGATATTCTAACATAAAATATCCACCGCATTGGTAACATTGAATCGTAATACTTATAAATAAATATAAATATATGAAACTAAAATATCATGAGGATAAATAAATTAATGATATTAAATATCAATGTGGATATATATATACCTTTTAAATAAATAAATGTTCAAAACATAACATATGTCTCAAAGATGGAAAATTGGTACAAAAATCCATTACCGCTATAGTATCATACGAACAGTAAACCCCATAAAATAGTGATCATGAAAATGATTTGAAAATAATAATTACTATGAGGATAATAATCATAAAATACATTAACAATATCTATATAAAAAGCATAAAATAAATAGTTGGTGATTATGGAATGTGTCTCATAGATGTAAAAAAGTTAGATGATAATCCCTTACAGTAAAACACGAGTTAATTCGTACACATTAAAAACTCCCATATAATTAATATTAAAATATTATACATATATTAAATGGCTAAAAATTCACATATCATACTATATATTATTTTATAATTCATTCTAATTGCCTTTTAAATACAATTCGATTCCAAATTCAAATATCGGGTAACAACCGTTTTTTCATAGATGTTTTTATTTTTCACTGTCTGTCCTCTTAAATTATGGTTCCATCATATGTCTTATAATATAATTATAATATTTACAAATCAATTATATATTTATGTCTAATCATGAATGATAGTTTTGTGAAATTAAGTATGTTACAATCATGGAGATGGTAGGCCGAATGTATCCATGAGTAACAATTCCACATTTCATCAATCATTATGGAAAGATGGTTAGTAATATTACATCCATAAATTATAAAACTAATATAAAAAAACCATATTATTTCACTTTATATACTTATAAATATCTTCAATGTGGTGTGCTGAAGAAAAGAGTGTCACATCACTTTATGATGTTGGTAGTCCACATTTATTAGAACGATGTTATCATTTTCCACATAATGAAAAGTAAAAAAAAGATAAGATAATATATATTTATAAATATTAATATTTCATTAATATCAATATTATTTCATTTATATAACATAAATTAATTAAATGTAACCTTATCACCTTCCATGTAAAGTGTAAATGAAAACCATCACATTAATTTGTTAGGTGGTAGTCTGGTGAACATTCAAGTGACGTTATCATATCCCAAATAGAAGGGAAAGTATAAAATGGATTATATGATATGTTTACTCTATATTTATACATATTTTATAATATATATATATATACCTTATATCCATCGTCATACCAAACATTGAGAGGTGGTAATAAAAAAAATGGCATCAGTTTGTGAGTTTGTAGTCCATCGTACACTTTAATGATATTATTGTAACCCATTTGATCAAGGTGTATATGGATGTAGGTAATTAAGCTTCAATAAAAAATAATAGTATATATAATACAATTTTTTATTATCTTATAATTGATTAATAATAATTAATGGTGTTGGAGGAAGAAATAAAATAAAAAAGTTCATTGAGAAATGTTACATATTCTTTTAGTGACATTTTTATGTTTGAAAAACATTCCACACTAATATGAATTAAATAAAAAATTATGTATCATTAGATGATATTATGTAATTTTTAAGTGATTTATGAGGAATTTTCTAAACAATATATGTTTTAATATGTTTATCATAGTTGAGGGTGGGTACCCTTTTTACAAGTGAGGTGATTGGAACAAATGTAATTTTTTAACCAAAACATAAACCCAAATATTTCACATTCTAAAAGTTTTACAAAGGTGAAATTTTTTATAATAATATATTTAAAGTTGAAATAAGACTTGAAAGTATATTTTCAAAAATTGTTTGGTAATTTTTATCTTTTATTATAATTGTTTAACCCCTAGTAAACGATTCATTACCTTAATAGTGGTAAAAAAAATTTAGTTTTTAACTATTCAATTTGGTGAACTATTAATTTGAACATATTTGGTAATCTATTTTTTATAATTAAAAACCAAGATTTTTTTTTCAAAATTATATTGAAATTGTTTTTAATTTTTATTAAAATTTAATCTCATATATGTGACAAGAATGGAGTGTTTCAATGAGAAAATATTCAATTGTTTATAATGTTTTTGTATAAAAAAATATTATTATGATTATAATGATATAAATTGGATTTATAGATATATATTTCATATATTATTATTTGAAGACCAATATTTAATGTAATATAATGTTACATTAAATTAATTAAAAAGGTAGGTCTCAATTAAAATTCAGTATATTTCATTAATCATTAATAAATGAGACATTTTAAAAATATCTCTAAAATTTAAAATAATTCAATTTTCATATTATGATTAAAAAGTGATGAATATTTATTAAAATAGATTTTATAAAATTGGTATCAATTACATTTAAAATAAGTTCTCTTTTTTTTAGAAATCTAGTTTTTAGAAAAGAAACAATATTAAATGTAAAATTGTATTTCTTCATACAGCTTATATGGAAATAAAATTAGATGAATTTTTAATATCGGATTTGATATATAATATATAAATTTCATTAATATAACTCATAAAAAGTGATTTATTTAATTTTTCTGTGAAATACATTTCTGTACATAAATTTGTTTTTTAGAAAAACACGTCCATTATTTTGAAATTTATTTTTTTGTTAAACATTTGTTACAAAGTGTTAATTATATATATGTGTGTGTTTTTTTGTGTGAAGGACATATATTTTCATAATTTAGTAATGTTTTTTATACCCAGAACTCAAATATATTTTTAATTTCTATGATTTAAAATTATATTAATTTTTTGTATGTTACATTACATTTAATCTTAGTTTTGTGAGTTTAAAAATATAAACTAGAAAATTCATATAACAAAATCTAAACACAATGTTTCATGTAGCGTATGATAAACATAGAGATGTGTGTGATAAAATCAAAAAATTGTGTTTCATATAATGAAAGCTAAAATTAATGTTTTGTAAAATGTAAACAATAGATATAAAAATTTATTTCATCCTTGATTATCATTCAAACATTCCATCTTCATAAACCAGGGATATATAAACATAATTTCGGCTGACATAGTATTATATATAATGAAAATAATATTATAAAATTTATCATTAGTAGAAAATGTAGAATCAATATGTCATACTATATAATAAAATCAAATTCCACCTTAATTAACTAATGTAGTTCAATTTAAATGCATTTCTAATGTCTATATAGTAAACAAATGGATGATGAAGACATAATTATTTATAAAGGATATACATAAATCTATAAATTCATTGAAATTACATAAAGGGAATATCCAATTTATCATTAATCTGACCCTCATACACTTGACCTACACTCATTCTATTAAAAAAAGTTATAATCAAATTAACCAACTAATACATGACATGTTTTTTCTCATGGAAATAATTGATGCCTCCATGGGATTTAATAACATAGAAAACCTTTCCTTTTTTATCCAATTAATTCCTCATATATATTTATTGATCAATAAAATTCATTCCAAAAATTCATTTCAAATCAATAATTTTCTATATTGTATCATGAATTTGGAATACAACCCTATTTAGTGAAAAGAATTCTTAATAAACTACCCCTGAATAATACATATATATTTTTTAGAAAAAGAGTAACATTAATTAGACATCCAATTCATGTCCCATGTAAATTTATTAAATGTAACAAAATTTACAAATCAATGGCGTAAAGAGTATAAAAAAAATATGTGACTTTTGGGAGATGAGTTGAGTCTCAATGAGGAGATAATAAAAAACATCTAGTTACTTAAAACATGTTTGAAACCTATCATCATACTGTGAAAAATATCCTCCAGGGAGGGAAGATGTTGTTGTCTATTTAGGGAACATCATACAAGAATGCCATGAAATAAAAAATGCCAATTAAATGTAGAAAAAGTTATTCTGATCAGAGGAAGCTTCAATCCCTCTATACAAGATCATCCCTAATAAAAAAACCAAGTTAGGTTGAGCTGCAACCACAGATTCCTCAAAATGGTCAGTATTAAGAACAAAATAATCTTCTTAATAAGAAACTACAATCTCATTCCAGAATCTATAATAAAAAAAATGCAGCTAGAAAAAACACATCAAATCTAACAAAATATGTGGTGATCATCATATCCTAATAAAATCATTCCCTATACTATTGCATCATAAATCTAAGGAAACCATAAGTGGAATACATTGAAAAAGTGTCCAAATACCTTATCTGAAATGAAATTTTGCTGATCTAGATGGAAAAGAACACCAAAAAATGAATAATTAAAAATCATTATAGACCTCACATAACCACATTCTTTAGTTGAATGAACTAAATTAAAGATCAATCAGAACATATCAAATAGAATCTGAGAAAAAAAATCTGAGAGTGAGAAAAAGTAGATCTGAGATGATCGAAAAGATATATTTTAGAAAGACACATGAAATTGTATATAAGGATTAAAAAAAATTCCATATTCCTTATAAGAATTATTTCACACCCTTACCATCCAATCAAAAAATATCACAAAATCCAAAATTCCTTCTCACTTGTAGAACCATGATCATATTTTTATGAATAAGACCAAAAA
This sequence comes from Viscum album, assembly GCA_963277665.1. Lineage (NCBI taxonomy): Eukaryota > Viridiplantae > Streptophyta > Magnoliopsida > Santalales > Viscaceae > Viscum > Viscum album. The sequence continues at coordinate 1,702,351,603 of OY728138.1, read as the reverse complement.
GGTAAAATGGTCTACAATAACGATTAGCTACCATAAAAAGACAAATAGATAGAAATAACCATACTCAATCATCAAACCATGTAGTCTATAATATATCAAATATATGATTTTAACAATCTACAGAGAGTCATTGACTCCACAAAAGTGTTATAAGATGTTAAGGAGAAATGAAATAATTTTGAGGGAATGTCCAAGAGTATTGTGAAAATATATATTCTTTTAAGATAACCCTATATATACTAAAATAAATATTAAAAATCAATTATTGTAATTCCACCTGGTAATTAAACTTGTTTGGTAAATGTTATTAAAAATATTTATTAATTATTTTCTAAAATGTTCAAAATTAAATGTTCTCTTTTCAAATATTATAAACAAAGAAAAATACTATAGAAATGTAAAAATATATGATATTTATAATTTAATAGATTTTTTAAACATTTATAAAAAACTCATTATAAAAAAATTGGAATACAAACATTAATATTTTAATATATATGAATGAATATCCCCTACTTATATGCTGTTTAATTCTTATTGACCCAATAAAAGGAAAAGTGGAATATAAAAATTAAAACCCAAAATATATATATTTTAGGAAAAAATTTATAGTGTTTTGGATATATGGTAATATAAATTTTCAAAATTATATTTTTACATAAAAAATAATGAATTATATTTTATTTTAGAATAAATCATTTATGATAATAATAACATTTGAATCAAAACCCATTTAAAATCGTTATCACAAATGTAATCTTCTAATGAAATAAATAATGAGAAATTATTGATATGATATGTTCGTTTTTTAGTATATAAACATTAAAAATAATACTAGGATCCTAATATAATCATGTCTCATTGATGTGGAAATTTGAAAAAATTACACTGACCACAAGACCCACATGCTTTTTATACTCACATAAATTCTGAAATAATAAATTTATATTTTTTATAATCTATATAAAATAGTATATATATTTTCCACAATATAACTGATTTAATTAAAAAAATTACTCCAATTTTATTATCAAATATTTTTTGGAATTATCATATCAAGTGTTAATTGTTTTTCATATATGATCAGGTTTGGTTATTCTTATCCTTGATTTTTGGTCAGATATTCTTATTATAAATAATATTAATTAAATAATAATTATCACATTAATACAATAAATAAGAATTTATAACCATTAATGAACATATGACATGGGAAAAGAATCATATAGCCCTGTAGAGGTTGTTGTCCACGTAAACACACAAACAAGATTGTCATTTTCCAATAGATTGATCTGTTAATATGTAGGTTATATATTCACATTTCAACCTCATAATTATGTAATTAACATACTATATATTATTGATACAAATTATTATAACCATCAATGTGTGTATGTGATGAAAAATAAAATTCAACTCTTTGTGGTAGTGGTAGTCCAACACACACATGAGTGACGCTTTATTTTCTCAGTAAATATAAAAGTAGAGGAATAATGGTTGTACAAAAAATATAATGAAATTTAAATATATTTATTTTATTATATCATTCTGGATATTAAATACAATTATTGAGTTAGAATAAAAAATTAAATTATGGAACATGGTTAAGAGTTATACATCTTTTTTTAGAAACCCCCATTTTCATTGAAATAAATCCTTTATAATATGATCATAGAGGAAGAATATGAGATATAGAAATGGAAAAGAAATATGGTATGGTATTTAGGTGGATCATGTTTGATATAAATGGATCAGGAATTACAAGTATGATAAGAGTGTTGGTTCCCATTTATAAGTCATTTTAGTGTAAGTAATTTATATAAATGAAATATTAATATATAATATGTGTCTAAATCATGTAAAATGGATTCACAGAGGCATATAATCTATGATAATGGGTATGAGGTAAAAATATGATCCACCAGTAGGGTTTAGTTATTCTTAGAGTTCATTTATACCTTATCTTTGGTTAACCACTTCATCCACCCACATTTAGATAAATTATGGTAAGAATATTTCACATATTAAGTGAAATTAAAGTTATTTTAAAAATAAATATTAGTGAATACCTAAATCATGCGCTATTGGATAGAAATGTTCACATAAACATCAGCCATGAATGTTTTTTCATAAATTTTATTCACCTTAAAATAATTCTAAAACATTTAATATCATTTAAATTCATTTTCAAGAATATTCACTTATATTTGAATTAATGTTTTCAAGATAAAAAAAATTAAAATATAAATAATTACACAATCATTAGTACATTAAAATTAACAATGTAATTTTTAAATGATAATAATTTATCCATATTATATAAATTTCAATATTATAATACTATTTAGATTTTTTTCACCTGCTTTCAGAGGCCCCACATAGGTGATGAGTAAGTTTTATTGATAATTATACCATATCAAAAAAATAATGATATATTTAAAACATAGATAAATTATTCCCAGAATATATGTTATCATATATATTTGATAACATTTCATTTTTAACTATATTAATATTATGATAACACAATAAGTGAGGGGAAGAAAGTTTTTTTAAATATGGTTAACATAAAATAATATAATGGTTTTATTAAAACTCAAGTGAAACAAAGATTTCATACACTCTTAGATAGGATGGTTATTGAAGAATTAAATTCATCCAAAAAAATAAATACATCCATTGGGATGACATTGGGTCTATATCCCATAGTTTTAATGATAATTATCCTCTTTTACCCATTACTGTGTTGAAAAACATTTCTATTGACACTATTAATTTTGACTAAAAATATAAATGAAATATTTCAAAAACAATAATGCACTTATTATAAATGTGAAATCATTTATCCATGATTCATTCACTATAAATTTATGAAATGTATTTAAATATATTACTTAAAAAGGGATCAAATTTGTTTCCATAGAAATGTGTTTTTAATGATAGAAATTAACTTATAACAAAATCTTGAATATTGTTTATTATTAGGAAATTTTTATATGTTTATAAAAAAATTTATATTAAATTAAATTAGAAAAGATTAAAAATATATATGGGTCTTTTAAATTACATGATTATAGGAGAAAAAAGGAGTATTTTTCAAAAATCCACATTTTCACTGTCCACTCACGAATAAATAATTTCGAAAAAAATAAAAATCCATCCTAAGGAAGTCAGGAAATATTGATTTCAAAAATCATAATTTTTTCTGAAGTTAATTAAAAATTTAGATAATATTTCATTTAATATACCTACATAATATTCAATAACAATCCTTTTCTTGAAAAAATATTTTTGATGCATAAAATGAATTAATTTTCATTACATTCCTAATTACAAACATTATATAAATTTTAAATCATAAAATTGGAGATATAAAATATATATTTAATTATTATCATTAATAAGTAGAAAATAAATTAATCTAGTATTATTCAAATAAATTTATCACATAATTCCATTTTTATAAACAATATCTTTTATATCTACAATATATTTTATCATCATTTATATCCAATTGATAATCAATTTAACAATTATTTTACAATTAATAAAGTAGAAATTTCAAATATCTATTTTATAATATAATTATTTTTATTCATATCTTCCAGCCCAATTTTTGGGTTATAACAGTCATATTTATTTAGTTTATGTCAGGGTTCATTTAATCTTGGTTTTTCATGTGTTGTATGCAAACAAATACAATGTCCCTTAAAAAGAAAAATATAAACTGAAATGTAATATTATTAAACAATGGGATATATAACTCACCCTAACTTATGTCCCTAGAAAAAAAACAGATAATGTTCTATGTTGCTGTTTGTAGCACATAAATAAAAAAATGACAATCCTTATGATGAATTTATGTAGATAGCACCTTGTACAATGTTTACCTCACCTGACACTAGAAAATAAAAGGCATAAATCATATCTTCAAATTCTCCATTGAAATTATGTATTTAATAAACTCCAGATCTATATTTATTCTATTATCAACATATTTGAATGTGTAATACATTATATGGCTATCCACTTCCACATCATACCCTTTCTTATCATAAAAATATGGAGCACCCAACTGCTTCTTCTTAAAGGGATAGTATTGTGGTATATGAGACTAAGGATGGTCAATATCTCAAAAATAACCATTGATGAATGTTATACTCAAAATATTATGATATAAATTAATTGTAAATGAATAAAAGACCATGTTAGATATATTTTCATGGGGTTGAGAAAAACATATCTTAGTGAAAAAATGAAGAATATGGAATATAGTCCCTAATATCTACAACTTATTTTTCAATTTAAGAGGAGTAATTTTATCCATACATATATTCTATAAAGAGTATATAAATCTCCCATCCCATGCTGATTAATTTATATCCAACACACTTTAAATATACTCTACCTTTGAAAAACATAGATATATGTTGTAAACATGAATGTGGTGATGTGGTGATGGATTACTGGATGTAATAGATGTTTGAATGTCTAACCTACTATATAGAATTAGGTAAGAAGTATAAAATATTAGTTTATCATACAATATACTGAATACCTACCCTCTAGAATTCTTATTGTTAAGATTAAGTATTTCATATGAAAAATAATATGTAACATGCTATGATTGAAACATAGAATGAAAATATTTGTCAATATTCCCCCATGAAAAACTGACACATACCTATCATCAATGAATAATAACAATATCAACCATGAATTCACAAGAAATATTATAATTTATAAGGGATCACAATTCCCCATTTAAGCATATATCAAATTGAATGAAATATACACCCCCTCTAACCAAACTTTTTCCACCTAATCTAATATTAATCCCACTTAATTATACATATCCTTGTGCTAGAGAAAATAGAGTTTCATTTTTCACCCCATTCAATTTTTATCTAATATATATTGAAATATACTGGAATTTTATTCCAAACAAAATTCATCATTACCTTAATGATTATTTTAACCAATGTTAATTTTAGAAAATGTAAAAATCTTAAGTACTCCTATACCCAAAATATGAAATATTTAATGTTTTTTTGATGAAATAAAATTGAATATAGTTCTCATTATCTTCCAAATTAAAAAATTTATGTAAGGGAACATGATGTTTGTTCCTTATCTAGATCTCTACACTATAATTAGGATCACTGTATTTAGCATGATTATAAAACATGTTTTTTCTATCATATGGTCATTGGGTAATGTAAATTATCATGACCTATTCGGTCTCCCTTAAATATGATTATTACTAATTTTTACTAATGATATTTCATGAAAATCCAATGAAGTAATTACTAGCTATGACCTATAATGTTCATCCTACCTCTTAACCATGATCTCAAATATGACACTATCTGGACTCATCCTCTATCTGTACACCTTCATAGTTAAAAAAATTGATGTGGATAAACACTATATCTGATGTCCTATAGGTCTAGAGTCGGTAACTAAAGAATAGTGTAAAAAATTCATAAAAATGGGAGGAATTACCACTTTTATACAAATTTAATAAATATGAATTAATACGAGATTCATATATCAAAAATATCTTGCTAGAAAATAAAACAAATACAAATAAATAATTTAAGATAATACATGATGGAGAATAAATTGAATTCCAGGTAAAGATTAGGCATAAATCATAAATTCATATACAACATAACTTACCATTCCAAACTAATAATATCCATTTCAATAGACAACCAAATCCTATGGTCCAAAAAATAGTTTATACTTTGGGGAAATAATATTCTTTTACTCAGTAGGATCATCCTTCAAATATATCACAAAATCATGATGGATACATAGTAAATCCCGATGAAAAAAAGTGAATCCAACATTTTACCTAGATGAGTAAAACAATGTATATCTTTATTATGGATCAATATCTAAGTAATACATAGATGAAATAATATCCATATAAAATAATGAACATAAAAAAGGTACTATTATACCACTTTCCTTCATGTTTATCACTTTTATGCACCAACACAAAATGTCATGTGCTAAAAACCTGTATATAAATCATACAAAATTATTGTGGGTTGGACCTTAGCCCTACCTACCCTAGTCCAAGGAACAACTTCAAATCCTTTTTTTCATAGAGCTTATATATTCATTATATCCTCTCATCCTACAAATCATGAATCAGAACACTTATATAATCTAAAGTATGTATTCTTTATATTATTACCAATGTGACATGAATTTTAGTTAAGTCTATCACATATCATGAATGATAATCTATTGTAGTCATAATAATTATTGAAAAAATACTCATATATTCTTTAACATAATCCTTATACACCTCACACAAATATTTACATTAAAACATAGATCTATCACTCTACATATTGAATGATATGATATATATTAATCCAATAATTCCTAGATATTGTTACACATCATGAAACACTTGAATGGAGATTGGTGATGAGGGATGTCATAACCTAGCAAGAATTGGAAATTGAGAAAAAAATACCTAAAACTCGCATCCATTGGACATGGGATGGAGAAAAACAGTGTAATTAATAACCCAAATGGGATTCCATTTCATAATGTATATTTATGCACTCACCTGAACATATAAATTAATATGTTTTGAATAATAGTAATAAAAAGATTCAATAGTTAGAAAGTAAAATAATCATGAAAACCGCTATGGTGTACAACTGTACAGGAGTAAAAACTAAAAATTAAATGGGAAAAATTCACACCAAACCATAATTATGTCATGTCCTAAAAAACTGGGAAGTAAATTGATGAGAGAGACAATCTCCTATTATCTAATATAAACATTTTACATGGTCCAATGCATCCAGTAACACTAAGCTCATATGCAGTAAATGTCCAAATGTCAATCATTTTATAATACATGGAATTGGTGGGAAAAACCCATATTGGGGTGAGTATATACATAACCAGTAGAATTCCATGAATTATTAATGGGGTGGAAGCATGATACCAAATATGAATGAAAATATAGTAAATAGTTAATAGTAAAAGGTTCATCCCAAACAATGTAAGTAGTATCATCCACACACTTGGGGCTCAATACGGTGTGTAGGTGGACTACATGTTGAGTCTGTGACACTTGATGAGTAGGGAGACAACATGTCTTAACAAAGAAACTCGAGGTCCTCTCTTGTGTGTTCCCACACATTATTAATCTACCAACAAATGTGGAAGATAATGTTTAAGAGTTCAACATGCCATTCCCACCTTATAATTTTGAAAAACACTACATGTTTTAGCATAGATGCTAAATGTCAAAATTTATTCATGTAACACATAGTTCAATGATTTTTTTTCACATAACATTATTTATGAAAATTATGCTCCAAATATATCCACTCATCAATCATATATCACCTTCACACCACCCAAAATTACTAGATCTTGTCCCGGTTCATCATTTTTGACATTTCGGTAGCCGGAAAATTGATTCTATTTAATCTATCAAAGGCCACATAGTCCCCTATTGTTCCAATATCATCCCATCAGTATTAAATATAAAATATATGAGAATCAATGCATTTATCCTGAATATAACCCCAAATCGATCCTTGATTATTGATCCCTTCCCCGCTCATGAATTTTGTTTGAATCTAGGGGTCCCACCAAGGTAATTCTTATCAAGCAATGTTTAATCACAACTTTAGTGTACAGCTATGTCATATGGGAAGAAATATAGTTTAAAAGGAAAAATAAGGATTATAAATCATTTATAACATTTATTTTCCTATGAAGATGAATGAGGATTTCTAGGTTTAGAAAAAAAAATTAATGAATTTAATTCAATATATGTGGGTGTGAAAGGTTCGAAAATTGGCGTAGATTGTAGAAGGGGTGATCCTTCCTAATAAATTTCGTCAAAATGAAGTAAAATCAATATTTATTATTACTAACTATTTTTTTATGGGTTTTATTAAAATAACATTCCCGTAAATTATTTAAGGAAGTTGTTGGGTTCGCTGATTCTCGATATTCACCAATCCAGAGTCTCATTATAGTCTGATGAGATTTTTGAATAGATGTAGGAAGAATTATCTAGAATATTCATATGGTTTATGTGGTAACACTATATGATTCATAAAATTGGTGGATTTATAGAACACTGTATTTGTTTAATTTAATTAATATAAAGAAATTTATTCCTTTATTTTTACTAAATGCACTAGCCAATAGTCATTGTTTCCAAAATCCCAGCAAAGACCTATTTTAGGTCATGCATTAGTCCATCATCATGTTTTGAACATAATAATGGTCTCATATATCTTATCCAGGATTACATTTAATATTTTCTAACATTATTTATGAAATTGTGCACCAAAAAATAGAATATTTTTAATAATTTTAAAAAATTAATTCTTGGAACACCTAGCCTTATAATCTCATGGTTTATTCTAGTCTAGCTCTGAATATATATATATAAATATTTCATTGTCCTAAAAGGTTCAAAATTGGTCCCTAAATTATTCTATACTTTAATTTTTTCATCGAAACTAAAACCTAAAAACCCCTTTGGGATACTGAGCCTGCATCTCAAACTCCTACTCCCAAAATCTCTCCTATCTGCTCCTATACTACAGCAATATGCAAACCAATGGGATTTTCCATGCTTGTATGGCCTCATCTTATTGATATTTGATCACCACCAGGTTCTCCAAATTTTCTTTATATATCATTGAGGTCCATATCTCCCCAGTCGATGATGTATGTGAGGTCATTTAGGTATCACCTCCGTTGTGAAATAAAGAAAAGGAAAAGAACCCTCTCCAACTATGGGGTTAAAGCGAGGTAGTAAGCAAACTTAGAAACCCTCTTCAAGATCTCTAATGACCCTGATAAACCTTACAGATAGCATTAATGCACATAAAAACATCCATAATTCTCATCATAGGTAGTATTTATGGAAATCATGGTCTACCTGCTCATACTCAAATGGTCTATCATGGTTGTCTATTTATGATTTACACCTGGTCTGGGCCATCCTCATATACTCATGGATGACCTGGAACCACACCATCAATACTTGCACCAACTGTGGACCCACAACATAAATCTTGTTGATCTCTGTAAAACACAAGGGTGACCCGAATGGTGTTCCATACATGGCCTAAAAATGTTCCCTGATTATATTAGAATGGTATCTTTTTTAAGAGAACTATTAAAAGGATATGTGACCCTCCAACATCCGAATAAAGTCTAACCTGTAGCACCTCATCATATCCTCCAATTGATGGATAGTGAACTTTGTCTACCCATACTTTTAGGGGTGAATGATTTTACTCATCCTCATCTAGGTCCTAGAATCCTGATGTAGACTTATCTATAACTATGATGTGAGTTTTTCCTAACAATTAGATACAATAGTCAAGAAAATCCCATGAAGAAGAGAATTCTTCTGAACAATCATCTTCCCCAAACACTCTACTAAACTATTCTCCCTGATAAAAAGTAATTGTTACAAAATTTTTATTCTATCAACTATCCTCCTATGGTGGCATAGACCTTCATTTTAAATGGAATCTCTCTCATAAAGTCTTTGTATATTACATCCACCTTCTAATTCGAGATCTCAAGGGGATGGAAAAAACCGTCCCTATAATGTTTCTTAGACATCCCTTTCTTATTGGTGAAGCACCATTAGATTAACTAAGCCACCCATAATCTCATTAAAAACCACCAAAATAGTTATTGAGTGTCCTTATACTTATTCCCCACACTGGGATGTACAACTGATGGATTGGTGTGGAACTCTCACCAAACCACCACTGACATCGTGTCCTGGAACAAAATCCATCACTCTAAAAGGATTAGGTTATTACCTCCTTTAAAATATATATCTAATAAATTTATTATGGATATATAGTAATCCATGACCTCAGAGTCGAGGTATCTCAATAGGGACTCTCTCATAACCTTGTGAAGCATAGGAGGCAACCCCATCGACTGAAAATAAATCTACACCCTCCTACTCTATAGGGTCAGCTGCAAAGGAATTAAATTTCTTGGAAACATCATATTCCACGAAAAACTAGGACATACACATAATAAAATATTCTACCACATTACCCTTCCCCAATGTAATGAATATCTTGAAGCCATATTACTATAAGACCTCAAACCATGGTCGATGTATCAGATTTATGTCTATATATGTGATGATGTGCCTGACACTCAATTGGTCTGTATAAATTAAAAGTTTTTGTCCTAGAAGATAGTTCCTCCAAATCCTTATAGGAAAGACTACTACTTCAAGATCTATGTAATGTGTTATGTGGCTCTACTCATGGGGTCTTAACTATCTTTATCTATTTTTGAAAACATACTACTGTCGCATCAACATAAAATTAATGCCTTCCCCTAAGGAATCAAAATACACTACTTTCTCCACTACATACTCTGGTAGTCTCTAGAAAGGATCACTCATCAACCTTAGTATCATCACCTCAAAGGATCTCTTGCACTGACCAATCTAGGGAAAAATGATTCCATTTCGATGTAAGGGTATCCAAAGAGACTTCATTCCTAGGAAATGTTACCACAAACCTCCAGTATTACCCCTTGAAACTAAGAAATCCCTACACCTATGTCACATTATTGGGTAAAACCCATGGAATAATTACATGTATATTTTTGGTTCAATATAATTTTTTTTAGAAATTAAATTACCTATAAAGTGAAGCTCCAGAATTTGGAAATTTTATGTCAAGAGAATTATATAAAATCAGTTCCCTCAACGAAAATATAAGATCATTCTCTGGTTATATGCATGATCCTCCTATAATATAGAGTATATGAATTTGTTATTGATTTAGAAAACCAAAAAATTGTTCCATGTTTTTATGGAATATAAAACTCATCAAATCCATAAACGTGGTTGAGGAATTTGTCACACCGAATGGATTCACCATGAACTAATAGTGCCCATAATGATATCAGAATGCTATCTTTGTAATATCCGCCTCATGAAACAAAAATTGGTGTTATCTAGACTTAAGATCGATCATTAATAAATATATCACACCTAAAAAAATTTCAAAGAGGTGTCCCACCATCATTAATGGGTAATGGTACATCATTGTTTTTTAGTTCAAGCGATGATAATCAATGTAAAGACACAAGATCTCATGCACTTGTTTCATAAAAAATTGACCTTCCTATGGGGAGACACTGGGTCTGAAAATTACTTTCTCTCTAAGAACCTCCAAATATAATTTTAGCTCATGAATCTTGATAGGGTTCATCCTATATTCAAGATAATTTATCATATAAATTACATGATTAATGTTGATACAAAATCCATTTCCCATCTTAGAGGTTGTCCCAAAACATTGTCGTGGAATACATGTATAGAATCTTTGATGATATGAAGAATCCAGATGCCTGAATATATTTATATACCATAGTATATATGTTCCAAATTATGGGTAATTGGATGTGGACTACTACATATAGTACTCACTCACTGTCCCCTATGATATCTCTCACCCATAAATTAGAATCACATCCCATCTATTGGAAGTCATCTCAGTCATTTGTTGTGAAAGTTAATCTAGTCTAAAACCATGAATAATTAATCCATACCCCAGATAATGACCTATAGATATATCATGATGACTAAAAGTTCCCATGTGAACCTATCTCAACAAAGAGTTAACACACACTACTGGCATACAAAAGGCAATGAAGTAGTGTTCCATATAAAAACCTCAAGGTGAAGCTGCTGAGATAACACCTCAACTCAGAGCTCCATCTCTCAAAAAATATGTATATAGATGATGGTGTGAATAGAAACTATGACTAATAAAATTGGTTAAATTTCATAAAATTATTTTATCATACCCCTGATCATCTCATCTGTCGCAGGGTTATCAGCCTTGATTGCTTGTAGTTGTCTACTGCCTCAAATACCATATTTGTAAACCATGCATGGGACTCTTAATGATGGTGTTGGTGGTAGGATATAATAAAATCATCCAACACGCATATATCCCCCTCTCAGAGATTCACTATATCCTCTTCTAGCTCCACCTCCGAGGAGCCTTCCTACTATCTCATGGGAGATCCCGAATCATGGTTCTTCTTCTACTATGGAATTACATTAATTATCTACATATTCTCCTCGACATGAATATTATGGAATTAATTTTATATATATATATATATATATATTAAATCTCCTATAAAATGGGTAACACTTCCCCACTATGTGATTCCCATGTCTTATGTGCTACACAACACCATGTTCCCCAGTCTGATCATGTGGAGGAATCCTATGTTGAGATCCTCTCGACTTGTGCATGTTAGCTTTTAGGGAGGAATGAGACCTATAACATCCCATACTAGATATATATTCCTAGAGTACCTATTATTGGAATAACTATATTAATGATGTCCCCTCAATTACCCAGACATAGGTGGAAATGAGAAATGTCACCACAATTGCATATATATCTCTATGGAAACCCTTATTAATCACTAATCCTTGGAAGTATCCATCCAAGATCTTTTCAAGGTAGCACTGTGTAAGGTTTTTAAACCAATATATGTACTCATCGACCATCATAACTCCCTGATTTTTCTCTATAAGATCCTATTTTTAAACCAAGATAAAATAGGAGGGGTATTAAACCTCATGAAATTGTTTCTAGAAATCAGGCCATGAGAGTGTCTACTCATCACGCATCTAGGTAATAAGAGTACACCAATTCCATGCTACAATATGGAAATGTCTAGATGCGAGCGCAACAACCTGGTCCTTTGTTGTCAAAATAATCCAAATGATATAGACTATAGTCTCTAGAAAATCATTTTATTCTTGTGGATCTAGCACATTGTAGAACCTCAGCGGCCTCAGGCACTCTAACTCATGAATTTAATGAAGATATCACACATCCTCATATTTCCCAACTTGTATGATATGCTGATCAATAGGTGGGGGTAGTGTTAAATATCAACCGTCTCAAAGGAACTCATGGAATGGACCCGCAAATTTGGCATCACCAGTCATGATATATTTTTCATGATAAAAAACAATTAATTGAGAAGGATGTCAACACAGAGGTATCTTGAAAATTTAATCATGAAATACAATAAAAAGATAATCATATATATATGTGGAAATTGCTGAGCTAGAACAATATTGAAATTCAAAAAAAGTCCTATATGTTTCATCTAATCATCATACCTGTAACTATTGTATATGTATTCTGAGTTGAGAAGTAGATTTTCAAGGTCCTGGTGAATGGATACATCAGCTACCTGTACAATCACTAGGTTCCCTAACTAAAGAGGCACACTTGAGACACATTGACCCCATCATCCTAATACAAAAAAATATTATTATGAGTACAAAAACATAAAATGTAACAAGGAATTAACTCCTTTGATACTAATCTTTCATGTCCCAGACCTAACAAAGGCTGCAGCCGTAACTACACCAAGCCTTCATCTATATTCCATGGGTAGAGATAACCACTAAAAGGCCTATCCTAAATGAGATTACTTTTCCAAATATAACTATATGAACATGAAATACAATATCAATGTATAAGTGAATTGGAATAATATTACCATTTTTTAGAATATTGAATATAAACCAAGCATGAATACCCTCTAGGGTGTACGAGAGTACCATAATTAAAACAGAAATTTAAAGGGAATAAATACCCACCCAATGATAAAATGTTCCAACCTCAAACATAAATATTAAAACATTGAGAGAAAATAGTTATTGGTCTCTATGATATGACCATTGTACATAGTCAAAATACACCCAGTATCCATAGGATTTATTGAAGTCTCCACTAATATATCCATCATCTTCATATGTCTTGACTCGTATAATAAAAACCTATTCATGGGTGAGTATATACATACCCATTTGTATTCCCCAAAATAATAAAATGGAAATAGTAAGGGAAAAAATAAGGATGGAAAGACACAAGATAGTAAAAAGTGAACAACTCAACCAATAGTAAGATAGTAAGCTTATCCAAACACCAGGAGATCAAAAAATGTATTGGTTAATTATACATCAAATTTTTTCCGAAAATAATTAGATATTATCCTTATCCAACCATAAGGATCTCAACATGGTTAGTAGGTGGACTGCCCCTATCATTTTTTCAAATAATTGAAATATGGTAACAAAATTCAACAACTTAGATATTGATATACATATATAAGACCATTAAAATAATCTTGGATTATAGATAAAGGGTATCTCTATATCAAAACTGATTTGGGGGAAATAGTCATCATCAGTTTTAGAATTCCATTAGTGATGCACATCTTCTGACATGTATTACCAAAAGAAAGAATTTATATTCCCATTCCTCACCACTATTCCACACAACTATGGGTGAGCAATATCCATTAAGATAACGCATACCGTTGTGAGGTAGGGGAACCACTTAAGTTGTATCAATAGTAGACCTTTACCGTGATGCATCTAGGGGGTCTACTCTATAAGTCGAGGACCATCACCCTGGTGCTTCAGAGGGAGGGGGGAGTCATTCTAGTGTCCTGAGGACCCTCACGATATTTGATAGGTAAAATTGACTTAGTATATAGGGGACTACTTCCCAAGATGAGATGAGATCCACTATATAGGTTGAGGACTTGAGTCATGGTTCATTGCGAGAGTTCCACTGAGGTTTCATGAGGACCCATTCCCAATCGAACAGGGGGCTCAACATGGTAGATAAAGGACCCACGCCCAAGCTGATGGGGTGTGGGGGGGGGGGGGGGGGGGTCTACAATACATGTAAAATACCTACACACTTTTGTGTTAGGTGGTTACACTATGGTGTCATAAGGACATGTTTCATATCTTATCGAGGGTTCTACTTGGTAGGTAGAGGTTCCACGAACAAGCTAATGAGAATTTAGCTCTGCAGTTCACCTGTTATCCTCTTCCGGGTCACTTACATGATGTCTTAAGGTACCAACACAACATGAGGCTTCCATCCATCACTGGGTTGTGTCCCTAGAGGTACATGGATTACCAAACCATGTATTTATATATTATGTGTAGGATTTTTAAATGGAATATATAATACATTCAGGGCCCCGCTCATGCACATTATATGTGTTTGTCTATTTTGGTACATGACCATGTTACAATATATATCTATGTATTTAACTAAATAGTGTGCACCTGGAATTTTTTTTCCTACATGGGGTCCTTACCATATTTTTCACAAATAGATATTACACAAGTGGAAATGGTACATGCTGTGTATGATTTCTACATGATTTTGTATCATTATAATTTTCAAAAACCCTGTCTGAAACAACATAGGGGATATAAAAAATGTGTTTATACTGATACACTATGTGTAGTCTTGTTTTTTGCAAAACATTATATCAAAATTATAATCATTAAATCTAACATATCTACCACATATCTCATTCCACACCACCCAAAATTTGTGGATCTAGCCCGCTTTATCATTTATAACCATCCAATGGCCAAAAATGGATTCCATTGAATAACGTGATCGCCGCATGAACCAATTTCATCCCACACACCTCTAATTTTTCTGATATCTCAAATATAGGAGAAACATTGCATGTTTCTCATGATTCCTCTTCAAATCCATTCTTGATTTTAATTCCCTTCATCACCGATGAAATCATTGTTAATAAAAGAATCTGATCGGCCTTAGTCCCTCCCTACAATGTCGAATCATGGCCTTGAGGGTCCAATTATGATGTTTGTGAATCAATTGAGGGAGAAAAGAAAAAAAGGATTCATCAGTCATTTCAATGAATTATAGTCCAAATATCAAGAATGAGGATATCGAGGATTAGAAATAGAAAAATAATCAACTAAATTCAATACATGGGTGTATGTAAGGTTCACGAATTTGGATAGATCATATAATAGACGATCCTACTAAATAAATATAACCAAAAATGTTTGTAAAACATTAATTAAAGAGTCTTGAGTAAAGATTAACACTTTTTTTAATAACTTCCTCACCAATGATTTAATAATGTCATTACATTTGATGCATCCCGATCTACATGGATCGAAACTCTCATCATCATCTAATGTAATTTTCCAATGGATGGAGGAATATTGCCCTGTAATTTTCCACGGGTTTATTTGTTTAATCCTAAAAAATTCCCCATAGAGTTTGATGTATTGAAAACTAGATTATATTAATTTAATTAATGTAAATAAATTTAGTTAATCACTTTAACATAAAAAAACTGTAACTAGTTGTTAGTTCTATACACCCCAAACCAACTAATTTTAGGTAACTCCTAGGGTAATCATCACATTATAGAATCAATTGTGGTCTTGGGTTTCTAATACAATATATTTTTTTGGTTTTGTCTCTTTTTACATAAAAAACATCATGCATGTAAGTTAAAATATTTCTAATATTTTTATAAAATTATTTCTCAGAACATGAGGCCTAAAAATCACACGAAATATCAGTACATGTCTACATAATTATATTTAAAAATTTATCAATGTATTACAGAGAAAAATTAGGATCTCTATATAGGATTAGTTATCCATTCATTGCCTCAGTATACTAGATAATTGAGAGGCAAATAGAAACCATAACATCTACATTTCAGGGGTCCACCTTATTGAAGTAGTGCATCAAATGAAATGAAAAAATATAAGAATATTTAACAAAAAAATAATATAAATAGAAACCGAATATCCTTATTTTAAAATAAAAGTATCATCTATCATGACCCCATGCCACAACTAAAATGGAATTGGGAAGTATATTTCATGTAATCACACTATTATCGAGATTTAACAACATTAATCAATATTATCTTGTAATTATAAATTATTATTCATTCATTAGTAAGAATAATTAAAAATTATGGTCTAATCATTTTATTTCATCAGAAGTTAATCTAATATATAAATCACATATGAATTTATTGATTTCATTCAACGCTATTAAATAAATCATTACAACTATCCCATGATTTCTATTATTTTAAATTTCCAAAATAAATACCCAACCCCATGGTATATTTTATAATTTCATTTTAAATTCCACAATTTATAGTTGTTCTCAAACATATCCAAATAAACATTTGAAATATGCAGTCATATTTAATATGTCAGTTGAAGTAATCAATTGGGTGTCACAAAATAAATCCTCTTGAAAACTATCCATAAACATAATATATAATGAAAATCAAGGAAAACATGTTTTAAAATAAAAATAATCGATATATAAATTACCCAAAAAATCAATTCAGTAGTAGGTTTTCCAAACTCTCAACCTATATAATATATTCTGACATGAACCATATGTCTATGAATTGAGTACATGGAATATCTACTCTCAACATTAAATATCAAATCCAATTATAATACCCTTACCATACCAACCCTTGTACATCATCTATATAAATTTTCTTTCATTCTATTGAAAATATTAATGGAAAAAATTATCATAGAAAACTCATGGGGTAATAAATTCCCCAACATTAACGAATACAATACATTAACTAATAAGGACGGTCTTGAAGAACCTCAAACACTTGAATATCTTTCTTAAAACATTTAAATTTAAATATTAGATTAGGCAGTTAAGTATGATGAGGTTTTAGAAACAACTAACTTGTGAGTAAAAACTACCAACATTTAGTTTTAAACAACAACAATCTTTCAAGAAATATATTTCTAATAATTTTTTTTCAAGGTAGAAGTGTATTTTAATTTGAATACATATTTCATTACTCACTTTAAATTTTCTATCATCTGTTTTTTTTAACAAATATGAAGAATATCAAACATTATATTGATCAAAAATAATTTACAATATATATATAGTAGAGTAGTTATAAAATATCAATACGAATATTCCACATAAAGTCACCAAAAGTGATCTTTTTTCCCTTCAAATTCATTCTTAATTCTAGTTGTTACCTAACTTTAATTCAATTAAATTATATCTAAAGGAACAAAAACATTAAATTCATGCACTAAAAAAATAGAAATAATAAATCCCTTAACTTGACAAAAATCTTTAAATAAAACACCCCACATGAATAAATATAATGAGGAATAATATTTCATCCATGTCAAATGGATCTATCTTAGAAACTCTCCATGGGAAACCCCATAATTACATGATTATAATATGACCCTAAATAATTAAAATCCATTTAAATTGTTTTATAGAATGTAATAGTCAAGAATAATTTATATAATAGGAGAAAATTGTACCTTTAATATAGATGTATTTTTCCCAATAACCACATTTGATTAAACTCCCAAGAGAAATGGATTGAGAAGGATTTTAGGACCCATAGGTCATCTATAATTAAATATAAGATGATATAAATATAACAAAACATGTCCAGACCATTAATTCATTGAGGAACACCACACATCCTCCACTATGACACAGTATCCTATAATATGTGTAAATGTGTTGAATATTAGGAATCCTTCTATTGTCATTACGAGGGTGTCTTTTACTTCATAATTTTTTTCATATTATAATATGTGTTTGTAATTTGGTATTTAAAATCAAGAACATAATTTAAATGTCATAAATTTTTATTTGGTAATTAATTTTGTTATTTTTAATAGTGATCCAATTATTTTCAATTATTTTTTAATAATTTTAAATGTAAAAAAAGAAATTATATTTACGGATTATTTATATATTTTTGAGATTATGATGTCAATAATTTCATTTAAATATTTTCCCTTGCATTTACTTTTGATATTGTGTAATGGTAAGTGGGTTTTTCTAAAGGATGTGAAAGGGTACATCCCAATTTTTTAAAAGCCAATTTAATTGTAAAATTTTTCTGAGTTCATAATGGTAATATTATATAAATCATTATATACATAATGGTATAATCAAATACACATGGGCTATCAGCTATTTCTATGTTCTACATTAATAATAGGACCCTGTCATTTATGAATGAAATTCCATTTCTTTTAATGTTATATTGATATAGAAGGCACATGCACATTTTTTTTATTTTTAATGGGTTTAAATGACTGTTAAGTACATTATCATTGATAATATAGTCATTAAACAATGATCACAAAACTAATATAAATATAAGGTTTAAGAAAATACATTCAACACATACCAAGTAGATGATGGCCTCATTTAGTAGACTCGGGTCATATGAAGCTCATTTTTTGAAGCACAAAATGGAGATAAAATTACTGGGATTCGCTCTTGACCATGCCCAATCTATGATAAAACTAATTAATCTTGAACAGAATTTCCTATGAGAGTAATTCATGTTAATAGAGATTATCACTCACGCGATGTTATCTGAGCCACCCCAAGTGTTTTTCGCCACTGCACACTATACCATTATGTCTTGTGTGGGAGTTATAAGGTTTATGTAACAAGGTATTTGTTACTAATTTTTTAATCCATTTTTATAAGTAAAATTATAATTCTGTCAATTCCATTATGAGAAGATCATTTCTTTAAAAAAATAATGAATTTGATAAATAAATTCTTTGGTTAAAAATGGTACTTTTGTGAAATATATAAATTATTATGTAAAACTATGATTTTTATTAATAATATTATAAAATAAATTCTTATAAATGATTATTATATCAGTTACATATCTGAAAATGTTTTGTCAATTAGTTTGATAAGAGATATATTTTTATATGTTAAAATAGAAAGTGCAGTTCTACAAAATTTATTTGAATGAATTAATGAAATTTTAAAATAATTAATATTTACAAAAATTATCGTTATCAATTTACATTTATGAATAATAAATGCCTATTTAATTTTTATGAAGTATAATATAATTTTTATTATAGTTTAATAACTGTTTTTATCTAAACCCGTCAATTTTTATTAAATGTCAATTATCATTTCAAAAGTGAAAAATTCTCATATTTAAATTTTTATTATATAACATGAATAGTTTTTTTGGATATGTATGTCAAATTCAACCAATAGTGAATAATTCATAGTTTTCTGAGCGAGTCAAATTTTAGGGTAAAAGATAAATAATATATAAATATATTGTGTGTTTTATTACATTATAATGACCCAATAGTGATGTAATAAATACCATAAAATCTCACTTCTACCTAATATATCTTTTAACTATATAGTAATGAGATTTTATATTTATTTTCCTTATAATATAATGCCTTTGGAATCCTCCAAAATGTAGAACATATTTATGGATTTGAATTTCATTTTGTTAATAATGTGAGTCAACTCCACATAATAAAGGCTAATGTTTTAATATTTTCATCCATTTACCTTACAACATAATGTTTTCAACAACCATTATATAAAAACCAACGTATTATACAATGGTCTGATTTGTTGTTTTGAATATTTTAGTTTGTACTGTCCAAAACCTAAATAATAAATATTTCTCCATCTTTTCCTATATAAACCCACCAAATCTCCCATTCATCTCCAATAAACTATTTTAATCTCCACCAACATCTTTCCTAAACTTCATAGAGTACTCCCATGTCACTAAAATCTCCAATGAATCCTCTCTCAAGCCTTTGGGATCACACATCCATGTAAGGGTTCCATCTTTCTCATTGTGTCCAAATTTCTTTATATTATCATACCCATTTATTTTTGATTTAAAAATAATATTTTATGTTTACAAACCTCCCACATACTGCAATAATTATTTTTTTATGATGATATTCCTATTTCTATCTAATTAATCCCTCCCATGTACACCCATTACCATGCTGAAATTTCATATGAGTTATTCCATTTATCCACTTTATTTAAGTTTCTTTATTATGTTACACATTATATTCCAAAATTCGTTATGAGGGGACATTTATTTATATAACACCTTTCTTTACATTTAATTTAAATATTATTATAGGACCCTTTCTCTCTCATCAACCATTTTTATGTATTTTTATTTTATATTGTTAGGTTGCCGAAATTACATTGTGAATTTCCATTCCAAAACCATTGTATATTGAATACCATACTAATTCACTAACAACAGTGTTAACTTTTATGCACAATTTCCTTCTCATTGAGGACTAACATATATTTACTCCACACCCCTTGATCTTGGAATAAATTATGATCAAAAATGAATACCATGTTTAATTATCTATTTATAACACTTAAGGATGAGAATGAAATGAAAGTGACAGGTCCACCTGGATTTATATAGTACTATAATGCATATGGTAATGTTTAGTATAATGATATCTCATGTTGGGGTAGAGGTTTACCATATTCCTTTTTAGTATATTTTTCTATAATGTTTGGATAGGGGTTTACCAGATTCATTTATGTTAATCATGCATTGTTTTAGGTTGTTTCCGCATTTCCATGTTATGATAAGAATGTTACATCATGAATTTATGTTCATGTTTCTCTTATGCTCCAGTGATATTCATATATCCTAACATGTATTTTATTCTTCATTTTATTGTCTTTTACTCCCTTACCAGGATTTATAGCTCACCCTTTTTCTTGAGTATGCCCTTCAGTTATCCCATGCAATGCCATGTACAAAAGAATGTCGTGGTCATGAAAAAGAATATATCAATAAAGATGTTGTATTTTATTTCTTATGTTGACATGTAATGTTATTTATCCACATATAAAATAGACCACTAGGTCTTCTAGGTTGTATTAAGTGAAATTTTGGTAATAAATAATGTCTAAATAAGAAATAAATAGAAATGTAGTATAGTTTGTATCATAGGATAGGTTTAGTTATTTTTTACATTAAGATTAGAAAAAATCATTTAATGCCTAAGAGATAAGACTATGTATAAGAAAAACATCCCTAAATTTTGGTAAGAATTAGTTATGTTTCTTATCAATAAAATACATTCCCTTTAGGATATGAACATGTAGAGGTGGATCTAACCCTGATGTATCTAGGGGTAAAACTCAAAACACCGGTTTGAACTAGACTTGAACCAGAACCGGGAAAAAAATGGGCCATTATGCACTATTAGATATACACTACTAGGGTATATGCATTGGAAAATTCCTCATCTTAGTTTAAACCATTATTAAGCATTAAACAAAATCTATAGGATAATATATTAGGAAATAGATCATGGATAACATTGATTGAAGCATATAAATTAATATGGTAAGGAAATAAATTTAATTTATAAGTTATCCATTTTTTCATTTTATTTTCCTTCACCTGTTTAATAGTTTAAAACACTTACCCTTAATTTTCCATTTATTATATCCAATAACCAGTAATAGGAGGACTCGGGGTGAAAAACATTGCGAAGATCAATATGATAATTCATTTAATGATATGGATAATTTCATGGGAGTGGGAATTGGAAACTTTTTCATAATAATCTCTCATTTGACACGAGTTTTGAATAGAAACATGGGTCTAGAGGAACTTCCACCCACCCCCCAGAATAAATAAAAAGATAACATTGAAATCATGATTAGACAAAGACCTTTTACTTTCAGTGGATCATAAGATCCCTCAATCAACGAACAATGGATCAAATCCATTGAAAAGATCTTATTTGTCCTTAAATGTTCCAAATGAGAGATGAATATTTAGGATGTATATCGTTTGGATGGTGTAAAAAATAAATGGTGGGCATTGATCAAAAATACTATGCCTAAGGAGGACATCGAGGTGGTGGGATGGATGGATTTTTAGAAAATGTTTTTAAATAAATATTAATCTCACTCCCTCCATCTTAAGATGGAAAAAGAATTACATTCACTCAAGAAAAAGGATGATGAATCCCTTGGGAATATGAGGAAAATTTCACAAGACTAGAATTATATGCCTCCTGTTTTGTTGTTACCACCAAATACAAGGGTGACTACTTCTTTACTGGGTTAATGTTTTGCCTATGGAAATCTCTAGGGATACATGAATTTGACCACTATGAGGAGAATATCTGATGTGCCCTCAAAAATAAAATGTATATCGGAGAATCTTAGGGGTATTATACGAATATGAAGCATAATGTGGTCAATAATAATAGTGACTTCATGGATAAATTTAATGGTGCTAAGATATTCCATCATGTGACTTGTCAAAGGTTTAGAAATAATCACTTTATAAATTTCCTGAATTGGATGAGGAAAATATTTAGGTTTGGTAAGGAAGTGCACTAGGCTAATGATTTCATAAGATAAAAACCCTCTAATAGGATATAGGAAAGCAGGAATCCATTAGATCCTCAATTCATTTTTTATTTCTACTACTGCAAAGAACCTATGAATTTTGAGAACCAATGCCATAAGACATGGTTTTTCGGAGGAAACCAAAACCCAACAAGGTTGCAAGGGATAAATCTTTCAATCAATGCCACCAATGTGAATCCTGAAAATGATGTTCTTACTAGTAATCTGGTTATTAATTGAATAATAGAGAACATAATTTTTGATTTTGGTTCTAAACATTGATTTATATCCTAAATGTTTTGTAGATCAATGCAAACATCACTAGAAAGAATTTATGTTGAGATGTTAGTGAAAACTGAAAATCATTCAATTGTTGCATCACATGAATATAACTCATCCTCTATCACAATTTGGGGATTGATATTCTTGAAGAACCTCATTATACATCCCTTGGTGGAATTTCATGCAATTCCCTTCATTGATTGGATTTCCCTATAAATATCCAACATAAACATTCATGAGAGATAAATAAATCGTCATACGTTGAATCGACCCCCAATTCTATACATGTACAAGGAGGATGATGGATCTTATTTAGCATCATCATCTAGTTAATGGATATTAATTCTTTATGATCATGAATATTTTTTTCAGATGATTGAGACTAAGGGAGGAACAACACTTGAAGACATGTCTATTGTGAGGGAATTCACTATAGTGTTTCCTGGGGAATTATATGGTTCTCATCAAATAAGTGATGTAAAATTTTTAATTGATCTTATAATTATAGAATTATAAAATTCCAAGAATATATTTAGAATGTATTTTGTTGATATTGAAGATATAAAGATAAAAATATAGGATAAACTAGATAAATGGTTAATAAGCCCAAGTGCTTCCCCATGGGGTGCACCAGTCCTCTTTATCAAGATGATGGATGAGTTAATGCACCATTTATTATCATGATCTAAAAAAATCAAGATAAAGAACAAGTACCAATTTCCATAAATTAATTAATTGTTTGATTAGCTACGTGGAGGACAATACTTCTCTATGGTGGATATGATGTTGGGATATTACCTAGTGTGGGTGAAGAAGGACCATATCCCCAAGACTATTATTCATACTAGGTATGGGCACTATGAATTCATATTAATGAATTTTGGACACCCTAATTCTCTGGAAATATTCATGGACATGAAGATATAGCTTTTATAGATTACCTCGATAAATTTGAAGTAGTCTTTATAAATGGTATTCTAATATACTCCAAGAACAAGGAGGATAATGAGGATAATTTAAGCATTTTACTAGAGACCTTGTGAAAGGAGAATCTCTATGAAAAGTACAAAAAGTGTGAGTTCTACTTGAAATAATTATAATTAATAGGGAATATCATTACATGAAATGGTATATCTATGTATTCTTCAAAATCTAAAGAAATTTAGGTATGGTCGATACTGACACCTGTGACAGATATTCATAGCTTCCTGGGGTTAGTTGGATATTATCACTGATATGTTATAAATTTCTCACAATTTTCAAGCCTTATTACCAAGATAACTCATAAGGGTTTCATGTTTTCATAGAATAATGAATGTGAATAATGCTCAATAGAGTTGAAGAAGAGGATAATCATTTCTCATGTTCTCACACTACCCACATGTGGGGAGCATTTTGTAATCATTAATGATGTTTCAAACAAGGGATGATATCTGTGTTAATCTATAATGAAAAATTAATTTCCTATTCCTCAAATTAGTTGAAATTTCATGAGTAAAACAATCCCATATGTGATATATATTTGGTAATTGTAATCAATTTATTGAAAAAAAACAAATTATCTCTTTGGGGAGAAATCTGAAATATATATAGATCATAGAAGTCTCAAATATATATTCACTCATAAGAGCTAAATATGCACTAATGAAGATATTTAGAGCTCATTAAGGATTATGACTGAACAATCCATTACCACCTTGGTAAAGTGAAAAAGGTGGAAGATTCTCTTAGTAAAAAGGACCCAACGATTCTATCATAGATGAGAATTTCAAGGTTCCAATCATCATATATTTGATAAATATGGGAATGGGAATCATACAGAAGGGGAAATCATCAATCCGTTCACAAATTATTGATCAACCATCTCTTATGGAGAGGATAATGGATGCCGAAAAATTTTATGTTGGAGTTAAAAATAAAGTAGAAACTATCAGAAAAGGGAAATACTGAAAGATCAAGGTTAATGAAGAAGGAATTGTGATATTTGTGTCAATACTACGTGTTTTATCAAATCCATATTTAAAGAAGGAAAATTTGGATTATGCGCATAGTTTAAATTTATCAATTATCTTAGGAACCAAAAATATGTATCAACTTCTCCGAGTGAAATATTGGTTAGATAAAATTATGAAGGAGATTTCCGAATATGAATCAAAGTGCATGGTATGTCAGCATGTGGAGGCTGAGAGGTAGAGGACTGAGGGGATTATGAAAATATTACCGATACCAACATAGAAATCGGAGAACAACACCATGGAATTTGATACAGTAATTACGAAGATGTCCAAAGGAAAAAAATTCTATCTATGTTGTGGTGGATCATCTTACAAAGATTGAAAACATCATTGTGATTCTAGAGGATTTATCATTGGATAAGCTGGTACAAATATATATTAAAGAAGTGGGAAAGCTATATGGTATACCATTGATGATTGTATATTATATAGATCAATGATTCACCTCTATGTTATGGAAGAATCTCTAACATGCCATAAATACTGAGCAGAACATCAGTATGACTTATCATCCTCAAACTAATGTTCAATCTAAGCATACTATAAAATTTTTTGAGAACATGTTGATAGAATTCTTAATGGAATTCAAAGTAGGATGGGAACAACATCTTTATATGGTTGAGTTCTCTTAAAACAACACTTTCTATTCAAGAATCCAAATGGCTCTTTATTAAGCACTTTATTGGAAGAGGTGGAGAACACTAGCATGTTCAGAATAAGTTGGGGTACAAAAAATTCTATGTCCAGAAATGGTCGAAGAAATTGTGGATATAGCTAAGACCATTCAACAACAAATCAATGATTCTAAGAGTCGACAGGAGATCTTTTTTAACAATTGTCGATGAGACGTAGAGTTTGAAATTATAGATATGGTTTTACTCCACATATATCCATGGAATAGAGAGATTTGATTTGGTAATAAGGGAATGATTAGTCCAGGGTACATCATCCCTTTTGATATCATTCATCGCATTAGAGTAGTAGTCTGTGGACTAGCACCCCACCAAACATGTCTCAAGATCATGATGTAATCCATGTATCATTATTGAGGAATTACATACCTAACACATCAAATGTACTAAATCGAGAGTTGGTGCAACTGAATAATTCCCTTTCATATAAGGATACATTGGAGAATATCATAGATCATAGTGAAAAATTTATATGAAATAAATTAAAACCCATCCTCATTGAATTTTAGAGAAACCAAAAGTTTGAAAAAGAAGCATCAAATCCCAAGGAAGTGATGTGATAGAGTTACCATAATCTATTTTACGGTGGGAAAAGGAAATTTAAATGACGCAATTTCATAAGGGTGGAAGGTTATAATGACATGATCATTTATGAAAAAAATTCTATTTCTTTTAATGTCTTCTGGATATATAAAACTGATGAACTATTTTATTTATTATTATTGTTTTTAAATAACCATTAAATTTTAATGCCAATGATAATATAGCTATTGAACAGACATCACACAACTAATATAAATATAAGGTTTAAAAATATCAACCCAAAATAAAAGATAATGGCCTCATTCAGTAGACATGGGTTATATGGAGCACATTTGTCGGAGCATAGAAAGGAGGTTGCATTATTAGTATTATCTCTTAACAAAGTCCAAGATGAGCTTTAACTTTTCAAGATTTAATAGAATCTCATACGAGAGATATTCAAGTCAATAAAGATTACTTCCCATGTGCTGATATCCAAGCTGCCCCAAGAGTCTTTCACCATCGCACACCTTACCCTTAGGTCTATGAGAGTGATATAAGGGGTTTTGTAACAAGTTAATAATTACTTATTATAAAATAGATATTTATAAATAATAGTCTTATTCAATCAATTCCATTATGTGAATAGTCTATCATAAAATTAACGAATTTGATAATTTGATTCTTTGGTTAAAAATAGTACTTTTAAGAAACATATACATTA
Organism: Viscum album; assembly: GCA_963277665.1. Taxonomy (NCBI): domain Eukaryota; kingdom Viridiplantae; phylum Streptophyta; class Magnoliopsida; order Santalales; family Viscaceae; genus Viscum; species Viscum album. The sequence goes on along the minus strand of OY728138.1, from coordinate 1,702,324,221 downwards.
TTATATTATCCTAAGGTTTTTTTAATAATATGATAAATAATATTATAAATGATTATTATATTAGTTCTTTATCTATAAATATATTATTTAATCATTTTGATAAGAGTTGTATTTTTAAAAGATTAAATAAAAATTCTATTTTTAAATAATTTATTTTAATGAATTACTGAAATTGTGAAATAATTAATATATTAATAATATATTATTATAAAATTAATTTTACTAATAACTTATGAGTATATGATTTTTATGATTTCAAATGTAATTTTTATTTATGTTTAAAAATAATTTTTGTCCAAACCAGTCACTTTTCAATAAATGTTGGTTCTCATTTTAAAAGTGAAAATTAACATATTAGAAATTTTATTAGATAAAATTAGTATTATTTTTTGAATCAGAATGTTGATATTATCCAAAGGTCAATTTTTCATAATTTTCTGAAATAGATTTTGGTTAAAAATTAAATAATATATAAATATACAGTGTGTTTTATGACATCATAATGAACCAATAGTGCTGCAATAAATACCATAAAAGTTATATTCAACCAAATATATATATAAAATTTAATATAATGTGATTTTATATTTTTTAATTTAGTTTGTAATTTCCATTGTGAATCCCCCAAAATGTATAACATAATTTATGATTTTAATTTAATTACTTTTTTAATGTGACTCATATCCACTCAAGAAAGGATAATATTTTAATATATTTGTGCCGATTACATATAAAACAATTTTTTCAACTCCCCTTGTCCAGAAACCATGGGAAAATACCATGGACCAATTTTTGGTTTGGAATATTTTTGTGTGTAGTGTCAAAAACCTAAATAATAATGAATTCTCAATCTTTTCCTATATATACCCACCCAATATCCCATTCCCCTTCACTCAAACCACTTGAAGAATGACCAAAATATTCCCTATACTCCCTATAGTACTTCCAAGGTTCTCCCAGGCTCCAAATAATCCCTTACCAATCCTTTGGGATCATACATCCATGTAAGGGTTCCTTCCATCCCTTTTTTACCCAAGTTTCATAATATTTTTATACCCTATTATTTACCAATTACATATAATGTGGTATATTTTATAACCCCCCCCCCATACTTCACTTATGATGTTTTTATGATGATATAACTCTTTCTCTTTCATTAATCCCTCCCATGTACACTCGTTACCGTGCTGAAATTTCATAAGTGTTATTCCTTTTCTCATGTTTCTTCATATTTCTTTATTATGTTACACCTTATATTTCCAAATTCCTATTTTGTTACATAAATTTATATGAACCCATGTACATTAAATTTCATGTATATATGGTGAGAGAGACCTTTCTCTACCATAAACCCTTTTTATGAATTTTTATGTCACATCGTTAGGCTGCTAAAATGGCACAGTGAATTTCCATTCCAAATCCGTTGTGTATTGAATATAGTAAAAATTCCCTATAAAGGGTGTTCACTTATATGAACATATACATTTTTATTGAGGACATACATATATTTATTCCACACCCCATGATCTTGGAATAAAATATGATAATAAATGAATACAATGGTTTAATATCATTGTGGCACACTTAAAAATGAGAATGAAATGAAAGTAATGGGTGAGCCCATAATAATATAGCCCTCTAATGTATTGGGTAATGTTTAGTATCATGATACATCATGTTGGGATAGGGTTTTACTTTATTAAATTATATTGTTTTTAAAATAATGTTTTGAAAGGGTTTTACCATATTCAATTGTATTAATGATGTAGTGTTTTATGTTGTTGCCATACTTCCATGTTATGATAATCATGTTATATCATGGATTTATGTTCATGTTTTTATAATTCTATATTGATAATATTATTGACTAACATTTATTATTTTTATACGATATTCTTTTTTTAATCATTTACTGGGCTTTATAGCTCATCATTTTCTTATGTACATCCTATGTTTATCCCATGAACTTCTAAGTATGAAAGAATATTGAGGGCATGTAAAAGAATTTTTCAGTAAAGATGTTGTATTTTATGTCTTACATTTTCTTATAGTGTTTCTACGACACTAATACACTATACCTGTTGATATTCTGAGTTTTATTAAGTGAAAAATAATGTAATAAATCATGTTTATAAATTAAATAATGATCAGGGTTGTTATAGTTATTGTATAGTAAAAATCTTAAGAGTCCAATAAAGTTACCAACGTATTTTTATTTCCTATGTAATGGTGATCTAGGATTTTTAATTAATTTTTTGTAAGGTTACAATTTGAATCAATATAGTTTTGTAAATATATAATTTTATTACTTATATAAGTGTTTGTGTAAGTCCTTTTCCACTCAAGGGTATGACGAGTCTCCCAAAATGGTTAACATTTAAAACAAAATCTTATGTAGTGTTTAATTTTTTTTCATTATGTTCACATAAGAGTAATTATCAATGTAAGTCTAAAATAGTATTACCCTTTTAAAATGGTTGGGGTTTTCTTATAGGTATCTTTATTGTCTTAAAATTCAAATTTTCACCATCCATAACCTCTAGAAATTTTTTTTCCTCCCCAAATTATTGATTGTAAATGTTAAAATTAGTGTTTTTGAATCTATGTATATTTTAAAATACGATCTTTGACCCTCCAAAATTTTTATATTATTCCAACATGATTCTTATGGAATTTTAATGGAAACAATTATCGAATTTGAAATAAATAGAAATATCTATTCTGAACTTGTGTATGTTTATTTTATAGTAACACATTTCTCTCATATGAAGAAATCAATATTTATATCGAGTTTGGGTGACCGAAAAAACACATTTCATTATCTTAAAGTAACAAAAAAAAGTAAGGACCTTATATGTGTTCTGGGCGTATGCACATTTTCTCTCTCCTCAATTTTTTGTGGATTCTATTATGATTCTCTTCTCCAGGTATATGATCTATTATATCTTCCTATTTTAAAATAAATGTGTTATTTCGTCATTCATACTATTACTTTCTTAAATGGAAGAAATAATTCTTAATAATAAAATAATATTGTTATATCATGAGAAGAATAATTACTTTGATAAATATGAGAAACTACATCACCTTACTCAATTATTAAATATTATTATGTAAAAATATTGAAATAAAAAATGGATAAAATTTATTATTATTGTATTTTTTTGTATAGATATTCTGTTTCAATAAATAATAATGTATTGTATTTTCATCATAATATTAATAATTAGGAAATTACTAAAATTTATATAGAGTTTATAGTATAACTTAATGTAGAGAAATATACTTCCGTTTCATTTAACATAACAGGAAGTGGAAAATTATATCATATTTAGTGAACAATATACGTATCCCATAAATCAGAATAAAATAATTTTATGGAATATTTAAATTTAGTAGTAAATTAATCCATTTATTAATGAACATGAATTCACATAATGTTTTAATAATACATTATATTATGGATAATTACATGATTTATGAATATACACGATTTAATAAAATGATATTTTATGAATTAGAATAATAGAATTGATAACATTGTAGAATGATTTTATTTATATTTAAAGGAAAAACATATTATATAATTTCTAATAGAAAATTATTATATAATTTGGAAGTATAATACTATTGGTTTAAACATGGAAATCATTGTAATAAATTTTTGAAGGTAATATCACAAGGTAAAATATTGTAAATATAATATTATTTTCCTTTATCTAAATTAGAATTACTATTGGAAGAATCAGATAATTTTTACCATTTTCTATTTAGTGAAAATTAATTTTAAAAATATTTTATTGATACAATAAATTATTGGAATTATAAAATAGATATAAAAACAATAATAACATTACTTGAGATTTTACAAATCAAATATTTTCCATTTATTGTGAACAATGAAAATTATTACAAAAATTATCCAAGAGAGGTATATAGAAATTTTTTATGTCATTATCTAATTATTAATTCATAGAACCAAGAAATCTAATTTCACTATGTTAAACTAAAAAATAATCCTTATGATAATTATTTTTATACTTATAATTATTTGGCACCATAAATGGGAATTATTAGTTGTTTAGATAATTTAATATGTATCGAGGGGTGATTATATTATTTATTAAAACTTTGTGATTGAATACTTTCATTTTTGAATCTTAATATTATATATGATAGTGTGTTCTATATATTAATGAATATTTTCTGTTTGTTACAGTGGTTGAATTATTGAAATCGATAAACATTGAAAATCAATATATTTTTATTAGTTAAATTAAAGAGGGATGTGTATAATAATTATAGATCATCCTGAATTTTTTAAAATATGTCAATAATTATTGAATCATGATATGATGGTTTTATATACATATAACTACTGATATATATTGACGAACCTGAAAAAAATATTTGTAATAATCCTTTTAATTCATGCACAAGATTAAATGGTAGTCTGTTAAATATGAATAGATTGGGGATGCAGGATCCCTTTCAAGGTTGTGGAAGGCATAAATGTCTTGATATTCTGGTTTCAATTCCATTTAAAATTATGTGTAGAAAAATATTTCATGATATGATTGTATTCTCTAGAATAAGAATCCATTATTTGAGTTATTAATAAATTAATAGTGATGGAATGATTACAATTAATGGGAGGGAATTCCAAGGATATGGTAATGTTATTGATTGTGGTGGTGTGATGTTCCGATTATGATGATGATTTTCGGGCCACATGGTGTAATTTTGTATAATTATTTTGGTATGTGGTGGAGATTATGATGATAATATTGGAATGGGGTTCAAGATGTGATGATATTGACAGGAGATGGTGGATCTGATTTTATGCTCAATGGTGTGGGACCCCAGAGTGGTCAAGATGAGCTCAAAGCATAGGTTTATCATCAATAACTTCTTCTTGATTGAGCCATTCATGGTAGATTTATAGTTAGATATCATTTATATGATTAGTTTTCTTCATCATTAACCAATTTGATTCTAAGGAATTCGAATGAATAATTTATGTTTAAAATTAGGCTCATTCATAGTAAAACAAGGTTATAAGGTGAAAATGAATTAATAAAGGATCGATATTTGGTCATCATGATTACCTAAGATGATGACACATGTGAAAATATAAAAAGGTTTTAATAGTGTCAATAATAATTGGTGTAGAAGTTAAAAATATTATTGAAGCTAATAAAATGGATTAATATTAATTTTTAGCTAATGAAATTATTTTTAATAAACCAGATAATGGTTTGGTAACTATATATCTAGAACTTAGTAGTAGAAGCTGTCTGTCCCATGTGGTGATAATGTTTGATTAGCCAATGGATTAGTTTTTCTGAAGATGTAGTTATATTCATTATTGTTCTATTTTTTTCATTCCCTAGCTATGTCACCAATGTAAGTAGGGAAACACGAACTAAAATGTTTCAAGGTGTATAATCTTCAATATAAAATATGCAGAATAAAAAAATGGATTACATATCCCTCTCCCCCCATTTGATATATATATATATATATTTGTTTATATATATGTCTTATCATGGAGTTTTAGGTGTATTATAGGAAATAATTTCTTACTATATATGGTATGTTCTACCAAGGGATATGGTTGAAAAATAATTGTATAATTTTTTTATGTCAGATGTAGTGGTTTATGGTGTAGGACATACTTGTAGCTAGATGAGGTGGTTTTAGATTCCCATTAGTGTGCAAGCATGGGGTATGATTGATTGAGGTATAATACATGTAACCACTCAATTGTGGCTTCCGGGAATACATTTTATTATATATGAGATGGTGATGGTGATAAGATAGATATATTAAATCATGCTAAAATGAGATGTTCATACCTGTATTAGATTTTGTTTATCATTTTTGAGGCCAAACCCACAATATGAAACACTATGATCAATACAAACAACTAAAAATTCCAAAGTCGTAAAAACAACATATAAAAATTGATATATCCCACCACTAAACTCCATAATGAGGTCACCATGGACATCACTAAAACTACCATAATGACAAGGTCATATACTATGTGGTGAAAACCCCCACTCTAAAATGTAAAACAATATGAATCTCTTTACTGACACCTCCAATTGAAAGGAATATTAAAAGGTACGGAAAACATAAATCAAATCCCCTACATTCCTTATAAAACTACACATTTCATTGATTCACATAATGTTCAATTCATCAATTATCATATGTATATAGGTGAGTACCCAAATCAATTCTTCAATGTAATCCATTATGTAGTATAACTTTCCAATTATCAATGGAATTATATCAATCTCTATATTTTTAATTAATTGAAATCACTCAATATTGCATAACATCTACTCATATTTAATTTTCTATAAATTGAAATTAAAAAGATTGTTATTCATTAATAACAATCTATTTGATTGTTTTAATAAATCTATATTTTTATTTATACCCATTTCAAATAAGAATCCAATATTATTCTCTCCCATACTAACATTAAATACATTTGTGCTGGTGTAAGGGAATATCATTCTCATATCATGCATCAAGGATGTCATAAAATTTAATTTTTCCATTTTATTTTCCCTAATAGAATTTTAATACCAAATAATATTTAGGGAAGGATAAAATCACATTAAAAAAGATAGTGATCTATTAAGTAATAAACTATAATACTTTATGAGGTACAAAAATCTTGAAAATAATATTGATTAACTCATATGTCAATGCTATGCAGAAAATATTTCCCGTGTGATTGGAAACCCAGTATCTCTTTACATGTTCTTTTTCATGTATATTTCCTATTTTTTTACCATTAGTAAACATAAAACAACACAGCAAAATAATTCAGGTGAAGTATAACCTCCATTAATAATACATAAATTATTGATATAAAATCTCCCAAAATAATCATATTTGATTACACTCAAAATAATTATAGGAAATTCATTATTTTCATACCTAAACATTATCTATTTTATGATATTTATATTTTCATGAAACAATAAAAATGGTACTGATAGTCCTAGTAGGGTCATGAAAACACACATATGGGTTAGCGGGGGAGGCTCATGTGGCTGAAAGTTAAAAATAAAATTATTTATTTTAATTTTTTTTATCCCCTATAGTCTTATAAATATCATTCACATATTTTGAAAAAAATTAATCACATTAAAATTATATTGGTATACACCTATATGATATTCACATGCTAAATTAATTCTGGAGTATGTATTTATAAAAGGTTATATCATAATGGTCGGATCTAATCCGTTATAATATTGAAATAAAATTGAGACACTTTATGAATTTATAGACATTATTATGAAAAAAATGGGTTGGATTGGTATAATAAAAAACTAGGTTCACTATGTCACACATATTCGGTAAACATATTAAAAAGTTGATTGCGCGCCATAATACATATGAGGATAAATTGCATCATTACAAAGATTCTCTTCAATTAGGAAACACATAATAGTCTCATTATAACAATATTTCACATTTATAGTAGATTAATATGTATTGTATTGGTATTTATAAAAAACAATAAAATTGATCATCATCTTCAATAAAGGGTGGTATTCATTGCATTGAATTTCATAAATAAATGCTCTTAAAATTCAAACTATATAACAAATACCAGGATTTCTAGATAATAATAGGATTTATTTCCTATGAACTATTAACAATGAATCATAATAAACTATAATAGGTCATTTTTACATGGTAACACAATGAAATTCATTATCTTCCTTGTTTCCCAATATATTTTATACATTTCATAATCTCAACACTCTATATTCTTGACCACTAAAAAATTTCACAGCATCATCTTATTTTTATTTATCATAACTGAATGGTTTTGATGTATTTTAAAAGTTTAAAATAATCACTTTTTACTTCCTCAAGAGTTTGGTTTTCACAATTTCACATATTTTTATTTATTTCATGATATATTAGTAGTTCTCTTAACCAATTAAGGCGACCACCAATCCCTTATACTTGAAATATCCATATTCATCTTGTATTTTATTCTATCTAAAGTTAATCAAACACACGAGGTGTATTATTAATTATTTGAACCAATTTAATTATTCAGAATGAAATGTACAATTATTATATAATCTATTATAGATCAAACAAAATCATGTGCACTTCTAAATTATAGATACTATCTGAAAATATTCCTCAATATTTTAAAAATCAATGGATGGAAATATAATTTATTTTCATTCTGAATATTGAATATTGGTTGAATTTATATTATTTTATCTTCATTAATATTATTTTCATCTTCCTCATCCTCCCACAAAATCTATTAAAATTATTCAAATATTTATATAATATTGAATTAAATAACGGAATAGAAAATTAATCTCATTTTCAACTTAATATATTCGTTCATATAACAATATAGATTCCAGTTTAATATATAATTACTAATAGAATATCAGTCCTTTAAATTATAAATAAAATAAAACATCATAAATAAAAACGAGCTTTGTATATTTGGTCATTGATAAAATTCCACATATATCAACTGAAATGATTTTTTCATATATATATTTAACCAAATATGGGTGTCTTGCAATTTTATTCTAAAAATAATATCAGTGAAATACATTATTCATAAATCTTTATTGAAATAAAATTACTCATATTACAGCAATTTGTGATTCAATATTCTGATCAATAAAATACTCAACAACATCATAATTTTTCATTAATTTCCACGATGTTTCATATACATTATCAGGTGTCTCATCACCTTGATGTCATTTCTATCATTGATTGAATCATGGATACAAAGAGCAACAAATTTTTTAAAACATCAATATTTCTTTCGAAATATCTAAATGTATTTTCTATCAGCATCATCATTTCAATAAACCAACTTATTTATAAATTAAAAGTCCTCTCAATTTTATCTTTCTTAAAAGCTATATTGGATAGATATGAAAAGGATCACAGTTATATAACAATATTACTTTCTTAAAAATTTAGGTATCATGTTTACAAATGGAATAAGGTTTCCTATATAAGCATGGATGATGTATATAATGTTTTTTTTGCAGATTATAAAAAATATAATTCATGTTATTATGATAATATATGTTTTATTATATTGAGAAAAATTATGTTTCTGAAATCCAGGATGATTCTTACATAGGAAATACATTTTTTTCTCCACTAAATAGCATTAGATACTAGTTACATAGTAAAATGAGATAATTCTTATACCACATTGTTACATATTAACATTTTTAAACTTTTTTAGATGACATCATGGTTGACCAAACCTAGTTACATTTAACTGTAACCTTAATCATAGCATGTTTAAACATTATAAAAAATATTTTCCATATATGGAACACCTCATATGGTTTCTAATTATTATTCATCACATAATATAGAAATATCCTTTGAATTATCACACATCAATCATGTAAATGATAGTCTCCTTTCAAATACCTTGGTAAATATTGTATACAATACACCCTATCCATTTTACGTGTTTTTAAAAATAGAACCATCTATCCTCTTATCATATTAGTGGGATAATCAATAATTACATCCATCCTTGTATTCAAGTTATTTAATACATTAAAGTATTATCCATTTCCATGAATTCATCATGGAAACAAATCCATTCTTCTTTACCCATAATGAATATGGAGCCTTCTTACTTCCTATTATAATAAGAAATTTATCCATGTGATGAATCTTTCTTTACATATACATTGGTACCAGGATGTTTACTTTATTCCACTTTATCACACATTAAAATTACATAATATTAAAAATAAATATATTTCATGCTTTACACATCCAGTAGAAATTAGATCTCTATGTTGGATTCATATTATGTTTTTATATTTAGTCAATGTAATTCTTTATCAATATAAATTTCAATAAATTAAAAGGATATAAAGTTTAGTTCACTTCACAAAAATTAAAATGATTAATGGTTAATAGTGTTTGCGCCCTTTATTAATCTCACAACATCAATGGGAATGTTTTTACTCCTCAATCTAACTATTTAAAATATAACAAAAAAATATTCTCCCATTTTCCTTTATTACTCAATATAAATTCATTCATGATCCCGGGTATAAGGATGGAACCATAATTTCATAGAAAATTGAAAAATATAAAACTTTATATTTACCCGGGATTACCCAATATTGAAGACAGGAGTGGTTAATTTTCGACAACAATGATGTCTGATAAAAAATCTAAATTTTATACCACAACTACAAATATTATTCATTTTTCGATTCAAATGGATATTAAAGTAGTTTTATAAACCATTACCAATTTTAGAACAAAAATTAAAACCTTTCATGTTGACATACAGTTCCCAATTGGAGTTTAAAATCACACCCCTTGATTATTTTCTATAATATAATCCAATACAGAAATCGAAGACATAAAATAATACACCAACATATAATTATATTAAATTATATCATGTTTTTTTATATTTCAGAGAATCTATAACCATCTTGAAAATTCATATCTTTTTAAATATCCCTTTTATATAATTCTATCCAAACATTATCACATTTAATTCCCAGTTGTGAAGGAAAAAAAAATTATTCGAATGAGGTAGATCGTCATCAAAATATCAATTCAATTTTTGTTCCTTAGAATTATTTTGTTTCCCATTAAATCCATTCTTAAAGGTCAAAAAGTGTCTATATCCGATAAAACATAAATTTCCATTTAATTTATAGATATTTACATCACAGGGAATGATGTTATTATTTTCTCTTTGACATTTATTCTTTATAATAAATGGATATTTAAGTTTACCAATTATAAAAATTTCATTCATTTTCCCATTCCCACAAATACAATTCTATTTAAATTTTATCTATATATATTGTATGAAACCCATTCAAAATAGAAATTTTTATTTTAAACTGTTTAATAACATTAAGTAACAACATTATTGATATAATGCGACAATAATTTTTCCCATTTTCCTTCAATAGATTATTTTAAATTGGAAGAAAACCCATGAATTTTTAGAATAGTGTCAAACCACTATTCCAATTCCACACAAACATTCTTTAAGTATTTAAATATAATTTTTTGGATTACTATCATATTTTACATCTGGGATTTCCACCACTATGATAATACTACAATCTCTTCCTTGAATAGACTCATTCCCAATAGATTTCATCTTTAAAAAAATTACATTTAAATTTAATTTCATAATGGAAATTTTATAATATGTCTTATTTTGATAGAATAAAAAAATATTATTCCTTGTAATTTGGTCATCATTATCACATTTTTTAAATAATATCTTGGTTTTTTTCTACTTTGTTCATTTGTTTTGGTTTTCTCTCTAGGTAGAGTAACATTAATTATTTTATTATTGATCTCCTGATGTGGCCATGATTTTGAATTTGTATATCAGTTTTGTTGAATATGTGTATATAAAAACTCTTTATAAGAGTTAAAAATTATGCACAAAAAGTTATACATTTTACACATTGTTTATCATATATTTTTCAAAATGATATTCAACAATTTCGATGATGTCCTTTTCCATCCAATAGATTTTATTTCACTTTTAGGACTAATCCCAATTTATAAGGACCTATATAATCTCTACATGTGATCATATTATTAAAAATTTAATTCCCCCATTCCCAAACATTAAATATCCAAGAAATATCCCTATCCATACGCTTCTTTTCTCTTTATGTTCAATCTGTTCAGTTTTCCTAGATTTTATACAGTAATGTTAATTTGTTGGAACACCCCTATTAAGGGGAGGGGTGATTTTGAGTTCAAACTTAAACCACTGAATTATTTTTAGTTTTAATATAAAATTTACTCTAATTATTTTTTATTTATTTATTTTAACATGTACATCCATGAAAAACAGATTTTGAACAATAAATTTTCCATGGTTCTGGTTCACCTTCATCATGGAGTTTGAGGTGGAAGCATAAAAATATGATCTAAGGCCTTGTAAACTACAATTAAGAGTCCTATTGAATGAAATAATCGAAAAATAATGTTTTTTAGAATGATATCTTATATTATCAAGTTTCTAAGATCTATTTTTGGTTTCTCATAGATTTATTAATTTATTTTTCAAACAATGGCTTCTATTCATGATGAAAATTTTCTAATTAAAATATTTATTCCACTTATATTTTGTGTAAGATTTTAAAAAAATAATCACATGTTAGAGGCATAAAAAAGATTAAATTATAAGATTCTCACCACATGATTATGTTTCCCAATGGGAATAATAGTAAAATAATTTGACTGATAATCACTTTACTTTCAAAGAACCTATAGCTAATTTTGATTCATATACAATCATATAAAATTTTTATAATTAATTAAAACATTAATGATTCAATTTTTGAATGATTTAGATGAGACCTCAATATGAAACTATATAGATATAGAACCATATTCATCCATTTCAAGAACTCCAAAAACCTGTTAAAATTAATATATCAAATATGTATTCATAAACAAAATTGATAAAAAAAATATCAAAAAATATAATGGATATTCTTGTACGCTTATTCTAATTTTACTGGAATAATAAATTTAATTTTTAGTGAATCTATTCAATAGTAAAAATTTTCTGTAATTGTAGAACTAAGAAGACATGCATAAATGGGGGGTAGACAACCCAAGACTTTTACACCTAGATATGTTGTTAGAAATATTTTTCATTACAAATTGGATTTCAAGAAAACATAAGCCAACCAAAACTAATACATCTTTATTTAAAATTTTATGAACAAATATACTCACTTATATTCCTAATACCACATTAGGTTTTGAGATTTAGAGAATTATTAAAAACCCATTATCTATTAAATCCCTTTATTTTCCCATAAAATGCAAATTTTACTCATTATACCAACAAATTATTGTATCTTAAACATTTATAATACATCACAGTAATGATTTCTCAAATGATACCCATCTAGTGATATCATAAAAATTGTCATCCTTCCTAACTTTTGGGAAATTAAAACAAGGAAAATGGTGAGGATTGATTCTTGGTAATGGTAATCATTAGAGAATGAAATTTAATTTCATAATAGAACATATGATAATATTAAGGATATGAGATCATATACATAACAAAAAAATCATTAAAAAATAATATTTTGACATTAAATCAAGAATCATGGCATAAGGATTGTCAATGATAAATGAAAAGTACCATAATAGAGAAAAATTATCAATAATAAACCATGATCCACTAGGAAATACCAAAATCATTTGAACATGTAATAGGAGTCTTCCAATGTACAAGGAAATAATGAATAATTTATTTTAGAAATGATCACAACCATGGAAATTATAACATAGTGGAATGATTCTCATTGTGGGCCAACTTCATATAAACCTCTGTAAAATATCATCATCAAAATACAACTACAGATTGTAATTAGGTGGAATAAAAAAAACATTTGGTTAGTTATTGCTATAAATAAATAAATTTCCCTAACTTGGGTAAAAATGATTTTATAAAAATATTAGAAATATGCTTTTCAAAATGTTAGGAAAACTCATTTTACTTTTTTACGTTAAAAATATAACGATACATAGAAAAATAAATATTTGATATTATTTTTGAAACCCTATAATGTAACACACCAAGGATTCGAAAATAAATTTATTATTAAATGCATGATAGAATGAGTCTCTACAAAACAACAATTATTATAACCAATCCAACAAACAAGATTTTTCACCTTCTGTAATTTTAATTTCAAATAACTGACATATACGGCTACGTTCAGGGTGATATTTAGAATCTGATAAGACAAACATAATTTTTTTAGTGAATATTAACATACCACTATGAATAATAATATGAATAGTAATATTACCCATATTAATATTAAATCATATTATTATTTTATTATCTTAATATTATAAGATAATTAGATATTGACTAAATTTTCAAGGTTATTTAAAAAGAATTATAGTTTTAAATTGTTTAATTTTCAAATAAATTTTATTTTTATTTAAAAAATAAATTATTAATATTTAGAAAAATATTTTCAAAAATTGGATTTCATTTTTTTAATTCTACATGTTAAAAATGATTAGAGTGATGTTATGGGATTTTTATGAAATAATCGAATTTCTTATGAATAGTAAAATATGGTAATTTAACGTACATATACATTATCAGTTAAATTTAGTATTCCTAGAATCATTGGTGATGTAAGAACACTTGGTTAGATCTCACATTCACTTATTACTATTATGGAAAACATGAATCAACACTATCAGTTTTATTGAGGGTAGTAATAAAATAATGAATAAGATATTCAAATATCTCCCCTTTCTTCCACTATACCTCCCCCCAATTCCTCTTCTCTTCACTCATATCACGACTTATGCCTTGACTAAATTATGCTCACATCTACTTCTGTGCTCTTAAACCACGTCTATCATCCCTTATTCTCATAGAAATACACAAAACAGTCCCCTAAATAGGCTCTCAATGAAGATAACTTCAAGAGGTTAATTCCTCTTTCCATTTCTTATATTTTATATTCCCTTATTGTGTTTTTCATTCCTCACCTACTTTCATGAAAATGTTATTATCACTGCAGAAACATACATGTACTATAATTTTATTATTATAATGGAATTATTTGTCATCATCTATCCTTTCACATTCTTTTATATTAGAAATGAAAACATCATCCATTATGTGATAATTTATCACATTCATAGAAAATGGATTTTAAATTTCTATTACCATATAATATTATGGTCTTGGAACCGTATTTATGGTTAAAACAAACTATTATAATATTTATTATTACATATTTATGGTTCTTGAATCATTTTTTACACATTATATTAATTTATAAATCGTAATGATTTTGTTGTGATCAAAAACTGACAATTCACTGAAACAATTATCATTAATGATTTATATAATGATTCATCTTCACCCCCAATAACCAAATTAATTTTGTAAACATGTAATAATATGGATTCTGACAAAAAAATAAAACTTCTATTTTGGAAAACCATTCTCATTGTAAATATTTATCCATACATGTATATAAGTAAACCATTCATGAATACCAAGGAAGAAAACACTACCAAAAAATAAAACTGAACCTCTTAAACACATCAATGAAGCCATGAATGAAATTAATAAGGCTATAATAAATCAGTTAATTAAATAATAGGATCTGGAAATTGTAATAAATGAATTTAATTACGTTATCTAGGATACTAAGATCAAGTGAAGAACACCTAAGACTTATGGTAAGTGTTTTCTACCCGAACCTCCATTTTCATTCGGGTTACTCTTATTCAGAACAGTCCTCAATTAAATTATTATTAATTAATATTTAATCCCCATTTATTCTATGTGAATTTTCTATATATGTTAACCAACAAGAGTCCAATTTTAATTTATGGGGAGTTATATGTTTTAAAATGATATTTCCAAAATTCTTTCTGAATACATTTCTGATTCAAAGGAATTTTTGAAATTCAGACACATTTTTAAGGGAACTGTATAATTTGTTTGTAGCAAGAATTATATTTATAAAATAACTAATTTTGTTATTAAAATACTATATTACATCTCTTCTGGTCTTATATAATGATGTTTCCAATAGTACTCTTTTTTCCTAAGAAAAAGAGTTCTTATCTCATTAATTACTCGATGATTTTATAATATTATACTCAACTTTATCTCTTTCAAGACTCATGTTAAATAATATATATTATTGGGATTAATATTTTATGATATAATATATCACATTTATTTTAATGGTCTATTATTAGTTTGACTATGAATTTTTTATCTTAAAACCATTCACCAATTTACTATGCATGGTAAGTGTTTATGGTTAATAGTTGGAAAAATTTATTTTTCTTTAATATGTTAGTTTCAATATTAGTGTATATGTAGTTTATGTTTTCCCTCATTAATATTAGGCATGAATTAGAATTAGTGAGTGACATGTGGTGCCCTTTATAGACCTTGATGCATCGGTAGGTCTTATGAGAAATATTAATATGGACATGGTCGAGGTCTTGACCATTTCTTTTGAAATGGTTTTGGAGAAGGTCTTAATAATATGTAGCTTTCCTATTCCAGGCCTTATCATTATGTTTTTGAAATTCCATAAATTGAATTTCCTTCCTTACCACGCTAAAAATTCATTGTTTATGGGGTTATTCGACTAGTGGAATACCAATTATTATGTTTTATTATGAAAATGTTTACTAAACTCATATTCCTGCCATAATGTGTTCATGTTAATTATTTTTAAATAATTGTGTTTTAAAATATTCACCATATCTAATTTTTTATGTTTATGATATCTTCCATTGTACTGTATACCCTTACTGAGCATCAGAGCTAACATATTCTTATGTTTCATTTGTTGTAGGACATGAGGAGATATATTATGATGGACTTGAAGGGATAATCTTATCGGGGTGGATGTTCCCAATGGAACATTTATGTTGTTTTTTATTTCAATATTTAATGTTGAACTTCTGTATTTTTATGTATTTCTAAATCATCTAAAATATTCATTCCTTTGGGATACATCATTTTAGTAATCAAGCTAATGTAAAGTAATAAGGCACCGACTCTAGGAAATTTGGGTCAGGTCTTTATAGTTGGTATTAGAGAAATATTAGTAGAGAATATGGATAATATTTTTAGAAAACGTAGATTAAAGAACAAGGATCTAAAATAATTTTTTATACTAAGTATACAAGAATATCCAAGAATTATGGTAATGAAATGATAATGTGGATATTTTTAGAAAATAAAACCCTGACTGGATACTACAAGTGGACGTTGTTCTATCACAATTGAACATTGGAATAAATACTCTGACATAGATTTTTGGTCTTGAACCTTGGTTTCCTCGAACATGATAACAATCCTTAATGTGCACCTGGTTCGATACTCTCAGGGGATACACCTAGGATAATTCTCATTTTCATTACAAACCATTATGCAGGATTTAAATGTAAAATTATCCTCAATGAAATAATGTTTATGATTAAGGGATTATCCGTTCATATGATTTTAATTTATGTTAATTATTTTTCAAAGTCGATATATTAAATTATAATTCATAACTTAATATATTGGATTCTGGTATTTATAAATGGACCCTATTGGAAGGAATGAAAACTACATTAACATGCATATCCCATGTATGTATTTCTATCCAATGTAAGATAATGATATTGGATATAGTTCAGCGATTGGTTTTGAAAAACATATAACTATACCAAGATAGTTGAATTAGGTTATGAAAAATAACATTACTCATATGGAGCATCCAGATCCACCACATGGAGGAGCTATGTTAGAGCACCTTAGGTGAAACAATCCACCACAATTTAATGGGACTACAATATCATTTATAATGGGGTAATGGATAAGTTTAATAGAGAAGATATTTCATTCACTATGATGTAATCAAAGAGAGTAGGTTGTCCTGGTGGGTTTTCTCTATCGGGAGATGCGGATCATTGGTGGTATTTAATTCAAAACACAAAATAGGAGAATGAAATGGAAAAAAATTTAATGGATGTATTTTAAGGAAATATTATTAGAAATATTCTTACCTTATGAATAACGTGAAGATATTGAAGGGAAGATTCTAATTCTAAGGAAAAAATAGGATGAGAATATTTCAATGAATGGAGCTAACATCACAAGGATAGAAAGACGTTCCATGGACTACATACATAATCCAAGGAGTAATATTGATCGATTCTTTGAAAGGTTAAAACCATTTATATGAGGGGCTTTAGTCCCCCAAAGATTTTCATCATATGAAAATATATTCTCATTTTTTATCAATATGAAAAAAGAATTTTATATGTCTTATGAATTTAAGGGAATAAAATAGAAGAAAAGGGCTACTGAAAACTCTAGAAAGTGAAATAAGAAATTGGAAAATAAGGGAAGAGTTTAACTTCAACGCTATAATAATTATGGAAAGTTTCACACTGGTATATTCCTAAAAGGTATGGGTGTTTATTACATGTTTTTAGAAAAACTCCACCTACATCGGGATTGTAAGGGGAAGAAATAAGCTACTAATTTTCAATTATAAAATTAAAAGTATATGGGATATTAGGTAAATTATTGTTCATTGAATCAAGGAAACATTACACAAAGAAGACCAAGGGAGACAGAACAAGCTTATGCAATCAAAATTTCTGATATTTAAGTCCCTATAAATTTTCTGGGAGGTACATCAATCGTTTCGTAAAACTTATCCAATGGTTTATTTGATTCCAGATCATTGAAATCTTTAATATCATCCCAATTTTCCATCAAAATTAGATATTCCCAATTTGATTTAATATTGGAGTTGTATGTCAAAAAGTTTATGGGATGTATCGTAGTAAAGAATTAGTGTCAGGAAGTCTCCATTATGGCATATAAATGTACTTTATCCACTGTATTTAATATCACACTCATGACAGAATTTGATATAATCTTCAGTATGGATTGGAATTTTAATCAAGAATTGAAAATATATTTCAAGAAAAATGAGGATACCATTTTTGAGAATACTGTAGAATCTATTATCTTTATAGTGGCATCATCTGGATCTTATCTAGATACAGCCCCAATAGCTCTACATAAGTCAATTCATGGTGAGGAAGAGACTGAAATATCAGTGTGTGGGGTATGAAATATTCAAATTGAGGATGTACCTATTGTGCAAGTATATATTTGTGTTTTTCTAGAGTATTAACCTAGACATCCTATAGAGTGGGAAGTTGAATTCTCTATTGATTTATTTCTTTGTTCAAGACCTATATCCAATATCCCAAATAAAAATGGACACTATTTATTTAGTATAACTAAATAAAAAACTAGTGGAATTGAGTTATAGATAATTTATTCGATCTAGTGATTCTCTATGGGGATCCCGTGTTATTTTTGTTAAATAAGAAAGATAGATCAATGAGGATGTGAATTTACTATAGAAAGATCAAGGCTATAAAAATAAATAATAAGTATCCCCTACCTCTCATTGATGATTTTTTGATCAACTTACTGGAGCACAATAATTTTCAAAGATTAACCATCAATCTGGATATCATCATTTGAGAGTGAGGAAGGAAGATATTCCAAGAACAACATTTTGAACCTGGTATGAGAATTATGAGTTTAATGTAAATCCTTTTGTACTGACTAGTGCACCCTATATTTTCATGGATATAATGAATAGTGTTTTCAAGGTATATCTTGATGCATTTGTGGTTGTATTTATTGATGATATATTGGTATACTGCAAAATCAATGATGTTAATGAAAATAAATTTTACACTATTATGATGACTCTTAAATGGAAAGAATTTTATATGATGTTTAAAATGTGTGAATTTTGGCATCAATCAGTTTTATTTCAGGGCCACATTGTCTTTAAGGACAGAATATCTGTTGATCCTATGATGAAAAAGGCTGTGAATGAATGTCCTACTCTAATAAGCATAACTAAGGTGTGTAATTTTATTAGTTTAGTAGGTTATTATCACAGTTTTGTTCAGAACTTTTATCGTTTATCCATCCCAATGAATGGTCATACATGTAATGGGGTTAAGTTCATATTGACAAAATAATTTAAGGAATGATTCCAATAATTGAGGATAATATTAGTGAATGATTTGATCGTGAATCATCCATCAGGGAGTGGTGGATTTTTTATCTATAGTGATGCATCAAAATAGGACTTGGTTGTGTCCTCATGATGAATAATATCGTTATTGACTATGCATTAAAGTAATTTAAAATTCATGAACAAAAATATACTACTCATGATCTCAAGTTAGCAGCTGTAATAATTTCTCTAAATATATATCAACATTATCTCAATGGTGAAAGATGTGAGATATATACAGATCATAAGAGCTTGCAATATATATTCTCTCAAAAAAAACACAACATGATGAAAATGTGATGGATTTAACTACTCAATGATTATTATTATTCCATACCCTTCCACCTAGGAAAGGAAAATAAGGTAGCTGATGCATAGATTTTCAAGGATCATGGGGACCATAAAAATTTAGGATTGAAAGGGATACTATGTTTATAGATATAGTAATGACAGATATGGGAATTATCTATGAAGGTGAAAAATCACTACATTTTCATATTTTTCCAAACAATCATTATTACAAAGGATTAAAACTTTTCATCCTGATGATGAAAATCTACAAAAGAAAATTTAATGGTGAATAATGGGTAGTTGGTTGATTTCATGTGTGATGATCTAATTATGAAATGTGGGAAGAGGAATTGTGTTCCTTTTTTCCCTATATGAAAAGGGATTTATAAGATGATTATCACTGTTGGAATTTCTCTATACACCCTAGAAGCCCAAAAATAAAGTGATATTTGAAGGAACATTTCTGGTGGGACAACATAAAGAGGGAAATTTGTAATTAATTATCAAGATGTGTAGTGTGTCAATAAGTGAATGCCAAAAGAAAACATCCCAGAGGATTCATGAAACATTCAAAATTTCATACATTCAAAGGGGATGACATCACCATGTATTGTGTCACTAGATTTCCCAAAACTCCAAGGATGAATGGTGTGATATGAGTAATTGTTGATCATATTAAGAAATATATATATTTTTTCCCTATAACGGAATATTTTAGACTAGATCACCTTGTATGAATCTATATCAATAATGTTTTAAGAATTCCTGGAGAAAATATCTCAATTATTTATAATCATAATCCATTCCATACCTCAAAATTCTGGAAAAGTCATTAGAAATCTTTGGATACTGAGCTTCGATTGAATAATTTTTATCACCCTCAAACTATGTGGGAATTAGAGAGGACGATACAAAAAATAGTGGAAATTTTGAGATCTTGTTCACCAAAATTTAATGGTATGTGGGATCAATATTTACCTTTAGTGTAGTTTTCCTAAAATAATATTTTCTATTCATGAATTCCAATGGAACCACATAAATCATTGTATGAAAATAGATGTCATAAACCAACTTTTTTGGATGAAGATGGATAATTTAAGAATATGGGCCAAGAGCTTATGGAGGAATAAACAGAAAAGGTAAAGACTTTTCAAACCCATATTAATGTATTTCAAATAAGGAAGAAGTGAAATGATGATAATTCAAATATTGATTAGTAATTTCAATTGAGAAATCATATTTTCTTAAATGTATCTCCAGGGAAGAGTGTTATATGAGTTTGGATGAAATGGGAACTAATACCTAGGTACATTGGGCCTTTTTAAATTCCATACAGATTTGGAGTTGTGGAATATAATTTTGCAGTTCCGCGGAGCCTATCTAATATACAAAATGTGATCCATGTATCTTTGTTGAGAATGTACAAGCCAGACCTGAAACATGTCATCACATCTAAAGGAATGGAATTGGAACCTCACCTATCATACTGTGAATTTCCTATCTAGATTCAGGACACTGAAGAACATGTTTTGAGGAATCAGAAAACTCTTCTGGTAAATATAATTGGGAAAACACATAAAATTTAAGAGAAAACATTGGAGCTTGAGGACCTTATGATGAAGACCAAACCAATTTATTTTATGAGCCATAATTCTGTGAATTTCAAGGACAATTTATTTTGTAAATAGTGGATAATGTAACACCCTAGGTATATGAAAAATAAATTTAATATTGAATGAATGAATTAATGTGTCTTTACAAAATAATACTTATTTTAACCTATCCAATAAAAATAATTTTTTATCTTTTATGATTTATATTTTGAAAAATTGACATACATTGTTTCATTGAGGTTGATATTTGATGTCTGATAAGAAAATATTATTTTATATCTGAATAATATCATACCCTTACGAATAGTATTATGTATTGTAATATTATCTAAATGAATAATAAATTATATCATTATGTTATTGTCTTACGGTTATAATATAGTGCTATCTTGATTAATTTTTCAATGTGATATAAAATGAATTATAGATTTCAAATTATCATTTTTAGAATATATAAATTTTTTATATAGAGACTAAACTAATACTATTTTAAAAATTATTTTAAAAAATGAACTTAATTTTGGAATTCTATATGTTGAAATAAATTTAGGGTGAATTTCTCTTATTTTTCTAAAAAACATAAATTTTTATTAGTAGTAAAATATGTTAATTTACTGTATATATTCATTATCAGTTAAGTTCACTATTATTAGCATCATTAATGATGTATGAAAACTTGGTTAGAACTCACCTAAACATATTACTATTATTGGTCGCATGAATGAACACTATAGGTTTTATTTTGGGAAATAATAAAATAATGAATAAGATATTAAAAAATCACCCCTTTCTTCTACTAGAAAACTATCTCACTCCCACTTCTCTTCCCTCCTCTCAATCCTTGTCCAATGAATAAATTCAACTAAAATAGCCTTCCATTCTATTCCCCCATGTTTTGCATCCCATGGTATCATAAAAAAGTTTAAAACCTCTCCTCAAAAGAGGCTCTCAAGAAATATAACTTCTAGAGGTAAATTCCTCTTTTCATTAATTTTTTTTTCGAGTTCATTTCTTTTCACTTTCTTTATTAACCTCAATTCATCCAAATGTTATGATAACTATAGTAACATAAATATATTAGAATGATTAATGAAAATGGAATAATTCATCATCATCTTTGTTTACCTTTTTTTATACTAGAAATGAAAACACCATCTGAGATGCGTTAATTTATCACATTCAAGGAAGAAGGGTTTTTAATTTCTATTACCGTTTTCAATTATGGTCAAGAAATCATATTGATGGTTGATCAAAAATATAATATAGGAATTATAACTTATCTAAGGTTCTTGAATATTTTTTTTACACTGGATATTAATTTAGAAATCATGATGAGTTTGTTGTGATCAAAAACCTCCAATTAACCCAAAATATTACCATTAATGTTTTATATAATGATCCATCTTTACTCCAAATAATAGAATTAATATTATTTCCATGTAAACTATTGTATGTTAAAAAATAAAATAAAAATTCATTTCTAGACCACAATTTTCATCTTACATATTTTTCCATACATGTATATAAATAAACTTGTCATGACTACCAAGAAAGAAAACGCACCCAAAAATAAAATTTAACCTCTCAATCCCATCAAGATAGCCTGGAATGAACATAATAAGGTTATAATAAATCAATTAAATAAATGATAGGTTATGGAAATATTAGTTTATAAATTTAATTTTGTTACCTAGGACACTATGATCAGGATAAGAGCGCCATCGAACTTAAGGTAACAGTTTTCGACCGGAACCTCTATTTTTATTCAGGTTAAAATTATTATCTAATTAATTAAATTAAATTATTATATATTAATTTATATTACTTATATATTCTATGTAATTTATATATATATGTGTACCCTCCCAAATAGTACTTTAATTTATGGAGTGCATTATGTTTTAAATTGATATTTTAGAAATTCTTTCTGAAATACAAGCCTTATTTAATAGAATTTCTCAAATTGTCACCTATTTTCAAGGTAATTATTTAATATATTTTTTAAAAAACATTATATTTCTAAAATAACCCATTTTATTATTAAATTATAATCTCACTTCACATATATTTATATTTAGTAATTTTCTCAAAAGAACTCTTCTTTTTGAAGTAAAAGTGTTTTAATCTCATGAATTACCTAATGTTTTTATAAATGTATCTTCATTTTCATATATAAAAACACTCAGGTTAATTATTATTTATTTTCTGGAATAATATTATAAGATATAATATACCATATTTAATTTAATTATTTATGATTAGTTTGAATCTGGAAGTTCTATCTTAAAATATTCCCCAATTTACTCTGAAAGGTTACAGTTTATGCCTAATTTTCTGGGAATGTTGTCTAAATTTCATATATTAGTTTCAATATGAATGTATATGTTGTTTATGTTCATCCCCATTCTTATAACGAATGAATAAGACTTATTAAGTGATGGTAGGGGCCTACTATAGCCCATATATGCATTGGTAGGTATCAAGAGACAAATTGATATGGAATTTGCAAAGGCATTTTCCACTATTTAGATATGGTTTCTGGTCGATGCCTTAATAGTTCTTAGACGTCCGAGCCATGTACATGATGGTATGTTTTAGAATGTCTTTCATATGAATTTCCCTCGTTATGAAGAAATAAATTTCTATTTCATGTGGTTATTCGACTCGTAGAATACTCTTGGTTATATTTTATTATAGAAATTTTCTGTTACCTCATATTCATAAAATAATTTATTTAAGTGTATTATTTTTACAGGCATGTATTTTAAATTATTCACCATGCCTAATTTTTATGTTTGTGTTATCTTAATATGTATGGTTTACCCTTTTGAGCATCTATGCTCAGCCCTCCTTATGTTTTATTTTATCCAGGACTTGAAGAGGTATATTATGATTTACTTATATGGATAAGCTTAGAGTTGTAGATGTTCCCAATGGAACATTTATGTTGTTTTTAATTTCAAGATGTAATGTTTAACTTATGTATGTATACGTATTTCCAAATCTACTAAATTATCCATTCCTTCAGGATATGTCTTTCTTGTAATCATGCTAGTGTAATATAACAAGGCACCAACTTTAGGAAACTGCGGTTGAGGCTTCACATAAAAATATAACTATATTTAAATGATAATTAAAGGACATGACCCTAGGGAAATCCAGTCATTTATTTTACATTTAAGAAAAAAATTCTTCTCTCAATATTAAAAAAATACAAAGTCATTCAAATAGAAAACATTTTACAATATTAATTTTAAGCATCTATATGGATTGTAAAATGTATTGTAAAAGACTTTTTTATCATTTTATTTATATATATGAACATCTTCATAAAAATTAAATAATATTGATATAGAGGAAAATATTTCAAATAAAAAATGCGATATAAGATAAAAATTACATAAAAGCAATCATTTAGTTGTTTTCAATGAAAATGAAGGAAAATTTTAATAAATAAATTAATGATATAAAATTAACAAGAAGAAATAGAAATATATTTTTTATGAGATAAATACAATAAAATTTCCCCATTTGAATTTCATACTAAAACCATCTCAATAAAACATGAGATAGTAACATACACCCATACTTATTGTATCGACTTATTAAGTACAAAAATTAACCTGCCTTATAACATACCATTATAAATGAGCCATATTAAAAATTAAGAACTATATATCATTTAATTGTAATTTCTAGTGACACATTTTTTAATAATTAATTTTTGAAAACAATATATTTATCTTCCACAAACATTTTTCTATACATTTTATTATTTGGAGGATTATATCCTTACATATTATCCATTATTTAATCTTCTATATTAATCTATTGAGAATGTAAATAACATAATTGAAATATTTATAATGTTTCATAATCATGTTATTGAAATTTTGTTAATAGATTATAGGAATAAATAAAAATTCCCACTCTCTATGGTAATTTAATTATAATGAGATGGTATTTTGATAAATATAATTTATAACATTACCACTTCCGAAATTTGAAAGAAAAAAGTTTATCATTATTATATAACTATACCAATGAATAAAACATATTTATTATTCATTACATAAACATTATAAAAATATTCATATTGTTGGTAAACCAGACCAAAACAACAACACACTAAAACAGTTGAATGAAATGGAAAATGTTACTATATAAGAAAAATATTTCAATTTTAAAAGAGTAATTTTTTTTAAAATACATTTATATTCATTGAATCCATATTTATTAACATCCATGTGGTATGGTAGTGAAAATAAAAATTCATCATTCATGGTGAAGGTAGTCTACAAAAACACACGAGAAACTATTTCATTTTATAACATATGAGAGGATAAAATGGAAAAAAATAAATAATATTTGAAGAATAAAAGAATTATTACTATAATATATATATATATATATATATATATATATATATTAAATAAATCATTTTCACCATCATTTTTTAGTGGTGATGAAAAATATAATACATTTCTTCATGGAGGTGATATTCATCACGTACACTCAACTGATGTTTCAATTTCCATTGGATTGAAATGAAATAAAAATAGTTGACCATAATCATAATAAAATGTTAGTATTTTAATAATAAAAATTTTATTACAATAATATAATTTGAGTAAATTTTATAGATGTTGTAGAATAAATAAACGTGAATGAATTCTGTTAAGACTTATACATTCTCCTTTGATATCTTCCTTTTCATTAAACCAAAATCCTTATAATATGGGACATTTGGGGAAAATGTGACCTATATTTTTTTGGTAGATTGATTTTATATGATTTTTGTTGGTATTATTAAAAGTGGGTTGATAAAAATTCTTGGAAGAGTTATAATATGAAGTTTAATTATTTTTGTGAAAGGAGTAACAACCTTATAAATATAAAAATTGTAATATATAATAACTATATTTATCATGAATAGTAGATAAAAAATAGTTGAATAAAACAGGTTGTATATGGTAGGGTTAATATTCACACATTAAATCATTTTCATATATATTATAGAGATATTCGATTCCTTATCCCATAATTTAACCACCATGTATATCCCTTTTAACCCTAATCATGATAATAATGTGTAAATATGGTAACTAATCATAAAAATAAAATTTATATTGAAATAAATAAAAAATATACTTCCAAATAAATCTACCATTTTATATTATTTGATTACAAAAAGTGGTATAATTCAATTATAGTAAATAAGTATAATGAAATGAAATATAGTTTTTATAGAAATAATGTTCTTAACAAAAAATGTTATCATAACGGAATCATGTATAATGATGATTCCCATGTAATTAATTGTACTTGGTTTTATAAAAATTATATAATTTTAAATAAAAAAACTAAAGTGAACTTTTTAAAACATTATTATAAGATACAAACAAAAAATATTTTTTAATTTAATTATATGATAACACTGATTTCCAAAATTTCCATTGTATAATTCGATGTTAAAATTTAAATTTTAAAATGAATTATATTAATTTTAAAAAAAATATTTTTTTTCAAAATGTATACTAAATTTTATTTTAATTATTAATTTTAAATAATGTCATAAATAACAAAAATATTTTTCAAATCTATTTTTCTCATTATTTACAAGATAATAAACTTTTTTTTGAAAAATCATAAAATATAATATAAAAGATAAATTTTATATTATGAATTCAAATTTTAATTTGAATTCCTAAATCTAAAATCCACAAATTCTAAAATTTAATATTTGATATAATATTTAAAATATAAAGAAAATATTTATTCATAAAAAACATTTAACATAAATTGTTCTTATCCTTATTTTTTATTATATACTGATGAGTGTTTATTTTTTTGGAACATTTTATAAAAAATGTATTAATGGTGAAATTAATTTTAATAATGTATTATTCACATTTTTCCATTATTATGTATATCACGTACTTTTTGGTAAGATTATTTTATAATTTATTCAATAATGAAATCATAGGTTGTTATATTTCCCTTGTAAATAAATTTTGTCAAGAAAATTTTTATCTCGAGTCTGATTGAAGATTATTTTACACATATTCAAATCAAATTCTAATTAGTTCAATATGACATGAGTATTTACAAGTGTATAAATAATCCCTAATAATGTGATATTAAAACAGATGAAATAAGGGAATAAATTTGTACTGGGGGATCAATTCTCAAGACTCGACCTCCTTAGTCCATTAACTTAGTCGTCTTAACCTTTGGGTCTTTGTTAATAACTTGGATGGCTCCCCACCACCACATATAATATTAAAAACTACGTCACATGTTAGAAAAAGTGTTGTTTACAAAGTCCATCACTTGTTCTTTCATTGTTCATTATATATGACCACACACACCATTGAAATATTCATAGGCGTCACCCACCACAACATTAATAAAATACAATCTAACTTAACTGGGGATTTTCAATCAAACATACTACTTAATATAAATATAATCTGCAAGGACATCTGTTTTATTTTTTAATAGTTTATGTATAATATTTATAGTCATGTTAAAATGTAATGACAATATTTCATCCCTTCAAATATAAACTATTTTTTTCATTTCTCCACATGAACAACAAAAAACCCAATAAAGACCATCGTTATATAGATATAGAATTAGTAGGTATAAATAGTCCTAATAGAATTATAAAATATAAATAAATTGATATATATATAATAAAAAACATTAATTATTATTAAAATTGAACTCAATTTATCATAATAAAAAATAAAAATAAAATCCTTTTATTCAAAAAATTTATTTGTAAAATTGATATTGTTTTCATGTTTATATATTTATTAAAATCACTAATTTAAGATGAATATTTAATATACCAAAAAATTATTCAATATAGAAAATTGTTATTAATTATATTTTATAAGTTTCATATAGGTAAATAAATGAATTTTAGTATATAAATAAAAAAATGTTACAATAATGTTTTGATTCCTCAGGTTCATATTATCTTATTATAAATTTTTATAACTTTTATAATATAATTTATTTTTAAGATAATTTTGTAGAATTCCGTTTTAGAAATACAATCACTTTGTAACATAAAATATATATAAGAATATAATAAAACATAAGAATCATTTTTCGTTTAAAAATATTTTTAATAAAATTAAAAATTTATTTTTAAATTATTTTGAATGAAAAATATATATTTAATATTTTATAACATAGAAAATATTTTCAATTAAAAAATTAAATTGATCATACATTAGGGATTTCATACTTGTAACTGTAAATTTAATAAAATTAAATTGATCTTTTGAAGCATAATAACTTGTTATAAATTACCAAATAAGATCCCCTTTAATTGTAGGAATAAATATAATGTTTCATTTGGTAAACATTATCTATCCTAGTAAAATTATTATTTTTCAATGAATAATTTTTTTTCACATATTATGTCCTTTTAATATTAAATTACACCTCATTAAATGAATGGTTTTATATTTTTAAAAATATTTAAAAATTATTTCTCACCCAATTAATGGGTAATAATTGTTATATATGTCCAAGAACACATAATGATTAAAAATATTTGTTTCTAGAAAAATAGTTTTTCAACAGATTATACATTTTCATTTAAAAGTATAAATATATTTTTAGGAAAATTAATTAGGATAAATAGAGACCAAATTAAGATTCTTCACATTTTCATTGTGTAACATAGGTATATAATACATTTAGTAATTCAATTAATAAGATGATAAATAATTATTTAAGAGTAATTAGTGATTAAAGGGCTAATCTATGGTGGAATTATTTTTCAAAAATTGTCATGAAAATTTTAATGTATTGAAAAAAAAATAAGTGGTATATTATTTTAAATAAGACATACCATCCTTCCCATAGATAACACACCACAAATTAATTTCTTTCTATTCTTACCCATTGAAAACCATTTTTTACCATGTAAAAGTACACCAGCCTCACTTATAAATGGTGGATCACATCCTCTATTATAATACTCCACTTATAATTAAAAATTTCTAGGATAACTTAACAATGTATTATATTATTGAATCTATTTACACTCCCCAATTCCTTTTTTCACAAGAAAATATCCTCATTCAATGAAATACATGGATTTCTGGAAGAGAAATTTTAAGGTCTCATTGTAGTTGTCACTTTATTTTTACATATCCTTTTTAATAATTGTATACAGGAAAAAAGGATAAACATAGTGTATTAATTAAATAAAAATAATTTTTTTGTTTATATATTATTTTTATAATGGTATAATTATTATTTATTCTCTTCTAACTGCTACTAAAAACAAGACTCAGCATTAGTACACATGCACAAATTACACCATTGATAATGAAAAAATTTATCTTTTCTTCTCCACCACTCATTGTTGTGTAAGATAATGCTATTAATGAATAAAAATAATTTATACAATTTCATATGGATTCTGAAATTATCATATATTATCCACATTTACTAGTATCACTAGTTGAGTAATAGAAACACTAATCGGGTGTTATGTAGACTACCACCTCCAAAAATAAATATATTTACATTTTCATCTAGTTTTCCATTCATTATAAATAAATCATAAAATTTGTTTTTAAATCATAAATAACTAATATATTATAAAAGAAATCTATTATACTAATATAATTTCATGTAAAACACCTACTAATCTGTATTATGCATTCGAGTTAGAGTGTGTTAATGTTTGGGTATTTTTGACAACCTACATGTATAATTTTATGAAATTATATCATTGATTATGTTGAAATATTATATTATTCTATAATATAAAATATTCCATGATAAATTAAATTTAATACTTCTACAACGGATATAGTAATATTTGAACCATTAATTAATAAACACCAATAAAATTTTAAAAATCACAAAAAATATCCATTGTCAATTGAATCTTATAAAATAAATATTAAATTAAAAATTTATGGAAATTTAAATTCAATAAATATTTATATATGATATACTATTTTATATTTAATTTAAGTGTAATTATTAACTTGGTAGAGGAATAAATACTTACACTACTCTTATAGAACAACTAGAAATTTCAAAACAATAAACAACTGATGTGGTAAATCATGAAAAAACTAGCTAATATAAATATATGTAATGATTAAAAATGAAATTAATAAATAAAAATTGTTATTAATATAGTTTAGAAATTTTTTATTATGATATTGATGTTTGTTAAATAGGAGGATATATTGTATCATTTTATGTAGTGAATCATGGTAAGGAGTTTCACCTCAAATTCAATTCATTGGGACATGTTTATGTTATAAAAAATTTATATGTGTGTATGGTGTAATTATAAAACAATTAATTTTATTATTAATATTATCTTATATTTCATAATAATCAATGATCAATTTTTTATTATCATTTAGATGGACTTTTTGTACAAGTGGTTCAAAATCTATAATAACTTCCACCTCAATTTCCCTTTATTAAGACATGTTTCTGTTATACACCATGTTTATGGATGAATGATATAAGTGATACTCAATTATTTTTATATCACTATTCTATAATATTTAATGATATTGAATTATTTTATTCATTTTATCATTATCATGATTTTTTGGTTGAAATGTTTCAAAATATTTATTTTTTTACAATAATTTTCATCTTATTGAAACATGTGAAAACATTTTATAAGTTTAAATGTTTATATTTTATTAATTACGCCAATGTAATTTATATATAATTTTTATATTATAATTAATTTTATTTAATTTTCAAAATCATTTTATACTTAAATTAGTTTTCCAATGTCAGAAAATTTGAAATGGGTTCTTGGTATCATATTAATTCTAATATTCATTTTTATACATTATTCCTTGATTTATTATTGATAGTGCATAAAAAACCACATTTAGTTTTCTATCATGATTTGATTATATATCATTATGTACATATTGCACTTCCTTTTTAAATATCTCTCGGGGGTTTGTTTCCAAATATACAATGATGTTATGGTTTTTTTGTCTCATCTTATAATCTTTGAGGCATGTTTTATTATTTTTCACCAATGTATTATTTCCATGGTGTATATAAAATAAGAAAAGTTAATTTTTAATAATTCATTGATTTAATAAACGGAATTTTTAAATCCATGTTATTTTAACCCTTCCAATTATTTTTTATAAAGATATTACAAAATCATCAACGTGTTTTCATAATTCAATTCTATTCTATAGGATATTATAAATCATAAATTTATAATTTTTTAAATAATTAATATATTAAATATGTAACATCCTAGACCTAAATTTCCTTCAACAGTGAACCAAGCCTATTTTTCTACATGACATTGAAAGAATATCATAAAATGCTAGAGTATAGAGACTATTTGTTAGGGCCTCGGTGTGTGAGTGGGGAGACTATTCCCTCATCACCAGAGTGTAACACAACTGAATATAAATAAAATACATTTATCGAAACAAGAATAAAAATCATAAAATATAAAAACATTAGGAATTTATAAAAATTCCATATGGAATCTCAGATATACAATGATGATGATACGTGTCACTACAAATTAGATAAATCATGTAAAAAATAGTAAAAAAATAAAATTATAAAAATAAAGAAAAGATAAAAAAAATTCTATCTCTGAATAGAATCATGAGACTCAGTTCATTACTATGATCCCTTGTTCCTAATTTGGAACAAAATAAACCATCAAAATATGGGTGTTTTCCCCTATCTCTATCAGCATCCAAATAGTCTTTTCAGGTACCCAACATAGGCCTAAAAAAGGGTGTGGGATACAATCCTAGTAGTCAACCACCCAAATATATACATAATTCTAGGTTGTACAATATAATAAATTATGTAGGGTGATGTTTAATAGGTATGAAGTAAAAAAATTTAAATATCCTGTATCATGTAACCCCTAAACTAGTAATAGTGAAATGACCTCCCAAGGATCCCAAAAAAATATGGTCAATCTCCCCTAACAACGTAGTTAAAAACAACAAGAAATTTATAAAACATTTCCTCACTATAAATACACACTAGCCATGTCAAACAAGACCCTTATTTATATCCCAAACGACTATAAAACCTACAAATGAACTGTTCAACCAACTATATCATATTTCTCATATTCCTACCATATAAACAATGTGTCAGACAATGAATGGCATTATCCAATGTATAGAAGACCAAGGAATCATCATTTATTGGCATGAGAATATCGATTTAAACTTGGTTAGAAAGAGGATAGAGTCATATGATCATGTCAACCAAACACATCCTACGGAAGTCCAATCAAACCGCATATAAGGGGTAGTAAGGCACATGGAATCCAACATAATCAATACCCAAGGATAAATATCCATATGTGGAATCCACGTATTCATCATGTTCCATGGTTTATTATCCAAGGAATCAAAATGCAATCAATACCATTTGTATACCAACCATGGAATCCACTACAATTTCAAATACATCTCATTTCATTAATCAGCTAAAACAATTAACAGTTCACACCATAAGTATACATATTCATTATCTACATTTCATATTCATGGAAAGCAATGAGTTTGGCCACTCATTTATAAAATTTCTATCAAATACATATAATCAATTCCATTTTAATATAACTTATTTAACTGAAGGAATAAAAATTAAAATGAGTCAACCCATCTCATATCAATGCAATTAAAATTTATTTATATTTTACTAATATTCCATTAAGTAGAAAAATAATATATTAAACTCCATGGGTGTTCATCAGGAGGCATCGGAAAAGGGAATAGCCCATGGGTGGACTTGGATGGATAAAAAACCACTAAAACATCTCATGGTAACCTAAGGTCTTCCATAATATGTCCCATTTTATTTATTTCGGTATTTTAATTTCATTTCACAGTCATAACAGAAAGTATAGAGGGTGGAACAATATAATATTGGTCTATAAAGTACCAAAACCTATTAGAAAATAATATTCCACCTATTGTTTCTTGGTTGTAGAGTACTCATCTAGTTTTAACTTTTCATTTTACTATAATTAGGAGAAAAATAAAGAACAGATAAAGAATCTAAAATCAAGGAAAATTATCATTCACCTAAATAGTGTCTTTGATTGGAAAAATAATGAAGAACCACTAGAAAGGAAAACAATATTCACATATTCTATTCCAATGAGACGTGATGAACTAGAATCAGAGATGATATGGATTTGTTACCTCAAATACATAAATTTTATTCAAAATAAGCTAAAAAAAGATCCCTTGTGGTGCATATAATGTTATTGGAGTTTATGATTAAAATAGATTCTAATTGGATTTAAAATTATAGTTTCATAAAAAATAAATGGGTTTTATGGTTTAGGCTTGTGGTTAGGTGTAGGGAATTGGAATCGGCACGGTTTACCCACACTATTTGAAAAACTGTGTGACAACCATGCCAAAACCCAAATATAAAATTATAGACATGTCTGGAAGGCAATGTAACCCAGGTCACATGGTTTAATCTAATTGTGCATCCTACTCATGCTCACTACCATGCCTCACATAGTTTTTCTAATAGTGGCCCCATCCTTACATAATTTATCTAATAGTAAAACCAACTAAACATGGTTTGAACAATCCGTTAACAAATTCATTTTCATCCCAAAAGTTATGTTATAGTCTCTGAACAAGCCCCATATACCAAGAAAATATTTTTCAAATTGGTTATCTACATTAGGCCATATTAAATGCTTAAAAATGAAAATTAAAGGGTTCATAACCCATAAAAACCCCAAGTTCTAATAATATTTCACACTTAAAAGTTACTCGTTCTAGAATTTCCCTCACAAGGGTGGTCAAGATTCCTCATAGAACAACTCCATCCACTGATCATGTATGTCAGACTCATACTCTGAAGTCTCATCCTATAAATTTTTTTCTTCTATATCACCCATACAAGAGGAACATACCATTCCTTGAGATAATATGTGCTTTGGTCAGCTATATCATATATATGCACCTCAAAGGACTTAAAAACCTGTAACTCAGCCTCCTCAAGATAAAAATAATTATAAAATTATGACCTACAATAGCGAAACTGAAAAACATGGAAGACATAACACATTCCTAGGTACCTTTGATGTTACAACATCTGATAAGAAACCGGATTGACTCTATAAATAATCTCAATGATCCCTATATATCACGGTGAAAGATTACATTTTGTCTTGATTATCCTATGTACCAAACCTATAAAAACACATTAAAATAATCCATCTCGTACCATGAACTCTACAGGTTATCTACAGTGATAAAAATAGGATTTTTATAAA
This sequence comes from Viscum album, assembly GCA_963277665.1. Lineage (NCBI taxonomy): Eukaryota > Viridiplantae > Streptophyta > Magnoliopsida > Santalales > Viscaceae > Viscum > Viscum album. The sequence continues at coordinate 1,702,289,305 of OY728138.1, read as the reverse complement.
GTTTATATAGTCTCCACCCACTTATGAAGCAACTAGACATACTCATAAATCGTCTGAAAGAGATGTGGACTAAATAAACCTACCTCACTTGCCTCTTACCAGAACATGGTTGATTAACATGGACAATTGTATAATCCTCATAAGGTTCCATATATTTCTTATCCTAGAAGCTATTATTATAGGTGAATTACACAAGGGGTATACAACTCTACAAATAGGACCCAAAATCTAGTACATATACTCTTAACATATCATCAACCACCAGTATCATCCAGTCTGAATGGACATCAATTCATGGGCGGTATGTTGTGCATAGAAAGACCTGTGTACCCAATGCACTTTGCAAACATTTCCAAATTTATAAGTAAAGTTGGAATCCTTATGTATAATTATTGTCTATGGGACCCCATGAATTCATACTATCTCATAGATATACATCCTCTCAAGAACATCCAAAACCAAGTTATTCTTGGTCGAAATGAAATGTGTAACCCTCTTGAGCTTATCAACAACAACCATCCTATCACCATTCCCTCAAAGAGGCCTCGGAAAATTGGTCAAAATTCATCAAGACATCATCCCATTTATACATTGGAATATATAACTTTTGTAGTTGTCAGGTTGGTAACTAATATTCCCCCATCACGTAATGACAGTTGGAACAACTTGTAATAAAACTAACTGCCTCAAATTTCATACCTAACCACAAATACTAACGGTGTAAGTCATATTACATCATGGTGATACTGGAATTAACTTTTCTAATTAAGACATGTAACTACCATTTCATCCCCTCCCGTAAATTAATTGAAACCCAAAACAACCATGAATACACGGAATTTCATCCTATTATATGATCCTAAAAGGAGATGGATCCTTCCTAGACATATTCTCTAATAATAGTAGGTGGTTTGAATAAGATATCTTCCTCATTATAAACCTATCTAGTATGGTAGAGTTCATATTTAATATTGAAAGATAACTCTTCTATTGAATGTCCTTCAACTCCAAGTGCAAGTCATAGAACAAACAAAATAACATCCACTTGCTATTGTCTGGTTTAAAATCCAATATCTAATTCCTCTGATTCAGTTCATTGACCAATTAATTGCCTTATCATGGTGTGTAAGAAAGATCAAAATTTATGAATATTTGGTAGTAAACCACCTTAGTAGTCTCATTTATAAATCACACTGTGTAAATATATACATGAAGATTTTGGGGTCTATGTATAACAAAAAATTATCTTCCAGTATGAAATGTCTCTATTAGTGAAAATAATGAACAACTGCAGCTAACTCAATATCATGTGAAAGGTAGTTCCTTACATCGGACCTCAAAAATTAGGAATTATACACCAATATTATGTTTCCCTACATCATAAAATCTTCAATATTTATACCTGATGTGTCACAGAACATAGTGTAACTCCATCCTGCTTATAGAATTTAATGGACCGGTGCTAATGTCAATATCCCTTTTAGCTCCAAAAAGGTGATCTCATGAGAATCATACCATACAAACATCACACCCTTCTTAGAAACTCTGTCAATGGTGCTACTAATCATCATAATTCCAATATTAAATGAATATAATATCTAGCAAGCACTATGAAACTATGTATATTAATGAAATTATTAGGCTTTTACTAGTAAACTATATGTCTCACCTTATCTAGGTCAAGTGATAATCATGCCTTTGTGATAAGGTGAAACATGAAGTTAGTCTAATCGATCACAATGCGTCACATTGGGAGAATATAATATAACTATTTTTCTCTCACTATATCCAAAATGTTGTCAGGATGTTTTTCATGGTCATGTTAATTGTGAGAATACACCTAGATATCTTCCATGAAAACCAACATAACTGAATGTAGATGAGGATGATATAATTGTTTCATTATCTCCATGAAAACAGTTGGGCCATCTGTGAGACCTATCAACCATAATAGAAACACATATAGACTATATATGCTACAAAAATCTAAAAGATTTATTGTTTTTTTGGAAACATACCTTCTGATATTTAGACCGAAAATAATGTTTCAGGAACACCAGATCTCTTTGATGTTGATCAAACATGTCATATATTCATGGAAAGAAACTTTGGCTCTCAACTATTAGTTGATTCAATTTTTTATAATCCATACATAGGCTAAGGATACATTATGTATTTTTTCGCAAAAAAGGACCAATGAACCCCATATAGAAGTACTAGGTTTGAATAAACCCTATGCCTCAAAATCATCTACCTGTGTCTTGAGCTCTTTCAAATCTATTGTATCTATTCAATTAGGGGGAATAGATACTAGTTCATATCCTGGAACAAGAATAATGGAGAACTCATCCTCTCTCTCTTAAGAGGTATTCCAGAAAATTCATTCAGGAGAATTTCCCTAAAATTCTCAACCATTGATGGATTGACCTATAGATTCCCTCCCTAGTCATCTAGATACAAACATGTGATCTAGGATTTCATCCCTCACATAAAAAATTCTTTAGTCCATTTCCACAATCCTTGACATCCCATTCACACTTGTGAGTATAAACTGCCCCTACCGATGAGGTTAAATTCACCCACTAAGATAACAGTCAATCTAATATTGATGAGCTACTAAAACATCCATCCCTAGTATGATGCAGAACCCAATAATCTCCTGGATAAATTATTCTTGATGAATTGTAACTCAACATAATAAAGTGGTAACTCCTTGAACTGGAGTTCATCTACAAATCTAATTCACAATGAGGTGTCAATAATTATAATTATTCTAGAAGATAGCATTACAATTCTATATATTTTCACCATAGGTTCAGATGTGAAGCCATGTGATGAACATTTATCAATAATAGTAGATGAAATACCAGAGGCTACTAAGATCATAACACTCACCAAAGACAATACATCACCATACCCTTAGGGGGAAGGTTTTACTAGATACATCTGGCCCAAACCACCACCCCGTGTCACAACCTCACTTCCATGAATATGCCCACTTTTATGTCTCGTTATAAATGGATGTTGGATTCCACATCCAAAAACACCTATACGTCAGCCTAATCAACTGGACCTACCCCATCTACCTACCCTATGCGAAGATAAGAATAAATCTCTTAAACCATGTGTTAGCGCTGACCATATGACACACTATTAGAGGTAAGGCCCTCCAAAAACACTGCATGTGGTCCATCCTTATGCAAGATTAGTACTCGAATTGGTTACAATCATAATGAATATTTTTCCTTACCAATCATATATAAAGATGAAAAAAAACTATTAGTGATAAGATATTGAGTAGTACTCAATGCAAGAGAATCCTAGAAATGACCCTATCTGATACTAGAAGTCAATCTACTTGGTTGGGTAACAATAACACTTTTCCTTGCACCGCCATCTTCCATTATGTAATGATATGTAATCGGCACTAGATTCAAAATTTTAGTTATCATGGTCAATCTAAACACATTGACCTAAGATATAATAGAATGTCATATAACTTCATTGAAATGTATCTCTCTTGATAGATCATTGGTAAGGTACATCAGAAAATGCTTCAAATCCATAATGTGTTCATTATACTCCACAAATTTCATATCACCCTACTCCAGATGCATGAAATAACTAGATCTCTCTTCCATTAGAGTCCGAGGGTAGAATAATCATAAAACCTTGTTTTCAAATCCCTCCAAACTATATCTCAAATCCATTCAACCGAGTTCACAACATCCGATTAGTGCAATGCATCTCCATGAATCATGTATGTCACCAACTTCACTCTCCTCTCAGGATGTGTGTCCAAATGATTGAAGATCACTAGAAAAGTATCTGTCCATAGATCAACATCCTCTATAGTGCAATCCCTAGAAAATGTTGTGGTATTATACTACTACAACATGCACATCATGTCATCCATAATGAGTGCATGTTGTGGTTCACCATGAAAAGTATTCCTGAAGAGTTAAAATACATGAAAAAACTACGCATAAGAACATTTATCTGGAACAATAACTACTGTCACACCATTAACTAAATTAGGATGGACTAGTAGCCCTTGTCCGGCCACCTCTATAGTGTGTTCATCAATGATCTTATAGGGTATGACTAGAGGATTTTTAGGTGGCATGCCTCAAGAATTACAAAAAAGGATAAAAAAGATCAACATCAACGTTTACAACACAAAATCACATGAAATGAAAAAAATCATCCTAAACCAGGTCATAAGATATAAAATATTTCTAAATCATGGACTATAAAAAGATAAGTCCCTAAAAACGCTAGAGACACTACCTCTTGCCTACACAAAATCTTGGTGTATGTCACGTTCTATATTTATCATTTCAATTTTCAATTTAAATTCAAATTAAAATTAATTTACAATATAATTTACACTATTAGTTTATTCAAAATGGTTACCCAATGCCTCCCCAATTTCTAATCCATGAGGGCTCATTACACATCATGAACCAAAATATGGTTCACGTATAATCTATACCTTATCAAATTAGCTTTAAATAATTGAATTAAAATGTGGATCACTTACTAATATATAAGTGACCATTCCCTCATGAATTGAAATATGGCATCACATTCCCTATCCACTACACAAAATCATTTAAAATATAATGTAATCTATCAAAACACCTATCATAATAGTATTAAAATAGAAAATTCATCCAATATTGTGTTGCATAATGCATGGCATGTGATTACTGTAAAGATCCCATAGGATTCATGAGATATAATACCCTCATATCATTGGGTTTCAACGATATATAACCCGTATATATATTCATAATAGCATCAAAATTCTGTTTAATCACCCAATGGATGAATAAAATAAACTTTTGTCGTTAAAATCAAGAAAATGACAGTTTAATTCGACTCAATTTGTATTTTTTCTTATACACATGGTAACTACTCTGGCCACAACTCATTACCAAAATATATTAGCTTTATATCCCTATATGTTATTTCCATATCTTATGGAACGCCAGAAATGAAATCCTCTAATTCCACTTTGTAACATCCCAGACCCGAATGACACTCAATAGTTTCCCGAGCTCGGTTGGTCATATGTACTCAAGAGAATCTCCCCAAACTATAGTGGCTATTGAATTGTTTTGTGGGCCAATTTCTATTAAATTGGAGGCTATTCCTTCATTATTAAAGTGTAATAGAACATTATATCAATAAAAATCAATTATTTTATGTAGAATAAATATTAAAAAATAGAAAAATAAAATGAATATATAGAAAATATATAAGGAATATTAGATATACAATAAGGATGATACATTTTTATACAAAGTATCCCAATTATTCACAAAATAGTAAAATAAAATAAAATTCCCAAAACACCAAAAACAAGAAAAGTGTTATCCTTAAATTTCATCATAAGCCACAAATTGGTACCATACTCCCCAAATCATAATCATGGTATAAAATAAACCATTGAGCTGGGGGTGATTTCCCCAATCTCAACCTATATCAAAATAGTATGTTTGGGAACCCAAATGATGCCCAAATTTTTGGTGAGGTAAAATCCCTAAAGGTAACTAACAAAAAATCTATACAATTCAAGGTTGGGAAATATAATAATCAAATAATGGTGTTGGTATATAGGTAACCAGTAAACCAAAGAAAATATTCCCATGGATGTAACTACTAAAACTGTTACCTAGAAATATCCTCTAAAGGAAACCTATAAAGTACATTCAATATCATATAACAAGGAGGATACAAAAAAATCATAAATAACTATCTTATCCTCTCCATATATTAACACTGGTCCAGTCAATCATGGCCATTATGTATAATCCAATGTTCCGTAACACCCATTGATGTGCCGTTCAACCAACCATATCATATTTTTCAAGTCCTTTCTATATAAAAAATGTTTTAGACCAAAAGGACTAGATCCAAGGTATATAATATTATATCATCATCATCGATTTACAAAATCATCTCAATGGAAACTCGTTAGGCTCGGTTTGGATTCCTCAGAGCTTGTCAGTCGATCATGTCTTATATGAATCTAGGAAAGCATGATCCATGGGGTTTTAAGGCCCATTCCATCCCATGGAATCAATAAACAAGGAAAAATATCAATTGTATTCATCCACTATTATATCATGACTCGATGAGTAACTTCCAAGGCATCTAACTGTAATTGAGACCCTTGGTATGTATATCATGGTATCCATTACCATTTAAAAAATATCTCATTCCATTCAACATCAAATGCCATTAAATTTCATATGATGAGTATACCCACTTATTATAAACATTTCATGTCCAAGGAAACTAATTAGTACACCCAATCATTTATACAATTTCTAATAAATCCAAATATATAATTCCAATCCCATATATGTCATTTAGTCAAAGGAATCAAAATTAAATGTAGGAAACCCATCTAATATCTAATAAATTCAATTTCATTTAAACAGATCGAATCTTCTATTAACTAGAAATTCCTTGATCACACACCATGGGCGCTTCTTCAAGTTTAATAGAAAAACATAACTCCCCATTGGTGGCCTTGGTTTGAGATATAATCACCAACACATCTCAAGGGTACCAAAACAATTGCCTAATATGTTCTATTTCATTTATTTCAGTTATTATATTTAATTTAGATTCCTTATAGGAAATTATAGAAGGATTCACAATGATAAAATGTTCTATAAAGCAAATAAATGGCGGGGAAATGTATATAGAACCTATCAAAGAATGTAATTATATTTCAGATCCAGAATCAACTTCTGATTTGACTCTGATTGGGAGAAAAATGAAGAACTGATGAATAACATAAAATTTGGGAAATTAATATTCCACCTAAAGAGAATATTTGATAGCAAGAAGAATGACCAATGAAAAAAATAGAATCTATTACTCACCGATGCAATTCTAATGAGATGAGCAGTGGTTAAATCAGAGATCAGAAATAGGTGTTACCTGAAATCCAAGAATATTGTTCAAAGGATGCCTCAATAATTATATCTTCTTGTGTGTAGGATCAAAGGATAGCTTAGCCTAAAAATATATTGTACATTTATTTGAAATTATAAAATTTACCCGAAATAAAGGGGATGCACGTTTTTGGTGCACAGTTTGACAAATCAAGTGTCAATCCTACATGGTTAGCTGTAGGTAATGGGGACTCACATGGTTTACCCACATGAATTAACTAAATATGTGGAAAACTTTCCAACACACACTATCAATATTAAAATCATGGCTACATGGTTTTTCACACCATTTTTCATTGTTTTATCTAATAGTGAAGCCTCCTCCTACTCGCTACACAATCATCACATCATTTATCTAACCATTTGTCTTACCCCACATGGTTTCAACTAATAGTGATCTAGTCCATTTTCCACCAAAGTGAACGGTCCTGGAATCTAAATAAAATTCATACTGCCCATAAAAACATGTAATTAAATTAGATATCCACATTAGGCCATATTTAAACATTCAAACAGAAAAAAAGGAATCTATGCCTCATATGAAAACTCGGGATCCTACACTCTCCTATGATGACATTAAAATTTATTAACACAAAATTTTTAGTGGAAATAGTATTTCACACTATATTATTAATCCTTTATGATTTTAAATTTATGTTAATATAAATTGTTTTAGAATAATTCCAAATACATTAAATGAAATATTCTTCCTTGTCCAATTTTTTTAAGTTTCACTAAGTTTATCCATTCCATAGTGGAAACTCTATCTATTTTTATAACCAAATGACCTTTTAGTACAACTGTATCATTTTATATAAATAAAATATTTATCCCATTTAATAAAGTGGTTTTCAACTTAGTTATTTCCTAACATTGAAAAAAATTTCCATTCATTGAAAATAAATTGTTTTGTTTCCCAAGTTAATTTTTATATTTATAATATTTAAGTCTTATTACAATATTCCATTATCAATGAATAAATTTAAAAAAATTATAAATTTATTTTCACTTCTACTTTCAAATATTTTCAATTTTAAATATCATTTATTCAATATAATTATAAAAAAATAATTTATTTATAGGATTTTTACTTCCCCATTCTAAAAACATTAACTCTTTTTTGTATCATCATTGTAAAAAAATATTTTAAAATTAATCATTTTAATGTATTTTCTATAATAATTTTTCAATTATTTTTTATTATCAATTATCACTGATTTGAAGATATATATATTATGCTTTCAAAATAATATTATCTTTTCCTTTTCAAAAATGTGTTTTTAATGTCATATAAACGTCATCATTTTTTATAACGATTATAAAAGATTCCGGAAAACTAATTTGTTTTGACATAAATATTTTCCTTTAAGGATCATCTCCTATGATGTTATGTTTTAATCATACTGTAAATGTTTTTATGTAATTAATAACTTTCTAAAATGATATATTGATATCATATGATTTCATAAGTTTAATTATCCTAATATATTTATGAAACCCATTTTTTGTCTAAGGGGAGTTTAGGTTTTGATGAGGATTTATTTTAAAATTTTTATACATGTAGTGATAAAGATGGTTAGGTTATTTTAAAACCCTCAAATGCATTTGAATTATCTTATATCTCATAGGTGTTTTAGGCATGTGAATATTGGGTTTTCTACAACATGTTTTCATATTCTTATGGATTTTCTAAACATTCTTTTTTAACATGTAATAACACATTACCATTTTTTTTATCCTGTTATTCAAATATAAAAAGATATTTTTTCCCATGAAATTAAATATTTTTATCATCCTTGTTTATATTTAATAAATTTAACAATTTTATGTCATTAATGGATGTTTTATGATTAATGATATGTGTTTAAGACATGTCATATTTTATTCTTCTACAAAAATATTTCCAGGACCTAATACTACTCCAATGGGTTTTAAAATTAGCATACATAATATTATGATATTTTAAGAAGATACATATATTTTCCAAATTCTCTCCTTCTGGAATATGATCCAACCCTTTATGATTTGTCTTACCCCTTAATGAAGATGTTTGACCACCCATTTTTTATTCTTCTAATACCCAAGATATAAATTTGATTATACAATGTGATATTTTTTAAAATAGAATAGAGGATTTTTATTATTATTATATATATATATTTTCCAAATTAATTAAATGTATATTTTTTCTTAGGTAATATGAATGAAACTGAACTATTCGATCCTCGTTTTGTGTGAGTATTATGAGATGTATTAATTTAATCACAATGATAATATTTTTTTTTCATGTATATCATATGTTTCATTCATTTCTCTCAGAGTATGGTTAAATTATTTAATATTTCGGAAATTTTGTTTGGATATTTGTTTATTTTACAAGGATATTATTGTTATTTAACCTTTTTAGGAACTCTTGATATGATCCTAATTATATCAAGATAATTTCAAATATTTAAAATGTCTTGATTATATGGATTTCTAGAGAAATATATCTCTATTTGGATACTACAAGGGCATACTAGATCTATCAAATTTTTACTTATGGTTAATAATGAATAAATGGTATGAATAGGTATTAACTTGAACATATAATGGTGTTCAACAAATAGGCCTAATTTAACACAAGGTTTGTCACTCCCATGGTAATATTATTACTAATATAATCTTTACAACCACTATAAGGGTTTGATTTTCTAGTCCATATGAGGGAATAGGTTGAGTAAAATAATAAATCTCATCCTAAGGTAGTCTATGAAGAATATATATTGATATAGGTGCATCCAGTAATGATATAATATGAATGAAGAATGATACGTCTTACAATATGAATGATATTTCATAAACAATGAGTGATATAAATTTATCAAAAATCATTATATATTAACATAATTGTATTATAAATTTGGAAAATGTCAGAACAAATTGTCAATTATTTATCTTTGATACATATATTATAATGATAAATTTTCATCACTCATGTTATCCATTTTTCATTTTAGTAATGGAAGAAACCAAAAGGCACTGAATTGTCCTTGGTTGTAAAGGAAAATATAATTATTTTAAAATCATTAATCATATTGGAGTGGGAGATAGATTGAAAAAATTGCCAAATATTTCAAAATAACTAACATGAAATATTATAAACAATGTGAATATTGTTTTCATATTGAGGGAACCAATGAATACAAATAATTTAGGCTCATGAATGATCAGGCATCAATTATAGTGATAAAAAGGATATTTAATCCTCTATATCTATTAATGTGGGATGAATAAACATTATATATGCCTTAAGTGATATAGGATATTATTTAATTCTGTTAATGTATGGTAATGACAATAAAACTATTTTAGTAAAATTAATAGATCAGTTATCATGAGAGGCGAAGATATATATCATCGTTATGAACACGAAAAAATTCCATGTATTTTTAGCGAATAACTTGGGAATTACCTATTCCAATAACATAATACATTGAAAATTTGGGATTTTTTTAATCCAAAATCTCATATAAAAAATTATAAAAGAAGAACCTATGGAATTACTATCAATGAAGATGATAGTGGTAGTTAGGTGTCCACTAACTCTCTACCCTTTGTTACTAGTTGTATTCAGCTTCTTTCCACTCTATTTTAATATCCGAATTAAATGATGAATAATATATTTTTATACTTATTAATATTTTTTAATTAAATATTAACATTCCTTTGTAGGTGTTTCTATGTTCGATAGCGTACTCGATACGCAACGACGGGCTTCTTTGGAATATTACGTTGCACACTAATAATATAATATTATTATTTTAATTGGTAGTTAACTCCTAGCCGTTGTATTGGAAGGAATGAAAGAAACTAACTAAAATATTATTATACATGGTTGTTAAATGTATTTACATTTATACAATTAAATTTAGAGTCTTTAATTATGATTTAATCTAATTTTAAGCATAATTTACATTTAAAGGTTGATTTACCGCCTATTAATGGAGAACCCTCATTAAATCAAGTTTTGGTCATCTTCATATGTTCTATTTGAATAAATAAATTTTTTATTTAGATTTTGGACATCAAATTTAACTTTGGGTAATTTTTTGGGATTTTTCCATTAAAGTTCATTTTTTAATGAATAGTGAAAAATATTGTATTTTAAATAAAAAGTGACTTTTAATATAATATATTTATATGGTTAGATTATCTTTTTAATTGGTTTTATAGTGAAATTAAAATAATTTTTTACCATTTAATTAAACGATGGTCAATGGAATTAATTTCACATTGAAATTGGATGTAAGCAAGTATCAATCTTTTGGTAGTTATTATTTCTTAAAAACACGATATTTGTTTTGCTAACAGGAATTAATTTTAAATTTAATTAATGCCACTTATATGTTTTGAATTTGGAAAAATAGACATCATTTTTGAATTTGGAATATCAAATATATCTTAGGCTGAATTTCTGGTATTTTTCTGAAAAAACATCAATTTTTGAGGAATAGTGAAACCACTTAGTGGTAGTTAAAAAACTAACATTTTCATTTAAATGAAATTTTACAACTTGTGTGGATTGAATTTAAAAAATCCAAAAAACATGGTTGTAATCAAGAATTAAAATGTTGTTCATTAAGATGAAAATAATTTTTTGGTGAATAGTAACTTTTGACTTTTATTTACCGCGATTAAAGGTAAATAGTGTAATTCTAGGTTAAAAGAATATTATAATAACTCAAAATTACCTTAACACTTGACCTAACCTAATTGGATGAGTATTGGTAGACTATGGTCATCCTTGGGTCTATTTTGGGAGCCCATTGAGCCACTTGGTAGTGATAATGACAATTTGGAATAATTAATTTAATGTGAAGATAAAATTGACAATAACAAAAATCGATTAGTAATTAATTTTTATAAGGGGTTATATAAATTATAATTTAAACTATAAATATTAATTGGAAAGATAAAAAGATTTAATACATTATTTTATTTTTATTTATTATTTTTAGACATCAAATAAACTAAATTAATAATGACATAATAGTGATGCATTATTTACCTCATTAATAAATGATTTAAATAAATAAGATTATAATGATTAAAATATTATCCAAAAAATGTCCAATTATTATTGAATGATTTTATTTCGATCATGAGTCTTCTTATATTTATATTTAATTATTTTTTTCCTTTTTAAACTGAAGAGAAGTTTATAATAAAATAATATTTTCCCAATTTCTAAAAGAGCCCTCCTCCCCTTTATAAAAGAAACCACTTTTAACCAATTCCTCTCACCTATAAAGTCATTTGGATCATCCAATATCTGCCTAATTAAGATCCCTACATCCCTATCCTCCCCTATAGAAGCCTTAACTTAGGTATTAGGTACTTCAATATGTCCTTTTGATCCAATCCAAAGAAAGTTAACCAAATTATAGGTAACATTTTCTATTAAATTGTTTTCTTTTATTTTAATTCTCCAACCCCTAAACTCTTTTTATTAATTTTTTTTGTAACATCACCAGTATCCTCAATATACTAGGATGTTTTTATGAGATGTATTCTAACTATACATACACAATCCTCCATCTAATGGGTGAAGAACATAATGTTTCTGTGGATGACAAACTAACCCCTCACAAAATGATGATTGTTCGATTATCTCCTACCGCCACTCATGGTGGCCAGTATTTTGGTACTGTATTTATATATTATATTTGTTATGTTTATTTTTTTTATTCTTCTGTATTATCCATTTATATCAAGCCTTTATGGTTTCCATAGTGGGTAAATACGATAATCTCATTTTAGGAAATGCGGACTACCGCCCCCTTAAAGTGACGTGACTCGTTAATGCCATATATGGGATGCATAAAGGATAGTGTTGATGATATTATAAATGATATAATAATGGAATTATAATAAACCGATGTATAATTATGTTTTAATTCCATTAAAATAATAAATAGAAAGGAAAGTAGCGTTCATGCTTACGTACAGCTTACCGTCTCCATGAACGGTGCATTTCATTTCATACCTCTAAATGTTTTGTACTATTATAAATTCATGTATATACTAGATATATATGATATATATGACATTCAATTCATGAATATCAATCTGGATATAATGAACCTTTGAACACATGAACAACATGTAATTATAAGAAGTCCATTTTTGACTCAAGTACCAAATATCGACAAAACGAACGTTATTAACTTAAATGATTGAATAATGTTTATAACCTGGTAATAAGTGATATAAAAGGAATAATAAACATCAAAATTGATATTAAGAATGTATAAATTAAATTTAGTTTATTATTTACGATATTAAGGAATGATCGAGTGAAGTCTAACACAAGGTAAGGGAACTTCTTAACCCGATTTCTGTTCTTTGGGTTGATCTTCTTTTTCTTGTTTATATCATTCTTTTATTACATGAGAAATGAATTTTTATGTATTTATAATTTCTTTATGTGTGATTATATTTAATACACATAATATATCTATTTTATTTACAAAATGATCTTTGTATGGTACTTCAACTCAATCTCCTTTCATTGAGGCATATTTTTTTAATACACGACTTTATTTTATACATTGTATAAACACCCTTGACATTTCAGAGGGAATATTTTTCTACAAAACATTTTACTAAATGAAAAAAATGATTGTTTCTTTTAATGTGAGTGGCGACAACAACCTTTTCCACCACATCGATATTATTCTATCTTTGGATTCCTCAACAATCCGTAATGTTTTTAAAATTAAATAAATACCTTATACACATTTGCGAATTTTGGTATTGAAAATGGTTTTGATAATGGATTTTTTATGTCAATATATTTAGGTGATATATTGTGATTTAAATGTAGGAATTTTTTATTTCCTTTATAATTTTTTTATGTGTTATGATTATATAATGGTACTTGGACATTTGATGGGTGGTTACCTGATAAAACAAAAGACAGGTGGTGCCGTGAATACCAGGATAGGTGGTTACGTTATAACCTCCAATGAATTGGGTATGGAAGTCGGTCGTATGACTATTCCATTTACTAATATGTGTGGAAGTCAACTGTATGTTTATTCCATTTAAGTATGTTTATGTACCAAGTTACCTTTATATGTTCTGTATTCTTTATATGGGTTTTATGGTAATCTTTTGGTTACTAAAATGGTATGTAATAATATTTTATTCTGTGAATAGTATTTTCTACTTCATAATGTTGAAAAGTATTCCATATGTTAAAGTATTCATGGTTTACATGTGGTTTTGAAAAACTAATAGTTTTCCTTTATTTTGTAACCCTTACTGAGATTTTTATGCTCATCCCATGTTTTTGAAATATTTTTCATAGGACATAATGTGGAATAGGGTCAAAGATGGGATCAAGGAAAATTCATGCTCTCTTAATCATGGAACTAGACATGACACTTTTTTTCAAGAGTTCATGTTTTGTAAAAATAATAGAAACTATATAGAAGTGTCTACTTTGTAATCTTTTGAGAAGTAATAGTTATGTCCTAATTCTCTAAAACACTAAACCTGAAAAGATCCTCAATGTGAATTATTCATTTAATTCAATATTATGTATATTTTAAGGTTGGGTCCTTATAGTTGGTATCAGAGGTTGGATTATATAACTTTAGGAGGTAGGGTATTGTTAAATTCATGTCCCAAAATTAATTTATTTTAATATTAAAATTATATAGAATTTATAGATTACTATGTTTCTTCGTCTAAGATACGTCTGTATTAATAATGCTTTTTCGTAAAGGAAATAGAGCCGCATTTCTGGGAAGTCATACAGAGGAGAATGACCTTCAGAATCAGCAACCAGAGATGGTCGTAATTAGAATTGAATAGTTTGTTGCAGTGATGGCTCAGTTGACTCAGGTTATTACTGGAGGAGTGTTGAAATTTTTTTCCTAGTTATCTAGTCTAATGACTAAGATAACTCGAAAAGGTGTTAATATTATATGTACAATAGAATGTGATGATTATTTTCAGGAATTCAAAAGAAGATTGGTGAATGCTACAATTTTAGCATTTCCTTCTAAAAATGGTGAGTTTGTTATCTACAGTGATGCTTCGTTGACAGGACATGGTCGTGTACTAATATAGAATGATCGGGTAATTGCTTATACTTTACGTCAGTTGAAACCTCACGAGTTAAATTACCCTACACATGGATTGTAATTAGCTGTTGTTGTTTTTTCTTTAAAAAATTGGAGGCATCATTTGTATGGAGTAAAATTTGAAATATATATTGACTAAAAAAGTTTAATGTATATATTTACTCAATAATAAATAAACATGAGACAGAGGAGATGGATGGAATTAATCAAGGATTATGATTTCTCGATCCATTACCATCCGTGAAAAGCAAATAAAGTGTCTAATGCTTTGAGTTGAAAAAGTAATTATTCATTAGCCACGCTACGTTTGGAACGTGATCCTTTGGTTTTGGATTTAATGAATTATGGCATAGAAGTTGTTGGTGCAGGAAATTATTCTATTTTATATCAGGTGTTAGTGAAATCATCTCTATCAGACAGAAAAAAGAAAGCATAGAAAGAAGACAGTGTGTTGCAGAAAAAGATATAGTTAGTTTAGAAGGGTATGTTACCTGATTTTAATCTTGATAATGATTGTGTATTGAGGTTTGGGAAGATATTATGTTTACCTTTTGATTCACAGTTGAATAATGAGTTATTATGTGAAGCTTATAGTTCTCCATTTTCAGTTCATGCTGGCAGTACTAAGATGTACAAATATCTTTAGGAGTATTACTGGAAGGATGGTATAAAAAGAGATATTGCTGATTTTACTATGAAGTGTTTGACTTGTCATTAGGTTAAAGTAGAGTGACAATTACCAAAAGGAATGATTCAGCCTTTACCAGTGCCGGAATGGAAAATAGAAAATATATCCATGGACTTCGTTGTGGGATTACTAAAGACATCTCGAGGTAATAATGAAATCTGGGTTATAGTTGATCGACTGACTAAATCTGCTCATTTCCATCCCATTAGAGATACTTTTTCTTTAGATCAACTTGACCAGTTGTATATTAAATAGATATTCAGGTTGCATGGGGTTCCCCTCTCCATTTTATCTGGTCGTGATCCCAGGTTTACTTATATCTTTTGGAAAGGCCCTCTGATGTCATTGGGTTCTGAATTAAATTTTATTACAGCTTTTTATTCTCAATCAGATGGGTAGTTAGAACGAACAATTCAGACCATGGAAGATATGTTACTTTCTTGTTCGATATATTACCAGGGAATTTGGGACCATCATCTTTCTTTGGTTGAATTTTCATATAATAACAGTTTTCATTCCAGTATAAAGATGGCCCCATTTGGGGATTTATATGGAAAGCATTGTCAAACTCCTTCTTTTTGGGATAATGTAGGTGAGAGGAAGCTGATGGGACTAGAATTGGTAGAAGAGATGGTAGAGAAAGTTCATTTGATTTTGAATCACATCAGAACAGCTCAAAGTAGACAGAAATGTCGTGCCGATAACCAAAGGAAGGATATTTCTTTTGAGGTAGGTGATCATGAAATTCTCAAAGATTCTCTGTGGAAAAGTGTAATGTGTTTTGTTAAGAAGAGAAAATTGAGTCCGAGGTTCATTGGACCTTATGAAATTCTAGTGAATGTTGGATCAGCTGCGTATAGAGTGGCATTAACTCCTTGTTTATCCTAGGTACACAATATTTTTCATGTTTCGATGTTGAGAATGTATATTCCAGATCCACCTCATGTTTTGAGCACAAAGGTAGTTCAGTTGGAAGTGAATATCTCTTATGAAAAACAACCAGTTCAGATTCTTGACCATAGAGAGAAAGTGTTGCAGAATAAGGTAATTTACCAGGTAATTATTTTGTGGAAAAACCATATGCTTGAAGAGGAAATGTGGGAATCTGAAAATGCTATGAGGGATAAATACCCCCACTTATTTTGATATGTGAATAAAAATTGTAAGGACACAATTTCCAAAAGGGGGGAAGGATGTCACATCCCAAGTAAATGAAGAATAAGATATATTTATACTTATTAATATTTTTGAATTAAATATTAATTTTACTTTAAAGTGGTTGTTGTGTTTGATAGCGTACCCTATACGCAATAACGGGTTTCTTTGGAATCATATGTTGCACACTAATAATATATTATTATTATTTTAAATGGTAGTTAACTCCTAGCCGTTTTCTTCGTGGGAATGTACAAAACTAACTAAAATTTGATTATACATGTTTGTTAAATGTATTTACATTTATCCAATAAAATTTAGAGTCTTAAATTACGAATGAATCTAATTTTAAGCATAATTTACATTAAAAGGTGGATTTGCCTCATATTAATGGAAAACACTCAATAAATAATGTTTTGGTCATCTTTATATGTTTTATTTGACGAAATAAAATTCTTCTTTTGATTTCTGACATGAAATTTTACTTTGGGTAATTTTTTGTATTTTTCCGATAAAGATCATTTTTTAATGAACAGAAAAAAATATTGTATTTTAATTCAAAAGTTCATTTTAATATAATTTATTTATATGGTTAGATTATCTTTTTGAATGGCTTTAAAGTGAAATTAAAATATTTTTTTACCATTTAATTCCAATGTTGGTCATTGGAATTAATTTCACTTTAAAATTGGACATAAACAAGTATCAATATTTTTATAGTTATTGTTTCTTAAAAACATGCTATTTGTTTTGATAATGGGAATTAATTTTAAATATGATTAATTCCCATTATATGATTTGAATTTGAAAAAATATACATCATTTTTGAATTCGGAATATCAAATATATCTTGGGCTGAATTTTTGGTATTTTTATGAAAAACTTCATTTTTTTATGAATACTGAAACCACTTAGAGGTAGTTAAAAAACTAAATGTTTCATTTAAATTAAAATTTTACCACTTCTATGAATTTAATTTCAAAAATCTGACATACATAGTTGTTATCAGGAAGTAAAATGTCGTTCGTTAAGATGAAATTTTTTTTTGGTTAATAGTTACTTTTGACTTTTATTTACCGCAGTTAATGGTAAATAGGGTAATTCAAGGTTAATAGAATATTATAATAACTCTAAATTACCATAAAAACTGTCCTAACATTATTTTAGGTGTAGTGTCCCACCATGGGAATCCTTGGGTCGATTTTGGGACCCCATTGAGCCCCTTGGTAGTGTAATGACAATTTGGATAAATTAATTTAATGTGAAGACATAATTGACATTAACAAAAATCTTTTAGTTATTAATTTTTTTAAGGGGTTATATAAAGTATAGTTGAGACTATAAAAATTCACCAGAAAGATAAAAATATTTCCAAAATGATCGTTTTTGTTTTATAATTTTTAGTCATCAAATTAATTAGATTATTTATGATATAATAATGATGCAGTATTTCCCTCATTAAAAAATGATTTAAATAAATAAGATTATAATGAATATAATATTATCCAAAACATGTCCAATTCTAATTGGATGATTTTATTTCAATCGTGAGTTATCTTATATTCATCTTTAATGATTTTTGGACCTTTTAAAACCGAAGATATGTTTACAATAAAATAATATTTTCACACATTCCGAAAGAGCCCCTCCCCCCCCTTATAAAAAGAGACCACTTCTAACAAATTCATTACACCTCTCGAGCCATTTATCTAGTCCAACCTCTGACCAATTAAGCTCCCTATATCCAACTCCTCCCCCTAGAAGCGTTACCTTAGGATTTAGGCACTTCAATATGCCGTTTTGGTTCAATCCAAATGAAGTTACCCAAATTAAAGGTAATTGTTTCTCTTAAATTGTTTTCTTTTATTTTACTTCTCCAACCCCTAAACTATTTTTATTACTTTCATTTTTAACGACACCAGTATACTAAATATACTATGATGTTGTTATGATGAGGATTCAAACTACACATACACAAAGCTCCATTTAATGGATGAAGAACATAATTTTTATGTGGATGGAATACTAACGCCTCGCGAAATGATGATTGTTTGATTATCTCCTACCACCTATCATGGTGGCCAATATTATGGAAATATATTTTTATATAATATATATAATGTTTATGTATTCTTTATTATTATGTATTTTCCATTTATATCAATCCTTAATGGTTTCCATAGTGGGAAAATATGATAATCTCATTTGAGGAAGTGCAGACTACCGCCCCTTAAAGTGATCTGATTCGTTAATACCTTATGTGGGACGTATAAAGGATAGGGTTGATGATATTATATATGATATTATACTGTAATTATAATATACCTATGTATCATTAGGTTTTAATTCCACTAAAATATAAAATATAAATGAAAGTAATGTTCATGCGTATGTACAACTTACCGTCTCCATGAACAGTGAATTTCATTTCTTACCTCTAAATGTTATGTACTATTATAAAAACATGAATATACTAGATATATATTATATATGTGATATCTAAATTATGAATATCATTATTGATATAATTAACCTTTGAACACATCAACAACATGTAATTATAAGAAGTCCATTTTTGAATCAAGTAACAAATATCGACAAAATGAAGGTTATTAACTTAAATGATTCCATAATGTTTATAACATGGTAATAAGTGATGTAAAATGAAAAATAAAATTTAAAAGGATCTTAAACAAGTAGTAATTAACTTTAGTTTATTATTCAAGAGATTAAAGAACTATCGAGTCAAGTCAGACATGATGTAAGGGAACTTCTTAACCCAATTTCCATTCTTTGGGTTGATCTTCTATTTCTTGTTTATGTCATTCTTTGATTTGGTGAGAAATGAATTTTTATGTATTTATACTTTCCTTATGTTTTCAATATATTGAATACACATAATATATCTATTTTATTTACAAATTGATCTTTGTAAGGGACTTCTTCTCAATCTTCTTTCATTGAGGCATATTTTGTTTTAATACACGACTTTCTTTTATACGCTGTATAAACACCCTTGACTTTTCAAAGGGAATATTATTCTACAAAGAGTTTTAATAAACAAAAAAAATTATTTTTTCTTTCAAAATGAGGAGTTACAAAATCATTTTCCACCGCCGCGAGTATTATTTGATCTTTGACTTCCTCAAGAAGCCGTAATGTTTTTAAAAGTAAATAAATACCATATAATCTTTTACGTATTTTTGTTTTGAAAATGGTTTTGATAATGGATTAGTTATGACAATATATTTAAGTGATATATTGTGATTGAAATGTGGAAATGTTTTCTTTCCATTATAATTGATTTATGTGTTATGATTTTATAATGGTACTTGGACATTTTAAGGGTGGTTATGTAATAAACCAAATGACAGGTGGTGGCACGAATACCAGGTCGGGTGGTTATGTTATAACCTCCAATGCATTGGTTATGGAAGTCAGTTTTATGGATATTCCATTTAGTGATATGTTTGGAAGTCGACCGTATGGTTATTCCATTTATGTAAGTTTATGTCCAAAGATACCTTTATATGTTATGTGTTTTTTAAATGGGTTTTATGGTAATGTTTTGGTTACAAAAACGGTATGTAATGATATTTTATTTACTGAAGCATATTTAATACTTTATAATGTTTAAATGTAAACTTATGTTAAAGTATTCATGGTTTACTCATTATTTGGAAAAACTACCATTTTTCCTTATTTGTGTATCCCTTACTGAGCTTTTTATGCCCATACCAAGTTTTTGAAATATTTTCCTCATGACATAATGTGGAATAGGGTCAAGGATGGGATCAAGGAAATGTCATGCTGTCTTAAACTTGGAACTAGACATGACTCTATTTTTCAAGAGTTCATGTTTTGTAAAAAAAATATAAACTGTGTAGAAGTGTCTACTTTGTAATATTTTGAGACGTAATAGTTATGTCCTAATTCTCTAAAACTATAAACCTAAAAATATCCTAAATGTGAATTATTCATTTAATTCAATATTATGTAAGGTTTAAGGATGGGTCCTTATACATACTTTTTCTAGGGTACTTTTATGAAAATTATCTCACTACACTCTATGATTATTATTTTAAGGAAAATATTTACTAGTATGGGTATTTAATTTTTTGAAATTATATTTCTATACAATATAAGATTATCTTTTAAAAATAAAATATTTAATATGATATTTTAAATAGATTATTTATCTTTACGTAAGCATCTCATTTATTTCAAAATAATTAAAAACACTTTCTATATATATTTTATCATTTATTACATCATGACTATATGGAAATTATCTATGATTAAATCTAAATACATTACATGGGCCTTCAAACATAGGTATGGGATACATTTCCTTTATATAAATAATATATTTTTATGAGATTCCATAAGATATTGGGGATAATATTTTGATTCATGTCAATATTTTCTCTACCTTAATCCATTTCCTTATGTAAATTTTAATGAAATTACTAGTTGCAATTTATTTAATGGGGTGGAATAAAATTACTTGATTTTCCCCCGAAAATTAATACAATGTTTCACAGTTTCCTCGACATGTATCATCGAAAACCAAACCAATATATACTTTCATAAAGCAACCATGGAATTAAAAAGTATAAATAGTGATGATTGAAATATAATTAATAAATAAATGAATATATAAATATATATATACATGAAAAAATGAAATAAAATTTTCTATTAACATTAAACTCTCTTAACATATCTAAAAATATATAAAAGCATATTCATATGTATAAAATGTAATTTATTAAATGATTATTTTTTCATGATTGAAATATCTTTTAACAACAATATTTCAAGAATCTCAGATAATATAATGATAAAATAATTATTTATAATGATATTTTTTCATGATATTTAATTATTTTAGGGGAAATTTATATTCTTAAATTTTAGGGAATGAATTTGAATATAATTACTTCAAATTATGATTCATCATGGTCATATTAGATTAATATTAATATGTTTAGTTTTTCTAAAATAATTTAATTTAGGTTAGTTGTGTAAAATAACATATTTTAAAATGTTGTGGCTTTTGTAACTTCACATGGATATAAAAACAAACTCCAACATAGGAAAAATCATTCCTGATAAAATTTATTTTCATTAAGAGAAATTTAATATTTCCAAATATTTCTTTTGAATTAAGGAAATTTATATGTTATTTTCACACATAAGAAATATATTTTCAAATTATTTTAATACATTGTAATTTTCTATTTTAAAATTCATTTATATATACTATATCAAATGACATTGATTTTAAATATTAAATAATTGGGTGAAAATTATAAATAAATTATCACTTTATTTCTAATGATTAATATTAAGTTACCATTAGTGACTATTAACTCACATTGTTAAGTGATTTTTTTTCAAAAAAATTAAACATATGTTTAATATTTTTTATTCTTGAAATTTAATGTATCAATTTATAATTAAATATAAAATATGTTTTTAAACATATATAGAAAAGAACTAACACTTATTTAATGTTTATTAAATTTTAAAGAAAACTAAGTACATTTAATAGCTAAAATTTAATTTTTCATGATTTGTAATAATTTTTCAAAACATTATATTATTTTATTTAGAAGTTACTATTATGTAACATTTAAATTTAATTATGTTAAATAATAATGAATGTTAGATTCATTGTACTAAAATTACATAAAAAGTTTATAATAATATTTTCAGTAAAAAACATAAATCACGTGACTAATACAAAATTATGAGTAATAAATATTAAAATGAATAATTTACGATGGATAAGTTTTACAGAAATAAAGTTTCTATTTAAAGCATATACATTTTTTGGGTTTTAATTGTTAATAAATTGACTTTTCCAAAATCCCTATCCAATGTCTCTTAACATTCATGTGTTTCCATTCATTCCCATTGTCATTGTTATCTATGGAAAATTTTATATTCCTAATATATAAAATGGTGATCACTTTAACCAATTCAATAATAAAAAATTTTGAAATTATGTTACCCACTACTAAAATTTCATATCCTTGATGTCTTTTATATGTCTTTGTTCCCATGTCATAGAAAATTAGCCTTATTCTATCCAATATATGGGTATAAATAGGAGGATTTACATGGTCTCAATGTCTATAATGAGTCATTCAAAATGTGTATTTATATTTCACTACATTATAAATGTAAAATAAAAATATTTTAATAATAAAAACTAAATCATTATTTTTTTCATTTTTTTAATAATTATGTTAGAAGCACTATTTATCATCCTCAACATTTTATGAAATAGAAGAATAGTTGTTGGTATTTTTACAAGCATTACAGCCTCCAGGAAGCAATATTTTAATTTTTTCATCACCACTACTAATGGATACAAATATAAATTAAATTTATCAATAAATTTTATTATTAGAATATATTTTATATTTATAAAAATATCACATACTATCCACCTTTGTTGCTCACATTCATTGAGTAACTAAAACAATACTCATGCATTGTGTTGACTACAGAAACCAATAATAATCATTATTTTCCCTAATATTCTTCATT
The DNA here is from genome assembly GCA_963277665.1 of Viscum album. Taxonomy (NCBI): domain Eukaryota; kingdom Viridiplantae; phylum Streptophyta; class Magnoliopsida; order Santalales; family Viscaceae; genus Viscum; species Viscum album. The sequence continues at coordinate 1,702,265,792 of OY728138.1, read as the reverse complement.
ATTGATTAAAAAATCATAAAATATGGTGAAAGGTATTAAATAATTAAAATTAATATATTTTCTTTTCTATTATATTATTATTTTGTAAAAATAAATACCTCTTTAACCGTACACACCAATCAAGTAAATGTTTATTCATGTTTAGGTCAGTTTGACCTCCTACTTGAATAATTTTATGAAATTATATATTTTGTGATAATGAAAAATACATATTATAGTATTATAAGTCATAAATATGTAAATAATTAATCCTATTCATTATATAAATATTAAAATAATAAATAACTCATCAATTCAGAAAACTTTCTTTGTAGGGTGAATATCCATGAAACATTATCATTGTTGATACTATATTCCATCATAATGAATAAAGTACTCATGGAAGAAAATTTAATCATAATAAAATTATTTAATTAACCCATTATATTTTATTTACTAAACATTTATTGTTGAAAATTTTAAGAAGAATGAAAAATGAAACCTTTATTATGAAATTACTACAAATGATCAAAATTGCAAACATATGAAGTGGAATAATACAATAAAACATACTAATAAAAATGTAGATAATGATTATAATTTAAATATATAAATATAATAAGTTTTGAATATTTTTATTAAATGGGTCATTAAGGTATTTATGTTTTTAGTGTAGGATAATAGTTAGAATATGTCTAAGAAGGGGAAGAAGGTATGAGTTAACATCTCAATTTCCATTCATTAAGACATTTTTATTTTATAAACAATGGTTATGTTTTTATGGTGTTCATATTATCCCCATTTTAATTTTTATAATAAGATTATAATATATTTAATTAATTTCAATGTTCAATTTCATTTTACTATTCTCATGATGTTTCTATTCAAATATATTAAATGATATAAGGGGTTTCATCCAAATTTTCATTCAAAGTGAAATTTCTATATTATAAGCCATGTTTACATATTTATGGTATACCTACAAACACATTTCAATTTCTATATCTATATTCTATTATATTTCATGATATCCTAATTTAAATATTATTTTACCATTCAAATGGTTTTTTGGATTGAATGATTTTAGATTTGATCAATAATAATTTGAGAGATCTTCTCTCAATCATGGTCAGGATAGAAACTAAAATGCTAATAATTATATAATAATAGGATGTGAGGTATGTGAGATCTTCAAATATCACAATTTGTTCTCATAGTGTCAAGGATCTAATAATCACTCACTAGGAGACAATTGGTGTTCGATGATAGATCGTTTGCATTATTGTTGAATGTTTCACATATAAAATTTCATGAAAGGGGAGATTATAAATTTATCTGTAAAATGTGAGTGTTTTGTGCAAAGTAATGATTCCATGAAAAATAAAATGATGTATGGTTATTCATTCATAAGGTAGTGATGATTTTAATAATGGATGATCTCTCTGGGGTAATCTTAGTAATTTTGGGTTTTTATAATTGAAAGATGAAATCGACAGGGAACTGATCCATTCATGTCATCTTTAAAAAAGATGATTGAAATAGGAAAACATTGTAAAATGGATCTGTTCATAAAAATGGTATTATTCATATTCTTGAATGTAATATGTCTTCTAATACTATTCAAGGATAAAAATCCTTTTAATAGGTTTGTGATAATTTTTTTAAAGAAGTAGTTTTTAATGGAATCATGTAATTACTTGTGGTGTTGATTTATCTATTGGAAAACCAATAATAATGTTCAGGGAGATTGCTTGTGAAATATTCACAGTTTAAAATCATAGTTTAGTGGAAAATTATGTATCAAAAACCAAGGTACACCACGATGTCCAATATACATCTAAAAAATATTAATTTTTATGTGGAGTATGGGAGAATGCATGAATTTTTTTATGTTTGAAATTTTTTAGGCAGTCGGCTAGAATGTTTTGAAGGAATGAATATTGTATATGTTATTTTTTCATCTTTAGGGATATATGGATTCTCATTTTAAAAATTTTAAAAAAATTCATAATAATAATGGAAAATAAGTTCTTGGAAATGATTATTTCATTAGATAGCAATATAAATTTGATGGGACAATGACTTCTAAAATATTCGATATTGGACCATCCAACAGTTTAGATCTATAGTCGGATACCTTCCATATGGGTCAATATAATCATGATCAATGACACTCTATGGTATCTTTCTCTGTGATGGGAAATCCTTGAACTCATAAAGTGGGAATGAAAAATGGCATTCTCATTATGGGTTATTGAGATACAGTATGGGACAAGCTTGAATGACTATTTAATATTTCATAAGACAATTATTATAAAAAAGTTATAATTCTCTTGGGATCACACCAATCAACCAATCTGTAATGATTATGGGTTAGACAATGAGAATCATTATGATTGTATTGATATAGAGGATTTGTATTATTGATCGAGTTCCAATAAGGGTAAGAATAAAATACCTAATACGATTAGTTATTATTCTCTGAAACTAAAGAAGTCTAAGTTGCATGATGATTAATGAAATTTATAATGTACTACTGTAAGAGGATATACTATTTTTGGAGTAATAATATTCATGTGGAAATATAAGGAGGGGTTATCTTAGAGGATGATGTGTTTTGTTGAAATTTAGGTTGATCTCATTTAGGAAATGTATCAATGTTTTAATGAATAGGTCTCTGCTGTTATAAAAAATATGATTATATTTTAATCAAAATTAACACCTATTTTCAAAAAATGGATCAAATAGTCTCCATTATTTATGAAAAGATTATTTTTTCCTCTAAATAACGACTTTAGGGCCCATAAGTGGGTATGTTAATGAAATTGGTTCATATAGGGTCACTAATATTTCATGGGATTCTACTCATTATCTTTTGATTAGTGTTTCTTATAGTGATTTGGATTTCACCTATTATTTGGTGGATGAATTTATGATTAATATTTTTTTTTGTTGAAATACGTTTTCATGGGATTTTAGTGCTAAAGAGTGATTTCCTGTTCTTTTTTATCTATTTTAGAGTTTTTTAATAATCTGTACTCATATTGGTTTGGAATTTGGGTTGGATTCAATATTTTTTCCACTTCTATATTTGTATTTTCATAAAATTTATTGATTAGAATTTTTTTATTGGGGCTATAGTTAAAGACAATTTTTATGAGGTATTCACCAAGATTTTTTGGGTGATATTTGGGGTGTCTATATTGGAATGGATTCCGCTTTCTCTTGATATACATGGAATGTTCTATATAATTCTTGGATTGGATATCAAATGATCTAAATCATTTTTTTGGAATGATGGTTGTTACAACCCTGCGTTAAATTTATATTAATTTTATTTTGGGTATTCTTCATTTATTTACAAATGTTGTATTGTATAATGGGTTTCTATTTATTTTTGATACATTATTATTGGTATATTTAATTCAATGTTATGGATCATATTTCACTTGTTTAATAGATTCTAAATAAGTATGGGATTCATTTTCAATTTCCATTTCTTGAGACATGTTTATGTTACCCATCATGTTTAAGTTTCTATGGTGTAATCCAAACATATTTTTATTATTTACATAATTAATATTGAATATTTACTCTTATTAATTGTTCAATTTAATTTTATTATTCTCATGGTGTTTTAGTTCAAATGCTTTAACAAGTGTTAGGGTTTCCTTGTCTGAAAATTGATTATGTTGGGACATGTTTATTTTTTACAACATGTTACTTTTTTATGGTGTAAATAATATCCCATTTTATTTTTTTCATAGTTTTATTATATTAGATAATTTATAATTATTTATTCTTTTTTCATTCTCTCATTAAATTTTGATTAAAAATATATAATTTTATAAGGATATTTTGTGCTAACATGTCATTATTTTGACATGTTTTAATATTTTCCACCAATTTATTATTTACCATGTTTAAATACAACCTAATAATTTATTTTGGAATGATACATGAAATATTCAATTGGATTTATAGAAAAATAAGATTTTCAAACTTCCAATGAATTTTCATTATGTAATTACTAAACATGTATGATGTATTTGTGACTCATTTCACTCACTTAGGTCATAATCAGTCATAATTATTAATTATCATACATTATTAATCTATTAAAATATCATGTCTTTTGAATATATTTAAACATTTTTTTCCTGGGAAATAATGATTCATAAATATTCCATCTTCTACATTGATTTTAATATTTTATTAAAAATATGTTTTATTAAGAATAATTCCTATTGCATTTAATGTATTTTTTATTCGTGTCCATATTTTTAAATCAAACCTATGAAAAAATTTCCCTCAAAGAAACACAAAATAATATTATCTCCAATAATAATTTATTTCCCCTTATCTAATTTTTAAGAAATGTTTTATTTATCATTTTTACATATATAGGTATTAATCATGGTTATTGGAAATTGTTATAAATGTTATTCCATCAGTTCAATTTTTTTTTCATCAACTCCAAATTCACTATCAATATGTTTTCTTATGTTTTTATTATTAATGATTCAATTAAATCATAAAATTTATCAATTTATTTTCATCTCCCTTTTATAAATAATTTATGATTTTTTCATGTATAATTATTACTGAATATTTTAAGACATAAAATTTGACAACTTATTTTTAATTATTTCTATTTTAGAAACATTATTTATTTTGAATTATTAATTATTAATCATCTTTTGATAGGAATATTTCCAATGTATTTTCACTTATCATTTTTTAAACATTATGTATTTCAAAGTATCTTTTATTTTGATCAAATTATAATAATAATTTCAAAATAAATTCCTTTTATATTCTAAATAACGTGTTTTAAATATAATTTAAACATTAAGAATCATAATAATGTTCATTTTTTTGTATGAAAATTATTTTTATTTATATTTCAATTTTCCATCTATGGTTTTTCTCGTATGATGCTATGTTTTGATCATATTATACGTGTTTTTATGTTATGACTCCTTCTGTGATGTGATATTTTTATATATTATGATTTTATTGTCCATATTATATGATATGAATTTGAAATATAAATTTCTCTAGTTTAATTTAGTTAATGTGATTATTGAATTTATATATAATTCATATCTTTAGATGTTGATGATTTGGGTCCAATGTCTCACTCTAATGAGTTTTTATAGTCGTATATCTCATGATATTATGTGTAATTGGCATAGTTTGTTTTCTCAATCATGCTTTTCCAGTGATAGGAAAATTAAAAATATTTATGTTTTTCAAGTCACAACACATTAAAAATATGTTTATCATGTTATTCTAACATCACATGATGCATTTCATTTCCATGAAATCCCGTGTTTTTATAATAATTCCATATTTTTATTGTATTCCATGAATTTGTATCATCCTCACATGTTTTATGATTAATTCTATGTGTTGGATCCGTATCACAAATGTTAATATTCCTTAATGTCCATTTTATGATCTTATGTTTCTCAATAATACATTATGTTTATCAACATGTTATATTGATATATTTTTCAAAATATTTTTTTCTTATTCTTATTATATTGTTGTATTATTGTCTCATACTTTTCAACACATTTATTCCATTAATGACCCTCTGATCCCACACAATTCAGACATTTCCAATCACTGGGTAATGAATAATATTTTATATTGAGATTTGCATTGAATGGTTCTACAAGGGAATGATTATTTATAAAATATGGAATTTTTAATAAAATATTATTCTTATGTGGCTGATATTCAAGAAAAAAACATTTCAGTTTATGGTTTGTGAAAATATTTTGAGATATATTATATAAATTGAAAGATTTATGCCTATTTTATATCATGTTTATCAGGGGTTTCATAAAAAACTACATTCTATGAAGAATAATTTCTTCACTATGGACCATATTTGTAAAACCTAGAAATTTCCTCTATACCTCATGATTGATATAGGCACTCATACATTTTTCATGAAGTTATATTCTTGGGAAATGAATCTCGTCTTTGGATCCCCTAGGTATCCCATAAAACCATTATGTCCATAAAATCACACCATATTATACTAAAAAAATTGGTCTCAAATCAAACTTTTTATTATCCGCATATATCAACAAATGTTATTTTGGTGAGCCTTTTCCTTAATAATTACAGAATAGAAAACATCCAAAGATGTTACCCATCCAGAAACCACTCTATGAAAATATCTCAAAACTATGGAGTTATTATCTAATAGGTTTCGAAAAATAATTTTTCCCTTGTTTGAATGGGTAGAAAAATTTAGACTATTATGGATCATGTTTATAAGGATGATTCAATATTTATATCAGTTTGATAGATTCATTAAGTCCAATTTGTATTCCACGTGACCACATGTATGATCTGAAAACACTCGAGGTTTCAATATAGTGGTGCAGATCTATACTAAATGAAAAGAGTCTATTCAATTATATAAATATCTAAAATACAGTATAAAACTAAAAAAATTGAGAATACATAATAATCATCATAGAACATGGAAACAATAAAAAATAATCAAATAAATATTGGATTCATTCACATGAACATAAAAACAGTTTCCAACTAGTCTAACCATATATACATATATGCATGAAAACTAATCACAGAGTCTATAAAAAACCATTATCGCCATACACATAGTCACTAAAATTATAGATCTCCAACATCCTCATCTATTCTATATCATATAGTCTACTTGATGACAGATGTAATATATAAATACACTCCCGGAACCCCATACAGGGTGTGTGAAATATATCTTGGTTGGTTCTCAAAAAACACCCCTAATATATTCCAACATATGTTGTAATATTAATAAGGAGATAAAAATACATAAATAATCCTCTTCACTGAGTAATCTTGTGCTAACCGGTCCTCCAAGACACTGTTGAGATACACAGACCAATGAAGTTTTTATGTGCTAACCAGGACTCCCAAATTCCTAAATGTACCTGATCTTGTGATATTATGTAAGTACAGTCAAAATCATTCATTTTCTGTCAGATAATATTCTTAATAGTCTATACATTCATTTAATAGATACATCCAACTGACCAAAAATTATTTTCTATCTATAACGTGCAACTCAACATCCACCATAAAGGTATACTCATAGTGTGCACATGTATAAAAAATCATGTCTTCTAGGAAATCCAAATTTATAAATGTTGACCAAATTTATGTTTATGGTGAAAGAATATTTCACATATCTTGACCTAATTTCTTGCTTTAGGGAAAGCCATAATCACACATATCTTTGAACATGGCCATTATCCAGTTATGTGTGAGTTCTTTCCAAAAGTTTTTCTACCACCCTTTATCATAGATCAAAATTGGTAATGTCATAACATAGATCATTAAAATACGTCACATATTTATCAAGTAACTTTGATATTAGCCATTTGTATCTATTATACCTTTATGGAACATTTCATGCTTTCAGTGAAGGGCTAAACATGGTCTATATTTGGGGAATATTCACATATATCAACTAATGATCTATAATTACGTAGTATTCATCATTGAATAATTTAATATAAACTGTTAACATATCAACTCATTAGACCCATTTTAACATAGAAGGTATAATTAATTATATACTAAACATGTAAAACTCTAACACATTCTATTAACATAACAAATATCTTTCCCGGAACTGTACCATCATTTTAGCAATCATTAAACCATGGATTATACCTTCATCTTGATGTGAACCATATTAATACTTAGAGATATATTACTCTGAAAATGTACTAAAAAACTCAAAAATAAATTCGATATCCAAGAACATTTCACCATTAAATCTCAGAGTGATCATCCTTCTGTCTGGTAAAAAATCGTCCAATATAAAGAGTAATCTAATGTCCTGGGTGAAAACTACTATATTAATACTAGAAAAAGTATTCCCACATGAAATGAAATAAATAAAACTAATAAAAATATATAATGGAACATGTAAATCATATCACATAAGGATTATCATGTGAATATACACACCAACATGGAAATCACATAATACAAATTTATACAAGGACTATAATGGTAAGGACATCCTATGGTGAAACATGAACAAAAAATGCAGCATGAATCCTAAAATCAACTTGTGTATCCATGTTCATACCGAAAATACCATTTGAATTAATATTCCATGACCTCATATAATTATTGTTTTACTGATTCATGAAACCCTTGTTAGAGGTAAATTTTCTCTCTAGGGATACCACATATCATTCTACAACATCAAATTTTAGCACATATATACATATCACCTTATAAGGCTTACCACAATCCCCTATAATCCAAAATGGATCTATATCTCAATATATGAATTGTTGTTTAGTTGTTTATATTTAATCTATGTTCATAAAATAACATTTCCCATGTTTGAGGCACAATACAACCCCCTTCATCTTTTATAATGATCTCTAAATCCACAAAAAATACCAAATTCCATTTATAAATTAAAACACACATGCACCCCCATTATAAAAAATTCATATCTTTTTTTATTGTCCACTGACCTAAATAGAGATATCATCCTTCATGATCCTAGACATTCCTACACCAAACATTACTAAGCACAAACCTTTTCTTGAACAACCTCAAACATTATAAACTCTATCCTCAAAGATATACCTTCTAAAATTATAAATAATAATTAATTATCATTAATTATATTTATATATTTGATTAATCAATAAAATTATTTTTTGATAATAACCATTTCTAGAGTTCCCAACACATCAAATTGACAACCAATAAAATTTATATGATCTTCACACACAATCAATTACATCTCGAAAAGATGCATAATGTGAGACACTAGAAAATATCCAATTATATTAGAATTAATTAGATATATATGGTGAAAAGGTCATGTGATTTAACTTAGTTTAATTTCATTACAATGTTGTGTGATCATCATGTTGAGACATCCTTTTCATAATTTGATTAATAAACTTCTTCAATTTTTATTATTTGACAATGAATCATGGAAATAATCATTGGATCCATAGTTTAATGTGATCCAAGACTAGAGGAAATGAATGAGAGGGTCAATATGAAATAAAAATTATGGATTGTTTCAATATCTTCGAATAGATCACATTACAATTATTCTTGTTTCAAGGTGAACTGAAGGAGGAAGGATAATAAGATAGTTCATCTAAATTTACCTCAATATTTCATCGTATATTCTATAATATGGTTGGAGGTTTCCTCTTAAAAGATTATTAATACCTTTTTAATGGAGCACTTTATTAATCCCACTAGATTTCTATTGTGTGTCACTGGTAAATTGGTGATACTAGGAGAATACATAGAATACATGATATTCTATCTAAAATACAATCTTGGGATTCCTTCCAAGTGGTGACCCCAATACTACCCATGTGATACATTTTATCCCACTGGCCAGCTATTAGAAATTGTTGCACACCATACACATGACCTATCTCTAGTATACTATTGAGACCTTTGGGACTTCCGTCATCTTTATTCCATTTTCAAGAATAAAAATTGAATACAAACAAACACATGGACATCTATCATCATCCCCTACTCTCAAAATAGAAAATCCAAAAAGGGAATTATTAAATTTCATTGGTAAATTAATGCCATTAAGGTTAAATTTGGTTTCAAAATTCATACTATAATTATTCTCATTTAAGAGAAGTCATAATATCCATCAATATATATCTATTTATATTCTAGGGCCATCTATTGACCATGAAATTTCAATTTTCCATATTTGAATGTGAAACACACTACCACTACAAAGATCAAATATTCAATTCAACGTACCACTTTCTCTTGACAGACTATAGTGCCTAATACAATCTCATCCCGAAGCATATGGTTCTCCACAACATAAGTCTTTACTCTGGACAAATAAACCCATGATAGGATACTCTCCACTAGATAAATTCCAGACATTAAAGGAACCTCTAATCGACCATTTTCTATAAAACTACATCCAAAAAAGAATCCACTAGTTTCCCCATCAAATATGCTAAATTTCACTATATGACTTTCCACTATTCTACCTAATCAAAATTACTTAACTCCCATAGTAATATCATGAACCCAAATACATATAATGATGTTAAATATAAACATGAAGTAATTCTGTGGTTGGATCCACATCTAATTGATTCATTGGTCATTATTTAACTCTGAGGACAATACACCTATGATATTACATAGTTCAAATAATAACAAAACTCCCTAATACCATTTTACAATTTTATACTCACATTAAAACATAATCATATTTCGATTTGGGTATTTCACAAGGAACCAGATCATATTAGATATACCACACACGAACACTATACTGTCACCTAAACCATTCACTGAATTGTCCAGCACCACATCAAAGATCTATTGAAAATAAATTTTGTTTATATGTGATCAATATTATTCTTCACCCCATAAGAGTATTTTCTTAATCATGATGATACCAAACAATGATCTCCATGGTTTATTGGTATCGCATCCCTTCCCAAAATTACTATTCATGGTCACGATGCTCTTATGCTTGACCTTACTTCATCATAGACTTCTGCCCTTTCTTGTCTCACATGGAACACCATTCATGATATTTAAAAAAGTCATCTAGAATGAGGGTCACACCATCAATCCATCTAGTGGTTCTCTCTCAGCAATACATCTTCCTTACATTTCTCCACAACTATCAGACCCCTATGGTTTTAAATACTTCATGTGTAGAAATAATACATTTTTATTATTACCTATCTATGAAAACCATTGAATTCCACATTTCAAATTATATTTTCATTTCCACTTTATCTCGGCCACAAATAATTTCTCCATATACCATACAAAAATTATGAATCCTAACCAGAAAATAATGGTTCATCAAGAATTCCCTCATTTCAAAAACACATCAGTGACTGTACCCCATGAGTTACACATAACTAAAACCTTTAATTAATTACCATATTAACATCAAATGTGGTTTTCATCAACTAAATAAACCTATAAAAATCGAAATATCAAATTTTCACAAATTTTGAAGAAAGATGGTAACTTGATGTACCCATAATTCACCTACTTTAGTATAATGTGACATTCTATAAAAGTCATTTCCACTACCCACTACCCACTATAAATGGTAGGTATACTAATCGAGAACCATTTGAAAGCTTCTCTCTCAATAACATACTTAGTGTCACCCAAAAACAATAACTATATGGTGTCATGAATCATGATTTCAATCCTTCACTAAAAGTTTAATGAGTCTTATGTCATCAAACATAAGTGCATACTTCTAAATGATTGACTATTATCATGCACATATTATTTAAATCCAATAATAAATTTCCTTAACACTCCTAATCGAAACCCAAATCCATCTTTTTATACCATTCCCCCAATTCCACATACTTATTGTGTGTCAATTCAAAACAACTGAGCATCCACCTAGGATCCAATCCTCATAGGTATGTCCACCTAGTATCTTAAATAGACATTAAATGTGAATTGACACATGAATCCAATATTTATGGAATACACTGATCCTTCCTTAGAGTTTTGACATCCATATAAACGGTTTCCACACACTCCATACCATAATCCAAATACATATCATATGTGAACTTTTCCACAATGCATTTACTATTTCCACATCCTCAGAGGTACCATTCTGGTTCCTGTATCATTACTTAGGCATCTAATTCATATTTACCGCACATTAGGTTTCAATAATGAAGTATTATAATTACTTCATTGACCGTATAATGGTATTAACACATCCTTTGATAATGGGATTACACTCAACAATGGATATCATTCTTAACAAGGATCAACACGACCTTTCATCAGAAGAAAATAAATAAATTATCCAATCTAAGATTCAAGTCATTCATGTACAATATCATTGGTATAATGCATCGAAATTGGCCTCCTTCCAAGAATCCATAATATAAATTATAAAATTCACATATTTGGTATTATATTATATTTAATATTTATCTCAATCATAATAGTTAGAATAAATAATATAAATATCATTAAACAAGTAACCATAATATCACACTAAAAAGTTTTTATAATGCAATCATCTAAAGACCATCACATGTTCCAACACATTCCTACTCTACCATTCAATAAAAACCATATTTTAAAAAAAAAACTGATAGTGATACCACATTATAATTACATGAATGAATCATTAGGTCTAGAATGTTTGTGACATGACCTCAATCATGCATCACTATTTATTAGAGGTTTTTGACTAGTGGTGAGGGGAATGAATAAATGTGTTCATAATATAACCTAATATAAAATTATAAATTATTAAAAAAACAATTACCATAAATAGTAATAATAAATATGTATAATAGAAACTAAACATGATTCTATATCAAAATGATATTTTAAAAGAAATGAAAAAATTCGTTTCCCACTTTGAAAACAATATATAAAGATAATCTAGAAACAAAAAAACCAAGAGCCTATACTAAAACCCCAATGATTAAACAAACTATCTATAATGTTAGATTTCCATCCCAAAATGATCTACTACAAGGCTTTTACTCCACCTAATAATAGAGATAAGTTATTCAAATACAATATGGTTCTTCTGTAGAGTATGTTAAATACTTTTCAATATAGTCTCACTACAAACCCCGAATATACACTATCATATATATATATATATGATAATTTTGAAATACATAAAAAATTATGAATTTTTATTCATAATGTGCCATGAAGTCCACCAAGACCCATGATGAGAGATATATTCCAGTCAGGCCTTTAGGTTCTATCTAGGGCACCAAACCAATCCTTCTTTAAATTTATTAAAGAACGAATGTAATAATTAGTTATTTAATAACTTATATATTGAATTCTGGTCCATACATCAATTAAAAAGGTCCATCATGATATCCTATAACAACATTCCACCTTTTAAGGATAATTTTAGTCCATCCTTGAAGGGAAATCCATAGTGTCCACTTGTTAACCAAAATCACAGATCAAGGGAAAGAAAAATCAATATAATTGGACACAACATTTCACTGGAGAGAAATTGAATCTCATGCATGTCAACCGAACTCGTACAATAGACTAAATCTATACCAAATTCTAGAATATGGATCTCTACTGATTTTCATGTCTAATCACCGTAAATATTTCATTAAATACCACTACACATTCTATAGTGGATTCTTAAAGCCATCACTTTTCATGCATGTACCTATAATCTCCCTCGAAAGAGTCATCTATTCCCCCATAAGGACCTGAAATCATCACATAAGTATAAAAAATCAAATAATCCATGAAACATACCTAGAAGGCACAAAATAATAATGAAAAAGTATATCATATCTTTTAATGGTTCATAAGAGAATAAGTGTACCCATTTGAAAATAAAAACATTGTATTTTATTCTGATCCCATAATTAAAAGGAATTCAAATGACATGTCATATTCCGATTATTTTTTAATTGATTCCAACTACCCACACTAGGGTATCATATCACATTTATCTAGGGAGATCATGAAATACTTGGTGATATACCTCTTACGTATATCTGATATACTCAAGGGGGACACATTGGCTATTTTAACAACCCATATGATTTTTCTGGGGCTACCAAGTTCACTCTCACACACACCAAGACCCATCTCCCCATGGATAAAAGGTCTTTTAATGAATCTGAATATTTAGAGTGCTTCTTAACTCTTATCCCTATTCTAAAAGAAAATATAAAAAACATTATCATGCATAAAGGCCTTTTTATCCTCTTATCATATAACCAAGTACATAAAAAATTCATAAAAACATGAAAGAAAATTCATAAACACACATATGGTTTATATAATGTGGGAAACCTACCACAATGGTGTTATAATATTCCCTAAATTCAATCATATCTATACCTGAAATTACCTAGCCTTTTCTAAGATGTAGACATAAAAAACTAGCTCCTTCACCTTATTTATAATATATTTCACACAAAGGATCATTAGTAATAAATAATAAATAATTATAACTATTTAATTGATTAATATTATATGTAATAACTGAAAAACACACACATTTATTATAGAACTACTTCAGATTATCTTAAACTAAATTCAAATGATCTCTAATCACCCTTGATTCTATCCAAGAATATAAATATATCAAAAAAATCCTAAACAAAATCCAATTTAAATACATTTTATTGAAAATATTAAAAGAAAACCACCGAGTTACGTATCTTGGTCTTATTTTTATGAAATGATATGTGGTAATCAACATATGGAATATTTTATAACTTCTATATAAGAACCCAATTTTCATTATATGATTTCTAAAAAGAAATTATGAAACCTTCATCAAACATCAGATTAAATTAAATTTATGTTAATATGAGAAAAGGTAATGAGTTCAGAATGAGAAAAAATAGTTGATATTACCTAGAATCATTCACATATTTTATCTAGTTCCATAAAATTCAAGGGGAACTCTAGGAGGGAGTAGTAGTGGAGAGGCTATCTGAGTATCCCTCTCCAAGTTGCTTATACCTCTCAAATATTGAGGGTCTTCCATTTATTAAAGTCTCAAAACCTAAAATTTTGAACACCTACCATAAAAGATCACTAGAGAGACAATGGACCATTTTTAGGGTAAAGATGGATCATTAGATAGACGATGGTACAAATAGTGACATATGGAAACTTGTTTACCAATTAGCTTGATTTGGGTCACTATAACCAAAAAATTATATAGACATTATCTAACAACATATGAAAGAATGTGGGTTTTCCATGCCATTATTTCACATAACAAATGATATAAACCCCTTTATTTTATAACATGATCCCCGTTTCTCAAATAGACGATCCAGTAAATGGAAAAATTATATTTTCCTAGGAATTTTTAACCTGTAACAATATAGTTTTGATAGAAAATATATACATGTAGAAAGACATACCACATAATCCACAATGATTTTATTTTTTAATAATTAACATTTTATTATATTCTAAGGAAATGAATTATATCAATTCTTTAATAATTAATAAACTATGCATTTTCGCTTATGAGAGACAAACATAGTAATGGGTTTAAAAAATAAAACCCCTATAATGGGAGATATATTACATATAATAGATGATTTATTTATCTTAATTTACATGATTTTAAATTTTTCCTTTAAAATTGTGATATAGTATTTTAGTATATACAAATACATAAATTATTATTATTCTATAATTTATTCCCATGATTGTATTTTGAGAAACATTATATCTCTACTTCATCTCATATTCCTATTGAGAAATAATCGTGATGGATGTTTTCAGATATTATTCAATAAAAACAATATTGTAATGGATAATATGATAATGAAAAGGGATAAAATTGTTTTCTTCTTATCCCTAGACATATACTAAAAATAATCATGTTTAACAGATTTAATGATAATGCAAAAAAATATAATTTGATGATATAATACCTTAATCTCTAAAACTAGAACAATAATATCCAATGGACAACATAAATCATCCAGAAAATAGAAATCAATAATGCATCATCATAATTTCCCTATCTAAATATGAAACCAAAAGAATAGAATTATTTGGTAACATATTCTCTAGAAATATACATCGCATTTATCTCGTAAACAATTAATTTCCTATAAATTAATTAACCAAAAAAATTCATTCCATACTTATATATTATCTAATTATTCTAAATATATCAATAAATAACCATAATAATCATAAATAAAAATAATATCATATATTATTTCATATGTCTACTCAATTTTTATTCCATATTTAATATCACCCACATTGACATAAAATCCCAAACCAGATAAAAATATTACATTTACAATAATCATAAAATTATCCAAATGTAGTAACCATAATGAAAATAACATTACCCACCTAATCACTAATAAAATTTTTCAATTACTTTTTATCTATACTATAAAACATGTATTCCCCAAATTTAGTAACCATTTTCCAAAATTGGTAAAAATCACTACATCATTAAATAACATCTTAACCATAATGATTATCTTTAAATCACATATTTTCCACAATTATGATAACATTATTCGCAATCAACATTCATATGAAATCACATGATAAATTTAATGGTCACGAATACCACATTCATCTATTAAAACCAAATTACTATATCCAAAAATATAGTTACACCCCTTTGACTACAATCATATATGATTTCAAAATAAAATCATTACTTTTCAAATTATGATTATTCATAAATCTTATCAATACATAAATAAAATAACACAACATCATTACTGTTGAAATAATATATATATACATTTCAATCATTTAACATCATTCAATAAAAATATTATGACTTTTTATGTTATTATACAAAACCTCAATCATACAATAAAATATATTAATCATCTTGTATGATTCTCCAACCTTATTATAATCATGTTTCATTCATTAAACATAAGAAAAAATTTAATTCATCAATTTTATTGGTCCTTTAGGGTTTCTTAATCATCATAACATGACATTATGAAAGTATTATTCATATGATCTTGTTCATACAATTCATGAAATATTTTCAATGGAAATATGTTTACATAAGTCCTGCATCCCAAAAATAATACATTCTATAGATACCTTAATAAGAACAACATTCCAATCCATTATGTAAATTAAACCCTTCATGTTTTCTTAATATTTCCTAAATCTATTCACTCATGAAACTCAATATTATTCCTTCTAGTCATTTCAGTATGGGTTTCCTCCCTCGTTTAGGACATTTTGAATGTCAAATTGTTTTACATTCAAGATCATTATTACTTCATATTCCAAGAAACAAATTTTTTTTATTATATAGTTTGTTCATAAATTCACCTAGGTAAATGTAATAAATAATAACATTGGATATCTTATTATGAATAAAAATATAATTTTTCCCTCTAGCTCCTATTATATTTGGATTCATGTTTGAGGAACCACCATTGTATAAATCACATCAACTTTTGTGGTGGATCCTATTGTTTCCCTTAATTTACTAAAATAATAAAAAAATAATATTAGTATATAAAATAAAATAAAATTATTACTTATTAAAATTTTGATAAATAATATGATATCATTACAATTTAATCGTTTTTTCATGTGTTTAGAATCACCAAAAAATAAGGACATTTTCTCGAAACATATTATCATTTATTATTATAGAATAAATTTAACATTTTATCGAAGTACAACTTATTAACCCCAAAATAATTTATAATATTATTAAAATTCTCATCTAATGACATCTTATCATCAATTGTTCTATAAACAATTACACTACTATAAATATTTATATCTTGAGAACAATAAGACTTTTTCTGGTGCTAAAAACATTCTTCATTACATACTGTAATTGATTCCAACTTTGAAAAAACAAATATAATCATATATAATTAAATTTAAATAAAAAATGATTCAATTATATTCCGAAGACCATATATATATATTATAGTTTTATTGTATTTTTAAAACCACTATACCTCAAGGAATAAATTTCATTCTCATTGAGTTGGAATTTTTCCAATTATACCAACCAAATATTATTTCATAATTAGTCATTAACATGTTTCAAAACTTATTCAAATAAGAAAAATTTCTTAATATATGCTACATAATAATATATTCCATAACCTAGAAAAAATATAAACATAATAAATCATATGATCAAATGTTCATTAAGGGTAAACATGTGAGACATTAATCAAACAGAATACGTTGGGACAGAATAGGTATAATGTTATGAGATAATGACAATAAAATATGAAAATATAACAAAAAATCATTAGATAAAAATTTATAAGTCTTGACATAAGGATTTTTTTATAACAAATGATACGAGTATTATGAATGTGGAAACATCAATAATCAATCTTGGCCATCAGAGCATATCATAAGCATATGAGAATTTTATATGATTCTAGATGATTCTTAATGTAGAAAATAATTACATTATTCAAGTATCACTAAATTGAATATCATTATACTAAGGTTATAGTCCCATAATGGATTAGGATCACTCCACATTCAATTTTCTTTTAGGGTTAGAAGAGTTCGTTATTGAATTGGGTTTACATACCACATCATTTCAAATATATATATATATATATATCATTATATGTATATATACATATTTTGAAAATCTAGTAGAGGGATATATAATTCATATCCTACCAATCAAATAATGTAAAACATAATATGTTTTCCAAAATATATTAAAAAAATGAACTCTCCATCAATGATGAATTAATGCATGAAAAATAAAAAGGTTACATGAATTTTTTATAAATCACTAAAGACGTAATTCATGGATATAAATTGGAAACCACCACATGATAATATAAAATAGGTAAAAATGAAATCTACAAATATATCTTCTAATGATAAAAAATAATTTCATAAAAGATTTAGATATATGTCTAGAAAAACATGAGGAAACATCCTTTTATTTTGGTAAAATTTTATAAAAAAACATTGCATAAAAAATGGTTTAGGATTTACATTTTAAACCATATAATCATGTACTGAAATATTGATAATGAATAAATGATTTAATGGTTGGAAAATACATTATTGTTGTGCACATTAATGAAAAAATTCAAATATTTTAAATATAATAAAATGTGAGTCAAATAAAAAATAATTAAAAAGATTTCATTTTTGTTTTACTGAGGAATTAAATTAGTATTAACGAACTAATTTTTAAAACTTTCTTATATACAAGAAAAAATCTATATGACATTTTTTATGAACTTGATATAAAAGATTTTATTTTAATAAAAATGTCAAATACGTTACTCTTTTCTAAAAATATATTATTTTAGAAATTGTGACTACAAATTGTGGAAAAATTATAATAATACATGAAAAAACATTAAAAACTAGAGTATAATGGTATATATTGGGCCGAGGGTGGAAATAACAAACAATTCCCCCAATGAAAATTTATATTTATACAATCATAATAAAATGTGAGATTATAATATAAACCCTTAACTCAAGTCCTTAACTGATTTATATATATTATATTCCACTATGTAATAAATGTAGACCTATTATAATTCTATAATAAAATAAAATTCATGTTATCATACACTATATGGTTACCATATTTTTTATAACTCACTTAATAGTATTTTTCTTTGATAAAAACAATATCATTGTGATAACTACTCAATTTTCCATACATATTTTAATTCATTGTATTTATTACTTGCTCCTTGGATTGGGTTTTATGATATACAATGTATTTTTTAATATATAAATCATGATTTCAATATAGTTTTAGAGTTTATTAATCTCTTTACTAATTGTATTTTATGTTTTTTCGCAGGAAAAATGAAAACTAATATTTAAGTGATTATATAATTTAAAAAATATTAATTTATAGGTAAATATAGATTTTAATGTTAAAAATATTGAATTATGAAATCAAAAAAATAGTCATTATTAATTTGTATTATAATTACATAATATTCTATAATAATTAATTAGATAAATAGTATAACAGTTACTAAATCGGTGGTAAAACCGACCAAAATAAGAAAAAAATTTGGTTGTAACATG
The DNA here is from genome assembly GCA_963277665.1 of Viscum album. Classification (NCBI taxonomy): domain Eukaryota; kingdom Viridiplantae; phylum Streptophyta; class Magnoliopsida; order Santalales; family Viscaceae; genus Viscum; species Viscum album. The sequence goes on along the minus strand of OY728138.1, from coordinate 1,702,246,205 downwards.
TGTAGAGACATGTTATTGATTAATGATGATATCAATATTAAAAAATATTAATAACATATCAATTACATATTTATTCAGGAAAAATGGCCCAATTACCATCAATGTGGGATTTTAATGAAAACTCATTTCTGTTATATATGGAGGTGGTAGTCCGCTCTAACACATGAACAGTTTTTTCATTCTCCAATGAAAGTGTGTGTAGGATGGTAGATTATCATTTATTTTTCATGAATAATATTCATCCCATAAATAATATATATATATATATTAAATATATAATTATAATCATCCATGTGATGAAGTTATAAAAGATGAAATGCATCGCTTCACGGAGGTGGGTTCTAGATGTATTCATCCATGATGTTGTAAATTTTAATTGAATTGAAATCAAGTATGGAGTAGTTGTTTCAGAAAAATAATAAAATTTAACTATATTATAAATAATTATGTTTTTTTAATTGTATTTTTATAATATATTTAGTCTAGTTATATGAATATATAAACATAAAAAAATATGGTTAAGATTTATACCTCTTATTTGGTTATATTATATTAAAAACACCATAAATAATTTGGTATTAGTATATTTTTGAATATAGTAAATAAAAACATGTGTAGGAATGTTACTGATTACATTGGTTGAGATTGGGTGCTAATAGTGTGAGGATAAGTGAGGATATGATTATCCCAATTATAAACGAGAGGATTGGAACCCTTGTAATTAGTTAGAGCATTAAAATATATTAAAAAATTACCATGGAATGTTTCTTTTTTTTAAATATTTAATATATTATATATTCTAAATCAACTCAAATAATATTATTTGTATAGTATATAGATTTTTTTGAATCATTTTCTCTTAGTTTAACCCACCCCCACATTAACCAATTGAATCCTTACAATGGTAATAAAATTTTACCATGGATTATATAAATTATAACTAAATAACAAATTGAAATAATTAAAAAATTTGAATATCATGATTCTTAATTTAATCCATTTTATATAATTAAATTTATATATTTGGAAAACATTAACTTGAAAAAAACTACATAACGTAAAGAAAATTTGTTTGTATTTAAATTGCATTATTAATAATAAAAAGCATTTATAAAAAATATTTTATAATGTTGATTTACATGGATTAAATTTTATTACTTTTAATAAATAGAGGATATTTAAAATTTAAAAATTAAATAAACCTTCCAAAAACATGATTTCATTTCATGAGTTCAAATGAATTTTTTTTAATTAAAAATGAACCTAGGTTTCAAAAATGATGAACATATAATTTTATTTTTCACTTTTTATTATTATATTTTTTATATGAATTATTAAATTTACCACTGGTCTATAAAAAGGGCATTCTAAAATTTCATAAAATGTTTATATGATGGTAATTTCATAGAAACTAAAGTAAAATTGAGATCTGTATTTTACAATATATACACAAAAATCAACCTTTTCGAAAAATAAAAATAATTAACCATAAGATAATTTTGAAATTATCATTTAAATATGACGTTCTATTCATAAAATATAAATTCTGAAATTAAAAAAAATTATTTAATTAAAAACAATAAGTATATATAAAAAATATATTATAAACAAGGTCCCATTTAAACATAATGTTTTCTTAACCATATTTCATTTCATTTAACAATAATATTATACTTGAAACATTTAGGCTGAGGATCTAAAACATTCATATCATTATGTTAAGAACATAATACTTTCAATCCAGTATGCCATGAATCTGAAAATGTCAAATATTTGTTCGATGAATCTAATAAATTCAAGACATAATTCCAATAATATAATACTATCAAGGCTTAATTCCAGGAATTTAATACTTAAATTCCTTAACACGAAGAATCTAAAACTATTGAGGCTTCATTCAAAAAATATAATACCTTTAACGTGAACACTGTATGAAAAAATGGTATAGGTTTTAGGAAATAATCATATCCATGAAATATGAAATTGATATTTAAGTCAATTAAAAATGAAATTTTTTTAAAATATTTATAATTAATTAATATTAATTTAACAATCCCAAAAGGATGTTAAATTTCAAAGATAACCATTAAGAATATTCTTGAGGATAATAATATCAAAACATCCCAAGTGTCCCACACCACTTTAAAAAATTTAAATCCTATTACCCAGGATGATATGGAAATAACTGAAATGTATGATATCATGATATCAAGTATATTGAAGATATAATATGTGAAAATGCCGTATATTCACCAAATAAAAATAAATTGGTTCATAATGACGATTAAGTATCAATGAAACATAAATTGAGAAGATATTCCCTCACTACATGAGTTCATTTTGAGTCAAGGATTTCATGAAGGATTAAAATAAATTGAAAATATAATTATTAACAGAAAAATAGAAATCATGGTTTAAAATAAAAATGTGGGAAGTATTTATTTTTCACAAAATAAGGGAGTAATGAATATGACATTAATCTCACTGATTTACAAAGTTAGATAAAAAGCTATTTCCTTATCCTCTCTCCTGTTGTGCGGTCTTTAGCCTCCTTTATAGTTTTTTATAATATGTTACATACTAAATATTGAACCATAATAATGTCTATAGTATATTATAATAATTTTTACAATATTTCATTACATGTTTTTTTAACAATCTTCCAATATTTTGACTATTTCGGGTGTTAATTGTCTAGTATTTTGACTGAGTTTTAACTTCTTATTTGTTGTTATTATAAAATATATTATTTATTAATAATGTCAATAATAAAAACCATGAATATATAATCTTATATATTCCGTACATATGTATTTTTAATGGTCTATAATATTTGATAATTAGACCTGAAGTGCATCCTTCATGGTGACGTAAGGTCGTAAGTATGCCTGAATGTTGCATTCATTTCATCATTTTATGAAAATAATTCCTAAAGAATTATAAATAAGTATATTATAATTCCATTATAATATCTATGTTATATATTATATATTATTTTATTAGAAACATCATTTATACATTCCACATATGGCATGAACAAATCGTTTCTCTTTTGGGGATGTAGTAGTCCACACTTCCAAAAACAAAATTATCATATTTAGATAACATGGATAGATTAAAAGTAAATTAAAAATAAAAATTAAATAATAATAATTCATATATTATATGTATTATATAAATTGATTTTCCATCATATTGGCCACCATGAGATGTTGTAGGGGGAAATTGAACAATCATCGTTTCGTGAGGCTCTATTTCACTATAGAATGAAACATTATATTTGTTACCCATTTAACTAAGGTGTGTGTAAGTGTAGATTGAAACCTTATCATAAAAAATATACTAATATATTGAGGACAATTTTATTGTTATTTAATCATAGAATAATAATAATATTGGGTGTGGATAATGGAAATGAAATTAGAAAGTGTGAGAGAAGGTGTCACATCTTAATCTGTTATCTTCTGTTTGTTTATATAAAAATGGATCTCTTGGATGTATTTATATACAAAATGGATTATTCTAGTTATATTGGAGGGTTTTTTGGAGACTATTTCAGAGGGCCTTGTCTGAAATTAGGTTGTTTTAGAGGTGATAAGAATGTTGATAGGTGATGGCCATTTATAGGGATGGTGGAGTGACACTTTTGTAAATACCAAATGGTATTCAATAATTTGTAGTCTATAAAACCTAAAGTGCCCAAAAATAGAAAAATAATTGATTAAAGAAGAATACAAGTAGATATAAACCACATCCAATCAAAATATATGCTCATTACCTTCTATGATTCCCAAATTTTGTCATTTCTGTTTCTATTAAATAATATTTTATTCTAATCAAATTAATTTAACCATTAATACTATATAAAAGTGTGATTTATATGAAAATATAGAACTGATAAATTATTAATATTATATATTATTTATAGAATAAAATTTCAATGTGTGTCAGAAAGTAATTTTTAAATAAGCGCATGTGATGCGCCAAAATGTCGCTTGAAACTATACCATATTGACAAATTTTCACAGTATACTAGTCTATAGGTTAAATATAAAGTATTAATTATTCCATTAATATATTAAATTTAAAATTTATTAACACTTAACATTAAATTTTCATAATATATTATTTTAATTAATTTTAAATCATTTAATAATATTCCTTTATTGTAAAATAACAATATTTTTTATTTTGACATTATTTATATAATGTTAATTTTAAAACATAAATAATATATTGGAATTTAAATGGTTAATATTTGTTTAACATGATATATTAATATAAGAAAATAAATACAATAACTAAATCAATCATCTTCTCTTTTATTAGTTTTTTATATCATTTGTTTTAGTTAATTAATAACTAAATAATCACCACATTAATGTTTCTTAAGCTTTTTATGTAACTTAACCATATCTAAATTTTTTTGATAAATTATTATGAAAAAAAAAATTCATACAAAATGGTATTTATAAATAGAAATATGTTTTTTACATATCTCGAAATTTTATAAATGATAAATGTAAGGAAAGTTCCCTTTTTTCTTTTTCCTTAACCTTTCAGTTAGGTAAATTCATTTTAATAATATCACAATAACCCATATATTTTTGAACCAAATGGGGACATGATCAAATTACTGGAATCCAGTGGATTTTGGACAACTTTCTCGATCATCATGTCCCTTAATAATAAGGTTTAGTCCCTTATTATGATTTATCATACATTAATCACCTTAACTAGTTTTAATCAGATTCACGAACCATTTTGGTCAAAATATTATGTATGTAGTACCCCCAGATTGAGGTATGTATCTTTTTTTGTATTTTATGTGTTTAAAGTTCATGGGATGAGTTATGAAAAGGTTGGGAGAGTCTAGAATTATTTTGAACAAGATTGGAGTCTTTTCTTAGGCAGAACGGTTTGAGCAAGGTTAGGGGAAACCATGCGGGTTCTCCAAAAAGCCATGTAGGGGGAGGCATAAGGCTTCGCATGGCCTACACATGATTTTCCAAACCGTGCGAGGAAACCGTGCAGACCCACCTCCCAATTCAGTGGCCTGCGTACAGTTAGCGCAGGATTTGTCAAACTATGTAGACTAACCGTGCGACCACTTAAAGGAAGAGTTTTTAAATTCGGGCTCCATCAAGAGTGACCTATTTCAATCACAATCTTCTCCCACTCGAGCCTCACTTAGGATTTTGGGTTATTATGTCTTGAAGGTTCTCTCCCACTCATTTGGATGTGATTCAAAGGTGTTTTTTGTTGTTTTATAGTTGATTTCTCATAGGTAAGTCTCTATTTTTGGATTCATTGTGGTTTCCTCTAGATCTACATCTCCCCATGTATTTTTTTTCTATATCAACACTTTTTGAGTGTAGATCTAGGGTTTTGGTTGCCTTGGATATTAATTTAAAGGCTTATGGATGATAGGGACGGAGATTTAGAGAGGTTTTGGTGGTGCGTTCTCCAGGATTGGAGTGCGTTTGGGCGAAGGGTAGATTTCGCTAAACCCTAAAAGGTAAGAGGATTCACTCTCGACTTCTCTTAGTAGAAATGATTGGATTAGTTTAAAAAAATTTAATTTAAATTTTATTGATTGTGAAAATCATGTAATAAATCTCATTTAGTAATGATTTTGGGTTTTAGTGGAATTCCAAAATCTTGGTGAATTGTGGTTCAAAGTGATTTAGCAACTTCAATTTAAAATGAAGATTTAAAATTATTGATTTTATGGAATTGTTAAATTGTTTGATGAATAATGGGTTTTCAATAAATATGGTGTTTTACTGAAATGTTAAAGTATTGAAATGGTTTTGACAGAAATGGTTACCAATAAAAAGGTGTTTTTATTAAAATGGTTGTTTTGGCATGATTTTTGGGAATATATGGTGTGTGTTTATATTGCATGTATGAGGTTTGGTTGAAATATGACTTACTTCTCGGTGCCAAAGTTTTAATGGCACATGGGAATTTCATACATGGGGTATGGTTGAAATATGACCTTGTTCTTGGTGGAAAAGTGTTAATGGAACCTGGGAAACAATTACCATGTGACGGAATGGTAGATCGATGAGAAACCGCTCATGAGTATGGAACTGTCATAATATATCTTGCATAGTTGGTTGCGTCTTTTTTTGAATGGTTGGCAGCAAGGGTTTTTGGAATAGTTGGGTTTCTCAAAAAGGGATACTGTGTAATGGTTTTAAATCATGTTTAGTTATTTTTCCAGAAATATAACTTGATGGAAAAATTGGTTTCAATAGCACATGTATACATTTGTTAATGAATGGTTTTGGAAACATGTTTATAATTAGTTATACAATTGTTTTGAGAAAATTTTCTATATAGAATGTTTTATATAATTTTTTCAAACCCTTATATCCTAGTAGCGTTAGTAGGGAAGTCATTGGGGGAAAACCTACTATGTTTTATACTCACCCCTACTTTGGCACTTTGGTGCTTTTGGAGATGCAATTTTCCGGGATAGGGGAAAAGGTAGCGTTTCCCATTTTTTTAACACTACCTTTTGATTATTTAGGTTGTTCGGTGATTATGGAGCTTGGTGTGGAGATGTGGTGGGATTCATCGCTCATGGTTTTTTTTGTTTAGTTTTCACATTGTACTCTGATTTTTTGTGGGCATGTCTTGTTGAATGGTTTTTTTGGGTTTGTGATAGATTTGTTAGTATCACATGGTTGGGTTGAAATTTCATGCATCTTTATTTGTTGGGTGGTTTAGTTTGGTTATCTTCATAAAGTCAAATCATTCCCCATCGTTCCTTGAATCCCTCTGCATTTATTTCCAGCCTTTGGCGACTTGATAACATTTATTAAGGACATATAACTCTTACTACCTCCTAAATCCAATGAGGTAGGGGCGGGGTGTTACAAGTGGTATCAACTTGTTCGGTCCTTTGGAGTTGATTCTCAGATTTGGAGTTGACATTTTTTGTGGAATATTACTTGAGTTGGGATGGTAGAAAGGCATAGGAATGTTAGAATATGGTCTGTAAAGAATAAAAGGACATAGCAAGCCCTTTTATGATGAACTCCATATTACCTTGGAGTTGGGTACATAAGATTATTGGAACCACTTTTAGGTATTGGAAGTCTCATTGGCATGGGTGTAGCCAATGAGATGTGAATGGAATATATGGTATAAATTATATCCCTCTAGGATACATATTTCATTGGGCATAATTATTTATGGGATGAAATAGGAAATGGTTTTTCAAATGTGGGAAATTGTAATTTGAATAATTTGGTATTTTGAAAATGGGTTAATTTTCAATAATGGTGAAACATGGAAATTGTGGAAAAGGTGGAAAGCCTAGTTGTGATAGTGTTTTGTAATGCGACTTTAAATGGGAATTCTTGATGTCTACAAAAGTGATACTCAAGGTAGTTTGTTTTCTGTTTATAGAAATAAAACTGGGTAGGCATTATAGAGACCAACCGGAAGTGGTTGATGAGAACGTGGTTTCACTTGAGCCCCAGGTGAACCAGCAGTTAGTCTAGAGCATAGAGAAAGCATTACAAGAAATGGAAAGTGTGAATAGAGTGGATGAGCCAAAGCATGTTGATTATGCAGATTATTTTTAAAAGTAGGATCCAGCAGTCTTTAGGGGTTATTCGGACCATGAAAGGGAAAAGGCGTGGCTGTCTAGAATGAACAGAATTTATGAATTCTTGGGGATGCTGGTAGAGATGAAATTAAAGCCAGCAACATATAAGAAAGAGGATCTTACTCATCAGGGTTGGGAGTTGGTAGTCTAAGAGAGAAGAGACCAATGTATACCGTGGGAAGCCTTTGAGGAATTTTTAATTGACAATTCTACCCAAATACATTCAGAATTCAGTGCACAACTGATTTCCTCAGTCTGAAGCAAGAGAATATGTCTATGATGGAGTATGCAACTATGTTTATGAGATTATTGTGGTTAGCACCCAAGGTGGTGGGTATCACTTTGTTGAAGGAAAGGATATTAGAAGATGGGTTAAGGTAAGAGATCCGTTCAAAAATAGTAGTGTTGTGTGTCAGTGATTACATAGAGACAGTGAATCGAGCGTTGGTGGATGAGCGGGATCTGTTAGGATCTCCAGATGGAGGAAGCATGGTGGTACCCATGGGGAATAGTGGTAACTCTAATGCCGGTTTGATGCTGAGTAGGGAAACTTATTTCTAGGGCATGAGTATGGCACATAATTCAATGACAGGATCGATAAATCTTCCTCCGATGCCCCATTTCAAACTAGGATGTTTGTATTGTGGCTTAATTGCCCACATCAAGCTGGACTGTATGACACAACCTCAAGCATGTCACAATTGAAACAAGATGGGGCATCTTCAGCTCAATTGTAGTAATTCTCTGAGGTCGGGTGCGCGTGACACTCCATAGGTAACACAGATGTCATATGCTTCGACCGGATGTGGAAAACCACATACCACTCGACAGTAGAGCGAAGTCAATTGTGGTGATTCTTGAAAAACCACACCTCCTCAGCAGGGCAATAAAGTGTAGAGTTTGGAAACTGAGGTGTTGTTCAGAGCTCAGCAGGTTGTGTTGGATGATCAGTGGGAACCATCCACAGTGTGAGGTACTATTATTTTAAATTCTACCTTGATGCAAGTGTTGTTTGATATGGGTGCTTCCCACTCTATTATTGACGCACGTGTGGGTGATTTGCTAGGTTGAAGGATAGAAATGATGCCTTCATTTTTGAAACATCAAACTCCTCTGGGTCGAAGAGATTGTCAAACCTTCTTGTGAAGAGCATGTTGTATCATTGTGGGTGAGGTTGAGCTAATGTTGAATTTATTAGTGCTTGAAATGGATGAGTATGATGTAATCCTGGGAATGGATTGGCTGGTGGCGTTTAAGGCCCACATCGACTGTAATGCGCGAGCAATGGATTTTATGACACACAATGGCGTTAGAAATATCTTTAGAGGAGAGGGGCATGAAAGGTAGGGTGCAACATGTTTGTTGGAACCAGTAGTGGGCATGTTATCATATCATTTAGCGGTGTTGTCATTGGAGTCAGAAGAGGGTTTTGAGAATAGTGTTCTTCCAGATGAGGTGAATCAGTTCATGGATGTTTTCCCGAATAATTCTCTGGGTTACCTCCCATAAGAGATGTGGAGTTTATGATTGATCTCTTTCCAAGGTCCAGTCCTATCTCACATATTTCATACCAAATGTAACCTTCTGAATTGTGTGAATTTAAAGTCTAGTTGGAAGATTTATAAAACCAAGGGTTTTTACAGCCTACCATGCCTCTGTGGGCAGTGCCGGTGTTGTTTTTGAAAAAGTTGGATGGTACTTTGAGGATCTGTGTTGAATAGCGTAGACATAACCAAGTCACAATAAAGAATAGATATCCAATTCAATGAATTGATGATTTTTAGACCAGTTGAGGGGAGCCCAATGGTTCTCCAAGATCGACCTGAGGTTGGGATATCATCACTTGTGGGTGAGGAAGGACGATATTCCTAAATACTCTTTCAGAAGTATATATGACCATTATGAATATGTCATTATGACCTTTGATCTAGCAAATGTGCCATTGTTGTTCATGGCATTGATGAATCACATATTTTAGAGAGATCTGGATTCATTTGTGGTGGTGTTTGTAGATGATATTCTATGTATTCAAAGTAAAGGGTGGAGCATGAGAAGCACTTGGCGACATTACTGGGGATCTTGATGGATCATCGGCTGTATGCTAAATTGTCAAAGTATGAATTTTTAATATGGGAAGTCCATTTTCATGGCCATTTGATTTCTGAAAAGGTAGATTCATTGGATCCAGAAAAGATAAAGGTTGTTTTCTCGTGCCAACTGCAAAATAATGAATTTGAGGTAGTGAGTTTCCTCGATCTCTCTAGGTATTATCCGTGTTTTATTTTTGATTTTTCATGTTTGGCTTCACCAATGATAGAATTGCAAAGAATTAATGATCCATTGCATTGTAATGAAGAGTGTCAGCAGTGTTTCGGAGAGCTTAAGGGTTTCCTTACATCAACACCAATCTTGATTTTCCTGAACTAGGAAAAGGGTACACGGTGTATTTTGATGCTTCGAGATCAGGGTTGTGGTCTTTTCTCATGTAAGGGAATCATGTGGTTGTGTATGGATCATAGTAGTTGAGGTTCCATGAGAAGAACCACCCAACTCATGATTTTGACTTGGAAGTAGTGGTACATGCTTTGAAATTGTGGCATTATTATCTTTTCAGTGAGAAATTCATGGTATGTACAGATCATAAGACCTTGAAGCACATTTTCTCACAAAGGCATTTGAAATTAAGGCAACAGAGATGGACGTAATATCTTAAGATATTTGATTTTGACATGATGTACAAACTGGTTAAGCAAAATTCAGTAGACAATGCATTACATAGAAAAGTATATGCTCAGGTTGTGAAATAGAATCAGACGAGTGGCAGTTGATGTCGGTTATAGTTGAAATGCGGTTTGGAATGCGAGGACCAGGGAAATGGAGTAGTCTTCTATCCGGTTTTATTGATTCCTGAGTTGGATGTCCTAGTTAAAGAGGCACAAATATCTGATTGTGATTGTGTGACCATGTGGTAGAAACTCAATGGTAGGGACACCATCGAGGGTTGGAAACTGAATAGAGATTCAGTTTTGTGATTTAGGAATCGGATGGTCGTACCAGTTTCTTGTTAGGAGGATCTTCTCTGGGAGTATCATCCTTCCAAGTGGTATGTTCCTCCTATAACTCAGAAAATCTATAAAGTGGTGAAAGTGTTGTTCTGGTGGGCAGGTATAAAAAGAAGAGTGGTTGAGATTGTTTCAAGATGCTTGACTATCCATCATGTTAAGGCAGAGCATCAGAGGCCAGTGAGAATGTCGCAGTCTTTACCAATCCATGTTTGAATGTGGGAGAAAGTAGAGATGAATTTTTCCACAGGTCTCCCAATAATGGTCATAAATCACGATGCCATTTGGGTTATAGTGTATCGGATAAGGAAGTCATCCCATTTCATTCCCATTCGTGTATCTCATACGGTGGAGGATCTGTCCAAAATCTATATCTTAGAGGTCATTAAGAGGCATAGTGTCCTAGTTTTGATCATATGCAATACATATCTGATGTTTAAATTTCTTTTTGGGAAATCCTTATAGAAATCCATTGGAACTGAGTTGACCATGAGTATGGCGTATCACCCTCAAATGGATGGCCAATATGAGAGGAGATAAAAACTTTGGAGGATATGTTGTGGGCTTGTGTCAGGGATTTTTGTGGCTCATGGGAGGAGAACGTTTTGTTGTTTGAGTTCTCGTACAATAACAGTTATTAGTAATCCATACATATGGATAAATTTGAAGCGTTGTATGGGTGGTTGTGTCGTTCTCCACTATGCAGAGTGGAAACCGGTGAGTCCCCAATGGTTGGACAGAGCCATGTCCAGGAGACTACAAATAATATCAAGCTAATAAAGAAAAGAATGGAGATCGCTTAGAGTCATCAGAAATTGTATGTGGATCATCGTCAACGGCTGTTGTCGTTCGAGGTGATTGATCATGTTTTTTGAGTATATCTCCTAGGTTGAGACATGATAAGATTGGAAAGTAGGGAATGTTATCACTGAGTTATATTATAACTTTTGAGATTCTTCAGTGGGTTGGTGAGGTTGCATATCATTCGTCATTTCCACTTATGTTCATTGTGGTGCACAATGTGTTTCGTGTGTAGCAGTTGAAAAAGTATCAGCTGGATCTGGGCCATGTTATTCAATGGAAACATATTGAGCTAGAATCGGATGCTTCGTTGGTGCACGTACCAATGAGAGATATGGATAGGTAAGATAAAGTCTTGCATGGTAAAATAATTGGTCTGGTTTGGGTTTTTGGGCAGCATAGCCAGATCCAAGAGGAGACTAGGGAGCGGGAGAAAGATATGGTCAAGCAATGGCCCGAGCCCTTTTGGAAAAGGGTGGGTTCACTACTTTCTGAATATGGATAGTCCAATGGTGGGGAGAATATAGCATCCCGGTTTGAGGTATATATCATTTTTTTTAATGTTTTTTATTTGTTTAAAGTGCATGGGATGAGTTAGAAAATTTTTTGGAATGTTTGGAATGGTATTGAACAAGTTTGGAGGCTTTTCTTAGGGAGAACAGTTTGAGAACGGTTATGGGAAACCGTGCGGGTTCTCCAAGAAACCATGAAGGGGGAGGCTGTAGGATTCCCACATCATGCATGCCAATTTCAAAACTGTGTGAGGCAACCGTGAAGACCCATCCACTCAAGATAGTGGCATGCACACGGTTAGAACATGGTTTGTCAAACCATGCAAACTAACCATGAGACCACTTAAAAAAAGGGTTTTTAAATTTGGGCCCCTCCAAGCTTGACTTATTTCACTACCAATATTCCCCACTTGAGTCTCACTTGGGATTTTGAGTTCTCAAGGGTTTAAGGTGCTCTATCACTCATTTTGGAAGTGATTAAATGGTTTTTCTTGGTGTTTTGAGGGTGGTTACTCCCAGGGTAGTGTCTCATATGTGTTTCGTGGTGGTTTAATCTAGATCTAAATCACCCCCACTCTTGTTTTTCCAGATCTACACTCATTGTGTGTATATATACGATTTTTCCTTGTATGTTATGTCTTATGGATTTTAGGGAATGGTGTCTAGAGAGGCTTTGGTGGTGCGTTCGCCGAGTTTGGAGTGTGTTTGGGTGAAGGGTTGATTTCACCAAACCCTGCGTGGTAGGAGGCTTCACTATCAACTCCTCTTGGTAGAATTTATTGTTGTAGTTTCAAACTGGTTTATTTGAATGGAATTTATTGTGAAAATCATGGAATACATCTTCTATAGTGGTGATTTATGGTTTTTGTGAAATTGTGAAATCTTGTTGATTTGTTGTGCAATTTGATTTGGATTATGGAATTTAAATTTATGATTTAAAATTATTGATTTTCTGGAATTGTTAAATGGTTTGATTAAAAATAGATTTTCTATAAAGAGGGTGTTTATTTAAATGGTTTGGTATTGAAATGGTTTTGATGGAAATGGTTTTCAATAAAAATGTGTTTTTATTGAAAGGGTTGTCTTTGAATGATTGTTGGGAATATGTGGTGTGTGTTCATGTTGCATATACAGGGCTTGGTTGAAATAAGACCTTGTGCTCGCTGCTAAAGGATTAATGGAACCTGTGAATTTCATACTAGAGGCTGGGTTGAAATTTGACGTTGTTCTCAATGATAAATGGTTGATGGAATATGGAAAACAATTAACTTGTGAGGACTTGGTAGAACAATGAGAAACCACTCATGAGTATCGAACTAACATAACGTAGCATGCATGGTTAGTTGCATAGGTTTGTGGAATAGTCAGTTGCATCGTATTTTGGAATAGTTGGGTGTGAAAAAAAGGGATATTGTGAAATGGTTTTAAAGCTTGTTTATTTATTTTTAATTAAAAATAACTTGTGGGAAAAATTGATTTTAACTGCACTTGTATGCTTTTGGTAATGAATGGTTTTGGAAACTTGTTTATATTTAGTTATATAATATTTTTGACAAATTATTTTATATAATCGTTTCTAACTCTTCTATCCTATTTTCATGAGTTGGGAAGTCATTGGGAAAAACCTACTGAGTTTTATACTCACCCCTACTTTGGATCTTTGGTGATTTTGAAGATGCTATTTTCTGAGACTGAGGAAAAGGTAATGTTTACCATGTTTTTAGAACTACCTCATAATGATTTGGGCTGTTCAGTGATTGTGGAGCATGGTTCGGAGATATTGTGGGTGTCATGGCTCATAGTGTTTTGTTCTTTACATTCCGCTTAGTACTATGATGTTTTGGGGATATGTCTAGTTGAATTGTTTTTGTGGTTTGTGGTGGATTTGTTAGTATCACATGGTTGGGTTGAAATTCAATGCATCATTAGTTGTTGGTTGGTTGAGATGGGTTATCTTTATAAGGGAAAATCGTTCCCAACTTTTCTTTGAAGCCCTCAGCATTTATTTCTAGCCTTTGGCCCCTTGGGAATGTCTCTAAGGGCCAAGTAACCCTCACCACCTCTTTAAGCCAGTGAGGTAGGGGTGGGGTGTTAAAATGTTAATATTACTAGACAAAAAATATCATACTAATTATATCATTATACGTCTGATTTTAAAAATTCCATTCACATAAGTGGGAAAATTAAAATTAACACTACTCCAGCCAATGGGGCGATATAACCGGTTTTTTAGTAGAAAAAAACTAAAATTATTATTAAGTTTTTATATTCATTTTGAATGTAAAATTGATGATAATTTTATAAACATATGTATAATTGAACTTTTGTTTCTCTAAAACAAAACTAAAATATAATTTATCATTAATAATTATTTAAACAAAAAAGAATATTTGTATCTAAATTGTAGTAATTTCCACTATTCATCAAATAATGAAGTTTCTAACAAAAAATCAAAAAGGTAACCCCAGGATAATTATTATATTCCAAATTCAAAAATTATGTTTATTTTAAAAACGAAAATTCATAAAATTGTAGAAATTTATTTTTAATATATGTTCACCATCAAAAGATAGTAAAACTCGACCATGTGTGTAACACAAAATAATTCAGTGTTATGTGTAGCATAATCTTGTATCTGTGTATAAGGAATGAAAATTAAAAAAATAAATTGATTCAAAAAGGAAAATATTGTAATTTATTGGGGTGTAACATTCTACCCACCTTAATTATATATCTACATCACCATTTAAAATTCGTCCCAGTAATCAAGGGATTTAAAATAATCTATTGTGGAAAGACCCAAGTTGTAAAAACATTTAATATCATATATTCTTATAAAGAGATAAATGAATGAAAAATGGTCATGAAACTAGGTTTCCTATTAGGAGGACATAGGTGGGAAATGGAGACATATATATTGATGATAAATTCAACAATCAAGTTCTAATAGAGAGTTCTAAGGAACATTTATGATAAAATTTATAGTTTACATGACTAGAAACCATATGTGTGAGTACAAATCATTGATATCCTAAAAAATTATGATAATAGGAAAAAAATTGTTTCAAAACCCTTCTATTCAATAGTAATGTTATTATTAAAACCTCTATGAATATAATTCAATATAAATTTCTATAATAATAATATTTTCTATTGATTATTCCTTGAAATTTTAATACATAATATCTTTTCATAGTATACATCATAGAGTGAAGTTTTACATTACCATATAAAATCTCATACAATGATAATATTAAAAATTTCTATACATGATTAACATTTACAATATATTAAAATCCTGTCACTTCTGGATGAAAGTCATAGAACTTCCAAAGTGAACAAATCATTAGACTTTAATCAAGATGAAGCAACTTAATATTTTCAAATTCCAATCATGTGAATATATTCACCATGTATCCCCTTGATATATGATAATAACTCATATTACCATAAAAAAGTATTCCTCTTTATTCTTTATATAGGAAACATGTTATTTTATATGTCCTTTAAATCCAAAGGTGTCTTATACTCTATCAATGATTTCATAGACCACTTTTCAACAAGTCGTTAATCAGTTCCAAGGTAGTTATAACTCATTCAGTAAGAAATTCTTTCATAATTATCTTAATATTTGGAATATATTATGGGTTTTATTTTCCTCAATCTTGTGTTTTCGGAAAATTTTAACCTTCTACTAAATCACTGTTCTTGGTACCATTCAGTATAAGATTTGAAATCCTTAAGGAAAATGTACTGCAGTACAATCTTTAAATATTCCGTAATTCCATTAACCATTGAATTTCAGATTTTATATTTAAATGACATAATTATTGAACAGAATATTAATCATTCCGCTTCATCTAGGGGAGTGTTATAACTTCATCACTATCTAATATCATCATCTATGTTATATTCCTATTAATCATGGGACATTAATTCACGTAGTGTCACATCTCCTTGTATTGGAATCATTGATCATTAGAAACCTATTTTTATCTTTTGAATCACAATATTTGTTTCCTTTTTAAAAACACTTATAATAAATCACATTACCTTCATGCAATTACTAGGGTTATTCCTTCCACCATTATCACATGTAGGAAAGTACTTATTTCCCATCATCCATTTATCCGTCTTATTCTCTGCCATCCTATTCTTCCCTTAAAATAAATAGAGCTACTATAATTATTTAATTATCTTACTAACACATGATATTATTTCCTCATATGATGAGAGTACATAAGAGAATATATACCTTTGAAATGATGTCTTAAGACCATCAAATATATGATCCTTATTACCCTTAACATCAAATGCACTGGTGGAGTTCTCATTACCTCTACTATGTGTCATTTCTAAACAATGGAATATACTGAATTATCATATATGGTTATGAACTTTGTAAAAATATTAATATTTTATAACACATAACATTAATTTATGTATAATAAATCTCTATAACCATAAATTTTGGCTATATTGGGGAAATTATTATTTCAAATTAATTTATAATGGTAGGTAAATAAAATGTGAATTATCCTTAGCTTATCCATTAGGTATATCAAACAAGGTGTGTTTTAAGGCCTGTTGTTGTGTACTAGGTTACCCTGAGTCAAGCCCAAAACACCTTGTTGGAGTTGTTAATCCTAGTTATATGTATACCAGAACAACGTCCACTTATTGTATCCAACCCGAGATTTATTAATAAAAATTAACACATAATATTTACCAAATAAACTATAATATATTATTATAAACTTATACTCAATTTATATAATAGGTTTTCTCTCCATAATCTTGGTTTACTAAATCATGTTTCCATGTTTGTCTCTAGAGGTCCTTTAAAACCAATTGTAACGGCTTGGCCCCAGAAGCCCAATGCTAGTGCATTAATACATGATATTGGAATTATTATAAGTAATGTAATCCAAAAGGAAAATTTTAATTATCAATCTTGGAAATCCAGATTACATACATGATACACATATTACATTGGGAAACAATAAATAAAAATAGGATACATATAAAAAAATTAGTTGTATCCTTGAAACCTTAAATAAAATTATCTTCTTGAAAAACAAGGAATAAAATAATAAGTGTGAGCTATGATTCTAATTAATGGTAATTATAGAGGAATATATCATGAATAAGTAGAAGAAACTAAACATGTCATGGTGAATAACTGATAACACATTCCATTCAAACAAACTAGATAAGGTAACATCCATATGAAATATTAGGGAACTAAAAAACATGACATTTAATCAATGAACTGAAAATGAAATGTATCCACACATATATCAGAACAATATCTCATGGATGATTAATAAATGATAATAAATGAAGTAAATGATTAATGATTAATATATATAATATAACTCCAAGGCGTCATTCCAATTATCTAATACATTCAAGGCATCATTCTAAGAAACTAACACATTCAAGGCTTTATACCAAGAATCTAATAAAGTTAGTGCTTTGAAACATGCATATAAAATAATAAAGAATTCATTCCAAGAATTTAATATTATTAATGATTCATGCCAGGAATCAAATAATATCATGGCTTCATTCCATGAATCTAATATAATCTAGGATTCATTATAGGAATATAATATATTAAAAGTGAACATCACATGAAAAATGGTTTACGGTTTATAAAATAATCATATACATGAAAAAAGATATGGACATTTAAGTAAGTTATAATGAAAAATTATCAAAATAATGTGATTTATTCAAGAGAATGTTAACAATCACAAAAAGAAGTGATATTTCAAAGATAACCACTAAGAATATTTTGATTAGAAAAATCATTAGACATCCCAAAGTGTCCCATACAACATTGAAACATTAAAATGATATTAAACATAAATTTATATCATTAACTAAAACTTATAATATAATTATATTACAGAAATTAATTATATAATATTTCAAAACATTGTATATGAAAAAAACCAGAATTTATTCATAATAACGATTAAGTCTCAATGAAACGTAAATTAAGATGAAATTCCCGCACTACATGAGTTGATTTGGAGTCAATGATTCAATAAAGTAGTAAAATCAATTGAAAATTTTAATATCATTAGTTAAATTGATATCATGGTACGATATATAAAAATGGGATGTAGTTATAGCTAATAGAAGAAGGGAGTGTTTAATATGACAGTAATCTCACAGATTTAAAATGTGAGATGAAAATCCATTACCTTAACCATCATCTCATTGTGTGGTATTTAACCACATTTATAGTTGTTTAAAATATGTTACATATAGATACTAGAACTAAACTGATGTCTATATTATCTTATATTAAATTTTTATAATATTTTACTACCCGTTTGTTTGATAATATTCTATTATTTTGACTATTTGGGGTGTTGATCACCTAGTTTGTCGAGTTTGTTTTGACTTATTTTTTGTTGTTTTTGTAATATATATCATTATTTCATCATATCATAAATTTAAAGCTTATAAAATTTATCTTAGGTATCCAGTAAAAATGTTTTTATAATTTTCCATAATAATTAGTGAATATACATGATGTGCACCGTTTATAGAGATGGTAGGTCGTACACAATCCTGAACACAACATTCATTTCATTGTTATTTCAAAATAATTAAAAAAAATTATAAATATGTATATTATAGTTCTAGTAAAATCTATATGTTATATAAGTTATATATTTTTATTAAAAACATCCTTTATATGTTCCATGTATGTCATGAATGACCCATATCGCTATAAGGGGTCGGTAGTCCACACATCCATAAACGAGATTATCATATCATAACAACATAGATAGAATTAAGGAATGTTACAAATAAAAATTACAGAATCATAATAAATAAAAATATATATATTATAAAAATATTATTTGCATTATAATGGCCACCATGATAGGTGGTAGGGATAAATTGAACAATCCCTATTTCGTGAGGTTGTACTTCTCTATATATAGAAACAATATGTTTGTTACCCATTAGAGGGAAGTGTGTGTAAGTGTATTAAAATACCATATAAAAACAAAATAACATTATATTTTTCATACTGGGGTTTGTATTTTACCATATAATAAGAGGATTATAGGGAGTGGATAATGGAAATACAATTAGAAGGCTTGAGAGAAGGTGTTACCTCTTAATCGGTTAACTTCTTTTGGTTTATACCAAAATGATATCTTGAAAAGATTTTTTCCAAAATGGAAACATTGAGGTCAAGGATAATGTTTAATTAATACTATTTGTTCTAGGAATGGCCATGCATTTGAGGTTTTAGAGTCGCTAGGAATGGGATAGGTGCTGGCCTTTTATAGGGAAGGGGGAGGGGAACTTTTGTAAATACCAAATTGCATTCTGTAATTGGTAGTATATCATACCTAATAGCCTCCATAATGGACAAATAATGAATTAATGGAGAACAATGGTTGAGAAAAACCTCATCCATCCAAAAATATGTTCTTTTTTGTAATTTTGTTTGTTAACATCCAAGATTCTCAAATTTTATCAATTTGTTTTTTTATTAAATAATATAGTGTTCTAATATAATTATTTTTACCATTTAGACTATATTAAAGTGAGTTTTATAATAAAGTATAGATAAAATTAATTATGAAAATTTTAAATAATTTACAGAATAAAATTCCAAAGTGTTTTGGAAATTAATTTTTAAACAAGTGTATGTGATGTGCTAAAACGATGCTTGAATGCAGACCAAGATGACAATAGTTTTAAAGAATATGGTTCAATATGTTAATTATAATAATCAACTAGTACATTAGTAGATCATATTTATCATTTATTAACACATAATAATCAATTTCCATAAATTATGATGTTTATTAATTTTAAATCATTTAATAAGATTCATTTATTGAAAAATAATAATAATGTCAATTTTGACATAATTTATTTAATGTTATTTTTAAAATATAAATATTATATTGGAATTAAAATATATTAGGATAAAATATTTTTAACATTATATATTCATTAAAAAATACAATAATTCAATCAATAAACTTCATTTTTAATATTTATATTAGCATTTATCTTAGTTAATTGTTAACTAAATAATCACTACATTGACATTTCTAAAGCATTTTAAGTACCTAAACAATCACTAAAAACTATTTATAATTTATTTTGATCAAAATGAACCATCTATGTTACAAAATTTCATTTATAAACTATAATATGATGTATTTTACATATCTTAAAATTTTATAAATGTTAATGTTAAGGAAAGTTCTATTTTTGTCTTTTTCCCTATTTAGCCTTTTATATATGAGACCTCAATTAATGATATCAAAATAACAAATATATTTAAATGAAGGAGGGAAAATGGTTATATTTTGTTTTATCCAAATGATTTTGGACTTGTTTCCATGCCATATTGTTTCAGAATATTATGGTTTAGTCCATTTTTAATCTTAATCAAACCTTAATCGCCTTAATTAGCTTTAATAAAATTCACTAATAATTTTGGTACAAAATTAATTTCATAATATTACACCCCAAATATCATAATAATTAAATTCTTGTATTGAATAGTTTAAAAATTAAAATAACAGAAGTAGGAAAAGTAATATTAACAATAATCATGCAAATGGGCAGATATGATGTGGTTTTAGATTAGAAAAACGTACAAAATATTTTATTGTTTTTATGTCAAAATGGAAAGTGAAATTGAACATAATTGTATTAATAAATTGATAAGTGATATAATTTTACTCTAAAAGAAATCTAAAATTTAATATATAAATAATAGTAATTTAAATGAATAGGTTATTTAAATGAAATTATAGTATTTTCAATGTTCCTAAAAAATAAAGATTCTCAAAAAAATCACAAGAATTCACTCTAAGATATTTTCGACATTTATAATTAAAAAATTAGATGTATTTTTAATAATAAAATTCATAAAAATTTTAAAATTTGGTTTTAAAATGGGTTCACCATTTTATGGTAGTAAAACTCAATCTTTCATGTAACTCAAGTTAATATACTGTTGTGTGTAGTGTAAGATTAAATTACTGTATAACACATTATAACAACAAAATTATATTTATTCAAAAATGAAATTTTTTTAATCTATTGGGTTATCACACTTTATATCATTCTATTCCAAGATTTCATCATTTTTTAATGTTTCAAGCAGCTGTATATCTATGTTTTATCTCATTTTTCGAATGACTAATAATCATATTAATTTTTTCATGGCCGATGGAATAAAATTACTTATTATTTATCCCAATAAACCACAAAAATGATGATAATATATTTCCGAAATAAATTTAAATTTTATAAAAAATGTGATTAACATAATAATGAAAATTTATAATACTATGTTTGATGAAATAACACATTAATCTGTAATCAATCAACAATAATACCAAATAATAAACATAAATAATTCATTGATCTCAGATTTATATATAGTTATCCTCCTAAACTATTGGGAAAATTCCCCTTACCCAAGAAAAATCATGGCGGGGGATACTCTTTTCCACCTGTACATATTATATCTATGCACTATAGATGGGTTATATAGATTCCCTGTAGAAATGGACTAAAACTAAATAATGGAATCTTAGGAATACAAGGCCTCATGGGGGGAGGTGGTGTGATTTTTGACTCAATGGGAATGGTTATTTTTGGATTTCTCTAAAATTTTTGGATATAGTGAATCCATCATGGCTGATTCCTACACTTTCACAAATGGATTCAATATATTCTTGAAATGAATATGATTCAAATGTTAGTGTAACATAAATCCTTTATCATATAAAATAAATTTCATATGAATTATTATCCCCATTTTACATTATTTATCACCTTATGATAAGTAATATAATTCATAAAACAGTGGTAGAGATGAAACATACATGGCATGAAGATAAAAATATTGCAAATTTTCTTTATTATTATGGATCAAAGAATAATCAATTGATTTATTTTTATATTTTGGGATCCTTCCATCCTTATGGTAATAACCTAGTTAGGTATATTGAACATGGATTACATTATATTCATCCTTCCTTACACTTTTTGGGTATGGTGTTTTATGTTTCAAATAAAATATCTAATTTTGATAATGATGAACTACTGCTAAAATTTCACTAAAATGTGTGAGCCCAAATTAATTACCCAATGATTAAGATCATTTGGATAAATATTATTCTAAAATAAAAATAAAATTTACCTCCCAAAAATATAAATTAATCATAATGTAATATAAAAATAATATGTATAATCTTTTTATTTCTTCTCCATGTTATACAATTTTTTTTCTATAAATAACCAAAATAACTATAATCATTAAATATAATCATATATGTTTCCAAAGGTAATCTCAATATTTTATTTTCAATTAATATGACCGCATTGAAAAAAAATCATATACTAGAAAATGTTATTTTGTGTACATTAGACATATAGTAACGCAAATGTACTCAGTTGTTCAGAAATACATTTTACCACATAATCACATAATTTCTACTCAATACCAAGGATATCTATGGTATAAAAAATTGCTCAAAATATAATAAATAATTTTCATATTTAACAATAATTATTTTAATATAAATGAATTTTATAACCATAATTATAATCATTACATCACATTTTTGTACCCAGTATAATATGATTCATCTCAAGAAGATTTCTCATTAAATAACATGATATGTGTCTTGGATATATATAAATAAATCATCTTTTTGATGCCAAGAAATGTATCTGAAAATATCATTAATCACATTTGAATACAATCACATTGGAAAATACTAAATATATTATTTTGAGCTTATGATTATTTTTTAAAAAATATGGATCCTTAAATACAATACAATTACATTATATATATTGAGAACCTTTGTATATAAACATAAATAATATAACATCAATTTTAAACCGTTATAAAATATTTTTTATCTTATTCCATAATACAATTTTAAATAAATTATAAATATGAATATTCTCATATAAATGTTTAACCTTCGTGTAATAATAATTTATATGTTAAATACAAGAAAAAATTAAATTAATACACGTTATTTGTCATCTTTAGTTTCCTAGTCATTCATATATGACCATTATAAACAATTATTAGTAAGGTAGTGTTGACCCCCTTCATGAAACATCTCCACTATGAATTAATTTTCAATGTTCCCATACTCACCCAACATAAAAAAATTTGATTTATAATATTGGATGTATGTTATTGTCATCCATTATGTTAACTTAACAATTCATTTTTAGTAATTTTTTTATTACTTTGTGCACACATTTTCCACACCTGAAAATATCATAGTATATTTTAGAAAACTATATGGGTTCTTATTCCCACATTCATCGCACAATAGATTTTTAAGCATTTCACGTTAAAGATATTTTTTAGTTGAACATCCATGAATCAACATTTCAGTATTTTATTTTGAATTTGTATCATCACACTAGTTCATATATTTAATCATAAGTCATGATAGATGGTTATGAATTGTGACTTCATTTATCAATATGAATCCTATCCCATTTGGTCTCCAATTCATATAACTGTTGTAGTGTCCGTCAAATCAATTCATAATATGGTTCTTGTTGGTTGAATCCAATTTCTATAACTAATAATTTTCTGGGATATTATATTAAATAAAATCATAAGAATCCATCATATGAGGTAGATAAATACTTTGGTATTAATACCCATGCCTTCATATATTCAACTGTTTTATTTAATAAGAAAATAACTATATTTCATCATAACTTATGATCTATTATGGTTATATAAGGCATTTAAATTTATATCCGAAAAAAATCTATTATTATAAGATGTTTTTTAAAAAATTAAAACTATATGCATCTAATAACATCTTATCCTATAATTTTTTCTAAATTCATTATCTGATACAAACTAATAATTCTAGAAAAACGGATTCTCAAGTTCAATTCTAAAAATATATTCTATACATTCTTTATTTGATACTGACAATGTGAACCCAAACATAAAAATACATAATTAAAATATCACTAAAAAATTGTTTCACTTACTTATTCACAACCATTTTAGTATTATAGTTTGATAGAATTGGATAGAAAACTTTATGTAAAATTACCCATGTATTTCTCTTCCATGGGTTTTTTCTTAAATTATAGAAAGGACCAATTTTTCAAAATAAGTATTAATCATGTCCCAAAATTCACTTCAAAAAATATTTCCTTGTACAAATATCCCATATTTTATTAATGATAATAAATTGGAGAAATGGAAACATAAAAAATGGTGAATTTTGAATCATTATAAGGGTAATCATTAGAGACATAAATCCAATATTAAAATTGATTTTAATATGTTAATTTTGTCTGAGATAATGATCATAACATTCATGGAAATACTTGATAATTTATCGAACAAAAATCAATATTCATAAAAAAATGGGATGTAATATAAAAATACGTGAGTCATATGAGTCTCAAATCATAGATAATAAATAACGACCCATGAGAAAATATAAACAGCATTGCAACACGCCAAATTACGTATGTGAAACAAAATAATAGAAAATAATTTCACTACTCATGTCTTATAACAAGGACCATCATAACATATTAGATAGAGTTCTGTAGTGTATTGGGTTATCCCCCCATTCCCTTTACATTCATTGTGGAAAATAGCCATATTTTATTGCTCTACCACCAAATTCTCATTAATATTAGATAATTAATTATGAGTCTTAACCAAATTTATTTTAGTATTATATAATTCTTATAACACCTATCACTTAATTATTACCATATATATGTGGGTGATATATGGTCTTCAAAAAACTCATCATCGAAACACATATAAATAAGGAATGTTTTTAGTATCATAAAAAAATATATTCAATCAATAATAACTATTTATAAATGTTGTTAATATTGATGAAAAATGGGTTTATAAAATAATATTAAATGTTCTTTTAAAAAAAGAGAAAAAAATCATTTTCATATTAATTTATTTTCATAAAAACTAAAAAATCATAAAAAATTAAAAATAGTATTTTCAATATAAAACCAAAGAACATTTTAATTAATTTGAATGATGAATAAATTAAATAATGGTTGGAAATATAATTCATTCAATATATTCTAAAAAAATAGTTTGGACAATCTTCTGAAAAAGTAAAAATTGAGTTGTATAGAAAATATGTGAACTTATTCATTTAAATAATTTTTATAAAACATTAATTGATTTATAAATGAAATTTATTAAAAAAATTATATATATATATACATCAATAAATTAATTTTGAAGATCCTAGTTTTGAATGAAAATAATAGAAATAAATTTTGTGAAAGAAAATCAGAAATTCCTAAAAACATTCATTTGGTATTTTGAAAAAAAGGATAAAATTGAAAATGAAAAATATATTCCTAATAGTAACCATATGATAAAAAATTGATGATTTTTAATATCTAAATAAAATATTATACTATAATGGTAATTAATATACAATAAATCTCAATAAAAATTGATATTATATCAGTGATTCATTATAGAAGACCAAAACTTCTTTTGACACACATTGATATCTAGTATAAAAAATGTATACATATTATAAATATATAGTATAAAAATATTAATATTCATAATACTTAATATATTTCCTTTAAATTTTCACATTATACACTCAAATACACTTAATTTATCAATAAATTCTATTGTGTTAACTATTTATTTTTTCCTGTTTATTTTAATTTAGTATTTTGGACTATTATATTTGGTTATGGTTTTTTCATATCCTTAATTATCAATAATTTTAAACAGGGATTTTAACATAGTTCTATATTTTCATAATAAATGTATAAAATATACATTAATGGTTCTCATGGAACACTTAAAAATTTAATTTTTTGGTGATAATTGAAATTAATATATTTGAATAAATAATTAAATATATTGTCTAATATTACTAATTATGTTTTATGAAATTATCCCAAATTCATCATTATTATATAATATAACCATTTAATAATTTTTTAAATCATTCAATATATAAACTTTACAATAATTTTAATGTTGACAGTAAAAATGACCA
The DNA here is from genome assembly GCA_963277665.1 of Viscum album. Classification (NCBI taxonomy): domain Eukaryota; kingdom Viridiplantae; phylum Streptophyta; class Magnoliopsida; order Santalales; family Viscaceae; genus Viscum; species Viscum album. The sequence goes on along the minus strand of OY728138.1, from coordinate 1,702,220,125 downwards.
AAACGAGAACACATTATAATGGTTTATTGCAGGAGAAAATGATATTGTAAAATTATAATTAACTTTTATAGAATCAATATAATTATATATATATATATATATATCATATTTATCCATTAAATTCATATTAATTATCGGCCACGTGTCATTGTAATGATTAATGAAATGTGTCATCATGGATGCGGTAATCCAAACATATACATGATAGATGTTTTAATTTACAATGAATGGGAGGGTAAGAAGGATGATAAATCCATATCATAAAATAATAATAATTATGTGTGGTTGACAATTAAGGTTAATTAATTCTATTTCTTGAGGATTTAATATACATGAACTTACCGATGAAATTATCATTTTCCAATAGATGTAATAAAAGTAAAAAAGTATTGTTTCAAAACAAAAAATATATTTCAGTATACCAAAGATAAATATGCTATTTATTGAAATTGGTAAAATAATTTTATATTATGTATAATAAAAAATAATCTCAAAAGAATTCCATTATGGAATAATTCCCCCCCACCCCATGGATATCATCTTTCGTATTACACCTTAATCTTCAATGGATTTCAATTTTGGTGAGAGCAGTACATCAGGATGTAGAGAGAAAATGTTTGATGATATTATCAATAAGATTGGTAATGATAGGGTTCAGACAATGTATTTTGGAGAGCTGATAGGAGGTTACCATTTATATAGGAGAGGAGTGACACCCTTGTAATCATGGAGAACATTAAAAGAAAATAAAGGTTCTTATTTTTAAAATTGGAATGAATTTAAAAAAATTGTTAGGATAAAGTATATTAGGGAAAAAATAAACTGATCCGACTATTTTAGGCAATTATGATATTACTTTTCAATAATTTTTTCGTAGTTTAATTCCATATATTACCCCTCTTAACACTTATCGATGTGACATACTATTATAATGGTATCTATTAATTATGAATAAAAATGAGAATAACCTCATTATGAAAAATAGAATATCTATTTTCAAATTGGGGATTCTTTTTATAAGAAAAAATATCTTTATGTGGTATTAATTTATATTAAAATAAATATGTCTAATGTAACAAAAAAAATTAAAATAAGTTTCCTTTTTATTCCAATAATGTGTCTATTTCAAAACAAAATTATAACTGGACAATATATATAATTAATAGGTAAAATAAAATATAATTTCAATTATATAAATTCGAGATAAATCCAAATATAATTATTCAATTTAAAATTTTGTCAAAATAAATGAAAAAATAATAATTTCCATTTAATAAAAATACAACTTAAAATTCCAAAATTTTAAACATTTAATCTAAGTAAAATTTCATATTTTCTTATTAATAATATTAATTCATAAATATATAATTAATATATTAAAAATTAATATTAAACTATTATATAGTAGTTATATTATGATAATATCCTTATAATGATCATTTTGTGAAAACAATTTTTTAACAATTCACTGCAATATTAAATTTTTTGAGAAATACCAAAAAATCACTTATTATAAATTTGAAATTACGAATTCAAAATAAATTTCATTTCATCACATTGAATTCATAAAATTTTCAGATTTAAATCCTAAATTTAAATGAAAAATAAAATTACAAATGAGAACTATAAAAAATCATTTAAATATAAAGTGTTCTAATCTAAATATCATATCATTTACCAAATACTACAATTTCATTTATATTAAAATTAGATATTATTAATTTATTTATGTTTAACATTAATTTTATTAATTTTTTATCTAATACATTTATTTGATGTGTATATCAGAAACTATTCAATAATTTATATATTTAATTTAAAACCAAATAAAGTCACAGAGTGTCACATTGTCCCCCATTAAGGGAATTCTTTAATTTTTTATCTTGTGTCTAATAGAAAAATTATTAGAACCTTTTATAAATAAATTTCATAGAGTGAAATATAAAATTGAAAAAAATAATTTTAAAAATAGTCCCCTATAATGGAACCTTAAAAAAGGAATGGAGAATAAATATATAGTGTAAGTTAAATATATAGAAGTGGAAATAAATACATTTTACTCCACATTGATTACATTAAAAAAATATAAGAACTATTTTAAAATATTAATAAAATATTTTTATAATTTAATAACATTTCATAAATCAAACTTTTACCACTATGAGACATATACTTGAGAATGAGTATAAAAAACGATAACTTAATGGTTGAGAAACTCTTTCCTTGTAAGGCTTGATACAATCATCTTACACTTATATTAGATTAAGAAATTCTTCACCATCAAGATATATAAAATGTTTTAATATAATTTCTTTATTTCATTCCATTGCATTATATTTTACCCTATTTTTGGTTTTTATATGATTTTTATATCTACATAATCTATTATTTTAAATTATAAAAAGGCCATAATTGTTTCTTCATTGATGATGACTAAAATAAGAATTATTGGGTCATAGTATCCAAAAATTGGTGACATATTATTCCACTACAACCAAGTCTTTCTGTAACACCCCGACCCCAGTTACCCAGAGTCGGTGCATTATTACATAACATTGGCATGATCACAAGAAAGATCAAATCTCGAAAGACCGATTGGTTTAGTATCCTTGGAAACACTAGATATATTCATAAGTTTTACATCACATCATAAAACGAAAAAAAACTACAACAACATATTGTCTCCATAATCCACACTCATATCCCCACATAATATCCCTGCAGGTCATTCATAACTTACTTCTTCACTTCCTGGGAAAAATAAAACATAGAAAAGGGGTGAGCTCAAATTCCCAGTAAGGATAACAATATAGCGGAAACTTTCATAAATAAGAATAAACATTTAAGGCAATGTATAACTAAAACAAAAGCCTTTCAAACATGAACTTTCAACATGGTATGGCATAAATAAAATGAAATAATGCCATTTACTTATTCACATGGATATTCAACTAATCGAATAATCACATGCAAAAATCAATAACCACTTTCATAATGTTGGAATGCATAATGCCAGACTATCATAACCACATAGTCAAGGCCTCGTGCCAAGACTACAAATAAGATTTTGTCAAGGCCTTGTGCCAAGACACTAGTTTGTGTCATGAGACCTACCGATGCATCGAGGAGCTATAGCGGGCTCCACCCGTCACTTATTAAGTCCAATGCATTCCTCATATGAATAGGTTTAAACATAAAATAAACATTCGTATTAAAACTAGCACACGAAATGTCAATACTTTAACCACAAACCATGAATGCTATAAAAATAGAACATCCACAGTCAAACATAACTCATTTGATAAAATATGGAAGATTGTATTGTATCACATTAACCTCAATCATGAATAATGAAGGATGTTGTCATAGAAGAAAATAATCATCAAAACTATTTGAGGGAAATATCCCCCTTTTCTTGAAATCATTTGAAAGTCACACTATTTGTCCAGAAGCCATTTAAAATAGATTTTTTTGAATCAAAGAGTCCCATACCACTTTGAAACTTTTAAAAGGAGTTTTAATTTTAAAACTTTAATGTCCATATAAATAAATACTTAAAACCATTTTTAAAACATGTACATTAATGAGCAAGATATAGAAGAATAAGTCTTTAAAACATTTTAAAATGGTATTTTGGTTAGAGATTCTAACAAAAAGAGAGACACTTGAATACAAATATTTGAGGTAATCAAAAATTTGTAATATCATGAGAATAAAGGGATTCATGATATACTATGTCAAAGTACAATATATACACCACATAAAATTGATTTGGTGTATATCAACAAGGAAGTCTCAATTGAATGTAAATTGAGATGAAATATCTCATAAAGGTCGTATCCTTAGGTTAAGGATAAATCAAAGACATAATTATGTGTGAAAAAAATATAAATACACTAAATATGATTGAATATTCAGTGTAAAACAATCAAAGGATATTCTCACATATTCTTGTAGAAACAATACCAACGAATTGGATGTTTAACTCAACAAATGGTGAAAGAGTTAAAATTACTCTTATCAAATTCATATTAATGACTTGAGAATTATCAATGGAGTGATTATGTGTATCAAAAGTATATCCACAGGAAGGGGAGTGGAAATTATGACATAATCAAATGAATAGTGATTCCACACATAATCTTGGAGTAACATAATCAATGAAGTATTCGTAAAGCCGAATGAGTGGAAATTGAAATCTCAAATTCCCTTATCGATTTGGTAACTTACGAAACAAACAACCATGAAATAAGGATCATACCATGACTATGAAAATTCCCATAAATTAAAGTATATTAAACAATGAATACAATCATGGGAAGTACACATACACCACATGTAATAATTAAGTGGTGAACAATGGAATTCTCACGAAATTAAGAGCGAGATAAGAAACTCCTTACCATGTTAATCAACTGAGTCGTATGGCCAAAAGTTAATAACCACCAAATTATTTACAAAATAACATGAATATAAAGTTAATCATGATAATATATATCAAATGGCAGTACACATTACACCACTTTCAATAATTTAGTGGCGAACAATGGAAATCTCACGGAATTGAAAGTGAGATAAGAAAATCCCTTACTTGTAATTTTTCCTTGGTCGATGGTAGGTTTACCTCCTGTATAATGGTGAAATAATTGTTATTGAATAATACAAGAATCATTTACTTTAATATGATATCATATATGATCTTTTAACATTGATTTGTTAATAATATCTTAGAATTATCGTTATTTCGGGTGTTAACGGGTTCATTTTACTTTATATTCTTTGTTATGTGAGCCATATTCGTTATTAATGGGATGTATATTATTAATATCCAAAATGATATCAAGTCCTTAGATACTATTTTTAAATCATCAAATTATAATTATACTTGAATGGATATGATGGAGAATGAATCTCATCGTGTTCGTGGAGACGGTAGTCCGTACGTACGCACGAGCGACAATATCATTCTTTTGATATTAAAATAATATATAAATGGATGGTATATCATATATACAGAATCATTAACATGTTATATTTATTATTTACCTGAGTTAAACATCATTATTATACCCATCCAAATAATATTATATTGAATAACAATTACACCACGACGTGGAGATGGTAAGCCGTACGTACGCACGTATGGTGACATGTTATTCAAAGGGTGGATAGAATACTGAATATGGTTGTACCATATTTATAATAACATCACAGTATATGTGAGATACTGGAGTTATTATTTTATAATGGTAAGAATAAAGAAAGAAGAAGTGGAAGAAGAAAGGAACTTGAAAAGGGGTGGTGAAAACATTACCTCTTCTTCGGGTTCTTCCTTTTGATTTGATCAAAATGGCTCCTTAGGTTGGCTTTCTGATCAAAATAAGGCCTCTAGGTTGTATTGAGGGATGTTGGGAGAGTATTTGGTCAGAGTTTTGCCGAACCAAAAGGCTTATAAGGTGTGAATAAATGAGAAGGAGGAGTGCCCTTTTATAAGAGGGGTGAGGGGCACCTTTGGAAAAGCTAGAAATATTAATTTATAATAAATTAATATTTGGTTTCTAATGGATCCAAAGATGATTATTCAAATTTTAAGGTGGTTATGGGTCGAAAAAAACTCAACCAATAGAATGTAGACAGGTTTGGGTACTTATATTAACCTTATCTTTAAGTATTAACTCTAAGTTAATTAGTTTCACTATTACAATGTCTCTTTGTATTTTTATATAATATGGTTAATAACTATATACATCCAAGATACCCCCAAGTTGTCCATTAATGATGAACCTATAATGATATAAGTCTCTTGGCCGAACAGTAGATATTTAGGAATTTAATATCAATTAATAATATAATATTTGTTTTAAGAACTCTTTTATGTCAATTTTGACACTATTCAATTGTTGATTTTTGTGAAACTCATAACAGATTGATTACTTCAAACAAAGTAAATTAAATCAATCCTAATATATCATATTATCCTAGAAAATTAGTTTAATTCATTAAAAGTTTCATATTATATTTATTTGGGTATTTATAATATCAATTATTTTAATTTTTCACTATTATAGTAATTACTGCATCATCATTGTGTCATAAATAAAATATATTATTTAATGTCTAAAAATTATAAATAAAATATAATTATGTAGGAAATATTTTTATCTTTCTAATGAATATTTATAATCTAAAATCCAACATATATAACCCTATGTAACAATTGTGTTTCTAAAAGATATATGCTTGTGTCATTTTTGTATTCATTTTAACTTAATTAAAATAAAGTGTCATTATCACTTACAAGTGGATCCATGGGGTCCCAAAATCGACCCAAATATTCCCATGGTCTACCATGTATCAACCAATAGGGTTAAGACACGTTTTAGTGTAATTTAGTATTATTATAATATTAATTTTTAACCCTTATTTACCGGATTTACCCTTAACCATGGTAAATAAAATATTTACCGCAGTAATTATTCAAAATGTCTAAAAATAAAAGTTACCTATTTACACAATTTGAACATCCTGAGTCCAAATATGGAATCCATTTTCCTAAATTCAAAACACAGAAGTGGCAGAAATTAATTTAAAATTAATTCCCGCTGTCAAAACAAAAAGCGTGTTTTTAAGAGATAATAACTATCAAAAGATTGACACTTGTTTATGTTCGGTTTAATTGTAAAATTATGTCCAATGCCCAAAATTATATTAAATGGTAAAAATATATTCTAAATATACTTTAAAAGCACTAAAATTCATAATTTATCACTATTAATTATTTTGATTAAAAAAGTTGTTTTTAATTAAAATTTAGTAATTTTCACTATTCATCAAAATATGAAAGTTATCCGAAAAGTACCAAAATTTCACCTTAGGCTAAATTAGATATTCCGAATCCAAAAATGAAGTCCATTTTGAAATATAATATATATATAATTTTAAAAAGTAGGTATTACTATTCATAACGGCTAGTTTGATCGATTGTGGTGTGTGTTAAAACTCGAAGTTGCGTACAACACACGCTACTATTTTATTCAAAGGAAAGCATACCGTGGATGTTTGGGATGTTTCATTTTAAAATTTTTTTGATGTCTCCATTTAGTCAAAAAGTTTAAAATATTGTATTTAAAAAGTTTTCACTATTAAAAGTTGATAAAAGTGCAATACTGAAAATGAATCTGTTCTTGCATTATGACTAAGAAACTCATAATATGGATTTTAAAATTATAAGGATTATATAAAGTTTAAAATTTAGTTAATACTATTCATGACCTCTTTTGATGGCTTTTTTTTTGTAAGTCAAGCTGCGATTGAACTTGGTGTTGCGTGTAGTGCAAGTTATTGAATTATTTTGAAGAAATAACACACTATGAAATCTTGGGGTGTTACATTCTCCCCTCCTTCAATAAATTGCGTCCTCGCAATTTGAAATTGTTCTTCGAAAATAAAAGGTTGAAAATAGAAAATATATTTGTGGGAAAACCCACATCGGAAATTGGGTCACTAAAATTTAGTCTTAATATTAGGAAAAGTGAAATGAAAGGGTCACCATCGAATTATGATCTCGATTAAGAGAACATTGGTGGTAATTAGAGACATATAATTGGAGGAAAAACGTAAATATTTATAGGTAGTGATTGAGGTCATCAATCACAAACAAGTATAAAATTGAGGTCCTTAAACTCATCAATCTATGATGATTTGAAGTACCATTGGTTCAACAAAATATAGGGTATTGGGATAACACATTTATGACGTTTCAAAATATCTAAGTTGAAATCCCACATCGAAAAATGAATTAATGAGGCCTCTATTTAAAATAAAGAGTGGAAAGTATGAAGATTAACAAAAATAACACATACTAGGGTTTCATGTAGGAAAATATGGATATGGAAGAGAAATCTAACCATCAATTATCTGATGGAGAGTGGTAGAGAACATGGCTATGAAAAGGCCAACAATCCCAAAGCCATAAATTAGTGACGATTTAAGGTATCATCTAGGACAAAATTTTTGTTCTAAGTTTCTTTTATTAATGTTGAATAATTTATTTATGAGATTGTCTAAGATTATAAGGATATATACATACTTTATAATTAGTGTTTTATCCATTAATAAATTTCTACCAGAAACTCATTTTTCACTCTAAAAGATAATAGAAAGTAAAAAATTCTATTTACACTATTCATATAGGGTTCCAATATAAACGAATTTATAATTCATCTACAAAGTCTTTTAATAAAAACTACATTATTTAATCCAGGACATCTCTTGGGCCAGTGGTAGGTGATACACCCTTGTCGCCCTTCGGTTGCGGGTTCAAGTCTCGCGGCCTTGCCGGACGCGATGGGTTGCCGCCCGACCTCCGGGTTGTCCTTTTATGGAAATCCAAAATAATCCAAACTAGAACTATCCAAAATACTTCTGTCCAAACTCACAGTCCAACATTTATAAGGAAGGTAAACATAATGTAGATCTTTTTACCCCATAATAGCATATGAATACCTTTATCATGTATTCTTTTAATAAACTGAAACATCCTGAATTACCATATTCCTTATTGATTACATTCATGCTCCCTTATTCCATATAGAATGCTGGATATACTTCATCAATCCAAAAATGTTTTAAACCCCAACGATGATGGAATATACAAATCATTAATCAGCTTCAAGGTATTCAAGAATATCCAATATAATTTATCCAAATAAATCATGTATTATTCTAAAATCACTACCTGAGTATTAGAACCATATTATGGTTTATCTTTCTCTCAACCATATATTTTCCAAAAATTTAACCTCATATTGAGTCACTTTTCATTGTTCTACACAATATCATGTCCTTAATGAAATAGTACTGCAGTACAATCCTTATATACTCCATTAATATTATAACAAGTACATTGTTAATACAACACTCAATTGACATAATCATCATAAGAACTCTAATCATTCCTCTTCATATGTGGTAGTATCATAACTTGATTATTATCCAATAACATCATTTGCGGCATAGTCTAATGACTGGGACATAGGTTCGCGTAGTGTCCAAACTCCTTTCAAATGAAGCATTGTACATTTGAAACCATTTTCTTACCCTTGCAGTCACGTACTTTGTGCCCTTTTCCTCCACACTTATAACAAAATCCCATTCCTTTCAGGCAAGTTCCAGGGTGTTTCTTTCCACAATTACCACATATGGGAAAATTATTCTTTTCCCTCTTCCCTTTATCCATCTTTCTCTCTTCCGTCCTTTTCTTCTCTTGCTTCCCTTCAAAGCCATTGGACTCAGTAAACTCTTTACTTATCTTATCAACACATGATATTATTTCTTCATATGATGATAATACATGGGAGACTATTTCTCTTATAAATTCTAGCTTAAGACCATGAAAGATATGATCCTTCCTTCTCTTTGGATCATGTGCATTTCTGGAGTTCTCATTCCTTCTACAGGGCACCATTTCTAAACAATGGCATACACTAGATCAGTTTATGAATCAAAATACATAATCCCATACTTATAAAACACTTAACATAAATTGAACTATTTATGGATATAATCCATAATCATAAAAATGTCTCCTTTGAGGATGTATATACTCATAAACCCTTCATAATGGTTTGTAATGAAAATGAGAATTATCTTAAGCATATCCCCCGGGAGTGTCATAACCAAGAGTGCAGCAAGGCCCGTTGTCGTGCACCAGTTCCCGTTCGAGTCTAGCTCAATGCGGTGTTTTCGGGTTTTACCCCTAGAAACATCAGTGCCAGAGCTGCCTCTACCTGCTCGTATCCAGACAGGGATGTATTGCTCAGAAAACTCACAAAATCACTACAATACCAAAATTCTAGGAAGTTCTTCTATACTAGTCCTCAAAGTTCATCTTAGGTCTATGTGCTCTAATCAAAGTTTATCTAAATCTAGCTTCCAAGGTTTGTACTAAACTTCCTCTGATACCAACTGTAACGCCCCGACCCTAGTTACCCAGAGTCGGTGCATTATTACATAACATTGGCATGATCACAAGAAAGATCAAATCTCGAAATACCGATTGGTTTAGTAGCCTTGGAAACACTAGATATATTCATAAGTTTTACATTACATCATAAAACGAAAAACTACTACAACAACATATTTTCTCCATAATCCACACTCATATCCCCACATAATATCCCTGCAGGTCATTCATTACTTACTTCTTCACTTCCTGGGAAAAATAAAACATATAAAAGGGGTGAGATCAAATGCCCAATAAGGATAACAATATAGCGGAAACTTTCATAAATAAGAATAAACATTTAAGGAAATGTATAACTAAAACAAAAGCCTTTCAAACATGAACTTTCAACATGGTATGGCATAAATAAAATGAAATAATGCCATTTACTTATTGACATGGATATTCTACTAATCGAATAATCACATGCAAAAATCAATGACCACTTTCATAATGTTGGAATGCATAATGCCAGACTATCATAACCACATAGTCAAGGCCTCGTGCCAAGACTACAAATAATATTTTGTCAAGGCCTTGTGCTAAGACACTAGTTTGTCTCATGAGACCTACTGATGCATCGAGGAGCTATAGCGGGCTCCACCTGTCACTTATTAAGTCCAATGTATTCCTCATATGAATAGGTTTAAACATAAAATAAACATTCGTATTAAAACTAGCACATGAAATGTCAATACTTTAACCACAAACCATGAATGGTATAAAAATAGAACATCCACAGTCAAACATAAATCATTTGATAAAATATGGAAGATTTTATTGTATCACATTAACCTCAATCATGAATAATGAAGGATGTTGACATAGATGAAAATAATCATCAAAACTATTTGAGGGAAATATCCCCCTTTTCTTGAAATCATTTAAAAGTCACACTATTTGTCAAGAAGCCATTTAAAATAGATTTTTTTTAATCAAAGTGTCCCATAACACTTTGACACTTTTAAAAGGAGTTTTAATTTTAAAACTTTAATTTCCATATAAATAAATCCTTAAAACCATTTTTAAAACATGGACATTAATGAGCAAGATATAGAAGAATAAGTCTTTAAAACATTTTAAAATGGTATTTTGGTTAGAGATTCTAACCAAAAGAGAGACACTTGAATACAAATATTTGAGGTAATCAAAAATTTGTAATATCATGAGAATAAAGGGATTCATGATATTCTATGTCAAAGTACATTATATACACCACATAAAAGTGATTTGGTGTATATCAACAAAGAAGTCTCAGTTGAATGTAAATTGAGATGAAATCTCTCATAAAGGCCGTATCCCTAGGTTAAGGATAAATCAACGACATAATTATGTGTGACAAAAATATAAATACACTAAATATGATTGAATATTCAGTGTAAAAAAATCAAAGGATATTCACACATATTCTTGTAGAAACAACACCAACGAATTGGATGTTTAACTCAACAAATGGTGAAAGAGTTAAAATTACTCTTATCAAATTCATATTAATGACTTGAGAATTATCAATGGAGTGATTATGTGTATAAAAAGTATATCCACAGGAAGGGGAGTGGAAATTATGACATAATCAAATGAATAGTGATTCCACACATAATCTTGGAGTAACATAATCAATGAAATATTCGTAAAGCCGAATGAGTGGAAATTGAAATCTCAAATTCCCTTATCTATTTGGTCCATTAATGATGAACCTATCATGATATAAGTCTCTTGGCTGAACCTTATATTTTTAGGAATTTAATATCAATTAATAATATAATATTTGTTTTAAGAACTCTTTTATGTCAATTTTGACACTATTCAAATGTTGATTTTTGTGAAAATCATAACAGATTTATTACTTAGAAAAAAGTCATTTAAATAAATCCTAATATATCATATTATCCTAGAAAATTAGTTTAATTCATTAAAAGTTTCATATTATATTTATTTGGGTATTTATAATATCAATTATTTTAATTTTTCACTATTATAGTAATTACTGCATCATCATTGTGTCATAAATAAAATAACTTATTTTATGTCTAAAAATTATAAATAAAATAAAATTATGTAGGAAATCTTTTTATCTTTCTAATGAATATTTATAATCTAAAATCCAACATATATAACCCTATGTAAAAATTGTTTTGCTAAAAGATATATGCTTGTGTCATTTTTGTATTCATTTTAACTTAATTAAAATAAAGTGTCATTATCACTTACAAGTGGATACATGGGGTCCCAAAATCGACCCAAAGATGCCCATGGTCGACCATGTATCATCCAATAGGGTTAAGACACGTTTTAGGGTAATTCAGTATTGTTATAATATTATTTTTTATCCCTTATTTACCGGATTTACCCTTAACCATGGTAAATAAAATATTTACCGCAGTAATTATTCAAAATGTCTAAAAATAAAAGTTACCTATTTACACAATTTGAACATCCTGATTACAAATATGGAATCCATTTTCCTAAATTCAAAACACAGAAGTGGCAGAAATTAATTTAAAATTAATTTCTGCTGTCAAAACAAAAAACGTGTTTTTAAGAGATGATAACTATCAAAAGATTGACACTTGTTTATGTTCGGTTTAATTGTAAAATTATGTCCAATGACCAAAATTATATTAAATGGTAAAAATATATTCTAAATATACTTTAAAATCACTCAAATTAATAATTTATCACTATTAAATAGTTTTGATTAAAAAAGTTGTTTTTAATTAAAATTTAGTAATTTTCACTATTCATCAAAATATGAAAGTTATCTGAAAAGTACCAAAATTTCACCTTAGGCTAAATTAGATATTACGAATCCAAAAATGAAGTCCATTTTGAAATATAAAATATATATAATTTTAAAAAGTAGGTATTACTATTCATAACGGCTAGTTTGATCGGTTGTGGTGTGTGTTAAAACTCGAAGTTGCGTACAACACACGCTACTGATTTATTCAAAGGAAAGCATACCGTGGAAGTTTGGAATGTTTCATTTTAAAATATTTTTGATGTCTCCATTTAGTCAAAAAGTTTAAAATATTGTATTTAAAAAGTTTTCACTATTAAAAGTTGATAAAAGTGCAATACTGAAAATGAATCTGTTCTTGCATTATGACTAAGAAACTCATAATATGGATTCTAAAATTATAAGGATTATATAAAGTTTAAAATTTAGTTAATACTATTCATGACCACTTTTAATGGCTTTTTTTTGTAAGTCAAGGTGTGATTGAACTCAGTGTTGCGTGTAGTGCAAGTTATTGAATTATTTTGAAGAAATAACACACTATGAAATCATGGGGTGTTACACTTTCTATATTATAAAAACTTGTTTGCACAAGTAAATTTAATGAATAATCTATCAAGGAAGAAATCAAAAATTAGTCATAAAATCAATTAAATTAATAATGAAATATCTAAAAAACATTTCATACATAATTATCCTTAAAATATAAATACAATATGCCCAAAAATTTAAAATTTTAGATTATAATGACTTTTCCACATATTCTTTTGATGTAAAATTACATTTATCTTTAAACAACATCATTTACTCAAAAAGTGACAATCCAAATATTTATATTCCCGAATCATATATTTTTCATATTATACTAATGATTTCCATATATAATAAAAATGAAAATAATACCTAAAATTAGTATATACATCAAAAAGTTAGCTAAATGTGTTTACATCAATTAATACCAACCAATTTGACAAAAAATAAAATTATGTCGAACAATATATGTTTAACTTAGTTTTATATTATTCTAAATATATTTAGATACTTCAAAAGTAACATTAACAAACTAATCGTAATTTTTTTATCATTATCATGGTTGTACGTATAAAATATATATTACAAAACTTTAATCAACTATTTGGAAACTAATTGATAAATAAATAACCATTAGATATTTTTTATGATAAATATTATCAATACCATATATTTTTATCCAATGTTTTATAATTTTATTACTAAAAATGTTCATAGTAGATCATTCTTATGTGTTTCATGAACCAAAATCTTTTATTAAAAACCAAAAACTACCTCCTAAAATTTGATTAATGGCCATGTAATATAGTATCATAATACCAAATATTTTATCAATTCTTTGTAAAATATGATTATAAATAATCATAATAAAGAATTAAATAAAATACCACTATATTTTAACTCTAAAAATTAATATAAATACAAGTCAATAATTTACCATCATTTATTAATGTTTCACTAAGATGTTCATGATTTTTTCTAAATATGTATTGTAATAAAAAATTTAAATCATTTTTATAAGTTTCATCATTCTCAACCCATTCATGTTCCCTTCTTTAATAATAAGAAAAATTGGAGTCTAAACATTTATATTTCATTTATGGTTTCATGGACCCTTCCACCAAAAGTATACCCCACCTAGGATGACAATGGAGGAATAGAGATAGTGACTACTGGGGTCCCACCTCCATTATGCCATGGGATAGAAACTAGAAACAAATGTATAATAATAATTCAATTGGAGGAATTACCCTCTATGAGAACATGAGAAAGAGAGAGATATGTAGGATGCATCGAAAACACCTACTCCAACACACACACACACACACACACACACATATATATATATATATATGTCTGTTTGTGTGTATATTAACAAATTCAAAGTATTTATGGTTAATCCTTATGCTTTTAGTATTGTTCCTAATCTCCAACCTATTCCAAATAACCAGAGAAATAGTTTATATTTAGCTTGGATGAGAATAAATATATACTCAGTAGGATATTCCTAGAGCCTCTCATGAAAAAATGAAATATTTAATGCTAAATTAAAATGAAAAAAACGTTAAGCAAACTCATCCTCTATATATGTATACTATTTTCCCAGCATCACCATGGATAATTGTGACCATGTATCAAATACCAAAGAGAATATATCATATAAAAAAACCTCAATTGTACCTTTATCCTACTTTCCCATTGGTGTGTTCCTCTACCCCAATGTCGCACGTCTCAATCTATATCTCTACAAAATTGGCAAGGATAATTAAATTATCAAAATTAATCACAACTAGAATATCATGTATCACATCATCATATCATCCATTCTCAAATACCCATATATTGTAACCAGGTAGTTTATTTGAGCCACAACAACACATATAATGTGTTTTATACATCAAGAAATATACCCCATTCCATTATAATTCTTATACTGATTACGTTCCTCTAATAATCACCTCATATACATTTCATGCCTATAATAGTCATTTGGATACTCTATCAGAAAATATTTTTGTGTGAATATCCACATTCCACCACATCCCTTTACAAACATGTTGGGGAAACTAACTATTAGGTGAACCAGCACAAGTAACTACCACTTGATGCGAGTGGTCCATATGGGTAGTCATCCATCAATATTCTAATTTGAATGTTCGGGAAAATACCCTCCTAGAGATTATTGGGAGTAGTATTCCCTAATTTCTTTTGGTGGGGAAGTTTACAAAATCACAAAATATACTAGATATAATAGATCTCATAACCATTCTATGGCCACAATATAGTCTTAGAATCAACTGTAACTAACATCTCTTGAAAACCCAAATTCCACAAATAAGACCATATATCCTATAACAATACATTAATTAAAACAGATATCTGAAATTCTTAATTTTTTATTCAATTCCGTATATTAATAAATTCATTATCCATTAATTATCCATTAATATTATTCATCATTACATTGAAATAATAATAATAGAATTGTCATCGAGCTCTATGAATAATCTTAACCAAGTCCACAATGTCTCCAATATTAATATATTTTTATTGTTTTAATTCCATAATCACCAACCTAATGGTTTATTATTTATTTATTTATTATTTGTACCATTTCATAAATGGGTTAATACTGAAAAAATGTAATAAGAAACCATCAATGAGGAACATGGAACTAATCACATCCAACCACCTCATGGATTGAGGAATATAATGAAGATAAAATAATATAGGTGGCCATGTACCATTAAAGAGGTTAAAAAGAAACCATTCAATCTCTCAGCATTACAATAATGGGTAGGCCCTGGTTAAACCCATTCCACAATTTTTTGTGTCATCCCCAAAACACACATATGTATCCTAATGCATCTTTCCATAATAGTTTTCAACTACTACCTCATAATACTAACCTCCCCACCAGAATCACATCATCCAGCCAAGGATCACATCAATTCTCGATCTCACCATTGTATTTCACATTATCCATATCAGCATCGACCATCCAATGTTCACTTCACATCTAGACCTTCTCACTATAGATCACAATATCAACCCCAGAATCATTCATATAAAACTCCTAGAAAAAACATTAGAATGAATAAAAAATAATAATTAATATGTAAACTTTCCCCTCAAAACAATTCATTCAAACTTGAAGCATAAACAGGATCTTAGGTCTACAACTCATGGCACTACGCCTTTCTATAAATATGGGAATCATTGGCCATATAAAATTATATTTGTAAAAAAAATTATATATTAAAACATGAATGAACTAATATATTAATCATAGGTTTCATCTTCAATAAACATAAGGTATCAAACTATAACAAGATAATAAGGGAAAGCCATGTTTTTTCCATTTATTCTGATTTCAAAAAATATATCGAAGTACCTTTATCAATTAATTTTTTTATCTATTAGAATTATTATGTGTCTTGTACATTAATAATTTTCAACATCTTAATGAATAGCCAATTCAATTAAACATTCATACTATCATCTATATGGACAATCTAAAATAAAGAAAAATTCATAGTGAAAATGTGTCCTTTTTAAATTTCTAAACCTAATTCCTTAATAATTAATACCAACATTAAATTCATTATAAAATTCATCATTCTACTCCACAGAAAAAAATTATAAAAAATCATATCTTAGATATCACACTATATATAAAATAATGAGGCAACCTGTAATCATGGTAAAAATCATCTCAACATGAAATTTCTATACAATTCTTATTTATCCTAATAAATTCTCTTTAGGTCAATAAAAATGATATCAAAAGGGATATACCATGCTAAATTTATGATTCAATGTAAATAAATATAGATGAGAAGAATCCCCTTACTAATAGTAATCAACATTCATTCCAAAGAATGGACCAAAATAACATATCATGACCATCTCTCTCATAATAAGCTGCTTCCATCCCTAGAATTCATAACATAAAAACACAAAAAAAAAAAGAAAATTACACTAGAAACATGTTAAATATTCCTTCATACCATTTCATGGAGAAACATGATGAATCTAATTTGTGTTCCATAATAAAATAGGTAGAACATATATCGTACCACCACTGATTAAAAAAGGGAATCCATGGATCGATCCCCGTTGATGGAATCCCAATATGGAATCCCAATATGAGAAAATGTAATTTTTTTTGGACAATACCCATGGTTCTACAACCATTAAATTCATGAAAAATTGGGCATTTAAGTGGCATGTAACCCTTACACGTTGTGTAAATGTTGGGTTTTAGATCACATTTAAAATCACATCACCTTGAATAATGTCTCCCAGAATAAATACACATTGTTTAAACCCCCATGAGACATCCTCAATAAATACTAAAACTCAAGTACATGGGATGTAATTATTACATGGTGTTTAATCGCCATGCTTCCATAATTTAATATTCAAACCCCTTCAGACTCACTACATGCGTCTGTTGAGGACCACAATCATTAGAAACATGAAAATGTCCCATATACATGTATATATTCGCATAAATTAAATAAATATCAAATAATTGTCTTCCTCAACAATCAAAACCATCCTAAAAATAAATCTAAAGGGGTTATCCAAATGGCCACCATGAAATATACCTCTGAACGATGTCACCATATTTGGAGGTCAAACACCTCATAATGTGAACAACATGAAACAAAACAATAACAAAAACAAAATCATAAACACTCTCTTGTGGTATATTACTCTAAAATTAATGAATATTCATTATAATAAATAAGTGGAATCCATATCATAATCCAGAATAGTCAATATCCATAATAGAAAAATGTTATAAGTGATTTGATGTTCATAAAAATTATCAAGGTACTGAGAGTCCATATACCACTCACATTCCAATATACTATCCTATTTTCTATATTTCTACTAGAAGACAAAAACTAAGGTAATAGCACACCAATTAATCACCTTTTTCAGGAAGTCATAGATCTCCACATGCCTCTCCTCGATGCTCATATCATCGCCAACATTGATCCCATGACAATCGATGACATCAGAGTCATTATTAATATAATATAATGTTGAGGCATGTGAAAACATATTTTATCTATATCGTATGAGTGGAGGTGTTACCCAATACACCACAACTCCAACATGAAGAAATAAATATAAGGGCCCAAATAAATCAGTGACAAATCTTACTCCCACAACCAAACCTTCACTACCCCTGACGAGTCCCCTTCTAGAATAAATGATATCTAACATCAAACAAAATAGGTCACATAATATGCAAATTATAGGATTTTTCATTATCTTAGATTTTCTTCATTATTTATAACATACTAAAACCATCTTTCTCATATTTTGTACCATTTTTGGCTCAAAATTGTTGAGTCATTCACCTCCTTCAAACAAAATGTTTAACAAAAAATTCATTCATAAAAATATTAAAATTTTATGATAATACTTACTATGTGAAATATATTATTGAATGATATAAATACTATGATATGATGCCTCATCCAAGAACCAAATATATCTAAGAAAATGACTGTAAGATGTCTTCAAGAGTGTAAATGTTCCAATATGTCGGATTGTCTGTCTGTAGATTAAATTTAGTTCTATGTCAAAATTGATATCCAAATGAATTATGGATACCTATCCTATCATATATGTAAAACTAGGATCCCATTTAGATATAACCATCATTGTGACTCTATGGAGTGTCACCACCTCTTATAGATACTTCTTATATAAAACCTCTATTGAACTTGACTGCTTGATCACTATAAAGTGATATGGTTTTATTAAAATGTCCATTATCATCTATATAAAATAATTGCCCCCATAAAATCATAGTAATAAAATTATCAACATCTATTTACATGTAATTTTAATTCTAATAGGTATCATCTATCTATATGAGAAATCCACATGGAGCACGGTTCTCGGCCTTCATTTTCTAGAAAATTGGACATCGACAAACAGACTCTGAAACCTCTGGCTTCAACCCAAAACAAAAAAATGGCCTATAAATGATCAATAAAAAAAATTTATTATAGAATATACCACCAATGTTTTTATATAAATCACATATAAAATATCTTGCATCGCCTCTACATAAAATATGATTCACTGAAACAATTCCTGATATTGTCAATCCTTAGAGCTACCATAAGGGTAATCACCAAATATAACTAAACCTACCTGTATATGTCCCTTGGATTCAATAATATGAGACTACTAAAGCTATTAAATCATCATATATAAATTAAAACATCTTCCCCATTATTTCCCATGTATATTTTCTTCACCACGAGTTCTTCCCTAACTCTCTGGGAATCAACAAATTCACCCCCAGCATCAATATGTGCCTTCCTTTTTTAAATTCATCCAAAAATTTCCTTTATCCTATAATATATGAAATCATGAATTCATAATCCTACACGAATTATATCCACAAATATAGAATAAACATTTATGTCATGTTGGGAAAAGACAATCCTCATACACTTATGATTTGTAAAATCAAAAAAAAATATCACCGTTGATGTAATATTCATGAGAATTAAAAGAAAACAAAACTTACACCAAATCAAGTTCATTAGAGAAATAGTTATGATCATGAGGATACAAAATTATTGAACCATAATAAACTACTATTATATACTACATCATAACACATCCCAATCAATGTCATGAATCATTATAGGAAATATCAAACAATGATCCCTCTACTGGAATAAATGATATCATAACAAAAATTATCATTAGTTAAGAAAATGATATCTAAAACTTGTTAGTGTAAAATAATTCACTATCCTTCTAGGTTATGGAAGTAATAGGAGTCACAACCTAAGAGAAATAAAATTACGAACCACACATAATATGTTGAAGGACCAAAGAAACATCTTATCTCTTCCACAATCTTGGAGGATTCCCAAGAAATAATATAAAATATATCTGAGGGATCAAAAAAATCCATGATGGGACAAGCCATTCCCAATGATACTTTCTTCATTGGACCACAAATCACACTTCGAAAATGTCACGAACAACTGCTCATTTGGATGATCTTCTTAATGGTGTGTAGTTTCTCTATATGGCCATCCTAGGATTGGAAGTATAAATAGATATCATCAATGAAAAAAACAATGAAATTATCATGGTAAAATCTAAGCACTATGTTCATC
Source organism: Viscum album (assembly GCA_963277665.1). Classification (NCBI taxonomy): domain Eukaryota; kingdom Viridiplantae; phylum Streptophyta; class Magnoliopsida; order Santalales; family Viscaceae; genus Viscum; species Viscum album. The sequence continues at coordinate 1,702,199,682 of OY728138.1, read as the reverse complement.
ATCCCCATAACCATGATTAGTGATTTTTTCACATTGAATGGAATCTCAATGTACTCATAATTTCCATGATGAAAATGGAATGATGTATTTGGAATATCCTTATCACTAAACTTTATCAGATGATATCCTGGACAGAGATAAATCTTTGAGAACTGTCATGATCATTATATATTAATTATTAAATTACCAATTTGTATACATAGAAAACAATTATTAAATGTATATTTTATTAAGAAATTATAATCGACACAATGACACAATCTTCCATCACCCTACTTCACAAACAAAACTAGTGCACAACAACGTGACAAAATTAATTAAAGAAACAATGTTGTATCAGATCAACAAGATATAATCACTTATTTTGTAACTCAAAATTTTATATAATATACAAAGATATTGAGATAAGAGACACACATGGATTTAACTGAATCACAAACTCAATCTCCCTTCAATGGTGTAATGCTACATCCCCCTCTAGAAAAAAACCTTGGTAGTCTTACAGAAACCTCAAATACACTAACTTCTAAAACACCTAAAAACTTAGCATCAACTCAACCATAAAATATTACAAGGGTGAAACACACCTCCTCCCCACCCTAGAGTCTCAGTCACCATCAAACACTACTAAATCTAGGTCATCATCATAAAAAATTCAATGCCTCCTGAATCAATCCCTCATACCCTTCCCCGAAAACAACCATCATATTTCAAAGATGATTACATATGTAAGTATCTGTAAAAAAAGTAAATATATCTAATATAATATATTCCCCATAAAATTTGAATATTATTTACATTCTTCATACAATCCATGTCAAAATATAACTTGCGTAGTAAAATCTAGTGGAATTTGAAGGATCTCTACTACAATTCCAAATGCATGTATGAGGGTGGGTGATATAAAGGAGTGATTTTTATATAAATTAATCATATCATGCAAACATTTCAGAAATAATAAAAGGGTATGAAAAATGATTTTTGGCTCCCTTAGTGATGGAAATGCTATTGAATGGAGATAACCATAACCTCTACTATAGCCTATCTGACCTAAATAATGATTGCCTCTAGGGTTTTACTCCACTATCACTTAAATATCATATTTTTTGATCATATAATTTATCACCCTACTACTATATCCTCAATTGAAACTTCCTCAAAATAGAAACAAGAAATGGAACACATATCACTAGGTGAATGATTATAATGTTCGGAGACAATTTCAACTAATTACCCCAACCTTAATAAAAAAATATATTTTAATAAAATTTTGTTGTTATGAAAGATTTTTTACATAGATAAATGATATGATGAGGGGCAGGGGACAAACCCAAGCTGAAAAAATTATCTTCTTTCCAGAATAATGTGAACCTTGAGCCACAACTCTTCTTCATGAGGAATCATTTCTAGTCCCATATTTTTTATAAGTTTCATATCATTCTAAAGATATTATTATTTTATTTCAATCATAAATAATAATAAAATATATACCATGTATAGTTATTTCATGTGTCTTTGGATTTTGGTATACATAAAACTGAAAACATAGAACCAAATTAAAAACTTAATTTATTTATTGTTCTTAATGGTTTCTTAAAATCCTTTGGGCCCTTGAATCTTCATATGATAACTGAGGGAATACATGAATAATAGGATGATCTAAAAATCCTTTTATGGTTATAATCATATGAATAAATCATATCACATGGGTTATAAGGGAGTATATGATGACATAAAATGGTATGAAACATGAATAATCATATTAAATCCAAACATAGAGAACCTTGGATCATGTAATCATGGAATCATAAAAATTTAGAAAAATATACAACATTAAATAAGATTGAGTAAAGAAACCCACTAAGACCATTTCACATGTATTATCACAAGTCAAGGATAACCAACAATAACATTTATTACGTAGGATCCTGAGTCAACACTAACCAACAATACCTTAAACATGGTGGATAATGAGTCAAGGATAATTGTCATGATCATCACATATGAAATATCATGAGAAAAAATATTAACTATTGAATTCGATCTCTATCTAGGAGGAATCATCATAAAATATTCTTGAAGCGGTGTTCCACATGATGAATCAAGCATAAGGGTTTCCCATGGAAGGAACTGGTTATCATAATCATATCATAAGGCATAAAATGGGTATTTCATAATGGTGTTTAAAAAAATGGATTTTTATCTTAATTGGGCATAAATAAAGGAATCTAGGCATAGCTCATGATATGTGATGTGAAAATGATGTGAAAATATGTTAAATGGGTATTTAATATACATTATAAATTACACATTTTAGTACAGTTTAAGAAATTTTTTTAATATTATTTAAACTGGAAAATGTATAATCTTGTATGTAATTAAATAAATGAATTGGCATGTATTTTCATGATAAAATGAGTTATTTTATAATAATAATGGTGTATTAAAATATTTTAATGATTTTACATGAATATGTGTAAGTTCTTGAGAAGTTACCTTTAATAGGGATTGTATATCGAGAGGGATTAGATAGGGGAATTAATAAAACATGTATTTACACATCAAAGAAAGAAAATTTTGAATTTGGTCAATATATTTGGAATATAAAAATAGAATATATGAGGAGTAAATATTTAGAATAAATAATTACATTGGGTTAATGAGAGATAATGCATTGCCCGATGCAGAAATGGGGCTTCAAAAAGAATCCCTTACCTAATGTCATGAACTATTTTTCACATTATATTAATGTCGAAGATAATTTAATTAGATCAATAAATTTTTTAATTAATAAAATTTTCTACAATTAGTTTATTTATTATAATATAAATAAGTAAAATTATGATGTTCTTAATGAGTTATGATATTCAATTTTGTTATTCGAGGGTGTTCATTTCCATAGTTTTCAAGATTGGTTCACATGTATACATATAAGAAATATCATTTAAAATGAAATCCATTGTCCATAATTTAAATTATATTTTATTAATGAAAATATAAAATATTAAATCGATTACTATATCAATTTTTACATATGTGTTATTCATTAGATAAAAAATTAAATATAACCATTTATATTATTTTTGCATTTTTTCGACCATGGCGAACTAGTTTAATTTTAATAATTAGTACTATTTATGTGTAATAGTTCTATTAAATTAAATAAAATTTAAATAATTTATTAAAATATTTCTTTAGGATAATTTTTTTATTATAAGCCTTGTAGGCATTAATGAAAATTGATAAATCATTTTCCTAGAATGCGATAAATCCCAGTCGATGTTTTCATTTTTTGAACAGAACCAGTGGGTAAGATAATCCATGAAGGGTTATGACATTATCAAAATTAAATTATAGTATATAAAATATATTGGATTTATCATTTCACTTGGAAATGGGGATATGAAGAGTGAAAAATAATATAAAACAAATGAAAAAAATAAATTGATGAAATATGAAGAGGTATTTACCTCTTCAATTCTCCTCCTTGAGAACCAACTTCGGGAAATTATGTTTGGTCTTTTGTTAAGACCAAAGGAACATGGATGTGGGGGAGATAAATTGGAAGTGTAATGGTCATAATTTGGACATGATTCAATGATTTAGAGGTGTGAGGAAATGTGGTGTTGAGGGGTGGTTTTTATAGTAGAGGAGAGGGGTATTTTTTGATCGTTTTGTACATTTGATTTTTATTCTCAATCATTAATAAGAGTTATTTTGATTACCATGACTAGATACATTAAATAGAGAAAGAGGTTTCCAGATTATGTTTTTTATATCCATAATAACTTGAGAAATAGTCTATTTAACTTATAATGTTATATGTTGTAAATTATAACATTTCACTATTCTAAAAAATTCTACTATTTTACAAGAATCCAAAATTTTAACCTAATAATTATTAACACTTATAAAAAAAATATTAACTATATTTTATAGAAATAATTTTCTATATATGATAAATTTTATATTTAATTAAAATACTAATTTTTTAAAATATTTATTGATTTTAAAATTAGAACTGATTTTATAACACTTAAAAATCATGTAATGTCCCATAAAATTATCTTATAATCAAATGGAGAAAATATAAATTTAAAAATCTAAAATAATGAAATTAATTCTTTAATCATTATATTACTTTTTAAACTGTAAATAAATATATATTTTTGATAAAAAACCAATACTTAGATTATAATTTTTAAATATTGAATTTCAGTATAAAATGATACAGATATAACATATTTTCATTTATAAGATACCTAATATATATATACATTCACAAGTAAGGATACTATTCTATTATCCATATTACTATTCGTAATGGTCACATTACTATTCCATTAGTTTAGGATAATTAAATTCTGTAAATTATTTCATCAATTATTATGTTATAAAGATTGTACTATATTCTATAATTGATTTTATGTGATTTATTGTACATGACATTATTATAAAAAGGAAAATTTTGTTGATAAATTCTTATTCATTACATTTTCCACCTTTATGAAAATTTTCCCTCAATGTTTCATTTTAAAAAATAAGGGGAAATCTAGTGACTATATTTCATCCATCATTTCCCATGTTTCCTCTTCATGTATGTGGTTTCACCGTAGTACATTGACCAGGTGAGTGCTCTTGATGCATAGAACATTATCTCTCTGATACAAGATCTTTACTTACTACCCCTCATAAGAGAGATAATTTTACAACTATACAACCTCTAAATTCAGAACATGTGAGATATCATGTATTAACACTTTGAGCGGGATAAATGGAATACATCATGTTCTTGAGACACTATTGGTGGATGTTCTAGTTGTAGGCCACATCTACAACATGATTAGGAATCCCAGATGTGCCAATGTACCTAGGACTTCACTAAATTTATTCACAAGTCTCATGATCCTCATACATAGAGATATAAGGAGGAATACCATGTCTCCAAGCATATACTCTAGGTCCCCTTGATGATTCTGAACATAAAACTTCTCTAAACTATAGGTTTCCATGATGTTTTTCCGAATCGGTTTCGCATTTTCTACCAGTTCTTCATCCATTTCAGGTCTTATTATTTTATGTTAAAAAAATTCATCCCAGTACTCTAGGGTTATCCATATTTTCCATAAAAGTTATTCATGTAGAGCCATTTGGATGCTCAAGTAAAAAAATTTTTTGTAGTAAAACTCAACATGAGGATGGTGTTGGGCCCATCCTCTCTTAAATAACATATAACACGCTATCAACATGACTTATAGTGTTAGAATATTATAATCAGATTGGGAAACACTTTGAGGAAGATTGGTCGTTATGAATTTTAGCTATGTATTTAGAGAATTTTAGAGAATTTTCTAATACATGGTGAAAAATATCGAATCTCAATTGGAAACAATAGATAATGGTACTCTATGATTAATTTCATATTCTTTTATGTGTATCCCTGAAATTAGATCCCATAAGAAGTCATATTAAATTAAGATAAAGTGATTAATCATTATAAGATGATAAAAACAACCCATATATCATTATTTACTATGGATGTCTTTGTATGTTTGGTGAAAGTTACATGGTGATATATTCCCATTACCATGTTGGAATGGGTAGTGTTTTCATCATCCCCTTATATTTTTTTCATCCTTAACTTGATGAAATACTACACTTTTTTGAATACTCAATTATATATTTCTTTTTATGGTCATATGAATAGTTTTCTTAAATACTTTGGCATATCTTTGTTATCAAATAATGTATAGAGAAGATCAATCTATGAGAATAATTCAAAAGCCATCTCTTTTACTATAGATTTTATACTACAAATTATATTGAAAAATATCATAAATATTTTTCCATTCCAATTTTGAACTTAGAGTTCTTACCCGTTCATAAAGATTCAACCTTTTTTGGATTTCCTCATCATTTCTTTGTGCATATATTATATTCTCTATAAGTTACATTTAAGAAATATGCTGAGAACTGATAGATTATGTTCCTTCCATAAGGATAACCTTGTCCATCTTTTGTAGTTATAGAATATTGGATCCTTCTTAATTTATATCATTGATAATGATGTTGGATTCTTTCTACATAGTGCATCTACCACATTATTTACTTTACTATGATTATATTGGATTGAGAAGTAATAATAATTAATGAGTTATAAAAATCTTCAAAATAAAATATTAACATCATTCTATGTGAATATATATTTGAGCATTTTGTGGTCATTATATCTCTACCACTTCTCCCCATAGAGGTAATTCCACCATATGTTCCAGGAAATGATCATAGCTACCAACTATGTATCATGTTACAGATAGTTTTTTTTTATGAATTTACAACTTTTTTGAGGTGTAGGATATAACTTACCGTTTATAATAAGTAAACATACTGATACATCCATTGAAGAATCTTTATACCCCAAAATGAGTTCACCAATTATCGGATGTGTGAGTTCTGGTGTAGTGAAAACCCTATTTTTCAACTCATTGAATCAGTCTTCAGATTCACTAGTCCAAATAAACCTTATTCCCTACTGATTCATCTAGGTTTGTGGGTTTGATAGCCATGGGAATTTATTCACAAATTGTCAGCAATATACTACAAAACCAAGGAAACTATGTATCTCCATTATAGATTCTATTGTGGGACACTCTTTGATTGAATTTTCCATGGTGGGGTCTATATATATTTTATCTCTGGTCATAAAATTCCATAATTATGATACATTCTCTATCCACAACTCACATTTATTGTTTTTTTCTTACTTTTTTTTGAATCATAAAGACTTCAAAACAATATTAAAATTCTCCTCATGTTCCTCATTACTCTCAGTGTATATCATAATATCATAAACGAAGATTACCATAAATATGTAGTAGATATCTCTAAATAATGTATTAATTATTTCATTGTAAATTTATAGATCATTAGTGAGTTAAAAGTGAAACACTATGATCTCATAGGGTCCATAAATCATTCAAATAGTTTTCCTAGGAATATCTTTATTCCTCACCATTAAATAACGATATCCAGAATGAAGGTCCACCTTAAGGAAATAATCGAACCCATATAGTTGGCCAAAGATTTCATTTATCCATGTAAGGGAATAGTTGTTCTTTATAGTTACTTTATTGATCCCATAATAATCAATATAGGGGAGCATTGATCCATACATCATCTTGATGAAGAGGATTGTTGCACCACATGGTGAAGCACTCAAGAGTATAAAACACTTTTCATGCTTCTCTTAAAAATTCATATTTAGTTATTATAGGTGAATGATGTCCATTATATATGGTGTCATAGATATAGGTAGAGATCTTGGAATATGTTCAATTGAGAACTCAAAATCTCATTCAATAGGAAGACAATTCAACTATTCAAGTAACACATCAATGTAGTGCGTCAAAATGGGCATGTATGTGAGCATGATCATGTCCTTTGTCTCAGTCGTTTAAGGTAGATATTCTTGATCAGAAGGTAATAATATCAATAATTGATACAATTATTCTAAAGGAGACTCATCTCCCATTCCAATTTTACATAATTAATGGATACCTAGAGATGTGAAGGGTGATATACCTTTCCCAACATTCAATGATGGATTTTTATAAATATATCAAATACATGCCTAATATAGCATCAATGTCCACTAAAGGAAGTAAAATGATATTTAATGACAGGTTTAGTCAATAAACAATAACCATACATGAGTTATATAATTTTCATGAAATAATCACCCCATTTTTTGTTCTCATTGATAAATCATCTAATATATTTTGATGTTGTGTTTGAATAGTTATTCTAAAGGTGAGTGATATAGATAAATGTATAGAACATGAATCAAATTGTATGTTTCCTATTCATGGATTAAAAAGAAGTATAGCTTAGAATACATCATTTTTAGGGTCCACCTCAATAGTAGTGATATCATATACCATTCCAAGATTCCTTAGAGGACATTGTTGTTGATCGCCTCTAACAACCCTTAGCATAGGGAAATGGTTCTCATAATTATCATGATAATTAAATTTATAAAACTATACTACATGATGATTTTTTATTTGAACCTTCCATTTTCGTTCAATATTAGTTGGATTCTTCATATACGTTTAGTTATTATAATCCACATACCCCATTATTCAACTTTTGGAGTATATTATTATTCCCTTTATATAGTTCCCTTGATTCTTATAATCAAAAAATTAACTTGTGGTATATTAGTTTTTATTTCTATTTTCAGATTTATATTTTCATCCTAAAATATTAAACTCTATTTTCATGATTTTATCTTCAACCCAATTACACCACAGAGATTATTAAATATCAATTTTTACCTTAAGGTCACAATAGAAAATCTCCCCATAGTAATCCAAGTCTCAAATCCCCAATGCTTTTTGTAGATACTAATTTAGTCCTATAAAGAAGATATCCACCTTTATTTTGGTGTTCATGAAAAATGTGGAGGCATATTTTTCATGCCCTGAAAAGATTTCCTTATAAACCATAATAGAATCAGCTTCTTTCTAATTCAGTAAGAGGATCTCCCCATCCATCTATATCAAGAGGGTTTAGGGAAAAAAAATTTGTTTTATGTTTTTCTGAACTCCTACCAATCAATAGAATTAATTTCCTCCTTGTACATCATGTTTTTGATCAATGTACACCACTATTTAGCTTCCCCCTAAAAATGATGGATCACTAGCACATGTTTCTCTTCTTCTGGTCACTAGAGGAAATGCAATATCTTCTCAATTTAGTTAATTCATTGTTATATTAGAAGTAGATCGTAAGATCCACAAAAAATTAGAGACCATTGTCACATAAAGGATTCGATCAAAACATGATATTTCTTAGGAGAATGAGGGTGTTCCACATGATTCATGTTATTTTTCAAAATTTGATCTAGTATATAATGTATTGTGATCGCATTGGCAACAATTGTTTTAGTTTATTATGGAAATCATCACATTATCTATCACATTGATTGTTGGAATGTGTTCTCTTATTTCTAGACATTAATTTTGGAATGAAATTATAGTTAGAGGGGCATCAAAACATAGATAATTAGAATATAAGAAGGAAAAATTGTGAATTGGGGGATAATCATGTAAATGAAAATCATATCCCAAATTGTGATTCCCTATGTTTCAATATAGGTTATCTATGGTGATAGAATTATCCCCAAGTTTCTTAATAATATTTTCTACTCCTATTCTCAACAAATAACTAGAACATGTTTTGTGAGAAATGATAACTAACACATCCTTTTAAATATATTATTACCTGATTTTATTTATTACTAAACATTAAATAAAAACATAGGATTAAAAATTCCTGTGTCTTTAGAATATAATGTACATAATACTGAAAACAGTGAACAAAAATAAAATCATCTTTTATTTAATCATAATAATAATACCATAACTTCCTTTGAGGCATTAAACATTAATATGATAATATGGGGATTAAAAAAACAAATTGATGAGTTAAAAATAATATTTTGTATATAAGCATAAGAATAAATCATTTAACATGGGTTAAAAGGAATAAAATGATGACATATAAAGGTATGGAACATGAATTAACATATATAATAATAAAATATAGAACATGGGATCATATAATCAGGGAATCATATAAATATGGAAAAACAAATATTATTCCATAATAACATGGCATAGAAAACCTCTAAGACCATTGAACATAGTGGAGCATGCATCACGACTATCCACCAAGACCATTGTGCATGGAGGATCATGAATTACGAGAAACCACAAAGACCATTGCACATGGTGGAGCATGTGTCATGGATGACCGCCATGACCATTTCACATGAATTATCAATAAAATAATGATTTTCCTATGAATTAGGGCACTATCTATGTACACCCATCATAAATATTTCATGAATATACATTCCACATGAGGAATCAGGCATAATGGTTACCCATGGAAAGAATTTGGTATCGTAATCATGTCATAAGGCATAATGAAACGAAATATCATAATGGTGTCCAAGAATCTACTGACATAAACTATATGTGGAATTTATTTTGGGAAATTTTCCATATATAATGATAATTTATGTCAACATTAAGTGAAAACATGTAAAAGGATTGTTTACGAAATTTTTTTGTGGTTTATGGAAAATATAAATGAGCATTTGAAGTGAAAAATGAATAATCATTTTATAAAAAACCCAAAATGATCCAATGTCATTTTTTCTGAAAAATTTATTAATTATATAAGAATAATAAGTTATTATAATGGGTTATTTATGGTAATTTAAAATGGGAATGAAATTTGGAAGTTCCCTTTAATCAGGTGTTCTTTTTGGGTGGGATTATGAAGGGAACATTACAAAAGTTTATTTCCCCATAAAAGAAAGAAGAATTTGGAAAATAGACATATAATTGGAATGTAAACAATATTTCATAGTAGGATTTAAAAATAATATTTATTAATTAAATTGAGTTAATGTTAGAGAATGAATAATCTTAAGGGAAATGGTGGTTCAAAAAAAATCCCTTACATTATTTTATAAATTTGTCTACATTAGATCTTAATGCCCTGGATAATGAAATTACATAAATTCATAAGTTATTTAATAAAATTTCAACATTTACATGATTTATTAAAATTTAATTAAGTTCATTCATATCCTCTTTGATGAGTTATAATATTATATTTCATCATTCAGGAGTGTTTGTTTCCTTGGTTTGCATGATTTGTTTACTTGTATACATGTATGAAAGATCATTAAAAATGGGATTTGTTGAACAGAATTGAAATTATATGTTATTAATGAAATTATATTTTATTAAATGGTATTATATATCATTTTTTTAAAATGTTACCATAATTCAGTATAAAAAACACTAATGACAATTATTTAGATTATTTGGGGATTATTTTCGATCATCACAGACTAGTTTTGTTTTATAAATTGACATTATATAAATATATTTTCCAAAGTAGAATTAATTAACTGTAAATATTATATTATAATATGTTTCACCAAATAATTTTTTTTGACCAGTCTTGAAGGTGGTAATGGAAATTTAAAACTCATTATCCTTGAATATGATAAATTAATACACCACAAATAATGTTTCCATTATTAGAACAGAAGGAGAAAAAGGTAGATTTGATGATGAGTCACTCCATTATAACATAAACAATTATACTATATTAAAGATATTGGATCTATAATGTCAATTGTATAAGGGTATGCGAAGAGGTAAAAATAAAATAAATTAAAATAAAATAAATTGATGAAAAATAATGATGTTTTAACATCTTGATTTCTTCTCCTGGAGAACCTCCTTAGGGGAAAGAGGTTTGAAATTTTTTTGAGACCAATAGCTCTTATAGTTGGGGGAGATACATTCTAAGAGTATGTGAATCAATTTTTATAGTGTTCATGCTTTAGAGTTGTGAGGAAAACATGTGGTGCATGGGTGAAATTTATAGTGGAAGAGAGTGGTATTTTTTTATTTTTTCGTTTTTTATTATATTGGATCATGACTAAATAGAGTTTTGATTTCAACGAATAGTAGTAGTAAATATAGAAATATGGATAAATATTATATACATTTACATCATAAAGGACTCATGAAATAGTTTATTTAATATATAGTGTTATATACTGAAAATTTCTATTTTTACTCTACACAAAAAAAATCATCTATTTTAAAAATATATCGAATACACTATCAATTTTTAAAAGTTTATTATTAAGAAATATACTCCAATTTATAAAAATAATGTATTAGACTAATAAAAACAAAATTTTTACGTAAAATCATCATTTACTCAAAAAATACCAATTTTCAAATTACAACTGATTTTATAAAACATTGGAAAAAGTAATTACGGTCTAAAAAATTAACATATTATTAATTGAAAAAAAAATAGATTGAAGAAACTATTTTAGGGAAAAAAAATCTTTTAAATAATTATATTAGTTATAAAATATTAAATAACAATTTGTGTTTCATAAAAAACCAATAATTAGTTTTTCATTTTTAAAACATTTATTTACAAAAACCACGATATAAATATATCATATTTTCATTTATAAGATAAATAAATTATATATATATAATCTTAGGTGATATTACAATTTAATTGGATATAATATTAATCGCAATAGTCACATTACTATTCTAATGGTTGTGTTACTATTCCATTGTTTTAGGTTCTTAATTTATATAATACCACTAATTTTATTCATTAATTATTTATAATGTTTGTAATATTTTCTATTAATTATTTTATATGATTTATACTATAAGATACAATTATAAGAATGTATATTGTATTAATTGAATTATTGGTCCATACATTGTGAAAAATCAGTTTTGGTCGGAATCCTCTCAATAATATATGTTTTTTTCAAGTACAAAGAGATACATATTGAACATACACGGGGTAAAATGACATTGGTTCTGCAGAAGAAAAGTCCAATTTAAATTCATTTCCTTAGACTATTCACATTGAAACAAGTCCTGGTAAAATAAAAAAGGGTTCTAAAATGAGTCTTGATCTATCACGCACTATAAATCCCCTATTAATGGATAATTAGTTCAAGGATGGCCAAATTTTTTGTCGATGAAAGGAACTATTCTTAGAACTTGTCTAAAAAATTCTTCTATTAGACTATTGGGTCCTTATGATCCATGAGGAATAATATCCTCTACTTCCTCACTAATATACACCACTTCATCACAAATAATGAAACACAATGATTTTTCTGAGTACGAAATGAACTACATTTTGTCTCAACCTACCTAAACCAATTTTATATTACTTAATCAATGATATATCCCTCTTACATTTGAATATTGTGGTGCTAAAACTATATTAGTTTCCTTCTAAATGTTTCAACATTTTGGACCAATACTCATTAACATTCTTCTAAAACATCATACTAAATATATTGGGTGTCAAACTTATGAGGACATCAACCTAGAGACATGATTTCAAAAGAAATAACAAACTATTAGATTAAAAAAACATTGCCATTGAAAAAATAACATATGTTGATTAATCATTGTGTTATATTGTTTATGGTTTTTCCATATATCTCTGTACACCCCTTCAATAATAGGTATAATAAATAATGATTCAAGATATTTTCCTATGCCCTTAACAAACAACCAGTATCACTTCATTTATTTGGCCCACCAAACTAAATGTTTGATGGATCATTTCTTAGGGGTCCATAAATACCAGTATCTCATCCATTCTCCCATGTTAACATCAATTTATGAAAATTATCTAACACCATTTCCCTAACAACCCATAGAACATTACCTATTTCTAGCTCAACCCCTATCATATCCTTGAACATGAACATTTGATACAAATCTATCACCACTCCCTCACACAAAATAGTACCCTCTAATTTTAGAAATGATGGATGAGACATGTTTATGGAATCATTCATTCATCTAGTAGGCCCTAAAACGGTGATAAGATCTAGGGGTAAAATATGCTTAAAAGGTGATGAATTACCCTATAAAATAACTTTTGGAAGAGAGATATATTATAGATACAAAAAAACCTAATCATACATATATTTATATAACAAAATCCCATGTAGAAACATTAAATTTTAAACAATATTTTAATAGTATAAAGGAAATCGACAAGAACCAAACAGTAAAATCAACAGTGACAAAGAAGGCCCAAAAGCTCCTCCGAAACCACGGGATAGTAATAACCATCTGGATATTCCGTCTACTTTATTTTACAAGAAAAATAGTTTATCTATATCTTTATTATGAATAATAGTATACTCAGTGGTATTCTCCCTAGATACCCTCATGAAAAATATAATGAAATCATTGTAATTCATAGATAAGACAAAAAAACTATCTTTCCACCTAAATAGGTGTATTTAGATTCCATCCACATCTAGGATAATTATCTGCATGTATCAAATAAAAGATAAAATACAATATAGTAATGATATATAAAGGATACTCCTCTCTTTATTCCATAATGATTTTATGCTCTGCCACAAAATCACATGTCCTGGGATATCTCCCATGAACATTGTCCAACCCGGAGTCACTTGGGTAATGTACCACAAAATGAACCTCATGAATCACATAATCACATTATTACATATCACATATCCAAATATAGTAACTATGTAGTATCTATTGGAAAAAATATCCCATATAATGTGTATCATACCTCAGTTATTATACCTCATGACACTACAACCCACCCATTGATTATTTCCTCGAGCCATCACAACCTATACACATCATGCCTTTAATAATAATGTTGATATAATATGCAGTCGTAGATGTTTTTGAATAGTCAAAAGAAATCACGTCCCTTGAAACAAATATATGGTGAAACTAACACCGATTCAAAACAACATAAGTTAGTACTAAGATAATAGAGGGGTCCATAGTGTGTAGTCTTCCATCCATCCCTCTAATATGATGTTGGGTAAAACACCTTCCTTAGGTACAGTAGGAGTTAGTTTCTCTAACTGAAATGGTTGGGGCATTTTATGAAATCAAAAAACATATATGATATAATATAACATACAAATACACAATGTTCATAACCATGAATTAGAGAAAACTACAAATTACATCACTCAGACTCTCAATATACACCGTTAAGTCCATATATCTTATAAGCATATATAAATTGAGAGGTTACACTAATTTCATCTTTTTATGTCAAAATTTTCATTTTTTAATTAGTTCATTATCCATTAATTAACAATTAACATTAATCTACCTTAAAATAAATTAAATATCATAGTAAATTCCATGATCTCGAAACATAATCCAAATAGAGGAAATAATTTCTAATGATTAATAACCTTTCACCATTTTCATTCCATCTACACCAACCTTTAAGTAATGATTTTTAATTAGTTATTTGAATTATTCCTTAAACCATATACTAATGGAATAAATACTATTCTACCACATATAAGAAACATGAAACTATGAACATCCAACTACCTTAACTAGTGGGAAAATGAATAAAGATAAAAAAAGAACTTTTCAATCACACATTAAAAAGATTCAAAAGAGAGCCGCCCTACTCTAAAAATCACACCAATAGGTAATCCCCGATTCAAACCAATCCATCATCCATAGTGTAATCCCTAACCCTCACACACATATCTTGTTGCATATCTCCATCACAACCGTCACATATTCCACATCAGTTGTGCGTCCATTCCCACATCACATTATCTATACTAGGAACACATGACATCTAGGCCTTCCCACCTCTACCACATCATCCATTATAGTATTTTCCATTCCATGATCACATCTATTCCATGCATCATTGACTTATATCATATCAACCATCGTAGGATCAGTTATTTTAGGATAACATCCAATAATTATTGAGGATAAAACAAGAATAATCAATAGAGCAACTAGGCCCTCAATATAAGTCCTTCATCCATCATGTAGAAACAAGATTTCATGGATCATAACTCAAAAAACTCATCTATATAAATAAAACATTAACTCATGCTGTCACGAACCCCTCCACACTAAGTATACCCCTCCTGGGACGGTAACTTGAAAAGGGATATAATGACCCCCGAGTCCCGCCTCCAGTAGGCCCCCGGTTGGCGACAAGCACCGAGGGTATAATAATCACACAAATAGAAGGCATTACCCTCTATGGGAACACATGCTGAAGAGAGATATACTATAGACACCAAACAACTCCAACTCTAAACTGAAATATAAACGAAACCCAAGTACATATATGGAATTCAATGAAAAATTACCACAACTGAAAGGGAAAACTACAAATACCCAAAAAATTAAAAACAACAACAACCACAATCCTGAAGAACACCTGCAACACCATGCTAGTAGAAACCAGTTTGATCTCCAACCTTCTCCAAGTGACCTGAAAAATAGTTTATATTTACGTAGGGTGAGTATAAACGTATACTTAGTAGGATTCTCCCCAAAGCCTCTCATGCAAAAGTAAACAATGAATGCTACATCACAGTGTACAACAGTGAAACTAACTCGTCACCTAAACAGGTATATTATATTCTCAACCTCACCATGGCTACTCTTACCAAGTAACACATACATGAATATATTGTATAGTAAAGAATATCAATGGTACCCCTCTAATACTTCCCCACTAGTTTCCCACTTTTCCCCAATAAAATACGTCATGTGCATCTCTTTCCAAAGGCTTTCCCGTATAAACATGGCAGAAGCTCCCCAATCTGCACCACATGCACCAAAAAGTCTTGCCCGTAGACACCTAGGCTATGTACCACACCATCCTCACAAAAAAAGTACACAGGTAGTTTTCGGGAGCCACCACAGCTCACATAACATGTATCATACGTCAGGTATTATACCTCAAGACATTATAACCCATACACAGAGTAAGGATCCTCAAGCCATCACAACCTATAACTCTACACTTATAGTAGTCCATAGGATAATATATCCAGAATATATGTGTGTGAAATAACCACAAGCCATTACAGCCCTCTAAACACATATATGGGGGAAACTAACCACTGTGTCAATGGGAATAGTATATACCAAGAGAAGAGAGTGGGGATAAAGGTGGTAGTAAAACATTCAGCCTCCCATCAGAATGCTGGGGAACCCCCCCTACCCACGGCTCCGAATCCCTGGGGTGCCAGTTTCCCTTACCGATACGGTGGAGTTGCGTATAGAACACAAAAAGTATAGATTATATATAACTCACAACCAATCTATGGGGATAACCTAGTCTTAGACGCAACTGCAGCTAACATCTCTCAGACTCCGAGCCTCCACTTCTAAGACTAGGTATCCTATATGCATACAACCATGTAAAGGGATTTATTAGATTACTTCATCCCCTTTTTATCAATTTCACTTTACGTTAATTAAATCTTCAAACATTAATTAACCAAGAACAATTCCATATTAAGATCCATTAACATCACATCCAAAAACCATTGTCCCTTCAAAGTTCTCGACCTCATCATTAAGATTCATCAAAATACAACCCCATTGGTTAACATCATTTATTTAAACATTCATTACCGAATTACTTTCCCATTTTACCAGGCATTTTAGAAAAGAAACCTATGCTACTAAACACAAGGGGGATCAACACGGTGAGTAGATGTACTACCCATCCAGTCATTGCCGCCTATAGCAAGAGCGTATACCCATTTTCCCTTGAGAGTCTAAACACAGAAATCTCGTGACATACCCCACATGTCTTCACCTCCTTAGGAAGAATGGAAAGCAAGACCATCTGCCTTGAGCAGTTGGGAAAGAAAAACCGATAAACAACAAATCAAATCACCAAGCATCCAACAACCACATCCATCCCATTCCATCATCGCCGGTGTCCTCCCTGACACCCACATGCATAAACCGATGCCTCTCGCCACTCTAGGCATCATCAACTGCCACATCCACAAGGACCTTGTGCCTCCACATATCACAACACCCCTTCAAGTTCACATCACAACACAAGAAGCAAGAAAAAACAACACATCAAATGAGATTTTAGCCCTAATTCACAACAAGAGGGTAACCCAGAACCCTTCATAGATTACAATCATGTTACTTAATCCATCATGAATTAACAAATTCAATTTGTTGGTTCCAACATCATGAACCAATTCAGTAAGCTATCATCAATGATTAAACATTATTACTATGACAAATTTAATCAATATCAAATTACTACAAGAAGCATGTCTATTTCCATGACTCTTTATATTTAGCCAACCAATTATCAATTGATTCCAACTTTACGTTCATTGTTAATTTCCTCAAGAACAACATGTTTAACAAGCAAGGAATATATATTAAACTATCTAGTAAACAAGAGGCAATAAAAAAAGATCAAAGAAATTTCTTTATCCGGTTCAAATATATTTATTAGATCAATTACATTATCATTTAGTGGGATTCAACATGTTGTCGATACTGTTATACGTACAAAAGAGAAGCAACGAATCTCCTACCTCTAATGTTTTTGAGGAAAACCACAACGGTTGATGAACACCCAATAAAATGGGTCTATTATCCATGAATCCTCCTTATATATCCTCTCCTAACACAACCAAGACTAAAAATCATCGTAAATAACATCCACACACTTAGATCTACCCATGACGGGTGTGGATATAAGAATCCAAGAGAAGGGGAGAAGTAGATCTAAGTAGATATAATAAAAACAAACAGGAACAACCACATACCTTAAAAAACCGGCTCCGATTTTCCAAGGGAAGCCTCTGGATTACCTCCAGAACGCTTCAGAGATATTCTACTACCTCCTAGGAAAGGTAATCCTAAGTAATGGATGATTAGGGGCTTAAATGATATTATTAAAGGCAAAATGAGTTAGATTCACAATTTTTGGATCTAACTTTATGTGCTCGTACTATTAGTCCACATGTTTTAACAAACCATGCGCTAACCATGCATTAGCTTCTGCCTCGACAACCACTCCTCACATGGTTAGTCCGCATGGTTAGACAAACTATGCGCTAACCATGAATTAGACACTGCCTCCAAGACCATCCCTACATGGTTTGGCTGCATGGTTTAGGAAAACCGTGCGCCTCCCGTGTGAAGTCCATAACCCTTTAGATTTCCATAAAATTCCACCCAAACACACACCATGTCACCTTGACACCCAGAACACTTCTAACACCACATTTTCACAATGTAATGGACCGGAGAGGACATGGACATTACATCAGATACCTCTCAAAACATTCTTGTCCTCGAGAATCCAAAACCCACCTAAAGGGAAAATGAAACAGGGTCTGAACAACCACCGAACAAGATACCTCTCAAAATAGAGAAAGATACCAATGCAACAAAGGGTAACATCTCATAAACATGAATGTTTCATAACCGAAAAAGTTACAATGATACGTGAAAAGAGTCAAATATAAAAAAACTCTTGGTACTGAGCACATATCTGTGACTCACGTTCCCATGTACTCTCCTCCATGCCACCGTGTCACCACAAGATACGAACTAAGGGGATGGACCAACCGTGAAATACCTTCTCCTTGTGGTCTTGGATCTCTAAAGGTCACTCCTCAAAGGTGGCATCATCATCAATATCAATATCTCTCCAATTGATGATGTGGGATTCGTCACAAAGATAACGAAATAGCTATGATACATGGAAAACATCATGTATCTGACTCATCTTTGGGGGAAGTGATACTCGATACGCCACAACTCTAACATGAGCTAACACCTCTAAAGGCCCAAAAAATTGGAGAGAAAGCTTACTTCCATGACCAAACCTTAACCTCCCACGACGAGGATTCACCTTCATAATCACATGATCCCAAACATTAAACTCTATGGGTCTCCTTCTTGGATTTGCATAGGATTTCTGATGTTCTTGCGCTGCCTTCATCCTCTCACGAATCACCTAAACCATCTTTGTTGTATTCTTCACTACTTCCGGTCTGAGAATTGCGGACTCTCCGACCCCAGTCCAGCACAACAGAGAATGGAAAGGCTATCCATACAAGGCTTCAAACAGCATCATACTAATGGTTGAGTGAAAAATATTCTTGTAATTGAAATCCACCAAGGTTAAGGGTCTCATCCATGAGCCTCCAAAATCAAGAACACAAGAGTGTAACATGTCTTCAAGAGTCTGGATAGTTCGCTCTATCTGACCATCCGTTTGAGGATGAAAAGCAGTGAAAAGGCACAGTTGAGAACCGAAAACATGTTGGAGACCTCTCCACACCCTGGAGGTAAAACTAGGATCCCGATCAGAAATGATCATCCTAGGGACTCCATGAAGCCTCACCACCTCCTATAGATACTATCTCGAAAAAACATTCACTCAGCCTGACTCCTTGATTTCATTAAAGTGGGATGATTTCGTTAAATGATCCACTACCACCCAAATATCATCACATTCTCCCAGAGCTCGAGGTAAACCTGTAACAAAGTCCACTGAGATGTCCTTCCACTTCCACTGAGAAATCTCTAATAATAGGATAAGACCACCAGGAACACGGTGTTTGACCTTCACCTTCTGGTAGAATAAACATCGAGACACAAACTCCGCAACCGCACGCTTCCACCCAGGCCACCAAAACAAACTCCTCAAGGATCGTTACATCTTCATCACACCAGGATGCACTAATAAAGGAGAACCATGGAACTCTCTAATGACTGTATCGCGTATCACAAAGGGAACAGAAATCCTTCCATGATTCAACACTCTATGTTGTTCATCCTCAAACCATCCATCTGGGGCCTCACCACAAACAACTAGGTCTCTCAAAACCTCCACCTCAAGATCCCCCAACTGGGAATCTTCCAACTTCTACCCCAGGGGGTGAATATAATGTCATCTAAAAAAGACAACCTCTACCTCCAACTTCTTTCATATCAATATGTAATGCTGACAGTTCTTCCATTACCCTCTAGGAATCACCAGATTCATGCACAACATCACTAAATGACTTTCGGCTCAGCGCATCAGCTACAACATTCCCTTTTCTAGGTGTATACGATATTTCAATGTCATATTCCTGTAATAACTCCATCCACCGACGACGTCATAAGTTCAAGTCACGCTGAGAGAAAAAATTACTAAAAATATTATGATTAGTGAAAAAAACAAAGCATTCACCAATGAGGTAATGTCTTCACAACATCAGAGAAAACACCTCGTCTGCCAACTCAATGTCACGGGTGGCATAATTGCGTTCATGGGAACGCAACTGCCGGGTCCCATATGAAACAACTGACTTATGATGCATGAGAAAACAACCTTACCCCAGATGTGAAGCATTGCAGAAGACAATAACCTGAACTCCCTCGGCTGGAAGACAAAGGTCTCGAGCAATTAATAACTTATCCATTAGATACTTGAAAGCTACTTGATAATGAGAAGTCCATATGAATTCCTGATCATTCCTGGTCAAAGCTACCAGAGGAGTTTCTACTCGTGAGAAATTGGTTACGAACCTCTTGTAGTATCCTTCGAGACCAAGGAAACTTCGCACCTCTAACACTATATTTGGGGCTTCCCAAGACAAAACTGCTTCTATCTTCGATGGATCTATGATAATCCATGTTGGGACACAACATTCCCCATGAAACAGACTTCTTGAGCCAAAAACACACCCTTAGACAACTTCCCGAATAGCTGATGTCGACGAAGAACTCCCAAAACGGCTCGTAGATGCTCTGCATGCTCCTCTTTAGATGTGGAGTACACAAGGATGTTGTCGATGAAAACTCAAACGAACTTGTCCAGGAACTCACGGAACACAACATTCATCAATCCCATGAAATCAACTATATCATTCGTCACTCCAAACGACATTAAAACAAACTCATAAAGCCCATGACGACAACCGAAATTATTCCTTGGGATATCCTTATCCATCACATGCATATGATGATATCCTGACCACAAGTCAATCTTTGAGAACCAACTTTCACCATTTAGGTGATCGAATAAATCATTGATCCATGGAAAAAGATAGAGATTATTTATTGTCACTTTGTTTAAGCGACGATAATCGACACACAACCGCAAACTACCATCGGCCTTCTTCAAGAACAGAACTGATGCACCCCATCGTGACACACTTGGTCGAACAAAACCGCATTGTAACAGACCATAAAGCTATATATGTAGCTCTCGTAACTTAGAAAGGTCCATCATATAGTGAGACATAGATATAGGAGATTCTCTTGGCTGTAGCTCGATACCAAACTTGATCTCTTGTCGAGGGGGTAATACTACAACCTCTTTTGGGGAGACATCAAGGTACTCCACTACGACCCTAGGAAATGCCAAATACCGAACCTATAAAGAACTCAACATCATCTTAGCTGCCATGGATGATAAGGATGGAACTCGCCTGTGACCAATCCGAGGATCTGGCTCACCAACAAACACCACTTGTTCTCCATCTGCACAAATGAAGATGACCTTCTTCCTGAAGCAATCCACGACAGCCTGCACTGAATACAACCAATACATGTCGAGGATGAAATCATATGGTTGTATTCGTAAACATAGGAAATCTCCCCAAGAGAGGTGCTGCCCCAACAGTAGCTCACAATCTCTACATACTTTAAACAAGTCAGCTCAACCCTTAACTAGCATAGTCAACACCAAAGGCACTGGAAGCCTCTCTACCTCAGTCTCAAGACATTGACAAGGGTAGGTGATATGAAGGAGTGTGTCACTCCTGAATCAAACAAGGCATACACTAAGGTAGAAAACAGGAAAAGGGTACCTTGAACGACATTTGGATCATCTGGAGATAGCAATGATAGAGCATCAAGCAGACCACGAACTCCTCCACAGCCTCTCTGACCCTGATAAAGACCACTACCACAACCGCTCTCTTCTCTCAGAGGATAGGGAATGTCATGGTGCTATCCTATGTTGGCCCCATATACCATCTACTGATCGAATGCTAGTACAACCTGCTGCTGCTGCCTTGGATGGAACTACCTCAACGAAGGAACCTAGAGCGGAGCGCCCGATGCACGATGACTACTATGAATGGTAGGGCACTCCTGCTCATGATTACCACCACCATCACAAGAAAAACAAGTGCCTGATACCTTGGAATAGTCCTGAGAGTTGCTGACTCCAGAGAAACGAGATGTGAAGTGCTGGGACCAACCCCCGGTTGAATGAAAACTCTTATTACCTAAAAATTGGGAATCCCGAACTGCAACCTTGCTTCATGATGAATCATTCTGATTCCCCTCTCATGATGATCTGGTCCTATCCAAAGTCATCTCAATAACCACTACCCTCTCCAGCACATCAAGATATGTGTTTAACGTAAATGGGGTGATCTTGTGCTATATCTCTGGATGCAAAGCCTCCTCGAAATGCCTCACCCTAGCCTCCTCATCTAGAAGTTGATCCGAAGCATATTGTAAGGGGTTCTTGGAACGGATTCCAATCTCTCGAACATTGGAGCTCCCCTATCAAAGGGTAAAAAGCTCCTGACGACTAGATGCCTTCGTAGTTGAAGAAAGGAACTCAACTCTAAACTTGTCTCAGAACTCCTACCATTAGATCGCTAACTCCTTATGATCCCTGAGTAACAAGAACCACCACTGCCTCGCTGCTCCACGTAGCATTGTCACAGCCAAGGACACCCAGTGCTCCTTCTGAGCACGGATCAAACTGAAGCCTATCTCGACCTCCTCCAACCAGTCTTCCGTGATAGCATCTGAAACAGAGCTCTCGTACTTCTGCAGATTCTGGCACTGAAACTCTCGGAGTGTCTTCCTCCAAGTGTCGTCGTCGTCAACCTCTACCCTGCGGTGACCTACTGGAATGGCCTGCTAGACATCTTCTACGCAACACTGATGAGGACGTCACCCTGGAGCCATACTTGCAAAATTAAAACCAACTAGAGCTCCTAAACTTGGAATATGGAAGACTCAACATTAATTAATTAATTGTTTTCCTTCATTTGTTTTAGGTTAACCTATCCCATGTTCTGCCAATTAAAACACATGAACAAAGAAGAATGATGCATGATCCTTTCCTAGGTCTCTACCCTACGACAAGTATCACCCTGTTTAGTAGCCATGGTAAACATAATGGTCTGTATATCAGATCATAGGGGGCCCTAAACACCTATATATCATCTAGTATTCAGTGTTTACCTCACTTGAAAAACATGAATGACATCATTTTCCTACCAATATATGCAAACTCACATGTGCCTAACTCCAAACTCCATCCTATCCCTCAACCAGACCTTAGATACCACTCTGTCACGACCCCCTCCCCACAATGTGTACCCCTCCTGGGCTAGAAATTTGAAAAGGGAGATAATGACCCCCGAGTCCCGCCTCCAGTAGGCCCTGGGTTGGCGACTAGCACCAAGGGTATAATAATCACACAAATGGGAGGCATTACCCTCCAAGAGAACACATGCGAAAGAGAGAGATAATATTGACACCAACCAAATCCAACTCAAAACTGAAATATAAAAGAAACTTAAGTACATATATGGATTTTCATGTAAAAGTACCACAATTGAAAGGGAAAACTACAAGTACCCAAAAGAATGATAAAACAGCTGCGACCATAAGCCCGAACAGCTCATGCAACACCAAGCTAGTAGAAACTAGCTTGATCTACAACCTGCTCCAAGTGACATGAAAAAAAGTTTATATATACGTAGGGTGAGTATAATAGTATACTCAGTAGGATCCTCCCCAAAGCCTCTCAAGAAAAAGTAAAGAAAGCATGCGAAACCACAGTGAACAACAATGAAACCAACATGTCACCTAAACATTTGTACTATGTTCCCAACCTCACCATGGATACTCTCACCAAGTAACGCATACAGGAATATATTGTATAGTAAATAATATCATTGGTTCCTCACTACTACTTCCCCAATGGTTTTCCACTTTTCCCCAATGACATACATCCTGTGCATCTCTCTCTAAAGGCTTGCCCGTATAAACTTGGGCGAAGCTGCACAATCTACACCACAATGGCTTGCCTGCAGACACCTGGGCTAAACACCAAACCATCCTCACAACCAAAAGTATCCTTGTAGCTTTCGTGATCCACCACAGCTCTCATAACATGTATTATACATCACGTATTATACTTCAAGCCATTACAGCCCATACACTGAGTAAGGATCCTCAAGCCATCACAACCTATACACGTTATACCTATAGTAGTCCATAGGATAATATATCCAGAATATATTTTTGTGAAATAAAAAAAAGCCATTATAGCCCTCTACACAAATATATGTGGGAAACTAACCATCGTGCCAATAGCACTAGTATCTACCAAGAGAAGAAAGTCATGCTAAAGGGATTAGTCATCTATTCAACCACCCATCAGAATGTTGGAGAAAACACACCCCCCCAGGGCTCAGAATCCCTGGGTTGTCAGTTGCCCTTATCTATAGGGTGGAGTAGTGTATAGAAGAAAAATAGTATAGAATATATATAACTCACAACCACACTATGGGAATAAACTAATCATAAATACAACTGCAGCTAACGTCTCTCGGACTCCGAGCCTCCACTTCTATTACTAGGTATTGTATACGCACACAACCATTTAATGGACTTTATTAGACTACTTCATCCCCTTTTTATCAATTTCACTGTATGTTAATTAATTGATCAAACATTAATTAACCAAGAACAATTCCACATTAAGTTCCATTAAAATCACATCCAAATTCCAATGTCCCTTTAAATTTACCGACCTCATCATTATGTTTCATCAAACTTAATTCCCATGTGATAACATCATTTATTCAAATATTCATTACATAATTACTTTCCCATTTTCCCAGGCATTCTAGAAAAGAAAAACAAAAGGGGGATCAACACGGTGAGTGGATGTACTACCCGTTGAGTCTTTGTCACCTATAGGAAGATCGTAGACCCATTCTCCCTTGAGAGGCTAAACACGGAACGCACGTGGCATACCCCACGTGTCTTCTCCTCCTTTAGAATACGGGTAAGCAAGACTAGGTTCCTTGAGCAGTGGGGAAAGTAAAATAGATAAACAAAAAAACAAATCACCAAGAATCCAACAACCACATCCATCCCATTCCATCATCCCTGGTGTCCTCCCTGACACCCACATGCATAAAACAATGCATCTCACCACTGTAGGCGTCATCCGCTTCCACATTAACAAGGCCTCCTTGCCTCCACAAATCACAACACCCCTACAGGGTCACATCACAACACAAGCAGTAGGAAAACAACACCACCTCAAATGGGATTTTAGCCCTAATTCACAACAAGAGGGTAACTCAGAACCCTTCATGGAATTCAATCAAGTTACTTAATCCATCTTGAATTAACAAATTCAATTAGTTGGATCCAACATCATGAACCAATTCAGTAAGCTATCACTAAAGAATAAACATGTTTACTATGAAAAATTGGATAAATATAAAATTACAACAAGAACCAGGTCTATTTTCATGCCTCTTTATATATAGCCAACCGATTATCAATTGATTTAGGCTTTACATTCTTTGACAATTTCCTCAAGAACAACAAGATTAACAAGCAAGGCATATATAATACACTATATTGTAAATGAGAGGCAAAAACAAACGATCAAAGAAAATTCTTTATCCGGTTAAAATATATTTATTAGGTCAATTCCATTATCATCTAGTGGGATTCAAAAAGAAATCGATACTGTTACACATACAAAAGAGAAGCAGAAAATCCCCTACCTCAAAGGTTTTCAAGTAAAAGCACAACGGTCGACGAACGACAAAGAAACCAGGTCGATTCTCCATGAATCCACTTAGATATCTTCTCCTAAAACAACCAAGACAAAAATTCATCATAACCGACATCCACACACTTAGATCTACCAATGATGGGCATGGATCTAAGAAACTGATAGAAGGGGAGAAGTAGATCTATGTAGATCTAAGAAAAACAAGGTAGAACGACCACATACCTTAAGAAACCGGCTCCGATTTTCAATGGGAAGCCTCTAGATCGCCTCAAAAACACTTGGGAGAGATTATCCTACCTCCTATGAAAGGTAATCCCGAGTAAAGGATGATTAGGGGATTAAACGAGGTGATTAAAGGCAAAAAGGGTTAGATCCAAAATTTTAGGATCTATCTTTAAGTGCCCTCACAGTTAGTCCGCCCAGTTTAACAAACCGTGTGCTAACTGTGCGTTAGCGTATACCTCGACAACCACTCCTCGCACGGTTAGTCAGCACGGTTAGACAAACCGTGTGATAACCTTACATTAACCACTACCTCTAAGACCATCCTTGAATGGTTTGGCTGCATGGTTTAGGCACATAGTGCACCTCCCGTGTGATGGCCACAACCATTTAGAGTTTTTTAAAAGTCCACCCAAACGCACACCAAGTCGCCTTGACCTCCTGGAACACTTACAACACCACATTTTCACAAAGGAATGGACCGGAGAGTTCCGGGCCAATTCACATGCCATAACAAATTATCATTATCATAGAATCATTTATTATTAAATGTGTAAGTATCCTATTCATTAATCATAGGTCCCAAATATAAAAAACCTAATCCATGAGCCTATAATAAGACATTTAAGGAAAAACATTCTCTTTACATTTAATCTGGTATCAAAAAAACCTAGAGATGAACCATTCTCAATAAAGAGGAATTTTATTATTATTAAAAATATTTAACATTCTTATGGTTCATTAACAAATTTCAACATCTCGTTTAATAACCCACTGAATATAAAATGAATACTTTCTTCAATTTTATCAATATCAAATTGAAACAAATAACAGATTATAAACATGACTATTAATTAATTTCATAATCTTATTTCTTAAGAGTTAACACTAAATTTACCATCCTAATCAAATTCAACATTATAATCCATGAATAAAACATGATATAATTTCATTCAATATATACCACACTATCTATAAATTCAAGAGGCATCCCAATTTCATATTATAAATCATATCAACATGAGATAACTACCTACTTTTTATTCATTCAACTAAAATATAATTATATCAATTCTATTGCAATGGGAAGTGAAAAACCATTCCCAATTTATGATTTAATGTAAATAAATATGGAATAAACAAATCCCCTATAACAAAGGTGTCAAAATTCAGTGAATAAGAATAGATAATCCTTATAGATCCCAATAACCTCCCCAACTAGAGGCTAAAACCATCCAAGGATGTCGTAGAACAACCTAACAAACATTAATCAAAGGAAACCCCATTGTAAATAAGGTTGATGATCCAACATTGATTATAAATCGTAAATGGAAGGAATCCAATCGATTGACCACACAATAGGGGGTATAACGTACATCATGCCACCACAGATTGATGATAAGAAGCCAAGATAGATCTCCATTGAAGGAACCGAAAACAATGAAGAGAGGGATGGTGGATTTTCTAAACGATAGAAGGGTCATAGGGTTTAAATAAAATGCGAGGCACTAAATCCCTTATATCCATTTTGTATAGGGAATTGAAGTAGAATGAAACCATTACACATCATGAAAATTTTATTTCCCAAATCTCACTGATATAAACATCATCTTGAAATATTTAATCCCAAAAAATATATGTCGTGTATCACTAAATTTACAGACCTCAATAAGCCATAAATCTCACATACATGGATTCTATGGGATACATAGTATGTAGTATCTATGCATCTATAATTTCGTAACAGATCCCATCCAGACTCACTCCATGACTCCTTAAATCACCATGAGACTCATTAATGTGAAATGGGTCAGTTTACATGGATCATGACCCATACATGTGGTTTATTAAATATTAACTTATGAAAATTGTAAACAATTATTCATAAAGTTTTTTTGATCCCCTATATGATTGTTCCTCCTAGGGAATCAATTTGAATAGTTAACACACTCTACACAAATAAAATATTCAACTAAAACATAACGAATAACATTATACCACAATTATGTAAACACAACACATAATTTTTTATTGATAGTTTTAAATCCTTTTTCATACAGAAAACATCTTTTTCTTACATTTAGACATTTCCTTTATTTCATATTCTGTCATTATTGAAATATTCGATATTGAATATTTTTAGATTTATGATATTTATCACCTAAAATTTCAATAAAATATATTTTTCTCAATTTTGGATTGTTAGTGACTCACATTTATTCAGTTTTTGAATCATAATTCGAGATAGCTAGTTTATAATAACTAAATGGGTTTACACTCTATCATATAACGTGTTTATTTTATTATTAGAAAACCCACCATAGAGTCTTCCACATCTGTAGTTAACTTAGCTCTTACTATTTCTAGATAATTAATAAAACATAAATTGATATTGTGAGTATGTAAAGTATAATCAAAATAAACAATATATAAGGAATAAAATTACTATGATATCCTCAACAATGTAAAATTTTATTAAACTATTTTGATCCTGTTAAAAAAATCATAAATCATCCTAACAAATTATCATTTATGGTTAAAGAATAATTTTAACATATGATACCAAACAATAATATTAACCCATGATATTTTATATAATTTTTTAAAAAAATTTCATATAAAAAAAATTATCCTTTAAAGTAATCTAAATCATTTCTCTAAAACGAATTGAGATAGCATGATATGCACACATCACATCTGGTATTGAAATACATAATTCTATACATATTATATTTTTCTATAACATATGTGAACAAAACATAAAAATATGTAATTTCAATTTTAACAAAAATAAATTTTATTTAGATAAAAATAGATTTTTAGGTTTAGTGTTTTAGATAATTAGGAAACAATTTCCTACATAACTCATGTCATTCACATTTATTGGTAATTATTTCAATTATATCATGAACTTATTATTTTAAAATAATCCATCAACCTCTTCTGAATTCATCTTAACACATGACATTGTTAAATAAATATCTTAGATAATATCATTCTTCACAACTACGGGGAATAGAAACACACGAAATCATGGACCCAGATTCTTAGTAATATTAAATATGAGAGACATCAATAATATATCTTAATGATTGTAAGATAAGAATGAGGAAATAAAGAATTATAATAAATTTTTAAAGCATAAAAAAATATATAACAAAAATTATGAGTCATGGTATAAATATCTATCATAAAAAATAAATATAAGAGTGCAGAATTATCAATATTCTATCATAAGTCTTGAGAGTATATCATAATAATAATAAACATGTGATAATATTATAGAACATACATATGAATAAATATATTTTCATTGGTTTGCAGTCACTGACCTGATAATCATAATAGTAGGTAAAATGCCATAGAGTGGATTAGGTATACATAGTACTCCCTTTTCATTAATTGTAAAGAGAGTACCATATGAGATTTTGTTCGTATCTCATTCCCCATAATTTTATATAATGGGATATGAATAATTAAAAAATTCAATGAAGGAATATATAATTTTTTTTCTAACTATAAAATAATAAAATCCATACATAATTTTACTCTTCTATCATAAAAACATTCTTAATTTCATCATGCAGAAAAATGGGATTCATATAAACATCCTTAAAACATAATCATTAATATGGATCATGAAAATAGTATTTTATTATATAATTTGTGAATATTTTCTATTAATCATATAAATATTTGAATTATGAATAAATACTTGAAAAAATTATAAAATATTTGGAAATATGTAGTGAAAGATAATCAGAAACATCCTTTTATATTGGAAACTAATGTAAAAACAATTCCTTGAAAAATGGATATATTATTGTCTCCATAAAAACATGGATACTTTTATTATCATTTAGATGATAAAGAATTTCATTTCTTTAGTAAAATATATTCATTTCATTTATGATAATGGGAATAAAATTTCACGCATTTGATGAAAAAGTTAGTCATATAGAAATATTTGGAATTAATTTTTCTTAATAATTTATAAAGAATGATTACTTTATTAGAAAAATAGATTATAAAATATTAATTTAGAATAAAAATTAAATAAAAAACATTTCAAGATAAAGAATATGGTAGAAAATATTTTTCTATGAAGGGAAAGGAATATTGTATTTTAAATTATTTATATAATTTATTAAATATATTATTTTCTATTTAAATATTATATGAAAATTTAAATTCAAAAATAGATCATGATTATATTTTAAAAATGAATGTATATGTAAATTCATTATTATTCACTACTTAAAAAAATATTCATTTTATGGAAAGTCAAAAAAACCAACCTAAGCTAAATTTAGAAAGAATAATATAATAATAAATTACATATAAATGTTTTTTAAATATTAAAAGTGATAATAATAGTTATTTTACTAAAATATATAATATAATTCAAGACCAATTTTATAAATAATTAATCTTTTTGACATAGATTGTCCTTAAAAATTTTTCATACCATTTACCATAATTGTAATTTTTGTATTCAACATTTAATGATCATAATATTTTTATTTTTACATTTTATTTAAATAATTTATTATTATCATTAGTTTTAAGCGTAATTTATACAAAATTCATTTTAAAAAAAGGATTTTTTTTATTTCAAACATACTAACATATTTGGTTGTTACATGGTGAATCAAGTGTGACAAAAAATTATATTATAATTATTTATTTAAAATTATATCCAACTAATATTTATATTTGAACTTATTTATACTATTTGGATTTAAATGGATCCCTTAATATTCAAAAAAAATATATATTTATATTTTGAATTTCGATACAGAAAATAAATATAGGTCTTGTTTTTTAAAGGTTAGGACCAATGTGGGAAACCTAATAGTGACATTGTTTAAAATCTATTAAGAAAATGATTCTTCACTTATAAAATTATTTTCATATATAGTGTGTTTTCTAGGCATTATCATAACACTAGGTTCACCATGTTAAATTGGTTACGTAACGATCTTACACTGGTGTCTTTCCACAATATTCGACAAGAGGAAAAAGAGATGCAACCAACATCTTCTAATAAATATTGCATCACAATTTCCATTCTTCAATATTCATTCCTACATATATGTACATCAATAAGTAATATCCTGGTATATCTATACATGATAATTAATATAAATCATATACATAAAATTAATTTTATTTTATTAATCTCATCAATAAATACTCTTACAAATCAGACTATCTGAAATGTCCTCACCTTCCTATATATTCTTAGAATTTGATTAAAAACTACTATTAACTCAAAATATTTCTCAACTATATCTGACTAGTATTTAATAAAAATAAATGTTTGTTATTCTTCATTATTTTTTGGTAGACTCCAGAATCAGAATAGGCATGACACAATATATTCTTCCTCTCTATATTTTTGTAACAATATCTTTTTATTTTATTTTGAAATCGAAATGTTTTTATAAAATTAATTTGTTCCAAATATTCACATTATTCTCCATTAAGTGTCTGGTTCTCCTAGTTTCACCTTATTATACTTCATACATAAATAGATTTATTGTTCTCTCAGTCAACATATTCAATAATGACTCCCTTAACCTAACAAAAATCTTTTTTATTTTTTACTTTTCATTGGTTATAAATTTCATCAAACATACATGAGAATAAATTTATTTCTTCTTCTTTTTATTTTCCAAAAGAATACCCTAGTATAGAATAATATATTTTTTATTAAATTGATATCCAATGAACTTATTAAAAAATATCACACAAGGTACTTAATTAAAATATTATGAAACTGAATGTATGTAAATACTTTTTTTTATTTCTTAATATTTAAAATCTAACAAACATATTATTTTACTAGTCTTCAACATGATATGATATGTATTTATCATCTCACAAGAGATCTACTAAAATAATTCCTTTCTTTATAAAAAACAATATCATGATATTTAATTATAGATCTCTTTCATATTCATCATGACAGATTTTTCACGAAATTTATACAGATTTATATTGAATCTGTAATAAATATTAGCATTCCATCCCAACATATTCTTCAAAAAATAATCCTTCTTCAATCCCAAATATTTTGTGATATTAAATATTCGAGAACAAAACCCACATATAAATAAATTAGATATTTCATATCCAAATTTGTCAAACATTAGTATTCTAATCCAGTCATCAAAAAAATAATATCATTAAAATTACTCATTAATCAAACATATTATCAATCATATATCTGAGTTTAATGTCATTTATGATTTTACGAACAACTAAATAACTATGTAAAAAAATTATTCCTTATTATTTGAAAAAAATCATATTTCATATCAAATGAATCATAAATTTATCTTTCTCAAAATATAAAATTTATCAATGATATAAATGTAGTCATGATTCCATGAAATTAAATATTATATTTAGCGTCTTCAAATACATTTCATAAAAAATAACAACACTGGAAACTCAACATTTCAAACATGAAATAATATTCCCTAATTCATATTCTTTGAATTATCATCATACTTAGAAATGATGAAAAGGTAATTTTAATTAAATTCATCGATAAAATACACTTATATGATTAAATTATATCTATAATACGTATGTAAATCTTTTCTCATCATTAGATTCATTTTTGTCAAAAAATTGTAAATATGTAAAACATTAATTTTTAGTACACAGAAATTTAAAATTCTATAATAGAATAATGGTTATGAAAAAAGAGAATCAATGATAGAATTATGGATTTCATGATTATATATTCATGTTCCATGTTATGGAATAGAATACTAATGGTTATGTATGACTGGATAATGATAACAAAACCTCATCTAGTGGTTACAATGGGAAGACCTCTTTCTTAAGAATTACTAAATTAATGTTTATATAGAGGCTGAATATTGTTAACCCATTAATAGAAATTTCTTATGTAGGTGAATAATTTATCATTTTACCACTCAGAATTATTGTATAATTGATACACAAAAAAGGAGACTATTTTTATACATCACATGAAGTTATCATTTATCCATATTTCTTTCAGATGACTTCAAGGTTGTCTAAATTAAATTTCTCCATTCAAAAAAAATTCCAAGATTCTATATTTCCTATGTACCAAATACATCATAAATTTACCATCATGTTGGTTTTCTCAAAATTCCACTTCACTTTAAATACAATTATTCATTTTATAATCACATTGTAATTCCATTAGTTGTTTTATACTTTCAAATCCCACACAAGTTATTTTAGATTGTCCTCATGACTTTGGAATAAGTCTTAAATATTAAAATCAGTTGTCCATTGATCAAATATATGTGTTTACCTCTCTACCAATTTATATTGGTATTCATGAGTTGAAACAAATTCAAAAATCATATATTTCAATGTATATATCATGGAATAAGCTCTTTTCTCCTTTAAAAATAAATCACAAACAACCCTAAAAATTTCATTTAGAACTAGAAACAAATCCATGAGATTGATCCTCATTTACATATATTATAGAATTCCATAACTCCGTTTAAATTTCATTATCACACATTTAATCTCCATAATATTCAAAACATGTGAAACATAATTTTTACACATCCTTGTGTATATATGATATATTACATGTCCAATTAAACCACCATCAAGTGATGAAATATATTGTCTATTCATAATAGCTAAATTTCTTTAAAAAATCCATGAATCATTTGATAAAGCATGGTATATTGTAAATATACATAATGAAATCAAACAATGTAATATATCTGTGAATTATCTCAATGCATTATGCCAAAACAAATTTCACAATCCCCAATTGTTGGTCACCAAAAATTTATAACATAATAAAATATTTCCTAAAATACATATTTAAATAATGAGGCTTGAATTTATCTTATTGTTGAATAAAATAAAGATGATATTTTATTTTCATCCCATAAATACATTTCCTCCAAACAATTTTTTTTGTGAGAACTATTCATGGCTAAACCTATTTTTATTTTTGATACATAAAAATCCTTGTGAAGAGTAGTTTCCTCATTTTTTTATATTCCCCCTTCTATGAAATTACATTTTTCTCTATATCTAAAAACGAATTTGAATTTTATTATACATTATAATATTTTTAGAAAATTTAAAACTTATTTAGATATATATTCATACATTCCAAATGAACATGATTAACTACCATATTAAGTGAAGAACACTTTTTTACATAATCCATCTTGAAAAATGGAGTCAATGTTTTTTTATATTTTTTCATTATCTCCTTTGATAAAGGTATCCATGTAATGGATTTTCACATAACATGTCTAGTCTGTTTAAACCTTCCAAACATTTCAAACAAAATAATCATTTCACCATTATTTTAAACCTTGTCTATTTATTATTATATGAAACCTAATCCCTTGGTTATTTCATGAATTAGTTCTCTATGTGTATTTATATTTCTTACTCCAAATTTGATTTTGATTTATAGTTTTTAACATTATATGAAATTTTAGTTTCTAATATAGTACAATTATATCCCCTTTGGTCTATAATATTTTCTAAAAATCATACTGGGTGTCTCATTATTGACACAAATATTCAGATTCACACACACATGAGAAATATCTCTTCCCTTTTTACTCACATTCTACATCCCTTATGGTGTTAATTTAATTATAGGCGTTAGATGGAACCATTATATTCTTATTGAGATTAATGAGAACTATTTTCTATATCTGATCGAATTCTAATAAATAATCAAATCTTAAATTCATGAATAACTGATTAATTAAAATATGAAATGAAAAGTATCTAGTTAATAGAAACCATGATTATCTCTAATACAACTTATCATGATCTGAAAGACCATGAAATATCACAAAGATTAGGGTTTGAATTTGTTTCACCCTATTTTTTCCAAATATATACTTCCTTCAATTTCCCTTCATAGTGTTATATCCATTATTTTTGATAACATGTATGGATATTATTGAAAACTCCCAATATACACCACTACATAAAAACATAATATGTATATGATACGTGATACATGATACTTTTACATGTTTTGATCCCAATGTTGGCATACAATCCTTAGAATTTTATGGTCTATTTTAAGACATATATTTCATCAAAAGTGTATAAAAGTGATTAAAACTACTATGATGGTAAAATACATAACTCAACTCCCAGACAAAATATTTTTCCTTATGAAAAAATACATAGGAAAATGTTAGTATCAACAATAATAAGAAAATAATAATCCCATAATAAGTCCATTATCATGAATCCCCCCATTTTCATGACTCGGTAATGTTTCATTATTCTGTTCACCAACAGTGTAAAATGGATCCATTTTAACACCGTAAAAAATATATCATTTCATATCTATAATTTCACTACATCAATTTGGTACATATTATTCCCTAGCTATAGGTCATTAAATTTTTATCTTTCATTTTATATTAAATCATTCATATTGACATTGTTGTTTTATGTCACCAAAAAATATGACATTATTTAGACTATAGGATATTTTATATTCTCATACAGACTTTATTCTTCTTCTTTAATATCCTCAACCAATTGACATTAAATAATTTAGTGGAAGTATCATCCTTGATCAACTCATTTGTTTTTCATCATATACATTCGATTCAATCATGGATTATAATATTTATGCATTATAAATACATAATCAACATTTTTATTATATTTATCTACATTTATGAATAATATATTTATTATATTTTAGTGTCAATTTTCTCACGTAATCTAAAAACATTATTATTATTATTACATTTAATTTTATTAGAATTATGCGAATATTATAACTATATTTTAAATATTAATTTTTTATTTTTTTATACAATGGTCATATATAAATTCTAATTCTATTTTTCTATATTTTTTCGTTATAATACAAACCATAATTTCATAAATTTCTCTTTTAATAACAAAAAATATGAACTGGTACTCCAAAAATTCCCCTATTCTCATTAAATTTTGATATAAATATTACTATGAATTATTCTATATTTAATACCAATTAATTATTTAAAAGTAATTATATTTCAAAGAACCTATAAAATATTGCAATGGTATTTTCATATTTTTCTTATTATTTTTCCATTAAAAGTTTCTAATTTAATGAATAAAACACAAACACGATGATAAAAATCCTTGATGAATATCCGAATTTCATGCATAACTAAACTATAGTGATCACACATTTAATAAAATTATTAACCCATAAATAAATAATTTTAACTCTTACAAATCTATAGGGAAAATCATATAACCCTTTTGAATCATCTTATAAGGATTTATGTATATATTTTATCTTATTGGCCACCCTAACATATATTCATATTAACCATTATATTAATTAATTCAAAGAACATTGACACTTAGATATCACTCGGATGACTAATACATATGAACTAGATATTTTAAGTCACTCTTTTGTATCACTTTATTGATATGATGCATTGTAAAATATCATTTTTTTCTATTTACCATTATGTATACAATATAATAATCATTATTAATCAATGATCATTTCATGATATGTAATAGTGTGATTGAAAACATTTCAGTTTTTCAGCTTAAAAGGTCCGTGAAACAATTTTTTTATTTTCTTTTCTATGGAGAAACCTTTAATTAATGTCATTTCTATAATGAAACTATAATGATAATCATTTCATTCTTATATATAGTCATTTTATCTCTATAATATTCACAAAATTTGTTCCTTTTCTAATTTTATATCTGAATTCTCTCAATATACAGTACATATCTATTGTTATTTTTGAACAACTCGTATATATGATTTATAAACATAGATTAAATCTTACATGTCACTCAAATACTATTAGATATTATTGTAACATTCAATCAATTATCAATATTATTTTTAAATAGAATACATTATGTACTCAATGCCTTCACCAATTATAATCTTTAACTCAAAATTCGATAAATTCATTAAATCAGTTGAGAAAATCATTAATACTTATAAGGGATTAACCAGAAACTACATATCATCGCAATACAATATTATTGACTCTATTATAATATAAAATCCTATAAAAACAATAAATTATTGTTCCAAAATACATATTTAGGATACCTGTCCTCCATTTGAGTCATTCCATGAAACATCACAACCCCATTTGTTATTTTCTTCGAACAATATTCTTCAAAAAAATATCTAAATTATAATATATATTTAATATAGTTACTTTTAATATTGGAAACACATGGATAGATCCTCACTATTCTATATAAGTTCATTCTTCTCCAATATAGAAAGCGCTAAAGGACAAGAAGAATATTTTATATATTTTTCCTTGGTTTTCCAAAAATAATTATCATTAATGAACATAATTTCCTACAAAATAATCATCACATTAACACTTTTCCTTCCTTATATATCATTTTTGAATTACTCCATGTCTCAATAGATTTAATATATTTTAATGGGAACTGTAGATACCCCATTTTAATGTGAATAAGACATTAATTTTTATTTTTATGTATGCAATATATATGTGTGATGTTTGGGAGTGTTTGGGGGAACATTAGTAGTGTTTTGGAATTTTATATAGGGCCACAATTGGTGAATGGTTTTGGAAAACCATAAAGAACATGTAGGAAAACATTCACAATGAATCAAGGTCTATATGGAAGGTACATGTGCTCTTACCAATTTGTCCAAACACTAAAAAAGACTAAGAGAAACTAAGAAATGCTGGAAAGTGGAATTTTTCAAGGTTGGTTCATTGTTTGTAAACCGTGAAATTGAACAATGTGAGTTTCACGCCTGAAGGTAGTAGTT
The DNA here is from genome assembly GCA_963277665.1 of Viscum album. Taxonomy (NCBI): domain Eukaryota; kingdom Viridiplantae; phylum Streptophyta; class Magnoliopsida; order Santalales; family Viscaceae; genus Viscum; species Viscum album. Next base: position 1,702,161,371 of record OY728138.1, on the reverse strand, counting down.
TGTTCATGGTTAGTACATTGTTTTCCTAACAATGTGACTTATCATGCAATAGGTTAAAGTGAGATCCTAAAATTGTGGATTTCACATGTGTGGGTATCAAAATACCTTAACATTCATTCTATGTGGACCAAAATTTATAATATCTCTTCCTAGAGGTCGAGGAAAATTCTTCCATTAATCTAAAGGTTATCTGAAGGATTACCTTGGTTTTTTGAAGACATAACCTCACGATAAGTGGTCCTTCTAGGTCATTCATGGGGCAATTTCCAAGATGCACTTATGTATTCCAATCATATCCATGGATACATGTCTGCTATGAATATATATATATATATATATATATATATGTTATTTTATTCCATATATGAAAAGAATTGGATTTTTTATTAGTTGGGGAGGAGATCTAAGGTGGGTTCGTGGAGATTTAACCTAGATTCCTGGTCGTTTTTCATATCATTCTTCATTTTTGACACAAAACCCAAGGTTGGTGATTTCACCCTTGAACCATTATATATAATATTAATGGTATATTTCAAATTGATTAATTAATATGAAATATATTATGAATTTTATGTTTCATGATTATTATAAACCCTCTTGATTGATGGATTGTGGAACCATGGAAATTGGGTGTTTTTTAGAATGATGTTTGTTTCTTGTTTCTAAAATGTGATTTAAAAATGTTTATTAAATGGAATTTTGGTCAATGTATTAATCGAAATGTTATCAATAAAAGGGATGGTTTTAATTAAATGAATGGTAATGGTTGATTTGAATTGGTTTTTTGGAAGGTTGTCAACTAGATAATGGTTTTATTAAAATGGATGAAATTGTATTTTTAATTGATTTGGGAGATTGGTTGTGTGTGTTTATTTTTATTCAGGACAAATAAAGTTAAGGATTCATACCCCTGATTAGTGGGATGGATAAGGTTTATAGACCCCCACGCCTTTCAAATGGTTCACTATATGATGTCTTAGTGAAAGATGGGATCACCACTCATGAGTATAGGGAGTTTTAGTTTTTCATGCGTGGTTGGATGTGTGTATAAGTGATGTGGAATGGTTATGAAAAATAATAATTTCTGAAATTATTTTAGAATAATTTTTGGGTTCTATCATTAGATATTGAGTCTGTTTTTGGAAAATAGACTCATTTGAACTTGTTTATACTTTAATATAAACTGTTTTAGAAATCGTACTATATAAATTTTTTTAGATATATTTTGATAACATGTTCAATCCTAGATTAATAATTGGGGAAGTCATCGGGGAAATCTGACTATGTTATAATACATAACCATAAACTCACAATGGTTCCTAAGTAGATAGTTTTTTATTGAGATATGGGATAAAATAAATAATCACATATCTCTAGCACTAACATCTAATACTTTGGCTATTTGGTGATGTTAGAGTATTGATCTTATTAAATCCTTGGTGTTTTATTTATCTTTGAGTATTTATTGGTTTTAAGGTCATTTATTGTGTACTTTTATAATGTTTTATTTCTCAATATTATTTTGTTAATGTTTGGTTTTGATATCAATTTATTTTCCCTATGTTTTTTTTTGCATTTTTGTTATGCATCATTTAGTTATTATTTTTTATGGTGTGCTTGGTTATATTTTTTTATTTTCTATTAGAAACTTCTTCACCCCATGTATTGATTAATTTGGAATTTATTAACATTCTTTGGAACCTTTGGGATGTCACTTACGTCCATGTAATTTTCCTCTATATTATTATGATTATGAGGAGATGGAGGATGTAACATGTGGTATATTCCTCGTCTTTCCAATATTCCAAAATATGTGGTCTTTTACTTGGTATTGGATTTTAATCTTAGAGATCAGATTCATTCTGTTTTATTCCTTATGTTGGGATCATATAATTGAGTATGATTGTCAAAACCTAAAATTTATATTATAGGAAGATATAGATAAACATTTTTTCTAAATATCAAGTTACTATCGAGTGGGGCACATATGTTTTTAGAATACCGATATAGGAAATTAAATCCCATTATTATGGTTTTATCCAATGAGATGAACATGACATGAATTATATAAATGGATTCCCACTATGATTTCATATTTCGTTTTCCGTAATGACAAATTATTTGGTGAAACATTCTTATTTTCAAGGAATTATAATTTCCTATAAAATGTAAAATTTTGAAAATGTGAATTGATGTGAAATTTTGAAAATGGTCGGATTTATAAAAGAAAGAAGAGATTTATAAAATATGCTTGAATTTGGAAATGGATGATTTTTGAAATTTATTGTTGGGTTATTAAAATGTGATAGAATTTAAAAGTACAATCCTTCAGTTAATAATGAATTTGACTTATGGAATTTATTATGTTTCAAAAAAATGTAACCTAGTTGGATTCATATAAACCAAAATGAACAACCTTATAATAATGTGTTTGAACCTAAGACAGAAGTGAACCAACAACTGGTTTAGAGTATATTCCAAGAATACCAATCCATGGATAGTGGAAATACATGGGAAGATACATGAAAAGTGGATCATTCCATCCAATTCTAGAACAAGAATCCCCAAATCATTAAGGGTGATTCTGAACCAGAGAAAGCATAGGTGTGGCTAAATAGGATGAATCATATCATCAATTTCATCAGCACCCCAGATGTTATAAAATAAAAGATAGAAATATATATGATAGGGGATATTTCATACTAGTGGTGGGATTTTCATATTCATGCTATGTTAGATGACAACTATTCATTGGATAATTTTTAATAATTGTTCAACAAAAAATTATATCCTTACAAATTCATAATTCAAGGAACGATGGATTTGTTCATCCAAAAGAAGGAAAATATTTTTTCTATGGAGTATGCATTTATATTCATGAATTTCGAGAGCATTTCAACCAACTTTATTGCAAGTGCATCATTGAAGACACACAAGTTAGAGTCGAGGAAGTGATAAGATATTTTCTCAATGATTGATATGCTATGTATTACTGACTATACGTAGATGGGAAATAGGGACACGGTGGATGAAAGTGATATATCAAGTTAAATGGGAGGAGGAATCATGTTGATACCCATTGTAAAATGTGGGGACTAAAATGATGGTGGTAAGAGGAAGAGGAACACAAATTTCTAATATTGGAGTGTGAATCAAAATCAAACTGTCTGATCAGTGAATATTCCTACCAAACCAAAGAATCATCCTGGATGTTTTTAATGTTGTTCATTTGAAAAAATAAATATACAATATATGGAACCTCCTATATCATTCTAGAACTGCAATCAGAAGGGTAATCAATAGAGCTATAAACATAGTGATCTGAGTTAGGGTTCTCCAGACACTTCTCAAGTATCATAGTGATCGAATGCTTCAAAGTGGTGAGGGTAGCCAAATTAATATCATCAATAGAACATAGCTATCCATAGTGAATCCAATAATTCTATGACTCCTCAGGTAGTCCAATATCAACAGGAAACAAATAGAAAAGTGTATGGATGATGAAATTATATGGTTATGAATAGGTTATTGCGAATTATCAGCCTAGACCTACTATTTTGTGATGTGTGATTCTTTTAAATTCTACCCTTATGAAAGGGTTGTTTTATATGGGTGCATCTCAATATCTTATTTATTATCGTTCTATTTTTTTCTATGATTAAAAGTTGAGATCATTTCCTCTATGATAAAACTTAAAACTCCTCTTGGATTTAGAGAATGTTGATTGTTTGTTTGTTGAGAATGTTATGTAATCATTGATAGAGTTGATATGATATGATATTTTTATATTCATGAAATAGATGACTTAATATATTCTTGGGTATCATTTCATTTACAAAAATCATGTCTCACATCGACTGTTGTACCAGAAATGTTTGTTATATAGAAATGAATGGCGTCAAGCATCTATTTTGAAGAGATCAGAGTGTAAAGGTTGGTCGAATGAGCTTGTTGGAACCATTATTTGTAACTATATCATACTAGTTTGAAGTGTTGTCTTTCGTATTGATTGATGTGTTTGAGAAGAACTATTTTCTTGTAGTGGTAGTTAACTTTCTATATCTGCTTCCAAAAAATTTATCAGGGTTACAACCCATAAGGGATGGGTATTTTAAAATTGATCATCCTTCGGTTATTAGAACAATTTCTCATCCATCTTATCAGATGGAACCAATCAAATTAATGGAGCTCAATGTTTAGTTGGAGAATCTTGAAGGATAAGCGTTCATTCATCCTTGCATTTCTTTATGGGTATAATCTATTCTGTTTGTGTAATGGATGAATGAAACTCTATGGATGTGTGTGGATTATAGTAATCAATACCATGTTATGATAAATAATATATATCCACCTACCAAAAGTAATGAGATTTTTTATTAATTAACAGGGGATCATTTTTCTCTAATATTAACATGTGATTAAGATATCACCAATTGTGGGTTTGGAATGAGGATTTTCTGAAGATGGCATTCAAAATTAGATATGGCCATTATGAGTTTGTGGTAAAGAAATTTTTTATTATGAATGAACCAAAATTATCCTTGACTTATCAAGACTAAATTATGCAATCATAAAATTACAAAAGAATAATATTCAAATATAATATGATGAGTAAAGCCAGAAGTATTTTCAAGAGTTAAAATTTTTCCTTACATTAGCACCAATATCGATTTTAACAAAATCAGGAGAAGTGTATATGGTGTACTAGGACACTTCAAGATTAGTTATTGGATGTGTTTTTATGAAAGGAGATCATGTTATTGCTTATGGATCAAATATGTTATGAGTGAATGACAATAACTACCCATCACATAATTTGCAGTTTTTTTTCATAGTCCTTGATTTGAATACTTGGAATCTTCATCTGTTGGGAGAGAAATGTATTGTGTCTACTGCTAATAAGTACTTGAAACATACTTTTTCAAATTATGATTTCAATTTTATACAAAAATATGGATATATTATCTATAAATTTTTTCCATTAACACAATGTATACACTGGGATTGAGAAATTTGGTAGTAGAAGGATTAAATAGAATTACATATGCTCAGTTGGTAAAAGAAGCTTCAAATGAGGGGAAGTGGATATCAGTCGTAATGGACATGAACATGGAATGTGAAGACCGAGGTGATTTTTTAGTTTTCATTCCAATTTTATTTGCACCTAATTTGGTAAAAATGGTTAGAGAGGTATAGATTTTTTATTTGGAATGTGTGTCTATGAGGTAAAAACATAATGGTGGGGAGAACATTGAGGGATATTGGATGGATGATATCTCGTTGTTATGGTCCTGAAATATGATGGTTGTAGCTATGACATTCCATGATAAAAATCTCTATGCCTTCCACTATTGAAGATTGTAATTTCATCCAAGATTATAAATGATGTATAATGCATTGAAAGAATAGTTCTAGTGGAGTGACATGAAGTGGAAAGTGAACGATTTTTTTTGAGATGCTTATATTTTCATCATGTTAAGGCATATCATTTGAGACCAATAGGTCCATTTCAGTCATAAACAATTCTTGTTTGGAAGTGGGTGAAGATAGTTATGTATTTTGTAATAGGATTCCCAAGAATGGTTCAAAAACATTATACATAGGGATGACAATGTATATATCAGAAAGATGGTTCATTTCATTCCAATTCATTAAAATAAACTATTATAGGACTTGTGAAACATATATAAATGGGAATTGGTATGTGCATGGAACACCAATTTCGATCATTTTGGATAGAGATCTGAGGTTCACATCGCATTTTGGATATACATACAGAAATTCAATAGGATTCAATTGTGTATGAGTATAGAATATCATCATTAGATAGATATGTCGTACAATAGGAAGATAAAAACATTGGAAGACATGTTCTGGGCTTTTGTAATGGATTATGGTGGCTCATTGGAAGAGAATATACCATTATTGGAGTTCTTGTATAACAAAATCTATCATGACTCCATACATATGGATCTTTTCAATCATTGTATGGGTGTCCTTGTTGCTCTCCACTTTTTTAATGGAAAAAGGTGAGACATCACTATTTAGGATGAGCCTTGTACAAGAAACAATGGAGGTGATCTTATTGTTCAAGAAAAGGATAGTTCCAGAATAATGTAATCAGAAATCATATGCTGATCATTGTCTTTGACCACTGCCATTCACACTGAGTGATCATGTATTCTTAAGTATATCTATATGTAATGGACATTATCTTTTTGGGTAGGACAGAATTTTATATCCTCAATACAAAACACCTGTTGAGAAACTATAACGGGCTAGTGAGGTGGCATATCGGTTGGGGTTACCACCATGGATTAGTACAGTGAAAAATTCATATGAAGTATCTCAGTTGAAAAAGTATCAGCCTGATCCTAATGATGTGATTTGATGGGATCATGTTGAACATGAGCTGTATTCTTTTTAGGTACATATATTGGTGCATATTGTGGATAGTTATGAAAAATTATTTCAGGGAAAAATCATCAGTATAATGTTGGTTTTGTGGAAACATGGTATTATACATGAAGAGAAATGGGAACGAGATAATGAATTGAAAGGGAAATGGCCATAACTCTTCAACAATATTATGGTTTATTACATTTCAAGGATTAAAAGACCTATGGTGGGGAGAATGTATCAACCCCAGTTATAAGTATCCCTTTAATTATAATTTCTAACTATTTAATGTACATGGGTGATGTTTGGGAGAGTTTAGAGAATATTTATTGTGTTTTTGTTGCTTTTATATAGGTTCACATTTGGTAAACTATTTATAAAACTATAAAACACCTATAAGAAACTGTGATCAATGAATCAGTTTCTAAATAGAAGGAGGACGGGATTCATACTATTTTTCCAAACCGTGCAAAAGCCTAGGAGAATCCATTCTATATTGGACAACGTAATTTGGCATGGTTGAGAATTGAGTGGAAAACCATGTGAGATTCAACACCTCATGCATTATCTTGTGAATGGTTCACACATAGTTTGCCTAACTGTGTGACTAACAGTAAATAAGATGAATGTGATATCCAAAAATTGATTATCTCATATATTTTAGTCATTATCTCCCTTATTGTTTCTCTTATACATCCCTAAATCATTAAAACCTATTACCAATGGTCATGGAATCTTCTCCCATCAATTCAAAGGAAATATAAATTCTTCTGATGGTGTTGTAAAGATGTATCATCGTAGTAAGTGATAATTCATGGTGGTTGTTCATAGATACTCCTCTTTATTAGTACATTTGAGTTAGATATAAGTCCATTGTGGTTAGATATAAGATATTTTATTCTAAATATGAATATATTTTTATTATTTTATAGCGGAAAAAATATAAGGAAGATCTATGGAGACATAACTCTATTTAATGTATGTTTTTCATACCGTTCTTAATTTTCATCATAAAACTAATGGTAGGTGGAATTACTCTAGACTTATAGATTTTGAATATGATGGATTTATTTCAAATTGATTATTTTGTTTTAAATTGATTTTGAATTTTCTATGTAATTTTTTTTGAAACCCATATTGATTCATGGTTGGTTTAAACATGGAATTTGGTTGTTTTAAAAGATAGTTCATTGCTTCTTGGTTTTAAATTTTGATTAAAAAAGTTGATTTTCTAAAATTTTTTGAGAATGGATTGATAAAAAAATTCAATAAAATGGATGTTTTAAATTAAATAAATTAGAATTTATGATTTTAATAGGCATGCTGGATGTTTTCAAAAATATAAATGTTTCATTCAAATGGATAAAATTCCTTTTTTTGACATTTTTTTAACATAATGGTTGTATGAGATCATGTGAATTCATGATGGGTAACATTATGGAGTCTCCCCCACAATTAGCAGGTTGGATAATGATCAGGGATATCCAAATTCAAAATGGATCACCATGTTATATCTTAGTGAAAGTATGATTCGCCACTCATGAGTATATGAAGGTCCGAGTATTCATTCATGGTTGGTTGTTTGGAGAAGTGATGTGTAATAGTTATAGAAAAAAGGAATTTTTGAAATGATTTTAGAAATTGATTTGGTTTATTTCTATATAAATTGATGTTGTTTTGAGGAAATGGTTTAATTGGAAATTGTTTGCATTTTAATATAAATTGTTTTAGAAATTTTTTTATATAATCTATTTTTATTTAAATGTTTCTAACATGTTCTATCCTAGTATTTTTATTAGTTATGTCATTAGTGAAAACCTACTGAGTTTTAGTACTCACCCCTGATTTGGAAATCTGGTTCTTTTAGAGTTTTTTTTATGAAGACAAGGGAAGAGGTAAAGTATCAGACATTATTACAAATAACTCATAATACTTGGTATTTTTTGTGAAATTATATAATGGATACTATTGATGCCTTGCAGATATGATTGTATTTATGTACTGATTAGTTTAATAGTCTTTTGATGTGTAGATTCAAATTATAGACTTATTATGTAGTATTGTTAATGGTTTTTGTTTGATATAAATATAATTTAGACTATATGTTTTACATTATTAACCTTCAACATTAAGTATTTATTTTGTTAAGGTGTGTTTGGTTGGGATTTTTTTCAAAGGAAAAATCATCCCCCACTTGTATTGAAGAACTATTATTTTATTGGATGCCTTTAGAGCATTGAATATTTCTCTTGAGGCCGATTAATGTTCCTCTATCTTTTCATGAAAATGGAAAGAACAGGATGTTATAGTTACTATCTAAATTTTCTGATTTTTCATCCATGGGGATCTTCCTCCATAACAGAACTTCAATATATGTTGAATTTACTATTTATTAAAATATTTCATTATATAAAACACTCCATAAATAAGAAATATTATTACTTTGTTATATTATTTTATTAAATAAATGATTGTGTTATTGAGAGAGTGAATTGTAATTTATTATTGAATTAGGTAATATGACATGATATTTTATCTTGAAAGGATTATATGTTGGAGAACCTAAGGAAAATAGTAATTCTAATCTGGGTAGGAGTCAATCATAATTTATATAAGATCAGTTAACCTATTTATTTATTTTTGTTTGATTATATTATTATTGATTTGATTATATGGGTTTTGTGAGAAACCATGATATTATACAAAATATTGTAATTCTTTTATAAAAATTGATTTATGTCAAATGATTATATTAATTGATTTTATTTTGATAAATAATTAAAAAAAATTTATTTATCACAATGAATTTGGGCGTGTGTGAAAATGAATTTTAGTATTAACTATTATGAAAAACATAATATTCATCTAATATATAGAGGAAACATTAATAGAATACAAAAATGAAATAAATCATGGGACTAACTAGTTATGAATGAAAACACCTCACTCTTGGGTATGGTAATTTGGATAGTTTACGATTTTATGTTAATGACAATAATGATTTTGGTTCACACATGGGGAAATGGGAAAATGATGATTCAATTCCATTCGATAATGTGATCGATTATTTCAGGTAACTATCAATCATTATATAGATTGAATATTTGATTATTATTTATATTTTCCATAATGTGGAAGAATTTTTAGAATACAATGAGTTTCTAATTAGACATGAATAGATGGGGATTTTAATGAATTGAATATTTATAATAAAGATCCATTTTTTTGATGTCTTATGGATATATAAAACATATTCAATCCTATTTTATTATTATATATAATGGTAATTAAATGATCGTCAAATATCCGTACCATTGATAATATAGTTTTTTAACAATGACCACATGAATAGTGTAAATATAGGGTTTTAATGAATTTTTTGGCATAGAGAAAAGAGGTGATGGATTCAACTAGTAGGATCGTACCCTAAAAGCCCATTTATCAGAGCTTCCAAGGGAGATAGAATTTCTGGTATTTTCCCTATCAGAAATCCCATTCCAAGATCTAGCAACAAATACAAGAGTGAAACCATTTATGGGAGAAGATCAATATCATTGATATCATGACCCAAACCAAATTCACCAAACGACCCCAATAAATCCCCACAATCATACACCTTACTCATAGGTTGTATGCTAGTGGAATAAATGGATATGTAACAAAACCATAACATTATGATTATGTGCATTATTTTTGTATAGAATAATGAATATACTTTCATATTATTATTGTTACTTTGTAAATGATTTTTAAAGAACAAATATTATTTTCGGTAAATATTCTAATTGAATTTGTAATCCATTTTTATGACATAATTTATTTTTCTATTAAATAACATTTTAATAAAATATTATTATTAAATTACTATTTATGAAGTCAAAAATAAAATTTATTATGTTTTATAAACTATATTCTTTTAAACCCGTTTTTTTTTTCAAAAAAGGTAGACTTGTATTTTAAAAGTGAAAAATAAAATATAAAGAATATTATTTAGAAAAAATGAATATAATTTTTTGAATAAAGATGTTGAAATTATCAAATGCTGAATTTTTAATAATTTTCCGAGACAGTCGAATTTTTGGGTAAAAATTATGTACCACACATATATATATAATATGTTTAATAACATCATAATGACCCAATAGCGATGTAATAAAATAATATAAATGGTTTATTATTCAAATATATGTTTTTTCATTTAAAATAATGTAATTCCATGTTTATCTGATTGATTTTATAAATCCTTAGTGAATCCCCCATGGCCTATAAAATATTAAAGGATTTTAAAAACATTTCCTGAAAATTGTGACTCACCTCCACATAATAAAGTAATTTTTTTTAATATATTAGGAACTAATCCAAATAAAATAATTTATATCTATCCCTTTTCCAAGAAAACATGTGCAAAACCCATGGGATGGCTTGTGTTTTTGAATAAGTCACTGTGTAGTCTCCAAAACCAAATTAATAAAGAACTCTCCCTATTTTCCTATATAAAACCACCCATTCACCCATTTATGTTCACTAAATATATTTTATGTTCTCCTAAACAATTACAATTAATCCCTATAGTCCACCCATGATTCCACTAATCATTCAGTAAGCCTCTCTCAAGCTATTTAGGTCACCCATCCAATTAAGGGATCTCTCACTCTCTATTTTTCTTCAAGAACCTCTTTTATGTATTTAATTTTAATTAGGATATGTTCTTTAATACCTCCTTATTTTCCATTTAATTTATACATTGTGGTATCATCTTTTCACTCCAATTAATCCCCCATCTGATCCATTATTCCCACCTATTACAGAGCATAAAATCCGTAATAGTTTCATCCTTTTTCATTTATATCCAGTTTCCTTATTATAATAACCCAGACCCATGATGCCACCCGAATAGTGCTAAACGGGTTAGGTGTTACTACATTTGGAACACCTCCCCGAATGCCAAAGGCTGCTGACTAGAAGTGAGGGTCTTATAGGTATAGTGGGGAGGATATACCCTCTCAGAGGATAATAATTGTACTGGTCTGAGCATGATTATAAAGAAGCTGCGGAACAGATAACTCTGCAGACGCGGACCAGACCCGCAGATTGGAAACACATTCAATATCAATAAACAACAGAAGTAATAAATATAACAACAAATGCAGAAAGTAAACACAAGAGCATGCTGAACATCACTTGTAACTAGCACTGGACAACAAACATGCCTCTAAAACAGGTCATACACTTGTTTATAATTAATAAGTGGTGAATGGCTAACCACTATAGCTACAAAAAGTAAGAACGCTGATACAAAAAAACAAAACAAAGAAACTCCAGCTAGGTAAGACCTAATGGTCCATAAAATCTCTAGTAAACAACTAACGCAGCCCAGATTTTAAAGTTGTCCTCTTATCTGCACATAAATCCTTAATGTCTACATGCATCCTAAAGGGCCCATGTAAGGTGTGAGACAAATATTAGTAGGATACCACCATATTTTTTGTACCTAATATAACTTTTTATGAAGGCTTGAATTTATAATAAAATAAGTTACATAACAATGAAAAAATAAACACAAACTCCACTAGTGCTTAGCAGCCACCATGGAGTGTCGCCTGCTTCAGCCAACGCCGGAATCTCTATCGTGTAACCCAAAACCATGTCCCACCTGAAACCACGTGTGTCAAGTACCGATATATCAAAGGCACGCACAAGAATATTAACCTGACACCTTGTGCCTCCAGACATATCATGCCTTAAGTACCAACATCCAGATGGCATACCCAAGAATTAACCCAGAGGAACAACAATTCATGTCCTCAAATAAACAACCGGTGGGACAGCGATGTCTGCCCTCAAATAAATATACGGAGCGACAGTAATACCTACCCTCAAATCAAGTAACCAGAGGGATGACTATATCCACCCTCAAATCATGGTGAGCCTCATCCCCCAACCCTATAGAATCTAATCTATCCAATATAGGATCTTCACCTCCCACGTGTCTTCATACAACAAAATCCCCAACGAAAGTACCAAAATTGCATCTACGAGGGCCTCTACCCACACAAGTGTTTAAAACTACCTCATCATGGAGTATCTATGTGTGCACACAACTCAATGGTATGGGAGAGCTGTAATCACCAAAATAGTACCTAATCCACCACACATATGACACCTCATATCCCTACAACCATGCGGCTCAAGTCTGATGGCCTTGACATCAATGTAACCCACGACATGATCAACCTGGCAGTCATTCTGCCTCAAGCCGATGTCCATGACGCCCAATCCCATGGTTAAAACCACCCAATGTAACCTTGGTCCAAGCCCAACTTGACAGTCGTACTGCCTCAAGCCGACGTCCATGATGTCGAATCTCGTGGTTAAAAACACCCAAAGTAACCTCAGTCCAAGCCCAACCTGACAGTCATACTATCTCAAGCCGACGTCCATGACACTCAATCCCATTCTCAAAACCACCCAAGTAACTCGGGCCATGCCCATCACAACCCGATGGTTACAGCATACGAAAAATCTCACATCAGATATATAATCACATTTTAACAGAACACATAATAGGAAAAACCATCTAAACATATGAATTGCACTAATAATGTGTCGTCCCATATGAAAAATTAAGTTTATAAGGTCTCCAACAATTCATATCACGGTTTAAATAACAAAACATAAAAGTTTAAACCAAAAAATTTCAAGTATTATCATTTTGGAACCCCCAGCCAAAATTCCCCTTGTGATCAATGGCCTCTCTCCCGGCCCTAATCAATCAATATAGGATAAATGGAATACCCAAAGGTGTCCCATAGGTGTACTAAACATCTTAATATGAAATAGTAGATATATTAGGGTCTCTCTCAAAATACCCTAAAACTCGATATAGGATGCGCCACACAAATGTCCACGAAAAAAATGAAAGAAGGTATTCACCACCTACCTCATACTAGTATGATGATACTCCGTCGATATCAGCCTCGAATTAGGTCGAAAACACAGAATATCAACAAAAGATACAAAACCACTCAAACCACAATAGCTCATTCTAGGATAGAAATGAAGAAGAACAACTTAAGTGGAATCAAGGCCTTAACGAGGGGGTTTCAATGGATCAAACAGTTCTTGAAATGGAGTTCGAATGAAGATCCGGGAGGTATATGAAGGTCCGGATAGCTCTCCCTGCATAATCCCCAAGTGGATGGAAGAAAAAAAATAAAATGGGAAATTCTGGGAGGCCCAGAACTTAAAAACCCTAATTTGAAATGGCCGCACGATTAACCCGCATGGTTTGGAAAACCATGTGCCAACCATGTGGTTGCCACTGCCTCACCCAGGAACTTTTCAGGACCATCCCGTATGGTTTGGAAAACCGTGCACCGCCCGTGTGGAGCCCACTGTCTCACCCATGGACTTCGCACGGTTGGTCTGCACGGTTTGTTCTGACCGTGCACCAACTGTGTGCACCTGTACGACCTCCCCAACATCAAAATTTTAACCTAGAATTGTCCAATTATTTTAGATTTCTAAGAAGGGAGTCAAAATTCAAACAAGGTATGGATTTTTACCCATTCCAAAAATCCGAGTTCTTACAATTTTCTCACCTTAACAAAGCTCATCACCTATCTATCAAATGAAACCCAAATATGGCACTGAACATGCCACCCCAATCAAAGCAACCCAGACTTCAATGGTCGCAAGTTTCTCTCTAAATTCTTCAAGGGGCTCCCCGCCTTAGGAATTTCCTAACTTAGTCTCAACCCGAAAAAACAAAGAACCCACAAGGGTTTGCATAATTGTATTCCAGACTCAAGGTCCTCTTGTGACGCATTGTCACGCCTGCCCCTCATTCGATCTCCTGTGTCGTTTCCGACACCCAAACATATCATGCACTGCATCGATGTCTGCCTCATTGAGGTCCAGCATCCCATGGATGCTCAAAATGAACCTGGTGCCTAGAACCTCATTTAACCCGCATCCTCGATGCCCTGATTCCCATGGAACCTCAAGTAACTGACTTCCTTGATGCCCTCGATGACCATGGCACCTCAAGTAACCTGCATCCTTGATGCCCTGATGCCCATGGAACCTCATACTTATAAATATAAAAACAATCACACACCTGATATGGTACCAATACCACTGAACAACATCTAGTCAATCCACATAGGTCATGTGCATCACGTGCACCCAAAACAGACATTCATCTACATGTCATGCCAAAAGAGAACAAGGGATTCATGGACACACCCGTGGTGTACCTCTAACTTTTGTCGGGTCACCAGCCTACTCAGCCTCTGGCAGCACCACAGTGTGCACCTGGCCTAATGTATGGATGCCTGATTCCTGACCTCCCTGCGGTGCTACTCCAGACATCGACCACTGACCCCTTAGCTGGATCATGCGGTCTCTATCATGTCTGCCAGGTGCAGTTGAACCCCGACTAGCCTCTCCTGGTACTGAAACTGAACCAACACTGTATGCCACCGTCTATAGTGGTCCCTGTCTGCTAGATGTCTGGAAGGACTACCTTCAAAACCTCTCCAGATGCCCAACCTGTCCACATGCCCGTCACTCCTTTGGAGGCCTATCGCACTGAGTCTGAACATGCCCTATCTGTCCATAGTAGAACAAGCCACTACAAAGCTGATACGAGGTGGTCTACCTGAGTCCTTGTCCAGACATTCCTGCTGGAACTCATCCCATACTTGCTTCCTTCTATTCAAACCATCACCTAAAGTTGTCGCCCGACCAACCTGAGGCCTATCCCTCTGGTTTCCCTCCGTTATGAGCACCGGAATCACCACCTCTAAAAAGTAACCCATCCTGAAAATATTCATCTGGATTTGAATGGCGTGTCATAAGACATCCTCGAAAGTGAATCACCCTGGCCATGTCATCACTTAACATACCAAGTGAAAAGAGGGAAAACTCAATGAGAGTAACTGCATATTTCTTGATGGACATGTCTCCCTGCTGAAGACTCAAGACCTTCCGACCTCTCTCTACCCTCATTGTCACTAGGTAGAAGTGCTCAATGAACCTTTCCTCAAATCCCTTCCATGGCAATCCCTCATTCCTACAAGCCTGAACATGAACATCCCACCAACGCTTCACCGGTCTTCTCAGCATGTACATACCTAGATTGACCCTCCGCCCTGGAGGCATCTCAAGCTGCTCGAAGAACGTATGCCTGCTCTCGATCCAGTTCTCAGCCGCCTGTGGACCACCCTCACACAGAAAAAGCGGCAGGTGCTGCGACTGGAACTCCCGCGACAGATATACCATAGATTTCTCTTTATCCTACACGCCTCTATCGATCCCCTATAAGACACATACCGGGCTAGATCAGAGCTTCTGGTCGAGCCATGGCTCGAACGATGCCAAACCTAGCTGTTGTCCTGCCTGTACCGGATCCTGAACCTGATCTTGTCCTTGAGCTTGTACGAGCAGCTCCTGCTCTTCCTACAATGGATCCTGAACTTGATCCTGCTCCTACGGCACTATACCATCTCCCGTCTGACTCTCCATCTGAGTCGCCCAAAAAGGATCCTGATGAATACCATAAATGGTCAGACAAACCATATATATATATCAATATATTCACGCAGATAAGAGAAGTAGTAAAACTCAGCATATAACTACTACCCTTACTCTCCCCAACTAAAACCCATTCCCATGGCATCCCGGCCTCATGGACTCCTTACCCAACCCTCAACAGAGCCAAGTATCAAAAGTACCTCAGGCCATGCCCGTGCTGACAACTAACATTGCCTCAAACCGATGACCAAGTCACCCAATCCTGACAGTCAAACATCCTTAAAACAACACCTATGAATCCCAATCATGTTGATCAAAATCACATCAACCATAGTACAAGTCTACTCGTACAAGAAACAGACCTAAAAATCCTTCCACGTGCAATTCTACTACATATACAGCATGGCACAACACATTGCAATAAACAAGAAATTCTATCAGGAATTTCACTTATTCTCATTTCAAAAGATTACAAGAATGGAAATTGATTTTATTCACATGGTATTATCACTTCACAAAGCATACGTGCAGTTATAAAATTTAAATACCCTAAAATGTGCATACCCAAATCCAAGAAAATAGGCCTTACCATACCTGGCCAAGGTCCAATTCTGCCTTACTAGACCAGGTCTAGGGTTGTACATCACAATCAATAACATCACACACCATATGATACAATGAGGTGGAAATCATATAAACTATAATTTGAGAAAAAATAAAATAGCAATTCCAACTAATGGAAACATGGTCCATCCCTTATACCTTAGGCTGCAGGCACCTAAGCATAGGCTAGAAACCCATTTTCAAGTAACATCCTATCTCCAGTCTACCATATCCAAAATAGTAATACCCGCAAATATAAGAGAAGTCTTAATACCATTATTAGAAAGCAACAACTGCTACCAAATCCCTATCGAGAACTCCTCTGATACCACTTTGTAACGTCCAGGACCCGAGCAGCCACCCAAACAGTGCTAAACGGGTCAAGTGTTAGTACCTTAGGCACACCTCCCTGATCTCCAAAGGCTGCCGACTAGCAGCGATGGTATTATAGGCATAGTGGTGAGGATATAAACTCTTGGAGGATAATAATGGAACTGGTCCTAGCATGATAATATGAAGCATTGGAACAGATGACTCAGTAGATGCGAATTAGACCCGCAGAGTAGAAACACATTCAATATTGATAAATAGTGGAAGTAATAAATATAACAACCACAGTGGAAAGTAAACACAATAGCATGTTGAACACCACTTGTAACTAACACTGAACAACAAACATGCATCCATAATAGGTCATAAATGAATTTATATATAAAAAAGCACCAATGTCTAACCACTGCAGCTACAAAAAGTAAACATGCTGATACAGATAACAAAACAAAATAGAGTAACTCCAACAAGGTAAGACTCAACGATTATACCATCTCCAGGAAACAACTAACGCAACCCTGCTCCTGAGGTTGGCCTCTTACCTGCATGTAAATCCATAATGTCTGCACGCATCCTGAAGGGCCAGTGCAAGGTGCGAGACAAA
Organism: Viscum album; assembly: GCA_963277665.1. Classification (NCBI taxonomy): domain Eukaryota; kingdom Viridiplantae; phylum Streptophyta; class Magnoliopsida; order Santalales; family Viscaceae; genus Viscum; species Viscum album. Next base: position 1,702,143,898 of record OY728138.1, on the reverse strand, counting down.
TCTCAATAGGATACCACCCAATGGTGTGTACCTAATATAAGTGTTTAAGTAGGCATGAATTTATAGGAAAATTAGTAACATAACAATGCACAAATAAACAAAAACTCAACTGGTTCTCAACAGCTATCATAGACTGTCACCTCCTTCAGGTAATGTCGGAATCTCTGTCATGTAACCTAGCCCTATGTTCCACCTGATACAGCGTGTATCAAGTACTAACATCCCGAAGGCATGCCCAAGAATAGAATCCCGACACCTTGTGCCTCCTGAAACATCGTGCCTCAAGTACTAACGTCTTGAAGGAATGACCAAGAAGTAACCCAGAGGAACATCGATGCCTGTGCTCAAATAAATAACCGGAGGGACAAAGATGTCTACCCTCAAATAAATAGCCAGAGGGATAGCGATACCTACCCTCAAATCATGTAACAAGAGGGACTGTGATATCCTCCCTCAAATCACGGCGACCCTCAGCCCCCAACCCGATAGACTCAAAGCTATCCCCTAGGGGCTCCTCACCTCCCACATGGCTTCCTATGGAAAGCACCCCTAGCCAAAGTTCTTAAACCAAATCTACGGGGCCTACACCCACACGAGTGGTCAAAACCACATCATCACGAAGTATCTATATATGCACACTACTCAAAGTTTCTGGAGTGCGGTAATCAACAAAATAGTACCTAAGACACCACACATCTGACATGTCATATTCTTGTGACCATGCCACTCATGTATAATGGAATTTCCATCCATGTAACCCGTGACATTCCCAACCTGGCAGTCATCCTACCTCAAGCTGACGTCCATGATAGCCAATCCCATGGTTAAAACCACCCAAAGTAACCTCGGGCCAAGCCCAACATGACAGTCGTACTCCCTCAAGCTAACTTCCACGACAACCAATCTCGTGGTTAAAACCACCCAAAGTATCCTTGGGCTAAGCCCAACCTGACAGTCATACCGCCTCAAGCCGACGTCCATGACACCCAAACACGTGGTCCAAACAACTCAATTAACTCGGGCCATTCCAATCACAACCTGAAGGTTCCATCATATGAAAAATCACACATCAAATATATAATCACATTTTAATAGAACATGTAACAAGAAAAACCATCTAAACAGATGAATAACACTAAGAAAGTGTCACCCCAGACCAACACATAAGTTTCTATGGTCTCCAACAATTCATATCAAGGTTTAAATAACTAAACCTAACACTTTAAACCAAAACATTTCATGTATTATCATTTTGGAACCTCTGGCCAAAATGCCCCATGTGAGCAACGACCTCTCGCCCAGCCCTGCTCAATCAAGACTTGAAAAAGGGCATACCCAATGGTGACCCATAGGTGTAATAGACTACTTATTATAAAATAGCATATAAATTAGGGTATCTCTCAAAATACCCTAAAACACGCCATAAGATGCAGCACAGAAATATCCATGAAAACATGAATGAAGTTATGCAGCACCTACCTCATACTAGTATGTCGATACTCCCTCGATATCATCCTCCAATTAGGTCTAGAATGCGGAAGATCTACCAATGAAAAAAACCACCCAAACCATAGCTACTCATTCTAGGATAGAAATCATGTAAAACAGATCAAGAGGAATCAGGGCCCTACCAAGGGGGTTACAACAGATCAGTCTTTGCATAAAATGGAGTTCGGACGAAGATCTGGGAGGGATTTGAAGGTCCGACCAACTCTGCCCATGTAAGCCCCGAGTGGAAGGAAGAAAAAGAGAGCGAATGGGAAATCCTGGGTGGCCCGGAACATTAAAACCCTAATTTTAAGTGGTCACACGGTTAACCCGCACAGTTTGGAAAACTGTGCGCCAACTGTGTGGTTGGAACTGCCTCACCCAGGAACTTCACACAACCATCTTGCATGGTTTAACAAACTGTGCACCACCCATTCAGATCCCACTTTCTCACCCAAAGGCTTCGCACGGTTTTCCCGCACATTTTGTTCATAATGTGTACCAACTATTCACACCTACAGGACCCCCCCCCCCCAATTCAAAAGTTTATCCTAGAATTGTGCAATTTTTCATCTTTCCTCAAAATCGGGTCAAAATTCAAAGAGGGTCGGGATTTTGACACATTCCAAAAACATAAGTTTTTACACTTATATTGTTACGCCCAGTTACATTTAATTAAAAATTATGATTCATGTTCTATAACCACACCCATACATCCCTTATTATGTTTGAATGATGATTGAACCCTTTATCTATCATTAACCCCTCCTATGTACATATGTTACCATGCTAGAATTCTGTAAGGGATTTATCTCTTCTCATTTAAATTAAAGAAATTATATTATATTATTCATCAAAAAACCATTTCATATGTTTAGATATTATATTATATCTTCCCCATACATTACAATTAATTGTTAAATTATTATATTACCATTATTCTCTATTCAACCCATTTTACTAATTTCTATTTGATGGCGTTATACTGCCAAAATTGTACAACGATTTTCCATGATAAAATCATCATGTACTGAATACCATACCCTTCTCACTATCAATGGTATGCATATTTATGATCATGTACTTATTTATTAGGGAGTTACATATATTTATTTCACATTCCTTGTTCATGGAATAATTTTTATTATTTAATGAATCTATCTTGTATGATCTATGTGGCCCACATAAGAATGACATTGAAATGGTTATTAAGGGTGTGCTATAATAGCACCCCAATTCGTTGGGTAAGGTTTAGTATCATGACAATCCATGTGAAATGAGGTTTTAATCCTGATATATCATGTGTAATGAGGGTTTAAACTCGAATATTCTTGTGCAATGAGGGTTTACACTTGGTAATCCATCTGTAAAGAGCATTGGCTCATGAAAAAATCATGTTGTATGTTTTTTTTTCACATTTCCATATTGTGATAATCATGTTATATCATGAATTTATTTTCTTGTTTCACTTATGCTCCATTTATATGAATATTTCATACCATATATTTTATTCTTCATATTATGCCTTATTATATTCTTTACATGTCTTTATTGATCACTATTTTCTTTTTTTTCCTCGGGTTATCCTGTGAAATGCTAAATATGAAAGAATATTGTCATCATGTATAAGAAGTTTTCAAAAAGGCATGTATTTCAGGTTTTAAGTTGTTATATAATATTCTTAATCACAAAAGACACTACACCTCTCGATATTCAATGTTTTATTAAGTGTATGTTTCTATAATAAATCATTTATAAATATGAAACAATGGGTAGGGTTGTTATATTTGGTATCAGAGTAAGGTTTAGCTATGTTTGGGATTATGATTAGAAAAAGATCATTAAATCCATATGGAAAAAACTAATTATATGAAAATAATACCCAAATTTTGGTGAGTATATAGTATATTTTTATCAATAAAATACATCCCTATCTAAATATAAACTAGTATAGGTGGATCCGACATAAGTGTTTCTATGGTTAAACCTAGAAACCCCACATTGATCTAGAGTCGATTGGGAACTGGTGCATGACCAAGGAACTTGCAACACGCTTGGTTAGAAAATCCCATGGTTTATTCTTTGGTAAAATCAAAATCTTAGTGAAAATCATTATTAAGGGAACAAAAAAATTCACCTAAGAATACATGTTATGAATTATATCCTAGAAAAAATATATTGAAGCTTTTAAATTCATATATTAATGAGATAAATGTAATTTATATGTTATCCCATTAATTTCATTAGATTCCCCTTTATGTGTTTAATCGTTTATGATACACATCCCTAAGTCTATATCTGTTAAAATAGAACTATTATTTAAATGTTAATGGTTTGGTTATCATCCATGGTTCTACGCATTATTTTATATATCAGAAGTTTTGTAAAATAATAAAAACATCATGATAAATAATAGATGTTGACATTCCATGGGAAAAGGAGAATGTGTAAATTATTTCATCCTATATATATTACTACCCCTATAACAATTTGTGTATTGAACTTCTAGTGAACCTTATCATACTCCCTCTGGTAGAATTTGATTTAATTCATGGCATGGAATGTATTCCCCTATATAGAGCTAACACAAATTCATGAGAGAGGGAAATCACTCTCAAAATGAAAAATTGACGCCCGATTCTAAAAAGGTTCAAGGAGGGGGATGAATCTTCTTTAGCACCATCATCTCAATCATGGATATTAGTACCCTATTAGAACATGTATCATTATTAGATGATTGAGTCTGAGGAAATAACCATCCTCGAGACAAGTCTCTTTTGAGGGAATTCACTGATGTGTTTCCTGAGGAATTTCCTTGTCTTCTTCCATGAAGAGTAATTGAATTTTCAATTCATTTTATACCTGTGGAATTCCCAAAATCTAAGACTCTATATATAATGGAATTTCTGGAGCATGAGGAGGTAAAAAAACAACTATAGCAGAATCTGGATAAATGATTTGTAATCCCAAGTGATTCACTATGGGGTGAACCAAGCCTCTTCATCAAGAATAAGAATGGGTCAATTCAACTTTTCATTGATTATCGTGAGCTCAAAAAAAATACGATAAAGAAAAATTGTCATTTTCAACGAATTGATGACTTATTCGATTAGTTATAAGGATCAAAATACTTATCCTAGGTGGATCTTCGGTCATGATATTATTATGTAAGGGTAAATAATGGGAATATCCCCAAGAATTCATTTCGTACAAGGTACATGCAATTTGAATCCATTGAAATGAAATTCATATATACTTACACTCCATAAATCATCATGGAATACATTAATATAGTGCTTAAATATTACCTCGACATAATTTTGGTAGACATTATAAAATTATTCTAATATACTATAATACTGAGGAGGTTAATGAGGAGTATCTAATTACTGTGGTAGAGACCTTGAAAATGGAGAATCTCGATACAATATATAACATGTGAGAGTTCTGGTTAAAGGAAGTCTTATTCATGGGAAATATAATCACAACTAATGAGATATCTACGGAACAATCTAACATATAATAAATTGTTGGATGGAAGAGGCTGACATCAGTGACAAATATCTATATTATCCATGGTTTTGCTGGATATTATAACCAATATGTGAGAAATTTATCACGATTATTAAACCCCCTTACCAAGATAAATAGGAAGGGAGTATTGTTTCCATGGAATGATGAATGCAAATAAATTTTCATGGAGTTGATATATATGCTTATCGGTATCATAGTGACCACACTACCACAAGTGGGGATATTTTAGTAATATTAACTGATGCTTCAAAGAAGGGACTCAGTTGTGTATTGATGTATAATGAAAAATTCATTGCCTATGCCTCATGGAATTTGAAAACTTCTAGAGAAAAACAATCCCATGCTTGATCTGGAGTTGGAAGTAGTGACAATTTCCCCGAAAATTAGGCATCAATATATTTTCGGTGATAAGATTGATATATATACGGATAAAAAAAGTCTCAAATATATATTCACATAGAAAGATATTAATATTCTCCCTCAAAGTTGGTAAGATAATATCATGGCTATTGGCATATCCGTCCATTACCACCCTGGGAAATCGAACTCGGTGGCCGATTCTCTATGTAGAAAGGACCCAAAATATTCTATCGTATATAAAAATTGAAAAGGATCCAAAATTTTTAGATTTAATGAAGGTGGACATGGGATTCATAATCAATATATCACCATCAATCATTTCAAAAATTATTACTCAATAGTATCTTTTGGAATGGGTAATGGAAGCTTAAAAAATGATGCAAAAATTCAAAAGAATTTAAAATTTATCATAAAATGGAAATCCTTGGAGATAAACGTTAATAATTAAGGAATTCTGAGATTTGGATTGAGACTATGTATTCCATCAAATCCCGATTTAATAAATGATATTTTGGTTGATGTACATAGTTTAATTTTGACCATTCACCTAAGAAAAACATGTGGTATTGAGATCACTAAGATCGCTATTGGTGTGATAACATGAAGAATGAGATCGTTGAATATATATCAATGTGCCTAGTATGTCATAAATTAAATGCTGAGAGGAAGAAGTCTTAGGGGATGATGCAACCATTACCCATACCAACATGGAAATCGGAAAATACCACCATTGAATTTATCACAAAAAATTCGAATAATCCCAAATGAAACAATTCTATTCAGATAGTTGTAGATCGTCCTGTAAAGACTGCACACTTCCTTGAAATTAATGATTATTTTTCATGTGATCAACTAGTATGTATATCCATCATAAACGAGGAAAGGTTGTATAGAGGAAAAATATCGATTGTGTATGATAGAGATCTGAGATTCACCTTTATGTTCTGGAACAGTCTCTAATATTCTCTGAACATTGAGTTGAAATTAATCATGTCCTATCACCCTCAAACTAATTCTCAATATATTTAGACTATTAAAACACTTGGGTAAATGATGAGATATTGATTAATGGATGTCAAATGTTGATGGTACCAGCATTTTCTTCTGGTGGATGTTTCTTAAAAACACATTTTACGCTCAGGCATACAAATAGATTCTTATGAATTCCATTATGGGAAGAGCGGCTGACCAATGGCATTTTGGGATGATGTTGGGGAATAGAAAAATCTAGTTTTTGGAATGGTTAATGAAAAGGTATAGAATTTTAAGACCATTTAGGACCTCATTAATGAAGATGAGTGTCGAAAAAAGTTGTATTCAAACAATTATTGGCGAGGCATAGATTTTTCTATTGGAGTCATGGTATTTATTCTCATATCTCCATGGAAATGATTAAAAATATTTGGGAAAAAAGGTGCATCTTATTCCAAGTTACATATTCCATTTTTAGATTCGTGATTGCATCGGAGCATTGGCCAATTAAATATAACTCCAACCAAACCTATCTTAATTACATGATGTATTCCATGTATCACTCTTAAGAAAGTACATACCAAGACCATACAATGTACACAATCAAGAGGGGGTAGTATTAGATAATGACCTCTCCTTTAAAGAGAATCCAGTAGAGGTCATATATAACATCAAAAAAGATCTATGAAAAAATTTGAAGCCCCTTGTAACAATTTTATGGAGAAACAATAATATTGAAGAAGCAACATGGGATCCTAAGTATATGATGAATCCGAGTTACCAACATATGTTTTAGTGTGTCAAAAGGAAAATTTGATGGTTAAATTTCTATAGGGGGAAGGTTGTAACAACCTGAACATTTATTAAATAAAATTTCCATTTTATATTCCTTAAGGATATAGAAAACGAATGAATAACTTTTGTTTTATAATATTCAATTTGATTTAAATGACCATTATATATCCTTACCACTGATAATATAGCTATTGAATAGTGATCACATGACTAGTATAAATATTGGGTTTTAATAGATCCTTTTTCCCTAGACAAATGAAGTTATTGCCTAAACCAGTAGTATCATAACCTATGAAGACCATTTATCGGCTCTACTAAGGGAGATATCATTTCTGGTCATTGACCTAGACCGTGATCAAGATGAGTTACATCAACTTAGTCATTAGAGAAACCATTTATGGGAGAAGTTCATGTTCATCGATATCACAACCCAAACAATATTCACCGAATTAACCCATGAAATCTTCACAATCACACACCATAATCTTAGAGTGTATGTTATTGTCATAATAGGATATGAATCAAAAACATACGATTATGATTATGTCACGACCCGACCTCGGGGCCCGTGCCGTGACTACCCCAAGCCCGCCTTCCATAGGCCAGGGGCTGGCGACTAGCACCAAGGTGTAAAATCCCGGTAAACAGGGAAGGCATTGCCTTTATAAGTAACAACCACCACAGAGTCAACAAGCAGAATGTAACTACCAAGTGCAGAAAAGGTAAAGGGGGCCGGAATACAAGCCCAACTGAAAGTACAACTGAAAAGGTAAAGAACAGCAACTGAAGAAAAGACGGCGGCCTCGTGTCGTCCACTGGAAATCCCACCTGAAGGGTGGGTACAGATAGCCTCCAGGCTCCTCGGGTCCCACGTCCGCTCCGAGCACGTCCCGCCCAGTGGTCCACCTCCAGGTACCGTCCTGCTCCACGCCCCAACCGTGATCAGCGTTGTCCGTCGTCTGCATCCAACACAACAAGGTGCAGGCATATCCCGTGCAGGGGTGAGTATAAGCTACTCAGTAAGGACCCCGAGACCCCCGAAGGTCTCCCGAAATCCACAAAGGATATAGCACAAAAGGAAGGTGCAATCATGAAGTAACATCTGACTCGACTTAGGTATATGCCCATACATATACCTAAGTCCCCAATTCTAGCTCTGCTCACGAGCTCAAGAACAACTCAATCCACACAGGAAAGCAAGACTCAAATCCACAAAGGAGAGTAAACAGTAAATCCACATAGGATAGTTCAACACATTCCACAAAGGAGAGTAACATAAGATTCAGCTCAACCAGGTATACTTTTTCAGATGACGTCAAAGATGATCACTGATCCATCTAAGTCGTCGGACCCACGAAGGATCGATAGGTACTAACCCCCGAAAAAGACCCACACAGGATCGGGCTCACACAGAACCTGTAGGCAGTGGCTCACACAGAACCGGTAGTAAGGACCCACACAGGATCGGGCCCACACAGGACCTGTAGCACTGATCCACGTAGGATCGCTGAGTGCAGTAGTCGACGCAGTCCACTGAGGATCTCCGCACAGTCGTCGCCGCAGTCCACGAAGGATCTCTGCTCTGTCGTCGTCGCAGTCCACGGAGGATCTCTGCTCTGTCGTCGAAGTCACAGCCAGCACTAGGGTTCCCGCACACAGCGAGCTCGTTTAGGAGGGTCCGCTCCACGAGCCGAGAGGCTGATACGTCAACTGACACGTAGTCCGAAGTTGATGTATCCAAAGGTTCTGTATCGACAACAGGATCTCAACGCAACAGACGGCGCGTCAATCGGACGCCCGGTCTGAGAGTTATTGACATTTTCGTCCCAGGGGCCCGGTTGGTTTTTAGGGCAAAACCAACCCGACCGTACTCCTCCTGTGTCCGATCCTCGGGCGGAGTATGCCAAAATTTCTGTCTCACTTAGAGGAAACTACCACAGCTGACGGTACGTCGATCGGACGTCCGTAGCTCAAGTTATGAGCGTTTCCGCTCCGAGGGCCCGGTTGGTTTCGTGTACGAACCAACCCGGCCAAACCCAAAGTCTTCCGAAACCTTGAGTGTAATATACCGAAACGACCGTATCGATCCAAGGATCGTGTAGCCGCTGACGGTTCATTAATTGGAGGTCTCAGGCCCAAGATATGGGCAAAAGACCAAAGAGGGCCCGAAAACGGGGGTTCTCGGCCCGGGGCGACCCGGCCCGAACCACCCCTGGGTCGACCCGACCCGGCCCGACCCGGCTAGGCCGGGTCCGGTCCGGCCTGGGCGCGGCCCGGACGACCAGACCGGCCGGCTCGGCTTCGGCCGAGCGGCCGAAGAAAACCGCCGCGGGTTTGACCCGCGGCTTGGAGGAACGCGGCCCGCGCGGGCCGCGTGCTGGGTGGCCGGACCGCGGACGCGGTCCGGAAGTTCGCCGCCACCGCGGCCGAGCCGCGGCGGATTCGTCCGGCGGCGCGCCGGGCGCCGCCGCCCCCGCCTTCCGCGGGCCGCCGGAGTTGCTCCGGTGGCCCGATTCCTCTCCCGTCTGCGTCGTTGCTCCTCCTGGGGGCCGATCTTCACTGCGGGATCAACGGATCGCCCTTGACGCACGGTTCGTCGTCGCTTGCCAAAACCGCACACGAAAAGGATCAGCGAAGGGTTGTCGGGTCTTGTTCGTTAGACCCGCACCCTCCGCGTTAGTCATAAACAACGGGAGAAAGGGGCTACAACAATTTTTAATCAAGATAAAAAATTGTTCACTTCTTTTTTCTTTTAAACGGAAATTCAATTTTAATTAAATGAAAATATTCATTCCGGTTCTTTATTCAAAAAAAAATAAGAACACGGGAATGAATCATCAAGAATTAAATCCCTACCTCGATGTCGCCGTCGGACGTGAGGTCGTCGCGGAATCGCTCGTCGCGGAAGGAGGGGATCGTCGCGTCGTCGCGGAAGAGACGTTCGTCGCACCGTGGGAAAAACGTCGCGCCGACGATCTCCGGATCTAGAAAAAATGGATTTAATTAATTAAATCCGTTGTCATTGAAATTAAAAAGGGAGAATTAAACGATCCGTTTCTCACCTTAGTTGCCGAACGAGGATCGGCCGCGGAAGAAGAGGCGTCGCCGAAGAACGTCGCGGGTAGAGCTCGTCGACGTCGCAGATCACGGTGTGCGTCATCGAATTCCGGTCGCCGGTGTTCTTCGTGTTCTTCGCGTTCTTCGCGTTCTTCGCGAGGAGAGTGGAGGCTCAGAGAATTCGCACAACGATAGCAATCCTCCAAAATAGACAAGTTTGTCTATTTTATTAATTTGCCAACGAACGCAAACGCGTAAGTAACGACCCATTAAATTCGTTGAATTAATTCAACGAATGAAACAGCCCATTTAATTCACGAAATAAACCGCCCAATTAAATGGTCTGTTAAGAATTTAAGAAAACGCGTCGGTAGACTTTTCAGTTACTTTGACGGGTTTTCGCGGGTGCGTTACTTAGCGGAAGAAACGGCGGGGCTCGTGCGGGCCCCACCGCACAAATATCCTACCAAGAGGGTAGGATATTTCCGGATAGCACCCTATCCGCTTTAACTCAGCTCAAGTGGCTTTCAAGTGACTTCCAAGCGGCTTAAGTGAAATAAAATAAAGTTGTCGCACAACCTTTATTTTATTTCCGACTTAAAGCCCAAAATTTTAAAAACCACGGTTGAGCAAACGCAACTCCGGAAGAGGCGTTTCTAAGAAAATACCGGCGCTGCGATTTCATCGGTGCCCTCAGAATTCGATTCCGGGAACCGGTTCAAAAGATAGAAAAACCCGCTCGTCCGTTCACTGAAGGTACCCAAGCCAAACTTCGGAAATTGATTCCGGGCACACCGGGCCTCGGAATCAGGTGCCGTCTAAAGCTGCGCTCTTGTAAAATTCCAAAGAAAATTAAGAAAAAAATTTCCTTGAAATTTGCAGGTCTTTACATTAATCCCACCTCAGGGCTTTACGTCCCCGTAAAGATACATCAAAAAACGAGGGGAACAAATGGGGGTACTGAGCACGCATCTGAGCCTCCCGCTCCCAAGTGATCTCCTGGAGGTTCCCGTGCTGCCATCTGACACGCACAAGAGGAATCAACCGCCCACGTAGGACCCGCTCCTGTCGATCCTCGATCTCCACTGGGACCTCCGCAAAAGTCGCCCCATCGTCCACGTCCAGCTCCCCAAATTCGATGATGTGCGTCGGGTCGTGCATGTATCTCCTCAGCTGAGACACGTGGAAGACGTCGTGCACCCGGTGCAACTGAGGTGGTAGAGCCAGGCGATAAGCCACCTCTCCTATCCTGCTGAGGACCTGGAAAGGCCCGATGAAGCGTGGAGACAACTTGCCACCTCGGCCAAATCTCCGTAAACCACGTCGAGGTAAGACACGCAAAAAGACGTGGTCGCCATCCTCGAACTCTAGTGGCCTCCGCCTCCTGTCAGCATATGACTTCTCCCGGCTCTGAGTTGTCCTCATCCTCTCCTGGATGATCTGGACCTTCTCTGCCGTGGCTCGGACCATCTCTGGTCCCACGAGTGCCGACTCCCCAGGGTCTGTCCAGCACAACGGTGATCTGCAGGGTCTGCCGTACAACGCCTCGTATGGTGCCATCCCGATGGTGGAGTGGTAGCTGTTGTTGTACGCGAACTCCACCAAGGGTAGGTGGTCCTCCCAGCTGCGACCAAAGTCGAGAACACATGCACGGAGCATGTCCTCGAGTGTCTGTATTGTCCTCTCAGTCTGACCATCTGTCTGAGGGTGGAAGGCTGTGCTCAGATGGAGCCGCGTCCCGAACGCCTCCTGCAACCCCTTCCAAAGCCGGGAAGTGAAACGAGCATCTCGATCGGAGACGATAGATGATGGCACACCGTGAAGCCGTACGATCTCCTGGACGTAAAGACGTCCCAAGCTCTCCACTGAGCCCTGCTCTCTGATGGGTAAGAAGTGTGCCGACTTGGTGAGTCGGTCGACAATCACCCAAATGGAGTCGTGACCTCTGGAAGTGCGTGGAAGTCCAGTCACGAAGTCCATAGATATGCCGTCCCACTTCCACTCCGGGACCTCCAAGGGCTGTACCAAGCCTGCTGGTACCTGATGCTCTGCCTTCACCTGCTGGCAGGTGAGGCATCGTGAAACGAACTCTGCCACAGCTTTCTTCATGCCCGGCCACCAGTGCTGTCGTCTGAGATCCTGGTACATCTTTGCCACTCCGGGATGCACCGCCAAGGGAGAAGTGTGAAACTCTCTCATCACCTCCTCTCGTAAAGCGACTGGTACGAAGGTACGTCCTCTGAAAAGGATGTCGTGCTCTTCTCCAAGGGAGAAGCCATCAGGCGCCTGACCTGAGGATATCAGTGCACGCCGGGTCTCACAGTCAGCGTCCCCACGCTGAGCCTCTCTGACCCGCTGTAGAAGTGGAGGAGAGACTGTGAGAGACTGAGGAAAGGCTGCTCCGTCTCTATCCATGAAGGATATCTGTAAGGAGGCTAGCTGCTTTGTCGCCTCCTCAAATAGCTGAATGCCCGTCCTCCTGCTGAGGGCATCGGATACCACGTTCCCCTTCCCAGGAGTATAGACTATCTCAAAGTCATAGTCCTGGAGGAACTCAAGCCATCTTCGCTGTCTCAGGTTCAGGTCCTTCTGATAGAAGATATACCTGAGACTCTGGTGGTCAGAAAAGACTGTGAAGCGCTCGCCCATCAGATAGTGCCGCCATGTCTTCAGAGCGAAGACCACTGCTGCTAACTCCAGGTCATGAGTGGCGTAGTTCTGCTCATGCGGCCTCAACTGACGTGATCTGTAGGCGATCACGGCCCGCTCCTGCATCAGGACGCACCCGAGTCCAGTCCCTGATGCATCGCAGTAAACTACGTATCCAACTCCCTCCTCAGGCAACCTCAAGATAGGTGCGCTGGTCAATCTCTGTCTCAGCTCCTGGAAGCTCTGCTGACATCTGTCTGACCACACAAAGGGTTTACCCTTCTTTGTCAAGGCTGAGAGTGGTGCCGCAACTCTAGAGAAGCCTGGCACAAATCTCTGATAGTATCCGGCTAGGCCCAAAAAGCTCCGCACCTCCGTCACGCTCCTGGGTGGCTCCCAAGCTAGCACTGCCTCGATCTTCGTGGGATCCACTGCAACTCCCGCCTCAGAGATGACGTGCCCCAAGAAGTGGACCTCACATAACCAGAACTGGCACTTTGAGAGCTTTCCATAAAGCTGGTGCTCTCGGAGTGTGTCTAGCACAACTCGCAGGTGGTAGGCATGCTCCTCCTCAGTCGTCGAGTATACCAAAATGTCGTCAATGAAGACCACGACAAATCGGTCGAGGTATGGCTGGAAGATCCTGTTCATGAGGCTCATGAACACTGCTGGAGCATTGGTTACGCCGAACGACATAACCAAGAACTCATAATGGCCATACCGACACCTGAAGGCCGTCTTCTGCACGTCCTCGTCTCGAACTCTGAGCTGATGATAGCCTGACCGGAGGTCTATCTTCGAGAACCACCGCGCTCCCTTGAGCTGATCGAAGAGGTCATCAATCCGTGGCAGCGGATACTTGTTCCTCACTGTCACCTGGTTTAGGCGACGATAGTCGACACACAGTCGCAAGCTCCTGTCCGCCTTCTTGGCGAACAATATCGGGGAAGCCCAGGGTGAAACACTGGGTCGGATAAACCCCTTGCTCTGTAAGTCCTCCAACTGTACCCGCAGCTCTCGAAGCTCGGCGGGGGCCATCCGATATTCTGGAGTAGATATCGGGGCTGTCCCGGGGCACAAGTCGATGTAAAAGTCAACCTCTCTACGAGGAGGTAGCCCTGGAACGTCGTCGGGAAAGACGTCCACGTACTGGTCCACCACTGCAGGAAAAACTGGACTCCGCACGTCCACTGCTCCTAGGATGAGGCTAGCCAACTGATGAGAGATGGGCTGCACTCTCCTCCGCAGAAGTCCATCCTGTGCTGCAAAGGTTCCCTTCTCGCCGGTGAAGGTAAACCTGCTCCCGTCGGTGCGAACACATCGCACCTTGCGCCTAAAACAGTCGATCTGGTCATGAACCGTGAATAGCCAATCCATGCCCAAGATGACGTCGTAAGGCCTCGACGCCGCTACAAGGAGATCCCAGCCGAAGCTCTCGCCTCCTAGAGTAAGCTCACACTGCCGGCACCAGTGCGTAATCGTCGAGTCTTCTCCCGTAGGAGTCTCTAGCCGTAAGGATCGAGCCAACGGCTCAGTCGGAATCTCCGAGCTCCGAACAAGGGCAGAGGCTATGAAAGAGTGACTCGCTCCTGTGTCTATAAGTACTGCAGCAAGGGTGGAATAGACACAGATCGTACCTCGAATCATCTCTGGCATGTCGGGGTCGTAGGCCTCCACTGCCTGGAGCTGGGCCTGTCCCTGCCCACCAGCTCCCTATGGTCGAGGTGGCCCTCCTGGTGGTGGTAGGGGTAGAGCCTGGAAGCGTCGCCCACCACCCGCTGCTCGGCCAGCTCCTCTGCCTCGTCCGCCTCCTCCCTGCGGACCGCCACGGTCGACCCTCTGCCTCTGCCTGGGTGGCCCCTCAATTGTCTGCTGCTCCTCTGATCGGCGAGTCGGACAGTCACGAGCCATGTGACCCTGCCCGCCGCAGGAGTAGCACAGCCTGCCTCTCGGAAGGCTGGCACTCCGCTGTGTGCCCCGCACTGCTGAGCCGGTGTCCTGAGGCCGTCTGCGTGGGGGTCTGGTCTGCCTGGACCCGAGAGTCATCCGTTGGCTACCTGCTGCCGAAGACTCAGCTACCTGCCGCCCTGCGCTTGGTCTCGCCGCTGAAGAAGGCTCTTCCAGGAAGCTCTCGATCAGGAGGGCTCGCTCCAGTACTCCCGCCTGGGTGGGAATGCTGAGGGAGATCAGCGACGCCCGAATCTCCTGCCGCAAGCCCTGCTCGAAGGTCCGGGCCCGGAAGAAGGGGTCCCGTACCATGTCGGTCGAGTAGCGAGATAGGTCAGTGAACCTCGCCGCGTACTGAGTGACCGTCATGATGCCCTGGCGCAGCTGGATAAGCTCCTGGATGCGCACCGCTCGAAGGGTGGCCGGGACGAACTTAGAGAGGAAGAGGCTCTCGAAGTCCGTCCAGAGCAAGGATTCCTCATCGTGAACCTGGAGCATCAAGCTCCACCATCGTCCTGCCGCCGCCTGCAGGAGGCTCGCCGCGAGAATCACCATGAGATCCGCTGGTGTTCTCACTAGCCTAAAGATCCGTACCACCGCCTCTAGCCAGTCCTCGGCGGCCTGGGGGTCTGCCTCACCGTGAAACCTAGGCGGTCGCTGGCTCTGAAACTCATGCAGTGCCCTGAGGCGACGTGCATCGTCAGCGTCTGGTACTGGTAGCATCGGTGGCTCGGCGGGTAAAGCTACCGCCGGTGCCACTGCTGGCAAAGGGCCCTGCACCGAGGCCTCGTCGCTCGGTGGGCTGCCGTCGCACCCTACACTCGGAACCCTAGCTGCAGTCGTCGCGGGGACATCCTGAAAAGGAGAACAAGAGCACCACAGTCAGAACAGTATACCTGGTGAGATGGCACAAGTAATCACAAGGAAAACATGAGACTTTCATGAAGCAGATCAGTATACCCGGTGAGCTGACACAAGTAATCACAAAGAAAACTTCGAACACACACGCAATCAATGTTTTCATGCATTAAGTCGGAAATCAGGAGTCAGGGTCCTGGTGTACGGATACGTCGGCCACCGCACCAACACTGGTCTCCCTGAACGGATAACCACACTCAATACACTAAACAGTATTTCTTCATATAGAAAGAAAAGATGATCAGAGTCTGCGGTAGAACCGACCAGCTCTGATACCAATTTGTCACGACCCGACCTCGGGGCCCGTACCGTGACTACCCCAAGCCCGCCTTCCATAGGCCAGGGGCTGGCGACGAGCACCAAGGCGTAAAATCCCGGTAAACAGGGAAGGCATTTCCTTTATAAGTAACAACCACCACAGAGTCAGCAAGAGGAAAGTAACTACCAAGTGCAGAAAAGGTAAAGGGGGCCGGAATACAAGCCCAACTGAAAGTACAACTGAAAATGTAAAGAACAGCAACTGAAGAAAAGACGGCGGCCTCGCGTCGTCCACTGGCAATCCCACCTGAAGGGTGGGTACAGATAGCCTCCAGGCTCCTCGGGTCCCACGTCCGCTCCGAGCACGTCCTGCCCAGTGGTCCACCTCCAGGTACCGTCCTGCTCCACGCCCCAACCGTGATCAGCGCTGTCCGTCGTCTGCATCCAACACAACAAGGTGCGGGCATAGCCCGTGCAGGGGTGAGTATAAGCTACTCAGTAAGGACCCCGAGACCCCCGAAGGTCTCCCGAAATCCACAAAGGATATCGCAAAAAAGGAAGGTGGAATCATGAAGTAACATCTGACTCGACTTAGGTATATGCCCATACATATACCTAAGTCCCCAATTCTAGCTCTGCTCACGAGCTCAAGAACAACTCAATCCACACAGGAAAGTAAGACTCAAATCCACAAAGGAGAGTAAATAGTAAATCCACATAGGATAGTTCAACACATTCCACAAAGGAGAGTAACATAAGATTCAGCTCAACCAGGTATACTTTTCCAGATGACGTCAAAGATGATCACTGATCCATCTAAGTCGTCGGACCCACGAAGGATCGATAGGTACTAACCCCCACAAAAGACCCACACAGGATCGGGCTCACACAGAACCTGTAGGCAGTGGCTCACACAGAACCGGTAGTAAGGACCCACACAGGATCGGGCCCACACAGGACCTGTAGCACTGATCCACGTAGGATCGCTGAGTGCAGTAGTCAACGTAGTCCACTGAGGATCTCCGCACAGTCGTCGCCGCAGTCCACGAAGGATCTCTGCTCTGTCGTCGTCGCAGTCCACGGAGGATCTCTGCTCTGTCGTCGAAGTCACAGCCATCACTAGGGTTCCCGCACACAGCGAGCTCGTTTAGGAGGGTCCACTCCACGAGCCGAGAGACTGATACATCAACTGACACGTAGTCCGAAGTTGATGTATCCAAAGGTTCCGTATCGACAACAGGATCTCAACGCAACAGACGACGCGTCAATCGGACGCCCGGTCTGAGAGTTATTGGCATTTTCGTCCCAGGGGCCCGGTTGGTTTTTAGGGAAAAACCAACCCGACCGTACTCCGCATGTGTCCGATCCTCGGGCGGAGTATGCCAAAAGTTCCGTCTCACTTAGAGGAAACTACCACAGCTGACGGTACGTCGATCGGACGTCCGTAGCTCAAGTTATGAGCGTTTCCGCTCCGAGGGCCCGGTTGGTTTCGTGTACGAACCAACCCGGCCGAACACAACGTCTTCCGAAACCTTGAGTGTAATATACCGAAACGACCGTATCGATCCAAGGATCGCGTAGCCGCTGACGGTTCGTCAATCGGAGGTCCCAGGCCCAAGATATGGGCAAAAGACCGAAGAGGGCCCGAAAACAGGGGTTCTGGGCCCGGGGCGACCCGGCCCGAACCACCCCTGGGTCGGCCGAACCGGGTCGACCCGAACTGGGTCGACCCGACCCGGCTAGGCCGGGTCCGGTCCGGCCTGGGCGCGGACCGGCCGACCGGACCGGCCGGCTCGGCTTCGATCGAGCGGCCGAAGAAAACCGCCGCGGGTTTGACCCACGGCTTGGAGGACCGCGGCCCGCGCGGGCCGCGTGCTGGGTGGCCGGACCGCGGACGCGGTCCGGCGGTTCGCCGCCGCCGCGGCCGAGCCGCGGCGGATTCCTCCGGCGGCGGGCCGGGTGCCGCTGCCTCCGGTCGCCGGTGCCGCCGCGCCGGCGATCCGCGCCGCCGCCGCCTTCCGCGGGCCGCCGGAGTTGCTCCGGTGGCCCGATTCCTCTCCCGTCTGCGCCATTGCTCCTCCCGGGGGACGATCTTCACTGCGGGATCAACGGATCGCCCTTGCCGCACGGTTCGTCGTCGCATGCCAAAACCGCACACGAAAAGGATCAGCGGAGGGTTGTCGGGTCTTGTTCGTTAGACCCGCACCCTCCGCGTTAGTCATAAACAACGGGAGAAAGGGGCTACAACAATTTTTAATCAAGATAAAAAATTGTTCACTTCTTTTTTCTTTTAAACGGAAATTCAATTTTAATTAAATGAAAAAATTCATGCCGGTTCTTTATTCAAAAAGAAATAAGAACACGGGAATGAATCATCAAGAATTAAATCCCTACCTCGATGTCGCCGTCGGACGTGAGGTCGTCGCGGAATCGCTCGTCGCGGAAGGAGGGGATCGTCGCGTCGTCGCGGAAGAGACGTTCGTCGCACCGCGGGAAAAACGTCGCGCCAACGATCTCCGGATCTAGAACAAATGGATTTAATTAATTAAATCCGTTGTCATTGAAATTAAAAAGGGAGAATTAAACGATCCGTTTCTCACCTTAGTTGCCGAACGAGGATCGGCCGCGGAAGAAGAGGCGTCGCCGAAGAACGTCGCGGGTAGAGCTCGTCGACGTCGCAGATCACGGTGTGCGTCGTCGAATTCCGGTCGCCGACGTTCTTCGCGTTCTTCGCGTTCTTCGCGAGGAGAGTGGAGGCTCAGAGAATTCTCACAACGATAGCAATCCTCCAAAATAGACAAGTTTGTCTATTTTATTAATTTGCCAACGAACGCAAACGCGTAAGTAACGACCCATTAAATTTGTTGAATTAATTCAACGAATGAAATAGCCCATTTAATTCACGAAATAAACCGCCCAATTAAATGGTCTGTTAAGAATTTAAGAAAACGCGTCGGTTGACTTTTCAGTTACTTTGACGGGTTTTCGCGGGTGCGTTACTTAGCGGAAGAAACGGCGGGGCTCGTGCGGGCCCCACCGCACAAATATCCTACCAAGAGGGTAGGATATTTCCGGATAGCACCCTATCCGCTTTAACTCAGATCAAGTGGCTTTCAAGTGACTTCCAAGCGGCTTAAGTGAAATAAAATAAAGTTGTCGCACAACCTTTATTTTATTTCCGACTTAAAGCCCAAAATTTTAAAAACCACGGTTGAGCAAACGCAACCCCGGAAGAGGCGTTTCTAAGAAAATACCGGCGCTGCGATTTCATCGGTGCCCTCAGAATTCGATTCCGGGCACCGGTTCAAAAGATAGAAAAACCCGCTCGTCCGTTCACTGAACGTACCCGAGCCAAACTTCGGAAATTGATTCCGGGCACACCGGGCCTCGGAATCAGGTGCCGTCTGAAGCTGCGCTCTTGTAAAATTCCAAAGAAAATTAAGAAAAAAATTTCCTTGAAATTTGCGGGTCTTTACAGATTATGTGTATTATTTTTTATAGAGTAATGAATATACTTTCTCTTTATTTATTGTTAAGTTGTAAATGATTTTTAAAGAACATATAGTAATTTTGGTTCATCATAAAACTCAATTAAGAAATATATTTCATGCATTAATATATTTTTAAATTAACTAACATTTTAATAAAATGTTATTATTTAATAATTTAATGAAGTCAAATATAAAATTTATTAAGGTTTGAATTTTTTTTTCAAAACCCATAAATTTTCAATAAATGAAATTTTTTATTTTAAACATAGAAATTCACATAGTTAAAAAAATATTTAGATAAAATGACTAGTATTTTTTTAATTACGACGTTAAAATTATCCAAGGATACATTTTTCATAATTTTCTAAAATAGTCGAATTTCTGGGAAATGATTTAATAGTGTATGAATATATAATGTGATTTATGACATCATAACGGACCAATAATAATCAAATAAAATAGTATAAAAGGTATCTTTAGACAAATATATTTATTTCCATTAAAATAATTAAATTCCAGATATTTTTTTTTATTTTATAAATCCTTATTGAATCCTCTATGTCATATTAAATATATTAAGAATTTAAATTAATTTCCTTAAAAGTGTGACTCAACTCAGAATATGAAAAGGAAATGTTTTAATATCATTGAACCTTAACCTTTTAAAATAATGCATTCCACTTCCCTTTTCTAGAAAATATGGCCAAAAACAACATGATGGTCTGTGTTTTTGAATATTTTTGTGTATAGTGTCCAAAACAAAAATAATAACAAATTCCCCCATAATTCCTATATAAACCACCCCAATAACCCATTTCTCTTCACTCAAGATCTTTGATGTTCGTCCACTATCTCCTTCCTACTCCCTAGTGTCTCCCCAAGGCACCCAAGCTCCCAATAAGCAACTCTGAAGCCTTTATGATTTGTGTCAAGATCAATCTCTTATAAATTTAAAACTTCTTCATAACAAACATGAAGGGTTTGTCACCGACTAATTTCAACTCATGAAACCTATCAATTCATCGAGGGTCTATACCAGGACCTGAATGTCACTTAAAATGTTCAATTCATTCCTCGTATGAAAATGATGAAACATAAACAACCGAATCATTTGAATTAAAAAATATTATATGAAATATGAATACATTAACAATAAAAATGAATAGCATCTAATTAGCACATCCTCAATCAAATTGATCATATACTATTCAATAATATTTGTTAAATGATATCAAAAGATATCAACCTCAATTAAATGTAATATCTAACAAAAAATGTTGTCAAAGATGAAAATACACTATTAAAATCACAAAAATATCTAGATAAAAATTCCCTTATTTCTTTGAAATCATTTATTTAAAAGTCACAGACATATAAAATAAAACATTTAAAAAGAGATTATTGATTTAATTGGTCCCATAACCCTTTCAAAATTTTGATAATAAATAATATTTAATTTAATTAGTTTCTATATAAATAAAACCTTAAAATATTTTGAAAACATAGACATTAATGAGAATGATTTTTTAAGGATAAGCATTTATATCATTCAAAATGATGTTAATTTAAAGAGTCCCCCGCATAAAACATTAAAAATATTCGTTTTTTAAAAAATTTGGATGAAGATAAAAATATAAATATAATTTTATTTATAATCCACAAATATTCATATGAAAAGTAAAGTAAAACAATATCATTAACATTGCAATGGGGAAAGGATTAATTCCTCAAACATTCAAAGCATCCCTTACCGTAATGAAAATTTATTTAATATGTCAGATATCTTCAAATGATTAATTTTATACCATGAACATAAAATTATTTTTGATATAAAAAATAGGTGTTTTACATACACCATGAAAAATTAATAGGTGGTGAACATGCCTTTTATCTCATGGAAATTAAAATTGAAACTAAACTCTATTACCATAGGTCTGATACTCTCAATAAAAGACTAAAACTCATTTATAAATGGTTTTATACATTTTATTAAGTTCTAAAAGAATAATAATAATATTTATGATATCATATAGGAGTCATATATGATTTTATATTACACATTTTTAATAATTTCCATGTTAAAAAACATTCCGGGTAACAATCGCTTTGCCTATCGTACATGTTATGAATCATTATTCTTAGCCATATTACCTAGATCATGATTTAAAAAAAATATAATGTATAACATGACTTATATATAATATATATTCAGAATATAAATGTAACACCTCAAGCTTCTATGGTACGCTTCTCTTTGAATAATGCAATAGCGTGTGTTTTACGCAACATCGAGTTCTAACACACCACAACCAATCAAACTAACCATTATGAATAGTAATACCCACTTTTTTAAATTTATAAATTCTAGATTTCAAAATGGACATCATTTTTGGATTCAGAATATCGAAATTATTCAAGGCTGAATTTTTTGTATTTTTCTGAAAAACTGCATTTTTTGATGAATAGTGAAACCACTAAGTGGTAGTTAAAAAAATGAATTTTTCATAAAACATAATTTTACTACTTCTGTGAGTGGAATTTCAAAAATCTGAGAGACATGGTTAATATCAAGGAGTAAAATGTGGTTCAATGAGATGAAAATAATTTTTGGTGAATAGAAACTTTTTACTTTTATTTAACACGGTTAAAAGTAAATAAGATAATTAATGTTAAAAATGATATTAATATTACCTTGACACATGTCCTAATTCTATTGGGAAATCATAATTCCACCAACAAAAACCAAAGGAAAAAATATGAACCTGTTTGGTCCACTTGGATTAGATTGGGAAATTTATTATTCTTTAATTCAATGAAGAGTTAAAAGAGGGAAAATAAATGTTTTACAACGAAAACATTTTTAATACAAGGTTACACATAGGTTAAATTCGATTATAAATATTTATTAGAAAGATAAAAATATTTCCTATATAAAAATATTTTATTTATAATTTTTAGACATTAAATAATTTAGTTTATTTCTGACACAATGGTGATGCAGTAAATACCTAATTAATGAAATATTAAAATAATTGATATTATAAATATCAAATTAAATGTAATTTGAAACTTTTTATGAATTAAATTAATTTTTTAGGTTAATATGACATTTTAGTATTGATTTAATTAACATTGTTCGAAGTAATAATTATGTTATGATTTTCACAAAAATCAATTTTCCAAATAGTGTCAAAATTGACATAAAAGGGTTTTTAAAAGACAGATTATATTATTAATTGAAATTCAATTCCTAAAAAATATAAGGGTCATCCAAGAGACTCATATAATGATAGTTGTATCATTAATGGACCACTTGGGGGTCTCTTGGATGTATATAGTAATTTTATTAACTATATAATATAAAAATACAAAGTGACAAGGTAAATGTCAAACTAATTAACTAAGAGTTAAAACTAAAATATAGGGTTAATATAGTGACCCAGACCTGTCTAAATTCTATTGGTTGAGTGGTTTTCGACCCATCCACACCTTAAATATTAAATAATCCTCTTTTCAGCCATTAGAAACTGAATATGAATTTATTATAAAATAATATTTCTAGCTTTCAAAAGGTGCCTGTCACCCCTCTTATAAAATGACACTCCCCCTTCTCACTAATTCACACATTAAAAGCCTTTTGGATCAGCCAAAACCTACCAAAATACTCTCTCAAATTCCCTAAATTCAACCTAGAGGCCTTAGGTTTATCATAAAGCCATCCTATTGATTCTTTTTGATCAAATCAAAAGGAAGAACCCGAAGAAGAGGTAATGTTTTCAACACCCTCTTTCAAGTTCCATTCTTATTCAACTTCTTCTTTCATTATTATTCCCTTTCTAAAATAATATCTCCAGTATATTCTATATAATGTGATGTTATGATAAATATGGTACAACCATATTCAGTATTTTATCCATCATTTGAATGACATGTCACCATACGTGCGTACGTACCGCTTACCGTCTCCACGTCGTGGTGTAATTGTTATTTAATAAATTTGTATTTGGATGGGTATAATAATGATGTATAATTCATGTAAATAATATATATAACCTGAAAATTACTCATTATATATGATATACCATCCAATTATATATTATTCTAATATCCAAATAATGATATTGTTGCTCGTGCGTATGTATGGACAACTGTCTCCACGAACGCAATGAGATTCATTTTCCATCGTATCCATTCAAGTATAATGCTCATTTGATGATTAAAAATAAAGTTTAAGGACTTGATATAATTATGGATATGAATGAGATACAACCTATCCATAACAAACACAGCTTATGTAACAAGACATATAAAAGAAAACGAGTAAGTTAACACCCGAAACAATGATAATTCTAAGATATTAATAACAAAGAAATTTTAAAAGATCACATATGATATCAAATTAATGTATATTATTCTTGTATAATTTTATAAAAATTATTTCACCATTATACAAGAGGTTAAACTACCCTCATTTATGGAAGATTACAAGGTGAGGGTTTATTTCGCAATCTGTCATTATCCAAGGTTGTTTATACGTAATAATCTATAGGGATTTCATTATAATACACATCCATGTTTCTTAAAAATGTATTTAATTTTTTTTTTGATATTTTAAAGAATATGGGTTAAAGTAATTTATACCATTGTTTGACTTTTTATAAGAGTTTTATAAAAAAAATCATTCCGTCATTTTCCAAACAAGGTGCTTTTTAACCTTTTCGACGGAATTATGGTAAGAATGTATTTTTAACTTATACGGCGGGTGAGGCTATTTTTTCCGTTATAAAATCGTCGAAGATTACCTAACAATATCATAAGAATATTTTAAAAGTAAATGTTTTATTTTATAATTATGTGACTTTTTAATGATTTCAAAAAAAGAGATATTTCTCTGAAATAGTTTTGATTTCATCTATGTCAACATCCTTTGATGGATTTTAACTTATAGAAGTTTATTTATTATAATAAAAAAATTCCATATATTATTGAATGTTTTGTGATATGTTTGACTGTGGATGTGTTATTTTTATACCATTCATGGTTTATGGTGAAAGTATTGACATTTTGTATGCACGTTTTAATACTAATGTTTATGTTATGTTTAAACCTGTTCATATGAGGAATGTATTGGACTTAATAAGAGACGGGTGGAGCCCTCTATAGCTCCTCGATGCTTCGGTAGGTCTCATTAGACAAACTATTGTCTTGGCACAAGTCCTTGATAAAATCTTATTTGTAGTCTTGGCACGAGGCCTTGGCTATGTGGTTATGATAGTCTGGCATTATGCATTCCATCATTATGAAAGTGGTTATTGATATTTCATGTGATTATTCAACTAGCAGAATATCCATGTAAATAATTAAATGGAATTATTTCATTTTATCTCTTTCATATTATTCTAAAGTTAATTTTTAAAAGGCTTTTGTTTTAGTTATACATTGCCTTAAATGTTTATGTTTATTTATGATAGTTTCTTCTATATTGTTATCCTTACTGAGCATATGAGCTCACCCCTTTCAATGCTTTATTTTTCCCAAGATTTGAAGAAGTAATTTATGAATGACTTGTAGGGATAGTATGTGGGGACATGATTGTAGACTATGGAGATTATTTTGTTGTAGTTTTCATTTTTCTGATGTAATGTAAAACATTATGTATGTATCTAGTGTTTCTAAGGCAACTAAACTAATCGATCTTTCGAGAATTGATCTTTCTTGTGATCATGCCAATGTTATGAAATAATGCACTGACTCTGGGTAACCGGGTTCGGGATGTTACAATAAATATATATAATAGATAGATATATGAAATAGAATAAACCATTCATGGAGACTGTTGGTCGTATGTTCACATTAATATTTTTTAATTTTTATTATTGTAATGATTGGAGGTAAGTGAATGACATACATGTAAATACATACATACATACATACATACAAACATATATATATATATATATATATATATTATTCCATTATTAGTATTAATTCATGTATGTAATACTAATTCATAATATATATATAATCATTCTTTAATGGTTAACGTGGAAGATCAATCTCTTCGCATCGTGGAGACGGTAAGTTGTACATATGAATGAGTGATGGTATCATTTACTTAATTGTTTAATGTTTTGGAATTAGATTTAATATGAATTATAAAGAAAAAATATCATGTTATATTTATTATTTAAATCTATTATATTCAACATTATTCCCTTATAAATAATATGTATATGAATAAAAGTTGACACCGTGACTTTGAGATTGTAAGATGTACGTACGCATGCATAAAGATATAATTTTTAGTATGATGGGTATATAGGGGAATATGGTTGTCCCATAATTATAAAAATATATTAAATGTATAAAAAACTAGAGTAGTAATTTTACTATGGAAACAATATAAAATTGGAAGTATAAGAAGAAACGAACATTGAAAGAGGTGATAAAATAATTACCTTGTTTCTGGTGTCTCTTTATGATTTGAACAAAACATCTCTATAGGAAGGATTTCTAATAAAACATTAGTCTCTAAGATGATTTAATTGATGTTGGGAGAGGAAATGGGATTGGTTTTTAAATAAAAGAGGCTTTTGATGTGTGAATTCAAGAGAAGGAGATGTGCCCTTTTATAATATAGGTGATGGGAACTTTTGGAAGAACTTAAAATATTAATTTATTTTTAATTTATTTTCTTATAAAAATAAATCAAAAGTGATTTATTTGAAGAATAATGTGAGGATATGTATAAATACACACAACTCAAGAAATCTTGACTTTTTTAGGTACAAAAATTAACATTATCATTTGGATTTAGCCCATAGTTAAATAGTTTAACTCTTACAATGTCTTCTACTAATTTCACACTATTGGAGTAATATAGTTACTATAAAATGATAAGTGAACCCCAATTAGATAGTTTATGAAATATATGTCTTTATACAAGTTATTCATCCAAACCTTATATTTTTATGATTTGTATATCATTTAATAAAATCATATTTATTTTAAAATATCAGTTATTTCTATTTTAATACTAATCCATATTTTCATTTTTAAAAATATCAAAACAACCTGAAAACCTAGAAAATGTACATAAAACATTTCACCCACATGAGTATGTTATCAATAAATTAATTATATGTCATTAATTATGTAATATTATATTTCTTTTAATATTATTAATATCATTTATTTGATTTTCCATTAATAAATCTATTACTGCATCATCATTTTTCCACACTAAAATTTAATTATTTAATGTCTAAAAATTATAAATAAACATTCATTATGTATATAAATATAATATTTTTGAAATTAATTTTATAGTCTATTTTATATTCTTTATAAGAATTTATTAAAAATTGAATAGTTATTAAAATTTGATTATAACACGTTTAACTCTTCATTAAATAAAATATAACAAATATCATAATCTTACCCAGGTAGCTTAAAAAAGAAAATATTTTTTCAATAAGGTTTATTTTGGCCTAAATATTTATATCCAATTAAATTAGGACATGTTTTAGGGTGATTTTATATTATTATAATATTATTTTACCATTAATTACACTATTTACCTTTAACAGTGGAAAATAAAATTCAAAAGCTACTATTCCAAAAAAATTATTTTCATCCCAATAGACCACAATTTTCATCCTAATTACAACTATATATGACTAATTTTCCGAATTAATTTCATTGATGCAGTAAAAATACTCCTAATGATAATCTTCTAATGTGGTTAGAAGACAGGTAAAAAGATGTGAAAAATGATTAAATGAATGTTTATTTTTCATTCTATTGTAAAAATGATTCAAAATACCAGAGTTGGGTTAATATATGTATTATTTATCTATTGTGACTTCAAAATTTATTTAAATTTAAATAATAATTTATATGAAAATGTCATTTTTTTTTAAATAATGCAGTTTTTTGACTATTCATCCAAAATTGAATATTTTATAAAAAATACGAAAAATTTCACCTTTAGCTAATTTTGATATTATGAATTAAAAAATAATGTCTATCTTACCAAATTAAATTTCTATGAGTGTCTAATGTAAATTTTATTGTTGTTCACAATATGACATAACACGCATTTCATTGAAGAAAATAGTATTTCTAAACAAAAGAACTATATTTTCAAAACATATATATTTGTTTATATATATTTTTTATTTATGCGAAGAAATTATAAATTTATTTTAAACAATACTTATTACTATTCATATTACTATATTTAGTGGATATTTTATCAATATATCATTTAAATAATTTAATGACTGATGTGTAATTTCACATAAACTCAATCTTATGATTTAAGCATGGAATGTTAGTGTTTCATGCAACATAGGATATTAAATATAACGTTACATGAAATATTTTTCTGTTACAAATAGTAAAAATAAATCTCCCATATTTGGGTACCTCTTGAATAGAGAAGACCTCTTCATCCGGTACCTCGATATCCGATTAATTCATTTTTATAGAGTGGTGATCTGCTTGAAAAATTTCATTCACCTATCCTTTGACGACATTCCAACGAAAAACTATCTATCAAACTGCTACATGACTTCCACCAACCATTACAGCTTTATGTCTACTTTGGATGGCTGAGAATATATTTTCTTGTTTTTCTATGAGATAACACATATTGGATTAAAATTTAATTTTTTCACAGGTAATAAAAATAGTGATTTCTAGAAGTATTTTATATAATAAAATAAAAGGACTTCCATCGGAAGGATACATCATCACAAGTGTGATTTTGTGATATCTATGGAGAATATCGAATTGTTGCATGAAATCACGATTTCACTACTATGAAACACCTCTTCTCATTAACCTAGTGCAGGTCAAACATATTTCTACATGGTTGGCTATGAAGTGTCAAATATAGGACACGATTCTTCGAATTCATATTAAATCATTGAGGTTGTAAGGAGGTGTCATTCTATGGATATCCTTTGTATTATTAGAGTCGACTTCAATTCAAAAATGTTGTATGATGTAGTCGATAAATTTTCATGAGGTAATAACAATAAAACATTTCATGGGGTTTTTTTCAGGATCTTGTTTTCAATTTGTTGAAGATAGATTCAAGATACTCCACATGGTCAAATATTGGTACCAATTTAACCACCAGGTCATCAACATAGCTATCAAACAATTATCCCGAGAAGGGTATGAAGATGTGGTGTAGGAAACATTTGTATGTGGCACTGAAAATCCTCAAGCCAAAGGGAATTACCTGATAGTATAATACTCACTAGGCTGAAAACAAGGTGGTGGATTCATCGTCTTCATGCCCTATTTTCACCTGATTTTATCATGAATAATAATACACAACACAAAGAGCATGATATCTAGTTATTGTTTTTATCATTAGTTCTGTGATCGAAAATATAAATTAATATTTCAGACAGTTCTAGTTGAGATCTCTGAAGTCATTGTAGAATCTATTTTTCGAATATTTGTTTCTTAATGGGGACTATTTTTTCCTCCACTTTTGATACAAAACCTCCAAAAAGAATATATATTTTATGATCTTATCATCTTTATCCTCTATTTTTATCAACATATGTCGGGTGTGTTCTCATGGGTACATGATTATAGCCCCATTGGTCCTCTATCTTTCCCAAGTGGAAAGTGTCCAAATCAGGATTGATGTATGGAATTTCAATTTAGTTCTACATGAAAAAAATATTTATTTAACCTTATGATGGAGGTATATAACTTTATCTCTTTTGAATACATGTCCACAATAATCAAGGAAGTCTGTGGATCTTTTTCTTTTCCAAAATTTCATTCCCTCACTTTAACAATGGTGTTAGAGACTCCCACCCCAATCATAGGATGTAATACCTAAAGTTATCCTCATATTCTTCCTCATCACATTAATATTATTCGTATTTTTATATAGGTGAATCAGGTCTTTAGATGAGTTCTCCATTGTAACTAGAGGAGTCGATATCTTGATATTTAAAATTTGAAGTGACTTCTCTGACTTAGCTAATAGTCGGGGATTTCTCTGAAACTCTAATGAGGATATAGTATGGGATTTAAGAGTTTATTTATCTTATTTTAGGTGATGAGAAAACCTTTTCATCCTTAGTTGGTGAGGCAGTGATTTCATAGTGATTTAGGGAGAGAAAACCGCATTTACATCCATTCTTTCACCACTGTCTTTGGAGTCAGGTAATTTTCAACACTAGTGGACTCAGGGGTCATGAAATAAATCATTAGAATTTCTAAACACATCTCGAAATCATGACTCATATACCTAAACCGATTAATGGGATGCATATATGTTCTACTGAGTTATTTGAATGGTGTGGATGTGATCATTTATAGGTTGTTTAGGGTAGTGACCTAATCAAATCCATCAATAAAGTGTTATTTTTTTTACCATTTTATAATCCTTCATCAATATAATGTGACACATATGATATTATTGGGGACTTACCAGTTTGAAATTTCCCTTTTTCTCCATTAATATAGTATTGGATGCACATATGGTATGATGATGGTATTTTCATGTGCTAATACAGCCACGTCTATACTATAAAGTCATTGAAGGTCATGTTCTGTCAAATGAAAAAAAATTCCATGTCGGCCACAATATCTCCAAATTATATCCTGATATTGAATTTTCCAAATAAATTATTCTCACTTTTTTTCATAAATATGGAGTGTTATCGTGGAAATAAAGAGGTCATCCACATTACAGTCCAGATGAAGATGTGTTTTCAATCGATTTAGATTAACTCTAGATCCAGTATCAATGAATACATTTCAGAAAAACACATAATTTATCATTCATGCACAAAAATGGTTTTCATTTGTCTATATATAATGAAATATTTATCGTCATCCATGTAAGAGTTAACAACATGACATTCCATAGGACCAGTCTCATTCTGATATGCATCAACAACATGCAATTTGACATCACATTCCTTGGGGATCAGCAAACGTTGTATTAAAACTTCTCTGATGTCCATTTTCATGGTCAGGGTATCTAGGATTAATAACATTTTTTGGTACCAATGATAACATAATCTGGATGTCATACTTCTATTCTAAAGGAAGACACTTCCCAGGATATGTATTAACTTTAACAATGGCTTTAGGGGCATCAGAATTTGATGTATATGGATCAGACCTCAAAAGGGGAAATTGAGGTTCTCTATTTCATGGTGAGTTGGGCTGGTCATGTTTGACTGGATACTGTATGATATTTGATAAATATTCCTCTGCTAATGGATATTCCTGACTAATAGGTTTAGAGTGGCTTCTAGCTTTTGTTATTGGATTTTCCTGTTCCTATTAGATTAGCTGAAGTTATTTTTCATGAGTTTCTAACACAGTGATTGTCTGGTAGGAATTTGGATATAATTTTGGTTTCATCCATGGATGTGCCTTCCTTGTAATCCTCATCCCCTATGGTATCTTCCCTCTAATTCCCCAATCAGATTTTTGGAAATTAGTTTTTTATTCATACCATTCATCATAGAAGGGACCCATTTAGTGAAAAATCATTAATGGAATAGAATATTAAACCCTAATTTGATGAGGAATTTTCCCATATATCCATTTCAAGTGGTTCTGTTTGGTGTTGTGGTTCCCGTGCTCTATGATCTGATGGGACGAAAATTGATATTCTCAATGATGACTTTTTCCTAGACATAGTTTCATCATTAATTACATTTCCCTACCTTTTTTATCAAACTAATTTTAAAAAGAAGGTTTTTTATTGTTGGGATCAAAGGACGATAGGTGTGTTCTAACAGGAGAGACTGGGGGTATAGTTTTTGGTTTCAACTATGTGTGGATAATACTATGAGTTTTATTGATTTTATTTCAAGTCATCTAACTATCAAATTTGTTTCTCCCCTAATAAAACAACTAGGCATAATCAACCATTATCAAAGGTATTAGTGGAAACATATACCACTTGCACTAGATGATTTCCCAATTTTACTTTCACAGAATATATCATTTTTTACCTGAGGTCATACAAGATGAAGCATTCTTAATCAGTGTGTCCAAGTATTCAATGAAAGGGGATGTGATTTTGTGGATCTTCATGAAAAACATGGTCCACCATTTTAAATTCTGATACAGTAAGTAAAACATATTCCACTACAGTTATAAAATAGATACATACTTTATCATCTCTTAATGAGTAAACATTATTTATTCGTTACTAGAATTTATTTCTCATGGGTTTCCTATGCTCAGCCTGTCGAGTATGGGGTTTTGTTGATCCCTAGGGGTCACAATATGACACAACACAATCTTTAGATATAGAAAATGTGTGTAGGCAATCATAATGTGAAAAATTAATACCATACACTTCAAGCTCTTATCCTTTGGATTGGTGGTGTTATTCGGGGATTGATATTTTTTTGTTTTATGGATTCTTCCATTATTTAGTGATGGAAGATAAATCATGAATCGTACTTGTATACATCACTAATATGTGAAGTGTTCATATCTCGTTGTGTAATTTATTAACGCATACAGAGTAATGTCTCATATTTTCATTGTATTATTTTTTTATATTATATAGATTAATGTCAAGACCAGGTGTTTAGTCGGTTTTTGATTCTGAGGCTTGGTGATCTCAGAAAAAATGAATGAAATATACTGAATATATAAAAAAGCATGTGCATGTAGTTTTCTTGATAATGATTAATAGAATGTAAATGGCTTCCTATATTTGATATATAAGGGCACTAAAAATATTAGAATGTGAGGTTTTCCCAAAGCATGACATAACATTAGTGGGTGTAGGTCAATTATGGAAACATTATTACGGGCATAGAAGTGAATAAAATTACTGAATAAATTTGTTTATTTTATGTTTTCTATATATTTATTAAAATTAATTAAATATATTCTAATATCATAATTCCTTATGTTTCTACAAAACCCTATACATTTGATAGACCATATAGGGACCATCAAAAAATTCTCTTATGCGATCGGTGGAAGAATCTTGGATCAATGATCAACACACCTCTGATTCGAAGTATCTCACCAACGACAACAGTGCAACCCTATTCTTCATAAGAGTTCAATACATATTGAGGTATGGTGTGTGTTTTTATTTTACCCTTCTATATTTTTTATTTCTGAAAAGAATTTGAATCTATCAACAAATAGATTTATCAGTGATTCAATCATTACAAGGTATGAGTGTATGTTGTATGTTTTTAATGGGATAATAACTTTTATTTTATTATTATTCAATTATCATTATAATGGAAACGAATATATATCAATCCAAACATTAATATAGGTTCTTTTCTCTTATATGTTATTGTTCATTTCTCCCCTGATTCATTGTTCATCATTGGCATTTTTTGTTTGGCTATTTACTCCACTAATCATGATAAATCAGTCATTGTGTACCCGATACATAGAGAAATGATCCGAAATCATAGATATATTATTTGATTAACACCAAAAATGTGTAGTGATAGATACAGTGTGATTCAGATGATGTTGGATACCCGATTTTTACTTCATTGGCATTAAATATTGAATAATGATTAATGTCAATTAGATCAATTTTATGAGAATATCATATGATATAATGCGTTGTTTGATGATGATGAGGCATGGATGAGTTGTTATCTTCAATATCGTGGTTAAACCATCACCAGATGAAATGTTGGATGCACTTTATCAAATTCATGAGTGTGTCTAGAATTCTATAAAATTCTGAACAACATGGTGTGTATATCATATTAACATTCCAAGAATGTCAACTAGGTGGTGGTTAGGATTTTGGGAGATATTTAAGTATAAAATATCATGTGACCCATATCACATGACGTGTTGTCTCCCTATGGTGACTCAGAATGTACATTGGGATGTACACAGACATAGGGTTTACTATACTGGTTGGACGAGGTAGTGTAACCCCCCACATGGACATAGTATTGACCAAAAACACGAGCTTAGATGTGTAATGTTACATTAGAAAATGCAAACGAGTTGGAGTCGCATTCTAGTGCATGGGAAGCTTACATGTCATGTAGTACTTCACAAACATGTAATGATGCCACATGTCGTTTACATGGGTAGGACCCGAGGTCAATAGACATGGTGAGTGACCCTAATACATTCCACACATCCTTTTATATGTGGATTTAATATCTTGTCCTATGTATCTTACACCATATATATTTGGGTACGTTCCAATTATCCTTTCATAGATTTCTAGTATCGAATCATCTCTTATACTAGTACAATGATCCCTTTAGAAGTAATTCTTATATAGAGTCACTAGATTCCCTATGAGAGGCCCTGAGTGAGATCCTGAATTCACATTTTTTCCCAAAGGTGGAGTTGATGGAATCATCTTGAACAACACTTCATGGATTTTGATACACTACATAGAGGTTTAATCTAGATTTAGTTGTTGGTATCACACTATGGTTAGGGTTGTAATATTCATCTATGTATCGCATTCTCATTAAACTATCATCGTACTTATTCTAATTATTAGACTCAAGGCTAAGCAACTATTCTATGGAGATAATAAGGGCCATCAGGCGCAAGCGTGAAATCTCATGGATGAGTTATTTGTGGAATCTTTGAGTTGGAATGGTAGTTCGGTATACCATGGTTGTGACTTACATCTAGAGTGTGTGACTTTATTGAGTATATATTATTATTATTTATATCATTTTTAGACATATACTTGAGTAGAGATGATTTCATTTCCATTTTTATATGCTTTGTGATTTTTGGGGTGTCCTACTGATTTTTGATATACACACCCCTGCACAATATTATCCTGCATGTGTTCTATCATCTAAGGATGATCAGCCTTTTTACCGAGACCTCGGAGGACTAGGACTAGACCATGCTTAGTGAGAACAGAAATACTGAGGTGTGTTATTGCAGATTCCTAACAATAGTATTAGTAGTTACTTTCATGATGGACATGTGTTACAAACTCTTTTTTATGAACTTGAATTTGGACTTATTTACTTTGTTCAATTCCAATCATCCATTGGTTATTAAAATTAGATGTATGCATTAAGGGATGTTAAGTTGTTTTTACAATCAATATTGTATAGTTTTGGAGATGTGTGTGTGCGTAATTAGGCTCAAGCCTCCAATGTTAGTGATATGCCTTCTCAGCACTAGTCACCAACCCCTAGCCTTAAAATGTGGCATGGGGTGTTACATCATGGGTCCCAGTGTGACGGATCAAGATAGATTGGAATGAGAGTGTATCTGTTCTACTTTAGAACCAGAAGTCTATGAGATAGGTTTGGGGAAACACATTTAAGGGTTTTTTATCGGCATTCATGATAGGGACACTAATGTTAGTGCGGTGGGTGATGTATCGACACATCAGGACACTAATCACCTAATTTTTAACAAATTACATATGAATAATGGTTTTAGTGAAATTAATGTTACATGAATCATATTGGAATTGGTTTCTATTTGCATGACATTTTTGAGTTATATCTATAGATATACTAATTTTTTGTTGCACATCGTGGATTAATTTTGATGCCTCCATGGAGTATTATAGATTTGAATAAGCGTGAGTATCATGAGGATGACCCCCTTAAAGAAGAGGTGTCGATACAAGGATTAAATCATTAGATGTTACATTCAATTGGTTCATCAGAAATGTCACCACTAGTAGTTATTCACCAGGTAAACATAGTACTATCTAGTGAGATGACAAGGTTTGCCAATGTTCATGAGTTTCAATGACAGAGACTCATTAGGTTCTAAGGTGAGCCAGACCCAATGTGGGTAAGGAATGTTTAGAAGTAGTGACCCCAGTTTTCCATCTAGTAAGGACGCGATCAAATCAGATGGTGCTCTTGGTTGTGAGCCTTCTTCAAGTATTAGTGTTGTGGTGGTGGTGTTTAGTTACCCAGTCATAACATGAGGAGAATGTTTCAGGGATAGTGTTTTAGTTCCCAATACAAGTGGAGTTCTAACTAGTTACGATGAGGGCTATATGTATGCAAGAGTGTTTGTAGCTCATGTAGTGCACCATGTCAATAACAGTGTATTAAAAAAATTACCATCCTCTCCAAGTAAACAATGGATACGGTACATGAATAGTTCCTTAGTGATCATACATTTGGTCGGGGTCTATGTAGATACATATGAGCTAGTGTTATCCATATATTAAATCCTACGTATTTTATAGTGATAGACTGGGTTTCAGTGCATGAATGTTTCTTGGATGAGGAATTACAACATGTGGTTATCACGCATCAGAAAGTAGAATCAAATAAATAATTAGTAGGGACCCAACATTAGTCTTAGTAACCTAGAATTGTGAGACATTTCATGAGGAGGTCCTTAGATAGAGGTTCTATAGTGCATGGATTACAAGGTTGGTTGAGTCAGACTAGATAGAGGTGGTGCTACTCAAGTGATGGGAGAGGACATTCCCCCTGAGATTGACTGACCCATCATATAGCTGACAGAGAGGCCATGGATGGTCCTATACAGTAGAGTTAGTAGTAGGAGTAGGAAGTCTTATAGTGTGGAAGATGTGGTCAGAGATCTATGGTTGAAGCAAGACGTGGTCGAAATTTTGTGTTGTTATCACCACCAACCCCAATGGCCCACACTAGGCTAAGGGGGCTTAATAATAGAGTTGAA
This sequence comes from Viscum album, assembly GCA_963277665.1. NCBI lineage: Eukaryota > Viridiplantae > Streptophyta > Magnoliopsida > Santalales > Viscaceae > Viscum > Viscum album. The sequence goes on along the minus strand of OY728138.1, from coordinate 1,702,107,764 downwards.
GAAAATTGTATGTGGTTGAAGCGTATGACCTAGAGACTCCCGGTGTGATTTGAGGTATGATCTATATATTTTATATATTAGATGAAGTACTGATAGACACAAGTTTTTTCACCCCATTCATTCCACATACCCTGTATGGGATTCAGAGATTTCAATTGAAAATTTATCTTAACTCTTATTCTTAGAGACTCTTACTAGATTGGATTCATTGATAATTAACTTGTTCAAACCTTTTGACATGAATCTTATAGGTGATCATTTTTGTTGGAATATTGTGGTAGTAGATTTGAGGCCTTGAGATTTAATTCTCAGTATGGATTTTTTAACAATAGATCATTATGAGATTTAATGTTTTCAGAGAATAGTATGATGTGGATGCAGTAATGGAACTATATTCTCCTGTTTCGATGAAAAGGAAACTAATACAATGGAATATAGACTCATATATAAGAGTTTAGAGCTGATTACTCATCAGCTGGCTAGACTAACCCTTAATTTAGTGAATGTTGTGAGTTCTTAGTTTTCTATAATGGAGGAAGAGTACGAGGTTGTCATCCTAGATGATGTTCCACAATTATATCCACACCGAAATAGAGACATAAAAATTATACTACAAATTGGGATATCACCAATATGTACTCTCGTATATGAAATGTATCCCATATAGATTTAGAAGATGAGGGTGCAGTTGGAGGTCTTGTAGAGGAATGTCTTTGTTCGACCCAGTGTTTCACCCTGTGAAACCCCAATTTTGTATACCATGATGGAAGATAGGAGATTGAGGGTGTGCGTGGATAACTAGAACTAGAACTAGGTGAATATAAAGAAAATGTATCTACTACAGAGGACCTAAGACATATATGATCAGTTGATATGGGACTGATGGTGATCAAAGGTTGAAATCTTATCATGATATCACCAGTTTTGAGTATGGGATGAGGATATACTGAAGATGGCATTTACATGTTGTAAGAGTTAATTTCATTACATGGTGATTATTTCTGGCTTGATAAATTCTACATAAGTGTTCATGGGACACATGAACAAGATCATTCATCCTTAAATAGACTACTTAATGGTACTCTCCATCTATAATATCCTTGTGCACTTGTTTTTTGTGGAGGACCACTCGAGACATATGAGGATGGTTATAGATATACTCTGAGAGAACCAATATAATTGAATGGCCTTGATATTTTGGTTATGGATTTCGGAGGTCCAAAATTCTGGGAATGATATCTCATCTGATGTACTGGTATTGAAGTCATCCAACGTCGATGTATTTTTAGCAAGGTATCCACCTAATAGTCTAAAGAAATTGGAGAGTTTAATTTGGTTGGGAAGATATTAAGGGAGATTCATACCTTATTCTTTCAGAATATCTGCACCCATGGCCACATAGACTCAAAAGGGGTAGCCATTCATGTGGAAAAAAATATTCTAACATTCTATTCATTTTTTGATGCAACGTTTGACAAGAAATTCCATTCTGAGATTTCAAATGGAGGTTTTCGAGTACATATAGTTTTGGGATGCATAAGGAACCAACATCTGTTCTGTTTTCATATAAATGCAATATTATATTTCCTTTGGTTCACACTAGCTGATACCACATGATAAGAAATACGTGACCCACAATATTCACCTTGTTGTGGTGGACTAATCATTTAATATTGGGAGAAAATACATGATGGGTGAGTTGTTGGTCATCTACCTTAGTAAAAAAATACTCAAATATATATTCTCTCAGAAGGTCCACAACATGAGATAGAGGTGATGGTTAGATTTCCTCCAAGATTATGACTTAAATTTTATATAATCTCATAAATTAAAATGTTGTAAGGATTATATATCATGTAAATCTTGTTTTTAGTTATTCAACAAGGCATTAGAGAAGTTCACATCAACGTATTTAATATTTGTAGATACAGATTGATAAAATTACCTCTAGTTGATGATTATCACCTCTTATATCTTGAAATGATATAGGAAGGAGGAATTTGGAGATGCCAACTAGGATACCCTACATAATCAGATATCCACCAGTCAAGCCCCTTATAGATTTTCTAAAGGCTAGGATCATGTCATTATTTTTATGGGAAACCCGATGGTACAAGTGTTGTTGTAGGAGGAGGTTCTGGGATATTTTCATACTTCTCATTTATATATATAAAATGCATGGGAATATTTACCCATTCCTATAACATCATTTTTTATTGGTCAAGGACAAACAATGTAGTTATAGATTTTTTCCCCGAATGCCGTACATTTCAGAAAATGAATGGTGAGAACTATGTTCCTACGGGTTTGGGTCATCGCCTTGAGGTTCTAGAGAGGAAGTGTTATGATATATCTATGGAAAAATTGATGTTCATACCACATACATCCATGGGACATGATCCCATATGGGTGATCATAAAGTGGCTCACCTAGTCGGTGAACTTCCAAGCTATATAAGGGAATAGTTCAGAATAGAGCGTGGAATGCCTCAACATATGAGATATTATAAATTCAGATAGTTCCATCGACAATGGTTTCTGATCATGATTCTCTCATTACATCCCAGTTACATAAGTTCTTGTAATAGGAATTCATGACACATTTATGCTTGAGTATACCATTTCACGCAAAAACATGCATCCAAATTGTGTGGACCATTTTGGTTTTGGAAGGCTTGATATAACCTTTCATGTTGGACTATGGCCATAGTTGGGATTAATCACCTAACACAGGTCGATTTTACATAAATAAATACCATTCTGACATCTCTATAAAACATTACAGGCCCTAAATTAGTGACCTATAGATCATCATTTCACTAGAATAACCCATGAAAGTCATCACTAATGGGATCAAAGTTGGTGTGAGATATATGAGAGAAGATAAAAAAAATCTAGGAGAGGAGGAAGACTGAAAATAGCCATCATGAGTCTTATTCTAACATGTGATAGTTACCATTGTAGTTTGAGGATGGATGCCATTTTTTCCTTTTGGTTTCAATATTATTTTGAAAAAAAATATTTTTTAGTGTGGAAGGATATCATTGATGTTCATCGGCCCTTTCTAGATATTGCATAGAATTTGTGAGGTGGCGTACAACATAGATCTACCAATGTTTTTAGACCAGGTACATGAAATCCTCCACATGTCACAACCGAGGATTTATGTTCATGACCTATCACAAGTTATAGACTACGTATATCTAGATATTGAGGATGAAGCACCCTTTATTGAGTACATAGTACATATTGAGGATTTTAAGGAGAGGATATTTTATTGGTGATCAATTCTTTCAATGCATTTAAGGTCGCATCATGGGAATCTCCAAGAGAGTACATGTGAATGAGAGGCTCAGTATTGTTCTCAGTACCAAAATCTTTTGGAGTAGCCATTGTTTTTATTTTCTGTGGAATTAATGCCTAAAGGTGAGAACAATGTACTGTATTATATTTTCCATGAATTGTTTTTTGATATTATATGGATTTTTTTGAGACCAGGTGCTGAGATTACATTCAATTCTGAGGCCCGGCGTGACCAGAATAAGTGATTGAAACATATTAAATATATTCACTATCATGCACAATAGGTTTTACTGAAAAAGTGGAAGAAAATCTAAAAGTGGTCCCAGATTGGAAATATGAATGAACCATTGAGTTTAGAACCTATGGTTTCCCCTAGTAATGTCTTAATAATACTCGACACTAGTAATTTTTTGAAAATCCATCACAAACTTGGAAATGAATAAAATAATTGAATAAATTAATTTATTTTATGTTTATTCACAAAACAATTAACAGACAATGCCTATATTCTTTTTCAATAATTCATGGTTAACTTCTTCATCCCGAGACAATGGAGAACACTTGGAGTGACTGTTGGAGAACTCTCTTAAGAATTTGGTCATCAGACCTCAGATTAAAAGGTTCCAACTAAAGACAATTGTGAAACACCATTAACAATTATGCATAGATCCATTTCATGTTAGGTCATTTTTCTTGTTTAATTCTTCTCCAAGATTTATTTCCATGAAAAATGTGAATAAATCAACAAAAATATTGATCTGTGGTTCAATCATAATGTGGGATGGGTTTATTTTTCATCATTTTAATGGGATAATATATTGTATTTTTTTATTATTAGACTTTCAGTCCAATGGAAATGAATTGATATCAAAACAAACATTATTTATATATCATTGATCATATATTTTCTTATACTTTTCTAGCATGATTATTCATTCTTCGCATATGGTTTTCATTTGGCCATTGACTCGACTAAACCTAATCAATATATCGTTGTGCACACATTTCATGGAACAAAAACCTGAAATTATAGATCATTGATCAGTAATACATGATTTATGTGTGACAATGGAGAATGATCTATTTGGATTATAGTGGATACCCAATTTTTCAGTCTCCATCATTATTCTGTGAACAAAAAGGAATGTATATTTGACCCATTTTCCATGAATATATGTAAAATAAATGATTTTTTATGATGGTGTGGCTTCGATGAGTTTGGATATTCAATATGATAGAGAAATGATTGCATGATCAGAAGTTAGAGGCAACAGATCAAATGTATGGGAATATCTGGAATACAATAAAATCCAAAAAAAACATTTTGTCTTTGTATATATACATGTTGTGTGGGTCACCTTTCATATTATAGGGTTTCAGGAGAATTTTAAGTGTCACACGACATTTAGACCCCTGTGAAACAACATTTGGTCTCTCTTGGGAGGCATGACGTGTACATTGGGAAGTACACAGTCATAGGGTGTACGAAACGAGTTATAGAACACTGTGTACTAACACACAAGGACATGACCTAGACCAATTACAAATGTTAAGTCTTGTAATGATACATATGAAAACATACATTAGATGGAGCTACATACTAGTAATGAGAATCCTACATTCCATTTAGTATTACATGAACCCAGATTAGTGACACTGTTCATTAACACGGGCATGACCAGGGGTCAAGGGATAGGGTGCGTGACACCTACTACACATCATGTACTCTTTTAAACATGGATTTGATCAGTTTTCTTCTTTATTGTGGACTATATTCATTTGGTAATGATCCCATTGTCCTTTCCTTGAAGGATGGTTTGAAATCATCTCCTACACCAAGGAATATGATCCCTTCTACATGACTTCCAAGATAGAGTTAATGGAATACCTTCAACAGGCCCTAAGTGAGATCCTCTATTCATCCCCATGCCCCATGTGGAGTTCATGGGATCTTCATGGACAACACTATGCATGGGTTGGTCCTCTACTTAGTAGGATATTCCAGATTGAGTTGTTGGTGTCACCTCATGGACTTGGTAGTGATCCTCATCTATATATATTAATATATATGGAATATTTCTGAATTATTTCCAATGGATATACCCAATGGGAAGTAACTCTAGGAAGGAAATGATAATTTCTATTGAAGATATGAATTTGTTCCCACTGATGATTCCTCTGAGGAATCATTGAGCTTTAAATATAGGCTAAAATACTATGGTTGTGACATAAGTCTAGGCTATGCGTCCTTTTTGAGTATATCAAGAAATTCATATTATATGTGTTGTATACATATACCCATGTAGAGAAGCCATCATTTCATTTGTTATATGTTTTGTTGTTTTAGTGTGTCCTACTATGTATTCTTATACCAACTTGTACACATTATTTGACTGCATGTGTCGTGTATTTTGAAGACAGTCAACATTTCGACAATATCATAGGCAGATTGGGACTAAATTGTGCTCAGTGAGGCCAGACAGACTGAAGTGTGTTCCTACAGATTTCTAAGATCATTACAAGTACTAGCATTCATCTTGTTCTAGTTTTTGAGGCTCATTCTGATGGGATTTATTTTGACCCAATTTACAATACATAAATTCCTTTCATAAACTGGTAAAAACAATTAGATATATCCATGCATGATAGTTTATTTTATTTGGATTCATTATTTAATACGCATAGAGATATGTTTATTTGTGTAGGTACTTAGTCTAAAGCATCCCATGAGAGTGATATCCCTTAACATAACTATTTTTTCTCCCTTTACCTATTGTAGGAGGGCTCAGGTAGTCGCAGATTGGGCCCCCCTGGGACGGGTTGGAAAATGGAGAAAGAATATATTCTTGGGGGATTTGTTGGTTTAGAGAATAGGTTAACCATTTCTATTATGAAATGAAGCATAATACACTCTGTTATGTTGATGTTTTCAATTTTAGATGTCACTGAGTGTTTACTTATGTATTTTTGAGATGAACAAGAAGATGAACATTTGAAGAAGGTATTCCCATCATGTGATTGATTGAGCAGGAAACTAGTGTACCACACAAAGGATGGCCGTTCAATTTTTTTATGAGGAATATGGCATTAACTACAGCTTTTTCTCTGGAATTCCCATCATTGGATCACAATGTGATGAATAGTTGATAATATGTTGTTCTGGGTCACATGATCCATTTAATATTGGTGATGTATAACTCAATTTTTTTAGCGGTGGGGTGTCACCATCACATTGTGGGTAAGGTTTCTGTTTTAGCAATACTAGTGAACACTTCTCCGAAAATTATTATAAAGGGGATAACATTGAATCAATGGTGTCAATAAGACCTTGATGAAGGTTTATGTTGAACCTAATCTTGGATGGTTGTAGCGAGGGACATGGTTTGACAAGCTGGTTCATCCATTATTTAATCTGTATATCCATATGATGACATACTTTTAGGATATTTCTAAACACATTTCAGTTCTCTCATTAATGGAGAGAAATACTGATATTACTCTATTATTTGGTACTCATGAATTGATTTTTGCGGTGTTGACATAGGTGGATTTCCTAAACTTACTTCAATCACCTAGATGAATATTTGTAGCTGAGGTAAACCAGTTGGAAGTGTCTGTTGAGGATCTTCCCATGGAGAATATTTATTATGAGGGCTTCCTCGAAGCCTCTCAACACTAATTCTTCTCAACTCATTCATTTATTACTCCTTCTGATAGAAAAGTTCTTTGAGCATATGGAGATCATTTTCATTGAGATGAGTGTGTGTATCATACACAACATTACGTTAATTGTTCTCCCTTTTAGTGATTCTCTAAAGATGAATTTGGGATTGATCATGGGAACACCCAAATTCATGGAGAATCTCTCATTCAGGGTAATTACATCTTCCTTCTCAGTGTGGATTTTATTCCGTGTGGATCAATAATCTCCCATATGCTCTGCATTTTCATCATTTCATGTATGGTATTCATTACTTATGTACATGAAATTCATTGATTCATAATTTATTCTGGACATCATACTGGATACTAAATTTTAAGAGATCAATTTATGTCTTTTATTGGGTCTCTCCAATCCTTTATGGGACCCCCTTCAAGTTTCATGTCTAACAGTAACTTAGATAGAACACATTTGTTGCCAAGTCGTACACCTCCCTTTTTGGGAAATGATTCATGAAATGGAATGGAATTGGGGACCTATCTTATTCTCATCCTCCCTAAATGGAAAAGACATATTTCCATTAAAGGAGTTGTTGAGGTAAAAATTCACCCAACCTTATGGGCTGCAGTTGATCCATTCACATTTTTTTGTTCATCGGTCTAGATTTTGTAGTCTTATGGGAGAATTGTTTCTAATAAAACGAACCATCCCTATAAGTTGTGGCTGATCTTGTTTTATAGTGGATATTACTTATATCACCTCTCTATTTATCCCGCACGTCCTTGTTCTATTGTGAGTCAGATAAAATTATGGTTATTCAATTGTACTGTTTGTTTCTGGGAAAATTAGCAGTGATGGATGATTGGATTCCATAAGCGAGAAGCCTACTAAATGTTTTTGGTTGTGTGGTTCTAGTGTTTTTTAATGATTTATCTTATTAGTTCTAATTATTATAAGACTTATTCAAGGATGATTCATATTGAGCAAGCCAATTTTCTTGAGGAATGGTTCTCCCTGCTATACACCATGATATAATGACATTACATGATGTCATTTCCAAAGGGATTGATTGAACACTAAAATGGGTGAAATGAAATGATCCATTCTCCCCCCATCCCTGGATGTGAACACTATATAGGGTGTCGAAAATTATCTCATGAAACGTATGCTTTTGATCAAGGAATTTTAGTGGGTGATATTTGCACGATCTCTTTGATTTTGGTCACCGCACAAATAGAAGGCATTACAGGTGGATTTGACAGAAAATCATCCCTAATATTTTGATATGGTCATCATACTCATCGTAAAGCCTTAATTTTTCTTTATGTTTCTAGAGAGTTAACCAAATATTGAGATGAATTTTATGTATGAATTCTTCTTACAATACCCTTGGTATATCTACATTTGAAGTGACAGAGGGACAAAACATCATATTTACATCATATATGGAGAATTTTCATCTTAGATGATAATAATTATTTTTTTCCTCTAGATTATACTCCTCTACATGATCTAACCAACAGGGATGCTTCTTTACTTTTTTCATAATTAAGGTAGATAGAATGAGTCTCTTTGATATGTGAATAGTATTAGGGTGCCTTAGATGATGAGAATAATCCCAAGACGTCTTCTAGTTGAGAAAGTATGTCTTTTGATATTGAAAGGGTGTCTAAAATTTCTGTGCCCATAAATCCATGTTCCTCATAATATGGGGTATTTCTTATATTTGATGTAGCGAGGGGATGACCTTCTTGCATACATGAAATAATATTTTTGGGATGACCTTTTCATTAAATGACATCATGGTGAGTACTACCATAACAGCAATTTTTCAAACTGAAGAGATAATATTTATAGTGTATACCATGGGGAGGACCTTCATAGTGGACACCAATAAGGGGATGAACTACATGCTAAAATATGGTGTAGTTGAAGGGAGGAACGTCACCGCAAATTCCATCATGGGAGTGACTACCAGAACTACATGATGTATGACTTTAGGGAGAAATTTTTCTGCATACTCCTTGTGGAGGACCTTCGTAGAAGACATCATCGTGGGAATGAACTTATTTTCAACATGAAATGTTACTAAATGGAGGACATTCATAGTGAATTACATTGTTTAAAGGACTAAAATTGTAAAGACCCAAAGCTTAACTTACATGGACATTACATTACATTTGCGGAATACTTAGTACATAACAAAAACACACACTAAAGGATCGTAATAGTTTAGTGTCTTTGGAAACTCGGAACGTAATCTTCTAATCGTGGTGAAAGTTCTTCAATATCTCCCATAAAGGTCATCCCTTTTTTCTACCTAAAACTTTTCTTTATATCCTGGGGAAAAGAAAACATAAAAGGGTGAGCTCAAATGCTCAGTAAGGGTAAACAAAAGAAAAATCAATCACATTATATACATAGCTTTTGGAAATCTTAACCTGAAAAAGAGATCATAATATCTTAACATGGAATAAATCATAGAAGTGAAATGTAATCCCAATAATCATAACTTAAAACATGAAACTTTGTGGCATAAACACATAATCATAGAAAATCATTTCTTGTTAGTAAAGACTCATTGCCAAGACTATCTTAGTGGACAAAGTCCCTTTCTGAATCGAGTAACCCTCGTTTCAGTCCTGTTTCACTGAACCGGTATAACCTACCATTTCAGCCATGTCTATCTCATGAGATATAAAATCATTACCCAATGCATTGGAGGGAGATATAGGTCCCACCCATCTCATAATGATACCATTCTTATGTGTGCCACAAAATCATAAATCATACATCATTTCATAACCCATGTAATAAAAATGGGATTCTTAAAACAACATTACATCATAAAACCATTCATATAAGATAAAGGAATTCATAAACATAATTCCATCACAACATAGTCAACTCAATGTAAAAATATGGATAGAAACAGAACCCTTTATTATCTTAGATGGAAAATAATTTTGATAAAACACTTGAAATGAATTCTTGAGGAAAATATCCTTTCTTCTTCAAAATCAATTTCTTTTCACAAAACATCATGCAATTTTAAAAGAAAGAGATTTTATTAAAAATGGTAATGAAATATTTTGGAGGAAGCTTCATGAAAATAAGGCTTTATAAAACTGTAAAAATCTGTTCATGCCGTTTAAAAAAAACATTCTTCGTACTTTTGTCAGAAAAGTCAAAAAGTACCTCGTATGAAAAAGCGACAAAAGATTCCTTTCATATTCTTTACTAAAAACTCACCGAAGGGTAAAAATGGATTTAAACAATTTTAGGTGGATGGAAATAATATTACATATTGAGTAAACATGGATGTGGATGATAAAATACACCCCAGTAAATACTTACGAATAAACAATCTCGGATAAAAATGAGATTGTGATATTTCCCTTACCTTGGGTCCGACTTGCTTTGTAAGTGTCCGAACCTCCTGTATAATGATTTAAATCATGTTATTGACTTATTACAGAATCATATTCATTGTTATGATATCATATATGGTTTACTTATGACATTATATTACCCGTTCTTTTGTAAATTCCATGTTAAAGAAGCGTTTTGGGTAAAAATCGTTTCATTTATCGTAGGTGTTTTGACTTGTTGTTCTTGAAATTATTATTACTTATATCATGATTTACTTACTTACAGAATATAAAATATGATTTATATATCATATATATTCAGTATATATATATATAATAGATATTTAAATGAAATGAAAAACACCGTTCATGGAGACGGTAGTCCGTACGTACGCATGAACGCTGTTTTTCTTTCCTTATTGTCTTGAATGGAATTAAATAGATGACATTCATATGTATATATATACATAAATCCAGTAGCTTTATAATGTCATATATTTCATTATTATTTCTTATATATACATTATAATCATTCTTAAATGGTTAACATGGAGAATGAATGTCATCGCGTCGTGGAGACGGTATTCCGTACGTACGCACGCGCGGTGATTTCTTTTTCCGTAGGATGGATAGATGGTGAAATAGGGTTGTTTCATATTTATAATAACATATCAGTATGTAAGTAATACTGATGTTATTACTTTATCATGAAACAACTAAAGAAGGAGAAGTTGAAGAAGAAAGAAATTGAAAAGATCGGTAATGGATATTACCTCTTCTTTGGAACGCCTCTTTGAATCCTCCACTTAAGGAACTAAGATTGGTCTTTGTAGAAGACCAGGACCTCTAGGATTATTCTAGGGAAGTGGAGAGGAGAAAATGTCAGGGGTTGGCCGAGCTTGAGTGCTCAAATTGGTGTGAGGAGGAGGGGGAGGAGGTGTCCTTTTATAGGGGAGGAGAGGGGCACCTTAGGAATATCTCAAAATATTATTTTATATTAAAGTCAAAATCGGTTTATAATGGTTCCAAAGGGTCTTATTTCGAAGATAAGGTGGGGAGAGGTCGAAAGACTATCAACCAATAGGACTTAGACAAGTTTAGGGTATTATTTTAACCTTATCAATTAGATTTAACTCTAAGTTAATTAATTTAACTTTTACCGTGTCTTTTTGTTTTCTTTCACTATATGGTTAATACACTTACGATAACATGCCAAACGAACCCCAAATTGTTTATTATTAATATATATATCCTTATCTAAGTCATTTGGCCGAACCATAGATTTTTAGGAATAAAATAACAATTAATAATATAATATTTGATTTAAAAACTATTTTGTGTCAATTTTGACACTATTTGATATATGATTTTTGTGAAAGTCATAACAGAATTATATGTTCAAACCAAGTTGATTAAATCAAGACTAATATATCATAGTAACCTAGAAAATTAGTGGAATTCATAAAAAGTCTTAAATTACATTTATTTTGGTATTTATATTATCAATTATGTCAATATTTCATTAATAAGATAATTACTGCATCATCTTTGTGTCATAAATAAATTATATTATTTGATGTCTAAAAATTACAAATAAAATACCATCATGTAGGAAATATTATTAGCTTTCTAATGAATATTTATAGTCGAATTTATCTTATGTATAACCCCATATTAAAAATGATTTACTTATTAAACTTTGATTTTAACTATTTTAACCCTTCTTTAAATAAATTAATAATAAATGTCCTAATCTAATCCAAGTGGGCCTAAATGGTCATATTTTATTCCTAAGTTTGTTTTTGGTCGAATTACACTTGTCCAATAGAATTAGGACATGTGTTAGGGTAATATTAATATCATATTTACCCTTAGTTACCCTATTTACTATTAACCGTGGTAAAAAAAGTAAAAAGTTACTATTCACCAAAAAATTATTTTCATCTCATTGAACCACATTTTAGTCCTTGATATAAACCGTGTCTCTCTGATTTTCGAAATTCAATTCACAGAAGCGGTAAAATTAAGTTTTATGCAAAATTCAGTTTTTAACCTACCACTTAGTAGTTTCACTATTCATCAAAAATTGATGTTTTTCAGAACAATGCCAAAATTTCATCCCAAGCTATATTTCATATTCCGAATTCAAAAATGAAGTCTATTTTACCAAATTCATAACATAAAAGTTGCATTAATTAATTTTATAATTAAATCCCGCTGTTAAAACAAATAGCATTTTTTAAGAAACAATATCTATCAAAAGATTGACACTTGTTTATGTCTAGTTTAAATGTGAAATTACATCCAATGACCAACATTGTATTAAATTGTAAAAATATATTCTAAATATACTTTAAAACCACTCAAATTAATGATTTATCACTATTAATTATTTCGATTAAAAATGTTGTTTTTAAGTATAATTTAGTAATTTTCACTATTCATCAGAATATGAAAGTTATCCGAAAAGTACCAAAATTTCACCTTAGGCTAAATTCGATACTCCGAATCCAAAAATGAAGTCCATTTTGAGAGTTAAAATTTCTAAAATTTAAAAAGTGGTTATTACTATTCATAATGGCTAGTTTTAAAAATATTTTAATAGCATATCATTGTTTTGTGAAACTCAGGATCACACACGCTATCGAGGAAGGTTGCGATTGCGTGTAATGCAAGGCAAGTCAAGGATGCGTGTTGTGCAAGCTCCTTTTGGTGTAGCGTATAACACAAGAAATTAGTAAAATAAAAAAGAATATTTTTCATAAAATCTCGGGCTATTACATTCTACCCCCCTTAAAATGAATTTCGCCCTCGAAATTCGTCGGGGTTATAAATGGTTTACTATTAGAAAGTTTCTTTAATAGAAACCCACATCATAAAAGGGAATACCAAAACTTGGCTTTAAAAACTAAAGTATGAAATGTAACGATTACCCAAATAAACTAATCACTGGGTTTCCACATAGGTGAAAATATGGATATGGAAGAGAAATCTAACCATCATGTTCTGATGGAGAGTGGTAGAGAACATGGCTATGGAAAAGCCAGTAATCACAAATCCATAGATTTGTGATGATATAAGGTACCATCTGATTCATCAGGTATAAGATCACTAGGACAACATTTTTGGTTTTCAAGATCATTTCCCTAAAGTTGAAAATTTGCTTAGAATAAATACTTACTTTATTTTGGTACAATCTCACTTTTGTTCGTGCCTTGAACAATTTCTACTTCATCTCTTAAATAAATGAAGTTGAATTTGTTATTTGTGAATTGTTAGCAGATCATGTGATAGAATGACTGTTCATTCCATCTGTCTCAAACAAAAGGTTAGCAAAAGTTATTAAATATACATAAGTCATTCTATAGTGAGATTAATCATATATGGTTCCTATAATGGACTTATACTTCATATATCATGCTACTTAATATAATAAAACTAGTTTTTACTAAACAGGGACTTCCTGTAGGCCAGTGGTAGGCGATAAAGGCCAGTCGCACTTCGGTTGTGGGTTCGATTCCTACAGCCTTGTCCGAAGCGATGGGATGTCGCCCGTCCTGCAGGTTGTCCCTTTTTCTAAAACTACGTTACTATAACATCCCATCAATAATATCGAAAATCTTATATCCTTAAACAATACTAACTTATGTCCAACATAATCCAGTCTAATCTTTAGGATTATACATAATACTGCAGTCCACTCTCATAATATAGTGACATCGATTACCAGAGATTTAATACTGTCGTTGATCCCCACATATCATAAGATATGTCTTGTTGGTCACATTCCAAACATTCAAAGTCCTTAATCGTGTATTCTCTTGAATACCTTAGTGAAAACATGAGTGTAGTTAAAAGTTAACACTTTCCACATACCAAAATCCTCAAAATTCTATATACTCAAACCATGATATCACTTAGTCCTTATATCAATCATGAGCTCATGAATACTATCAAACATTTAATTTTCTCCTTATCCCTTCATTATGCGCATATCATCTACATTCCAAAAATATCTGAATAACCTTTCATGGATACTGGTAACATTAATCATACACTTTCAAAACCCAAGGAAAGACAACAGTGTAACAATCCATAGATGTCCCTTTTTTCCAAAATTACACATGATAAACATGTAATCATTCCACCACATTCTCAAACCATTGACCGAGCTTCAAAAATTCTTTCATCTCACATATCATTTGTAGTCTCTTCATCATCATCCACATAAATACTACCCATATGACCATACTGATTCTCTTCATGAGTCTTTCCCTTAGGGCATTTGTTTGCATAATGCCCATACATTCCACATTTAAAACACTTGACCATTTTTGCTGTCGTAGCAATACCATTATCCTCATCCATGGTGTTAACCGACCCTTTTCCTTTCCACTTACTTGCTTTGTGTCCTTCTTTTCCACACCCAAAGCATCTTCCAGTTCCCTTGAAACATTCTCCTTGATGCCTCTTCCCACATGATTTACATAGGGGAAATTGAACTTTCTTTCCTCTATGATCATCATGGAACTCCATCTTTCTCTTATTAGTTGAGTCAGGAATCTTACCAAATTTTACTTTATTGATCATGTTGTGAGATTGCTAATTCAGCATAATAATGATGTTTGGACATCCAAATCCCATTTCATTTGGTTTCTCATGAAGATTATCATTCCATTGTCCATCATATCCTCCATTATTGTGAATCATCTTGTTTCCAGCCATTTTCCAAACAGAATAGTGTTAGATGCAAAAATCGTAATAAAGGGGGAGTAACTTAAATATCTATCATCTTTGGTTTAATCTAATATCGTTTCCATAGTTCTAGAACTATATCCTATACGTATACTTATCCTTAGGGGCATCCCTAGACATACCTTAGAAATATCTCTAGGGATCTCACTAACGTTTTCGCATCCTAGTTTCCAAAGGTTGACTAAACCTTTCCTCTGATACCAACTGTAGAGACCCGTATCATGACGTACATGGACATTACATTACATTTGCGGAATACTTAGTACATAACAAAAACACACACTAAAGGATCGTAATAGTTTAGTGTCTTTGGAAACTCGGAACGTAATCTTCTAATCGTGGTGAAAGTTCTTCAATATCTCCCATAAAGGTCATCCCTTTTTTCTACCTAAAACCTTTCTTTATATCCTGGGGAAAAGAAAACATAAAAGGGTGAGCTCAAATGCTCAGTAAGGGTAAACAAAAGAAAAATCAATCACATCATATACATAGCTTTTGGAAATCTTAACCTGCAAAAGAGATCATAATATCTTAACATGGAATAAATCATAGAAGTGAAATGTAATCCCAATAATCATAACTTAAAACATGAAACTTTGTGGCATACACACATAATCATAGAAAATCATTTCTTGTTAGTCAAGACTCATTTCCAAGACTATCTTAGTGGACAAAGTCCCTTTATGAATCGATTAACCCTCGTTTCAGTCCTGTTTCACTGAACCGGTATAACCTACCATTTCAGCCATGTCTATCTCATGAGATATAAAATCATTACCCAATGCATTGGAGGGAGATATAGGTCCCACCCATCTCATAATGATACCATTCTTATGTGTGCCACAAAATCATAAATCATACATCATTTCAAAACCCATGTAATAAAAATGGGATTCTTAAAACAACATGACATCATAAAACCATTCATATAAGATAAAGGAATTCATAAACATAATTCCATCACAACATAGTCAAATCAATGTAAAAATATGGATAGAAACAGAACCCTTTATTATCTTATATGGAAAATAATTTTGATAAAACACTTGAAATGAATTCTTGAGGAAAATATCCTTTCTTCTTCAAAATCAATTTCTTTTCACAAAACATCATGCAATTTTAAAAGAAAGAGATTTTATTAAAAATAGTCATGAAATATTTTGGGGGAAGCTTCATGAAAATAAGGCTTTATAAAACTGTAAAAATCCGTTCATGCCGTTTAAAAAAACATTCTTCGTACTTTTGTCGGAAAAGTCAAAAAGTACCTCGTATGAAAAAGCGACAAAAGATTCCTTTCATATTCTTTACTAAAAACTCACCGAAGGGTAAAAATGGATTTATACAATTTTAGGTGGATGGAAATAATATTACATATTGAGTAAACATGGATGTGGATGATAAAATACACCCCAGTAAATACTTACGAATAAACAATCTCGGATAAAAATGAGATTGTGATATTTCCCTTACCTTGGGTCCGACTTGCTTTGTAAGTCTCCGAACTTCCTGTATAATGATTTAAATCATGTTATTGACTTATTACAGAATCATATTCATTGTTATGATATCATATATGGTTTACTTATGACATTATATTACCCGTTCTTTTGTAAATTCCATGTTAAAGAAGCGTTTTGGGTAAAAATCGTTTCATTTATCGTAGGTGTTTTGACTTGTTGTTCTTGACATTATTATTACTTATATCATGATTTAATTACTTACAGAATATAAAATATGATTTATATATCATATATATTCAGTATATATATATATAATAGATATTTAAATGAAATAAAAAATACCGTTCATGGAGACGGTAGTCCGTACGTACGCATGAACGCTGTTTTTCTTTCCTTATTGTCTTGAATGGAATTAAATAGATGACATTCATATGTATATATATACATAAATCCTGTAGCTTTATAATTTCATATATTTCATTATTATTTCTTATATATACATTATAATCATTCTTAAATGGTTAACATGGAGAATGAATCTCATCGCGTCGTGGAGACGGTATTCCGTACGTACGCACGCGCGGTGATTTCTTTTTCCGTAGGATGGATAGATGGTGAAATAGGGTTGTTTCATATTTATAATAACATATCAGTATGTAAATAATACTGATGTTATTACTTTATCATGAAACAACTAAAGAAGGAGAAGTTGAAGAAGAAAGAAATTGAAAAGATCGGTAATGGATATTACCTCTTCTTTGGAACGACTCTTTGAATCCTCCACTTAAGGAACTAAGATTGGTCTTTGGAGAAGACCAGGACCTCTAGGATTATTCTAGGGAAGTGGAGAGGGGAAAATGGCAGGGGTTGGCCGAGCTTGAGTGCTCAAATTGGTGTGAGGAGGAGGGGGAGGAGGTGTCCTTTTATAGGGGAGGAGAGGGGCACCTTAGGAATATCTCAAAATATTATTTTATATTAAAGTCAAAATCGGTTTATAATGGTTCCAAAGGGTCTTATTTCAAAGATAAGGTGGGGAGGGGTCGAAATCCTATCAACCAATAGGATTTAGACAAGTTTAGGGTATTATGTTAACCTTATCAATTAGATTTAACTCTAAGTTAATTAATTTAACTTTTACCGTGTCTTTTTGTTTTCTTTCACTATATGGTTAATACACTTACTATAACATGCCAAACGAACCCCAAATTGTTTATTATTAATATATATATCCTTATCTAAGTCATTTGGACGAACCTTATATTTTTAGGAATAAAATAACAATTAATAATATAATATTTGATTTAAAAACTATTTTGTGTCAATTTTGACACTATTTGATATACGATTTTTTTGAAAGTCATAACAGAATTATATGTTCGAACCAAGTTGATTAAATCAACACTAATATATCATAGTAACCTAGAAAATTAGTGGAATTCATAAAAAGTCTTAAATTACATTTATTTTGGTATTTATATTATCAATTATGTCAATATTTTATTAATAAGATAATTACTGCATCATCTTTGTGTCATAAATAAATTATATTATTTGATGTCTAAAAATTACAAATAAAATACCATCATGTAGGAAATCTTTTTATATTTCTAATGAATATTTATAGTCGAATTTATCTTATGTATAACCCCATATTAAAAATGATTTACTTATTAAACATTGATTTTAACTATTTTAACCCTTCTTTCAATAAATTAATAATAAATGTCCTAATCTAATCCAAGTGGGCCTAAATGGTCATATTTTATTTCTAAGTTTGTTTTTGGTCGAATTACACTTGTCCAATAGAATTAGGACATGTGTTAGGGTAATATTAATATCATATTTACCCTTAGTTACCCTATTTACTATTAACCGTGGTAAAAAAAGTAAAAAGTTACTATTCACCAAAAAATTATTTTCATCTCATTGAACCACATTTTAGTCCTTGATATTAACCGTGTCTCTCGGATTTTCGAAATTCAATTCACAGAAGCGGTAAAATTAAGTTTTATGCAAAATTCAGTTTTTAACCTACCACTTAGTAGTTTGACTATTCATCAAAAATTGATGTTTTTCAGAACAATGCCAAAATTTCATCCCAAGCTATATTTCATATTCCGAATTCAAAAATGAAGTCTATTTTACCAAATTCATAACATAAAAGTTGCATTAATTAATTTTATAATTAAATCCCGCTGTTAAAACAAATAGCGTTTTTTTAAGAAACAATATCTTTCAAAAGATTGACACTTGTTTATGTCTAGTTTAAATGTGAAATTACATCCAATGACCAACATTGTATTAAATTGTAAAAATATATTCTAAATATACTTTAAAACCACTCAAATTAATGATTTATCACTATTAATTATTTCGATTAAAAAAGTTGTTTTTAAGTATAATTTAGTAATTTTCACTATTCATCAGAATATGAAAGTTATCCGAAAAGTACCAAAATTTCCCCTTAGGCTAAATTCGATACTCCAAATCCAAAAATGAAGTCCATTTTGAGAGTTAAAATTTCTAAAATTTAAAAAGTGGTTATTACTATTCATAACGGCTAGTTTTAATAATATTTTAATAGCATATCATTGTTTTGTGAAACTCAGGATCACACACGCTATCGAGGAAGGTTGCGATTGCATGTAATGTAAGGCAAGTCAAGGATGCGTGTTGTGCAAGCTCCTTTTGGTGTAGCGTATAACACAAGACATTAGTAAAATAAAAAAGAATATTTTTCATAAAATCTCGGGCCGTTACAAAAATAACTACTATATGTCTGAATATAAGGATAATTTATATATCATATTCCATGGGGAGGACCTTCTGTGTTGGCATCACAAAGAGGAGTACGTTTTTTCTAACAATAAATAAAACTAAAGAGATGGAATTCATAGAGGATTCTATTATTGCGAGGACTACAATACCATATTTATATCCAAATACAGGGATAATTTCTATAGTGTATACCCTTGGGAATACTATCAAGGTGGAAGAATGAATGTGTATGAAAATCATAATTTTTATTGATATTCATAACATGATGATGAATATAATGATGCATTCATGAGATAATCTATCATGATCAATCTGTTTGTGTCTATAAAGAGAGATTTCATAGTCGATGATATGTGGAGGAACTCTTAAGATTTCAGTAAACATTTTGTGGGGAGTACCTTGAAAACTACTTCTTTCACCTCTATAATTTGGTAACAGATCCGTAGGATCATGAGTACCCATGTATAGGTGTTTAATGGCCACTTAAATTGTAGTTTCCAGTTGAGCAGTTTCATCAATTTTTGATTCATTTTTTATTTACCATCATCTTGTTTATTTTTTTCTTTATATCTTATGGGAGACAAGGGAATCTTGATATAGAAGATATACTTCTTATGCTATTTCATGTTCATGTTACACTTGTGGGGATGTCAGGATATTCTAGAAATATTCTTGAGTTTTAGAAGGTATATAAACCTACCCTGGAGTGGCCATCAAAATGGAAAAGATTACCATAGTTGGATAGAGTATTTATGCATTGTCTTATTATTAATTTGTCACTTAATATTACAATAATTCATTTTGGATGGGAGTCAGGATTCGTGTCTTCTCCTGACTGACCAACCCATTATGTGCATTAGTCACCAAACCATTGGACGTGTGGTTGTGGGCCCATCCACTTCCTATTCCAATATATGTTACTAAATTTTGGAAATCTTATAGGATATGGTATGGATTTTTTTTTGGATCAACCATTACTTATAGGATGTTTTGAGATATATCTTTGGTAGGAATGTGAATTTATTCACATTCCAGCTTCGAAATAGGGTTATGTGCCTACTATGGTCCTCCATTTGCTACCGGTGGGTTTAAACAATATTCATATGTGAGTTAATAGGTATAACTATGGCCCTGATTTTTAACTAGGATACACCTAAATCATTCTCTTATTACCACTTTATTTGACTTGTGAAAATTCCAATAATGTGTTGGAATTTTCATTTTCACATTCGATTCTGTCATATTTTACTAATGGTGTTCATATCAGTGGTAAGGGGTTTGCATATTCTTATACTTAACCACGCTATTTTCATGAATGGATTGATATGGGAGAGATATAATTTGATCATAATATTAATGGGCCTCCATATTTGACTATCAGGCTTCATATTTGCAAGAAGAAATTTTTTCTGCCCATTTTCTGCTATTTATTCATATTGGCCATCTGATGAATTGGTAAGGATATATGTGTACCTATATGTCACTATAATATATAAATAAGGGGATTCATGGTGGTGGGTATGAATATATGTCTAATCGGGGGTTTCCTCTATATTTACATGGTTGGATTCTTTAGTAGTAATGAGAATGAGGGATCATTCTTGGTTATCTAGTTTTATCCCTCAATGGGATGCCCTGGGGACCCTGCTACACATAATAATGGTTGGGGTCTATGGGGTGATATCCTTCACACGATTAGGATACTAGGCTACACGGTGTTTAAAATAAATGATTTCTTGTAGGAGCCATTGGGAGTGTAACGCCCCGACCCTAGTTGCCTAGAGTCGGTGCATTATTACATAACATTGGCATGATCACAAGAAAGATCAAATCTCGAAAGACCGATTGGTTTAGTAGCCTTGGAAACACTAGATATATTCATAAGTTTTACATTACATCATAAAATGAAAAACTACTACAACAACATAATGTTTCCACAATCCACACTATTAACCCCTCATAAAATCCCTGCAGGTCATTCATAACTTACTTCTTCACATCCTGGGAAAAATAAAACATAGAAAAGGGGTGAGCTCAAATGCCCAGTAAGGATAACAATATAGCGGAAACTTTCATCAATAAGAATAAACATTTAAAGCAATGTATAACTAAAACAAAAGCCTTTTAAACATGAACTTTCAATATGGTATGGCATAAATAAAATGAAATAATGCCATTTAATTATTCACATGGATATTCTACTAATCGAATAATCACATGCAAAAATCAATAACCACTTTCATAATTTTGGAATGCATAATGCCAGACTATCATAACACCACATAGTCAAGGCCTCGTGGCAAGACTACAAATAAGATTTTATCAAGGCCTTGTGCCAAGACACTAGTTTGTCTCATGAGACCTACCGATGCATCGAGGAGCTATAGCGGGCTCCACCCGTCACTTATTAAGTCCAATGCATTCCCATATGAAAAGGTTTAAACATAACATAAACATTCGTATTAAAACTAACATACGAAATGTCAATAATTTCACCATAAACTATGAATGGTATAAAAATAGCACATCCATAGTCAAACATATCACACAACCTTCAATACAATATAGAAGTTTTGTATCATAATAAATCAACTTCAAATAATCTTAAAATCCATCAAAGGATGTTGACGTAGATGAAATCAAAATTCTTTCTAAAGAAATATCTCCTTTTATTTTGAAATCATTTAAGATCCATATAAAATAAAACATTTTCTTTGAAAATATTCTTATAATCTTGTAAGGAAAGATTTGAAGATTTTATAACGGTGTAAAATAACCGCACCCGCCGTATAAGTTAAAAAAAAAACATTCTTACCTCAATTCTGTCGAAAAGGTTAAAAAGGACCTTGTTTTGAAAACGACGGAAAGATTCCTTTATAAACCTCTTATAAAAAGTCAAACAAGGGTATAAATGACTTTAACCCATATTCTTGTAAATAGTAAAAATGTTTTGAAATACATTTTTAAGAAACATGGATGTGGATGATAAAGATATCCCAGTAGATTATTACGTATAAACAACCTCAGATAATGAAGAGATTGTGAAATAACCCTTACCTTGTACTTTTCCTTGGATGGGGTAGGTTAACCTCCTGTATAATGGTGAAATAGTTGTTATTAAATTATACAAGAATCATATATAATAATATGATATCATATATGATCTTTTAACATTGATTTGTTAATAATATCTTAGAATTATCGTCGTTTCGGGAGTTAACTTACTCATTTTCTTTTATATGTTTTGTTACATAAGCCATGTTTGTTGTATCTTATTCATATCCAGAATGCTATCTAGTCCTTAAACATCATTTTTAAATCATCAAATGATAATTATACTTGAATGGATACGATGGAGAATGAATCTCATCGCGTTCGTGGAGACGGTAGTCCGTACGTACGCACGAGCGACAATATCATTATTTTGATATTAAAATAATATTAAAATGGATGGTATATCATATATAAAGAATCATTAACATGTTATATTTATTATTTACATGAGTTACACATCATTATTATACCCATCCAAATAATATTATATTGAATAACAATTATACCACGACGTGGAGACGGTAGTCCGTACGTACGCACGTATGATGACATGTTTTTTAAAGGGTGGATAGAAAACTGAATATGGTTGTACCATATTTATAATAACATCACAGTATATGTGAGATACTGGAGTTATTATTTTAGAATGGTAAGAACAAAGGAAGAAGAAGTGGAAAAAGAAATGAACTTGGAGAAGGGTGGTGAAATCATTACCTCTTCTTTGGGTTCTTCCTTTTGATTTGATCAAAAGGGCTCCTTAGGTTGGCTTTCTGATCAAACTAAGGCCTCTAGGTTGTAGTGAGGGATGTTGGGAGAGTATTTGGGTAGAGTTTGGCCGAACCAAAAGGCTTTGAAGGTGTGAAGAAATGATAAGGAGGAGTGCCCTTTTATAAGAGGGGTGAGGGGCACCTTTGGAAAAGCTAGAAATATTAATTTATAATAAATTCATATTCGGTTTCTAATGGATCCAAAGCTTATTATTCAAAGGTTAAGGTGGGTATAGGTCGAAAACCACTCAACCAATAGAATTTAGACAGGTTTGGGTACTTATATTAACCTTATCTTTAATTATTAACTCTAAGTTAATTAGTTTCACTTTTACAATGTCTCTTTGTATTTTTATATAATATGGTTAATAAACTTACTATATACATCCAAGAGACCCACAAGTGGTACATTAATGATGAACCTATCATGATATAAGTCTCTTGGATGAACCTTAGATTTTTAGGAATTTAATATCAATTAATAATATAATATTTGTTTTAAGAACTCTTTTATGTCAATTTTGACACTATTCAATAGTTGATTTTTGTGAAACTCATAACAGATTGATTACTTCGAAAAAAGTCAATTAAATCAATCCTAATATATCATATTATCCTAGAAAATTAGTTTAATTCATTAAAAGTTTCATATTATATTTATTTGGGTATTTATAATATCAATTATTTTAATTTTTCACTATTATAGTAATTACTGCATCATCATTGTGTCATATATAAAATAAATTATTTAATGTCTAAAAATTATAAATAAAATATAATTATGTAGGAAATCTTTTTATACTTCTAATGAATATTTATAATCTAAAATCCAACATATATAACACTATGTAACAATTGTTGTTCTAAAAGATATATGCTTGTGTCATTTTTGTATTTATTTTAACTAAATTAAAATAAAGTGTCATTATCACTTACAAGTGGATCCATGGGGTCCCAAAATAGACCCAAAGATTCCCATGGTCGACCATGTATCAACCAATAGGGTTAAGACACGTTTTAGGGTAATTTAGTATTATTATAATATTATTTTTTAACCCTTATTTACCGGATTTACCCTTAACCATGGTAAATAAAATATTTACCGCAGTAATTATTCAAAATGTCTAAAAATAAAAGTTACCTATTTACACAATTTGAACATCCTGATTCCAAATATGGAATCCATTTTCCTAAATTCAAAACACAGAAGTGGCAGAAATTAATTTAAAATTAATTCCCGCTGTCAAAACAAAAAGCGTGTTTTTAAGAGATAATAACTATCAAAAGATTGACACTTGTTTATGTTCGGTTTAATTGTAAAATTATGTCTAATGACCAAAATTATATTAAATTGTAAAAATATATTCTAAATATACTTTAAAACCACTCAAATTCATAATTTATCACAATTAATTATTTTGATTAAAAAAGTTGTTTTTAATTAAAATTTAGTAATTTTCACTATTCATCAAAATATGAAAGTTATCCGAAAAGTACCAAAATTTCACCTTAGGCTAAATTCGATATTCCGAATCCAAAAATGAAGTCCATTTCAAAATATAAAATATATATAATTTCAAAATTTAGGTATTACTATTCATAATGGCTAGTTTGATCGGTTGTGGTGTGTGTTAAAACTCGACGTTGCGTACAACACACGCTACTGTTTTATTCAAAGGAAAGCGTACCGTGGAAGCTTGGGATGTTTCATTCTAAATTTTTTGATGTCTCAATTTAGTCAAAAAGCTTAAAATATTGTATTTAAAAAGGTTTCACTATCAAAAGTTGATAAAAGTGCAATACTGAAAATGAATCTGTTCTTGCATTATGACTAAGAAACTCATAATATGGATTCTAAAATTATAAGGATTATATAAAGTTAAAAATGTAGTTAATGCTATTCATGACCTCTTTTAATGGATTTTTTTTGGTAAGTCATGGTGCAATTGAACTCGGTGTTGCGTGTAGTGCAAGTTATTGAATTATTTTGAAGAAATAACACACTATGAAATCTTGGGGTGTTACATTCTCCCCTCCTTCAATAAATTGCGTCCTCGCAATTTGAAATTGTTCTTCGAAAATAAAAGGTTGAAAATAGATAATATATTTGTGGGAAAACCCACATCGGAAATTGGGTTACTAAAATTTAGTCTTAATATGAGGAAAAGAGAAATGAAAGGGTCACCAACAAATTATGATCTTGATTAGGAGAACATTGGTGGCAATTAGAGACATATAATCGGCGGAAAAATGTAAATATTTATAGGTAGTGATTGTGGTCATCAATCACAAACAAGTGTATAATTGAGGTCCTTAAACTCATCAATCTATGATGATTTGAAGTACCATCGGTTCAACAAAATATAGGGTATTGGGATAACACATTTTTGACGTTTCAAAATATCTTAGTTGAAATCCCACATCGAAAAATGAATTAACGAGGCCTCTATTTAAAATAAAGAGTCGAAAGTATGAAGATTACCGAAAATAACACATACTAGGGTTCCATTTAAGAAAATATGGATATGGAAGAAAAATCTAACCACCAATTACCTGATGGAGAGTGGTAGAGAACATGGCTATGAAAAGGCCAACAATCCCAAAGCCATAAATTAGTGATGATTTAAGGTACCATATAGGAAAAAAATTTTGTTCTAATTTGCTTTTCTTAATATTGAGGAATTTTTTTTGAGATTGGATAAGATCATATGGAGATATACTTACTTTATAATTAGAGTTTTATCCATTAATAAATTTCTACCACATACTCATCTTTCACTCTAAAAGATAATAGAATGTAAAAAAATTCTATTTACACTATTTGTATAGGGTTCCAAAATAAACGAATTTATAATTCATCAAAAAGATCTTTTAATAAAAACTACATTATTTAATCCAGGACATCTCGTGGGCCAGTGGTAGGTGATACACCCTTGTCGCCATTCGGTTGCGGGTTCAAGTCTCGCAGCCTTGCCGGACGCGACGGGTTACCGCCCAACCTCCGGGTTTTCCTTTTATGGTAATCCAAAATAATCCAAACTAGAACTATCCAAAATACTTCTGTCCAAACTCACAGTCCAACATTTATAAAGAAGGTAAACATAATATAGATCCTTTTTACCCTGCAATAGCATATGAATACCTTCATCTTGTATTCTTTTAATAAACTGAAACATCTTGAATTACCATATTCCTTATTGATTACATTCATGCTCCCCTATTCCATATAGAATGCTGGATATACTTCATTAATCCAAAAATGTTTTAAACCCCAACAATGATGGAATATACAAATCATTAATTAGTTCCAAGGTAGTCAAGAATATCCAATATAATTTATCCAAAACAATCACATATTATTCCAAAATCACTACCTCAGTATCAGAACTATATTATGATTTATCATTCTCTCAACCATATATTTTCCAAAAATTTATCCTGCTATTGAGTCACTTTTCTTTGTTCCACATAATCTCAAGTCCTTAATGAAATAGTACTGCAGTATAATCCTTATATACTCCATAATTATTATAACAAGTACATTGTTGATACAACACTCAATTGACATAATCAACATAAGAACTCTAATCATTCCTCTTCATCTGTGGTAGTATCATAACTTGGTTATTATCCAATAACATCATTTGCGGCATAGTCTGATGACTGGGACATAGGTTCGCGTAGTGTCCAAACTCCTTGAAAATGAAGAATTGTACATTCAAAACCATTTTCTTACCCTTGCAGTCACGTACTTTGTGCCCTTTTCCTCCACACTTATAACAAACTCCCATTCCTTTCAGGCAAGTTCCAGGGTGTTTATTTCCACAGTTACCACATATGGGAAAATTCTTCTTTTCCGTCTTCCCTTTATCCATCTTTCTCTCTTCCATCCTTTTCTTCTCTTGCTTCCCTTCAAAGCCATAGGACTCAGTAAACTCTTTACATATCTTATCAACACATGATATTATTTCTTCATATGATGATAATACATGGGAGACTATTTCTCTTATAAATTCTAGCTTAAGACCATGAAAGATATGATCCTTCCTTCTCTTTGAATCATGTGTATTTCTGGAGTTCTCATTCCTTCTACTGGGCGCCATTTCTATACCATGGCATAAACTAGATCAGTTTATGAATCAAAACACATAATCCCATACTTATAAAACACTTAACATAAATTCAACTATTTATGGATATAATCCATAATCATAAGAATGTTTTCTTTGAGGATGTATATACTCATAATCCCTTCAAAATGATATGTAAAGAAAATGAGAGTTATCCTAAGCATATCCCCCGGGAGTGTCGTAACCAAGAGTGCAGCAAGGCCCGTTGTCGTGCACCAGTTCTCGTTCAAGTCTAGCTCAAAGCGGTGTTTTCGGGTTTTACCCCTAGGTACTTCTGTGCCAGAGCCGCCTCTACCTGCTCGTATCCAGACAGGGATGTATTTCTCGGAAAACTCACAAAATCTCTACAATACCAAAATTCTAGGAAGTTCTTCTATACTAATCCTCAAAGTTCATATTAGGTCTACGTGCTCTAATCAGAGTTTATCTAAATATAGTTTCCAAGGTTTGTACTAAACCTCCCTCTGATACCAACTGTAACGCCCCGACCATAGTTGCCTAGAGTCGGTGCATTATTACATAACATTGGCATGATCACAAAAAAGATCAAATCTCGAAAGACCGATTGGTTTAGTAGCCTTGGAAACACTAGATATATTCATAAGTTTTACATTACATAATAAAATGAAAAACTACTACAACAACATAATGTTTCCACAATCCACACTATTAACCCCTCATAAAATCCCTGCAGGTCATTCATAACTTACTTCTTCACATCCTGGGAAAAATAAAACATAGAAAAGGGGTGAGCTCAAATGCCCAGTAAGGATAACAATATAGCGGAAACTTTCATCAATAAGAATAAACATTTAAGGCAATGTATAACTAAAACAAAAGCATTTTAAACATGAACTTTCAATATGGTATGGCATAAATAAAATGAAATAACGCCATTTAATTATTCACATGGATATCTACTAATCGAATAATCACATGCAAAAATCAATAACCACTTTCATAATGTTGGAATGCATAATGCCAGACTATCATAACCACATAGCTAAGGCCTCGTGCCAAGACTACAAATAATATTTTATCAAGGCCTTGTGCCAAGACACTAGTTTGTCTCATGAGACCTACCGATGCATCGAGGAGCTATAGCGGGCTCCACCCGTCACTTATTAAGTCCAATGCATTCCCATATGAAAAGGTTTAAACATAACATAAACATTCGTATTAAAACTAACATACGAAATGTCAATAATTTCACCATAAACTATGAATGGTATAAAAATAGCACATCCATAGTCAAACATATCACACAACCTTCAATACAATATAGATGTTTTTTATCATAATAAATCAACTTCAAATAATCTTAAAATCCATCAAAGGATGTTGACGTAGATGAAATCAAAATTCTTTTTAAAGAAATATCTCCTTTTATTTTGAAATCATTTAAGATCCATATAAAATAAAACATTTTCTTTGAAAATATTCTTATAAGCTTGTAAGGAAATCTTTGAAGATTTTATAACGGCGTAAAATAACCGCACCCGCCGTATAAGTTAAAAAAAACATTCTTACCTCAATTCTGTCGAAAAGGTTAAAAAGGACCTTGTTTTGAAAACGACGGAAAGATTCCTTTATAAACCTCTTATAAAAAGTCAAACAAGGGTATAAATGACTTTAACCCATATTCTTGTAAATAGTAAAAATGTTTTGAAATACATTTTTAAGAAACATGGATGTGGATGATAAAGATATCCGAGTAGATTATTACGTATAAACAACCTCAGATAATGAAGAGATTGTGAAATAACCCTTACCTTGTACTTTTCCTCGGTTGGGGTAGGTTAACCTCCTGTATAATGGTGAAATAGTTGTTATTAAATTATACAAGAATCATATATAATAATATGATATCATATATGATCTTTTAACATTGATTTGTTAATAATATCTTAGAATTATCGTCGTTTCGGGAGTTAACTTACTCATTTTCTTTTATATGTTTTGTTACATAAGCCATGGTTGTTGTATCTTATTCATATCCAGAATGCTATCTAGTCCTTAAACATCATTTTTAAATCATCAAATGATAATTATACTTGAATGGATACGATGGAGAATGAATCTCATCGCGTTCGTGGAGACGGTAGTCCGTACGTACGCACGAGCGACAATATCATTCTTTTGATATTAAAATAATATATAAATGGATGGTATATCATATATAAAGAATAATTAACATGTTATATTTATTATTTACATTAGTTACACATCATTATTATACCCATCCAAATAATATTATATTGAATAACAATTATACCACGACGTGGAGACGGTAGTCCGTACGTACGCACGTATGGTGACATGTTATTCAAAGGGTGGATAGAATACTGAATATGGTTGTACCATATTTATAATAACATCAAAGTATATGTGAGATACTGGAGTTATTATTTTAGAATGGTAAGAAAAAAGGAAGAAGAAGTGGAAGAAGAAATGAACTTGGAGAAGGGTGGTGAAATCATTACCTCTTCTTCGGGTTCTTCCTTTTGATTTGATCAAAAGGGCTCCTTAGGTTGGCTTTCTGATCAAACTAAGGACTCTAGGTTGTATTGATGGATGTTGGGAGAGTATTTGGGTAGAGTTTGGCCGAACCAAAAGGCTTTGAAGGTGTGAAGAAATGAGAAGTAGGAGTTCCCTTTTATAAGAGGGGTGAGGGGCACCTTTGGAAAAGCTAGAAATATTAATTTATAATAAATTCATATTCAGTTTCTAATGGCTCAAAATCTTATTATTCAAAGGTTAAGGTGGGGATATGTCGAAAACCACTCAACCAATAGAATTTAGACAGGTTTGGGTACATATATTAACCTTATCTTTAAGTATTAACTCTAAGTTAATTAGTTTCACTTTTACAATGTCTCTTTGTATTTTTATATAATATGTTTAATAAACTTACTATATACATCCAAGCGACCCCAAAGTGGTACATTAATGATGAACCTATCATGATATAAGTCTCTTGGACGAACCATAGATTTTTAGGAATTTAATATCAATTAATAATATAATATTTGTTTTAAGAACTCTTTTATGTCAATTTTGACACTATTCAATAGTTGATTTTTGTGAAACTCATAACAGATTGATTACTTCGAAAAAAGTCAATTAAATCAATCCTAATATATCATATTATCCTAGAAAATTAGTTTAATTCATTAAAAGTTTCATATTATATTTATTTGGGTATTTATAATATCAATTATTTTAATTTTTCACTATTATAGTAATTACTGCATCATCATTGTGTCATATATAAAATAAATTATTTAATGTCTAAAAATTATAAATAAAATATAATTATGTAGGAAATATTTTTAGACTTCTAATGAATATTTATAATCTAAAATCCAACATATATAACACTATGTAACAATTGTTGTTCTAAAAGATATATGCTTGTGTCATTTTTGTATTTATTTTAACTAAATTAAAATAAAGTGTCATTATCACTTACAAGTGGATCCATGGGGTCCCAAAATAGACCCAAAGATTCCCATGGTCGACCATGTATCAACCAATAGGGTTAAGACACGTTTTAGGGTAATTTAGTATTATTATAATATTATTTTTTAACCCTTATTTACCGGATTTACCCTTAACCATGGTAAATAAAATATTTACCGCAACAATTATTCAAAATGTCTAAAAATAAAAGTTACCTATTTACACAATTTGAACATCCTGATTCCAAATATGGAATCCATTTTCCTAAATTCAAAACACAGAAGTGGCAGAAATTAATTTAAAATTAATTCCCGCTGTCAAAACAAAAAGCGTGTTTTTAAGAGATAATAACTATCAAAAGATTGACACTTGTTTATGTTCGGTTTAATTGTAAAATTATGTCTAATGACCAACATTATATTAAATTGTAAAAATATATTCTAAATATACTTTAAAACCACTGAAATTCATAATTTATCACTATTAATTATTTTGATTAAAAAAGTTGTTTTTAATTAAAATTTAGTAATTTTCACTATTCATCAAAATATGAAAGTTATCCGAAAAGTACCAAAATTTCACCTTAGGCTAAATTCGATATTCCGAATCCAAAAATGAATTCCATTTCAAAATATAAAATATATATAATTTCAAAATTTAGGTATTACTATTCAAAATGGCTAGTTTGATCGGTTGTGGTGTGTGTTAAAACTCGACGTTGCGTACAACAGATGCTACTGTTTTATTCAAAGGAAAGCATACCGTGGAAGCTTGGGATGTTTCATTCTAAATTTTTTGATGTATCCATTTAGTCAAAAAGCTTAAAATATTGTATTTAAAAAGGTTTCACTATCAAAAGTTGATAAAAGTGCAATACTGAAAATGAATCTGTTCTTCCATTATGACTAAGAAACTCATAATATGGATTCTAAAATTATAAGGATTATATAAAGTTAAAAATGTAGTTAATGCTATTCATGACCTCTTTTAATGGATTTTTTTTGGTAAGTCATGGTGCAATTGAACTCGGTGTTGCGTGTAGTGCAAGTTATTGAATTATTTTGAAGAAATAACACACTATGAAATCTTGGGGTGTTACAGGGAGGGACCCTTATACATTTGGGATGAATTCATTGGTGAAAATATCAATAGAAACCCAAAGAAAAGGGAGGATGTTCTTATTACAATCTCAGGATAGGCTCTGAAATGGTTGATGATTGAAATTGGATCCTTCTAGTTCTGTACTGCTTACCATTATTGGGAGAAAGACTGGAGGGGCATCATGGACTGGAGGGAGTGTAGAGAAAACTCTACGGTGGGGATACTACCATTACAATTTTACTTCATATGTAGTGGTTTTGAAACACATAATTGAAGAAATTGGGAGTGTGATGGCATCCTCTTTTAAATTGAAGACTCAAATGATGTTGTGGTTGATGTGTCTGTCTTAGAAAGCAAGTGAGATTCCATTGGATTTAAGAGAGATCTAATGATTTTTATTAACATACATGAAAAATATATACAAAATATATCATTAATGTTGAATCACATAATGACATACACAATTAATGGTCTCATTTGTCCCTCTTTCATTTTGGATGTTAATAGGGGAGGACATGGGGTAACTCTAACTCCATAGTTCTGAATCACAATAGGATCACCGTTTTTCCCATTAAAAAGTTGTTTGGCACAAGAAATAGATGGTATGATAAGAACTAAGAATTATATACTTTTTCTCTTGTAAAGGATATGGAATAGTTAAGTGATTTCATGTGGGTTTCGCCATTTTGTTTTGAACAGAAAACCTTTGTACCATATCTGGTAAACTACATGTTGTAGAATGATGTGAAATGACTAACATCATGTATAACATCATCAAAAAATCATGAATGGGTTTATTCATAATGCTAGAAACTCCCTAAAAATATCATATTGAAGACTCATTTACCTAGATTCCAAAGGCGGAAATTCATTGGGTAACCTGGCCAATGACACATAGGAACTCGCATTGGTAGAGAGGATGGGATATTAGGCTCATCAGACCCAATTGGGGGGAACTATTTCCTATTATGGAACTCTCATATAGATTTTAGATATGTTCATGAATTCATGGTTCATCACTAGGTATTCATACACATATTAAGATAAGGTAAATTCCAATTATGACTACGCATGGGTTTGGAATCATCTGTATGTATTTTATATTCCCCTTAAATAGAAGGCTTTGTATTTTTCTAAGATTCTCCTTCAATGGAACCCAATTATGAATGGATCAGAGATTATATGGACATATATTAGGATGACATTTTATTTACTACACATGGTGTAGTGCTCTATATTTTCCCATCATCTAGGGTGTGTGAGCTATTTTGAAATCATGATCAGACATATATGATGAGCTTCCTATATATCATTGTAAATGGGATTGGTAACTCACATAGCACAATGACACTTAACCGGACACATAACCATTTTATGTCATGTAAAAAAGGAATGAAAAATGCATTTTAACATCATATGACCAGGATTCTTGGGATAAAGGTTCCTGATCATAGATGGTCAGAGACATATGATGAGGTGGCCCAAGGGGGCGATAAGAGATGAGGTCTCCAGTGTGGATCTGAGCCTAATGAGAATTTGGACTAGAGAATATTATGGTTAATTGTAGTCTTGGTTTTTAATATCAATGAGACTTCCTAAAAAGCCCTATTAGTTTGGAATCAAAGTCAACATAGTTTGGTAAATTTGGGGCTTAAATATGTGGGATTCACATTTATGGGAGTCACGGTTGGGGATTTCAATTCGATGGATGACCATGTAGTGACACTTCATCGACTATATGGATCTTAATGGTGGAGGTATGTTTTCAGGGCCTACACCAAATAGAAGGCCCATATGAATAGGGGATTAGGATTACATATTTGGAGAAGGACAATACATTTATGTCGGGATATGGATGCGACTAGATAAGGGACCGATTTCAAATTTCATATTTTTTGGATTTCATGAGCTCCACTAACATCTAATCCCAAATTAATCATTATTTGTGTGAGAATCATGGGGAAGAAGTGGATCCAAAAAATAAATGATCCACTCTCTTTGCTGATGGATGGGGTTTTGAAGTTCAAAGGAAGATGTATTAGGTTATGATTTTTCATAATTCATCATTTATTTTGGAAACTGAGATATACACATATGGGGATCTATCCAGATACATCCCAGGATGGTGTGAAGAGGATAAATGTGTATCCCCCAGAAAGATATACTAGGGTCTTAATCAAGGATGGATTCCATAACATCGGTTCAGGGTGGGGGATCTCATACCTTGTCAAAGGGAAAGTATGGCGTGATCCTTTTTCATCATATCAAAGTAGTGTATGTTCACATGAGTACCCCAATGTCAAAACCCTCATTACCATAGGAATGTAAACCTGAAGAAATAATGAGGGGCTCTGTATTTTGTATGATTCAAAACTGACTCCTCCTTCCATGGGTATGTAACACAAAATGAAATTATGATGTGTCTAATGATCATATCAAACATGTCAGGTAGCTTTGGAAGGTACCCTGGTCTGATGATGTTAAATGTGTTCGTAGAGGGGGAAACATGGGGACCGATGAAAAAACAAAAGGAAGTGATAGTTGGTGGAGATTAGAATGCCATAAGATTCCCAAATCCATGTAGAATGTATCATATGTAGGAGGTGTTTCCTTCTGTGTAGGATGCTACTACATGTGTGATGGTGCCATCTAAATATCACGACACTGCATGGACCAAAGTCTTACCTACATAGAATGTTTCTATATTGGGTAAGGTTTTTTACATATAGTCTGTTGCAACATAGAGTGATGCTCCACCCACAAAATGTTTTTCATCATTGGGTAGGGTTTATCCCACATAGCATTTTTCTATACGGGGTACTTTTCTAAAAAGTGTTCATCAGTTTAATCACAGTAGAATGGTGTATCAAAATGGATTTTGAATTCACATATAGTTTGATGAGTTGTTACCTCTCTTTACTCCTATGCCAATGATTTTTACCTAATGGGAATCAATATAGGCTACATTTTTTTGTTTCCTCCTCGCTCATCCCCTTTGACAGTCTTTAGTTCAGTCCCATGGTTCTGTAATATTTCATTTTTCAGTCCCCCAACGGATGTTTTTATTGAATATCAGAGGGATTGAAAAGTGGAATGGATGGTCATTAATGGTTTTAAGTGGGTATTCATTACTGGGATCCCGTGACAGGGGGTAGTCTTTTAATGACTTAGTCTGTATGTATTTTTCATTCTTGAAGGGGTTTCATCATCTATGGTGGTGGGAAACACTTCTCGGTCCTAAAAAATGACATTGATTTTATCTACAGAGCTAGTGGTTCCACTTCATCTTGCAAACCGTCTATTTTATGTGTATGGTAATTTACAAGGAGAAAAACATTGTATGAAACCCCAAAAAAATTCCATTGTTCACAAGACCGAATGGAACTTCCTCCTTTTGTGAACCATTTAAATTGGGAGGTGCTTCGCAATGCGGCAAAACACCATACAGAACAGCCATCCAAGAATCTATTTATACTTCAGTGAATCAATATGTTCATTGTGGAATAACCCCATTGAATACATTCATCAAATTATTTTTGGATTATTTTTATGAATTTCAAAGTTTGATATAGTTCCCTATTTCGCAAATGTAGAATTTTTAGGACCCAACACTCATCTACCACGCAAAACTACAATTTTAGAAAAAAAGTACATTTTAATTACATACATTTATTTTTTTGGAGAAATTATCAATGGATGTGTTTTTAATAATGCAAATATGGTTACTATAAAATAAATAAATTTTATTTTCCTTTTATTGAAACTCAAAACAAATATTAAATAAATATTTAATTAAAAGTAAAGTCCAAAATGAAGTTTTTATTAGAAAACATTATTCATGCAAACAAAATTTTAAACATGTATTTTGTAAATTCATAATTTTATTCATAAATATATATTAATACGCATAAAATAATTTTTTTTAAATTTAATGTTTTTTTAAACTTATAGGTATTTCTTAAATAATAATTAATTCATAAAAGGTATAGGTTTTGTAAAAATTGAATTTTTACTATTCATATAAAAATAAATTCTATCAAAAAAATATAAAATATATATATAGGTAATATTTAAATGATTGTTATGATAAATAATTATTCAATTGAATTCATATTTTAACTTTTGGAATTTAACTATTGAATAGTGAAATTAATATAAAATGAAATCTGTTTTCTAAGGGAATTAAATTTTAGAATATTATTAACTCTTAATATTCTAAATTATTACCTAATAGAATTATATTTGACTATAACATGTTATTAATACCAATATTATATTTCATCCATAATGTTTTTAGTTTCATAAATGAACATATAAAATGAATATTTGAATAAAAAACTTCATTTGAATATTCTAATTAGTCCTATTTATTATGATGATACACTAATTAAATTGATCAGTGCTTTAACATTATTAATAGAATTTATATTAATTCAAAAAAATATTTAATATTTCTTGTCACATATATTTTAACATATATATTATATGAGTATATTTTATCTTTTATAAATTATTCCAAAATTATTTTTGTTTAGTGTATCATGGGTACCTGGTAATTAAACACTTTACAATCTAGAGGAATTGGAATTTATAAAATTAAATATTGGTCTCTCAATTTCCCTCTGATTAAATAAATTCCTCCCTCTAAATTTTCTCTAATTAATACAGGTGATATTTTACAAAAGATTTATAAAATATAGGCTCTAATTTCTAAATAGATATCAAAATTACTATTATAGATATTATATACCATGCAATTAGGTATGAAGAACAATAAGATATATTAATTTTCCACAATATGTTCATAGTCAACATCAATTGATGATCATGGGTTTATTTATGACATTTATTTGGATTTTTTAATAATAATAATTATATGTTCACTTAGAAAGTAGAGCTCGTCAATTTAAAAGTCCAAATGAAATTTCTGAAAAAGTAGATTTATAAGAAGTAATTTCCTACAAACCATGAAGTATATTTAATATAATCATACTGCCGGGTTTTTTTATAACATAATATCTTATAGTCAATGAAAATATAAATTTCATTAACCTTGTTAACTTATAATTAGAAATAGATATCCACTACAATATTAGTTGTTTTGTAGGATTTTCCTTGTTCCCATATTCTAGGAAAGTGAATGTGATTATTTTCACGATTGTACATTGAATTAGAAAATTGATTTGAATAGATCAAAATTTACTTATAATTGGTGCTATAAATTTTATTCTCTTATATTATTACCTAGAACTTGTGAGATATATGTATTTTATTTTCAAACATATAAATAATTATCATTAACATCAATCATGGTTCGAGGTGTTCTAATAACATTCTTTATATGTAAGAAATTTAGTCTTCTATACATCATCAATATTTTTAAATGAACATCCACGAGACTCCATAATTCTATTTATTTGATTATTTTTTATTTTATCTATGTTAAAATTTCTAATCATTAATATTGATAGTTATTTTTTTTATAATCTAATGACATTCAACTCTATATCTATTCCCTTTAGGTATCTACTTAAAAAAGTTGAGAATTTCCCTAGGAATCCATTTTATCATTTTTCCATCAAGCTCTAAAAATTACTAAAATCGAAAGGATTTAATCATGATAGATATAAACCATAATATAATTATAGTATTATAATTAAATTTTATAATTAACATCAAATTGTTTTACTATTCTCTATGATTACATTTTCTATCTATTTATCCATAATCTCTATTAGTTTAGTATATGATTACTTTTGATAATCTCTCTCATATTTATTTAAATAATTGCTTTATATAATAATTACTTGATAATTTAATTCATAGAAAATATGGTCAAGAAAATCATATCTCAATGGAGTATAATTCTTAGTTTTAATATAGTCGACTTTGTTGAGTAGAAGGTGACAATTGAGTTAATACCCGACAAACCCTTTTCATGATTTTTACCCCTTGGCAAGTATTTGTAAAATCCTATGCCTTATATAGTTTCTATTAGGGGATGTTTCATTAGTAAAAACATACAATATTTACTTTAACAAAAATATTGGATTTTATCATATTCTTAGTTTTATCCCTTAGTGTTATAATGAGCGTTTTAAATAATTATATGTTATCCTAATAACTAAAACTCTTAAAATTTCATGAACTAAATAAAATTTTTATCAAAATATTCAAATTATGATAATAAATAAATTATCAACCTCTTAATTATCATATACTATAATCATACCGATAATAATATATAATCATTCGATTGATTTCAACTATGATCTATAGTCCTACACTCCCAAAATCCTATGTAAATAAAAAAAATTCATTGCATACATGTTTTTCAATGAAAAATGTAAACAGATATTAACGACAAATAATTACTATATCATGTAAAACTATTGACTGAAAAACAGTTTAGGGAAATTAGGTTTATAGTTTTATTGATTTGAGAAAATATTTAACTGAAAAATCACATTTCTATATCCTTAAAAGAATATTTTTGTTCGTATACGTGAAACTACTTAATCCATAATAAGTATTTAAAATATCAAAAAAAAATCTTTGTAAATGATATTCTATTTGACATATCATATGTAATAAATGTTTGTATAACTTTTTTAAAATGAAAAATAACATGTTTAAGATTAATCAATCATTATGCGTAATTGTAATTGGTACTAATAAAAGATAAAAATTAAGCATATGATGAGAATAAACAGCAGGAATATATTTGAGAAAACATAACAAAATAATAAAATGGGACTACAAGAATAATATATCCCTGAATGAAAATAAAAAAAAAATGATCCCTTGGATAAAAATAATTTTATTCTTAAAAATGTAATTCACAATGATAGAAAAATAATTATAGCCACTAATCTAAGACATTATGTCCAAAGACTTTAATACCCAACTAAAACAGTCATATTAATATTATATTATTACATGTTATTTGTGGGATAATTATTTTTCTAATTTTATTTTACTAAATATTAAATTGTTTTTTATAATTTAACTACAAATATGTAGATCAGAGATATGGGTATTTGTGATTTACTAGTGTCTGTGAGCCTATAAATGTGGAAATATAATATGAATTAATAGTTCAAGGGATTGAAGGTCATGTGTGGTCATATGAGAAACTAATAAGATCTTTTTTTATATGTGGTACGACCCATATGAGAACTATATAGGTTGGTAAACTCTGTGGGAGAACAGTCGGAATTTCCCACTTGTTATGTTTTTTATATTTATAAAAAACATTTAACGAAAAATTAACTACAAATCATACATTACTCCCCATTACTCCACTCATGTAAATCCAGTCCTCAAACTAGGGAGGAGGCCAGTTTCACATGACCTCCCTCCCCTCCAATTTTTCCATCAATAGTTTCTTTTTATTCTTCTTGTGATCTTCTTAGGTATGTTTTCTCCCTAGGTTTCTATATTTCCATTATTTTTCTTCTCCCCATTTTTGGGTGTTGGCTCATCCAAATAGAATAGGTTTCATGTTGAATTTTTTGACTCTGATTCATATTTCTAGGGTCTTTACGTGTCCCCTTGTGATCTATTTGGAATCATCCAATGTGGGTGATTTATTCTGGATGATTCAAAAATACTTTGAGGTCAATGTTTTTTCTAACTCACTTATAATTACTATTATAAAATCATTTGATACTTGAAATTCCATTTCACGAATTAAGAATTTTATTTCAATGTTATAATTTTTATAATGTGTTTTTGAAACTACTTTTTTAGGGTCCTTGTCCACATTCCATGTGATTCAGAAATT
Organism: Viscum album; assembly: GCA_963277665.1. Classification (NCBI taxonomy): domain Eukaryota; kingdom Viridiplantae; phylum Streptophyta; class Magnoliopsida; order Santalales; family Viscaceae; genus Viscum; species Viscum album. The sequence continues at coordinate 1,702,068,137 of OY728138.1, read as the reverse complement.
TCTAGGGGGATAATTAAAATGTATATATCAATTTCATGTAGTTTTCCAAATATTTTTATAGAATTAGAAACTCACATTGAATTATATAATTGTTATAATGGTTTAGTGATATATAATTCTCCTATGTCTCATTTGATGTATTGGTTTAAATCCCCACTCATATATGAAAATTGAAAAAGAAATTATTGAAATATATATTTAATAAAAATTCAATTTTTGAAATTTTTTTGTTTATTTAATTGGAATGTTTTGTAAAATTTTAATTGTAAACACTCTATTGAAATAATATTTTATAATAAGGGTCTCATGCAATTTTTAAATTTCATTTAAAGAAGAATTTTTTTTATAATGGAATGGGTTCCTGGAATAATTTTTTTCTAAAGAAATAATATTATTATTAAAAAATGGATGTGTTGTTTTAAAATGATATTTTAATGGAATCTATTGTAATTAAATGTTATATTTTCAATTTTTATTTTATTTTCAAGGATTTGTTTTAATTTGGGTCTCAATTGGTGTGAAAATGGATCAAAATCATGAGAACTATTAAGATATCCTTGTTGAAAAATTATGTAAAATGGTTTTATTATGGTATGAGAACATCATGGGCCTAATGTATTGGTGTTTTAATGTTTTATATTTTGACCCTTTGGGAATTATTTAAATTGATATGTGCATGGTGATGCATATTTTTTAATGTGTGCATGAATATGCTACTTATGTGGGTGTATGATGTTGTGTCTTAATTGTTTTTGAATGATTTATATATGACATGTGTGATTCATGGTTTACCTCTTCCACATTTAATATTTCATGGGATCCAATAGAGTATTGTGGGTGACCAATGTAATGGAAAGTCATATTAGAGTCAATGGGTTCAATAGGGAGTGTTTCTTGGGTATTCATATATGGTCAGTCAGGAAGGGGTAATTCAGATTTTTATTAGCCACATTATTTTGATCCAATAGATGAATTAGTTCCAATTAAATTTATTTATGGTTATTTTTACGGGATTAAATGGTAAATTAATGGTTATGTTGGACTCACCTAGTTTTCTCATCATTAGTTTAGATATTTAATAATGAAAAACAGATATTCCCATGAAACTATGAAATTTTTAGGGAACTTTAGGGTATTTTATTTTTTTAATTGAATGAAGTTAACTAGATTGATAGATAATATTTCCAACATATTTTAGTTTTTTATCCTAAGCTCTATGGTGGACATGTGTGATTTATATCACATTATATGTGTGTGTTTGGTTTCTCATTGAACATGTCATTGTTATAATGTTTAAAACTGTGTTTTGAAACTGAAATTTTTTAGTTTTTTTGTAAAAATGATTTATTAAATATCTTGACATGATAATTATTTATGAAGAAGCAGTTTTACATGTGGGTCCTTGAATTAAAGGAAAATATTAATTTTTTGTTTTCCTATTGTTTTAAGGCCCTTTATCTTTTGAGAAATTTATTATTTAAAATATTTAATCATCCATTGTTTTATATTATTGAAATAATTTTTTTGATAAGTAAAAGTGGAATACTTATTAATTTTTGATTATAAATCATGTGAAACCACCTTATAAATTATAATAAATTTTGAATTGTATAATATATTTCAAAGAAATAATTAAATTGTTTTAACGGGTAGTGTCATAATAGGCCTCAAATTTACACACTATTTTATTATTTTAGTTTTAGTCTTTTTATTCATTTTCATAAAACTCATTGTCCATTGATTTATTTAAGGATGTGAGGTGAGATGATTATTATGTCACATTCAAACTATTGTTACTAATGTATGGATTTGAATGAACTATTTTTACCTTTTCTTTAATGACCAATATGTGGAAATTTATATTATTTACATTGACCAATTATGATTTTAATATTTTATATGGATAAATATAATGATAGCTTCTCATGGTTGATGAAAAGGTATGAGGATGTAGATTTTCATGTTTTCATATGTTTGGGATGGAGACTGTGGGTTATTGCAGTTATTGTTTTATTAAATTACTATAGTGAATTTTTTATTTTTAAGGATGTTCAATATTTGGATGGGTTATGAATGCTTTTTTATATATTTAATTTCCCTTTTACTTTTAGTTATGAAAAAAAATCATTCCCATTTTAGTTTCTATGATTAATATTTACAAGTTTATAGACTATAGGGATCGGTAACCCCATTCAAGATTGTCTTGGACTACATCGTGAGTATGACAAAAGGATGACTATGGAAGGTTTGTTGAAAAATACTTTCAAAATTTGAAGGTTATTATTTTAATATTTTATAACTACCCCAAATAATTTGAGTATGTTATGGTATGATCTAGTAATATTTAGTCATCCTGTCATATGTGGTTACCCGTGAGTGGGTTCTCAATTGCTACCCCACATGGGGATGCATTAGTTGGCATGGGAAGTACAATTTGAATTTTGCATTCATAATTTTCTTTTCATTCTCTAATGATTAAGTGTTGATACCAATTGGCATGGTTTGGGATTCTTTTGTAGGTGGATTAGATTTTGGGATATCAATGAGAATTATATCGGTGGAGTGATATTGGATTCACTTCCCAAAAACCTAGGGAAGCCACCAAATTCATAATACGGCAACTATTATAGAAATTGATTTATATCTGTCCTATGACCCAATAAACCATTAGGATGAGTTAAGAAATTTTATACATCATATTTGGATATTTATATAGGATGTTCTAGAGAGATACCAAATATTGGGGGATATGTTAAGGTGGTTTATATGATTTATTGATAATGTGAATTGAGAATTACGGTGTGCCTACATTTTGAGTAATTATTTAAAAATGGTTTTTTTGTGCGAAGGATGATTTTATGGAATATGATTAAGATTTTTAAGAAAAAAATCAGATATTTTTATAAAATATGATCCAATTTTAAGAAATGTGTTATTTATATGCGTGAAAATCCATTAGTCTTTTCTATAAAAAAGTAGTCATCGATATTATTTTTATTTTTCATTAAAAGAATTTTATTTTTATATGGAATCTAGAAAAAAAAATTTACATTCCATTATTTGTTTCATTATAAATGAATTTGGAAACCATCAGGTTGATTCTAAAAAAATTATTATTTTCAATTAATTAAAATGTTGTGATAAATGTTCTTGAAATGTTTTAAATAATGGGAATTGGGAAGCTATTGTGGGAGACTTATTTTAAAAGAGACTTTGTGTTTTCCAAATCAATGTTATTTATTTCTCAAATTGGTTTCTGTCATTTGGGAATGCGGTGGTTCATAAATATAATAGGTTTTGGTATGTCGGTTCACATGTTTTTTATGACTTTTTTACATTTGTAGATTTGTATAATTCAATGAGATTTAGATGGGAATATTGATTTGGGTCTTTATTTATTTTTATATTTGTATTTTTTTTTGGAATTTTCTCATTAATGTTTGATTGTTCAACATTATGTGTTCATATTTACCTATTTTTTCGGACATTCCTAGACTCGTATAAGAGAATAATATGTTTTCACTTTCGTTCAATGTTAGCTAAAAAGCTTTTTTGGACACTAAAATATCTATCACATTGCTAGTCAATTGGATCAAATGAATAGGATAGATATGATTTATCATTAGTTGGATGTTTTTATCAATAAGATATTTTTTTAAGGATTCATGACCCATTGGTTTAGATCCTTGTATCGTTGAGGTTTATTTTATATTCTTTCTCATTATGAGTTTACTAGGTTCATTTATTTGGTCATTATTCTAATATTTTTTCAGTAGTTGTTATTCACCCTCACAAATGCATAATAATTAATTTTGAATTATATAGTAGAGTTTTGTGATATTTTTAATATAGTGTTGGTCATAAAATAGTGTGTATTTTTTTGGACATGGTATTGCCTTACGAGAGAGATATGGGTGTCTAAGAGAGGTATACAACCATTTTATATTATAGATTGACTTGCTTCAAGACATATCTTCTTAGGATCATCATAAGAGGTTATCCATTGTATGAAGTCCTATTTTACACTATATTATAATGGTTTGTAATCCATGGATAGACACCATATCAATTTTTTAGATTCATGTGTTTAATGAATACGTATTTATGGATTCTTGAAATGTGATTGGTTTGTGGGCTATGAATCATGAAATATGGTTGTTTTGGGTGTTTGGGTTATTTGTTTATTAGATACCAAACATTGGATCTTTAATGTTAAATGGTTTATAGTTCCCCTAGAAATTTATTAGTCCATGATTCAGTATTATATTTTATCTCATTATGGATTTCAAGGGTAGTGTAATAATGTTGTTTCAATATTGGTTTCCAGAAACTAAAGATATATTAGAGGTTATATAATGATAGAATCCATCAGTTTTTTTCATGACCATAAAATTAAATTGTAAATAGTGGGGCTACCCCCGTATGAGATCAATTCATTCATAATTTTCAGTTGGTTTGTTATTCATGAATTTTTTTTGTTGTTTGAGTAACTATAGATAATCGTTATAATGTAGATCTTCTTTTGTGTTTTTTGACCCTACAATCCCCTATTTTTTCTATGACCCCTTACCATTTATATTCGAGGAGTCATTGGACTTCTTATTTTCTGTTTTATTTTGATTAAATATGTTATTTCTATGGGATTAAAGTTAAATATTAGCGAGAATTATGACAACCACATACCATTGTAACAATTATTGTATGTTGAATAAATATATATGGGGGTTATTAATTTTTCGAAGTTTTGAGACTATGTTTATTAAATTTTTATAATATTTTACAATGATTGAGTTCCACATAGTTATGAGTAGCAATATGATTACAAGGATTAATTTTATTTAAAAGATATCATTCCAATTAAAATAGTTTACACCTTGGTATACAGACCATGATATGGAATAGGATAAACTATTTATGGAAAATATTTATTGGCCACTCCTCCGCCATAATTAGTGATGGGATTGGTAAACCATGTTACAAAAAATGTGTTATAATAATAATTTAATATTATTAATTTATTAGAGAAGCCTTTTGGTGAAAATAAAATAACACACTCCCAAACATCCTAACCCCCCTCTCATGTCTATCCAAAATATACTATTCAGAAGATCTCCCATTAAAATAGAATCTCTCATCATTTTTAATATTCACATCAACCTTTTCATCTTTTGTTTTCTGACCACCCTATGAAAATTTTCCCCACAAACATTTACCATTCCCCCCAATTTTTTTATTCTGAATGTTGTAGTTTCATTGATCAACAAAATACTAGGGGAATAAAGATTCTATATTTTCACTAATATACTTTATTAAAGGGGTTTTAAGGATCCCTTTATTCTTGACTGGGAATATACCAATAGATGTGATGTGTTTTGGACCATCCTACAATAATATTTTGTGATTTTCTTCTTTAGAAATATTTTATAACTAATGTTATAAAATTTTAATGTGCCTTTAAATAAATCTTTACAAGAATAAATAAAACGATATTCAATATTAGTCATGAAAAAATTTTTAAAGGGATTTTTTCAAAAGGAACTGCCATATGAATCATGACAGGTTCTTGTAAAATTTCATATGGTGCTAATAAAAAATTGTGCCTTTTAATGTAATTTACCGACTATTTTAAAAGGAGTTTAAACCCTATTTGGTTTTAATTTACCTTCATAATGGTTTACTAAATTATCATGGACTATAGTTTCTAGTTATGTGTTAGTTTAAATAAATTTTTATCTTTAGAAAAGATGTTTTGTAATTCATAAAAAATATGTATGATTCTGGTTCCATTTTTGAATGGGGTTTGTATGTATTAATGTTTATAAAAATAAATTGGAGCCATCCTTCTGTGGAATTTATTTTCCAGACTATTTGTCTTCTGGATTTGTAAAATATCTTATGAAATTGAATTGTTCAATTTTTTAAATGGGAACTGTGCCTGAATAGGATTCTTTTGAAATAGTTTCATTATTCAAAGTTGGGATGTTTTGTTTCAGAGTGGTGTTTTAATGGAACATTTTTGTTTTTATGTTTTCTCACAAATATTTTTTCAATTTTTAAATAATGTTTTGAATTTGGATTGAAAACTATAAACAAAACCATTTGGCCTCATAAACTCTTTTGAGATATGATATTTATCACTTTTTGTAAAATGGTGTAACGAATTTTCTAGACCCATTTGATCACTAGGTATTTTTCTTTTACTATATTGGATTGTGACCCCTTGGGGGAATTAATATTTTCATATCCGTGTGGTGATTCAATGATTTAATGTTTGATCAGATATTATTATTTAGTGGGTTTAGGAGTAGGTGTTTTAGTTTTTTTTTATGGTTTATAATTTATTAATGTGATTCTTAGTTTCTCACATATCTTTTTGATATATAAAGGCATTCCAATGATTATTATGGGTAAACATTTTGAAATGTAACCATATTATAGAAAATTGTAAAACTATTTAATATCTATTGTCTAATACATGATATTGAGTCGAAATAGGGTAGTAAGCTGCTGTACTTTCATTATTATTTCGATTAAACATACAATGAAATTTTGGGGACCATTCTTTCGTATTAGTCTCATTAGAGAAGAAAGAATATAATATTTACATAATTACGCATAGAGGACCTGTGTCACTGGATAAGTTCTTCAATAATATATCATATGGACGATCCTTATGAAAATTGGTCCTTTTTGTGAGACTATAGGGGTCTTCAATTTTGGATATGATTTCATTCCCATGGCATGATTTATTTTATTGGAATTATTAATGGGTTGTGTTTTGTTGATTCTCTATTTACCATGTGTTGTTTATATATCACCATGAGTGTGTTGGTTTTGGTTTATATTCAAATGGACTATTTCTATATTTTAAGATTATATGACTTTAAAAGTGAAATGTTTTAGTTTTTCTATAATTATTTTTATAGAAAATTTTTTCCATGAAAATTATTATTGGAAAAGTAGTTCAGATTATATTCATGGAAGAATGAGAAAATATTCACCTAGATTGTATTAAACTTTAAATAATCCCATCCATGATTTGAAAATTTTAATTAATACCATTAAATTATTGATTTTTTATTTTATAAAAATGTTAGGAAGTTTGGAGATATTCATATTTCCTGTTTCTTGGTTTCTATAAAGCACTTGAATACCATATATACAATTTCTGTTAAATATTAAATATTCAAAAAAAATTATAAAAAAAATTAATAGTCATAGTTGGAAGTTAACTATATGATATTTTTATTCTCCCATTTACTTATCATTTTAGATATAATATTTGCATTTAGCTTCTAACTATAGTTTTAGTGTTGATTGATTTTAGGTTTTGAGGTGAATTTTTTATTTTGATGTATATAGTTGGTGGTACCTAATGATAGGTTTTGTTAGATAATTCTTTTAACCTTTGTATATTATTTATGTGTTTCCCCTTACATAGTTTACTATTTCAAATATGTATTTTTCTTCATTCCACATATTGGGGGAATAGATATTTATTGGTGTCCAATGAACAAGAAACTTGATGAATATTCGCATATTTATATATATATGGGACATTTATAATTGCCTAAGAAATGATATTGTAGTACATTATTTTATATTTTACTATTTTTTAATATTTGATGTGGCATATATAAATCATATATGGATTAGTCATGACAAAAGTTATCTTTATTTTCATTGTCCCATTTACTCTAATTATTGGGAGAAATTATTTCCATGTGTGTTCTTGGGATGACAAGGAACTATATATCATTATGTGGGGATTTATAATTACATTCACATATTTAATGTGGTTGATTAGGTGCCATATGTATGGTTGGATGGTATAGGATGGTTCATGACATAGAAAACATGGTCTTACTGTTGGTGTATTTTGTCATGTAAATATTTATTCAGGCATAGAAACACAGTAAAATACCAAATCTGGATTGTATCATGATATAAATCAATGCATTATTAGGAACGTTTAGTTACAATTAGATACTAATTAATTCATACTCTTTCATAATATGATGGAATTAATAATATGTATTATAAATAACCAATATTCCTTTATATTCAATAAGCATATGTATTCCAATAACAAGTATATCGATTTTTAAAATATCCCCAACTAGTAATTGGAAAATATTTATATGTAATAAGACCTATAACTAACATAATATAAAATTTTGGGTATATTTTTATGTTAATAATGTATGAAATCAATCCTAACATTACATCTATGTGAACACAATTTCAACAAAAGAAGGAAAAATAGAGTGTTCATAATGGATTGAATCTAAAAGAAAATGTTTCTTACAATATTGGTCTATTTAGAGAGGAAATCTTGATGATTTACTTCTAATATTTCATCATCTAAAAGAACATATTATGATAGGATATATATATATATATCCTTCCTTTGATAATATACACACCAAAATATGTAAACATGTTATGGAAATGTTTAATACCTAAATGAAGAATAATTAAGATACAAAACCCTATACAATAATTAAAAATAATGAAAATATAAAAGGTGTAATACATTTAAATTTAATTTCATTAATTTAAATTAAAGAATATATGGAATTTAATACACTATATAAAATATAATATGGTGTGTAATATAAAACATGTCTCATGAAATTAAAAATAGAGACAAATTAAACATATAACTTCAAAGAATTTCTAATAAAATCCCCATGATTGATAAAATAACCAAATGAAAATTTAATACCTGGAATAATTAAAAAATCATGATCTGAAATATAAATGGGTTAGTTAGTAAATCATAAAAACTCAAAAATTGTTTATAACATAAACATATCTCATGAAATTTAAATTTGATATGAAGAATATTTATATATAATAACACAAATTATGTAATAATCATTTGATAATGTGGTTATAAGGAATAATTATAGAACCCTAATAAATAATGTGGACATAAAATACCATTTATTCATTGTGTAGAATAATATAATGTTCCAAAAATTTCTTTTCATAATAAAATTTTCTAACTTGATAGATAAAAAATGTCCAAAAAAACAATTACATTAAATTCTGCCTAGTAGAATTATTCTCTGACCTCCCATATAACATAATGAAAAATATTATTCAACAATTTTATAACCATTTCAATGTATAGAAAATTTTATATACATAATTTATAATTATTCCCAATATTTATATTAGTTACTTATTATTTTTTGAATATCGAGTGTGAGAAATCATGATCATTTAGAAAAATGTCCATAATATTTATTTTGTTATCCATTATAATCTAAATATTCATTATTCCAAAACGATAAAAGTTGTTGGAATTTATTTTTTTAATTAAATATTTTTATATATATTCTGTTTATAGTATTTTTTATAATGATCTTTAAGAATAAAAATAGTGATGAGTGTGTTTTAGTAATTTTCCATCAACAGATGTTGGTATCTAATATAATTAGTATAAAATTATTTATAACATTGAATATGTAAAATAAAATAATTATTTAATTATTTAAATAATATATTACCAAAAATTATATTTCCATATCCATACATGATATAGATTTATTTCATTGTTTAATTAGACATTTAAACCGATTGAAACAAGAACATACCATATTTATGAGAATATTATATAGTGGTTTAGTTGTAATACCATTATATGATGAAAATAAATACCATATTTAGTTTTTATTATTTTTATATTTTAAAATTATAAATAATTAAATTATGTCTATATCCAATACAATATTATTACATTTTTTTTAAGAAATGATTATTCCCACTAAGAATTATATTTTGATTGTTGAATTTATCACCATTATTAATTTTTCATATTTTTAATAGGTTGATAAATTTTTATTTCCAAAAAATAATAATTTCATAAAAATAAAATTAATCCATTAAATTTTTTTTTGTATACATATGATTAGAAGTGACCAAAAATGAAAAAAAACAAAATCAATAGTTCTTTACTTTTAGTTGTATGTAAGGTTGTTTATTTCATTTAGCATAGTATAAGGAAAATTAATAATATGATTTATCATTTCAGAATATATAATATTTTATAAATATAATAATTATTTATTTATTTGACATTAAGACAATTCATGCAATGTGGCTAAGGAAAATGAAACAAGGGATTTCATGGAGTTGGTAGTCCATACACATGCACAAATTCCAATTTCGATTTCCTTAAGGGAAAAAGAGTATGGTGGTTAATATTCATTCAAATAGAATATTAAAATTAATTTCCAAAAAATATTAATTTGATCATAAATTAATGATCACTATATATTAGTAATCATAAAAAAAAACTAACTGAAATAAGGGAAAATTAGTAATCGTGTTATAGACATTGGATCTCTCCATGAGAAATTCATGTCAAAGAATGAATTTGGATAAACTATTGTGAAAATAAGAACAATATGATTAAATATTATTATAGATGATATAATAAAGGAGTAGATTCAACATAGACCTATTTTATTATTGTTCATGAAAGGGGTGAGAGTTCCATTTTTTAAGTGGTGAGAGTGAGTATTTAAAATATTTCAACTTAATAAAAAGTGGGAACATGCTTCACATGACCTATAGATCAATATTACGATATAATATAGTAGGAGATGATATAAGGCCCATATTCCCTAAGCCACTCTTTTGAAAAAAAAATTAAAATTTGTTAAAATCCAATAAAAATAGAATTTTTTATTTTATAACTTTTTTATGATGGTAACTGGTTTTCACCAAATTAATTCTTTAATTGTGATGATAAGTAAATGGATAATTTGAAAATAAATTGAAAAATTATTCAAAATATGAAATCCATTTTATCAGAAAATATTTTTATATTTATAAAAAATTTATTTTAACATTATCACTTGTAACACAATAAAATTCATTTTTATAAATAGTGCATTTTTTAGGTTAAAATGTATTTTTGTGGAAAAATTTTGAATTGTGTTTTTTATTCATGAAAAAAATTAGACTCTTTATGAAAATTGTAATATTGTCTTAAAAATACAAATTTTAATTTGTCCAAAATAATATTTTCTAAAAATAATAGGCCAAAAAAGTTATATTTATTCAAAAATACTACTTTATTTAATAAAATATTAAAACAAGATTTTATTAAATAGAGTAGTCATTCTAAATGAATATTATTATAGATTAAATTCATAATTGATCAATTAAATGATTTTATAGACTTTTAAGTCTTTATTATATAATGATAATGTTAAAAATATTAATTATTGGTAAAAAAATCTTTTCAAAATTTTCCAAAATTTTATCTATTTGAAAAAAATAAAAAAATCCTCATCAAAAAATATAAATATTATGAATAAAAAATTGATATTTTTCCAATTGAAAGTCATAAATATTAATATTTTACTTTTATAAAAATACATGACTTTATACATAAAATTATTTTCATAGGAAAATAACATTTCATTAAATATTGAATATTATAAATCATATTTCCCATCATTTACATATAAAATCTCATTCAATATATTATTAATATAAAAAATTTATTATATCTTTATAATAATTTTTATTAAAAACCTAGAAATTCAATTTTCATAATGGTTTCACTTTATTGAATAAATAACTCCTTCACGTTAATTAGATAAAATATTTTTTTATATTCATTAGCATTTATAATGACTTCTAATTTTACATATATATATATATATAGCATAATTCAGTTAAATCTATATATACTCAACAATTAAACTAATACTTTTTCAGTGTTATATATTATTCTGTGATTCTCTATGGTTAAGAGTTTCATGTATCAAACGATATTATACACACCTTTTTTGTAAGGAAATAAAAATATATTTCATTACTGTTGTGGTATTCCAACAGTTAAAATTAGGTTTTTGATCATTATATTCATTTATCTCTTTGTGATAAATCATCTAATTATTTTTTCATATAGATTTGAAGCCATATACTATAACAATTGATACATGATTGTATTTAAGGAAATTATAACGATTAAAGAGTCTATCCTATATTATTTTGATAAGAGGTGTATTTATTTAAGGGGATTCATTAATATTTGGTACAAATAGATATGACTTTATTAATTTAATGGATAATCTATGAATATTCAATTCAAAAATAAATTACTACAGTTGAAGATATATAAATTTAGAATAAAAAACAAGTTTGGTCATATATTTTCAGTAGAGTGGTACATTCATACTAGATGGTGGGTCCAATAACAAGTGATGTTGGGCTTATATCATTTCTGAGGTACAGTTTATTGAATAGATAATTTTATGGAATTAAACTCCTAGAACTTCCCATTATAATATATCTATATCTAGATGATTACATTGGTTATTTTTCTTTAATACAAATAAAGTGGAAAGTGGAATTTTCCATCAACTGATCACATGGATAAAGGCCTATTTCAATACAATATTATTACACAGTACCATTATATGTTTTTTATTTTATTAATTAATTTAATGATATATTTTGAAAACAGATTCATTTAACAAACTATTTCACCATAGGTTGGACCCGTTTTATTCAATAAGAAATTTTATTGTTGATTTATTTATGCATTGACTAAAATTTTTTATTATTTAGCTATAAAAAAAAGGAAATATCCCTTACCTTATATTGATTATTTATTTGTAAAACATTATTTAGATCATTGGTTTTCTAATATATTTCATTATATTAATGATATTTAACCAACCCTATAGGATGATGATATTCTAAAAATAGTATTATGTGGTTTTAATAGCCAATACATGTTTTTTTATTCCTTTTTTAAGTTACAAATTCATATGTATTATAAGTGATATTAATGAATAATATGATTTTCAATGTTTAGGATACATTCATGTTAGAGTATAAAAATGATATTATGATATACATGAGAATAATGGAATATCATTAAATTCACATAGTGAAATTTATAAGAGTTATATGTACTGTATATAGTATTACATGAACTATAAGTTTATATTTTGGATTTTTAGAATTTTAATATATTGAATATTACATTTTTATGAAGGAATCAATAATGATCCTGACAAGATGAAATCGTAAATTTCAACGGAATAAACCAATATGTTACTTGATATATGACGTTGTTAATGTTTGCATAGAATATATTACAGATTTTATATAGATGTTTCAATTATTTAGTATCCATAATAACTATAATTTTGAAATGTGTGAATCTTGATTAGAGTATGAGAAGTCTAGTGTTAAATTTTTAAATAAATAATGGTATAGTTTTGACCAAAATTTAGATTCATTTAGAGTTGATAGTTGGTGACAATGTATATTATCGCATAAATAAATTAGGTTTAGGTTATATTATATTAACCAATAGAATGGTCATGGAATATGGGTGTCTACAGATGAGACATCATGAGAATAATATTCTTTTGAATGGTCCTGTACTATATTTTTTTATACATTTTAGATTTGGTGGACATATCCCTTTTGATGTATTGTTACGTTATATGTAAACAACAAGTGTTGAAAATATGTTTTCTCGCATTGCAGAATCTTATGAAGATAACATGGGTTTGTATGTTATCATGATTCATTTTATTTTGTTCTTATGAATCTGATATGAATTTGGAATGTGATCATGTATATTTTATTAGAAATACTCCATGACAAGTAAATAAACAATCTACATATTAAGGATATTTGAAGGAATTGTTATTGAAATTTATCATTTAGATAGAGGAAACAATATATTTAGTGCTTCAATATAGTCATAGTATGAAATCTATATTGAAATACCAATTAAAATAGAAGTACATATTAGATATTTAGTTTTCGAGGATGGAATATGCATAATATATTGGGGACCCCAATATTGGTTATATTATTATACCATGTTTGATGGTATATTTTAAATGGAATATAGTGGTTGTTTTGAAATAAAGAATGATGTTCTGAAAAATTTACACCATATGAGTAGAGTAATGTATCCTAAATTTTCAATGATTTATTAGGATATATTACATAAATTCAGTTTTTTTAGAATAAGGAATGATATTAATAAATTTATTTCATAAATTTTTACTTGTAAATGTTTAAAATAAATGATGTTATTACTAGGAATGTGGTTTAAATAATTAAATAATTTTAAATTTATGTCAGAATATATTTCATGTGATTTCTATTGGAATTAAAAAATCACTTCAAAAGAAGATGTCTTGTGGTTTATAGTGGATCGTCAAAAACATTATAAATTTTCTTTGAATTGTGAGAATAAATTTTTATTTACTTATTTGATATTATATAGGTGAAATAATTTGTTACACATAGAGGATGTATGAAGTCCTTAATCTATAAAAAGTATCTAAGTTTTAAGATTATATTCTTAAAAGGTCATTTCAATGATATGTGCATATAGTTGAGGATGAGTTTGTACTACCACCAAAAAATAGTAAAATTGATGAAATTGAATATTCAAATTCTATAAGATCAAATTTGAGAATGTTTGATTGATTATGGAAATTATTAGTAATAGAATTGAATAGTGTAATATATTATTATAAAAACATTTATAATTCAGTCATCGACATTGAACCATTTTTATCATTTTATACTAAACCAGTTCTTTCATAATTTTGTCATATTTATACTAGTGATGGATTTATTAGAAGGTCACTATTGGGGTGTGATATCATAACAAAATATACATTTATTGAGAGATATATTATGGTAGCTCATATTTTGTTGAAGCATTACACCGATCAATGGGAATATCCCAAATCATTTAATAACATGAATTACATATTGTTTATATATATATATTGTATAAAAGAAGAGAATAAAAAAGATAAAAATTTATATTCAATGGTATGTATTAATATTTTAGATTAGGTAATGGATTGAGGAACTATCCTACATTTAATATTTGATATAGTATTATTTAAAAATTCATATCAATTTCCAACTATTGAAATTAATGAAATCCTATATATTGAAACTGATGTTTTAAATTCCGATATGACTATTTTAGAAACATAAATGACATTCAAATAATTTATTAATTATTATCATGAAGATTAAAAATTTTAGGGTTTTTTGGAACCATCAAAAGGATATTATAATATGAAAATGTCTAACAAGAAGTAACAAGTTCCAAAATTGACATACAACAGCATCATTTCAGCTAACAATATTAACATCCAAAAAGAAAAAATTCGAAAATTCAACATTATTTTTGAGAAAGGTTCGGTGATAACTTATTAGAATGCCATCACTTGGTGATAATATGTTGAAAAAAATGTTCTAATAGATTAATAAATCCACACACATCGAGATAAATTGATATCGTTATCCATATTCAAGAGATGGAAATAATAATTGTTCCTAATTACTCTTTGAGTTGGAGGAATTTCACATAAATTTATAGAATAGGACTATTACATAATTTTTAGGATGAATCCAAAAACTATTTTTAATGTCAGTGGTGATATGATTTGTAACCACCATGTAATCATAAATAGGTAAGTGAGAATGATCAATATAATGAAACATGTAATTAAGATGGTATTTTTACAAGGACTCGCATGTTTCATTAATTCCCTGGGTAAATTTCACCCCCATTATTCTAGTGAACTCCATATTATGTTTAAAGATGATTAAAAAATTTATATATTTATTTAAATATTCTAAGAAAATGGATTATTAAATTCTAGAAATTTTTAGGGAAACACATGATATTTATAGAGGAAATTGGTAATTATATTGTCATATGGGAGGGGATTGGATCAATATTTGCACAGAAAATCAGTGAATTTTTAGAGATAATAATTTCTATAATAGGGAATCTGGAAAAAAATTATTATGGAGATATTAATTGATTTTTTTTATGAATTCAATTATTTAAATAATGTTACATATGACGTGACATGATTTGAAGAATTTTATTTAAATTTTTGGTGTTACTTTTCATATGATGTTCTTATATATGTTTAGTTGTTAATGTGGTCTATAAAATTAGATCATGTGAATTAAATTGGGAATGATATTGTTGAAGTGGGATATGGATACTTTATTAGTACAATTTTTATAACGGATTACTCTTGATCAGTTATGTTGAATAGAATAACTTTGTAGATAATTGACCATGTGAATATATCAAATTCCAAGGAATTTTTATAGTCTAATAAATAATATATTATAGAGGAAATTTCAAATGTTAAAAGTATTTATTATTTGTGTACATATACCTCTGATATTATTAGGATGAAAAAATAGATTTAAATTCTATATTAGTGTAATGAAATTGTGGATGATTGATTATTGACTTTGATATAGGAAAAAGGGAATTTAGATTCATTTAATATTGATCCAACAATGGATATTAAATGGTAGAATTGTCTTAAATATTATATAAATATTGGATTTTGATGATTCATTTTTATCTTCGATATTTATTTATATCTCCCATTGGTTTTCAAAAACATTTGATTAAATGATGTATTATAGGTGATTTTAGTTCAAAGTAACGCAATATATTGACCTTGTCATTAATTGTAATCCCACATAATTCATTATCATTATTTGAATAAAATATAAACTAAAATTCAATCTAATTAACCACATAATTAGTATTATTCATACTCTGTAACATTTATAGTCGAAGAAATCAATCCTTTGAATATCATGGATGCTCATCAATTAATCCATCTAAATCTCAATATTTGTTATCCCCCCTAAAACATAACATTATATAGTCTATGACTGAAATAATATTTGGTGCATATAATCTTTTTTATCATGGAACCTAAGATGAAATTCCAAAAAATATCAGAAGGGAAAAATATTAAGATTACTTTATCAATTTCGGATGGATCAAATTAATGTTCCGTGAAATATATATCAATTAATCTATTGGTTGAGGTAAAATATAGACTAAAAGATAATTTTGGGTAGTGGGGGTATTTTCATTAATACATTGATGTTTAGAGAGATTGTTGGATTCCATGATCCAATTGATTCTACTCAAATACATACTATGGAATTTCTTTCATCTTCATATTTGTAATAATAAATTTTGTATATATATTTTAATGTACAAATATCCTATTCAAAAATTCATTATTTAAAGTGATATTTAATCTCAACAGAACAATATTTCAATGATGCATTAGATAGAAGATAGTATTAATAAAAATCATGTTATCTAACATTAAATTGATATGATAATAAACATAAACTACAATACATTTATGTTGTTTCTTAATTTAGTTAAGGTTCTGTATATGGTTAAATAGTTATTATGTATTTAGATTATATATTAAGAAATTATATGTTATCTAGATTCATTCTTATCAAGGAAATAAAAATGAATCTATGATGACACGAAAGGCATGATATTGAATTCAGTTATCCATTGAATCATCAAAATAAGAACATGTATATCCAAACATATACTTCAATGATGAATCAATGTAAAAAAACTAAAATCGATATTTCCATTAATAAACCATATATTTCATTTTACATATTTCATGATTATTTATGCAGGATAGGATTGATACACGTCAACATGCAAATTATGAAAAAAATGTTTTGTATTATCATAATTAAAGACAATTTGGAAGAAAAAAATATTTTCCTATAAATCGTCACATCCACATGCTTTCCATCATTATCGATTGGAAAATTCACCTAGAAAATGACATATTTTTTTATATCATTGGGATCCACAATTTTAAATATTTTAATGACTTGTACAAAATATTTACATTGAGAAATTAATGTTCCTTTACATAATGATATGACATATTCTTCGATGAAAATTTTTATATCAAATATTATTGATATTTCAAACTATCGCATTTTGAATTCAATATAATTATACTATAATTCTCACAAGATAGTCTAAAAATTATGTCATCATTATATATATTAACCATTATTTCATCATTTTTATATTTTAATACTACACTATACTCTATTATGTATATCACAGACACCACCAAGACAAAGAAAACCCTGAAATATTAATATTTATTTATGATTATTATAACAAAGCTATTAAAATGAAGGATAAGAATATTTTTACCTAATTTATGAAATATATATTAATATCCAAATAATTAAAAATTTATTGATTCTATATTTTTTATTATGCAATCAATATTTTTAAAATTTATATATTCTTCAAAAATATGTTTTCTTTAATAATAGATGTTAAAACATTTTGTGAAAAATGTATTATAAATAATTTTCGGAAAATGCAGATTTTTTATTTGATAAGAGGGAAAATATTTTTAAAATCATGAAATCAAAATTATATTATGTTTAATTTTTTATATTTTTGAACTATCTTATTTTTACATGAATAAAAAAATAATTATTTTTATAGTAAACTATATTTTCATATAAATTATATAAAATTTATTACTAATTTTTGGAATAAATTTAAAATTTAATTTATTCATATTGATTATATTTTGTTGAAATATTTTATTTGGAATTAATTTTATTCTATAATTTTATAGAAATTCATTTTAATAATTTTAAATAATTTCTTCTCAGAAACAGTTTATTATTATGCATTGCAATTTAATATTAAATTAATATCAAACACCACTCAAAATTGAATAATGAAAAATGGATTAAATATTTATATTTTTTAAGTTAGAATTTATTATGTAGCCCAATTTTATTTTTGTCTATTATCAATACAAACAAAATTAAATAATTATTACCATGTTAAGGGAAAATATGGAAATTAAGGTTAAAATTTATCTCATAAGGTCTTAAAAACCGTAATAGTTTTACATTATCCTATTGTCTGATATTGGTAAATCCATGTCAAAAAAAATTCATAAATATTTAAAAATTGTTCCATATTTCATTGATTTTGACCATTATATTATTTTATGAAAAGATAATTAAAAAAAGTCCATTATCTTTGTTTTATTATATCTAGATTTTTGACATTGTGATAAAAAGTGGATATGTTTTGTTATAAAAAATTTATTTTTTATAAATATGTTTTTATCTTGGTATTTTATTGATAATTTATTATGAATAACTACCTTCAATTATTGTCCAATGATGATATATAATGTATTCAATAAATATAAAACAATTAAATGTTTTTTAAAATATTTAATATTAAATAAAATTTTCTAATTATTAACTTATAAAAATTATGTAGGCTATAATTACAATTTTGTAGATTATTGAATTGATTATATTCTAATTTCATTTATGGAATGTTATGTTCAGAGTCAAGATTGTTGAATTGTTTAAAAGATGTAAATGTTTTTAATAGAAATTATTTTTATATATAATTCATAATTAAAAAAATAAGATCATTCATCCAGTGATAATTATATGTTTAAAAATAACAACTATGATAAATTTACATTCAAAATTTACATTTATATTATCTAAAATGACCCTCAACTAGTAAAAACATTGTTATCATGGTAATTGTAAAAAATTAATTAACATGGGTTTAAACAAAGAGGTAATGGTTAAAACCTGATATAATAGTTTCCAAATTTTATTTGATGATTGTATTTTTATAACAATAAATGATTTCGAAATTAAATTTTTTTAAATATCATATGAAACATGAATCAAAAATCTTAAATAACCCATAAAATATATTTTAGCAAAAAAATCTTTTTAACACTGTGTGGAATAGGAACCCTCGAGTTGAAATGATATATAATGGAATAGGAATCCTCGAGTTGAAATAATATATAATATAACTTATTATTATAACATTTCTATTAAATATTATTGTATGAATATTAATAACTACATTACGAAAATTAAATGATTAAAACTTGTATAAAACAAAGAAATTGGATATCTATATATTAGAGACAAAATTAGAATCACTTAAAACAAAAAATGAAATGTTTTCAAGATATCTATATCATTAAAAAAAGGATGTTTATTCATGCATTGAGAAAATAATTAAAAATTAGTATGTAACAAATTTATAAAATTAATTTCAAAAACCTAACATCACTTTTTTAATCATCGTGTCAAATGTATCTTAGGGTTATTTATTCAGAAATTTCCAATTTTTTGTGATGAATAGTAAAATAGTTTCATATTTAATCAAAACATAGTATTTCATATAATTTATATTTAATTTAAAAATATATTTATTATTTCATGTTAAATTAGTTATATTAAATTTCTATTAATACAATTTAGGAAATTCAAATGATTTTCCATCTAATTGTTTTTTTGAAAAAACTATGTGATATTTTGAGCATTTTATCTTTTATAACCTGCCTTATCATCACATATGTTAGATTTATTCTAATTTAATTTTTTCATCTTTAATAAAAATTATTTGAAAAAATTGAATTCAATATTATTTATAATGATAATTTGTATTATCGAAAAATTTATAATTAAATTTTTACATTAATGAATAGTGAAAAAATTAAATAAAATATTATTTTGGTTCTGGATAAAAGGGTTTTACATGGGGTTGAACTAAAATTATATAGGTTAAAAAGACTTATAAGATTTTATAAATTATATTATATGTATTATTTTTTAACATATTCTTATTTAGTATTGATAAGAATTCATTTTTACCCCTTTTCTTGTTATAAATGTTGGTACACTTTTTCTATTCAAGTAATTACTTGTGCGACACTAACCACACATATAAATGGTCACATGCTCTCTACTCTTATTCACATTATAAAAGATTGTTTTCATCAAAAAAAATCACAAATAAATCTACCATATTAATAAACTCATCCAATATGGAATTTTTTTTAATAATGAAAACCATCTAAGAAAATTTTTGCGTACCTAATATGGATACCTAAAAATAGGTAATATTAATCAATAGTCATTTTTTCTTTTATTCCTTAACCTACATAAGTTATTATTAAAGAATATTTGTATAATATCATAACCATCTTATGTTAATCTTAATATTTTTATTTTTCCTGTGTATTTCATGTTGATACACATATTCTCTTCATTTATTAATTCAAATTACAATGTAATGATCATTTTAAGTTGTATATTTCAAAATGTATTTTTATTATGATTGTTTATTCTTGAATTTTAGTTGAATGTAAATATTGTTATGTTTTATAATAAACTCATTAAAATTTCTTCCACTATAGTAATCAATGATATTTTTTAATAATAGTTCCAATTTTAGACTATTATTTTATTAAAATGATTGATAAAAGTATTTTAGAATAGATGTAATAATTTATATATTCTGTCAGAAATCTGTTTTCTTCAAAAAATCATTATTTCTAAAAACTATGTGATATTTTTTCCCTTTAAAAATTATTTATTAAATAAATTAATACCCATTTTTAATTTTTAGAAAATTCTTTTTAAGGGAATATTTATCTCCTTTTTAAAAACAAGGCCAATTTTGGATTTTAAAAAAAGTGAAAGAATCATTCTTTTATCACGTATTGAATGAATGGAAATTTCTAAAATTATAAATACTCAAATGATTTAAATAATCCATTATTAGTTTTGAAGATTATTTTCATAATTTTATATGAACTTTTAGATGGGAAATTTTATTTTGAGAATGAATGCGATGTTATTATCAACAATATTTTAAAAAAATTATTCTATTTATATTCATTAATGAAACAAAAAAAATTTCTTATCGAAATGGGTAAATGTGTTATTTCTAAAATATTTATTTTTCTTGTGGATTATTTATTATCTATATTAAAATTTAATATTTCTAAATTCACTTCAATGTCTTGTTTTTTTAGTTATTAAGATTCAATTGAATTATTCTCTTTCCTATAGACAATAAATTTATCCTAAATACGCATATTATTTTTCATATATATGTTTATTGCATAAATTATATTTCATTTATACATATAGTTTTATATATTAAATTATATTTTTAGGGGATTAAATAATAATAAATCAATATTCATTAATTGATAATGATATTTGATGATAAAGCACATTATTCCCGAATTAAATCGATAATTCAATATGTGAGGAATTATTTAGACAGATAGGCAATAAGTGGCCTCTGCTATAGATATCCCCTCATTTCATCGACATGACTCATGATATGAACCTATTAGATAAAATTAGATAAGTTGGTTTCTACCCATCGATTTCAAAATACCATTATGATAGATCATGATTGTAGAGTAATCATGTCTCTGAGACATGACATCCGATAATTACGAATTTGTTTCATTATGAAATCATTAATTATAATTAGTGATATTTTCAAAATTATATTATCTATATATTTATTTAATTCATGGTTTTTTATTTAAATTAGATGTGCTTTTTGTTATTTACAAATCCATGTTGATAATGAATTATTATATCAGGATAGTCATGTAATTTAAATGTTACATGTCTTATTATATTTAACTTTCAATAATGATTATTCCATATCATATCATGAATGTTAGGTTGTTTTATGTAATTATTACTTATTTTTATTCCTTTCCATATTGATTATTTATTATTGATCAGTGATATATTCCACTGTACTTGACCCTTACAGAGATTTTGATCTCACCCTTAGTTATTATTTAGTTTCCTATAAATCCATGAATTGTACTATGAGTGATAAGAAAGGATATGATCATGTGGATAATGGAATTAATTGAAATAAATTATATTGTAATTTATATTTTGAAATGCAGTGAAAGAATAAATTATGTAACTTTTTTAGAAATAATAATAAACTATTTGGTCTATTAGAATGTGATTCCTTATATCTCATGCCAATGTAATAATGCAGAAACCAACTCTGGGGTATTAGGGTGATGGTCATTATAGTTATATCAGTGTATATTTTTTAGTAATTTTATGGAATATATTATATAAAAATATATTATGAAATATAGACCTATTATATAATTTGAGGATAAGTATATAAAAATCATAACCTTTAAGAAAGGTAATAATAATGTAGTTTATCCTACTAATAAATCCTTCTTTGAATAAAAAATTTATACATAGTTATGGAGTATATGTACCTTGGGGTAATAAATCTGAAAATTTAACATTATTATTGAATTGATCATAACCTGGTGCGTGAAAATGGGCCTTACATGGAACATGCTTTGACACCTCCGAGAGATAATATTGGGACAAATCAAATATTATTTACTTTCCATTGTGATAGATTTGAATAGATGATGAAAATTAATCACCAACATTAAAATGAAGGTGTTATTGATTGAATAGTAGTTGTCCCAAAAGAATGGGAAAATATTTTATATTCCAAATGTTAGGTCATAAATAATTTAATTTCAAAGGAAAAATGAAAAGTACAATTTATGGAAATAAATATCATACAATTGATTCGTTTATTTTCAATTGTTTTAATTGTAGGGAATTTGGTCAATATCTGAGTCAATTACCTTATCAAATGGTTAACTCCCACACCAAGGGATGACCGATGTTGAAAAATAAATGAATGGAGTACTTCTTTATTGATAATAAAAAACTAGATTTTATAATTATTTTTAGCAATAATATTTTGGTTATACAAATAATGAAGCTTGTGATCAATTTTTTAATTTTTTTATCATATATATAAATTCATTAACTTAATAGATATAAATACCATCATGGGTTAATAAGAATTTTAATGATCATAATTTAAATGTATTAAAAACCGTTTTTATGTTATATGTAATGAGATCTACCAATATTAAGGATATCTTTGGTTAAATATATGGAAATATAACAGATTTCTATAGTTTAGATTTTAATAAAAAATTTATTTTATGAATAATTCCATTATACTTTATAGGAATATGTTTAAATGTGTTGATATAAATTATGGATTATATTATCTTGATTTTGATGTAATTATGGGTCATTATAATCAAGGAATGTTATTGGAACAATATTAATGTATTTTTTGAATATGTTCAACCCACATACCAGGTGACTACTTATCATGTCTCTCAAGGACATGAAGCTTAAACCCAAGACCAACAAACAATAAGCGTTTCGAACCAACCACTAGCCTACATGATGTCATGTCTAATATGTCATTTATTTAATTAAATTATTTAGAAAATAAATTTTAAATATGAACTAATGGTGTTACTACTGATGTTTAGAGATTAATGTATTATATTGAACAAAATAGGCTATCTATATTGGATATAGAAAATATTTAGAGACATCCTAAACAACGTGTTACTCTTTTATTGATATTACGATCCATTATAAATGATTTTTAGTGACTCCAGAATAAAAATTAATTTTTGGATATTTATTTCTTACAGTAAGAATATAATTGTAAATTTATTGAAGCACACTCGTGAAATGAAATTATTCTTATTAAATATAAACATATCATGTAAGTATATTTCGTTATATTAATATATATTAAAATAATTCCACAATTTTAGGAAAATTCTCAGGATATCAATATTTTAACATAATAAATTCATTTCTGATGAATTAAATGGTCCTTTAACTCATCATAGATTTATGGTTTAAGGTTCCATAATATTCCATCGATGATTCACATTCTTGTGATAAATGCCCACTATCACTTATAATATTCATCTACGCTTTCATTGCTCATGATTTAACTTTCCACCTATGTTCTCCCACGTAGAAACCTAGTTATTTTTTTATTCCTTATT
Organism: Viscum album; assembly: GCA_963277665.1. NCBI lineage: Eukaryota > Viridiplantae > Streptophyta > Magnoliopsida > Santalales > Viscaceae > Viscum > Viscum album. The sequence continues at coordinate 1,702,043,514 of OY728138.1, read as the reverse complement.
ACCTTAATAAATCATATTCCCTATTTATAATGAGACATTTTATTAACCATTTTTGGATGTCGTGTTTTTATCAATGATATTCCCATTTGTCAAACCCTTGATTAATATAATGATGTTTAAATTGTGGGGACATAATTAATTTTTGGTGGTCAGAATATAAAAACCTAATATCTCAAAATAAGAAAAATGTATTTGATAGTCTTTTTGACATGCAAAACTGAGCATAAAAACCCAATTAAAAAATTTTATTTAAATTTAATCTCTTTGATAGCTTTCATATCAAACAACCCTAAGTCAAAATTAAATGTATTAGAGTATACTAATATAACCTATATGTTAAATTAAATGGAATGGATAAAAATAAATAAATTATGTAAATGTAATGTTTAACGCCTGTTTTAAAAAATAATATTTATATCTATTTATTATAGAAAAAAGAATAATTATTTATAATAAAATGTAATGTTCTCTAAAAAATTACATTCTCTAAAAGACAGTGTAGTAACTCTTTAAGAAAGTAATATAAAATTATTATGAAACACTTTTAGAATGTCTATATGAAAAAATAATATTTATTATTCAAATAATCATATAAAATATTTAATATGGTGATTTTTTTTTATTTTTATGAAAATTTTCATTTTTAGTGAATAATGAAAAATAAATAATTATATGTAAAAATTATAATTTTATTTAAATTATTCATAATGATAATTTTTTTGAATTATTTTTAATGTTAATTTATTTAAATAAATTTATCTATTATTCTCGGTTATGACATTAGAATCATTTTCATGTTATATTTTGAAAAAGAACACTGTAATCTCATTAACATTTTTTCTTTGAAACCCTGATATATCATCAAGCTTGTAGGATGGATTTAAAATTAAATGATTTATATTATTTGAATATAATTTAAAAAAAATTATTTATTTATAATAATAATAAATTATATTATCTTTTATGTTTGACATAATTTTATACTAATAGAAATAGTAAAAAAAATAAAAAAAATTACAGTGGTTAAAATTTTATTTACATGGGGTGTTAATATTAAAAAATAACAATTAAAATTATGTAAAATGGTTCCTAAAATCTATATTATTTCTATATTTTAACCATATAATGTTTCTTTATAGATAATACACACTTTTGGAAACTATTGGAATGTAAAGAAATTGGGTAGTAGTTTTTTCAACCTAAAATTACAAGTGTGCCACTCACCTCGCTTATTAAATTCCACCCCTCTCTACTCATCTTCAATCCTTCAAAAACACTTTTAGCAGCAATTTCATAACAAAATAAAACAAAAAATTCCATCCATTAATCCTAGAAGACATATTTGGAGATAAAATCCACCCTAGTAAAGCTTTTTGTTCAAACCATAGTTGGAAACCCACATAAGATTTAACATTCCTGAACAAGTGTTTCTATTTTATTTCTTCCTTTTCCTATAGAAATTATCATTATTATAGGATTATATATTGAACTCAATATTTTTCATGTAATGATATATTATTTATATTATTTTAAATATCTAACACGATCACCACTTCCACCAAATGGGATTATACTGCCTCACAAAGAGATGCGATTATCTTTCACTAAAGCTTCACATAGAGGGTATTAAGAATATATTTAATGATTATTTTTCGTATAAGGAAAAAATGGCAATATTCATGAAATATAAATCATTATTTAAAGATAATATATGATTTTATTTTTTACCTTTTCTCCCACTTAAATGTGATAAGATCGTTCAATAATGTGTGGTCTACTGCATACACAAAGTGATGTGACTCTCTTTTCATCACCAAAACTCTTTCATGATATATATATTAATATTTAATGAAATAATATATTATTTATTCTATCATGATCAATATATAATGATTCATTATAACTTATCAACTTTCAATAATGATCATCTGAAAATGTAGATGTTACTCATGCATATGTACAATCGATAATCTCTATGATCGTTTTGTACATAATTGCATAGAAAAATAATTCATTTACATAAATAATAGTATAATTGATTTCTAAATATGATAATTAATCCATAAATTATGGAACTGTATAATATTTACATGATCCATAACATTTATTTAAATGTATAAATGAGAAAACATGGCAATTAAAACCCAAAATAATAAAAACAATGAAATATTTCTTACAAGTGGTTGAAAAGATATGGTAAAGTGATAATATATGATAGTATAGATATTTATATATTATTGTAATATATTAATTAAATGTTTTTATCCATTATAAAGGAGGTTAAATTTCACTCATCCAAAAGGAAACGTGAGGTAATGGGCTTCTTGTCAGTTTTAGTTCATTGAAGAATATTTTAATGTTACACCCAAATATTATTTTTTATGGATTATATAAAACCCATATTACTTGTAACATGATGATTAGTAATAATAAATTTGAATTTTATGTTTCAATTTGAATTATTTAATACATAAGTATTTTATTTAAATTTATTATGTGGTAATGAATTTCATCACCCAATTTTTTCATTAGATTATATGACTAATTTTTCATTATTGATATTCTAAGATTATGTGTGAGATGAATTTAAATTATATTAAGTTATGTTAACACGTTAATTACTTTTATTTATAGTTGATACACATAATAAATACATTAAATAATTCTCACTCAAATTTTACGATCCTTGTAATGGTTTTTTTGATAATTTCATCCTAATCGATATAGTTTTTTAATGAATTTCAGCTGATGGAAATTAATTGAACATTTACTAATAAAACAAATTAATTTTGTTATTATACTGTTATTCAAGATATTTTAATTTAATTTTACCACTTCACCACTCTTAATTACATAAAAGTTTTGACAAAATAGTTTACAAAAATCAAACTCCATTTCTCTCTTTGTCAAAAATCAATTTTATTCAAGAACAATATTTTTTATGTTTTTTATTATTTTCCAAATAATTCCTAAATACCTTTTACACATATGTACATATATTAAAATAATTTTAAATTAATATTATCATTGTTTTCAAAATAATTCTTTTTTGGGTTTCACTGATAATGTGAATAGAATGATTATTTTAATGTGTAGAACATGAACTTAATTTTTATATATCATGAATTCTCAAATGATTGAATTTTATCATTATAAGTATCAAATATTACTTTCAAAAAATAGTTAAATATTTTTTGATCATTTAGTTTTATAATAATCTTCTAAAAATGAATACATTATTTTCTGCAAAATAATTTTATTGAAATTTTTACGGTATTTTAATCATTAATGACAATAAATAATTATTCTTACTCTAATGGGTGTATATTGTATTAATACCATCCTAATTCTTCCTATGGATGTTTTAGGATCACATTTACAAAGGAAATTATTTTAATTCACCTCCAGGATTCAAATCTATATTAATTGTATTTTCATTTATTTATTCAGTTTCCTATGGGTATTAAATTTACCAAAAATATCATTATTTTTTTATCATCAATATAATTATTTCTTAATCCATATATCATTTATATGTATAGTTTCCTATATTTAATATTATTTTTTACCTATGGTGATATTGAAAAATCTATATTATTTTCTCAATAATGATATTTGATGGTACACCACATTGTTCAAAAACTAAATCTATTATTCTAAATATAAGATGACTGATTTAGAAAAGAATACATAGTCGGGTACTTGTTATTGAAAAACCCAAAATTCATCAAAAAGTGTCTTGTGATGAATCAGTTAAGTAGACTTAGTTTAATAAGGGTCTACCCCTTACTTTATAAAATATCAAGAAGATATATGTTGAAAATAAAGGTATCATGTACCAAAGACATGACATCTGATAATTTCTTTGTTCTTTATTTATGAATTCAGTTATTACTATCCATTAGATTCTCACAATTATAATATCTATATATTTATTTAATTATTAGTTTATCGATTAAATGTTGTGTATCATCAGTTATTTATCATTCCATATTGACTATTACATATCATATAATGATGGTTAAGTTATTTAAATGGAATGTGTGTTCAGTTATTAATAACATAATAACGATTAATCCTTAACTTATCATGATAATAAATTTTTTTAATTAGAATTTGAGATCATTTATTTTACTTGGCATATTGATTTAGGATTTCTTGTGATTTATAAAACCATTACTGATAATTTCATCTCAATCATTATTTTTTTTCCTTTCACAAAAATCTAAGAGGTGTTCTATGAATGATATTCAAGGATATGCTAAAGGGAATAGTGATATTATCAAAAAAAGTATTTTGTAATTTATTTACTATAATTTAATGAAAGAATCGTCTATTTATTTAGTTTACCAAGACTACCAAGAAATTCAGTATTTTAGGATGTGATTCAGTATGTCATATGAAAATATAATAATGTAGATAATAACTTCAAGTGTCTGTTATCGGTATTGTTACAATATTCACATTTCCTAATCATATATTTGACTTAAATTTTCTTTGGTTCCATTTTCCATTATTATTATGTAAAATAAATTTAATAGTATAAATTAATTAAAATTAATACCCCTCCACTCCCTAAAAGAATTACCATATTGTCCGATTTTATCACTATTAAAGAGCCCTTTTAGAGTGAGTAATTCCTATATAAATATATTCCTAAAAAACTTCCCCATTATCTCATGGTCATGGTTTGGGAATAATATGAACAATATTGTCAAGAACTAGTACAATCTATGGTACCATGATACTCAAGCTGGTACTGAAATATCCGGTAGGGAATTATCCATCCTCACGTGATGTCGAATAGGACCCGGAATCCGCCATTATAAAATAGGTAATGTATTTTATACAAAAATGTAAAAGTAAACAATATAAAATTTAATTTTATCACCACTACTTAGTGGGTAATTTACATGATTAAAAAGTTCTAAAAAATTTAATGTCTTACCCCACCAAATTAATCAAAATCTAAATTGATTTCAACGAAGATATTCTTTGAAAGAAGTTGATAAAATATCCACCATTAAACTTGTACACTTCAAAATATTAAAGATTAATAACTTCCACCACCTTCATTTGGATCATTACCTTGGATCAGTCCTATCATATTAATATCTAGAAATTTGAGAATTCCAAAGTTAGACGTGAAATATAAACCCACGTAGGATTTCACAAGGTGTACCATAATCAATTCAATAATTATTTACTATTAATTTTATCATTTGAAATAATAAAATTCATTGAAAATAAGTTTTTATATTAAAAACCATAACATGGGTCCATTTTCAAGAGATGGAATATACATCAACTTTTTTTGAAGATTATAAAATGAACATTTTATATAAAATATTTTATATAAATTAGTGTTCATTTGTAAAATAATTCCAAAATAAATGACATGTATAAAAAATCAAACATGTCATAAAATCATTTTCAAACACTCTTGTTTTTGTTAGTGACAATAAAGAGGTTCTTCAGACATCTCATTTGTGACCGAGGCATAATATTTGCTCCGAAATAATGGAAAATTACTCGCTGCCACTACCAATTATGGGAAAATTACATCCTCTCACACTTAATAAAAAATCACTAACTAAACTTGGTTGTGTTAGTGCTGAGATCAAAAATTAAATTCTAGGGAATCAAGATCCTTGCATACATGAACGAACCACCAACTTACAATCTATGATCCCATGTGATTCAATCCATTAATCAATCATATTGGAAATCATTCATTTAATAAAAATAAAATAAAATTCAAAATTTCAGTATAAACAATTCCTTTTCCATTTAAAATATAAAAATAGTTTTTCATGGTTTGGTTAGATTTCAAACAACTTTTATATTTAATTAATTTTCTAAATATCAATCATCAAATTATTTTTCTAAAATTATTTCCAAAATAAAGACCACATTATTTCCATAAATTCACCTTAATATTTTGATTTCATTAAAATAATGGGTTTTTACAATTTCTATACCCAATTAAAATCATGGATCAAATCATAACATTTCCATGTTTTCAAAATAATGAAAAAACATTACAAATTAATAATGAAATTAAATGTTCCAATTTATGGGAAAAGAGTTATGGAACTCTCCTTAATTAATTTGAAGATCTAGAAATCAACAACTATAATGGGCCTCATGAACAGAGAATGAACACATGAATGTTATAGGAATACAACATTTCATACATTTAAAAAATTTATTTTATTTTTTCAATGATAGTTTTCTAGTTTTATTGATTGATATATTGAAGCACATTGGATCATGGATCGTTATTTGGTGGTTCGTTCATTCATGCAAGGATCACTATTCTCTATAATTTGACTTGTGGAATCCACACTAACACAAACATGTTCAGTTAGAGAATTTCCATTAAGAGTGGGTGAGTGTATTTATCCCATTAGTGGGAGTGGAAGAAAGTAATTTTCTATTATTTGGGAGTAAATATTAATCCACGGTCATAGATGAGATGTGTGAAGAACTTGTATCTAGAAACTAACAAAAATAGTGTGTTAAAATGGTTTTATGACTTGTTCGTTTTTTATAAATGTCATCGATTTCGTTACTACATTACTCATCCAAACTAATTTATATAAACTAATTAATATAAAATATTCATTTTATAATCATTGATATTTTTAACGTCCCAACCATAGAAGCCCAGAGTTGGTGCATTATTATGTATCATTGGCATGATCTCAAAAGATCATGTCTTGAAAGACCGATTAGTTTAGTAGCTTTGGAAGTACGTGATAAATTCCTAATGTTTACATTACATCATAAAATGGAAAACTACAAAAAAAATTCCATGGACCACACTCATATCCCCTCAGACTATTCCTGGAGCTCAGTCATAAAATACTTCTTCGCATCCTAGGAAAAAAAATATAGAATGGTGTGAGCTCAAATTCTTAGTTGGACAAAAATATAGCAGACATGTAATGCACCGACCCCAGTTACCCAGAGTCGGTGCATTATTACATAACATTGGTATGATCACAAGAAATATCAAGTCTCGAAAGTCTAATTAGTTTATTAGCCATATAATAACTAGATAAATTCATAAAGTTTACATTACATCATAAAATGAATACTAAAACAATGTAGTCTCCATAGTTCACACTATTATCTCCTCATACTATACCTCCAAGTCATTCATAAAATACTTCTTGACATCCTAGGGAAAAATAAAACATAGAAAGGGGTGAGCTGAAATGCCCAGTAAGGATAAAAATATAGCAGAAACTTTCATAAATAATAATACACATGTAAGGAAATGTATAACTAAAACAAAATCCTTTCAAACATGAACATAACCATAATATTGAAGAAATAAGATGAAATAATTCCATTTACTTATTCATAACAACATAGCCAAGGCCTCGTGCCAAGAATACAAATAATATTTTTTCAAGTCCCGGTTCCAAGACACTAGTTTGTTTCATGAGACCTACCGATGCATCGAGGAGCAGTAGCGGGCTCCACCCATAACATATTAAGTCCAATGCATTGCTCATATGAACAGGTTTAAAAATAACATATACATTCATATTAAAACTATCATACGAAATGTCAATAAATTATCCATAAACCATTAATGGTATAAAAATAACACATCCACAGTCAAACAAATCACAAAACCATTAATACAATATGAAAGTTTTGTATCATAATAAATCAACTTCAAATATGCTATAAATCCATCAATGGTTGTTGACATAGATGAAATCAAAACTATTTGAGAGAAATATCCTTTTTTTAAATCATTTAAAAGTCACGTAATTATAAAATAATAAATTTATTTTGAAAATTTTCTTATAAGATTTTAAGGGAAGCTTCAAATATTTTATAATGGAAGAAAATAACCGCATTTTCCCTATAAGTTAAAAAAAGACCTTCTTACCTTAATTCAGTCGAAAAGGTTAAAAAGGACCTTGTTTGGAAAAGGACATAAATATTCTTTTATAAACCTCTTATAAAAGTCAAACAAGGGTATAAATTACTTTAAAACATATTCTAGTAAATAGTAAAAATGTTTTGAAATTGATTTTTATGAAACATGGATGTGGATGATAAAGATGTCCCAGTAACTAATTACGTATAAACAACCTCGGATAATGAAGAGACTGTGAAATAACCCTTACCAATTTGGTACTTATGAAACATACACCCCATGAAAGAGGTATCATACAATGAATATGTAAATATACATAAATAAAATTTTATTACACAAAGAATACAGTTATGGGCTTTACATACACCACACAAAAGATAATAGTGGCAATATGTCATGAATATCACGGGAAAAAGGAGTGAGATAAAAACCCTTTACCTTGTACTTTTCCTTGGTTGGGGGTAGGTTAACCTCCTGTATAATGGTTAAATAATTTTTATTAAATTATTAAAGAATAATATACATTAATATGGTATCATATATGATCTTTTAACATTGCTTGGTTAATAATATCTTAATATTATTGACGTTTTGGGTGTTAACTTACTCATTTTATTTTATATGTTTTGTTATGTAAGACATGTTTGTTATGGATAGTTTGTATCTTATTCATATCCAAAATTATATAAAGTCCTTAAAATTTATTATTAATCTCCAAATGAGAATTATACCTGAATGGATACGATGGAGAATGAATCTCATCACGTTCGTGGAGAGGGTAGTCCGTACGTACGCACAAGCGACAATATCATTATTTTGATATTAAAATAATATATTATTGGATGGTATATCATATATAAAGAATAATTATCATGTTATATTTATTATTTACATGAAATAAATTTCATTATTATACCCATTCAAATAATAATGTTTGAATATCAATTACACCATGCGGTGGAGACGGTAAGTCGTACGTACGCACGTATGGTGACATATCATTCATAGGATGGATAGAGTATTGAATATGGTTATAACATATTTTTAATAACATCATAGTATATATTAGATACTAGAGTTATTATTTTATAATGTGAATAACAAATAAAGAAGAAGTTGAAGAAGAAAGGAACTTGAAAGAGGGTGGTGAAATCATTACCTCTTCTTCGGGTTCTTCTTTTTGATTTGATCAAAAGGGATCCATAGGTTGGCTTTATGACTAAAATAAGGCCTCTAGGATGAAGTGAGGGAAGTTTAGAGAGTATTTGGGTAGGTTTTGGCCGAACCAAAAGGCTTTTATGGTGTGAATTATTGATAAGCGGGAGTACCCTTTTATAAGAGGTGTGAGGGGCACCTTTGGAAAAGCTAGAAATATTATTTTATAATAAATTCATATTCGGTTTCTAATGGTTAAAAAGTGGATTATTTAAAGTTTAAGGTGGTGATAGGTATAAAAACACTCAACCAATAGGATTTAGACAGGTTTGGGTTAATATATTAACCTTATCTTTAATTATTAACCCTTAGTTAATTTGTTTCACTTTTACAATGTCTCTTTGTATTTTTATATTATATGGTTAATAAACATACTATATACATCCCAGATACCCCCAAGTGGTTCCTTAATAATAAACCTATCATGATATACGTCTCTTGGAAGAACCTTTTATTTTTAGGAATTTAATATCAAATAATATTATAATATGTTTTAACAAACACTTTTATGTAACTTTTGATACTATTCAATAATTGTTTTTTTTGTAAAAATCATAAAAAATGATTACTTAGAACAAAAGTAATTAAATCAATACTAAAATTTCATATTAACCTATAAAATTATTTTTATTTATAAAAAGTCACAAATTATATTTATTTGGATATTTATAATATCAATTGTTCTAATTTTTCATTAATTTGGTAATTACTGCATCACCATTGTGTCCCTATAACTTACAAGTGGCTCCGTGGGGTCCCAAAATCAACCCAAATATGCCCATGGTCGGACATGAATAAACCAATAAGTTTCGGACACGTTTTAGGGTAATTTATTATTATTATAATATTATTTTTTAACCCTTATTTACCGGATTTACCCTTTAACCATGGTAAATAAAATATTTGCCGAAGTAATTATTCAAAATGTATAAAAATAAAAGTTACCTATTTACACAATTTTAACATCCTGATTCCAAATATGAAATCCATTTTCCCTAATTCAAAACACATAAGTGGTAGAAATTAATTTAAAATTAATTTTCATTGGTAAAACAAAAAGTGTGTTTTTAAGAGATATTAACTATCAAAAAATTGACACTTGTTTCTGTCTGGTTTAATTGTGAAATTTTGTATAATGACCAACATTATATTAAATGGTAAAAATATAATCTATATATACTTTAAAAACACTCAAATTCATAATTTATCAAGATAAATTATTTCGATTAAAAAAGTTGTTTTTAATTAAAATTTATTAATTTTCACTATTCATCAAAATATTAATGTTATCCGAAATGTTCCAAAATTTCACCGTAGGCTAAATTCGATACTCAGAATATGAAAATGTTATCCATTTTGAGAGATAAAATTTATAAAATTTCAAAAAGTATGTATTACTTTTCATAACGGCTAGTTTGATTGGTTGTGGTGTGTGTTAGAACTCAAAGTTGCATATAACACATGATACAATATTATTCAAAGAGAAGCGTACGGTGGAAGCATGGTGTGTTACATTCTCCCCTCTTTCAAATAATTTCATCCTAGAAATTTATAGAATATTATTGAATAAAAAGACTTGGGTGGTTTTTCATCATATGTTCATCGGGTTCCCACGTTGCCTCTTCCATTTTATGGTTTCTCCATAGAACATTTACTAGACGAGCCGTTCGGTTTCTCAGCACTTTTTCTCTTATATCAAGAATCCTTATGGTCTCTTCACAATAAGACAGATCAGGTTCCAGTTCTAATTCCTCATAGGTGAGTACATGCGTTGGGTCAGACATGTATTTCCTCAAAAATGATACGTGGAACACATCGTGAACATTGGAGAGACTTGGCGGCATTTCCAATCGGTAAGCTACAGCCCCAATTCGTTCAAGAATTTCGAAAGGTCTGATGTACCTGGGACTCAATTTGTCTTTCTTACCAAAACGTATGACTCCCTTCCAGGGAGATTCCTTCAGGAAAACATGATCACCGACTTGAAATTCCAAATCCTTCCTTCGATTATCGGCATAGTTCTTCTACCATATTTGAGCTGCTTTGATATGGTTTTGGATTAACTTCACCTTTTCCATCATTTCCTCCACTAGTTATGGGCCTACAAGTTTTATTTCACCAATGTCATCCCAACAGGTTGTTGTGATACATCTCTTTCCGTATAACACTTCATTTGGGGCCATCTAAATACTTGAATGGATGCTATTGTTATAGGAAAATTCTACCAGAGGTAAATATTGATCCAACATACCCTGAAAGTCAAGTGAGCATGATCTCAACATGTCTTCTAAGGTTTGAATAGTCCGTTATGATTTTCCATCTGTTTGAGGGTGGTAGGCATTGCTCAAATGAGGTTCAGTATCCACGGACTTCTGATGACTCTTCCAGAATATTGAAGTAAAACGGGGATCACGATCTGAAACAATCGATAGGGGTACTCCATGAAGTCTCACAACTTCATTAATATATAGTCTTTCTAGGCGTTCCTGTGGTAGATCTTCTCTTATAGCAAGAAAATGTGCTGAATTGGTAAAACTATCAACAATAACCCATATTGCATCATTCCTTCTAAGAGTCATGGGTAGTCCCATGACAAAGTCCATCGTGATATTATCCCATTTCCACTCCGGTATGGGAAGAGGTTGCATGAATCATCCAGGATGTTTCCTTCCAGCTTTCACTTATTGACAAACCATACATCTTAACACAAAATCAGCAATCTCTCTCTTCATGTTGTCCCCCCAAAAAGGTTCCTTCAAATCTCTATATATTTTGGTGCTCCCATGGTGTATAGAGAAATTGCAACTATGAGCATCTTCCAACAATTCCCTTTTTAAATCAGGTATATCGAGAACAAAAAGTCACCTCCCAAATTTCAAAATTCCATCTTCATACACAAAGTCACTCAATCTCCCATCATTCATAGCTTTAATATTCTTTTGAAATTATTCATCATCGGTCTGATAACACTTTATCCTTTCTAGTAAAGATAGTTTGACAACCATTTGAAAAAGCATTAATGTTTTCCTTCCATGGTGATTCCCATATCCAACATTACTAGATCCATAAAAATTGGATCCCTTTCAATTCTCATCATGTTCAAAACTCAATGATCTTTTCTGCTCAAATCATCTACCACCTTGTTTGCTTTCCCTGGGTGGTAGTTTATCCTAAAATCATTATCCTTGAGTAGTTCAAGCCATCACATTTGCCTCATGTTGAGTTCTCTTTGTGAGAAAAATACTTCAAACTCTTGTGATCAGTATAAATCTAACATTTTTTTACCATAGAGGTAGTGTCTCCATATCATCACAGCAAAGATCATAGATGTTAGCTCGAGATCATGAGTAGGATATTTTTGGTCATGAATTTTCAACTATCATGTTGCATAGGCAAAAACCTTATCATTTTTCATAAGGACACAACCATTACCATTCTTCAATGCATCACTATAAATAACGAACCCATCATTCCCTGATGGTAGAGTCAGTATAGAGACATTAACTAATCTTCTCTTTATCTCTTTGAAACATTCTTCACACTCTTTTTTTCCAAAAAAATTTAACCCCTTTCCTTGTGAGCTTCGTTAATGGGTTAGCCAACTTGGTAAAATTCTGGACGAAACGTTGATAATAACCTGCCAAACCAATAAAACTACGTACCTCAGTAATACTCATCGGTGTTGGCCATTCTTCGATTTCCTGGGTCTTAGAAGGATCAATGGAAATTCTATTAGTAGAGAGAATATGGCCAAGAAAAGAAATATCTTGAAGCCAACATTAACACTTTCTAAACCTTCCATATAATTCATGTCTTATAAGAGTCTTCAATATAATGTGCAAGTGATTTTCATGATCTTTGTAGCCTTCGGAGTATACCAAGATATCATCAATAAATACCACTAAAAGTCATCAAGATATTCCTTGAAAACTATTTTCATTAGATCCATAAAAACAGAGGGTCCATTAGTCAATCCAAAAGTCATTACTATAAACTCGTAATGCCCATACCTTGTTAAAAATGATGTCTTTAGAATGTCTTCCTTCTTCACACACAAATGACGGTATCCAGATCGAAGGTCAATCTTTGAAAAGTATTGTGCTCCATGTAGTTTGTCATATAAATCATCAATGAGAGGTATGTGATACTTGTTCATTGTTGTTATAACATTTATCTCCCTATAGTCAATACATAACCTCATAGATCCATCTTTCTTTTTAACAAAAATAATAGGGGCTCCCCATGGAGAAACACTAGGGAGAATAAATCCTTTATTACTCAATTCCTCTAGTTTTTTCTTTAGTTCATCTAATTCCACAATGTCCATTCTATAAGGGGACTTCGATATAGTCCTTGATCCAGGAATTAAATCAATGGAAAACTCAACTTCTTGTTCTAGAGGAAGTCCAGGTAAATCTTTCGGAAACACATCTATATATTCATTCACAGTAGGTACATCCTATATTTTAACATTGCTTTCCTCACCCTTAGTCATTTCATTCTCTTCCTTCCCAAGGCCTGAAATATTTTCTCTAGGGAACTTATCCATTGCTCACCTACTAATGGATTTGTACACCCATTGAAAGTTGGTGGTTGCTGCCTCATGAAGTTATCTAACATTGATCCTCCACGCTGTGGATCGGGGTGCTCCATACGGGTAAGGATATTATTCATAACCTGAGTGAGTTATCCCAGTATGGTGATTAGTTGATCAGCACTAGTTGCATCACCATCTCCAATATAATTATCTTGAGTAGGAGGGAAATCCCTACATGGAGTACGTGTATTGATAGAGTTTCCATTTCATCCACTAGGTGCCATTTCTATACAATGGCATAAACTAGATCAGTTTATGAATCAAAATACATAATTCCATACTTGTAAAACACTTAACATAAATTGAACTATTTATGGATATAATCCATAATCATTCAAAGGTTTTATTTGAGGAAATATACTCATAAACACTTCATAATGATTTGTAAAGAAAATGATATTTATCCTAAGCATATCCCTCAGGAGTGTCATAACGAAGAGTGCAGCAGGGTCTGTTGTCATGCACCAGTTCTCATTCGAGTCTAGATCCAAGCGGTGTTTTGGTGTTTTACACCTAGGTACATCTGTGCCAGAGCCGCCTCTACCAACTCGTATCCAGACAGGGATGTATTGCTTGGAAAACTCACAAAATCTCTACAATACCAAAATTCTAGGATTTTCTTCTATAATAATCCTCAAAGTCCATCTTAGGTCTATGTGCTCTAATCAGAGGTTTTCTAAATCTAGCTTCCATGTTTTGTAATAAACTTCCTCCGATACCAACTGTAACGCCCCGAACCCAGTTACCCAGAGTCGGTGCATTATTACATAACATTGGAATGATCACAAGAAAGATCAAGTATCGAAAGACCAATTATTTAGTAGCCTAGGAATAACTAGATACATTCATAAAGATTAAATTACATAATAAAATGAAAACTAAAAAAATATAGTTTCCATATTCCAAAATCTTATCCCCTCATACTATCCCTACAGGTCATTCATAAAATACTTCTTCACATCATGGGGAAAAAATAAAACATAGAAAGGGGTGAGCTTAAATGCCCAATAAGGATAACAATACAGCGGAAACGTTCGTAAATAATAATAAACATTTAAGGCAATGTATAACTAAAACAAATTCCTTTTAAAATTGATCATCAACATAATATTGCAGAAATTAGATGAAATAATGCAATTTACTTATTCACATGGATATTCTATTAATCGAAAAATCACACGCAATATCAATAACCACTTTCATAATGATGGAATGCATAATTCCAGACTATCATAACCACACAGCCAAGGCCTCGTGCCATGACTAAAAATAATATTTTGTCAAGGGCTTGTGCCAAGACATTTGTTTGTCTCATGTGACATAAATATACATCGAGGAGATATAGTGGGCTCCACACGTCACATATTAAGTCCAATGCATTCCTCATATGAAGAGGTTTAAACATAACATAAACATTCGTACTAAAACTAGCATACGAAATGTCAATAATTTCTCCATAAAACATGAATGGTATAAAAATAACACATCCACAGTCAAAAAAATCACAAAATCTTCAATAAAATATGGAATTTTTGTATCATAATAAATCAACTTCAAATAAGCTTAAAATCCATCAAAGGAAGTTGACATAGACGAAATCAAAATTATTTGAGAGAAATATCCATTTTTTGAAATAATTTAAAAGTCATTGAATTATAAAATAAAACATTTACATTGAAAATTTTCTTATAATCTTGTAAGGGAATCTTTGAAAATTTTATAATGGCGGAAAATAACCGCACCCACCGTATAAGTTAAAAAAATACATTCTTACCTTAATTCTGTCGAAAAGGATAAAAAGGACCTTGTTTGGAAAACGAAGGAAAGATTCCATTATAAACCACTTATAAAAGTCAAACAAGGGTATAAATTACATTAAACCATATTCTATTAAATAGTAAAAATGTTTTGAAATACATTTTTAAGAATCATGGATCTGGATTATAAAGAAGTCCTAGTAGATATATACATATAAACAACTCGGATAATGAAGAGATTGTGAAATAACCCTTACCAATTTTGTAACTTACGAAACATAAACCCCATGAAATAGGTATCATACAATGAATATTTAAATACACATAAATTAATGTTTATTACCCAAAGAGTACAATTATGGGCTGTACATACACCACACAAAAGGTAATAGTGGCAATATGGCATGAATCTCACGGGAATAAAGAGTGAGATTAAAACCCCTTAACTTGTAATTTTCTTTGGTTGGGGGTAGTATTACCTCCTGTATAGTGGTGAAATAATTGTTATTAAATTATAAAAGAATAATATACAATAATATGATGTCATATATGATCTTTTAACATTGCTTTGTCAATAATATCTTAATATTATTGTCATTTCAGGTGTTAAAATAATCATTTTCTTTTATATGTTTTATTATGTAAGACATGTTTGTTATGGATAGGTTGTATCTTATTTATATCCAGAATGATATTAAGTCCCTAAACACTATTATTAATCTTCATATGAGAATTATACTTGAATGGATATGACGGAGAACGAATCTCATCGCGTTCGTGGAGACGGTAGTCCGTACGTACGCATGAGCGACAATATCATTATTTTGATATTAAAATAATATATAATTGGATGTTATATCATATACACAGTATCATTATCATGTCATATTTATTATTTACATTAATAAGATGTCATTATTATACCCATCCAAACAGTAATGTTTTGAGTAACAATTACACCATGACGTGGAGACGGTAAGACGTAAGTACGCACGAATAGTGACATGTCATTCATAGGATGGAAGGAATACTGAATATGGTCGTACCATATTTGTAATAACATCACATTATATATAATATTATATTGTTATTATTTTAGAATGGGAATAACAGAGAGAGAAAAAGTTGAAGAAGAAAGGAAATTGAAAGAGGGTTGTGAAATCATTACCTCTTCTTCGAGTTCTTCCTTTTGATTTGATCAAAAGGGCTCCATAGGTTGGCTTTCTGACTAAAAGAAGGCATCTAGGATAAATTTATGGATGTTCAGAGAGTATTTGGGAAGGGGTTGGCCGAACCAAAAGGCTTCAAAGGTGTGAATTAATGAGAATGGCGAGTTCCCTTTTATAAGAGGGGTGAGGGGCACTTTTGGAAAAGCTAGAAATATTATTTTATAATAAATACATATTCGGTTTCTAATGGCTCCAAAGAAAGGTATTTAATGTTTATGGTGGGGATAAGTAAAAAACCACTCATCCAATAGGATTTATATAGGTTCTTCTTACTATATTAACCTTATCGTTAAGTATTAACTCTTCGTTAATTAGTTTCACTTTTACAATGTCTCTTTGTATTTTTATATTATATGGTTAATAAACATACTATATACATCCAAGAGACCCCCATGTGGTTCATTAATGATACACCTACCATGATATAAGTCTCTTGGATGAACCATAGATTTTTAGAAATTTAATATCAATTAATAATATAATATATTTTTAAAAAACTATTTTATGTCAATTTTGACACTATTTAAATAATTGAATTTTTTTTAAAATCATAACATAATTATTACTTAGAAAAACATTAATTAAATCTATCCAAACATTTCATATTAATCTAAAAAATTATTTTTATTTATAAAAAGTCTCATATTAAATTTATATCAGAATTTAAAATATCAATTAATCTAATTTTTCATTAATTAGGTTATTACTGCATCACCATTGTGTCATACATAAATTACATTATTTAATGTCTAAAAATTATAAATAAAATATATTTATGTGTGAAATCTATTTATCTTTCTAATTTGTATTTATAGTCAAAAATCCTACATATATAACTCTATGTAAAAATTGTTTTTCGAAAAGATATATGCTTATGTAATTTTTGTACTTATTTTAACATAATTAAAAGAAAGTGTCCCTATCACATAAAAGTGGCTCCATGGGGTCCCGAAATCGACCCAAAGATAACCATGGTCGGACATGTTTCAACCAATAAGTTTAGGACAGGTTTTAGGGTAAGTTTTTATTATTATAAAATTATTTTTTAACCCTTACTTACATGATTTACCCTTTAACCATGGTAAATATAATATTTACCGAAGTAATAATACAAAATGTCTAAAAATAAAAGTTACCTATTTAAACAAATCAAACATCCTGATTAAAAATATGGAATCCATTTTTCCAAATTCAAAACACAGAATTGGTAGAAACTAATTTAAAATTAATTCCCGTTGTTAAAACAAAAAACGTGTTTTTAGAAGATAATAACTATCAAAAGATTGACACTTGTTTATGTCCAGTTTAATTTTAAAATTATGTACAATGACCAAAATTGTATTAATTGGTAAAAATATATTCTAAAAATACTTTAAAACCACTCAAATTCATAATTTATTGATATAAATTATTTCGATTAAAAAGTTGTTTTTAATTAAAATTTAGTAATTTTCACTATTCATCACAATATAAATGTGATCCGAAAAGTTCCAAAATTTCACCTTAGGCTAAATTCGATACTCTGAATACAAAAATGAAGTCAATTTTGAGAGATAACATTTATAAAATTTCAAAAAGTAGGTATTACTATTCATAACGGCTAGTTTGATTGGATGTGGTGTGTGTTAGAACTTGAAGTTGCGTATTACACACGCTTCTGTATTATTCAACGAGAATCCTAACGTGGAAGCTTGGGGTGTTATAGGAATAATTCATAAATAAACCTAAAAATTTAAGGCAATTTATAAGACAAAAAAATCCTTTTTAAAATTGAACTTCAGCGTAATATGGAAATGATAAAATCAAATAATTCCATTTTTTATTCACATGGATATTCTACCTATTGTATAATCACATGAAATATCAATAGACACTTTCATAATGATGGAATTCATAATTCCAGACTTTCATAAACACATAGTCAAGGCCTTGTTCCGTGACTACAAATAAGATTTTGTCAAGGCCCTGTTCTAAGAAACTAGATTGTCTCATTGGACCTAACGATGAATCGATGAGCTATAGCAGGCCCCACCCATCACTTACTAAGTCAAATCCATTCCTCATATGAAAAGGTTTAAACATAACACAAACATTCATATTAAAACTAGCATACGAAATGTCAATACTTTATCCATAAACCATGAATGGTGTAAAAATAACACATCCATAGTCGAACATATCACTAAAACCATCAATACATTATGGAATATTTGTATCATAACAAATATACATTAAACATGTTTAAAATCCATAAAAGGATGTTGAAATAGATGAAAATGATTTGTAAAAATCTTTGAGAGAAATATCCCTTTTTCAATAGAACATTTAAATGTCACACAATTTAGAAAGGAAGACATTTAAATTCATTTCTGAATCAAAGTGTCACATACCATATTGAAACTTTTTAAAGGAATTAATATTTAAAAAACATTCATGTCCATATAAATAAATCCTTAAAAACCTTTTTGAAAACATGGACATTAATGAAAATGATTTAGAAGAATAAATATTTAAAACATTTTAAATGATGTTTTAGTAAAAAAAAATTCCCTTAAAATAATCCCTTTGAAAACACTTTTATGAAACATGGAAATGGATAATAAATATGTCCTAGTAGATACTTACGTAAAAACACACTCCGATAATAAAAAGATTGTGAAATTAACCCTTACCTTGTACTTTTCCTTGGATGAGGGTAGGTTATCCTCCCGTAGAATGGTGAAATAATTGTTAATAAATTATAGTAGAATCATATACATTAATATGATATCATATATGATCTTTTAACATTGATTGGTTAATAATATGTTAGTATTATCGTTGTTTCGGGTGTTAACTAATTCATTTTACTTTATATGATTTTTAACGTAAATAATGTTTTTTATGGATAGGATTTATCTTATTCATATTCAGAATGATATTAAGTCTCTAAAAATTATTTTTAATCATCTAATGAAAATTAGTCTAGAATGGATTACGATGGGGAATGAATCTCATCGCGTTCGTGGAGACGGTAATCCGTACGTACGCACGAGTGACAATATCATTATTTTAATATTAAAATAATATATAATTGGATGGTATATAATATATACAGTATAATTAACATGTTATATTTGTTATTTAAATCAATTAAACATCATTATTATACCCATCCAAATAATAATGTATTGAATAAAACTTAAACCATGACGTGGAGACGGTAAGCCATATGTACGCACATATGGTGACATGTCATTCAAAGGATGGATAGAATAATGAATATGACTATACCATATTAATAATAACATCATAGTATATATAATATACTATATTTATTATTTTATAATGTAAACAACAAATAAAGAGGATGTGGAAGAAGAAATGATCTTGAAAGAGATGATGAAATATTTATCTCTTCTTCATGGGGTTTTCTTTGATTTGATCATAAGGGATCATTTGGTTTGATTTCTGATTAAAGGTACACCTCTAGTATGAATGGAGGACAGTTGAAAGGTTATTTGGGTAGGGTTTGGCAGTGCCAAATGGATTTGGAGGTGTGGATTTTTGAGTAGGGGAAGTGCCATTTTATAAAATGGGTGAGGGGCACCGTATGAATAAATTAAAATATTATATTATAATAAAATCATTTTCGGTTTCTAATGGATCAGAAATGTATTCCTTAAAGGATAAGGTGGGGATGGGTCTAGAACTACTCAACCAATAGGTTTCAGACAGGTTTGTGTCACTATATTATCCTTATCATTTATATTTAACCCTTAGTTAAATAGTTTGACATTTACCATGTCTCTTTGAATTTTTATATTATATGGTACATAGACTTACTATAAACATCCAAGAGAATCCCAAGTGTTTAATTAATGAAATATATAAAATAATTTAATCCATTTTTCCAAACCTTAGATTTATAGGAATATAATACAAATTAATATTATAATATTTGTTTTAAAAACACTTTTATGTCAATTTTGACACTATTTGGTATTTTGTTTTTTCTAACTTCATAACAGCATTATTACTTTGAACAAAACTCATATAATCACCAATTACATGTCATATTAAGCTATAAAATTAGTGTAATTCATAAAAAGTCTCAAATTACATTTATTTGGATATTTATAATATCAAATATTTTAATATTTCATTAATTAGGTAATTACCGCATCATCGTTGTGTCATTACTAAATTAAATTATTTAATGTCTAAAAAATATAAATACAATATAATTAAGTAGGAAATATTTTTATCTTTAAAATGAATATTTATAGTAAAATTTATCTTATGTGTATCCCTATATTATAAATGGTTTAGTTATTAAACATTGAATTTAATACTTTTAACTCTTCTTGGAATTAAAAAATAATAAATGTCATAATCTAATCCAAGTGGACCTAAAGGATAATATTTTATTCCTAAGTTTGTTTCTGGTCAAATTACACTTATCCAATATAATTATTACATGTGATAGGGTAATAATAATATCATTTTTACCTTTAATTACCCTATTTACTTTTAACCGTGGTAATAAAAGTGAAAAGTTACTATTCACCAAAATTATTTTCATCACATTGAACCACATTTTACTTACTAATATCAACCATGTCTCTCTAATTTTTTAAATTCATCTCACAGAAGCGGTAAATTTGTGTTTTATGAAAATTTACAAATGCTCATAAGAGGTGGGTAAAAGACGGTAAAATGTTCAATAAACATTTTATATATCTAAATTTTTTATAAAATGACTTCAATTAATTAAATTTAACATATATAGGTATTATGTATCTATTTTGACCTAAAATAAATTTAAATAAAATAAATAATTATTTAAATAAAAATATAGTTTTAAACAATAACTTGGTGTTTTCACTGTTCTTCAAGAATTGAATGTTTTCAAAAAAATACCAAAATTTTACTCTAAGATAATTTTGATATTATGAATTAATAAAATTAAGACTATTTTACCAAATTCAAAACATATAAGTTTCATTTATTAATTTAAAATTAAATCCCATTGTCAACACCAAAAAACGTGTTTTTAAGAAATAATAACTAACAAAAGATCGATACTTTTATAGGTTCAATTTCAAAGTGAAATAATTACCAATGAATAAAATTAGATTAAATGGTAAAAATATAATCTATTTATACTTCCAAACCATTAAAATTTATAATTTAACACTACAAGTTATATTTATTTAAATAGTTGTTTTCAGAAAAATATATTATTTTCACTATTCACCCAAATATGAAAGTTATCAGAAAAACACCAAAATTTTATTGAAACTAAATTACTATGTCCCAATTCAAAAAATAAGTTTAGTTTGTCAAATTAAATATATAAAAAATTCAAATATTAAATTTAGAAAGGGTTCGCCAGTCAAGGGTATTAAAATTTTATTTTTTTAAAAAAATACTTCTTTTATCTGAAAAAAATGAATTTGTTTTTTAATTATGTCTAAGATACTCATAATATGGATTCTAAAATTATAAGTATTATATTAAATTCAAAATTTAGTTAATACTATTCATAACATTTTTTGACTGGCTAGTTTGGTATGTTGTGGTGTGCTTGAACTTGGTGTTGCGTGTAGTGAAAGTTATTGAATTAATTTGAAGAAATAATGTACTATGAAATCTTGGGGAGTTAAATTCTTCCCTCCTTAAAAAATTGTATCCTCGCAATTTGAAATTTTTTTTTGAAAATAAAAGGATGAGAATAGAAAAAACCTTTGTTGGAAAACCCACATTGAAAAATGGTTTAATAAAATTTAGTCTTAATAAGAGGAAAAGAGGAATGAAAAAGTCACCACCAAATTATGATTTCGATTAAGTGGAAATTGGAAGCAATTAGAGACACATAATTGGATGAAAAAATAAAATATTTATAGGGAGTGATTGAAGTCATAAGTCACAATCAATTATAGAATTGAGGGCCTCAAATCCATCAATATAGGATGATTTAAAATATCATTGGTTCAAAAAAACATAAGGTATTATGATAACAAATTTTTAGTTCCAATATCCCTTACCTAATGTTTAAGAATTAACTTCTTCATAGAATAAGAGAAGAAAAAAAAGTATACGTGATAAGTAGAATTCCAACCTTTAACTAATTTCTACCACAAAATCATCTTTCACTCTGAAATATAATAGAGCATAAAAAAATCTATTTATCCTATTCATATAAGGTTCCAAAAAATTGATTTTATAATTTATCTACCAGAGATTTAAGAAACTAAATTTTTCAATCTAGGACATCACATGGTCCAGTGGTTGGTGATACACCCTTGTCTCCCTTCGGTTGCGGGTTCATGTCTCGCGGCCTTTCCAGATTCGACGGGTTGCCTTTGACCTCCGGGTTGTAATTCTTATGGAATCCAAAAATAATCCCATACTAAACTAATCCAAAATACTTCTATCCAAACTCACAGTAAAAAATT
The DNA here is from genome assembly GCA_963277665.1 of Viscum album. Lineage (NCBI taxonomy): Eukaryota > Viridiplantae > Streptophyta > Magnoliopsida > Santalales > Viscaceae > Viscum > Viscum album. Next base: position 1,702,020,373 of record OY728138.1, on the reverse strand, counting down.
TATAAGAAAGGAAAAAACAATGAAGATCATTTTTTCCTTGTAATAACATGTTAACACCTTTGTCATGTATTCTTTTAAAATAATGAATCATCCAGAATTACCATAAAACCTTATTGATTACATTCATGCTTCCTAATTCATTATAGAATATTGGATATACTTCTTCTAACCAAAAATTTTGTAAACTCCAACAATGATGGAATATAAAAATCATTAATCAATTTCAAGGTATTAATAAATATCGAATATAATTTACCCAAATCAATCATGTTATATTTCAAAATCACTACCTCGGTATCAGAACCATATTTGCATTTATCTTTCTCTCAAGCATATATTCTCCAAAAAATAAACCTGTTATTGAGTCACTTTTCATTGTTCCACCCAATCTAAAGTCCTTAAAGAAATAGTACTGTATTACCATCCTTATATACTCTATAATTCTTATAACATGAGAAATAGTAATACAATACACAAATGATGCAATAAATTAATAACAACATAACAAATATAATCATTCCTCTTCATCTTCGGTAGTATCATAACTTTATTATTATCCAATAGCAGCATTTAGGGTATACTCTAATTATTTGGACATTTATTCGGATAGTGTACCAACTCCTTGTAGATAAAGTACTGTAAATTTGAAGCATTTTTCTCACCCTTTCAATCACATACTTGGTGTCCTTTTTCTCCACACTTATAAAAATCTCACATTCAATTCAAGCATTTACCAAGGTGATTCTTTCCACAGTTATCACATATGGTAAAATCCATATTTTCTCTTTTCCCTTTATCCATCATTATCTCTTCCATCCTTTTCTTCTCATGCATCCCTTCAATGCCATATGACTCATGAAATTATTTTTTTATCTTATTAACACATGATACTATTTCATTATATGTTGAGAATATATGGGAGACTATTTCCCTTCTAAATGTTGTCTTAATACCGTGACCGATTTTTTCTTTCTTACTCTTTGGATCATACATATTGCTGGAGTTCACATTCCTTCTACTGGGTGCAATTTCTATACAATGGCATACACTAGTTCAGTTTATGAATTGTAATGAGTTATTCCAAACTTGTAAAATTATTAACGTAAATTGAATAGTTTATGGATATAATCCATAATATTAAATAATGTTTTCCTTGAGAAATTATATAATCACAAATCCTTCATAATGGTTTTTAATGAAAATGAGAATTATCCTAAGAATATCTCCTGGGAGTGTCGTAACCATGAGTGCTGAAAGGCTTGTTGTTGTGCACCAGTTCCCGATCGAGGCTAGCTCAAAGAAGTGTTTTCGAGTTTTACCCCTAGGTACATCTGTTCTAGAGCCCCCTCTACCTGATCATATCCAAAAATGGATTTATTTCTTGGAAAACTCACAAAATCTCTACAATACCAAAATATTATGAAGTTCTTATATACTAATCCTCAAATTCTATCTTATGTCTATGCACTCTAATCAGAGTTTATATAAAATCATGTTTTGAATATTAGTACTAAAATTCCACTGATACCAACTGTAACACCCTGACCCCAGAATCCCAGATTCGGTTCATTATTACGTATCATTGGCATGATCACAAAAGATCATGCCTTGAAAGAATGATTAGATAAGTAGCCTTGGAAGTAATAAGTACATTCATAAGGTTTACGTTACATCATAAAAAGGAAAAATAGAACAATATTGTTTCCATGGACCACACTTTTACCTCCTCAGACTATCCCTGCAGGTCAGTCATAAAAAACTTCTTCGCATCCTGGGAAAAATAAAACATATAAAGGGGTGATATCAGATGCTTAGTAAAGATAACAATATAGCGGAAACATTCATAAATAAGAATAAAAATTTATGTCAATGTATAAGACTAAAACAAAATCCTTTTTAAACATTAACTTCAACATAAAATGGAAAATATAAAATCAAATAATACCATTTAATTATTCACTTGGATATTCTACTAGTCATAATAATCACATACAATATCAATAGCCACTTTCATAATGATGGAATTCACAATGCCAGACTTTCATAACCACACATTCAAGGCCTTGTGCCAAGACTACAAATAAAATTTTGTCAAGGCCTTTTTCCAAGACACTAGTTTATCTCATAAGAACTATCGATGCATCGAGGAGCTATAGCGGGCTCCACCCGTCACTTACTATGTCCAATGCATTCCTCATATGAAAAGTTCTAAATAGAACATAAACATTCGTATTAAAACTAGCATAAAAAATGTCAATACATTATCCATAAACCATGAATGGTGTAAAAATAACATATCCATATTCAAACATATCACAATCAATTTCAATACAATATGGATGATTTGTATCATAATAAATCAACTTCAAACAAGTTTAAAATCCATAAAATGATGTGAACACAGATGAAATTGATTTGTAAAACTCTTTGATAGAAATATCCCTTTTTCATGAAAACATTTAAAAGTAACAAAATTTATAAAGGAATAAATTTAAAGACATTTTTTAATCAAAGTGTCTCATAACAATTTGAAACATTTGAAATGAATTAACATTTTAAAAACATCTATGGACATATAAATAAATCCTTAATTCCAATTTTGAAAACATGGATATTAATGAGAATTATTTAGAAGAATAAATATTTAAAACATTTGAAATGATGTTTTAGTAAAAAATTCCCTTCAAAGAATTACTTTTGAAACACTTTCATGAAAAATCGACATGGATAATAAATATGTCCTAGTGGATACTTATGTAAAAACAACATATGATAATAAAGGGATTGTGAAATTAACCCTTACATTGTCATTTTCCTTAGTAGGTGGTAGGTTAACATATTTTATAATGGTGAAATAATTTTTATTAAATTATAGTGTAATCATATAAATTAATATGATATCATATATGATATTTTAACATTGCTTTGTTAATAATATCTTAGTATTATCATCGTTTCAGATATAAACTGATTCATTTTCAATTATATTATTTGTTACATAAGTAATGTTTGTTATGGATAAGATGTATCTTATTCATATAAAGAATGATATTATGTCTTCAAAAATTATTTTTATTCATCTAATGAAAATTAGTCATGAATGGATTACGATGGGGAATGAATCTCATCGAGTTCGTCGATATGGTAATCCGTACGTACGCATGAGGGACAATATAATTATTTTGATATTAAAATTATATATAATTGTATGGTATATCAAATGTACAGAATAATTATCATGTTATATTTATTATTTACATCAATTAAACATTATTGTTATACGCATAAAAATAATAATGTATTGAATAACAATTACACCATGCGTGGAGAGGGTAAGACATACGTACGGACGTATGGTGACATGTCATTCAAAGGATGGATAGAATATTTAATATGGTTGTAACATATTTATAATAACATCATAGTATACTGAAGCTAATGTATTTATTTTTTTATAATGGAAACAATAAATAAATATGAAGTGGAAGAAGAAAGGAACTTGAAAGAGTTGATGAAATATTTACCTCTTTTTTGGGTTCTTCCTTTTGGTTTGATCAAAACAGCTCCTTAGTTTGGCTTTCTGACTATAGGAATGCCTGTAGTATTAATTTAGGATAGTTTAGAGGTAATTGGGTATGGTTTGGTCGAGCCAAATGACTTTGGTGGTATGAATTTTAGAGAAGGGGAAGTGCCCTTTTAAAAAATTGGTAAGGGGAACTTTAGGGAAAAAATATTTTATAACAAAATCATTTTCGGTTTCTAATGGCTGATAAATGTATTAGTTAAAGTATATGGTGGTTATGGGTCTAAAAACACTCAAACAATAGGCTTTAGATAGGTTGGGGGAACTATATTAACGTTATCTTTTATATTTAACTCTTAGTTAAATAGCTTGACATTTACCATGTCTCCTTGTATTTTTATATTAATTGGTTAATAAACATACTATATACTTTCAATAGAACCCCAAGTGTTTCATTAATGAAATATGTAGTAGTATTTAAGCCTATTGGCCAAAACCATAGAATTTTAGGAATATAATACCAATTTATAATATAATTGTTTTTTAAAAACTCTTTTATATCAATTTTGACACTATTTGGTATTTTGTTTATGCTAAATTTATAACTACATTATTACTTCAAGAAAAATTCATATAACTAACCATAACATGTAATATTAACCTAGAAAATTATTATAATTCATAAAATGTCTCAAATTACATTTATTTGGATATTTATAATATCAAATAAATTTAATATTTCATTAATTAGGTAATTACTGCATCATCATTGTGTCATAAATAAATTAAATTATATAATGTCTAAAAATATACATAAAATACCATTATTTAGGAAATAATTTTATATTTCTAATAAATATTTATAGTGTAATTTATCTTATTTTTAACCCTATATTAAAAATGGTTTAGTTATTAAACATTGAATTGAACACTTTTAACATTTCTTTGAATTAAATAATAATAAATGTCCTAGTATAATCCAAGTGGACCTAAAGGATCATATTTTATTTATAAGGTTTTTTTGATTCTAATTATACTTATAAAATAGAATTAAGACATGTATTAGGGTAATAATAATATAATGTTTACCTATAATTACCCTATTTACTTTTAACCATGGTAAATAAAAGTCAAAAGTTGATATTGACCAAAAATTATTTTCATCTCATTGAACCAAATTTTACTTATTCATATCAACCATGTTTCTTATATTTTTGAAATTTAACTCAGAAAAGTGGTATAATTATGTTTTATGTAAATTTGCAAATGCTCATAGGAGTTGTGTAAAATATGGTAAAAAGTTCAATAAAATTTTTAAATATCTAAAATTATTATAAAATTAATCCAGTGAATTAAATTGAACATATATAGGTGTTATTTATCTATTTTTACCTAAAATAAATTAAAATAAAATAAATAATTATATAAATAAAATGTCAGTTTTAAACAATAACTCATTGTTTTTCACTATTCATCAAAAATTGACATTTTTCATAAAAATACCAAATTTCACCCTAAGATAATTTTGAAATTTTGAATTCAAAAATTAATTCTATTTTACCAAATTCAAAAAATTTATGTTTCATTTATTAATTTAAAATTAATTCCCATTGTCAAAACCAAAAAACGTGTTTTAACAAAATAATAACTAACAAAAGATTGATACTTGTGTATGTTCATTTTCAAAGTGAAATAATTTCTAATGAATAAAGTTATATTAAATGTTAAAAATATAATCTATTACTAATTACAAACCAATAAAACGTATAATTTAACACTAGAAATTATTTTGATTAAAAAAGTTGTTTTCAGTTATAATATAGTATTTTTCACTATTCACCCAAATATGAAAGTTATCATAAAAACCCAAAATATTTATTGAAACTAAATTATTATGTCTCGATTGTAAAGAAGAAGTTTATTTTGTCAAATTAAATATATTAAAGTTTCAAATGTTGGATTTAAAAAGGGTTTTCCATTAAAAGGCAGTAAAATTTCTTTTTTTTTTAAATAGTTATTTTTTCTGAAAAATTAATTTTTTTTCATTATGTTTAAAAACTCATAATATAGATTCTAAAATTATAAGTATTATATAATGTTCAAATATTAGTTAATACTATTCATAACCACTTTTGAATGGATAGTTTGGTAAGTCGTGGTGCACTTGAACTTGGTGTTGCGTGTAGTGAATGTTATTTATTAACTGTGAAAAAAATGACGTAGTATGAAATAATGGGGTATTAAATTTTATTTTCATATATATTACATATCTTGAAAATTTTTTATGGAAATTTTAAAATCCCATTAAATCCTTTTAGAGCATCATCAATGTATGAATGATTTTTAATCAGAATTTACTATTTTCTGAAATTGTGATCCCACCATGGAAATCCCCAAAGTCCACCAATATTCTCCAAAAAATCTCTAAAAAACTATAAAAATACAAAACAAATAATGAACCATCATGAAAATTATCAATGACTACGAAGAAACAAGTAATGAAATGTAATATCATCCACCACTATATAAAACATTATATCCCTATAAATTCTAATCATGTATATTTTCTATCATAGAGATGAGGACACAATACTCTCATAAGTTACTCATGATACCATGTCAGATTATAATGAGAGAATTGACAGAATAGAACATGGACAAAATTTATCATCCTCACATGATATACCATTTCCATGAATAAACTATCCTAACTAGATGCTCATTCATGGAAAAATATGGATCTATATCAATATCATCCTAAATCAATACATGATATAGATCCAAAATATACTTTTGAAGATGTGTCATATGATTTACATTATATATAAATGTATACTATGGAATAAGTGATAATGTTTATTCCACATTCTCAACAAACCCAATAATCGCAAAAATACTGACAAAACAAGGAGAAATCTTCAGCTACATCCCAAGCCTTCATTGACACAAATGAGGTGAAACATTCATGAAATCCTAAACATTAAATTATACCTCTAACAGTAATATATGATAGTTGAAAATTATTTTTATATTATCTATTCAGTCAACATTATCTGATAAATCAACTAAACATACATTATCATATCTTATATTAAACTCGTTCAATCAATTTATGTTTCAAAAATATATGACCTTCATAATATATATTTAAAAACCTTCCATACAAGGCCTCAATAGGATTCATTATCTATCCATACATTTAAATATTAATAAATGAAAACTTAACCTATATCAAATGGCCATCCCAATATCCACCACAGTCAATAACACTAAAAAATCATATCCCCATGAATAGTTTTAGATATATCCAGCTAGAAATCAATATGTGGATGATATTCCATACTCAATCATACCTTAGATCCCATATCGTCCATAAGGACATTCCAAAAAAGAGAGGTAAATTTGTGATGTCAATCAGATACTATAGCATATTAAAATCCATTGAAATGAACAATGAATTTCGTATTGATATTTTAATACTCATAAATATAGGTTGAAACTTGAATGGTTATAATGTGAAATTATTATCTAAACCAATCAATCGAATTCTATATCACATTCATAGTTTGAAGGGAACATTTAAAACCAACCACAATTTTTTTAGAAATGTCATATCACTTCGATTTTTGCGGTGGAACTGCATGATGAAAACCTAATGGTATGTGATTAATTGATTTTGACCTATTGGAAGTTATAAAATTTTTGAGAAAATGTGAAATGTTCTATCATATTCCTTGCCAACGGAATCATCAATGCATGTTAAAGATCATCAATGTTTTAATTGGGTGAACTAACAACAGGGAGTTATGGGAATCCCCCTAAAAAAATTCTCACTAGAAAAGGTAAATAATACTAGTTTAGAAAACATATGATGCCCTTATAAGGGATCTACCAATCTCTTATGGTCTGCACAACATAAATAGACTCTCAAATTCTATAGAATTCATCATCATGATTCAATTCCTAAAGGCACATCTAGATAAGAGGGTAGGTCAGCTGACCAATAGCCCAAAAAACCTCTTCCCCTTTATATTGGAATCATATATGAAAGTATCCCAAAATTAAAAACAAATTCCCCCCATTGAATGATTCATTAATGAACTAGGTTGGATGTTTTCAGATCAAATAATTAGAAATGGTATTACATTCCTCAGGGTATATCCAATGTTAAAACCAAAATATTGAAACTACTCAACCCAATTCCTCTACCAAAGGTTTAAAGGTTTTTGAGAGAAACTATAACTGAATATTTTCTTGTATGAATATATGGAAATAATTTTTACAAGATGGTAATGTTTCCAAATAATATGTAATGAATCCCAACTGTGAGTTCAATATAATTGGTCGGATATATCATATAATTTGAACTATGATGTTGACATCCATAGCTTACCTTGTGATCTAACTTTATTTGAACACAACACAAATCTAAAACTGGTGCATCACAGAAGGCAAATTTTCCACACAAATTTTCTTGAAGATTCAATAAATTTTACAAGTCAGATGAAATTTTATCTCAACAAAATAACTATAACATTCAGAATTCTATGAAAAAAATATCTCCCTTCTGAGTCATAGTGGACATTGGAAAAGTATTCTTAAAAAACCCTTTACAAACCGATGATAATACCATTCAATAACCGTGTTGTTTAAAATATCAAAATATTTATGTAGTTTATCCACATTTATAAGTTTTTTACCTTCATAAGATGAACTAAAATACTATGTTCTCAGGATACATGTCCTAATAGATTAACCTCCTAGATCTAGAAATAACATTTAGATAGTGATACATATAGTTAGTTATTTCTCAATATATTCAAAATTGATCTCAAATGATGCAAATGATCCTCCACAATAATAGAGTAAACAAGTTTTTTTTTTCAAAAACACTACCATAAAAATTTCATGATATTTAGGGATGGAATTTTTTATCAATTCCACAAATATTAAAGAAGATTATTTTAGAAAAAATGGGATAACAATATTCTCATAACTAATATAACTGGTAAGGAAAATTTTCTTATGAATTTAAGATTAGTTTCTATTCAAATGTTGATAACCTAATCGATGATTGATTTTCATAAACCTCTTCACCCATTTCAGTTCGTCTAAAATATTAACAATTTGTGGAAATAATTTCTATTTCATATCCAAAAAATGTCTATGTTCTTTATAATAAATGAAAAAGTGATGTGGTCCATTATCATTATTTAAAAATTGGGAATGCTCTACCCAAGGTGAAGAAATCAGGTGAAGAAATCATTTCTCATCTATATCATCCAAATAATACTTAAACTATTTTGTTTTAGTTGGTTCCATAGGGTAAGAATGAATAAATATTGGTTAAGTAGCAAACACTAATAATAGATAAATATTCCACACATACTGGTGGGAAAATATATAAATTACAAGGTAACATGTTGGTAAACTCAAAGAATACTACAGTGATATCATCACTAAAATATTTATCCTCCAAATCAAAGGATAAAAAATACTATAATCTCCCCAAATCCAAATAATAATTTTGGAACTTTCAATACCTTAGGATTTATTCTCCCTACTATATACTAAACTCCCCATCAGATATAGTAAAGCAGACCATCTGAAGATAATAGTAAAATTAGGCCTTGTAATAATTTATACAATCCAACATGAAAATTTTATCAAGATGTTTTTTGTCAAAATTAGAAAATCTTAAAATAATTCATTCAAAATAATTATAAAACACATACAAGAAAATTCAGATCCTTATATCTCTTCATTCCAATGGGTATTTTAATATCCCTCACACAAGTAAAATCTTATATAGAAAGGTTTAGTTAGTTCATAATTATAGTTTATATAAATGTGGAGATGGACTAGTATTAAAAAAATATGTCACTATTGATGATTCTATAGTGATGATATCTCCCACGATCACTGCACCAATATTATCTACATATAGAGACTCTTCCACTGTGTAAAGAAGCATCGTTTCAGATTCCTGTGACTAGAACCCCCTTTTGATTAAGCATATTGTTGCACTATAGTACTTTTTTGGGACGATGAACTTGTTCCTATATATGGATTTTAAATGAAATGGAATACATTCTATAGGTTTGTTGAGAAAACCCAAGAGCTGAAAATATTTTTCACATTAGTGAAAACATGTCTCAAATTCCTAGACATAACACACTAGATGCAAGTCGAAGGTCGTTTGGAATGAAATGAATTAATTATATAGGACACCTTATACTTGGAACCACTATGAGACTCATCATACATCCTATTACTTTTATGGGAACTCCTTAATGTTCAATTGAGAGAAAAGGCTACTTTTATCAATCCTGACATGCCATGTGGTTGAAGCTCACCAGTAAATGCCCAATCAAGTACATCAACATACCATATGAACAATATTAAGATGAATTTTTAATGGATATTTTTAAATGGACCCATATCAAATCGGTGTGTCCTCATAATCTCATTTGAAATAATGTTAGGTTAATACTTCATATTCTCAGAGTGTTCGTTCGCATACACCATAAATGTCATATTTTCTTGACTGAGGTGGAAAAACACAATTTCCATAGAAAAATATATATTATGGTTATAACTAATCCATAAAAATAAACTTAAATCCCTTAAACTCTAGACCCACTTGTTTCTTGACCATTTTCATCATATCACACCACCTCCTCATATACCCTTCGAGTTTGAAGGTATCATATTTTACCGTAATAGCCTAAGGATATTATGAGAAATAAATCATAATATCTATCATTCTCAACCAATCCTTTTCATATTCATAATCATTAGATGCTTGGAATATTATTTTTTCTATTAATGTATCTATTGAAAATGATTCCGAGATTTATTCTCTTAATTTTCACAATAAGAGACTAATTAGAAATGGTTGTAGGTTCATATCCCAGAGAATATATAGAACACACATAAATATAAACAACATTTTGGTCCAATAGAGGATTCACTCACTCTGTTTCACTAGCAGCTTCTTCCTAGAGCATATTTATATATTATTATAGAGGCTTCATTCAAAAAATTATGATCTAAAAAAACTAAAGTCATATAAAAATTATTTAAAATAACAACTCAAATCGGAGAAACAAGAAAAAAATTACATCCATTAAGATATCCTGATTTGGATTTCAACATACATGTACCAAAAGAATAAAAAATATAATAATCAGATCAAATTTATTCTAAATAAACTTTTCCCTACACTCTCGTGGGGACTTAAGGCTCATTAAAATGTGATATATCTAGACATTATCACATGAATAATTTCTATGTTCCAGGAATCCTACCATCTGTCTTCCAGGAGAACCCAAAATTCATAGTATCAATATAGAGAGATACTTGAAATAGACCATTGATACTGTATTTATTGTACTATCTAGAATACCCAATCACCATTATACATGATCTAGAAGTTACAAATCCTGATGGACATTCCCAATCCTAGTAGGATGGAGACTATCAACTAGAATCATGTGTGATTAAAGAGGTAATAAATATCCCATAAAATAGTTGAATAGAAAAGATAACATTCAATATGATCTATTGGGAAAAAGTTGGCTAATGATGTTTCTGGTTGAATGAATTATTGTATTTTTTTTAAAGGATATTTGAGACAAATGGGAATCACATAACTTTGTATAATTGGGTGAGAAATTATAGGATAGTTACAATATCTTCCAAGGTAAATCTGACGATGATTTGATTGTAAATATTTGAAAAATATAATAAGTTGGATAGAGGAATTGTGATGTAATCTTTATGATGGAATGGGGGAGAAAAGATGTTTTTAATCAGTATGGTTGGTATTTCATGAAGTATATTTCACAAAGACATGAAGAACATTGACAGTGTTCTTCGTGATTACAATATGACATGCAAATTAATGGGGAAAAGAGCATTGCGGGTGAGTATTTCTGCGGTTAAGGTGAAGAGAATTTTGGAAGCTAAAATGAAGAAGAATCATCATGGAAGAACATGTGATTTTAAATATTAGTTTTTGATAACAAAGAGAATTTCAAATTTGGATGATAATCATGGTGCTTTGTGAAATAGAGTGATTTTTTGTGGAAATTTTAGAGCTCTATGATTTGGTACTGACGTGGTTCTGAGGCTCCTAGAAGGTTCTATAGTCAGTGGGAAATTTATATAAATATGAACCTACCCCCTATAGAAAATATTATTGACTTAATGAAAATTTTAGAGATAAAATGTTGTGAAGAAGGTTCATGGAGAATGTAAGCTCCTCGACGGGATTGAGTACTGAAATGGAATGGAGCATCGTGCCAAGCTATTGAGCTTTGAGAAAGAATTTAAATTCACAATGAAAAATATTTTATCCACAAAATAGTGAGATTTGTGATGTAGTGAGATTATTGAAATAGAGATATTTGAAAACAAGATACTTCTATGATTTTGGGAGCTTCGTGAAAGAGCTATGTGAGCTAAAGATTTGAGTACCCAAATTATGTGGGTAGTGATTTCATGTGGATCAAGATATGACTTGGTTATAGGATTATATATTATTATGAATTCCAGGTAGTTCCTATAATCTTTTATATAGTAAAGAGAAGAGTTTTTTTCAATGATCATATTTTTTAATTTTTGTCAAGATGCACGGAGATACTACTTTACCCTATTTTTTCTAAGAGGGTGCGCACATAATTGAGGATTATCTCCCAAGTACTACATGAGTGAAAGGTTATATCCTACTCATTGTATTCCATATAAAAGGATAATTTTCTAATAGACTCTATGGTACTACATTATTTCCATACCATACCAAGGATGTAGCTACTCTTGTTTAGTAGAGAACCTATTAAATCTTTTGTTCATGTTGTAGTGTTCATTTAGTTGGGAAATATCTCTTTTATAGGAGTAGAAAATTATTTCAAAATTAATGGAAACATAAAAAGAAAAGATATCCCTGATTCACCCCTCCCCCAACTTTGTGATACTTGGATCCTGACATTGAACATCATGCTCAACACTCCAAAGAGGTTAATATACCATAAAAGTTATAAAAACATAAATAAGTACATCTCTAATGCACTCAACATTAAACATGATGAAAATTCCAAAATACCATGTAACAAGCGGAGAAAATCTCAACCTAGAATTTCTAACAACCTATATGCCAAAGGAAAAAGAACATGCACTTCCTTTGTGTGGTTCTTACCCTTTACTCAGACATATCATATGAAAATATAATAATTTCATAAGGCAAAGGTAGGGTGTCAGATATACTTCCAAGTAGGATGTCACCGTCTGTTCCATAATCAATACTAAACCAATTAGAAATTAAAGTTATTTATTTACCTAATAATGGAATTTAATGTCTTGTTCATATTTAAAACTAGATTATCATTTCATTTTGAAGAGATGGTAGATATCTCAAAATAACATTCAAATAGGATTTCATGAACATTTTATATAAAATTATTCTTATAAATTAGTTATTATAAGTGAAACAGTTCCACAAATCAATATCAGCTATATCAAATCAATCAACATGTAAAACAATGGTAACACTATATATGGTATGGTAGTGGATTTTAACAGGATCCTCATGAATCTCATCAGCAATCATAAAAAAATTAGCATTCCCAGTGAATGGAAAATAACTACAATCTACACCCACTTAAGTGAAAATTACATCTACACACATTTTAGGTAAAATAAATTTCTCAAATTGGTTTTATTAGTGTTCTCATCATAAATCATGTGACAGGGGATCATGATTCTAGAATTTATGTCCCAAAAACATACTTATACCCATGAAATCATGTTCTTCAATCATCTAATCAATACATTTTGAAAAAAAATCAATTTAAACCCATTTGAATTAAAATCTCTTGTTTTAGGTTTCAACGTTCTTTTTCCAATATGAAACCAGACCATAGGATTGCATCATTAAATTTCATTTGAAACCACTTATCAATTTAATCTATTTTATACAGATGGATCATAAAGTAATTTTATCAAAATTAATTATAAAATCATTCCATCTTTTTCCATAAATCCAACCCATAATTACAATTCTACTAAAATTTGAGGGTTTCTCGATTCCAAAACCTAATTAAAATCAATGAAAAATCATCATGATTTTCTATTTTAAAAATAATTAAAAAATAATTTCAATTTAATAAATGAATTTATAGTTTCAATTATAGGTAAAACAATCCTATAACCGCCTACCTTTAAATAAAAAATCATGAAACAAACATCCACATCAACTCTCACCAATGAATAATTAATGTATTGAATAACTAATAACATAAAATAGATCCAAGATACAAAAAAAGTATAAATCAACTAATTATTTGATGTTATATATAAAATTAAGAGTACATGAAGAGGGATCTGAAAAAAACATAAGAGATAAGATCCACTTTGATGGTGGAGAATAAATGAGGTCAAGCATGATTATATGTATAGAGAGAATGGTTATGAGGAGAGAAAAACGTTTCCTGAGAGACTCCAAAGTAGTTAAAATTTATTCGGGTCATGCAAGGTGATTAGGAACCTAAAAAAGAGGGATTTCATTATTTAAATAAAAATTATGGGCCTTAAAATCCCACATAAATTTTTTGTTATGCATGAACATTTGGTTAATCAAATCGTCCAATCTAGTTGTGCACCCCTCCTTTCAAGGGTACATGATTTCTTCATTTTTGTTGACCAGTTTCATTAATTGTATTCTACCATTGAAAAATACCACTATCCTAGGTTTTATGGAATTTAGGGTCTTGTCATAGAGTTTTTACATAATATGCATGTCGGTAAAAATCCCCCAAGATATCATTGAAGAATTTTTGAGGTGATTGTGTTTGTTGACAAAGTGGTTAACTGTGTTATGAGTGTTGAAAAAGGAAAACCCTGACATACAAACTTGTTGACAAAGGGGATTTCATGGTGGCATGCCGAGTTCAGGAGATGTGGTTAAGGATAAATGTTTGTTTCAAGAACGTTGAAAATGGAATGGATGATCTAGAGGCGGTACAAAAAGAACAGATACAAGGTGGCATCTTTTTCTAGTGTTCGCCAAATTTTTGTGCCTGAAAATCGAAAAATGTAAAAAATTGGTTTTTTGAAAAGGGACTTTCACACCGTGTACTTGATGTCTTGAAAACTTTCTCAACATATGTTTTTCAAGATCAGGTCATCAATATATGGAAAAGGGATAAGGGTTGCGCAAGTAATGAGTTGGTCGTGCAGGTGACTTGCATGCCAAGAGAAAGGACTTGCGCGTCGGTGCCTATGAGGATTGGAAACATGCGTGCCTTTTGTTTTTCAAGATCAAAACATCAAAATATGTCAATGAAAAGAGGTTTGAAAAAGTTTGGAAGTGGGCCATGCAAGTGACGTATAGGGGAAGAGACCTGCGCGATGAGACTTGCACGAGGTGGGTTGACTTGAGAGCCATCACACAGGGTGGTCAAATTTCCTATAAATACTGGACAACCACTCCTCATTTCTGAATGAGGTCAACACTTTGAGAAATCAGAGCTCCTGTTACACAGGTGTGGCAGTCGCGCAAGTGGAGGTTTGTCACGCAAGTGGTACTTGCACGCCAGATTTCAAATAGGGCGGTTGTTGTTAGTTGCGCGCCAATATTTGGTTGGGCGTAAAAGGAAGTGAGTCGCGCAAGTTTGGAGTTACAGAAGCTTGTGTTTCGCAAGTGTATACGATAGACTTGCATGCCAGTTGTGACTTGTGCGCCGATACTTGTGCACCAGATTAGACATGTGTGCCAAGTATGGTTGTTTTTTCGGCAGTGTTTTCGGGCTGCATGGATGCTGGATGTCTTCCCGATTCGTTCGGTGCAATGTGAGATTCATCTACGGGTGAAAGCTGGAATTCAACAGAGCATCTACATAATGAAGAAGATTAATTCCTTCATGAAATTGAATATACTTACTATCTATAAACTGTGAGTGGAACCTTTCCAGAGCAGTGAACGAAGGAAGAGGAAAAAGGTGATCCTCTCCACTGGCAGTGAGCCAGAGAGAGAGAAACGAGAAGTGACCCTTGGGAAAGCAGGGAGATGACCCTAAACCTTGTAAAGGAAGTGAGCCTAGGACATAGTGACTGCGCCCGAACCTTGTAATCCATAACTAGTGATGTTTAGTGGAATTGTGTACGACTGAAAACCTGTCGGCGTATGCTCCTTGGATGTAGCCCTTAGCGGTGAACCAAGAATTTTTTTTTGTTATGTGCTTTCATTAGTTTTTGTTTATACTATTCAACAGGAACGAGAGAGAAGAGTGTTTTTCATAATAGAGAAACAATATCAGAAGGGGATTTATTTTTAAATTAGTCATACCCTGACTCACCCCCCTCTTAGGGTATTCAGACTTGTGGACCTAACAATTGGTATCATAGGGAAAATATGACAATTTTTATTCTCTAAATGGAGGTCACTAATCATAATCGGATTCCAATCATTGGCGGAAACAATTTTTAGCTATGGAAGAATCAGATGCAACACTACTTCTGATATTTGAGAATTGATGTTTTCATAGCAGCAATGCATGGCATAATAGTTGATCTTAATAGTGGTGCATTATCAGAAGTTGAGCATAAAGAGTTGGATGATGATTCAAACTCAATCAATGCCTTAGGGTATCCCTATTAAATCATATATATACAAGGGTGATGTCTTTAAACACATCACATGCCATGTGGGAAAAGTTATTGAATATATATGAAGGCGATACAAAGGTCAGAGAGGAAATGTTGGAAGTGTTGTGGAACAAGTATGAAGATTTGAGAATGAACCCAAATTTTTATGTTGATACATTCTTCAACAAGGTAAATGTTGTAGTAGAAGACATGCGAGGTCTTGGAGAAGTTATTGAAGACATTAAAATTGTGAAGCGCATCTTGAGAATAATTCCACCTCAGTTCAATCCGAAAGATTCTGTGCTAGAAGATAAAGATCCAAAAGTGCTTACATTTGATAACCTACACAACACTCTAATTGCATATGAAATGAGAAATGATGATAATGATGCTATGGAAAAGGTGAAATCCAAAGAGGTGGCTTTCAAGGCCTTGAAAAAGCTCACCATTGAAGACTCTCAGGAAGAAGAAGAGACATATGAGGTAATTTCATTCCTCTCCCCAAATATTAAAAGTGGATAAGGAACGTTCAAAGGGAAACTACCTCTTGCATGATTTAGAATTGGAAAGGTAGGACATATCGCATCAATATGCCTCAAAATGTTTCAAGAAGAAAATGATGAAGATGATGTTTAAATTTCCAAGAATAAATCTTCAGCCTCTGTGAAAGGGAAGAAGCAGTTCAAGAGAAATTTCTTCAAGAAGAATAATCTTCTATCATAAGAAATGGATAGTTCAGATGAGTCTGAGGTTGAAGAGGTTGAGGAAATAATGAACTGTAAAGATCGAGGAGAAAATTCTATGGTGGTAGTCGTTGGTAGTTCTTAGGAAAAGGATGAAACTGACGCAGAAGAAGAAGAAGTTGAAGGAAGAGTTGATATGGAAGCTGAGATCAAAGATACTCTTGAAGAGATAGATGTATGGAGATCCGAAAGGAAGAAATACAATAACGTTTCTCATGATGCCAAACTCTATATGCAGCAGCAGGAAGAAGAGAAGTATGAGTTGTTAGAAGAAATTGAAAAACTCAAGTCATCAACACCAGAGAACTCAGAATTAGTCAGTGAGTGTAAGATCAAGATTGAAGAATAGAAAAGGGAGATTGATGTCTTGAACAGAAAAGTGAAAGATCATGTAAAGCGTATCGAAGAGCTTGAAGAAGTAGTTTTCAGTCTGAGGAGGAATGTTAAAGACCAATAAAAACCCTTGATTTCCAACACATTCTTGGGAAAGAAAGTAATTATGAATACAGAAAAGATGAAAGAGGAGCCTAGTAGTTCATCATGAAAGAAGAAGCAATTGAGCTCAAATGATAAGTTTGATTCAGGGATTGGTCAAATGAAAAAATATGTAGTATCTTAAGTAAGACCGTAAGAACCCATCCTCAGATTGAAGGTTGATTTGGGAACAAAAAAGAATCATAATATTTAGATATCCCAAGGGGAAACTCATAGTGCTAAAATAACACAAAGTAATGCACCTTATATCAGGTGTTATTGTTGTAGAAAGATGGGACTTTGACAGTATGTGTGTTCCATAGGCAAGAGATACATAAGGGAACAAGAATAGAGGTGGCAGCCAAACATGGAACAATTTTACAGAACATATTTCGAAGGACACTGTTTTTGGTGTGGAGGATTTGGGCACATTGCTAGGTACTGCACTTTGAGTATTCAGAGAAATGTGCCAAAGAGGAATCAAATTGTTCATAAGAAGCAGATCAATAAACTGACAGGTGAGTTAAAAATGAAAAATGATTTGAGGCTTTGCAAGATGAATATGTTCCATCATACTGTAAGAAAGAACAGAAGCCTCGATCCATGCCGAGTGTGAAGGAAAAATCATAGACCAAGAAAGAGAAAAATGAGAAGGTCGTGGTGGTGGAAATTTCCCTTAAAGCTTCAGATCATAAAGTAATCTGGATTCTTGACAGTGGTTGCACATCCCATATGACAGGTAACAAAGATCTAATTACAGGAATAAAATATGACAAAGAAGGAGTGTCAAGTTTGGAAATGATGAAGGGCTCAAGATTGTTGGTTCCAGAAAGGCCAAATTTGGGGGAAAAGAAATGATACGTGCTGATGTCTTGGTAGTAGAGGGTCTTAGTCATAACATACTATGTGTCAGTCAACTATGTGACTCTGGGAACTCTATCTGATTTACCAAGAAGATGTATGTTGTGAAAGCAATAGATGGATCCATTGTTCTAAAAGTAAAAAGGACAAAGGGAAATATTTACCTTGTAACTGGGGAAGAAGATATGTTCCTTTTATCCAGAGATGGAGAAAACAAGCTGTGGCATAAGAGACTTGGTCACCTATGCCAACCATTCATGGAAGATCTGGTAAAATGTGATGCTGCTAGAGACCTTCCAAAACTATCACAAGATCAAACTCATACATACGATTCTTTTCAGCAAGGGAAGATCATCATAAAGACATATATCCCGAAGGAACAAAAATTAACAAGAGTGCTTGAATTGGTGCATGCTGATGTATGTGGACCTGTCTCACCACTAGCCATAAATGGGAAAAAGGTACTATATCATTTTCAGTTATGATTATAGTAGAATGCCTTGGGTATTTTTCATTACCCATAAGACATAAGTGTTCAGATTTATCAAGAAGTATATGAGGGAATCAGAAAGGATGGTTGGGCAGAAAGTTGAGAAGTTTCATACTGATAACTGAATAGAATTCACAAATAGTCAAGTTGAAAACTATCTCATGAAACATAGAATAAGGAATCAAGTTTCATCAGTTAGAACTCCCCAACTAAATGGAGTGGTTTAGAGGATAAATCGGATCATCAACAACGTGGCCTGAACGATGCTTATTGAAAAGGACCTACCAGAGAAATTTTGGAAGGAAGCATTTTTTGACATCGGTATATATTTTTAAAAGGTCAGTATTGTGTCCAAATGAAGGGAAGACTCTGTTAGAAATGAGGTACAGAAAGAATCCAACGCTGAAATATTTTCAGATCTTTGGAAGTAAGTGTTTCATACTCAAAAAGGAAAATCACAAGAAGTTTGAGTCATGAGGAGATGAAGGGATATTCCTTGGATACTCAGGGAAAAGCAAAGCATATAAATGCTTCAAAAAAAGGCTGAGAAATTTTTTTAAGGCAATGATGTCACTATAGTTGAAAATGAACAGAATGCTCAACTGCCCAGTGAACAGTTTCTAGATGAAAGTGATGACAAGGTAAGAAACACAGGTGGAGTAGACGTGGCAGAGGCCGACTCGGAAGAAGAGACTAATGATGAACAAGAAAGTGTCAAGTATGTGTCTGCAAGGAAGCCAAAGAGTCGGGCTGAAATTGATAGGCAAGATATCATTGGTGATCAGACAGCTCCAGTTCAGACTCGAAGAATGAAATCATTACAGCAAACATCATTATTATCTTAGGTGGATCCGAAATGATTTTCGGATATAGCTGAATATGAAAATTGGGTTTATGCTATGAATGAAGAGATTGATCAGATTGAGAATAACCAGACGTGAGAGATTGTTTCGAGGCATGCAGATAAAAATGCCAATAGGACTAAATGGTTCTATCGCAACAAGATGAATGAAGATGGTATAATGATTTGGAACAAGTCATGGATAGTGTGCTAGGGATACTACCTGATAGAGGGAATAGATGATGATGAGACATTTGCACCGGTTGCAATGCTGGAGACAACCAGATTATTTTATTCCATATTAGTGAAAAGAATGATCAAAGTGTTCCAGATGGATGTCAAAACTACATTCTTGAATGGATTTCTAGAAGAGGAAGTTGATATTGAGTAGGAAGATAGTTTTCTCATTCATGAGGAAGAGAAAAAAGTTTGCAGGCTGAAGAAGGCGTTGTATGGGATAAAACAAGCACTAACAACATGGTACTCAAGGCTTGATCAGTACTTAAAGAATCTTGGTTTCCAGCCTGGTGGAGTTGATTATAATCTCTATTTTAACAACGACATTAATCAAAGGATGATGGTGTTGGTTTATGTCAATGAAATAGTATTTGGCGGATCAGATGAAGCTCAGTGCAGACAGTTCTCCGAATTCATGAAAATGAGTTTAAAATGTCAATGATTTGAGAGCTAACATTTTTCCTTGGTTTACAGGGGACACAAGTATGTAATGACAATTTCATTTCTTATACCAAATATGCCAAGTAGGTTCTAAGTAGGTTTGGAATGGGTAATTCCAAGGAGATAAAGAATCAGGTTGCTACCCTGATGAAATTATCAAATGATGATGATGGAAAGGCAGTTAATATCATATAATACATGATAATTATTGGATGTTTGATGTACTCGAAAACAAAAAGGCCTAATATTGTTTTCACCACATTCCAAGCAACGATATATTATAGTAATACCGAGGAAAGCCACATGCTTGCAGCGAAATGAATACTTCTATATATCAAAGGCACCATGGATTTCGGTCTGATGTATAATGACAAATCTCAATCAGTGTTATTTGGTTACACAGATGCAGATTGGGCTGGATCAGCAATTGATAGAAAATCAACGTCCAGAGGTGCATTCTATCTTGGTGGATTCTTTATTTCTTGGATAATCAATAAGCAAGATTTCATTTCATTGAGCACTGTAGATTCTATGTATATTTCGGCCACTCAAGCTTGCACACAGTTATTGTGGATGATGAAACAACTTGAAGATATGGGAGTTGATGTGAATTCTCTGATCAGAATCCAATGTGATAACTCAAGTGCCATAAATCTTAGAAAAAATATGGTCCATCACTCAAGGACAAAGCACATTGAGATAAAGTATCATTTTACCAAGGAGAAGGTTGAGTAGGGAATCATGATGTTGGAGTATGTTCCTACATAACTACAGGTTGCAGACATTATAACAAAGGCCTTACCCAAGGAAGAATTTGAAAGGAATCGACTGGCTCTGGGAGTTTAGTCGACTCCCCACACTTTAATGAGTGTGTATGTGGAACCACACCCCTCTCCATGAGGTCTGATGTGTTTTTCCCTAATCTGCTGAAATGCTTTCTCTACTCTATGAAAGACTACAAAGGAATGTTCTTTGGGTTCGTTAACAAAGGGGGAGAAAATAGGGATTGTTCAAGGGTGAGAAAGTGTGTCTATTTGACAAATCATGAATGATATGGGGAGAAGCTGACATGTGGAGCAACGAGATAAGGGGAGCAATGAGAAAGTGGGAGCATATTAAATCTGACGATGCTAGAACTGATCGATCAATGAATAGATATCACCACAGCTGAGAATCGTGATAAAAGTAGATGAGGGGTGTTGGAAGAATATTTCCCAAAATTAGTATCAGTTAAGTGAAAATTGGTTTCATTTTGGTGTCAACAATGGGTGTAAGAGATGAAGTGATTCATTGATGAACTTTTTATTTACTCTTGTTTCTCACACCAAGCATGGCTAATGTGGGCTTAGAGTACCTGTTGAGTAAATCCTTGATCGCTATCAGAATTGCATTTGGGCGAATGGTGGCTGAAGAATTAACGATGTATCCTTCTATGGAAGAGTTTTCAACAAACCCAAAGGGGGATATTATTGGGAAAAATTCCCTAAATGTATCATTGAGGTGATTGTGTTTGTTGACAATGTGGAAAACCATGATGTGATTGTGGACAGAGAAAAACCATGACATACAAACTAGTTGACAAAGGGGATTTCATAGTTTCATGCTGAGTTCAAGAGATGTGGTTACTGATCAACGTTTTTTTCTAGAACTTAGACAAAGGAATGGATGGTCTATATTAGGTACAAAAAGAACAGATACAAGGTGGCACTGTTTTCCAGTGTTTAACAAATTTTTGGTCCTGAAGATAGACAAATGAAGAAAAGTTGTTTTTGGAAAAGGGACTTGCACGCCATGTAATTGATAGATTGAAAACTTGTGCACCATATGATTTTCAAGATCATATCATCAAAATATTGAAAAGGGATATGGGTCGCGCAAGTATTGAGTTGTTTTCACAGGTGACTTGAGCGCCAAGAGAAAGGACTTGTGCGCCGATGCATACGAGGATGGGAAATTTGTGAGCCTATTGTTTTTCAAGGTCAGAAGTTCAAATATGGCAAAGGAAAGAGGTTCGTTCAAGTTTGGAAGTGGGTCGTGCAAGTGACATGCATAAGAAGAGACTTGCCCGCTGAGACTTACGCCTGAGGGTTGACTTGCGTGCCGTCATGCAGGGTGGTCAAATTGCCTATAAATACTGGACCACCCCTCCTTATTTCAGAATGGAGTTCAACTCTTTGAGAAATCAGAGCTCCTGTCGTGCAGGTGTGGAAGTCGCGCAAGTGGTGGTGTGTCACACAAGTGGGACTTCCGTGCAAGATTTGAAGAAGGGTTGTTGTTGTTAGTTGTGCGCCAATATTGATTTGGGCGTAAAGGAAAGTGAGTCGCGCATGTTTGGAGTTACAGAATCGTGTGTCACTCTAGTGTCTAAGGTAGACTTGTATGCCAGTTGTAAATTGCGCTATGATTCCTGCGTTCCAGATTAGACTTGCACGCCATGTAAGGTTGTTTTTCAGCAGTGTTTTTGAGCTGTGTGGAAGCTGGATGTTTGTTCGATACCTTCGGTGCAAAGGGAGATTCATCTACGGGTGCAATCTGGACTTCAACAGATCATATAAATATAGATGAAGATGTATTCCTTCATGCCAATGAAGAAAACTACAGGTCTATAAACTGTGAGTGGGTCCTTTCCAGAGCAGTTAGCAAAGGAAGAGGAAGAAGGTGATCCTCTCCACTACAGTGAGCTAGAGAGAGAGAAACAGGGAGTGACCTTTGGGAAATCTGTGAGCTGACCCTAAACCTTTTAAAGGCAGTGAGCTTGGGATAGAGTGATTGTTCCCGAACCTTTTAATCCATAGATAGTGAAGTTTAGTGGAATTTGGTGTGATCGAAAACCAGCCGTCATATACTCCTTGGATGTATCCCTTAGCGGTGAACCAAGTAACAATTGTTGTGTCAGGTGCCTACTTTACTTTTTGGTTATACTGTGCAATAGGAAAGGGAGAGAAGAGTGTTATTATTAAAAGTGAAACAAGATTAGAATGAGCTTTATTTTTAAATTAGTCATACCATGATTCACCCCCCTCTCAAGGTATTCAACCTTATGGACCTAACAATGCACCCCCACTAGAGTAGCATCAAATGGTGTGTGTTTTTTTCCTAAGCTGCACATCTTTCCCGAACAATGTGCCAACCATTCATAGACACAAATTCCACCAAATGAATTTTAATTTCTCTAAACTTAAACCTTAATATTAATACACAATATAATGATCAAAATAAGTGTCTGAGATTTTCTAAAAATAAGTAACAAGGGGTACATGGAGATAGAGGATACTATTTACAATCTTAATTCTAATAGTGCTAATGGACCTAATTGATTGTATATCTTATTTTTCATGAGTTATTGGGTGCTTATTCATATGGATATTTAAAGTATTTTCACTTCATTATCTCCATTATGTACTATTCCCTATGGGATCAATGACCGGATATTGAAAATGGTTCCAAATATGGAAATCACTTATGAAATAAAATTTATTTGGGACATTACTATTTTCATCAAAATATATAATAGTATTAGTATGAGTGTCACAATGATTCTATATTGTTTCCAAAATAATTTTCTCTTTGAATAATTTTGGTTTTATTAAATGTAGGTTTATTCATGACAACATTGGAATGTCTTATAAATGTGTCGATTTCTTTATAATGACAATCATGGGTGGTAGAATCTCTATCAAGCATGATATTAAGTTATTTACTGATATAATTTATTTTTAAATAACATTAAAAGTGCTACAGGGCTTCGGCATGAATAAAACATTTATTGGTTGTGTGATTTCACTTTTTGTTTTAGCATCCATTCTTTTTCTTAGAAACGGTACTCTAATGGGATATTTTACATTCCATCAAGGGTTCATTCAAGGATATCCTCTCTAATCCAAATTATTCACTATTTCTAATGATTTCCTTAGTTGTCTCATCAATAACATGGTGGTATAAATAAATAATAAGAATATTAATGCCTCCATGGGTGTTAACATTCCTACTGATATTTTCTATATAGAAGACATGGTTATCTTATTTCATGGTAATATGATGGACATTAGGAACCTTAAAGAAATGATTCATCATTATAAAAATGATTCGGGAAAATCCATCAGTTGGTATAAGTCTCTAATCTAATCTATTAAGTAGATTCAACTCTCCAGATATCTAGTATTCAAATGGATATAAGAATAAGAGTGGGGTCTATTCAATTCATTAATATTTGTGTCCTGTTATTTCAGGAAAGGTTGACTGATATTTAATTATTTAATATATCTAATAATTTTAAAAACAAACTTTTCTACTTTGAAGTAAATCATCTCTCAATGGATGGATATATTTCTCATATAAAATAAAGCATTGATAGTAATTCAGTTGACTCCATCATGATATATGCATGGCTCACAAGAATTCTAAAAAAAATGAAATTTTTTGTTAGGAAAATTTTTGGAGTGGAATTAACCTTGGTAAGAAGAGGATTATGATTCCCTGAAAAAAATGGCGTAAATATCTTGGAAACAAAGTCATTATAAAAAATATTAATTTTTTAATCTATCTCTCCTAGATTGTTTTTCATGGAATCTCATCAATAAAAAATTTATTGTATATTGGAGTTCACAGAAGTTGATTCATAGACTGATTGAGGTACCAAATTATTTCCAATAAGGACTGATACTTTTTTTCATGTATTAAAAATTTATTTTCCAACATCAACACCAATGCTGGATAGCTTTCTAGTAGAAATTAATCCCTTTGATTCTGGTTAGATAAATGGGATGGATCCCCTCTTTTTGCTGGTTCACACCTTTTATAGTATTATCAGGTATCAATTAAAAATTTCTATTATAATCCTTCATTTCACTTATTGAATGAAGTCTGATATGTTATTGAAAATATTACCTTTTGTCCAAGTGAGGATGTCATACTTTTTGAAACATTAAAAAATGTCATTTTATCTTGAATAATCTATTACCTGTTCATTTCCAGTAATCCCAAACATGGTGTTGTCTAGATCAAGAGATCCAATAGATGTTGGATACATCCTTCATGCCTCACATTAATATAGAGGATTTCTCCTTCCAACATTAATTTTTTTTTATTGTAAAAAAACACTTTTAATGTAAAAGTGAGAAACCACAAGAGAAAACATTGTTATTTAAAGAAAACATAATCTTATTGTAATTCTAATCCTTAAGGAGTTTCCAAGAGAGACATTTTACCAGTATTTCAAGATGATCATATATAATTAGTTCAAAGATGTGGGTCAGTTGATCCCACACTTGGATAAAACCATTTCGGTTAATTTCTCACACATTAAAGTCTCTAATTATGATTAGGTTATTCTTTTTAATCAAATAAATTTGTTCTATATTGAAGGACACTTAAATAATGATTAAAATTATCTTGTCACCAGATTCTTTTGATGAATTAATCACAAGGGATTTCTCCACTATTACTTATATGGAATGAAGAAGCAGCTCCAATGGTTGTACAACTTGCATGCCTATCTCTTGCAGGACATTCCTATCGGGATCAGCCCCGGATACCACAACTTTGCATGAACAACAGTACCATTACTTTTGGGAGTACCATCCATCACATGGGAATTAAAATTAAAAAGAATATCATGTCATCATTGGTGAAAAAAATATAAGAATAGTCCTTTTGGCCTTCTTTTCTTCCTCGTCATCCACTCCTCCTCCTCAGACTGTATACATCACTACCTTTTAATTCATAATAAATAACTCCTGAAAACTGGCTAGATAAGTCATCCCCATACTCCTACTATTGAACACCCAACTCTAAATTCAATATTTTCACCGAATTCACCTCCTGGGAAGGCCCTTCGTTATCCAGGAACCCAAAATAGTTACTCTGTTTGATAGTTTAATCCACTCTTCTCAGTCATGAAATGTACATTGGAATTGTCTTAACCTTCCGTCCCTCGCATCCAGTGTCATCAGTACCTATACGTATATCATTCACATAAGAGGAAGTCTTATGGCATACACCTTTCTCCACTTGCCTTTGAGTAACCACTCCCCAATTATTACTAGGGGCATGAATTGCAATAGCATCCTTTGTTGCGTCAGGCTCAACATGTCCAAATTGACCTTGCGTAGTAGGTGAGAGAATACCTAAATCATACCTGATTGGATTTAAGACATAAAAATCTAAGGTATTACCCCCTAGAAGAACACGTTAATGATACTTTCCCAAGGATGAAATAGAGCCTTCATCCAAACTATATAGACCTGCAATAACTAGAGCAAAAACATACAGCTTCCCAACAGTAACAGTAGAGGAGAAACTGCCTCCCCCCTCCATTACAGCTGGATTCGTCTATAAGCTAGGAAGAAATAGTCGTGCCTCCAACTGAAGGGTTACAACACAACTTGATGAATTACAAGTATAGACACATGACTAATATGACATATGAGGATAATGAAAATTAGAATGGAGGTGTCTGAGATTAAGGCATTAACTTTAGAAATCAAACCACTTTTCAAAGACAACTGATTATTGGTAACATGATTATTCACCAACCTCAATCCAAACAATTTCCACCAAATTCATTGAAATATCCACTTCCAAATAGATGCAGGGATAAATATGGTGACATATGAATCAAGATCTCTCAACGAAGCATAGGGACCACCCAACGAGGATATCCAGCATCTACAGAATAGTAGTATTTTGAAATTGAAGAGAGAGATACAAGAATATTAAACTAATCATTGTGAGTGTTCTATCACTTTTTCCAGTGGAACTCATAACTCAATCTAAGCAAAAGGAATCAAGATCCCTCCCATGTGTTTGTACCGTTGGACCACTCGGAAGCCAGATCATCAAGGAATTCAATGTGAATATGAAATTGGCAAGAATACAGGATCCCTACAATAATGCGATTCTTTAGGTGATAGACGTTGTCGATGAACCTATTGATGTGGTCAAGGGATGGTCGTCGACATCCAATGGGGTGTCGTGAGACTACCCATTGAGAGAAGAAGCCTTCGAGAACACCTAGAGAGAGAGAGAGATCAGAAGTGAAACAGCACAATTACAGAGGGAAGGGACATTCAAGATAAGGAGGATATAAGGAAAATCTAAGAGGGAGGATGGATTACTGAAAGTGGAGAACACCGGAAGACGGTGGGTGGTGAGCGGGATATCCATCATCACTTCTCGAAGCCACTTGGACCTCTTTATCAATACTTAATATGGAGGATTTATAAAAATAAAACATTTTGGAAAGCTTCTAAAAGAAAATTATTATATATATTTTTTCTAGATGTCGTTTATGTGACCATCATTGGGAAGAACTGTATCATATCATCATTAGGGGTGCTACTAAATCAATGCTATACAGGGTAATCCATGACCCTTTTAAAATTCCATAGCCAAAGCATGAATCACTTAATACTCTGTGACCAAATGACATAGTATCCATCTCTCCACTACTGTATGATTTTTTTTTCAATTTTTTGTCATGGAAGTCATTGATACATTCTGGAATGGTCGTAATAAACTCCAGCAAGACTTTGTGTTGGTGGGAAAAACAGTCATCTAATAAGGTCCTCAAATTTTTTTATGTATCCTCCCTTCCAAATTTGGATCGGAATTAATTTTTATATTGCATCTAAAGGGAATCTTGGACTTTCGGATTGGGATTTAGTTTATCATGATCATAATAAGAAAATTAATTGATGATTTTATGGTTCATGTGGATTGGAAACATCTGCTAAAATCATTATTCTTATAATATTCAATGTTGTGTATATTTAAAAATACAATGTATAGAATAATTTATGGATTGAATGTGATTCTACAAAAATATTGAAAGATATTAAAATGGTACATTTCACCTCTCATGATTTCTTAATACAAGATAGATGGAATGATTGAATTCCCTAAAAGGAATCAATCACAATGTTACTACTTCCTATCATGAGGAGAATCACATTTAGGATTCCTTGGTCAATAAAGAAATTGGAATGAGTCTTACATGGTCAGATGATATTCATTATGATTTTTTATATCTTTGTGGATAATATTATTTTAAAATCACATCATCCAAACTTTTATAATGCCTTTAATTAATTAATAATACATGTTATCTTTCTTCAAGAAACCTCATTAAAAAATTCTGTTAATTGAATCACAAACAACTGTATAATATGCATTTAAATGGAAGAAATATTTTTCATTATTGTGTATAAATGACTATCACATCATGAACCAATATAATTCTATTTCCATCACTGATTCAGATAATATTTTATAATTAGGGATTTAATAAATATATATGATTTTTATAGTATTATGAATCTATAATAGATAAATATTATTTTCATTTCATTTCATTAAGCCACCAAAAATTAAAACAACATTCATTTGCATATACAACTTGTCATCTATATGAATATTATAATTTAATATTCACCAATAATATTTGGGGATAATTCTAAATAAATATATAATAAATATATGTGTTATTAATATCATATCTAAAATTCATGATATGATGTTTTTCTAATCTATTTACATATATTGAGACTATGGAACCAAAACATTATTCAAAAAAAGAAGATGTCATCATATAGAGCGGTGATTTCAATAAAGAAGTATTGAGAAACTTGTAGAAAAATGTTCTGATAAAATCATATATTATATGATATATATGATTAAATTAATGTAATATATTTTTAAATACTATATTTTTTATATATGTTTGTCTAATGCATATGATGAAATATGAGACTTACTGTAAGGGATATCTCTGAACCACGCTTTCTCTTTGGGGTTTGAATATTAATTATATAAATATTTCTCTAATCACTCATTTAAGCTATGGAATACATATGAATTACATATATATTAATCTTATATATATTACAGAATGATTTTCCCTTTATTTGATGGTATAATATTTTCCATAGATTAATTTATCATATTTCATTTTTAAAATCACACCCGATTAAGGGGAGAATTTCAATCATATAATGCCTTTATATGAATCATTTTTAATGATAATATTCAGAAATGAACACCATAATTTGATACATATGATTATTTATTTAAATTTTAAAATAAATAATATTTGATTAATTATTCGTTTTTTATTCATTATGATTTTTGAAAAATTTATTATTTGAGTCATGACTGTTCAACGTATTTCTTTCCAATAGAAATTCTTCTGATTATTCCATAGGATTTATGAAATTTTTATTTCACAATTAATCATTAACATAGTATTTTTTATAAGCCTATCTAGATTGTAATGAATTGGGTAATGTTGTAGTATTATGAAATATTATGTATGGGATTATAGAGTAAACCTAATCCCCGATGGGAAAAATTCTACCATGTGATATTTTAGTAACAGTTAGGCTAATTTTTTCCATGTTTTATGTTACATCCACATTTTTTATATTTCTATGATCTTATGATTCTATGATATTTATATTATTCTCTAATTTGATTAATCATGATCATTATATTTTATGATATGATTTTATACCATTAACGAATATATTATGCTTCCTTTTCACGTTTAATTCCTTACTAGGAATTTTATTTAACCATTTTTTCTATGTATTCCATTGTCTGCCCCATATTATTTTAAAACCTCAATGTGAAGTTTAAAAAATGATTCAATTTCATGTGGGTGTTTTATTTACCTTGTCTTACTAATATATTCAACCTATTTATCCATAAATTATATTTAATGGATAATTATGTTAAAAATATTGTCAAAGTATGTGTATAATTATTAGTTCACTATAATAATTCCCTGATCGTTTAAAATTTTTACATGTTTATTATGATCAAATCCATGATTTTATAAATGAATATTTTAGAATTGTTGATGATACCTAGATTTACAATATCATTTTTTATTATTTTATAAATTTTCTACTTCAACTATTAAATGATATGATACACCCCATGAATAAAAATATAAATCAATATTCTCCATAAATTTATCTTCATCATGGAAATAATTACGGAATGTTTGTTTTATATTCCTTTGAAAATATTAAAATGTTCATTGAAAATAATTGGTAATAAATAATATAATTGTTTCCTACCAAGCTATTGATGAAAAAATATCATCATTATCAATTCCATTAATTTGGGAATTTCCATTAAAAACAAGTCATACCCATTTTAGATTCAATTTTTCTTTCTCCAGGAGTTTGTTCCAAAAAACACATTTGGTTCTAATGAAATTCATATCAGCCTTCCTCCTAGAAATTTACAATCTCTAAATATACAAACATATCCAAAATTATCATTCATTCCATTGAAATCAATCTCATATTTGGGAAGCTAGATAATACATTTTTTAATTAATTATGATTGGAGTGAATTTTTTTATAGAGATAATGACCATCATATGTTCACTAGAGATGATTAGTCACCAATAATTACTTCGTCATACATTCTAGATCTTATTATTTTCATCCATACATCTATTTATATGTAATCATAAACACCATTTTTTATTAAATTGGTTAAATTATTATAACACCCTTCCCTTAGATGAATAACCAAAAAATATTATTTCATGTCCCCATGATTCTATCATATATTGGTTTCTATTTATTGATAAATAAGAAGTTATATTTAAATATTCAAAATTAATTCAATTTTAGACTCATTGAATAACACATCACATACGGAGTCATTAATCCACCTGAATACCAAAAGGTTCTATTGTTGATATAGAACAATTTCAAGACTAGTACATCTATAACATCATAATTTTCCTAGACATGTTATTTTTTATCTATTTACTCCTCTCAACCTCACCATTTTTAATGAGTCATAACCAATGATATATGATTCCTTTTTCAAATTCATTTTTAGTTAATACTCCCATTATATGTTTTTTTTGAATATGGACCTACCCCAAAAGGGAAAGTCATATTATTATGATAAAAGTGAATTTTCAGAGTCTAAAATGATACATTTTTCACAAATTCTTATACAAAGAAGAGAATATTTCAATAGGATCATCATTTATCAAGATCATTTTAGTAGCCTCCACTCCCATTTTTCCAATCCATAATCCAAAAAATTTATTTCACTATATGTTTCGGCAATGATGCAATTCATGGATGAAATAGATTCTGAACAAGTTATCCATCTATTAGCATGCTTCCAGAAGAAATGAAAATGTCAACTATTGATTGCATTCAACATAGTTATAGAATATCACTCAATACAAAAATTGTACCCTCTAATGATTTGAGCCTCTTGTACTGCATTGATGATCTGAAAAATTTCAACATCGAGAGAAGTATTGTTTCCATGAGGACATTAGAGATAGCTCAAAGCCTTGTATGTATGGTCTATAAAGATATCACTATACCTAGTAGGACCTGTATTTACTTTTTAAGCACCATCCATAGTGCATTTAATCAATCCAGGGAAAGGAAAGAACCATAAAATACTACAGTAATGATAGGGGGTGAATGTTATCTGAAATTACTGATAATTTTAGTACAATAAATCAATGCTTATAGTTTTCAAAAAATCCACAATGAATATATTTTCTCCTTTTTATAGAAGAAAGAATTGACACAAGTGAATATTGATGATTAAACTAGATTAATTCATGGCTTAACGTGTTTCATCTGTTACATATTATCTGATATATATCCATATAGTCCATAAGTAGCATGTTTTTCATTTAATGTGAAATATGTGAATAGAACATGAAACTAAGAAATCAAAAAAATAGAACATTAAAGTAACAAGACTTGGAAT
Source organism: Viscum album (assembly GCA_963277665.1). NCBI lineage: Eukaryota > Viridiplantae > Streptophyta > Magnoliopsida > Santalales > Viscaceae > Viscum > Viscum album. The sequence continues at coordinate 1,701,988,355 of OY728138.1, read as the reverse complement.
ACATCATCCATGGATATCCACATGGTTGAGTATGTATCACAACATAAAAAAGAGATCATCATCTTCATCCCGGTGATGACTACACAAAACACACTTCAAGAATGTAATAATTATAACATACTGTGAAAATTTACTAATAGAAATCTTATGATGAAAATTTCTCCATGAATGAATAAAATGAGATGGAAGAACCAAAGGATTGAACAAAATTATTTATCCAATTAATTTAATGGTTTATAATTTATATTTGATAAAAATAATTTTAACAAAATATACGATTAAAAGAGTTATCCCATTTAATAATTCCATCCCCTGTAATAAAAGTGTAATTTTGGATTATATCCTTGATATCAGTAGGAATGATATTAATAGAATGTTCAACCTAATCATTAATTGAAATTTTGATTTCAAAATATATGTCATGGGATGAATTATTATTAGGAAGAGGGTTGCCTGACTGATTATCCTTCCATTAATTAATATAATAATTCATGATAATAATCAAATGAAAGTCAACCATAATTGAAGAGTATGAATTCTTAACAGTCGTCTGAATAAATGATTCCATATAATTGATATTTCGAAATTTTGTTTTATCATGAAATCATTTTCTTAAAAATTAGTACCTTTAGATTCCTTTAATAAGACTCCACATAAGACTCTATTGTAATGAATTATTGATGTTTCTGAATTTTTAATAACTAATACACAACAATCAGTAGGTTTAAAACACTTAATCAATGGTAATGTATCAATTATCTATTAGAGAGTGAATCCAAAACAAAAAAAATTATTAATGATGTTCATACTTTTTATAAGGTAAGCTTCCCATTTGTAAAACATGATGGAGTAAACAAATTTTGAAATAATACTAGATTTTATGGTGACAAATGCAACCAAAAATTGATGAAACATTTTTTTTCATTAGAATAATTGGTTCTTAATTTGACTAAAAAATAAGAGAAATAACTAAAATGAGGGTTACCCCAAAACATTGGAAATAAAAGACATGAAAAAATAATTTTCTATTCTCTAATTAGTAGATTATTTAGGAAATTCATCTTCAAATTTTGAAGAATTGTTTTTATAATTTAAAGTATCTATATATGCTAACTAATATCCAAACGATAAAAATTCCCATAATGAAAAGGGTAATTTCTTAAATTTTTTAAAATATTTTTATATCCTTGGATAAAACGAATAATTTCATATTTAAATGAATTATTAGTAAGAGCATTAATACCACTACCATATCTGATGTACATGACTTTATTCTAATCTACCAATCTAGAAAGTAGTATTCTTAATTAATCATTAGCAATGAAAAAGAGAATGGTTGAAATGGGATATTATTTCCAAACACCGCTTGTACATGTGATGGATCCCTTGGGGAGCCACATATGAAAACTTAAATTTTATTAGAAATTAGAATGGTTTTCAACCCAATTAGAAAAAACATCCATAAAACCGATCTTAGTTAAAAAATCACAAATCAAACCCCAATAAAGAGTGTTAAATGATTTTTTGACATCTATTTGATAGAAATATTGTTTCCTATAGTAGGATTCCTTATGACATTAACACATTTAGAATATGTTACAAGAACATATTGAATATATCTATTTTGATCATACCCAATTGATTTGAAGAATCATTTTTTGAAAAAATTATCAATCCTTTTGGAACTAATTTTTCCAATAAATTTTTAAAATTTTTAACAATATAAATATGTCTAATGATGTGTATTTCATATTCATTACCAATTTTAGGTAGGAATTCTATGAATTGAGCATTATTCCCCTATGTAAGATGAATGGCTCTAAAAAATTGAATAACTAATTTGCATACATAAATGTGTATAATGTCCCAAATTGTCTTAAAAATGATTTTGTTAAACCATCAGGTCTAGTAGGGAATCCATAGTCTAGACTAAAAAAATCGTCCCTTTAATTTAAAAATTTATGTGAATGGAAGAGGTGAAAGTGTTATACTCTTGGGTTAAAAGTTTTGAATAATGTTTTCCAGAGTCGCATTGGATGTATTAGATGCACTAAAAAGTCTCATGTAATATGAAAGAACAAGTGAAGAAAGGTTGATTAAATTTTCAATTAAGTTCCAATTTTTAGAAAGAATGTCCATTGGTCTGTTAATTTTTTATACCCTTTAAAGAGTGGAAATGAAATTTATATTTATGTATCCACCCTTTAGACATCTAACAATAGAATCTTACATCTAAATGATCACTTTTATATTATATAACATATTATGATCATAAGTAATATGTTTTCCTATTTATTTCTAGAATGAAATAGTTCTCTATTGTCGTCCTCTTGGATTAATGGATATAATGATTCAATATATTAGAATTTCTCATCTACATTACTAAATAAATTCATATTCCTTCATTTAAATTTTTCATAAGGATTATAAAGTTTAAAATATAGCAATTGTATCATATTTATAGTTAAAAGACATCCATGTATCAGAAATTTGTTGTTTACATTCAAGGAATTTTATACAAGAATTATTATATAACAAGGGAAAAGGATTTCTTTCTATTTTAGAGATATACTTATCCAAAATAGGATGGTGATCAAAGATAAATTTTTTAAGGGTGAAGAAAGAAATATAGTACCGGGCATTGAGGGAATCATATATAATAAAATATTTATCCATGTTGATGAAAACATGATTGTGAATTTGACTTCTATATAAAGTAAATTTTTTTCTCACAAGGGTGATTTTATAGAGAAATTTGGTCTCCATACATGATTTTAATTCTCTGGTTTAGATAGGATAAGATCATATTCCATGTTTTTATCATAATTTTGAATGGAATCAAAATCCCCCATGAGAATCCAGGGGATATTTACAATGATTCTGTTAAAAAAATGGATTCCCTATGTTTTATTCTATATTGATTTCCATTACAATCATAAATTTTTGAAAAACAATTTAGGATTCCATCATAATATAAATTTAAAATAATCATCTATTCTGAAGTGATAATGCAAAATATTTATTTTCTTATATGAAGATCATGAACCCATATATTCTTTGTATAATTTATTGTATAGATTTTTCCCAGCTAACTCATTATCTAATTTATCATAACATACAAGAATGTCTAATGAGATATTTTTTGAATTTGAATGTCATTAAATATTTGGTTTATGTTTATTGATAAAAATGTGAATATCTATAAGTTTCTTAAAATTGGATATCCCTATAAAATTCAAAAAAGGAATTTTAATTTTTAACAGTGTTTGTGTGGAAGTTGTGGGTTCCCTAGACCCAACTATTTAGTGATTTTGATTACCATATCATGTATACAGTTAGCTCTGGATGATGTCATATTTCCATAATAGTGTAGACTTTTCTATGTTTAATATTGAAATTCAAATTTCCAAAGATTAATTTTCTTATTGAAAGACTGTAGTAGATCCCAAGATTTAATAAGAACTTAGATATACTATTACATTAATCATAAATATATGTTCTATGGTCTTGATACGTATTACAAATTGGAAACATCAGATGTTTGAATATCATGTGTTGGTGGATCATAAGAATTGATACATCTTCTTAGGAAGTTCAGACATGGTGATCTCTAGAAGAGAGATCATGAGGACATATCTGCTAATAGGAACACCACATGTTTTGATTTTAATTGGATGTTCCGATCTATGATCATGTTTGATGGTCTCTTGACTTTATATCATTACCAATGTTTTTCATTTCATTGAATACATTAATGCAAAATGAAAACCATGGCAATGTAGTCGTGGAGAGGTAGATTTTGTTGGGTGCGTCATTGGTGTCAAGGAAATGGTTGATTGGTCAAGAAATGATTTTTCACATCCAGGTTATGGAAGTAATATATCACATGCCAATTTTATATGTATGCAAGTAACTTTATAAGACCATAGCCATGGTATTCAAGGGTAAATCAATCCAGTTAAATAAAAAACAACAAATATAGAAAAGGGCGATGACAAGGGAGTGTGTCATGATTTATGAGATATTAAAGACAACGATATTAAATTAAACATTGTGTGTTACTAGGTTGGCTATCGTTGATGTGAAAATCCTTATATTGTTAGGGGCCATGGTGGGTTGCTACATCCTACTATTTTTTTGTGAATACTATTCACTGCTGTTGATATTAGTGCCTAGAGGGTCCCACCCAATAGAATATTCCAGAATATTCCATATTTAGTTGATTATGATTTTTAATCATGGTGGGCCACACACTATGTTATGGGATTTATTAAAGGATAAGTAGTCACTGATGCCATAAATAAATTCATATTATTTTATTTTATAATAATGATCATTGAATTTATTTTTTAATTGTATTTACTTGTTTTAAGTAAATACAATCAAAATATTAATTGACAGATATTAAATAATTCACGGTTCAATTAATATTTATGTGAGTGATGATTTGATTTAATGGCTTAATTATTATCATGTAATATATTTTAATATATTACAAGTGAGTGATAATAATGTTTTTGAATCAGATAATTAGTCCTAAAATATTTTTGATAGTGATTAATGTATTCAGGGGCCAGGTTTGAATTTATAGGTAATTAAATGGAACTATAAATATAACAAGAGAAGATATTGACAAACACTATTCGTGGTTATTCTCTCCCATGTATTCTCTCCCAAGATCAAGAGAGAGGGTATCTTGATCCAAGGAGCATGTATAAAGCACTCCCTAATGCATTGATTGCGAAGTGATGCGGTGATTGTTAGAGCATCTAAGGCGTCATCGTAATTCCTTGCTAGCACACATATTACAAAAAATGGTGCTCTTGTAGATTTCTTTATGCACGTGTGGGCGATATAGAAGAGTTCTATGTCAGATTCATTTAGCACTAATTGACAATGAATAGAAGACATTTTCCATGACATAGGGATTAATCTAGGTATTTTACGATGTATTTCTGGGCATAAAATTCTTCACCTGTGGTCCTCGGCTAAGACCAGGCTGCTGTTCACTGTTGTCAACAATTTTACATCAATCGTCGATAGAATTGTTTTTAAAACCCACCTGTTTTGGGATTTCGATGCATTCCCAGTTCCAAAAAGTGTTATCAGAGGGACACATGATGATTTTATGTCCAATGAAATAATTAAATTTTCATTAACATATAAAAAGAGCGTCGATACAGTCCAAACTCCAAAAACAGAATAAGAATCAAACAATAGATGGCCAGTCTACAGCCATATGAGGTTTTTGAATTCAGATTTGAGATTGTTCTTCAGTGGTGTTTCTTATTTTGACTGGAAATCCAGTGGCCAAAATAGTCACTAGAAAATCAATTAGGAATTGATATTAATTTATTAAAATTAATTGTATAATAATAATAATAAAATTATTTGGTTTTATTATAATAATAATATTAATTTAAAAAATATTATTATTTTTATTAATTTCCAAATCTTGAATAGGCTTTAGAAATATTAAAATGGGTGGGAAAGACTTATAGAGAAAGTGTTGGTAAGAAAAGACATATACTTTTAGTATTGCACACAAATAAAGGGGGTAGCATTTTTTAACAATCCAAAACGAAAAACAAAAAAAATCTAGAAGAAATTATGGGGGGAACCCCTATAGAAGACCAAAAAAACGTTATAGGGTTTCAGAGGCCAAATGTCCCCCATCGGTCTCCTCCCTCCCCGCATTGCATGGTGCACTAGACATCACCAATGGCGTTGATGACTGCCCCTAACTTTCTATCCTTCGCACACAGTTCCACACCAGGCTAGAAAATAGGAAGCACGAGCACCAAGACTAGACCTGGCCCCATCCACACCCAAAGAGACTCCCTGGGCCATGTCGGCGCTGGTCGACTACCTCCTTCCTGCTCTAGCAACTGATGGCATGCTTGCCTCATCGAACTGAGAGCCACTATTCAAGTCTCGTACATCCCTCTTGTCGTGGTGCAACAACCGCATGGAGCCCTCCTACTCTCTCTACGCCGACCTACCACTAGACCGACCCCGTCCCGACCAGCTGCCTTAGGAGGCCCCCATCTCCTAGCCATCCCGCCTCTTCCGGGTGGTTCTCTGCTCAGACCACCTTTTTCAGTGATCCTCCCCATGTCATAATCCATTTCCTCTATCCTTAAGTACACCACCTGGTATCTCTTATGCTGGCATCCCTTCACCTGTCGGCGAGATCCCCCCCCCACCCACCATAACCCTCGTTCTACCATAACCCTCTTTAGTGACCTCTTGCACTGGCAGTTTCCGTCCAGGTGCATCCACCGTGTAACAACGACAAACAAACCGAATCCTCTTAAGTGAACCTCTTGCTACTGCCAGATCAAGCTGGAGACCCAATGACCCACACATCCAGTTTGGCTTCTCATCAACAAAAGCACACCATTCCGCCCAGTGGTTCAGGTGGGTCGCCCCTACCCAAAATGGGATTGCGCAGACCAGACCAGCCTAGAGGCCCCTACACATGGAATTTACTGCCTGGATTGGGCCTGCGCAGGTTCGACATGACCCGCACAGGCCCAGTCTGACGTTTTAGGGGCATGTGTGATTTAATTTAACCAAAAATTAATTAAAATAATTTCTTTAATTTCTTTAGAGAATTAAATTAATTAAATGTTAATTTTTTGTTATTAAAAATTTAGTAGCGTAATTAATTTAATTTTGGTTTTAATTAAATTAATTAAATAATTTAATTATTAGTTTTGATATTAAATTAATTAATTGTGATCGAATAATGCTTAATTGAATTAGAAACAAGAGTAATGTTTTTAATTTTTTTAAATGCCCTCCAAATTTATTTAATGAAAGTTTAATTTTATTCGGTATTTATTTAATATACACATGATTAATGCATATATTGCTGATCATGATCTGGACACTAACCATTGCATGTCTGGTAGTTATTTTTTTATATTATTCTATTTAATTATTAATTTATTGCAATAGGTTTGTTATAAATAGTGTAATTAAATAAAAGGCTATATGCGTGCCATATCATGTTTTGTTATATGTATAAGGGCATTCCTACCCATTCTTAGAGTTTATATTTATACCCTAAGAATCCCTCGCATGAGTATGAGTATAGTTTTATAAAGACGACATGATTAATGATGCACTTCACACCAACTAACGGAAACTCACCAAACAAGAGTTCGATTAGATGACCAGATGTTTCTATTAAAGTTGTATGCCATGCGATTAAAGGTACTTACCACTAGGGTTTCAGTTGTTCTATTCTTCACTAAATGGATCACCCATTAGTATCAGCTCACGATCTAGTTTTTCATTTTATTTCTACACGGTCTATTATTTTGAGTATGTGTAGTTAGAACACGATCACAACGAATAATAATAGACAAGCATGCAAGATAAAATGATCATGTGACGCATTATATTTTTCTATTTCATTCATAGTATGTTGTGAATGCGATAACATAGTATGTGTTTATAAAAAATATAAAATTATTTCATTCTTCACATTAATAATAATAAAAGCCTCTAATCTATATTAATTCATAACCGCCTTCGGTCATTTAAATTTGGACCAAACCGGCTGTTTGAGATATCGGTCATGCCAATGCTAAAGGTGCCTCTTACTATAGGGGAATCCTTATATGAATGATGTCTGTAATTAACTAATTTTTTTGAAAATAAATTTTCATATCTATCTTGTTGATATTTTTGACGCAAGTGTTGAGAAAATCATGTTTTTATTTTAGAAGCTGGGACTCCACTCAACAATTCAAGGAACCACTAGTTAAAGCAGTCAGCCAGCCAAAATCCTACCTCAAACCCTCGAAGTAGTACAATAGACATAACTTATAGACTATGTGTGGTGGTTTCGAGATCCTTTCCACTAGAATAAGCTTATGAAATAATATTCTGATTATAGAACTGTGGGTTCCTATAATTTGATAAAATACTGGGAGACATTAACTGAATTAAAAAATTAATCAAATTTTCAAAACTGTTAATCCATAAAAATTATTTAATCAGCTCAAGATTACTTCTGTAAAAATGGAATGTTAAACCAAAAGGTTTAAAACTACAATAATATATTGGTCAAATTAAAATTCCACACTAAGAAAAGTATCCATGAATAATACATGTTTGTGCACATAGTACTATGATATAGGAGACTCAAGGTACCAGTGTCCCCAACACTCTTAAACTACCACATGAAGTGAAGGTGAAAATTTTAAAAGGAGATTAATGTATATAGAATATGATAATTAGGTAATTATTTTTTCATCAACATTCAGTGTCAGTTGTGGATGCTTCACCAGGACATAGATGATATATCATGAAGTATCATTTCCTGGATTTTTGCAATGAGAAAGAGAAGCAATGATTGATTAAGGAGATGGTTAAACGAGAATGTGTAAATTTAAAGATTGATCCTGATATTTAAATTGATCTCTTTCTCATACCATTTTCACCGCATTAATGAAGTTTCTTTTTAAGTCATAAAACAAAAAAATATTGAGTAAATGATTCAATACCAATTAAGGTAAGGTTCTCTATGTAATAAGAATAAAAGTCGGTGAAGTTTTAAATATTGTGGTGAATAAATTTAATGAAAATGTTAAATTATCAAAGGAATTTAATGAAAATGACACATTCACAACATCTTCAATTAATGAGCTATTAAAAAAGTTTGTTTTAATGCATATTATGATTTAATATTATGGAATTTTAAAGGAAATAAAATAATTTAGAGAAGAAAGTTCTTGTTTCTACATCAGGCATATTCATCAATGTAATGTTTATTTTTTAGTACATGGGTATTCAATACAATATTCTGGGGAAAAATGTGTATTCTAATACAATATCCATGTTATTATAGAAATATTACAAGATGTTAGGTGTATTCTCCATGGGGATGTGAAAGGGTGATACCAAGGCCAGTGGTGAGAACTCCACAACATCGTTAATTTCCATGTAAAATATTTGTGTTCAACTATTTTTGAGTATAACCACAAAACATAATCTCATGTGTTATTGGATGCAAGGACACATTCTTTCAGGATATGGAATGAATGGTGTTTTGGGTCTTTCAAACTCAATCAGTAGTTCAGTAATACATAAATATTTTGGCAATTGGGGATGAATATAAATGTAAGAATAATACCTAGATATGACAGGACAATTATTTATCACATAATACTAAATGTAGTACTCATGAATATACCAAGTATGGTATTTAGTCTAGGAACAACTTAATACATTTGGTATTATCATTGTCTTTAGTTTTGACAAAATAACCTTTTGAAATAAAGGTACATCACCAAGGTTATAGAAATATTTCTACAAGTAAGCATGAAGTATTACAAGTATAAGATAGAGGTATATATACTTCATAAGATTCCTTTATCTAATTAAATAATAAAAATCTGTATTTTATGTATGGTCAGGAGATATAAGTTGCTTCCGATTGGGATACCAATGAAGATCTCATCCAAAAATTCATCAGTCATGATAACGTAACATGGAGTAATTCCTAAATGCACATTACCTTATCGACATTATGAAATTTATGTTAATGATGAGGATTTTTGATAAATTATTATATATCAACATTGATCAGAAAAAATGTAGCACAATGTGATTTAAAATTTTATATTTTATACATCAAATATTTGATTTCAATAGTATCAATGTTGTAACTTTCCAAAACTTCCATGAAATGATTTGAAAATAACAGTAATTTCTCACAACTATATTCTAAATATAATGAAAATTGATATCATACATGTGTTAGTGTGATGTCAATTCATTATGTCATATGGACATGTGTTTGGATGCAAAAAGTTTGTTTGGACCTAAATAAACATGCATCAAGGTAGCCACATTGTGCATTTAGTTTAATAATCCTAATGGTTTCTTAGGATATTACATAAATCCCAAAAATATAAAAGTTTTAGTCATGTTATAGACTAAACTTCTATATAAGGGTGTACATATCTATTTGAGATAGTGGGAGCTATATTGATTTCATTTTAGTCAATGCTCAAAAGGTAAAAATAGATTGCATATAAACTAGTTCCACAAGTTCATGTGGAACAATGTATATTCCAGAGACATATACTACGTAGGAATGATAAAACCATGTTGATGGTTTTTATATTCACCATAGTCGTTGATCTATTATTCATTGTGAATAATATTTCCTATAATTTAACGGTATATGGAAACTATCTAAAATTGACAAGACTAACTAAAATTTAAGAAATTCATTCCATGTATCAATGTGAAAAGGGAATTATTCTTTGTAATATTATGGTGGTTATTCAAGTGAGTTGATACATAGGTGGTACAAGCGTAGTACCAATAAGGTTCGAATGGATTTCACAAGTCATTATACATAAATCTGTAATAATTTTACATATCATAGATAAAATATATGATCAAATTTTTTAGGATTAGCTGTCATGACCACTAATAATGGATGGTGTTTATACGATGCAACCATAGAGGTATAGTGATGTAACCAAATCCAAATAAGGCTTTCAAGTTACTGAAATTCAGTTTAGAAAAAAGTATGCAACATGATCATAGAATTTAAATTTTCAAATAATAATTACAATGTGTCTACCAGAGGTTAGTGGAGGCACCAATGTTTTCCAAGAAGAAGAATTTTCAGAAATAGATGGAAAATAGACATTTCTCTCATAGTTACATAAGACCAAAATGAAACTTATTCTCTAGTTATTGACCTAAAGTAGAAACCTATTTTCTAAGCAATAGGATCTATTGAGGAAGATATACAGGTTTCTTGGTCCTATTCAATTGTACATAGAGTGAACTTGTATTAAAAAATACAAGTTGGAACAATTCAAGGGATGAATTTTTTCCAATTTCATAGGTCATAATATCCTCAAGTTGACATCTTTGAGACATACAAAGAGAAACATGGTGAGTTGAAATCCATACGTCGAAGCGATGGATCAATAACACATGACATAATATGAATAGAAAATTGATATTTCCAAGAAATACATTATAGAAAGAAAATATTAGTTATATCCAGGAGAACTGTAAAGGATGAAGTCAGAACTATCTAATTATACATCAGAAAAAACAAAAGATATATACCTTGTAAGTGGAGAAGATACTATTGTTAGTGGATACAAAATAGTATTCTTATGATCCATGTGATCTACTATAAAAGTTGGGATTAATACGATCAGTGATTGAAGCTACAATAAGCCAGTGGTAGCCACAACTAAAATTATCAAGTACATTGCAGCTTCTAAGGCAGCTAAGAAGCAGCCAAACACAATTATTTTTTCGAGATCATGGAATATCAAATGGTGAGAAATGTATATTCATAATGTGAATTATGATATTCTTACTAGTCAAGATCTCAATTTATGACAGTGTACAAGGGGGATGTACTTTCAATACGATCTCTTGAGAATATTTACTCAAGGATTTGAGGTTTCTACAGTTGAATTACCAAGTAGTGGAACAGTGGTGGACCTAGTAGCTAAATTTGTTACTCAGCAGAAACAATATTTTCATCATGTGAGTAGCTAACAAGTTTGGATAGAAAGTTTGTTCAAGTGCAAGTAGTAGTGTTGAAATAGTGGGTTTCCTATACCCAACTATTCAGTTCTTTTGATTACTATATTATGAATAAATATAGCTATGAATGATTTCATCCTCCTATTATAGTGTGTACTTTTCTGCATCCAGTGTTCAAACGGTAATGTCCAACAATTAATTATTGTATCGAATGGTTATAAAAGATTCCAGTCTATAATACGAACCTTGAGATACGATGACATTAATCATGAATATATGTTAGTTGGACTAGATACATCTTACAGATTGGACATAGTAGATGTTTGACTATCGGGTTTTAGTGTCTCTTATGAATTAAGACTTCTTCTTGTGAAGTTCACACTTGGTGATCCCTGTAGAGAGATCTTGAGGAATGACCAACCAATAAGAAAACCACATGTTTCGGGTGAAATTGGATGTTCTTATCTATGATCATGTGTAATGGTATCCAAACTTGATATGATTACCAATGCATGTCATTTGATTACGTACGTTTTTAAGCCGAAAACAATGGTAATGAAGTCGTGGAGAGGTAGTTTGTGTAGGGTGCGTCATTGGTGGCATGAAATTAGTTGAATGGTAAAGAAAATATTTTTTTCTTCTGGGTTTTTGATGTAATATATCTCAGTCTACGTAGATATGTATGATAGTACCTTTATAATACCATGGCCATGGAAGTCAAGGGTAAATATGTGCAGTTAAATCAACAAACAATAAAGCCAGATAAGGGCGGTGACACGTGAGTGATTCCTGCTTTATGATATATTACAAACAAATATATTGTATTACACAGTGTGTGTTCTTAGGTTGGTTTTAACTACTGTGATAATTATTTTATATTCAAGGTCCATGATGTATTTCTAGATACTTCTCTATGTCTGTGAATACTATTCACTAATGCTGAGATAATGGACTAGAGGGTCACAAACAATAGCGTATTTCAAGATTCTTCCATATTCAATTGAATAAGAGTTTTGGACATGGTGGGACGCATGACTAGGGTCTGGGATTTTTCAAAGGATAAACAACCACCAATTCAACAAGTAAATTCATATTATTCTAGTTTAAAACAATCATCATTGAATTTATTTATTAGTTGTTTTTTCATGTTTTATGTAAATACATGTATAATATTAATTATAGAATGTTAAATTATTTGTGGTTCAATTAATATTTATGGATGAAATGAGCCAAGTTAATGACTTAATTATTAAAATGTAATATAATTTAACATATTATAAGTGAGTGATATTAATATTTATGACTCAGATAAGAATTCCTAAAATATTGTTGATAGTGTATTAAGTATTCTAGGGTTGGGTTGGAAATTATTGGGTAATTAAATGAAAATATAAATATAAGAAGGGAGGAGATTGAAAAATGGTATTCATGGAGATTATATCTCTTATCTTCTCTCCCAAGATATAGAGATAGAGGCTATATATCCATGGAGCATGGATCGAGAAATCACTGAGGCATTGCTTGAAAAGTGATGCGGTGATCGTTGCAGCATCGAAGGCATCATCGCAATTCTGCGCTAGTACCCAAAATATGACAAATTGCGCTCTTTTGGATTTTATGAAGCATGTGTGGATGATCTAGAAGTGTTCTATGTCAGATTATTGGAGTAGTGATCACAAAAAATGAGTAGATTTCATTCGCAATATCGAAATTAAACAAGTTATTTTACAATTTATTTATTTTTACTTTAAATCCTTCACGTGTAGTCCACAACTAAGAACAGGATTCTGTTCAATGACATCGACAATTTTACGTCGATTTCCAGTGGGAAATTATTTAAACCCCCACCCCCCTATTTGGGGCTTCCGTTTCACTCCTGGTTCCAAATGTTTAGAGATAGGACATCGTTGTTTTTCTCACCAGGTGTTTTGTTTCTTGTTGAATGTCCTATAATAATAGAATTATTATCATCCATGATTGTTTTTTATTATTCTCTAGTTGGAGAGTTTTCAGGATTTGAAAATGGAAATTTTATATTAGATGAAATATCAAATTCCATTTTATTTGTTACAGGTTTAAAAAAGGCCTCTTCATTGAGTAGATATGATGATTTATCTTTAAAATCAAAAGGAAGATCATTATTTTTTATATTTATTTTTTGTTCCCCTATAATATAATAATGAAGATCTATGGAGGGTTATATTAAATAACTCAGAGTGTAAGATGAATCAAAATGTGTAGAATCAAAATAATAAGACACAACATGAATTTATTTTACAGTGTTCATTACTTTCATATAAATATCAATGGAAGTTGTTTTATGAAAATTTTATCTCGGTGAATCCTCATTGAATGTAATTGTAAATTATAATAAAGTTGAAGTAGAATCAGAACAATGCTACTATTTCTTATAAGAATTTGAATCCTTATAGAAAATATATTTTTAACTCTTTGTATGTGAAATATTAACATTAATATATGATTCAATATTGTCCATAAAAGAGATACCAGACAAAGTGAGGTCAATTTTTTAATCAATTAAATATATTGGAGGAAAATTATTGGAAATAAAAGGTAGTTTTTTTGCTTTATTAGAATCATAAGGATTTAAAGGGATGTGTTTAATGCGGTTGAGAGGAAGGGGCATCAAGATAATCATAGAAAAAATAAGAATTTATCATGAACTAACGTAAAATTGTTGATAACCTCTATATATATATATCTATGAAATAGTCTTGTCAACATTGATTCGTGCTAATTTAGTGTCCATAATTTCACTAGATGAACCTAAACAATCTAAAATGTTTTCTTCATATATAATAGAGTTCCAACTTTTTACTTCTATTTCATTCATATAAAATGTAGCTGTTTGTTTTTTAACCCATTTTCTGGTCCAATTTTATTTGGGGATTTATCTTTTCCCGATAATGATATGTAATTTCTTTTCCTCTACAAACATAATTCCATTCATCTAGATTAACAACATGATAAAATTAATTTTTAATATTCAAAAAATTAGAGATATCATGTCCTACAATCCTAAACTAATAAAATATTGGTGGAATAAATTCGTATTCTATTTCAACAACAATTTTAATATAATTAGTAATGAAAAGAATCACATCAGGTTTTTTAACATTAAGATCAGATTTAATAAGAATTCATAACCATTTATCTATTCATCATGCAGTGTTAAATCTGTATAGGAATTACAATACAAGTCTCTATGTAATTTATGATTTTTGGGTCCCAAAAAACCAATTTATGCCATGAATATGAATAAAACTTTTCCCAGTGGAATTACTTAGAGAGAGGTGGTTAATGTCAATGTCATATTTTGTGATCCATGGAACAATAGGCTTTAGAAGAACATTTCCATTCTTCAAAACAGCATCAAGATCATCTTTTTTTCTAGATAAAATATTAAAGAACCCCCATAGATCAGAACCAAATTCTAATGTTTTCCTCCCCAAAAACATGATAAACTTATTTTTAGATTATCCTAGGAAGATGATATTTCTCCTATGAAAAACATAATTCATCTAAAAAGAAAAAATATTAAGAGTTTCGTTCTTTAATGAATAAATTTTAGATCTTTCACCACTATATATCCATAATCATCGCATTTCTTGACGTCAGAAGGCCTATGGGGACTACTAGGATTAGAATCATATCCTCAATGAGACTCTACAAATGAATTTCATTTAATCATATTGGTTTAATAGAAGCATTTAGGTTTATTTTTTTTCATTAGGGTGAAACATAAAATCATTAGATACTAAATATACATGATTGAAATATTTTTCTCATTCTGGGTGAAAGGAGTCCAAGAATCAAAGAGAAATTAGATTGAATAATTCTTATTATTCATAAGTAAGATAATATATTTTCCTTTCCTCAAGGAAGTGAGGACCATCCTTATCATAATAAATTTCAGATCCCAAAGTCTTTAATAATATGTTTTCCCCATAACACTGATTTTGACTATAGCAGACCACTATCTACACCACCACATTTTAGGGTTGATTCATTCTCTAAATCATGATTTGAGGTAGCACTGTGTTTTTTAAGAAATAATATCTTTCACTCGAAGTTGATCTTTTATCGATTATTAATGATGAATAGGTCCACTGATGTCCAGATGACTGAATTTTCCACTATCATCGAGGCCATCTCTGGAAAGATTAAGCCCCGTGAACCAAGATCACTTCTTTTGTCCCTACCATTATCCAATTATAGTGCTCTATTTACAATTCCTCCATATCCTGCATTTATTTTTTGATAAACACCATTTCATTATTTTTTCATAATTTCAAAAAAATACAATCATATTCTCTACCAGAATATAATAACATATAATGAAAATGAAAAAAATACATCATGAGGTTTTTCACTATAAATTGTATAATCCTATTGAAATAGTTATAGTATCACACATAATACCTCCTTCCATCAATAAATCTTACTCAAATCAACCCACAAATATCTAATAGAACAATTCGTTGCAAAAAAAAATCTAATTATTATCATTAAAATTATAAGAGTTTTTAATGATCTTAACATTTTGAATAAATAAAAATCTATGGGTATGATCTCATGTAGTAACATTGATATGACATCCTATATAATATTTCAACTATTACTCAAAACAATTTTGGCTCAAGTGAAAATTAGTTTTATTTAAAATATTATTCTCACCTTCATAGATATACTGAAATTGGTTTCTACTACAATAACTATGTATAGATTCTGTGTGATATGTATTCCATACATCATAATTACACCATCATTCACATTATAGATAAAACATTCTAAGTTATGTTTAATACATTCCATGAATCAACAATTTTTCTACAATATTGTAAATGATTTCCATGGAAATCAACTGAAATGAAATTCATATGGCTTATGTCATTACATTCATGATTGGTTTCCCCTGAAAAAATTATTTGTATGCCCACTCTATATTATTGGTGACTCATTTAACCAGTATGTAGTTTTTATTTTATTAAAAAGGATAATAATTTATAAGATACAATAAATATAATCTAAATAGTTTTGTAGTCACGGGAGAGTATAGTGATACATGAATAGTATATTATATTATAATCATAAAATATATTAGATAAATACAAAACATGATTGATTATACTTTCCTAACCTTATGTCACAGACAGAAATATACATGGATTACATGGTAACTAGGTAATTAATGCAAATGGGTAGGCTTATACACTGAGTATGGGGTAGTGTATAGTAGAATATATAAAGAAATAAACAAGGTATACATACTATGGAAATAATAATTAAATGAATATTTTCATATATACGATAACATGAGTGTAATATATATTTTTAAAACTTGATAATGGAAGTTAACAACTGCATAGATGAAAATAACAAATCCCATTGTGATGGAATGCATAATAGCAAATACCATAACACTGCAATCAAGTCATTGACCTATTTGGAATATATAATTAAGCATCAATAAAACAAACACCCAAGATAATTTTCCTCATGAGAACTATAAATGAATCAAGGGGTATGAAAATTTACATATTCCCCCTTAACATTATAAATTTAATGAATCCATATTATGTTCAATTTGGATAGTCTATAAATTAAAAAACATAGGTTTCAAAATAATCTCATATAAGAATGAGGAAAAGTAATCTAAGTTATTTTTATAGAAATAATAGATAGATTTATTCTCCATAATTACACAGTCAACGAAATAATTTTTTTCCTGTTAAATTTCTATAAATACAATTAGAAACTATTGGATATTCACAATTAAATGAATTGTTTCCTTATTTAAGGTATTATAAAGGAGAAATAATGGTTCATATACTCATCATTTAAAGATAAAAATAATATGTAGTCATTGGATATAATATTTTTCAATTTTTAGAGACCAAGATGGTTAATAACAACCCGAATAAATATTATAAATTTGTGTCTCGCGTATTTTATAATCATTATAGGTTAGATATTCCTTATGTTGACGCTTTTATATTGGCATGATTTGATAAAAAGATAAACATATTCCTAGATAATGTTTAATCTAATTGGGATTTTATACAGGATCTATTAGATACATATCTATAATAATTTGTTAGAAAATGTCCACATATTATAAATAATCCATATAAAATAAAAGATATTAATGGAATACATATATTTTTGGTTAAATGATTTTTCAGATACATAAGTAATATAGAATTATAACAAATTATGAATAAGGTATAATTATATGATTTAATATTATCGTTTTGAACTTACAGAAGTATTTGTATAATAATAGATAATTCACACATATGATAAGGAACAATAAGGAATAAAAATCGATTAAAAAAAGAAAATTCAATATTAAAGATTCATAACCATAAAATTAGTATAATAGAGGATTAGGTAAAAGGTATAATGAGAGGAAATTATTAATATATAATTGATTATTTATCATAGTAATTATAATGACTTGGTATTATATTAATGATAGAATACAAATTAGGTTTTTTAAAAATATTATAACAAAAGAAACTAAATCGGAAATAAGGGGAGTGTATTATGAACCACATTATTTATAATTGGCTTCATATATCATTATATATAGCAACATAGACCCTTATAATCCCATTTGGATGAATAATATAAGGTATATATGGAGTTGAAATGAGGTTATGGTTTTTGAGGGAGCATGAATTGGGGGATGGGTGGGCATTTATTGGTGTCAAAATTGAATTTACATTATTATAATATATTATTAAAGTAAATTAAAATATTTCTGTCAAGAAATTTAATTATATTAATTATGGAATAAGATTTATATAATAATGGATTCATACTAAATAACATATATTCTTACCATGTTTTATTATTTTCCTATAAATTTAACTACCCCAAAAAATTAAGAATGAATAATTATTCGATAATTTCACCAACATGATTCTAAATTTTAAAGACACTGTCTATTTAGTTTTTTAATAAAATAAATAAAATTATTTAAAAATTATTTTTTCTATTTAAAAAATTGGTGTTAGTGAGATTAATTTTAAAAAAACTTTTTAAATAAATTTAGTTTTAATTCAAAAATACATATCTATTATTTAATTATTATTTATTGAAATATATATATATATATATATATATATTAAATATTGATTATACTATTACAAAATTATGTTACATATTATACTAGACACATAAATTTCACATATAATATTCTAATAACTTTTACAACTGTCATGTTACTAATCCAACAATCTAATTTCTAATATTAATTTTCCATCTATCCTATTTAAATACCAATTAAATCACAACCTTCTTACCACTAAACAATGAATGTAGTTTTTGAAATACAAATTCATTATTATATTGTTTATATATAATATAAATTTATCTTTTTCTCAATCCCTTTTTAGCATAAAATCCTACAATTTTCTAGATTTTGACACTTGAAAATATAGTTTTTTGTATAATAGTAACGGATGTGGAAATTATATCGAATATAATTTTATAGTTTTTTATGTAGTGAAATGTGGAAATAATGAAGAATGAATTGTTCATAAATAATTATAACTATGAATTTATTTATTATAGTAATCTTTTGAGTATTCTAAGCAAAAACTAAATAATTTAATCCTCAAATTGTTATGGTATACATTAATATATAGAGAAATGTGGGTTTCTTTCAGCATTGATTCCTTAGATTACCAAATTGTATCCTCGATAATAAAATTTCTCAAATATAACTTTATCATTTGGGTTTCTAATTCCACCACACATTCAATCTACATTCAAAAAACTGAAACAGATCATCATTATAGGCTATGTTAAGTCATAGATTCATTTTTCTAATGGAAATTGAATAGATTCTTTTTTGAAGGGATTTCCTTAATATAGATAAGTGTAAGAAATCATTAACATCAGTGAGGTTTGGTGGCAAATTCAAAATATATGTTACAACTATGATTATAATTAAAATTGAAAAGGTACCAATGTATCATATACTTAAGATCCCCATATTACCCAAAAATATAACTCACTTCATGGATATAGATTCAATATGATATGATCTCTTACCTCCATGTGCTTCCTATAATTAATATAAAAATATTTTAGACTTCTCTGGTCTATTTAAATATGATAATGGGTGGAAAAATCATTATTATATTTCTTCCTAATTAATTTTATAGCAGCTAACACCCTTTTCAAAAAAAATTGTCCATGGAAGTAAATGTTGACATATTTTCCCATGAAAATCGTCATATGGTGGCATTTTTATGCTCAAGTAAAACTATTGTTTTTTGAAAATTCCATAAGAGGAATATTATTTTATAAAATTGCATTAAATTAATGTGAATACTATTTTATCCAATCCAATAATATTTATATAGTCTTTTCAGACAACCCATTATTTTGGAGTTAATAGGATGTGGTCAAGTATACCAATTTGTTTGGTTCGTTTTATTGGGCCCTCTATTGTTTCATTACAAAATGAAATTCACAATAAGATATAATTTATATATATTCACCATTGATAAAAAAAATTATTAAAATATATCCCCATAAGATTGATAAGGGCTAGATCTTCCTTTTTTTCTAGTAAATGTGATGAATTTATATGGTTATCCACACTAACCCATATTTCATTATTTCTGAAAAATTAAATAGAAATATCTATAATAAAGTTATTTTATCTTATTATAAATTTCTATATATGTATAGGGTTACATTATATAATATAATTTGGACGTTGTCACATAGCCTTAACTTCTTTCAACACCAATCATCTTGTCGGATAGTCAATAATTTCATGCTTTATATTTCCCAACTAGAAATGTACTCTTAAATACCTATATTAGTGTTACTATTTAATATATCGATAAATGAACTATGATATATATCTTGAAACTCCCACATCATTTTTTTAATAATGTTATACATTACATGATTCTGAAATTTAAATGTTTATATTTATATTTTAGTCACATAAATATTATATATTCAATATTATTGGTAATTTTTTGAAGACGCAATCCATCTTTTAGTTTAGTCCTTATATTTTTTTCAATAACGGTTTGGGAATTTTATGGAAAGTTAATATATATAAATTTTTATAATAATTTCAAAGACAGATTTTACTAAATCCTTTATATTGGCTCCTTTTCCAACCCCATCATGAATATAACTCCGTGATCCATTCTACTAAATTTATTGTCCATCCAATTTTCCAATATTGGGAGTCCATATATTAAAAAATCATTCGAATTGTGTATTTCTAGTGATATTCTATATATTATGAATATTAATCAACATATTTACATATACAAATTTTTTTTGTGATCCATCTATATATCACCTACATCATCAGAATGAATATTTATCCATATCTTGAATTTAATGATTGCATCCTCTAGTTTGTGATCATCAGTTCAATAGTTTTTTTTCATGGGTACTACTTACAATTATTCATAATGAGGAACATTATAATTTTATTTTCAATCACTCTAATCATTTAATTATTTAAACACTACATAAGATATACCCATCCATACCATATAATATTTTTAATACGGGTGTATTTATCAATTACTTCCTTATTTCATAAAAAAGTCACCACATTCCATAGATCAGGTGAATTTAAACACTTTATGTTTCAACATAGTTATGAGGTTAGTAAATGAGGTTAAAATATATAAATGAACCATAGTATCCATGTAGTCCAAAGAAATTGTATATCTTATTGGTTTTTTGCAACATGGTCTATTCCTTGACCGCCAATGTTTTTCAAGGTTAATTAAATTTCATATCAGTATTGATAATATTGTAATGAAATGATACTTTTTAAAAAAATAATTCAAGACACGTAAATTTCCATTATAAATATATCTTTAATGGACCTCAAGAACTGCCTAATAATAGTTCTCACGTTCTTTATATCATTTAGTGTATATAAATATATATAATAAATATAAAAAAATTAACATACTATTTCTTCAATACTACATTCATAAGAAAGGTAAACACTCAGCATGGAATTTTTAATAAAAAATGAAATTTTGTGAAGTCATTATGGTGGAACCTCATTAAAAGAAGATATAATTGTTGTACATCTCGTTCCCCTCGCTCTTTGATTTTCATGATCACAATCACTTTCATATATGTTTAACTTTGTTTTTTAAGTGTTGTGGATGATAGGCAAAAGATTGCCAAAGGATTGGCCCAAGAATGGACAAGAAATGGACTGAAATTCAGTCCACCGGCCAACCGGTGTGATAGCACCGGCCAGCCGGTGGAACTGGCAGAGGGATTGCCCACTGCCAGGTTCCACCGGTCGACCGGTGGCTCTGTCACCGGTCGACCTGTGGCACCCAGCCCAAATAGTGTTTGCTACTGTCTTGCCACCGGCCAGCCGGTGGCTCCTCCACCGGTCGACCGGTCGAGCCTGGATCAAGACTCTTCTTCTCTACCAAGGCACCGGCCAGCCGGTGGCCCTGTACCGGCCAGCCGGTGGCCCAGTCAAACTAGCCGTTGGGTTTGACCAGTCAACCATCTTTTGGCCTCCAACGGCTCCGAAGACCTCTCCAACGGCTCCGAAGCCTCCCCAAGGGTTCCATGCCTATAAATAAAGGCCAAGGAAGCCCCGGACACCTACCGGAACATATACGAAGCCAACAGACTTATTTTGGATCAATTGGCCAACCTCCGGCGATTTCCTTCAAAGGAACCTCAAGTGCTCCAACAACTTCCACATCCAAGGAGCTCCACCCAAGAAGCTTGGAAGCGGCCTTCAAACATCTCCAATCAATCAAAGGCGCCCAAGACTTCCTCAATTACGGTTTTTCTTTGTATATTTATTTTGAGCTTTAAATTTGGGTTTGTGCCTACAAACCCCAAACTCTTTTCTCATCTCCCTTTCTTTTGGGTTTCACATCACCATTAAGGTGTGAAGAGGTTTCTTCAAGCCTTTCCTTTTAAAAGTCTTGTGTTTCGGTGAGCTAGCCTTCACCCGTTAAAAAGGCTAGTGGGTTCTTACTAAACCATTAAAAGTAAGTGGGTTCTTGCTCAACCAATAAAAGCAAGCTGTAATAGGTCCTAGTGCTACCTCAAAGCCTAGTGGGTTTCTTGCTAAAACCATTGAAAAGCAAGCGGTAGGAATCTCTCAACGGTTGAGTTGGGAGCGGAGACGTAGGCCGGGTTTTGGCCGAACTCCGTTATCAATTTTGTGTGTCTTGCCTCTTTATTTCCGCTGCATTCTTTACTTTGATTTTAAATTGTTAATCATTTTTTAAAAGGCAATTCACCCCCCCTCTTGTCATCATTCCCTCGGGATTCTTCCGATCCAACAATTGGTATCAGAGGGAAATTTGTGTAATACCCTAACCGGTTACAAATTTTAAGATCCATTAAGATGGCATCAACCTCTTTCGCCCCCGAAGGCTTTTCCTTGGGTCGGGCTCCATTTTTTGATGGGACCGACTATAATTATTGGAAAACCCGCATGACCACCTTTTTACGAAGCATAGGTTATCCAATTTACAAAATTGTCATGCAAGGTTACACTTTGTCTACCCCCGATGAATCCAAATGGACCCAAGCCGACATTAGAAATTTTGAGCTTGATGGCAAAGCCATGAATGCTCTTCATTGCGGCCTTGACCGAAACGAGTTCAATCGAGTTTCCACATGCACCTCCGCACATGAAATCTGGAAACTTTTGGAGGTTACCCATGAGGGGACCAACAAAGTAAAGGATACTCGATTGGACATGTACCGTCAGGATTTTGAGTCTTTTTCCATGCACCCAAATGAATCAATTTCTGAAATGTTTACTCGATTTACTGATGTGTGCAACGGTAGAAAATCTCTTGGAGATAACATTTCTGCAGAAACGATGGTCAAGAAGATCCTATGGGTCCTTCCGAGCTCATGGGCACCAAAGGTAACGGCGATCCAAGAAGCTAAGGACGTCAAAAATATGCCGGTAGAGGAGCTCATCGGATCTCTCATGACTTACGAGATCACGATGAGGAGGAAAGCTCAAAAGGAGGGCACACCAATCAAGACACCAAAGAACATCGCCCTCAAGGTACAAAAAGAAGTAAGCTCCTCCTCCTCATCATCATCTTCATCCTCTTCATCTTCAAGCGGCGACTCGGAAATGGAGAATCTCGCCCGTCAAATGCACAAATTTATGAAGAAGCATAAGAAGAAGAAGAAACCCCGCAAGCACCGAAAGCAAGAACCAACCGAAAAATCTGAGCCGAAGGTAAAATGCTACGGGTGCGTCCAAAAAGGGCATTACAAGCCCGATTGCCCACTCAACAAGAAACGGGCCACTCCAAAGGAAAAAGGAAAGAAGAAGGTCCTCAAGGCGACATGGAGTGACACCTCCTCACTTCCTTTTGTTATATTATGGACTATTTCAAAAAAATAACATATATATAATTAGTTCATGAATAAAACTATGAATTATGAATTTTAATATATAATATAAATGAATTTATTAAAAAATAATTAGTTTATTCTATACATTATGGACAATATTCATCAATCTCATAAATATTTTTCATCGGATTTTTTTCCTCAATTACAGGTCTCTAATACTAGTTAGAATTTTTATAATAAAATTAGTTCGATAAAAACTAAAGAAACCATTAATTTATTTGTCCTATTCCATTGGTCAATGTATTAAAATGACAAAAAATATACTCAAAAATAATAAATGTGATCAAAATTTTGAATAATTCTTAATAGATGATATAGAGAAATAAATATTACAATACATTTTAAAAAAATCAATATGGATGTTCATTAGAATTTATTAAATATCCTTCAATTCCCTTAAGTAACATGATTCAATTCTTATTATTTCCTGTGTAAATGGGGATAAAATGTAAATATTTGACGAATATAGTTTTTTGGGGATACGATATAACGAATTATACCATAAAATAAATAAATAATAAATAATATGACATGAATAAATATATAAATAATGTCATATAATTGATAACATGATAATTACATATCCATATATGATATACAAATGGATTTAAATAATCACATGTATTAGAATAACAGATATCATTGTAATATGATGTGTTTGTATGGGTGTGAAATGTTTGGGCGTGAATTTTTAGCCTCTTGGAGTGTTAAATTATGATATGGACTTTGAAATGAGAGTTTGAAGGTAGTAACCTTTGAAATATATATTACTTGATATAATATTCCCTCTATTATGTTTTGATAAGTAAAAATAGAGATCTAGATTTAACACAAGGTGGATGGGATGCTGTTAGGTAGTAGAATTTAGTCACCTTACTACCATTGTCCAACCACCACCTAGCTCATGTTACATTATCAAGAATCCATTGGGGTTCTTTTTTAGGGAAATTAAAATTCAACCACTTTATATCCTAAACTGGTGACACCTCATCATCCATAAAATGTATTATAAAAAAGATAGAATCCCCACCCCCTTTCACTTTTCCTTTCACCCTTATAAAGGGTATTTTTTATGAATGAATTTGGAGAAGCAGGGTATGAACATATTTTTCGACATTATCCTTGTTTTATAAACCCA
This sequence comes from Viscum album, assembly GCA_963277665.1. Classification (NCBI taxonomy): domain Eukaryota; kingdom Viridiplantae; phylum Streptophyta; class Magnoliopsida; order Santalales; family Viscaceae; genus Viscum; species Viscum album. Next base: position 1,701,963,220 of record OY728138.1, on the reverse strand, counting down.
TCATGTAAGAATATAAGAATTTTAATTTATGTATTCTTTGATTATTTCACTTTTCTATGGTGAAATCATCTTGAATTAGTAGGGAATCCTTAATTATTTCAAAAATGGTGTCTAGTAATTACATCATCCTTTTTTTGATATTCATTTCCCTAAAATTAGGTCACACTATGGATTTTTATTTTTTCATCTTAAATAATTTTTTACAACAATTTAAATCTAAGGGGGTTTCGAGGATTTGTCTTGTTGTCGTTTTAGAGGTGTATAATGGATGGTGGGAGCCACATTTTTCTTATTTTTGGAGATAATTCATCATTTATGGTGTAATTTTAATTATGATTTTTTTGAAATATGTGTTTAATTAATATTAATTGTTAGAAATTATTATTTTTCAACTATTTTAATAAGATAGCAAACTAGCTATAGGATTATTTATAGGCTTATAGAGAAATGTCTAGGTATTTGACCAATAATGTTTTGGATTCCACAAAGGTTGGTGGTTTTGATAATAGTCCTTTATTATCAACATTTGGTTTTATGAATTTTGTGTGAGTTATACCACTATAGAGTGATAATTATTTACATAAAATGAAAATTTTAAATTTTAAATTAATGGATTTTAATAGAAATGAGTTCACCATTTTTTAAATGATAATTTAATAAGGTATTGAGATAAAAATGATATGATTGTATTTGGATTTCATAATGTATCTCGATACATTATGGAACCCTAAACATTGAAAATCATATATCACTAATGATATGAGGTCTAAATAATTAAATATTACTTTATAAATCTAAATTAACCAAGAGGAGTGTTTCCACACTATAGTAACACAAGGTCCTTTAGTGTAAGAGTTGTAGTGACATCCCGATTAAGGAATACAATGATTATAATTGAATGATGTAATGGTTTCCAATTTCTAAATATTATAAATCCTTTGAGAATTTTGGTACCATTAGAGAAAATGTTTGTGGGTAACCCTTTAACCATTAAGAATTGTTATCTTTGGTGGATGGACCATAGGATGGATAATTGGTGTTTCGTTAATGAACCAACCAAATACAATTTAAGAGATTCTAGTGGCTGACGAAACATATATTTTATTCCACTTGTATAGATTACCAATTTCTTTTATGAGTCTATAATATGTTTTATGAAATAGTTTTTGGATGCTTTACCCTAGACTGATTGGTTTGACACTATGATAGAGTCATATTAAATATTACCATTACAGGGTTCTATTTATGTGGACTGATATAGGGGATCTTTGTAGGTGAACCAATTTTATTCCAACCATGTGTAAGTGAATTTGGGAATAGTGAAAGACAATTCATAGCGTTTCCCTGTATCCTATACTGAACATGTGAGTCTATTGAGTTCTTGATGAAAATTGATGATGTTGAGGGATTAATATTTCTCATACTGATTTTCATTGACACAGAAAATATGTTTTTGATTATGGGAATATATGAGCATTCTTTATTAAGATGTAACTAATGGAACCTAGGCGGGAACCCTAGAGATATGAGACAGAATTTGATGGGAATACAAATAGATGAATCGTGATGATCATGGATCTCTCTTTATATCCCAGAATCATGAATTGAGCCTATTGGAGCTATAATTAGTTATTCCATACTCTCGGTATTCCAACTATGGTCAAATGATGAGATATTAATATTTCATCAAATATTTATGATATTCAAATGATTATTGATTACTGGTAGGATATAAAATCATAGAGAGGTCAATAAGAATCATATGTTAAGTCATGATGATTTTTGAAAAACACTCATATAGACACCCTAATATTTATTTGTAATAACTTGTATATCCTCTAATGATTATGACGATTTTACTAGTTAGTATGTCATGTTTTTGGATTTGGGATTTTTATGATCCAATATTGTTATATCTACCTAGTATTATAGATTGGGGGGATAGTGGGGTACCTAAAGTCTTTTAGAATGATGGGTATGAGCATGATCAGGATTTTATAATATGGTATGATTATCCCATTTATCATTTTTATGGTATATCATGTCAAACCATCACGTGTTATCTAGATATGGGTGTTATGCTGGGGGATTGCGGCGTATTATCTATTTGGAACCTTTTATCTATTGAGGCATATCTTTTCATGCATACAACAGATTGTTATATTTACTGTCCCGATAGAGGAATTATAGTGGGTGCTCTTGGACTACTATCCACCGAAGTGTTGATTTATTCCATTGAATGTGTTGTATCATATAAATCAATGTGTTTATCCCCTGAGTTTTTATCACTATATACCACTTTCAATCAGGGCCCTATAGTCATTATTTTTTTGAGTGTTCATTATGGTGTTCCCAGAGTCATTTAAAAAATGACCAAAGAAGCTTTGGTCATTCCTGGATTTGGTCCTCATGTATCGATGTTTTTTTCATATTTATATTTTTTGAATTTATTTTTTTATGTATTTTGAATATTTATGTTAAACGTTAACAACATTTACTCATGATGTACAAGGCCGCTTCAGTGGGGATTTATTTAGTTATATACTCATTTCCTATTTGGGTGTCCAATACAATTGGAAACCCTAAGAAACTATCATATTCCAAAATTTCATTATTGGACAAGGTAGGGTTTTATGATCAAGATGTCTACATTGGAAATGTGTATAGAGATTCAGATAGATCATTGATTTGTGACACATTATATATGACAACCCTGCTTTTATTACAAACTTAAACAAGATTTATTACATAAAACATCACTTGATACAACAAATAAGATCGAGAGGATTAGTTTCTTTGGGGCTTAGGACCATTACATAAAAACTTTAAACATTAAATACAACATATTTATTGAAAAATTCCTTTACATGACCATTACATTCCCTGGCACTTAGTATTGCATGGGATAACCTGAGGACATGCATAAGAAAAGGGTGAGCTATAAAGCCCAGTAAGGGAGTACACATGGAATAACATGAGGAGTACAATACATTTTAGACAATAGGCATATCAATTGAGCACATAAGAAATATGAACATAAAGGCATGATAAATCATGATTATCATAACATGGAAATGTGGCAACAACACTTAACATGGAATTAGCATGAGCCAAGGCTCATTGCACATGGAGCATGAGTGAGTCCTCATTGCACATAAAGCATGATTAAACCCTCTTTGAACTTGAGTTAGCATGATTCAACATTCATTGCACATTACGTATCATGATACTACACTTTACCCAATGCATTGGAGTGTTATAAGGGAGCACCCTTCTTAAACATTTCATTTCATGCATAAGTGTGCCACATGGATTATAAAACATGGATTCATAAAACATAATAATTTATTCCACGATAAAGGAATGTGGAATTCATAAATGAATCTTTACAATCAATATGTAAATGTGAATAAAGTTGAATACCATCGATGGAGGAATGGGCATGGTGTTCACTACACAATGACATTGGCTTAGAAAATTGGTGCGATTTCGGCAGCGCAACGGCGTGACGTAAGAATTAAAAAAAGGATGATGAGAGAGAAAGGGGTACCTAATCAGATTTACATGTAATGGACAGTAAGTAGGTCATATAGATACATGTCCCATTAATTGTAATGGAATTTAGGTTCATGATATAAGAGTATTGCTTGAATGTAAAAGAAGAGACAAAAGTTCCTTTTGGAATTTCGGCATAGTAATGGGTGTACATGGGAGGCATTTAATGAGAGAGAAAGGGGTATCCAATCATTCAAAGATAAATAGGGTAGTATGAGGGAGGTGAGAAACCATACCACAACATTCATAATTGAAATTAAAAGGGCCAAACAACTTAAAGAAAATTGGTCAAAAATGAGAAAGGAAGAAAAAACCCTTACATGGAAGTGTGCTTCCAAAGGCTAGAGAGAGGCTTGTGAGAGGCTTCTTGGGAGCTTGGGGAACCTTGGGAGGATTCTACAGAGAGTAGGGCAGAGGTTGGACGAACTCCCAAGGCTTTGAGTGAGGAGGAAGTGGGAGATTGGGTGGGTTTATATAGGAAAGGTGAGGAAATTCTTTATTATTTAGGTTTGGGACCCCTTATATTAAATTAATCCAAACCACAAACCATACCATGGTTTTTGCCCATGGTTTTTGGAAAAGGGAAGAGTAAAAAATTATTTTATAAGGCCAATGTCCGAACTTCTTAAAATATTAGGGTGATTAAGTGGAGGTGAGTCACACTCCCTTGGAAATTAATTTAAAAAGGTAATGTGTTGAATAAGTCTTGAGGGGACCATTAATGCATTGAAAAGTAAGTTAAAAAACCCCAAAATCATATTATTTTAATTATAAAACATATATTGGTAAAACATAAGGATTATAGTATTTTATTAGATTACTATTGGGTCATTATGATGTCATAAAACGCATTATGTATTTAAACGGTATTTAATTTTTACTCAAAAATTTGATTGTCTCAGAAAATTATGAAAAATTCACCGTTGGATAATTTCGAAATCCTGATTTCAAAAATAACATTTATTGTATCTAAATAATTTTATAAATATGCTAATTTTCACTTTTAAAATAAAAACCGACATTTATCGAAAATTCACAGGTTTGGACAGAAATGGCTTTCAAACCTTAATAAAAATTATAATTGCATTCATAAAATTATAATATCCTTTATATTTAATAAAAATTAATTTAATAATAATAATAATATTTTATTAAAATATTATTTTATTTAAAAATCCATTAATTTAATAAAAATATAATTCTTAGTTAAATAATAACTAAAAAACTATTTGTACTTTAAAAACTATTTACAATGTATGAAAAATTACTAGAAATTATATTCATTATTATATACAAAAAAAATAATGTACATCAACATAGATATAATTATTTGTTACATAACCCATTAAAACAGCTGCATAAGACCTAAGGGTAAGGTGTGCGATGGTGACAGACTCTTGGGGTGGCTTGGATAGCATCGCTCGAGTGGTAATTTAAATCAACTTCCACTTTTCCCGTAGACGGTCACATTTGAGCTTGACAAGATAAAGCTCAGCTTGGGATTGGTCAAGTGAGAAGCCCAAAGACGCCACCTCTTTTCCGAGCTTCAACAAATAGGCTTCGTACGGAGCAATTCTACTGGACGAGACCATCACTTCTTTTTTCTATGTAAAATTGGATGTGTTAAAGCCCTATATTTATACTAATCATGTGATCACTGTTCAACGGCTATATTAGAAATGGTTAGAATTCTTAAAATAAAACTAAAGAAGTTGACATTTTATGTAAACATAAAGAGAAATTTAATTAGATCAAAAGAGATTTTCATTAATGAAACTTTGGGTCGTTACAATATTCCCCCCTTAAGAAATTTTTCCCTCGAAATTTTTTCATTTTCCCACAGTAAAACAGATGTGGGTAACTCAGCTTCATCTTCTCCTCTGATTCCCAAGCCGCTTCTTCAAACTTGTGGTTTCTCCATAACACCTTGACGAGTGGAATTGTCTTATTTCATAGAACATTTTCTCTATGATCTAAGATCTTCACTGGTTTCTCCTCATAAGAAAGATCATCTTCCAATTGTACCACCTTAGAAGAGGGTACATGTGAAGGGTCCGGTATGTACTTACTTAAGAGGTATATATGAAAGACATAATGTACCATGGCCATAGTAGGTGGAAGTGCTAGTCGATAGGCCACAGCCCCGACACGATCAAGAATCTCGAAGGGGCCGATGTACCTTGGAATTTACTTCCCAGTCTTTCAAAACCTCAGGACCTTCTTCCATGGATATATGCATAGAAAAACCATGTCTCCAACTTTAAACTCAAGTTCTTGTCGACGGTTATCTACATAACTCTTATGTCAACTCGGAGCTTCCTTGATATGTTGTTGAATGGATTTCACCTTCTCCACCATTTCCTCGACCATTTCTGGTCCAAGCAGCTTACGTTCACCGACCTCATCGCAACATGTCAGTGTTCTGCACCTTTTCCCATACAGGGCTTCATATGGTGCCATTTGGATGCTCGAGTGGAAACTGATATTAAAAGAGAACTCAACCAGAGGAAGATGTTGATCCCATCCTCTTTTAAAGTCCATTGAGCAGGCTCTCAACATATCCTCAAGTGTTTGGATAGTCCTCTCGAATTGGCCATAAGTTTGAGGATGATAGGCCGTACGGAAGTTCAGTTCAGCAGTCAGAGAATGTTGAGGACTCTTCCAAAACTTAGAGGTGAATCATGGATCTCGGTCAGACACAATAGATAGTGGTACTCCATGCAACCTTACCAATTCCCTAATATATATTCATGCCAGTTGATCCAATGAGAAATTCTCCTGAATAGAAAAGAAGTGTGCAGTCTTTGTAAGACGGTCCACAATAACCCAGATTGCATTGTTTCCTTTGGATGTCCTTGTAAGTCCGGTGACAAAGTCAATGGTGATGTTCTCCCATTTCCGTTTTGGTATGGCAATGGTTACATCATCCCCTTAGACATCTGCCTCTCTACCTTCACTTGCTGACACACCAGGCACTTTGATGTATATTCAGTGATCTCCTTCTTCATATTATCCTACCAAATGTTTTCTCGGAGATCTCAATACATCTTTGTGCTCCCTGGGTGAATAGAGAAATTTGAACTATTTACATTATCCAAAAGTTCCTTCTTCAGCTCCAGACTTGATGGAACACATAGTCTTTTCCTAAAACACACAATTCCTTCTTCATTAACATTAAACTCTAAGGATTTCCCATTTTTTTATAGCTTCCACTTTTTCCGAAATTCTGAGATCATCCTTTTGAGCGTCCTTTAACCTTTCCAAAAGAGATGGTTAAACAATCATTTGGGAAAGGATTGATGATGTTTCCTTCTCTGTGATTCCCATGTACATCTTCATCAAGTCTAAGAAGATTAGATCCTTCTCAATTCTCATCATTGATAGAATCGCTGGATCCTTTCTACTTGGGGCATCTTCCACCTTGTTTGCTTTCCCAGGGTGGTAATGTATTGAACAGTCATAATCCTTTACGAGCTCAATCCATCTTCTCTGGCGCATATTAATCTCTTTCTATGTGAATATATATTTAAGACTCTTGTGGTCAGTATATATCTAACATTTCTCTCCATAGAGATAATGCCGCCAAATTTTCAAGGTAAAGATCACATCCGCCAATTCCATATCATGTGTTGGATAGTTTCGCTCATGGATTTTCAACTGCCTTGAGGCATAGGATATCAATTTATCATTCTGCATTAGCAAACATCTTAATCCCTTCTTCGAAGCATCACAGAATACCACAAAAATATCCCCACTTGTGGGTAAAGTGAGCACGAGTGCAGTGATAAGCCTCCTTTTCAACTCCTTGAAGCTTTCTTTTCATTCATCACTCCATGAAATCTTTACCCCCTTTCGAGTTATCTTGGTAAGAGGGTTGGACAATCATGAGAAATTTCTCAGAAATCATCGATAATATCCAGCTAACCCCAAGAAGCTATGGAAATCCGTTACCGATGTTGGCCTCAGCCATCCCTCAATTGTATCTGTTTTGGAGGGGTATATAGATATCCCATTGCTTGTGATGATATGGCCCAATAATGAGACTTCCTTCAACCAGAACTCACAATTTCTGTACTTTTCATAGAGGTTCTCCTTGCGCAAAGTCTCCAGTACAATTCTTAAATGCTCCTCATGATCCTACTTGGTTTTGAAGTATATTAGAATATCATCTATAAATACTACCACAAATTTGTCTAGGTAATCTCTAAACACTCTATTCATTAAGTCCATGAAGAATGCTGGAGCATTGGTGAGTCCGAAAGAAATAAATATGAATTCATAGTGCTCGTATCTTGTACGAAAAGCAGTCTTGGGGACATCTTCCTTCTTCACCCTTACTTGATAATATCTCAACCGCAAGTCCACATTGAATAAATATTGTCCTCCACACAGTTGATCAAAAAAGTCATTGATTCTTGGGAGAGGATACTTGTTCTTTATCTTGATTTTTTTATGTTCGCGATAATCGATGCATAACGCATTGACCTCTTCTTGATGAAAAGGACGGGGGCACCCCATGGTGAAGCACGTGGGCGTATAAACGCTTTATCCAGATTCTCCTGTAGTTGTTTCTTCTGCTCTTCAATCTCAACAACAACCATTCAATACGGATTCAGGGATATTGGTAGCGCCCCAGGTATAATTTCAATTGAGAACACAACATCTCTTCTAGGAGGAAGACCAGACAGTTCCTCGGGAAACACATCAGCGAATTCCCTCAAAATAGTCATTTCATCAAGGATGGTTTTTTCCTTGGTCTCAATCATCTGAGCCAGATATGCGTGCTCATAAGGCAGTAATATCCATGCTTGAGATGATGGAGCTAAAAGAGATTCGTCTTCCTCCTAACACTTGTAATGAATCGGGGGTCGAGTCTCCATATGGAGGGTGATTTCCCTCTCCTGACTATTTATATTGGCTCTATATAAGGAAAGACAATATATGCCAAGACTTGCATCAAATTCCACTAGAGTGAGTATGACGAGGTTTACCCAAAAATTAAATCCACATATTATAATAGGGGAGGACTTATATTCGTGGGATGTAATGATTTCCCCATTTGTCGTACTCACCGACATCTTTACTTCCATGATTTTTGGTGGTGCTGGGATTGTTCTACTAAACTTTCGAGATATAATAGAATGTGTAGAACCTGAATCAAAAAGTATTTTCGCTATTCATGAATGAATAACTAGCGTACCTGTCACCACTTTTTTTTCGGGGTTCACTTCAGCAGAGGTGATGGAAAAATCTCTTCCTTGCTGCCTTGGAGGTTGTTAGTAGCCTCGGAAAACCCTTGGATTAGGGCACTGATTTGAAAAATGACCCGGTTCTTTGCATTGGTAGCATTGAACAATGCGTTGAGGTTCTAACGGATCGTTCCTCTCCTCTGTCGCAACTATGGGTCTTTCTTTCCAACATTTAGCATGATGGTGCCCTTCTCTTCCACACCTGAAGCATTTTCTTGTCCCCTTAAGACAATTTCCAGGGTGCTTCTTTCTGCACTTTTGGCAAGTGGGGTGCTGGATCTTCTTAGCACCGTTGGAATTATCCATCGGACCACCTGAATTGAACTCCACCTTATTCTTCTTATCCCCATGATACCCTTGTGATTCCCCGTTCTCCATTTCGACCTTGAGGGAACATCGGACAATTTTCTCATAGTTGTCGAAGTCACAGATCGCTAATGCTTTCCGCAAGCTAGGATTCATCCCACCAAAGAAGCGGTCAACCTTGAATTTGGGGGTAACGACAAAGCCGAAATCATATCATGCAAGCCTTGTGATGTTTTCCCCGTACGCTCCAATAGATTATTCATCTTTTTTCTTGAAGGAATGGATGTACTTTTCCATCTTAAGCCAGAGGGTGTGCGGAAAATATTTATCGAAATACATCGTCCGGAAATCCTTCCATTCCAACGCCTCGATCTCCTCCTCAGGCTTCGTATTTTTTATCAATTTCCACCATTGATCAGCTTCACCCTCCATACGATAGGCATCCAGGAGAACCATCTCTTGTTCAGAACATTGAAGGATGGAGAATATCTTTTCAATGGAGTTGATCCATTGTTCAGCGATCGTGGGATCAGATGATCATCTAAAAGTAAGAGGCCTTTGTCTCATGAAGCTCTCGATAGCGACTTGTTTTTTCTTAGGGGGGGGGGGGTTGAACATACCTATTGACCAATGATTCTATTCAAAACATGAGTTAGCTGAGAGTTAAGCATGACAAAGTTTGTGATTCCCGCTCCCATTGGATTGGGCATCTCATTAGTACATTCATCACATTATTCCTCACATAGATTGTTAGCCCGAGTCCTCCTATTACCGGCCATTGGATGGAATAAAAGGAATGTTAGGGGTAACACATAAAGAGTAATACAAAGACAAAAGTTGATGATTTATAAATAAACTTTAATTTCCTATACTCATGAGTCTATATTCATCAATCTAGGCTTTTCATGATCTACTTTCTAACATATATTCCAAGGGGCATTTTTTCCCTTAATAAGGGTTCACACTAAGATTGTGAATTTATGAAAACATATCCCATGGGAGTGTCGTAACCAAGAGTGCAGGAAGGCCCGTTGTCGTGCACCAGCTCTCATTCGAGTCTAGCTCAAACAGGTGTTTTCGGGTTTTACCGCTAGGATACATCTGTGCCAGAGCCGCCTCTACCTGCTCGTATCCAGACAGGGATGTATTTTTCTGATAAACCACTTACTCAGTACATACAAAAACATAAGGATGTTTTTATTATACTTAGTCTTGTCTCTAAGTCTATACAGGGGTTTCCTAATCCCAAAATAACTAAACCTATCCTTTGATACCAACTATGACAACCCTGCTTTTATTACAAACATAAACATGATTTATTACATAAAACATCACATGATACAAGAAAGAAGATCAAGAGGTTTAGTGTCTTTGGGGATTAGTACCAATACAAGAATACTTAAAACATGAAATATAAAATCTTTATTGAAAACTTCCTTTACATGGCCACTACATTCCCCTGTACTTAGCATTGCATGGGATAACCTGAGGACATGCATAAGAAAAGGGTGAGCTATAAAGACCAGTAAGGGAGTACACATGGAATAACATGAAGAGTACAATACATTCTATACAAGAGGCATATCAATAGAGAATATAAGAAACATGAACATAAATGCATGATAAATCATGATTATCATAACATGGAAATGTGGCAACAACACTTAACATGGAATTTGCCTGAGCCAAGGCTCATTGCACATGGAGCATGAGTAAATCCTAATTGCACATAAAGAATGAGTAAAACCTCATTACACGTGAATTAGCATGATTCAACACTAATTGCACATGATTTATCATGATACTACACATTACCCAATGCATTGGAGAGCTATAAGTGTGCACCCTTCTTAAACATTTCATTTCATGCATATGTGTGCCACATGGATCATAAAACATGGATTCATAAAACATAATAATTTATTCCATGATAAAGGAATTTGGAATTAATACATGAAACTTTAAAATCAATAAGTAAATGTGCATAAAGGTGAATACCCTTTATGGATGAATGTGCATGGTATTCACTACACAATGACACCGGCTTAGAAAATCGGTGCGATTTCAGCAGCATAACGACGTTATGTAACAATTAAAAAAAATGTTGATGAGAGAGAAAGGGGTTCCTCATCATATTTACATATAATGGATAGTAAGGAGGTAATATATATACATGTCCCATCAATTGTAATTGAATATTGGTTCATGAAAAAAGAGTATTGGTTGAATGTAAAAGAAAAGAGAGAAGTTCTTTTCGGGATTTTGGCAGAGTAACGGGTGTACATGGGGGGAATTTAATGAGAGAGAAAGGGATATCCCATCATTAAAACATAAACAGGGAGGTATGAGTGAGGTGTGAAACCGTACCCCAACATTCATAATTAAAATTAAAAGGGAAACACAACTTAATGAAAATTGGACAAAAATGGGAAAGGAAGAAAAAAACCCTTACTTGGAAGTGTGCTTCCAAATGCTAGAGAGAGGCTTGTGAGAGGCTTCTTGGGAGCTTGGGGCACCTTGGGAGGATTATAGAGAGAGTAGGGAAGAGGTTGGACGAACTCCAAAGGCATTGAGTGAGGAGGAAGTGGGAGCTTGGGTGGGTTTATATAGGAAAGGTGAGGGAATTCTTTATTATTTATGTTTGGGACCCCTTATATTAAATTAATCCAAACCACAAACCATACCATGGTTTTTGCCCATGGTGTTTGGAAAAGGGAATAGTAAAACATTATTTTATAAGGAAAAATTCCAAACTTATTAAAATATTAGGGTGCTTATGTGGAGGTGAGTCACACTCCCATGGAAATTAATTTAAAAAGGCAAGGTGTTGAATCAGTCTTGAGGGGTCCATTAATGATTTGAAAGTAAGTTAAACAAACCCAAACTCAAATTATTTTAATGTTAAAACATATATTGGCCAAACATAAAGATTTTAGTATTTTATTACATCACTATTGGGTCATTATGATTTCATAAAACACATTATATATTTAAACGGTATTTAATTTTTACTCAAAAATTTGACTGTCTCAGAAAATTATGAAAAATTCACCGTTGGATAATTTCGACATCCGGATTCCAAAAATAACATTTATTTTATATAATTAATTTTCTAAATATGTTAATTTTCACTTTTAAAATAAAAACCGACATTTATCGAAAATTCATAGGTTTGGACAGAAATGGGGTTCAAACCTTAATAAAAATTATAATTGCATTCATAAAATTATAAGATCATTTATATTTAATAAAAATTAATTTAATAATAATAATATTTTATTAAAATATTATTTAATTCAAAAATCTCTTAATTAAATAAAAATAGAATTGTTAGTTAAATAATAACTAAAAACTCTATTTGTACTTTAAAATCTATTTACAATGTATAAAAAATGACTAGAAATTATATTCATTATTATATACAAAAAAAATAATGTACATGAAAGTAGTGCTACTTATTTTTTACATAGCCCCTTAAAAAAGCTACATAAGACCTAAGGGTAAGGTGTGTGATGGTGACAGACTCTTGGGGTGGCTCGGATAGCATCACTCAAGTAGAAATTTCAATCAACTTCCACTTTTCCCGTAGACGGTCATGTTAGAGCTTGACAAGATGAACGTCAGCTTGGGCTTGATCAAGGGAAAATCCCAAAGACGCCACCTCTTTTCCGAGATCCGTCAAATGGGCTTTGTACGGAGAAATTCAACTGGACGAGGCCATCACTTCTTTTGTCTAAGTAAAATTGGATGTGTCAAAGCCCTATATTTATACTAATCATGTGATCACTGTTCAACGGCTATATTAGCAACAGTCAGAATTCTTAACATAAAAACAATGAAGTTAAAATTTTATATAAACATAAAGAGACATTTAATTAGATCAAGAGGGATTTCAATTAATGAATCTTTGAGTTGTTACATTATATTCATTCATTTATGTTTGTTTTCCATCATCTTTATAGGTGGCTTGACATTTGTGTATTCTATATTGAATTTTGGTATGATAGTATTTCTTTTATAATATTCTACTTAATCTATTTTATTTTCCCATATTTATGACTATTATATACTGTGTTTGATATTTTTTTTGTCCATTATTAATACATTAATTAAGGGAATACAGTCTCTTTTTAATATCACGATAAATGCCAGTAGCTAGTGAACAAACATTATCATGTGAGGACGAACACAAGAGAACATTTAGCAACACTAGTTCTTTAATTTTTCATTGTTATTCTGGCCTAATATTTACACTCATCATGATGAAATGAATAGTTATGGACATCATAACCATGATTTGGGGGCCTTAATCAATGAATCACACATAAATATGAATAAATTTACTAAAAAAATATTATTTCTCGCATGAACCCTTTGAATACATTTTGGGGAAAAATAATCCAATGCCTCACATTTCATATGATAATTCCAATGTATTGGTCTTGTTAATAGAGTTTCTGATAAATGTGTTACATATAGTTCCATAAGGATCCTAACATATAATCATGGGCATATAATCAGTGATTCTCCATGTATAAATGATAGTATTAGAGATAACCAATATTTCTCTTGAAAATAGAATAATATTGTTTCTTAGGTGACAAAAAATCATTAAAATATGTAACTATGGGCTATTAAAAATTAAATAATACAAAACCTTTTCAAATGGTTGATAGTAGAGTTCTATTTTAAGATATCATAACCATATGAGGATATCAATAATAATTTGTAATTAGATATAATATTTTTAAAGGGTTGGATACCAATAATTATTGGAAATTAAGTCTTTTAAATTTGGATTAATTTCCATGTTACACCCCATGATTTCAAAATATATATCAATTAAATAAGTCTATTATGATTTATAAATTTCAACACACACATACCCAAATGAAAATGAACCAAAAAACATTTATTATAATTAATATAAAAATTATAATGTATTTGAAGAATGAATATTTATGAATAGAGGTATCAAAATTATATAATATATTTTAGAAGAAAAAATGTTAACAAAATATTAAAAATCCACTGGTATGGAATATAACTTATCAAAACCTATCATGCTTAAAAATATGTTTTACCAAAATTTTCATTATTATGTGATATAAAATTATATATATTATGGGTAAATTATGAAATATAATGAATTTATAAATAGTAAAATATGATAATAATAATAAATTTGAAATATATATTTTAATTAATTTATAAATAGTAAAATATGTTAAGAATAATAAAATAGTATTATTAAATTAGAAATAAAGTTATTTTATTCATAAAAGATATATTTCAAATGATAATTTACGAGTTATTTTTTAATGTTAATTTTGGTTAAATTTAAGAAAATATCACATATATTGATTTCCATATTTGTATTAGTAATATAAGACTATTTAAGGATTTAAATTTTAAATTTATACATAAAATTATTTTACCCATGTAAATATTTTTCACTTTGATAAAATAGTTATCTTTCAAGGATTGATAATTTTACAAATATTTTGTATTTTTAAAATAAGACGAACAATGTCAAATTGAAAATATAATTTTTTATGTTTAGATACATTATAATAATTTAACAATAAATTAAAATATAATTAATCATAAATATATATTCTATCACATAGTTATTTAAATGAAATTTATTTCAAAAATATTGATTTAATATATATTATGTTCGAATTTAATTATTAATTTTCTTTGCCGATAAAATTGAATAGAATTTAATATTCTACACATAAAAAATTTACAAGAAGGGGAGTATAATATAATATTCTATTAAATAATATCCATGGATAAAATATATCTCAATATTTATAAGTATGAAAATATTTAAAAAAATGTGGGTCAAATTTTACATAAAAAAATTAAAAATTAGTCATTCTCAAATACATTTTTTATTATGTGAATTCAACCCAAAAAATAACCAACATTTCACCACAAAAAGCACATAAACCACATTAAATTCCATTTAAAATCCATACCTAACAATATTTTACAAGGATGTTTTCTATTATATATATATAAAATATCTCACTCCCATCCACATCGTGCTACATAACTAGTTTACAATTACCTTGAAAAAAATTCAATTTTATTTCACTTAATACCCATATACATGTTTATAATATCCCCATATAAATTAAATCCCTCAATTAATTAATTATCAAAAAATAATTGTAGATAATAAAAAAATTCAATTATTTCAGATTGGATCAAATAAAATTGAAAACAATGGTAGTGGTTTCATAGTATCTATTCAGACTATTAGAGACATGTAGTGTTTTTCACACCACTTTTCCAATTACATAATTCTTCCTACATAAATCCCCAGATATAATTTTACAATATTGTTCATGTAATTCATTAGACATACAACTCCAAATCGAGTTCCTTTATTTATTCATAATTCAATGGAGGTGTTACCAATGTCTAAAATGTTTTTATTTAATCAATTAATGATTCATTGAGTTATGATTGTTATCTAGGAGATCTATTTTTCTGTATTTCCAAAATTTCATCCATTAGGTAATTTTATAGTGAATTATTTTGTTTTTCTCTTGGAAATTCACATTTTTATTCAAAAATACTTCTGTGTTGTGTTTTTTCATAAAAGAATGCTTATATGTTTAGAATAATTCTTATCCTCCCAAATTAATTTTTTTTACATATTCATTTTTTATATTCCAACCAATTTTATCTTTTTTAATTTTGAACCCAAATAAGAGATATTTCAGGTGATATTTATAATTAAATTATCATATTTCTAAATTAAAGACTTGTTCATATTTTTATGATTTTTTATTTCAATAATGGTGTTATAAAATATTAAAACATGTTTCGTACAATTATAATATTTTATTTTCATCTCTATATTATTATGAAATATTCATTATATATATTCCAATCCATCATTAGTAATGGTTATTTTAAAATAAATAAATAAATAAAAATTTTAATAGATTTCACATCAATTATTCATAATAAATTTATAGTGTCATGTAACTTCATTTTTTTACTACAATGTTTCAAATGCTTTCTGAACAATCTGTTTATTATATTTCATAAATTAAAAATTATTTCACTATTATAAACATTCTTATAACTTTCACTTTTTTAAAAGCTTTCAAATAGGTTTCTAAATTAACCTAATTCAAATTGATTAAAAAAAGTGTTATTTCCCCATTTTTTCAGTGTGATTTACTCAGTGGTATTGAAAAATATTTTCTATAAATTTAAAACATCATTATTCATTCAAATTATATTCTATAAGGATATCATCCACCTACTTTCTATGGATATATATTTCTCATGTTTTGTGTTTCCGTATATTTGATTTCATTCATAGGTACATTATTTATTGATGTAATTATGGATAATTTTTTATGTTCAAAACATATTAATGTATGTAATATTAATATAACTGATAAGGCCTGATATAACACCAAGGCATTGGGTAAATAATTAATCATTTTAGATTAATTGTTTATCGTAAATTGGAAGGGTTCCTCAGAAATGTTTTCAGATAACTTGGAATAATTACTTTGTAATTTTTTTGATACCATATTGATCAACTGGGGTAATATTCTTGTATAACCCCTAATGATGAGTTTTAGTGATATTTTTATAAATATCTAGTGTTTATGTTTTAGCTTCACTTTCATATTACATATTATGTTATAATTTCTGCATTATGCATGATTTTATTTTCATAATGTTCTTATGTTATTCCCCTTATTTTAACAATAAAATCATGATCAAATGACATCTATTTTATTATTAAAAAATACACATTTGATTATTTGTTTCATATGAGTAAATGTTTATTTTCTTATGAATCTATTAATAATAGTTTAATTTCATTGTTTATAGTCTCATAAAGATAACATAAAATTATTCTCACTTATGATCAATAAATTAATATTCTTATGGTTACTCACATAGGGAATTTGACTTCCCCACTTTTTATGGATCCATTTCCGTAGTATATGTTTCAAATTAATTTTTATGTTTTTATAAAGAGTAAGTTTCTTTGAGAATGTAATAGTGATGTTGGAGAAAAAAAGAATATGTAGCTATTAGTATAATGGAAAAAATACCCATCAACTGATAAAATAATGGGATATAGGAGTTAATGATTTCCCTAATGCTCTAAAACTATATACCTAAAAGTTGATTGGAATGTTTTAAATTAGATATTATATATAAATATTTTAATAATGGGAATGTTAACTCTTAGATATTATAGATGGTATCAAACATTGTTTTAGATAATTTTGTGGGATAACATATTATCAATTTAGGGACATTTAAGAGATTTTCATGTCATTATTGTTTGGTATCTTTTTTATCATAATTTTATTGGTATTTATAAAACATTATTCTAATTGAGGTAATGTAAGATATTTTATGTATTTTTTGGAATTTGGATGAGTAAAATTTATTGAAAACAATATGAATAATTTGATCATAAAAGATTGGTAATGTTTAATTTCATTTATACTCATTGAAATCATATCCATGTATTGATATAAGTAATTAAATAAATATATAGAAAATATTAAACATAGGTTAATAATAATAAAATAGGATAGTTGAGTATCAACTACATCTTTAATTTGTGCTGGATGATTGGACATAATACTACAAACATAAAAACAGCCCTAAAGGATATCATTTGGTTGATCATGTTCTATTTATGAACCATTAGTTGTGATTTAAATCATTATTATTTTGGGTATATGAGTAAAAGGATTAAGATAACTGATTAAAAAAGATTCCATGGGTGATATAGGTTGAATAAAAATAACAATAGGATAATATAATATTAGTATGGAGCATAACATTCCTAATATAATTTTTAATATATATATATATATATAATTTAAATAGTAATTTTTTATGAAACACTCATGTTGAAGAATTTTTTTGTATTTTTAATAAGTACTACGAGGAATCTAGTTATCAATTGGTGAAAAAGAAAATGTGGTGGTTTTTTGAAAAATATACCAAACATGGAATGGGGTAATGGGGGATATCTTATGATTATTCATAATGAGATATATAAAAATATTTTTACCAACATAAAACTATTTTATTTTCAAATACACCAAAGTAGATAATGATGCAGTTTTATGGATGATCATGTGACAATTGTAGTGAAGAAATGCTGGTTCAATTTATAAATTCGAAAATATATTGAAAAAAAATTGTTAATCATCTATAAATGGATTAATAAATTATATAAATTTGTAGATAAATGCCGTCAAGACCACATGTGTAAAAAAAGATAGAATCCAAAAATATCCATCTCAAAAATTTTATGGGAATTAAGAATTATGAAAATAAATTCCTCAATTTAACTCCTAATGAGGGATTCATGTATCAATTACCCCTCTAAAATTGGTATGTGGAATAAATCTATAATAAGTACTTCTAATGTGGATAATAAATTTTCACACAATATTTAATAACATTTTATCTCTTTTATGTTTTCACTACATCAACTATGAGATGTTGAATTATAAAATAACATAGTTTTATAAATTTTTTAAGAAAAATATAATTATTTTATTAATTTTTTATTCTATGTTTATACCTAAAAATTTATCTCTTCAACACATAGTAGAAATCAAAGTGATATTTGGAATGTATTTTTAATCATTATAATATAATATGGTTAAATGTTTTGAAGTTATATGTTAATTTAATGCCTATATCAACCCACAATCATGTTTTACAATTAAAAATTCATGGTGTAGAGTAGTTCATTGCATTGATTAAATTGTGTGAAATCACGGATGTCGAGTACAACATCTTCAAATAGTATCCTATGTGTATTGTTCATAGAGATGAAAATTACCAATGGATCTCAATGAATGAATACACATAGAGCTAATTTCTAAAGCATTGTGTTCTCTATGTAATTTGGCCATGACACATAATGACTATCATTGGTCGAGAGAATAGGAAGTCAGGGTCACCAAACCTTTTTGAGGGGGACTATTGCTTTTTCTAGGATTATCATATAAATATAAGATATGTTCACAAATACTTAATTGATTCTCAAGTATGTATACCTGAATCAACCCAAATTAAATATCCATTATGAATAACCGTGGGTTTAGAATAATCTAAACATATCTGAGGTTCTCCATCAATGGAGGGATATAGATTTATAAAATAATCTCTATCAATGGTAATATTTATGGGATGGATTAGATATTATATGTTTGTTTATTAGGATGATTCTAGTATCAATCCATGTGGTGTGGTTTTATGTATATTAATGTAATCCAGTGATTTGGGGGATGTTTGGATGTAATTATTGAACCCATTAAATGGGATTCCTATCTATCCTCATGAGAGGAATCAGAACCAAAATATTTTGGTGCCTCTTAATAGGGCACTTCTCCTTTTAAGGTCATGTGATGAGGACTGAACCATACATTTTAACCACAATATATCAAGGAGGTATAAGAAAAAGGTTCCAAGAGTATGTCTGGTGTGAGGCATACTATGAGTCATCCTGAGGGTCCTAGAAGAGATTTGGTCTCTGAAGTGGACATGAACCTACTAGTAATGTGGCCACGATTTCATTAGGCTGAATATGGGGGTTGGGTTTGGACATCTGGGAGCCTTCCAACATATCCTTTCTAGTTTGTAATAATATCCCACATAGTTGGAAATATAAGACTTACTTTTATGATGATATACATGTTATTGGGGCTTACACAAGGAAGGGGCCCTTTATATGTGGGTTTCTATAATTTGGATTGGGGTTTGGTCTTACACATGGAAAATTACATTCTAATGTATATGACTTTTTATTATTCCATATATATTCCAATTTTGATTGATTAAATTCCTTACATCCTTTGATGAGGCCCATTTGAGGATTTGGTATTGTGTGAATGTCACAATATCCACTAGCCTGTTTGACCACGAGCATTATTCTTGGTGTCAGAATCAAGAGAAAGCATTGTATATGAAGATCATACTATCCACATTATACGATGATGGATGAGGTGCTGATGTAAAAAAGAGATATTGGAAGGGCCTTGAGTGTGAGTACCTCCTCTTTTATTTCTGTAAATAGGATAGTCACATTTGGGGATCCATCTAGATAAGTCCTAGGGATGGGGAAATGAGGGGAAGGAGTGAAACCTCTTGCTAGAAAGGCTAGGGGATTACTACAATAGGGATTCCCTAAAATTGGTACTAGTGGATGGATTTTATTCCCTTTAAAAGGGAAATTATTGTGTGACCCTCACCCTTCCCACTCGGAATATAGAGGTTCCTAGCAGAACCTCATGTTTTGATCCCTAATTACCATGGGAATGTAGAACTGAAAATATTTAGAGGGTTCTCCATATTGAGGAGGTTACATAGTTTACACTACATAACATGTCTATGTTGAATTGAGAGGACACACTATTGAGCACTAGGATCTAGTCATACATGTCATGAAGATTATAAATAGGGATGGGATTGATCTCAATGGTAAGGTTTGGGGAGTGGATAATATAGGACCTGATGGCATGAATGAAGGGAGTTACAAGAGGTAAATATTATAACACCCTAGGATTCCCCATTCATAATATTAGGTTATTATGTGGGATGGGCTTCCCTCTATGTTTCATGTTTATACTAGGGTGAGGGGATTGTCCATATAGTGTTATGATGTGTTGACCTAGGTTCTTCCCGCATAGAATATTTCTAGGTGAGGCCCAGTTCCATCCGTATAGTATATTACTATATAGGGTTGAGTCTCTTCTATGTATAATTTTTCTATGTGGTAAATGGTTCATCCCACATAACATTTTTCTATATGGGGTTCTAATCCAAAATGGGGGATTCAATTTGATACTTGCGGAAGGGAATCAACTTAATTTTTTTTAAGATTACAAATGGATGGATGGATTTTATTTACTCTTTACTTCTATGTAGTAAATTTTTACATGCTGGGAATCGAAATAACTCTGTATATTTTTCTCAATGGTTTCTTTTTTTATAAAATATTCACTCACCTCCTTTCACACTCTTTGGTATGTTCCCCTTGTAGCCCCATTAGAGTGTTCTTATTGAAGATCATATGGTGAAAATATATTCATGGTTAGTCATCCACGATGGGCCATACAAACTATCATTAGGTGAAAAATGATGATTCCCAAGCCATTGAACAACATAGTCACATGGTTGTCATTTTTTCTATGGTAAGAAATCATCATCTATCTATGAAAATGATTTTTTTTCCTTCGTGGGCGTCAGTGATCTGTATCATCTAGTGAAGTATATCGTTCGTGGGGATTGTCATTCATAGTGGCCAAAATCACTGTCTTACAACTAAAATTACTTTCTATCATTTTCTGGAATCAATGATCAATCTAATCCCATGAACTATATCATTCTTGAGGGATTCATCATGATGTTGATAAATTCAATATTGAGCATCCGTCCACGAATTAATTTTTACTTCATGGAATCGACCCATCCTTCATAGCTCACCCAATATGAAATTTTTCCTAAAACTATTCATCATATTTATTTTCTCTTTTTCTCCAAATAAATGTAATTTTCTTCTTCTTGGGTGTTGAATATTCGGGACCCAAAAAAATCCCCCAACGGTATGGGCTCTAGTAAAGAAGAATATGAGGCTGTTCTAATATAGAATGTGTCCATGTTTTTAGCTAGTTTTTAGTATTCATGTTGACCCAAATGTGGGGAATATAACTATAAAAATTTATCCAAGATCATTTTATATTTAGTGGACTTTTTATTGAACTAATAACTCTGATGATTCTTGTACTTCCACTTCTTCTGATTTTCATTTCGTTTATTGAAATCCTTTTTGTGAACTGATCGTTATCACCAATGAATAGTAATGTTTAATCTCTTGTATATAAAATATAAAATTTCTCCATTAATTTAATTTATCATATCCTAAAATATTTCCAACACAAAAATTCAATGTACAATTCAATGAGGATTGGTGGATCACATACTAGTTATTTGTGAGAAAATATTTCATGGGGATTTCAGAAAAAAAAAATCATGTCTTTTATGAATTCTATTTCATCGATATCCAATGAATATCACATATTTTTTAATGATAAATTACACAAAAATGGTTTTGGAATGTTCCATGATTATTGAAACTTCAAAAATAAATTCCATGGTAGAGAACATTCAAGAAAATCTTAAAATCAAATAACCCATTGGTTGGGTACTCTAAAGAATATTATTTCACAATCGCACCTTCCCATTTTCAAAAAAAAATTACTGCATTATATGTCAATAATTAAATATTATAATACCCTTACACCAGATGATCCAAATTTACAATCTTCTTGGTTTGAGAGGTCTTGGGGGAATTCCCATGTGAGAATTTCGGTTATTGATAAAATCATTTCCAATTGAGGTCAAGCAGACTTGTTTATTATGTATAGTTATAAGTGGATACAATGCAACCATAATTGTCATGAAATCTCTCTAATATCTTCCATTCATGATTACCTATCACTTGTTAACCTATCTTTAGGTATAACTAATAGAGGGTGGAGACCCAAGGGGGAGTTTCATCTTGGAAGGAATTTCTCAGAACAATGGGCACGGGAATTCATGATTAACTACAATTGCGTCGAATTTTACTAAGGATTTGAGGTTATTGGATTATTAAAAAAAAATTTGGTCTCTCATTTTATTTTCTGTTCATTGACCAAGGTTCGTCCTAATTTCATTATTTAATGGGGTGAAACCACTAGCACATTCCATTTATCAAATTGTAATGTAGGGATTTACTTATTCGATGTTTACCAGCTTTGTCGAATCTCAATTATCTAAATCATGTATTATGAGTTCCTATATGAATCTACCACCAGGGATAACAACGTGTAGGTATCTCCATTGGAAAATGAACTTATGACTATATTTGAGGATTTATTGGTTAGCCCCTCCACACTCTCTCACTCATTCCATTAAATTATTGGATTAATTTTTTCTACACGTTAGTGGTCTAAGGGAAAAAATCGACATAGTAGGACTCACCCAACTCTACAATAATTATTTAGCATGTGTTCGTACTGGGTTACTATCATAGTAGTCCAATATACCAAATGGGGATATATAATTCATCAAGAAATATCTTATGAATTCAGGTCAGTGAGTTTTTTCTCTATGTTTCTAATTGAATGGATCTTACCATCCCAAGATTCCTACACCAGTGTGAGGGACAATACACGGATGATAATGGAAAAATTAGTGGGAGAAGTTTCATTAAAATAAAACTACACACCCTTTCTCATATCTATGAATTATTTGTCCATGTGCAAGAAGGATGATCTCCACATCATCTCTGCAAGACATTCGAATTCAAGGAATGGATGGGTAGAAGAACACTGCCAAGGCTATGAATATTAGCATACTGCAACAATTCCACATTTCTCCTTCCAACCAGTATTGATAAATTTTATCCACATTCAACAAAAATCCATAGGAATTGACTGCATGATAAATATATTTATCGATATTTCCTATATTACATTCACCCAATAACCTACACATTTGTGCATATTACTTTTTAATATTGAAGGTACTTTTTATGATTTCTCTTATATCATATCTCTATGAGATAGAATTCTGTCTACATGGGTGAACATGGTAACCATATAAAAAAAATATAAAACAAATTTATTTTCACAAAAATTCATATTTATTCCATCGGTATCCTTTTTCCGGTTTTCCATATTAGGGAGTCTCACCCAAAAATTCTTCTCTAGCTATGTCTAGTGGTTATTCCATAAGATTCAAGAATGAAAATATACATTCATTCAGTGGAATATCCCTATTTTTTATCACAATATTATTCAAGAATGTTGAAGGAATACTGTCCTGAAGGGATATTAGGGAAGTTAATTTTAAAGATGCATCAACCACTGGCCTCTCCCAACTTGGTGGATGACATGAATTTCTCATCAGTTTCATAGAGAGAACACATCGCATCTTGATTATAAAAGTATCTCAGTAGGGAATCATCTGCATGCTCACCCCTTACATAATTTGGTAAGAATTATATGTTCTCAATTGGTGAGGTCAGGACACCTACTAATACTTGTCCACATGCTAAATCCATGGGATCCCCACTAATTGACATTGGTCCCATTATTCTTATTATCAAAGTAGGGAAGGTTGTTGAGATGTAAAAATTCCACAATTTTCAAGTTATTTATTAATATGAACCATTATACTGTCTCTTTAATTCTGGAATACATACATGTATCCTCATGTGAACAATATTAGGATCCAATAATTACTATAGAACACCAATCTATCTAAAGATAGGTTGGGAACTTATTTTATAATTTCACCTTAAAAATCTCTTGGAGAAAACAGATGACAAGGTATATATCCTACACAATATATCTTTGGCCTCGGCTCATGGGGGTTTTATTACTAGGACATGTTTATTAATATCCTCCAGATCATTATTTCATAAGAATACATGGATAATCATGAACTTGACCTTGGAAAATGTAATCTTTCACATCATCGAAAGTAATCGTAATGGGATATCACCACTGAACTACATCACAAGGTTATTGATGAAATAATATCTTATGAAACAAATTTCACACATATTGAGGATCTATCGAAATGTGAGGCTCATGTAGTAAGGTTAAAGGAACAGTTATCATCGATGAGTTCTAGTTTTATGCCATCATATAGAACCATATAAACCTTAGGGTATTTATATTATAGATACACAAAAAAAAATCTAAAATTGATTTAGTGAAAAGGGCCACTTTGGAATGGAGCCCTGATGGCCTGTTTCAAGTAGTAGTCCATGTTTTGACTAATGTGACGCAAGATTTACTATTTCCACATTGGTAGTTCTATGCACATTGTTTCATATATCTTGGGAGAGAATCTCAGATGTGGATACCCTTTCCTTCCAATTAAGTAAAATAAAAAAATTCATTTGATTTCTTATTCTTTTTTGTTTGATCCATCCCAAATAAATCATAACTGGTCATATCTAGATTGACAGTCTCTACCAGATTTTAATTTCGTGTGAAATCTGTGATAACCATGTTTAAATAATCATGTAGTGCAGTAAAGAACTAAGGTGGAGTAGTCTTGAATTTTGATAGTGTTTCATAACAAAAACATGCATACTATATGAAATTCTGTCACAACACTAATTTTCGCTGGATTCCACTATGGTTTGGGGATAGTTGGAATAACATTCCTTTTTACTAGGACACCCTTTTGTAGTTTTGACTTAACCTATTTTGTCCTTATTTAATTTCATTTTTATTGATCAAATTTTTCTTAAACCATGGAAATAATACATCTAGTGAGATATCAATAATATTTTTCCTCATTTCCCTTTATGGTTTCCCACATTGGTAGTTTTGTGACTCGTTTTATGGGTTTTTTGAGTCATACAAAAATAAATAATGAAATTGGAAACAGTTTTGACAATAAATTACATGGAGAGGGCCTTAATAGAGATCATTTACCTAGAATGTTCTAATATTTTTCATACATGATTGAGGGATTTTTTTGAGACCATGGTTTTTTTATTTAAGTATCTGGGACATTTTATGGGGAAATTTGTTTAGGACTAATTGTGAGAAAAAATGCAGTCATTTTGTTTCTAGGAAATACTGTGGTAGAAGAAGCCTCTCCTTGGAACAAATCTTACATTAGATGGTGGGACTTTTTTGAGGTGGACATATTAAGGTTCAATAAGGTATATAATTCATAGTTAAACATAGGTGTCCCTAGCACAATGAAAATCCATTTTTGATGGATTTATAATTATTTAATGTTTAATTTTATTGATAATATAATGGGTGTCTTTTCAAAGGATATATGTCAAAAAAATGGAGAGGTAATTTGCATTGGCATTGACCAGGAATGAGAAACCACACCTATATTAATTTGTATTTCTTATGTGATGGCTGCTTCATGGTGACATTTAATATCTTAAACATGGAAATCGACCTTGCAGTTTGGGGTCTTATAGAGAGGATGGTTGAGGGATATAGTTTAAGTCCACATATCTTTGACTGAGGGATAAATGATATTCTATTTTCTGTGGTAATATTTCCAATACTTTTGTATCATCTTTTTGATTTTAGGGGGGTGGTTGAATGTTGTAATGTAGTGGTTTCTGAATTTGAGGTGTGATGTGGGATGTAAAAGTCATTGGTGAGTACGTTGATGGGAAAATCCTCTCTTGGGGATGAGTTTTTTCATGAGCGACAAACATTTTTATGGGTATGTTATGTAGATCCAAATGGGGAATATTGTTCATACTCAGGAAAAGGTGTCCTTAAGACAGTATCCCTCCATTTTTGATGTTTGGGGAGGTTTATAGTGATTCATACCTTCTTGGGGCACATAGTTTGGTTAGTGAAAATAGTGTGCATAAATATATAAGAATCATTTTATATCTACATTTTCAATGAATGCGAATAGAAACTTTCCATTAGAAATTACAACCAATATATTAAATAGAAACATTTATTTTATAATCATGGGTCTAATAATTGAGATCTGGAAGGCACTATGTACCTCATTAGGATAATAATAAATCCATACGTGCCTGATTTCCCATGCAGGTCTGACCCTTGCATAGGGAATGTGGAATTTTTTTTCTAAATACATGATAAAAAATGGGGTGAGACTCAGATTGGACTCTCTTATACTGCTATACCTCATGTATATGTGAGATGATGAATTTTTATATTCTTATTTTATCTGGAAACTTCATGTATAGAACTAATACATACACATAAAAAAGAGATAGAATTTTTCACTTCATGGATGTACGACACATTGTTGATCTGGGCGTCACTATATATCAAATGATAACAGAAATAAATCTATTCATTGTTTATAGAAGGTTTTCCCACGCATTAATCAAACTTTTACAGGGTAAAATGGTATTCTATTTTGAATACAATATCACATGAATTGGGGTGAAGCACAAATCAGACCATCCTATCAAAATATAACTCATGTTTATGAGAGAGAAGAAAAAATTAGTTATGAATAGAACATGATATAAGATAAATTTGTCCCTACATATTCTATAAATGTGAGAAATAGTCCATACAATGTTCTCATCTAGTTCCCTATGTAGGTATGACCCATTCACATTGAAATGACATTTATTAATTTTTTTGTAGGTAAAAAGGATTTCATATTTGGGTGTAACTATATATCCAATGATGGTTGAAATCTATCCACATATAGTTCTGGATATCATGAATTCTACCATCATGAAGCTAGGATTTCAATTTTATAGTGTCATGTCATGATAACATGATGATATGGGGTCTTTCAGTCATAAGACATACTGCTAGGACCATATGATATGGAAATTAAGATAAATAAGATTCCAATCTGGTTGGGATGTTCTAGAATTCATCAAATGTGAGGGGAAGAAATGGGTAATCCATGATTCAATAAACTCTTAGACCAAGAGAAATAATATGGGGAAAATTTCCACTATGGGATATATGGATATTAGAATCCTATCATGGGGAAAGATTTTCCTTTGGATGACATTATTTTTGTATTGGTGATAAATGCAGAGCCATTATGGGCATATTATGAATATTCAAAACAATTGTCCTTGAGAAACTGACCCCTTTGATCTCCACTAGCCATAAAAAGATTGTGAAGATTTGAAATATCCCAATGAATACAGTATGATGAATGAAAGTAATGTATCTGGTTACATAAGAATCATTTTTACTATTATTATCCATATAGGGTGGAATTCCACACATAGATCTGACTGATATATAGGGTTCATTTTTCTTTCTTTGATAGATTCCTGAATGAGGAACCCAAACATGATATCTCCTACATATATCATTGATTTTACCCATGATATGGAGAAATTTTTTCATGTGAATGAGACTAGGACATGAGTTTTAGGTATCCTTACATATATCATCAAAATTATTTTCAAGTCATATATTGTTCTTGAGGTATAATGTAGTTTAAAATCATTCGGTAAGGACATTAGGTTATCCAATGTTAATGAATATGGACATCCATGCAATTTTAAATCTTATAATAAGTAAAATTTGTGTTATTTTTATGGTCTTACTACCATAACTATTCCATCATTTATGTGGACTGATATGTCTTGATCATGAGGGGAATCTCGTGCCAAAAATCATAATTCCACGTGATATTTTTTAAGTGTGAGAAATAAGGGGAATAAAAGGTTTATTCCACCACCCAAAGGTTAAAATGAATGATAGAGGAAGTATTCATGTGTGGATGTTGTACTATGATGAATAATCAAGGAGTTTCTACTTGCCATGTAAAAACATGAATCATTCCATTTATTGTTCTAAGAAAAATCCATATACAGATCTAACCCACAATAAGATAGGAGGTAATTTTTAACCTTTATTATGGATGTACCATGTATTATAGATTGGTGCATCACTATATATATTTTAATGGAGGGAATCTAGCCACACGTAGTACTGAACCTGAACCATCTATGCAGGTATGATCCATACGTATTGGGGAGGGTCATTTTTACTATTGATTGTTTTATTATTGTGGTTGTACTTGGGAATGGAGAGCTTATAATCACTACTTATCTTTGGACGACAGTAATTGAGACACACATAGTTCTAGGACCTCATTCTGTTTAAATCCATGTGTTATGGATGGGGTTGAGGATGTCCCAATGTGAAGGATTGCAGAATTTCTTCCATATACCTTAAATTGAGGATCCATGAATCACTATGTATCTCACTTTTATAGTAATCAATGAACATGTAGTTCAAAGTATGCATCCCCACAAAGATATGACTCATGTGCAGGTAGTGGTAATTTTCCTAAAATGGAAATTTCAATAGGACCTATTTTAGAGTACCATGTCATGATTTATTTTATAATCAAGGGGTGTTAAATTTCATACACTTGATGGCTAGGCCAAATTCATGAGGTGTATGCATCAATACACATATCCTGGGATGAGAATAATCCTACATGTAGTGCTTGATGAACCATGCCAGTTAGTTTCTTGTGGTAAGGATGATGGCTAATAATTTTAACATCATGTGGTAACGACAATGGTCTCTTGATGTGAAATAAGTTTCTTCACTGATTGGCTCAAAAATAGATATTTTGTGTCACTATGTATCATGTAATGATAGGAATCATTCCACACATAGTTCGTGAGTAAATCACACTTTGTAGGACTAATCTATGCATAGGTATGAGAATTTTATTATATTTTTTTGTTGTACTAGGTTGAAAAAGCATATTCATCACTACTTTTCCTATATGGATAGTAATCAATCCATACATTTTTATTTAATATATCATGGGAGAATACCAATTATTGGGATAAATTCCTCTTGAGTGTGAAAATTATGGTGTTTCACAAAATAATTCAATATTGTAAGGACAATAGTGTCACACAAGTTATTGTGTTGCAACATGGATAATGTGCCTTTCAGATTAACATCATGCAGTAAGGAAAATTTTTTCTTATAGTTATGGTAAATATGTTTTTTTTATACAAATGAGAAACATAACATAATCATGGAAAGAGGTCAAATGGCCAAGTGATGGTAATAAAAATATCTTTGAATGTGTAAATTTGTGTATGGTCTAAACTCAAGTGGTTTATGGATCACTACATATCTTATGAACATATGAGTCAATATATACATAGTTCTAGACACCTACACTTTATGGAGGTTTGGACCATACCCATAGGGGTTATTTGTTCTATTGTAAGGAGTTGGGCCCAAGACATAAGGTTTGGGCCTCACTAGGTATCATGTTATGACAGGAATGAATACACTTATAGTTATTGAGATTGATTCTCCAAACATGGATCTGAATCTCTTATAGGGACATGAAACTTTTTTCTTTCTCACTTAAGGTTCTATCTAATGTGTGGTGAATCAATGATTGAAATGATGATTATCATTCATTTTAACATCATGAAAAAAGGACGTTCATGTCATGAAGTTTATTGACTTTCAAAATTGATAATGAAGTTCTGTGTTTTAAGGTCATGTGAAAAATACCGACTAAGAAGTTTCATGTTAGGGAGCTGTGAAGATGTAACCTTCATTTTAACCTCATCCGATTAGGATGATAACACCTTGTTCAAGGTATTGGAGTTCATACCAAGGGGTGAAGAGTCCAAAAAGGGATATTAACAACGAGGTGGAATAATTGGAATTTCATGAATGCTAATAAATGAGGCCCAATCATAATATTTTCATTCTTGGGAAGGCTTGCATATTGTTATATGTCATGATTCACAGATTTGGACTTCAAGTTTAAGGTACATTTGTATAGACCCAACACAAAATTTAACGTCATATGTCATTGTCATGGAATTGCAGTTTGTCATCATGTGGTTGGGACAATGCTATGGTTCTTTTATAGTCATGAAGAGAGGAACATCGATGATATGTAGTTTATCATAGTATATCTAGGATGATGTAACATACTGTTTAAAAATATGTTAAAAAGGCATTTTACACTAATGTTAATTTACTTGTGGTAAGGACATTGTTCCCTTTCATTTTATGTTTCACATTAAGGATGATGTACCATGTGATTACATGAAGTAATTTATAATGCTTTTGTTAGTGATGGATGTGGGGAACTTTTCCTTAATAAAAATCATTGAATAATATCTACTAGTGAAGAAAACATGTGTGTCATATGGTCCCTCCCATTTTGGTTCAAATACTGCAGGTTTCTTTCTAGGTATCATGAGATTCATTAGGGATACCACCATCTCCCCTTTTAGGAAATATCTAAGGTGAAATTTTTTTTATAGGCTCCCATGATCCTGTTTTTGTGTAATTCCAAACAATTCGAGGTTTGAAATATTTTCCCATCCAATCATTCTAATTCATCATTCCATTTCAAGGATTACTCATCATTGGATAATTTATATTCCATAGAAATAAAACTTATGGGGAATAAATCATTGATGGTAAGTTGCAGCAATATCCCATACAATAATGAGTATAGGGTCGCATGTGTGGTAGTGCAGGTCATGGTTGAAGAAGCCCACAAGACATGTAAGATATTGTTTGTAAATGACATTTTTTAATTATCTACTATCTTAAAGAATATATTTGATATGTTCTTGATTACGTAATCTATCATTCCATTAAAAATATATAGTATACAGATTTATGGTTGGACGTGGTGTTAAACTTTAGATATAAGTTCCCCAATTTCATAGAGAAAAAAATTACCTTTCCCACTGGTATTGTGTGACGGAAACCAAATCGGGTAATGATATTTTCATCCTAGAAGCTAAAACTTTCTAATTCATATAATTATTTGAGGGTATAGATTTGGCTCGGTTGGAGATTAGGTTGGTTATAGTAATAATGTGCTTGAACTACATGTCTATGGACGGAGGATATAGTCATATGACATCCTTTACCCATATCAAAAAATGGGCCAATGTACTTTGGTGTGTGAAGAAACTACATGGGTTTGTGAAAGAAGATAGTATGAACCTAAAAGGAATGAATGTTTTAGTGAATTTGGTATATTTCTTCAATAGAGTAGTCTATTAGTACCCCAATAATCATTTTTTTGGAAAGCATTAGTCCTAACATGAGTGCACCGTTGTTTCCATTGTTCATTTCATTACATCATTGGTCTCTTCTCCATCAATGCAAATATTAAGGAACCCATTAAAGATCCTCTTATAAAGGAAACATTGGTTGTTCGTTCCATCATATAGAAAATATTTAATTTCTCTTCTTTAGATTTACTGATTCCCAGATCTATCTCATGGGAGTTGTCTATTTTGATGGTAGTACACAATGGGTGTCATCCATATATTCATTGAAAAGTGGGTTCTAGGATGGGACTTATCTCTTTAGTACACCCCATTTTATGACTGAACAATTGTTGATAACATTTATTGATGAAAAATATTTATGTCTACTTCATCCTGCTCTAGATCAGCTAGAGCTGTGGCAGAATTTTTTAGGGCATCAACCAGGGAATTTTTCAATCATGGGACTTGAGTTAATTTTGATTCCAAATGGAATTCCTCACTTAGTTTCTCACTGTGGATTAATGGGGATAATAACTCTTCATTTTTATAGAATAATATTTTTTTACCTACTTAATGAATTTCTCAAAATCACCATTTCCATGTGATTTACATTTAACTAATGTGCATACTCTAGCTCTAAAACGAGATGTTTATATTCTTCTTCATTGTTCATGCACCCCTATAATAGTCGCAAGCAGTAAGGAATGACTCCATTTTTCATGTTATGAGCATGAATCCCGACACAAAATTTTTGAGATTGGGGTACTCCATACTCTTTTCCCTTAGGCTTCTTGATGTATAGTCAAAATACATTTCCCAGAATTACGGGCCCTCTTGTATAGATAAAACATAATCCTCAACTAATTTAGTACCCAATGAAGTCATTTATTCCAAGGGATTCTCTACTAGTAAATCTACTAATTCATATACACTAATTGATTTCTGAGGCATGAATTGAATGTCAAAATACTCATGCATGACCACCCACCATGATTGACAAGTTGTCAAAATCGGATGGTTGAGAATTTATTTGAATGGGTTTCTACGAGTGTTCAAATGGACATCATCATGATCCATATACAACCATAGTTTCTACACTAGAAATATTACAACAAATATCTCTTCTCGATATCTAAATAATAATTATCATCAACAATATCGGCTCAAATGTGGTAACAAAGTTTGTTTTCACTGATGAAATAAATATTTTGTGCATGGAAGGAACACAATGATCGCTCTATGGCTGTCACAAATAGTGTAGTATTCCTTCCATTAACATGTAGAATATGCACTTATGGGATCAAGGTATATATCATGAAACTGTTAGATACTTATTGGAAATCATCAGTACACTATTATGTAACACCCTTTTTCATAAACCTAGTGAAGTGAAAGAATTTTCCATTAAGGATGGATATAAAGAACCAAATGTATTCCAGATGTCCTTGAATTCCTCCCAAATCAATTAGGTACTGATTATGTGACATGAAAAATTATATAATTTTTCATCTCATGGACCACATAGATTCCATTATGGAATCTGAAAATGATGTGGAATTTACTAGAGGTAATAATGAACGAATATATCATGGTGTTCATTTTCAGGATGTGTTGTTGCAGTTTGATAAATAAAGATTCATGAACCACAAGATGTTCCAAATTATTTTTTGTTTTTACTAGTAGTTCTTCAACATTACCATTGAAAAACACTGAATAGATGGGTTTTAAAATGCATTGTGTGGCATGTTGTTTTTGGCCCTGGATTATTCAAACTGACGGGTATTACACGATAGAAAAATAATTCATAGGGGCCTGGAAGGAATTGAATTCATCATATTATGGGGCCATTAAGATTTTACCATATCACGAATAGAAATAAATGAATGAGAGATCATGTTATCTGGTTGTTTCATTGATCAATAATTTTGTAATCATGAATGGAAAATCATTCATTTGGAGGTGATGGTTGAGATCTCAAAAATCGATGGAGACGCTGATTTCCAAAATTTTCTGATGGGGGAAATATTTTATATCCATTTGGGTTATTAGACCTACTGAATGATGTTTTCAATGTTGATATTATTATATTTAGCATCAATTTTTGTATCATGTGTTGTGAGTGTCCATATGAATGATTTTTCATAACCCTGTTAGTGCTCTTAGAATGCCAAGGTGGTGATTGACCATCCTGGAATTGAGTCCTCGAATTTTTTTTGTTTATTATATGTGATTAAATATATATTATTCTTCATATAAGAGTTATATACCACAAAATATTTATTGGAAATGGATTCATTGATCTAGGTGGATCTTGCGCCTTCTTATGTACCCAAATTTATTTCTCTGGTACTATCAATGGTGGTAGAGGCACCCTCCTGAAATTATATAGGGGAATCCATATGGTCCTCCTCCTCTTTATCCACATTATTTTATTCTTCTTGTTCTATTCAGAAAGTATTTTTGTGGGATTCTATTTATAGTGTTTTAAAATCTGTGTATTCGAATGATGATGGGACTTTCATTGACCCTACTATTAACATAGGATTTCATTGATACTCTATGGAGGATATAGTAAGGGATTTAGTATTATATCAGTCCTTTTTGAGTGAATATATATCGTCATATTCCCCAACTATTGAAGTAGGGACTTCCTAGAGCTCTGAAGATAAGAGGAAGGGTTTTTCATCCATTATTTCTCCTCTATATGGGTAGTCAACAAACATTTCAATATTACTAGATTCAGTTATCATGGATGAAATCATGAATACCACTAAATATATACCTATATTTGGACATGTATGATCATTCTAGTTGATAGGAAGAACATATTATTCATGAAGCTACATGAAGGTTTCACCCTGAATCAAATATATACCATTTGGGGTGGTGACATAGTCAGCAACATTAATAAGGGGGTTTTCCATTCCCCTAATAGAAACATGAATTGATATGTTTTTACTTTTAGGATTTGAATGTATAATTATCAACATGAAATTTATTTATTTTTACATGAATTTAGTACTTAATTTATTTATGGTATGAGTAGGGGAATATCTGTGTGTTGATGCAACCAAATTTGGCCAAGCATGACATTGATGGGCATGTTCTTCCAAACCCCCAAAATTTCAGAGTCGGCTAGGAGGTCTCCATTCTATGCGTTGATCTTGATTTGGCCCAAGGGATTATTTTCACTTTTTTTATATCCCTATTGTTTTATGGAAGTATAATCCAAGTTATCCTCATCATAGCCCAGTCAGTGAAGTATGTCAACTAGAATTTGGATAACTCCATATTGATTTTCGATAAACACTTCTCAGACACCGACACCATTAATCCTGCCCGACATATACCAACGTTTAATGTCTCCATGTCTAATGGTATCATCCTCTTGATCTGTGAAGAATGTAAAAAAATTTAATTATAAAGGATAATCCCATTTTCAATAGACCTCAGTAGTTGATACCTTGTCTTAAAAATCCTAGGGGACTAGAAAATCCCATATGAGTGCTTCCCTAAGGTCTTTTGAAATGATCTAGGATACCAGGATTGATATATTAGTCGGTATAAAGGATAATGTTTTTATAAAATTATACATCTAGTCTAATGTCTTGCACATTCAATGATGGGGATTCACTATACAAGAACATTATCATCTTGAGTATTTTAGGATGATGGATTGGCCGCCATAACTAGAGTTGGAGGTGCTCGCGTCCATGGTGGGTTGGGCCGGGTAGGTCTGTCTGCCAGCAGACAGTGAGCTGAAACCAATTCCACTTCTAATTGATATTCTAGTTTTATTTTGACAGATTGAATTATAAAAAGAGTATGAGTATTTTTATTTCCCCATTAGACCTGTTGTAGGTCCGTTCTATAAGTTTATACAAAATTGATAGTCTGAGAAAATGTGTAGCTTGAAGTCTTGTTCCATCCATGATTTCATCTTCCCTGTTTTCATTAGATCATGTGGTCTCATGCTTTATTTCCCTAAATAGGTTTGGAGGACCCATGTTCATAACCAAAATCATATTATAAGAAGGTATCCATTACCATTACTACATAAATGGAACAAAATATCATTTCAACATACTATGATTCATTTGTCTGGATACCTATTTTAATTTGTATTGTTTGGTGGGATAATGGCCATTGTTTCAGATCTATGGCAATAAAGTCAGAGATTTTCAATGAAAAAC
Source organism: Viscum album (assembly GCA_963277665.1). Taxonomy (NCBI): domain Eukaryota; kingdom Viridiplantae; phylum Streptophyta; class Magnoliopsida; order Santalales; family Viscaceae; genus Viscum; species Viscum album. The sequence continues at coordinate 1,701,927,317 of OY728138.1, read as the reverse complement.
TTTTCTTTCATACATGTTTATACTCCTACATTTTATACATATATTTCTGAAAAGCCTAATTTGGAATGGCTATCCTTTGTTGGTTTGTGGTGCCAATAATTTTGGGTGTGTTGTATCAGAAGAGGCTAGGGGAAGTGTTCGGTGTTGCAACTATGTGCAGATAATGTCACGAGTTTGGTTAATATTCTTTCTTGTAATCCAACTATAAAAATTATTTTCCCTTTAGTAATCATCTTCTTTATACTGATCTCCCTCCTTGGATAGTGGTGAAAACATATGGCACTTATGATAGTGGACTTCCTAGCATTAGTTTCCTAGAATCTATGATTTTATTTAGGTTGTCTGTTAACAAAAATAAACACATAATGGTGATTCTAAGGATTTGGAGAAAGGTGAAATCGTTTTTCCATTAAGAAGACCCTCAGGGAAGAGCCTCTTTAGCTCGGGAAGCAAAATAAAATAATTTTCCACAGTAGCTAAAAAAGAGCCACATATGTGAATATATCAGAATGAGTAAATTTTATACATTCTCTCCTTGAATTTATTTCTCCAATGTCCCTTATAATTTTCCTATCATAGAGGGGGATACTGTTGATTTTTAAGGTGTAGTTATTAACTTGGAGCATGTTTTAGAGTTGTAGAACGCAAATAGGATAGAATATATGTGATAAACATTACCTTAGCCCTTCCCACTATTTTCTTGGGATTAGTGGACTTATCTATGACATTAGATTCGTCATTGGTATAAAGACCTAAATTATTTGGAAAATAGCATAGAAATACTAAAACCCAATTTTATATTACATTATGATAAGTGGTGTTGTAAGATCATCATGAGGGTTACTTAGTCAGTTTAGGTAGTAGGTCAGCCTTTGCTTTTGGAAATAAAATATGAGAATATCATTTTTTTCACTATTTGAAATTAGAGATGTCATTGATTTTATCTTCTTTTGAAGTGTTGAGCTAAACAAAAAGAGGAATTGCTAATGGAGATCCTTTCATCCCATGATTGACCAACTGGATGACATGTGAACCATTTGATAGACAGATATTAAAGGGGTTTCATGAGTAATATGAGTTTCACCACATCATTTGTTAAAGAGTTTATATCATGGGATCATAATGCGATACAGAGTAGGGCATATATTTTTCCTAGGACACCTGAGTTATTGAATATCATAAATGTAGGACACTAGAATTTAATGGGGGTGTTGTTTCTCTCAACCAGTCTGGTTAAGGTATCTATTCCTACTGCATCGGAGAATTATTTTCCTCTACAGGTTCCAATCAATCTATCAATGAGTTAATGACATTGATAATCCATTGATGTGTGTTCTGTTAAACCTGATATTGGATTTGTGTGGTATTCGATTGGATCTAGAATTCTGCTCCATCCATCATTTGAGTGTTATATCTATTATGGGAAAAATTTTGTGTATTTTCCTAAAAACATTTATCTTCTCTCCATAATGGAGTGAATTATTGTTAACCTTACATAATTAAGTTTAGTTAGATCAATGATATAGGCACCACATTGGGATGATTTATTATACTACATCAATTTCTAGGATGATCCACTATGGATAAGTTAAACCTATATGAATTTTATGTTGAGGATCTCCTCCAGGAGAATGTTCGATAGGAATTCATCCTCAGAGTAATTGTGCCTTGATTTACCTCAATTAATTCAATTCATCCTCTTGTTGAGAAAACCTCTCTCTAAGAGTAAAGAGATCATCTTCACCAAGATTGTGGATAAGGTCATATGTTACCCTTCATTTATTCTAGTTGGATAATATTTGAGGAGGAAGTGTGGGATTGATTGAGGGAGGACTCAGATTTAGGTAAGTTATCTATTTAAAGTTATTCACTCCTTCATTTTTAGTGTGGGATATATCGTGGGTGGAATCACCCACTATAATAACTTCATTATTTTCACCATCTAAGATGTATTCTAAAGGATAGAAATCAAATAGGTAAACTTATTCATAATTCATGGTGCAATTAATACATTATACTGATGGATATGATGGTTGTATACTTCCAACCCAAGGCATTTCCCTTCATTTATAGGATCCTCATCAGGCTTCTTGTTGAATCCTGACATTGAGGAACCTCTCTGAATCCTGGTCATATGGCTCCATTCTAGGGGAAACAGGACATGATATGGATAAAACTAGGAGTCCGTACCCCTTACAATCCTTATTAAATAGGAAAATATTGAAATCCAGTGAGGGGTTGGTGAGTTATAAATTCCCACAAACATGTGGGATGGGGTATCTCCCAGTCACTATTTGTGTGCTTTGGTACAAATTGTTTGATCTTATAAGGGAATTTTTTGAAAAAACATTCCATTTACCTATGGGTTGGGGATTATCACGCACATTTAAAACTACTATTGTTGTCACCATTCTCTAGATCTCACACATCCTTTTTCATGAGAGATATAGATAGATATGATTCTATGGTTTCCAAATAACTGCTCTCATCATTGGAAATTTTTAGTTATTAATGATTGGATTCTATTAAGAGATAATCCTATTGAATTTTATCATATTTCAAGATCAAATTTTTTTTCATGGCTTTCTCCAATCAGGATTGAAGATTTCGAGACAGAATACAGGTTTATTCTTATTGTTTGTTTTTTCATTACTGAGGATGGGATCAACTTGATATACAAATGGAATAAATAAATTATTGGATTAAATTCTGAATGGATTCTTCTAAACATTGTGAGAAATTAAATTTAATCATCTGATTTTTCTTCACCCCATGATATAAATAGTAAAAAAGACATTGACAATTAGATGACACAAATTATTAAAATAATTTAGGTATGTTAATTGAATATTATTCTATCACTTACCTAATAATGGTCTCCATGCATATGGAAGGAATCATATATAAATTTTAATAAGAATCTATCTGAACATTTTAACACAGTATTTATACGCATCATAAGGAAATAATTATTCTCTTAGGTGGAAGATGTTTTTATAGATATTCAGGCAAATTCTATATAATACATATTCTGAAAAGGTCTCTGGAATGTGGAACTATTGACTAGTTGATTTCCATAACAAGATAGGTATATCATACCTAAACAATTTAATTATCTTTAAAAATAATATTTTTTCATTATCTAGATATCCTCTACATTATCATTCAATCTTGTTCCCTTCTTGATAGTTTTGTTTCAATTAGAAGGGCTAGTATTGGTATCACTGTTATAAGAATAGTTATATTGGTGGCAACATGGATAACTGTTTTCCTATGCCGTCTCCTAGAAAATAAAATATGCATATGGTCATTCAAAGGGTATCAAACATGTCTGAACTCATCATTCCAGAAGCCTCATAATATGAGGACCTTCATTTATTTTACTCGGTATGGGGAGGAACTTCCTGTTGTTCAGAAATGCTACTAGTCAGAAGACCACCATATTGAATGACATAATGGTGTGGAATACCATCATATATCATTATCCAAATATAGGGTGAATTTTTTCAGCATCTACCCAGCGGAGGACCTTTAGTTCATATGACAGAAAGGGGAGGGCTATCATGCTGAAATAAGGTGTGACTACGTGGAGGTCATCTATAGTGAATGCCATAATGGTGAAGAATTACCCCATATCTTGATGTCAAAATTCAGGTAGATCTAATGAAGTGTATACTGTGGGGAGAAACTTCATGGTGGAAAATATAAAGGGGAGGAAATTATTACTTAAATAAGGATTCCCTATAGGTATGTTCTCTATAGCGAATGTCATAATGGATAGGACTACCATCACATGTCATTGTTCGACTGTAGTGAAATGTTTAGTATTTTATACACTGGGGAGTACCTTCAGGGTGGATAATAGAAAGGGGATGATCTTTTTTCTAAAATAAGTTGTCACAAAATGGAGAAAGTATGACATAATAGAGAAGACTACCATCACCACTGGATGTCCTAATGCATTGAGATATTTTGTTGCATATACCCTGGGGAGGACCTTCAGTGTTGAGGAAATAAAGTGGAGGAAATTTTTCTATTTTTTCTTCTATTCAAGATGAAGGTTAAAATTATTATAATTAGGGGACAATATCTCATGATTGATCTACTTATGCCCATAAGAAAATCCATCAAGATAGGTGATTTGTGTAGGAAGTCTAGAGTTGCTGATGAAAATATTGTGGGAAATGATTTTTAAACATATACTTCCAATCCTATAATTTGGAAATATATTAGAAGCATTCTAAGTAATCAGAAATAGATGTTTAATGGCCTCAAGAACACTTGCTTCTAGCAGATCAACGTCATGAGTCTACTCTTCATTTAATAGATATGTTTGTCATGATTTATTTTTTAGGTTCCTTTTTGTGGGAAACTTGGCCTCTTTCCATTGTTGATGACCTTTATATAAGGATTCATATTCAAGTATAACCCATATATCTTCTAGGATATTCCTATAAGATTCTATAATTTTGGCAGGGATACATGATTTCCATGGAGCATCCAATGATGTGGACCGGTGTCCCCTATTGGAAAGGGTTTTTGTGCCAAATCCTATTGTCCATTTATCAAGAAATACTACCAATGACCATCCTAGAAAAAATAAGGGAAGCATGTATGATCCCTATCTACCGTCATTATATGAGGATGAGTCACCCCACTAGAGGACGTGGGGTTGTGGTCTTAACTTCTTTCTACAGTCATAGATATGATTACATCTTTGAAATAAAATAGGATATGGTCAAGAACTGTTATTTTATCCATAATAATTTCTTTGATTTTTTGAGGGATTTCCTTTGTGTGAATATTAATATACACCCATTTCGTTATAGGAGTGGTATAAGTTCCTACATCGGTCCTCCATTACCGTCTAGTAGGTACTGGTAGTTCTTCTGTGCAAGGGTAGAGGTATGAGTATTACCCAATCTTATAACATGGGTATGTCTTCTTATTTCTCTAATTATCTCTATATTCAATAAATAACATGATATGAATCCATACTCAATTTTATCTACATTTATTTAGTTACCTTTTAATATTTATAGAGCGATTCATATTGTTGAATAGGTATTTTCTTCTACTCCTTCACAATTGTAATCGACTGATGGTCTTGATGTGAATCAACATTAATTTTTATATTCATTTAATTTTCCTCTAAACAAAAAAATTTTATTTATTTTAATGAGCATTAATTTTTTTCTGCTCATTATACACCATATTTTCATAGTGGGCTACAGGTTCCTTATTAGGGATATATGTCTACCCATGATATTTTTGTAATATTTGACACACATGCTTCATGAGGGTGAGAAAGAATATATGTATGATCATGGGTTTCCTCCTCATTTACTTTATGGTCTAGATATAATAGGATAAAGAAGATTCTCTTCTCCTAATTGTTTGAAAATGTCCCTACATTAGCTGACTTGAGGACCTCATTCTATTTGACGTTGGAAGGGTCCCACAATGTTGTTTCCTCAACATGGTGAGAATACTAAGCCATATATCGTTGATGGATATGAATTTTAGTAGGGAACCTTTGGAGGGTCACCTATGATACAAAGATGAAGTCACTGGAGAGAACCACACCACCCTCCCTAAAGTAAGGGGGAACTCTTTATCAGGATTTGGGGATAGGCACCCAAAATGGTTTTAGATAGGTATCAGGGATACTTGGTTCTAGATCGTAAACTATATTTGGGTGTACTGCTTGTGGGGATTCATGTATTGGAGGTCCTCTCGAGCTACCTCTTGGGTGGGGATGGTACCATACTAGTGGTACTCACTTACCAGTGCATTTGAAACCTAGTGTTAACGACTTTGGGTGGTAGACACCATCCTCAGCTCGGTTGATGACCCCAATTATATAGTAGTTTATCTGCATGTTCTTCTTAGTGTGTGAGATGTCCTTAAATTGAAGTGAGTTCTGATGCATACTTCATTCAATATAGGAGACAAATGTAGACAAAAACCCACCTTCGAAGCAGCATATCATTACCACATTTGTAGATGATTTTTCCCTTGTCCCACTTGTATTTAAGATTTTAATGGGTCTTCTTGGAGGTCAATACTTCCACCTTTGTTAAAAATTCACACTGATTTCACCATTTTGATTCCAAATAAATATTTTTAAGACCTGGTGATTTATTATAGAAGATGAATTATGTAAAATAACTAATTTCAGGTACAACATATTCAAATAGTGTCCAACATGATTTCTTTACAGATATGTAACATCCATAATCTCTAAAATCCCTATAGAATTATTTACCTACACACAAAATGCATGAATTTTCATGGAAACATGGCCAACAAAACATAATAACTCACATTGGTCAAGAGGATAGAAATTTGGGATCCACACACAATTTGGGTGGGGGGGATATTTCCTATTCTCGGACCCACATGGATATTTAAGATGTGCTTTTGAATCCTTTGTTCATTTCCATGTTTCTATATAGGGATCACCCAGAATTAACAATCCATTATCAAAAATCATGTGTTTAAAATCACCTGTATGTAACTGTGGTTCTCAATTAATGGATGCATCATTATGTATCTGATGTTCTCCATAAGTGGTACCCTTTTGGGGTATTATTTTAGATTCTATGGTTATTTATTAGGGAGATTCTAATTTATATCCATGTTTTAAGGAACCCTATAGTTTTTTGATATCCTAACATAATTTTTTTATATCAAGATTAAACCCATTAAATGGGACTCCTATGTATCCTCATTAGAGGAATAAAAAACCACATAGTTTAGTGCCTCTTAACTGGACACATTGCCTTTTAAGGTCATTCACAGAGTACTAAACTATGAAATTTATCATCATGCAACAAGGTTGTCTTGGATAATGGTTCCTAGTCAATGTTTGGTGTGGTACATTCGCTAAGGAAGCTTGAGGGACCCCAAAGAGATGTGGAATCCTATGTAGACATGAACATACTGGGAATGTGGCCTAGAGATAATTAATTTGAATTTTGTTGTTGGGTTTGAACCTTTTATAGGCTTCCTATGTATCCTTGTTATTTGTGAATCAAAGATCACATAATTTATAATATTGGGTACTACACCTATGAGAATTCCCATGTTCTTAGGGATTACATAGGGAAGCATGCATTTGCCATATGATTTCTATCTGTTGGATTTGGTGTGGGGATAACACAATTACGTCACCCATTTTAATGGATATGATTCTGGTGGTGTACCATATAGGAGGCCTATTTGATTAAGGATTAGGATTGCATCAAAGGAGAAGGCCCATATTAGGAATTTTGGATCATGTGGACGTTATGATAACCAATATCCTATAAGCCAATGTGAGTGACTCTTAGTGTAGAAAACATGAAGAAGCAGTTTATCTAATGATCACATGATCCAGTCATTCTGATAAAATAATGGGAGATGAAGTCTAATGGGAGAGGGAGAGGGCCTTGAATGTGTTTATATCTAGTTTTATTTTGTTAAAATGGAGAGTCACATATGAGGATAATTTTTTTTATTTCCCAGAGCTAAGTAATGTGAAGAATGAGTTTCAACTCTCAAAACGAATCGTAGGGGCTTATAGTAAGCGGTATTCCCTAAAAATGGTTTTGATGGAGGGATATCGTTCCTTGTTAAAGGGAAAGGAAAGAATTATCACCACCGTTTCCTCCAAAAATTGAGAGTTTCACATGAGAACCTTAAGGTCACAACCCTTGTTACAATAGTAATGAAAACATAAAAACATCATGAGTATCCTCCTTGATATGGTGGTTATGTATGAGACTCCATTTTCAATCGGAATGTGGACTCAAGAAAAAATAATGATGTTCATGATAATCAAATTATACATGTCAAGAAATATAAAAGACTCCTTGGCCTAATGTTAGTGGATAGGTTCATAGAGGGCCAATATGGGGCCTGATTACATGGTAAAAGGGAGGGATAAGATGTGGAGAGTAGAATTCCCTAGTATTCCCCATTCTGCATAGCATGTTCTTAGGCGCGATAGTGTTTTAACCATGTGGAATGTTTCAAAATAGGTTAGGTTATTATTTAGGTAGCATTGTGCTATATGGACATGGTTTCTTCCCATGTAGAATATTGATATATGGGGATAGGTTCCATCTATGTAACTTTTTTCTTTTTTGGGGATGAGTCTCTTCCATGTAGCATTTTTCTATAAAAGGAATGGTTCTTCGTGCATATCATTTTTCAATGTTGGTTTTTCTACTTCAAAGGGGGTGTATCACAATTGGATTCATGTATGTAACCATTGTTTATGTATTTTAATTATATAATGTTCTTTATGATGTTTGGGAGGGTATAAAAGTCTTTTCTACTTTTTGGGGATTTTACACATGTGAGTAGTAAGTGCATAGTTTCTAAAAATTGTGCAATTCCTATAGGAAACCATGCACAACGAGACTGGGAATAAGGGGAAGGTGCAGGGGAGGCTCACAGTTTTATCAAACCATAAATCCTCCTAAGAGGAACCGGGAAACTTGGGCTAGTGGGATTTGGCATGATTGGTGAACGGTTTGTCTAACTAAGTGGGCCAATCATGTATGTTTATCCTTGAGGTATAGGCTGGAGCACAATTAGCACACAATTTTCTTAACTATACAACTAAACATTATAGGTTTAAAACCAATATTCATAAAATTATACCTAGGTCAGGATTATGTTTTGACCCCTAATTTTTTCCCAAAGATAACCTACTTCAATATTTCTCCCTATCTAAAGAGATAGAACCCTTCTCTATCAATTTTGATGTTATCTGAAGGAGTTTCTTTGTGCGTTAAAGCTCGGCTATCATGATAAGTCATTGATTATGGTTGAATTTGACGGTCTTACTTAGATCTTATTGGCTCTCTCTCTTTATTTCATATATTTAGTTCCACAATGAATATAACTATGGGTTTTAATAAAAAATTTATTAGATTTATAATTTTTAATGTTCGGGGAGGAGATCTATGGTGGGTTTTTGGAGATTTACCCCGGTTTCATTGTTTTTTAGTGTCGTTCTACATTTTTACCATAAATATAAATTCATTTTTCATAATATTGGGATGTGGTAGGCATAAAGGGATTAGAATTTGTGAAATGTGCGGCTATCTTTCATGAAGGTACCCTTATCAAAGGGACGGGTTAGGACGTGAATGTTCCACCATCAATGTTAATAATATGCTTGTGTGGTTAAGGGTGTGTGTTTGATTATGTGAAATGGAATGGGTTATTCTAATATGTATATTGAAAAAAAATTAATGACTTGTTTTATTTCATTATTTATAAATTGGTTCCTTTTAGACAACTATTTTGGTATGGAGCTAATGACTTTGTTTAAAATTATTGAACCATTTTTAATAGTTTAATATTTATTGTTTTATATAAATGTGATAAATTGATCTACCATAGTGGATTGAGTAGTAATATAATTTTAGGAATGAGTACTTATTTTCATTACACACCACTAATTTTGATCATTGGGGATTTTTATACATTGTTATTCGACAAATGGGAAAAGGTAACATATCACACATTAATAGTGGTGTTTAGCGATACATGGGATGTTTGTGCAGTTAGAGTATACACCTTAAGGTTTTATAAATAAATTTAATATAGAATGTATTGAATGAAACCTCGAGTCTCTATGAATAAACAATTTGTTATTATAACCTTATCATTAAACATAATTTCATCACCTCTATGTTTTGAATTTAAAAAAACAGACATACAGAATTACAATCAGAAAGATATTTTGGGCTTAATTAGATCAGCATACATTTTTTGTGAATAGTAACATGTCCCTTATTAATATTAATATGTTCTTTATGAATATTAACCTCACCCATGTATATATAAATAAAATTTAGGTACCTTATAAATTTGAGTGAATATTTTAATAGTAATAATTAAGTATTGGTGTTTTTGTGATCAATAATTATTTAGTTATAATTCTAAATTATAAAAATGATTCAAATTTAAGAAAAATCATAAGATGTATTTCGTGTTAAATATTTTAATGTATTGGGATTTTAGGATTCTTTTACGAGACCCACAATAATTTATGAAAGTTTTATAATATCTGTTTTAAAATTAAAATCTGTATTTTTCATGTAAATAATGATTTCATTTACAAAAGTTAAATTTCACATATTTTTAATTTTTATTAAAAAATAGGGTCCATATTATGAATTATAAACATCCAAAAATGGTTATTGTGAATTTTTTTAATTTTTTTCAAAAATATATGAATTTTTCTTAATAGTAAAATATGATAGTTAATGATAAATGATAAATTCTAGATTAATAGAATCATAGGTGATTTATAGATGACGTAAAAAATAAATGGTTTGAAACCACATTAAATTATTACTACTTTCGGCCATAATAATCAACACTATTTTATTTCTTGAGAAAAAAAATAAAATAATGAATTCGGTATTTAAAAATCACCCCTCCCCTCTAGTATAAAACCCACCCTCACTCCCTTTACTCTTCACTCCACTAAGCCTTGAATATTTTCAAATTTCTTTCCATGTAATCTTACATAGTCTATCCGCACATCTAAGAGCTATTATTCATGCTAAAATACCAAAACCACATCCCTTAAGGATGTTATGAATGATTATATTATAAGACGTTATCCCTCATCATTTTTCTTTAATTTCATTGTCAATTTATTTTATTATCTAATCTTCTACTCGCATCATTATTTCCCAATGATACTTATAAGACTATTACCATATATATAATTTAATTATATAATTTTAATGGAATATACTTCCTTAAAATACTATATATATAAATATCCCTCATATTAAAAAATCAAAATCATCATCTGAGAGGTGTTGATTTACAACCTTCGAGGACGACGAACCTTAATTATTAAATTACTCATTTAAAGTTGGAAATGATACAATTTTTATGGTTTAAACATTTTATATAATATGTATTATCTTTTATCTAATGTTTTTGAAACCATTATATATACAAAATACTAATTAATAGGATAAAACTAGTTTTTAATAATCGAAATATCACCAAAATAATTTAAATATTTATCACAAATGTTCTATCTAATAACTAATACTAATACCAAATAACTAAAAGAAATATACCAAAATTTAATATTCTATATGTCCATTAGTTAATATAAATTTAATTGTGGATAATTATACCAATTCCACATGATCTTTCATACTCATATACATGTATATCGATCATGAAAACAATGGGATTGAATGCTACCAAGTAATAAAATTATATCTTATAACACATCCAAAAGGCCATAAATGAACTAATTAAAATCACAATAAATAAAATAAATGTAAATACGGTTCTGAATTAATTAATTAATGGATTTAATTTTATTATACAGGATGTTAAGGTCAAGTGGAATACCCATTCAGACATATGGTTAGGGTTTTCTACCTGAACCACCATTTTTTGGGTTTATCGTTGTATCTATTAATCCAAATTAAAATATTACTTATTCTTATTTACTGATAATAAATTATTTTTAAAATATATATATATATATATATATATTTACCAGTTTTAATCCTTCTTTAATTTATGGATATTTAAATGTTTTATAATGATCATTCCAATTTCTTCTTAAAAATCAATCACGATTCAAGGGAACTTCTCAAATTCATACATATTTTCTAGGGAACTCAATAAAAAAATTTAATCCAATATTTTTTATCTGAATCCAATAATTTCGTCATGGAAGAACTAACTTATTTTATTCCTTGTTTTGTGCAAATATTTTTCCAAAAGAACTCTCCTTTTCAAATTAAAAGTGGATTTCTCTCAAAAAATTCCCTAATTATTTTTTTGGAGAATTTATTTCTATTTCAAAATATTTGTTGGATTTTATGACTTATTTAGTTTAATATCTTATGTTTATCATCTGTCATATTTTATTAATATTTATGATCATTTTGACTATGGATGTTCAATCATGATACCATTCAACCTACTATTCAGAATTGATAGTGTTTATGTGTTAACATTGGGGAATGTTATTTCATATGTTCATGATGTGTATGCTTAGCCACTTTATATGGAATTAATTATACAAATAAAATGATGGGTTCCACCCTTATATCTCCTCAACATATCTATAGGTATAATGTGAAAAAATTATTGGTTTTTGGCTGAGTCCTTGCCCTAGTATGTTTAGACGTCGTGGCTGAGGCCTATACTATATGTTTCAGATGTCCATAATTATGCATTATATCATTATGGTATTAGTATTTGATAAAAAATGTTATTATTAGACTAGTATAATTGTTAGGGTTATGTTTCATTATCTTATGATCATTTATATGGCCTTATTTAATTAGATTTCATTTCTTCCATATTATGCTCAAGTATATTTTCAACGATATATTTTTTAGATGTTCACCAGTCATGGTGTTTATTCTAATGATATCTCCTACAATATTACATACCCATAATAAGAATCAATGATCTTCCCTTTATTATTTTTTATTTCATCATATGTGTTAAAGAAGATTATTCTGAATGAATGTTATGTAAAATCTAAGAGCCATAGATGTTTCTAATGGAATAGATATTATGTTATTATTAATAAATTGTAATGTTGAACTTTTTTTGTATCTTTTTTCCTAAACTACTAATATACTAATTCCTTCAATATATTATAGTCTTGTAATCCAACCAATGTATTAATATAAGGAAATTTCTTTGGATAACTCTGTTTTGGGTCCTTATAGTTTGTATCAGAATAAGACTAGTGTAAAGCATGTAAACAGGATTTAGAAAATATATATTAGGTAAGAAAACCCAAAAATATACATTGAGTAAGAGTATACAAGAACATACTATAATTTGGGTATTTTTTATATTTATATAGATATTTCTAGAAAATGAATCTATGTATAGATACTAAAAGTAGATGTGGTTCTGTCACATATGTACCAAGGAGTATCAACTCTGATAATGTGTTTTGGGCTTAGCTCAGGGTACCCTGGTTTATGACAACATGACTTATTGAGAAACTGGTTTGACACTACATATGAATTTCATAGATAAATCAAATTATCATTATATACCATTATAAAGGATTTAAATCTAAATATCTTCCCAAAGTAACCATTCTTATGATTGTGAGATAAGATATGTATAAAATTTAAATTTATGATATGTTTTTTATAGTTCAATATTATACATTATGATTCATAAATTAATTTAGTTTATTCCTTTATTTAGAAATGGAACTGAGTGGAAGGAATGGAATTCTCATGAATGAAGGTACCCCATGTAGGAATTTTCAACTTATGAAAGATAATGAAGCTAGTACTAGAGTTGCGACTGGTGACGAGTAGAATATAACTATACTTGGAATGATATATAAAGTTATGAATGAAAACCTTACCCATTTGGAGAATCATAATACACAATGTGAATAATAAATGTTAGACATATTTATTTAGTAATAAAATGTATAATTAAATGGTACTACAAACCCATTTCTAGCAGAGTAGTGGATACGTTTTTTAGAGAATATATTTCTCACATTCGGATGTAATGAAATGGATATGGTTGTAATTGATGTTTATCATCTACCAGCATATGTAGATCAATTTTGATCAATAATTAAAAACGAAAATTAGGATGAAGATGTATAATAAATGGATTTTAGGAAAATTAAGGGTTTATTATTAGAAAAATACGTTCCTCAATAATAATGAGCATATTTAGAGAGGCACTTATTAAGTTTGAAACAAAAAAGAGGATGAAAACATTGAAATGTATGAAGCCAATTTTACGTGGTTGGAAAATAATATTTTGGAAAACATATGTAATCCAAGGAGCAAGATTCATCGATACTTTGATGGTTTAATTCCATTCCATAGAAGGGGACTGTTCTCCCAAACATTCTCATCATATGAATATATATTCTAATGTGATATCATGAAAGAGAAATAATTCTCCATTTATTATGAAATTAAGGTAATGAATGATAATAAGTGGGAGGAGTTGGAATTAATTGATAAAGGAAAGAAAAAAAATTGGTTTTTCCAACTTGTGATTCTTGTGGAAATAAACACCTTGTTGCCTACATAAATGGAAAAGTATTCTATTACAAATATAGAGATGGAGTCCACCAATATCGATATTGAATGTGAAATAAAGAAGCTATCAATTTTAAGTGATACAATTGTTATGATGAGGGAAATTATGCTGATGATTTCCCTAAGAATCAAGGAAATATTCTCCATGGAATTCCAAGGGAGAAATGAAATGCTTATGCAATCACAACTGCTAAAGTTGATGTTCTAAATGATACGGTGGAAGGTACTATAATTTTTTTACAAACAATGAAAATGTTTTATTTCATTATGGAACATTGTATTCCAATATATATTCCCAGTATTCATTATAAATAAGATATATTTTGTTCTCCTTAATAAAGGGGGTAGAAGTCAACACCTCTAAGGGAAGTCTTATTGAAAAAAAAGATGTGTCAAGATGTCCCCATTATTGCATATAAAAGTGGTTTATCTGCTAATTTTATTGTCATACTTATGGTCTAAATTGACATAATCTGTGGCATGGACAAGCTCTCAAAATATTCTGCGAACATATATTTTAAGAGGAATGAAATTATTATTTTTATGTAAAGTGTTGAATCCAATATCTTTAGAGAAAAAACATCACCATCTGATTCATATCTAAATCCACCCCTGGTATCTCTAATGAATTAAATTCATGGGTGAGAGAATGTAATATCTATGGGTTAGGTAATAAATATTCAAATTTATGATGTGCCTATTGTGAATGAATACATCGATGTATTTCTAGAATAATTTCATAATCATCCTACAGAATGGGAAGTTTAGGTCCTTATTGATTTAATTATTGGTTCAATACCTCTATCAATGACTCATGATAGAATGGCCATGGTTGAATTAGAAGAAATAAATATGAAACTATAGGAATTGATTGATAATGGATGTATCTACCCTATTTTTTCCCCCGTGATCCCCTGTTCTCATTGCCCAAACGAATAATGGATCCATGAGGCTATGAATTTACTATAGAGAAATAAATGTTATTGAAATAAAAAAATAGCTTGCCTCACATTAGTGATGTATTTTAACAACATCCTAATGATCAATATTTTCCAAATATTGAACATCAATATTCATATCATCATTTCCATGTGGGGAAGAAAGATATTCCAAATATAGCATTTCAAACTAGGTATGGGTATTAAGAGTTTACTTTAATGTCATTTGGACTGAATAATGCACCCTCTATTTTCCAGGGTATAATGAATAATGTTTTCAAGGATTACCATGATGAATTAACTTTTGTTTCTGTTGATGACATCTCTGTATACTCCAAAAAATAAGAATATCAAAAGAATCACATTCGCATTATTCTGAAGACTCTTAGAAGAAATGAGTTATATGGGATGTTTATAAAGTGTGAATTATGGAATCTATAGTATCTTTTCTGGATATACATTCTATAAGGATGGAATCATAGTTTATCATAAAAATTAAATGTAAACACAAGAATAAACTACTCCAATGAACATAATTGAGGTACACAGTTTTATTGGTTTATAATGTTATTATCAGTGTTTCATTCAAGACATCA
This sequence comes from Viscum album, assembly GCA_963277665.1. Lineage (NCBI taxonomy): Eukaryota > Viridiplantae > Streptophyta > Magnoliopsida > Santalales > Viscaceae > Viscum > Viscum album. The sequence continues at coordinate 1,701,911,690 of OY728138.1, read as the reverse complement.
GCCATTTAGTTTACCTGTTAACCAAGGTTACACCTTAAGGGGTTATGTTTGTATTGAAAAAGTAAATTAATAATTTTTGATGAATTTAAGAAGAGGGTAGTGAACTAAACAATATTAAATCCACCTTTAAAAAATGGCAGATATGTGATTTATAGAGATGAATCAAATAAAGAACTTGGTTTTGTCCCTATGTAGAATGATAACGTTATCACATATGCATCAAGATTGTTAAAACATCATGAATAGAACTATCAAACTCATGATCTTGAGTTATTAACTGTAATATTTTCTTTGATGATATAGAAACATTATGTGAATTTTGAAATTTTTGAAATATATACTGATCACAAGTTATTGATACACATCTCCTCCTATAAGTAAATAATCATTCATCAAAAGAGATTCATCGACAAACTGAGGGACTATGACAGCTCCATACACTACCATCCAGAGAAGGAAAATGTGGTGGAAGATTTATTGAGTAGGAAAGCTCATGGAGTTCTGAAAAAAATGTTGATTGATAAGGATTCTATGTACATGGATCTAGCAAGGTTGGATATAGGAATTATCTAAGATGGTGAAGCATCATTTATTTTTCAATTGGTTTCCCAACCATATTTATTGTAAATAATTATATTTTATCCTTATGATGATGAGAATATTCAAATGAAATTTGTTTCTATGATTGATGACAAGTTTTTAGACGTAGTGTATGAGGAAAAAATTATGAAATTTGGGAGAGGGATACATGGTACCTCTATACTCGGGCTAAAAATGGAGTCATTGGATGATTCCCATTGTTATAATTTCTCTAAAAACACGGGTATCACTATGCTTGATAGATAATTTAAGGAACACTTCTAGTGGGACAACATGAATCATGAAATTTCAGATAATGTATATAGATGTTTGGTTTTTCAATAGATAATGGTTTAAAGACAACATCCTAAAGGTCTCATGAAACCTCTACCTATTCCTAAATGGAAATTTGAAGACATCACCCTTGATTTTTTTTCACTGGATTACTAAACACTACATGAAGGTATGATACAGTAAGGGTAATTGTGGATCAACTTACCAAATATTCACATTTCCTCACAATAAGGGAAGATTTACCAATGGAGCATCTTGAATAGATCTATATCAATGATGTTGTGAGACTTCATGGATCACCTCTATCAATTGTTTCTAACCGTGATCCATGATTTACATCAAAATTTTAAAAAATCCCATAGAATGATAGGATACTAAGAATCATTTGAGTACTTTTTATCATCATCTGACTAAAGGGAAGTCAGGAAGGATGCTCCAAACATTATAATACATATTTTGGTCATTCTCATTTGATATTCAAGGTATGTGGGATAATTATTTTACTTTTTAAGTTTTTTCCTATAATAATAGTTTCAATTATATTATTCAAATGGCACCATATGAATAATTTTATGGAAAGAGTTATCATAAACAAACATGTTGGGATGAAGTTAGTTGGAGGAATATTGTAGACCCAATGATTGTGGGGAAAACAACAGTGAAGGTCAAGGCTAATAAAACCCACATCAAAGTAGGTCATAGAAGAAAAAATATTTAATCTAATAATAGTTTTAATTCTGATGGTATAGAATTAGAACCTGACTTATCTTACTATGAAGTGACCATGTGGATTCCAGAAACTAATGCACATGTGTTGAGTAATTAGACAACTCAGATAGTTAATGTACATTGGAAAATTCATAAATTTAAAGAGGAAACTTTGGAGCCTGAAAAACCTATGATGAAGACCTACCAATATCATCTTATATGGTAACATTTAAAAAATATCGAGGATGGAATTTTTATAAAGGGGAAAAATGTAACACCCAAAGGATTCAAAGATAAATTAAATTTAGATTTTAATTCATGATATAATGTGTCTCTATGAAAAAACACATTGTTATTATGAAATAGCTGTTAAAAATAGTGTTTTTGCCCCTATGTTTTAAATTTCAAAAAATGGACATACGTGGTTGTGATCACAAAGATATTTAGTGTCTTATGGGATCAACTTATATTTTTGGTGGAGACTAAATTTACTCATATGAGTTTTAATATGAAACTTCATGAATAGTAACCTCACCCCTGTATATATAAATAAATGTTAGTCACCTTATAAATGAGTGAATATTTTAAAAATTAATAATTAGGTGTTGGTATTTTTTTGAGTAATAAATATATAATTACAATTCTAAATTATTCATTTTATTTAATGTACAATTAATTTTCATAAATTGTATTAAAAATTAAATATTTTGTTGTCCTATAATTATAGGATAGTTTTATAAGACCATATTTAATTTATAAGTGTTATAATATCAGTTTTAAAATTAAAATATATATATTTCAAGTAAATAATGATTTCATTTAAAATAAATAAATTTCATATATTTATAAAATTATATTAATAAAATTAAATACATTTTTATATTCTAGACATCAATAAATGAATGTGGTTAATTTTTTGGATGTTTCTAAAATACCAATTTTTTTTGTGATTTGTAAAATACGATATTTTACTATAAATGAAAAATACATGACTTATTGAGTCATATGTGACGTATGGTGGATGTAGTAACATATGGGTTGAGATTAAATGAACATATTACTATATTTGAACACAAGAATCGACAAAATTTCTTATTTTGAGAAAAATAATAATATAATGAACAAAATATTCCAAAATCAACACTCTCATCCAGTATAAAACCCCCCCTCCCCCTTCTTATCTCCACTCATCTAAGCCTTGATGCTTTTCAATGATCTTACCAAATTGTCTTCCCGAGTGCATCACTAAATCAAGGATATTTTTCCTTCCAAAATACCAAAATCCCATACATTAAGGATGTTCTCAAGGAGGATATTTCAAGAGGTAAACCCTCTTACATATTCATGAATTGTTTATTCAATTTATTTTATTTTCTTATCATATCATCCTTTACTCTATGAAAATGATCATTATATCTACATTATCATATATATAATATAATTATATAATTTTAATGGAATATCCTTCCCCAAACTATTATCACTCCCTCTTATTTAAGAAAAATGAAATCATCATATATAAAGTGTCAATTTAAAACTTTTGAGGACGAAGAACACTTATTCTTCAAATTATTTTTCAAGTATGGACATGAAACAATTTTTATGTCTACAAAATATTATAAAATATGTATTATGTCTTTTTTAATGTTCTGAAACTATTATATATACATAATAATAATTAATATGAAAAAACTAATACATAATACTCGAAATATCACCAAAATAATCTAAATGGTTATCACTAATATTCTATATAATAAATCATCCTCATACCATATATCCAAATTATTTATATCACCATTTAATAATTTAAATGTTTATTATTATCATATAATTTAAATTCATGAAAATTATACCTATTCCACATGAACTTCCATACTCATATACAAGAATATCAATCATTAAAACCATGGAATTGAACACACTTGAATGATAAAATTGTATCTTATAAGTCATCCAAAAGCCCTAAATTAACATAATAAAATTATAGTAAATGAAACACATGTATATAAGGTAATTATTTATTAATAAATGAATTTAATTTTTTATCCAGGGTGTTTAGGTCGAGTACATAACTAATTCGGACTGAAGGTACGAGTTCTCTACCCGAACCTCCATTTTCTTTCACATCACTCATTTTCTATATTAATCCAAATTAAATAAATAATTATTCTTTTTTTACTCATAATAAATTATTTTTAAGTTTTCTATATATATTTGTACAAATAATAATAATTCTTCATTTAATGGGGATTTAATATTCTTATAACGGTTGTTCACAATTCTTCTTCATGAACAATCCTAATTCAAGGGAACTTCTACGATTCATACCTATTTTCAATGGAACTCTGTAATAAATTATAAGACATAATTATTTATCTAAAACCACTTATTTAAAAATCACATATATAGCTTTATCAATTTTTGGTTTTATGAAATGAATTTTCTAAAACAATTCTTCTTTCCTTAGAAAAAGTGTATTTATTTGAAAAATTACTAGATGATTTATTATAGTATTTTTGTATATTTCAAAACCAATGTTGAATTTTATTTTTTTATTGATGTTAATAGATTATTTTTATCATCTACCATACAATATTAAATTTTTTTATTAGTTTCACTATTGATGTTCTATCCTAATACCATTCACCATTATACATAGAATGATTAGTGTTTTAGTGTAGATATTGGGGAATGTTATGACATATGTTTAAGATGTTTATGATTATCCCCTTTCATATGAAGAGTGAAATGGAAATAGAAAGTAAAAATTGTGGTCGTATATATCTTGTCGATTCATCTGTAGGTCTCATGAGACAAAAAAAAATTGGAATTTGGCCTAGGCATTACCCTAGTATTTTTTAGACATCTTGACAGAGGCATTGACAAAATGTTTCAGATGTCAGGCATTATACATTCTGTCATTATGGTATTAGTGATCGATAAAACAAGTTATTATTATACTAGTATAATATTAATGGTTATGTTTCATTATCTTATTATCATTTATATATACATATTTAATCATTTTTCACTTCGTCCATAGTATGATCAAGTATATTTTTAAAATAGTGTGTTTTTAATTGTTCTCTGTGTTTATTGTTTTTTAAAACATGAACTTTATTACATACCCTTAATGAGAATCTTATCTCACCCTTTCTGATGATTTATTTTTTCCCATGTGGTTAGGATGACTATTATGAATTACTTGTATAAATAATATAGGAGTCAAATATGTTTCTAATGGAATTGTAATTTTATATTTCATTTAACATTATAATGTTGATCTTTTGTTTTTATAATATTTCCCAAAACTACTAAAATCTTCACTCCTTTGGGATACAATTTTCTTATAATCGTTCCAATGTATTAATATAAGGTTCCAGATTAGTCAACTGCTATCTGGGACATTACATGGATCATGTATAATGTTATAGATTTTGAGTATTGTGGTTGTAACTATGATTTGTTTTTCCTTCTACTCTGTTCTTTTATATTTTGTAGTCTTCTATTTTTGTACTCATTATAGTTGGTATTAATATAAATGATATTTCTTTGAGTTTTATTTAATTTATATCATGTGTTATGTAGTCATTTATTTTTCCATGGAATATTTGGTTGGTTTTTTTATTTTAAAAAAAAAAAAAATCAACCAACTATTAATGAAATATGTTCCATTTATTTATATAATTTGACATCATGGAGATATTTCGTAAGGCCAAGTAACTTCCTCATGTATTATCAATACAATGAGTATGGGATGGATGTTACTTGTGGTATCAGTCTTGTTCCTTCTAATTTTCATTGTGGAAAAAGTGGTATCAACTTGTTAAGTCCTTCCCTAATAATTTGTCTTCAGTTCTCTCGATCTTAGAGATGATATTCAATATAGTCTACTCCATGTTTACGGTTTCAATAATGTTGTAGGATTTACCAGAAATTAAATTTAATGCATAAATGGGTATAGATAATATTTTTAATATTGAACATGAAGTGAGTAGGTGTCACGAACCAGGCCGGGTCGTCATCCGACCCGGCACCCGACCCGGTCCGCGACATGGCCCGAAGGGCGTTCCCGATCCCCACGGGCTGGCAACTAGTGCCGGGCATCAAAACAAACCAGTTGGGAACGGTTTGGCCCATGACAAAGACAAGAAAAAATAAATTGAACAAGCAGATAACTAAAGGAAAATAAATTGAACAATGCGGCAGCGGATAAATGAATAAACAAAGAAACGTGACATACCTCTGGTGACCCCACGGATCACCACGGTACGACAAACACACTCGCTCCCAAAAGAGATCCAAGACTGAACCCTGCAACTGAAAAGTAAAGTAGGCATGAGCACCGAGATGCTCAGTAGGGAAGCCAAGAAAAACCACGCCCAATGCCCTTACCTTTAAAAAGAAATCCAATCATGCTAGTTTGAAAATAAGACATAATAAAATATTGTTTTCTCTTTTTTTCAAATTCAAGTCACGAGTTTGCATTTTCAAATAAAGCATTTCACTCTTACTATATTTTCAAAATAGGTTCCAAGCGTGCATTAACATTTCAAATGAAAAGAAACCAGTATGGAATGAAATGTGATTTTTTTCGAAACAAGTCACCAGGTATGAAACAACTGGAAAGAAAGTTACATCACAAGCAGCATGTCACAAAAGAGCACTATGGGTAATCCCTATAGGTAGCTAGAGTATGTGGGAACCTAGAGACCTCGTACCTCGGTGAAACGTGGCTTAGAAGGACACGACCCTCAGAAAACGTGGCTTAGAAGGCCACGACCCTCAGAAAACGTGGCTTAGAAGGCCACGACCCTCAGAAATTCATGTGTTTAGTTAGTGTTGTTGTTGCGTCAATCCTGCTAGACAAACCGGGATGAACCCCTGCCGTTTCATCTAGCGTACTAGTCCTGGTCACCCACCTAGATACCCAAGGTTTCCCATGTGCTCTATTTCAAAGGGTGGTGAGGTTTTATCAAAAATATACAAAGGACATAACACTTTCTTATCCAAAGTCCATTTTACCTCTCACCACTGTTCTCCCTCCTTAAGCGTATTCCCCATTTTTATGTTACATAACATCGCATAAGCCTCTTTATTCGGCACATATCACAAATCACACACTTAACACACATATCATGTTTCTACAACAACGGGGCATGCATTAAGAGGGGTTTTGTTTCACTTTCAAAACCCATTCTCAAAGTGCCAAGCGGGCTTAATTAATCAAAATAAACATTTTTCATTTGGAACACATAATCACTCAACACTTAAGTTTCCAAAACCATTTGAAAGTTCAATTAAACAACCAAGGTGATACATATTTAAAAGCAATCTAGAAAACATGTTTAAATCTAAAAAGAAAAACATTGGAAATACTTATTACCCGCTAAAATCATTGAGGAAACCACTTTTAAAGAACCATGACCATTTATGTATATACACATATATATATATATATAGCTTGTGCATCTCATATAAAAGCAGAAGACGCATTAAAAAAAACACCAAGCAAAAAAATGGAAATTCTAATTAAAGACTAGGGCATAGGGGACCTACCTCAAACATGTCGTTATTTGTCGATGGCCACTCGAACCGACACTTAGCGCACACATGCACATGCATTTATACATATATATATATACACCCCTAGATGCATTGCACATATTCCTCGCACCATGCGGGAATATGTGCAAAGAGGGAATATATATGTACATGCCTTACCCTATGCATGTCCATGTAGGATTCTCAAAACCAGCAGCCCAAAACCATCGAAGCAAGGACCAGCGCACTACATAAATAATTTAATATAATAATTAAACACCGAACAATCTACATAACGTTTCAAAATAACATAAATGGGTTTGCGCTAACGACACACCCATTTAATATAACACAAGAATTAATCGCATAAACCATAATCGTCATCTGCAACAATAGAGCTCAACAAGGGAAATCAATATCACATCGCAACTACCAGTTGGACCTTCACTCATTTCATAAACATTTGAAAATCCATTTATAAACAAATCTGAATTTTTTTTATACATAGTTCCAAAGGAAGGCAGAAGTATATTCAAACGTACCAACATAAATCCAAGAAAACCCCATAACCATTTTATAAAACCAAAAGCCCTTTTTAAACTAGAGAAACCAATCAAACACAAGGGCCCCACATGCTAAAAAAATCATTTTGCCTAAAGTTCAATCATCAAGTGTATTTCAAAAATAAAACTTTTATTGGCATTTTTATCAAACATAAAGAATGGATAAAACATCATTTCAAAAACCAAGTTGCATTTTGCAAAGAAACCCTCCATTTCAATTAGAAGTGAAAACCCCATTTCAAATCATCTGAAGTCGAACCTCAATTATAAACAAAAATACCATTAAAAGATTTGATAAACCCCCTAAAAAAATTATGAATCAACTCCAAACAATATTAATGATCTTTGAACGCGAACGCCAAAACAAAACATCCTATAAGGCCAAACACACCCCAATAATATGATGAAACAGAATTTGTAACCCTTGCGCGACATAATAAACCAACAACAATGTTTATGAAACACAGCAAAAGGCCCAACATGGGTTTTCACAAAATCAAAACATGCTTATCAAATAAACATGCTACTAAACATATTGAAATCCTATCAAATGTCAAGTAAAAATATATTCACACCAAGTAAACAAATAAATGAGTATGCCACATTAACCAAATAAGAGAATTAATTCATCAGACATCAATAATACATGGAAACTCTAACCTTCGGTGTCGAATTTCTCACAAATTGGTGCGAAACTCAAATCGCACTATAGTCGCACCGCACAGAGATCAAATTGAACCCTAAAACAATAATAGGACCAAATAAAATCAAAATCGAACCCAAAAACAAGAATCAACAAAGAACTTAACAGTGGAGGGGACAGAAACATATGCGGAAGGCAAATAGAACGAAAGAGGAAAACCTCCAGCAGATTCCCAGCCCTCGCATAAACCATCCGTCACTCACAATCCATGAACGCTGTTGCGAGGTCGCCGAGCAGCTGGCCGGAGAGGGAGAAGGGCGGCGAGGGCGGCGGCCGGAGAGGCAGGAGGCGCGGCAAGGGTGAAGCGCGGCGAGGGCGGCGGTCGGAGTAGGAGGAGGCGCGGCAAGGGTGAAACGCGGCGAGGGCGGCGGTCGGAGAGAGAGGCCGCGAGCAGGCCAGACGGGGGGCGCCGGACGCGGGAGGCCGGACGGAGGGAGGCCGCGAGCAGGCCGGACGGGAGGCGCCGGACGCGGGAGGCCGGACGGAGGGAGGCCGCGCGGGAGCAAAGGGGGAGTTCCGCGTAGGGTTTCTGCGCGACGGGGGGGGGGGGGGGGAAAGGGAAGAGGCCGAGCGAGAGAGTGAGGGAGGAAAGAAAAGGAGAGAAAAAAAAAAGAAAAGGGAAAAAAAGGAATAAAAATAAATAAGTAAGAGGAAAAAGGAATAAAAATAAATAAGTAAAATGAAATAGAAATATAAATGCATAAATAAAATGAATAAAATGAAATGAAATAAATAAATAAAATGAAATAAAAATAAATAAATAGAGTGAATAAAATGAAATAAAATAAATAAATAAAATCTGAAAGAATAACAAATCCCTATTAAAATATTAACTAAATTAATAATAATAAAATTATCACCTGAGAGCGGACACCACGCACGGTCTCACGCGTGGGGTCGCGCGCATGGTTGTGTGTCTCAAAAACAACACATTCAATAACAAACAATCCCTTAACAAAAATTAGGGGGTTGTGCAGGGCGTGCATACGCTCACGTGTTCGAATAAAAACGAGGTTTTTCTTTTAATTTAAAACCAGGTCAAAACACAGTTCAAAAACGAGACCCAAAATAATTAAAATTAAATAAAGCATCGGGTCGGGGTGTGACAATTCTCCCCACCACAAAAACTTTCTGCCCCCAGAAAGTCACCAAGCCAAACAAGGAAACAAAGTTGAGTTCGAAACTGAACGAGGCCAACAAAATCACGAAGTTGGTATGACTTTTCACTCCATTAGTCACACCCGACCATCTCTGAGGGGAACTGAAAAGAGAAGGACCATCAGGAAAATAGGAGGGTTCTCCCCACCACAAGAACCCGACTAGCACAACTGACATTGAGGCTCTTAGCATGAACTAACTCTGGAAATGCTAACTTGATCCAAGTGGGAATCGCCACACAGACCAAACCTTGAAAAAGGAACGACAAGATTCATGGTGAGTCTCCCCACCATTTAAGAACCGACTAGCTTCAACCAACCAGTATAAACTGACATGAGATCTTCCGACCCAAACCAGAGACCACTATGACAAGAGAAACCCAAAGAATAATTCTACCAAATAACGAACCTAACCATGACTCATCATTTCTACAAGAGATGAGCATCTCCAAAACAAGCATGCATTAAAACAAAACGGGTCACACTTGAGGAGACACAACTACCAGAATTACAAAAAAACGAGATCACCATGCCTTCTTACAACCACAGCGGGGTGATAAAAGAACAAAGACTACAATGAGGAAAAGAGACATTTACGCCTCTTACAGCAATATAGAGCCTTCAAAGATGGCAGATATGCAACAGGGAAATTCAGACCGTCCCCATTTAATCATTGGAGACAAAAATTAGACCAAGGTGCCCCACACCCGACGATTCCTGACTGCGTGAAAAGCTTCACTCCGAGACATGTGGCTGGAGCTCTGATGTCTTGAAGCATCTACTGCCCCGCAGTCAGGAGCTGACATTCTCCTGTCGAGACTCCTCCTGACGAAGCCGCTAGCAGAACTTCACTATGTTTCCCAAATGGCCACACTGACGGCAGGCCTTCGGAGGATGATGACAAGGCAGCTTAAAGTACCCAAACCGAGCACACTAGGAGAAAACAAGAGAGTGGCCTGACTAATAGAAGACGGAATTGTAAAGAAAACTTGTTTGAGATGGGTTCCTCTGGCTCGCTCTCACAGAATGGGGAACCATCCCAAACACCAAAGGGAACCGGTCCTTGAACAATAGACGAAGACCCCACACAAGAGAAACATTAACTGACTCTGCGACATTATCTTTGGAGAAAAGGGAACCAACTTCTTGAGATGCCCAACGTAGGCCTTTACTATTCGTTGGCATTGCTGGACACTCACGAGCCTTGTCGCTTCCATCACCTTCGCTTCCACAAATATAAACCAACTAATGAGAGTGGTCCTAAACACCTTCCAAGTCGTACCATCATGCAATGACACTAGGGTTATCTCCTCCACCAATCCCAAGTTGCACCTTCAAATGGACCTGAACCAACACAGACTCTCTTAGCTTTAGGAGTTCCCAATAATATGAAAACACCAAGGACTTCACCTTGCCAGTTTGTTACCTTCAATAGATCACGATCACTATAAAATATGGACATCAACCAAAAAGAATTCAATTCCACCACCCCGCTAAGAGTCTAGGTAGAACCAACAACTAGAAGTGACTCACTAGAACTTTCTGGGACTTTTCTGGGTGGCATACTCAAAAACAAGGGGCACAAATCCGAATCAAAACTCATCATAATCAAAATTTCACACCTCAATCGCAAACGAAAGCTCGAACTCAAATCACTATTCCAACCACAATTCAATACGTCAAAACCAAGGACTCATGAAAAAGAATACCCAACACGAAAAGAGAACGCTAAACAATTCTCACTCACTCTTCTAAATATTTGAAAACCCCACTTTTTGAAAACCATTTTTCAGCAAACAAAACAACTTAAACATCCACCATCAGTATCCCATGAAGTCTCACACATACGTATCATTGTGCTAGCTCAAGAACCCATCCACTCACGTCACCAATTTCCCCACTTTCCACATGCGCACCTCAATGTGTGATCACTCGTAGGAATACCAAGGGTAGATTAAAGACACTTATCATTTCCAAATCAGACCATTAAGCACAAAGCAAAAATTATCAACCAATTGAAAAAAAACTAACTTATCATCAAAGCGATACATTTCCAATTTCCAAAAACATTTCCAATTCACATTCCAAAAAGTGTTACTGAGATTTCAAAACAACTTCCAAAACACCTCTCATTTTCCCTTTTGAAACCACACATTTGTTAAAAGAAAACAATTTCCATTTCAAAACCACTTTTCAACTCTAACACCACATTCCCATTTTTAAACCACCTTCACACAAACCCATTTTCATTTTCAAGATCTACTCACATCAACCAAAATGAAGGTCAAACATAAATCACATTAAACTTTCAAAAATAAGGGACGAGTGGCTATGCCAACCCGGTAACATGGCTTAGCAGACCATGCTCCGAGCGGGCATCCACCACAGGAAGTATCTTGAACCGTGCACTCGGGCTGTACATGGGTCGCTACTCCATGCAAGTCTGCCGCGTAACACTGACTCACTTCCTTGGTCATCCCTCACCCAAACCTACCAATCCAAAGAAGAAAAGAAAATTCAATTCCCGAACTACCCCTGGCAACTCGAGTCTCGGGACGGGCAAGGGTTCATGACGTCCTTCCCACACCTACCTCTCGAGTCCCAACACACCTAATCACCAAGCTACTTGACACCCCAAATAACAAGGGCACCTCTGATACCATTTTGTCACGAACCAGGCCGGGTCGTCATCCGACCCGGCACCCGACCCGGTCCGCGACATGGCCCGAAGGGCGTTCCCGATCCCCACGGGATGGCAACTAGTTCCGGGCATCAAAACAAACTAGTTGGGAATGGTTTGGCCCATGACAAAGACAAGCAAAAATAAATTGAACAAGCAGATAACTAAAGGAAAATAAATTGAACAATGCGGCAGCGGATAAATGAATAAACAAATAAACGTGACATACCTTTGGTGACCCCACGGATCACCACGGTACGATAACCACACTCGCTCCCAAAAGCGATCCAAGACTGAACCCTGCAACTGAAAAGTAAAGTAGGCGTGAGCACCGAGATGCTCAGTAGGGAAGCCAAGAAAAACAACGCCCAATTCCCTTACCTTTAAAAAGAAATCCAATCATGCTAGTTTGAAAATAAGACATAATAAAATATTGTTTTCTCTTTTTTTCAAATTCAAGTCACGAGTTTGCATTTTCAAATAAATCATTTCACTCTTACTATATTTTCAAAATAGGTTCCAAGCGTGCATTAACATTTCAAATGAAAAGAAACCAGTATGGAATAAAATGTGATTTTTTTCGAAACAAGTCACCAGGTATGAAACAACTGGAAAGAAAGTTACATCACAAGCAGCATGTCACAAAAGAGCACTATGGGTAATCCCTATAGGTAGCTAGAGTATGTGGGAACCTAGAGACCTCGTACCTCAGTGAAACGTGGATTAGAAGGCCACGACCCTCAGAAAACGTGGCTTAGAAGGCCACGACCCTCAGAAAACGTGGCTTAAAAGGCCACGACCCTCAGAAATTCATGTGTTTAGTTAGTGTTGTTGTTGCGTCAATCCTGCTAGACAAACCGGGACGAACCCCTGCCGTTTCATCTGGCGTACTAGTCCTGGTCACCCACCTAGATACCCAAGGTTTCCCATGTGCTCTATTTCAAAGGGTGGTGAGGTTTTATCAAAAATATACAAAGGACATAACACTTTCTTATCCAAAGTCCATTTTACCTCTCACCACCATTCTCCCTCCTTAAGCGTATTCCCCGTTTTTATGTTACATAACATCGCATAAGCCTCTTTATTCGGCACATATCACAAATCACACACTTAACACACATATCATGTTTCTACAACAACGGGGCATGCATTAAGAGGGGTTTTGTTTCACTTTCGCAACCCATTCTCAAAGTGCCATGCGGGCTTAATTAATCAAAATAAACATTTTTCATTTTGAACACATAATCACTCAACACTTAAGTTTCCAAAACCATTTGAAAGTTCAATTAAACAACCAAGGTGATACATATTTAAAAGCAAGCTAGAAAACATGTTTAAATCTAAAAAGAAAAACATTGGAAATACTTATTACACGCTAAAATCATTGAGGAAACCACTTTTAAAGAACCATGACCATTTATGTTTATACACATATATATATATATATATAGCTTGTGCATCTCATATAAAAGCAGAAGACGCATTAAAAAAACACCAAGCAAAAAAATGGAAATTCTAATTAAAGACTAGGGCATAGGGGACCTACCTCAAACATGTCGTTATTTGTCGATGGCCACTCGAACCGACACTTAGCGCACACATGCACATGCATTTATACATATATATATATACACCCCTAGATGCGTTGCACATATTCCTCGCACCATGCGGGAATATGTGCAAAGAGGGAATATATATGTACATGCCTTACCCTATGCATGTCCATGTAGGATTCTCAAAACCAGCAGCCCAAAACCATCGAAGCAAGGACCATCGCACTACATAAATAATTTAATAAAATAATTAAACACCGAACAATCTACATAACGTTTCAAAATAACATAAATGGGTTTGCGCTAACGACACACCCATTTAATATAACACAAGAATTAATCGCATAAACCATAATCGTCATCTGCAACAATAGAGCTCAACAAGGGAAATCAATATCACATCGCAACTACCAGTTGGACCTTCACTCATTTCATAAACATTTGAAAATCCATTTATAAACAAATCTGAATTTTTTTTATACATAGTTCCAAAGGAAGGCAGAAGTATATTCAAACGTACCAACATAAATCCAAGAAAACCCCATAACCATTTTATAAAACCAAAAGCCCTTTTTAAACTAGAGAAACCAATCAAACACAAGGGCACCACATGCTAAAATTTTTTTTTGCCTAAAGTTAAATCATCAAGTGTATTTCAAAAATAAAACTTTTATTGGCATTTTTATCCAACATAAAGAATGGATAAAACTTCATTTCAAAAACCAAGTTGCATTTTGCAAAGAAACCCTCCATTTCAATTAGAAGTGAAAACCCCATTTCAAATCATCTGAAGTCGAACCTCAATTATAAACAAAAATACCATTAAAAGATTTGATAAACCCCCTAAAAAAATTATGAATCAACTCCAAACAATATTAATGATCTTTGAACGCGAACGCCAAAACAAAACATCCTATAAGGCCAAACACACCCCAATAATATGATGAAACAGAATTTGTAACCCTTGCGCGACATAATAAACCAACAACAAAGTTTATGAAACACAGCAAAAGGCCCAACATGGGTTTTCAAAAAATCAAAACATGCTTATCAAATAAACATGCTACTAAACATATTGAAATCCTATCAAATGTCAAGTAAAAATATATTCGCACCAAGTAAACAAATAAATGAGTATGCCACATTAACCAAATAAGAGAATTAATTCATCAGACATCAATAATACATGGAAACTCTAACCTTCGTTGTCGAATTTATCACAAATTGGTGCGAAACTCAAATCGCACTATAGTCGCACCGCACAGAGATCAAATTGAACCCTAAAACAATAATAGGACCAAATAAAATCAAAATCGAACCCAAAAACAAGAATCAACAAAGAACTTAACAGTGGAGGGGACAGAAACATATGCGGAAGGCAAATAGAATGAAAGAGGAAAACCTCCAGCAGATTCCCAGCCCTCGCATAAACCATCCGTCACTCACAATCCATGAACGCTGCTGTGAGGTCGCCGAGCAGCTGGCCGGAGAGGGAGAAGGGCGGCGAGGGCGGCGGCCGGAGAGGGAGGAGGCGCGGCAAGGGTGAAGCGCGGCGAGGGCGGCGGTCGGAGAGGGAGGAGGCGCGGCAAGGGTGAAACGCGGCGAGGGCGGCGGTCGGAGAGGGAGGCCGCGAGCAGGCCGGACGGGGGGCGCCGGACGCGGGAGGCCGGACAGAGGGAGGCCGCGAGCAGGCCGGACGGGAGGCGCCGGACGCGGGAGGCCGGACGGAGGGAGGCCGCGCGGGAGAAAAGGGGGAGTTCGGCGTAGGGTTTCTACGCGACGGGGGGGGGGGGGGGAAAGGGAAGAGGCCGAGCGAGAGAGTGAGGGAGGAAAGAAAAGGAGAGAAAAAAAAAGAAAAGGGAAAAACATGAATAAAAATAAATAAGTAAGAGGAAAACGGAATAAAAATAAATAAGTAAAATGAAATAGAAATATAAATGAATAAATAAAATGAATAAAATGAAATGAAATAAATAAATAAAATGAAATAAAAATAAATAAATAGAGTGAATAAAATGAAATAAAATAAATAAATAAAATCTGAAAGAATAACAAATCCCTAATTAAAATATTAACTAAATTAATAATAATAAAATTATCACCTGAGAGCGGACACCGCGCACGGTCTCACGCGTGGGGTCGCGCGCATGGTTGTGTGTCTCAAAAACAACACATTCAATAACAAACAATCCCTTAAAAAAAATTAGGGGGTTGTGCAGGGCGCGCATACGCTCTCGCGTTCGAATAAAAACGAGGTTTTTCTTTTAATTTAAAACCAGTTCAAAACATAGTTCAAAAACGAGACCCAAAATAATTAAAATTAAATAAAGCATCGGGTCGGGGTGTGACAATAGGGAGTTGGGTACGTACATTTTTTTGAGATATTTATAGGCTTTAGAATCTCATTGTCATTAGTTTTTCCAATTAGGCGAGTATGAATTTTTTTTATAGAAATAACTTCCCAATATGAGTTGATATATCATTTGGAGTAATGATTTACGATTTGGTGTAAATGTGTTGATTTTGGTAATTTTTATATTTATTTTCAAAACAGATATATTGAAAAGGCATGAAATGGTTATTTTGAAAATGATATAATTTTCAAATGTGTGTTGATATTTTAAAAAATGGTGGAATATGGTAATATTTTTTTTTTTAAAAGAAATGATTTCATAGTTCTAGTGTGATAGAATTTTAAATTTTGAATATGTTAGTTTCTAATGAGTGAAAATTATTGTTGTTTTTTTTATCATTATAAAATGTAATTGGAATGACATCATAAATACCAATCAGAATAAGCTACTAAAAATATGGATTCACGTGATATATAGGTGAACCAAAATCTGGTTTGGAGGATTTTCCATATATTTCTAATAGTGGTAATAGATAATTGAATTGATTATCCAAGTAATGTGGATCATCCCATTCAGTTCCAGAAGTATAATAAACCCATTTTTCATGGTGATTAAAAACCAGAAAATGTATTGGTGTGGCCAAACATTATGAATATAATATGATATTTAATTATCACCCCGTCAAAGGAAAATGTCAGGTTATTGATGTAAACGGGGGAGGATCGTTCATGTCAATGGTGGGACACAATAGTTCATGATAAATAACTCCAAAGAAAATCAAGGGAGTATTTTGAAGAATTATTTAGTAAACAATTATATCATAAAATGTTTAGAATTAAGATAAAGAGGGAATTATTATTTTTTATGTAGGGAAATCATTTATCCACAGTGTATGATGATAAATTTATTACTTTAGTGCACTTTCAGTTGAGTTTTCTACTAGCGCATATTTAAATGAATGCATATTTGAATCATGGATAAGGTATATGATTCAATCAAAGATTAATGTGATCTATATAAAGGATTATATAGCGATGGTGAATAGAGTGATGGTGGTATAATGAGATCTCTTAGGATCTATGGTTAGAGGGATCATGTTGATACCTATGGGAAATGTTGGGAACTATAATGTTGGTAGAAAAAGAAATAGGTACACCTATGTGAAAGGAATTATAATGGTTCAAAATTAGACTAATATATCATAAAATAATCCTCCAAGACCAAATATCAATACCATATGTTTCCAATGTGGATCTCATAGTCACATATCGATAGATTTTATGCCACCACATTGACTATGCCACAATTGCATTCTAATTGCGAATCATCAATTCTCTTGATGCAATGATCTATGGTCGGGTCTACACGACACTCCTCAGGTGTCTAAAGTGTCATATTATTTGACAGGGAGAGGGAATAAGAATACCTCTCATCAGTAAAATAGAGCAATGAATAGTTATTATAGGAATACCATGACTGATTAGGTAATGAAATATCAATAGGGAAATAAGGAATAGAGATTCATTAGTAAGATATTATAAATAGTTGATATGCTTATTATGGATGATCAATCTAGGAAATTGATACTGAGAGGTTGGATTATTTTTTATTGTACCCCTATGAAATATATTTATTATACATGTTTATCCCATTCATTTACTTCTTCCCGTACTATTTATTTATTGGGTTTAAATGTTTAGTTGATGCCTTCTATGATAAAATTGAAAACACCTCTTGGTATAAGATAATGCCAAGCATTTATGTGTAGAAAAAGGTCTATAAATTTTGATGGTCCTATGTTGATATGGGATTTCACATTTCATGAGATCTGTATTTATGATATAATCATGGTTATGGATTGATTGACAATGTTCATGTTTCACGTCTAATGTTATACCAAAATTATCATATTTACAACTAAAAATGGTGTCAAGAATCTCTTTTGTGGGGACTAAAATATAATGGCATGTGAAATAGGATTTTTGGAACTCAAAATCAGAATGATCTCAAAATAGTTGGAATCATAAACATTGGAACCAATGTATGATATCACGAATTATAGTTTTAGAGAAACATTTTATCAGTTTTTAGATATCTTTCCCAAAAAATTTTCAGGGTTACTAACTATTACAGAAGCAGATATTATTATTAATATTATTTCATGGAAAAAACCCATTTTCCATCTATCTTATAGGATGGTATGAACTCAATTAATTGAATTCATAATGTATTTAGAAGATCTACACATAGAAGTATTCATTTGTCATTTAGGCACAATGAAGGTAGCATTGGTTATGATTGTCAAAAATGAAGATGGAACTCTTAGGTTGTGTGTGGATTACTGCAAGTATAAACAAGTATTGATGATGAAACAGTATCCAATTCTATTCATTGATGATTAGTTCGATAAATTGATGAGATATTAGGGGATTTATAATAATAACATGTGATCAAGATATCAACAATTATAAATATGGATGGAGGTTATTCCAAAGATATCTCTCAGGATTTGATATAGCCATTATGAATATGTGGTAATGTCACTCAGTATTATGAATAAACCATTGTACTTTACAGAATTTATGAATTGGATATTTCAGTGATATTTGGATTCTTTTAGGGTGATGTTTTTGGATAAAATTTAATTATATTCAATTAAAAGGGATGAGTTCTTGTAACACTTGGCGATAGTGTTGGGAATATTGAGGGATCATCTATTGTATTCCAATTTATCAGTGAATTAATTTTGGATAAAAGAGTTATGTCTAATTTTCTACATAATCTTAAAAATAGTGGTTTCTATGGATCCAAAAAAGAAAGAGGATTATTTCTCATGGAAACCACCAAATAATATCTTGAGATACACAATTTTCTTGGTATTATATTTTATTTACAACACCTTCTTCTATATTTTCCATGACTAGCCTCCAAAATGAATGATTAAACAAGGAATATTATTCCACTCCAAAGGGACAAGGAATGGTATGAGTATTTACAAAATATTAATGTTTTCCTTAAATCATCCCCAATATTCATATTTCTTGAATCATGAAAGGGGGTATTTGGAGTATTATGATGCTTCAGGATTAGCGGTGGTATGTGTTCTCATATATTGAGACCATGTGGTTCCTTAATACCCAAGATAGTTGTGGTTTACTGAGAAGTGTTACCAAAAACACGCTTTGGATTTTTCTACCGTAGTCCACGCTTTAAAGATATAACATCATTAAATTTTTTATTAGAACTATACTGTTTTTATGGATCATAGAGTTTGAAACATATTTTATCACAAAGGTACATGAATTTGAGACAAATAATATGTATGGTCTATCTCCAAAAAAAATTACATTGACATTATGTATACACTATGATCGATAAATTAGGTTGAAGAAGCATTAAAAATAATGGAACATCCTTGTTTAGAAAAATATGCTTTATATGGGTGGTTGTTGGTGTCATTCCTCACCGATATGAACTTATAATGTGAAGAATGAAGTGAAGTTGTTCTTTACATTCAAGATTGGTTTTTTCAAGAAACGGTAATGATGGTTAATAAGGCATAGACATCTGACTCAAAATGTTTTACGATGAGGTCCAATCTCAATGGTGGGGATACCATAGAGGGATGGATGCTATATTAGAGTTTAGTGTTGTGGTTTAAAAAATAGGTTGGTCATACATAAAAATTATTAAGAATAATTTACTCATGCCTAAGAAAATTTGTTGTGGGTTGTTCATCCTGGAATACAGATGATGTATAAGGCATTAAAAGAACTATTTTTTATGGTTTAATATAAAAATGAAGGTGGTACACTTTGTTTTGAGATGTTTAACTTTTAAAAAAGTTAAGGCAGTGCATTAATGACATGTAGGTCTATTGGAGTCATTACATATCCCTCTATGGAAATGTCAGCAGATAATGATGGATTTTTTAAATAGACTCCTAGGAATAGTTCAGAAAACTAATGACATTTGTGTGATAGTGGATCATCTCACACATTAATATTATTTCATCACTATTCATGATTCACATATGATGGAGGAAATTTCAAAAACCTATATTCGAGATGTGGTAATGTGGAAAGGCGTAACAGTGTCGATAGTGTGACACATATATCCAAAGATTATATCTCATTTCTGAATCTATTGATAGAAATTTGTTGGGATTCAGTTGACCGTGAGTATGGTGTACCATCTTTATATGGTAAGACAATCCAAAATAATAATAATAACATTTGAAGATAAGTTTTGGGCTTTGTAATTGATTCTGGTGGATTATTATATGATCACATACCATTAATAGAGGTCTCATATAACACTAACTCACAGGCATCGATACATATGGATACCTTGGAAGCATTGTTTGGGTGTCCTTGTAGTTCTCCAGATTGATGGCTAGAAATAAGTGAGACTTAAATAGTTAGTCTAATCATTGTCCAAGAAACATCATAGAAGATTCATTTGATCCCAAAACAGATGGAGAAGGCTTTTGGTAATCAAAAATTATATGTGGTTCATCATCATTAGTTGTTTTCTTTTAGGATGAGTGATCATGTGTTCTTGATAATTTCTACAAGGATTGGACATCATTATTTTGTGAAGCATGGAAAGGTATCACCTTGATACATAATCATTTTTTATATAATAGAATGGGATAGTGAGGGGACATATCGATTGGATTTTCCACCATGGTTTAGTGTGCAACACAATGTGTATCATGTATCTTACTTGAAAAAGTATCATCATGACCATTACCATGTGATTATATGGGATCAATTTGACCAATATCTAGAAGCTTAATTGGTGAACATGACATTGCATATATTTTATATGTCATAGAAAGACATATGGGGGAATGAATTTTTCTATTGTGGGTTTCTTAGAAATATTTTCAGTCTGAAGAAGAGAAATGGGAACAAGAGATGGAAATTAATGATAAATCACCATAACTATTTCTTGGAAACAATGGTGTTCTACTATTTAGGGATGGATAATCCAAAGGTGGGGAGAATCTAGTACCCATAGTTTTATGTTTGTAACTATTCATTTTTGTATTTCATATATATGATGTATTTGGTTGATGTTTTGGAGGATTTAGAAGACTTTTAGAATGGGGGGGGGGGTTCTACATGTTTACGCTTGGTGAACAGTAAGTGAAACCTGTGTGAGAGATAAAGGAAACCCTGAATAGTGAGTCAAAGACTAAAAGTAAGGTGCACTGATAGATGTATATTTGTACAAATCATGCACCAGTCTAGGGGAAACCATTTAACATAAGATATTTAGACTTTTCATGGATGTAACAGGTTTTTTCTAATAATTTTGTCCAACCATGTGAGGTCCTACTTGAGGTCGATGTTGGAGTAAGGTTAGCATACAATTTTCTTGGCTGTGCAATTAATCGTGCATGGATTAAAAATAGAATAAAAAATGTGGATCTTGGTCAAGAATGTGTTGTGACCCCTCAGTTTTTACCCAAATTGAACCTAGAATTAATATTTATTCCTAACTAAGGATAAGGAACCCTTTTCAACAACTTTTCAAATGACTTTGTGGTGTTTCATGGTGTGTTGAATCCCGAAAATCAAGGTAAGTCATCATTTATGGTTGTTTTTTATAGTTTTACATAACTCTTCTTCTCTCATGCTCTCAGTATTATAGATATAGTTCCACTTTGGATAGATCTATAATTTTTTTATTTGTAATGTGGTTATATTTTTCTTTTTTGATGTTATGGGAAGAGTTTAAGGTGGGGTTTGGAGATTTAACACATTTTTGTTGGCATTTTGGTGTCGTTCTTCATTTTTTTCATAAATCACAGTGTAGGTGGCTTCACTATCCACTCCACTTTTAGAATGGGATGAATGTATTTCAAATTATTTCGTTTTCAATGAAATTTATTGAAAAATTATTTTTCAATGATTATTTGAAACCATCCATGGTGAAGATTTGTGGTATTGTGCAACATTGTGTGTGTTTAATAAAGGTGACATTGGTAAGATAGTTTTAAAATGAAGATTTTAAAATACTGAATTATTTTTTATTCATGGAAAAAGGATTTTAATAGTAGTTTGGTTTTATTGAAATTGGTTATTTGGGAAATGTTTGTCAATATAAAAGTTGGTTTTATTGATATAGATTATGGTTATAGTTTTCAATAAAACTATGTCATTATTAAATTAATTGAATTGGTTGTAAATAGATTTATTAATATTTTTTGGGAAGAAATATAAAAGAATGTTCCCAACGAGATATATATTGGTCCTTTAATTAAAACAATAAAATGGATGGGTTATGACGTGAATGATCAACCATTAAAGGTAACACCAATCTCATGTGCGGTTGTCTGGTTAATAGAGAGAGAGTGTGTGATTATGTGAAATGGAATGGATTATTCAAATAAATAAATTGGGAAATATTTAATTAATTATTTGTGTTATTTCCTTTTAATTTTTTTTTTCATTTTAGAAATCTATTTGGGTATGGATTTTTTGTAATTATTATAAATTGTTGAACTTTTTTCAGTGGTTTTATATTAATTTATTTATAAAAATATTAAATTTTCATATATCATTGTGGAATGAGTAGGGATGTCATTTGGGGAATGCCTACTATGTTTCATTACTCACCCCTAGATTAGAACATTGGTGCTTTTGAATATTGTAAGTAACCTGGCCCTAGTTGTCATAAGATGGTACCTTGATTTATTACATTGGCATATAAACATGGAAGAAACATCCTGAAGGGCCAAATAGTTTAGTATATTTGGAAAATCAAATTATATATATGATCATTAAATAACAACATGAAATGGAATACAACATATGAAATTCTTTTGTATCACACATAAACTCCTAAATTTCCCCTTTCGGTTATTGATGATTCACATCTTCGCATCCTCAGGAAAAATAAACATAATAAAGTAGTAGGTTTATATTCTTAGTAAGGATATGTAATATAGTGGAATAATAAATATAAATAATGATGAATAACTAATGGTTCGAAAGCCATTAAAACAGAACCCCGAGCGTAAAATGGATGGAATTAAAAGCTGATTAAATAATTCCATAATAAATCCTAAAAATGGTTATTATACTGGTTGAATAATAACATGGAAAATAAATTACTAGTTTTATCATGATATAATGAATAATGCGGGATTTCATGACTATACTCTCAATGTCTCATGCTAAGACCATGCATGAATGGGTAAAAACCCAAATGAGTTGGTGTCTTGAGACCTACCGATTAATATAGGGGCTATAGTGGGACCCACCGGACTCATACTAAGTCTAATGCATTTCTCATATGAATGGGGTGAAACATAATTAATACATAAATTAATATTAAAATTAAAATATGAAATATAAATATGTTTCACCAAATATTAAATATATCCACTAACCATTCTGTGTAATAAAGAGAATGGTATTAAGATAGCACATCCATAGTCAAACTAATAATAAACCGGTCTATAATACATAGAATATGAAATAATAAAACATTAATTTTAATTAATCATAATAATCAAAAAAGTTGTGGAAATAGGTTAAAATACTCTTATAGTATCATTGGTGAATTATTTAGAGAAATATTCTTTTTTATGTTGTAAATAGAAATTATTTTTGAAAAATAATTTACTAAAATGAGGAATGAAATTAGATATTATTTTTCTTGAAAAATGTATTGAGTTTAGATAAATAATGGGTTTTTAAAATATACTAAAGATGGTACATGAAATTTGGTATGAAATCGAGACGTTCCCTTTAATTTGGATTGTGTATCAGGAAGAAATGAGATCAAAATCTTGAAAAGATGTATTATCCCATTAAATATTGTAGATATAATCTATATATATGATTTTAGAACATATATATATATTTATAATTTTGAATAATTATTCAAAAATTGAATAATTATATTAGTGTATATACGTTGAAAGCATAACCCAAATGAAAATAGATTTTTAAGAAGAAAACCCTTATATTATGTCTGAATGTGTTCTACACATGTCCTTAATATCATGGATAATAAATTTAAACAAATTAATTAATTAATTTAGAACCTTATATATATGAGTTTTATTTATTAGAATTATGTTCGTTTCTGGCCATTTTTATGAGTTATAATCTCATGAACCTGCCAGAGTCGACCCTAAACCGGTCACCCAGGCCAGCCCGTGACAAGTCCCGAGAGGCATTCTCAATCCACTTGGGATGGTGAGAAGAACCAACATCATCAATAGAGTACACAATGGAGTTATAGTTTCCATATATAAACAATCAAACAAATAGTGGAAAGAAATGGACAGCCCAAAATACATTTATATAACAATTGAACAGAACATTATTTGTATAAGAAACTGAAGGTACAACTTAACCAACAACTAAACTGACCAAACCCAATAACCAACTAACTCCGTGTGACCACACTGGTCACCCACCCACAAAATGATCACATGTCTCCCAAGGTGATCAAACTCAACGTGAAACAAACAAAAGGGATAAAAACAGGAGAAGACAATAGGCATGAGTATTAAAACTCTGTTGGTTAGCCTGATATTCTATTACCAACTCTCTTCCTTTAAAATAAAAGAAACGTCAATTTCATTTTCTAAATACTTGAAATAAAAGTATTTATTTTTCGAATGAGGTTCCATGCTATAATAATTATCAGACAAAAACTTCAATGTTTTATAAACAAGAATTCTAGTAACAATTTTTCAAAGGGGTGAAAATTCAAAATGAAAATATTTTTCAAGAGGGATGCTTTAATGAATTTGTAGTTTTAAATAAATCACACACACTGCTAAATTTTAAAACCAAACACAGCGTATGCTGATGATGAGTACAAAATATCCAATGAGAACAAGTCATGGGAACACCCCTAGGCACTAGTTAGTTCTGAGCACCAGGTACCTGGTATCTCGCTGAATGTAACCATAATAATTATATGTTCTCGTGCACACAATATACTAGAAGGGTGAATAATCATAACATAGTGTTCCCCCATCCTAATTATCATCCTATTTTAGTTCATGCTTTCATTAACAAACTTGCAATGGGAAATAGGGGCCAAAGCCCACAGAATCACAAGCATACTAGTATATGTTCTCCCACCTAGATACATAGGATTCCGTTTTGTGCTCAATCAAGCTACACATATTATAAAAAACACAATTACCATTCATATTCCATTCCCAAACCATAATAACACAAACATCCCACAAACATTCTTCATGTTTCTGTCACGAATCAATAAACCACTAATTTTTTTCATAAAACAATTTCAAGCAGTGTATTGAGGCTTTGCACATAAAACTCATTCAAAAACAATATTTTAATTATATATACACAACCAAACCATACCAAAACATATTTTAAAGCCCTAAAAACATTTAATAAAATCATTTAATGTACCATAAAACATTCCTAATAGACACAATATCGAATATACAAGTAAAACACTCATTCATCATTTTTAGGAAAGGCCAAATCGGCCTTTAAACATTTTCTCAAAACTATCAATTGAAAATGTTATGCATTTCAGTTTTATTAATTAATTGTATATACACCATTTAAAGCATCAAACCACATTCATAAATCCCTTTAAACACTCAGGTTACATATTCAAAACACAACCATTTTCATAAGAATGTGAAAAGGCCATTTTTCGGCAACTCGGGCCAAAACATTTTGTAAACAAAAAATAATTTGCTTGTAAAAACAAATAAAAAATTGGAAATCCAAAAAAGGATCCCAAAATAATTTTATTACATTATTTTAATGTATTTATGAATCCAAAAAATTCATTTTAAATTTCCCTAGACACATAAAAGACAACCGAGTAATTTACCGAACACATGGCATGCACACATTAACAGAAAAACATATGTTAAGCACCGAAAAAGAGATAAAATAACATATTCATGCCATAATGTTGTTCGAGATACTAAAACATATTCAAAATACCATAAACCATGTGCATATTCTCATGGAATAATTTATCAAACAAGAGGAGTGCACATTTAAACCAAAATAACTATATTTTTAATAAAATAAGTCATAAGACATAATTTGCACACATAATTTTTAAAACCAAAGTTTCACAGTAGCAGATATCATATAAATACAGTTATCACAGAATGATAATAATGAATAATAAATGATAAAGTCTTGTTCAAGGGACATCCTACCTCAAATCCATGACATAATGGAATCACACACCCAAAATAGCCATCTGAGGATTTACAAACCCTAAAACTATGACGAACAACCCCAAACGAACCAAAACCCCCTAAAAATCATGGTATAATAGAAACCTAGGTCTATGATGACTAGGGGAGATTATGAAACCATGAAAAAATGAAAGGAGGAAGAAGAGGGAGGATAATGGAGAAGGAATCTCACCTTTTCAACTAGAAAAATCAATTTATTCCATTATATCTACACCCTTTAAAAAAGGGTAATAGCTTGAAACATCTTTGAGAGGATATTATGTTATGGAAGAAACAAGGAATGAAAATTTGGGGGAAAATAGTGTAAATTTAATGATTTATTAATGATACAATTTACCTTTTCAATTCTGGAAAATTTGAGAGACATTGAGTATGTTCCCCCAATACATGACTAATCAAATTTCCAAAGAGGGAAAATCGATAATGGGGTTGAGTATAGAAATATTTTCTTAGATTGTGGGTGTAATAACCGAAAAATATTTAATATAGAATTACATTTGTATAAATGAAATAAATTATTTTTTAAAAAAGGAAATTTTCCCATGGGCTAGCCCAATTTATTAATATGTTACCTCAATTCACCATGATTATGAAATTTTAAGTGGTCCAAAAGGATATGGTGGTTTTAATATATCAAAGGAGGAAAATTATGAACTGAAATGGGTGAAATAATGTTTAAAAACAAATGAGTTATAAAATGAAACATATTTGGTTTTCAAAACTCGAAATGGGCTCACGGTAGGCCCAAATCATGAAGTAACCACCCTCCCTCCAAAAACTCCAAAATAAGAAATGGAGAACCCAAATTAGGGTGATTATAAATATATGGTAGTTAAAAACTCAAAATTTATTCTCATACAACAAACAAGAAATGGATCACAATTTTCAATGAACCGAATAAAAACTGAGACATGAAAATAAAAGAAAAAAATGGATGTGACAATTCTCCCCACCATTAATGATTTCTTCCCTCAGAAATCCATAACGCTTTTCAACTGATAGAAAAAACACATAAGGATTCCTTATCAACATAATCCATACTCTAAATACAAGGAAATTTCATTCACCAATAATCTAAATTTATAAAATTTCCAAAACAAAACACCAACTCACAACCACTTCCGTAGAATCAGTGGAATGATCAATCCCCCACCTCCACAACCAAGACAATAACAAGACTATTGGTCCTTATCCCAATGAACAATTCTATCACCCAAACCATAGTTCCCTCACAAAATCCAATGAATTTGTGTGGAGGCAAGAATGGGCTCCCTACCATTAAATCACAACGACCATCTGATAAATCATAAAGGGAAGATCTTTTAGTCCTACAGTGGGTCTCCCCACCATTAGAGAACAACTAAAAAACAAAAAATAATAATTCAAATCGAAGTATAATTGGGACTCACCTACAAATGACCACAAAAAATCTCCCAAGACAACCTAAAACCCAAGTTAATAGGGTTACAACACTAATATCCTAATCACCCACTCTCAAACAGAGGGGATAAGAACTAGTAAAACACTCTTGAAAGGGATCTAGACCCCCACTACTTAGTGAGAGAGGGAAGGGGACACAATAATTAGGCTCATGAAACCGAAAAATAAACATTGTAACTACCCGAAACTCTCCACCTACGAACATGTAACACCAATACAATGCCTAATTTTAATAGGTTGTCCCCACAAGGATATTAATCGAAAACCCACATCCATGAAGTCATAATGATAGACATTGTGTGAGGGGTATGTATTCCATGCTTGTTGTGATAACATGAAATTCATAGTAATGATAAATCGAACTAGATACACAAAAACTACCATACCACAATGGTGGAGGTCTAAGACTGGTCAAGATCCCCACACCACTGTTGATTTCCTTACTACATGAAAATCATCACTCTAAGGCCTATGGCTGGATACATAAATCATGATGCATTTGTTGTACCACAGTTAGGTGTTAAGGATAAAACCACTAAAAAAACTCACTTGATCAAAAAAAGAACACCTTCATAAAAATAGGAAATCATAGATACGTCTAAAAATTCTAACTCACTCTAAACGACGAGTGCAATGTACAAGGTATACATCAAAACACATCAACATCACCAAAAAGTTATGCAATGTCTAAAAGATTAATCACGAGATGGAAGCACATTAAATTGATCCGAAACAGCTCTCTCTTTCAACTAAAGGGACAAGGAATTATTTGAGGAGGGGGATCTAGCCTGTGAAATATGTGAAAGAATCCGTGTGCTTATCAATTGGAAATATTACAAACATAGAACTATAGGGGGACACATCATAAAATTCAAAACATCTTTAGAAACCCATTGAACAGTACACCAAAATAGAGAAACCAACAAGATCCCATCTAATGATACAAAAAGAGTATGGATTCTAGATAAAAAGGAAAATTATTGAATAAAAAACACTTCTATGACATAGAAAAAATTATCCACATAACCATTGGTTTATTAACAATGGCCATAATTGTTTAGCTCAAAAAACATATTAAAACAAACTAATTTAGTGGGTTTCTGTATTCACCAAGGGTGTTTTATCCTGTTTCACCCACAAGCACATTTCCATACCACCCAAGAACCCAAATACCATTCCATATAGAACATTCTTCCATATATCAATAAAAACAGGCATGTGAGCTCCCATGAAAACACCAAATGCAAAAATGTAACATCATAATTGCAAAGATAATTGTGAACCTTCCAAGGGAAAATTAACAACAAAATCAAATTCCATTTTCAAATTTCACAAGACTATCCACACTTAATCAAGAAACATTTGATTAAAAAACAACCCCTTTAATTTAATAGAAATTAAACAAACAACCATTCTATTCCAAATATCCCTTTACAATTTTTAAAAAATTCAGGGAGGTCTCTTTTCTTAATCTGACATCTATAATGGCCATAACACCTTTCCAGAAATCCACCAGCTTCTCAAAACCAAATTTTAAAAACCAATTAATCTGATTCAAAAAAATTTCAATATTCCAAAATACCCATTTTAATACAATGTTTCATAATTAATTTAAAATGTTTTAGACATTAAAAAATTTTTATTCCAACAATCAACAAGTTGAGATTTTGGATAGTCCAATATCGTTAAATCATTTCTTCTTCCTCCTAATTTTTTAACAAAAACAAAACCATCCAAAACCATTATTATATATAATTTTTGAAATCCCCTTTTTTATCTTTAAAAATAATGTTCTTCATTTAATACCAATTTCCATATTTCTCACACAAGGATTTTCAAAATCAAAATTCAGACTTCATGAAAGGTCCAAGAAACCCACAAAAGGGAACTAGTGTGGTGGGTGACTTGACCATATGGTTGGCGGCCATATGTCAAGAACCACAACAACACGAAGAGAAATATTAGGACCATTCACCAGCTCCACATGGATTTCCTGGCCCTGTGAGCTCATGGAGGACATTAGTAATTCTCCCCTTGTCATATCCCAACACAAAACAATCAACTATAACAAAAGACACTAATAAAATCAGACTTCCCATAAAAACATGAGGATTAGAAAAATAATGTGTTTTCAAATCTCTTCCTGCACATACCCTAAAAGTCCCAATAATCCTACTCCATAACCCTTTACATCCCCCAAATAAAAAGTGAACTCGAAAATGAAACGTATGTTGAGATCCGACCTCCTCTAATATAATTTTGTCATGAACCGGCCTGAGTCGACCCTGAACCTGTTACCCAGGCCAGCCTGCGACAAGCCTTGAGAGGAACTCCTGATCCACCTTGGATGGATAAAATCACCATGGAAATCAATAGGGTACACAAGGTAACGATTTCGTGTATATATAAACAACCAAACAAATAGTGGAATGAAATTGACATCCCGAAAGAGATTTATATAAAAACTAAACTTAACATTTTTTGTACAAGAAGGTGAAAATACAACTAAACGAACAACTCAACCGACCAAACATGATAACCAAATAACTCTATGTGACCCCTCTGGTTACTATCCAACAAAATAAACACACGTCGCCCAAGGTGAGTGAACTCAAGCTAAATCCTGCACAATTGCTAAATATAGAAGTAGACTATAGGCATGAGTATTAAAACACAGTATATTGGCCCAATATTCTATTCACAATGCACTTACATTAAAATAAAAGATACATCAATTTTATGTTTTAAATAAAAGATATAAAAGTATGTTTTTAAAATGAGGTTTATAATAATTATCATATAAAAACATTCATATTTTATAAACAAGAATGCTAGAAACAATTTTCAAATAGGTGAAACTTTATAATTAAAATATTTTTCAAGAGGGATACTTTAAAGATTTTGGATTTTTAAAGAAATCACACAATATGAAAAATTTAACAACCAAAAACACTCTATCCCTATGTTGAGTACAAAATAGCCAATGAATACAAGTCATGGGAACACCCCTATGCACTAGTTAGTTGTGAGCCCTAGGTACCTCGTATCTCGGTAAAAGTAGGCATAGTAAATATATGCTCTCGTGCACATGAGTCACTAGTAGGGAAAATACCTGTAACCTAGTAGTCCCCCAACATCATCATCATCATTTCTTAGTTTGTGTTTTCATCATCAAACATGCTACGTGAAATAGAGGCCAAACCCCATGGAATAACTAGCATACTAGTACACATCCGCCCACCTCGATACTTGGGATTGCCTTTTGTGCTCAATCAAGTTACACATATTATCAAATACACATTTAACATCCAAATTACATTGCCAAATAAAACAAAAACATCCCACAAAAGTTCTTCACATTTTGTTCATGTATCAATAAACCACAAAAACATTCTTAAAACAATTTCATGGAGTGCGTTGTGGATTTGAACATAACACTCATTAAAAAACATAATTTTAATTATAAATTCACAAAAAAAAAACAAACCAAAACATATTGGGAATCCCTAAAAACAATTAATAAAATAATTTCAAGGACAATAAAACAATATTAATTGACACAACATGGTATATACTATTAAAACACTCATTCTCCATTTTTAGTAAAGGCCAAACTGGCCTTTAAACATTTTCACAAAACTAACATTTATAAAAGTTGTGCATTTCAATATTATTTAATAGGTGTATACACACTATTTATAGCATTAAAAAACATTCATAAATTATTTAAAACACTCATGTTACATATTCAAAACACATTCATTTTCATTAAAATGTGATAAAGGCCATTTTTCGATAACTCGGGACAAAACTTGTTGTTAACCAAAAAACATTTATTTGTAAAAATAAATCCAAATTTCAATGCCATAAAAGGATATCAAAATAATTTTTTACATTATTACAATATATTAATTAATCAAAACAAGTCATTTAATATTGCAATAGACACATAAAATCCAATAAGGCAATTTATCGAACACATGGCATGCACTCTTTAAAAAAACAACTTATGTTAAGTACTTAAAAATAGATAAAATAACATTTTCATACCCTAAAATTATTTAAGATACTGAAAAATATTCAAAATACCATAAACCAAGTGTAAAATCTCATTCAATAAATCATCAAACAAGGAGACTGCACATTTATAAAATAATAACTATATTTTTAACGAAATAAGTCATAAAACATAATTTTCAAACAAAACCTTTAAAACCATGGTTTCACTACAGCACATATCATATAAATAAGGTTATAATAAATTATAATGATGATACCTAAACGATAAATGCTTGTGAAAAGGATATCATGCCTCAATTCCTTGGCGTAATGGAAACGCACGCCCAAAATCACCATCCGAGGGTTTACAAACCGCAAACCTATTATTAACTACCCCAAAAGAACAAAAAACACATAAAAGTCATTTGAAAACATTACCCTAGGTCTATTGTGACTAAGGGAGATTATAAAACCATTAAATAATGAAAGGATGAAGAAGATGGAGGATAAAAGAGATGAAATCTAACCTTTCCAAGTAGAAAATTCATTGTATTCCATTAAATCGGCACCCTTAAAGAAAAAGAAATGGATCGAAACATCTTATAGAGGATTCTAAGGATTGGAATAACCAAGGAATGAACATTTGTGGAAAAAAGAGTACGAATTGAGTGATTTATTAATGAGA
This sequence comes from Viscum album, assembly GCA_963277665.1. NCBI lineage: Eukaryota > Viridiplantae > Streptophyta > Magnoliopsida > Santalales > Viscaceae > Viscum > Viscum album. Next base: position 1,701,879,191 of record OY728138.1, on the reverse strand, counting down.
CAATTTACCTTCTAAATTATGGATGATCTCAGAGACATTGAGAATGGTTCCCCAATTTACAACAAATCTAAACTCTAAAAAGAAAAATAGATAATGGGCGTGAGGATAGGGATATTGGCTTCGAGTGTGATGTGTAATAACTGAAACATTTTAAATATGGAATTATATATAAAAGAAAATAATTATTATATTTTAGAATGGAAATGGTCCCACGGGGTGGCCCAATAACAAAATTAGTAACCTCAATTCACCATGATTATGAATTATTAAGGGGTCCAAAAGGATATGGTGGTTTAAATATATCAGTGGAGTCATTATAAGAAGTGTAATGGGTGGAAAATAATTAAAAAAAATAATTATAAAAGAAACATATTTGGTTTTTAAAACTAGAAATGGGCTCACGGTGGGCCCAAATAATGTAGAAACCACCCACTCTCCAAAAACTCCTAAACAAGAAATGGAGAACCCAAATTCAGGTGATTATACATATATGGTAGTTAAAAATACAAAAAAAAAATCTCATCCAACACATAAGAAGAGAATTAGGATTTTCAATGAACTAGAAAAAAACCGAGACATAAAAATAAAAGAAAATAACCCAGGTGAGACATATAAGATACAGTTACATTGACCATGATCATTATTTTCCTTGGTTTTCATGATAGGTATACTTGTATATGAGTATGGATGTTCATTAGAAATGGGATTAATTCTCATGAATTGAATTTATATGAAGTTAATTATCATAAAAAATAGTAAATTCTTATATATATATATACAATTGAGTTGTATTTTATGACGATGAATCATTAGATAAAACATTAGTGATAATCATAAAGACTATCTTTGTGGTTTTTTGATCATTACGAACTAGTTTTCTCATATGAATTTGTATTATGTATATATATTGGTAATAAAAAATTAAATAGGTTGTAATATATATATATATATGACTTTTCTAGCAATAAAAATTGTTTCATTACAAACCTTCAGGTAGAAATCGAAGAATTATAATTCTTCATCCACGAAGGTTGTAAATTGGCACCTCGCACACAATGATTTTGTTTTGAAAATAAAAAATAAAGAGAGAAAGATAAAGAGATTGAGTAAAGATTTTACAATAACATGATATCATTCTATTATATAAATTATTCTGGAGTTATCAAGCTCAATTGGGAAGAGAAGGTGAGGATATTATAATAAAAGGAATAAACATTAAAATAAATCAAAAGGTAAAGGAAAATGGAATTATCTCACGAATACTTCACCTGAAGAACCTCTTTAGGGGAATTATTTTTCTTCTATTGATGAGACTAAGTGCTCTTAGATATGTAGGAGATTCTTTGGGAGAATATTGGGTAGAAATTTTACAAGGTTCAATTCTTGGAAGTTGTGAGGAGAAGGTGTGGTATTTATAATGACAGAGAGGGGTGATTTCTCATTATTTTATTCATTATTTTTTTATTTTTCACAATAAAAGAAATAGTGTAGATTATTGTGAAAACATATAGTAATAATTTCATGTGATTTATAACTAAGGGTTCCTAAATCAACCAAATATCATCTACTACTCAATCAATCATGTATTTATCATTTATAATAAATTATAAATTTTTACAATTCCCCAAAAAATCATGTATTTTAGGAAAATCCCATAAATTCACCCAAATTTTTTTTTGGTTTGTAGAATTAAAAAAATAACTCCATTTTATGAATTTAATTTTATGAATATGAGAAATTTTATTTTTAATTGAAACCATCATTTACTCTAAACATACATTTTTTAAATATATAAATGATTTTACCATACTCTCCAAAATTATGAAAGGATCATAAAATTATATTAAAATAATTAAAAAAATGAAATACTGATTTATGAATACATTTTATGAAAATATATTTTCTTTTAAATCATTTTTTTAATTGTAATATTATAAATATATATTTATGATTCTATAAATACAAACACTTAATTTAATGATTAATTTAACTATAATGTTACAAAATTGTATTATACATTCATTTATATGACTCCTAAATTTTGTTTATACAAACATAGTGAAGTTACGATTCATTTCTCTAGTCAAAAATTTATGAGGGTTATATTACTATTCCTAAGTTCATGTTACTGTATCATCAGTATAGGTTTCATAAATTCTATAAATAAATATTATTTCATTAATTATTCATTTGTGATGGTTTTATTATGTTCTCTATGTGATTATATATGATCTATACTACATAAAATTAATAAAATAGTGAAATTTCATTGAAAGAGTTCTAGGTCATTACATTCTCTTACCCTTTAAAATTATTACCCTTGAAATTTCCAGGTTCTCACCAAAAAAAATATTTCAAAATTTTGTCAGCATATTCTACTCAAGCTACCACACTACCTCTTCAATTTTAGGATTTTTCTTAATTTATCATTACCAGTCAAGATGTCTGATTCCTCAACACATATTATTTATTTTCCACAGTTTGGATTGTCCCATTATAGTAAGATAAGTTAGGATCCAATTATTTTCCTTTATAATTGAGTACATGTGTTGGGTCTGGAATGTACTTCCTTAACAAGGATATTTTGAAACAATTGAGTACATTATAAAGGCAATAGAGAATTTCCAAAAGGTAAGAAAGAACTCCAATTATCACCATAATTTCAAAAGGACTAATATAACTAGGGCTCAATTACCATTTCTTCTTAAATCATATAACACCCTTCCCAATAGATACATCTAATAAAAAATAACCCCTACTAGTTATTCCAAATCCTTCCTTCGATTATCGGAAAATTTATTTTACCTACATTTAACTACTTTCATATGGGTTTGAATATTCTTTACCTTTGTTATTGTTACATCAAAAATATATGGGCCCACAATCTTCCTTTAACTAACTTCATCCAAACAAGTTGGCGTGCAACATGTCTTTCCCTACAATGATTCATATGGCCCCATTTGAATACTATAATAGAAACTACTATTTTATGAAAACATTGTTAAAGGTAAATACTGATCCCACATACCATTAATGTAATGTGAGAATTACCTCAAGATGTATTCTAATGTTTTGGTCATTCTTTCTGATTGCCTGTTAGTTTGAGGGTGATAAGCAGTACTCAAATGTATCTCCGTATCAAAATATTTTAGGAGTCTTTTCATGAATTTTGATGTAAATAATTGATCACGATCAGAAAAAAATTGGATAGGTTCTCCATGTAGTCTTACAACATCATTAGTAATGATTTGGGCATGGTAATATAGTGGAAAAGCTTCACTTATAGAGAAGAAATGTAAAAAAAGATTAAGTCAATCAACAATAATACATATTATATCATTATTTATTGGTTTTATTTGTATTACATTGATAAAATACATAGTTATTTCATCAAATATATAGGTAGGGATAGGGAGGGGTTTTATGAAAAATCTATGTAGTTTTCATTCATCCTTCACCTATTGAGAGACTAATCATGTTGATACATAATCAGCAACTTCCCGCTTCATATTATCCCACAAGAAATGTTCCATCCGATCTCTCTAAATCTTATTGATACCATGGTATATAGAAAAATTTGAAATATAGGATCATCCAATTATTCCATTTTTATCTTTAGTGTAAAAAAAACATAGCCACTAACTAAATTTCAGAATTCCATCCTCACACATTAAGTCTACCAACATCTCATCACACAAATCATTAATTTTATTTCAAATATTCTCATCAATTCCATGAGAACACTAAATTCATTCCTATAAAGTTTATGAGAATCCATTTGAAAAAATAGGTATTCTTCCCCTCCCGTGATCCTTCCCGCTCAACAAATTTACTACCTTATTATTCTTCCCTGGGTGGTAGTGTATTGAACAATCATAATCCTTGACATTCTTGAGCCATCACCTTTTCCTCATGATTAGTTACTACTATGAGAATATTTACTTAAAAATCTTATGATATATATTTATATCAAATCTATCACCATAAATATATTGTTTCAATTTACTTATGGAAATATTAAATATAATAACTCAAGATCTTGAGTTGGATAGTTCTATTCCTGAGTTTTTAATTACCTCGTGTCATTATCAATAACTCTTTCATTATATATAAGAACATAGAAAAGTACTTGCATAGATTCATCACTATGAATCACCAACAAACTATTTGTCGATGGTAGTGTCAGGACCATAGAATTCAAAAATCTCCCCTTAAATTATTTAAACAATTATTTAGATTCTTTTTTTATATGAAGTTAACCCCTTTGTGAGAAATATTAGTTAACATGTTATCTAATCGAGTGGTGTTCTGAAGGAAATGCCAGTAATAACCTAATAAATCAACAAAAATGCATACCTAGGTTATATTCATTGGTATAGGACATTCTTGATTCATCTTTGACTTCACAGGATCAACTAATATTACATATTTTCTTCTAAGAGTATTCATAATATTGTGGAAGTGATTATCATGATATTTTTCACATGTGCAATGTGTGAGGATATAATCAATAAATACCAAAACTAAATCATCATAATATTCCATGAAAACTATATTCATTAGATCCATGAAAACATACGTTGGATTAGTCAGTAAAAATGTCATTATTGTAAAATTGTAATTCCCATATCTAGTTCAATATGATGTCTTTGCCATATGTTCCTTCCTCACACAGAACTAATGACATCCAAATCAAATTCTAATCTTCAAAAAAAAAATCGGGCTTTGTGATGTCGATCAAATAAATAGTCAATGCAAGGATGATGATACTTGTTCTTTATTATAATATCATTGACTTATCTATAGTCAATACATAGCCTCATTAATCAATCTTTCTTCTTGAAAAAGATAACTACAGCTCCCCAGGGAGAAAGACTAGGGTGAATAAATCATTTATCACTCAATTCCTCTTGTTGTTTATTTAGTTCCCCTAATTTTTATATATCCATTTTATAAAGAGTCTATGATATAGGGCCTGCACCATGAATTAAATCAATAGAAAACACAATTTCCTACTTCGGAAGATTTCCATGTAAATCATCTAGAAATAAATCAATAAATTCCTGCATAATAAGTACACTAGTAATTTGAAGATTTAATTCCTCAAATATTGATATTGATTTCTCTTCCTCCCCAAGAATTTCATTCATAAGAGATACAAGGGCTGGATCTAGATAATACTTAGATAGAAAGGGTACTACTCTACAAATAAGTGACACTACATCATTCTGAAAAATTGTAACTTCCATATTCTTGATGTCAATTTTCTCATCATGATTTCAGATAAAATCAATACCAAGAATCATATCAATGTAAATCATAGGTATGATGATAATTTAATAAACTATATAACTTTTATGTTTCATAAATGGAACTAATTGACACATATTTTTTGCAATAATAATTTCCATATAAGTTTTACCTGAAAACACATTTCATAATTAATATTGGAAATATATAATTTTATTGAAAAAATGTGGAGATATAAATGAATGACGTGATCTAGAATCAAATTAATTATTTTCTATGTTAAAGGAAATTATTAACGTAACTTCCACCATATCATTCAAACCATCAACCTCAGTAGTAGTGACCACATAATCCTGGCCTTACAACCTTGGCCATATTTTGGGAAGTTTCCTTGATATATATGAAATTCATGTTCTTAATATCACATATATTTACAATGGTAGAATTGTAAAATGGGATATTATTTAATTCACTTTAAATAATAGGTTGGGTGGAATTTCTCTCGACATCTGTTATCAAATCTCATTCCCTTTAGACAAGTACGAGGGTGTTTCCTCCCACAATTACTGCATGGTGGAAATTAAACTCTTCTTTTCTTCTCCATTACCTTATTCCCTTTCCATGAGTTTTTATAATCCTTCTTATTCTCTTTATTTACTTTGAATTCATATCGCGTAGATGATTAGATTTCTATCTTGATATAACAAGAAACTATATCATCATATGATGTGAAATTTTGGGAGATAACTTACTTTTAGAGGAATTGTTTTAAACAATAAAATAATTGATCAATATTCCTCCTTGGGTTATGTCTGTATTCTAAAACATTCCATGATAAACTTTTGATGTTAGCTTCATGCTTGGTAATTTTCTCATCATAATTTTTCCTCACTCAGAAAATTCCTCTTGATAGCAGCTCGTTGTTCATGAATAATATCTTATTTTAAGAAAATGTTTTTAAATTCACTCCATTATATGTTTTTTTTTCATCCAACCCCTTCAGGTTTTTAATCAATAACAACCATTGATCTGAATCTCCTATAAGATTTTAAATTCTCATAACAACCTTCTTTATTTCGTTATATCCCAAAGAGAGAAATATTTAATCTAATTAATTTATCAACAACTAGGCTATACATTGGATCATTGTCCAATTTAATAATGGAGGGTGTTGTCACATAATGTATTCTAACATTTCTCCTCCAAATTGTGGATCAGGATTCTCACACGGGTAAGGTTATTTTTCATAAACTAAGATAGTTGTCCCAATTTGGTTATATGTTTCTCAACACCTATAAAATCTAAAAAACATCATCATTATCATTAATAGGAGTAAAATACCTACATAGGTTACATGAATTCATGTGGATTCTATTACTTCACATAAGATCCATTTATAAATAACTACATACAGTAAATTTGGTTATAAATAATAATGATTAATATCTAACTTGAAAAAAACTTAACAAAAATTTAAATTCTATGCATAGTTATTCTAAAAATAAATAACATGGTTTCTTTGGAGACATATTTACTTTTGAATCATTCATTATGGGTTTTAAAGAAAATTTGACTAGTCCTAAGAGTATCCCTTGGTAGTATCGAACTAGGTGCACAATAAGGCATGTTGTAGTGTACCAGGTTACCCTGAGACATTCCCATTGTTGGAGTTGATATTCCTAGGTATAGTTGTGCTAGCACCACATACCCTTGTACTATCCAAGCATGGATTTATTTCTAGGAAGATACACATAATATTTACCCTACCAAGAATTATAGGATTATGTTTTATGCTTATAAACAACATAAATCTTAGGGTTTTTATATATAATCTATGTTTTTTAAATGCTGTTTCAATTGATCCTACGAAACATCCTTTTATTCTATTTGTAAGGACCGCGACCCCATTAGCCTAAAGATGATGCCTTAATTCATTTCATTGACATATTAATAAGGAAGAATAATATTGATGGACTAAATAGTTGATTAGTTTTGGAAAACAAGATTACATATATGAAATTCATAATACAACATGATATAAAATACAACATATCATCTTTTTTAGAATCACATTTAAACTCCTAGATTATCCCAGGAGGTCATTCGTAAAACACATCTTCGCATCCTAAGGAAATAAAAACACAATAAAGGGGTGAGATAATATTATATATAATGGTATGTAATAAAAAGGACCATAAATACAAATCATTGAGAATAACTAAATGTACATATTCCATTAAAACATAATCTTGAGCATAAAATGGCAGGAATTAAAAGTTGATTAAATAATTCCATAATAAATCATAACCAGGGATATTCAACTAGTTGAATGATCACATGGAAAATAAATTACTAGTTTCAAAGTGAGGTAATTAATAATAAATAATTTCATAACCATACTATCAAGGCCCCATTCCATGATCATAAATAAATGAGTAAAATAGAAACTAGTTTGTTCCAAGAGAACTACCGATGTACAGAGGGGCTATAACAGGTCCCACATTATAGTTTCTAATTCTGATGACTTCCTCATATGAATTGGGAGAAACCTAATTAATATATATATATAATCAAACTATAATAGTAAATGTAAACAAATTTCCCAAACAGTAAGCATACTCACAGACCATTCGTAGTAATATGGTGACAGGTATAAAGATAACACATTCATAGTCTAACTAATAATAAACCATTCTATAAAATATGGTATATGATATCATAAAATTTAAATTCCAATTAAACATAATAGTCAATAAGGGTTTTGAGATAGAGGAATATACTTATATACAATCATTGATTAATTTCTTAGAGAAATACTCTTTTTACTTTTCCAAGAAGAGATCTTCTGAAAAAATCATCATATAAAACTACGAAGGAAATATGATTTTTTTCCTGGAAGAAATGAGTGATTTTATAAAATTAATTTTTTATTAAAACAGATTATATATGTTACTTTAAAATGTTAATGAAATTGTGGTGTTCCTTTAAATTGGGCTTTCAAATAGAGAAGAAATGAGAGGATAACCTTCCAAAAAAGTTATTATCCCATAAATGAATCATGAAATGATCTGAATATATGATTTTGGATCATATATATATATAATTTAAAGAATTATATATAAATTGTATAACAAAATTGATGTATATTGGAGTAATGCATCACTATAATGAAAATGGAGGTTCGAGAAGAAAACCCTTGCCTTATGTCCAAAATGTGTTCTACACATGAGCTTTGATTCCTTGATAAAAAAATTAAATTATTCTATTAATTAATTCACAACCTTGTCTACATGTTTTTTATTTAGTATATTTAATTTCATTTATTACCTTGTTAATTATTTATAGGGTACAATTTTATTTCTTGGGGTCGTTCATTTCAGCGGTCTTCCATATCAGTATACTTGTATATGAGGATGGATGCTCATGTGGAATCGGTATAATTCTCAAGAATTAAACTTATATGATTTTAATGATCATCCAAATTGGTAAATGGTTATATATATATCATTTGGTTGTATGGTATGACAATGAATAATTAGATAAAACATCAGTTATAATCATTCAGATTATTTTGGCGGGTTTTCAATCATTACGAACTAGTTTTGTCATACAAATTATTATTATTATTATATACTACCTAAAGAAAATTAATTTTGTTGTAATTAATATATTATATAATTTTTTTAACTATAAAAATTGTTTCATTTCCGGCCGTGAAGGATAAATTGATGAATAATAATTCAGCATCAATAAAGATTGTAAATCATCACCTCATGGTTAGTGATTTAATTTTTACAATAAAATAAATTGAAAATGGATTTTGGGGAAGTATTTTCATTAAAATGATATAATTATGGAATATAAATTATACTATAGTTATCGTGATAATTAGGGAGGTGGAGGTGAGTATAAGATAATAAATGTTTTGAACCTGAAACGAAATTATATGGAAAATGAAGAAGATTTTACCTCTTGAATACTCCTCATTGGAAACCTCATTAAGGGGATCGAATTTTGTCTTTTGATGAGACCAATAGATCCTGTATGTTGGGGTAGATTGGGTAGAATATTGGGAAAAAAATTTAACAATGTCCAAATCTGGGATGCCGTGAGGAGAAGGGGTTGTATTTTTTGAGGATGAGAGTGGTGATTTATCATTATTATTTTAATTATTTTTCCATTTTTCTCAGGAAAAGAAATATTATTGGTTCTTGTAACCGAGTATAGTAATAAGTGAGTGTTTTATTAAACTAGCATTCTTAAATTAACCAAAAATCACTTATGAATCAATAAATCATTAATTTATCATTTATCATAAATTATCATATTTTACTGTTCACAAAAAAATCATGTATTTTTAAAAAATCACAAAAATTAACCCTAACCATTTTTTGATGTGTAGAGCTCAAAATGTACCTCAATTTTAAGAAAATATTATTATTTTTATGATAAATTTATTTTTTAAATAAAACCATCATTTACTCAAAAAGTATAAGTTTAAAACCTATAATTAATTTTATAGAACATTCAAAAATTAACTAATGTCTCACAAGATAATCAAAAATCAATAAGACAATAAAATATTGATGTTTGAATACGTATTATAAAAATTAATTTTCATTTAAATAATTTAATTATTTTTTAAATTGTAATTTTATATTTATGACTCATTAAAATACCAAAACTTATTTAATTATTCATTTACCTATAATATAAAATAATTATTTCATTATTTCATTTATAAGATACAAAATTTTTCTTATAAATTAATGGGTGGGGCTAATTTTTGTTTTTTAGGTCTAATATTCATAAGGTTCATATTACGATTACTATGTTCAACTTACTATTTCATCGGTATATGTTGCTTAACTTATATAAATACCTCTTCTTTCACTCACTCTTTGTTTATGATATTTTTATTATGTTCTATAAGGGATTCAATGAGGCCTCGAATATATGAAATAAATATAGGAAGGGATATTTCATTGGTTGAGTTTGGGGTCATCACATCGATATTTTTTATCAAGACACAGTAAAAGGTAATTTATCCCACATCCGTAGTGGTGCTTTTTGATACTTGGGTTGTTTGTGGAGCTGGAGAATCGATCATGTTGGCACTATGGAGTTATATGGATTTCATTGAGTTTATTAAATTTGTTTTTTATGTGTTCTTTGATGTTTTGTATTATTCCACTATGTTTATCTTTGTAGTTCTTATTGATATAACTGATATTTCATTGAGTTGTCTTTTAATGAAATCATGTATAATAAAGTGGTTTATTTGGTTGTGTAATGTTTGGTTGGATGTTTTATTAAAATTTTATAATATTCCCCCAAATGTTAATAAATATCTCAGAATTATTTACATCCTTTTCAATTTTGGGGAAGTATCGTAAGGACATGTAATATCCACCCGCCTTCAAAATCCAATGAGGAGGGGTGGGATGTTACAAGGTCATCTGTTTGTGCCTTATAAAAGCGTATCTTCCTTAAATTTTTTTTTCAGGGATATTGAATTGACTTTTTTATTCTACTTCCTATTATGTGGTCGATTGTTACCTTTTGGAAATCTATGGATCTCCCTAGATTCATCTCATAGGTTCTGCATTTTGGAGATCCTTATTACTCATCTCCTACAAATCCATTCAGTTCAGTCCTCTTTCGACCCCCTTAGAATCATTTTATAGTACAACAGATGGAACAAATACTAGAAATTCTTTTTTCCATAGAGGACCATAGGGATTTTTTTGTGAGCCTAAGGAGGATTGCTAAGCCCATTAAGTACTGAGTTAGTGGGTATTTCTCATTTTCATAGTTGGAAATCATTATTCATCCCTATAAAAGAATGTGATTTTATTTGTTGGCACTAGTGGTCCATCTCTTCACACAAACTATATTTTTCACATGAATGGTGCTTTGTGGAAAGTAAATCATCGTATATCCTCATGAATGATGTTTTTTTGTGTGAACCAATGATCCTTCTCATCTCAAAAACTATCTCATTCATGGGGGATTCTTCCTAAAGTAGAAAACTTCTATGTAGAGCGGTGCTCTAAGAAGAAATTTTCACTTCATCGAATTGACTTATCCTTCTCAACATGCCCCCTTTAAACATTTTTCATCAAACAATTATTCATATTTTTTCTAATGCATTTCCAAGTTATTGTAATTATCAACTACTTTTGGGTGCATTTTTCCGGACCCAAATTTCCTTTACCAATTTCTGATTAATTTTGAGCTCCTATAAGAAATGAATCAATTCATGTGACCATTAAATTGGTAGGATTCTATTTCAATATATTGTAAGTGGTGAGGGTGTAGTAACACAAAAGCAATATCCAATACATATTTCCATTATATTAATATAATATCTTAGATTTATTTCATCACATGAATCACCAATCCAAATCGAGCCACGACACCTCTTTTAAAAATTAAAATAACCATTTTATGGTAATCATAGGATAATAAGGTATGAATAGAGATAACCACATAATTAAGTATATATAAAAATAAAAATAAAATTCATAAACCACAGATAAAGATCAATAATTTTACCTAATAACACGAAAAATTTATTTCATGAATAATAAAATATAATATAAAAAAATATTTTTTATCTTATTCATATTATTATATTATAATTAAATAATTAAATGTATTAAATAGACATAAAAATGAATTTGTTAAATTCCATTTGATAGTTATTAGTAAACATGTAATAAATTTATTTTATGGTTAGAAGATATATTTTTTTTAAAAAAATGTCTTATATGTTCTTTATTAATGTTAATTTTGATCTCTTCAAAAAATTGAATCATAAAAAATTATTTTCATATGTTTCATAATAATTTTTAGATAATGTAATGTGGTCATATAAATTTTTATTAAAAAGTTAATTTACCAAATTAAATAATAGTTACAATAATTAAATGGTTATTTTTAAAATATTATTAAATTTATAAATGTGGTGTATTTTTATATTAAATCAATCAATTCGATATTTATAATTTGAAACAAAATTGAAAAAAATTGCCATTATTAATAAAATGGAATTGATTGGAAATTAATGATATATTTGTTTTAGAGTACTCAAAGATCTAAACATCATTTCTAACCATGACAGTTTGTCTATACATTACATGTGTAAATATTAATGTTACATTTCTCATAAATAATGATATAATTTTATGTAATAGAGTATATATTTAGATTTAGAACAAAAAAATTGAAATGTAGGTCATTTAATTACATTAATAGTAAAATATTGTTTAAAAAATTAATCAAGATTATTATGTGTTAAAAGGTTTGTCTAACATGACACTAATATAACTAATGAAACATGATTTTTATAACTTCTTGAATTCCATTGATAGGTTTTAAATTTATACCTACATGTATCACCAAACATGTCCCATAATAAAAAACTAACCCACATTAAATTCTATTTATAACCCCTTTATAACATTATTTTCCTATAATTTTTATCCTATATTCAACTATAAAAGGATCCCAATCCACACAGTTCAACCCAAACCACTAGTTTGAATAAAGTCATAACTACATGTCTTACCAAAATTTTCCCACCATACTCACCTAAACCTCTTGAAATTATATTTATACCCCATTGATGACATTCTTTCCCAATGATTTTTAACCCTTATTCTGATATAAAAATATTCCAATACAACACACTTCATCCCACAACACTGTTTTGAATTTCTCATGAATCATTATCCATTATAATTTCCATAGTGACCATTCACAAAATTGGTATCCCCTATTCACATAAAATATTCCACATAGGCTTAATTTTACATCACTTACATTATGATACGATCAAAACACTCAATGAAAAAAGGGAATGCCTGATCAAACATGAATTAATGATACATGTTTCATAGAATCAAATTTGATTTATATACAAATGTTATATTTTTTCACCACATAACCTTTTACTTGGTCTTATTTTTATTTGTCCCATGATTTTTTACTGTAATATTAATATAATTCTTATGATATAAAATTACAAATCAATTTTATCTCTTAATTTTACTTTCAATTAATCTATTTCCCAAACCATTATTTTTTTGTTAACTCGATTATTTCTTTGTATATTTATTATTAATCTCTATGACTGTTATTATTTTATGTTTCTTAAATTTATTCTATTTAATTTTTTCATAAGAACTATATATTTTCCCCCATGTTAAATAAAATTATCATTTAAAACTAATTATTTTATGTTTTTACGTTCTCTATTAAAATAGAACTATATTATTAATAATAACAATCATTCCGAATTAATTAAATTTAATTTTAAATCAATTCTTTCAATTCCCTTTAATTTTCACTTTTATATTTGGTAACCGAATTATTTTTTTCTCATGTAACCATAATATTTCCCTTATCTCAAATTCAAAGAGATTATTTATTAATCTTTTTATATTTGGATATTTAAATAGAAGTATTTAAAATATATAAAAAATCGTTCCATGATCATTTTATTTTTCTTCTACTCCCATTTTCCTTGGTATTTTATTTATATCCATTTCATGGACCATTATTGATTGTCCTATTTTTAAAAAATAAAAAAAATTCAATGGTATTTAATTCATCAATTTGAAAATAACTTTTAAATATGTGAATAGCGTAATTTTTTCACAAAAATGTAAAAATCGATTTTTTGAATCACTATTTGTAAATTTTCATGTGAACAAACCGTATGTTAATTTTAACCTTTTTTACATGATTTTTCCCTTCCAGGTTTTATATTAGATTTCCAAATAATAATATTTCATACTGATTTAAAAATTAAAATTGCTATTATAAGTGATTTTTATAATTGATTTCTAAAATGAAATACAAATGTAATTTTCAATCTATGTTACTGACCAATTTTAAATATTATTATATTATCTAATGATACCATCAACCTTATTCAAAATTGGTGTTCCTAATTATGATGTGTATTATATGGTAACATATTTTTTGACTATGTTAATTATACTTGGATAGAATTATGTATGATTTCATTATCCACCATATATATGCCTTTATGTACTTTTAATATAAAGGGTGAACCCATATATATCTCTAATTCATTGTATAAATAATTAATTTATAAAGAATACATATTTATGATATATTCGAAGCATTCCATGGATATATTTTATAATACATTGGAAACAAGCCTAAGTAATTTTTTGCTAAACATTTTCATAAAACCATGTTAATATGACTTAACAACACAATAGTGATGAAAATCAGTGATAATAGTATGAATATATCCTGATTTTCTTTTTGGCACTGATTCTAGAAATGTGTGGTTTTTTTATTCTTATATTAAGCATTGTCTTATAATATTCATATCCTTATATTATTTCTATTGTTTTACAATTAAATCTAAGATCATATTATATATATATGTCATTATTCTAAAAGACTCATTCAATGGTTCATGGTTTATGATTCAATGTTTTATTATGTAATTTTTTTTCATTCTTTTATATTCCTTGTTTACATTCTCATAACAATATTTTTATTTTACTTTGAACTAGTTTGTTTGATTGTTTTTTATATTTATTATCCTTAATAATTATATGAGCTCACCCCTTCTATTTTTTCTATTTTCCAAGGTTATAAAGTTAAGTAATTGGTATGATATTTCTTGAAGATTATCTTATTGTCAAAATTTATAGTATATTTTTATTACATAATATGGATTAAGAATATGTTAGTAAAATGAAGAAAATTTCCATTAGTTTATAATGATAAGGACTTGATTAAATATCGATTTGATATAGGTGTCTAAGAATATAAAAAAATTTGTGGGAAAAAATGTAATTAAATATTTTTCATAATTCATAAAATTATTGGATGGTTATGTCTATGGAGTTATAAGAGACACATATGTAATATATATTTTGTATATAAAATAAAACATATGGGAAACTTCCCGATAAATATGTTTTAATTAAGATGGTTAATTGGTTCCAAAATAGATTTTTCTCAATTTGGGGATACAAAGAGGCTTTACTACCTAAATTACTAAAATAACACCATAGAAAACATCCATATCATTGAAAAATCCAACCCTAATTTCACAAATTCATGGAATACTATGGTATTTTAACATAGAAATATTATGTTATGGAATTTACTTATAATTATAACAACATATGATGTTTATATATTAGGAGTTAATAGTAATATAACATTAATGTCGCAAAAAGGGGCCTATAATAACACGTAATAATTTTTTAAAAAACATTATAGAAATAATTTTTAAAAAAAATTCGAAAATGAAAAGATGATATTATGAATACTTACATTAGAATAATAATGAGAAATTAAAATAGTATTATGAGAGGGGATTAATAATACTTGATATATAATAAATAAATTGGATGGTAATAATATATATATATTCATTATATAAAATGAAATGTAATTTTAAAATAAATTATTAAAAAAATAAATGTTATTATAATTGAAGAGAGATGATTAGGAATGGTTAACTTCTTATATAATTTTACAAAATATGGGGAACAAAACTTTATATACAAAAAATCATAGTGAGGGGAATATTGAGAAGAAACTAGATATGATAAATTTGATAAATGGTTATAGAGTGACAATAAATAAGTGGTTTTGTTGTTATTCATCCCAAATTGTGGAGAAGATTTTATTTAATTTCTGATATAATCTTTTTAAATAATTACTATGGAAAATGAATAACCCTTGGTATACCCATGGTTCCACACAACATATTTTGATATTTATAACATGAAATATTGAAAAATATTTATTTTTGAGAAAATTTATTTTATAATATTACATTATTCTTGTAAAATAAATTTCTTCATCATACTTTTTTTGAACATTATATTCAATTTTAGAAAGTCTAATGTTGACTAATGATTGAAAATTTTGAACATATAAAAATTCAATTTTATTATAAATTTTTATTTCAGGATTCATATATTAACTTCTATTAATTATTAATATATTTTTTCTTTATAATTAAGTCATAATACATATTTTACATTAATACATCAATTGACTATATACTAGAAAAATACCTTTATCATGTTATTATGGATATATTAGTATTATTTATTTTCTGTTTATTGATTCTAAAAATTTAGTGATTTTTATGATAATAATTATATATATATAAATTAAATTATTAAATAAAAAATGTCATATATTTTATATTTTTTTGTGAAATGAATTTAAAAAATATATTATAACAAATTAAATTTTCATTCAATTATATATTTATATGTGTGTGTAATTACATTATTATTTATTAATCATTATAAATTTTTTAAATATTGTTTATAATATTACTAATTTACTTTATGTGATTTATTATTTTCCTATATATCATACATAATGGTATAATGTTCATTAAAATATTCATCATATTATTACAATGGTATGATTGCTAATGGTCACATTCAAATATGTATATTTAACATCAGATAAATTCACATCACTAATACATCTAAATTCATTTACCACATTACATTTAATTTATAAAATGTGTTTTACATTTAGTATTGAAATAATAATAATTTTAATATATCATTTATTTATACGAATATTTGAATAATATTTACCTTTAGAGTTCAATATAATTGTTTCTCCATATATTTTTATGTTTTTAGTTTCACTATATGAGGAAATTATTCTGAATGTAATTTTATTATTTTTTTTTCACTATTATGATGCCATAATAGAATGATAAGTACGAATTGGATATTGTAGTGATGATTTTATTTACCCTAAAAAATATTGGGACATAAATTCATTGATCCCATAACCCAAGAAACATTACCTTTCATAACTTATTCCTCTGAATTGATGCATGTTTCATACCCTATGGAATATTATAAAAATTATAAGAACATGTACGTTTGATTTATCTATTTCATGAAAAGAAATATCCAATATAAAAAACTTATCAACACTTTTCTCCATCCCCAAGATTTTTCTTTCACATCTAGTTGAGATTTATATGAATGTTACTCCTTGGGATTTGATGAATTAACACATCTTAAAAAGCTGTAATTTTATTTTCATATTTTTATTCCACATGACAAATCATTCATTTTTTTTGGTTTTTCATTAACACATTTTGTTAACGATGGAATACACATTTTGAACCTTGAAAGAAAACTTATTACCATGTTTCCCTGATATTTATAGCAATTGAATAATCCATTAAAATCGTATTCAGTATGTTAATTTCATCTCATCTCTAACTATTTATTTTATTCCATAAAATAAACATTTCATACTAAGAATAAAATTTTTGAGTACCCAATAATTCCACAATAATAACAAATAGTTTTTTTTATATAATGTCCGTTCATTCATTCCATAATATTTTTTTGGTATTTTCCGCAATAAATTATCCTCTATATATTGGGTTCTTATCATTGGGAATATATCATGATCCCTAATTGCACATGACCAAGACCTACACATTGCTTTCCATTATTTTAGTTTAAATATTATTATATTTAGTCAAATAAAATATCAATTACATCTCTATTATTTTCTTTCAAATTCATTATTGCATACATAATATATCTTTTTGATTTCATACAGGGATTCATCTACTTCTCGTAATCTTCAACCATTCAAGTTTGATTGAATATTTCACCACCAATTTACTTTTTTACTTTTGAAATTATATAACATTGAATTGTAAAATTTAGTGTTGATATATTCTTCTTCTTTAACATTGATAATGAATACAATAATTTTCTTAAAATTTTATTTCTTTTTTTTATTTATGATTCTCAATATTGGCCATTAATATTTCATTATTCTCTCAATGTTGTGTTAAAGTATTTGTGGAATCATTTAACAATCTATTAACATTATTTTTTTCTCTCCAAATATATATATATATATATATATATATATTATAGAACCAAGTCCAATCTAAGGTATTCCACACCCTTTAAAACAACATATTCATTATTTCTTTGATCCACTGTGTTGTATTTTCCTATGAATGAAATATTAAATTCCTAAATGTGGTATTTATAGTCCTTAATATAATCCATTTTCAATTATCCTATGTTACAATTTTCTTATGATTTAATATTAAAATTCTTAAAAAATATGTATAATTAACTCCAATTATATTCAATTGTTTTGATGATTTGATTATGGTATCTTTATCCTCGTCATTATCATAACACTTCTTTGGGGAACTCAGTAGTGAGGTTCCAAAATATTGCACACTATGAACCTAATAATTTAATATTCCCATTAAAAATTAGTTTTATTTGTTTTAGACTTGATGAAAGGAATGACATATCATTATTGACATATTTTTATTTGGGTCATCCACTATTAATGAATTCTTTATACATTAAAACTATACAGAAAGAGATATCTCATTTTACATTGCATCATTATCATTATTTCTCAACACATATACAATAATATTTTTATAAATATTATGTAATTTTATATACTTTGGATCCTTTTCCATGTGATCAAAAATATTTTGAATGAATTGAAGTTGAAAAATTATCATAATAAGATTCATGATATCAAAATAACATTGGATTTTTTCCACACTATTCATCTCCTTGATAATAAAATTCACACGATAAATGTATTATTAATCGAATTCATTGGTGGTATACTAATATACTCGTACACCATCCATAGAACCTATAAATTATATTTATTTACATTAAAATAACATTCATAGATATAAAAATAATATATCATACATAATTTTTGGGCTTACAAGATATATGTTTAATGTAGATTACAATTTAAGAATCATCCCCTAACTTGATTATTCGATAAGAATATATTTTCATCTTATTTTATCCTATTTCTAATGATTCTCTATATTTAATTTTAACTAATATTCCAAGTATTTAATCCATATAAATTTTCAATCCCAATGGCCATAAGAAGCATATATTTTTATTCTTATAATGATAAATGTTTTTTCCAAAAAAGTCATAATTCTGATTAAATTGAAAACTACATCAATATAATACCAATATATAAAACAAATTTAAAACTAAAACTTTCACAGCTAAACCAATTATCAGTCCCCCAAAAATAATATGAACTAAATATTGGGTGAATTACAATATGATGTTTAGATACACAGCCTCAGATAGCCCAGAGTTGGTGTCTACTAATAATTACAATGGCATGATTATAAGGAATCAAGTTCTGAAAGAATGATAAGTTTATTTGTCTTGGTAAATCAGATACAAAAATTATTATTCTATTAAAAATGAATACATGGATTTCAACTTATGTTTTATATTCTTTCTAAATAAATAGTTAAACATCTTCAAGGATTAAATGAATCCATCAAGTAAAATCCATGAATATCTTTTATAATTAACTTCATAGATTCATCGGGAAATGAAAATAATAAGGTTGAGCTCAAATGCTCAGTAAGGAAAAACTATAGAAGAAGAAATAATGAATAAATTGTAATAGTCAATATGGAAAGGTGAATAATTGAATGCACATGCCATGTAATCAATAAACCGAATGGAAGTACATAAGAAAGTTAGAAAGTTAATAACTTGAAACACATGCCATACAAATAACCAGATAAGGAAATATTAATATAGAAATATAAGAAACTAATACATGTTCCAGTTATTTAATGAACTAAAAATGAAATGTGTCCATAGATATGTCAGCGCATTATCTCATGGATGAATAATTACAAAATTATGAAAATTAAATGAAACTATATATATAGAGTAAAAATATAATGGATGAATAATATCACTATTTAAATAAAGATAATTCTTAATTATTGGACACCATGTTTCCTAGGTACATGGTTCCTTTACCATAAATACCTTTCAAAAGACTGTTTAAAAAATGTAGGGAAAAAATCCATCTATGGGGGAATGCCAAATGACTCATCCCATGATTCAATAGATGCATCAATGGGTTATCTATAATCAGGTCGTGCTTGTGTCGTACCTGTCTAATACATTCCTCATCTATCAAATAATTTCTTTTGAAATGTTCATTATCTAATATCTTCATGGTCTATAAGATACCAGTTAACAAAACTACATTCAATGTATACACCATATTTAAAATGGTATAAAATTTAGGAAATATAAATATATATGATAAATTAAATGGATTATTTTAGGGAAATTAAATGTTCAATGATTAAAATATATTGAATATCTCAAGGGGACTAATAAATAAATCAAGGAAGTGAATTAAAATATTATCCATGGCTAAATAATTCATAAACCACCCATAGCATGATTATGTATAGTATTAATATAGAAATCCCATATAAATTAAAAATAGAAGGTTATTTTCGTTAATGAAATTAAATAATAGCTTTTAAAAATATTCTGGAGAAAAAATTCATTTTCTATTGAAAAATAATTGAAGATATTTTTCTTTAAAAATAACCCTTTTAAACATGAAAAGTATTATTCAATGAAATGAATGCGGATTAATCCATACTTTTCGTACAAGGTAAAAAGATTATTCCTTTTTTACAGAAGAAGGATATAAAATGGCTCATTTGGAAAGTGAAATGATGATTACATAGAAAAATTTGTCTAATAAAAAGGGAAAACATTTCCTTTCCATATCATTCTAGTAACGTTTTATGAAAATATTATAAAAAAATATTTCATTAAAATAAAATAGGTTCTCTGACTAAAGAGTCAAATAATGTAGGTATTTTTAAAAAAATATCAAAAAACATATTAGTATGAAAGAGTGGAAAATGGTACTAATACATTAAAATAGATATAGATAACCATATAATAATGACAGGTTATATTGAAAATTGGTTTTCAAATTTTTTCAAAAGGAAATTTGATTGAAAGATCATTAAAGTTATTGTTGAGGAAAATAGTCTTTATACATCCCAATGTGTCCCATAAAACATTGAAATATTTTAAAACCTAATCTTTATAAAGAAATAAATTATTCTTATTGTTTACAATATGATGCGAGAAAGGAGATTCAAGGCCTATCAAGTTAAGGGAAATACATTTGTTGGATTGTTATATTGATGTCTATGTATAGTAGATGGAACAATACATGAGGGAGGGTGAATTGTATATTAAAAAACAGTCTATTGAAATAACTAAAAAATTATTTTAAATGATCTTAAACTAAATAAATTCACAATAAATACAATTATCTACTATTGTCTTATATACAAAATAATGATACGGTGTAATACTTTAAGTAAGGTAAAACAGTTGTATTCAAAATGAATACAATAATCATAGTAATACAAATGTGAAAGATTCAACCATAGAGCGTATATAATCTATTAATAAAATACGTAACAAAAGAATCGTAATTGAAACAATTATAATTGAAATGAATATGAAAATAAAGAGAAAAAAATATAATTCCATTTATTAATAGTCAACAGCGGAAAGTAAAAGTATTATAATTCATTTATCCCAAGGATAAGGGTATCCTTTCACCTAGTATAAAAGTATATCTTACCACCACCTTTGTAAGCCCTTGATATGATAATTGGTACGTCTGTCTTGCTATCCCTGCAAGCCCTTAATATAATGATCGGTACGCATGTATTGTTATCCCTACATGCCATCAATTTTATAGGTAATCAGTACCTCTATCTTTAAAACACTAGAAATCCCTCAATACGATGATCTGATACACTGTCTGCCTATCCCCGATAGCCCTCAATTTTTATCACCTGATCAGTCACACAAAGAAAAACAAAGAACTTATTGAAATACAAAAACTAAGAACGAGCCATTCACGTTTAGTATTCTCAAGGATTTCACATGAAGCAAGAGATAAGTCATAGATTCTCTCTCTAGAACTTGATAGAAGAAAAGAATGATCAAAGTCTCTTAGTCAATTTCTCACCTTTGAATGACCTCTAATTTATAGGCCTCAGCTTACAGTGGTAATATTTAATCCAATGGTCAAATTTCTTCAGAAAAATCGTTGGGACATGGACACCTGGCATTATAATAGTTATATGGAAATTGAAAACATGACATCATTTTGATTAGTTTATAACCAACTCCATGACATCATTTTGGTTAAAAAAATATTTATGAAAACGATAATCATGAGTACGATTGATATAAAACATGTGTTTTGATAAAAGATTAAAACATACACGTGATAAATGTAAAATATGTGTTCTATTAGTATTACTTAGTGCAATGTATTTATATGACTCAAATTGATAATGATGCACAATAGTTAGTATGATTAACAATGTCAATACGATTAATAGAGTTAGTACAATTGACAAGGTCTGTACAATTGAAAGAGTTAATATGATAGACAGAGTCAATACGATTGTCAGAGTCAATACGATTGATATAGTCAGTACGATTGACAGACTCAGTACGAGTGACATAGTCAGTATGATTGACAGAGTCAGTACAATTGATAGAGTTGGTATGATAAACACAGTCAGTACAACAAACATAGTCAATACGATAAACATAGTAAATACATTAAAATAATATTAAAAAAAATTTGATTTCCACAAAAAGACATAAAAGAAAAAAGATGACATTTGACCTAACAGCCTCCCCTTTTTTCGAAACCATGAAACATTAAGTAAAACTAGGAAAGAAATACTTATCTCCCATGGAGTTATAAAAACAATTTTGAATATGAAATTGAATACAACTAAATCCCCCGTAGTTATATACATTTTTAAGGATTGTATTCATATATTTTTACTTTATTTAGAAGTATTTGATTAAAACATTATCCAACATTAAAAAAATTCCCCACCATTGTGATTTAAAAAAAAATAGGATAGTATATAAGCTTTCTGAAAAGGTTTGAGATAAAAAAAATATAAGGTTGTGAAAAAGAGAACATAAAACACATGATTTGACATAAGTCCATAGAATTAAATATGTGTATCAAGAATGAAAGATACAATAAAACTTTTATTTGTTTTATCTTTTTGTTTTCTTGATCAGCTCATGGAGAACAACTTTCATCTACTTTCTTTATTTCTTGTCTTTTGAGATAGAATCACCCAAAGATTTGGGAAGCTCTTATTGATTAGAAAAAAGCTAATCCTGATTCTTGATAGTTTCTTATTTAACTCTGATTAATTCTTCACGAGTATAAATTATATCTTTCATATTCTTATTTTCTTGAGACAAAACCAAATTTTTCTTCTTCTACATAACTATTTCATATTTGAAAGTTGAAACTTTCTAAAACACTGATTGGAAAGCATTTATCTTGTCTTGCAACTCTTTTATTGAAAGAGTATCGACTACATGTGTGTTTTGACATCTGATTCAGACTTTCAATAGTTTCATTGTCAAGCTTATTAAAAGAAATACAAAGATCATTTAAAAGCCTCCATAAGTCTTCAATTGATACATCATGTTCATTTACTAAGATTTCTTTTTTGTATGACCACATAGTCATCTTATTTCAATCCATCTTATGGGTAATCAAACTTTCAAGTAAAACTTTTAAATCAGCTTCTATTGACAATACTCTCTTTCTATGTTCCCTTACATAACCAAAATTCTTCTTTTTATTTTCTATGATGAAATCAATTTTCCAATTCAATTCTAGAAAATAATAAATAGTCTTCTCAATTATCCTCAACAAATGAACAATGTAATCACTTTTCATGATAGAAATTATGTGTAATGAATCAATATCCTCATCATATGAATCCAGTTCATTTGATTGGATTGAGTCCCCAAATTTATTTTTTCCTTTTAATTTACCTTTTTCATTTCTTTCTTCATCCACTTTTTCACAGATAACAATTACTTTTTTGGTATGATAAGATTGATCACCTTTATTTATATGAGAAGGATAGCATTCTGAAATAGTTTCAATGGATTTAGCTAGTACTTGATCAGCATGATGAAATTGTTGAATACCTTCACTTTGATATTGAAAAGATTATTCTATACTCTTCTTTGAACTCTAAAAAATTCCAAAATAAAATCATATTCTTCTTCAACATCCTAAACTTATTTAATAATTTTTCTCATTCCCTTTTTCTGGAATACTCTATACGATTGGTTATTTTGAACTTCTTCTGTTAATTGAGAACATTCCAGCTGAACTATTTTCAAGATTTTAGTAACATCAAAATCTTGAGATTTACTTTTCAAAAGAGTCTTATTTTTATTCTTAGCTTGAAGAGTATCTTCTAACCTTATATTCTCAGCTAAAGCATCTTCTAGATCAAGACCAAAAATAAGAACACCTTTTATTCCTTGTTTTCTTTATTTCTTCCACATTCAACATCCTTTTTACTATATTTTGTTTTCAACTTTAGCCTAATATTGTTTTGCAGATCTGACTTTTGAGAAGCAACAATATTTGGAATTGATTCAATTTTTATTGGGGCCAATTTATTTTCTGTTGATTTATGTTCTACATCTTTAACAAAAAGTTTTAAATTCTCATCAAAACAAACAAATAAATTTTTCGACGTATTCTTACTTATCCAAGAAGTCTTGAGTTCTTTCAACTAACCTTTCATAGGAATATTAAAAAACATCAAACTCTCATGAATGAACTATGTATGAATAGCATGATATAAAATCAAATGATACTTGATCGCTCCGGACATGAAATTATTGATTGTTTCAAATATGTAACACATGAGATTAATCTTTCAAAATGTATACAAGATAGTTTAGCGTAAATATGTCAGAAACACTAAGGGTTTCTCTATCCACCTTCCTTTAGATAAGAAATCCTGGCATCCAAAGCACAACAAACCAATTATCATGTGATAAATGGGTTACTTTTCTCTTCTCTTCATTTATAAGGAATGCCTATTTTTCAGCTCTTTCTCTATTAAATTTACCAACTTCCCCTAGCGGTTTATGAGATGGACAAAAGAAATCACCTTCCATTGAAACATTGAGAAAATGAGCTATTTGTTTCATAGAAATTGATATTTTTCTATCATACACATTCATATTAATCATCATATTTTTCTCAAAAGACCCCATTTTGTATAATTGACTAACATCTCAACAATAATCTGTTCTTTATATATGGGTCTCTCAACAATGATATGTTCCCAACCATGAAACAAAATAATTTTCATCATTGTTGAATCATATGTGTCAATGAAATACCGAGAAACTATCCTTTCTCTAAAGAAATCATTCTCTGAAAACGTTTTTGAAGACATTCTGGCTGGAGTGTTGGAAGAGGACTAATACATATAGGTGTGACAAATAGTATATCGTACGAAGTCTTAAAATTAAGAGGCAGAGTTTCACCAAGAAATATAAAATCTGATGTGGGTTAGTGGAGGGGTGTATATTTATAGGAGAAGAAAGATGATCGTTGGTCTTCTACGATTGAGATTAAAAGATAAATAATCCAACGGTTGGGATTTAATGTGTATTTTAAAAAAAACAATAAAAAATAAAATGTAAGAAAGACAATATAAGGTAATGAAAGAATGTACATGTCTGATCTTCTAAAAAATATGTTGGATTATTATTATTATGAATGTAAATGAAGTATAATAAAAAGAAAATACAATAATGAATTGAAATAAATATAATATTATTGGTTGAAAGACTGATGGAAAATAGAGTCATTACAAGGGGTTGTCATGCCGATGGAAAACAAATTTGTTACCATAGGTTTTCATGCCGATGGAAAACATAATCATTACCATGGGTTGTCATGCTGATGGAAAAAAGGTCATTACCATAGGTTGTCATGCCTATGTAAAACAATGTTATTACCATAGGTTGACGTGATGATGGAAAACAAATTTCTTACCATAGGTTGATGCGCTGATGGAAAACATAGTTGTTACCATAGGTTGACATTCTGATGGAAAATAAAATTGTTACCATAGGTTAACATGTCGATGGAAAACAAATTTGTTACCATAGGTTCAAGTGTCAATGGAAAACAATGTTGTTACCATAGGTTGACATGCTGATGGAAAATAATTTTCTTACCATAGGCCGACATGCCAATGGAAAACAAAGTTTTTACCGTAGGTTGATGTGACGATGGAAAACAAAGTTGTTACCATGGGTTGACGTTTTTATGGAATGAAGTTCAATAATGTAACAAGGAAAACTTGATGATAAATAGAAGGATAAAACGATAACTGGACAGTCAAGTCAAAAAACAAAAACGAAAAATAGAAAAATTAAAGAATAATCAATTGAAGAAAACCGTAACATTAAAAAATACATCAAGTGAAATAAAAATATTCTCCCCCTTTGAAGATGAGTTTTTTAATGTAGGGAGAAATGTAAAACATGATGTAGATAAAAATTATTATTTTAGTGTAATCATTACTAGAATCTGTTTAATAAATTCAAATATATAAGAAGGTAATGGTTTTGTAAAAATGTCAAGAAGTTGTTCTTGCATTCCGATGACTTTTAAAAAAAATATCACCTTTTAGTGTTTCATCAATAATTTTGTGATTCCTAATATCTATGTGTTTTTCATGAGAGTGTTGTGTTGGGTTTTTACTAATGTCTATGGCACTAGTATTATCACAAATAATTTGAGTTCAGGAAAAACTTAGTCCAAAATCAGTGAGTGTGTGTTGCATCCACAACACTTGAGTAAAAAAAGTTCCAACTTCTACATGTTCAGCTTATGTAGTAGAAAGTTCTACTGAATTTTGTTTCTTGCATGACCTAGAAACTAAGGAATCTCCAAAGAAATGAAAACTACCAGATGTACTCTTTCTATCCATTCTACAACGACCAAATTCAGTATCTGAAAAAAAAATTAAAACAAAATCATTTTAAGACGAATAAAAAAGGACAAAATCTAAAGTTCCTTTTAAATTCCAAAAGATCTATTTCATATATTTTAAATTGAAATATTATAGATTTTATTGTCATCATGAACATAAGAATACAGAAAACATTAAGTCTAGTTGACTAACTGTCAAGTATAATAAACTTCCTATCATAACTCTAAAATTTGTTTGATATATTGTTTCCTAGTTTGATCAAGATCAAGTCTATTTCATGTGCCAATTGGAGTGATAATATTTTTAGTATTTTTGTATCCATACTTTTTGAGTAAATCATTAATATACTTCTACTGAGATATATAGGTTCCTTATTGTTTTTGAGAAATTTGAAAACATAAAATGAATGTTCACTCACCCATCATACTCATTCCAAACGTAGAATTCATTAAATTCGAAAAGGAATCAGTTAGAGATTGCTCAATTGACCAAATATGATGTCATCACCATAAATATTTACAATAAAAAACTTATATTCCATTTCTATAAAAAATATGGGATCGACTGTATCTCTTCCATAATTTTTTTCTAAAATAAATTATTTATGTATATCATACGATGCTCAAAGATATTTTTAAGTCCATTAAAACTTTGGTATGTTTAAAAAAATGATTATGATATTTTGAATCTGTAACACCAGGTTGTTGTTCAACAAAAACTTCTTCTTGAAAAAAACAATTTAGAAATTCACATTTAACATCCATTTGAAATAATTTGAAATTAATGTATCCTATAAAAGATAACATAATATGAATAGATTTATGTCTTGCTACTGAAGCATATGTTTCTTTATAGTCTATTCCCTCTTGTTTATTATATCCCTTAGCAATAAGTGTTTCTTTATTTTTTTACAATGATTCCATTTTCAACACATTTATTTATGAAGACCCATTTTACACTAATTATAGTTGATTCTTTAGTTTATTCAACTAAATTCCACATATGATTCCTTTAAAATTTATTTTGTTCATCTTACATTGCTTTAACCCTATCTTCATCACCTAGGGCTTCACTTGAAATTTTTGGATCAAATTGGGAAAGAAAATTAAGGTGTTATATTTCATTTCTCAAGGAATTTCTGGTTCTTACAGGTTCATTTACATCACCTATGATATTATCATAGGGATGATTCCTAAGAAACAATTTATTTGGGATTTTTGAAACTTGTTCATCATCATATGGTAAAAAATCTTCTGAGATAAATGTTTCAGTAATAATTTATTTAACATTTTTTTTCAGAAGGATTTTATATCACTGGTAGATAATCAGTTTTTGAAAACACATCTGAGGATGTAGGTTGAGTATTTTTAAAAATAAAGGGATTATTTTCATCAAATTTGACATAAACTGATTCATCAACAATACCCGAGTATTTGTTAAAAATGTTATATGCCTTATAAGTTATAAAATATCCTAGAAATATTCCTTAATCTGATTTTCATGTGAATTTATGTCGATTATCTTTTGTATTAAATATAAATATTTTTCATCCAAATAATCCTAAATATGAAACCTTAGATTTTAGGACAATCCAAAATTAATAGGGTGTTTTATTAAGAAAAGGTGTAGTTAAAACACGATTTATACTATAACAAGCAGTACTAATAACTTCATCCCAAAAATTATTAGCAATTGTGTATTCTCTCAACATGGTTCTTTTCATTTCCTAAGGAATACTATTTATTCTCTCAACAACACCATTTTTCTGAGGAGTTATTGGGGCTGAAATGTTAGGAGTAATGCCTTTCTTACAACAAATTGTTTCAAAATCTAAATTTTTAAATTCACCACCATGATCATTATGGATAGTTATTAATGGTAGGTTTTTATCATTTTTAACCTGGGATCTGATCTTTCTAAATTAAGAAAAGGGTTCAGATATATTTGTTAGAAAATAGACCCATTTAAATCTAGTAAAGTCATCAACTAAAACAAATATATAATATTTTCCGCCAATGCATCCAGTTTGTGAACGACCAAAAAGATCCATATGCACTGGATGTAATGCATTAGAAGTTGAATATTCATTGATTGAATTAAAGATGTTTTTGTGTATATTTCCATGTTGAAGTGTTGCAGACCTTTGAAGAATCATATCCATGATCAGGTAGATCCTTTACATGTCTTTTCTTTGAATGTTTACAAAGGTTTCTACTGTTACAGTGTCCTTGTCTTCTAGGTCATAACCGAGATTGGTCTTTTATTTCACATATGAAAGGGATGTTATGGAACCTATTTTCTTATATGTTGATAGTGTATACATTCTATTTCCTAAGGGCGGATAGAATGAATTCATCCTTGGAATGGTGAACTAAACACTTATCATTTCTAAAATTCACAAGGTATTCTTCATCACATAATTGATTTTTGCTGACGAGATTTTGCTTAATAACTTTGACAAATAAAACATTTGAAATTTGAACATTTCCATGAATAAAATATTACATATCCCAACAAAATTTCCTTAGGAATTATCTCCAAAGGTAACTTTTCCACCTTTATTTTCAATAATATTTTCAAAGAAATCATTCTTTCCTGTCATGGATTTCGAACAATCACTATCCATGTACCAAATAATATTATTGGTACACTTCTTATTTTTATGAAAAAGAAACAATTAGTTTTTGGGAACCTAAAGGTGTTTGGATATAGAAGGGTTAGATAAAAGAATTTTATGAATCCACATTTGTTTTGAAAAATGGGCTTTGTGAAATAAAAAAGAAAGAGTTCTGTTAAGGGAACAATTTCTTTCCCAGTCTCTACCACATAGACACTTAATACAATATGGGGAACATTGGATAACAAAATAATTATTTCTAAGAAATGGATGAAAATTAGTAGAACCAAAATCAGAACGATTCTTTAAAAGGTCAAACTTGAGAATACATTTTATCAATGTTTTCCTTACCATAGTTAAGGATTGAGAATCACTTTCTCAAGGAAAATATTTCTAACATTATTTTTAAAACAATGATTTTATCCATAAAAATAGTATTTTTGAAACTATAGTTAGTCTCAAAAATATTTTTCTTAATAACTACATTTTCATGATCATTAGAACTTTTACCCTTATCAGAATAGAATTTTCCATGGGGTTTTAAAATACATTCAAAATCAGATGCTTTCGTATCTAGATCATTAGAATGAACTGATACTTCTTTAGTTAAAATAAAAATTGATGATTTAACCTTTTCAGGCTTCTTTTTGAGTTTAGAATTTTCATTATGAAGTAGTTTAGAAAACCTATACACTTATTCATAAGAAGGTAATGTATTATCTTCTAATGACAAAGACCCATGATCTGAACATTAATAATATTTATCATCAATATATTTTTCATTCAAGGAAACATTTGTAATATATTCATCATTATGTAACGTATCCATGAAAAAATGATATTCAATTGGTATTTTGGATATAATTCCAACATTCGTTTGTCCTATAGATTCATATTCGGAAGAACCATCTAATGAATCACCACCACTTGCACTCCAAGTGTCATTTTCCTTCAATACATTCATTATTGTTCACATGTAATATTTTTTCTTAATTATTTTAGAATATTTCCCTTTTCTGTCATTTATTTTCAGTAAAGGACAATAAGGTCTTATATGACCGTCTTTCATGCATTCATAACAAGTTACTTCTAAATCTCTCTTATCCTTTCTTTATTTTTTTTTGAATCTGCATTGAAAGCATTTCATTCCTACAATCATGTTCATCCTTCGAGAAGAATTGGAAAACTCATTATCAGAGTGACCACTATCACTTTAATCTCTCATAATAGCATTCTTAAATTTACAACATGTTATCCTTTTAGGCATTTTAGCTTTAGATGTAGTAGTAAAAGCTACACTTCCATTTAGATTTTTTTTTGAAATCAAAATCTCTTTTCATTCCTGGATCATGCTGTAGAAGAGTTTCAAATAACTCCTGAAGAGTTATTTTTATAACATTTCTATTTTCATCAATAGTTGTTCCCTTTGGTTCCCAATCAATTGGAATTATATCAATAGTATTGCCTACAAGAGCTTCATCATCATGATATTTTTCTCCCATAGATTGTAAACTATTTCCAATTTTCATAAATCTCTAATGCACCATACATACGGGATCACCATAAGGAAAAAGAAATCCATGACACTCTGTTCGAAGCATTTCTCTTCTTTTTTATATAACTGTAGATGTTCCAAAATGTGTGACTTCCAATTTCTTCTAAATACCATTGGATGAATCACAGAATGATATCTAACTATATATGTTCTTGGTCATAGAACACAACAAATTATTGTGTACCTTTTAATTCAATTGATATTTCTACATCTCTTGATTGGTGAAAGTGCTGACTTCTTTGTCTGGTATTTTATAACCTTCAGTAATTATAAGCAAATTGTCTACACAAGTATTAATAACAAATTTCTTCATTTTATCTCTCAAGTACTCATAATCATTCCTATCAAAGACAGGTGTTCTAGTTGGTTTTAGATTTTCAATTGATCCAATGTTCATTCCTATCCTCAAATAAAACAATAACATTTCCACTCTACACATTAGTGTAGTGAGTAGTTATAAACAGAAATATGTAACAAAAACACAATTATATTTTTTGAAAGGAATAATGTAAGTAATACTAATCAGTGGAAACCTCCTCTAATACCAATTTTTAGATCATTATATAGATTTATATGTATATTAAATGGAAAAAATATAAGAGTGGGGTGAATTGTAGATTTTAAAACGTTGTATTTAAACTCTTCTGTAATTAGTTCAAATGATCTTAAACTAATAAAATTACCAATCAATACAATTAACCACAATTATATTATATATAAACGATATGATATGATGTAATGCTATAAGTTTTGAAAAATAATTTTATCCAGAATGATTAAAATAATTAGAGTAAAACTAATGTAAAATAATTGTAATTAAAATAATTACAATTGAAATGAATATGAAAATAATTCGAAAACGATACAATTTTCTTTCTCAACAAACAATAGCATAAAATAAAATTATAAAATATATTTTATCCGAAGTAGAAGGGTATCCTTTCACCTAGGATAAAAGTTTATCTTACCACCACCTTAGTAAGCCTTTGATATGATGATTGGTAGGTATGTCTTGCTATCCCCGCAATCTCTCAATACAATGATCAGAATGTCTATCTTTCTATCCCCACAAGCCCTCTATTTTATAGGTAATCAGCACCTCTGTCTTTCAAACACTTAAAATCCCTTGATACGAATTTCGTATGAACCGCCTGTCTATCCTCAGCAGTCCTCGATCATTATCACCTAATCGGTCGCACAAAGAAAAAAAAGTAGTTATTGAAATAAAAAAACTAAGAATGAGCCATTCACGTTTTGTATTCTCAAGGCTTTCGCATGAAGCAGTAGAGAAGTCACAATGTCTCTCTCTAGAACTTGATAGAAGCAATGAATCATCAAAGTCTCTCGATCCATTTCATAGCTTCAAATGACCTCTTATTTATAGGCTGTAGGTTGCCACACTCATATTTTCTCCAACTGTCTTATTTATCTGGAAATCTCAGAGGGACATGGACACTTGGCAATATAACAGTCATATTGAGATGGAAAACACGACATCGTTTTGATTATTTTATAAAAAACTCCACGATATGTTTTTGGTTAAAAAAATAATTATGAAAAAGATAATCATGAGTACGATTGATATAAAACATGTGTTTGGATAAAAGATAAAAACATGCATGTGATAAAAGAAAAATATGAGTTCTATTAGAATTACTTAGTGCAATGTATTGATATGATGCAATGTGAGTATGACTCACAATAGTCAGTATGATTAACAGGTTCATAATAATTAATAGAGTTAGTATGATTGACAGGGTCAGTACGATTGATAGAGTCACTATGATTGATAGATTCGGTATGATTGACATAGTCACTAAGATTGATAGAGTTAGTATGATTGACAAAGTCAGTACTAT
This sequence comes from Viscum album, assembly GCA_963277665.1. Classification (NCBI taxonomy): domain Eukaryota; kingdom Viridiplantae; phylum Streptophyta; class Magnoliopsida; order Santalales; family Viscaceae; genus Viscum; species Viscum album. The sequence continues at coordinate 1,701,846,156 of OY728138.1, read as the reverse complement.
TGACAAAGTTAGTACAATTTACAGAGTTAGTACGTTAAACCCATTCAGTACAATAAACATATTGAATATGATAAGCATAGTAAATATGATAAAAGAATATAAAAATATTTTTTATTTCCAAAACAAATGACATAAAAGTCAAAATAGGTATTTTGACTTTAAAACATACACCATTTAAATGATACTTGGTTCAGAAACATAATTAAGTCTCAATATAATGTAATTTGAGACAAAAATCTATTTCCTTGTATTTATTTTCTAGAGATAATCCTTTAATTTCCAATATAATAAAATTATTTAAATTTCGTAATTTCATCAAAACATTCTTAAAATTTATATTTACTTTTATGTTACTTATAACCATGTAATGTAAAACTACTCAAGCAACTAAGTTTACATTTGTGGCTTTTAAAAAATTGTGTTTAGGTATTAAAACAACTCTTGTTGGACAAATATGATCATAGGATTAAAAATATTACATCTATAGAATAATAACCATGAAATAATTATTATATTTATACCTCAATTATACTTTTAAAATCAATAATTAAACTTGGTTATGAAAAATTTATCAATATTACAATCACGGAGACGATAAGCCATATATACGAATGATTAACATTCCAATATTTAAATGAACATTGTGGAAATAAGATAAGTAAAAAAATAATTCCATAATGATCATTATATACTGAATACCATATTATTTAATCACATATTCTTATATATATAAATATGTGGTGTAAAAGTAATCACATCATGTCGAGGAGGTGGTAGTCCACACATCCAATAATAACTTTATCACATTTTATTTGTGTGAAAGGGTAATCATGATAATGATATATATATAAAGGTAATTATGTCCTGAATATCATATATATTTTTTGTGTTAATCATATGATTAATTTTGTCCATTCATTTATACATATTCCTTGTATCATGCGAACCAATTACATTGCTTTGAGGGGGCGGTAGTCCACACATCCTCAAATAAGATTATCGTATTCAGACAACTTGGAATGTATAAATGTATGTTATAAATATAAATTACATAAGTTTAAAAAATTATAAATATAATAAATATCATATATAAATTGTTTTTCCCTCAATATGCACATCATAAGTGTTGGTAATGTGGAATTGAACAATCATCATTTCGTGATGAAATAATTCGTCGTTCACAGAAACACTATGCTCATTTTCTAATAGATGGATTTTTGTGTAGTTTTGGGTCTAAATATAATAATAACAAAAATTCTAGATTATTTAGGATACTTTTTTTGTTACAATATATTTGAATAAGATTAATTTATGGGTTAGAGAATCAAAATTAAACTTGAGAGATTGAGAAAGGACATTACCTATTAATCAGGTAACTTCTTTTAGTTTAATCAAAAAACATCAATTAAAAGTATTCCTCCCAAATAGAGGCATCTATGTTTAGGTTAGTGTTTTTTACGCCATTTTTTCAGATATTGGACGAATTTAAGAGGTTGGAGTGGCGTGAGGAATGGGTAGATGTGGTGGCCTTTTATAGGGAAGGAAAATGACTCACATTGTATTATGGAAAATAAGTTTGGTGTGCACATGTTATAATATAATAAAATTCATAAAATTACAATAAAACACATAAATGTATGGTTCATGGATGAAATATGTCCATAAAATGGGTGTTGTACAACTGTCTAGGTCATTTGGGCCAATAATCTTAGGGTTTTGGTACATTTTAAGCCTAGTTACACCTTAATCACTTTAATTAATTTTAGTCACTTTAACTAATAGTTTTTGTTAAAAAATTAAGTTGATATTATTAGACCACAAATATTATCTTTATTAAAAAAATTATTTTGGGTTTTCAATATTCAAATCATTGAATCGAAAAAATTTGGATTAATGCAAATCTCTTAGAAAGACAGAATAAGTGGTTTTAATAGCAAAATGTTCACAATTTTTTTATCTATTTATACTCAATTTAAAAAGTAAAATCGAGTATAATGAACTAAATTATTCTAATAGATTTATAATTTACCGAATTTTACTTTAAAAAAAATTATAATATAGTTTAACATTAATAAATATTTAAACGAAAAAGCAGTTTTTAACTAAATCACAATGTCATTCACTATTCATTTAAAATTCCTGTTTATAAGAAAAATCCAATAAAATAATCCTACAATAATTATGACTTTATTAATTCAAATATAATGTTTTTTTCCTCAAATTAAATTCATAACTGTGTCAAAATTATGATTGAAATTATCTTCGCTATTAAAATGGGGTAATAAAGCCTTAAGAAAAATTTAGGTTTTTATATGAAATATTGGGTTTTCTCTTAACTTATTATTACCAAATAAATTATATGAAAATCTAAAATGATGTTTTGAATATGTAACATGTTTACTACATTAATATAACTCATTAAGGTTAATTAATTTAATCTGTTATGGTAGTATATATTAGTAAACATAAAATTTTTTCTCCATAAAAATATCCTTTTAATATTCATGGGTTCTTACATTCATTTATAATTTGTTTTTATCCATTTAGTTAGTTTTATAAACTATATATATTAATTTTTTAGTTTAAACTATTCATAATAGATATTTTATATCTTATAATAATTTAATAATATATCATTGTTTGGTGAAACTCGGGCTTACGTTTAATGTAAGCTTTTGAGGAAGTCCTCTCTTAAGTGTAATGATAACTATCAATAAAGGATTATCTTGCATGTAACACACTCTAACTCTGTTTTTAATTCAGGTAATATATTGTAAATAGTAAATATATTACAAATTTTATGAATATTATATTACCTTAGGTGCTGGATTTTGCAGGTCATACAGCATATCAAATACAAGGTTCATAGTTTTTTTTGGGCGCCACATTCTACGCACCTTATAAATTGAATCCTAAAATTTTAATCTCAATCATTGTAACACATATTTGGATATTTCCAACATTTAAATCCCACATTTTGAGAATGGTCCGTGATACAAACTTTGTAAAATGGATAACTGAAATTAAAAAGGTCACCCGACATACCGTGTACCATGGTCTATAATGTAATGTTCTAGAATTTCCATATAATTTTTTTATTTGTATGGAGTTATTTTAAGACTGTGAAATCTGATGGCGCGTGATTCCGCGGTCTGGAGTTCCCTTAATGATCCATCAAAGTTTGGTTAAACTATAAATAGAACACGTAAAAAGTTTTCTTGAAAAAGAGGAATAACACATATATGGGTGTCTAGATCAAAAAAATGAGGGAATCGTTGCAATTAGGATGGAGGGTTTACCCTAGGCATGACATAATTTTAGTCGGCGTGGGCCTCCAGTGAGAACACCCAAAAAGGCCTAACCATAAATAATATAATTAAATAAAATTATTTTATTTTTCAAATCATTATATCTCACGAACGGTAAATCAGATTAATAATCTGAGACCACCGCTGAACTCATGTGGGTATGTTTTCTCTATGAAGATACTAACATTGGCTGGCACGATCCACTAGTTAATGTTAGTTTTTGGCCGTAAATAAAATTATTAAGTGGTACTTATTTTATTGTAAAATCCATAACTTCTAAATGTTAACTCTGATTGGAAATATGAGAGTAATGTTTAGTTCATTGGGTTGTTTTTCACATAGGCAGAGCCTAACATCATCTGGTGGAGGTCGAGGGTGGTTGTAAATTATTTTCCATCTTTTTTCAGGTATGATCAGTAAACATGCGAGTGGCATTTTCTGACATTTGAATCGATACTTAGATTAAAAATTTGAGTGCACTGTTGAACTTGCAGCGCTAGGATTCCCTTAAGGGGTCATAACTTCGACCATAGTATGTCTGGTGAAAAAGTTATTTTTAGGGACTTTTGAATGATTAATAAAATAACAAGTCGGTTATTTTATTTTCTTTTTTTCCCTTTAATGGATGTACGACTATAGTGGACTGGCGATGTGTCAAGCCAATAAATGGATTGACACTTCATTTCATGTAACTGCACCATTAGAAATTTATAAGGTTCATCATTAAAATGAACCCCATTAATTATCCAGGCGTGGCATAGTACTTATCTTCTACTAATTATATGGATCTTGGGGTAGGGTGTTGGAACGACTTCACCAAGTGATGAAGCCCTGGAAAAGTACCATGACACCAACCACAAGGAGGACGAGACTGGATCTAGCGAGCGGTGAAGATTTTCAATGAGTCGTGATATAACAACAATGTCGATGGAGTTTCAGTAGACCATCATCAGCAAAAGTCTCTTCTGGGTAGGGGTGTGTTTATGATTGTTCTTCGTAGTTTCACGTTGATTTCATCCTCTTGAACAGCTTGTTGTTGGTCTAATGCGGAGGGTGCGGGCCAAACTAACATGGCCGGATCCCTCGGCAACTCTACGTGGTTTGACGTGTTCATTGCTAGTGGAGGGACATGTTGAGCGGAACCTGACCACGACACCGCCGACTGACGCCAGCAGGCCACAAGGCGACGTCTTGCACTCCGGCTGGCAGCGATAGTGGTGGTGACATGACCACGCCGCCGGAGGAGGCTACGACCTATCTGGCATGGCATAAGAGGATGGAAGTCGACAGACTGGCTGACCTCCGGAAGGTAGGTAAGCATGTGTCTGTGATTCCGGTTGTGGAGGAGGATGCAACCCATTGGTCACGACGGCGCAACAAGGCGACCGGTCACAGAAGGCCAGCGGCACCGTCGTGCCGCTGGGAGGAGGAGCATCTGAAAATCTGGCCGGATGCAACGTGATGATCCAAACTACTCCGGCCGGTCCCTCGTGCTAGATATCCCCAGACGAGTGGTCAACGGACCGTTCGGAATACTGAGGTGTGCCTCCCTCCCCAGGTGATGGCTTGGGCGGACACCACCACGACGGACCACCCAGCCGAGATGGCCGCACCACAGCGGGCCGCACCCAGTGGGCCAGGCTGCCCCCTTTGTGGGATGTTTAAGACCATATCCTAAAAAGATGGGTTGGACCTGGACCGGGTCGGTTTGGCCTAGGACTGGTTGGGATGGGTCGGTCCGACTGGGTAGGACCGGACCTTGGGCCATCAGGACCCAGTTTTGTGTTTTTGGCCATATCATGAGAACCAAGTGTCCGTTTGAAGAACCATCTATGGTAGAGGAATACATGGATTGAGATGGTCCTTTTGATATAATCCACTTGCGTTTCAGATAATGTTGAAGTACGGTCAGGTTGGATCGAACCCGAATTCAATCGAGCACTCAGAGCAGAAACGCTAATAACATAAAGAGTGGGCATTCGATTAACACCTCGTTTGTTATGTTGGGTCCCTTATGACATGACCGACCTTTGGGATACATCTTCCTAGGAATTCATGGTAGCTGAAGTATCGACTAATGGATTGGGATTCGGATCCTCCCAGATTCATGCATTCTTAATATGGAAACCCAGTAGCTCGCTGTAACGTGAAGGAAGAACATCGATCATGTGTGGGTTAGCGCTCGATGATAATGTCACGTTCATTGGATAAGGATCCTCTATGTTTCAGATCCTGCGTGGGTCAGCCCTAAGTGATCCTTTGTGGGTCAGTGCATACCGTTCCTGTGGGGGTAAGATCCTGTGTGGGTTAGTGCTCAGTGATCCTGTGTGGGTCAGCACATAAAGATCATTTGTGGGCCAGATCATGTGTGGGTCAGCGAGGGTTAGATACCTATCGATCATGTGTGGGTCAATGTGGGTTAGTTACCTATCGATCTAGTGTGGGTCAGCAGGTTTAGATACCTATCCATCTTGTGTGGGTCAGTGGGGGTTAGTTACCTATCGATCCTGTGTGGGTTAGCAAGGGTTAGTTACCAATTGGTTTAGTGTGGGTCAGAAGCAGTGCTATCTAACCGAATAAGATGATCTAGCTTTAAAACTTATAATATGTACTTCTGTACTTATGTTATACTTGGTGTGAGTTGAGTCTTTTACCTTCATGGTATTAGTTGTGTGGTAATTTTTGGTGTTACCTATGTGGTACATTGTGGTGTAACCTGTGTGGTACTTCTAGCTTCTTGGTGTTACCCGTGTGGTACTCCTAACTTTGTGGTGTTACCCGTGTGGTACTTATACCTTCATGCTGCTATCTACGTTGTGTTACCTGTGCGGTACTTCTATCATTATTGTGTTACCAATGTGGTACTTCTAGCTTTGTGGTGTTACCTATGTGGTACTTATACCTTCATGGTGTTATCGTTATGGGTTTAGCTATATAATACTTCTACCTTCATGGTGTAAGCTTCATGGTGTTACATTTGTGGTACTTCTACCTTTGTGGTGTTGTCTTAGTGGTGTTAATTATGTTGTACTTCTACCTGTGTGGTAATTCAATCTCGTGGTGTTACATGTTTTGTACTTCTACCATCGTAGTGTTGAATTAGTGGTGTTACATATGTGGTACATATACCTTTTTGGTGTTGTCTTCATTGTGTTACATGTGTGGTACTTCTATCTTAGTGGTGTTACCTGGGTGGTATTTCTACATTCGTAGTGTTACCTTTGTGGTATTATTTCCTCATGTATGAGATGAGTATATCTTCATAACTTAGGTTTATGTATGGGAATATTACTAAGTATAATTTAAGTCTTTCTTTGTGGTCTTTCGTTCCCAAAACATTAGGATACCTACGGGGTGTCAGGGTCCCTACTGAGTATCGTTATACTCACCCCTGCATGGATGTCACCTGCACCATGTTGTTTCTTGTGCTGACGATATATGACATTGATTTAGGCTGAGGGAGAGAAGACATGATGGTTCTCAGAGGTGGACCATCTGGTGTGATGTGACGTAAAGACTATTGATCGGTAGTTGTACCTACCCTTCAGGTAGGATTCGATGTGGACCATTGGGTTGGACGCAACACAAGGACTACTGATCGTGAGTTATACCTAACCTTCTAGTAGGATATATTGTAGATGATCTAAGAGTTTTTTAGCCTTTTCAGTAGTTTTTTACTTTTGAGTTGAACTCCTACTTTTAGTTGGGCTTGTATTCTGGACCCTTCAATTTCAACACTCTTTTTACTATAGTAGGTTCTGTTGTGGTTGCTTCTTGTCATGTTTTACTCTGTGTTTTTGTTCAGGTTTAAAGGAAATGCCTTACCATTTTATGAATATTCCTTTTGATGCTTGTTTCCAGCCCCTAGCCTATAGGAGGCGGGCTTTGGGTATTCATGAAATGGGTACAGAGGGACGGGTTGTGACAATTTGGTATCAAAGGATTTCAGTTCTATCGAATAATTAGAACTTTGATATTTCCATTGAAGCAATAGTGTTAAGTGTTATGAGTGAGGGTTTCAGTTTAAAGATTCCAATATTGGTGCGGCAGCTTATGTATCCATACACCAAGTCCCGAAATTTTGATTTTCAACTCAGTGCACAAAAATACTGATTGTGTGTGTTTTCGAAAAGTTTTTCTCTTGATTTCATTGGAATCGGATGACCAGGATTAACTTAATGACTATGTGGCACCTGTTCCTTATCATGATGCTACCACGTAGACGGACAACTAGGATTCCAGAGAGAGTACACGATGACAACCCAACGAGGGATGAGGCTCCAATGGAGGGCCCTCATACTATGTCGACACCATCGGGTGGTGTACCAGTAGCAGCACTACCCATTGGGCAGTAAATGCCACCATCCCCACCAGTATAGGGCGCACGTCAACTGAGCGCATTGCATGAGTTCTAGAGGTAGAGGACTCTGTGGTTTCGAGGTGAGACAAATTTCCAGGCAGTTGGGGACTGGCTGGAGGTTGTGGCAAGAGCTTTCCACCTAGTTGGTACACCACTAGAGAATAAGGTGATCATAGCTGCTAGTCTTTTACAGTGAGTGACCATGAGAATGGTATTCATGGTGATGAAGCTTTATTACGTGGACTATTCCTCAAGATGAAACCTTCGCTTATTGTTCCATCTATATCACTATCCATTGGTCAGCAGTTACAACTGGCGGTAACGGTAGTAGACACACATAGGCTTAGTTCCTTACACATGTTTCGTCATCATGTACCCCTCAGGTTCCTAGGAGATCCCAACTCGTAGGCATCTAAGGATAGTCTTGAGGTGGTGGTCGAGTTCCCACCTATCTAGGGAACCATTCAATTAGATGGTGGTCTTGGTAGAGAGCCTTCTAAGTGGCTCAACATAATGATTATAGGGTTTAGGGTACCCTGATGTTGCGATGTGGTGACTTTTCGATGGACATGTTTGAGAACCTTCCTCAAAGAAGGGGCATCTCATTACATAATGATCTAAGTGATGAAATTCCCTAGAGATTCTTATGGCTTTGGAAGGAAGGCACTTCAGTAGCTGAGTATTATTCGAGGCGTACCAACCATCCCAATTACTCGATGATTATAATATGGTTAGTGCATCAGGGCTCGGACCTCCGAGAAAGGTGTGTGGATAAACATTCGATTCAACAATTTTACTCTATGAATTCCTAAATATGTCAGAGAACTATAGAGAACCTTTATCGTTGAATGTTCTTTGGTAGAGCAGATACAGCCGGTAAATGATAACAGTGGGGAAGTAGGAAACTGACATGTGTATCAGAGAATTTTGTGTGTAAAATGTCTCGAGAAGAAGAAGTATTAAGGACCGATGAATATATAAGGCAACATAGGTGGAAGGGGATAAAGGAGATCTGCATGAAGTGGTACACCTTATGGTATGTCACAACCACCACCCCAATGTGGTCCCCACCAAGATAAGGGAGCTGGAGGACAGGGAAAGGTAGTACCTAGATGCGGTCAAGGAGTGTGACCCAAGGGCTCGTGGAATAATTCGAGGTACGGTTTGTGTCTACTACTAGCAGTCGTGTTATTATACATAGGTACCAATAATTCATTCTTTCCAAGAATCATGCTCAAGACCTAGAGTTTCCAGTTATTCCCCTAACTTGACCATCACGACTGGAGATACATTTGGGAGGAGGCTCGACAATCACACTTACGCCAACAGTGTGATCTGACCATTGAGGCGTGAGTTTTGGTTGGAACCTCTTGGTGGTAGCGTTGAGGAATTATGACCTTAGTTTAGGTATGGACTGGACATCCATAGTTCATACTCAGATAGAATGTATTAGGAAAAAAAGGGTTGTTTTTTATCTACAACATTGGAATGGGGTTTTCTTTGGTCGACAAAAAGGAAACCCATGTAGCACAGGTTCAACTCATGCATATGCGGGTCCATCAAATCGATCTTGAGTTATCCAACCATACCCTCATGGAAGCAGGTGTTTTGAGTTTTCGTTTCCCCATGGGAGTGGCAGAGTGTGGGGACATATTTTCAAAGGATGTTTGCAGGACTACATACCTGAAGGGAGAGGGAATTATTCTTTCACTGGGTACTACCTGAGATTTGTACCTTACATTTCTAGGGTAGCAACACCCTTGTCAGATTTGAAGAACAAGGGGGAGATTTTTTTGGGATGGAGAAGTGTCAGTAGAGCATTCTAGAGATGAGACAGCAATGATGGATAGTGTTCCACAGGACTATGACTTAGATGTATTCTATACTCCTTGGAAGGGGAACATGATAGCAGATGCACTCACCAGAAGGTCTGGTCTATAGATGCTGAGCGAGGTGTTAGAGAAGCTAGTCTCATTGTGGTTGTCTTTTGAGGATAAAGATGGATCAGCTCACCTAGAGTCTATGACTTTCACTTCCCCAATTCTTTAGCTAATTCGGGAGGCAGATCTTGGGAACATTGACCGCAAGGCCCGACATGCTTAGATATCCTCAGAACAGTCCACTAAAAGACTTTTATGAAGGTGGGGAGCATGCTATACTCTACAGAGGATTCACCATGGTACCAATGATGCTTCGGTGGGAGGTGTTGAGGGAGATCCATACATCCCCTAAAACAGTACATCCTAGAGTGGTGAAGTTGTACCAGGAATTCCAGCATTAGTACTGGCATCCAGTGATGAATGAAGCAGTAGTAGAGATTGTGTCATAATTCCTCACTTGTTAGCAAGTGAAAACTGCATAGAGCTGGTATAAGTATTATGCCAACAGGAGGAGGGAGATAATGTCTTCCTACAAGTATCACCTCTACAAGGTTTGAAGATATTTGGATAGGGTGGAATGTTAGATATGAGGTTCACCAAACATTTCTAGATTCTCAACATAGTGGGCGAGGAGGCATACCATCTGTCTCTTTCCCCAAAGATGCACCACGTGCATAATGTTTTTCACGTATCCTAGCTGTGGTGATATGTTCACCACTCATATCATGTCATTGACCATGTCGAGCTTCACATAAACGATGGGGAAACATTTACAGATGTTACAGTGGAGATTGACGATCACCAGGAGGGGGTCCTTCTGGGACGATAGATACCTCTGGTGCGCATTCACTGGCAGCACGTGAACCTCCAGGAGAGCACACGGGAGTAGGAGGCTCAGATTTGTGCTCGGTACCCCATTTTTTTCCCTTAGTCTATGTTGTGGATTTTAGTGATGTAATGACTTATGGTGGGAAGAATGTAATGACCCTGAATTTTAGTATAATTTTATTTAATTATATTGAATTATATCGAGTCTGTGAAATCTGACAGCGTTTGATTCTGAGGCCCGGTGTGCCCATAATGATCTGTCAAAGTTTTGTTAAACATTAAATATCATCCGTAAGTAGTTTTCCAATAAAATATGAATAACTCTTAAACAGTTGCCTAAATAAAAAATACAAGGGCAGAGTTTCTATCATGATGGCGGGTTTACCCTAGGCGCGACTTAAGTTTATTCGGTGTTGGCCCTCTGTGGGAAAACCCAAAATTGGCATAACCATAAATAAAATTATTTTATTTTTCAATTGCATATAACTCACGAATCGTAACTTAGATTAAAAATATGAGACCACCACAGAAATCATGAGGGTATGTGGCACCCCAAGGTTTTGAAAATACTTATAGAATTCAACATTATAATCTATCCATTAAACACAACTTTGCTTCTTCTATGTTTTGAATTTCAAAAAATGGTCATCTAGAGTTGTGTTCAGTAAGTCATTTGGAGTCTGATATAACAAACATGATTTTTAGTCAATAGTAACATACCCTTATGAATATTAATATGAATAGTAATATGACCCTAATGAATAGTAATTTTTTTATTATTTTATTTTTTTAATGCTAGAAGATAATAACATCTTGGTTAATTTTTCATTGTGATAAATAAGTTATTGTAGAATTACAACTGTTAATTTTTGAATTACGTATCATTTTATTTAAAAGTAAAATTAATAATATTTAGAAAATTATATATCGAAAACGGACTTCACTTTTAAATTCTACACGTCGAAAAATTGTAGGGGTGAATTTTTGTGTTTTTTCTGAAAATCAAGAATTTTTTATGAATAGTAAAATACGATAAGATACGATAAATGCTAAATAATTGATTTACTGCATCATAGTTGATGTAAGGATTATGTAAGCCCACTTGGTTCGAACACACATGCCATTATTATTATTAGGGGTCACATGAAACCACACTATTGGTTTTCTTGAGGGAAATAAAAAAATAATGAATTAAATATTCAAAATTTACTCCTCTCCTCCACTATAAAAACCACTCACCACTACCTATTCTCTTCACTCCTCTAAGAATTGAAGATTCTACATGTTCTGCCCAATTACCATTCCCTATCCTCTCCCCACGTCCAAGAAGCTTTTGGCGAGCCAAAAGACCAAAACCCCTTACCTTAAGGCGTTTCTCAATGAGGTTATTTCAAGAGGTGAATTACCATTCTTTTTCATTTGGGTTCATTTCAATTTTTCTTCTTTTCTGTTACTCTCCTCACCTCCTCAATACAAATTATCATGATATCTTCAGTAACATGTATATACTAGATTTATATCATGTGAAGGGATGAACCATCATAAATATGCTTACTACCTCCCTTTTGTTTTTATAAATGAAATCGGCGTCCATGAGGTTATGATTTATAACCTTCGTGGATGACGAAGATTAGTTCTTCACTTTATTCTTCATTACTTTTCATGAAACCAGATTCATATTTGAACCAGACTATAATATATGTGTAATAACCTAATTAATATTTAGGAACCAGAATATGTACATATAATTAAGTTATATGACAAAACTTGTTCATAATATTCCAAATACCGCCGAATAATCAAAGTGGTGGTCATCTAATGGTTCATCCTCATTCCATGTAACCAAATGATAGAAATGACCATGATCAATTATTTATGTTCATTAATAATATATAATTACTATCATAGATATTTATAACAATTCCACATGAGCATCATAACATAAAAACAAGTGAACCAAGTATGAAAATAAAGGAAACGAACACTCCAGAACGGCGGAATTCAATACAATAACTTGTCAATAAAGTCTTAAATAAACTAACCAAAATTATGGTAAAATAAATATATGTATAATAGGTTCTGAAATAAGTTATTAAAAATTATAATTTCATATAATCGAGGAGCCTAAGTACAATATAGGAACATGTTCAGAGTTAAGGTAAGGGTTTTTGCACCGGAACTTCCACTTTCATTTAGGATACATTCATTGTCTAATTACCTCAATGTAATTCTTATGTATTGTTATGTACTCATCATATATTCTGTTTGAGTATTATATATATGTTTAAAAACCAGAAACATTCCTTATTTTATGGATATTTTCACGTTTTAAAAGGAACTTTCAAAATTGTTTCAAAAATACAATCCCGGTTCAAGGGAATTTCTCAAATTCTTACATATTTTCAAGGGAACTATATAATCAATAAATGGAAACAAATTTCCTAATAAAATATCTCATTTTTTATGAAAAATAATATTTTAATTCACTTCTGATTTTATACAAATATTTTTCCAAAAGAACTCTGGTTTCCAAAATAAGAGAGTATTTATCCCCAGAATTGCTTAATGATTTTAAATTTGTGTTTTCATCTAATTCAACACTCTTCTTAATTCCATGGTATTATTGGGTTTAATAATTTATGAAGTCATCTAAAATATTTTATTTAATGGTTTTGACCAACTCTATTGTGTATTATCTATCCTAAAACCATTCACCATATTATTCCGAATGGTTAGTGTTTTATGTTTGATGATTGGGGAAAGATAGTTACATTTCATATGATAGTTTCACTAGGAATGTATTTATTGTTTATGTTTATCCCCGCTCATATGAAGAATGAATTGGACTTATTATGTGATGGGCAAGGCCTGCAATAGCCCCTAGATGCATTGGTAGGTCTCATGAGACAAATATATGTGGAATTGGTCGAGGCCTTTACCAATGTGATATGGATTTTAGCCGAGGCCTTAATAACTACATGTCTTGGCCGAGGCCAAGAAAAAATGATTCAGAATGTCTGGCATATGCACTTCCCTCATTATGAAGATAGTAATTGAATGTCCATGTGGTGACTTGACTAGTAGAATACCCATGATGATGGTTTGTTATGGAATTATTTACTTAGCTCATATTCCTACCATAATGTGTTTCGAGTTTATTATTAAAGGATTGTGTTTTCAATTATTCACCATGTATAATGTTTATATTATCTTCTGATGTATTGATTACTCTTAATGAACATTTGAGCTCACCCCTTTCTTATGATTCACTTTCTCAGGACATGAATAAGTAATTTATGAATGACTTGCAAGCATAATCTTGGAGACATGATGTATCTAGTGGAATAAAATAGTGTTTTGTTTCCCTTCCTGTTGTAATGATAAACTTATGTATGCAACTTCTTTCCAATAATAATAAACTACTCAGTCTTTTGGGATTTGTATTTCCTTGTATGTATGCCAATGTAATCAAAAAAGGCACCGACTCTGGGCAACTGGAGATGGGTCCTTTCAGCTGGTATTTGAGGAAGTATAGTAGAATACTTGGAAATTAGATTTAGAAAACGTAGAATTAGGGAAGAGTCCCTAAGTTAGATTTTTAGGAAATAAATCCAATAACATCCTAGTATTTTGGTAAGGAATATATTATGTGAGTCTTTCAATAAATACAGCCCTATCTGGATAAGAGCAGGTAGAGTCAGTTCTGGCACAAATGTATCTACGGGTAAAACCCGAAAACACCGCTTTGAGCTACACTCGAACGGGAACTGGTGAACGACAACAGGCCTTTCTACACTCTTGGTTATGACACTCCAGGGGGATATTCTTTGGATAATTCATATTTTCTTTACAATCCATTATGAAGTATTGAAATGTTAAATATTCCTCAAAGAAACAATTTTTGTTAATATGGGATTAGCCATGTGTAGGATCTCAATTTTTTGAGTATTTTTATGTTAATATTATATATTATGATTCATAACCTAATCTATTATATGCCATTATCTAGATATGGATCAATGTGGATGGAATGGAAATCGCACGAATGCACGTGTCCCCTGTAGGGATTTTCCTCCGATGAAATATAATGATGTTGGATCTGGTGCTGTGACTGGTTCTGAGAACTCATAACTATACTGGAACAACTTACTCGGGTTATGAATAATAACCTTACCCGTATGGAGCATCTGGATCCACCACGTGGAGGAGACATGCTATATCGCTTTATGCGACAATAGCCTCCATCATTCAGTGGGACTACAAACCCGTTTATAGCAGAGAAGTGGATATGTTCCCTTGAGAAGATATTTCTCGCTTTGGGATGTAATTAAGGAGAGATGGTTGTCATGACAGTATATCTTCTATCAACAGATGCGGATCAGTCATGGTCATTAATCCAAAACACTAAGGAGGATGAAGAGATTGGAGAGATGGAATGGAGGGATTTTAAAGAAATCTTCTTAGAATAATATTTCCCTCATGAGTAGCGAGTAGATATGGAGAGACAATTCTTGAATTTGAGGTAGAAGGAAGATGAAAATGTTGAAAGGTATGAAGATAATTTCACACGATTATAAAGAAATGTTGTAGACTACATTAGAAATACAAGGAGAAAAATTGATCGATTCATTGATGGATTAAATCCATTCCTTCGATGGGAACTGTTCTCCCAAAGTTTTTCATCATATGATGATATAGTTTCATGTGCCATCAAGATAGAAAAATAATTCTCTAAGTCTTATGACTTTAAGGGAACGCAAGAAAAGAAGACAGCTTCTGATAACACTGGGAAAGGAAATAAGGAAATGGGGAAGAAGGGAAGATTTGAGTTTCCACCATGTGACAATTGTGGAAAGAAACACCCTGGTACATGCTTAAAAGGAAAAGGTGTATACTACAAATGTGATCAAAAATTCCATCATGCTGGTGACTGCAAAGGGAAGAAGTAATCCAATGATATTCAATCCTATAGTTGTCTGGATATGGGAGAATATGCTAATGATTTTCCAAAACGTCAAAAAAATATGAAACAGAGATGGCCAAGGGACCAGGGACAAGCTTATGCAATCACAACTGCATAGGTTGAAGTTCCTAATGATGTGGTGGCATGTACTTTACTTTTTTCCTCATGTTTATCCAAGGATTTTATTGGATTCTAGATCATCACATTGTTTCATATCTTCCTAGTTTTCTATGAAAATTAGATATTTCCAATTTGATTTAACAAGGGAGTTTTTAGTCAAAACTATTAAGGGAAGTATCATTTCTACAAAGTTCTGTGAATCAGTTTCCATTAGAGAATATAAATGTTTTTTATCTGTTGATCTCATCGTCATACCCATGATTGAATTTGATATAATACTCAGTATGGATTAGATTTCAGACCATGGTGAAAAACAATTATTGTATGAATAAGGAGGTTATGATTTTTCATGACGATGATAAAAATCACCTTTTCTTTAGAGCATAATCATCATCACATGATTCTTATATAGATCCACCCCCAGTAGCTCAACTAAATTAAATTATTTTGGATGAAAAGAATAAAATAACTATGGGTTAGGAAAGGAATGTTCAAATAGAGGATGTATCTATTGTGAGAGAATATGTTGATGTGTTTCCAGACGATTTACCTGGACATCCTCCAGAACAGGAAATTCAGTTTTCCATTCATTTAATTCCTAGTTTAAGGCCCATATCGAAGACCCCTTATAGAATGGCCACTGTGGAATTAGTGGAACTAGAGAAACAAATAGATGAATTGAGTAATAAAGGATTTATTTGCCCTAGTATTTCTCCATGTGGAGCCCCTGTCCTTTTTGTTATGAGGAAAGACGGATCTATGAGGTTATGTATCAAATAGAGGGAAATAAATGCTATAAAAATAAAGAATTAGTATCCCCTACCTCGCATTGTTGATTTTTTTGACCAACTGCATAGAGCTCAATACTTTTCCGAGATTGAACTTCGATCTGGATATCATCAGTTGAGTGTAAAAAAGGAAGCATTCCAAAAACAGCATTTCAAACCAGGTACGGGCAGTACTAGTTTATAGTTATGCCTTTTGGAATGACTAATGCACCCTCTATATTTATGGATCTAAGGAAGATAGTTTTCAAGGAATATCTCGATGATTTTTTAGTGGTATTTATCAGTGATATTTTTTATACTCCAAAAGCTACGAAGATCATGAAAATCACTTGTGAATTATCTTGAATACTCTTAGAAGACATGAATTATATGAGAAGTTTATCATGTTTGAATTCTGGATTCAGGAGATTACTTCTCATGGTCATATTGTTTCTATGAATGGAATCCAAGTTGATCATGAAAAGACAAAGGCAATCCATGATTTTCCCACGCCAACAAACATAAATGAGTTACGCAGTTTTATTGGCTTAGAAGGTTATTATCGGTGTTCAGTACAAAATATTTCCAGACTGGCTAACTCACTAACGAAGCTCACACGTAACGGGGTTAAATTTTTTTGGAAAAAATATTGTGAAGAATGATTCAAAGATATTAAGATAAGATTAGCCAATTATCTTATATTGACTACACCATTAGGGAATGACGGGTTTGTTATTTATAGTGATGCTTCAACGAAAGGACTTGGTTGTGTCCTTATAAAAAATGAAAAGTTTATTGCTTATGCATCATGACTGCTAAAAATGCATGAGAAAAACTATCCTACTAATGATCTTGAGTTAGCTACTTTAATTTTTTCTTTGAAGATATGATGACATTATCTCCAAGGTGAAAAATGTGAGATTTATACGGATCACAAGATTTTGAAGTATATTTTCTTACAGAAAGAACTCAACATGAGGAAAACGAGATGGCTTGAACTACTCACGGATTATAATTTCACGATACACTACCTCCCGTGGAAGGAAAATAAGGTAGAATATGTTTTGAACAGAAGGGATCATGGAGTTTTGAACAAGATGATAGTTAAAAGGGATCCTATTATCATGGATCTAGTAATGATGGATATGGCAATAACCATGGAAGGTGAAAAATCAATTCTTTTTAAAATGGTTTCCTATCCATCTTTACTATAATGGATAAAAATTTCTCATGGTGATGATGAGGAGTTTCAAAAGAAGATTAATGTTGTGAATTATGGGAGATTGAGTTACTTCGTATATAAAGATGGAATTTTGAAATTCGGGAAGAGACTTTGTGTTCCCGATATACCTGATCTAAAAAGGGAATTGTTGGATGATGCTCATAGTTCCAATTTCCCTATACACCCTGGTAAAACTATGATGTATAGAGATTTGAAGGAAAATTTTTGTTGGGACAAATGAGGAGGGAGATTGCTGATTTTGTGTCACAATGTATGGTTTGTCAACAAGTGAAATATGGAAGGCAATAGTCTGCAAGAGTATTGAAACCTCTTCACATACCTGAGTGGTAATGGGATAATATCACGATGGACTTTTTCATGGGACTACCAAAGTCTCCTAGAAGGAACGACGTAATATGGGTCATTGTTGACTATCTTACCAAGTCATAACAATTTCTTTCTATAATAAAAGATCTACCACTTGAACATCTAGAATGACTCTATATTAATTAAGTTGTGAGACTTCATGGAGTACCCCTATCGATTGTTTCTGATCGTGATCCACGTTTTACATCAAGATTCTGGAAAATGCTTCAGAAGGCCCTTGATACTGATCTTTGTTTGAGCACTTCCAACCACCCACAAACTAATGGACAATCAGAATAGACTATTCAAACATTGAAAGACTTATTGAGGTCTTTTTCACTTTATTTTCAAGGCATGTGGGATCTGTATTTACCTCTCGTAGAATTTTCCTACCACAATAGCTTCCATACAAGTATTCAGATGGCACCCTATAAAGTATTATATGGGAGGAGATGTCATACACGATCTTGCTGTGATGATTTTGGTGAATGAAAGCTCGTGGGCCCAGAACATGTTGAAGAAACAATGGACAAGGTGAATATTATACAGAACCATATCCAAATAGCTCAAAGTAAGCAAAAGAGTTATGCTGATAACCGAAGGAATGATTTGGAATTTCAAGAAGGTGATCATGTTTTCTTAAAGGTATTTCCATGGAAGGGTATTATAAGATTCAGTAAGAAGGGAAAATTAAGTCCCAGGTACATCAGTCCTTTTGAAATTCTGGAATGAATTGGAGCTGTAGCTTACCATTTGGCAATGCCGCCAAGTCTCTCCAAGGTTCACAATGTGTTCCACGTCTCAATGTTTTGAAAGTACATGCAAGACCCAACACATATACTCACTTATGATGAAGTGGAAATTCAGCTTGATCTATCTTACTTTGAAGATCCCATCATGATTCATGATACTAGAGAAAAAGTTTTGATAAATCAGACAACTCATCTAGTAAAGGTTCTAAGGAGGAACCATAATATGGAAGAAGCAACATGGGATCCTGAGGAGCATAGGTTAATGACATACCTGAATCTTTTTAAGTAATATTTTGTTAATTTCGAGGAAGAAATTTTTGTAAGGAGGGGAGAATTTGGCACCCCCAAGGTTTTGAATATAAATATAGAATTCTATTTTATAATCTATCCATTAAAATTTTTTTTCCTCTTCTAGGTTTTGATTTTAAAAAAATTGTCATCTAGAGTTGTGTTCAGTAAGTCATTTGGATTCTGATAGAACAAACACCATTTTTAGTAAATAGTAACATACTTCTATGAATAATAATATGACCCTAATGAATAGTAAATTTTATTATTATTTTAAATTTTTAAGGCTAGAAGATAATAACATCTTGGTTAAATTTTCAATGGGATAAAGAAGTTGTTGTAGAATTCGAACTGTTAATTTTTGAATTAAGTATGATTTTATTGAAAAAATAAATTATTAATATTTATAATATTATTTACCAAAAATGGACTTCACTTTTGAATTCTACATGTCGAAAAATGGTAGGGGTGAAGTTTTGGGATTTTTCTGAAATTCTAGAATTTTTTATGAATAGTAAAATATGATAAAATACGATAAATGCTAAATACTTGATTTATTGCATCATAGGTGATGCAAGGATGATTTAAGAACACTTTTTTAGAACTCACATTCCATTATTACTATTAGGGGTCACATGAAACAACATTATTGGTTGTATGGAGGGAAATAAAAAAATAATTAATTAAATATTCAAAATTTACTCCTCTCCTCAACTATAAAAACCCCTCACCACTACCTCTTCTCTTCACTACTCTAATACTTGAAGCTCTTAAATGTTCTACAAAATTAACCTTACTTAGTCTCTCCCCAAGTCCAAGAAGATTTTGTTCTTTCAAAAAGACCAAAACCCATTCCCTTAAAGAGTTTCTCAAGGAGGTTATTTCAAGAGGTAAAGTACCATTCTTTTTCATTTGGTTTAATTTCAATTTATCTTCTTTTATTATCCTCTCTGAATCTCCTCTATCCAAATTATCATGATAAATCCAGTAAAATTTATATAATGGATTTATATCATGTCAATGGAATAACCATCATAAATATGCTTACTCCCTCCATTTTATTTTAATAAACGAAATCGATGTCCATGAGATTCTGATTTATAACCTCTGTGGACGACGACGTTTCGTTCATCAATTTCTTCTTGATTACTGGTCATTAAACCATATTCATTGTTTACCAGACTATAAAATATGTTTTATGACCTAATTAATATTTATGAACCATCATATGTACATATAATTATGTTATATGAAAAAACTAGTTCATAATATTCCAAATACCTCCGAATAATCGAAGTGGTGGTAATCTAATGGTTCATCCTCATTCCATGTAAACAAATTATAGAAATGACCATTATCAATTATTTATGTTCATTAATAATATATAATTCCAATCCTGGAGATTTATAACCATTTCACATGAACTTCATTACATAAAAACAAGTGAACCAAATATGAAAATAAAGGAAACGAACACTCCAGAACGACAGAATTCAATAAAGTAACTTCTCAATAAAGACATAAATGAACTAACCAGAATAATTGAAAACTAAATAAATTTATAATTGGTTCTTATATAAGTTAATAAAAAGTATAATTTCATATTCCAGGAGCTTAAGTACAATAGAGGAACACGTTTGGAGTTAAGGTAATGGTTTTTCCGCCCTAACTTCCACTTTCATTCGAGATTCTTTCATTGTGTAATTACCTCAATGTAATTATTATGTAATGTAATTTACTCATCATATATTCGGTGTCAGTATTATATATATGTTTAAAAACCAGAACATTTCTTTATTTTACGGATAGTTACACGTTTTAAAAGGAACATTCAAAATTGTTTCCAAAATAAAAGCCCAGTTCAAGGGAATTTCTCAAATTCTTACCTATTTTTATGGGCACAATATAATCTGTTATTGGAAACAATTATCCATATAAAATCAATAATTTTATCATGAAAAATACTATCTTACTTTACTTCTGGTTTAATAAAAATATTTTTTCAAAAGAACTCTTCTTTTCAAAATAAATGTGTGTTTAACTAAGAATTGCTTATTTATTTTATAAGGGGGTTTTCATCTAATTTAACACTCTTGTTGATTTTATGGTATTGTTGGGTTTCATAACTTATGAATTCAGATTCCATATTTGATTTAATGGTTATGACTAAATCTATTGAGGATTATCTATCCTAAACCCATTCACCATATTATTCTGAATGGTTAGTGTTTTATATTTGATGATTGGGGAAAGATTGTAACATTTCATATGATATTTTCAATATGAATGTATTTATTGTTTATGTTTATCCCCACTCATATAAAGAATGTATGGGAATTATTATGTGATGGGTGGGACCCACTATAGCCCCTCCATGCATTGGTAGGTCTCATTAGACAAATAGAGATGGTATTGGCCAAGGCTTTTCCCAATGTGATATGGATTTTGGCCGAGGCCTTAATCACTAGATGTCTGGGCTGAGGCCATGAAAAAATGATTCAGAATGTCGGGCATATGCACTTACCTCATTATAAATCTAGTAATTGAAATTTCATGTGGTTATTCGACTAGTAGAATACCCTTGATGATGTTTTATTATGGAATTATTTACTCACATAATATTCCTACAATAATTTGTTTCATGTTTATTATTAAAGGCATGTGTTTTCAGTTATTTTCCATTTCTAATGTTTATATTATCTTATGCTATATTTATTACTCTTACTAATCATTTGAGATCACCCCTTTCTTATGTTTAATTTTCTCAGGACATGAAGAGGTAATTTATGAATGACTTGCAAGCATAATATAGGAGACGTAATGTTTCTAGTTGAATAAAATTGTGGTTTGTTTCCCTTCATTTTGTAATGTTAAACTTATTTATGTAACTTGTTTCCAATAATACTACACTACTCGGTCTTTTTGTATTCGTATTTCCTTGTATGTATGCCAACATAATCAAATAAGGCACCGACTCTGGGCAACTGGAGTAGGGTCCTTACAAGGTATTCTTTCTTTAAGAAGATACTAACATTGGCCAGTTCGAGCCACCAGGGAATGTTAGTTTTTATCCATAAATAAATTAATTAAGTGATAAATATTGTATTGTAAAAAAATAACTTTTAAACAGTAACTCAGATTGGAAATTCGATAGTATGGTTGGGTTCACTGGGGTGTGTTTCCCTTACATAGAGCCCAACCTCAACTGGCGCAGGTCGAGGGTGGCTGTTAATAATTTTCTGAACTATTTTAGGGTATGTTAATTAAACATGAAAGAGGCATTTTCTATCTTTTTTACCATTGCTCATATTAAAAAATCTAGGGCCACACTTTAACTCACAGCATAGGGATTCACTTAAGGGGGTCTTCACATCGACTGTAGTAGGTCAGGTGAAAATTTTATTTTTTGTGGGCTTTTGAATGATTAATAGAATAACATGTTTGTTATTTTATTTTCTTTCTTTCCTCCAATAGACGAATGATGCAGGCGGGACTGATGACGTGTTAGGCCAATAAATGTTTGGAATCTTCTTTTCTTGTAACCACACTGTTGTTAATTTTGGAGGTTCATCAATTAAATGGACCTGATTAATTACCAGAGCATTGCACAATATTTCTCCTATCCTATTTATATGGAGCTTGGGGAAGTTCGTTTGAATGACTTCACCAAGCGATGAAGCCTTGAAAAAGTACCATGACACCAACCACATGGAAGATGAGACTGACTCCAGCAATCTGTGACATGCATCAATTAGTCACGAACTTACTACAATAATAAAGAAAGTTCTATCGATAGTCGTCAGTGGATGTCTCTTCTAGGTAGGGGTGTATTGATTGTTCTTCTTAGTTTAATGTTTATTCCTTCCTCTTGAACCGCATGATATCAATCGAACACGGAGGGTGCAGGCCAGAAAAACATGGATGGATCCCTCTGCAACTCTTCGTGGTTTGACATATTCTTCGTGGGTGGAGTGACGAGTTGAGTGGAACCCGACCACGACGCCGGCTACTGACATCGTCAAGGAACAAGGTGGCGACTTGCACTCCTACCAAACTCTATGGTAGTGGAGGCACAATCGTGCCCCCGGGGGAGCCTGCGACCCTTGGACGGTGGAGGAGGAGGACGAAGGTCAGCACACCGGTTGACCGAGTGAAGGTGGTGCAGCTTGCGTCTGCGCCGCCGGTAGTGGAGGAGGTTGCGGCCTATGGTGTTACCTATGTGGTACTTCTACCTTTGTGGTAATTCAATCTCATGGTGATACCAATGTGGTAATTCTAAAATCATGGTGTTACTTGTGTGGTACTTCTACATTTGTGGTGTTGACTTAGTGGTGTTACCTATGTGGTACTTCTACCTTTGAGGTGTTGTCTTTGTTGTGTTACTTGTGTGGTACATCTATCTCAGTGGTGTTACCTGTGTGGTATTTCTACCTTCGTGATGTTACCTTTGTGGTATTCATCCATCAGGATTGAGATGGGTATATCCTGATAAATTGGGTTTATGTATGGGCATATACCTAAGTAGTGTTGAAGTCTTGATTTGTAGTTTTTCCTTGGTGGAAAGTTAGGAGAACTATGGGGTCTCGGGGTCCCTACTGAGTATCGTTACACTCACCCCTACATGGGATTCACCCGGACCTTGTTGGGTCTTTTGGAGATGATGTATAACATTGATCAAGGCTGAGGGAGACAACACTAGATGGTTCTCAGAGGCAGACCATTTGGTGTGACGCGACATAGAGACTTCTGATCGTGAGATGCACCTACCCTTCTTGTAGGATATAGGGTGGACCATTCAATGTGACACAACACATGGAATAATGAATGTGATTTGTACCTACCCTTCAGGTAGGATCTTTGGTGGATGACCCAAGAGATGCTTTTCACCTTTTCAGCTATTTTTTACTTTGGAGTTGTACTCGTACATTCAGTTGGGTTTGTATTCTGTCCGCTTCACTTTCATCATTCTTTTTACTACAATAGTTTACTTATTGGTTGATTCATGTTGTGTTCTACTCTGTTTGAATATTCAGGTTTAAAGGAAATGACTTCCAGATTTAGGAATAAGCCTTTCTAGTGCTCGTAGTCATCCCCTGGCCTATGGAAGGCGGGCATGGGATAGTCAACGAACGAGCCCTGATGGACGGATTGTGACATATAAGAAGGAGAAAAATCACTGGAATGTAAAGATACATATGTTGAGGAAAGTGTAAATATTTATATTGACTAAATGATTTCATCAATCACAAAAAACTTAATGATAAATGTAATATGGAGGTCCTCAAATCCATAAATCTGTGAAGATTTAGAAGACCATCTGTTCAATAGAAATTATAGATATATGGCCATGTTTTATTTCTAATTCATTTTCTTAATTTTTTTCTATTCATTTACCGGACAAGAATATAATGATTCATTATTACATGGTAGCTTTTAATTTCTTATGGAAAATATTGTCTTTTGGTTTTAATTTGATCAAATATTAATCCATTCCCTTACTACTAGGAATTAATTACCTTTTACCTGAAGCACTAAAAGAAACATTTAAATGATCATAAGAGTTAAATTTATATCTATTTTTATTTAAATATATTACAGACCAATTTGGATATAAGATTAATCCCTAATCCCAAACTGTGATATTATTTGTTCATTATTAAAATTTATTCATCAAATATTATAAATAAAAATAATGAATAATTAAACAGCACATTGCATAGGTCAGTGGTTAGCATGAAACCCTTATCATCCTTCGTTCGTGGGTTCAAGTGATGTGGCCTTGTCAGATTTGATTTGTTGTCACATGGATCACAAGTTGTCCTTTTCTAAAACCATATTAATATAACTTTCAAATATAAATATGATGGACATAATTGGAATTAGGTTACTCTATAAATTCAATTTTAACTAAGATTTTCAATACACCCTCATTACATAAATACCTCATCCATTTTATTTCCACATAGTTTCTTCCAAGGTCTAGGGTTTTTCGATAATACAATTACTTGGATTTATAAATCATGAAACCTTATATTAAATTTATAAATATATAGTTTTTACCGAGGTTAGTTGTTATGTATTCGAATACATCATAATTAAATGAAATGAGAATGTGTATTGTCCAATTTATATCCCCTCAACGTGTCAAACTAGGTGGGTAGTTAGGCATGTTGTCATATATCAGGTTACCCCAACTCAATTCTTGAACACCATGTCAGATTTTTTACTCCCAGTTACATCTACTCTATAACCACATCCACTTTTATTATCTAGAAAGGGATGTATATCCAGGAATACCCACATAATCTATACTTTACTAAAATTATAGGCTTTTCATCTATACTTCTTCAAATTCAACCTTAGGGTTATGTTTTCTAATATATTTCTTCCAAAATCCAATTAAAAAGGTTTCTACAAAACTTCCTCTGATATTAACTCTAGTGATCCATCTCTATATATCACAGATACAGTGTCTGGTACTAAATACATTAGCATGATTACAGGGAATCAAACCTCTAAGGGCTGATTAGTTTCATAGTATTGGTAACCAAAAAACATAAATGAAAATTGTTTTATAAATGAAATCAATGTTTACAAAATAGTTTTTTCCATCTTTCCAAATAAATAATTAAAAAAAATTGATGTTAACTCTAATCCATCTATTAAAATCCATTCACATCTTCCATAATATTCTTCTAGGATTCCTGTGGAAAGAAACATAATAAAGGTGATCTCAAACGCTTAGTAAGGGTATAATATAGTGGAAGAAATAATGAATCAATGAAAATAGTCAATATGGAATTGTGAATAACTCAACTCACATACTATCTAATCAATAAAAGTATTTGAAGTATGGATGAAATAGGCAAGGTAATAACTGGAAGAATATTACATTCAAAAAACTGGATATGGCAATATCAATAGAGAAAGTTAATAAACTAAAACACATTACATTTATTAAATGAACATAAAATGAAATGAATCTATATATATGTATACACATAACATCAGGTATGAATAATAACTGAATCATGAAATTGAAACCTATCCATAGATATGTCAATAAAAAATATCAAGGGAGAATAATATCGGAATATATATGAAAACAATACTTAATTATTTGATTCAATGTATCCTAGTTACATGGGACATTTACTGTTAAGACCATTCACATGAAATGTAATGAAATTTAGGGTAAACCCCATCTAGACAGACTAGCCAAATGACTCATCCCATGAGACTACCGATGCATTGAGGGGCTATCTATAACTAGGACCCACCTAAGTCATACTAGTCCAAAACATTTTTCATCTATATAATAATTTTTTTAACAATTTTCCTTATCTAATATTAATATGATATAGAATATATGGACTTTTCATACAATATTCAATGTATACAACATATGTAAAACGGTATATGGTTTAGGAAATAGTAATATTCATGATAAATGAAATGAATAATTTGGTGGAAATTCAATGTTCCATGATCATAAGAGAATGAAAATATAATGGGTATTAAAAGAGAAACTGAGGAAGTGGATTTTAATATTATCCTTGTCTAAATAAATCATAAACCATCCAGATCAAGATTAAGGATAATATAAATACAAAAAACCCTGTGTGGACTGAAAATAGAGGGTTTTTTCTATTGATGAAATAAAAGAATATATTTGAAAAATATTCCTGATGAAAATATCCTTTTATTTTGGAAAATATTTTGAAAATATTGTTCATTAATATTAAATATTTTGAAATTGAAAAGGATGCTTCAAATAAATGACAGTGGATGCATTTGTACTTGTTGTATAAGGTAAAAATAATATTCATTTGGTATGGAAAAAGGTAAGAAAATTCCACATTATGAAAGTGACAAGAATATTCCTTTAAAACATTTCTAAAAGAAAAAAGGGTTAATATTTATTTACCAATTCATTTTAGGAATGACATTAAATACATTTTAATAAATCATTGTTTTTAGAAGAAAACAGGTTATCCAACTAAAGAGAGCAATAAAGTTGGGTTGTCTAAACAACATTTTATAAAAACATATTAGTAAAAAATAGTGGGAAATATTTACAACAATTGATAATGTTCATGAATAACTAGATAATAATTTACGGTTATATTTAACAATGGTTATATAATTTCCTTGAATTTAATTTCCATTAAAGGATCATTAATGTTATTCTTGAGGAACATAATATTTAAACACCCCAAACTGTCTCATACCACGTTGAAATATTTTAAAACATAATAATCATAAAGTAATAAAATTGTTTGAATGTTTACAATATCATGTGATTAATGAGATTCAAGATAAATCATGTAAATGTATGTACATACACCATGTAAAAGAAACTATGTGCATAACAACAATTAAGCCTCAATGTAATGTAAATTTAGACGTAAATAACTGACCTTGCATTTATTTTTAGGTGAAAATCCTTTAAATTCCAAGATAATAAAATTATATAAATTTTATACTTTCTTCAAAACCATTTTCATGTTTATAAATGGATTTATTTTAAAAATTACAATTTGGTGTACAACTACTCCAACAGTTATGTTCACATCAGGTGTTTTTTACCAAATTCGGTTTATGTTGGAAAATAACAATTGTTGGTAAATTGTGGTCATAGGGTTACTTATATAACATATCAAGAATAATAAAAATGAGAAAATTATCATATTTATAAATAAATTATACTGTTAAAATCAATCATTAAATTTTTTTATAAAAAATGATTCAATGTAACGATCATGGGGACGATAGGTCATATTTACGCATGAGTAACATTCCCATTTTTAAATGATCATTGTGGAAAGATGATATGTAACTCAAATATTTAAATAGTTACCATTATATTGTATATAAATTTTTATTTAATCACAAATACTTTTTTATAAAATTATGTGGTGTATAAGTAATCACATCATTTCTAGGAGGCGGCAGTCCACACGTCCATGAATAATTTTATCACATTTTAAGTCTCTAAGGGGGTAAGAAAGAAAATTATATATATATGTATATTTATATATCCACAATGGTAAATAAGTCTTGAATATAATATATATGTATTTTATAAATCATATGTTTAATTTTTCCCATTCATTTATACATTTCATGTGTCGTGCGAACGAATCCCATTGTTTTGAGGGGGTGGTAGTCCACACTTCCTCAAACGAGATTATCCTATTTACAAAAATTTGAAATCATACATTTATGTTATAAATAAAAATTCAAAAAGATAAAAAAAATTATAAATTACATATATATCATATATTAATATATTTTCCATCATATTGGCCACCATAAGAGGTAGTAATGGAAAAATGGAACAATCATCATTTCATGAGGAAGTAATTCTCAATTCCCAGAAATAGCGAGGTAATTTTCCATTAGATGGATGTTTCATTATGTTTAGGACAAAATTTCTTAATGAAAATATCCTATAATACTAGTGATAGTATTCTAATGGCACAATAACATAATAAGATTATTTTAGTGGTTGGATAATGGAAATGAAGCTACAGAGATAGAGAAAATACATTAACATTCAATCGTGTAAATTCTTTTCGATTAACCAAAAAGAATCCTTAGAAGGTATGTTTCCCAATGTAAGGCCTATTGTCCGAGGGAAGGTATGTTTAGATGACATTTGGGTATATTGTGGCCGAACCAAAGAGGTTTTAAATGTAACTACACGCCAATTCTCATTGGCATGAGAGTACAAAAAGTCATTTATTAGCCTTAAGGGACACCCCCCAAGATTCCAATGGGAGAAAAATAAATGTCAAAGGGATTCAAAATATATGGAGAAATATTTAACCATTCATGAAAAAAACTGAAGTCTCGACAAACCATCCACAAACAGATTACTTTTTGATGCATGAAATAAACTAAGAAATTTCAAATCATCTTCATTAAAACAACCAAACAAGGAAAGCTACAGCGAATGACAACCCAATGACAACGTAAACATTAGAAATAAAACGAATAAACATCATGATAGAAAAAATACCCCATGCTCCGCATCTCAATGCTTTGAAAACCATGTAGCTCAAAGTATCACAACATTATGCTAAAGAAGTGTGACACTTAACCATTGCCCAAGTCTCAGAAGGTTGCATCGGCCAAAGCACCAAATTGCCAAATAAAGGATGTGTATATAACTCATTATGTTTTTCAGAATGACTTCCCTACTCACACAACTAGGATATAATTTTAAGAACATTATATAAAATAGTTCAATAAAGCAATTTACCAAAATATTTTTAAACCATATATATACAAGTCCTAAAACCTAGCCGAACCAAGTGTAAAAAAGTTTAATAAAATTAATTTATAACAATTTATTTTCCAAATAAACTAATCGAATCATAAAAACCAATTATTATTATCATTTTGGAATAACCATTCAATAATTCACAACACACGCACACATGCATGTTGTGATTGACAGTTCCATAATCATGAGAATTCTCTTATCCAATTACCTTGGGTCCTAATGACACATACCACTTATCCAGAGTCACACACCTTTTACCCCAATGGTTAATGTCCCTTATTTAGTGGAATTCTTTACATGAGCTCACAAAAAACCAAATCTATGAAAAAATCATTCCATATAACCAATTCAAACCATTTCAATAAAACTCTACTTTTTTAAAAAAAACTATAGAATAAACCAATTTCAAAATAACCATTTCATTACAATAAAACGTATCCTCCTTATCGAAAACATCTACTCAAATCTGTCTACAACAATTCTAGAAAATCCCCATTTTAAAATAAATATTTTATATCAAAAAACAAAAGCACTTTATTCAAGACACATAATTTTCTAGATTTCTAAATTATGAAATACCATCTCCAAAGAAGTTTCCAAAAATTCATAACCATCCTAGTCATGATCAATTAATCACATAGAATTCTAATTGAAAGAATAACCATCAATTCTACTAAGTGGAGTCGAGAGGGAAGCCACCTACCTCAGTGGTTATTAACAAAAACCACAATAAACGAAGACCTCATAAGAAATATCAGTTGATTCTCAAAGAACCCTCCATATATCTATTATCCTAGAAGGATAATGACCTAAAATCATCATATTTGGCATCCAAAGACCATGATCAACACATAATAGGGGTATTTATGGGAAACCAAGATAGGATAAGAAGTATATCGATGTTGATCTTTGAAACCGATCAATAACGAAGAAGATCTATCATATACCTCAAGAATCCATCTTTTATTCACCAAGCGAAGACTTCAGATCGACTCTAAAACACTAGTATGAGGATATAAAACCATTAATAGAGATCAATCTTGAATTAGGCCCGTTTAGCAGAAAATTGATGGAGTAATGGAAAAAACGAGTGAGATCCTATTTTTAAGGATCTCATTTTGACTTTGTGCTCTGTTTGACTGCACTGTAAGGAAAACCATGCGATAACCATGTAGAAGCCACCAACTGAATGACCTCACCTTACATGGTATCCCAAAACAAGATCCAAAAATTCTGGTGAAACTACAATAAAAGAACCACTTTGCATAGTTTTCCACACTATTAAGAAAATCATGCACCGCCCCAACGAACATCACTTAGCCTAGAAAACCTTTCTAATGTTCTCAAAACTCTCCCCTCCATCACCCTTATACTTTAAGACCGTAAAAATAAACATTTTGGGGGTACATACTGGAAATCAGAGTACAACATTCTCCCCACCATTGGCCTTTCTATCCATAGAATGTAGAAAAGCCTCGTTGATCTAGAAGTGTTATGACCCTTTCTATTTCATATCCTTCTCGTCTTCCTAGGTATCATCCTAAATATAAACATGATTCCATAAAATACAAACTAGAATGATGTTTTTTCCACATAATACATTCTCTTGATTATCCAAAATGCACATCAGGATATATACCAACGAAGCTTGTGGATCATGGTCGACATGATCCCACGTTATTCTATAGTCAATATCAGGATGATAATTTTTCAACTGAGATACAAGGAAGACATTGTGCAATGAACTGAACCGTGGTGGTAATTCCAACCAATATTCCACCAGTACAACTCATAACAGAATCTCGAAACAGCCTATGTATCGAAGGTTTATGTTTCCCGGCATCTGAAAACAATGATGTCCAAGCCTCGAAGATATCTATTTGAATAGATAATCACTTATTGAAGAAGACAATAGTAATTGACGATGATCTACATAAGATTTATGATGACTATAATACATCACTATCTTCTTTCTGATCAACTGAATCTTGTATATTTTTTCTTCGAAAATTCTATGCCCAACTAATGTAGCCTCACCCATTTCCACCCAGTACAATAGAGAATTACAAGGATGCCCATACAATTCTTCTAAATGAACCATATATATCAATTACTACTAGATATTATTATTTGATAATTCCAATAAGGGTGTACGTTCATCCCATAATCCACATAAATCCATTACACAATACCACAACATGTCTTCCAATGTTCAAATCGTCTCCTCGGACTGAAAACCATTATGACGATGATATGCCCTGCTCATCGTCAACTAAGTCCCAATATCATGCGGTAAGGATTTCTAGAAATGAAATTTGAACCTTGGATCTCTATTCGTCATGATTAAAACAGGTCCTCCATGTCTCTATACCACTTAATGGATATATATTTTGGGCAGACCCTCCACTCTATGTGTTTTATGAATAGGGATGAAATGTGCTGACTTGGTAAGCCAATCCACTATCACCCATATGGAATCTTGTTTCCAGACCACTCTTGGAAGAAATGTATTAAATTACATAGCTATTTTATCCCATTTTCACACTGTAATTGGTATATACTGCAACATACCAGCCGATCTCTGGTGCTCTACTTTAACTTTCTAAAAAGTTAAGCACTGCAAGATGAACTCAAACACCGTCATTTTTATGTCTCTCCACAAAAATTGCACCTTTATATCCATACACATCTTCTGTGTCCTTGGTTGTATAGCCTATCTCTAATGGTGGTTAGCTTGAAGGAGTCATTGTGGACATGCCATATGAACAACCATCCAGACTCTAAAACCCAAAAATGAATTCCCATCAAGTTTGTGGCCCTCAATGGTGTCCCCACCATTGAGTTTCAAATTCATAACCTGACATTCCACATCATATGTTTCTGCCTCTTTGACCAAATATACCAAATAAGGAATAATTATAACTGGAGAGAAAACTACAATATCACCTCGGTCTCCACATTCCTTTTTCATGTCAGATATGACCGACATCAACTTCCAATCATCTGAAACCTCCTTTCCCAACTGAACATATGACTTTCTAGTCAATGAATCTACCACAAAATTCCATTTTCCAATTGTATACATCAATTTAGGTTCAAGAATATGGTGATAAACCATCTATAGATGTTTCCTTAGATTCATGTATTTCTATGACAAAATGTGTTTCAAGATTTTATGATATGTAAACACAGTGAATTTATCATGAAAAGTATAATGATTCCATGTCATAAAAGCAATGAACCCTATATATAACTCCAAATAATTTGTTGGTTAATTATTTTCATGGACTCTCAACTTCCTTGAACCATAAGCCAACACATGATCTCATTACATGAGAACACATACCAACACCAATCCTGAAGCATCACAGTACATCACATACCCATGTCTGAATTCTAGAAAAATCAAGATAGATTTTGATGTTATGAAAACATTTCACTTCTAGAAAGACTTCAAGCATTCCTCTATCCATTGTAAGGTAGCATTATTCTTTTTTAGGGTAGTCATAGGTGAAGATAATCAGGATAGATCACACAAAAAGCGTCTGTAGTAGCTTGATAGGCCATGAAAACATCGAATCTCAAAGAATATTTTTGATGGTTTCCATGAGATAACATATTATATCAATTTAGGATCCACATAAACACCTATTTTAGAAATTACGTGGACAAGAAAGCATACCTCCAATGTCATAAAATCACACATTGAAAAGTTGGCATACAGTTGGTGATCCCTTGAGGTTTGAAACAATGTTTCTTGGTGTCCCTAATGCTCAACACTTGTCTTTGAATACACCATGATTTTGTGGAAAATAACCAAAAAAAGAGTTCTGATATCACCAGAATATCTAATTCATAAAATCCATGAATATCAAGGGTGCATTGGTTAGACTAAAAGGTATGACTACATATTCAAAGACTCCATATCTACTTATAAAAGATATCTTTGGAATTTATTCCTTCCGAACTCGCAATTGGTGATATCATGATAGCAAGTAAATTTTAGAGAACCACTGGGCTCCCCACAATTGATCAAATAGGTCATCAATATGTCTATGTGGGTTTATGTTCTTTATCATAACATGTTCCAACATACGACAATCAACACATAACCGAAGAGTTCCATCCACATTAATCATGGTGATGACTTGTGCTGCCTACAGAGATGTACTTGGGTGATTGAAAATCATGATTTCCAACTCCACCAACTATACATTGAATTCTTGTAACAATGTTGGTGCCATCCTATATGATGGATGGGAAATAGGAATGGTCCCTAGAAAGAGATCAATTGTAATCTAGACTTACCTTAGAGGTAGTTACCCTAAGACATTTTGGGAAAGACTTATTAAAATTGATTTACATATAATGGAAAACTATATTCTTAAATCTCATCATTTGATTCCAAATTCAACACATCCAACTGGTAAGATATTTTTCCCACTGTCAATCACAACAAGATCCTTTTACAATTCATTAACATACTCTCTCCTCTGAAGAGATGATCAATCCCATCCTCAGTCATGAAACTAACGTTTTACCTATAATAATAGATGTGATCCTTGATCATTGTAAACCAATACATACATATGATTACATAGTATACATCCCATTCCAACCCTGAGATGTTCCATTTCAGCTTAGTTCCATCAGTGGTTATAACACATTCTTTACACACAAAGCTTTGACATTGTATATTTCCAAGAGAAGTTTGTCATTTTAAAACAAAATTCTTAATTTCCAACATTAAAAAAGAAAATAAACCACATGAGAACCAAAGAAATAATGTGATACACTAGTATTGAACTACACTTTCTCAATGGTAGAATTCAATTTAATCGTACCTTGCACTTTAGATAGTCCAACCATATCATCGATGATCATCTCTATAAAATTGCTTTGTCGCTGCACTATTATCCTTGTAGACTTGTTATGATTTACCTAGTTGAGTCATGGTATTTCTAGAAACACCATGGATAGCTATGATCTTGTGATGAGACTGGTTCTTCTATCCACTCTCCATCAAAGCAGACGATGGTTGTAATGCCTGAGAAATGTCTCAAGAGCCTGACCTTGGATCCTAGCGACAATAGAGCTAAAGATTACCCATATTCATGAAGTTATGACTTTCTCGAGGTTTTTTCATACACTCTCCATTATATGGTCAAACTAACCACAATGGAAACAAACTGGTTTGCTCTTGGGCCATGGAAGAATGTTCATTGATCCAACCATCTAATTCTGATTTACACTTCCACATTGGAAATAAGTGTCCCTTTTCTTCTTGTTCCCAGCATCTACATTCCAACCAATTCATATAGGTATCTTTATACCTCCTCCCTTAGATCTATATATATCATGTTCATACACAGTCACTCTATTCACCATAACTATATAATCTATTATACATAGCACCACAATCTTCTATCAAATCTCCTTCCATAGCCTTGATTAAAAAATGTGTGCCTTTATGAACTCACTTACCAAAACATCTAGTGATATGATCACTAAATTCATGAATTTATTTTCATATTTAGTGAAAGAGAGTTTCTATTGTTTTAGGATGATTATGGACATTGATTTCTTGATTTTAATCATATGTCGATATAATTATTTTTTGAACAATTCCTCAAAATCCTCTCATGTATGACCTTCATCCAATTTTTCATAAACCGATAAATCCCACCCCTTGCGTGAATTGTCCTCGATAATATACATGGATATTTTTACATTGAGCTATGATGGTGTGCTGATTAAAACAAAGATACAATACATTCTACTCAGCCACACCTCTATCTTTTTTGGTTCAGA
The DNA here is from genome assembly GCA_963277665.1 of Viscum album. NCBI lineage: Eukaryota > Viridiplantae > Streptophyta > Magnoliopsida > Santalales > Viscaceae > Viscum > Viscum album. The sequence goes on along the minus strand of OY728138.1, from coordinate 1,701,811,200 downwards.
ATCACCCTAAAAGATGGGTGGATTTTGCTTCATGAAATGGATGGAATGATCCACATTACATGGATGATCCCTATAGTTCCCCATATCCATAGCTTGAAACACTTGAACAAAACACTAAACTAGCTCATGGTTCACCTATGGCTCAGGTGAAACCATATTCTTCAATTTTTCTTCACGATGGTTTAGTCGATGCAATCTGGGTGCCATTTTCATAACCGAAAATGAACCCATCAATATCACTCTCTAACAACTGATGGCTTGGAATTTGAAATTATATCACATAAAATATCACAACATGGTTTTCCAAAACACCATTTTCTATGTTCAACCATTTTTGAAACATTCATTCATGCTTTTGAAAACCAAACCATACCAAATATCCCCTTTTCAAATTATTTCGTTTGAAATCAAATTCTGCATTTTTAAAAAATTTACACATTTGAAAAAATCATAAATAACTACTCTAAAAGAAATATGAAATCCTAGTGGGAAGTCATTTCTTTACAATGCATTTCATGATAGTCTCATTGAGTAAATCCATGAAAATGATATTTCAAGATTCTAGAAGTGCCTCAAAACACTTGTGTACCCAACAACCTCATAACATGATGTTCGGTATAAAAGGGTTAACTAAGACCTTTTATGAAATTCATTTCAAGTTCTGAAAATACTACACATTTCCAATATTACAAACCCAGGAATATACAAGAAAGGATTACAACTATAATACCAAGAATAATGATGACATCTTATTAGGCAAGGAATGAAAATACGGATTCCATTTTTACCATAGAGGAGGGACTAGACTGATACAATTTGTGTTGACCCTCTAATTCTAATTTTCTTGTGAGTACAACAAGTAATTACTAGGACTTAAGCTATATACCCAAGAGGCCAAAAGCTGGAAATAAATGCTGAAGGCTTTCAAATTAAGTGGGGGATGATTTACCCTTTCCCAACTAATACCATCAACTTGAAAACCCATCCACAAACAGATCATTATGCGATCAATGAAATAAACAAAGAAATTTCAAATCATTTTCATTAAAACAGTCAACCAAGGAAATATACAGTGTATGACAACCCAATATCATTCTAAATTGTGGAATGACAAAAAATAGTCTTTAATTCATCAATAAGAACACATGCTCCACAACTCAAATCCCCGATATAACCAAGTAGCCCAAAGTTTTATGATGTGGTGCTAATGAAATGTGATATTATACCTCTTCCCAAGTCTCAAAAGGTAACATCTTTAAAAGAACAATAGTTCCAAATAATGGATGAGTATATAGCTCAATAGGTTATCCCCAATGACTTCCCTTGTCATGCCACTAGGATATAAGAGTGAGAATATTATACAGAATAGTTTGTATAAAATAATTTGACAAATAGTTTATAACCAAATATAAAAAAATTCAAAAACCAATCATAACCAAGTAGAAAAAAGGTAAATGAATCCAGTTTCTTGCTAGTTAGTTTCATAAAAAATTACTAATTAATGATTAAATAGAAATTATTATTATCATTTTGGCATACCCATTCAATAATTCATAACACACCCACACATGCATTCTTCGTTTGACAATTCCATACTCGTGAGCAGTCTCTAGTCTAATTACTTTTTGTCTCAATGACACACGCACCCGATCCTAGGGCATGAAACTTATACCCCAATGGAATACATCCCTTATTCTAGGCCACATCAAACATAAACTCACATTAAACATAATGTATTCCAAAACCATTACAAATACAATTTCAAACTATTTTAGTAAAATTGTACTTCTCTTGAAAACAAAGAATATACCAATTTAAAAACAACTATTTTTTTAAAAAACATCCCCTTTTTATTGAAAAAATCTACCCAAATCCATGTTCTATAATTCAAGAAAATCACCATTTTAAAATCTATATTTTAAAACCAAGTAAAAAACAACTTTATTTCGAGCACCCAATTTTCTTGATTTCTACAATTTACTAAACCATCACAAAAAAAGTATTCAAAAAATTCTTAACTAGAAAATTCACAATCAATTAATCACATGCAAATAAATTTTAAAGCATGCAAACAATTTCTACTAAGTGGAGTCGAGAGAGAAGCCAACTATGTCGAATGGATTTTACAAAAAACCACAATGAATGAAGAACAAATATGAAACCTATGTAGATTCATTATGAACCCACCATATATATTTTCTCCTAATAAGATCAAGACAAAAACATGTTATATGTAGAATACACAAACATAGATCTACCCATAATTGGAATATATTTTACAAATCAAGATAAGTGGATATGTAGATCCATATAGATCTATCAAACCAATCAAGAACAAAGATGAATGATCACAAAACTCAAGAATCTGATTTCTATTCACCAAGGGAAGTCTTTGGATCGACTCTAAAATTCATGGAAGAGGTTATACAACCTAAAATGGAGAAAAATATAGAATTAGGTTCATTTAGGGTAAAAAATGAGTTATTTATGTAAAAAACAAGGGAGATCTTATCTTTAAAGTTCTCATTTTGACTCTATGCACAGTTTGACAGCACAGTTAGGAAAACCATGCACTAACATTGTGGTAGATACTGCCGTCATAGAATCCCCTTTCATAGTATTGCAAAAAATTCTCCCACCATGTTGGAGCTACTTCCTCAAGAGGACCAATGCACACAGTTTGGATGCATGGTATGACAGATCGTGTGTTGTCTGCACGAACATCACTTAGCCACAAAACAATTCCAATGTTCTCCAAAATCTCCCATTATTTCCATTCCAAAACCATAAACATTAAAACCGTAAAAATAAATAAGTAATTGTTAGAAAATAAAATCCAAGGGTACTATAGGAGAGGTGTAAAGGATGGGTAGTGGTGGTGTCCTTTTATTGGGACGAAAAAGGAATCACCTCATATTATAGAAAACAAGTTAGTTTTTCACATTATCCAACATAATAAAATTCATAAAAGACTAAAACAAATCATCAATGGAAGGTTAATGGACTAAATATTTCCTTAAAATTATATTTTTCCAAGTATTAGGTTATTTGGGATCTTATTGTTAATATTTTAGTCCATTTTAAGCCTAATTACACCTTAATCACTGTAAATAATTTTAATCACTTTCACTATTCATTTTTGTTAGAAATTATGTTGGAATATTTTGAACACAAATGTTATATTTATATAAATGGTTAATTTTAGATCTTATTAATTAAAATCCATGAATAGGAAAAATTATGATTGATGTTAATCTCAAAGAAATACAGATTAACTGGTTTAAGTTGCAAAATGTTCAAAGGATTGGTATGTTTCTATATTCAATTTAAATAGTTAAATTAATTGAAATGAAAAAAATTATATTCATATATGTATAATTGATCTAATGTTATATTAAAACAAATTTATAAAATAATTTATAATTTATAATTTTTTAATCACAAAAGGCAGTTTTTAACTAAAACACAGTGTTTTTCGCCATTCACTAAAATATGATTTCTCTCAAAAAAATCAAGAAAATTCATCCTAAGAAAAATTTATTGTTATTAATTATAAAATATATTTTATTTTAAAAAATTAAATTCATAGAAGATTCAATATTAATATTTAAAATTGATTATCAATTATATGGTACTAAAAATGACTATATAAAAATATTGGGTTTTATGTGAAATATTGGGTTTGATCATATATAATTCTTACAAAACATATTGGATGAATATAAAAAAAATTTATTGAAAATTAAACATATTTATTAAATTAATATCGCTCACTATCTATAATTAATTTAGTATATTAAGGTAAAATAGATTTGCATCAAAGAAATTGTTTTCTATAAAAATCTTCTTTTTGTATTCATTTTGTTATTATATTCGTTTATAATTTATTTGTATCTGATGATTTACCTTACCAAATAATATATTTTTATAACTTTGTTAATAATATTCATAATGGATAGTTTATATCTTATAATATTTTAATAATTTATCATTGATTTGTGAAACTCAGTCTTCCGTACAACACATGCTTTCAAGGAAAGTCCCTTTTTCCTGTAATAAAAACAATCGAAAAAAGACTCCTTTTCTTGTAACACAATATAAATAAGTGTTTCATGCATAGAATATATTTTAAATTGTAAATATATTATAATGTATTTGGATATTATATTACCTTACATTCCTGTTGTCATGTGTCATGCACGCAATCAAAAACAAGGTTCTTGCTTTAGTTTTTGAGGGTGTCACATGATGTTTATAAAAAACCCTTCCAAAAAAATCATGCTATGTGTTTAGGAAATAAATATTCTACACATCATAATAAAACCGAAAATGGGAATGTATAAAATATATAATAGAAACTATAAGGTTTACTAACACTATCCTGTATCCATGGAGAATACACATATTGATGTTATTCTATATCAAAATCTTGTAATCACTCTCCATTAGTTTTATCAATAATTAAATTTTGTCTCAAAAACTCTATATGTTGAAAATAATTATAATATAGTGATAGTATATTTTTTCCACACATAGTATCAACTCACTTATCATTCTAGATCCATCGTCACCATTCATGGATCATCGACAGGAATTACACTACGGTATTTGATTCCATATACATAGCCTTCATCTTCCAAATGAAAAAAACTAAATTTTCTAGGACAACTATCTTGAATTTTTTTTATATTTATATATCTCTCATGTATACTTCGATATATTCATATATAGATAATCACTGATTTTCTAACATTACATTTTGATTGATATTTATCTTGATATAAATATATATTGCGAGTTAGTGACAATCTAATCATTAAAAAAATTAATTTTATTCTATTATATCTAAAAATAGTCATCATTCATCTTTAATATTGAGTTAAAATAATTAAAATTGACTTGTGAAATATATTTATTAATATAGGAAACTGAAAATTCGTACATGTGCTAGAACTTAGTCGACCATATCATAATTCATGTCACCACTACACAACCTCCATTAGTGATCCCATTGACTCCATCATGGTTCAAACAAGTATTAACATTGTTTTTATATTAAAAAAGGATGGAATAGAGTTAATTCGATGTGATTTTCATCAGTTTATTTGAGGTTACAATATAAATTTCATCACATTGAAAACATTTAGGCAAAAAATTAGATATATATAATGAATGTGTGATAAAATATTCATGGATAAAATAAAATTTTTGATTGGGAATAGATAACTATTTATAATATTTATTTGAACATCCCTATCTATAATGAACTACATTCTTACATAGTAATTTTTTATGGTCAAATTTATAAAACGGGAGATCAAAATGTTAAATCATTATATGATATATCAGTTTGTATGTTGATATTTTTTAATACTGAAGATAGTGTAAGAATAACTTAGAGGATATTATATGAGCTTGTGGAGCCTTTGAGTTTGATTGGGGTTGTTTTGAATTAATTTATATGATATCTTGAACTATGGAGTTCTAGAATATTGTATGACTTCTGTGAATCACATTCTAGAGATTTTAAGGCATTCATAAAAAATTATATATATATATATATATGATATTTTGATCAATGAATGATCATTTTAGTCTATATCAAACGACATGATCATATAAATTTACTATAATACATAGATTTGATTATATGACATTGATTTTGGGCATCAAACATTCTAAAAAAGCATCACACTTTGGGAAATCACCAAATTATTTTGAATCTTGTCACAATGTGAAATTAAATTTCATATTACATAGCAGTCTTATTAGATGGATAATTTTAAAGAGTATTAATTAAGATTCATTAGAACACTCATATAAATTCAAATGCTCATATTCTAGATGATTTTAAAAAGTAGGAATTTGTTAGAGTAAAAAATGGAAGAAACACAATTTTCATTTGGTGATTTTGATAAAGATTATAACACCCCAAAATTTCATATTATGTGATTTCTTCAAAGTAGTTCGGTAACTTGCACTATACGCAACACTGAGTTCAAGGGCACCACAACTTACCAAACTTGACGTTCAAAAGAGGTTAGGAATAATATTAATTTAATTTTTAATATTATATAATCCTTATAATTTTAGAATCCATATTAAGAGTTTTTTAGACATAATGTATTAAAAAATACATTTTTTCAGATAAAAGGTGTATTTTAAAAAAAATGCAATTTTACCACCATTTAATTGCGAACACTTTTTAAAACTAATATCTGAAAATATTATAAATTGAATTTTAAAAAATAAACATCTTATTTAGAATTCGGACATAATAATTTAGTTTCAATAAATATTAGGTGTTTTTCTGATATCATTCATATTTGGGTGAATAGTGAAAAATACTATATTTTAACAAAAAACAACTTTTTTAATAAAAATAAGGTATAGTGTTGAATTATATATTTTAATGGCTTGGATGTATATATAAATTATATTTTTACCATTTAATCCAATTATGTTCATTGTATGTAATTTTACATTGAAATTGGACATAAACAATTTTCAATCATTTGATAGTAATTATTTCATAAAAATACACCTTTTGGTTTTGACAATGAGAATTGATTTTAAATTAATAAATGCAACATATATGTTTTGAATTTGGTAAAATAGAAATAATATTTGGATTCAGAATATCGAAATTAGACTAGGGTGAGTTTTTGGTATTTTTCTGAAAACTTTCAATTTTTAATGAATAGTGAAAAACACTAAGATGTTGCTTAGTACCGGATTTTTATGTAAATAATTATTTATTTTATTTAAATTTATTTTAGGTCAAAATAGAAAAATAATACCTATATAAAATCAATTTAATTCATTAGAGTTAGTTTATAATAATTTTACATATATAAAAATTTTATTGAACTTTTCACCGTCTTTTACCCACCTCCTAGGATAATTTGCAAATTCGCATAAAACATAATTTTACCGCTTCTGTGAGTGGAATTCCCAAATTCTAATAGACACAGTTAACATCAGTAAGTAAAATGTGATTAAATAAGATGAAAATAATTTTTGGTGAATAATAACTTTTGACTTTTATTTTCTGCGGTTAAAGGTAAATTGGGTCATTCAAGGTAAAAAGAATATTGTAATAATTAAAAATTACCTTAACACATGTCTTAACCTTATTAGATGTGTAATGGACGACCATGGGCATCCTTGAGTCGATTTTGGGACCCAATGTAGCAACTTATGAATGATAATGACACTTTAGATTAATAAATTTAAAGTAAAGACAAAATTGACAAAAGCAGATTCAATTCGGCCATTTGGTCTCTAGGAGAGGATCTGGTGCTCACCTGTTTCTAGATTCATATGCCATCTAGGGGTGCAGTACATGACAGAGTGTCTTGCAGTGGATTAGTTCATCTGATTTGTTAGAATCTACCTGCTCCACCTTCAAGCTTCGACTGCCCTCTCTCCGGAATGCCACAGATCTGGCTTTTCAGTTTTTTCATCTTCAGTCGCTCAAATCTCATAAGAATCTTATAACTCTGGAATATCTGTTGTAGAATTTTAAGTGTTAGAATGTTATTGTTTTTCTTGATAAAAAAAATAACATAAACAAAAATATTTTAGTAATTACTTTTTATATGGTGTTATATAATTAATATTTTTTACTATAAATATTATTTTGAAATATAAATTGATTTCCGAAATCATGGTAGTTTATTATAATTTTTAGGCTTTAAATAATTAAATTTATTTATGACACAATGATGATGTAGTAATTACCTTATTAATGAATGAATCAAATAAATGGTATTATAAATATTAAAAGAAATATAATTTTAAAGTTTTTATGTCATAAAAAAAATTCTATGTGAATATGACATGTTAGGGAAGATTCAATGTATGTTGTTCAATTTAATCAAGTTGTTATGACTTTCAGAAAAACATAATACCAAATAGTGTCAAAATTGACATAAATTGATATTTAAAACAAATACTATATTATTGGTTGATATAATATTCCTAAAAATTTAAGGTTAGGAAAAAGGACTTAAATAATATTATATATGTCATTAATGCGCCACTTGAGGTTATCTTGGATGTTTAGAGTATGTTTATTAACCATATAGAGTAAGAATACAAGAAGACGGGGTAAAAGTTAAACTATTTAACTAAGAGTTAAATCTAAAATATAAGGTTAAAATGGTAACTAAGCTTTTCTAAAACCAATTGTGTGAGAGTATTTCGATCCCTAACCACCTTAGACTAAAAATAAATTCATTTGGAACCATTATAAACAGAATATGATTGTATAATAAATTAATACATTAATCTTTTACTAAAGTGAACCTCACCCCTCTTATAAAAGGGCACATCCTCTTCTCTCAAAATCACACATCTAATGCCATTTCGTACAGCCAAACCCAACCCAAATATCCTCCCAGTTATCCTACCTTCATCTTAGAGGACTTCCATTGGTCAGAAATCCATCTTAAGGATCCATTTCGATCAAATAAAAAGGAAGTACCCGAATAAGAGGTAATGATTTCTCCACCCTCTTTCAAGTTCTCTTATTCTTCCACTAACTCATTCTTTTTTGTTTCCATTATAAAATAATAACTCTAGTATCGTATATATACTGTGATGTTATTATAAATTTTACACAACTATATTTCATATTATACCCATCTTATGAATGATAATGTCACCATACGTGCGTACGTATGACTTACTATCTCCACGCCGTGGTGTAATTTTTTATTCCACAATATATTATTTGGATGGTTATAATGATGAGTAATATGTATATAATTAATGAAAATAACATGCTAATGTCTCTATAAAATTAATATACCATCCAAATCGACACCTTTAAGGAAATTATATTGTCACTCGTGCGTACGTACGGATTAATGTCTCCACGAGGCGATGAGATTCATTTCTATGAGCACCATTCATCGAAGATTATAAAAAATATACATCACTAATAAGTATGAAATCTATGAATTAAAAATTCTATTTGAGATGTATATATTTTTATATATATGTACTTATATATATCTTATTCACTTAGTTGTGTTCAATACGGTATGAAAACAGAAACAGTGTTTATGCGTACATACGGACTACCGTCTCCATAAACGGTGTTTTTCATTTCATATATATGTCTATTATACATATTTATATACTAAATATATATGATATATAAATCATGTTTTATATTCTGTAATTATTTAAATCTTGGTCTATGTGATACATGTAGGATCAAAATAATGATGTAGATGCTCAATATACAAGAGGGGGGGGGGGTGAATTGTACACTTTAAAAATTCCTTTGGAACCTTTAAAATTAGTTATGAATAACTTTGATTTCCTTAATCAAAGGAAAGAGCTAATTTTTAAAAAGTTAAACTAAAAAAATTCACAACACCTCTAACACCAAATGAAAATATGGAATAATGAATGAAGTTATAAACTTCAAGTTCTACGAACTTGCTTAAAATAAGAAAGAGATTCCGAAAGTAGGTTCCGGAAAAATGGTTCCGGAAGTTGAAACATAACTAATGATTACAATATGAGATTCTACCTTAAAGCGTATAGAATCTAAACTTATCAAATTATAAGTAAAGAAAAATAAGAAAGTTATACTTTCCTTACAATACAAAATGCAGCAGAAAAACAAGTAGTGAAACTACAAGTAACAAGATATAAATCTTTTAACCCAAAGAGAAGGGTTTCCAACAACCTTGGATAAAGGTCCATTGATTTATTCTTTTAAGAAATTCTGTCTTACCCACACCAGGTTATTCCCTCGATACGAAGATCGGAATCTCTGTCTTGCTATCCCCGCAAGCCTTCAACTTCAAGGTAGTTGGCAACCTCTGTCTTCCTCAGCAAGGAAGCCCTCAAACTTCAAGGTAGTCGGCACCTCTGTCTTCCTATCCCCGGAAGTCCTCGAATGTAATCACCAACATTTGGAGTTGCACGAGGCTTTGAGAGTTAATAAGAGGCTCTCTCTCTAGAAATATCTTCAACAGCATGTGTGAACAATGTCAAAGAGTTGTTCTCTTTCATCAGTTATCAGTTTCGAGCTCCTTCAAATGAGCTCCTATTTATAGGTAAGGTCGGATCCCTCCTCCAACGGTCATATCATCCTTAATATTCGGAGGGACCTGTACACATGTCACTAAAACAACGTTTAGTTTATAACAGAATAGACGACATTGTTTTATAACAAAACAAGTGTAACGGAATTTACGACATAGTTCTAAGTCTAACACAATAGTTCGGAGTGAAGGTTCAGAGTGTAAACAATATGTCAAAGATTAGAAAAATTATGAATGTGTAAGAAAAATTAAAGCTCGAAGTCTAACAAAAAATAATATTCAGAGTCTAAATAAATTCGGAATGTATAAAGCAAAGATAATCAGATTCCGTTTAATATGTGATTTCAGAATGAGAATTCGGAATGAGAATTCGTAATGAGAATTCGAAATGAGAATTCATCATCAGAATTCGTAATGAGAATTCGTCATCAGAATTCGTAATGAGAATTCCTCATCAGAATTCGTCATGAGAATTCATCATCAGAATTCATAATGAGAATTCGTCATCAGAATTCGTAATGAGAATTCTTCATCAGAATTCGTAATGAGAATTCGATGTTGAACTTTATGAGAATTCGTATCCAGAATTCGGAGTTGAACTTTATCAGAGTTCGTATCCAAAATTCAAAATGAAACTTCATTACAGTTCTCATCTGGAATTCGGAACCTAAAACAGAATGCTTCATATCAAAGTTTCAAACGATTCTGAGAATATTGAAATGAATCCGAATCTTATACTTAAGAAATATAGGGATGAAAATATGATAAGGATAATTTTCCTTACAAAATCAAACTTCCTTATAAATGCAATTTTCCTTATAAAAACAATTTTCCTTATAAAAGCGATTTTCCTTATAAAAGCAATTTTCCTTAAAGATAAGGTTTTTCTGATTTTCAAAACAAGAAGGAATGGAAATGTTATAAGGAAACCCTTATTGACTCAATAATCTCCCCCTTTTTTGAAAGCACAAACATCCTTAAGAAAAAGAAATTCTAAGAAGAAAGAAAAAATTATGTCTTATCTCTCTTTGCTTATGAATGTGGATGAATACGACTAACTCCCCCTTAGGCTTTGAAACTATAAGGATCGTATTCTAGATTTCAAGAATGATATTTCATTAAGAATAAGAAATTCTTCTTTAATGAAAAACTCCCCCTTGGATAAACTCTATTAGAGTTTGTTTTCTTTATCACCCATTGTTAAGATTATTTTTCACCCTTTATTAGGGTTCTTTTCCTTCTCCCCCTTTGTGATTTTCAAAAAGAATTCGAGGGAATGGAGAATATAACAATGTACCTGATAAATTAGTAGCAACAACAAAAGAAATGAGCAAGCACAATTTTCATTGAGTTTGAAAGTTCAATAAAAAAGAAGTTTAGATACAAAAAAAGATCAGAACTATCTATTTTGGATCTTTTTAGTTCACCATGAGACCCTTAAGGATAGTCTTTATCTTCTTCAAGTCTTTATGGTCTTCCTCGGCTTGCTTCTCTATCACAACTATTCTTGCACCTTGAGCTTCAATATTTTCTTCCTGGGTTTGTAGCTTTTCTTCCTGAGCATTAAGCTTTTCTTCCTGAGTCTTAAACATTTCTTCAAACTCAATCCGATGTTCCCTTTCATACTTCCAGTTTTCTCAAAGGCATCCTTCAAATTATCTTGGAATTCATCAAAGAGTATCATCTCTTCTACAGTCTTCCTAGACCAACTAGTCATCCTCTTGTAAGATATTTTGTGGTCTTCATAGCCAACAAAGAAAGTTTTGAACTAAGCCTCAATCTCAACACATTTGTCCATAACCATGGATACAGAGTCTGTTTTCCGATTCAAATCATGATGGGGAATCTGGAATCATGAATCAATACTAGAAAAAGTCGTAATAGTACACACCAACTTCTTTAAAGACTGAACAACAAATTCATGCCCCAACGAAGATGACTCCTAATCCAAGACTTTGCTTGGAGAATTTTCTTCTTCAAAATGCTCAACCTTCTTCTTAAAAGAATCACCAACTTCCCTTCTCTTTAAAACCACAAAGCTCGGGGTATCAACAACAAGTTTCTTTCCCTTGTCCTTTTTTCGGAATAGATTCCTGTTCCGGAGTTATTTTTTCACTTTCATATACATGAACAACATTGTCATCATCATTAACATCATTTTGAGAAGCATCCTCTACATTCTCCATTTGAGCAATATCATGTTGAAGTTGTTCTTCCTCTGCATGATAGGCTACTTCTTCTTCTACTTTCTCCTCATCCTTCCCTGGAGTGACTAACATAGAAGTCTCATCTTATAAGGTTTGGAGCGGCAAATGTTCTGAAGGTGTCCCCTTATAATCATCTACTTTCTTCTTCAAAACATCTCTGGTCTCACCACTACCTTCAGCAACTTCTTCTTCCTCTTCCACTTTCTCTACCTTCTCAACTTCCTCAACTAGCTTATCAATTGCCTCTTCCGGAGTGACAAAGTTTCTTCCTAGAGTCTCAGGTAGAGTTTCCAAATAAAAAGATCTCAGAAAGGGAATGTTTCCAGAGGCCATCTCAGTAATCTTTAACAAAGTCTGAACCACCTCAGCTTCAGACATCTTCTTCTTGAACTTCTTTTCTTTAACTTGTTTTTCTAGCTCATCTGATGTTCTTTCCTTCAAGGCCTTAGCTTCCGCCGGATCCAATCCAAACTGAGGCTCCCCTTGCACTCTCTTCTCTTTAATTTCCCTCCACTTAGAAACTACCTCATCAGGGTATTATTTCATCTTCTTCGGTTTAGGAGGTGCGAAATGAACTTCCTTAGATTTGGGATTCTCTCCTTCAACTACAACTTCCTTCAACTTTCTATTATTCACTGGTTTAGAAGATTCAGGTTCAGAAACTTTTGGAACTGCTTCCTCTTGAGCAGGTAAATCAACAAACTGACCGGTATTGTTGTCGAATGCTACATCCATCCTTTTGAGAGTACCATCACTCACCAACATGATCTTGCAAACTATTGGCTTATATTTTCAAGCCTCCTTGAAAGACTCAAGGCACCGAACTATCAACTTTGAGAGGATTGTTGGATACATTATGATCTGAGCTCTCAAATTCCCTTTCTTAACATTCTCAAGGGTAATAAGAATGTGTTTCATCAAGTTAAACTTCCTTTGATTTATCAGAAAATCTAGAATATAGATCTCACCCTTCTTCAAACTATCTTTGTCACCCTTTCTCGGTACGATAAGTCCTTGTACCCATTATTCTAGAATCCGGAAATTTGTAGACAGAGAATCAATCTTCGTAGCCTTATCATCTGACAGTCCAAGAGTTTCCAAAGACTTTTCCTTGTTGAAGCTTCCATTTGAATCCGGAAAAACAAGAGAAATAAACTCGGCTTCTCCTTCATTGTTCATCCCTACCAAGTTGGCTGCCTTGTCATAAGAAAGCTTATAAGTCTTGCCATAAGACTTAAACGATAATTTGTCCCTGTCATCTTCCTTATAGAAGGAAACTGTCTCATATAATTATACAAGCAAATACGAAAACACATTATCTTGATTCCAAGGCTGGGACACATCAACATATTCCCATCCATTAAGCTTAATGTTCTTGGATATAAGAGAATCATACTTGTTGAAGAAATCGGGATGAACCAACCTTTATCTATATACTAACCACTTCGAAATCAGCTTAGAGGAAGACATGTCTTGAGAAGCCACTTCCATAGACATTCGGATCTGAAGACCTCTGAGAAGTTCGGAACGGAGATTGTTGATGTTCGGAATGGTCTTAAATCAGATAGGTAGAGCTTCGGGATGCTAGAGCTTGAAAACCGATGTGGGAAAACCATTTGGTGTCCCCTTTATATAGGTAATGAGAAGATGATTCAACTTCCTTGGTTGATCGAATAGTTGTGACAAGCTGAGAACATATCTGACGGTTGAAAACCAATTCTCAAAAAAACTTGAATCCGATCATTTGAGGTTTTTATTAAAACAAATATTTAAGAATACTATAATCCGAATATAAGAAAATATCAGTATTAAAATAATGATTACAAAAACTTATGTAAGGAAATCATACCTTTCGGATTGGCTTAGGAGAATTATTCGTAATGGGTAACAAAAACTACGAAAAAAAACATTATTACGAAAAGACATATTTCGCAAAAAAAAAATCACTATGAAAAACTCAACAAAGAAAATGAAAAAACATTACAAGATTTTCAGCACAAAAATTTTATTACAAAAGATTGAAAACGAAATACTTATTATGAAGGTTTCGGTATGAAAATCTCGTTATGGAAATATTAGTATGAAAGATTCATTTCGGAGGGTTTCAATACGAAAATTTCCATTCCAAAATTTTTCTATATGAAAATATCCATTCTGAAAATTTCAGTTCTAGAAATTTATATTCCTGAATTTTAGTTCCGAAAAGTTGGAAAAATGCTTTGAAAAACATAGTTACTCTAACAATAAAATGTACTCCCCCTATGAAAATGAGTTTATTACTGTAAGGATATTTTTTTAACAGAAAGTTAATTAAAAAAGATTACCTTACAGTTATCATTCCTAACTTCTGTTTAATGTATTCAAATCTATCAGAATGCAAGGATTTTGTGAAAATATCAGCAAGTTGATCTTGTGTTCCAATAAACTGAAGATTAATATCTCCTTTTTGTGTGTGATCTCTTAGAAAGTGATGCCTAATATCTATGTGATTTGCACGAGGGTGATGTGCAGGGTTCTTACTTAGGGCAATGGAACTTGTGTTATCACAAAAAATATGAGTTTTAGTAAAACTCAAGCCATAGTCTGTGAGTGTGTGTTGCATCCACAACACTTGAGCACAACAACTTCCAGCTGCTACATATTCAGCTTCAGCAGTGGAAATTGCTACAGAATGTTGCTTCTTGAAAGACCAAGAAACAAACGAATCACATAAGAAATGAAAAGTTCCAGATGTACTTTTTCTATCCATTCTACATCCACCAAAGTCAGCTTCAGAAAAGCTTTTTAGAACAAAATCATTTCTAGAAGTATACAATAATCCTAGATCCATGGTTCCCTTAAGGTAGCGAAAAATTCTTTTTACTGCCTTTAAGTGAGATTCCCTAGGATTGGATTGATGTCTTGAACATAAGCATACTGAGAACATTATGTCTGGTCGACTAGATGTTAAGTAAAGTAAACTTTCTATCATACATCTAAAAGTTGTTTGATCTATTGGTTTCCCAGCTTCATCAAGATCTAATGAGTTTGAGGTACCAATGGGAGTACTTATACTCTAAGTGTTGTCATAACTATACTTTTTGAGAAGATCATTAATATACTTATGTTGAGATATGTAGGTTCCTTATAGTTTTTGAGAAATTTTAAAACCAAGGAAAAATGTCACCTCACCCATCATACTCATTTCAAACTCATATTTCATTAGACTTGCAGAAGAGTCGGTTAATGATTGCTGAGTTGAACCAAATATGATGTCATCAACATAAATTTGAACAATCAAAACATTTTTGTTATCTTTATTTACAAAAAGGGTTGGAACTTCATTTCCCTTAACATAGTTATTTTGAAGGAAAAATCCAGTGAGTCTATCATACCATTCTCGTGGGGCTTGTTTAAAGCCATACAGAGCTTTGGTATGTCTAAAAACATAATCAGGATGTTTTGTATCTTCAAAGCCAGGAGGTTGTTCAACAAAAACATCCTCTTGAACATAACCATTAAGAAAAGCACATTTTACATCCATTTGGAAAAGTTTAAAATTAAATAATGCTTCAAAGGCAATTAGAATAGGGATAGATTCAAGTCTAGATATTGGAGCTTAGGTTTCTTCCTAGTCTATTCCCTCTTGCTGATTATAGCCTTTAGCAACAAGTCTAGATTTATTTCTAACTATGACTCCATTTTCATCACATTCATTTCTCAAAACCCACTTTACTCCAATAACAGAAGTTTCCTCAGGTCTTTCAACCAAATTCCAGACTTTATTCCTTTTAAATTCATTTAGTTCATCTTGCATGGCTTTGAACCATCATCATCACCTAAAGCTTCATCAGTGCTTTTGGGTTCTAATTGGGAAAGAAATGCTAGATGTTCTACTTCATTTCTTAAGGAAATTCTAGTCCTTACATGTTGATTTACATCACTAATGATACTATCACTGGGATGATTCTTAAGAAACACTTGATTTGGATTTTGAAAAGCATGTTCATCAACATAGGGTAGAAATCCTTTTGGGGTAAATGTTTGGGAAGTATCTTCTTGAACATTTTCCTTATCAAAAGGATCTTCTATCAAAGGTTGATTATCAGTTTTTAAAACATATTCGAGGATGTAGGCTGGGATGGATTAAATACAAAAGGATCAGACTCATCAAATTTTGCATGTATTGTTTCTTCAATAGTACAAGTATTTTTATTAAATACTCTATAAGCCTTAGAAGTTATGGAATAACCTATGAAAATTCCTTCATCAGATTTTGGTGTGAATTTATGTAGGTTATCTTTAGTATTAAAATTGAATACTTTGCAACCAAAAACCTTGAAGTAGGATAGACTTGGTTTTCTACCATTCCATAATTCATAAGGTGTTTTAGAAGGAAAAGGTCTAATCAAAACTCGATTTATAGTATAGCAAGCAGTACTTACAACTTCATCCCAGAAATGTCTAGCTGTAGAAAATTCACTCAGCATGGTTCTAGTTATCTCTTGAAGAATTCTATTTCTTCTTTCAACTACACCATTTTGTTGAGGAGTCTAGGTGCTGAATAGTTGTGATTAATACCTTTTCTACTACAAAAAGTTTCAAAATCAGAATTTTGAAATTCTCCTCCATGATCACTATGAATATTTTTCAATGGAAGGTTTTTCTCATTTTTAACTTGAGCTCTAAAACCTTTGAAATAAGAAAAGGCTTCAGACTTCCTTGCTATAAAATAAACCCAAGTAAATCTAGTGTAATCATCATCTAGAACAAAAACATAGTATTTTCCTCCAATACTTCCAGTTTGTGTTGGAACAAAAAGATCCATGGGCACTAACTGTAATGCATCAGTTGTTGAGACATCACTGATGGATTTAAAACTAGATTTATGTTTCTTTCCATATTGACAAGGATCACAAACTTTATAAGAATCAAATCTAAGCTCTAGTAGATCCTTAACTAGATTCTTCTTAGAGAGTTTACATATGTTTCTAAGGTTACAGTGTCCTAGTCTTCTATGCCACAACCAGGAATGATCTTCCATTGCACTTAGGCAAGATAAATCTTGGCCCCTAAGGTCTTCTATATTTAAGGTGTAAACATTCTCTTTCCTATTGGCTGAGAGAATAAATTCTTCCTTGGAATTGTGAACTATGCACTTATCATTCCTAAAATTTACAAGGTACCCTTCATCACATAACTGACTTATACTAATGAGGTTGTGCTTAAGACCCTTAACAAAAATATCATTTGAGATCATGGTTTAACTAGAAGAACAATATTATAAATACCAACAATCTCTCCCTTAACATTATCTTCGAAAGTTATCATTCCTCGTTTTGTTTTGATAATCTTTTCAAAATAGATTTTGTTAACAGTCATGTGCCGGGAACATCCACTATCCATGTACCATGTATTGTTGTTGGTACTATCTTTATTCTCCTAAAATCAAGAAGAGAATTAGACTTTTGGAATCCAAACTTGTTTAGATCCGAGATTTCTAGATAACAAAATTTTAGGTACCCACATCTTCTTAGAGAAATAATCTTTGTGAAATCCTAGAGATTGGGTTTTGTTTAAGGAACAATTATTTGCCCAGTGACCACCACATTTACACTAGGTACAAAATGGGGTACTTTGAGGAACAAAATAACTGTTACTGAAAATAGGTTTTGCATGGGTATAACCAAATCTGGATTTATTTCTTAAAGGTTGTATTTGGGAAAACATCTTATCAATGTTTTTCTTACCATGGGTAAAGTCTGATAAACACTTCTTTAAGGAAAATATTTTGGGCTTGAGTTTTATAACCAAGTTCTTATCCTCAAAAACATTAGTATTAAAACAAGATCTAGGCTCGAAAAAAAATTTCTTAGAAATTACGTTTTCTAATTCTTTAGAAAGTTTGTTCTTCTCAAAACATACTTCCTCAAGATTTTTTGAAATACTTTCAAAATCAGCATTTTTCGTATCAAGATCTTTATAAAGATCTGATATCTCTTTCGTAAGAATAGAATTCCTAGAGTTTTCCTTATCAAGTTTTTTATTGAGTTTGGAATTCTCAATTTCAAGAAGTTCAGCAAATCAAAAAACTTCATCATAATTAGGTAAAGTATTTTCTTTATCAGAAGAGTATTCTTAATCTAAAGATTTATAATACTTAATATTATTAGAATTTAAAGAAACATTGTTCAATGATTCAGCATTTCGTACCTTAGAATTAAAACTATGATTATCAATAGGTAATATGGCTATAAGACTAAGATTCTTCTGTCCTGAAGATTCATAGTCAGAAGATTCTTCTGAAGAGTCACCACCACTGGCACTCCAGGTGTCATTTTCTTTCAGAGCTTTCTTAGCTTTGGCTTTATAATACTTCTTTCTGTTCCTGTCTGAATACCATTCTTTCCTTTCTTTGTTTTTGAGCAACATGCAATCTAGTCTAATATGTCCAACTCTCTTGCATTCATAACAAGTAACTTCTCCATCTTTCCTATCTTTCCTGTCCTTTTTCTTATACTTGGACTAGAAATTTCTTTGTCCAGCTATCTTGTTCATCCTACGATTAATATTTGCTAACTCATTTTCAGAGACTTCACTTTCACTAGAATCTGATTGAACAACCATCTTCTTTGACATAGATCTGGTTACTCTCTTAGGAGTGTTAGCTTTCATATGATTTTATGTTGTTGTAAAAGCAACAGTACCATTTCCATTTTTCTTCTTGATGTTTTCAGCATCTCTCTTCATTCTTGTTTCATGTTGGATAAGAGTTCCAAATAACTCATCAAGAGAAATTTTAGTGACCTTCATATTCTCATCTATAGATGTTCTTTTGGATTCATACTCATTGGGCACAATATCAATTACCTTATCCACAAGTGCTTCATCATCTAAACCCTTCTCTCCCATAGACTGTACACTGTTGACGATAGTCATAAACCCTTTTTGAACTTTACATATTGGTTCTCCATATGGAAAATTGAAGCCATGGTATTCAGCTCTCAGCATAGCTCTCCTAGTTTCAATAACTTTAGAAGTTCCAAAGTGTGTGACCTCTATCTTCTTCCTGATATAATTAGTTGCTTCACAAGAAGAAATTTGGATATATATATTTCTAGTCATTGAACAAAGTAAGGTATTGCATACCTTATAATTGAGTTGATACTCTTGTTTTTCCTGGTTAGTGAAAGTTCTAACTTCCTTATCAGGAATTTTATAATCACCAGTAAGCATAACAAAATTGTCCACTCCAGTATTGATAACAAAAGTCTTCATTAGATCTCTCCAATACTTATAGTAATTAACATCAAAGATTGGTGGTCTTGTGGGATTTATAATATCAATGGAACCAACATTAATTCCTACTGTACTTAAAATAACCTTCGGCACACAAACTTGTTAGTAGAAAAAAAATCAGTAATAACAATGTTCGAAATGAGAAAATTCGGAATGGGAAAGTTCGGAATGGGAAAATTTGGAATGATAAAGTGAGCAAGAAAAACATATATGTGAGTACAAGTATTTCAGAGACCTTGCTCTGATACCAATTGTAGGATCGAAATAATGATGTAGATTCTCAATATACAAGAGGGTGGTGAATTGTACACTTTAAAAATTCCTTTGGAACCTTTAAAGTTAGTTACAAATAACTATGATCTCCTTAATCAAAGGAAAGAGATATGTTTAAAAAAGTTAAACTAAACTAATTAACAACACCTCTAACACCAAATGAAAACATGGAATAAAGAATGAAGTTATAAAATTCAAGTTCTAAGAACTTGCTTAAAATAAGAAAGATATTCTGAAAGTAGGTTCCGGAAAAATGGTTCCGGAAGTTGAAACTTAACTAAAGATTATAATATGAGATTCTACCTTAAAGAATATGGAATCTAAACATATCAAAGTACAAGTAAAGAATTATAAGAAATATATACTTTCCTCACAATACAAAATGTAGCGAAAAAACAAGTAGTGAAACTACAAGTAACAATATATAAATCTTTTAACCCAAAGAGAAGGGTATCCAACAACCTTGGATAAAGGTCCCTTGATTTATACTTTCAAGCAAGTCTGTCTTACCCACACCAGGGTAAGCCCTCGATACGAAGATCAGAATCTCTGTCTTGCTATCCCCGCAAGCCCTCACCTCAAGGTAGTTGGCAACCTCTGTCTTCCTCATCAAAGAAGCCGTCGAACTTCAAGTTAGTCGGCACCTCTGTCTTCCTATCCCCGGAAGTCCTCGAATGTAATCACCAACATTCGGAGTCGTACGAAGCTTTGAGAGTTAATAAGAGCCTCTCTCTCTATAAATCACTTCAACAACATTTGTGAACAATGTCAAAGCGTTGTTCTCTTTCATCAGTCCTCAGTTTCGAGCTCTTTCAAATGAGCTCCTATTAATAGGTAAGGTCGGATCCCTCCTCCAACGGTCATATCTTCCATAAAATTCGGAGGGACATGTACATGTGTCATTTAACCAACGGTTAGTTTATAACAGAATAGACAACATCGCTTTATAACAAAACAAGTGTAACAGAATATACGACATCATTTTAAGTGTAACACAAATGTTTGGAGTGAAGGGTCGGAGTGTAAACAAAATGTTAAAGAGTAGACAAATTATGAAAGTGTAAGAAAAATGAATGTTTGGAGTCAAACCAAAAATTATATTCGGAGTCTAAATAAATTCGGAATGTATAATGTAAAGATAATCAGATTCTGTTTAATAGGTGAATTCAGAATGAGAATTCGGTATGAGAATTCGTAATGAGAATTTTTTATGAGAATTCGTCATCAGAAATTGTACTGAGAATTCGTCACCAGAATTCATAATGAGAATTCTTCATCAGAATTAGTAATGATAATTCGTCATCAAAATCCGTAATAAGAATTAGTCATCAGAATTATTAATGAGAATTCATCATCAGAATTCGTAATGAGATTTCTATGTCTAACTTCATGAGAATTCGTATCCAGAATTCGGAGTGGAACATTATCAGAGTTTGTATCCGGAATTCGGAATGAAACTTCATTATAGTTCTCATCTGGAATTCGGAACCTAAAATAGAATGCTTTATATCAAAGTTTCAAAATATTCCATGAATATACAAATGAATCCGAATCTTATACTTAAGAAATATATGGATGAAAATATGATAAGGACAATTTTCCTTAAAAAAGAAAACATCCTTATAAAAGCAATTTTCCTTATAAAAACAATTTTCCTTATAAAAGCAATTTTCCTTATAAAATCAATTTTCCTTAAATATAAGGTGTTTCTGATTTTCAAAACATGAAGGAATGGAAAAGACATAAGGAAAACCTTATTGACTCAACAATACAATCACGAGTAACAATTTAAAACACGTACCATAATGAAAGAGATTATTACCTAAAATGTTAATTTAACATGGATATTACAATTAAATGGGTATTATAATTTCATTAATGAATCATGTATGATATCATAAATAGTAATACGGTTCTGTTATACTTTAATGACATACTAAGATCTTTATTTCAGAAGTTAAACATACCCTTGACTAAAGGAAAGTGCATGGTAAGGGGTTTTCTTATCACTCCTTATTCCCCTGATATTCATGCAATATTGCCACTATTACCTAATGTGTGGTGTATGTACTACCCATAATTGAATTATTTGTGTAATAAACATTAATTTATTTGTATTTACAAATTCATTGTATTACACTCCTTTCGTAGGGTGTATGTTTCGTAAGTTACCAATTTGGTAAGGGTTAATTTCACAATCTCTTTATTATAGGAGGTTGTTTTTACGTAAGTATCTACTGGGAAATATTTATTATCCATGTCCATGTTTCATAAAATAGTTTTCAAAGGGACTATTTTATGTTACTTTTTACTAAAACATCATTTTAAATGTTTTAAAGATTTATTCTTCTAAACCATTCTAATTAATGTCCATGTTTTCAAAATGGATTTATGGATTTATTTAAATAGACATGAATGTTTTAAAATTTTAATTACTTTAAAAATATTCAATGTGGTATGGTAAAATTTGATTCAAAAATTTATTTAAATGTCGTCCTTTCTAAATTGTGTGACTTTTAAATGTTTTCATGAAAAAAGGCTATTTCTCACAAAGAGTATTACAAATAATTTTCATCTATGTCAAAATACTTTAATGGATTTTAATATTTTTTGAAGTTGATTTATTTGGATACAAATCTTCCATATTTTATTGATGGTTTTGTTATATGTTTGACTATGGATGTGTTATTTTTAAACCATTCATGGTGTGTGGGTAATGTATTGACATTTATTATGCTAGTTTTAGTATAAATGTTTATGTTATGTTTAATCCTTTCCATATAAGGAATGCATTGGACATAGTATGTGACGGGTGGAGCCTTCTATAGCTCCTTGATGCATTGATAGGTCTAATGATACTAACTAGTGTCTTGGAAAAAAGCCTTGAAAAAATTTTATTTTTAGTCTTGGCGCAAGGCCTTGACTATGTGGTTATGATAGTATGGAATTTTGCATTCCATCATTATGAAAGTGGATATTGACATTGCATCTGATTATTCGACTAGTAGAATATCCATGTGAATAAGTAAAAGGAATTATTTTATTTTATATTTTCCATATTATGCCGAAGTTAAAGATTAAAAAGGATTTTGTTTTAGTCTTTTAAATTGCCTAAAATTTTTATACTAATTTATTAATGTTTCTGCTATATTGTTATCCTTACTGAGCATATGAGCTCATCCCTTTCTATGTTTTAATTTACTCCTGATTCTAAGAAGTGTATTATGATTGATAAACAGGGTTAAGCTAGGGGATTAATGGAATTATCACAGGATCATTTATGTTGTGTTTTATTTACTAAATTGTAATGTAACATCCATGTATGTAATCTATTTTCCAAGACTGCTAAACTGATCGGTCTTTCGGGACGTGATTCCTTGTAATCATGCCAATGTATTAAAATAATGCACCGACTCTGGTTAACTGGGGTTGGGAAATTACAGTTGGTATCAGAGGATGTTTAGCAATAACCTCGGAAACCAGATTTATATTAACTCTTATTAGAGCACATTACCCTAAGATAGACTTTGATGATTAGTATATAAGAACTTCCTAGAATTTTGGTAATGTAGAGATTTTGTTAGTTTTCCAAGAAAATACACCCCTATCTGGATACGACCAGGTAGAGGCAGTTCTGGTACAGATGTACATAGTGGTAAAACCCAAAAACACCTCTTTGAGCTAGACTTGAATTCGAATTGTTGCACGACAACGGTCCTTGTTGTACTCTTGGTTACAACACTCCCGAGAAATAAGCTTTGGACAATTCACATTTTCTTTACAAATCATTATGAAGGATTTATGAGGATATATCTCCTCAAAGAAAATATTTTGATAGATTATATCAATAAACTGTTTAATTTATGTTAGGCATTTTACATGTTTGGAATTATTCATTACAATTCATAAATTAACCTAGTGTATTCCATTATATAGAAATGGCGCCCAGTAGAAGGAAAGTGAACTCTAGAAAAACATATGATCCAAAGAGTAATAGGGATCATATATTTCATTGTATTAACCAAACATTTTTAATGGAAATAGTTTAAAATCTATTCTCAACATATGATGAAATAGTATCATGTGTTAATAAGATATGTAATGAATTCTTTGAGTCCTATGGCTTTGAAGGGAAGCAAGAGAAGAAAAGGATGGAAGAGAGAAAGATGGATAATGGGAAGAGGGAAAAGAAGGATTTTCCAATATGTGATAAATGTGGAATGAATCACCTTTGTAAATTCATGAAGGGAATGGGAGTTTGTTATAAGTGTGGAGAAAAATGAAACCAAGTACGTGATTGAAAAGGTACTAAAAAGTTTTCAAATGTAAAATTATTCATCTTCAAGGTGTTGAGACACTACACGAATCAATGACCCATTCATAGGAGTATACTACAAATGATGTAATTGGATAATAATAATGTTATGATACTACCTCAAATGAAGAGGAATGACTAGTGTTCTTATCTTGTTATTATATAATTATTTCATTTGAGTGTTGTATCAATAGTATACTAGTTACATGAATTATGTAGATAAATAAGTATTGTACTGTAGTACTACATTATAGAGGATTTGAGATTATATGGTTCTATGAAATGAGAATTAATAGTAAGATGTGATTTTTTGAAAATACATGGTTGAAGGAAATGTAATCCCTAATATGGTCTTAATAATGAGGTAGTGATTTTGGAATAACAGATGGTTGCTTTGGGTAAATAATATTGGATATTATTGACTTCCTTGAAACTAATTAATGATTTGTATATTCCATTATTGATGTAGTTTACATCATTTTTTTGGATAAAAGGAGTATATCTAGTATTCTATATGGAATAATGGAGAATGAATATAGTCCATAGGGTTTTTTGGTAATTCAGGATGTTACCATGTTTTAAAATAATACATGATGAAGGTGTTCACATGTTATTACAAGGAAAAAAGGATCCTCATTGTTTTTAAATTCCTTACAAATTTTGGACAGAGAGTTTGGATATATGTATTTTGGATAAGTATCAATTTTGGAATGGATTATGTTTTAAATTTGATATTATTGTTAAAGTTATTTTTGGATTGTTATAAGAAGTGGAACCTAGAGGTCGGGCGATAACTAGTCACGTCCGGCAAGGCCGTGAGACTTGAACCCGCTACCGATGAGCGACAAAGGTACAGTACCTACGACTAGACTATGTGATGTATGGGTTTGTGTAATTTAGTATTTTTTAAAATAGTCTGACAAATGAATTATAAATTCATTATTTTTTGAGCCTTATACGATTTAGGTAATTATATTTTTTTTGAAATCATTTGGAATGAAATATGAGATTATGGTAGGAATTAGTTGAAGGATGAAACTTTACATGTCAAGTATATATATATATATATTTCATCTCTTATTCTATGAAGAAATAAATTCTAAAACATTAGTTAAGGTATCATAAAAATAAATATGTGTTATCTTAATACCTTATCTTATGTTGAACCGATGATTTTTTAAATCATCATAGATTGATGGCTTTGAGGCCCTCAATTCTAAAATTGTCTGTGACTGATGGCCTTAATCACTCCCTATAAATATTATGTTTTTCCTCCAATTATGTGTCTCTATTTTCCACCAACTTTTTCCTAATCGATATCATAATTTGGGGATGAATTTTTCATTCCCCTTTTCCTATTATTAAGACTAAATTTTATTAACCCAATTTCTGATGTGGGTTTTCCTACAAAGGTATTTTATATTTTCAACCTTTTATTTTTGAAGAAAAATTTCAAATTTCAAGGATGCAATTTATTTAAAGAGGGAAGAATGTAACACCCCGAGATTTCATATTACGTTATTTCATCAAAATAATTCAATAACATGCACTACACGCAACACCAAGTTAAAACACACTAAATCATACCAAAGTAGCCGTTCAAAAGAGGTTATGAATAGTATTAAGTGTATTTTGAACTTTATATAATCCTTATAATTTTAGAATCCATATTATTAGTTTCATAGACATAATGTATGAAAATAGAAATTTTTTTCAGATAAAAGATGTATTTTTAAAAAAATGAAATTTCACCTCCTTTTAATGGTGAACCCTTTTTAAATCTAATATTTGAGACTTTTATATATTCAATTTGAAAAAATAAACTTCCTCTTTAGAATCAGGACATAATAATTTAGTTTTAATAAATTTTTGGTGTTTTTTTGATAACATTCATATTTGGGTGAATAGTGAAAATATTATATTTTAACTGAAGAGAAATTTTTTAACCAAAATAATTTATAGTGTAAAATTATACATTTTAATGGTTTGGAAGTATAAATAGATTATATTTTTACCATTTAATCCAATTCGGGTCATTGTAAGTAATTTTACATTGAAATTGGACATAAACAAATGTCGATCTTTTGATAGTAATCATTTCTTAAAAACATGCCTTCTGGTTTTGACGATGGGAATTAATATTAAATTAATAAATGAAACTTATCTGGTTTAAATTTGGAAAAATAGACATCATTTTTGGATTCTTAATATTGAAATTAGCCTTGGGTGAAGTTTTATATTTTTCTGAAAACTTTCAAAATTTGATGAATAGTGAAAAACAGTAAGTTATTGTTTAAAACCGGATTTTTATTTAAATAATTATTTATTTTATTTAAATTTATTTTATGTCAAAATAGAATCATAATACATATTTAAATTAAATTTAATTCATTGGAGTTAGTTTATAATAATTTTATATATATAAAACGTTTATTGAATTTTTCACCGTCATTTACTCACCTCCTAAGAGAATTTCTAAATTCACATAAAACATAATTTTACTACTTCTGTGAATGGAATTTCAAAAATCTGAGTGACACAGTTAACCTCAGTATGTAAATTGTGGTTCAATAAGATGAAAATAATTTTTGGTGAATAGTAATTTTTTACTTTTATTTACAGTGGTTAAAGGTAAATTGGGTACTTTAAGGTAAAAAGAATATTGTAATAATTCAAAATTACCTTAACACATGTACAAACCTTATTGAATGAGTAATTTATGACTATGGTCATTCTTGGATCCCTTTTGGGACCCCATGGATCCCCTTATGAGTGACATTCACACTTTAGATTAATTAATTTAAAGTAAAGACAAAATTGACAAAATTGAAAATATTTTAGTAATTAATTTTTATATGGTGTTATATAATCAATAATTTTGACTATAAATATTCTTTGGAAAGATAAATATATTTCCTACAACATGGTGTTTTTTTATAATTTTAGACATTACAAAATTAAATTAATTTATGACACAATGATGATGTAGTAATTAAATTATTAATGAAAAAAATCAAATAAATGGTATTATAAATATTAAAATAAATATAATTTAAACGTTTTTATGACATACACTAATTTTCTAGGTGAATATGAAATGTTAGGGATGATTCAATGTATCTTTTCCAAATTAATAAAGTTGTGATGACTTTCACAAAAACAATATACCAAATAGTGCCAAAATTGACATAAACTAATATTTAAAACAAATACTTTATAATTGTTTGATATAATATAATTAAAATGTAAGGATAAGACAAAGGGATTAAATAATATTATATATTTATGTAATGATCCACTTGAGGTTCTCTTGGATGTTTATAGTATGTTTAATAACTTTATTGAGTAAAGAACATAAGAAGAGGCGGTAAAAGTTAAACTATTTAACTAAGAGTTAAATAAAAAATATAAGGTTAAAATGGTAACCTAAACATGTATAAAACCATATTTTTGAGAGTATTGTGAACCATAACCACATAAGGCAGGAAATAAATTCCTTTGGAACCAATATAAATGGAATATGATTGTATAATAAATTAATACTTTAATCTTTTCCTAAAGTGACCCTCACCCCTCTTATAAAATGGAACATCCCCTTCTCTCAAAATCACACCTCCAAATCCATTTGGCTCGGCAAAACAGGGACCAGTTATCCTCTCAACTATCATACCTTTATTCTAGAGGCATTATTTTGTTCATAAAAACAACTTATAGATCCATTTTGATCCCATCAAAAGGAAGAACCAGAAGAAGAGGTAATGATTTCACCACCCTCTTTCATGTTCTCTTATTCTTCCACTTACTAATTCTTTTTTTTCATTCTAAAATAATATCTCCAGTATATCCTCTGTACTGTGATGTTATTATAAATATGTCACACATATTCTCATTATTCTACCCAACTTATGAATGATAATGTCACCATGCGAGCGTATGCACGGCTTATCGTCTCCACGTCATGGTGTAATTTATTATTCAACACTATGTTATTTGGATGGATATAATGATGAGTAATATGTATATAAATAATGGAAATAAAATTCTAATTTCTCTTTATAATCTATATACCATCCAATTCTAAACCATTAATGAAATGATATTGTCGCTCGTGCGTACGTACGGATTACCGCCTCCACGACCCGTTGAGATTCATTTCCACGATCACAATTCATCAACGATTATAAAAATATATATTACTAATAAGGATGTAATATAAGACATAATTATTCTATTAAATATATATATTTATATATTTATATATATATATATATACTTATATATATCTTAATCACTTAGTTCTGTTCAATACGATATTGAAACGGAAACAACGTTTACGCGCACGTACGGACTACCATATCCATAAATGATGTTTTTAATTTCATATATATGTCTATTATAAATATTTATAATCTAAAAATATATGATATATAAATCATGTTTTATATTATGTATGTATTTAAATATTGGTCTAAGTGATACAATCAAGATTAACAAGTTAAAAAATGAAAAATAAAGAAATCAATTATTACCTGAAATGTTAATTTAACCTGGAAATTTTTATTAAATGTGTATTATAAATTAATTAATTAATAATTTATGATATAATAAATACTAATATTGTTCTGGTATATATTAATGACATACTAATATCTTCATACATGCGTTTAAACATACCCTCGACTAAAGGAAAGTGCAAGGTAAGAGGTTTTTTTCTCACTCCTTATTCACGTGAGATTAATGCCATATTAACAAAATTACCTTATGTGTGGTGTATTTACTGCCCATAATAGTATTATTTGTGTAATAAACTTTAATTTATGTGTATTTACATATTCATTGTATGATACTTCTTTCATATGGTGTATGTTTCGTAAGTTACCAAATTGGTAAGGGATAATTTCACAATCTCTTTATTATCCGATGTTGTTTTTACGTAATTATATATTGGGAAATATTTATTATCCATGTCCATGTTTCATAAAATAGTTTTCAAAGGGATTATTATCCGATGTTGAACAATCATCGTTTCGGGAGGCAGAATTTCGCCATCCACGGAAACTGTATGTTCATTAACCATTTGATGTAGTTGTGTGAGAGGGTAGCTCGAATAAATCTTATAAAAACATCCTAGTATATTGAAGATACTGTTTTTGTTAAAAAAGAAGTAAATAAAAAGAGTTTAGGGGGTTGGACAAGAAAAATAAAACAAATGAACATGAGAGAATGAATTACCTTTAAAAGTGTAACTCCTTTTTATTTGAGCCTAAAGGATTCCTTTGAAAGGATTATGCCCAAAGGGAATACTCTAGGATGAGGAGAGGGGTGTGGAGAGAGTAAATGGGTAGTGGATGGCCGAGCCAAAGGCTTGAGGAGTGTGTGAAATGAGGTAGAGGTGGGGGCCTTTTATAAGAGGAGAGGAGGGGCACTTTTGGAAATCATGAAACTATTATTTTATTTTCAAAAGTGTTTCGAATTTCTAAGGTCCCACATTGATATATTTAGAATATAAGATGATAAGGCTTCGAAATATTCCCATACAATAGTTTTTGGACAAGGGTAGGTCTTATATTTTATATTATCGTTTCATTTTATTTAAACTGTTCATTAATGAGGTCATCGGTGCATCATCATGATGTCATAATTAAATTAATTTATATATTGTCTAAAAATTATAACAAAACTATCCTGATGTATGAAATCTTCTTATCTTTCCAAATAGTATTTATAGACAAAATTATGATTAGTATAACCCCTTCTAAATATTGTTTCAGTAAAACAATTTATGTTAGTGTCATTTTCACCTTTATTTAAAAAAATTGCATTAAAGTCATTATCTCACCCAAGAGGCTCCATAGGGGCCCCTAAATCGACCCATGGGTTGTATTGGTCGGCCATGACTCATCCAATAGGGGTAGGACAAGTTTCATGGTGTTTTCATAATTTTATAATATCATTTTTACCTTAAATTACACTAATTACCTCTAATCGCGATTAATGAAAAAAAGTTACTATTCACCAAAAAATTGTATTCATCCCATTGAACCACATATTACATACTAATGAAAACCATGTATGTCGGATTTTCAAAATTCAAAACACAATGATGGAAAAATTTCATTTAAACGGAAAATCAGTTTTTATAAGTACCACTTAGGGGTTTCACTATTCATCAAAAATTGAAGTTTTTCAGAAAATTACCAAAAATTCACCCTAAGCTATATTTGATATTCTGAATTCAAAAATGATTTCTATTTTACAAAATTCAAAACAGTTAAGTCACATTAATTAATTTAATAATTAATTCCCGTTGTCAGAGCAAATAGCGTGTTTTTATAAAACAATAAGTATCAAAAGATTGACACTAGTTTATGTCTGATTTCAAAGTGAAATTAATTCCAACGACCACTATTGGATTTAATGGTAAAAATATATTCTAATTTCTCTTTAAAACCAATTCAAAAGATAATCTAATCAGATAAATGAATTATATTAAAAAGAGGTTATGAATTAAAATACAACATTTTACACTATTCATTAAAAAATGAACTTTATCAGAAAGATACCAAAAATTTACACAAAGTAAATTTTGATGTCCCAATTCTTAAGAAGAGTTTTATTTGGTCCAAAAGAATGTATAATAGTGAAAAAAACTATATTTAATGACGGTTCTCCATCAAAAGGCGATAAGTGAACCTTTATTGAAAACTAGGGCATATACGCCTAAAATTGAATTCTTTCTGTATTTTATGCCTTTATCTTTTATTGGATAAATGTAAAAATATTTAAAAAAAATCATATTTTAGTTATTTCTATCCATTCACGCCAATACAACGGCTACATGTTAACTACCATTTAACATAATATAATTTTATTATTAGAGTGCAACGTAAGATTCCCAAGAAACTCGTTGTTGCGTGTTGGGTACGCCATCGAGCATAGAGTCCCCTTTAAAGAAATATTAATATTTTATTCAAAAATATAGATAAATATGAAAATGTCATATTCTTTATTTACCTGGGGTGTTACATCCTTCCACCCTTTTGGGAATCGCGTCCTCGCAATTTTTAAAATTGAGCTTGGAAACATCCTTGAAAGTCCCACATCGGAACAAGAGTCGGTAAAACAATCACTTTAAAATAAAGAATGATAAGTACAAAGGTCACCCGAGTTAACCCATACTAGGATTCCATGTAGAAAAATATGGACATGGAGGAGAAAACATAGGGTCATGTTCCGATGGAGAGTGATAGAAAACATGTTTAGGAGAAAGTTAACCACAAGAAAATCACAAACTTGTGATGGGTTAAACGGTATTCGATTCCCCATTAGGAAAAGTTAATAGACAACATTTTTGTTTTCAGTTACTTTTTATTCAGTAATTTATTCATAGGTAAACATAATCACTTATCATGTTGACTTTCAACTTTTACACAAACTCATATTTTCTCCAAAAGACGAGTATTTAGGAAGACTTGTTCACATTAAGAGTACTATAATCAACTTCTAGAGAATCACCTAATCCAATAAAGAGAAATATATACATCCCATGTCTTTAGACTTTAACCAAAACCAAAACCAAAAAAGGTTAGTACAAGGTCAGATAATCCAGAAAAGGATAACCCTTTAAAAAGAAAATCTATGCTTAATCTCCAAAATTTGTCTAACAAAACCCAAAGTTCAACGAGGACCATCCGATAAACAATTTTTCCATAAAATTATTAAAAGTAAACCAATCTGAGATTCAAACCCAAATATTAGAAGGATTTAGTCACATAGTCTTCCATGTTAAATCGTAACATTTATCTCCAAACAACATCAGTTGCTCCTAAAGTCTCGTATTGAAAAGTAATTAACCTAATCACATATCATCCATGATAGGTTAATAATTTTCATAAATAACCCAAAATTAACTTACTCTTAATTCATAAAATCATACAACTAAAAGGAATCAGTCAAACTAACCAGGGACTTCACGTAGTCCAGTGGTAGGTGATAAATACCAGTCGCACTTTGGTTGTGGGTTCGATTCCCGCAGCTTTGTTCGACGCGACGGGTAGTCACACGGTCTGCGTGTTGTCCTTTTTCCAAAACTATATAATTATCAAATCATTCCCCAAAAAGAGATAAAATCATCAAAAATAACCATAACATAATTTAACCTCAATTTTATCTCATGCCTTTCATTTTCCAGCATAACATATAGTAACCCATAATTACCTCAAAAGTAAGGATCATATAAACTCTAATGGTTACCTTTATTATTAATACCTGAAATTACACATTGATTGGTCATCTCGTACATGATACATTAAAGATCATACCAAGGTTCAAGTGGTTGATCATTACTTCATGATAGTTGGTTTAGAACAACCACGAGTTTCCTCATTGAATCCTCTATTTTATCTAGTATCTTAATCAGAGAACCTCCACAGTTTACTTCAAACCTGTTGTCTCTTTGGTGCCTGCTAGATCCATCCATTCACTAAAAACCGAAATGTCAGTGTGAGTATATCAACAAAACCATCATGTACTAATGAGGAAGGTAAACACTAATATATACTTACTCATTCACTTTATCTAAAACTAGGACTCTTTCTGAAATCCTAACCACTATGGTAATGTCACTTATGATTAAATAATACCCTATCCTCTAAAGTTATATAAACCGACCTTTGATACCAATTATAAGGCCCCAACCTTAAACCTTACTTAGTCTTGAGTTATTACAAGATTACACATTGAGGATCTTTTCAGGTTTAGAGTTTTAGATAATTAGATCATAAAACTTGCATTACATTCCACAATTAAACAAAGTGGTTACATAAAAGGCAGTATTCATTCTTCCAATCAATGGAAACATATTTAAAATAAAACATGGATTTTTTCTTGACACATCCTTGAAACTATCATCACATCATGTACCTTTCCCTTGACCTGTGAAAAAATTTTCAAAAACTTTGGATGAGCATAAAAAGCTCAGTAAGGGTTATAAAAATATGGAAAGGAAACATGAGTTCATATATACATAAGAATGAAATCATACATTACCCATAAAACATAGGCACTTTAACATACCTCATCAAACCATGAATAAATCATAGAAATCATAAGACATAAAGGTAACTTGAGGCATTCATAACATTCTTACGTAGGGAGTAACCCTCTTGGTTACGTTTGGAATACCCATCATAGTATATTCCCTAAATCTCTTCTGAGATACCTTAACGTTTCACTCCTTCACGTTACCCAATTCATTGGAGAGCTATATCGGGCTCACCCGCCCTTATTTGATCATGGAACCACCCGTCTTTATAATAATGCCCATGAACCTCAACATAATCGTATCACATAAAACATGCATAAAGGAAACATAACATTTACACCTTTCAATCACAAGATATCAATACAAAACATTGATATAAAAACATTATGAAAAACCATTTTCAATACCAAAATAAGAGAAAATTAAAACATGGTGTTTATTTTTCTTTTAAAAAAAGGTATGGCTTGTAGAGGAAGCCGAAACTCAAATAACGGTCACGGCGGCGGAGAAGTCATTGTCGCCGCATACGTACGACAAAAACATTCCCTTATGTCATTTAGTAAAACACTAAAGAAGATTCCTTTTGGATAAACATAAAAGTCAAAGGGGTTTATACACCATATAAAATAAGGTTGTTTATAAAACAAAATATGCCTCAATGAAAGGAGATGAGACGAAGTCCCATACAAAGATGGTATCCTTGGTTCAAGGATAAATCAATTACATAATTATGTGTGACAAACGAATACACCAAATATAAGTGGATATTAAGTGTAAAATAATCAAAGGTCATTCACACATATTCAAAGGATGACATATTCAATAACTACATGTTTAACCCAAAGAAATCGAAATTGGGTTAAGAAGTTCCCTTGATAAAATTCGACAGCCTAACGGCGTCACATAAAATTTTACAAAAAGGGTTGATGAGAGAGATAAAGGGGATCTCATCACTTGGAAATAAAATTTACATAAATTAGGATATAGAAGAACAAATCCCAACATAATAGTATGTGAATTAAAAGACATAACAAAAGAAGTCTTTTAAAAAAGGAGGGTGAAAGGTCCCCTTACCGAGTTGGGTAACTTTAGAAACGTACACCCCATGGAAGAAGGGTCTTACAATGAAGATGTGAATACCCATAAATGAAATTATACTACACAATGTGTATAATAATGGGCAGTACATACACCATTCAAAGGAAATTGTGGAAAATGTAGCATAAATCTCACGGGAATAAAAGTGAGATGAAAAATCCCTTACGAAAACTCGGCAGCCTAACAGCGCCACATAAAACTTCCAAAAATGGAATGATGACATCAAATAGGGTATCTTATCACATTACAATAAAATGTACAGAAAGAGGAATATAAAAGAACATCCCCCATCATAACAAAGAGGAGCTTAAAAAAAGTGACACAAAGGGGAGTACTTAAAGAGAAAGAGAGAGGTTACATCTCTTACGAAAATTCGGCAGCCTAACGGCGCCACTCAAAACTTCCAAAATGGATTGATGAGAGAGAATAGGGTCTCTCATCACATTAACATAAAAATTACCGTAAGTGTAATATAAAATAACATCTCAATAACAAGAAATATTAGCTTTAGAGGGAATGACATAAAAGAGTGTACTTAAAAAGATAGAGAGGAGTAAGATCCCTTACCTCGTATCCGACTTGACCCGACCGTTCTTTAATCTCCTGAATAATAAAATTGAGTTAATCTATACTGGATTAAGAACCTTTTTCAAGTTCATTATAACTTTTATACCATGTTATGAACATCAAGTAATCATTTAAGTTAATAATGTTCATTTTGTCGGTATTTGGTTCTTAAGTCAAAAATAGACTTCTTACACTTACATGTTGTTAATTTGGTCAACGGTTCATTATATCCAGAATGAAATTAATGACTTGGATAAAATATATATCATATATATCCAGCATATACTTGTATTTATAATATTAAATCACATTTAGAGGTAAGAAATGTAATGCACCATTCATGGAGACGGTAAGCCGTACGTACGCATGAACGCTACTTCCATTTCTATTTCGTATTTCTGGAATGGAATCATAATGATATAAGAGTATATTATAATTCCAGTATAATAACATATATAATATCATTAACTTTATCCTTTACACATCCCACATATGGTATTAACGAATCAAATCACTTTCAGGGGGCGGTAGTCCGCACTTCCTAAAATGAAGATATCGTGTTTACCCATAATGGAAACAATAATGGTATGCCATAAATGAAAAATACAGAAGCTTAAGGAAATAATAAACATATTATATATCATATATAAAAATAGTGACATCTTAATGGCCACCTTTGATGGTGTTAAATGAATATTGAACAATCATCGTTTCGGGAGGCAGAATTTCGCCATCCACGGAAACCGTATGTTCTTTAACCATTTGATGTAGTTGTGTGAGAGTG
The DNA here is from genome assembly GCA_963277665.1 of Viscum album. Taxonomy (NCBI): domain Eukaryota; kingdom Viridiplantae; phylum Streptophyta; class Magnoliopsida; order Santalales; family Viscaceae; genus Viscum; species Viscum album. Next base: position 1,701,775,568 of record OY728138.1, on the reverse strand, counting down.
TATCTCGAATAAATCTTATAAAAACATCCTAGTATATTGATGATAATGGTTTTATTACAAAAGAAGTAAATAAAAAGAGTTTAGGGGGTTGGAGAAGAAAAATAAAACAAATGAACATGAGAGAATGAATTACCTTTAAAAGTGTAACTCACAATGATTTGAGCCTAAAGGCTTCCTTTGAAAGGATTCTTCCCAAAAAGAATCCTCCAGGATGAGGAGAGGGATGTGGAGAGAGTAAATGGGCAGGGGATGGCCGAGCCAAAGTCTTGAGGAGTGTGTGAAATGAGGTATAGGTGGGGGCCTTTTATAAGAGGAGAGGAGGGGCACTTTTGGAAATCATGAAACTATTATTTTATTTTCAAAAGTGTTTAGAATTTCTAAGGCCCCACATTGATATATTTTGAAGATAAGATGATAAGGCTTAGAAATATTCCCATCCAATAGTTTTTGGACAAGTGTAGGTCTTAGATTTTATATTATCGTTTCATTTTATTTAAAATGTTCATTAATGAGGTCATCGTTGCATCATCATGATGTCATAATTAAATTAATTTATATAATATCTAAAAATTATAACAAAACTATCCTGATGTATGAAATCTTTCTATATTTCCAAAGAGTATTTATAGAAAAAATTATGATTAGTATAACCCCTTCTAAAAATTGTTTTAGTAAAACAATTTATGTTAGTGTCATTTTCACCTTTATTTTAAAAAAAGGCGTTAAAGTCATTATCACACCCAAGAGGCTCCATAGGGTCCCCTAAATCGACCCATGGGTTGTCCTGGTCGGCCATGACTCATCCAATATGGGTAGGACAAGTGTCATGGTGTTTGCATATTTTTATAATATCATTTTTACCTTAAATTACACTAATTACCTCTAATCGCGATTAATGAAAAAAAGTTACTATTCACCAAAAATTTATTTTCTTCCCATTGAACAACTTTTTACATACTAATGACAACCATATATGTCGGATTTTCAAAATTCAAAACACAATGATGGCAAAATTTCATTTAAACGGAAAATCAGTTTTTATAAGTACCACTTAGTGGTTTCACTATTCATCAAAAATTGAAGTTTTTCATAAAATTACCAAAAATTCACCCTAAGATATATTTGATATTCTGAATTCTAAAATGAAGTATATTTTAAAAAATTCAAAACATATAAGTCACATTAATTAATTTAATAATTAATTCTCGCTGTCAGAGCAAATAGCGTGTTTTTATAAAACAATAAGTATCAAAAGATGGACACTAGTTTAAGTCTGATTTCAAAGTGAAATTAATTCCAACGACCACTATTGGATTTAATGGTAAAAATATATTCTAATTTCACTTTAAAACCAATTCAAAAGATATTCTAATCATATAAATAAATTAGATTAAAAATAGGTTTTGAATTAAAATACAACATTTCACACTATTCATTAAAAAATGAACTTTATCAAAAAGATACCAAAAATTTACACAAAGTAAATTTTGATCTCCCAATTCTTAAGAAGATTTTTATTTTTTCCTCAAGAATGTATAAGAGTGAAAAAAACTATATTTAATGACGGTTCTCCATCAAAAGGTGATAAGTGAACCTTTAGTGAAAACTAGGGAATATACGCCTAAAATTGAATTCTTTCTGTATTTTATGCCTTTATCTTTTATTGGATAAATGTAAAAATATTTAAAAACTTATATAATCATATTTTAGTTATTTCTATCCATTCCCGCCAATACAACGGTTACATGTTAACTACCATTTAAAATAATATAATTTTATTATTAGAGTGCAACGTAAGATTCCCAAGAAACTCATTGTTGCGTGTTGGGTATGCCATAGAGCATAGCATCCCCTTTAAAGACATATTAATATTTTATTCACAAATATGTATAAATATGAAAATTTCATATACATTATTTACCTGGGGTGTTACACACCACACTTATAAAAGTTCACCATTCCTATCATATCATCACACATTAAAACAACATTAATTTTTTGTATACATACAAATATCCAATCCCAAAATCCCTCCCAAAATCCTAGAATCTTATATTTATAATAAACACATCTTCGTTATGAGTTTGTGCCAACCTAAAGAGGAAAATCGAAGATGAGGTAATATTATTCTAAAATTATTTTTATTCTATTTATTTCTTCACCTCATTCAAATAATATTATACTATAATTATATAATAACCTTAGTATCATACATATTATAATATCTTGTTATGTTAACATTATTACCTTCAACTTCACCCAATTACATAATAATTTGAAATAAAATCATTATTCATGTGTGTGGCAGACTACCACCTAGAGAACATATGTTATCTGTTCTTCCAGTACCACCCTTCGAAGTCTATAATAATGAGGGATTTATAGTTTTTATATTATATTTATCATATTTATATTTTTTAATGCTTCATTAATTATTATATATATAAAAAAATTAATGCATTTTATTTTTTGTGCTGATGATATCATCGCACATGTGTATGAAAGACTACCACCTAATGAAACGTTGTGATTCATTCATGATTTAAATTGAATATATAAAGGAATTTTTAATAAAAATATTATATATATATATATGAAATAATAATGATAATTTAAAGATAATATGTATATATATATATATCATTTTTGTTTCATCTTTTAATACAAATATAATCTAGAAACAACGTTCACATGTATGTATGACCTACCATCTCAATGAATGGTGTATTTCACTTCCTATCACCACCGTTTTTGGATTAAAGATAATTAATATATAATTAATAGAGTTTATATTTACATCATGTTTTACATTCAAGATATGATTAAATAAATATATCAGTTAGAGGAACTAAAAAATCACAAGTCAAAACATAATAAAAAAGAAAGGAAATTAACACCCGAAATGATGAAATAATAAAAACAATTTAACTAATGGGTTATGATATGGTATAAAAGATCATATACAAAATAAAAAATTATATATGATTCTTTAATAAGATAATAAAATTCTTAAATCCATTATATATGAGGTTACACCTTTTTTGACTAAGGGAATTCCTAAGATACGAGCATTCATATCAATTTACATTCAAATCAAATTTATTTTTTATTATACACCATTTCAGTTTTATGTGGTTTTTATTCATCCCATTTGAAATTTAATACCATTAAGTCTTCAAAATTAATCTGTTTTTATGTTATAATTTTAATAATTTGATACATGGAGATTTGAATTGAGAATTACCAAATGGTTACAATTATTGTGCAATCTCACATTCTTATGTTATTATTACCTATCACCTAAACCAATACCATTATTTTAATAATTTATTTATCGAAAGTATATTCATATTAAATATAAATATTTTTTTAATGTATATTAAATTTTTATAAACTTTATTAAATTTTTATAAGTTGTGTTTTCAATGAAGTTAATTTAGTTAATTGGGGAAATATAGATAATCTGAATCCATTACTCAATAGAGATATTTACTAAGGAAAATTTTTTATGAGTTAAATTAATTATTAAATATATATGGAACTACATGGGCTGGTTATAAAATGGTTTAGTACCATTTATTGAAATCCAAATGATTAATCGTTATTCTCGCGAGATGAAATTAGTTTAAAAAATCCTATGTGTTTGTAACCTACATGTTTTAAACTGTCTTGTGAAATGACTTGACTGTAGAGATATGGTTGGAAAAAGCATACTAGACTGTACCCAATATGGTCTAAAATATCTTGTGAAAGTTACTAATATTAAAGGTATCTTGTACCTGAAGAACATGACGTCTGATAATTAATTAATTCCTTCATATAGATTCAGTTGTTAGTATACAAGAGATTTTTACTATGACAAAACCTATGGATGAATTCATTGTGATAGTTTTTTATTACATGGAATGTGTTTTAGATTTTATTACCTTTACCTATTCAATGTTAATTACACAATTATTTAAATAGATGTTTGTTTTAGTTATTTGACATTCTATATTGATTATTCATTGTTGATCCGTGATATACTCTGTTGTATTTAATCCTTGCCGAGAATTTGATCCTGCCTTTATTTTTTTCCCATTCTACCTTAATAAATTAAGTTTAATATGATTGATAAGTAGGGATATTACAGATATAATAATGTTATTCTAAAAAATTATTATTTAATTTTTATATTGAATTGTAAAATAATAATTAGGCATGTATCCATTTTAACAAAACTACTAAACAATTTTTTTCATTGGGATGTTAATTCTTTGTATGTTATTATTGGGTAATGGTATTTGTAACTAGCTATGAGATGCAATTGTTTATGTAACTAAATATAAAATTTGGTTATTAATATTTGGTAAATATGTTATATTCATTTTAATCATGAGTAGTAGTCATGGTAATGATATGTCAACACTATAAGTGTAAAACTATAAATATGGATAAAATATATGGGGTAAGGCTCTATCTCTATCTAAATCACTTATTTATCCTATAATATTAGTGATTTACGATAAATATATTAATAAATAATTATATTATTTATTTTAAATAATCATTTTTAATTTTAGAAAACATTTTTTAATTTAATGAACACATAATAAGTTTTTTTAAATTAGTAACTATTTTTGGATATTTTCATTTAATAAAATGATTTTAAGGTGGAAATAAATTAAGGTTTGACAAAAAATTAAAAACTAACCCTTTATTATTATTTAACAAATGAATCAAGGAAATATACTTGATTTTTTCTTTTATAGTGAGATACTTTTTACATTAAAATAGGTATTTTTTAAAACCTTTTTTCATGAATTTTTTGTACATATATTAAAGTAAATTTATTCCTCAAATAAATTTTTAATCTTATAAAATGGATTAAAAATTTAAAATTATATTGTAAGAAAAGAGAATGCAACTTTTATTTTTCCTCTTATTGTTATGTAATCACTGTAATAATTTTAATATATCATGAATATTGATAAATTTTTATTAAAGTGTGTTTAAAAAGTATATAAGGATTAATTTAAATCAATAATACTTCTAAATGTGAATGGTTGAGTATCAATAAACCATATAAAATACAATATTTTAATATGGGATTCCTTGGATTAACATGACCGTTTGTAAGACATTATTCTTTTAGAACATGGAATAATTATAATATTTCAACTCCTCTCACATAAACAATGACATCACTTCTCCTATTTTTTTCAAAACTATTGACATTATTAACTGAAGTAATGCCTTCAAAAAATATATTCATAGACTCAAATCCCTTATCTCAAGGTTAATGTTTTTCTCCTTTGACAATCCAGTGAAGGATTACTGTTTAATCCAATAGAGGTCTCTCAAAGAATAGGTAATAAACTAACCCAAATCTATAAAATATTATTTCATATTACAATTCATCTAAATAAACCATATATATTTTTGAAAATGATTAATGTATCATAATTATAATATTATTTTAATTTAATTGTGGTAAATCCAATTTTTATATTCATCCCATCCATTGGTAAATGATAATGGTGCTCATGTGTATGCGTGGAATAAAACCTCCAAGGAGCAATATTATTATTATTTTTATTTACATGGATGGTAATATATATTTATTTATAGAATATATTGATATTTATCATAAAATTATAATTCTACAATGGTCAATTAGTATTTACCAGTCATTCGTTCTATCCATAAAAAAACAAACATCACAAGTTCGTATATGTTGACTACTACCTCTATGATGTGGTGTAAGTAATTTTCCATAATCACGTTATATGAATTGTTGTAAAATTGTATATAACAAATATATTTGATACCCATATAAATATTAATATTTTTATATCATGAAATGACAGTAATGATTCATTCCCTATAATTTCAAAACCAAATATGCATAAAAAATATATATTTATCACCTGAGACAATGATTTAAAAAAGGAATTTTAAATGAATGGGTGATAAGATGTTATATATAAAACATATATAGTGTTATTTTAATGAATATTTTCCATTAATCAAAACATAAAAAATCTATTTTTCATAATCATTGTTTTAGAATATGTATGATTAAATACGAGAATGCGGTAAGGGTTTATCATATCAAGTTTCTTTATTTCAGACATATGTTAGGTTATAAACAAATATTATTTGATGAGGGGTACATACAAACAATTACATCAATATATGTAAGGTTTTAATTATGTTTATTTTATTTAATGGGTTAGTATTCAATATTTAATAAAGAAGAAATCAGTTTATATCAAAATCTAAATTCATTTAGATTTTTATACTTAAAAATATCAAACAAGGTAAATTTTATGATTTATAAATATTAAACCTTTTTATTTTATTCTCTTCTTAATATCTAAAATTTTATTGTTTTGGTAGAAATTTCTACTTTTTTTACTCCACATGGTCAAGAAAATGTTTTAAAAACCAACCTTATTTATCTATTTGGCCTTGAAACTTTTTTTATTTAATATCTAATTTTTATAAAAAAATATTAATATAAATAAATGATTTACTAAATTAATTTTCATAAATTTTATATTTTCTATAAAAATTATTAAAATAATATTTTTGTCATTTTCTAAACGAGTAACATTTTAATGAAGGTGTGAACAGAACCTGACATTAAGTAATTACATCATTAAAAGAAATTCACAACTTCATGAATAACAAATAGATTTAGTAATAATTTATATATTGCAACTGTTCATGTTAACAAAAATAAGTTTCTTCCTATTCTAAATCTTTTTATATTTTAAATAAGTTGTTTGATAATGAAAAGTGTTTCCTCCATAAGAAATATATTCAGTTATCATTTAAAATATTTTTCATCTAAGATATCATCGTATAATGATATTTATGATTCAATAGGGACATGATATTATTTTTTCAAAAATATTCCTTATTTTTTATTTTTTGTGACAATGATAATAAAATTTAACGTATCATATTTCATTTTAAATGATTTTATATATTGTTAAATGATTAATTTTTTATGTTATTGTGGAATAAATATGAATGTATTATTATTATTTGATGGGTGTGTTGATTATATCTCTCATGTGTATTGTGAAAATATAGATATCATATGAGATAACTATGTTATACTTTTAATTGATTTCATTTTTTAAAAAATATTTATTGACCATGTTTAAGGTTCATGATTTCATATGGGGAACTGATATCATTCCCTTATCATAATAGGGGACCCTTTTATTATTTATACATGTGTACATTATAAAAAAATTAGATGACTTGATTTTATGTCCTTAACTTAATCAGTGATCCAATAAATATTTAAGAATGTCACAATTTTATGTCTCTCATTCTTATTATTGTTCCGCTTTCCAATGTATATGTTATGATTTCATATCCCATGATTTATTAATGCTGATGTAAGATCCTATCCTTTTCAATATATGCCTTATGTATGTTTTTTGGTACACATAGTCCTTTTCATCTGTATCTCATATTTGTGGGGTATCTTTCGTTCCTTTGGGTGAACAGTAGATATTTTTTGATGTGTTTTTTCTAGTTCATTGTTGGCACATGGTTTTCCAAAACCGTGCTCCCTACCATATAAAACTATGAAATCATGGACATAATGGGATTTCATAGTTTCCATATAGTTTTTCAAACCCTATACCCTTTGAAATGTAACTCTGAATCCCCCTCTAAGTTTTTTTATCTGTTTGGAGTATGGAAAACCAAGTGTCATCCACTCCATATCTTATATTTCATCATCCTCTATGGTGTTTAGAATCAGGGACCACCATTGGTCAACATCACCCTTGAGACAATATACTACCAGCACCACCTTCTCATTTTCATTGCTTTTTAATGCCGTGAATATCTTTTCAAGTGACTTGATCCACTGCTCAACTACCACTGGATTAGTAGTCCCACAGAAAGATGGGGGCTTTTTCCGCATGAAACGATCCAACATAGGTGTGGAATTGTTATTCGTTACAACTTGAGTATGTTGTCCCAATATAGTCATGATCTGATCTGCTCCAACATTGACTATATTAACTTGCTTATTAGGGAGATCCATACCTTTCCCAAGAGTATTGATTCCCCTTCTTCCATTAGATTACATTTCTAAATAATGGGATACACTAAATTAGTTTAGGAATTTCAAATAGAAAATCACTTAACATAGATTGAAATTCTATTCATAGCTAATCTTATAAATATGGTTACTCTAAGGAAAAATTTACATTAACTCCTTCATAATGGCTTGTAAATAAAACATTAATTATCCTAAGCATATTCCCTAGGTGTGTCGTAACCAAGAGTGCAGCAAGGCCCGTTGTTATGTACCAATTCCCATTCGAGTCTAGCTCAAAGCGGTGTTTTCAGGTTTTACCCCTAGGCACCTCTGTGCAAGACCCGCCTCTACCTGCTCGTATCCATATAGGGACTTATTGATTAAAATGTCCACATAATCCATTACTTACCAATATGCTGGAATATTATTGTACATTTATCCTCAAATACTACCTTAGGTATTTGTTCCCTACTATAAATTTCCTACTCTAGTTTCCAAGTTTCCTACTAAACTTCCTCTGATACCAACTGTAATACACCGACCCCACTAGGCTGGAGCCGGTGCATTACTTCTGATATTGGCATGGTTATAAGGAATGAAAATCTCGATGGAATGATAAGTTTAGTAGTCATGAAGAAACTAGATACATTGATTTAACATAAATAACATTGGATAAGTTTCCAAGATACAATCCATAATGAAAAACAAGAACTGCATCCACTAGCACTCAATAAATGACTTCCACTTCATAACCTGTTAAAGGTAAACAATGAAAGGGGTGAGCTCAAATGCTCAGTAAGGGATACAAATAGCGGAATAATGAGTACAATAATAAGTGAATCCTAATCAATCTGACATAATCAAAATGGCATAGTGAATAAATGAACAACTAATGCCATCAATAAACTGAGAATGAAACTGCATCCATAGATTTTGTCATAGTGAAAAACTCATGGATAATAATAATAACTGACAATTAATAAAGAGAATGATTATTAATTAGACGTCATCTATCTGTCACATGAACCATAATACCGTAAAAATAGTTTAGCTCTATGGGTAGAAACCCGTCTGATTTTTGGAAACAAACTCAAAGGGTCTGTCGCCAAACTGTTTTGACTCATGGGACCGACCAATGCATCGAGGGGCTATAGTGGGCCCCACACACCTCTACATCCAAGGATTTATTTATTCAATGATTCAATAAAAGATCAATATTCCTTTTCAAAATCTGTATAGAGTATAGAATACGGATTCATCAATAACATCCCAAATATACACCATATGTGAAATGGTATACAGTTTAGACAATAAACATATCAATGACATGAGATTATGGATATTTAATATAAATAAAATTTTAAATTGAAAGTGACCTCAAATGGGAAGTAGGTACACCACATAAGGATTATTATGAGCATAATATAAAGTTGTCACAAAAAAGGGGATATTCCTGAACAAAAGTGAGAGAGAGGATCCCTTAGCATATGCTTGAAGGTTTTCTTCTCTTATTTTTAAAGACCTGAATAAACAAATTAGGATTATTAATTCATAAATCCAGAACCTATTTAATATGTAATTGATATGGGATTACCATATGTACTTCATTAGTGGCCTCATTGATGGGTCTAATAGATTAAATCTTATTATTTTGGAAGCATTTTCTTACTTGGTTTCATGATTTGTTTACTTGAATTCATGAATGGAAGTTGGTTTGAAATATGGTTAAACATATCGAATTATTAATATACATTACCAGTGAAATTAAAGATATATAAATGATCTTATAATGGTTCTGGTTATATACCATGAGGGTGACTCATTTGATGAGTTAAAAATAAACGCTTGAATTTGTCTTGGCAGTTTTTTTTCTCAAAAAACTTGTTTTGTATTATTATTACATATTATGAACATATAAAGATTCCATAATGTTAATAATGATAAAAAAATATATTATGACCTGGTTCAATCATATATTTGGTTTCATGACCAGACTTGAAAGAATTAATGGAAATTGAAATTACATCGTCCATGATGTCGGTAATTCAACACATCTCTGACAATGTTTTTATTCCTTAAATAAGTGAGAGAGGGGAAAAACAAAGAGGTATAATTTTCCATAAACATTATAAAATGCAGAAAATAAAAGATTCTGGAGCATATATGCCTCTTGGTTAAGATTAGGGGAGGAAAGAAGAAGAAAATAATGGAATCTTAACATGAATAAAAACATGATAAATTTCTCACGAAATTTTGGTAGCCTGACGACGTCTCATAAAATTTCATACAAATAGTTTGATGAGAGGAATGGAATATCTCATCATTAATAGATAATACGGAAAGTAAGGGGGAATATTTAATGAAATATCCCAACACAAGCCAAAGGTAAAGGAAGAGAATAACATAAAATGAAAGAAAAGAATGAAAATAAAAGAGTTTGTTTACCTCTCGATCTCTTCTCCTTGAGATCCTTCTTAAGGGCTTTGGTTTTGGTCTTTTGGTGAGACCAAAGCTTTCTGGATGTGGGGGAGGAGGTTTTTAAGGTATTTGGATAGAATTTGGAGAAGGAAAAAGGATTGAGAGTAGTGAATGGATGGGTGGTCAGAGGGGGGTTTTATAGTGGAGGAGAGAGGGGATTTCTTAATATAAAACTCATTCATTTATTATTTCACCACAAGACAAGGAATAGTGAGTATTCCATGACCAATAATAGTAAATGGGTCATGTGAAATCGAACTAAGTGGTATTACATAATCAGAGAATCATCAATGACTCAATTAATCTATTATTTAGCATTTATTGTAAATTATCAGATTCTACAATTCATCAAAAATTCATGTAACTCAGAAAAATATCAAAAATTCACCCTAACAATTTTTCAACATGTAGAATCCAAAAATGAAGTATATTTTTCAAAATTAATTTTCTAAATATGATTATTTTAATATTTAATTAAAATAATAATTTATTATCAAAACCAATATTAAAACATTCATTAACTCATTCTAAAATATAGGTATATCATGATTACAACTTGAATATTCTTTTTATACCACAATAGGGTAGGTTACTATTAGGTTATATTCATATTGATAAGTGTAAGTTAATATTCATTAGGGTAGGTTACTATTCACCAAAAATTATTATTTTTATTAAACTCCAAAAAACATCTTGAACACAATCGTTTATGCTAGATTATTAAAATTCAAATCACAGAGCTGGTAAATTTAAGTTTAATGGATAAGTTATGGATATCTATTATAAGTAACCATGTTTTGTTCCATAAGGATCAGTGGTTCATGAAATATATGCTACCTAATGAATATAGTGTATTTAAGAGAAACATACCATAAATGTATGGGGTGCTACACCCAAGGGCAGAGACTCCCTTGTGGCTACCATTTCACTCCTTCATGGGATTATATAACACATGTCCGAGGATAAAATACCTGTACCTAGGCTATGAATTTTTTATTGATGAGCTTTGTTACGGTTGGATTCAATTTAACATCGTCTAATTCACTTTTTATGGGATGTGATTATTGTTTTTTAGATTTTAGGATATTTTACTCATGTCCCACTATGGAAAGAGAGTTAAGTATTCATGAATCATTTTAGGAACTAAATAATTATTGTTACATCACTGCTGGAAATTTAGGCTATATCAAGGGTTTGAAACCGTGGCTATATGTCCAAAAATTGTGTCTATAAGTTATATCCATGGTTTGATGAACTACAGATGGTATTGGATTAGATATAGGCCAATTCTTATAGCCACAGTTTAAATCCATGGATAAAGCTTTATAGACAATGTTCAAATCATGGATAAAGCCCTATAGCTATGGTTTTAAACCATGGATAAATCCTTATATCCACGTTTTAAAATCATCGTAGAAGGTAAAATGCAAACATGCCTTTTATCCACGGTTAGAAATAGTGGCTATAGATTAAAGTCCAATAAAAATACACAGTAGGCATGCCTTCCACACCCTTCCCTCCTGCTAGTCCCCCTACCTACCACCCACCTGCTAGTCCCCCAGCCACCCCCACCCTACATGTCTCCCCCTTATTTTCCATCTGGCTCTTCCCCCTGGTAGTCATTCTACCTGTTTTCCCCTAGTTTGCCACCCCTTGCCAGTCCACCCTGTCTATCACCCCCTGGACACATCCCCACCCACTCCCCTGCATAGACACCCCCACCCAGCATAGACAACCCCTGGAAATATAGACAATCCTAGACATCCCCATCCCACGGATAGACCCCCTCCCCTGGATAGACCCCCTGGAAAGACACCCCCCTAGACAGACAATACTGGACACACCCACTCCCCTACATAGACCCCCCCCCCCAGACAAACACCCCCCACCCTAGACAAACAGCCCCCCTAGACATATAATATTGGACACCCCCTCCCCTGGATAGACCCCCCCGGAAAGACACCCCTCGTGGACTGACAACACGGAACACCCCCCCCCCCCTCCCATGGATAGACCCCCCAGACAGACACCCAAGGACATAGCCCATACGGACACCCCCTCCCCTGGAAAGAACACCCCCTCCTTGGATAGAACACCCCCTCCCTGGAGAGATACCCCTGGACACCCACACCCAGGACAGAAACCCTTGGACACCCCCCCCCCGGATAGGCACACCCTCCCCCAGACTAACACCCCCTCACCTGGATAGACACCCCTCCCCTAGACTGAACACTCCCCATCCCATGATAGACACCCCCTAGACACCCCCCTCCACTGAAAAGACACCCCCTAGAGACTCCCCCTCATTACTAGACAGCCCCCACTCCCCTGGACAGACACCCCCCATGAACCCCCCCCCCCCCCCCACACCCCACCCCCCCTAACCCCCCTGTACACTTACCTTCCACCTCCCTCCTAGGCACCCCTCCCCTGTACATTCACCCCCTCGAATAGTAATATAGTTGTCCATGAAATTTGAAATCAAATAAAAAATGAAAACAGAATACATTGCAAATCCCCCCCCACCTCCAAGACACTCCCCCCCCCTCTTGGACACCCCTCCCTTTCCCCTGCCACCCGCCTACCCTGGAAAAACACCCCCTGGTGACACCCCCTCCCTCCTGGACACCCCTCCCCTGGACAAACACCCCATTGGACCCCCCCCCCCCCTGAACACTCCCCCTCCCCCTCCCTCCAGGACACCCCCACCTCTGGACAAACACCCCCCAGGAATGCTAATATAGTTGGCCATGAAATTTTAAATAAAAAAAACTAAAATAGAACACATTACAATGAACCCACCCCCTCCTAGACACCCCTCCCTCTGCAAATCCCTACCCCCCCCACCCCTAGAAAGACATCCCCATAAGATGCTAATACAGTTGGCCATGCAATTTGAAATCAAATAAAAAAAGTAAAATATAACACATTGCAGCCCCCCTATGTTACTCATTATATCATTTTTTAAACATACAAAATTGTAATTGGGTTCACCAATCCCTGAAGTTGATGCCCAACTATACTCATCCTCTATATGTTGAAGGATATGAATTCATATCAGTTTCATCAATTGTTTATGTATGTTAACTTCAAGACCGTTGTGTTAGACTACACTAGTATGGTCATGATCCTTGTCTTACATGCCTAATTTTTTAAGGCAATCGGAATTTCACCACTACAGTGATGATGGTGGAACCTTTAATTGAAATGGGAGTATGGATGTTTAAAACATATCTTAATTTTTTTCATTTCCCAGCCCATATTTCTATTTCAGAATCGTCAGGAGGCGCTATGATAGAAATAATAAATGAAAGAGGAATGCAAAAAGAAAATAGACATGGGACACACAAATTTACGTGGTCCAGTCAGTCATCTCCACTACATTGGTCAGAGATGCTACATTGCCGAATAGTTGAGGGCCACAAGAATTTGGCCCAATTGGATCAGGAAACACCAATACAACAATTTATCTTAGATAATTAACAAATTCCCTATGAATCTTGTTCTTGATTCCATCTGTATGTGGACATCAGTTAATAATGTCACATTATTCCTTATCAAGGTGAAAACCTAATTATCAAATTTGACTAGAATTTCAATTACATTGTATATTTAGACAATCCCATAAATATCATTCTCATTTCTGGAAGTGTGGGAATGTTTTACTTGACACATATAAGTAAATGATGGACCATCAGTTGTGATCTGGGTAGGAAGTCTGTTATATCTTCTTTTGTCAATCCATATAGACATCTTAGGAATACACAGTCAGTGGACTACTTTGGAAGCTGTTTGTGAGTACCCGATCAATGAGAGAGACAACCATGAGACCATTGTTTACTGTTGGACAACACCAGCATAGCTGCGATGCGATCGTAGCTGGAAAAATTGAGAGCTGGAGGACAGTGCATGAATTATATATGACAATACCTACAATGTTATTTTCTTTTCCAATACCCATGAACATAAAAAATGTCATCATCCCATTTCCTAAAAAACCATCCCCCCTGAACAGTAACCCCCCCCAATCCCTTGAACCCCATGCACACCCCTTTCCCCCTACTAGATCCCCTTGGACATTATCCCACCCTACTGGACCCCCTAGACATCTGGCCCCCCCTACTGGACCCCCTGGATAGTAGCAGCCCCATGCTGGACACCCCTAGACAAAAGCCTCCCCCTGGACAGAAGCCCCCCCTGCTGGACCCCCTAGACAACAGCCCTCCTGCTGGACCCCCCATTCACCACCCCTTCTGGTAGAAATTGTGATTATTTAGTCTCAAAATTTATCACAAGACACATGGAATACTATCACTATGAACTACTGTAGGGTGTCATCCTTGAGCAGGAACAAATCATGGCATTAACACGGCATGATCGTGGCATGATTGCGGCATAACTGCGGCATGTTGGCCCGGTCCAGCGACATCCACAGGGTAGCATCTTCTGTCCAGGAGCGAAGGGAGTGGGAGGAGGTTGGGAAACATTCTGCTCATCACCCCACCGGAAGAAATTGTGATTAGTCAGTCTCAACATTGATCAAAAGACTCATGGAATTCTATCACTGTGAAATGCAATGGGGTGTTGTCCTGGAGAAGGGACAAATCATGATGTGACCACAGTGTGACCGCAACGTGACCATGGAGTGATTACGGCATGTTGGCTCAGTCCAATGACATCTACGGGGAAACATCTTCCATCCAGGAGTGAAGGGAGTGAGAGGAGGTGGGGCAACATTTCGGTGGTCACCCCACCGACAGGAAATGTTATTAGTCAGTCTCAACATTTATTAAAAGACTCATGGAATACTATCACTATGAACTGCTGTGGGGAGGCATCCTAGTGCAGGGACAAATCACGGCATTACTAAGACGTGACAGTGGCGTGACCATGGCGTGACCGCAGTGTGACCGCAGCTCGACCGCAGCATGAACACGGTGTGTTGGCCCGGTCCAGCGACATCCACAGGGCATCATCTTCTATCCATGACCAAAATGAGTGGGAGGATGTGGGGCAACATTCCGACCATTGCCCCCCCAGCAGATGATAGAACAGATCAACTATTTAATATGATATAACAAGTGATCGCCAGAGAAATTTTTGTCAAGCAGCACAATGACGCAACATCTAAAGGGAAACAAAATGATGGAAAAGAATCATACACCCTACACAAACCATTTAAAAATTTATTCACTATGCCTAAACATGGAAATTTTGTTTATAATATTCATAGAGTGAAAAGGAAAGTGTCATGGTCAAGGAATATGCCTACTCGAGAAATGTCATTTGAGTTAGATGAGTATGATATGAAAATTTATATTATTCAAAGAAAACAAAAACTAACTAGCCACAAAAAAAACACCAAAGAGAGGCATATGAAATACTCAAACCAAATCTAAACATGATACAAATAATTATCACTACTCTTTGGTTTAGATGACATCTCACCTCCGTTGGAGGGGTTTTATTATAAAATCATGGCATTACTTTATCACACAATTCATATAATTATATTTAACATTTATTCTAAAACTCATTCAGATAAAATAAAATGAAATAATTTAAGGAACTAGATCAACATAACTATCACTGTGAGTTTTCGCAGACAATGCACCTCCATTGGATGAGTTTTATTATAAAAACAAGACTTTATTTATCAAATGAAACAATTGTATTAAAAAACACTTATTCAGGATATGAAATTCAATATAATTATGATGAATTAATAAATAAGCTAAATTCAATTTAATGAATTCTTCAATTAAAGAGGATAGAAGAGGGATCTTACCTCAAGGTTGAACCAAACCATCCACTTCGTCTCTTAGAGCTTTCTAACAAAACGTTTCACCCCCCCCACTGGGTATACACACATTCACACTCATGCAAGAGTTCCAATAAGTGGTAGCAGGAATGAATTTTTCTAAACAATAAAAATCCAAATTATGTACTCCCCTATAATGATATGATTCAGTTTTTTTCTTTTTAATTATCCAACCACCCTATTATATTTTTCACTCAAGATGTATATTATCATTAAAGTACCTAAAAATAAACAAAATCAACATCAGATTTCTATGACTATATTCCTCATTGGATAACATTAAATAACCATAAATGATATAGTAAATTATTGAGTTTCGAAGGACATATTCAAGAAGACACCCCCTCCTTCCTGGACAAACCCCCACCCACCCTCCCCCTCCCGGGACAGACCCCCCCCCCCTACACACACCCCCAGACAGACCCTGCCACTTTAGACATACCCCCCTTCCTAACAAACCCCCCGCCTTCCCCCTATGGACAACCCCCCATCTCTTCTGGACACCCACACTGGACAACCCCCCATCTCCTTGGACAACCCCATCCACCGTGGATAGTCCCCCCACTTTTTTGGGATAGACCCCCCCGCTTGGACACCCCCCTATTTATCCTGGATAGAACCCTCTCCCTAAAAGACCCCCCCTAGACAGCCCCCCATCCCTCTTGGACACCCCTCGGGACAGACAAAGGCATCATTCAAATTGATCAAATTTCTAGTGTCTTTTACAATTTAATTATAATCCTCCATATTGTTATAAGAATTATTGAATCTAAAAGAAAGAATATGTTTGTTGTCTCTAGTCTTGCGGCTCACCACAATTGGATGACGATCAGAATTAATCCTAGGTAATGTTATACTAGTGATGGTATTCCAGTTATTGAGAGATTTGAAGTATGTGGAAGCTCTGTAAAGTTTACTTGCTAAAATTATATTGTGTTTCCTTCTATACCAGGTATATTTAGCCCCAACCAGATTAATCTCAATAAGCTTATATCATCAATACAGTGATTGAAATAATTAATGGAAGTGTTTGAGAGCAAGGGCCCTATATTTTCATTTTTTCCATGGATAACATTGAAATCACCAATAATGACCCAGGGCACTTGAATAGTGTTGTTAAGGGAGGATATATTGTTCCACAAGGTTCTAATGACTTGATATTCATTGCAAGCATACACAAAAGTAAAACAGAAAGTATTATCATGAGTGTTTATTTCACATGTCAATGACTAAGAATCACCATTAACAATATGAATTTTATCTATAGAGATATGTGAAAGGACCCACAAAGAATCACATTTTTTATTATTGGAAGTTTCTCCTATAAAAGTATAACTATATTTTTCAAGACTATTAAATCTAGAAGTAAAAGTGAATTTAGGTTATGAGATAGAAAAAATAATTGGTTTATGAGTAAAACAAGAATTTTTTAACATTTTGATGGTATCGGGTTTAGCAATACCCTAACAGTTCCAATATAAAATATTAATTTATACATACGTTTGGGGTTGAGACCCTTTTTTTACCTCCAGAATTCTCTCCAAAATTGGATTTTCATAATTTCATGATAGAATTCTCTTTAAGGGTCGCTGCATTTTTTCCCTACAATGTACCTGAACAGTTAGGAGAGTTCTGATTATTTTTATTACTTTTTGACACCTCTTCTTGGTGCATTTGTTTGTTCTCAGTTTCTTTCTGTACCACTATCCATTTTGTTTCTTGTTTTATGTGATCAGATTCCCAGATTGGTCACCTAGTTTTTTAGTGGTGAATTCATCCATAGTAGGGGTTGATGGTTGTATGTGTCTGTTTTAGTTCCATACCTTCATCATCATCTTTCATGGGTTGTGTTTTGATAATATCAGTCATATTCATATTTCAAACTAGATTCTAATGTAATACATATTCTAGCATCTCATCACTATGTGAAGGATTGGAGAGTTGATGTTGTGTTTCACTGTCAGTAGTCATAGTCTTGGTGTCATGTAGACCCCTCTGCAGACCTCCCACCTGCCCCCTGCTCTGCAGACCTCCACACTCCATCCTTGGCCCTCCCCCATCCCCCGGCCTTGCATTCCTCCCCCTGCCCCTGCCCTCCAGACCTCCCCACTCCACCCTACCCCCTCCCCTACCCCCTACCCTGCAGACCTCCCCTACCCCCTCCCCCTACCATGCAAGCATCCCCACATCCCCATGCCCCCCCTCCAACCTACCCCCAACCCCATGCCCCCCCTCCACCCATCCCCCTGCCCATACTCTGTAGACCTCCCCCCACCCACACCCCTTCCCCCCCAACCTTCCCCTGCCCCCTGCCCCCTGCCCCCTACCCTACAGACCTGCACCCGGCCCCCTACCCCCTCCCTCCCTACCCCTTCTGATTTTTTACCTCTATCACCTATTAAGATTAGTGGACCCAATTTGAATTGATAAAATTAAATGAAATATAACAGAAAATATTTTTATAATGATCAATACTAACACTTACCCATAGCTAAAACTATTTATGCATAGAGCAGTTATAGATTATCCATTATAATCTTATTATTAATTATAATGGTTTATGAATAAACAGGTTATACCCCCATTAGTTCATACTCCATTTTATCCTAATTATACCCCTAGTGATTCAACTCTTTTTCTTAATTTAGTTAGACCCAAAACATTTGAATGGTTTTGACCCCCAGTGTTGAGCCTCTTCAATAACTGTTCCCCTTATTCACAGGGTCATTCATCTTATCCTGATCAATTATATGATGATTTCATGATATTCCTCAACGGTATTTCTATATTTAATTTTCTAATGTACAACTTCAAATACATTCAATAGAAACAATCCTTTTATGTAGATTTTCATTAATAATTTTAATCAATTCTGTATGATGATTTGGGAAAGGGAAACCATGATTAGGAAAATATTATTTCTTCTCCTGATGTTTTAGCCTCACCTAATCAATAAATTTTCATGTGTGAAATATTCTGATACTACTCTCAGATTAGTCCCAAAATAGTACACAAAATTTATTAAAAATATATCACATGGTCTTTTCTAAAACCACATTAATGTAAGAAACAATGAACCTCCTTTCAATTTAATACATTAATATAAAAAATATAACAATATAATAACTTATAATGAATAAAATACTTTCATTTCCATGAAAAAAAACTCATTAATGCATATTAGTTTATGTATTTTATTTCATGTACTCTTCACGTAACTCACTGCTTAACAATAACGTCACTATTATTCTCCATCCTAAAAACTCAAGAATTTATACTGTTACATATAATCTGATCAATTTATTTTAACATTAATGTATCGAATAATATAATAAATGATATTTCTTCCTTCCCACTCTCACACAACTAAACTTGCACATATATACCTCACGTAATATATGTATATGTGGAAACTACTTCATGTCCCTCCTGAAATATAGTTTAGATCATAGACTGTATTGTGTAATCCAACCATTATAATTAAAACATTATTGTATAGAAAAAATCTATATAAATTCATAGAAACCATACACAAATATTGACTTTTCTTGTTTTCCCTATTTCACACTCAGCACTTCCAAATTATCTCTTAGATATTATTACCATTTTTATCCAAGAAACAACCATGATGGGGTATTAATGGAGAATACTCCACAAAATTATCCCCACCACATATGTGCACCACCTATGATATATATGAACCACTCCACTTAAAGATTTTCAATTATGAAAGACACCATTGTTGTAAAAAAATCTCACTGCCACCATTTTCTATTCAATGTTTTTATTAAGATAATACACCACTAAGGAAGAAATGTGTATTGATGTTTTACCGATGAAGCTTAAGGAAGAATAAAACTTCTTATCTTGAGCAGATATCTCAAATAAAACATAAAAAATAGATGGATTTATATATGAAACATTTTAAGTGGATGAAAACTATTCCACATATAAATTTTCCAAAATCAATAATACGCTCTGACTACTACTCCTTAGTAACACATAGGTGTGTCTTTCTGCATTCGAGCTGGCATTGGGGATGACACATTGATACACTTTCACACACTATGGGCTTTATATAGTCATTACTCTCTATGTTATACCACATACCCACTCCTCATACATGATAAAACAAAAGCACATCCATGCTAGAACTATGAATCCCACAATCCTTAAGTAATCCATGTGAGTGTTATGCACTCTCACTAGCAACAATTGGATGGGATATTAAACATTGTTTCTTTCCTAAGAACTGTTCTTCCTTGGTTGGCCTATGGATGAACCCATTTTCTAATAAAGGATCACTATTTTATTTTAAATCATATTCTAAATATTGAATACAATCTCAATCCATTTCTCACCAAAAAATACAAAACAACATAAATATAGTCATCTATAATATTAATATTACATTTTAAAATGTTGTAAACATTGTGCACTTATCCTAGTGTAATTAGATAATGACATTAAAATAATAAATAGTTTAAAAATAATCATAATTAAATTTCCCTAACTTTTCATTGAATAAAATTATTAATAGAAAATTTAAATTCAATAAATCAATTGGGTTCTTCAATCTCCCACTTTGGATTTATTGTCAATACCTATTTTATTTCAAAATTCATTGTTTCCATATAACCTTTATTGATAATAAAACCAATGATATAAATATGGGAATGAATTATCATCTGTACTATTAAAAATTTGAGATCTTCTTGTCCTCTTATAACAAATATAGTATTATTTATTCCAAATAGGGATGGAATAAAAACAATAACATAAATGAAGAGTCTTGATAAATGATGAAATATCTTAATATTTATTTATATTAATATCTAATAATCACAATGAAGTAAAAATATTATAATTTAACCGGGATATGATGTCCTCCTATTTTGTTATTTGAGTGGTCAAATCATATATATTGGCATGCATATGATAGATTATGTAATGAATCTATTCAAGAACATTTGAAGATTCCATTGTTAATTTGGCTCGGGGAGTCCCGTCATCAATAATATGAAATCCCCCATCATTTCTAACCAATTTTTGCAGGGTTACGGAAATTTTTCTCTTGATATCATACAATGGTTGGTAATGAAATCCACCTGCCCCCATATCATGAAAAAGCTGGCGTAGGTGTTCTTATTGGACAAATAACTCTTGTAAGGGATTCTCAGTAATCAGGTCATGGATTTTGTTCCATTTATGTCTTCATCATACATGGGTTTCTATAACTACTTGGGTTGGTATGACAAAAGTTGGAATGATTATCTAAGAAGATGATGAAGCAAGACAATAGGTTTTATGTTCTCTCCTCACAGTTGAAACATCTTCCATCACTGATATTAAGGGACCATCCCCCACAAAAAGTTTTCCACTAATGTTTTGTTCATCAATATGATGATAACACATTTTTGGTGGCTCCCCTAAGTTCATAGTAAACTCCATGGCTACTACATATAAGGGGTTCAATGAAGCACACGTCTTATCTACCTAATAGATCAGTCAATTAAATAAACCACACATATAATTTTCCACCCAAGCCTGGGCCTAGTCATAAGACATGAAGATAGGTGAATCGACTGGTGGAAGAATAATATCAACATTTTTGTCTTCACATTCCAATAAAAGACGAATTTTGTGGATAAGTCCAGGGTGTTGTTCGACTCTCCTAGAATCTTAAGGGAGAGGAGAAAATCATTGAATGCAAACAAACTAGAGAGAAAACAGATAGGGGGAATATGAATTGTATATATTTATCTCTTCTAAGGACCCATAAGATCCCCATCCTATAAATAAATATTGAATGACCTCTTATCCAGATATCCCCTTCCATTATCGAAAATTATTCTAGACAGTGCAGGATAGGGCATGATGTTGAAATGATAATGTTGTATCAACATTCCGATAACCTCATAAGGACTTAGTGGCATCACCCCAACCCTTTAAACATTTAACATCCAATAATATATCATATCATCAAGTATTACTTCAGTGTTATGATATTTATAATACCGAAAATGCTCTCCTATCTATCCAAATAAGAATAGGAAGTGTCCTCCAATCTAGTGAGGGATGATTCCTTACCTAATATGAATATGGAGTTGATAAAGGTGTCCAAGAGTCATCATTACTATATTATGAAGTCACCCAAATCCCAATCGGACTACAATCACCAATATGATTACTTGAATTACCAATAATGTGTCCCCATGTAGTAAAATCCATCTATTCAAAAACATTGTTATAAACCACTCCAGTGGCAGGGTTGGGGATAAATCTTGTCTCAGTCATTATCCCAATGTGGTATACTCCCTAATTCATGGATGTCCCAATAAAATCATGTTCTATCGTGAAACTATTAGGAAGAGCATCGATGAAGGTGTACAGTAGTTGGTCGAGACCTGTTTTGGTAGAGAAATATATTAATCCAATCCTTCAAAAAAACAAGTGATTGTAGGTTCAGATCCTTATTTATCGTATCCTTAAAAACGGTGAGAACATCCCTTTCCAATATCAAATCTCATGAGGTGTCATCCCAAACACCTTTAACTGGAATATTTTCTTCATGCATCTCCCAAAGAGTAGGTATTCCACCCAATCAATAAAAATCCCAAACATCAGTCCCTACTTTTCCATGGGATAAAATAAATGAATTAGTTCTAAGAAACCAATGGATAGTTAGCTCTTTGTGTTTTGATTGATGATACATGATGAAATCAGAAGTCCATACTTATTCATAAATATAGATTACAAGTAACTGGTTATAGAATTATGATCATCTCTTCCCAACCTAAAAAGGCCATGCACATTCATCAGAGAAGTTACCTCTAGGTCATAAGTCCCAAATAGAGATCCAACCACTTGTAAAAGAATTCAAGGAGGAGATGAGTGTGCTCAAATAAATTTGATCAATTGGTTAGTGGAAATCATTTTATCCTTCTAGATCTTGAGGGGAGTTAACCAACATGTAGGATAACCCATGGAGTAGTGGTACAAAACAATTGAGTGTCTTTATAAATTATTGTTTGAATAAAATCAAGGGGATATTACAGTCATTAAGATGAAGGATTATAACCATGTAAAGAAGTGTAAACATCATCTAGTATATTTAATCCATTTAAATAAATTCATTGTAATAGGGGATATCTCTTAAGTTCATGAGGTATAATCTCTTTAAAACTCTTATTGGCAGAAAAAACATCATAATGAGGGTTGAAATTTTAATCCCAGTAATCATATTACATTGTATGGTTACATTGGAAGATTTCTATGTACTGGAATGCATCTATATGAACATAAGAAACACATATATTTTATTATCAATAATTCTTATATCACCATCACTATGTATGGTTCCCTTATATGTTCACCATCATCACATCAATATGCCTTCAATTTCTACTCATACTCTACCCATGTCTTCTATAAATACAAGAGGAAGGGAGATCTAAATAAACATCACATGAAATTCAAATCAATGAATAACCTTAAAATCAGAACATTGATGAAATTATATGGTATAAAATACTTGTTTGGATTGGAAGCTAGGAGGTGGGTTCTATGGTGGTAGGTTTTCAGAGAGAAGGGTGTTGCGGGGAGAGAGATAACCGGGGAGGAGGGTTTCATTGTGAGAGAGGTCATCGGGAGGAGGGCTCCACGATGAGATATTTCGTCAGAGAGGAGGGTACCGTGGTGAGGAGAGGACTGGGAGGAGTGGTCGTGAAGGAGAAGTCGTCATGGAGGAGGGCGCCGCAGTGAGGAGAAATCCTTGGGGAGGTGAAGTCATCAAGGGAGCATGGAATCGCGTTCAGGTGAGGTCAGGGAGGTGGGTGACATGGTCTGGTGAGGTTGGGGAGAAGAACTCATCGGGAGGAGAAGAAGCAGGGAGGAGAAGAATTCGGAAGAAGCACGAGAGTAGTGATTCGGGGGACCCAATACCAAATAAGAAAACATGCCGTATAGCCACTGTTATTAAATTAAACCATGGAAATTAGGAAGATATAGCCCCGGACTAATAAAACTGTGGCTATAGGTCGATGGCTAGAGCTTTAATTTCAATTAGTCCATGCATCATTTTAGGCATTCATGTGAAAAGGAGTTTTATGTAAGTTGTTGAAATTGAAATGTGTTTCCATGCTTGTAAAATGATGAAATAGTGGGTGACCTAGACCCAACAATTCAATGCTTTCGATTACCATATCATGTATACAGTATTCCATGCATGATGTTATCTTACCATTATAGTGTATACTTTTCTACAGTACTATTGAAATGGTAATTTCCAAAGATTAATTGTCATATAGAATGCTTATAGCAGTTCCCATGCTATAATGATAACCTCAAGATATTATGACACTAATCTTAAATATATGTTCTATGGTCTAGATACATCTTACCAATTAGACACAACAGATGTCTGCCCATTAGGTGCTAGGGCCTCATAAGCATTGAGACTGCTTCTCGTGATGTTTGCACTTGGTCTTCTCTAGTACTTTGACCACAAGGACTGACCCGCCAATAGTAAAACCACATGTTTCAGGTGTCATTGTATTTTACTATCTACGATCATTTGTAATGTTATCCTAACATGATATCATTTCCAATGAATTCCATTTGATTATGTACTTTGATTCAATATGAAAACCATGATGATGAAGTCGTGGTGAGGCAGTTTGTGTTCGGAGTGTCATAGGTAGAATGACATTGGTTGAATGGTCAAGAAATGATTTGTGACTTCTGGGTTATAGAAGTAATATATCTTAGTCCATGTTGATATGGATGGAAGTACCTTTATAAGGCCATGTCCATGGCAGTCAAGGGTAAATATGTATATTTAAATCAATAAACAATAAATCAAGAAAAATGGAGATGACATGCGAGTGCATCCTGATTTATGAGATATTACTGAAAAAGTGATTATATTACACAGTGTGTGTTTGTAGGTTGGTTTTCACTATGATAACAATACTTATTTATTCAGGGTCCATGATGGGTTTCTAGATCCCACACATTGTCTATGAATATTATTAACTATTTTCGAGATAGGGCCCTAGAGGGTCACACAAATTATCGTATTCAAGAATATTCCCTATTCAGTTGAATAGGGGTTTTGGACATAGTGTGCCCCACCGCAGAGGTCCAATATTTGTCCAATGTTAAAAGATAACCAATGAAATAAATAAATTGATATTATTCGTGTTTAGAATAATGAGTATTGATTTATTTAAAAATGTATTCATGAGTTTTAGTAAATACAAGAAAAATTTAATAGACGAATATTAGAAGGTTCAATTAATATTTATCGTTGCGATAAGTCAAGTCAATGACATAATTATTATCATGTAATATATTTTAATATGTTACAAGTAAGTGATAATAATATTTATGACTCAGTTTTGTAGTCATAAAATGATGTTGATAGTGCGTTAAGTATTCAGGGGCCGAGTTGGAATTTCCTGGAAATTAATTAACCACTATAAATATTAGAGGATAGGATATTTCAATTGTCTATTCATGGAGATTATCTCTCCTCTCCACTCTCCCATAATTTAGAGACAGATGCTCTGGATCCAATGAGTATGGATCAAGCACTCTCTTAGGCATTGCCAGTGAAGTGGTGTAGTGTTCATTGAAGCGTCAAAGGAGTTATCTCAATAATAATCTAGCACCCGGATTACGAAGAATGGTGATCCCACTGATTCCTTGAAGCATGTGTAGAAGATCTCGAGTAACTAATCTTCGGATTCTTCAAGCAGCGATCGCCAACGACAAGAAGATTTCATGCGCAGCTTCGGATTTAAACCAGGTATTTTACAATTTAATTTTGTTCTTAAAACTCTTCATGCAAGATCCTCAGCTTTAATCGGGATTCTTTTTAACGATGTCAGCAAGTTTACGTCGACCATGGGTGGAAAAAAATAAAAAACCCACCTATTTGGGGCTTCCTCTGGACATCCGGTTCCAACATAAAATTGTTCTTGAAACACTAAATTATGTTAATTGAAATTGTAAAATGTATTATAATTTTAAAAATGTTTGTATAATTAAGAAAATGAATAATCACAATCATTTAATCTTTTATATCCATGACATGTATGTATAATGGTTGAGGGGAGTGATGGATCCTTGATTTTGACTGCGTGGTGGGGATTCTGTGAATGGCATGTTATGAATTATTGGTAATCAGTCTTATGTGAATGTTTTATCATTATTTTTGGTCAGAGTGGATACTCAAGAGAGGGGTGAATTGAGTTCAAATTATAATTTCCATTAAAACAATTTTGGATTAAAATCCATCAAATAAAAACATCCCAGTTAATTAAGGAATTATAGATATAAATGATTTATTGGTTTATAGGTTTCTTAACGGTTGATTAATCCTCAGTTGAATCAGTGTGAGTACTAGTTCATCTTCTGAATCAATTTTACAAAAAGAGTTACATATACACACTAACAAAAACTAACTATCAGAGTGAATGTAAAAACAGATATATGTATTTGAAAATATAAGCAGCAGATAAATGTAAAATAGAGTACTTGAAAGTTGAACACAACAATTTAAACAAGAGGTTTTTTCTTAAGCCAAGACCTAATCCTCTCCACTTGTAGATCACCTACCACTAAGTAGTTATATTAAAAGTGATACGTGGACTTTATCGGGCTTTACAATCTTTTTCACAATCAGTCCAGGTTTGGAATCCTCTACCACAATTCTACGAGGGAAAATAAACAATAAGGCCACACTACTCTTCTTCCACAGTTATGTGTGGGAAATAATGTAAGGAGAGTTTTGTATGTGAATTTTTAGTATCCCTTAGTTCAAACACAAGATTCAGTGTGTGTAAGATAGACACACTACTTAGAGATGTAAAATACTTAAACACAGTAGAGATAAAGATATTAGGAAGATACTTAGAATGATCTATGTGTTGGTAGATCAGCTCTTGACTCCTTGAAATGATGGAAATGATGTTTTGGTCCTTCTCTGCAAGTTGAATCCAAAACAGAGTGTCGCAACTTCCAGTTTTTGACTACCAGATGTAGAGATGATCAGCTTCTTGGGTTAGAAGCTCTTTTTAGCACACCACCATATATTTGAAAAAGTTATTCAAACTGATCTTTGTGAAGATCGGGATTTTTCAGAATGATTGTTGGAGTGTTCTTCTTCTTGAGTTTTTATATCATGTAATATATATACCTTCCTTATGTGTATATCCTTCTCTTGATGTCTGTCTCAACACACACACACACACACACAGATATGTATATATATATATTTATAGCTCAGCTTTCACTTATTTAATTTAACTGGGGCCGATAAGAGAAATGAGTCATCGAAGTGTGGTCTTCCACGTACCTCATATTGTTTCCTGATGTTCCTGCAAAAATCATTAAATAATTTCAGGTGCATTAAATTTTCTAGACATGACCGTTATGATATTATTATGAAAATTGGTAAAGTAGAGAATTGGTTATCAGTTGACTGGTAGTAGATGCATGTCACATGGTAGACTTCATTAGTAAGATCTTCTATAGTGGACTTCATCAGTAGACTCAACAGTAGACCTTTACACTACTAGAAATTTAGGCTATAACCACGGTTTAAAATCATGGCTATAAGTCCTCAAACAATGGATATAGGTAATAGCCATGGTTTGAGAAACAATCACTATGTTTGGCGTGGCTACATGCCTAGACTTATAGCCACGGTTTGAATCATATCTTTAGGTCTACAGCCATGGTTCAAACCGTAGCTATAGGTATACAACCATAGTTAAAACCGTGGTAATTTCTCTATAGCCATGGTTTAGAACCATGGCTATAATAGAGGATAGATACATTTTATTTCCATGGTTAGAAACTATGGAAATATTCCTTTAGCTATGGTTTTAAACCGTAGCAATAGACCTATAGCCATGGTTAAAAACAATGGCTATAGGGTCTGGAAAACCATAAAAAATTACCCCCATGCACCCCCTGAAGTAGCCTACCCCCCACAAACCCCCCCCCCCCCTCCTGGACAATGGACACCCCCACCCTACAAAACCCCCCTTGGATAGCCCCCCTGCAAAGCCCCCCTCCTGGATAGACCCTGGACACCCCCCCAGAAAGACCCTAGACACCTCCCCCCAGACACTAGACCCCCCCCAGACAGACCCTGGCCACCCCCCCCCCCCAGACAGGCCCTGGACACCCCCGGACAGACCCTTGACACCCCCCCCAGACAGACCCTAGACACCCCTAGACACACCCTAGACACCCCCCGAACAGACCCTGGACACCCCCCCCCCCCCAAATAAACACAGGACACCCCCCAGACCCTGGAAAACCCCCAGAAAAACCCTGGACACCCCCCGGACAGACCCTGGACACCCCCCAGACTGACCCTGGACAACCCCCCCAGATAGACCCAAGACACCCCCCAGAACCTGGACACCCCCAGACCCTGGATAGATCCCCCTGGATAGTCCAGACCTCAACGCCCTTGGACAGCCACCCCACCCTCTAGACATACCCTGGAACCCCCACCCAAGAACCTAGACACCCCCCAAACCCCACACTCCCCTTGAGAGACCCCCCCTCCCACCCTCTTGGACATACCCAGAACCCCCCCTCAAACCTAGAAACCCCTAGACCCTGGACAGATCCCCCTGAACACCCCATAGAACATGGACACCCCACCCCTTGAACTCCTTGTGCCAGTTACCCCCTCCCCCTGTCATTCCCCCCATACCAGTCACCCTGCTAATTCCCCCCCTCCCCCTACCAGTCCCCCTGGTAATTACCCCCCTCCCCCTGCCAGTTCCCTCTCCCCATGCCTGCCATGCCCCCTACCAGTCTTGCCCCCACCCCCCAAAACCTGAACACCCCCAAGACCCTGGACAGATCCCCCTGGACACCCCACCCCTTGCACCTCCTGCCAGTTACCCCCATCCCCCAGCTAGTCCCCCTAATAGTCCCCTCCCCCTACTAATTCCCCCCTCCCCTAAAAGTTCCCCCTCCCCCCTGCCAGTCATGCCTCCCCCTAACCTGGAAACCCCCTATAACCCCTTGACAGAACCCCTAGATAAACCATGGACAGACCCCAGGACAGACCCCCCCCCCCCCCGACCCTGGAAAACCCCCAAAACCTGGACACCCCCACCAGAAATTGGACACCCCACCCCTTGCACCACCTTTCCAGTTAACCCCTTCCCCCTTATATTCCCCTCCCCCTACTAGTGTTCCCCCTCCCCCTGCAGGTTCCCCCCTCCCCCTACCAATCGTGCCACCCCCCCAGACCTAGTCACCCCCCATATCCCCTATAAAAACCCCCAATTGAGAATCACTAGCATGAAATAAGTAGAAATAGAAAAGACAAAACTCACATAGTGGACATACCTGAATCCTCCAAAACGAATCCTGAAATCTGGGTGAAAAAATCACACAGCCTGACACACATAGTGGATGATTTGGGTAAATCCTGGGTAGACGTTGTTGAAGAGGAAGAAACCTCCCCGAAGGAAAAAACTCTTATAGAAGAGACTCAGAATATGGTTCTAGAAACTGTTATACTATCCAATAATGAGCATGAGAAAGAAAAAATCATTACTTGTCTATTCGAGCGGGTACCCAACTCTAACCTCACCAAAAATACTGAACCCACACTGGAGAGGAGGGATAAAATATCTCTACATTTTCACATAAAAGGCAATGATTACAACTTAAGCACTGTAACTAAGCACTATGTTGATCATTTTATACAAGTTGTGGTTAAACCCTGCTTCTCAGATATGATTTCTGGACAGAACCAAAAAACCTCCCTACTGACTTCTACTGCTACACAAGAGATAATAAATGGGACCAGCAATCAGAAAACTATCTTAGTATCCCTTACCTCTATTCAAACAATGACACAATCAAATATCACCAAGGTTAATTCTGGTACTAAAGCCTTAGAATCTTTTAAATCAGAAAATGAGAACATACCTTCAGTGCAAGTTCCTCTACAAATTTCGGATAACGGTCACTCTGGTGATCAAAAATAGTGTCCCACAGATGCTTTGGACACTGTCCAGGCACCCTATGTAATAGCTACTTCTGCTGTGGAAGTGATTCTAGGTATGATAATTCCCACTTTTCCTCATTCAGCTACTTACTATATAGGAAAATACTATACTGATCCCTTAATTCCATGTAATCTGACATCTATGGAATCAACTCTAAATTCTTCTCACCCTAATCACATTAAATCTGTCAATAGTCCTAATGAGATGGAGACCACTGGTTGTCCTATAAATTTTGGGAGTCCTGATATTAGTCCAAAGTCTGTTCAGGCAAAGACACAAACCAAACACACTAACTCTAATAATCAAGATGCCATAACATCGGAACCTATAAAACATATAGAAGCACTCCCTCGGTATGAGGTCCCTTGCTTATGTAGGAACTTCCTGAATCCACCGGGCAGAGGCACCTTACATAAGTTCTGGACGATGTCAAACAGAAGAATATAGATTATTCAAAGGACCCAGGTACTCCTACTCCCCATTCTATTAATTTACCTTTTTATGGTTTTCAATATGTAGATAATAAGAACTGTTCGGAATAGCCTGGTATTCTATTAAATAAACAAAAAACCACTTTCATGATATTATGTAATACATACAGAACAGACTCAATTATGATTGCTTCAAAAAATGAAACTACAAAGAAGAACCATGTCACTAAAAACAACGAACAAGAACATACCACTAACAATAACAATGCTCAAAACATTAGAAGGTCTTCTAGAAATAAAGGATCTAGAAAGAAGAAAAAAGGGATTTCTAACTCCAAAAACAGGTTTAAATGAAGATTGTTTTTTGGAATTGTGAGGGTATTTCCAACTCTGACATGTTCAATGTTCTATAATGAATTGTTAACACTCACCATCCCATGTTATTTTCTATTGTTGAACCATTAATTTCTTATTCTCCTAAATACTATCACTTGTGTCAACACAATTTTATATTTACTGGCGCAATATCAAATACCTACAATGCTGAATCTTTATGGATTTTTTCGCACTCTTCCTTACAAAATCTTAACACCTTTAAAGTCTCTGATCAAATATTTACTTTCAATTTTAATATTGATGGAATACACATCTTCTACTCTTTTTTATTTGAATAAAATATATACCAAGAAATGATAACTCTTTGGAATGAACTTTCTTACCTAAGCACTAATATTAATGACCCTTGGTTTCTTCTTGGAGACTTCAATTCCATTCCCAACTCATGTGAAAAAATTGGACCTTCTCATGCCTCTATTTCCACGAGATAATTTAAAGCCTCGATTGAAGACAACAATATCATTGAAATTAATCTCACGGGTTCGAAATACACTTGGTATAGAAAATAGTACAATAGAGTGGTCTATTACAAATTAGATATAGCCTTCATGAATGTACATGCTTTATAAAGAAGTTAAGAGTGCCCCTTTTTATCTAATTCATGAGAGTGTGGCTGGTCCTGATGGGTTCAAAAATTAACTCTTTATATTCTACTGGGACAAAGTTCAAGATGAGCTCCTTAAATCTATGAGGGAGTTCTTTAACCATGCCTCAATACCCTATGGAATCAACTCCAATTTTATTTCCCTGATCCCAAAGAATGAAAATGTTGTGGATGTAAAGGAATTCAGACCTATTCCTATAGAGAATACATTTCCAAAAATCATTAGCAAAATTATTACTGGTGGGGATATTTTGCAGGTGGAAGAGGGCTAGAACTTGTGGTTGGGGCTATTTTGCAGGTGGTAGAGGGCTAGCATGACTGACTTGCAGAAGTCTAGGGGGTGGTGGCTGGTGTGGTGGTTGTTGCGGGCTAGATTGAAGGTGGCCGGGGGCTGGTGCGGGGTCTAATGCAGGTGGAAAGGGGCTGTAATTCTGGTGGAAGGGGGATGGTTGTACGTTCTGGGGGGATGGTGCAGGATGCTTCGAAGGTGGAAAGGGGGCTGTTTCAGGCATGAAGGATGTTGGCAGTGGGCTGAAATGAAGGTGTAAGGGGGGATGGTGTAGGCTGGATATGGAGGGAGTAGGGCCAATTCACGGCATTACTGCGGCATGACCACGACGTGACTGCGACGTGACTGCAGCGTGACCGCGGTATGTTGGCCCGGTCTAGTGACATCTGTGGCACTGCATCTTCTGGTCGGAAGTGAAGGGAGTGGGAGGAGGCTAGGCAACATTCCGTACATTTCCCCACTGGCAGAAATTATTATCAGTCAGTCTCTACATTGATCATAAGACTCATTGAATACTATCACTGTGAACCGTCGTGGGGTTTCGTCCTGGAGCAGGGCCAATTAATGGAATTTCCACGGTGTGACTGCAGCATGACCGCGGTGTGACCACAGCATGTTGGCCCAGTCCAGCAACATTTGTTGGGCATCATCTTCTGGTCAAGAATGAATGGAGCAGGAGGAGGCGAGGCAACATTCCGACCATCACCCCACTGACATAAATTGTGATTAGTCAGTCTCATCATTGATCACAAGACTCATAGAATACTATCCCTATGAACTGCCACAGGTTGACGTCCTAGAGCAGGGCTAAATCACAGCGTGACCGCGGCGTGACCGCGGCATGACCGCGACATGGCCGCAGTGTGACTTTGGAAAATAGGATGACTATGAAAAACAAAATGACTTTGAAAAACAGGAGCTGTAAATGGTACTGGAATAGTCTCCTGAAGGGAGTGATGGTTTCTGTCACGTTGTGTTTGATGGCCGGTGGTTCAGCAGGGGGGATGTTTCAGATGTAGAGATGAAAACCATGATTATTGGTGCTCAGCATGATCCAATTTTCCTGAATAAACCGCATATTCTTGCACCTAGATTTGTTTTACAAATTGGACAATTATTATTGATAGATAGAGCAGGTATTATAAGGACACATTTTATCTTCAAAAAGCGCAGGGCAAAGAGAGTGCCAGGATTCTATAAAGAAAATAATGAAGTTTCAATGTTAGTATATCTTGGGCAAGGAACCGACTAAAACCACTCCTGAAGATGTTAGTGTTATGCATACTGTTACTGGCCTCTTGATAGCAATGGGTGGCATGATTTCTTGGAATAGTGGTCATGAGGTTTCTTCAGAAACAATGTTTCTATTGGTTTTGGACAATATAGATGTAGTTGAAGATGCAACTTTATCATGTAGTAATGTTTCTCACCTTTTTGGTTGGTATGAATGACCTTTTGAAGTTTCTAACATTAATAGTACATCGACATGGATTGGATATGATTTTTGGTGAATTGATCCAACACTCGGTTTTGAGAGAAGGGTTTAAAATCACATTTCGAAGAGTGATGCATCCATATATGATATGTTGTCTCTATTATTATTCTTACTCCCACAGAAAAAAATTCGTTGATTTGTTTTTCATTTACTTATACTTAGTTCTGGTGTAAGACTACTTGTTAGGCTAGAGTCCTAACGACTTATGATAAACAGTCGGAAAAAATTTGTGGTGTTCTATTTCTGAAAAACATTTACACTTCAAATTCCAGAAGAAAACCACTCAAATAAGTGTCAGAATAAAAAATTTCAATAAGAAATCTATAAAAACATATATATATATATATATATATATATATATATATAAGAACTTATCATAAGTGATACGTGATGTATTTAGTAATAGATCCTAAGTGAGATTTTCGAGATTAATTTTAAGCCTTTGATTAAGGATGGTTAACCATGATTATCTGAATCCTATGAACTGGTTGGTATGACGATATATTTTTTGATGGAAGCATAAAAAGAATGAGAGGGAATGGGAAAGGGATTGGGGATTCAATTGTTGTGGAATATTCGGGAGGTGCAATGAAAGAAATGAGAAATGAATGAAGAATGCAGAAAGCAAAAAATATACACGGGACACACAAATTTATGTGGTTCAGGAATAACCCTACATTGAAAGATAGCCCTTCGACAGCCCTGGGACACCCCACCTTGCACCCTCCCCCTACCCTGCAGACCCCCTGGAATGATGGACAACACTTGGACACCCCCCCAGCACCATTCCCTACAGACCCCCTGGACAACCCTCATACACCCCCGAGGCATCCCCTCCTGGACACTCCACCTGCACCCTCCCCTGCCCTGAAGACCACCCGACACCCCCCTGACAGCCCTTGGACACCCCACCTGGACATCCCCTTCTAGAAATTTCAATAGCCATCAGTACCTTCACTTCATTATGAAATAATGATAAATGTACAATGCCTTGAAACTTTTCCAAGAATAGTCATTGTTTGTATTAATCTGAATAATAGACTTCCACCACTTATAACTCGGATCCTCTAGTAGGATGGTTACAAAACTAACCGTAAGTGACTCATAAATCTATAGATGGATAAAAATATCTCCAACCTTTAGTACCAAAACCATTTCATCATAAGAAACTTGTTACCCAGGAATTATTTTAGGGCTACCATCGTGATTCTGGGGGGTTGTTGCGGTCTGAAATGAAGGTGGAAGGGGGATGGTGTGGACTTGATGTGGCTGGAGCAGGGCCAAATCAGGGCATAAATGTGGAATGACTATAGAGTGACTATGGCGTGACCGAAGCATGACCGCAGCGTGACCACGACATGTTGGCCCGGTCCAGCGACATTCGCAGGGCAGCATCTTCCGACCATGAGTGAAGGGAGCGGGAGGAGGCTAGAATGCTGGTGGAAGGGGGCTGGTTGTAGCTACTGGGGGATGGTGCAGGCTGTTTCCAAGGTGTTAGGGGGGATGTTGTGGGATGGAATACTGGTGGCAGCGGGTTGAAATGAAGGTGGAATGGGGCTGGTGTGGGCTGGATGTGGCAGGTGCATGGCCAAATCATGGCATTAATGTAGTGTGATCGTGGAGAGACCGCGACGTGACTACGGCGTGACCGCGTCATGACCGCGGTGTGACCGCAACTTGTTGGCCTGGTCCAGCGACATCCATAGGGTAGAATCTTCCGGCCAAAAGAAAAGGGAGCTGGAGGATGCTGGACTGGTGGTGGAAGGGGGCTGGATGCAGGTGTTGGGGAGATGGTGCGAGATGAATTGAAGGTGGTAGGGGGGGCTATTGCGGGCTGGAATTATGATGGTAGTGGGCTGAAATAATGGTGGAAGGGGGATCTTGTGGGCTGAATGTGGCCAGAGCAGGGACAAATCACAACATGACCTTGGCGTGACCTTGGTGTGACCACGACATGACAGTGGCGTGACCGTGGAGGATTGAGGCGTGACCGCAAAGTGACTGCGGCGTGACCGAGGCTTGACCGCGGTGTCACCGCAGCGTGACCGCGGCTTGACCGCAGCGAGTTGGCCCGGTCCAGCGACATGCGCAGGGAAACATCTTCCATCCAAGAGCGAAGGGAGTGGGAGGAGGCTAGAATGATGGTGGAAGGGGGCTAGTTGCAAGTGTTGGTGGGATGGTGTGGGATGATTTGAAGGTGGCAGGGGGGCTGTTGCGGGCTAGAATACGGGTGGCAGCAGGCTAAAATGAAGGTCGAAGGGGGTTGGTGTGGGCTGGATGTGGATGGAGAAAGGCCATATCATGTCATTACCGTGGTGTGACTATGGCGTGACCACGAAATGACCATGACGTGACCGCGGTGTGACCACGATGTGACCGCATCACGACCGCGGTGTGACCGCGACGTGTTTGCCTAGTCCAGTCACATACGCGGGGCATCATCTTCTGACTAGGAGTGAAGGGAGCGACAGGAGGATGGAATGATGGTGGAAGGGGGCTCATTGCATGTGTTGGGGGGATGGTGCGGGCTGATTTGTAGGTGGAAGGGGGGCTGTTTCAGGCTATAATGCTGGTTACAGCGGGCTGAAATAAAGGTGGAAGGGGGATGGTGTGGGCTGAATGTTGCTGGAGCAGGGCCAAATCACGGCATTACCGCAGCGTGACCGCAGCGTGACCCCGGCGTGACCGCTGCCTTACAACAACATGTTGGATATTTCTAACTAAAATTTGTTCCTCCCCCACTAGGTATACACACCATCACACGTTAAATTTATTTTATAGAAACCATCAAATTAAATGGGCAATGTCTCACATACAATTTAAAGAGGAAGGTGGAAAACATAAAAAAAATTGAAAAAAATGTATAAAAACGAACCTGCATGTTTGTTTATACTTCCAACAACAGAATTATTCGATCTTCAACAGGTGCATGCGGTGTCGCCCATTTTTTTCATTCCCATAAAACACAATAAAACTGTTATTAAATAGTAATGTAACCAAAGGAAATAAAAGAAAAGAAAAGGGAAAATAATTTTTTGGTTTCAAACCCTGAACAGGGGTTGTTGTTAACCTGTCCACATCTACACCCCTCCACCCTCCCCCCTTCCCCCTCCCACTACTCTTTCCCCTTGCCCCCTTCCCCCTGCAACCTGCACCCCAGCCCCCCTGCAACCTTCCCCCTTCCCCCAGCCCCCTGCCCCCTCCAACCTGCCCCCCTGCCCCCTTGCACCCCTCCAAACTGCACCCTGCCCACTGCCTGCTGCCCCCTACACCCCTGCACCCTACCCCTTCCCCCTTCCCCCCTCCACCCATCCATCTAGCCTGCACAGCCCCTCCTTC
Organism: Viscum album; assembly: GCA_963277665.1. Taxonomy (NCBI): domain Eukaryota; kingdom Viridiplantae; phylum Streptophyta; class Magnoliopsida; order Santalales; family Viscaceae; genus Viscum; species Viscum album. The sequence goes on along the minus strand of OY728138.1, from coordinate 1,701,738,608 downwards.
ACCCCACCCCCAACAGATGCCCCCACCACCCTCCCCTTTCCCCTTCCCCTTCCCCCCTTACCCCCTTCCCCCCTCCACCCTACCCCATGCCCCACTCCACCCTACCCCTGCCCCTGCCCCCCCTCCACCCAGCCTTCTAGCCTGCACATCCCCCTGCCCCCCTCCATGCGTTCCAAGTTTCTAAATAATTTTTTTATTATGTACAAGTGTTTTATGAACATAATTTTCTTGTGATACTAAACAATTAGATCCTTGAATGTATTATTACGTTATTTATCTTAAAAATTAGGCAATAGACATGTACAAATATGTTGGTTTTCTATATAATGACATCCCAAAATCCTTTTACATGGTTTTACATGAATATGATAACAAATACCGCTATAAAAACAATACATTATTGAGTACATATCATTGTATACATTAAAAATCCAACACCTGAGGAATATGGATCTTTCTCATGTATTGGAACTCTTCATCCATTGTGAGTTCTTATGCCTTGGTCATGTTGAAGTGGCATGAAAGATAGGTTGTCAATGTTTCACATATATTCAAGCCAAACCTTTTGATGATCCTATTGATATGATCCTTCTGGGTTATTACTAAATCTGCATTCTTATTATCTATTTTTATACTTATCCACAATATCTTCTCGAATTTATTGGGATTTTTCATCTCAATACCTCCAAAAAATTATCCATAGATTTCAAAATCATTTAATCATCTAGTACAAATTTAAACATGTAATTCAAATACAATATAAAATTTATGAAGGTATCATTATCCCATTTATTTTATTAGAAGTAATTATATCTATTGCAACTATCAAAGCCTTCATCAGTGGTAAATGATTCAAATTTCTGATTCCACTATAACGGTACATGCTTTGTTCTATACAAGATTTTATACAATATACAAACCAAGTCCAAGATCCCAATTTCTGGTACTCATTTTGGTTGTTTCATGTTGATTTATTCCTTTTACTCACCATGAAGAAAAGTTGTCTTGATGTCCACCAAATTTAGAAGCATATTATCCAATTCCACCATACATTGAATTGTTTAGATGATATAATTCTTATATTTACCGAGAATATTTCCAAAAAATTAACTATTTCATTCTAATAATAACATATTATTTCCATCCCTAATTTTTATCATTTATAAACACCATTCTATTAATTAATTTAGTAAACCCACTTATTTTCATGTTCCATTTTACCCACATATAGTTCAACCATATCTAATATTTTTTAACTTCAAAGAAGCCATATCTTTATTCATGGAATATTACAATAATTTGAATATAAAGATCATAGTTTAATTTGGATTTTCATGTTTCTATTCATTCAATAGAAGTATATAATTCATTTAAACCCCATAACTTTGAACCAGTCTCCTAATTTTGGTTGATCTCATCAACTAAATCATATTTTCTAAAATACTCAAATTATTTCTTCCTACATGTACATGAATTTATATTATTTGAATGTTGAAAAAGAAATTTCACTTCCCTCATCCATGATTTAGCTGCACATAAACTCTTTTGATGAACAAATGATGGTTTTAATTTTTATAATTCAAGTTCCTTCACCACTGTAATCTGAGTTATTATGAATTTATTAACTTCTAGTAACCTTACTATGATCAAAAAGGTATTAAACTATGGATTCTTCATTAATATAATTCCTAATAAAGTTCTAATCATTCAAAAAAACAATTTCATTTAAGAAAATATCTCTCCTTTTGAGGATTTCTTTATTCATCATCCCACAAATGATATCCAAAATCATTATAATCATATCCCAGGAAGAAACAAATTTTATATTTTGATTCATGTTTGTCCCATTCAAGAGAATTTACTTGTATATATCGTAAACTATATTTAAATGTTAGATATATAACATCAGGTCTCTTTACAGACCTTAGATCCTTCGGATTTTATTTCCCTTTTTCCAATGGTAGAATTTTATCGGTGAGATATACCATTGTGTTGAGATCCTCTTACAAAATCACCTTAGGCATTACTAAGTGAAACCTCATACTAAAAAATTTCTCTATCAATGACCGCGACATGATCGCTGTGTAACTACGGCGTGTTCGCCCGGTCCAGTGACATCAGCGGGGCAGTATCTTCCAGCTAAGAGCGAAGTGAGTGGGAGGAGGCGGTGCAACATTCCGAAAGTCCCCCCTCCCCCTACCTTGCAGGCATCCCCCCAACCCCCATGCCCCCTACCCACCTCCACCCTGACCCCTGCCCCCCCTCCTCCCACCCCCTTCCCCCTCCACCCACCACAAGCCCCTTGCCCCCCCCGCACATGATCATATTCCAATGAGATCATAATCTCACATGGGATTCTTCCTTAATAGGTTCCACAGTCTTTATAGCCAGATAATCCTCAACTTCTTTGGATTTTATCTCAGATATTTCAGGATTTTTTCTTAAAACCCCTAAAAATCTCTTAGGTACTATGGTGCCTGATTTCTAAATAGAAAAAGAAGTAGGAGACACTTGTCCCTCCTTAGGCTTAGTTTTATCTGAAGCACAGAGGTGTTGTACATGATGATCTTCAAAACATTTAGAGAATTATACCCTTATTTAGTTTTAAGGACACTATGACTAGATGATCCTCCTCACCCCCCTTCATGTTTCAAAGGATCCTTGGTATCTAGTAACTCACTAGCTATAAAAGCATAAAACACATGTTCCCCATAATGATTAGTGCTATATTAAGTCTTGAATATACCTTTGGACCGAGACTCTAACAGTTCACTATGGAATTGCCTTTGTTTCATAGAAAATGTGTTGTATAACATTGAACTGTTTTTCAGCAGAGAACCAAATAAACTCTATATGTATCTTACACAGGTCAAGCTCTACAAACAAAAAATAATGAATGAGATGTTTCCCTTTAAGCATCTTCTAATCGACCTAAAATATTTCCATGAATGTTTCTGAAAATAGTTAGAAAAGAAGGATTTTAAAAAGTTAGATGCAATCTGATAATCTAAATCCATTGGTATGAAAATAAATAGTCTCTACTAGAGTGAACAATTAGGTTCCACTGGTAGAGGAAACATGGTTAACTTTTGAAAGAACGTGAATATTTGGACAATGACAATGCCAGATCCACCACTTCTGGAACCTGACAAAGAATCAATGAGAACTCACTTCAGTACACCTATGGTGGATAAATGCTTTTAATAGGGAAGTATAGAATTAGAAAATTTGATGGAATAATTTTCGACTGTTGGAAAACATTTGAAAAATACTGAAACATTCTAGTTAATCTAAATACTATTGATCGATCTTGAAAGAAGTGATTTCAAAATTGATGCATGTCAAACCCCAGGAAAAAAGACGTAGAAGAAGATAGTAAATGAGACTTCAAGGTACCGAATAATAGATAAGGTTAAGGATGGGAAACTGTGAAGGGAAGGATTAGGCCTAAAGGCATCTCCAAACCCCTAAACCCTCAAGTCACTAGTGATACTTAGTAATGTTTCTCATGGATGAGAAATCGTATAGTGGATAGTTTGTAATGTCTATGGATTTATTTTTTGGGTTATCAAAATTTAATTTTGGTTATTTATAATTAAAATGATTAAGTTTTAATTGAAGTTTTATATTTTGGGTGGATGGATTTAGTTAAGGGGGGACGAAGTATGTGGTGTTCCTAAAAAGCAGTAGATGGGGCCACTAATTAGTTATTATAAAGAACCATGAACATATTAATAGTGATAGTGGGGGAGGGTTGGCTCTAGACTCACTATTGGATGGTTGATGGCTGGAACCAAAAATTTAATGGCCATTGGTCAGTTGGTGGTTTTCCACTGGGTAATCAGGTCCTTCCTTGACCATGTTTTTCATTAGGGCAATTTATGTCATTTTTATCATGGATTTTGGAGGTGGATTAGAATGGAATTGGAGTATCTGTTCCACTTAGTTTCAAATAAGATGATATGGATGGCATGAGAGGATGTTTTCTCAAAAGATTTAAAGAAATGAATCCTAATATGTGATGACTATAGGATTGTATGACCCCTGATATACCTAATTCAGTGAGGTTTGGATATCTAGAAATGTGTAGGAATAACTAGAGGAATACCCCTTGGGAATAGGAATATCATATGTTACATAACATGTAATCTCACAATACTGGTACTGTGGGACCCCTGGGCTGTGGAACTGGGATTTTGGTTGGATTTAAATATCACATGCCATGTGACATAGTCACACAACCTGAGACCCATATTAAAAGTCTCACGGAACATAAAGAGTGTGTTGGTTCAAACAATTGTTTTAATAAAAAGAGGGAAACCCCCTACAGGGATATAAAAAGGGTCATGTATGATGTTTGATTTATGACTAACAACAATATCATATATAAGAAAAACATCAATGCAATAATGTTAAGCAAGCTATAACACTTTGACTTTTCACAGATAGCACACCACCGTTGGAGGGGTTTTATAACAAAACCATGACTTATTTATCAAACAAAACAATTATCGTAACTAACACTTATTCAAGAATTCAAATTTAATATAAACAAGAAGAATTTAGAAGGAAACTTAATTCAAGTTAAAACATTCTTGAATTAAATAGGCTTGAAGAGGGACCCTACCTCAACCTCAAGGCGTGTTTTCTTTTGACGAAGACGACTCAAATCTTCCTTTTTTTCCTTGCAATAATATGCAACTTAACATATATATACGGACACCTAGCCCCTATGTACATAGTTTCATGGCCAAATTTTCAAATGGGGATCCTTAGATATATGTTTATACTTGCATATACCCTTTTACACTTACACGCGTATGCATTTTTCATATCTATATATAAGCACTCCTTTCCCTAATATATATATTCATACTGCCATGAGTGAATATGTATAAATGGGGAACTTATATATGCATATGCCTACCTATGCATACACATGTAAGCCTTCATCAAAGGTGACTCGAATCCACCTCAACAAAATCCAAAACACCCAACAAAAATATAAGGAACCCAAAAATCAAAAAATCCCAAATAAATATTGGGCCAAAGAAAAAAAAAACAAAATAAACCTTACCCAAATATTGAACTCATTGTTTTCTATGGTGGTGGATAGAACCAGTCTTATCATAAGAAACCAAATATAAGCAAATAGTGGGAAATGAAATGAGATATAACAACTTCTTATATATATGTGATCAATGTGTCAACTGTACATGATAAATGATACATGAATTCATAACCAAAAATGAACAAATAATATTCAAATTGATATGTACATCCCAATACTAAATAAAATGATCATTAATAAAGCTCTTTATTATTCAAACATCGCGTTCAATTGCCTATTCAAAAATTAAAAATCACCAAAATATGAGAATAATGTAATCCTCCATCATCAATTAAAAGCGAGAAATAGGGATTCAACAGTGTTCTTAGCTGGGCAGGGGATGTTGAAGAACAAGAAAATTTGAATAATGATCAATGACTCTTAATATAAATTAAAAATCTGGTCCAATACACTATTAGCCTATCCACTAAGTACGAAAAATACTTCACTAAATTAGACATGATAAAGAACACGGAACCTGTCCTACATAACAATACAAATTATGTTCTAGTACCCAAACATATGCATATTTTTAAAGACCCCTAGGAGCAGAAGCAACATCATCTGAAATCTGTCAAATAGTAGTCTACTTTGGATCCACCTGTCCCAGGTACGCCTACTCCCCCCACTATTGCTGGTGGAGATTATTCTATGAAGTCTGAAAATATGCTCTATGGTAAAAACATCAGTAATTTAATACTTATTTCAATGTGTTCCACAGACTCATGAATGAATTTTTTCACTGATGATTCTGCTTCATCACACTTCTGTGATCTAAACACCACTGACCCAACCCTTAATGCTACAAAAAACACGTGAAACAGGGACCCAGTTTTAACTCTTAGTGATACCACTATCAAAAAGAGGAATGAAACCAGAATGGTTGATTTTTCAACTCCCTCTTCTGACACTGTCTCACTCAATAGGGCTATTCAACCCGAGACACAAACCCTATGTACTTATTTTAATGCATATGTTAACATTCCATTAGAACCTGTTCTACATGACAGTCTACCTATTGTGTTGGAACCGATCCATATGCAGGTAAATAAGAACTCCTTGGAAGAGAAACAAAGACTCTCATCCAACATAGTCAAGCTGCTATCAATAGTGGATATAAGGGATCAAGGTAATTCCAATCCTGTTACATTATTAAATGCAGACTCTGCTACAATGTCTGAAATCATGGTATCTCAATGTATCAATAACCTGTCGCCAGGATCAAAGGATACCACAAATTCAAATATGACTACACAAATAAAAGAACCCACAAATAAGAACAATTTCATTTCTCACAGAGAACAAGAAAAGACCACTAATACTCAAGAGGTTATAAGTTCTACTAGAAATAAAGGATTTGAAAAAAAGAAAATAAGGGAGTTCCAACTCCAAACACAACTTTAAATGAAGAACCTTTTTTGGAAGACATAGGGTATTGCAAACTCTGACACCCTCAATGTTTTGAAAGGAATGGTTAACATGCATCACCCTATTTTTTTCTATTGGGAAACCAATAATATCTTTCACATCTAAAAATTATCACTTGTGTCAACACAATTATATATTTTCTGGCGAAATTAATAATAATCTTAATGCTGAATCTTTATTTATTTTTGTGCATTCATCTTTACAGTATTTTAATGTTTTTAGTATCTCTGAACAGATTCTCACTTCCACCTTTACTATTGATGGTACTTGAATTTACTACTCATTTGTTTATGCTAAGAATAAATACCAAGAATGAATAATTAATTGTAATGACCTCTCTTTTTTAGGAACTAACACGAAAGCCCCCTGGTTTCTTATGGAAGACTTCAATGCTATTCTTTATTCAAGTGAAAAAATTGGCCCAAATCATGCCTCTATCTCCACGAGATAATTTAAAGCCTCGATTGAGGGAAACAATCTTATTGAAATTAAGCGCACATGTGCGAAATACACCTGTTATAGAAGACATTACAATAAAGTGGTTGCTTCTAAATTGGACAGTGCCTTTACGAATGTTCCTACTCTAGATAACTTGGACACTATATCTAGAATCACTCTTCATAGATTGAACTATGATCATCATCTTATCCTGGTAAACATTTCATCCAAATACATGAAACCTAGGCTACCCATCCACTTCAATAATTTGGAGCTCTCTGATGAAGAATGAAATCATGTCATCCAAAACTTTTAGTCCTCAATATCTCATACCAATATTGCCTTTACATTCAACCTCAAACTAAAACACCTCAAACAGACTCTCAAATCTTGGTGTAACACCAAATCTAAACAAGTTAACAATGAAATTACTCTTCTTGAGAAATAACTCCATGATAACCAAAACAGAAACACCAAATCTGACCGCCACACTGATCCCACGCAAGAAATTAACATTGTGGTTAATTTCAATTCCCTGCTCACTTTTAAGGACAACATGAAAAATAAATCTTATAATGTTAAATGGGTAACAGATGGTGAAGGAAATACCAAATTATATAACTCCCTCCAATGAATCAGGAAGGCCTACACACCCCCTTCCCCCTTCTCTAGCACGACCCCCTACATATCCCTACCCCCCTTACACATCCCCAGCCCCCCCCTGCACCACCCACCCTGAACCAGCACCCCCCTGCCCCAGCACCAACACCCCCCTACACCACCCCCTCCCCCTTTCACTCCCACGTGCCTAAAAATCCCTTTCCTAAAAGTCACAACATTTTAAAAAGTAGTATGAAATCACATTTTAAAATGAAAAGTACATTGAAAAAAATATCACTTACTTAAAAAAAATACAAAATCCATTTCATAGGGTAAATTTACAACTTCCCAAGTATAGAATTTATATTAATATTAACACTAGATTTGATAATCATGAACTTATTTAAAATAAAATGTCACTCGAACTTCATAAAGTTATCTATTTTCAAAACACCTCATGAATTTCATCGTAAGACCAAAAAATTTCCTACAATCCAATTTCATTTTAAATCATTTCCCAAATTATATAATGTAATAAAACACTTTTAAAGCATCGTGTTAATGTCAAAAAAATCATAAAACCTATTTTTTTAATCCAAAACATTAGTGAGTCCAATTTTTAAATTAATCACGGAAAAGGTTTTAAATTAAAATACTTCATGAAATGTATTTTCATTTTAAATTATTTCCCAATTTTTTTTAAACCTTACTACTCTTGAAGAAATTATATGTGATATTCAAAATATTTTACAAATAAGCCCCCAAAACCGATTTGGAATCAAAAAAATTCAATTAATGTACTTCTTTATAAAAAAATTTAATCACAAAACAAAAGAAATCCATAATGTGGCACACTATAAAAAATCCATTACAATAACACCAAAAAATCACTAAAACATCCTTTTCTCTATCTCCCAGGGTTTAAATTGCTTTGGATCCATTTGATATAAAAATAGGTTTACAAAATAAATCCAAAATTGATGAAAATATGTGCATGACTTGGCCACATGGTTTAGCTGACCATACACCAATCATATAATAGCATCTGAAAAATTTCTAAGACCACACACATAGGCTCTATATATTTTTCCAGACCAAGTGAGATGATGATGATACTTTTGTTCCTTCCTACATTAAGCCCAAATATTAAAGAAATACCCCAACGAATATGATATAACTCGATAGGGATCTAATCATCATTATCAAAATAATTAAAACTAGAATCTAAATCAAAGATTGAAATAACAAATACCCATGGAAACTCATGTTTTGTTATGAAAATTGGTGATCAATAAACTACTCGTGACCTCCCTATTGAGTCCCAATGATGATTATATCATATTTATACTAATATGGACACCAAATAATAAGAGAATCCTCTAATACCATTTTGTAATGAACTGGCCCATATAAACCTGACAAGTCACCCAACTCGGATCTCCACAAGGCCCAAATAATGTTTCTGATTATTGTTGGATGGTGACAAGTGTCAAGGTATCAATTTATAACCATTGGTAATGGTTTCAACATCTAAATATGAATAACCACATCAAGGACTCCACCCATAAATAGAACATCACTCATCTATTCATCAGTCACTCATGCACAGAATAAGTCGTTTCAATATAAATGAAACAATCAAACACAGTATATTATTTTAGAAATAATAAAAGGTAAATCACATCATCACATAATAAAGAAATAAGAAGAATAAAAATTATATAATAAACTAAAAGAAATAACTGGGCCAATAAGGATTATTTATAAACATCCAAAAATATGACCAAACTTGGATCACTACTAACTACCTCATTATGACCCACAATCCCCCATACCATCCTATATAATCTATCATCAGACCAACTCCAACATTAACCAAGGTAAAAGAACATAATCTGGGCTCTTTAAAGTAAACATGAAATGTTCATACTCCCATTGGTTTATGCACGATGTGAACCAAACTGTGCATACTAGGATTTCACTAAGGAGTTTGTATAATTTATTTGAAATGACGTTTTATTAATGATAGTTTAAAATATATGTAGTGAATAGGTTTTTCTGAAGATGGTGTAAAGAAAAAGTGTAACATTCCATAAAATATTTTATAAAACTACTTCAATTTTCATTTTAAAAGGAAATGCTTTCAAACTAAGAAAAAACTGAGTTTGAAATCCATTAAAAGAGAATTAATCCTTTTCACTTTTTTCCAAATCCATATCTCAAAACCACACCTTTAAATCAAACATTCTTTTCTTTATTAATATAATTCCAAAACAATTTTTTAATTCAGTTTGATTATAAACCAAAACCGTAACTAAAATAGCTTATAGAAACATTACACGCACCAATATATCAATGGGAAATTGATAATAAGAAATAATTGAATTAATAGTGGGGATACAAAAAAGACATGGGATGAGATCCTCTAATCAATATTTAATGAATTATAGACATTATGTGAATCCCATTTGACTCTATAAAGGGTGATACTAGACCTAGTTCATCATATTACTCATTAGGACCCTATGTGAAATGAGATCATCCCATTCAGCTTCCCCTTTTAGGTCTCTCCACATATAAACTAGACCCCTGGTAGGGTGCCAATCTCCTAGGGCATTATCCAGCTAACATACACTAAGATAGCATCACATTCCTCTAAACCTTCCATTATTTACCTATGTTCCCACGATAAATCATTCTAGTAGAGGTATAAAATTAAAGGAATCACAAGAATCAATAAAAAATTATATTAAATAAATCTCATCTCACCTCAAACATCAAATCACTCACAAGAAATAATTCCTCTCACATCATCCATATAAAAATAGAATACAACAACCCTCATAAAGAGCCACAATTTAAATCGGGCATAATCAAAAAAAGGGGAATAATCGATGGTCTGATACTCATTATAAAAATATCTTATAAAAAGTGAAAACATGCCTTTTCAAAAACCAACAAGGAATGCCAAGTCATTTCAACCATTCAAAAACCGACTTTATCACCTTATTTATTACTATTCTATGAGAAATGATACTTAAAATCATTTGTAAAACCAACTACCTTTTCATTCAAGTCATTTTATAATCAATTAAACCAATTTTATTTCAAAAAATCCTTGAAAATCATACCAATAACTAAATGGGTTCAAATACCTTTTATTATATAAATTATTTTAAAACAAGCCATATAGTAATTCCCACAAATTCTTGTCATTTATACAAATTAGTTAAAATTCAGAAAACCATTATAATAACTTTTTTCCAAGAGATAAAAACATTTATAACACTTTTTAAACCCAAAATATCTATTAAATATTGATTTAATTTATAAAAACAGTTTTAGAAAACACTAAGAACAAAATGACATTATGATTAATGTAAATACACAAAAATACCTACCTTAATCCAAGAATAACTGGTTTAACAACAGATATTGAAGGTAGAATTTCATGAAATGTAAAAAAAACTATAAATTTGATAAAACATTGCTATGAATAACTGATAACAAAATAATGAACCCATAATTGTTCATACCATGGAGGAGGAGGATCATCGGGAGTGGGTTGGCCATGTCGGATGACGTGGGGAGGCCACCTAGGAGCAGTGTCGGTGGGGAGAGTTGAGGTGTCCCGCATTTGGTGGCAGCATCTGGGGAGGAGAATCGGAGATGAGAGATCCTGGTGGGGTTGCCTCGTTCAGTGGAAGCGAGGGGAACCATTGCGAGGGTCGCTGTCACGAGGGGCACCGTCAGTGGAGGAGGATCAGGGAGAGGATAAGTCACGATGGGCACCGTTGGCGAAGGAGGGTCGCACGCAGAGGATATCTGTGGGGAGGGCACTGCCGTGAAGGTCGAGGGTTCAGAGGGTTGCACGCTGAGGTTATCTGGGAGGAGGGCGTCGCCGTGAAGGTACGAGAGTATCGATGAAGAGGGTGTCGGAGGATATATGAGGGTCACGTGCAGAATGTATTTGGGAGGGGAAGGAGGAGAACCGTGTCGAATTTGGAGAAAAAAAAGAGACGACACATTTTAGCCACACGGGTTCACTCAATCGTGGCTATAGATAATCTATAGCCACGAACCTTTAAAACCTTGGCTATAGGTCCGTGGATATAGCATAAATTTATAGTAGTGTTAACAGTAGGCTTCAGTTAGTAAGCTTGATCAGTGGTATACTTAAATCAGTAAGCTTCTAACGGTAGCTCAGTAACATTAGACTACTTCAACAGTGACCTTTCCAACGGTAGACTGTCTCAATAGTTGACTTCATCACTGGTGGAGTTTGTCTATCAACAAACTTATACTAACTGTAGACTTGAAAACCAGAGGATTGTAATGGATACTCTTTGTCTGTATGCTTTGACAAACAGATCAACATTAGACTTGTGACAGTGACACTGTACTGGTAACCTCCAACCATAACCGTATATCATTGACAATGAGCTATAATGGTGACCTTGATCAGAAGGCTCTTACCAGTATCCTATAACATTGAACTTGTACTTAGAGAAATGTAAACTGTAAGGTGATGAAACAAAGGAATGAGAAAAATAATAATATAGATTGTTCAGGATAAACAATATAAATATAGATTAAAAGGGATTAGAAAATGACTTAATATATCATGATCAGTATTTAAATATTATTTGGGATTATCAAAATAGGTGAGTCCAAAAATCTCCCCATTTTTTATAATCCCATATTATTTCAATATGTATTAATTATAGATATCACAGATAACCATATAATATAGTTACTAAATAGAGATCAAAATGGAACCTTTGTTCAGTTGTCATTTCTCAAGTATCATAGATTAGTAAGAGTTTAAAATCATAGGACCATTTTAGTATTATCACAACGTATTAGTACAACTGTTCTCCCACTTTGTGATTAGAAAAAATAAACAGAAATAGAGATAACCGAGAATTCATGTATTAATGAATGGACAGTACATGACCCCAAAAAAGACACAGTCCCTATCAAAATACATAAAAAAACATAATCCACATCATCCACAGGCATGTGTTCTTTCCCTTTCGAATAAGAAGATGGAGGATGAGATGGTGGATGAGCAGGTTTAGGAATTGCTGCAGGAATGACTAGAGGGGTAGCAATAGAAGTTCCCGTGTGTCTGTAGTGGGTAGCTCTCTGAGGTATCAGTGGTTTAAGGCATCTGATGGCCCTAGCGGGAGATATCATGGAAGAACTGCTAGGTTTAGATGCAGGTAGGGAAAGAGGGATTATGTCAGGGGTACAATCCACATGGAGAAAGGGTAGGAGGAGGTTTCTAAATTACATAATAATGCTTCCTCATTTCTCCATAGCCGATATGAAATTATCCTTGATATCCATAAATTTTTCTAAGGCTAGAGTCAACTGGCCCAGCTGAGTGACTTGTTCCTTGAAGGCTCTGGTGACGTGTGTAATATTGAGGTTTTCCAATAGAAGATTGAAATGGGAATCCATCTGATGCATGGAGTCAATCCTTTTATAATAGTAATTAATATATTCTTTTATACTCTTTTGGTCCTTGGCAGCCTCTCTCATGAAGTCACTAACTACCTTTAGAACATATTTTGTAGTGGAGATAATCTAAGTCACAGATTGAGGGTCAGTTGCACTGACCCTAGATATCATTACTAACTCTTCACTGACCACTATCCTGAATGCTGACAAGTCCATAGGTGGTGTAGTGGAGGTTGAAGCAGAGGCAGAGGCAACCAAAGGTGTTATAATGAATGCAACCGTTTCCTTAAAAGACGTGGTCAACCCACTGATGAGATTCCTCAAAACATCATCCTAGCCCTTTACATGATCTTTCATTGATTCATTAAAACTTTCAAACACTGCAACCATCTATTGTACCACCCTTCTAATGTAGTAAATTTCTTTGACTGATTGGCCCCTAGAAGCCATTAGAGCAGTCAGGCTCACCACTGACAGTCATAGAAGTTCTAAAGACGGAGACACATCCTTGAGGTTATTCTAGAATTGAGATAATTCTTTGAAAAAACATTATTGAATCAAAGACTGAGCTCTAGCCATCTTAGAGGAATTCATCTCTTGAATTAAACCCATTGCACTTTCCATTTCAGAGGCCCTATTATCAAACATCTAGTGCAGATCTATTTTTAGTGATTCCAGACTATCCTTAGTGACAAGGCCCTCAGGAAGGACAACCACTGGAGGCATTGAGGCATGTTTTAAAACAGCAGGTACAAAAACATCAGGTACAAGGTGTCTTTTTCTTGACATATCACAATCTGAATCATCATAATCCAGCCCATGTACCAAGTATCCAAGGAATGGTGACCATTATTCAATGTCATGAAGAATAAATACAGAACCAAGATGCTCCCCCTCACTTGGACCTTTCTCCGGATTATTTTCCTCAGCTGGTTCTGCTCTAGGTAATTCCACAACCTCATCTTCAACTCTACCAAACTCAACCTCTGTCTGATCCATTGGTTAACACATGGGGTGAGTCAAAGCCTCCACTGAGTCATCAATGACCTCTATTTCAATGAAAGCATATGTCATTTATTATTCATTTTCTGACAATGTCTTGTCTGTAATACCTTTCAGAGGGCTCAAACTGAGCTCCTCTTCTTCATTTTCCTCGTCATCAGCTTCAGAAATAGCAGTATCCTTTCCTTCGTATTTATCACCAGCCAATATTTCCTCATGATCAAAAGGATTTGACTCGGTAGCCTCATCCTCTTCAGATGTGTCTGACAATATTCTGAGATACTTATTCATCTTCACTGGTCTTGGTGTCACTATCCCATAGAATATTCTCTTTTCATGGCAGTTCTTTTGAGGGATAGGTGCTCCGAAGGCTACTGTCCTGACTTGATTGTTAGGAAAATAGGGATAACTCCCATTATCAATGGGGGTGTTCTCTCATTCAGGTTCCATAGCTCCTTCAATTTCCTTCTCATCATTTAAATAAGCTGGTTCTAGCTCATCAGGATTGAGGCATGGATATCTCTTGTCATTGGGACTAGATGGGTGAGTAGTAGGGTCAAACATTTCACACATTTTTCCTTCATTATTTACCCATTCCTTCTTCTAGGTATTCCAACTAATTTTCATGAATTTGAAAATATCCTTCGAGATACAAACAATGTTTTTATCCAATTTCATTTCCTCTTTACTTCCAACGACACCCTTTACCTTTAGCATTATGACGATTAACTTGGCATGGAATAGAGCATTGGAATTTGAGATTGCCTTATTCATATACTCCAATTGTGCCATCAGTAACATACATAGGTTTATCTTTGCTCCATGCTTCAGTAAGTACATCAGGAATATATCATGATACTTCAACACAGCAAAATCCCCTCTCCTGGGACTAATTACATGCTGAATATACTTAAATAATAGTCTATCTTCTCCATTCATCTTAGGTGCAATGATCATCCTCAATTTTCCATTCCCTATCAGCTCTTACAGAGTTTTTTCATACCCAAATATCTCACTTTCTGGAGGAGACACTCCAGAATAGTATTCATAAACTCATTCTTGAGGAACTCTCAAACAGGAAGCCCACTCAATAGACAAAAAACCGTCTTCATTGCCATTGACTCTAGATACCAGCCTATGCACATCACCTTCCTCTTCGATCTCTAAGTATTTATATAATTCCTTTAAAAGCTTCGGGTAGCATGGGCCATTGTTGTGGTCAAATCATGTGGTCCATCCTTGGGATTCTAGTGCTTCCACCACTAATTACTTGATCGACAACAACCATTCTTCACTCAGCTCCTTCTCAGCCACGATTTCTATCACTGTCAGATGCGAGTTGAGAGGTCTATTCGGGGTAGTACTGGTTCCACTGTACTTGGCTCGAGTCCTCTTTGGCCTAGGCGCGTCCTCATTGACAGTCGGGGGTCGCTTGTTTCTAGCCATAGAGATTGAATGGGTTTCGAGAGTTCAAATGGATAGTTAGGGTTTAGGGATTTCGAGAGTGAGGATTCGAGATTGAGGAAGAATGTGGATTGAGATATGTTTGCATCCATTAGTTTTATCATTTAGGTATTAAAAGAAATAAAACAAAAATAATTAATAGGAATAAAACAGATCGGATTCCCGCATAAAATAAATGATAAAAATCAAATAGCGAGGTATCCAACAGTGAGGTTCTTAATAGTTAGGTATATCAGTGAGAACCAATGGTGAGGTGTATTAGTGAGGGCCAACGGTGAGGTGTATCAGTGAGGTCCAACGGTGAGGTGTATCAGTGAGGTCCAACGGTGAGGTGTATCACTGAGGTCCAATAGTGAGGTGTCCTATACGGAAATTAATCATACCTAACTCATGTTTGATGTAATTTAACCTCTCATATTTCAAAGGCTTTCTGAATATATCAGCCAATTAATGTTCAGTGCCAATGAATTCAAGAGTGATATCACCCTTTTGATAATGATCCTTCAAAAAGTGATGTCTCACATCAATATACATTGTCCTATCATGTGATATTAGATATTTGAAAATGTTAATAGCACTTGTATTGTCACACTTTATAAATACATGTTTGAATTGATATCCATAGTCTAGTAAAGTGTGTTTCATCCACATAATTTGAGCACAACAACTACTAGCAGCTATGTATTCATCTTCAGCAGTGGATAATGCAACAGAATTCTATTTCTTACTACATCATGATACTAGTTAATTGCCCAAAATGTGACATGTCCCAAATGTGATTTTTCTATCTAACTTGCAACAGGAGAAGATAACATCAGAATAACTCAACAAATCAAATGATTTACCTTTTGGATAAAATAGTCCTAAGTTAATAATATATTTAATATATTTAAAGATCATTTTTAAAGCAGTTAAATAAGACCCTTGTGGATTGGCTTGAAAGGGAGCACACATACATACACTAAACATAATGTCAGGTCTACTAGCTATATGATATAGTACACTCCCTATCATACCTCTGTAGTTGGTTTGATCCACTTGTTCTCCAGCTTCATCAGCATCCCACATAAAAGTGGTGCTCATAGGTGCATCACTACCTTTACTACCATCGAAAGAAAAATGTTTTAAACTATCCTTAATATATTTACTTTGATTCAAAACAATGTCATTTTTATTTTCAAAGATCTGAAATCTAAGGAAAATTATGAGTTCCCCCTATTAAACTCATTTCAAACTCATTCTACATCATTTTTGAAAAATCAATACATAACGAATTTTTAGAAGATCAAAAAATAATATCATCCATATAAATTTGTTCTATCAAGTCATGATGGGAAATTATTTTAATGAAAAGAGTAGGATTAGATATTACTTTGGTAAAAACTTTTGAAATAAGAAAAGAGTTGAGCCTATCATACCATGCTCTTGGAGCATGTTTTAAACCATATGAAGCTTTAGAAAATTTAAAACCATGATTTGAAAATTGGGGATTTTTAAAACGAGGGGGTTGTTCAAAAAACACATCCTCAATTATATACCCATTTAGAAAAGCGCTGTTAACATCCATATGATAAAGTGTAAAATTTAGATGAGATGCAAATGTCAGTAGTATCATAATGGATTATAATCTAGCTACAGGTGAAAAGGTCTCCTAATAGTCTATTCCTTCCTCTTGACTGTATCCTTGTCCAACTAACCTAGCCTTATTTCTGTCAATATTTCCAAACTCATCAACTTTGTTCTTAAACACTCATTTAGTGCCTATTGTCAAAATGTCCTTAGGTCTTTCAACTAATTCCTAGACATTGTTTCTTTTGAAAAAATTTCATTATTCTTGCATAGATGTTACCCATAATTCATCATTAATAGCATCATTAATATTATTGGGTTCAAGCTATGAAAGAAAAACATGATGTTCAACCCGGTTTATTAGAGAAGCTCTTGTTTCTGTTCCTCTATTTAAATCACCTACAATAGAATCTAGCGGATGATTCATAAGAGTCTTAATTCCTCTAGGAAAGATTGAACTAGATTCCTCATTGTTTTCAGTTGGTTCAGAATCAGCAGGTGCAGATTCTAGAAAATTCCCAGAACTAGATACTTTTACAAGGGATTCACTATCATTATCATTAAGGTCCCAAATTGACATATCTTCCTAAATGTGTTCAAGAGAGGTCTTAGGCTCATGTGGATCAGTCTCATCGAAATTGAAATGAACTTATTCTTCCACACATTTGGATTTCTTATTGAACACTATATCATCTTTACTTGAGATAGAGTATCCCAGAAAAATTCCTTCATAACTTTTGGGATAAAATTTGTCAACATTATCTTTAGTAATAAAAATAAATAGTTTTCAGTCAAAAACTCTAAAGTAATTACCTTAGGCTTCCTACTGTTCCAAAGCTCATAACGGTTCTTCATTATAACAGGTCTAATTAAAACTCTAATGATAATATAAGAAGTTGTATTTATAGCTTCAGCCAAAAAATAAACAGGTATGTCATACTCATTATACATAGTTCTTGCAATTTTTTGAAGGGACCTATTCCTTCTCTAGACAACACCATTTTGATGAGGTGTACTTGGGGCAAAAAAGTTGTGAATATAGACATTATGTGAGTATCAAGATTCAAACTCATGATATACAAACTCACGACCATCATCACTTCTCAAGGTATTGATTCTATGTTCACTAAGATTTTATACAGACTTGGAATATTTGATAAAATAGGAAAAAAATTACTTTTGTGAGCTAGAAAGTATACCCAAGTATACCTATAAATTTCATCTACAAGAACATATACTTAGTGATTCTCATTTAAACTTGAAATCTTGATGGTCTAAACAAATCCATGTGAACCAACTGGAGTGGTTGAGAAGATGAAACTTATTTCTTTAGATGGAATGAAACATTGTGTTGTTTTCTCTTTTGGCAGGGATTATACACTTTGTCAAGTGGGTATTCTAATTTAGGTAAGTCTCGAACTAAACGTTTCTTAGATAGCTTACAAAGTGAGTGTATATTGTAGTGTCCTAAACTTCTGTTCCATAACCATGATTCCATATGAATATCATTTAATCAGGAAACATTCTATTTGGCTAAGGAATTTATATCAACTGCATATACATTCTCATTTCAAAATGTAGTGAAAACAAAGTCATTTTTAGAATTGAAAACATTGCATGCATCATTATAAAATTTAACATTAAAACCATTATCACACAATTGAGATATGCTATGTAATTTGTATTTTAGTCTATCAACAAAAAGTACTTTCGAAATTAATATTGTATTAGGGTTACCAATCTAGCCAAAGTCGATTATTTTTCCTTTTTCATTGTCACCATAGGTTACATGCCCACCATCCACTTTGATTAGACTCTTGAATCAAGAATAGTATCTTGTCATATGTCTTGAACATCCACTATCCAAGTACCATAAGGTCTTAAAAGAACTCTTTATACAACTTACCTCAGATGTCTCTGTCATAAAGCATAGATTGGCATGTTTGTTCTGTTCTGAGTCTGAAGAATCAGATCCACTCGTATTGTATTCTGAAGAACTCCAAGTTGCTTTCATATCCTTTCTATAACCTTTTCCCTTATCCTCATATTTTCTCTTGAATTTCAACTTGGGGAAGTCTGCTTTCCCATCACCTTTTCGTTTACATTCATAGCACACTATTTTTCTTGTATTCTCATTCCACTTATTATATTTCATCCATTGTACTTTATGATCATAATTTCCTTTGAAGATTGAGTTCCTAGAGAATTTCATCTTTCGGTAGAACCTTTTGAATCTTCTGGAAAGTTGTACCATCTCATCAGCACTTTCAGAATTTGACTCTTCACTTGTAGAACTCTCTACAGGTACTTGAACCTTTTATTTTTCTTTGCTTTTTGAGGCAGCAGTCTTCAATGCTACTAACTTCTTTATTAGTTATTCTTCTATTTCTTGATTCACCTTAATCTATTCTTCATAAATCATTAATTTTCCAATTATATCCTTTATTGGTAGCTTGATGATGTCACATGATTCTCGGATTGATACAAAAGTGCCTCTCCATCTGTCAGGTAGGCATCTAAGCAGTCTCATGATTGGGTCTTTGTTGTCCACTAGTTTCCCAAGCTGATTCATGGTGTTTTCTATCTCATTAAACCTGAGATACATTTCAGAGATAGATTCATTAGGCTTCAGTTTAAAATTATCATATTTAATATTATAAGTATTTAATCTCATTTCATTAACATTGACAGTTCCTTCATGAGAAATAGAAAAACTATCCCAAATTTCATAAGCAGTCTTACATGCAGATATTGTATTAAATTCTTCATCACCCAAAGCATAGTATAAGGAAGTAATTGATTTACAATTATTATTATAATTATTTTTGGTTACTTGAGACCATGTATCCCTAGTAGTAGCAGGTAATTCATGTTGTTCTTCAATTGTGTCCAAAATTTCAGGTCCTAAGCTTTGAAGATACATTTTCATTTTCAATTTCCACTGACCATAATTATTTCCATTAAAGAATGGTGTCCTATTAGTAGCAGCACCCTAAACTTAGTTATCCATAGAAAAATAAAAGATTAATGAATAGAAAATTTAGATATAACAGAAATTTTGAGATCCTTAAGATACAACTACAATCATAATTGAAATGAAATTGAAAATCATGAAAACCCGGATTGAAGGTATGAATAAAGAAACCTCTGACACCAAATGTTGGTCAGAGTGGATACTCAAGAGGGGGTGAATTGACTTCTTATTAAAATTTCTGTTAAAAACATTTAGGATTAAATTTTCCCAAATAAAAACAGCCTAGTTAATTAAGATAGTATAGATATAAGTTATTTATTGTTCAACATGTTTCTAAAAGGTTGATTAATCCTCAGTTGAATCAGCATGATTACTAGTTCAACTATTGAAACATGTTTAATAAAAGAGTCACATATGACCACTAACCAAAACTAACTATTAGAGTGAATGTATAAACAGATATCTGTCATTGAAAATATAAGAAGTGGATAAATGTAAAACAATGTACATGAAAGATGAACACAACAATTTAAACAAGAGGTTCAGGCTTAAGCCAAGACCGAAAACTCTCCACTTGGTGATCACCTGTCACTAAGAAGTTTTATTAAAAGTGATACATAGCCAGTATCAGGCTTTACAACCGTTTTACAAACTGTCCAGGTTTGGGAACCTCTACCACAGTTCTATGTGGGAAAATAAACTATCAATCCACAATAGGATTCTTCCACAATTATGCGTGGGAAACAAATGTAAGGAGAGTTTGGTATGGGGATTTTCATTATCCCTTAGTTCAAACACATGAGTCAGTGTGTGTAAGACAGACACACTACTCACAGATGAAAAATACTTAAACACAATAGAGCTAAAGATATTATGAAGATGTTTAGAATGTTATATATGTTGGTAGATCAGCTCTGGACTCCTTGATATGATGGAAATAATGTTCTGGTACTTCTATGCAAGTTTCCTCTAAAACAGAGTGTCCCAAATTACAGGTTATGACTACCAATTATAGAGATGATTAGCTTCTTGTGTCAGAAGCTCTTCGTAGCACACCACCAGAGCTTTGAAAAAGTTCTTCCAACAGTTCTTTGTGAAGCTCAGGATTTTTCAGAATGAGTTCTTGAGTGTTCTTCTTCTTGAGTTTTTATATCTGGTACTGCATATGCCTTCTTTATGTGTACAAGCTTCTCTTGATGTCTATCTCTACTCATATATATATATATATATATATATATTTCCATCTTAGCTTTCCATTATTTAATTTAATAGGGTCAGACAAGATAAATGATTCATCTATGTGCGGTCTTCATCGTACCACATATTGTATCTTGATATGCCTGCAAATATCATTAAATAATGTCAGGTTCATTAAATTGTCCATACATGACCATTATGTTAGTATTAAGAAAACTAGTAAAGTATAGAATATGTTATCAGTTGACTGGTAGTAGATTCATGTCACACGATAGACTTCATTAGTAATCTCTTCAATAGTGGACTTTATTGGTAGAATCAACAGTAGACCGTTAATAGTAGGCTTTAGTCAGTAAGATTGATCAGCGGTAGACATCAATCAGTAAGCTTGATCAGCGGTAGACTTCAATCAGTATGCTTTTAATGGTAGATCAGTAACATCTGACTACTTCAACAGTGACCTTCCTAGTAATAGATTGTCTCAACAGTTGACTTCATCATCGGTGGAGTTTGTCTATCAGTAGACTTCTACTAATAGTAGACTTGAACAATAGTGGACTATACTGGGGACTCTTTGTTTGTAAGATTTGATAAGCAGATCAACAGTAGACTTATGACAGTGACCATGTACCGGTAGCTTCCAACAGAGACTATAGATCATCAACAGGGAGCTATAACGGTGACCTTGATCAGAAGGCTCTTACCAGTAGCCTATAACAGTGAACTCTTACTTAGATAAATGTAAAAAGTAAGATGATTCAACAAAGTCTTGAGACTAATAAAATATAGACTGTTCAGGATAAATAAAATAAATACAGATTAAAAAGGATAAGAAAATGACTTAACATATCATGATCATTATTGAAACATGATTTGGGATTATCAAAACAGGTCATTCCAATATTTATGTTATGATTCCTAATATTTTTGAAATGAATTTTAGAGAAATGCTTCCATGATGATGTTTTTTGATAGAAAGAAAAGAGGCTGTGGATGGAAATGATCCTCTAGTAAAGGAACCTGAGGCACCAATAACATCGAGAAAAGGATCCAAAGAGTAGTTCCATGATAAAATTTATCATTCCATACAATATATAAAGAGATACACAGAGTGGGATGTGTTTAGTATGTCTGAATTGACATGGACATTTATGTAACAACATACTCTGATAGTGACTAGAGTGAGTGGAACTATGGCATTAGAGTTATTGATTGAGTCTATCCATACAATACATGACCATTTATATTATCTTTTTTAAAAGGTGTCATGTTGGCGAGTTATGTGTTACCATAATTAGTGAAGTACTAGGGGATGTTTAGGATTGTGATGGTCACGAAGTTGGTATGACATAGAAGGACTTTTTTGGAGAAGCTCATAAAAAGCTTTTACTAGGAGACACATATATAAAATAGGGAATATGAGTTCTTATCATTAGATTCTGGGAGTACATCAATGATGGACTAGTCCAGTCGATTTACTGAATTGTAGTTCTTTTCATTGGTGTTAGAAGTGGAAATGATAGATATGGAAAGACATATATAAGATGTAAATAAATTTTAGATTAATTAACAAGGTAATATAATTTTACGAAAATTGTTTTCATAATTTTTGGATCTAGATTTCATATATTAGGGGAACATTATTGCAGAATATATTAGAGGATAGGTTTTTTCTACATGATGAACAAGAGCTACACCTTTCAACGTTATGAAGCATCCATATGAGAATGTTTACTGGATATTTGATAATAAGGGTGTCTAGGGGGAAGGATCAGTTACTCAAGGTCTTACACATGTGATTTTACACTAGTGAAGTTGCCCAAGTCACTTTTATATACATTATATATGAACATAATTAGAGTCTCTATTTTAGGGTAGGATGGTAAATCTACATTGGCTCTTCAAAAACACATGAAAAAGTGGTAATGATTGGGTATGCAGGTAGAACAATGGAATGTGAAGGGGATATTCTAGAGTATATCAATCTAAAATCTGGATTTTTACTTGCCAAGGGTGTATAGGTAGTGCAATTGATTCTTGAGGAGAAAAGTACTCATATCAACAAAGTGGCGAAGCTTTGGGAGACTTAGGGTGTAACATAGGGATGAGGGGAATGATAATTAAATGTAGTTAAACCTACACTTTTAGATATAAAGGATAGAATATTGATATTTAGTGGTACTATTATTATAGATTCTACACTTTCTTGATCCTTAATTGATTCGGGTGCCTCTCATTCATTTTTTTACATCCCATATTGAGAATTCTTTAAGCATACTGGTGGATATTTTTATTTGGATGATGATGATAGATACACCTTTTGGAGTATAATTAATATATGTCTATTTTTGAAAAGGGTGTTCTCTCAAGGATGGGGTTTATGATTTTCATTGGGGTCTCTACATTATCAATATTTCAATCTTTGACCTAATTAACTGTATGGAAAAGTTATTAACAAAATGATACCACATATATTGTCACCACCAGAGAGTGTCATTAATATATTCTATGGGTACAAAATATATTCACCATGGAGATTGGGATATATATGAAGTCCTTGTAGGGGTAATTAAACTACAACTGGGCGAGTTCATCACCAAGGGTGCATGTATATTACTGGATTATGGCGGTTAAAATCATGATGTCCTCCCACCCAAGGCGGAGAGGATCCAATATGTGTTTCTGAAGGACCTCACATGCACTTCACCTAAGAGAGATTTGGTCACTAAAATTGATTTCATTCCTAGTGGCGAGTAAGTATCTTTTACCCCATGTAGAATGGAATAGACTGAGCTTCAAAATCACAAAACTCAATAGGAAGAGTCAATGGATAATGGGGTTATTCATTCAAGAGTGCCTCCTAGAGGCTCTCCAATATTGTATTATAAGATGTTTGAGGAAACATTGAGCTTATGTGTTGGTTAATAGATGTTACACCAGATGACTATGAAGAACTGATATCATATCCTCCGTATTGATGACTTATTTCCCTAATAGAGAGGGGATTTTTTATTTTTCATGATCAACGTAAAATTATAGTATCATCATTTGAGATTTCAACCCTATGATATACTAAGGATTTCTTTCAGTTGAAAATATGTCCTTTACGAGTTCAGTGTGATGCCTTTCATGTTGAAAAAAGAAATATAATTATTTATGTCATTGACAAAAACAAATCATCCACCAATACATGAATCATCTTTTTAGAATTTGTGGATGAAATATCGGTGTACTCCAAGAATCAAGATGATGATTACTAATATCATGATATCATCATATGTATAATAATAGAAGATATGTTATATTCAAATCTATTTAAGTGTCATTTTTTTGTACTAATTGTGTACACTTTTTGGGCCACATCATCTCATAAGAAGGTGTATCAATTGACACAGAGAATGTCCCGGATTTGGTTTCGTAGGAGAACCCATGGAAATTGTTTGGTATAAATAAATATTTGGGGTGTGGTAGGTTATTATCAGAGGTTCATACTACACTATTCCTGATTAGAATAACTTTTTTTGGGCTTGACCCATAATGGTATAATGTTTTAATTGTCTATAGAATGTGAGAATTATTTTCAATAATTGTATAATAACTTGATAACAACCCCAATATTGATCATTACTAATCCATTTGAGGAGTATACGGTATTTATTTATTATTATAAGGTTGTTATGAGAGCAGTGTTGATGTAGGGAGATCGAGTGGTGGCATATGGGTCTCGGAAGTTGAGGAAACCATAATAGAACTACCCTACGCATGGACTCAAGTTATCTATTGTGGTTAACTCTTTGAACTGTTGGTGGAATTAACTATCTACAGAAAAGTTTACTTTTTATTATAATCACTCAATCTTAAAGTACATATTCTCACACTGATATTTGAATCTATGCCTTGTTAGTTGGGATGGTTATATGCAATCATTTTATTTTCTACTAGCTTGTATCGTTGGGAATGGAAACTATTTTATTGACTCTCAAAGTAGTATAATTCAGAATCAGGAATTTCATGATTCAATTTCATTGTGAATTATGATTAATTTACTACTAAAGATGATTGTTTTGGGTCAAGATAGTATGTAGAAGATGAATCATGCATTTGTTTTAATAGAGTCTAAACTTTTGAGTTGGATTAGACAGAGGTAGTATGAGGATCCTAGATGTTTTTGATTGAGGAAAATATAATAAGGCGGGGATTCACATTAATATTAATCCATATTGGAGGATGAGATCATCTATTTCAAGAATTAGATTATTAATACTGCTTATATGAAAAAGAATATGATTCGGGAATTTCATTCCTTATAGTGGTCAGTGAATCAAGATGTGACCAAAAGCTAATGTGAATTATGGGGAACATTTATGCGGCCATAAATGAAAAATGTTATATTATAGTTCATGAAACAATAATTCACCTATCAACTAGTGATTTCTAGGAATCAATGAAATAGTGGTTTACTAAACCCATTTTGCATTCCTTAATATAATAGAGATGATTTTACATGAGAAATTTTCTGATTATCCTAATAATTACTCATAATAATATCACTATTTGGGCGATTATAGATTATTTGAGAAAAGGAATCACAAGAAATTTCATATCTTGGATACAGTCTCATTGAACCAGTTGGGACATTTGGACATTCGAGATATAGTATTTAAAAAATATATGCCGCATAGAATTGTTTCATACCATGAATCATGTTTTACTTCGGTCTTCAGATAGTGAATGAAAAAGCAGTTTGGTAAACATGTTTTACTAAGTATGTCATTCTAACCATAGAAATATTGTTAGTTAGAATATATTATTTTGATTCTTTAGGATATGCTATGAACAAGTGTTATTGAGTTTGGTTGGTCATGGGAGAATCACTTTTTCCTCATTGAGTTATTCTTTATTAATAGTAATCATGAAACTACTCTGATTGGACCATATATGGTTCTTTATGGTAGGCCATGAATGTGCCCTATATTTCACATGTATGCTGGTGAGTCATATTTTTGGGGGCCATGTGTCATGTAGTATTCATTATAATATGTTCAGCATATTTACATGTGTATGGCTACAAATTATAGTATATATAACTTTTATGTTGATAAACATTGTTGACCCCTACAGTTTATAGATGGTGATCATGTGTTTTTTTAGGTTTCACCAAGTTTGGTTCATCGAAGGATTCACATATAGGTAAAGATTCAACCCACGATAGTTGGACCTTTTGAGGTTGTAGAGAGAATCATGTCGATTGTGTACTGATTGTCTCTTTTACATATGTATAGTTCTATAAAATCCTTTTTGCATGTGTAACAAAATTTACTATCTCACCTTGTCCCTTATCATGTGAATGATGTGGATGATGTCAATATTAATACTAAGGTGTCCTTTGAAGATCATTTGATACATGTGATAGATCATAGTGAGAATGTAATTTCGGGAAATACCTTGCCAATAGTTCATGTAATGACATGAACTATTATAAATAAAATCCACCTTCATTTATATTAAATGTCTTATTATATAATATGTATATTGAAAACACATTCAATTATTTTTTCTTGTTATTCCCATTAGATTGAAAATATCCTTATGTATCATTTCCATTGATAATATGGATATTTTATAATTATCACATGATTACTATAAATATAGCATTTTATCAAATCTGATATTCAAGTACACATGACCTGTTAGCCTCAACAAGTACGATCATACCATATGAATCCCATTTATCATAGATTCCAAGGGTGTTATAATTTATAGGATTCTCCCTTGACCAAGCCCAAGCTGATATCCATTAGCTGAATCTTGAGAGAAACCATTTGTGGGAGAATTTCAAGAAAATCATGATCACTTCCCAAACCATGTTTGTTGATCCAACCCATAAATGTACCACCATTGCGAACCTTAATCATAGATAATATACTAGAATATTACCAGAATATGTATAAAGAACCTAGAAATAGTAATATGTAAATTATTTTGT
Organism: Viscum album; assembly: GCA_963277665.1. Taxonomy (NCBI): domain Eukaryota; kingdom Viridiplantae; phylum Streptophyta; class Magnoliopsida; order Santalales; family Viscaceae; genus Viscum; species Viscum album. The sequence goes on along the minus strand of OY728138.1, from coordinate 1,701,711,374 downwards.
AGAGTAATGAATTTATTTTATCCTATTATTCTTACATTATAAATGATTTTTATTTAGATTCAATAAACCACAAATAGTTATTGGGTTAATATTAAAATTAATTTTAGAAATATATTTTGAGTAATTAATTTTGTAATTAAAATATATAATATTTTATTAAAATATAATTATGAAATAATTTTAATTAAATGTAAAATAACGTATAATATTTATGAACTCAAATGTATGTTTTATAATGGTTTAAAAAATGATATTGCTAAAAACATGAAATTTTCAATAAATGTTAGTTTATATTTTAAGAAATAGAATTTAAATATTAATAAAGTAAATTATATGAAATTAATATTATTTTTTGAATTCGGATATCAAAATTCTCTAATAGCGAATTCTTCATAATTTTCTGATACAGTCAAATTTTCAGGTACTAATTAAATACCCTAAAAATATACTTTATGTGTTAAAACATCACGATTAACCAAAAGTGATGTAAAAGTAATATAAATTAGATACGTGACCATAAATATTTTTTCCCATTAAAATAGTATTATTTTTTGTATAATTTATTTATTTTATAGAGCCATTATGAATCATCCAAGTCATGTAATATACATTAAGATTTTAAATTCATTTCTTTAAGAATCTGACTAACCTCAAAATCACCAGTAGTAATATTTTAATAATGTGGGAACATGTAATTATAAAATAATATAAACTATTACAATATTTCAGAAGCCATGGGAAACCCAATGGGATGGTTTTTTGGTTTTGGATAATTTATTATATTGAATCCAAAACAAAAAAAATAACAAAATCTCCCTCTTTTATTATATAAACCCACCCATGTTCTCTTCTCTAATTAATCAAAATCCACTGAGAACATCATAACTATAACATATAATACATAGAGTCCTTCCAAGGTGACCCAAGATTCCGAAACCCCCCAATCCTTTGGAGTCACACATTAAAGTAAGGAATCTTTATCTTCCTCTCCTCCTTTCAATTGAATCACCTTCTTTGAAATTTTTCTTATTAATTTTAAATTTTAATAATTTTAATAATTTATAATCATCCCATTATAATAAAATTATTTTTATTTTCATTATTTTATATCTAACTTTTCAAATTTTACCTTTATCTAAGTCATAACTATGCTGAAATTATGTAAGGGATCATCCACTCTCTTCTCTTATCAATAACTACTTTTATATCGTACCTTTTACATTTCATTTTCTTATGCTGGGATATGATATTACATATTCTCATTATATTAAATTAGATGTATAAATGATTATATATTTCTTTAAATATCATGAATACACCCATAATTCTTTATTAAAAACTTCTTCTATGATAATAAATCAAAATAATTATTTTATTTGTTCATGTTTTTTTCACTAAATTATGACTTCTATTCCCAAATTTATAATACTATTAAATGAATTTACATGTCCTTATTATTACCCTTATGATGTATATATAATTACATACCCCTTTCTCTCTCATAAACCATTTTTTTTATGTAACGATGTTATGTTTATGGAATTTCGCCGTGAATTTCCATGGAAAACAAATTGTGTAGTGAATACTATACCACTTATTCTATCACTAGTATTCAAACTAATGTATATAAAATTATATTTTAGGACATACATGTATGTAATTAAAATTACTTGAACGTGGAATAAATTAGGATTATGAATGGATTAATGTCGTTTGACCTATATGGAAAACCTAAGAATGAGAATGAAATGATTATGACGGGTGCACCCAGAAAGTGATCCAATGAATTAGGTAATGGTTAGTATCATGATACATGAAGTTAAAATAGCGCTGAACCTAATTACATTGTGGTATAATTTCCACTATCTTGTCTTTTTTGTCTTATCCTTGAACATTGATCATGATTCTGTGTTTTAATTTGTTTCCTCATTTCCCACATTATGGTTATCATTCTATATCATTCCTTATTATTTAAATCCATTTTATTCTCTATTTAAAAGACTATCGTCTAACATGTTTTATATTATTCATGTTATGAATCATTTCTTAACATACATGGAATTATTTCTCAACCCTTTCTTATTATCCCTTAAGCACATCCCTTGTAGTTTTATGATTGTTGGAATATTATGATCACATCAAGGAAGTGTTCAATAATGTTTTTAATCCCGTGTTATAAGTTCTTATTTCATGATCCTAATTCCTAGAGACACTAGGAATATCAATATTTTGGGTTGTATTAAGTGTAATTTTCTGTATTAAATCATGTATTAATGTTTAATGAAGAGTAGTGTTGTTATATTTGTTTTTAGAGGAAATTTTTAGTTATTTTTGGGATTGGGATTAGAGAACTATAGCAATAGCCTTAGGGATAATTCTATGTATAGGAAATAATACATTTATTTTGGTATGTATAGAGTAACGGGTTTGTCCATAATATAAATAACACTATATGTATAATACAAGTGGATTTGGTTCTGGAATAGATATTCCTAGGATTGATAACATTAATAAGGTTTTCTAGGCCTCACTCAGGATAACCCAGTTCATGATAATTGTCCTTACAGTGTATTTGGTTCGACAATCCTAGTGGATATTCTTTGGAATATTTAAAAACTCATTATGAAAAATTATTAGGGGAACAAAAGAAATTCCCATAATAAATTATCTTAGGAAATTTATCATGGATAAAATATATTAAATCTTATAAATTAATTTGTTAATGAAATATATGTAATTTATAAATTATCCCATTAGTGTTTTTGGATTAACATTTATGTATTAAATAGTTTAATAATACTCATTCCTTAGTAAATTTTTGATAAAGTAGGATAAAAATAAAATATGATAATGTTAATGTTGTTATCCATTTTTCTATGCATTCATTCATATCACGAAGGTTAGTTGAACTATAAAAACCCCACAAAAATTCAAGGAATTTGTGATGATAGTTAAAATTAAAAATTGGGAAAATATTTAATCCCAAGTATATAACTATAAACCTATCAAAATAATTGGGCTAGAAATATTAATGAACCTTGTCATACTCCCTTCTATGGAATTTGATGAAATTCTATGCATGAACAAGCTTTCCCAAAATAGAGCCAACATAAATATCCACAATAAGGAAATCACCCAATATATTGAAAATAGAACACTAATTATATAAAATTGCAATGAGTAGGATATATCTTATATAGTTTAATCATATGAATAATAGATATTACTACCCTATGAGAGATTTTATCTTTACAAACTTTTTTATTCTAAGGAAATAACCATCCTAAATGACATGCCTATTGTGAGGGAACATGCTGATGTGTTTCCCGAGGATTCCTAGGTCTTCCTCCTATCCATGAGGATGTGTTTTCAATAAAGACTATATCCTGGGGTTTTCTAGTATCAAATAATCCATATAGTATAGATTTTATATAACATGAAGATATAATAAAACAACTATAGGAAAATTTGTAATGAGGTTTGATGCACCCAAGTTCGTCACCAAGGGCTACACAAATCCTCTTTATCAAGAAGAATGATGGGTCAGTGCACCTTTATATTCATTATCATGAGCACAAGAAGATCATTATAAAGTATAAGTATAATCTATCTCAAACTGATTACCTATTTGATCAGATATGTTGAGTAAAATACTTCTCTAAAGTGGATCTTCTCTCTGGATATTATCATGTAAGGTTGATGAATGAAGATATCCCCAAAAAATCTTTTCATATAGGGTACGGTCACTCTAAGTTCATAGTGATTCCATTATAAATAATTAATGTTATAGAAATGTTCATATATTTTATGAATATATTATTTACAGATTATATTGAATTTTTTTAGGCATTATAGATTATATTCTAATATATTACAAAAATAAGGATGGGCGTGATGAGAATTTAAACAGAAGGCTAATGTCCTTATAAATGGAGAATATTTTTTCTAAATATAATAATTTTGAGTTATATGTGAAGGAAGTATCATTATTGTGAAATATCATAAAAATAAATAGGATATATCAGGATCTTTAAAAGATAAATTCAATTAAAGGATGCTCGTGGATAGCATTTCTGACAGATAAGGGTAGTTTCCGTTGGTTATCTGGGTATCATCGGCGATTAGTGATTAATTTTTAAAAATTGTTAAATACCCAATAAAAACTAAATTATAAGGGATTATATTTTTCTTAGAATGATTAATGTAAATATATTTTAAATCAGTTGAAAAAGAGGCTTATCACTACCCCTATGCTCACACTACACACAAGTAAATATTTTTTCATAATTTTCAGTGATGCATCAAAAAGGTATTGGGATGTGTGTTTATGAATGATGATAAATTCATTGACTAATCCTCAAGGAATTTAAAAAAATCATGAGAAAAATTTTCCCCCACATAATTGAGAGATTTCATTAGTGAAATAATCTTTGAGAATATGTTGTCATTTCCTCTTTGGGGATAATTGTGAAATAAATACAGATCATAAATGTCTAATTTAAATATTAATACATAAAGATCATAATATTCTCTAATAAATATTGTTAGATCTAATCAATGATTATGAATACTCAACTGACTAACATCCTAAAAATTTAAACAAATTGCTGGATTATCTATTATGAATGGATCCATAAATTTTACCATTTATGTAAATTGATAAAGATACAATCTTCATATAATTGAATAAGATGCACATGTGAATCATAATGGAAGAAATATAGTATATCGTTTCAAAAGAAATTTCTCAACAATATCTTCATAAATGGTTAAAGGAGAACCCAAAGATTATGTGACAATTTAGAATAAAATGGAAACTATATGGAAAGTTAAATATTAAAAATTCAATTTTAATGAAGTAGGAATCAGGACATTAGGGTCTAGACTATGTGTTCCATCCAATACCGACTTAAGTATGAAACTATTGGATGACATGTATCATTCGACATTCTCTATTCACCTATCAATCACAAATATGTATTGAGATCTCCGAGAAAACTATTTCTAGGGAAACATAAATAAGTATAATGTAGAATATACATCATTGTGTCTGGAATATTAGTAGGTGAAGGATGAAAGGCACGAGTCTAAGGGCATGAGGAAACCATTACCGATACCAAAATTTAAATGGGATAACATCAAAAAGGTATTTGTCACCAAATATCGGAAAAGACACAAGGAAAACAATGCTATCTATGTTATTATTGAATGTCTTAAAAATATTACATGCTTCATTGTGATTTAAAAGGATTTATCACTATATTAACATGCACAGATATACATCATATAAGTGGTGATACTATATGGAATTACACTATCTATTGTGTCTGATCGAGATCCAATATTAACTTCTATGTTTTTGAAAAGTCCCTAGAATGATATAAACATTGAGTTGTACATTAGTACAACATATCACCCTAGACCTTATGGGAAATATGAGATGACTTTCCAAACAACTATGGAAATATTGATATCCTGCTATATTTACATCAAATTATAATGGGACCAATATCTTCTTACTATCAAGTTCTCTAACAACAATTGTTTCCAATCAAGCTTCCAAATAGCTCAATATGAATCCATTTATGGAAAGAGGTCCAAAATACCTATATGTTGGGATGAAGTTAGGGAACACAAATTACTAGGTTTTTAAATGGTTGATAAAATGGTAGAGAAGGTTAATACCATTCTACAACACAAGAAAGCATATAAGAGTCAACTAAAGTGAAATGATGAGAATCATCGATGAGACCATGAGTATGATGTTAGAGATAAGGTATTTCTAATTATATCTCCATTGAAGAGAGTGAATCGTATTTTGGAAGAAGGGAAATCATTTTCTATGGTACACCGACAATTTTGAGATCCATGATCACACCAGATCCGTGGCCTATCGACTTGGACTCACACTGAACCTTTCTAAAATACAAGATGTATTACATGAATCAGTAACACCTGAGACTTTTATGTTATATAAATCATCAAAGGAATATTTTTTCTACACAACACTTTCTTGACTTTCTTTACACGAAATCGCGACCTTCCTCGATAGCTTGTGTTGTATGCAATACCGAGTTTCACTAAACAATGATATACTATGAAAATATTATTAAAACTAGCCATTATGAATAGTAAAAACCACTTTTTGAAATTTTATAAATTTTATTTTTCAAAATGGACTTCATTTTTGGATTCGTAATATCGAAATTAGCCTAGGGTGAAAATTTTGGTATTTTTCTGAAAACATTCAATTTTTGATGAATAGTGAAACCACTAAGTGGTAGTTAAAAAACTGAATTTTTCATAAAACATAATTTTACCTCTTTTGTGAGTGGAATTTCAAAAATCTAAGGGACACGGTTGATTTCAGTAAGTAAAATGCTGTTCAATGAGTTGAAAATAATTTTTGGTGAATAGTAACTTTTAATTTTATTTACCAAAGTTAAAAGTAAATAGGGTAATTAAGGGTAAAAATGATAGTATTATTACCTTAACACATGTCCTAATTCTATTGGATATGTTTAATTCAACAAAAAAAAACATAGGATTAAAATATGACCATTTAGGCCCACATGGATTAGATTAGGACATTTATTATTAATTTATTTAAAGAAGGGCTAAAATAGTTAAAATCAAAGTTTAATAACTAAATAATTTTTAATATAGGGTTATACATAAGTTAAATTAGACTATAAATATTCCTTAGAAAGATAAAATGATTTACTACATAATGATATTTTATTTTTAATTTTTAGAGTTTACATAATTTAATTTATTTATGACACAAAGATGATGTAGTAATTATCTTATTAATGAAATATTGACATAATTGATGTTATAAATACCCAAATAAATATAATTTGAGACTTTTTATGAATTACACTAATTTTCTAGGTTAATATGACATGTTAGTATTGATTTCATTAACTTTTTTCTAACTAATAATTATGTTATAAATTTCACAAAAATCAATTACTAAATAGTGTCAAAATTGATATAAAATAGTTTTTAAAACAAATATTATATTAGTAATTGTTATTTTATTCCTAATAATCTATGGTTCGGCCAAATTACTTAGATAAGGTTATATATAATAATAATTAACAACTTGGGGTTCGTTTGGATTCTTATAGTACGTTTATTAACCTTATAGTATAAGAAGACAAGAAGACACAGTAAAAGTAAAATTATTTAATTTAATGTTAAATCTAAATTATAAGGTTAAAATACTGACCTAAACTTGTCTAAATTCTATTGGATGAGAGTATATCGACCCATCCCCCACCTTAGATTCGAAATAAATCAATTTGGAGATATTTAAAACCAAATTTGGATTTATAATAAAATAATATTTTTAGTTATTCCAAAGGTGACCCTCTCCTCCTTTATAAAAGGGAACCTCCTCCCTCTCTTTCTCACACCACTTTGAGCCTTCAATCACAGCCACACCCTGCCAATCGCTTCTCCCCACTTCCCTAGAGACATCCTATAGGTCCCGGTCTTCTTCAAAGACAAAATTTAGTGCCATAAAAGGAGGTCTCAAAGAGGCGCTTCAATGAAGAGTTAATGCCCGTTACCGATTCTTTCATCTTTATTTCTTTTTGCACTTCTTCATCTTTTTTTGTTTCATAATGAATTAATAACATCAGTATCACTCATATACTGATATGTTATTATAAGTATGAAACAACCCTATTTCACCATCTATTCATCCTACGTAAAATGAAATCACCGCTCGTGCGTACGTACGTAATACTGTCTCCACGCCGTGGTGTAAACTATTTTCCCCCACCACCATACTTGGATGGTTATAATGATGTAAATAATTACTATATATGATTATTGTAAAGTGTTATTGATTCTGAAATTGTATACATACACTCCAATATAATTCCACGATCATGGGAACGATATCATCGCTCGTGCATACGTATGGAATACCGTCTCTACGATGTGATGTGATTCGTTATACATGATCTTCATTTCTTAATGATTATATAAATGAATTTAATGAATAAATATGATATATAGTACATTAATACCATTCTATAAATGATGTATCTATATCCTAAAGAGAAGAATAAGAATTTATTCTACAAAACACGCATAAGCACATAAAGTTATAAACACCCGAATAACAAGTTGCAATGAAATATTACTACCAAGAATCTAATAATATGACCATATATGATATCATAACAATAATTATGATTCTGTAATAAGTCAATAACATTATTTAAATCATTATACAAGAGGTTCGGACACTTACGAGGCAAATCGGACCTAAGGTAAGGGAAATATCACAATCTCATTTTTATCCGAGATTGTTTATACATTGAAATTTACTGGGGTGTATTTGATTATCCACATACATGTTTCCTCAAAATTTAATATTATTTACATCCACCTACAATTGTTTAAATCCAATTTTACCCTTAGGTGAGTTTTTAGTAAAGGATATGAAAGGAATTTTTTGTCATTTTTCGTACGAGGTACATTTTTGACTTTTCATACAAAAGTATGAGAAGAATGTTTTTTTAACTTATACGGCATGAATGTATTTTTAAAACATTATTTTCAAGAAGCTTCCTTTACATGTTTTCATGTTTATTTTTAATCAACTTCTTTTATTTTAGAATTGTATGACATGTTAAGAAAGGAAAAGTATTTTTGAAGTAGAAAGGATAATTTCCTCAAGAAGGGAGTTCAAGTGTTTTATGAAAATTATTTTCCATCTAAGATAATAAATGGTTTTGTTTCTATCCCTATTATTAGATTGATTTGATTATGTTGTGATGGAATTAAATTTATGAATTCCTTTATCTTATATGAATTTTTTTATGATGTCACGATGTTTAAGATTCCCATTTTAATTACAAGGATTATGAAATGATGTATGATTTATGATTTTGCGGCACACATAAGAATGGTATCATTATGAGATGGGTGGGACCTATATCTCCATCCAATGAATTGGGTAATGATTTTATATCTCATGAGATAGACATGGCTGGAACAACAGGTTAAACTGGTTCAGTGAAACAGGACTGAAACGAGTAGTGAACTCAGTTCAGAAATAGATTTTCTCCACTAAGATAGTCTTGGAAATGAGTATTGACTAACAAGAAAAGATTCCCTATGATTATGTGTGTATGCCACAATGTTTCATGTTTTAAAATATGATTATTGGGATTACATTTCACTACAATGATTTATCGCGTGTTATGAAATTATGATTTCTTTTGCAGGTTAAGATATCCAAAAGTTATGTTCTTATGTATATGATGTTATTGAAATTTATTTTGTTTACCCTTACTGAGCATTTGAGCTCACCCCTTTGTATGTTTTCTTTCCCCAGGTTTGGAAGAAGGTTATTATTTAAGATATGCCAAAAGCGACTATAGATATGATGAAATAAATGGGAGACAATGTAGACGCTTTATGAACCAGTTGTTTATGTTTCCCAGTTTCTAAAGACACTATACCTATACGGTTCTTTATTGGTTTTTTTATATGTTGTAATAAGTGTGCTTCAATTCTGAAGTAATAACAATGTATGTAAAGTATGGGTCGTCATAGTTGTTATTAGAGGAAAGGTATAGTCAACCTTTGGAAACTAGTATGTAAAAGCCTTAGTAAGAACCCTAAGGATAAGTCTAAGCGTAGAACACAATCTTAGTGTTTTAGAAATGGCCTTGAATAACCTAGGATAAGACCTTAAGTGTGAAATTTTATTCTTGATTATGTGGTTTTCCTATTACAATTAGTGTTTCTCACACTAATCTTTTTTGGTTTTAGTCAATGGCTGGAACCTGAAGGAACCGTGTTAATGCGGAATGTGACGGGCAATGCAATAATTGTCCCCCTGAGCAACCAAACGTTATGGGAGCTAGAATGAAAAATCTTGTAGCCATACTCACACAATTTTCTCAAGATATGAATCATGCAGGACTTACAAACAAGCAATGGAAGGAGCAACATTCTGTTGAATCCTTCATGAGGCAGTGTCCACCTTCATTCAGCGGGTCTACTGATCCATCAGTTTCTGAACAATGGATTAGTACTACTGAAAGGATATTTTCAGTTCTTCAATGTTCTAAACATGATAAAGTCGTCCTAGCAGTGTATCATTTGGAAGGAGATGCAGATCAATGGTGGAATCTTATTAAGAATACGAGGAAAAGGGATGAAATTGAGTCCATGGAATGGGATGAGTTCAATAACTTATTTTTCAATAAGTACTTCCCTCGTATTCTATGAACAAAGATGGAGAAGGAGTTTCTTGAACTAAATAAAAAGGATGATGAATTGGTTGGTACCTATGAAGAAAATTTTACAAGACTTGCAAGGTACGCTTCTGGTATTATTATCCAACCTGAGAGTAAGATCGATCGATTCTTTAGTGGCTTAAAACCAAGTCTTCGAAGGGTGTTAGCCATAAGGGAATTCAATAGCTATGAGGAAATCATTCGATGTGCTCTCAAATTCGAGATGGAGATTGAAGTAACCCATCAGTCACATGGGTTTGATAATAAGTGGAAAATGGAATTCAAAGGAAAATCTAAAGAGCACACTGAAAAGAAGATGAGCATTCCGTTATTCTCAAAGTATGGAAAGAAACATGGAGGAAGTTGTCTTAAAGGGATAAGTAAATGTTTCAAATGTGGAAAGGAAGGTCATCAAGCATTTGAATGCCGTAATGATGTGAAGAAGATGTCTAATGATTCAAACAAAGGAAGAGATGCACAGAATGAACCAACTACACTTCAATGATTCAAGTGCAAGGAGATGGGGAATTATGCCAATCAATGCCTAAATCCAAGGGTTGATGATGATGGTCGACGTCAAAAAACTCTTAAGGTTAAAGACAAAGGAAAGTCACATGAAATTTATATCAGCGATGTGGAGTATGATAATGATGTGGTGAAAGGTAAACTTACCATCCACTCTAAAGTAGGAAATGTTTTATTTTATTCTAGATCCACCCACTCTTTTATGTATGAAGAATTTTATAAGGATATCACCGTATTACCTCAACAATTAGATGTTGAGTTAGCTGTGACAACCCCTAATGGCACAACAGTCGCATCAAATGTTTATAATTCTTTTCTGAATGAAGTTTTTGGGAAAGTGCTTCCTGCAAATCTTGTGATCCTTCCTATAGTGGAATTTTATGTGATTCTTGGCATGGATTGGATTTCTTTATATGGACCTCATATCAATTTCCAAAGAAGGGAAGTCACATTTCATATTCCAGATCAATCTATGATCGTCTATCAATGCAAGGATGAACATAACCTCCTAGTGGAAATTTCCTCCATCTTATGGGTCTTGATTCAACTAAATGAAGGTTATTTATCTCAAATGGTTGGTGAGAAACTCATGATTAAGAATATGCCCATTCTACAGGAGTTTTATGATGTCATTCAAGAGGAATTACCGGGTCTTCCACCAAATCGTGAAGTTGAGTTTTCAATAGAACTCGTACCGGGTGCTTTGCCTATTTCAATGTCACCTTATAAAATGGCCCCAATTGAGTAGCAGGAATTGAAGAAGCAACTCCAAGAGAATCCTGATAAGGGGTTCATACACCCTAGTGTGTCACCTTGGGGAGCACCTGTTCTGTTTGTTAAGAAGAAAGATGGATCAATGAGACTATGCATTGATTATCAAGAACTTAACAAGATCACTATAAAGAAAAAATATCCTCTCCCGTGCATTGATGACCAATTTGACCTACTACGCGGAGCTCAATACTTTTCCAAGATTGATCTTCGTTCAGGGTATCATCAATTAAGGGTCAAAAGGGAGGATATACCAAAGGCGGCTTTCCGTACAATGTATGGACACTATGAATTTATAGTGATGCCATTTGGTCTTACTAATGCCCCTACTATCTTCATGGATATGATGAATAGAGTCTTTAGAGACTATCACGATCAGTTTGTGGTAGTATTTATGGACGATATTCTTGTCTATTCAAAGAGAAAGTAAGAACATGAAGATCACTTGAGAATTATATTGAAGACCCTGAGAAAGGAGAAGCTTTATGCCAAATTTGACAAGTGTGAATTTTGGCTTCAAAAAGTCTCATTTTTGGGTCACATAATCTCAAAATAGGGGATATATGTGGATCCAGCAAAAACAGAGGTTATCGAAAGATGGTCGAGACCAACAATAGTAACTGAGATCCGATGTTTTCTTGGTTTGGCTGGATATTATCGATGTTTTGTGAACGATTTTTCATGATTATCTAATCCACTCACCAAGTTGACTCGGAAAGGAGTTAAGTTTGTTTGGACGAAGGAATGTGAAGAGAATTTCAAGTAGTTGAAAAGAAGGTTATTTAGTGCACCTGTACTCACACATCCTTGTAGTGGAGAAAGGTTTGTGATCTACAGTGATTCATCCAAGAAGGGACTCGGATGTGTTCTCATTCAAAATGTTATGGTGATAGCTTTTTCCTCATGACAGTTGAAAATACATGAGAAAAATTACCCAACGCATGATTTGGAGTTAGCTGCGGTAATCTTTCCATTAAATATTTGGAGGCATTATCTTTATGGAGAAAGGTGTGACATTTATACTAATCATAAAATTTTAAAGTATATTTTCACACAAAAGGAGCAGAATATGTGCCAAAGAAGATGGTTGGAGCTGATTAAGGATTACAACTTCTCAATCCATTACCACCTTGGGAAAGAAAACAAGGTGGCAGATTCATTAAGTGGACAAGACCATGCCAGTTTATCCATGATGAGGATAACAAAAGATCCAATATTTATGGATTTACAAAGGATGGAACTTGGAATTATAATGGAAGGGGGAAATCGTATCTTTCTCAAATGAATGTTCAACCATCTATACATGTGAAGATTAAAGAGGCACATAAAGAAGATGCAGAGTTACAAAAGAAGGTGAGAAATGTTCCTGAATTCCAACTTGATTGTGATGGGATAATAAAGTTCAGGAATCGGGTTTGTGTTCCTCCCATCCCCGAATTAAAGGAGCTACTTGATGAGGCTCATAGTTCTCCATTATCTATTAATCCTAGAAGCATGAAGATGTATAGGGACCTGAAAGAGTACTTTTGGTGGGATGGCATGAAAATAGATGTTGTTGAATATATCTCTCGATGCTTGGATTGTCGGAAAATTAAAGCTGAGAGACATAAGTCTAAGGGGATGTTACAACTATTACCCATACTCGAATGGAAATGGGAAAACATCACTATGGACTTTGTCACCGAACTTCCTAAAACATCCAAAGGCAATGATACTATCTGGGTCATAGTTTATCGTCTTAGAATGTCTGCACACTTCATCGCTATTAGAGAGGATTTCTCTCTGGATCAGCTTTCCAGGATATTTGTAAAGGAAGTGGTAAGATTGCATGGAGTACCACTTTCTATTATATCTGATCGGGATCCGAGGTTTACCTCAATGTTCTGGCGAAGTCTTCAGTATACTCTAGATACAGAGTTATGTTTCAACACTGCTTATCATCCTTAGACAGACGGTCAGTCTGAGAGAACAATTCAAACTCTAGAAGATATGTTGATAGATTTCTCTATGGATTTCAAAGGTGGTTGGGATCAACACCTACCTTTGGTGGAATTTTCTTATAATAATAGTTTTCACTCCAGTATTCAGATGGCTCCTTATGGATATCTTTATGGAAAGAAATGCAGGACTCCAACTTGATGGGATGAAGTTGGGGAAAGAAAGCTATTAGGACCTGATCTCGTTGATGAAATGGCAGAAAAGGTCAGATCTATTCAACAACACATAAGAGTAGCTCAGAGTCGACAGAAACGTTATGCCGACAACCGAAGAAAAGACCTATAGTTTGAAGTGGGGGATAAAGTGTTCTTATGAATATCTCCCTGGAAGAGGGTCATGAGATTTAGAAAGACGGGGAAGTTGAGCCCTAGATATATCGGTCCTTTCGAAATACTAGATCTTGTTGGGATGCTAGCTTGCCGATTGGCGCTTCCACCGAATCTCTTTCAAGTTCACGATGTGTTCCATGTATCTCTCCTGAGAAAGTACATACCCGGTCCTTCACATGTACTCAGCTCAAAAGCTGTACCGCTGGAGCAAGATCTTTCTTATGAAGAACAGCCGATAGAGATTCTGGATCGTAGCAAAAAGGTCCTACGAAAGAAGACCACTCGCATGGTGAAAGTTTTATGGAGGAACCACCAATTAGAAGAAGCTACATGGGAGCTTGAGGATATGATGAGGGAGAGGTATCCTCATCTGTTTGTTACAAAGTGACGAATTTTGAGGGAGAAATTCATTTTAAGGGGGTAGAATGTAACACCCGAGACTTTTATGTTATATGAATCATCAATGGAATATTTTTCTACACAACACATGCTTGACTTTCTTTACACGAAATCGCGACCTTCCTCGATAGCTTGTGTCGTAAGCAATACCGTGTTTCACTAAACAATGATATACTATTAAAATCTTATTAAAACTAGCCGTTATGAATAGTAATAACCACTTTTTGAAATTTTATAAATTTTATTTTTCAAAATGGACTTCATTTTGGGATTCGTAATATCAAAATTAGCCTAGGGTGAAATTTTGGTATTTTCTGAAAACATTCAATTTTTGATGAATAGTGAAACCACTAAGTGGTAGTTAAAAAACTGAATTTTTCATAAAACTTAATTTTACCACTTCTGTGAGTGGAATTTAAAAACTCCAAGAGACACGGTTGATGTCAGTAAGTAAAATGTGGTTCAATTAGATGAAAATAATTTTTGGTGAATAGTAACTTCTTACTTTTATTTACCACGGTTATAAGTAAATAGGGTAATTAAGGGTAAAAATGATATTATTATTACACTAACACATGTGATAATTCTATTGGATAAGTTTAATTCGACAAAAACCATACTTAGAAATAAAATATGACCATTTAGGCCCACTTGGATTAGATTAGGACATTTATTATTAACTTATTTAAAGAAGGGTTAAAATAGTTAAAATCAAAGTTTAATAACTAAAGAATTTTTAATATAGGTATATACATAAGATAAATTCGACTGAAAATATTCATTAGAAATCTAAGAAGATTTCCTACATAATAATATTTTATTTGTAATTTTTAGACTTTAAATAATTTTATTTATTTATGACACAAAGATGATGTAGTAATTATCTTATTAATGAAATATTGACATAATTGATGTTATAAATACCCAAAAAAATATAATTTGAAACTTTTTATGAATTAAACTAATTATTAGGTTAATATGACATGTTAGTATTGATTTAATTAACTTTTTTCGAATTAATCATTCAGTTATGATTTTCCCAAAAATGATTTACTAAATAGTGTCAAAACTGACATAAAATAGTTTTTAAAACAAATATTATATTAGTAATTGTTATTTTATTCTTAAAAATATATGGATCAGAAATATGACTTAGATAAGGTTATATATATTAATAATAAACAACTTGGGGTTCGTTTGGCTGCTTATAGTATGTTTATTAACATTATAGTATAAGAACACAAGAAGACACGGTAAAAGTAAAATTATTTAATTTAATGTAAAATCTAAATGATAAGGTTTAAATAGGAACCTAAACTTGTCTAAATTCTATTGTATGAGATGATTTCGACCCATACCCCACCTTAGATTATAAATAAATCAATTTGGAGCTATTTAAAACCGAATATGAATTTATAATAAAATAATATTTTTAGTTATTCCAAAGGTGCCCCTCTCATCCCTTATAAAAGGGCACCTCCTCCCTCTCTTCCTCACACCACTTTGAGCCTTCAAGCTCGGCCAAACCCTGAAACTTTCTTCTCTCCACTTACCTAGAGACATCCTAGTGGTCCTGGTCTTCTTCAAAGACCAATTTTAGTGCTCTAAAATGAGGTCTCAAAGAGGCGCTTCAAAGAAGAGGTAATGCCCGTTACCGATTCTTTCATATTTATTTCTTCTTCCACTTCTTCTTATTTAGTTTTTTTTCATGAAGTAATAAAATAAGTATCACTCATATACTGATATTTTATTATATGTATGAAACATCCCTATTTCATCATCTATCCATCCTACGGAAAATGAAATCACCGCGCGTGCGTACGTACGGAATACCGTCTCCACGCCGTGGTGTAATCTATTTTCCACCACCACCTTACTTGGATGGGTATAATGAGGTAAATAATTACTATATATGATTATTTTAAAGTGATATTTGTTCTTAAATAGTATAAATACACTCCAATACAATTCCACGATCATGGGAACGATATCATCGCTCGTGCGTACGTACGGAATACCGTCTCCACGATGTGATGCGATTCGTTCTACATGATCTTCATTGAATAATGATTATATAAATTAATTTAATGAATAAATATGATATATATTACATTAATACCATTCTGTAAATTATGTATCTATAACCTAAAGAGAAGAATAATAATTTATTCGACAAAACACGCATAAGAACTAAAAGTTATAAACACCCGAATAACAAGTAGCAATGCAATATTACTACCAAGAAGCTAAGAATATGACCATATATGATATCATAACAATAATTATGATTATTTAATAAGTAAATAACATTATTTAAATCATTGTATAGGAGGTTTAGACACGTACAGGGCAAATCGGACCTAAGGTAAGGGAAATATCACAATCTTCTTTTTATCCGAGATTGTTTATACTTTAAAATTTACTGGGGTGTATTTTATCATCCACATCCATGTTTCCTCAATATGTAATATTATTTACATCCACCTACAATTGTTTAAATCCAACTTTACCCTTCGGTGAGTTTTTAGTAAAGGATATGAAATGAATCTTTTGTTGTTTTTCGTACAAGGTACGTTTTTGACTTTTCTGACAAAAGTACAAGAAGAATGTTTTTTTAACTTATACGACATGAATTGATTTTTAAAAAATTATTTCCAAGAAGCTTCCTTTACAAGTTTTCAAGTTTATTTTTAATCAACTTCTTTTAGTTTATAATTATATAACATGTTAATAAAGGAAAAGTATTTTTGAAGTAGAAAGGATATTTTCTTCAAGAATGGAGTTCAAGTGTTTTATCAAAATTATTTTCCATCTAAGATAATAAAGGGTTCTGTTTCTATCCCTATTATTACATTGATTTGATTATGTTGTGATGGAATTATATTTATGAATTCATTTATCTTATATGAATTGTTTTATGACGTCACGATGTTTAAGATTCCCATTTTTATTACAAGGGTTATGAAATGATGTATGATTTATGATTTTGCAGCACACATAAGAATGTTATCTTTATGAGATGGGTGGGACCTATATCTCCCTCTAATGAATTGGGTAAAGATTTTATATCTCATGAGATAGACATGGATGGACCGACAGGTTAAACCAGTTCAGTGAAACAGGACTGAAACGAGGAGTGAACTTGGTTCAGAAATGGACTTTGTCAACTAAGATAGTCTTGGAAATGAGTCTTGACTAACAAGAAATGATTCTCTATGATTATGTGTGTATGCCACAAAGTTTCATGTTTTAAGATATAATTATTGGTATTACATTTCACTACTATGATTTATCTGATGTTATGAAATTATGATTTCTTTTGCAGGTTAAGATTTCCAAAAGTTATGTTCTTATGTATATGATGTGATTGATATTTATTTTGTTTACCCTTATTGAGCATTTGAGCTCACCCCTTTGTATGTTTTCTTTCCCCAGGTCAGGAAGAAGGTTATTAATTAAGATATGCCAAAAGGGACTATAAATATGATGAAATAAATGGGAGATAATGTAGATGCTTTATGAACCATTTGTTTATGTTTCGCAGTTTCTAAAGACACTATACCTATACGGTCCTTTACTGGTTTTTTATATATTGTAATAAGTGTGCTTCAATTATGAACTAATAACAATGTATGTAAAGTATGAGTTGTTATAGAATCCCTCTTGATAATGTATATTATATATCCCCAACATGAACTCAACCCATATGTGGTACCATTGGGGAATGAACTTTACTATGTGAAGGATCTGTTGATGATCTGATATCATAGAGAAAATGTTCTAAGAAATAAGACCATGACCCTAGTAAAAGTGTTGTGGATAAACAACATGTTTTGAGAAGCAACATGGGAATTGGAGGTATTTATGAAGAAGAGTAAACTACATCTATTTTATTGTGGGAAAAGAAAATTTTGGGGTTGAATGTTTTTAATCGGTGATGATATAATTACAGAAACTATTACAAATAAAATTCCCCTTGAATTTATTTTAAATGTCGAATTGTGTAATATGGTTATAGAAAATACATGTACTTTTTTGTCTTATTATTAATAGTGGATTTAAAATACCATTATGTATCACTATCATTGATAATATAGCTATTTAACAATAATCACATGATGAGTATCAATATAGGGATTTAAAAAATCGAATTGGCATTAACAAAGGTAGTGATGAACTCAACCTATAAGATCAGACCCTATAATGAAATTTCATCAGACGTTCTAAGGGAGATATCATTTCTAGGAATTATCCTTTACTAAA
This sequence comes from Viscum album, assembly GCA_963277665.1. Classification (NCBI taxonomy): domain Eukaryota; kingdom Viridiplantae; phylum Streptophyta; class Magnoliopsida; order Santalales; family Viscaceae; genus Viscum; species Viscum album. Next base: position 1,701,692,821 of record OY728138.1, on the reverse strand, counting down.
CCCCATAATAGATACAAAATCATATTCATGAGATAATACATTTATGGTAAAAGGTCTTTCTCATCCTGATCATGGCCCCAAAAATGTTCTCCAAATAGCCCCATGAACGTCCAACCATAACACACCTTACTCTTAAGGTGTATGCTAGAATTTTAAAGATATACGTATCAATACCCTACCAATAGGAATATTTACATTATTTTTTAGAGTAATGGATATATTTTCATCGTTTTATTATTACATTGTAAATGATTTTTATTTTGATATAATAAATCAGAAATCCATTTTTTGGTTAATATTAAAATTCAACTAAGAAATATATTTTGATGAATTAATGTATCGTTGAAATAAATAGTATTTTAATAAAATATTAATATTAAATAGTTTTTCTTAAATATAAATGTAAATATAGTTTTTATGACTTCAAATGTAATTTATTTTAGGGATAAAAAAGTTATTGTCAAAAAACTAATAATTTTCCATAAATGACAGTTTTTTAAAAGTGAATATTAAAATATTTTTAAAATTATTTTGAGAAAATGAATATTTTTTTCAGAATTAGGCCTTGAATATTAACTACGGTTAATTTTTCATAATTTTTAAAGACAATCGAATTTCCAGGTAATAATTAAATACCGTATAAATATAATTTGTGATCAATAACTTCCCAATGAAACAAATGTGATGTAATAAGTAATATAAATAAGTTCAATGGTAAATATATTTTTTCAATTTAAAAAAATTTGATTTTAGTTGATTTGGTTTATTTTTTAAATGGATTTTGAATCCTCTAAGGCTTGTAATATATTTCAATATTTTGGAATCATTTTATTAATAGTGTGACTCACCACCAAAAAATAGAGGAAATATTTTAATAAGTTAAGTCCTTTCGATTATAAAATAATTTTATCCACACCCATTTTTCATAACCCATGGGATGTTTTTTAGTTGTTTATATTTTATTTAATATAATCCAAACCCAAAATAATAAATAAATATCTCCTTTTTCTTATATAAAACCACCAAAGAATCATTTTGTCTTCAATAAAACCCCATGGAGAAAATCAATTCTCCTCCATCTACTCCCTATATTCCACACAATTCACCCTTAGACTTCATGAATCCCCTCTTAGGACATTTCATTAAATATCTCAAGTATGTGATTCTCATCTTTCTCTCCTACATACAAATGAAACGCCATCTCAGAAATTTCTCTTCGTAATAGAATTTTTTTTATAATATATATTATTTATAAACACTTCCTTACATTCCAATTTATTTTATCTTAATTGATTTTATTTATCTCCTTTAATTTGGACATTTACCTAAACTGTTACAATGCCAAAAAAATTTAAGGGATCTTTCACTCGCCTCTTTTATTAAGAAATCCATTAACGTTATATATTTTAATATTTATTTTCTTATGATGAGATATTATATAAAATATTATCATTTTTATAATTTGTATATATAAATGAATATAACTTCATTTCACTCTTATTAAGACTTCCATTATCCATTATTTAGACCTTTTACCATGCAAAACATTCGTATGTGTTCTTTTCCCTATTCATGTCTCATTAATACATTATTCCTTTTATTTAATTTTTTTTAATGTTGGGATATGAGTTTAAATTTCCCTATTATGTCCCATTTTATATCTGATAATATACCCTCTTTTTTCTCATCAATATTTTTTATGAATTTTTTATGTAACGCTCCATGCTGCCAAAATTTCACTGTGATTTTACATAAAAAAAACTTTGTAGTGAATAACATACCCATTATTCTATCAAGGATATTAACATTTATGAACATATAAATGTTTATTGGGGACATACATGTATGAAATACACATTATATGTTCATTTAATAAATAATGATGATGAATGAATCCATGTCGTTTGATCTATGTGGCTTACTTAAGCATGATAATGAAATGATTATCAAGGATGCATGAATATAACAATCCAATTTATTAGAAAATGTTTTTTATCATGATATGTCTGGTTAGGATATGGGTCTACCTGATTCATTTATGGGACTTTTACACCGTGAAGTATCGGTGGATTTTCTTTAAATATGTCCATGATTTAGTGTTTTATATTTTTCTTTATATTCCATTTTATCATTATCACTCTATAGAATGCCTCATTATTAATGTTCCATTTTTTATCTATTGAAATGCCAATTGTATAAAATTTAATATCTTCTTCATGTTATTCCTTTTTTATCCCCTTGCTGAGAATTATAACTAACTCCTTGCTTATGTTTCTCCCTAGGATGTCCATGTTGTTTTTAGTTCATTTGAAATATATGATCGTGTTAAGGAAGTTTTCAATAAAGTTTTCATCCAACATTATAAGTTGTTATTCCATGTAATTAATTCATAGAGACACTAGGATTGTTGATCTTCTGGGTTGTATTAAATGTACTTTTATTAAATAAAAAATGTATTAATTATTATTAAAGAATTTGGTTGTTGTATTTCATGTATTATGGAAACATGAAAATGTTTTGGAGGAAACATGCGATATAAAAGATGATATATATTCTTAGGCACACTATTTTTTACCAGATAATCATTGTGGTGTTTAGAAGTACAAATTAATGAAGAGATATTATAATGTACAGAAATTGTATGACACCAATATTTTGTAGATATTTCTCATGATTGTATACAGGTACGAGTTTTCTTTTTTTTGGAGTAAATCTTGTTTGGGTTCAAATGTTTGTGTGTTTGGGTAAAATTTGGATGTTTTAGAAGGGTTTTGGGTAGTTCACTGTTGGTTTATGGTTTTCCCAAATAGTGCGCCATGCCCCAGCAAACCATGAATCCCTAGACAGAGAGGTATTTAATAGATATAATGTGGTTTTAAAACCATAATTATTTTTAGGAGTAATTGTACACCACCCCATCAAGAGGTGCATGATTTACGATCATGATTTTGAAAACTGTGTGGCCCTTCCCAGGAAATAGTGTGAGTGGTTTTAATTAATTATAATTTTTTTAATTCACAAACCCCTATGGAATCAACCAAATTTCTAAACTATTGTCCTTAAATCATTCCATTCATTTTTTATGTTTATGGATGAATTCTTTGGTCTCTTGAACATCATTCATGGTGAATCAATGGAATGATTGGCATATCATAACCTCTATGGTAATGTAGTTTTATATTGATTATGTTTCTATTTCACAAAAATCTATTTATACATATCATGGGGATGGTTTTCCCCCTTTGGTGGTAGATTTAGATCAATGTTCAATGGACCTTGATTCTATTGATCTTTTAAATGGGTTTTGGATCTGATCTCATTCTTCATAGTGATATTAGTTATTCATCTTAACATGGGGACTTCAATTGGGGAGAGTTTTTCATTTTTTAGGTAGGTGGTATAATTTCAATCCCTATACTCATGAATAAAAAATAAATGTATGAATTGAAGAATTTATATTGGAACATTTGATAATTGAATAATGAATTTAAAAAATTAACTGATTAACTACTTTATGGAATTATTGGATTGATTAATTAAATGTGTATATGAATATGAAATGAGTTGAACATGGTAAAAATTAATTTTTTCGTTATTTTTATGAAATTGGTATAATTGGAATAATTAATGGGTTAATTAACTAATTAAATGATGCAGTTTTGTAATTTATAGAATATTGTGATTGAGTAATTGGTCAATTAATGTGATTATGAATTTAATTGACAAGGTTTATTATGAGATGGATGACTTTAACATAATGTATTAATGGGTTTTTTATTTAAATATTGAAAACATGATTAATTTTTAATTTATCGTTTTATTCCATGTGATTAATTTTTTAAACCCTCATTTGTTTTGACAGTTGAAATGGTATATCACGGTGTGAAATGTGATAAGAGAGATAATAATGATTAACCATTAGTGATGTGATATATGTGATATATATGTGATTTATTGATATATGAGTGTGGGACTGTGAATAAATCTCCAAATTATCATATATGATATACAAGTGTGAGATAGGGACTAGGGCCCCAAGTAACCCAATGTGATAAATGAGTTTCTGATAGGTACTAATGCTCTAAGTACCCATATGTGACATAATGTGTGGGATTAGTACTAGGGTTCCAAATACCCATCTGATATTGATGTGTGGGATAGGGATTGATGCTACAAATAAACATGAGTTGTTAGGAACGATGCTCTATGAAAATGATATTGGAATTGAAATATGGTTCCAAATGACCATGATGTGAAATGGAAGGAAATGTATAATTAAATCCCATGTTTTATAATGATTTTTGATTTCCCAATGTGATTTGGTTCAGAATTCAGCACAGGTCGAAGCAGGTATAGATGGTTTGGGTGTCCTATGGATCCTATGAGTTTATGTGGTTAGATAATGAATAACTGAATATGTAAACTATTTAGAATATTTCATTAAATTAATTATATATACAAAAGCATACTTTATTATTAAATTGATATTATTTTGTATGATATTGTTGGTGGCCAACTTAGTTTTAATCACCTTCAATAAGGGATACATGGTCAGCACCTAAATAGAAAACATGCTATTATTATAGTGTAAGTGAAATATCCCTATAATAAATAATTGAGTCAGAATATATATTGTATTAGATAACTATACATAGTATTGATACCGATTAGTTATTCATAAATTATTTTATATTTGATTTTCATTATGATACATGACAGTTATTACGACACGACATATCTAATGTTTGGTTTTGATATTGTATTTAGGTTTTAGACACCATGAGATACTAGTATGTATGACTATTGGTTATTTCATTTTATTTGTTGTTTATTTATCACCAAAGTTTTTCTTATTTGATAAATTGGTAGTAGTCCCCCCATGATTGATATTATACCCTCGCTGCTGGTCGGCATCCTCTATCACATGAGGAGGTGCTCATGAGGTAATGTAATCGATTGGCTCAGGGAATCAGTTTGTGGAACCTACATTAGGATTTTACATATGAATCCATGCTCTTATGAATTTTTTCATTAGATAATACCAAATATTATTCCATCAAAAATGAATAATTAAATTTAATTGATTGGGTATGAATTTGTAATGTTATAATCATGTATCCACATCTATTGGATGACTTATAAGCATAGATTGATATCTATTATTTTTACCCTTACTGAGAACCTGAGCTAACCATTTCTTAGGTTTCATTTTTCATTATATTATGAAGAATATATATATTGAGGGTATCTCCAACAATATTATTATTATATATAAATATTATTAGACTTATCGAATATAATTTATGACAATTTTGTTTGTATATCTAGTCACAAATGACACTAAACCGTACTATTTCAAAGATTTTATAAAAATTTATGTATTAAATATTTATCTATGATGATGAAATATTTATATATATTATACTTCAATTTCCTAGGATGAAATTTGATAAGGGACTTGATATTTTTGGATATGATAATTAGATAACATTGTTGAATATGATATAGAAAATACGATGTCAATGTATATATTTTTTTCCTCTTAGAAAATACATTCATTTATATATAAAAGAACGTGGATGTGGATATAAAATAATTTAAACTATAGGAAAAAATATGAAATTCTTTTGATTGGGTGTTAACTTGATTGTGATTGGCGCACGATAAAGCATCTTATGATTAAATGCATAGAGAGAAAATCATTATGGGAATTTTTAGATTAATTCAGATTATAATTATAAAACATTAAAAGATATATAAAAAGATGATGACCAAGGATGTACTTGGTTAAGCCTATATTTTCATAGGATGATAATAATGTTTCATAATTTAAATAATCTCTTGAATAAATTCAATAAATATATAATTGTTCATCAAAATTATTATTCCATGATGATTACACTATGTTTTTGGTTTTATCTAATGTATTTATAGTGAAGGTATCATATGAATATAGAATCATATGTCCATTGAAATGATCATCCCCATGATCAGCCAAATGGCATGGGTGCTAAGATGAAATATATTGGTACTATTTTCACTTAACATGCTAAGGTTCTAAGAACTAACTTAGATCATATTTATCGTCCCAATACATTAAAGAGGTTAAAACATACCACTATATAATTTCTGAGGTAATTTAAAATAATACAATTTTTTGTCTGATCCAATAGTTGTTAAAATGTGGATTAATGTGATGGGTATTGTATCACCATTTATATGGTGCCTAGATTATTATAACGTTGTCCTATTATCCAATAACTAACAATGATATTACAAATAATTGTATACTATTTTAATGATTAAAAATAAATTTTAAAAAATAAAAATAATGTATCTAAAAAGATTAAGTGTTTATTTCTCAATAAATATATCCTCTGAGATCTTCATACATAAATAGAGAGGGTATTTTCATAGTTTATGTAAAAATATGTTTAATAAATTTGTACTAAGGAAGAAAATATTACAATACATGAAAGGCATGCTAATTGTTTTATAATCAACCCATAAATAATTTTTGATCATTATAGTAGTGCTTAAAAATAATTAATATAAATTAATTAGGTATAACAGTTATATGAATATAAGAATAGATTGTTTGATGAGCACTCAAATTAGAAAAAGAAACTGGAAACCCTAATATTCATAATTATGGTGATATGAATAAAATTATACAGTCTAATGAAAACTCCAAATAGATGTATCAAGTAATTATGAAGTCTCAACCTAAAAAATGAAAGAACTATGGGAATACGATGTTAAGTATTCTCCAGAATGGAATGAAATGACATTTTTGTCTTGGAGGCTTGGATATCGAGATAAATAATACCTAACTGATATGAAGGGTCTTATAAATGAAATTAATGGTGTGAATTATAAATATCCTCCATCATCTCAATTCTTAAAATGAAATTATTTTGGGAGTTAAATTGATCAGTTATCAAATCAAAGGGTTCATGAGTAAATTATATTCATAAACCTCTCATTTCATTGGATAAAGGAAAATATTATTAAATAAGAAATTTTGATGATGCTCAGGAGAATGAAGTGGTTATCATTTAACTCATATTGATATATAGAACTGAAAATGTTTTCATCGATTCTTATTTTTCCAAATATTTTATATCTAATGAATTATAAAAGATTATCACATGACCACCTAAATGATTTGATATTGAGAAAGAAGTGATGGAACCCAAATTGTTTGATGATCACATTTCAAATCTATAGATCCTATATGATAAATTATTAGGGGAATGTTCTTCCTTTAAAACATTTGTTATAAGTTCTCATTGAATTTAAAACGACTTTGAGGATTGACTGGGTATCATAATATATATATATATATATCATATAAATTTCATATGATGGGATGCTATTTTTGATATTTGAAATCAACAAGTGGTCATCTATAAATTCATGTATTAACATGAACTATAATTAAAAATTACTTCTATTATAGAAACTTTACTACCTATTAATGTTGGATCTTTATATCAAGTGGTTTAGAATAATATCATCATTGAAATGATTTCATTTTTTTAATATTAGGACATATTTATTGAGTAAATTTTATATCTTCCACTAAATCATGTAGTTTAGTTTCTAATATAACTCAGAAATATTTCTATGCCTATTTGAAGGATTCTATATAGAATTGCCCCATTGGAGATAAAGGAATTAATGAATACATTTCAAAATAATTTAGATATGGGATTCATTAAGACTACAGATTCACTATGGGTATCACATATTATTTTTCCAAAAATGATATATGGATGAATTTGTCCCTATATTGATTTCTAGGACATGAAATTATCATTATCGATAAAAATAATAAAATAAACCATATTTATGATGTGTTGTCCCAACTATGTATTGGAAAATAATATTCCATGATTGAAATTCATTTTGAATATCATCAATTGAGGTTTAGGATAATGGTTATACAAAATATAGGCTAATTTATAAGGAATGGTTATTATAAATTTATAGAAATTTAATATGTAAATACCACATAAAAAACTATATTCATCAATTTAATCAATAGGGAGATTAAGGATTATTTTGATTAGTTTTTATTAGTCCTTATTGATGATATTGTTAAATATTTAAAGAGAATAGTAGAGAATGAATCTATTTTAATGATTTTATTGATGATTATGTGTGAGGATAAGTTTTATAAAAATATATAAAATTGGGAATTATGTCTCTATAATGGTTCATTCTTGTATCATATAATATCAAGGGAGGTTATATTGATATATCCATTAATAATGGAATTTATTGAGAAATGGAGGAGACCAGACATAGTGTCTAATATAAATATTTTTATTTAGTTTTAAGGACACCATATATATATTTTGTGATTTATGAATGATATATAAGAAATAATAAAGATTTTTAGGATGTGATATAGGTTCATATTGATTTATTAATTTGATGAAAATTTCAAGGAGACACCAAGAATGTTGTCCATCACACCTATTCATACAATCCCATGTTGTGGAGATGGGATTCAGAATTTTATGGATTCATTGAATAAGTGAATCTGATATTTCTCCTAAAAAAATAAAATGGTTATATATTATTCCTCACACATATTGAAAATCCATTAGAAATGATAATCAAATCATGATTTGGAGACAACAATAGAAATTGTTTCCCTGGAAAATATAGATGTATTATATATATATGGAATGGTCGTATATATATACTAATTAAAAAAATATTAAAGTTTATATTAAAATAGAAATATTTGATTGTTTTCTAGAGAAGATGCTTGGAGATGATTAATAATTATGACTTATCAATAAATTGAACTCCTTAGAAGGTGAATAAGGCGATTGATGCTATGTGTCAGAAAGAACATTTCACATTATCCATGATGAGGATTGAGTGAGAAAAAATACATATTGTTGTGAAGAGGAATTAACATAAAATCATAAAATATAAAGGAGGATATTATCTATTTTTGATGATTCTTCAACCATTCAGCCTAATTAGTATAAATAATGAACACCTAAAGATATTGATATACAGAATAATATGTGGAATTTTCATGATTTCAACCATTATAATGATGGAATAATAAGTAACAATAACTTGAAAATATTCCCATAATTAACATATTTGAAGATGGAAATGGAATAATATCACATCTCATCATTCTATACTCAACTATATAGTACAAACAGTTATAGATATCTAAAAAAGTATTAATAGTTCCACACCATGCATAAGGATATTGTGAAGTAAGTAACTCGATGTCTCATATGTCAGTAAGTTATGGTGTAGAGATATATGTTTTAGGTGATGTTACAACAATAACACATACCATAATGTAAATGAAAAACTTCACTATGAATTCTATCATTAGAATCCCCATAGCATCCAGAAGCCATTATGTTTTTTTGTTTGTAGTTGATAACTTTATGAGTTTAATTAATTTGTTTAAAGAAAGATAATATACACATCTTTTTTCTATTTTGAGGATAAAAATTAATTACGTAATAATTATTCACTATGTAGGATATTCGATTTTATCTAATTAGGATCTAGATTTACACTAATGTTTCAGAGAAGTAATAAGCATGTGCTAAATATGGTATTATTTTTTAGTACTTCCTATCATCTTCATATAAGAGGTCTGTATTATTGACACATGATATCCCTTGAGGATATTCAAAGAAAAATTTCTATGGATTTTAAAGGTTGTTGGGATGGACACCAACCAACTGTATAATTTTCATATGGTGACAGCTTTCTCTCAAGAATTCATATAGATCCAAATGAATCCCTCATTATACTGAAGTGAAGAACACCAATTTTATAGGTTGAATATGGATAATGAAATACTTTGGAATACGAGTTATCAGATGAAATGGATGTGATGCTTTAATCTATTCAACAACACAACATGTAATCATATATTTTTTAAAAAATATATGTTTTCAATAGTCATTATGATCTATATATAGATGTTGGTGATGTGGTATTACATTGAATATCTATATAGATGAATTTAATTAGATTTTAAAAGAAGGGGATTTTCAATTCTTTATCAACCACCTTGATACTTTAATTTATGATTACCAAGAAATATGTTAATGATTTTGTTACAATGATATGTATGTAACTCTAAATCATAAAACAAAAACCATGGTATTCATAAACATTCAAAACCTATCCATTGATAAACTAGTTATTGTTTGTGGTATCCACATTATTAAATATTCATATTATGAAAATAATATATATTTAAATGTTAATTACAATCAAATATTATTTTTAAAATTACTAAGATTATAATTTTATGCATAAAAATATATTTATCTCAAATATCTGATTAATTAAAATAAAAAATGATTATTATTAGGAAATTATAAAATATATATATTATTTGAATAAATCTTTAATACTAAAGTATATTAATATATAATAGATAATTGTTAAAAGTTTAAAAATCTAATTTTTGATATGAAGTGATTTACACTATGTATTAGAAATAAATATTAGATTTTTTGATTAATAATTATAATGTTATTGTGGAAATATGAAAATTGTTTTTTAATAAGAATTTTATTTTATACGTAAAATTTTTATTACATTTTTTTTAAAATAAAAATTTAAGTGAATACTAGAAAATAACATTTCGTTAAATTATAATTCCATTTTTGAAATTTTTGGAAATTAATTATTAATTTAAAATAAATTAAAAAAATTTATATGTTAAAATATATATTTTATATGTGGCCTTATATTTATAAGAAAATTCATAAAAATATTTTATATTTTTTAAAATAATTCATATTTTTTCAAAAAACAAAATATTTTATCTATTTTAATATAAAAATTAAATTCAATCACATTTATAATTGGAACAAAAAAATATTCATTCAAAATTAAGAATAAATTGTTTTAAAATATATAACAATGTAACATTATTTCTTGGCATAACAATTACGTTATAATAAATAAAAATTTTAATTCATTAATATCTAAATGGATACAAGTAATAATTCGAGGGAGAAAGGGCATAAAACATGATAAAAACAAGTTTTCAGTGGGGTGGGTGATGTGATGGTCATACTTATGTCTCCCTAACTCAATAATTTATCATTTATATTCCACTTTTCAGGGTAAACAATTGATCATTATATATTAAGTTTAAATCATTACAAAAATTTAATTGTCATTAATAAAAATGTGGCCTTTCTCTACCCCTTCACAGAACATTAAAATTTTTAGAATCCTCTTGATTAATACACCTTATTTCTATCCATGGAATATAAATTCACAATATTGATCTTGTGTTCAAAATATATTATCCTACTAAATCTATTTAAGAGAGATTGTCCCAGGAGATCTCAATGTACTCATTATGATTAATAATTTGAAAATAAATTATTCCATTTATATTTTTTTTTCCAATTGTTATTCTCCAATAAATATATAATGAAATAATTATTATTTATATAACAACTGTTATTATCCATATTTTGTAATTATTTTTCACATTATCCCTTCTCTATAAAAAAGGTCGTAATTTATGTATTTTGAAAACTACCACCCCCATGACAAAACATTTTTCATTTTCAATCCCAACCTTACATGTTATCTGATAATGTGGTGATTTCATAATGAAATATTTTATATATTAGATATTTGTGTTTTGAAATGAATAAACCATATTATTCCATTCTCATATTTATTGGAAAACTAAATCATTTCCAATGAATACGTTTAGATTACCACCTCTATGGAATGATTGATTTATATATTTCATTTCCTTCACCACCTTACATAGATAGTCATGATTATTGGTTAAATTTTTAAATAATATTTTAATTATATCATTATTCTTGTTGTATGAAATATTTTTGAACATATTAATGATATAATCAAAACATGACAATCATTTATTCTGCCATTTAAAGTGGGAAAACTAAGAGTAAATTTACATATAATTTCAATGTAATTGATTTTTATATGATTAATTATATATATAAATATGATAAATTATGATATATCAATTAAATAATCCTAATATATGATCATTATGCTTCTTGTATAATAAATTTAAAAATAAACCACCTCAAAAACACCAATTTATCATACTAGGATCATGTACGAAATATTTTAACCACCTATATGAAAAATACTCTTCATTTATATCATGGAATACTATGAGAAAATATTTTTTTGATATATTATGATATAAATATTTAAATAATCATATTTTTATCATATTTATTTTTAATATTTATCTCAATAATTGGTAAATCACCCTTTTTTTAAAAAAAAACACCCCAACATGCCCGTCGTCGATTTCATCATTAATGATCATCATTAAATATACCATTTAATGAAGTTAATTTTATTTAAAAACTCATGTAAAATCTATTTTGGTATAATTAATTATCTTTTAATTATTATATTAATAACAATAATGAATTCCCACATGATTTTTATAAAAATAGTTCAATATATTAAACAATATTGACACATGGTTTTGACAATATGTAAAAATTTACTAATATTTAAATACATATATTTATGTATATAATGATTATAAATAATCAACATAAATTGATATTAATATAAATAATGTTTTTTGGTTTTATTTAAGGAAAATAAATAAGTTATTTAGGATTTATTTTTCAAGTGTATATGAAATTTGGACGAGGTGATGGTTTTTACCCATATTTTAATCATTGAAACATTTTTTATATTATCTATATAATTCCGCATCTATTGTGTATAAAAATTCCACTAGATATATCATATAATAAATTATATTTTAATCATGGTATTTGATGATCAATTAGAATATAACTCATTCAAAGGGTTTTGATAAACTATTTACTCAAGTTGGAAGGGGTTTCTTGGTCTAAATTATGATTCCTTGAGATATATTATACGATATGAAACATGTTTAATTGGTATGGTGTTATGTTGCTTAAACATCCAAAAAATGTTATAAAAATAATATCTTTACATTTTTCAAGATAAATTAATCCTTGTTAGCTTCTTTTCTTTAAATTTCTTTTGATAGAAGTGTTTCCCAAGTCATTTATGTTATTGGTAGCCAAGTTTTAATTCATCAATATATCATGACTCACAAGATCATATTTAATATATTTTCATTACATTTAGCTCATTTATATTATTTTTTTATATTCATTTATTCATTTAAATTTTCACCAAAACACCACTTTTTATGTGGTCTATAGGTCATGGAAAATTTTTCCCATAAGGGATATTATTAACTCAAGTCTTATTTTGTGGATTTATATTATTCCCTCATAATACTCATTATATTGTTGGGACATACCCACCAAATATATGATTCTATATTATTATATAATCCACATTGGAAAAAATATTTTTTAATTGAAATTAATGTTTTGGTAGTCTTCTAACAATGTGAGTTTTAATGAATTGTATTTCAAACTAATGTTATGAGATTTTTTTCACACTAACAATATTTATTATCTTCTACCCATTTATCATAGAAAATATTTTTTTTGAAGGATCTATTCTTTTAATGTACAGATTTCAAAAAATCTATCATATAACATTTTTAAAAGTTACCTTTAATGGTAATATGTTAATCGACATTTTATTGAAACATTAAATTTTATTCTAAATGATTAAATTTTCAATTTTCATTTCCACTTCCTTTTTTAAATTCAAAATATTATTACCTAATATTTTTTATGTTTCATGATTTATACTCTCACATATATATATTAAAAATTAGGTGATTAATCTCTTGGAATCCATCAATTTCATTATTGGGATACAATTAACAAAAATTTTGTGAGGTTATTTTTAATTTATATTAAAAATATTCATTATTTCCGTATTTCACCAGTTTATGTTATTTTAAAATACTTGACCATATTTCTATTGTTGTGTTAAATTCATTATGCTCAAGAATTGGAATAGACGTATACCAAACACACTATAAAATATGAATACAAAATTTATCATAATCTGGATGGGATGATAATAACCTAGAGAGTATTATATTTTTTTTAAAATAGGAAATGTATTATCATTATGTATATTTTTTTCCAAAACTACTGATTATTGGAAAGTAAAATCGGTATTTTTTGACCATAAAAATTCTTCCACCAGATGAGTTTAGATTATTTTTTCAATATAGTGATAAGTATTAGTGTCCAAAATATTTTATTCCAATAATTATGAATATTGGAATTTTGGATTTGCTTTTTTGACCATACAACTTCATTTATTCAACGGGATATGATCATGGTACAATTTTATTTAAATTACGAAAATTATTATAATCCTCTTTGATTAGTAACTATTAACACATTGTGAATATGTATTGACATTCCAAATCATTAATTTTATTAATAAATCTGTTTTTATTCGATAAGTGTTCCGATAGGGAATTATAAGAACATGTGATAACTGTTATGGTGAATGAATTAAGATTAATTAGGTCAAATGATTGGCCAGAAATTTTATATCTATTCAATTTATAGATAGATATTCTATGAAAAAACATTTTTGGTTTTCTTATGTGAATCTTTATATAATAAAAAAATGTTTTAAGAAAATGAAATGAAAGTAGGTTTAATGTTTTATAGATTTGTGAAATCAATTGGTAAGAGATAAATATTATTTATATCAATGTAATAATTTATTTTCCTTATTATAACATTGAATCCCTTTAATTTAATTATAGAATCACATTTTTTAATTATTACTATCATCATATTTACACCATGATTTCCTCTCCGAAATATTTTCTATTACTAGGCATTTGAACTCACTCATTCATATGTTTCCATTTTCCAATGTTATGATGTAATGTATTTCACATGACATATTTTCTTGTATTACATGTGTTGATTAATTTGTGGAGGGTTTTGAACAGTCGTTATGTATTATGTAGTGTTATATATAATTGGTAAAAAAAACAATTAATTTAGAATTACATGGTGTTTATTATATTATAATGAGATTATTTTTTAAGGCTCTATACATAAAACGATCATTGATATGTAACAGATGAGAGACGTTTTATTTATTTTATAAATATGGATTATAATATCTATCTTTTAAATTTGGTAACAAATCAATCATATAATTTCAGTGTTAATGAAACTATATTATGGTGTGTGAGGCTGATATGTCATCATTTGTAAAAAAATATAAGTTCTAGATCTCATTAGAGATCATGTTTTTTATGCTCATATAAGTGTTAAAAATTTGGGGTTGATTGTAATTTAAATAGTATATATTATACATAGGTATAGACTATGATTTTACATTATAGTGATAATATAAATTTTATTTTGTGATTTTGACAAAATAAATTTAGGGTAAACCCATGGGATATGTCTATTTGGAAAATCATTAAATAGTTTAACATCTTGATGTTTTGGTAAAGTATTGACTGTGTGAGTTTCCTGGAAATTGCCTAAATATATAAATTCTATATGTTGATGTATGATTTGTAACATATGTAACATTGGTTATTAACCATAACAATGGTATATTGGGTATCAACATGATCATCACAATGTGAAATATAATGTTTCCTAATATCCCAATAGGTTGGCCTATCCTAGGGTATGGAGACCCTAATTGTATTACATGATTAGTAAATAATTTTTGTGATAAATAATATAAAAGCGTTATGAAATAGAAGATCCAATGTTTTACTATCCTGTGAAAATTTGGACCACAAATAAAATTTAAAAAAATATTAATTATTTAAATTACTTTTTCTCTAGGTTCTTAGTGACTCTAATGTTTTCCTTTGTATAAGTAGTCACTTGAGTATATCTTCAAATAATGTGTGAGATTAAATCCAAATAAGAGTTTTGATAAGAACATTAACAAATATAACATCATTGAGAATAATATTTATCAAAATAAAATAATTATACCATCATTATAATAAGCAGGAGAAGAATCATTAAATAAAGGCATGGATTGTGAAAATGCATAAAAATGAATTTTCATGTCTTAGTTCTCAAATACCACACATAGTTGTGAACAAAGCCCGCATCATGTTCTTGCAAAAAATATGTGCACAATCAAAAAATCAACTTAATTATGAACAAATATATAATCATTCTCAGTTATATTCCACATTATCTCATAAGATACATCACATTACCAAATGCATTGGTGTAATATAAAATTCTGATTGACATGTCACATCGTACCATTTTCATAATCATGCATTCCACATATAACATATCTCAATCTTAGTACTAAATTAACCCATTTAAATGAAATGTGTTTCATGATAATTTCATAACGCAAACATTCATGAATAAAATTAGTGGTTCCTAAAACAAAAAATGGAATAAAATTAATGTTATAACCATAATTAATCATCAATGAAAAAGAAACAATATCAAGGGAATTAAATTCTTTATTTTTAGAAGAGATGTTTTGGAGAAATCTTTTATTATTCCCTATAATAAAAATTGAATAATTTATATAACAGAAAAGAAATGGAATGAATAATGAAATTATATTTGATGAAAATTAAAAAACATCCACACTAAAAATTAGTATGAAATAGTAATAACCTAAAGAAAAGGATTTGTTTTTGGGAATCCCTTTACCATATATATGAATGAATTATTCACTTTAATATCATAGATAATTAAATTAGATTAATTGATTATTAAACACAAAACCCCATATAAATGTATCATATTTATTATAATTTTATTATGTTCTTTTATGATCCTTATGATGAGTTTTAGTATTTAATTTCATAATTTGGGGGTGTTCGTTTTTTTATATTTAAGGATCATTTCAGTTGAATATATATAGAAGATCATGTAAAACAGGGATAATTATAGATGATTGGAATTATATGTCCTTAATGAACTTATTTTATATTTTTTCCTTATATTTTGTTTTCATTATGTACATGATTATGAATCATTAGTTAATATGTTAATGACAATCATTTAGATTAATTTCTATGGGATTAGATCACAACAAAAATGTTTTGTTTTATCATTTAGTAATCATAGTATTTGTCATTTAAATAACATAAAAAAGATATTAAATAAATTCTACAATCTTTTTCAAACATTATAGTAGTTAATTATAGGCCTAGATGTTGGTAAATTGAAAAAAATTGTCTTACTTGAAGGTGATAAATCAACACCTCAAAGATGACATTTTATTTTTAGAATAAAAGGAAGAGGAGAAGAGGACTGATGATTGATTATTTCAATAATATAATAAAATTGAAATTATATATAATATACCAGATTTATCATGACACTTATAGATGGGTAGGTGAGGAAACAATAAAAAAAAATTGAAATGAAATTAAAGAAAAGAAAAGAGCATTTCACCTCTTTAACTTACCCTCTTTGGGAACCTCCTTAGGTAAATTATATTCTGCATTTTGTTGATACCAAAGGATCCAGAATTGGGGACAATCATGGTAGTAGTATTGGGTTGAATATTTACATGAATAAATTCTTTTTTAGGGGTGAGGAGAAGAGGTGGAGGAAAATGTTATTTAGAGGAGAAGAGAGGGGTATTTTTTGATTATTTTATTCATTAGTTTATTATTTTGGATCAAGACTATCAAAAAGTTGATACATTTTATTAAATATATTTAAATAGTAAGTATGATTGATGTATTATGGTTCTTATATCATCCACGACCCATAAATTATTGAAATTAACTTATATTATTATATATTGTTTATTAACATATTTCCCCATTCACAAAAAATCTAATATCTTAGAAAATTATAAAAAATGCACCGTAACTATTTTTTGTTGTATAGAATTAAAAAATGAACTAAATTTTTTGAAAATAATTTTCTAAATAATATAAATTCATTTTTTATTCAAAATTATCATTTATTCAAAAAAATGTTTTTTAAATTATAACCTATATTATGAAACATAGATAAATTAATTAAGGTCTTATAAAATTATCTATTAATCATAAGAAAACAAATTATTAATTTATATAATTATTTTATTATAATTAATTTTTCTTTAAAAAAGTATATTAAATATAAAATTATAAATAAAATATTCTATTTTATAAAAATACCAGCACATAATTAATATTTTCTAAAGTATTTTTACTTATACTATGATATAATTATATAATATTATCATTTCTAATATGCCTAAATATTATTTATAATTTCAAATATTATGTTTCTATTCTATTTCACATATTACTACTCTTGAAGGTCGTGTTATTATTCCTTAAGTGGTGTTACTATTCAATCCGTAAAAGTTTTATAATTTCTCTTAACTCATTCATTATTCATTTAAAATGATTGTATTAAATTTTAAATAGGATTTTATTTGTTTTATACTATTTGATATAATTATGTGATGGTAATTTCCATTTAGAGGATTCTGGGTTGATACATTCTTTTCCCCTTATGAAACATCACCTAAAATATTTCTCAGTAGAAATTTATTTTTTCAAACACTAGGAAAAACAAGTGAGGGTACTACTCTATAATAACTTCCACTTGTTCACATTTTCCGCATTGTTTTTATGGGATTTATATAGTTCTTTGACTAGGTGATTAGTATTGTTGCGTTCAACCTTATCTATTTGGTCCAACATCTTCATTGGCTGCTCCTCATAATAGAGACCATTTTCCAACTGTACCATCTCAGAATTAATTATATGTGAGGAATATGATATTACGTCCTCAAGAGGGATATATGGATTTTGTCATTTACTGGAGACATGGTTGGTGAAAGTTTTAGTAAATAGGGTACGACTTCGAAATGATCATGAATCATGAAAGGGATGATGTACTTGGGGCATAGCTTTTTTTTATTCCCAAATATCATGATCCACTTTCATAAAGATATGTATAGAAATACCATCTCTCCAACCATAGACTCCACATTTAATTTGATATTTTCTTAGTATAACTTATATCGGGTTTGGGATGACTTGATCTAATAATGCATGGGTTTCACCTATTCTTACATTTCTTCAACCATTTTAGGTAATACAGAATTCTGTTCACTAAATTCATCCATTCATGTTGTTGATTTATATCGTTTCTCATAAATTGATTCATATAGATCCATTTGGATTCTAGAGTAGAAATTGTTTTTATATAATAACTCTATAGGTGGTATATGTTGGTACCAACATCTATTGAAGTCTTTATTATATGAACAAAAAAATTCATTTAGTGTATGAATATTTTGGTGAGATTATCCATCAATTTGATGATGATAATCCATACAGAAGTTCATCATAGTGTTTATAGAATGTTTGATAAATATCCTAAACATATATGTGAATCTTGGATCTCGATTAGATAAAATTCAGAGTGGTACACCATGCAGCTTTACCAATTTTCTTATGTTTATCCATGCTAGATGATCCAGTGATATGTTCTATAAAATTGTGATAAAGTGAGAAATATTTTTGAGATGATCTAAAACAACCCACATATCATTGTTTACTATTGATTTATTGGGATGTCTGATGAAAAAGTCCATGGTGATGTTTTTCCATTTTTATGTTGGTATGGGTAATAGTTACATTATCCCATTATAAATATTCCTTTCAAACATAACTTTTGGAAATACCATTCACATTGATGTATATTTAGCGATATCAATATTTATATTGTCTCACCAATAGTTCTATGGGATATCTCAATAAGTCTTTGTGATTCTTGGGAAATTTTAAAAAGTTAAGCTTTGTGTGTCATTTCGATCCGTTTCTTTATCTATGGATTGGATTGTATAAATATTTGTGAACCAAATATTATAACTCTTTCCTCATCAATTTTTAAACCAATGGATTTTTCTTTTCTGAGATATTCCATATTATTTTTGAATTTCAAAATCATTTATTTGAGAATCCATTATTTTATCAGTGCGGGATTGTTATGAAATCATTTCAGAAAGGATTATTGGTGTTCCTTCTATAATTATTCCCATGTATATCATTTTAAAATATAATAATAACATATCCTTATAAATTACTATCAATGATAATCTTATAGGATCTTTTATATAAAGAGAATCTCCCACAATATTTTCTTTATGAAGGTGGTTGTGGATTAAGAAGTCATAATCATTGATGAGATCTAACCAAATTCACTGTCACATAGTAATATTTATCAATGTGAATATATATATGAGGATATTATTTTTATTATACATTTAACTCTTCTCTCCATATAGGTAATTCAGAAATATTTTCAATGTGAAGATCAGAGCTATAAATTATATACCATTTATGGGATAGTATTGCTCATAAATTTTTAACTGCCTTGAGGTTTCAGCTATCACTATATCATTTTTCATCAATATAATTCCAAATAACTTCTCGGAATCATCACTATAAATCATAAAGACTTCAACATTTTTCAAATGTGTGAGTATTTTCATAGTGATAATAATCTTTTCTAACTCTTTGAAGTATTCCTCACTTTCACTTGTCTAGAAAACTTTTCTCCCTTCTGATCCAGATTGGGTAGTGGGTCTGAAAATTGTGATATGTTCTTCACAAATCACCTATAATATCTAGATAGACCAAGAAAACTATGGATATTCATTAATGATTTGTTCTCGGGACACTGGTGAATTGAATTTGTCTTGGAAGGGTCCATAGATTTTTCATTTTAGGTGATAACATGTTATAATAATGAGACTTCCTCCATCAAGAATTCTTATTATTTGTATTATGATTGAAGATTAACCACTCTCATAGTATTTATCAAAGAATTCATAAAGTTATCATATTTTTCATTTATCATGGTGTATATTATAATATAATCGATAAATACTTCCACAAATTTATCCACATAATCTCTAAGTACTCTATACATTATGTCCATGAATATTTATGAAGAATTAGAGACTCTGAAAAGCATCAATATCACCTCATAGTGTGAGTAACATGTTTATAAGTTATTATTGTCTATATTTTCCTTCATCACCATTAATTAGGGATATCTCAATCGATGTTCAATCTTATGGAAATATATGGAACAATGTAGTTGATCGAACAATTCATATATTCGTGGTATAGGATAATTTTCTATTATCGTGATTTTTTTTATTTTATGATAATTAGTGTATATGTGTATCAATACATGCATCTTCTTAATGATTAGGATCTGTGCACAACAATGGTGAATCACTCACACTTATAAAACATTTTTCAATATTATATTGTAGCTTCTTCTTCAATTCCTCTAACTCAATGGTGTCCATTATATAAGGTTCCTTTCATATTGGTAGTTATTTTATAGTTAGTTCATTTAAGAACATAACCTATTTGTGAGAGAAAGACCAAGCAGTTCTTTAGGAAGCACGTTAGTGCATTCCCTCACAATGGGTATGTCCTCGAGTATGATTCTCTCCTTTCTCTCAATAATTTTAACTAGATATTCATTCCCATAAAAAGTATCCATAAGATGGAGGATGATTTTGATAGAGATTCATCGTCATCGTTACACTTGTGTAGAATTGGTGGATGACTTGGGATATGAAGAGTCATCTCAATTTCTTGATAATTGATAATTTATTTGTATAATGATTTCTTATCCATGCCCAATATATCATGAAACCTTTTCAATGAAATTAACAAATGGTTTTATGTGAGTTTCTTTCAAAAAAACATTACCGGGGAGTATTTATATACTTAGGATGCTATAATTCTCTAAAATTTTATCTCACATATAACTACACTATAATTTTTTGAGGTAGTGTTTAAAAATTTCTACTAATAATGAATGATATGAATGAATGTGCATAACAACGTTGAAATTGTACATTCTCAATTTTTGATTGAATAACAATCGTAAAGGTTACCAAATATTTTTTAGGATCCACATCGATAGTAGTGATGTTATCAGATAACACTTTCTCCTTCAACATTTAGGATATTAGTGGCCTTATCTCCCATATTGTTATAATTTCCCCATCTAATTTAGGGAATTACCATGTTGGTTCTTCCAACATTTTTGGCATGAGAGTGGCTGGGTTTTTATTCCTCATTCATGATTTGATCATCCAAGAAGAAACACCATCTTTTTTTATGTCTATAGTCCTGGGACCATTATAAGAATAACATATTTACATTTTGATAGCATTTAATAACATCACCATAATTTCTATATTCTCAAATAGCTTGATCCTTTCGAAGGTTTTGTTTTAAACCACTAAACAATCAATCTATATTTCTATCATTATGGATAGGAAAACATGATGTGTAACTTGTGATACATGTGAAATTATCTTCATAACATGGGATTGATTCACATTATTTTTTATTCATCACTATGGATTATTTATCTATATTTTTCTAAATATTTATTGATAAATACTTATTATGAAATATTTTAATAATGTATTCCCACATCATATCATCAATTTCAACATTTTTATTGGTATTCATAATCAATTACCACCATTTAATAGCCATTATATTCAAATGATAAATGTATAGAGTCGTCATATATGTGTCATAATATTGAATAAAAGAAAATATACTCATCATTGACTTTACCAATTATACCCTGAAAGGTGTATCAGACCGTCCACTCTATAACTATGGTAATTGCCTCATAAAATATTCAACTTCCAACTACTCTCTCTTAGGTGAAGGAGGTATTTTCGCATTATTCTGGTTATTGGTCATAGATTGAGGTAACTGGGTGATCATAATGACGAATTTTTAACTCCACCCCCGAGGTATTAGTGGTATTGGTTAAGAAATCACTACATTGTCCCTTGCACGGGATCCTAGATCCCACTATTCTCTAAAATATAAAATGTCTAAACAAAATAGAATCCAACATGTCTGGAAT
Organism: Viscum album; assembly: GCA_963277665.1. Taxonomy (NCBI): domain Eukaryota; kingdom Viridiplantae; phylum Streptophyta; class Magnoliopsida; order Santalales; family Viscaceae; genus Viscum; species Viscum album. The sequence goes on along the minus strand of OY728138.1, from coordinate 1,701,669,971 downwards.
AAATAATTTATTAACTTTCTAAAATAACTCTACTAGCATATCTTGTTAGACTCCTATGTTTAGCATTTTTTTAAAACAAAAATTCATGGCTGCTTAAATATACTTAGTAAAATTATAATGGTTTTCACTTATGGTTTCTTATACTAATTCCAAATTATCTAAACATTTCCTTATTAACAACTATAGTGGACCTACTTTTCGTACATGATTATTATATTGATTAAATATAAACAACATAAAAGAATTAAATAATCATGGATCTAAAGGTTTAGTTTATTGTGAAAATTAGGACCATACATATAATTATATAATAAATCCTAGAAAATAATTCTATTCATTTTTCTCTATCATCTAATTGGAAATCATTTTCTATTTAGTATAAATAGTAAGCTAAGAATATAAACAAAAAAATGGATGAGATAGAATCCCTCTACGAGGATAAATATGAAAATGAATCAAAATAACATTAGTGAGCATAATATTCACCATAATCACTTAATTTGTGGGACATAAAAATAATCATGAGATGAGGAATTATATTAAGTAAAAGAATGTGGAAATAAATAAAAATTAAAAATCATGTCCTAGTAGACCAATAACCTACATTGTTCTTAACAAAGAAAGAATTATGTTCCCACATATCATAAGTGCATAATCATAACCACTTCCTCATTATGAAAAAATATAGCATAATGTTCACACATATTCCATATTATATCATGAGAAACATCGCATTTCCCAACTCATTGGGGAACTATATAATTTTAGGCACACCATTATATCATAACATTTACATAATGATGCGTGTTAGGTAGAATGTATGTCAATCATAGTCATAAAAACGCCATGGAAAAGAAATGGGTTTCATGATAATTTCATAAATCATAAATTCCGTAATAAATCAAATGGTTCCCAAAATAAATATGGAATAAAATACATTGTATAAAATCCTGAATATTGAGTGAATAAAAAACAAAAAGAAGAGAATTAAATCACGTGCTCTTATAAATAATAGTTATTATGGAAGAATATTTTCATTTTTTGTGAAATCATATTGGAAGATTGTATATAGTAAAAAATAAAAGGAAAGAAAAATGAAATTATAGATGAGGAAAACTAAATAGAATACACACTAAAATATGGCATGAAATATGAATAACCCAATGAATGGAAATTGGGATCGACAATACCCTTACCTTTTGTCTGAATTCTTTATTCACATTAATAGTTTGAATCATAAAATTATATTCATTCATTGATAAATACATAACTTCTTCTAAATTTATATTATTTATTATAATTTTATTGTGATCTTTTATGGCCACAATAATGAGTTATAATGTTCAATTTCATTACTCTTGAGTGTTTATTTTATGTATTTTCTTGATCTGTTCACTTGAAAACTTGTATGGAATGTCGTGTGAAATAGAGATAACTATCAATAATTGAAATTTTATGTTATTAATGAACATATTGAATATTAATTGGTATTGTATTTTATTTTTTCCATACACGAGGATGATTCATTAGATAAAACAATAATGATAATTATTTAGATTAATTATGGAAGTTTTGGATCACAATGAACTCATTTTGTTGTATCATTTAGTGTTATGTATATTTGTTAATTCCAAATAATAAAAAAAGTTATAAAATACAGTTTAAAATGTTTCTTAAAATTATAATGATTTTTGGCTATACATTAAGGTGTTAATTGAAATCAAAATCTTTTCATTCTCGAAGATGATAAATCAACACCTCATGGATGACGTCTTCATTTTTTAAAAAAGGGAGTGAAGAATAGGTTTCATACAAAATTATTCCATTAAAATTACAAAATTACAGTATATATAAGTTACTGTAGTTATAATTCCACTTGTAAAATTGAAGGTGATGAGTGAATTTGAAAATAAAAGAAATTAAAATGAAATTAAATAAAAATGGATGAGGATTTTACCTCTCGAACATTCTTCTCCTTTATAACCTCCTCAGGAAAATTGGGTTTATAGTTTGGATGATTCCAAAGGATCATCGGTGTGGGGAAGATGATTGGGATGATTTTTCTATAGAATTTTGGAAAGCATCATATCATTGAAGTTGTGACAATATGTGCGGATGAGGGGTGGTATTTATAGGGGAGGAGGGGAGGTTTTATTATTATATCCATTAGTTTATTATGTTGGCTCAAGACTATGAATTTTTTGAATGTAATGACGTTTTTTTAAAAAAAATTATCAGGAAATCGATATCATGCTTCATACATCATCCATGAATTAATAAATATTAAATGACACTTATATTTTTATATACCATTAATTAAGGTATTTCACTATTCACTAGAAATTATCCTATTTTAGAAAAATCCAAAAAATTCACACTAAATATTTCTTCATCAGTATAATTAAAAAATGAACTCCACTTTATAATAATAATTTTCTCAAGAAGATAAATTTAAATTATAATTAAAATCATCATTTATGAGAAAAATACATATTTTAAAATTATTGCAGAATTTTTAATGTATTGGAAAATTAATTAAGGTTTCATAAAATTATATTATATTCATATGGAGAAATTTGTTCAAGCATTAATATAGTTTTGTTAAGTAAATTTTATTAAAATTAATTATATTAATTAAAAAATTTAAAAAAATGTGTTTTTTTATAAAAATAATACTTTGTTGATAATTTATAAAACATTTCTTTAGTCACACTATAACATAATTATATTGTATTATCATTCATAAGATGTAAAAATTGTATTTATAATTTCATATATGTGGTTACTATTCTATTGGAGATATTACTTTTTATAATGGTTATGTCACTATTCGATGTGTCAAGATACTATTACATAGGTAAAAGATCCATAATATAACTTACCTAATTCATTCTTCATATATAAAGATTGTATTGTGTTTTTAATGTGATTTTCTATGAATTATACTATATGAAATAATTATATACAAGGAATTTCCATTGATATAATTATAGTTTGTTACCCATGGGATATTCATTGGTCAATAAAATATATTTTTTAACAGATATATAGTATTTGAATATGCTTCTTTTAGATTACCTATTAAGAAATTTATAATGGATAACAAATATTAAAACATAAAAATTTATATGTCAAGAAAAATATAATATAATTTCTTATTTCCTATATATGTTTTAGGTTGGAATTCGATTTCATAAATTTCAATGATTTTTGGGATTAAAATATTTTAAGAATTTCCATAGTAATTTTGGGATCTATATTTTGAGGATTTGGTTAACAAGTATCAGAGAACATACCACAATGTATTATAAGTTCAACCAATAATTATGGAGATTAAACTAATATGTATATTGGTTAAAATAATGTAATTTGTGTCTAATTTTATTACAAGGGTAAAAAGATTTATGTTTTAGTCCCATTTATATTATTGATTATAATAATTAACCAATATTTTTAAATTATGGTCTGTAATTTTAACCCTTTTTGGAATGGATAAAAGTAAAAGGAACCATTAGTGTGAGGGTAAATTTAGAGATAACCTCGATGAAAAACCCATAAAAATTGGAGATAGAGTCATTATCCTTGTGACAATGCTAAACCAACTATAGTAAATACTATTACCAATGTTTAAATAGTAGATACCCAAATCCCAATAAACAAAAAAATTATGGAGTCTCATGAAAGATCAAGTGACGATGATAATGAAGAAAACAAGATTCCATTTTCTACATCCCAATAATATTGGAAGAAACATGGTGGAAATTTCAATAAAAGGATATGAAAAGACTATAATGGGTGAGATAGAAGCTATTACAATCACATGTGTATAGGAAACAAATAAAATGTAATACTCTATTAAGTCAATTGTAAGACTTTAATAAATTATGTTACACATTTTACCAACCCAAGGAACAATGAGTGAAATATTAACCATCAAAAATGAGATTAATGAAATTCTTATACACCTAATACAAATGTATTAAATAGTGAGTTATCACACTATATTTTCCACTATCATATGTTATGTTTGTATAAAACAATCACTAGACATTGAGTTACAAATAAAAACTCATTTTAGTGTTACTATTATTAGATATATCATTTCCATGTTTTATAGGAAGTTATTCCCAATGGATATATATTTTTTCCCTTGACTGAATTCTATGTGAAATTAGGATTCAAGTTTATCCAATTATTTAGATAATATTATAATTTTGTATATTGATAAATCTCATTACAAAAACCAAGGACCAAAATAAGTTAATGATTAGTTATGGGCTGCCTATATAAATTAATATTATCTTGTGATTCATATTTCAGGGGATAAATATATTTTAGTACGGTAGAATGAAACACCTTGAAATTTTAATATATAATTGCCTTTAAATACTTAAATGTGTTAAATAGTTTTCACAATACACTACACTAGAACCTAAAATGAATCCTAGATATGATTATATAGTTCAAACCAATCCCTTTTATTAATAGGAATTAATATGAGTATCCAAATATTTAAATATGTGACTAATGTTAATAAATCATATTTTTTAATAATAATGAATCTCATAAAATATTACTAAAAAACTCAAAAATCAATTTGTGAAAAAATTAGTTTTAGTCTCATGAAATAATTAAATGATAAAATCATTACTAAATATATTTTATATTAATAATTAATTAATACTAAATTTTTGGAAATAAAAAATTAATAATAACCCTTGTGAAAATGAAATATCCAATATTAACAGTTTTCCACTATACTTTAAAAAATTATGTATATTTTGAATTATATGATTTCAGAAAATTTGTTTTAAAATAATAATACAATTTTTTTTATTAATATTATAATTATATGTGTAGAAATAATTATTGGTATTTTTCGAAATAAAATGTTTTAGGTGAATAATGATAGATATTATAATTAGAAATAACTTGAATATTATAAAATATTTATAATATCTATATAAATATGAAATTTTGGAAACCAAATTCTAATATAAAATTTGTATGTTATATATTACTTTATAATTTTAAAAATATTCGGATTAATTTTTAAACCCTTATATGATATTTGATAATATAAGTAAAATTTTATAAAAAAATTGTCCTTAATACATTATATAATTACATTTTAATATAACATTTATTAATTTTATAAAATTAATATGAATAAATAGATATAATTTCTTTGAATATTGTTTCAAAATTATTTCATTGGTGAAATTATTTTTAATGAATATTATGTCACTCTATGTAAACACTAGTCACAATTACAAAATATAAAAGTTAAAAGTAATAATTAAAGGTGTATAGTGATAGAAAAATGATACAAATATACATATAATTGAGTGGATGAGGTGCTTCTCAACTATATCTCTTATATAACTATGCTATTTCTAATTTTTTATCCACAAAACACGTTTAATGCATTCATTGTTGATATTGAATGAAAATATTTACAATAATTTCATTCCAACAACCTATAAAATTTTCTGCTCACACCCTTTACAAGGGACTCCTATTTTTTTTTGTTCCTCTTGAAAACCTTCCAACTAAAATTAACATAGAATAATATTTCAGTCTTACAAGCTTCTCTTCAAAAACTATTACCAATTTCTTTAATTTCCCTGGGATATCTCAATGAAATCTCAATGTTCCCAAATTGATTTTTTTTTATAAAATTAATTTTTATTATTTAATATTTTGAATAAAAATTTCAAATTAAACTAGAAATTACATTATTATAATTAATATAGTAAATTTTATTATCTTAAGTGAATGATAATTAATCACCTTAACTTTATTCTATTAAGAAAAAATATACCATATTTCTTGTGTAGTTTTGATTAAACCCTCCATTATATAATATGAATCATTCTCTTTAACCACCATAGTTGGATTATATAATAGATAAATTTAAATATTAATAATTATTATTATTTTATGTTTGTGATTCCAAAATAAATAATCAATTTTCCTCCACTACCCAATTTAACTAAAAATATAATCATCAATAATGCATATGCATGGACTACTGCCTCCATGGAATGATTGAATTCAGTTTTTTTTTTCATTTGATTCCATACATTGATGATAATGAGGATGGGGTTAAAGGATAAATATTTTTTATGATATAATTAAAGTTATCATATATTAAATTTTATAACCTATAAAATATATGAGCAAAAAAATGATAGTCATTAATTTAATCAATTAAAACCATAAAACTAAGAGGAAATTGATTTATTCATTCTATGTAATGATTTAATATAAAATAACATACCTTAAAATTAATTATAATTATTATTAATTAAACTAATAATCTAAAAATAATGTTATTATAATATTTTTATAATGATATTACAAATACACCACCTCATAATCACCCAATAATAATTGAAGATTCATGTTTGGGTTAGCTATAACATCTACTTAGAGAGTAATATTCATTTATTTCATGGATATATATTATTACATATTTATTTATATATTATAATATAATATATATATTAAAATATTGTTTTTCATTGGTCTTGGTAAGGATCTATGAATATTTAACTCATTTTTGAGGAAATAACCTTTCATTTATAAAAACCACTAAAGCATGTTGGTCACCAATTTAAACATCATTTATCATAAATAAAAATAACATGAAATGAAATTTTATCTTTAAAAATTTTCTTCAAACATAAATTTTTGTTCCTTTAATTATCATATAATATTGAAACCTATAACAATAATATATACTGATTCCATTTTTTTGGAAACTATTACTTTGAGAAATAATTAAATAAACATATTGAATAAAAAAGTTTAAAATAGCTAATATATTTATGTATTGAATGAATATACATGAGGAATATAATTTTTTAATGTTATGAATATTCTTCATGGGTATGTAATTAATTATGTTAATTTAATTATTCATGTCATTCAATTCATATGTAGAATGAATTCGTATAAAGGTTATGGTTTTCATCGCAAATTCTTCTCTTTGAGTCATGTTTTGTATTATGAATGGTATTTAATTCTGTAATTTATATTACATATATTATAGATATAATATAATTAATTAAACTATAATAAATTTATTTTACTTCCAATTTTATTTCGCCTATTTTAAGTATTTGTTTTAATGTTAAACAATGCAAAAGTGCCTTTTTAGACTCATTTTTGACTCATTAAGTCATGTTACATGATATTCACCATGTCTCCATTGTATATTTTTATATTTATATAATATACCATGATAATACTATAATTTAAGTCCATTTAATTCATATATGTACTAAGACATTTCATTTTCATTCATCATTTTTTATTTCAATTATTACACAGTCATTAATGTTTTGGTAACATAATATTTATTCATTGATATATTACCATTAACTAGAATATAATTTATAAATGTGGGTTATAATCAACAAATTTATTGTATTATTTTATTATCATATAATTAATTACATTTTTTTCATATAAACATATTTTCATATGATTCATTATTTATCTTCTATGTCTCCCATAATAACTTTTGACAACATATGTCACCATTTGTCGAGTTATATGGTTTATCATGAAGATAGTATTTACATGCATTGGTTCACCAACCATAATATTTTATTTTCCGGGATTTTATAGTCCACCAAGGGAAAAAATATGTTCTAATGAAAATGAATGTTTTGGTAATATCCATTCTATGTGTGTTTTAAAATATAGATTTTACAAAATCATGATAATAGTTTTTCCTTTCACATTAACATGTTTGTTCATCCACTCTAAATGTCTCAAAGGCATATAATATGTATTTTTTTATTATAAATTATTAGAGATTATTTTTTAAATTATAATTTTTCAAAATCAGTCACAACACAGTTTCTCATGATACCATTGAAAGAGAAACATAAATTTCAATTTTACCACACCGTTAAATTATATTCGAAAGTATTTTTTTATGTTTTAATTTATAATTATTATTTCATATTCAAAAATATTTAGCAAAATATGGATTATGTGTCATAATTTATAATTTTATATAAATATATATATCTATGGGACTTAACTAATTATATCAAATAATTTTATTCTTGTTATTTCGTTTGAAGAATTATTTTGTGAGGGATTTTTTAATTTATATAAAACCCCCTAGAAGTTTCCATTATTAATTAGGGTTATGTTATTTTAAAAAAGTCCTCAATATTACTATGATTTTATTATGTTCTTATAATTCAAGTGTTTTGTTTTTCATATACTCATTTACCTATGTGGAGTGATGATCAAATTTTCCATAATTTATATTGGTTAATGTTCACCCAGAAATAATGTTATTTTATAAATAAGGGGAAAGTTATTATCATTACCTATATTAATATAATAATATGTTTTTATTGGATAATTGGTTCAGAATTTTTTAACCATCCACCTTCTTCTTCATGATGTGTTGTGAAAATATTATTAACTTGTATCGTTGTTTTGTATGTTGTTATTCTAATACATATGATTATTATAAATTTGGATATATATTTCTTAAACATCAACATCAATTATCTAGATGGTATGTGACAACGTTATCCCTTTTAATGACATGGGTTAAATTACTTACATTAATGATGATTATTATCATCTAGTGCATTATGATTATATATTAAAATTTGGTATCATTCCTTATATAGATAGACATGTTTTTATTTAAAAGTGGTTCCTTAGGGAATGACATGGAATGTTTTATTGAATCTTATTTTTTGTGAATTAGAATTAATTTGGTTAGGTATGGGACCAAACATTCTTAGTACCTTGATTAATTTATTGTTTTATGACATAAAACATAATCAATTTTTATGTATGCCTCATCCAATAAAAAATAATTTATTGGAACAAGTCCTTAAATTAAGGATTTTTATAATCACCATTATGAATTATATAAAATGAGATCTATGTTATTGATATCCATGGTTTCATTAATTTTTTTTATATAACATGATATCCATTTTTAGATAATTATATCTTCATGTTTTTTTGTTATTCCATCCATAATATTTATGACATATTAATTCAGGGATTATATCTGTTTTTTTTCTTTCTGATCATTTTGTCTCACAACATATTATGTATCCATTTCCCAAGTATATGTATAAACATAATTCACATGAAATTTTTAGATGGATAGAACATATGGAATAATTTTTTGGGTGACAATGATGACCTATTATAGAATATGTAGATTCATATATTTTAAAAAAATTCAATTCTTTCTAAAAGATATGGTATTTACAAAATTATGATGAATCATAATTATCTAATTATATAAACATGAATTGATCATCAAGGTACAATATATAAAATAACATTTTTTAATTTTTTAATTATGTATTTTTTAATCATGGATTTTACTAGTGGTAACAAAGAATGTGTGTAAAGATCATGTTTAGAGAGAAAGATATATAAGTCTGTGTCTAGGGAATCAAAATAAATATATAAATCCCTAAAAAATTTATATTTTTATCCATATTATTATTTATTATAAATCCTTGAAATTTGAAAACAACATTATGTTTGATAGCATAAAAGATATGTAACTCTAAAAATAAAAACATTAACATTTTTTATTTAAATAGAACTGATATATCCATTTTGTCAAATCTCTTGATATGAATATGAGGAATTAAATTTTTAAATATAGATATTTTACAACATAATGAAAAATATTTGATCAACTAGAACATAAATTTTAGTAATTTTATTTTTTGAATAAAAAAATATGTATTCCTCAAAAATGATTTATATTTCTATTTTTGAGAAAAAATTAAAATTATTTTGTTCTATATAAAGAAATAGTATTTTAAAAAATGATATAATTTTTTAAACAATTATATAAAAAATAAATTCTGTTGATATATTGATAATTTTCATAACATATTTATTTTGAAATGAATAGTGATTAATATTTATTTTTGTAAAAATTCTTTTTATTTTCTTAAATAAAGTAATTTTGAAGTCCAATTTGATATAAGATTAGAATAAGTGTCATTTAATTATAAATAGTAATATTAATTAAAATATTATCATCATTATACGGAATTTTTTTATATGTCCAACTCTTTGAAATCTTAACAGATTTTTCTAAAAATATATATTATTTTTTGTTTTAAACATTTATATGAAAAATAATTTCATCCACTTATTTTAATTTAATTATATAAAATACTATATATTTTTATATCCAAATATTAAAATGTATTATAGGATGAATGTTTTATGTTTATATGAACAATTTATATTTTTTGTTAGTAAAAAGTGTTTTTATGAAAAATAGTTGCATTTATGATATCACTGAGACATAAATATTACATAAAAATTTATTAATATTGTTGAAATTATCTTTAGTAATAATATATTAGATTCATTATATTCTAGAAATTTAAAATATATTCATTATAATTTATTTAATGATAAATACGAAAATCATATAATTGCAGATATAATGATTGAAAAAGACTATAGAAGTCACATTATTTGTTATCAAAAAAATATTTCAGAAATAAGATGCATTTTTCAGGGATAATAAATATGAATTTTTATTTATAAGTTACACATATTGATCTGATATTTTGGAATTCTATAACAAGTGACATATCAAAAATCTTCTAGAATTAGTACAAAAGGCATAATAATTAAAAATAACAGAATATTTTTTCATGACATACATGTGAGTAAATATACACTTTTAATGAATAAAAATGTTTATTTTTAGCCTAATTTATCTTTTTTATTTTTAAATTTTAAATTTTAAATTTTTTATTTTATAATTACATTAAATGATTCTGTAAGCATGCATAGTTCTTATGAAAGCATTAAAAAAATCAAATAAATTATTTTAAAAACTATAATTATAATTTATTTGAATTTTAGTGTACCGATAATTTTACAGATATATGTGATATATTATGAATCATTTAGAAATATACATTATAATTACATAGTTAACTTTAAGAATTAACTATCAAATTAAATGAATAGTTCCAAAAAGGGAATTAATTTTATTTTGTACTAAAAAATAATTTATTAAATGGTTTTAAAATTAATAAATTTAATATAATAGAACATATAATTAATATGTGGAGTAAAAACCAACCATGGCCTATTTATGAGTCAAATTTTATTTTATTTCAACTCTTCAACACCCTGCAAATAAAAAACATTGATAGATCTGCACCTCTCAAGTAATTAGGTTTCTTCCGTACAATGTTTCTCTCTATCCCATTATTATTTTTCGAAAAAATGGTATGGGGTTCCTCATTTTATGGGTTTTCTATAACTATGTTTCAAGAACATTGGTTCTTTCGATCATGTAACATGTTTTTGGATCTAGATCTCATTCTTTGTCACGATCTTCATTATTCCACTATAATTGGGGATTTCTATAGCTGATTGTTTATCAATTATTTTTGAGGCTAGTGTTCAAAATTAAATTCCAATAGTCTTGATTTCCAATCACATGTACATATTGACAAATTTCAATTGTAATGTATGATAATTGAATCTTGAATTAAATATATTAAATAAATATTTATTTTATAGAATTATTGGAATTATTATTTGCATTGATGTAAAACCATATCCTTTTATTGAGATGTATTTGGACCATTTACATGTAATTTTTTTCAATGTTCTGTGTACTTTTCATTATGGTTTTACCTTTGGGTGTCTTTTGGAGACCAATTTGAGAAAAATAGAAGAATGTGGGTAGTTCATTATTGGTGCACGATTTTCCCTAACCATTCTCCCTAGCCTTGTATATCGTGAAACCCTTAATAGAGGGGTTTTTATGGCTGGTACATGATTTTGTAAACCATGCACCATAATAGATAATCTTTGAAACCCCTTAGATTAGGTTCATGTTAATGCGAACATTTAGAGGCAACCCTATATACTGAGTTTCCAACCATTCATATGGGATTTTAATCCTCCACCATTTATTTAAAAAATCCCAGAAACCCCACCTTATACACTTGAACGCCCATAATTGACCAAAAATAGATTTCTCTTGATTCCAGATTATGATGATTAACTTCTAAGGCCATACGACCAAATTTCTTGGAACAAAATTCCTTCTTGGTAGATCTGCACCACTTTGGGTACATGGTTTCTCCCTGGTTGATATCTCATATCTCTCCTATTATTCTACCATTATTTTGGTGGGATGTTAACTTTTATTTTTATGGATCTAGATCATGATATTTTGAAGAGAGATATATGATTATTATATATAGATATATATCCAAGAGATATTATTTCATTTGACCATAGATTTAGGTTTGGGATCTGGAATGTGTTATTTATCGCATACTTCATTGATCCACTTCAAATTGGTTATCTCCATTTGGTGATCATTCATCGATTAATTATGGTAGGTGGTCATTTATTCAAATCCCATAGTAATGAATTCAGTTATTTCTATATAATATTATAATTTTGAGGGTACATTTAGAAATGTGGGCTCCTAATTTAATTAATTAATCTGGTGTGTCAAATAATTAAGGGGTTAAAATTAAGAATAATAAATTATTGAATTAATTAATTACATGTTGGAGTTATTGTATTTTAGGAATAATTAATTGATAATATAATTATGTGTAATTGGGGCTTTAAAGATGTATTAATTAGTTAATGAATTAATTGATTAATATTGATAAAATTTTCTAATTTTTGAATTCATAAAATTATTATTTTTAGTTAGTTATTCAGATATTGTGATTATTTAATTTGGGTAATTAATTTTTTAATTAATTATTTAAAATTTTTGATTATTAAATCTAGATAATTAACTGTTAAATTAATTATTTACATTATAGAAATTGTTAATTTGATTAGTTATTTGGGGAATTAATTAATGGGAATTATGATTGTTAAATGTGGACGGATGATTAATGTTGATTAATCATGATTGATCTAACATTATGATATATGTAAATTGTGGTACATCTGATAGTGTGGAACATGTTTGAGGGATAATTCATGGTGTGTTGAAATCCCATAGCAATAAATTTCTATTCATGTGTGGTACAAGGTCTTCTGCATCAAAATCCCATAATACCCTAGTTATTATGACCTAGATCCAAATTGTTAGTGGTGGGAAATCGTTTCAATTCGGCAATAAATTGAATTTATAAGAGTGGATAATGAAATCCAATTAAATTATAATGAAATGAGAAATAATTATGTGATATGGATCTGACTTTGTCGTGGTCCAATATAGGTGTTAGAAGTTCATGAGTCCTTAGAAAAACGATGATATTTATATAGTTAAATAATGAGTCATTGAATAAAGGTATATTTTTTAACTCATTACTTTAATTTTTTTATTTTTACAACTATATACACTTTATTGAGTGTATATTATTTTAGACACCATAGATGGGGGCCTATTGAGTTGTACTCACACCCTACACATACCTCCTTATTGGAACATGAATATATTTCATGGTTCAAGGACTCATTATGGTAAAGTGACCTATGTTAGATGGCTGAGTTGGGTTCAAGAGTAAATGATGGAACCAAAAGTGGTTATGGACCCTCTATGGTTTTTCTAGTGTATTTACTTCTGAGTTTTCATTTTGAAATGTGGAACGTACATTATCATGAAATATCTTCCATTTAGTTTTGTTATTTTTTTTATAGTTTTTTCATCTTGTGATACTAGATAATTTGGGTTTTTGTTATGTGTTATTATATCATTGTTACTTATTTTCTCTCTGTGTATTACAGTGATAGAAGGGGTTATAGTCTCCCAATTATCAACATTAGACCTTCTCTACTAGTCAGCATACTCTGGTATATAGAGAAAACATCGTGAGGTCATGTGATTGAACAAATTGAGGGCCCAATATATGGAACCCAGGTCTGGATGTTACAAAGTAGTATCAAGTGAGTTTTCATTTTTTTCATTTTTTCATACAATTTTGGAATGGTAGACATCATACATAGAAATTTCTTGCCTTGGTTATGAATTCATTCATGATAGTATCTACCCCATAAATGGGGGAAAACCTTAGTATCTATGGTGGGATGTTGTTATTAGAATTTACTATTATTGTTGGGTGTTAATTCACCCTAGTTTATGCGTATTTTGTCTGCTGTGAGAATTTTTTTTGATATTTTATTAGGTTTTACTCATGGCCTAGTAATGAATGAGAGTTGATTAATAATATATCATTTTGGGAACTCAGGATTAGTGTGGTATGCATCATTTTAGTAATGCATGGAAAATATGGTTTTTATGTATGTGGTTGAGCATGAAATTGTGTTTCCATGTTTGTGATTTTTGAACTAAAAAATATTCTAAATGTAAAATTTTAAAAAATGCTAATAATGAATGATATGAATAAATGGGAGTCTAATGAGACATTAAAATGGGAATGAGATTCCCCTTTTTTCAAACTATGACCGAGGTGTAGGATGATTGAGGATTGTGATGGCACCTATGTATTGAACATGAGGGAATGTTTGGGGAAATGACTTGATGTTACTTACTATATTTCCATTAAATATGTTTATGTTATGAGATGTGTCCTAATGAATGTCATTGGAATTATAGAGTTCTACATCCATGGTGAATCTTTTATATGGGATGATAGGAGGACATTTCAATGGATGATCCTGTAGTTGTGAAACCTGAGGCACAAATAGTTCCAGGTGAGAAATTCAGAGAGTAGTTATGACAAAACATTTTATTAATCATTCTATTTAATGAAAGATACCCATGAAAGTATTTCAAAAAAATATTTGATAGGAAATGATATTTCCAGTTGCAACACACTCATACATTTACTAGAGATGGTGGAATAGAAGACGATGTGTTCTGGATTGAGTCTATCTAAAATTCACATGGCCACTTAGAGATTCCATGTGAGAAGAGAGTCAAACTTGATAAACACAAGTTATGTGGTCATAGAAATTAATGGTGGGAAATATGAACATGGGTATGTTAGATAGAAACATGGATCGGAATTAATTCAATGAAAATTTCATTGATAAATCATATCCAGACACAATGAGAAGGGAGAGATAAGCTGATTTTATGTGATTGAATTAGGGTAGTATGTCTGTGATGGACTATGTTGGATGCTTTTCAGAATTTCAAGAATTGTTTTGGTGTTGGAAGTAGATGAGGATACATTAGAAAAGTGGCTTAAATATGGGATGAAATTTGACATTGAGTCTTATTTTAATATACTCATGCTAAATAAGTTTTCTGAAGTGGTGAATCAGGCTTTCATATCATAGGGGAACTTAATGGAGGCATCCAATGGTAGGAAGGTGGTTTCTTCTAGATGTTTAGGATGTATGACTTCTAGATAAGGAAGATTCATTATGATAATGATGTCCATATATGTAGAAATCATGGTGGGTTATTTGAGGGATCGGTTACATAGGGAATTTCTTGTGTGATATTTCACCAATTTACCAGACCAAGAAACATAGAAAGATAGTTCTCTTGACCATTGATTAATTTCTAAGATTGAAATTGTATTTTACATCTATAGTGGTTCTACTGTAACCCACGATATATGGGAAATGACAAAGAATCTATACCATATTAGAGTGTTTTTTAGGGATTTTCAACACTACATCAGTCTGGTAGCAGGAGTTCTGGCCATGGAGGTAGAGGTATTGATCATAGTACTTCTAGGAAAGAGCACCCATATATGTATTATGGTGTAGCTTAGTGGATTCAGACAGCATCATAGGGAAGAGGGGAATTATAGTTTCATATAGTACATCCCACACTGGTGTATAGAGAGGCTGGACCATTGATAGGGAGAGGAAATATTCATGTATCTTCCATGCTATAAATGGACTTATATGATATATGTTCCTCTCATTTCATACTTTTCTAACAACCTTAAAATGATTTGACCATGGGGTTTATTTTTGTATCAGGGTTATGATGATATATACACCTTACGGTGTATGGTCTATAGATGTATATTTTTTTCTAATGGTTGTTCCCTCGGGGATAAGGAGAATAATTTTCAGTGGGATCTTTATATCCAAGATATATTAGGATTAGACCTAATTCTGGATATGCACAAATTTGCAGCATACCGACCACATAATGATTGTAATTACGAGAGACTGAATTTTTTAACTCATATGGGTGATGACTATATTCACCATGTTGATTGTGATATCCAAGAATAAAGAGAAAGGCCAATTCATAAGAAAATATATGATCTCATATCCTAGGTTTCTAGTCTATTTATTGAAGAAAAAGGTCAAAAGAAAGATATATTTTCCCTCATAATGGTCCATTTTTCGGATGTTTTTCGGAAATATTTTTAGTTATTCTACCTGAGAGAGCTATATAATTTACGAGAGATCTCATTCCTAGATATGATAAAATTTCTATTCCATGATAGATAAAGGAACCAATGGAGCTTCTGACATTAAGACTTTGCAGGAAGAGTTAGAGGATAAGGGATTTATCTTTCTAATACACAACCTTTATGATCTTCTTGTGTTGTTTAAAGAGATGGATAAAAAGAATTTATTCTTGTGTGTTGACTACTAGAAGATTAACCAGATGAATGTGAATAATTAGTATCCTTTTCGGGGAATAAACAATCTATTTGACCAGTTGTGGGTGGATTTTGTTTACTCTGTGATCAAATTGAGATTAGGGTATCATCAGTTTAAATTTAAGGCTTCTTTTTGATACAGGTGAGGTACATGTGAAATTTTTTTAATTTCATTGGATTAAAGAACTATCTAGAAGTGTCTATGGATGTGATGAATATAATTTTCCATTTTTACTTGGAATATTTTTTCGTAGTGTTCATGGATGATATCTTGGTGTACTATAAGACTCATGAAAATCATGACCAACATCTTTAAAATTTCATGAGTACACTAAGATGGAATTAGATATATGCCATACTATCTTTGTGTTATTTTTTGATTGATTAGGTATGGTTTGTGGGTAACATCATCTAAATGGAATGTGTGTTGGTGGACCTATAGAATGTTCATGTAGTGGTTTCTTGAGAGCAGCCCAATAATTTTTTTGATATCCAAAGATAACTAGGATTAGCTATAAATTATCGGAGGTTTATTTAGGGAACTTCACATTTGGGAGTTCCACTTTTGGGGATTGACAAGAATGGTTACAATGTTTTTCTGGTCTGCAGCACATGGAAATTATTTCTAGAACTTGAGGAAGTGATTATCATTGGCACTAATCTTGATCCTACATAAATAAGTGTAGGATTATATGGTGTTTTGTGACACATAAAAGATAGGTCATGGGTTTTTTTGATGCATTGATATTGACATCTGTTGTATGGGTATTTGTAATTGAGTATCCATGAATGAAATTACACCAAACATGACCTTGAGTTGGATATAGTGGTATATTCCTTAAAATGTTTTAAATATTAATTTTTGGGTGAAAATATTACAATGTATATAAATAAAATTATCATAAATTAAAAACATTATACTGATATTGGAATATCTAATAGGGAAGGTCTGTTGAGTATATGTTTTAATTTTATTTTGAGATAGTGTAAATTCTTGTAAGGGGTAATAGTACTATTTTTATTTTGGTTGGAAAAATCAGACTCTTTCGGCTTAGGAGTCTAGTGCTGAGTCAAAGATGATGATTCTACATGCTGAGATGCACGTTGTGGTTCAAGAGAGTCAGGTTAATATGAATTTGGTATCAATTTAAATGGATTATACACTTTTTATATTTCTTAGGGATATAAAGTATTATTATATGGATTGTTTGACATTTATGAAAATCCTAGCCGGGGTGGGGGTCACCTTCTGATTGGACCATAGATGGAGATCCATTCATCTATGTCAATAATAATGTTATTGTTCTTATGAACATGTAGGAAGAGATGATGAATGAGTTTCATACCTTGATGTGGTAGGTACATTCAGGTGTGACAAATATTCACCATGATATACATTGATATTTTAGGAGGTAGGATATGAAACAAGAGATAATATGGTTCAACACTAGATCTTGTGGCTGTCATCTCATAAAGGATAAGCATCAATGACATATAAGTTTCTTGATATCATTATCTATTATATAATGGATATAGGACATCATGACCATAGATTTTGTGGTGTGTACACTAATAATACCTTATAATAGTGATTCTATATGTGTGGTTGTGGAAAATGGAAAATTTTAGCACACTTCATGCCAATATGGGAGAATTTCTCAGTGGAACATTTTGGAGAAAAATATGATCAGTAGACAGTCTAATGTAATGGGGTTCTACAAACATTAGTTTTATATCAGGACTCAAGTTTTACATTGTTATTATAGCACGAACTATAGAAATTAAATGGCACATGGGTTTTATTGATACATATTTCCACCCACAAACAGATGGGAACTAAGAGCATACTATTCATGTACTTGAAGATATTCTATATGCATGTGTCCATTACCACAGTGGGTCATGGGAGAAGCACCATAATTATTGAGTTTTCCTATAACAACATACGTCGGGGGTACGATACTGATAGAACCATACAAAGATCCCTATCATAGGAAATTATTATCCCATTTATTTTGGATAGAGGTAGGTGAGTCAGATTTATGGGGATTAGGTCCCTTGTTGGAGACATCAGATCAGGTTCAGTGGATTCGTAAGCATATGGATATGGCTCAAATATGATAGAATTTTTTTGTTGATATAAATAAAAGACCAATAAATTTTATAGAGGATGATTGTGTATTCCATAAAATATCAACAAGATTAGGTTACCACAAGGTATAGTGAAATAGAAAATTGGTGCCCAAGTTCGTCAGACCATTTGAGGTTGTTGAGAGGATCAAGATTATGGAGTTCTGATTGACTCTTCCAAAGAGATAAAATGATATTCATATTGTACTCCATGCATCACAACATTGAAAATATCACCTGATTACTTCTTACGTTATCGATGTGGAAGATATTGATGTGTCCTTTGAGGATCAGCTGATACATGTGTTGGATCATAGTGAGAATGTGTTTTGAGGAAGGATTGTGCTTGTAGTTCATGTTTTACTGAAAATGGGTGTCTTAAAGAGGAATCATGGGATATATTAGAGGATATACTGGCTCAATGGCCCCATTTTTTAACTCAAAATCATAATGATTCATGGGATTATAGCTCAAGGAAGAGCCATTATATGGTGGGGAGATTGTAAACCCTCATCCTTAGCTAGAGATGTATTTGGATCATTTGTAGATATTCATTTTATTTGTTTTCAGTAAATTTTAGTTGGGTTTTACATTAGGGTGCATTTCGGTGAATGTTTTTGAAAAAATAAAGAAATAGGGAAGTTCATGGTTGGTGTATGGTTTTCTCTAACCATGTTCCATGGCCAAGCTATAGTGAAACCCTAAACAGAGGGGGATTTCATTGATAGTGGAAGAGGGTCACAGTTAGGTGCATGGTTAGGGGAAACTGTGCAAGCCAAGAAGAAAAGGGTGCATATGGGATTTTAAACACTCTTATTTTATTTCAAAAATTCTTAAACAACCATCATATACACACGAATTCCCTAGATAAAATATTAAAATATTTATCTTTATTCCAGAGCCTTCTAATGGGAATCCATGGATTTTTTTAACTCTGTTCTTAGCGACATGAAGACCTATAGGTAGATCTTCACATCTTTAGGTATGTGGATTCTTCCCATTTTATTTAATTTCAATCTCCCATTATTCACCGATTATTTTTGTGGGATTTTATCTTCTATATTGATGGATCTAGATCTTGATAAGTTGAATCTTGAACCTAGATTTTTGGTTCAAGATATATATATAAGAGACCTTCTTTTTTTTTACTATTGATTTAGGTTTTCGATTTAGTCCTTATTCTTTACCTCATCCTTGATTGATCCCATTTAAATTCATTTCCAAAATTGGTTGTTTGATCATTAATGAATTTTTGTAGGTGGTATACAATTCAAATCCCATATTCATTATTTCGATTAAATTTATGGTATTCTAGAATTTTAGGTTTTTTTTAGCAATTGGATTCCCAATTTAAATTAAATCATTTTATGATTTAAATAATTAAGGGATTGAAATATGGAATAATTAATGGTTTAATTAATTTCTTAAATGATGGAATTATGGTATTTGTCAAATAATTAATTTTTAAATTATTTATAGGGCTCTAATATTGTTAAATTTTATTAACTAAATGTTTAATTAATTATTTAAATTTATATATATTATTTAATTGTTTATTTTGTATAATTATTTCTTGAGTTATTTATTCATATATTGTGATTATTGAATTGGGATAATTGGTTGTTGAATTAATTATTGAAAAATTATGATTATGAAATTCGGATAATTAATTGTTAAATAAATTATTTGAAGTTTTTAAAATGTGATTTAGATTAATTTAATTATTAATTAATTAATGGGAATTGCATTGGACAAATGTGGTAAGATGATTAATCCTGATAAATCATGATTATTGCAACATTATGATATATTTTAATTGTGATACATTTGATTGTGTGATACTCAAGTATGGGATATTACGTAGTATTTCAAAATCCCAAAATGAAAAATTGTTACTTGTGTGTGGGACAAGGCATGCTACATCGAAAACATATAGGGATAAATTAATATTTGTGTGTGAGAAAATTTCTACTATATAAAAAGACCACATGGTCCTATGTATAATATCCTAGGACCAAATTGATGGACTAGGACCATGGTTCCAATTATCTGTGATATTGAATTTAAATTATTGGATAACTAAATTACATTTCATTGTAATGAAAATTAGAATTAAAAATTTGATATGGTTAACAGTTTGGCATAGACCAATGTAGGTATTGAAGATTATGGTGTCCTCGGTAACCTGGTGGTATATAAATACATTTTCAAATAATGATTAAATTAATAAATACAAATATTTTTCCTTATTTATTTTAATTATTCCTTATAAATTTTTATACACATTTTTGGTTGGTTATTGTTTCAGATCTCGTTGATTATGGCCAACTGAGTTTTACTCACATGCTACTCAGGCTGCTTGATCTGTACCCAAATAGATATCATGGTTGCATGATAGGTTTAGGAGAAGGCCCCTATGATAGATGGATGATTTGGTATGGAGCATGAATGGGGGAAGAAGACATGGTTTAGGACTATCTTGGTATTTTGAGTTCCTTTAAATTTGGGTTTTCATTTTGACAATTTTAACAAACTTTAGGATGGCACATCTACTACACAGTTTTGATATTAAATTATCGTTTGGTTATCTTATAATACTAGATTAATAAGGTTATGGTTATATGTTATTATTACCTTTTTATAATTTTTTACTAGTTTATTATTCAAATAAACTAGGGTAATGTTTCTCCATGATTGATATTAGACCCTCGCTGCTTTTCGTCAACCTCTGCTATATGAGGAGGTGCAGATGAGGTTATGCGACTAACTATCCTAGGGGAATGGTATGTGGAACCCAGGTTGGGTAGTAACATTTTCCATATGAATATGGGATGAGTTAAACATGGAAAAATTGAATTTGTAAAATGTGATTATGAAATTACAATAACTAAATTAATTAAT
The DNA here is from genome assembly GCA_963277665.1 of Viscum album. Classification (NCBI taxonomy): domain Eukaryota; kingdom Viridiplantae; phylum Streptophyta; class Magnoliopsida; order Santalales; family Viscaceae; genus Viscum; species Viscum album. Next base: position 1,701,648,366 of record OY728138.1, on the reverse strand, counting down.
AGGTTAACTAATTAATGGAATGTTATGTTTGTGGAATTTATGGGAAATTTGGACTGTGTAATTGGTTAATTAATTTGATTATGAATTTAATTGACACAGTGTATTTTCAGTTTGTTTACTTTACCTTAATGGGTTAATGGGTATTATTATGTGAATAAAAAAACTAATTTAATGTCAAATTGATTGTATTATACAATGTGACTAATGTATTGAAACATGATTTTTTAGTTGAAATGGAACATCATGATGTGAAATGTGATAATAGGGTTAATGAAAATTAACCTTTATTGATGTGATATATGTGTAATTGATTGGTATATGAGTGTGGGACAAGGAATGATCCTCGAGATACCCATATGCAATTTATGAGTGTGAGTTATGGAATGAGGATCCAAATACCCATATGTGGTAAACATGTTTTAGATAGGGATTAAGGCTCCAAATAACCATATGTGATAGAATGTGTGTGATAGGGAATGACACTCTAAATACACATGTGATATTGAGGTGTGAGATATATAAATAGTCTCCCAATACACTCTTGGTGATAGAGGCGACTCTCTACTTTAATGAGATTGGTGTCGTACTATGTATCCAAATGACTGTGATGTGAAATGGAATGAAATAGATAATTAAATCCCATGTGTTTTAATGAATTTTTAACTTCCCAAGGTGACATTTCATAGAATTGGGCATGGTGTGAAGATGGTATTAAGGTTTTGAGTGTACAAGGAGACCCAATGGTTTGTCTGGTTAAATAACGAATAATTCAATATGTAGACATTTAACCCTATTACTTGCACATTAATCTATATAGAACGGCATGCACAGTTATTGACTAGATTTTGTTTAAAACTATATTGATGGAGTCTTACTGATATGTACTCACACCCTACTCGGTCTACCTAGGTAGTCTTAAATAGACATTAGTTTGTTGGACATGATAAGGGAAAGAAACCAATGTCAGATGGACGAGTCGGAATGGATCACAGAAGATGGAAACATACCTCATATCAGGAACCATTTTTGATTCATAATGGACCTTATTTTTGGATTTTCATTTTCAAACATGACATTTATTATGACATGAAATATATTCTATTTTTGTTTGGATATTTTATTCATCTTTTCCTTACCATTTGATATTTGTTTTTTTCTTATTATTTGTTACAGCCTTTTGGTTATTTTTTATTAATTTTAGTTTTTGTGATACATTTATAAGGAGGTTATAGTATCCTAATTATCGATATTAGAACCTCACTACTAGTCAGCAACCATTATGATATGGGGAGGCACATCTGAGTTCATGTGACCAACTGGTTAGGAGAACGAGTCTCCAGATATTATAGAAGATTCCACAATCTTTTTTATTTTTCATTTTAAGTGGAATTTTTTTCCATGAATCATCATTAATTATAATTAACTGTTGGTATGACTATCAAATGTAATAATCACATCCTGATACACATAGGATCACTTATGGTCTTTTATTGACATCTCCTATGTTTAACCTTACTAAGAACCTATTCTAACACATTCCTATTTTTCCATTTCACTTACATTGCGAATAATGAATATATGTAGGTTATGTCTTAGAAGAGTACTATATATTACAAACACCCAAAGAGATGTTGAAGATCCTTTATAAAAATAATTTTTATTTATCTAGTCAAAAATGACAATAACACCTTAATTTTTTAAGGCTTGTATAACATTGTCATATATTGAATATTTATCTAATATGATTTCATATTAATATATGTTATACTTAAATTTCTTTAGTTGAAATTTGATATTGGATTAGATATTTCTGGACATTTGGATTTAAAAAAATTGTTTAAAATGATGGATATAATACTTTGTCAATGTATATATATTTTTGTATTCTTAGAAAAAACATTCATATATATATACAATAATATTTTTTATGATGTGTAATAAATAAACCAAGGGAAATAAATATGAAATAGTTAAATTGGTTATTATATTTATTGTCATAGATGAACAATGACTAGACTGAGGACTGCACACCTGGATAGACACTACATGTGGATATTATTTGGTTAATTAATATTCTTGTTAAAACCATGAAAAATTACATGAAAATATTATGATCATGGATGAACATGGTAAAACCTATTGTTTTACTGGTTGATAAGAATTTTTCATAATTTTGAATATTGTAGTAATTATTTCAATAAATTTATGATTATTCATACGAATTATAATATCTTGATTCATACACTATGTTTTTGGATTTATCCAATGTCATGATCCATAATGAATCTCTTGAATAATAAATTTTATTGCTAATGAAATGATCATCCCTAAGAGAAACCAAATGGATGAAAGATAAGATGAAATATTTTTGTATTATTCTCACTAAAAAATATCATGTTATAATAAGTAACATTGATCATTTTTATCTTTAAAATTCATCAAATATGGATAAATATGACACTTAATAACTTGAAAATTAATGTCAAAACATTTATTAGGTCTACTCTAGTTAAATAGTTTTTAAACAGTGGATCAATGCGATGGATAATATATCACCTTTTCAATGGTGCATAGATTGTGAGAAAATTTTCATATCATCCAATCACAATAAAGGATATTCAAATCAATGTTTGACTCTTTTAATGAATTAAAATAATGTTAAAGGAATTAAAATCTTGTATCAAGAATAATTTAAGTGTTTATTTATCAATATGTATGTCCCCTGACCACATCATACTAAAATGGATACAGTATTTCAATATTTTATCTAGAATGAGGAAAAAAACATCAGTACTAACGAATAAACTATATAATGAAATAAATGTGTTCTTAATTTATTTATCATAATAACATAATTATTGACCATTCCTTTAGTTCATAAAAATCAATTCATTGATATCAAATAATTATAACAGTGATTTGAATATATTTAATTGATTGTTTAATGTGCACTCAAATTGAAAATAGATACTACAAACCCTCATATTGATGTTTCTGTTGATATAAAGAAGAATACAGAAATTATGGAAAAATATAGTGGTATGTACCATTGAGTTATAAATTTTCATCCTCCAGTTTTAAAAACATCGGAAAGAAGCACTCATGTATTTTTCTCAAAGGAACAGAAATATACTTCAAGTTTGGGAGGCTTGTACATCAAGAATGACATATTTAACTGATATAAATGACCTTACTAATGAAATTAATTGACTGAATTCTCTACTACCATTAACATTTCAATTAATAACATGAAATTAGTTTGGGAATTACGATGATCTACTCTCAGACACAAGAGTTTATACGTTAATAATCCAAATAATCCTACGATTTTAAATAACAAATGAACATATTATTTGACAATAAACTATGATAATGGTCATGGGAATGAAGTGGTTATAGTGTAACCAAAATTAATCTCTATAATTGTAAATATTTTCTTTTATTGTGGTTCTACTAAATATTTTATATATGATAAATTTTATAATATTATTACATCACCACCTCAATGGTTAAATATTAACATAGTAATGAGAAAATGAAAATGGAATTTGATCTCAATTTAATTCTACATGTCCTCACTAATAGATGACTATGTGAATGTAGTCCCTGAAAATCATGTTTCTCTTATTATGACTTAATTAAATATGATATTTCAAATGGATTGGTTCTCACTGTATAGATTCAATATCCATTTTAGGGTATGAGATGTTATAATTGATATTCAAAATCAATATTTGATCATTTATCAATGAAAGTATGAATATGAATACCAATTTAATTTTACAACTATTATATAGAATTTACTACCTATTAATGATGTATGTTTTTTCCAATGGTTTGGAATAAGATCATCATTGAAATAATTTCAGTTGTCTTGGAATATTTTGATGTCTTTCATGGGGATATTTTATATATACTAATGAATCATGTAGTTGAATTATTAATATTAATCATAAATAATTATATGCATATTTGAATGAAACCATATAGAATAACCCAGAATGAGTTAACAGAATTTGAGTAGAAACATCAGGAAAATATAGATAAGATATTTGTTATTCATTTTTCTACACCATGTGGATGACCAATAATTTTTTAAACAAAAAATTCTGTAAAATTTATTTCTACATTGAATTTTGAGAAAGTAACTATATATTTATATTGAGAATTCATCTTATAACCCTTATTGATGATGTGTTGTCCCAACTATATTTGGAAAAATAATTTCCCATGGTTGAAATTCATTTTGGATTTCCACAATTGAGGTTCAAGATAAATGATATACCCCCAATATACCTTTATATGAGGTATGATCAATAATAATTTAGTGTGATGTCCTATGGACTTACCAACTACCCAACTATATTCATTGATTTAATTAATAAATTGATTGAGGATAACTTTTATCAGTCTTTTTATTCCGTATATATGATACTATTATATATTATAGGATAATGATAGATCATTAATTTCATTAAAAGGATCCATTTATGACTATGATGATGTAAAATTTGTTTTCCAATTTAAAAAACTATAAGATTTTAATACAAAATGTTACAATCATGTATCATATATTTTCACATGAGTTTATATCGATAGATCTATTAATGATGGATGTTATTGAGAAATTGAGAAACTAGACATACTGACTAATATCCATAGTTTTGCCGATTTATATGGACACTATGTATATTTATTAGAGATTTCATATGGATATCTAAAAACTAACCAAGTTCACATGGATGTGAGATATGTTCATATAGAAAATTGAATGTGAGAAAAACACAATCAAGATAGAAATATTTTTATCACTCCTATAATTATGCGACCCTATAATGGATATGGGATTCTGAATTTTTGTGATGGATCAAAGAAGGTAATGGGATTTTTCCACAAACAAAATAAAATTTAGTTAGTATATTCACCACACCTACTGAAAATTATTGATTAAATATATTCGAATCATGATTTGGAGCAACCAATTGAAACTTTTTCCCTTGAAAATATGTATCCATTATCTATATAGTGAATGGTGTGACATTTAAAATAATTATAAATGATTGAAGTATATATTCACAAATATGTATTTCAGTTGTTTCTAGAGAATATGTTTGGAGTTGAATAGTGATGATGAATTCCCAATATATTACCATACTCAGAAGGTGAGCAAGGTAAATAATTTTATGATTCAGAAAGAACAATTTACATTGTCAATGATGACGTTTGAATGATATCCAAAAAATAAGGATATTAATAGGAAGTATCATAAAATCATGAAGAATGGGTGTAGATATAATCTATCTCAGAATAACATTCAACTACTCATCCTAATAAGTATAATAAAAGCACATACAAATCATATTGAAATTTAGAATAAACGGGGGAATGTCCATGAATTCAACAATTACTATAATGGAATAATTAGGTCGAGTAACTAAATATGTGTCCCAAAAATACCAAATTTAATGGAAATGTTGGATTAATATCATATCACATAATTTTCTATTCAACCAAGTAGTATAGAGATTTATAGAGATCAAATGATGTATTATTAGTGTCACAACAGGTATAGAGTTATTATAGAGTATTTAACTCAATTCATTGTATGTCAGGAAGATTTGGTAGAGGGATATATGTTTAAGAGGATATTACAACCATTACCCATAACATAATGTAAATGAAAAAACTATAACATATATTTTTTACACACAATACCCAAAACACATAAATTCCATAATTCTAATTTTTGTAGTTGATAATTTTATTAATTTAGTAAATTTCTTTGAAAAAATAGAATATTCAACTCTCAATCATTTTTAGGATAAAAATTATATATGTCTTAAGTATTCATTATGAATGACATTAAATTTTATCTAATAATTATTAATGGTTTCTATTGATGTTTTGGGGAATTAATTTACATGAGATGAATATGGTATTATGTTTTAGTACATTATATCTTAATCACATAGATGGTATGTATTTCAAGATCATGAAATCCCAATACTATATGAAAAGATCATATTTTAAAAATTTGAAATTTCGTTGTTATCTACACCATCCAAACATATAATTTTCATACATTAGTATCTATGATGTTAGTATTCAGCCAGATCCATATGAATCCTACTATATAATATAGTGAAAAAAATGTATTTTTGGATAAAGGTGGAAAATGAATGATTTTGGTACATTATTTAGAAAAGGAATTGAAGTGATTTTTAATCAATTCAATAAGAAATCTTGTAATCTTAATGTTGAAAAAAACCATAAGTTGGCTAAAGTCAGCATGATCTATATGTGGATGTTAGTTATATGATATTATTTTGAATATCTATTTGGAATAAGTTTTTTATATATATAATGAATGGAATATTTGATCCTAGATTTAACACCCAAATACATTAATTTTGTATTACCTTTAAATAAGTTAATGTTTTTGTTATCATTGTCATCATGTAACATCGAAAAGTAGAAAAAAGATATTATTAGACAATGAAAACATATCCACTGAACAGTTAGATATTAATTGTTGTATCCACATTATTTTATATTTGTATAATAAAAAATTGTATATATTAATAATAATGAAATTAAAATATTATTGCAAAAAACTATGAATATCATTGTATGCTAAAAAATACATTTTTCTAAAATCTGCGATAAATTTCAATAAATAATCTATATTATGACTAAATAATAATAAAATATATTTTATAAGAATAATTTTTAAATTCATAATTATATTAACTAAAAATAATGTTTTTATAAATTTAAAACTATTATTTGAAATGAATAGAAATTTAATTATGTATTGGAAATAAATTAAAAAATTGAATGATTAATAATTATAAATTTATTTTGAAAAAATGAGCATCATTTTTTATTATGATTTATAATATAATATTAAAATTAATATAATGTATTTTTATAAAAAATAAATTTAGTTGAATACTCAAAAAATAAATTTTTAAATTATCATTAATTTTAGGAAGTTGTTTGTAGTTAAATATTTACTTAAAAGAAATCAATAATTTTATAAGGATAAATATATATTTTATGTTTGGCCTATTATATTTAAATAGTATCTTTATTTTCAAAAAAAATATTTAATAGATTATATATTTTTATATTAAAATTAAATTCTTTCACATTTTTAAATGTAACCAACCAGAATTCATTTCAAATTAAGAAAAAATTGTTATAACAAATCTTATAACATCCAATTATTTTTCGGTAAAATTTTTATGTTACATTTTGTAAAAACATTTTAATGATCTAAAATCCAAAATGGTATAAGTAATAATTTGTGTGTTAAAGGATTAAGAGATGATAAAAACATATATATAATTGGTAGAATGGGGTGATGGTAAACCTTATCTCTTATTCACTCATTTATTTCTCATTGTTCTTTCACATTACATAATAACCATGTTCTATAAATATATTAAGTGGAAGGATTAACAAAAATTTTATTCTCCCCACTTATAAATGGGGCCTCTCCCTACCACATCACAAAACCTTCAAAAAAATTAGTTCATCCATATTCAAAGATATTTTTACTTACCATAGGATATAAATTCATAATATTGAAATTATGATCAAAATATATTATCCTATTCCACCAATTTATATGGTATTATCCAAGGAAATCTCAAATGACTCATTATGAGTAATCATGTTAACATAAATTATTAATTTTTCATTTTTATTTCTAATTTTTTTATCAAATACATATGTAATTAAATTATTACTTTTTATAAACATAATTTTATTATCGAATTTTTATAATTATTTTTCACTTTATTCTTTTTCTATTAAAAAACGGTGTCGTAATTCATGCATTTTTTAAACACTCACCACCAAGACACAGAAAGTTTAATCTTCCATCAGAACCTATCATTTCCTAGTATAAAATGGTAATTTAATAAATTATAATTTTATTTATATGATATTTATTATTTTAAAAGTTTACACCATATTATTCCTTTATCCATTTCTATAGAAAAATAAATTTTTCAACCCTATATTGGTGTAGACATCTACATATATGGAATGATTGATTTACCTTTATTATTTACTTCACCACATTATATAGTTAGTCATAATTCTAGAATAAATTGGTAAATAATATTTTAAATATATCAGTATGTTTTTATATGTAAAATTTTATAACCTTTTACGGATATGATCAATAGACGATTTTTGTTAATTTAACAGTTTTTAACAGGAAATATATGAGAAAATGGATTTTTATTTCCATGTAATGGATTTATATTAAAAAAATTCATTATAAATATTTTTAAAATATTATATATGAAACTAATAATCCAAGTAAATGTTCATTCTGGTTTTTGTATAATGATATTATAACTTGACAATGTCACAAACAACCTTTAGTCATGTTAGTTTCACATCTGGTGCAGTTTAACCACATATATAAACAATACAACGAATTTATATAATGAAAGACTATGATAAAATATTTATTGATATATTACGATACAAATAAAAAAATATATTGTTTTTTCTAGTAATTTGATTTTAATATTTTACTCATTAATTGATAAATCAACCTTCATTTAAAATAAAAAAACAAAACATTATATTGTCGATTTCTTCATCTTTGATCATCATGAAAAATACCATGAAATGAAATTATATCATTATGAACACTCATGGAATCAAATTTAGAACAATTTATTTTGTATTGGTTATTATCATTGTAAAAATAATAAATACTTACACAATTTTTACAAAACTTGTTCAATGAAATGAATAATAATTACAAAATTTGTTGAAAATATATAAAAATTTACTTATTTATATATAATGATTAAAATTGAAAATTTTAAATGGTTATTGAAATAAATAATATTTTGGATATGTATTTAATGAAAATAATTACATTATTTACGATATATTTTTCAAGTGCATAACCAATCATGATCGAGGTAAGGGTTCATGTTAAAAATATGATTATTGACAAATTATTTATGTAATTTATCTAATTTTACTTATGTGGGGTATAAAATTAATACTTGAGATCTCATATCTTGAATTAGACTTCATTTATGGTATTTTAAGATTAATTAAAATCTTTATGATTCAATTAAGTCTCTAGGAGACATATTACATGATATTAAACATGTTTATTTTGTATGGTTTAATATTAATTTAATTTAAAACTAATTTTATACAAATTATTTCATTGTGATTCAATGGATATGATAATTTATAAAAATTGTTTTCTTCAAATTTCTTTTGATATAATTGTTTCCAAAGAATTATATGTTTTTAGTAGCTAAATTTTCATTCATTGAGATATTATCATTGACATGAACATATCAAATATATGTTTTCAAAATTTATAAGGTTTATATTATTATGTGATATTCATTAATACATTAAATTTTCACAAAAAAAACATTTCATATGATTCATGATTCATGGAAAATATTGACTTAATGGATGTTAAAAACTAGAGTCTCCTTTCATTGAGTTATATTATTTGATGATAAACTTATTCATTACATTATTATGTCATCCCAACATAATATATGATTTCATAGTATTATATAATCCATGTTGGGAAAATTAATTGTTAATAGAAATTAATTTTTTGGTGCTCTTCCTACAAAGTGAGTTTTAAAAAAAATAATTTAAAAATAATGAAATTGGTTTTTTCCTTTCAAATTTACATGTTTATCATCCTATAACGATTTATCCATGATTATATTTTAATATTATTAAACATAAATTAATAGAGATTATATTTAAATTTAATGTTTTTTAATATCAATTAAATCACCATTTTAAAATCTGCCTTTAGATGTGATATATAAATGAGTATTTTAAGACAAAGTTAATTTTTATTCTAAAATAGTGGATTTTAATTTTTTATTTCCACTTATATTTTTAAATTCAAAATGAAATACCCTAATATGTTTTAGTTTTTATGTTTTATACTCTGTTATATATATGCTAAAATTTATGGTATTAAACTCATGGAATCCATTAATTTGATTCTTGTGATACCATATAAATATTTCTTCTGTGATGGTTTTTTTCATTTTTGTTCTAACCAATTAATGTTTCCTAGTTGAACTGGGTTTATGTTAATTTTAAATCCAAGTAATTATTTCTATATATGTATTATTATCATTTTATTCTTTAAATGGCATGCCAATATTCCAAATTTTCAATAAAATGTGAATTAAATTTTTTTCATAATTTCGGTTGGGTAATGATAATCAAGAAAGTATGTCATTGTAATGAAATAAGAAAATTTATTCTCATTATATATATTTTTTAAAAAAATTGATGATTATTAAAATGTTAAATATCTATTATTTAAGAATCGACCCTCTTCTACCAGATTGGTTATGATGATTTTATTGACATGTGAAGATGTATTGTTGTTCTATATATTTTTATTTCAATACATATTATTATTGGATACTGGAATATGTTTTTTGACCATCCACTTTCATTCCATAGATGTAATTTGATCAAGGTACCATTTTACATTAATGGGTAATATTATTGGAATTATTGTTGATTGTTAACTATAACACATGATGATTATGTATTGACGTGTAAAATCATTCATTATACACCTAACTATGATTTAATTAAGTAATATGGACTATATAGAACTATAATAACATTAATAATGAATCTTATGGTTAATTGATTTAACCTAATGTGGTGAAAGATGCGGACCATAATTACATATCAAGTTAATGTAATCATGAATTTTCAGAGAAAAAACATGTCAGATTTTGGTGTACGTCTCTTCAAATAATAGGATAATTTCATGATAGAAGGAATTGGTAGTAGGTTTTTTATCTATAATGTTTTTAATTCAATAGGTATGATATGAATATTATTTTTATTGATTTAATCATTTATTATCATTAATATTCAATGAAATCTCATTAATTTTAACATAGAATCACATTGTTTACTTATTACTATTGAAATATTTTTACCCAGAATTCATTAGTTGTATATTTTCCATTCCAATGAATTTGAGCTCACCCATTCATAATTTTCGGTTTTCCTATGTAATTATGTAATACAGTGCACATGAAATGTATTCATGTATAAAATGTGTGGATAAATTTTTGGATGACATTGATGATTATTTACGGATTATGTATTTCTATATATAATTGAAAAAAACCAATTACCTGAGAATCATGTAGTATTTCATAGTTTATAAATATTCTATTTTTTAAAAAGGTCTAAACATAAAATAATCATTTAGATGTTAGAGATAAAAAATTCCAGATTTTTTGTTATGGATTTATATATACAATCATTTACAATAGATTACAATTATAGTATGTAATGTAGGAATTTATATAACAAGCTTTCAATGTCTAGGGCTGATATGTCATAGTTGGTGTTAAAGTGAATGTTTAGATCATATTGGATATTAAGGGATTTTTTAGGATAATATTTGTGTTAATATGGCTCGTTTGATCATAAATTCAATATTTTTTATATAATATTTCTATAAAACATTATTTAATATTAAGGTTACAATACTCTTTTTATTTTGTATTATCATAAAATAAATTTACAGTAAACTAATTTTATATGTTTATGAGGTACTTCTATGTGTATTATGACATCACAATGTTTTTGTAATGTATTCTGTATATGATTATCTTTGAAATTAAATCCCTAGATAGATTCTAAAAGTTGGTATATTCTTTATAATATATTTATCCTAGTTAATTAAACCTAAGAAAGTGAATTGGGTATTAACTTGATCATCACACGATGAAAAATAAGGTTTACTAAAATCACATCTATTTTGACACTCATAGAGGTTATGCTTTAGTCAAAAAAATATATTTTTAAAAATTATATAGTATTTGAATATGTTTTGGTTATATTACATTTTAATAAATTTACTATTGAAAAATTGATTTAATCCTTAAAATTAATTTTTTATAGTAAATATTAGAAGATTTTAGCTTTCTTGGATAAGTGATATGTTAGATTTTAATAGCATACATTTCAAATATTTTTGTTATTTAAATACATTAAGAATATTCATGGAATTTTTGGGATCTATATTTTTTGTATTTGGTTAAGAATTAAAGATAACATAGAATAGTTCATCCTATATCCAACCCACAATGAAAGATATTAAACTGAAATGAATATCATTTTACCTAAACTAATAATATGGTAATGTGGTAATAAGGTTAAAATGATTTTTGTTTTAATCCCTTTTGATTTTTTTTTTAAAAATAATTCCCAATATTGTTAATTTTTTTTCATTTATACCTTTATGGGTTTTAATGGATAGAACTAAAGAAACTAGGGGTTTTAGGGAAATTTTATATTTCCTCAAAAAACAACCCATCATAATTGGAGATCGAGTCCTTCACCTTTTAATTGTGATAAAATATCTATCTTATATTTTATTACCAATATGATCATAGTAGAATCCAAAACCTACCAATGAAATGAGTGGAAGAGTCACACGAAAGATAAAGTGATGAAATACTGAAGGAAAGAAGTTTAAATTTTCCACATGCCAAAAATGTAAGAAGAATCACTGTGAGATTACCATAAAGGGGGAGAAAAATTCAATAATTGTTGAGATAGATTCCATCTAGATCACATATTTTTGGGAAACAGAGAAGCTATAATAACATATTACTACAATTGAAATAGTGTAAGGAATTATGTAACTTATTATCCCAACACAACGTACACCCAGTGGAATATTTTCCATCAAGAATTAGTAAAAAGAAACTCTTGTTATCCTACTACTAATGTATCTAATTGTGAGTTTTCAATATATATTTTCCACTATATTATTTCATTTAAGTATTAACGAACAACTATACATTTCTTAATAAAAATTAACCCATAGTTTTATTATTATTATTATTATATTATATATTTTCACGTTTTCAGGGAAGGTATTCTTAATATATTAAGATTTTTTCCCCTTGAGTGAATTCTATGTGAAATTATAAATGGGTTTTATCCTGTTATAAGGTTATTATTATAATTTTTCATATTGATAAATCTCATTATTCATCCTAAATAAATGATGACCCATATTTAGTGTATCATAAATTATGGGTTCCTTATAGAAATTAATTTCATCTTATGACTCAAATCAAAGGGTAGAAATAAATTTTAGCAGGGTATAAGGTAACACCTTGAGATTTTAATGTATGTTGACTTGTAAATAACTCCATGTGTTCAATATATTTAAATAAATGAAACACCAATATATAAAATGAAATCGAGATTATGTTATACAAATAAATACATACCATTGGATTAATATGCATTAATAGGAGTAACCACATTTTTTAATATGGGTATAATGTAAATAAATTCAATTTTTTTCCACTAATGAAGGTAAGATATTATCCATAAAAACATAAAACATACATTTTAATTTCAACACATGTATTTCAATAAATGTAGTTTATTTCAATAAATAATTAATAACATGATTAAATTATGACAAAATCTATTTGATATAATTAATTAATTAATACTAAATGGTTGGAAAAAATATAAAATATTAGTAAGCATTTTCAAAATATATTCTCTAATATTGACAGTTTCCTAATATATATTATAAAATTATATAAATATTATATTATAAAATTCTAGAAAAATAATGTTTTAAAAAGTAATTTTTTTTATTAATCGTAATAATATAAGTGTAATTATTTTTCTATAAAAATAATGATTTTTTGGTGAACATTGAAAATTAGAATGGTTAGAAATAACAGGAATTTTATGACATTTTTACCATATATCTATAAATAGGGAATTCTTGAATCCACTTTCAAAGATCAAATATATATGTTACATATACATTTATAATTTTAAAAATATTTATTTTAATTTAAAAAATGATATCTTATGTTTTATAATATAAGTAATAAATTATAAAAAACATATTTAATACATTAAATATTTTTATTTAAAAATAAATATTTATAACTATTTAAATCCTATTATTATTGAAGGATATGATAAATTTAGAGACATAGTTCCAAATTATGTAATGGGGATCAATTTATTTTTTTTCATATATATTATGTTACCTTAGGAAAACACTTGTAACAATGACAAAATATAAAAGGGTAATAATAATAATTCTTTGGGTAAAGAGATTAAAAAATGAAGACAATTATCTTTAATTGAGTGGATGAGGAATTTACCAAATGTATCTCTTTAGATATTTTTTTATTTCTCAATTTTGAGCCACATGACATGTTTAACACGTTCTATATTTATATTATGTTTACTTATTTATATAGATTTATTTCTCTCCAATGATAAAACATTCCCCCTCACAACCCATACAATAGAATCCTATGATTTTGGTTTTATCCTGAAAACCAAAAATTTATCTCTACTATTGAATAATATATCATCCTCCTAAGATTATTGTCACAAAATATTACCTATTCATTTAATTTCAATGCGGTCTCCCAATGAAATGTCAATGTTATTATAATGAATTTTTTTTAATAATATTATTTCTTTTTTTAATATTTTCTTATAATAATTCACCATTACATATGAAATTAAAAAAATATTGCTAATTAGCTGAATTTTATTATTTCATTGGTATGATAATTAAACAACTTATCACTTTTCTATTAATAATAATGATTCTATAATTGTTTTAGAGCATGGACTAGCACCTCCATGAAGCAACATGTATTTCATACCATAATCCCATTGTGGGATCGTATAAAAGAGAAATTTAAAAATTAATTATGATATATATATATATATATATATATATCAAATTATGACTCTGAAGATATAAAAAAAATTCTTCCTTTAACTAGTTCTACTAAAAATTGAATCATCAAAAATGTATATGTGTGATCTAATTCTACGATAGAATGATAGAATTTAGTTTTAATTTTCCTTCTCTTAATTACATGTACTTTAATGAGTATAAGAGTGAATGAGTAATATTTTTATAATATTATCATTAAGTTTATTTTATTGAAAATGTATACCCTTTTTTTCATTTGATTAAAAAAATTATTCTTCTTAATTTAATACATTAAAATGTGAAAACTAAGTGGAAATTGATTTATTCATTATAAGTTATAATTTTAGAAATTAACTTATCTTTATCATCCTTTTTTAGTATCATAAATTTAACTAATAATATAGAAATATTATAATTATTATCTTCGTAGAATGATATTACAAAAAAACCACCTCAAAAAAACAAGTTAATAATTGAATATTTGTGTTTGGGCCCGTTAAATAATATACATGAAGAGAACTATTTATTTATATAATGGATGACAGTTAAAACATATTTAGTTGAATAATATGTATAAATATGTAAATAATTTTTTATTTGTATTTATTAATTTTTTTGAATATGTAACTCATTTTTTAAGAAATTACCATTCATTCTTTAAGAAACCCCAAAACATGTTCATCACTAATTTGAACCTCAGTTATCAAAAAGACATTGAAATGATATTTAATCTTTATAAACTATATTTTAACATCAATTTTAGTTTCTTAAATTATCATAGAATAATTATCTTTTTAAAAATAATATATCCCAATGTCATTTTTATGAATATTTTATAATTGGGAAAATATTAAAGAAACCTAATGTTGAAAATTGATTCAAATAACTAATATTTTTATGAAATTAATGATTTTAAATTAAGATTATAAATATTTAAATTTATAAAAATAGTCCATTGGAATGTAATTAATGAACACAATTTAATTATTTTGTTATTTTTGTGCATGTTTAGAATGAATCATATCTGAGGTAATGGTTTTCATCCAAAAATTGATCTCTTCCAGAAATGTTTAATATTATGAACCAAAATTAATTTATGTGATGAATATAAAATATATTTTATATATCATATAATTAATAACATTTTAATATTAGAATTTTTTTCCATTTAAAGGGCATATATATCAACTGATTTGGATTGACATATTAATCAATAGACAAGTGTCTTTTTTGCCACATTTTTGTATCATTGATATATATTATATGGTATAAACCATGTTTCTATAGTAAATTATTCTATTGATTTTATATTCCATTAATGGCTTATAAATTTTATCCTTGTAATTCCTTGTATAAATTATGAAATATTATTTTCATTTCATCAAATGTATTTTAACACAATTATTACCCCATTCATAAGAGTTATTGGTATCATAATTTTCATTCATTGAGATACTATCATTTCCTTGAAATCATGTTATAAATGTAAGGTATATTAATAAAAATTAGTATGTATTATAATATAATTAATTAAATGTTTATATCATGAAACCCTTTTGAGATGATTCATTATTAATGTTCAATGTATCCCTTGATGAATATTGTTAACTCAAGTCTCCCATTAATTAGAAAAATTGTTTCATCGTATACACATTCCTTACATGGTTGGATGAATAGTTCCATCTGCTACAGTACCAAACAATGATGCTACAGTGCCTACCACAGTACCTGCTATAGTACTGCTACAGTACTGCTACAGTGTCTGCTGCAGTACCCCCGGAAATATTCCTCCAACCGAATTTTATCTCAGGTCTATTGGATGCACTTAGAGATTCCTCACCAACTAGGATGAGGCTCTTATGCCATTACAGTTATTATCAATAATACTTATATGATGAGTAGGCCTTATATAGCTAATACGATGGGTGATATTGTTATATATTATATCAAATATGATACTGATATAACTCTCCAATTCATTGGGTAACGAAACGTGTATTTAAATCAAATGAGGGGTGTAAACATGGAGGTTTCTTCTAGGTATATATCTTGGTAATAGTTATTTCTAAATGGGGTATGATTATAATGATTTGTGTTTCCTAAATGGGTTTTTATTCTATGTGGTTTTTAAGGGATATATTTTTGAAAAAATATGTTTTCAATGTGGATCAAATTTATTGTATATGTTTAATTATAAATATAAAAAATCATTCCATTTTTTCAGTTTCAATATTTTCAATTAAATAATTGATTTCAAACTTTTATGTCATTTGCTGAGCATTTTCTTTTTCTCATCGCACATTTTCAAATGATTTTTCATAGGTCTTAAGAATGAGTAGAAAATTTAATAATGTCATAGTTTCATATATATATATATATATATATACTCATTGAATGAAGATATATTTTATTTATAAATAAATTTTTTTTTATAAAAAAATTGTTATTATGTGTAAATTTTCACATTCAAAGAATATTTCTTATTTTTCAAAAAATCTAAAGTTAAATTTTCCTTAGTTTTTTAAGTGATCTAATAATTTAGTTTGATATCATATTTTTTTGGGGGATAATTTTGGCTTGATTATATTTTTATCATATATGATAATGGAATGATTTTGTTTTTTTGGATCATAGGCTAGGGCACTGGTCTTGTGGTGCTATTACTATCACTTGGAACATCCTCCAAATGTCCAAACATTTTATAATTTGTTCAATGTGAATATTTTATGGATGTAAATACTTAATCCTTTATATATAATGAACTAATAGATCATTACATTTGAGAAATATCTCTGATATAAAGAATAACTAGTGGATATTCAATATTTTTTAGAGAATCTACATATAAACAATTCTCCTAACTTGTTTAATGATTTTTGGGGAAATAATAAATTGTTTGAAGCTTCATGGGAACCCATGGATGTGATGAGGTAAATTTATCCTAGTATTATTATATCACAGTAATATAATCTTGATTATAAAATTATTTTAATGGGTAAAAGTTTGCACATTTTTATTTTGTAATATATTTTTTTAATAATAAATATTATTTCTTCAATATCATTATTTACATGAAAAATGGAGTTTTAATGAACTATTATATATAATTAAAATATTATTATATAATTTGATAATTATCACATAGTCAATGGATTAATACTTATGAATATAACTAACTAAATCATGAAATTATAATTTATTCATTTATGAACTTAAGAATCATTCATTTATTGATTATTATTTGTTTATAAAATAATATTGAATTGTTTGAACGTAAAAATACATATTCATCAAAAAATTAAACTATGTTTTTCTAAATAAATAAATTAAAATAAACTTTATTTATGAATGATATTAATGAAATATATTTATATTATATTAAATAAATTTTTTAACATTCATCTAATGGATTTTACTATATATGAAATAATAATATATTAAATGTCTTGATTTAAAAATATATATCTATAAATTATTTCTCATTTAGTTTTACTCATCCATATTAATAGTAATTTATTCCACTTTTAGAAAAATAATCCATAAAAATGGATTCCATATTTTGAACCAAAAGTATTAAACATGTTAAATATGTTTTTATTATTTTATTCACATTAAATGTAATCATGGAAATGTTTTCAAGACTGATAATGGTAAAACCAATAAAAAGGGTTAAAACCACAGATCAAGGCATGGAAATCACTCTAACACATTCATTTATTATATTGTTCATGTTGTTTTTACTAATGAAATTTTTATAGAGTTATGTAATGTATATTAAAACAATATTTTTCTTTTAGTTACCCATGCATGACTTTTATTATCATTAATTATATATTAGTTGAATAAAAACTAATTTTATGTATCTTCATTGAATAGTATTGTTGGATGGTTCCAATCATTATTGTATTGATCCAAAAGATAATGAAAAATATATTACTTAACCAAAAATATATTTTAAATCCATTAAATACATGATTTTATAGTGAAATTATTTATATTCCTAAATAATATATTCTCATAAAAACATTTTTTAGTAGTTTAATGATATTATGATTAAGTTATAATTGGGTTTAGAGAGGTATAACTAGCTGATAGGAAATAAAATATCTCTAACACTATAAAATATGTGATGATAAGTGTTTATTTTATCCTATTGATATCTTATATATAAATTTGGGTTTCCTTGGTTCCACCTGACCATGAATAATATCTTATATAAATTTAAAACATTTTATAATTATATGCCATCCACACCCATTACATAAAAACGGGAACCAGTTCTCCTCAGTTCAGAACAACTCTTGTGCTACATATCTCGACAAAAGACAAATGAAATCAATTCATATATTCATTTTATAAGTCCTCGAGGTTTGGGAATTCTCATAATATAATCTTATGAAGGATTATGGTTTAAGAAAACTAAAGTCTCCCAATTAATAATTAATCATAAAACCCAACACATTCAATGTTTATTTCATCATATTCATATTATAAATCTTTTTTATAATTTATTAAATAATAAATCTATTATATCTAAAATAATATTATGATATTATTATTATTATAGGAAAACATATTTCTATTACTAGCCCATCAATTATAAATTATAACATCTCTCATGCGTATGTGTATACTACCAATTCCATGAAGTGATATAATTCATTTTTCATCTCATCCATACATGGATGGTCATTAAGTTAGATTTAATGAAATATATATATATATATATCATATTATTTTGATTCTAAAATTTTGAATTATTATTAACCATTCCTTGTTTCTATCCAACAATAATCGAGAACATCACCTTTGTGTACTGGTAGGTTACTACTCCAACGATGTGATGTAATATATTTTTCATCTCCATTTAATATGTATTTTTATATATTTTTTATAATTATTAAATATAAATATTATTACTTATCTAATATTTTGTATATGATGAAAACATTTTTAATATAATATGTAAATAATTAATGAACAGAAACTTTCATGAAAAATTAATGATTTATAACCCATAATAGAGATTGTCATATTAAATTATTAATGAAGGCAACATAATATGCTATAAGTAAAATTTTTTTGGTATTATATATATCAATATGGTAATGTAATATCTATATAACATAATTTATTATTATAGTTCCATGAAAACCCACATTTTGTGTGAGTTGCATTTTTTGTTTATAGTTGTTATTTATAGATAAAAAGTTATGATGCCAATATATTGATGAGTGTTTAATTGAATAATATGTTGGAAGGATAAGTGGAATTGATAATGTATTATTATATCAAAAAATATAAATTTTCAAATTAAATATATTGATAATAATTATGATGATTTTTGAGAGAATCATAATATCACAAATAATATCTTGATGCTTGTGGAGGCATATTTATCATGAAGAAATGATGTTTTTTATGATTCATTAATGAATTTTCCTTAAGATGTTTATAATGATGGACATACATAGATTAAAAGGATAATTATATGGATAGTTTCACCAACAGATGTATCACCGGTCATAAAAACATTTGAAATTCGTGTAACCCGGTCCATCGAACATAAAGTGATATAAAGTATAATTTCATCAAGGAATATTTGGGAAACTACTGAATGAATGTTCATAATAACATAGTACAAATATGTATAAATTGAGTTTACTAGTGGACTTGTGTAAATTATTCGCCGATGAATTATATACACTAGTGGTATATGATCCTTCTTGGCATACAAAAGACCCAAGATCAAATCCGGGTAGGGGTGAATTTCTTAGTATTTTAGTAGGGTACTATAGTAGTACTGCAGTAGTGGTGTTACTATAGCAGCGTGATACTGTAGAATTACTATTCACTGAGGGGTCCTTAGGGCCAAAAAATGGGCTTTCAAGCCTTGTATTCTGGCCACCTGGCCTTGGACCTTCAGACTATATAATGGGTCACCCCTTACCCAGTCTAAAGACGTCTTTGCTTTAAATAATAAATTGAGGCTTCAACCCCATCCTTTTAAAAAAAATCATACAAAAAATATTAGATGTTCCTTTTTATTATTTTATAATTTCTCAAATATAATAATTTTTCAATTTTGATTCAAGATGAAGTTTATATTTAAGTAAATGTCTTAAAATTTAGTTAAATTAGTTAATTTCAAAAATATATTGTTGATTGTGTGTGAAATTTTTCAATTTAAAATTATATTAATGTTATGGCCTAACTTAGGTTTGCAACCTTTTTGTAGTGTTAATTGTGGTTCAATGAAGAGTTATATGATTTCAAAATAATATGCATGTACACTGATCAGTTTGTAATGTTATGTATTTACAATGATCGACTTAATCATACTACTAATGTGGTTTAAACATTCGATAATAATTTTGAGTTACCTCTTGTGAACTTGGTAAATTAATAAAAAGAAAATAAATTTAAAATATTTGTGAATTAATAGAAGAAAGGTTGTAAAGATAGTGTATAAATTTTTCAAACTTATGGGATAAAAATTTCCTAAAAAAATTATAGGACCAATATTGACATAATTGGATAGAGATTTCAAAAGGATTTCAATTAGTTAGATCTAAAAAATATTTTTTTAGTTATCTTATGGATGTTTTTGTTTAATGTTTTTCATATTATGGTTTTCATGCTAGGTATCAATAATTGAATAATGAGGATTTATAAAAGTTTAATTGGAGTGAATTATATGATTTATTTCATCAAATGTAATATATTATGTATACAATTTGATAAATCACAAAAACTCATATGACAGAGTTATACAAAGTCCTTAGATAGAAGGATTAGAGTAGATCATTGATGGTTCATCAGATTGGGGCAAACTAATGTACATATTAGAACCCATTTAAAAGAGAATGATACCTATGAAATCATTTTTTCTAAACATTTATTGGGATAATTAAATATATTCATGAGGTAAATTATGTTATCAAGAGAACGTATTCAGAAGTTTGTCATCTATTAGAGGATGAATCTTGTGAATTATTTCGAGTTGTTCCTAAAAATTTGAAAATAATCGGAAGATTATGTTTCACTAAATAGAGTTTATGTTATGATTTTCAACCCAAAAAATTTACTGAATATCGTTATGATGGTTTTTTAATTATTCTAATTATCATATTACTAAGCTATATGATAAATGTTTTAATAATATAGAAGGTATAATTTGATTCTAGAAATGATTTTAGGAGGAATTGAGGAATATTTTTTTGTAGATATATAAGGAAAATTCATATAAATATTAGTTTAATTATACCATTTATGAATTTTGATAGTGTATAATAAGAGAACATTTGTAATGGACTAGTTTTATGTTGGAGATATGTGATGTTCTCATGTTATGGGGTTGTTGTCTAATCTGTTGTCCTAGTTGTCTGCTGGAGAGATAAGATGGGATCATGTTGTGGGGTGGGGGTTTGTGATATGTTATATGAATGATATTGCAGAACAAAGATGTGTAATGTTCTGTTGTTAGAGTGTTAAATTAGTTATAAAGTGTTTTGGTGTACCTATCATTGATATACTTTATATAATGTAACAATATAAGGATACATTATTCATTGATCATTCTAGGGTATGGTTGGGGATTAGTTGGTTGACTTCATTATGAGATAAACAGTTCTTATGCTATCTCACATGGAAATTATTATTATATTGTCATATTTTCATGAAACAAAATTGGTCATCCAACTCACAAAACATGTATTCTAACCATAATTATATAAAATTTATTTCTAGGATTCTAGGAGTACATTGTATGCCATGATGAAAAAGACTATCTTAGACCCGTTGAATGTTTCAACGTCACTAATTTTCCTTCCTTTTTGATTATTTATTTTACATAATTATATCGATATCATTTAAATTTATAAATTCATTATTGGATGGTTTTGATTTATATTATATTATTTCATGGATATTATTGAAGTTGATTCATCCTTTCTCATGATAATGTTTTTATATAGAGGGTAATTCCACATATGTTTGATATTTTTAACCCTTATTATTAATCTCCATCCTACGGATACTTGAAGATGGAATCCAGGGATTATTATCCTTCTTTATACATTAAGGTTTCATTGGAGGGTGGGGTAATGATAGAGTTGTATCAGAGATGATGGTTGAGAGATATAATGGAGTTTAATGTTAGTGACAGTGTTGATTTCTAATGTTGGTATATAAATAGTTTTAGTATTCCATAGATCATGATATATTCATGGTAAAATGTCAAAACATGAAACTTTTGGGCCACTAGTGATCAAGTGAATATGATAAAATTTTATTTAACTGGCATGTGGGTAGAACTATTTTTAGGGAAGATACCATGGGTATTTACATGAATCATGATTGACATGAGTTGTGGTATTTATATGATTGTTTTGGGAAATATAATTTTAATTAAAATTTTTGAAATAATAATTCAATAATACCAAGTTTAGGAAATATTTTTGAACCTTTCTACTATGGATTATGGGCATCATCTTCTTGCTGTTAAGGTAGTAGAGGTTTAATAGGATTATTTGATTGATCATCGTATGGATTTCTTAATATGGGGGGATTAGTCTTGGAAGAGTTTGTTTCATGCTTTTCAGCATATTATTTTGGGTAAAATGTGGTATATTTTATTGATATAAAGACATAAAAGTACTCATAGGAGATCAATTTAGCTTTTTTACTAATCTAGGTCACCATGGAGTATATTAATAATTTCTATATTAGTTAGATGTGAGGATTTTCACATCAATACTGGACACATTTTTTGGATATCAGAATGAGGATTATAATTATTGAGTGATTTTTGAAGATTTTTCATTTAATTACCTACAAAGGAAGTGAAGAGGAGTGAGCTACTCTCTTTTTATTAATGGGGTATGACAATACATCATATTGAAACCAAGTTCAAGGAAATTTTTCCTTTTTCATTATATCATTTTTTAGTTAAGGATTCCCATGAGAGACATCTTTTTTAGCCACTATTTTCTTTAATAAAAACTATTTGTAGGCCCTTTTTGGTTATGATGTATATATATATATTCATAATATGGGATATGTTATTATCTGAATACAATCACGGTTATAACCATTCCGGGTTAACCTCAGCTACTCCCTTTATTTACTCCTAGGAATATATTTTTTATTCATTTTTGGATGGTCCCCATCCAGTGTGTTTTGTCTATGGGGTTTGTGGAAACACTAAAATGAGTTCAAAATTGTTATATGAGAATATATTGGAGGGGTGGTTAAATTCATCATCATTTTTAGGTTTAGTTATTAATGATTTAGTTCAGCATCAGGGGTAGATGTATTATTCATTATTGGGAGTAGATGAGGAAGGTAGAGGCCATACTCCAGATGATACTCATGCACAAGGATCTTGATTAGTGATTGTTATAGGTGTTGATCATTAGTAGATAGTCATATGGTCTTGACATGACCAATTGCATTCAGTGGAGGCGGTGGAATCACAACATTCAAATATCATCAGTGGTGTAATCAGTTTTGTTATACCGATTTTGTTCCTTATTTTATTCAGGATCAACAAACTTCTTTTTAAATGAGCATTATTATTTTCTTTGGGACAATATATAAAACTTCTTCCCTATCCCTTAATTTAGGCTACACCAGTTAGAGATTATAACACCATTTTTTATGTGTATTAGGGGTGTATACTAGTGATTTTGATGGACTTGTCCATTGAGGATCTTTTATTGCATATGATATTCCATTACGATTTTATCCTCAACATCAAAATGTCTTATTATGTGAGTTATCATATCAATTTCTTCTAGTGGGGAGACATGTCCTAAAAAATGGATGTTAAAGGTGTTGTCCCAAGTGGGTAGAAACATGTGGATCCCCTTTTTTACTTGATGGGTGAGAATTCTATAGAATCATAATAATATTTGATGGTTGGGATTTCCAAATTCATCTTGGAGTTTCTTGTGTTTTTTGCCATGGAGGATGATATTCATCCCCCTTAATATAATTATGACTTTGGGAAAGTCCTAGAGGCCATTTATTGTCTAATTTAGACGATTTTCTATCAAATAAAACCATTTGAGTTACAAATTTTGGGAATTGAGATAGATGATATGATTTATAAGGGTTTCACTTGGCCATGTTTGTAGTCATGGGGTGATCAGATGTCATTCTATAAGAATAAGGATGGTAGATTATGACTTTATATAAATGACCTGAGGTAAAATCTAGTGAAATTCATGCATCATTACCCTTTTTGTGTATAATTGGTCTCTTAAAAATGATAATTGGTGAGGTTTGGTTTTATTGAAGAATTCATATAACTAGATATCACATGAATAGGTTTATGGATGATGATATCTTTATGATTATAGTAAGATTTAGGTATGGCAACTTTAAGATCCTATTTGTGTCATTCGGTGTCATGAATGCACTAGTTGTGTTTACTGATCACATGAAATATTTTTCTCATGAAATCTTATACCAGTTTTTAATCATGTCCATAATTGACATATAGATCTACTAAAATTATAAGGAGAATAATGTTAATGTTCTCATATTTTTCATTCAGGTCCTTAAACACTAATCACTCAATGAAATTTTCTCCATGTTTATTTTATTGAAGTGAGACATGTATTTCATTGGGTTTTTCCCAACAGGGTGTATTCATGGACCAATCAATTTTCTTGGTATTGCTTCCTCAAATAGGTCCCATTAACATAGAATATGTTCATAGATTCGTTGGTCTGTCATGCTATCATCAGAGGATTGTACCCAATTTTTAGGAACATGAAAAATATCTAAAACCATTTAACCAGAAGTACAGTAAATTTATATAGGTTTATTATTTTTATAAAATAGTTATTTTTATCTAATATTGAAGTTGGTAAATGATCCATTATTTTAGTATCTCGAGTGGTGAGTTATTATAGTATTATTTTGGTGTTTTATATCTGGGTTTGGGATGCGTTTTGTGACAAGATAGTCTAGTGATCATTTTTTGTCTAGGCCATTATATCCCCTCGAATTTAACCATTCCACCCTTGATCTAGAGCTTACATTGTTTTTTGACTAACTTATTGTAAGAATTACCTCATTGGGAGAACATTGTGGTCTTCATGAATTAGATTAGTTTGAGTTATGTATTTTCTCATCATGATCTAAATCAATGAAATTGATGGTGAATTGAGTTTCCACTTATTTAAAATGCTCTAATCTCTTAAGCCTCTAGAATGGTGAATGTTTTGAATGATTCATTGAGTGATATATCATGTATGGATACCAGATAAGAGTTTGGTGATTCTTTGAGGGTGATGAAGGAGTTAGAATAAATATAATAGATGTGATTGTGTTTGAAAGTGAAAGATGTTTCCTACAGATTGTGGTGAAGCCTTTCATAATGTATTGGGTGGAGGAATCTTAGTGGGGAGACTTAGAGGTAGATTCGATAGATGATGGTGTTGGAAATGATGATTCTCTAAAGGGATGTTGAGAGGAAATTAAAAAATGGTTGATGTTTCAAGGGAGTATTTTTGTATAAGGACAAGTGAGGGATTCCTTCCAGAATTTAATATAACAACATTTGTTGTACATCTAGGAGTGTTAAATATGTATCAGGTCTTGGGTATACTATTTTAGTGACTCGGTATGAAATATTAGTGGAATATTTTGTATATCATGGTTTGGTTTTTCATTAGGTAATGGATAGGAATCATGTTCCTAGATGTTGGTTATAGCATTTGGATTTCCATGAGTGGGAATGGGAAAAACTGTTGACAAAAATCTTTAATGGTTTACCCTGATATTTGATATTTTTGTTGTTATCTCAATAATCATGGAACATTTTTTAAAATATCACCACCTTATAGTAGTTTAGGTTTCACTCTCCATAGATGTTTTTGTGAGGAGGTATGTGGATGAGGTAGTTAATTTCGAAGGATTTATGAGTTCCATTATCTCATATCAACACACACATTTTTCTTTTTAGGTATATATAGGATCAAAAGATTATATTATCATGTAGTTACACCTCATCTCTAACATCCACCATCAGATATATGGACAAATGGAGCTATATATCGAGAAACTAGAGGGCATGTTGAATGTGTGCATCTTAAACATTAGTTGGTATTGGGAAATTTTTTTTCTCATTGATGAGTTTATAATAAAAAATTTCTAACACTCATTCATTATCATTCCCCCATTTGAATATTATTACATGTGACTATGTCGCTTTATATTGTTTGGGACTGAGGTTTGGGATCCATCAATTCTCAGTCTTAATGTCATAAAAAGTAAGATAAAGAATGTTAATATTGTTTATTAGAGGATAAAAGAGTATCCAGATCAAAAATAATTGTATATAGTTCATAGGGGGATGCCCTTATAGTTTTATGTTGGTGAACAGATGTTCGTGATGGTCTCCCCGCAACATGGGTATTAGAGGTTATGCAGTGGATGGATCTCTTTTCATGTATTATTGGGACTTTTAATGTTCTGGGATAACTTTATTGATGTGTCTTATTAAATGTATCTTATTCCACGAAAATATTAGATTCATGATATCATATATGTATTATTTAACCATAAGTATCATCATGATGACACACTTTTCATTTAGTATGGATAATCGGATATTTAAGAAAATATGATGTTCATAGAGTGTGTATTAGAGATATTGGATCATCGAGAAGAGGTGTTTTGTGGGTGGACCATTCTCTTGGTTCCTGTGTTGTGGCGACATGTTGGCTAGTAGGAGACTAGATAGGTGAGAGAGACACAGATATAGTCCCATTACTTATATTTTTTTTTCATTTCGATGTTCTCAATCCTTAATTATGATGTGTTGATTGATCTTAACGTATTATGAAACATTATATTTCTTTGTAATGTGATGGGTGATGTGTGATAAAGAAGTCAACATATTATGTTGGGTGTACCAATATTATAATACTGATGAATTATAAATTAATTTGGTTAATACCACGTGGGTGGTTCAGAACCGCCCAAATTGATTAGTATCATGACATGGAGGATGCAATTATCTATTTTCAGTGATTGAGGTGGTGATGTGTGTTAGTATTGGTTATTGTTGGATTATTATGTTCTATGGTTCATATATTATTGCTAATGATTTTTTGATAAAATATTGTGGTTTTTATCTGGTAATAAATGTTTATTATTGTGTGTGGTGAGAATTGGTGATGTTGTAATTCATTTTTTGTGGGTGTTTCATTTGTATAGTTTGTTGGTAGTTGTGTTGATGTATAATGAGAACCGTGAAGAGGTTTCACACATGGTATTTTTTATGAACTCTTATTTTCTCATGGTATTTGGTTTGATTATTAAGGGTGATAATTGTTTAATAAGTATTTTATGTAAGGGATCAAAACATATATCCCACTACATTGTAGGAATTCGTGTGGTAGGGGTGTTTGGGGGAGGTTCCAGGGTTATTAGAGCTGTTCGAAGAAGAAGGGAGGTGTAATTTTCAAATCTAGGAAAGCAATGGAGCAGATCTTGGAGGAGTTCAAAATGTTAAGAAAATATAGTATAAGGGGGAACAACTGTGATTTAGTTATCAGTTGGATGTTTTTTCTATGATATAGCAAATAAAGTGGTCAACTAGGGCATTGAGATTGGGCTAAGACACATCCCCTTCTCGATAGGTGATTGTTATGTCATAGAGGTGTACCAGCATCATAGGAAGATTGTTAGGTAGGTATTGAGTCTTCTTCTTTTTACGGGATAGAGAAAACATGGAGTGGTGGTTTTGGCTAAACCCTTGAGGGTTTCATGGTGTTTTGGGGTAATATCTTAGTCTATGTCTTGTTTCCTTCCACCATTTATAGGATCAACCCCATACATGAAACAATATTTTGTAGGGGGAATATTTACTATATATGTTGTGTCATAGTTATCCTAACTATATTGTGGTCTGCATCATTTTCTGATATTCTAAAAGGTTTTAATAGGGGATCTGTTATGGTTTAACGTTCTACATAACAACTATGAATTGTATAACCTAATGAAACTCCACCAATTGTTAATACACTCTCTTTTCTTAAGATACCCATTTATTTCTGAAGGATCACTTTTTACCCCCTTACTATGGAATTTGATTCCATTCATAGTGGTTCATACATTAGTGGTTATGGTGCATCCATGTAATGTTATTCCTTGGTTTTCTCCATTTCTCATATCTATGAAGTTGTTTTGATGGTTGAATGTCTCGTTTTGGTTAATTTTTAATGGAATAGTGATGAGTTAATTTTTTCCATATCTAGTAGAGGTTCCTCCTAATCATGTAGTGATTTATGGTATACATATTCCTAGGTCAACCATGGTTAGTAGAAAAAAATCATCAATTTACCTTGGAGATTCTTTCATTCCTCAAATAGAGTATAATGTGGGATGGTTTTACTCTTTCAATCAATTAGTTATATAGTTAGATCCATATTTACAAAGATAAATTATGAGTTTTAGTTGAACATCAATGTGATGGGTAAATTCTATCATGTTTTGATATCCTTAAATATTATTTCTGAAATTATAGAATGTACTGGGTGAATTCAACATTGTAAATCATATCATAGGGGGAGGGGAATTTAAGGTTCATTGTGAAATTTTTTTAACTATGTTTTGTGATTATTATGGAACCACCTTGAATAAATGGTTATTAACATAGAGTCAAGTAATAATTTTTTTCACCAAGATATGTCACTTATTTCATAATTTCCATAATATAAATATGTGGAATTGATATAATATCCTATAAAAATATGAGTAATTTTTCATTTAATGTGGTTATGGTGTGGTTTTTCTATGGGGTAGTGATATGTGGTTGTTATGATGATATGTTTTTAGAGATCTAGTGTACATATTTAATGGGGATGGTTATTATGGGAAAGCGGTGAGAAGAGGATGTGTTATGTAGATAATGGTTATAATGTGGAATTTGGTTATGTACATGAAATGGTTGTGGTGTGAGGATTTCCTATAATGGACGGTTGGGATATTTGGTTATCATTCACAGTGCTATTTGGGGTCAGATGTCAGTGTAGTATCAAAATTATATTATTAATGTTATTGAAGCAGTTAATGAATAAAAGGATTTGGTATGTATTGATTAAACTGTTATAGGATTATTTTGAGTTAATGAGGTTTAAATGATGAAATTCAATGGATGTTTCCAATAATAATTAGTGTTTAATATGAAATATGACTAATGGATTATGTTGAGAAAAAATATTAAATGTGTAATGTTATTTGTGAAATGAATCTGTTATTTTGTTGGATTTTGTTATATACTTAGTGATAGAGGTGATTGTGGTAATATATTTTAGGTATTGGGGTGACATTGTGAGCTTGTATAGATCGTATGTGGTGCACCCACAGGTTAGGATATTATTCTATGAAATTATATACATCATATTTTTCTTGTGATCCCTATACATTACCCATATTTTTTAGCACCTTCTGTAGAAAACTATACATATATATGTGGTTTTTTTTCCAACATCCTTGTGGTGATGATTGATGGTTGGTTATCCTCTCTTCCATGTTTCCTCCTCTATGGGATGTTGTCAGGTACATTAAATGATTATAATAGGTCAAAATTTCACTATTTGTGTATTCTGTGTTATGATGGAATGTGTGTCATCTGGATAGATGTGATGAGGTGGATTATAGTGATGGTTTCTCATTGTTATAGGTTTTAATAAGGTTTGTGTACTTCATTTTCATAATACTACAATATTCTGGTTCTGTTTTAATGTGTTGGAAATAGTGTCTACATGCAATATGAAATGTGAATGTGCTAAAATATGGTAGTTTGTGATAAGTTATATGGATGATATGGGAGTTACACAACATACAAAATTTCAATGTGCATGTATAAAATTTTTCGGGATGAGGTGTGGGGTACCAATATTTGAAATGCATAATATAATATTATTATATATGGATGAGTAACTGGGAGAGTGTTTCACATTGAGAGTGGGGATTAGTTATTGTTATAGTTTATGTAATATTATTTATTTATATTCTATCATGGGTGAATTTGTATACTATTTTTAGATGTGCATAAGAGATATTTGTTTTTTTAGTCAGTGACCATGAGAGCTCCTGGTAAACAGCTAAACTGATTGTTTGGTCTCTAAGATGACTGTGTTACTTCCATATAATTTACTATCTTGGACTCTTATATTATCATAATGTTGTTTCATTAGAATTTCTTTTGGTTTTTTACTTTGGAAAATTTTATCTATATTTAATCATTTTATACTTTCATTTCCGTAGGGTTTTTCCTTTATTTTATATTTTTTATATATTTTATTGTGGTTGATTCATCATATCTCCCAATATTTTTTTATATAGAGGTTAATGGATTTCATTTTGGATGTTTTAAACCATTTATGATAGTTAAAATACTAAGGCCTACTAGTGATGAGAATCAAGGTGTCATTTTCTATCATCATCTACTACAATATCATTGGAGGTAGGGGAATTAGAAATGATTCACAGTGGGTCACATGAAATATTGAGCGGGGAGTTTGAAATTAAGTATGTAACTCCAATTGAAATTGTGTTGAACAACTAAATATATAATTTTGTGCTAATGAGATATAAAATTGATATGATTTGATGCATCGATCAGTGTTTAGATAACTAATCGATGTGCCTTATGAATGTTTTATCTGTAATGTGTTAAAAAACTATCATTTCATTTTATGTTTTGGTAAATGAGGTATCAAATGATATAGGTTGAGAAATATTGAGTAGAATAACCGCATAGATAAATAGTGAATTGATTGAAGGAATGTGGAAAAATAATCTTTATACCTGGCGATGTTTCCAAATAATGTGGAGATATAAATTAAATGGTGAATATACGATCAGGAATATAGGTACCTAATTGAGTATAATATATCTAACAAATAATTATCCCCAAATGAGTAGGTACCTAAGAATCTAGATGAATAAAGTGTCATCTAGATTCCGGATGTAGTTTTCATATCAATTAGTGATCATAAAAATAACAACAGGAAGGGAAATCATAGAAACTATCTTCGGATGAACAATACCATACAAGCATTATCAATTGGAATTGATATGATTTATTGGACTTGAAAAAGTACTTGATAGATAGTTTCTCTATAATTGAATAATAAGAATTATGTTTTCATTCATGTTGGTTTTCATGTAACATGTGATTATTTAATAGATGAAGGACGAATTTTTGTGACACCCCACATATGTCTCAAAAGTTGTTATACTTATATGGTGTTGTAAAGAATCTAAGACAAAAAGTTATAGGAATTTAATAGTGTAAATAAAAAATGAAAATGGAACTTTAATATAGACTTGGTCATCTCTAGTCCAAGGTCTCAATATTATTTTCATCACCCTTCAACATGTTTATGGATTCACACATTGTTTGTTAATTTTTTTTCTAGCCAAACCAATGAACGCAGTATCATAGTATAGTATAGAATACATGTACTTTTCAACACCATAGTTTGTAAATAATAGCTACTTTTATTGAGTGGTGATCTACATAAAAATATGATTTTCCATCTTTTAACTTATTCCATGTAATTTCATATTATATAGAAATTGAATTGGATAATTCATATCTTAATAGGTCTGACAAGTAAAGGCATAAAATGACTTTGTAAAAAACTTCCGAATAATGGTTTCCCCCTATATGTATTGACTATATCTTTATATGTTTCTCTATATTATTACAGAGACTTTCTTCACTACTATAATACTTTCTATTTTGATG
The DNA here is from genome assembly GCA_963277665.1 of Viscum album. Classification (NCBI taxonomy): domain Eukaryota; kingdom Viridiplantae; phylum Streptophyta; class Magnoliopsida; order Santalales; family Viscaceae; genus Viscum; species Viscum album. The sequence continues at coordinate 1,701,615,796 of OY728138.1, read as the reverse complement.
TTATTATATTTTAAGGATTTTAGTTTCTTCAATGAATTAATATTGAAGTGTTGTTTTGGTGAATATTTGGACATCTCAAAATATAATTCTCTTTCTAACAATACCAATAAGATAACAAGAATTAATTTTATAAGAAATAAAAATAAGAGACCCCCCTTATTTATAATGAATATGATGTATCTATTTTTAAATTCCATTATTAGAAAGGCGAAAATTTGGCATCGAATGTGATGAGAGGGTTCCTCATGTTTCCAGAAAGAAGATGGATAATATTCCTACCTAAATCGTATATCATATGTTATGTGGTCATTAGGTATTGGAAAATGTTTAAATAAATCATTAGAAATATAATAGAATAATTTTTTAGGATGATCTATCAAATCATTCTCAACATAAATATATTTATTGATTATGATATATTTTAATTTTGTTCTAAAAGAAAAAACACTATTGTTTTTGTAGTTTTTTAAATTATAATGTATTCGATATCCTAGCTCTAATAAGAAGTCGGCAACATGGATAATTATTTGAAAGGATGATTTATAGAATTTAAAATTCAATAATAATTTGTTAGAGTAATTTTATCATGAGTGATGGAGTGTGAAATAAGCTCATCAGAATATAAATTCAAATTGTCCAATGAATTTTATGAGAATGTTGGAGTCACGATTGATCAAGATGAAAATATACTTCCACTTGATGAAAAATGAAAATTTATTTTAGGTCAAGGATTTGAAAATGTATGTTAAATACTAGGATATATAAAAATATACTATTTTTTATAGAAAATATGTCTTTTTATATAAAGAGTATGTTCAAATAATTAATAATTGTTATGAAGATAAGGTGATTATTATTGAAATTCATGAATAAATTCTCTATTTATATATGATATTTCATTATTTTCAATTTTGTGTTTTTGAAAATTTAAAAGGAATATATATTGTCATTAATAAATTAATAGAATGTTACTTCATCTATTAAATGATATGAGAGGATTATATGGACAAAAAACCTACAACATGTGCTTAGAAGACCATATCCTCGTTCAATGATTAGTCTCGAGAAATAGTGAACAAAGTAAGACTATCTATTCCAACTTGTAATATAGTTTCTAAATTAGTTTACATGAATAGTGTATGATAGAAAAAATAATAATCTATAAATGTATGGATAAATAAAGTGATAATATTCCTATGAATATGGCTATAGTGGATTAAAAAAAGGTTTGTAGATGTATGTTCCACATAAGGAACTAATAAATAAATGATGAAATTCAAAAATCATTATTGAATAAAAATAGGGAGATATTGGCTTAATGGCCAATAATGGTGCTGCAATAAATTTGGATGACATGTATTGGTTTTTGGTATATTACTTGAAGTGATAAAGTAAAATATAATCCCCTCCCAAGGGGGAGTATGCCAGAGATGATGAGTCTCCATCCAATGTGTATGAAAAATATAAAAAAATCACAACAAATAGATTATATAAAATCACTTATGATTTTATCAAAGGTGGTGGTGAAATGGATGGTATATGATCCTATATGGATTTATATAAATTATATAATATAATAAAGATACAGATGTTGGTAAAAAAACTAATAAGCATTGTTTAAAAGTAACTAGAAACTGTTGAAAATATAAATTCTCTTCAAAATATATCATGGTAGAAAAAGAGTTGAACTTGGATTCCAGATCCATTAATTTTAAACAAATAGAGTTAAAAATGAACTAATAATTATTATTTCACATAGTGGAGTCCATGTGTACAATAAAAGATTGATGATTCGTGGAACATATAACATAAATGTGCATTAAGAGTTTTTGAAATAGATAAACAAGATTATTGAAATATTCTTAGCCTTGTTTTTTCACATTATTATGAAAAAATAATCCCCATTATTCACAAAACATTTATATATTTTTCCATAATAATAAGAAATTAATGTGTGGAATATACATACTAGGATTACCAATTAAGGGAATATATATGTCAATTTTTTTTGTCCATGTTAATTAATTTTCCATCCTGGAATGTCTCTTTTGTATGATCATTACTGATTTTATGAAAGGATCATACATAGTGGAGATGTGGAAATTTTTATGTCTGAAAATAAAAAAACATAGAATATAAATTTTATTTATTATCTATATTATGACTATAATTCAAATATATTTAATTTATTCACCATTAATAAGTTCATCACAATTGCCTAATCGAGGGAGAATCATTTAGAGAGAAGTGATGATGCTTCCAAAAATATAATTTCCTAAATATTTTATTATACTAGAAATGTTTTACAGATCATGTAAAGTAAAAAATTTAAGTTTTTTAATCTCTCATCCATTTTTATAAAAATAAAATCTACAAATCATGTGGGGGAATTTAAAAATCAATTATATAATAAGATAAAGAGTTAACTTATCTGATTCAAATAATCCTTCTTATTATAGCTCCATGATTTTGATATGTTTATTGAAGTTAGTGTATCAATTTTAGTTTGATCAGCCATAAAATTATATCATTTCACAATTAATATATTTATCCCAATATAATTTATAACAACCCTTGAAGTAATGTATTATGAGTTATCATTATAGTAGTTATCAAAATAAGTTGTTAATGTATAACATTTTTTTGTCTAAATGAAATCCTATTTTTTATTCATCGAGCATGTATCACATAAACCTTGACTGAAATTATCAATTTAACATTTCTTATATAATATTGATATTATATTCCCTTGGAATGAATTTATTTCTATCCAATACGTTAGGGATAATGTTATGAAAATGTTTGGGAAAATAACATGTATAGATTTACATTTTAACATATTCATTTGGAATGATCTTTGATGTTATTAACAATAAATACAAAGGGTTTGCTACAATTGTTGGTATATATTTTCAATATCATTTGATGTCAATATGTTGAATAATATAGAATTATAGAAGCTATTGGAATATTTATTGGATATTCCTAAGAGGAATTATCTTATGAATGGTGAATGTTCATATAAATAATTTTTAGTTCACTTATAATGATTTATGAGTTGATCATAATTTCAAAAAAATATTGTTGATAATTTTAGAATTATATTTTTTATTAGTATTTTTATATTATTAATGTTACATTATCGATGATTATATAAATATTATTTGAAGCTGAAGAATAGATATAAAAAAGATAATTGAATAGACGATAAATATGTTATTTGTTGTTTCTATTGGACAAACATTCCAAATTCAGATAAATCAATATATTCAATAGGGAATGATATAATGTATAATAAAATTTAGGAAAATTTGGTATATCCTAGAGACAATAATCAATAAAACATCAAACAAATGAGATTGTGTAGCATTGATCAAGTGGCTAGTCTAAATAAATGTTTAAGTGATTATATACCTTGTTAAATCAGACATATGATGATCCAAAAATTACCTTAGTCATTAACAGTTGATATGTTTTTATTGGTAAAATGTCACTATGACTTATGATAAGATTAAATATATAGATTAAAAGATTATAAATGTAATTGAATGAGATTTAAATAATTTTATGTCCAAAGGAGATTTTGGATTCATTATGAAGTGTTCAAATCATGAAGATATTAATGTTACTATAGATCCCATGTTTTGATTCATTTTAAATTTTTTTATTTCTATTAAACAATGATCCATATGAAGTAGATCAGATGTATTGGTACAATGATAAGGATATATAGTTACGAATGATTGTTGAACAAATAAATAAGGAAAATGTTGATGTTAAAGATGATAAAATTTAGTATCATCTATGTCGTACAAACATGGTAAATCATCAATATGGGTATAGTATTCCAAATTTTGTTATTTTTAAAGAATTTATGTTATAATGTAAATAAAATAAGTTTTTTGAATAATCATCTATATTTGTCTAAACAATGTTACTGGAACCATATCGAGGTCATCAGACCACGGTTTCTTAAAGTTTTTTTAGTTAGATATAATAGAGGATTCCAAATAAATATATCACGTAGAGTTATATGTGTAACATTCATAAGACAAATGTATCCAGGTAGAGTCGTAGTAAGATGTTTTTGAGGTTTTTGAATATCTTAATTTGAAAAATTTATACGAATAATTCCTTTATACAAAATGTGTTATAAATAAATTGGGATTAATATTACAATGTAATATAGTAGAGTTTTAAATTCTAATTATATAGAATAAGTGAATGTCTCTAAGACATCACCAAATGATGGAAATATAATAATAATATTATAATGCATCATATTCAAAAATATGCCTACCAATGTATAAAAATTGAATATTAAAATTGAATATTAAATAATGTCATTAGACTAATCAATTTTTCTTGATAGGTTTTTTATGTATGTTATCAGTTATTGGAAGTATCTTTTAAAATATTTCAATACATTACTATAAATAATTAAGGGAACACAATGATGATATTTAACCGGAAGGAAGACTTGTTATGATGTTTAATGAGATAATGTTTATGAATAACTTTGCAACATTTTTGTAAATCTTATAATTTTGGTGATACAGACTTGAACAAACAAATTTTCCGTAATAAAAATGTATAATTGTGATTATAGCTAATATTTTAAGAGGATTGAAGATGTATATTTACATTGAAATGTCTGTTTGTTTCTAATTAAAATTGGTTGAATCTTAACTTTTAGGTAGTTTTAAGTTGTTCCACAAGAAGAAGTATCATAGTGGGAACTAAGAAATAATTTGAAAGAACTTTTAAATGATGTACGTAACTCACTCGATCGTTTAGGAGAATTATAAAATATATAATGGGGTTATAATTTGATTCCATGTAGTGATGAAATAAAAAAGTAATGTGATTTATCTATAATAATTTATGTGATGTAATAATTATATATCTACAATGTGTGATAGAAATTATTTTTTAGGAAGAATTGTTGATTAAATATTTACAAGACAAATCAAGTGGCACTAGAAGGAAATAAAACATTAGATTGGGAAATATTTCATTATCCAATTGGAAGAAAAACGGATATTCCAAACACTATTAATTTTACATGTCTAGTTTCCATAAATAGAATATGAAGAATATTTGATTATTCATATGAGTATCAAAGTTAATAAAAGATATCGAACAATGTCGTAGAATCAGATAGACCTGTACCAAACAAAGATGAATTAAATGGATATGCCAAATACTAGATTATGGTTCTATATCAATTATAGAACATATGAAAATAAACTGGAATAGATATATAAAAAACTAATTGCAGGTGATACAGAAATATATATTTATCATAACAAAAACAACATTTTTTAGAAAGGATAAGATTATGTACAGTGAAGATTTGATCATGATGAATGAAGATAAAGAAAAAATGTGTCCATATCGATATTGTAAAAGTAATAAATTTTGTATGTGGTGAATAATAAATCATCACTATGATACTTGAGGATGAATCAATAAATAGTGGAAGAAATTATTTCCTCAAATTATAGAACTAAATCAGTTAGTGACTATCTACAGATGCGTTTTAAATAAAATGTATGTTTTTTCATGTTGAACTAGGTCTGCACCAGTCTAAGTATTCAAATTTTTTACATCCACCCACCAATTGTATAGGGAGTAACACATAAGATACGTATTGTATTAAATAAATTATATTGTACATAATATCTCACTACAATGTATAATATGTGTAATCATTATTACCATACCAAGAATGAAATAGAAAATCTTATTGAGTAATGATTCTTCTAAAAAACTAGGTTCCTACCTTTCCATTCAATAATATAATTCCATGTGATGAGGAAATGTGAATATGAATATTAATATCTTAATAGGTCTAATAGGTAATTGGATGAAAATATATAATTAGATAAAATGTTCTAAAAACAAACTCACACCCCCACAAGAGTTTTGACTATATCCCTTAATGGTTCTCCATTTCTGAACCCTTATAGTGAAACACGATACTTAAGGTAAAGGGTTATAGTAAAAAATTGCATTCTTTAATACTTATGTTATATTATGCACATATATTCTATTTTTATGTGTGTGTATTTTCAGATTGACATGTTATATAATGAAAAAATTTCAAATTAAAATATTTAATGTTCCAATTAATGTTATTTAATCGATGGGTTAATGATTAGAAATTTAAAAAAGTGTAAATGAATTTATTTTTCAAAATCCACTAATGGGGAATATTTATACTTCAGAATCCATTGAGGGAAACTATATGATCCATAATAATTAAACCCTATATAATTTTCTAATATCTATTTATTTGTGTAATTTTAATATTTATGTACCATCTTACCCTCCTGGCTACTCCAAATGGTGTAAAAAATGATCTTATAAATTTCCCACTATATTTCTATTTTCATATGGGGATATTTTCCCTTTAACATAAATGTTTTATATAATATATTAGTTATTTTATTTCTAATTTCCATTGATTTTTAATGTAATTTTTTCAACCTTATTATTCAAATAAAAATTATTAAATGAAAAATTATCTCATTTTGGAAGTATGTAAATTTTCAATGAAAGTATGAAAAAAATCATTATTTTAATGCTTAAAACATGAGGATAATTTCCCATCATTGTGAATTATAAAATATTAAATCAATAGTATACAATTTTATTTGTGTATTTTCATGTAAATTATTTCCTTAATTTTGGGAATCTTTTTATATTTTAAATGGTTGATTTTAAAATGAAATGGGTACATTCATCAAGAAAAACTTAAGAGATATTTTGAACGGAGTTTTTATCTACGAAAAAATTATTTGGGGATACTTCTTATTCACTAGGCCACTAATAAAATGATTCCATACATATTACTCCTTTCTATAGTTTATGATTATAATAATAATGTTTTGATGAGACCAATTTTTCGTTTCATGTGTTATATTAAGATGAAATTTTAAATTTTATTATGATCATGTGGAATATGTATGAAAAAATTGTGATGATATAATTTTTGTGTCAATTATACATATCTGATTAATTTGGTAATAATGGAGAACTCATAAGATAAGTATGATATGTCAAAATGTGATTCTTTTTTTACAATATTATGTTTGTACATGGTTTTATATCTATAAATATATATGAGGCATTGATTTCATGTCCTTCAATATAAGAGTAAATATATTACTACATACAGTTGTTCTCAATTTTATATCAGTATTAAAGTATATTAATTCATGTCATTTACATAATTTGGGGGTGTATTATTATTTTTATATGTTTAGAATGTTATTATATCATATCAGTATTCCTTTTCACCATTCATATTTCAATTGGATTCTTTAACTAATCATGATTTATTATTGATTATTATTCCATCTTATAAATCAAGAATATTGTTATGACAAACCCTTATTCCATGTCTTAGGATTAATGATATATAATTGATCTTATAGGAATTTATAAGGTTATGATTATATTATAATATACTTTTCCCAATCACAATCACAAATATATATCAACAACGTTCACCCTTATTGAGTATTTAATATTGTCTTTCAAAAGATTACATTTTTATATTTGTTTTGATAAATGATATTATTTAAGGAATTTCAAAGAAGAGTACTATAATTATAGAATAGTTAGGGATATTTTATATATCAATTATCAAACATGATGTTTATGTATTTATACTTCATTGATAATAATCCATTATGGTTCTAGAGCATGTATAATCTTGTTATAAATTTATTATTCATCTATGTTGTAATATATATGTATGTAATGCATGGTCGACCTAATTGATGATGCATATGTGAAATTTTTAAGATAAAATTGAATATAAGGTATTATACTTTGTGGATTAGAATGTAATTTCCCTAAAAAAACTTTATTATATTCTAATAGAATATGAAAAAGTAAAGGAAACATCATTCATGAAAAATATAGGGGAATGATTTTGATGGAATTAAGAAATGATATTTTGAAATAAGTATTTTCATGATTAACATTATTCCAATGTGGAGAATGATTTATGAAGCTTCAATAATACTATTTCTATTTATTCAAAATATTTTGAAATGGAATGTATAATATATATTGATACCAATTAATAAACTGTTTGGATTGTGATGGAATTTGAAACATAACCTATGAATGACTAATGAAGAAGGTAGTTGGTTATGAGTTTGATAAGTAAGAAAGATTCCAAAGAAGGAGATGTATCCAGAAAATTAGAGAACGCTTATAAGTAACAAGGATAATATAATAAGATGCGGGAGAAGGTTGAATAATCAAAATATATCAGTCAATATGATTGTTCTAGAAACATATTGGTTTGTGATGTTAATTTTTTTTAATAATCCAGAATTAAGTAGCATAAATATAAAAACCCAAATATTTATAGAATAATTCATTCACTGGTTCATTTGTATTCATCAATTTTCTATGTAAAATTGTTACAATAATATAATATTACTTTTAACTCAAAATAAGTGTAGTATTATTAATGAATTTCTTTATAATGAATTATTTGAAATTTTAAATAATAGTATTTAAAATTAAAAAAAAATTAATTTCATTTTTGAATTTGATATTTCAAGAATATCTTTGGATGATTATTTGGGAATTTTTTGAAAAGATTGATTACTCACTACATAGTAATATGTACCAATTTTTATCGAAAATTATTTTTTATTTTGGAATATATAAAATTAAATTTCTATTTTATATCATTTGAACAAAAAATCTATAGTTCGTATTCATTTTATATAATCTGATTATTGGGTTTTATAATTTTTTTGTTGAATTTAGTATAAAAAATTTTATTCTTGAAGATATATTTTTCTAAAAAGAGGATTTTCGTCATTTTTTTAGTATAATATTAAAATAAAATCTAAAACTTCTTTGTTATGAATCATAGTAAATTCATTTCAAATTATCAATTAGATTTTACATGTTTGAAATAATAGAAAATTTTAATTTTGGACATTATGAATAGTAAATTTAGTAATTTTTTTGATCACGGTATAGGGTCAATTAGGTAATTAAGGTTAAAACTAACATGATAAGAACTAAAAATATTACCCTAATACTTCCCATAATTTTATAAGATAAGTATATCTAATCTATAATCAACCAACAGTCCAATATAATTTTTTTTCCAATTTGTCCATTAGTGTTTCACTTTATATTATAATATATAATGAAAATTAAAAAATTTCATTCTCATTGTTTTATTATAAACAAATTTTCTTCATAGGAAGAAACAAAGTATACATTTTGTTATAAATATTCATTTGAATTTCAAATACTTTAATTTCATCAAGTTAATTTATTTATAATTTCTAGTGATGAAAGAGTTTCTATACATTCTTAAGAAACACTGACATAAGGCTTATTCATGTATAGAAAATCAATAAAATATAAGTCAAACCTCTTTCTTAAATATTATATTAGTGATTTTTTTCCTGAATGTTTGGGTAAACATGAATTATTATATAGGTGTATATGAATATTACTGAAATTAAATTGTCATATTACTATTTTAAAATTAAAATTAAATTAATTGATCCAAAATTTATATTAGTGTCATTTAATAATAAATATTACTTTATTAAATGATTTTATAATTAAAACAATTATATCATTATAAATGAAAATTTTATATATTTTATATCATAAAACATGGTACATTTATTTTATTTTCCATTTTTAGTAAATATATTAACCCCTTAAGTTTAAAAATATATATATAATTATAATTGAAAAATGGGTTACCAATGGGTACAAACCAAATGATAACGGAAAAAAGTGATCCATCATAGATAGAATTTTAATTTTTGGGATTAGATTGACTCATAATCTTATTATATTCAAATATTTTCAACATGGATCCATTTTTAACTCAATACTAATATATATATTTTTTAATATTTTCTAATATTCTATGATTCCTCTTCTCTTATCGTATTAAAAAAACATGTTCATCCAATTTCATAAAATTTAAAAGAACATATTGATTGTTAAATTCCTTCCAGAATTCATTCCATATATCCATAGTCACATCATAGGGTCCATAGTTTGATTAATAAACCATCCTATGAATGATTTTTGAGTAAACCTAAGAAGATATCCAAATAAGAGGTATAGTTCTTAACCAAGATCTTTTGTTTTATTTATATTAAAAATAATCAATGTATTATTATTAATTAATGAAATAATGTCAAAATTATCTTAAATATATTGATATTTTTTTGTCAATTTTTATAATTATATACATCAACTCTTTAATAAAATGGAAAATAAAACCATTGTTTGTGTGAATAGAGAACTACCGCATCAGGAACCCATGTCATTCAGTTTCCATTATATTATCTTACATATAGATGTAATGATTTATATAATGTATATATATTATATTAATAAAAAATTATCATTTTTATATGATAATTATTATTTGATTTTTTTACTTTATATTCACTAAAAACGGTAACATTATTTGTTTGTATGAATAGAATATAACCTCCACGAAGCGATGTGATTCAATTTTCATCACCTCATCACATGGATCTTAAGTATAATAATATTTAATTAAGTAATTTGATATTTATGATATAATAATATTTATTTTAAGATAATATAATTATTACCTTACTTCCAAAATGATCATTGAAAAATTGAAATGTTACAAATGTGAACAAATAGCAACCCATCTATATGATTATAATATAGTTCATTATTTATAATAATATTTCACAATTTGAATTAAAAGATTAATTTATGCATAAATATGGGAATTATGTCATGATTATTATTCTATATATTTTTCAATAATTACCAATTTCCCCATAGACATCCTAGTGATGTAATTTTTGTCATACCAGTCGAATATCCTCAAAACATCAGCTGTCAAATTTTTTTAAAAAGAGATTGTATAGTACAAGGTACTAAATAAAATAAAATGATTAATTAAATTTCAAAAATATTTTTACTAATGTATATAATAAACATAGGTTTTTTATTCATGAATATAATGCACATAAGTGATGAGTTGGACTTGATGTAAGCATTTTTATTTTAAAAAATACTTCTAATGTTTTCTTAGAATTTGTTTCCCACCATTTAAATATTTTTAAAAATATATTATTAATCTAGTTATTATGAAATAAATCATTATAAGGGATATTTTTTGACCCTTTTTAAATTATTTCTACTGTCTTGAAAATAAATCTCTTCCTGAATGTTTTTACATTTTTAACAAAAGACAAGAAGAATGTTCTATGTTAATGTATATGGTGGAAAAAAAAATTTGGTTTCCATAACCATTATTTGATTTTTGGAATAATTTATAATAAAAAATATTTTCTTTAATGACAACCCATATCTCAATTACATAATGTTATTTTAGTTTTTAAAATGGGTTTGTTAAAGATATTATATATCAATATTCGAAAGTGCTTTTTATATAGGTTTGACAAAAAAATTCAAAGTTTTTATGAAGAAATTATGCATGAATAAAAAATTTTATTTGGGATATGGTACTTTAGAATTATATTTGTGAAACGGTAAATCTTGACATAGCTTATATGAGTTATTCTCTATTATCGGCCATGGAAAATAGGTGATCCTGATATAGATTATAGGAAGTGTGAAATCCAATATAGCTCTCCAATGAATTGAATAATGTTAATTGTATTAATATGAATTAATAATGGAGTAATGAGATGGTTTATCTAATGTATTTAATTGGAATATAGTAATATTTGATATAGGTAATGAATGTAATTCAAAAATTTGACTTAAAATGGTTATAAATTAGTTTTTATGTTATTTGATGGGTTTATTTGAGATAATTCAATTGGTTGTTCATGTGTAAATGACAAATTTCATTCACTCAACTAAAAATGCAATAAATCAATTAAGTATATGGGTTTTTATATTTTTTAATTTTACCAATAGTAACTCTAGTAACCGTGATCATGGTGTAGAATTGTTATAATGACATATATTTAAGGGGAAAATCCATATAGACAAGTCAATTTAGTATTTTAGGGATATAGATATATAAATGATAATAATTTCAAATTAGATAAAAATTATAAAACCCAAAAATAGATAATATTAAGCATCCTAAACGCCATTCAACAAATTCATATTCAAATCCATGGGAAGCCAAATAAACTTAAGGTGAACTTAAATGACCTGTATGGTTTACAAATAATAGAAGTTATAATGAATAAAAAAATCAATAATAAAAGGTAAATAATTAAATTGGAAATCCATTTAATTAATAGCATTTGAATAATAATTTTATAAGGAATAATCATTATGGAAAGAAAAATGATATAAGAATATGTAATTCGGTCCAACATATGAGCACAAAATTCAGGCATAGAAAATATAAATTTCAATGATCTATTGTAATATAATAACTGAATAATCAATGATGGAGGTAATTAATTTTTTTATTCCATAATATTTGTCATCATGATATTTTTACATTCAAGACCATTCATTTGGTAGATTAAAAATATAAGTATAACCCTTCTTAATTTTGACAATTGATTTGTCCCATGAGACTTATCGATGAATTAAGGGGCCATATATTAATAGACCCCACCCATCACTACATGTGTGATGAATTTATAATGTATATAATATTAAATTTAATTCATTGTTATTATTTATCCTCAATATGTATTATTATTGAGTAATGAATAAGGATTTATCATTATTCCTACAGTTATTCAAATAACATTCAATGTAAAAACCATATACACAAATGGTATAAAACATGGGAAATAATCACATCAAAGATCAAAATATTATATATATTTAAGTTATAAGTAATTTATAATGAAAATGTATTAAAGGATACTGATTTTATAAATATAATTTTAACAATCACATAATTATCATGGAACGGGAGGTGACCATCAGTTCATCAAGAATATTGTTTTTTCCAATAAAATCATGTTGTTTAAATTAATAAATAGAATTGATATGAAATATTTAAATAAGTATTTTTAAATCTATTTTATTTTTTAAATAATTTAAAAATTGTATAAGAATAAATATTTCATAAAATTGTTATGTTGTAGTGATGTCGGTTACCATCGAATGTGTTAAAAACAATTCTTTTCAATTTTTGAACATTTTGAAAAAGTTTTAATATTCCACTCGATCACCTTTTAAAATTTTGGGATACATTAATTTTTCATTAATTTTTTTTCAATCATAATATTATTTTAAAATAATTTTGGGAAACCTGGTCAAGGTAAAAAATATTACCATTTTAGATGAGAAATAAAAATATATTTTCATTTATAAATATCATTTTTTATACATGTATCATATAGTGGAATATTTTGATGAAAAAATTGAAACTCATAAATTATATTTGAGATAATATATATAATAGTGATTGTGAATGATAAATGATATTTTTTCTTCAACAATCTTAAAATCATTCTCAAATGAAAATATGATCGAAAAATAGATTATTACCACTACGGTAACATTTAAATTTAAACCCCATGAAATAAAAAAATTAAATTGAGACATTAACCAATATTAATAAATAGGTTCTAATATAAAATAAATAAAATGGGTTGTATATACACTTCATAAAATTGAATAGTTTCATACTAACAAAAATAAATCAAATTAATGGAAATTGAGATGAAATATCATACATCATGATTCAATTTGGTAACACATTCTTTAATATCATTTATAAAAGATTTAATCATGTTATTTATATATAAAAAACCATATTCAGTTTTAACATTTCATATATTATCTTCTTATAACATTTTACCACCCATTTGTTAATAATATTTCATTATTTATGTTGTTTCAAGTGTTAATCTCCTTGTTTTCTCATGTTGGGTTTTCCATGAATTTTATTGTTCTTGTACATAGTATATAGGTACACCATCTCTAATTTTTTTAATATTACTAATATCATATTTAATCATTAGATATATCTTTATAACCATTCTTTGCAATTTTATATGGAAAGTGATTGGCATCACTTTATGATGATGGTAGGTCGTAAGTACTCATGAGTGACAATATCATTACCATAATGGATGATATGGTAATGAATTTTATTATATATTAGATTGAAATAATTAATACCATGTAATATGTAACATATATAATCAGTATTTCCATTTTTATGAATATCAATGTGATTCAGTGATAGAATATATATTATATCGGTTCGTGATGTGGTAGTCATCTGTACACATGATTGATGGATTATTTTACATTTTTATGGAGAAGAGAACTGGAAAAAACTATTTTATAAATATAATAAAATATAATTATGTTGCATATTTTATTTTTCTTAAATTGGATGTGATAATAGAAAATACATGTTATTAAAATAAGAAAAAAATGAATGGGATTTGTTAATACCCAACTTTTTCATATTCTGTAAGGATCCATAAATGTCTATTATCTATCCTTACATATGATGGAGACGATTTATTTATAGAAAATAGGAATTATAAAAGTTGATATGTAATTTTATCGCATAAATTCTGATTTTATCCCCTTGGTAACACTATTTAATCCATAGCTATGTCAATTAATTTTTATGCATTTCAATTCTATATAACCAAAAATTAATTTAACCAAATAATATAGATGGTCTTAAATATATAGTCACATCTAAATTATTAAATGGTTTTAAATAAATATATTTGGACATATAATCTATATATATGCATTAAATAATTAATAATTAGTAATTATATAAATTGTTTAAATTGGATATACATTAATTATTTTAAAACAAAAGTAGGTTTATCAAAAAAAAATTTTTTGAAAAATATCCCTTTTACACAATTTGTTTTTCATATTTATTTATCTCATATTTATATTTACTAAATAGTTATTTAAATATATTATTGAATATTATTATAAATAAAATCATTATTAGTTTAAATTTTTTTTTCCTTTTTTATTAAATGATTAATCATTGGGAAATTTTCAATAAATCATTCTATAATTATTTTGACTAAGGTAAAAATTTATATTCTTCCAATACTATAGTAATTATCACAAGGAAATATTAAAATGTGAAATTTATTATTAATTATAGAAAAATTGAATTTTCGTTTACTATAAATGAATATCAAGGTTGAACGTATTACAAGATATCAATAAGATTGAAATTATTAAATGGAAATGTATCATAGTGTTTTAGAATATTTCATTCTTCCCTCTAAAAAAATAATTCTAAAAATATTGTCGATATTATGTTATAAAAAAATGTGGATATTTCTTCTTCGAAATATCATCATGTTTTATTGTTTCTTCTTCTATTTTTTTATTTCTCTACAGTACCTTTACTAGTCGAACTATTTTATTCAACATTTAATGTTCTGTAGTATCAAAAATCAGGATGGTATATTCATAATAAGATAGAACACATTCTCATTTAATATCTTTATAGGTTATAACATTATCTGGTTCAAGAATATACTACTTTAATAATGATATGTGGAACTCATCATGTACATTATAAAGTCTTAGTTAAATATTGAACTAATAATCCACATCTCCAGTCTATTCCAAAATATCAAATTGTTCGATGTACCTGAGGCACAACATCCCATTATTTCCAAATATTATAACACACATCCATAGTTATTATTTCAACAAAACATATTAACCCACATGAAATTCAAAATCTTTCATCTTATTTACAGTGTATCTCTTTTTCCATCATTGTGTTTCTTTAATATGATACATAGTATTCATTAATTTTCATTATATCTTCACCATGCTTCAATCCTAGAAGATTCCTTTCACCAAATCTATCCTTATAAGGTGTACTGTTATATCCCCTTGAATATAATTCTTCTTATGAATCTGTTTGAATATATTAATAAAAAATTATTTCCATTTGCAAAATCAAAAAAAGTAAATAGTGATCCCACATACCTTGTGTGTCATGATAACATGACCTTGATTTATATTCCATTTTTATATATCCCATTCAGACTCTCCATCTATTTGAGGATGGTAGGGGGTGCTAAAATAATGTTTATTACCATGATCCTTCTGAACACCCATCTAATATTTTAATATAATATGGGGAATAAGAGCAATAATAATTGAAATAGGCTCACGCTGAAGCCTTACCACATCATTAACATAGATCCTTATGAGGTTGTCAAGAGGTAAATATTTTCCTTAAGAGAACAAATTTTTATATTTGGATAAAAAATACTAACACATATTTCATTATTTATTCTAGGAACCATTGGTTCTACAATGAATAATTCTATAATAATTTATTATCATTTATATATAGGAATAGAGAGATGTTGTATGACTCCCCAATGATGTTATCTCTCAACTATCACTTATTGAAAAATCCAAAATCCCGATACATAAATAGTAATTTAATGATTCATGTTATACCAATAGAAATGTTCCGTCAAATCTCTATACATCTTATTTTTACCTTATTGTATAGATAAACACATTTTATGCGCATCATCCAACAAATTAAAATTTTAGATTAGGTATATATGGAACACGTAGTCTCCGTCAAAATTTCGTAGCACCATTCTCATAAAATATTCATATAATTACCCATCATTAAAACATTAATATGCCTCAGATAATTCTAATCAATATATTTAAAAAAAAAATTAGTTATACTAATGATTAATTAGCAAAATATTCCAAAGGGATTGATGCCTCATTCTCCTTAATTATTACTCTATCCTTATTTACAATATCCATGAAAATAAGATCCTTATGAGTCCTAATTGGGTTCATAACTCCATGACTGTCCCTACATTAAGAATATGACACCTTATATTCCTTATCTTAGTAGTAGTTTAATGTGAAATAATAATCTGTGAGTAACAAAATCCATTTAATTTTTCTATAGTTGATCACATCCACTGAAAAGATATATATATATATATATATGATTTTAATGGTCAATGTGTATCTTACATCATTCACTATAGAGATAATGTATCTATATAATAAAAGAAAATTTTTAACCTACCAACTAAATATGATGGTTTGATAGATCTATTAATGAGTCTTCAACTACCTTAACTCATATTCAATAACATTATCATTTTTTGCATGGACACCACAATTTCCCTTAATTGATTTATCAATATATATAACAGAGCAATCATTTTCTAATGGTAGAGTCAAAATTGTTGCATAGACAAATATCTAAATCTATTCTTAAGAACAATCATCACATTCAAATGGCAATATGAGCATAACCACCATACATATAATCATTGATAAATTGTAAACTAAATATAAATTATTTTAAATTAAATGATTTTAGCAGCCTTCCAATCCAATGAAAATATATACCTCGATTATTTTTATTTTTTAGGATATTCTCAAACTATCACTATATTTATAAGATATGCTACGATTCCATCCATGCAGATAATATAGACAAGAAATATACATCCTAAATCTAGAAATAAAACATAATTAATTAATTATATAAATCATTTTTTATAATAGTTTCCAAAATTAACTATATTTGATTCTCACTAACCTTTACAATATATAATATCCCAATATATCATCATTGAATTTGATAAAAATCATTATGATATTCCTGGATTTTTTTTTCAGCAATAACACAAAAATATAGGCCTTCCAAGTCAATCACAAATTTATTACTATCAATGCACAATGCCCACAACTCATTCAAAATGTTGTTTTGAAAATGTATTACTTCATTAATGATAATATTTTATACTCTATATTAAGTCCAATCATGATATATTTTTAGATAAATGAAGATTATTGAATATGTCATCAATGAAAGGAACAAGATACGTGTTATTTATTGTAATATCATTTATTTCCTTATAATAAATTCACAAAAGCTTGGATACATATTTCTATTCATTTAGGAGAACATGTACTCCCAAGAGTGAAACAATACATAAAAACAATATCTTACGACACAAATCCTCTTGTTGTTTCTTTGAATCTAATAATTCCTTAGTGTCTATTATAGAAGGTTAAATTTATATATGTCTTCACTAAAGGATTGAATGAATTTAAAACTCAACTTCATTATTTTTGGGATTTCTAGTTAATTTGTCAATAAAAATAGCAATGTATTCTAATATAAGAGGTACATACTCTATTTGAGTATCACATATTCCATTTTTAGATTGTGGTTTCTCATTACCTCCATGAATTTAATTCCAAAGAGCTACAAGGTTTGTATATGGACATAACTTTCATGATGAGTTATCCTATCTAATGAAAAGTAATTCCACATCTTCATTATAAATCATAATTTAATTTTCCTGTAATAAATTAACATCATTTTTTTATATCTAATATATACCAAGTATTATATGAAATTGACCCATATATATAATAATAATATCTATAAATAATGAAAATTTATTTGATATAATGCTGAATACCTAATTCATCCTTCTTGTAGTGAGTCATCATCTGTGAGTTTTGACTAACAACTCCCCTCCTAATGTTCTAAGGAAGTATCAAATATTTGTTGGAAACGTGGAGGATATAAAATAATGAAAATATACAGAATCAAATAATAATTTTTCTAACTTTTATGGATGTTAAAAGTACATGAGACCACACAATTATATACATATACCATGACTATAGTGATCATATATTGTTGACATTATAATGTATCCCTATTTAGTGATATATTCCCTTTAATCTTGGGAAATTAATGTGAATAATACAGAATATCCATATAGGTGAGGTATTGAAAATAATTTATTATTTTTATCTCTTTTGTTAATAGGAAACATGGCCCTTATCAACTCACAGGTATAACATTCTCATTACCTTAACACATTTTCAATTGTGTTTCTTTCCACATATTTCAAAGGATGGAAATTTATTCATCATATATACTTAATTATATCGTTCCCATTTTTTTAGTGTTTTGATGACATATTATTATCTTGATTCCCATTGAATATATATAATCTAGATAATTCTTCTCTAATTTTATAGTACATATAAATATTTCATCATGTTGAAAAAAATTGAGAGACTAACACCCTTGTTAGAATTATCCTAAGCCCATTAATTAATGATCAATCATGCATTCTGTATTTCTTATGAAATCTATATCATACATGAATATTATTGAAAAGGTAACCTAAAACACTACAAAATTTTCTTCTTCCTTTTTTAATAATATAGATCTTTCTATATATTTTTTCATTCCTCATTTGGGTAAATATTATGAAATAATGTTTTCATAAAATATTTTCATCCCATGTGTTCTATTTCCACTTCCTTTCCAATAGTATGGATCAATGACCCCTATTGATCAGCAATGCCGTTGAGTTTGTACAGTAAAGGTAAAACCGTTTTTTTCATTGCATACCAAGTTAAAAATAATATTCTAAATGATATTAATCCATTTATTATCAACTACATAATTCGTATTCTAAATAAATTAAGACGGTTTTTTTGATGATCTGATCCAAGAAATAATGACCATACTATGGGAAAGCTAGTTTCTCTATTCATGAATGGTTATGTATAAAAACTTTATTATGCTTCCCCAAAATAGTTATAATCTACTTAGTTATAATAGTATCTATAATTTCTTTCTCAGTAGGGAAATATCTACACTTTCCAAGAGTGTTGATACCCTTATTTATTTGAGGATCCAATTCTATAAAATCTGATATATTCTATTAGATCATTAAATTATTAATTTTAAATATCAACGATAATAATCAATGTTGTGTAACACATATAAAAATAAAAATGGTAAGATTTTTTAATATCGGAATATTAAACATGGTTTCCTAGTGAATATCTGTAAAATATGTTCAAATCCCTCAACATGGTTTGTAATGAATTTTATAATTATTCAATGCATATACCCTAAACGAGACAAAATAACTGCTACATAAGGCTTGATGTTGTACACTAGGTGATTATTAAGTCAAATCCAGATTTAATATTTTCAAATTGATTAACCATAGGGAATAGTATTCTGGAACCACATCCATTTGTAGTATACAGACATGGAAATTTTACTCAAAAAAGATATTTTTTCTCAACCTTTCCAAAACATTTGTATTTTATTTTATAGTGATTCTAAAAAAATCAATGTGTTATTTTTTCAAATATAATATTTACATAATATATTTCCTAAGTTATCAATAAAATATACTTGGATACGGATTTTAACTACCCCAAATCCAACAGCTCAAAGAAGACAGTTAATTCATTATAATGACAATGATATAATGATTTAAATATCGATGGAACATTAAATTTATATGTTTCATAGAACTACCCAAATACATGGTTACCATTTTACAATGTGGATGAAATATAAAAAACATTAATGAAAAAAATTCAACATCCTTGAACTCATCCAATGAAATCATCTTTATATACTCCAGAACAAAAAACAAATATGGGTTATTTAAACTTCTTATTAATGGTTATGTATAGTGGATGAAATGAAGAATAGATATGTAATAATCAATAGGTAATGGTAAATAACTGAGAACACATTATATTTATTCAATAAATTGAATATCATTATTATATAATTAAAAATCATTCTGGGAAGTTAAACTCTAAATACATGTTTCATTTAAGTAATAACATGGGTTAAAAGTACGTGTATAATTCCTATGGAAATAATCTCATGGATAATAATTAAAAATTTACGAATAAAGGAAAAAATTAAAATTGGAATAATTGATCTAAAACATCATGATATAGAAACTATTAGGGCCTTTCCAATGAAAATTTACAACTTTGGAAAAAACCTATTTAATTTAGAAAATTTATTTTCCTTAATAGATATACCCACACATCCAGCTGTTTTATAATTCCTGGCCCCACCCTTCACTATATTTCCAACTAATTCCACATATATTTAACAATTCATTCAATAAATTAGTAATATTTATAATAAATAAGGATCCATATTGAGTAATGGTTACAAATTTTTCAATATTTCCCCATTTAATGAAATAAATTTCAATGTAAATGTCATATGTAGAGATGTGGTACATTTTATAAAATAATCATATATATGCTAATAAGATTGTTGATATCTGAAAAAAATCTAAAGGAATAATGATCACAATACAGGGATTGTCTCTAGAGGATGTTAATAATAAAAAAATAATCATGGAATGAGATGTGACCATCAGTTGAATGGGAATATAATATTGTGAAATAAATTCATGTACTTTAGGAGAAAAATGGGAGTGGAAGTAAAATATTAAAAATAACTTATAATAAAATTGATTTCTTTTAATAATTATTAAATATTTTTACAAGACATTACATTTAAAAAATGGTTATGTCAATGGAGAATTCTATTATTGTTGAACAAACTAAATATATTATATTTGACTATTTTTTTGAAAATGTATCCTTAGAAAAATTAATTAATGATTCATTTAAAACCAAAAATTATATTCATGTGTAATATAAAATATATTTAATAAATCATTTTATTTAATAATAGTACTTTTTAAAAAAATTTAAACAGGGACATGGATGGAAATGGTATATGATTTCAAAGAGAAATAAAAATAAATAATCGTATAAAAAATACATTAAATTCTTAATATAATAATGGTAGGAAAATTAGGATGAAAATATATGTACTATTTAAACAAATAGTGGATAAGAAAATATGTGGTGATTATTATGTATGTAAGATAATATATCTTCAATTAAAATAAAAGTGATCTGAGAAGAATGGGAGATTCAAAAATACATTCATACATCATCCATAATCGGTAAATTGTATCGCCATGAACAAAAAACCATCAATTTAAATAAAGAAAATCATGGATAATTTTTTTTTTGCTAAATACATTTAATGTGAATTATATACTCCACATAAAACTAAATAGGTTTATATTGGACAACATGTTTGAATGGAATTAATATTGAAATAAAATATCATAACTTGCACATCCAATTAAATAATAATGATTTAACCTCATTTTTAATGGTTTTACCATCTAATTAATTTATAAATTAAGCATATTCCTATTTATAATACCATATATTAACACCTATTTCATTTTACCACCTTTTTTAAATAAAATATAATTATTTTTATTTCATTTGGTGTAAAATTCCTTTTTTCAATGCATTTTTTCTCACGAAAGTTCTGGTTCTTATACAAAGGAAAAAAAATAAATCATCTATATAATGATATTAAGGTTTTAAATGTAATATTTACATATTCGATGAATCATTATGATCATTGTTATTGTTGTACATTGAAAATTAATCACACTACTTCATAGAGACCCTAGGTCGTATGTACGCAGGAGGGGCGTAATCAGTCCCTTAATGAGTTAAATGGTAAGTAAGTGTATGTTAATTAATTTTGTATTATTTAATTCATATTATATTCAACATATATATTATTTTTTAAATCACTATGACTACTTATTTTAGTCATTGATGGAAAACATATTACATCTGTTCACATGGTGGTCTTTCACCGTACAAATGATCGATGGCATTGTTTCCAATGTTACTGAGAGGAATGCTAAAAAATACAATTCTATATTTATAATAAAAATTATTTTTATGGTATATATTATTTTTTATATCCTCTATGTGATAATATATAATCTTAGTCTTTATGGAAAAGAAAGAAACCTCCATTGGATCTCTTATTAGGGGTTGTAGGGATGTAATTTTGGGATGAACATCACCTATATAATGTGGATATGGGTTTTGGGGAACTATTTTTCTCAATTAATGGTAGTTACTAATTGATTTATATTTCTGATAAATTTTGGTGAGTTAGTGCCCTTATATAATTGATGAGCAGGGCAGGCCTATATTTTTTGAAAAGAATAAATCATTCCCTAGTTTTTACCTTGAAATAAGGAATCAAATAGGTCCATTACATAATATAAGTTATTATAAGGATTAAGTATGTCTAAAAAGGTAGAATTACAATCATTGGTATGTCATTATAACTTTTATAATCTTACATTAAACTCCAATAAACATGTTTCATCCTTTTCAGGTTCAGGGCGCAACGGAAGCGCATTGGTGGGTTTGCCCAACTATGATTTTAGCGTTAAACAAGGTTCAAATCGAGATCCATCATGATATAAAATTCAAGATCAATGGAATATTAAAAAGAATAAAAAACAAAAGAAGGAGTCTCGGAACCATAGATATAAGATCATCATATGTTGGTTATAATTAATTTTATTAATTCACATGAATTACCTTGGTGGAATTATTTCTTCGTTGTTGTCTCCGGTCATGATCTTGTGATATGTCGTTGCGTCATAGAATCCATGTGTAAGATTCCTCTAGCGGTGATCCACACGTGTGTCATGTTTCTCTGGATGTCACCGAAGAGATCTCCATGTGCTAACAGAGAAGAACATTTGCTTGCGATGTCCGCCTTTGATCACCTTGATCTGAGGGAGGAGGATCTCTCTCGGTCTTGAGATCATTCATGGAGGATGTTGTTTTTTCGGTCTTGAAAAAATTCTCCAAAATTGTAGTGCACAACGTTTCTCTTTGGAAATGTGTTGGTGTTGTGAAGATATTTATAACTGGGTTTGAGGTTATAAAGTTATGATAATAAATAAACACATTATTCATTTTATTTTTTCATTAAATCTTATTGAAAACCCCCATGTCGAATAAATAATTTCTTAACATGTTCCCATGCTGATTATAATAAATATCATTTAATAAAACAATATCATACCCTCAAAATCCCGACTGGAAAATCTACACGCCATGTAATGATTAATACATGGCATGTACTCATTTTCCAAAAAACTACACGGTGGGTATATTTCATATACACGGCATGTACTTTTATTTTCCATTTTTCTTTATTTCCTCCACCACATTTATTAGTCCTTGAGTAATGAATATTTATTTCTTAAATAAATGTAACTGCATTACTCACTAATAAATATATATTATTTCATCCACAAATTATTCTCTTGAATAACTAGTGTCAAAATAAATGTGATCAGGCATCCTTAAAAAATAATTAAACCACAGTCGGGAATAATTTTTATTTAACTAGGTAAATTAATATTTAACTGAGAAACATGGACACACATATTTTGTGACCCTCTAGGCCTCTTTCTCATTATCATTAGTCAGAGACTGCCTAAAGTCCAAGGTTAGTGTCTAGCAACACGCCAAGGCACCCATAGAGAAAGAAGTTAACGCCATAATGAGGTGTCACCGCATACGAATGCTTAATGTGTAATATAATCCCTTTGTCTTGATTTATCTAATCAATTGGGTTGCATGCTAGTGTCGTCAACCCATGTGCTCGATTATTCTTTCCTTGACTTTCTAGAAGTAAACATTCCCATTCCTTACCATGGCCATGGATTTACTTAGGATATATAAATTCCATCAAAAGGCATGAGATATCTACTTCCGTTATAGAATAGAATGTTCAAATTCTTTCTCGCATAATCTATTAATGCAGTATTACTCATGACTCACCCAACGTATCCTACCTCATTGCGAACAATGTGTCATTATAGTTTTTGTCAATATATCTAAGTGTGCATGTTTTAATACCCATTAATAATAATATTAATGTCTAAGTACCAATACACATGTATAGAGATAGGAACATCCAATGACACTATGAAATTAGGAATTCTTATTGGCGGGTCTCGTTCTCATAATATCCTCCTTGATATTAACAAGGACACAAAACATGAGAAGGTGCCTCAAAGATTTATGAGTCCTCACCCCTAATGGAATGTATTATTTGTGTCCCTAAAATAACATCATCCAGCCATAGAATATATATTCAAGAACAGTGTTATGGAACTTCCAGGTTCTCATCATATCAGGGATCCACTATGACCCATTAATGAAAAAGCTGTCATTAGGACATTATCACATGCTTTGTCACACAAAAGAACAATCAAGATGTTATAAGGTAAAAATTAATGAATAAAGTACACTGTAGTTGGTTCTAGGCCACGAAATCTAACAGACTCCCACTTGGACTAGATCCAACTGCTACCAACCTTCAACCTGCTAGCTCTCACATTATATTCATGCTTATACTGAGATAGGCCTTTAGTCATGGGGTCTTCCTAGTTCTCTTCCTTGGACACTCTTCTCACTACGAATACACCCATTTCATAGAAATCCCTTATGAGGTGATAATTCTGGAGTATGTTCTTTGTCTGTTGATGTGACCATGTTTCTTTTACAATATCCACTTTTGCAGTATTATCACTATACAATGTGACATTGTCTTTACTGTTAGGCACAACATCAATCTCTTTGACAATGTTCTGAATCTAGATAGATTCCTTGGCTACAATAGAAGCACCTATATATTCGGACTTCGTAGTAGAATTGGTGACAACATGCTACTTTCAACTCTTCTAGCTCACAGATCCTCCATTGAGATAGAAAACATATCTAGATTGCGACTTCAGATCATTATGATCTGTCTGAAAACTAGCATCAACATACCATCTGATGACAAGCTTCTCTTCTCCTCCATACACCAGGTATATATCCTTAGTTCTTTTTAGATACTTAAGGATAGTCATAAGATCAGTCCATTGTTGTTCTCCTGGATCTACTTGATATCTTCCTACCATGCTCAGTGCATAGGAAAAATCAAGCCTTTCTATATAACATGGAATACATGATGGATCCTATAGCCAAAGCATATGGGATCTTACACATTATATCTTTCTCATGTTGTGTCTGGGACACATTTTCATAGAAATATGTAATACATGGGACACGGGAACCAATCCCCTCTTGGATTATTCCATACTAAATCACTTTATTATCTGGTCAATGTATGTACCCTGACATAGTCCA
This sequence comes from Viscum album, assembly GCA_963277665.1. Taxonomy (NCBI): domain Eukaryota; kingdom Viridiplantae; phylum Streptophyta; class Magnoliopsida; order Santalales; family Viscaceae; genus Viscum; species Viscum album. The sequence goes on along the minus strand of OY728138.1, from coordinate 1,701,589,927 downwards.
AGTGGCCTCTTGTATCTATCACGAATGATCTTATCCCTAGAATGTATGCTACTTCAGCCAAGTCCATCATGGAGAAACACTTGTTCAACTAGTCTTTAACTGACTGTAAGACTGGTAATTCTTTTCCAATAAGAAATATGTCATCAACATATACTACAAGGATAATGATCACATTCCCATTAAACCGCTTATAAATACATGGATCAAATTCATTCATAATGAATCCAAATTCCTTTATGGCTTCATCAAATAGAATGTTCCACGACCTGGATGATTGATTTAATCAATAAATTGATTTCTGCAAATTAAAAACCCGTTTGGCTTCACCTGGTGTCACAAGCCCTTCTGGTTGTGTCATATAGACATCTTTTTAAAGGTTCTCATTAAGGAATTTTGTTTTGACATCCATCTTCCAAATATCGTAGTCATGGTAAGCTTCTTATGGAACGTATGATTCTTATGGATTTAAACATGGAAACTGGCAAGAAGGTTTCATCATATTCAATTCCTTAATGTTGTCTAAATCTTTTAGCAACTATCCTTTCTTTATAGGTGATATCTTGACCTTCCATGTCTAGTTTTCTCTCGAATACCCATTTGCATCCAACAGGATTTACATCAACTGGATCATCAACCATAACCCAAACTTGGTTCTGATACATGGAATCCATCTCAGAATTTATAGCTTCTAGCCATCTTACAGCTTATGAGATTTCTACTGCTTCCTTGTAGAAGACATATTCATCATTGTCCTATAATAATGATTCACCATCCTCGGTGACTAGGAAAAAAATCTCTATGGTTACCTTACCTTTCTTGATATCCTACGTAGTACTTGTGTTTCTAGAACCTCTTCCACAGGGACCTGTGGATCTTGTTTTTGTTACATCTCTAGTGTATCTTGAGCATCAACTTCATTGAATTCAATCTTGCTCCCACTATCCTATTTGATGATGTGCTCCCTCTCGTGAAATACGACTTGTCCTGCGACAATCACATTCTTGTTTGTTTTATTGTATATGTAATATCCTTTTGTTTCCTTGGGATATCTTATGAAGATACACCTCAGGCCCCGGGGTGCTAGTTTGTTTCCTGAGAAGGCCTTAACAAACACCTCGCATCCCCATACATGTGTGTGCGACAAAGTGGGTTTCCTTTCATTCCATAACACAGAAGGAATTCCATTTTTCGACTTTGTTGGTACTCAATTTAATGTGTATGATGCAGTTTGTAATGCATGTACCCAAATGGATATGGGATGATATTTATGACTAGTCATTGACCTCACCATCTAAAACAAGGTGTTGTTCCTCCATTCACTAACACCATTCCACTATGGTGTATAAGGAGTGATATGAGATAGAATCCCCCTCCAGTAGAATATTGATGAAATCTTGGTTCATATATTCTCCTCCTCAATCCGACTGAGGATTCTTTATCTTCATACCAAGATGATTCTCTACTTCATTATTTAATTCCCTATATTTCACTAAGGCTTCTGACTTATACCAAATTAAGTAGACATAGCCATATCTACTCAAATCATTAGTAAAAATAATGATGTATGAATATCCACCTCTAGCTTCTACTAGAAATGGTCCACACATGTAAATGAGCACAAATCCTAGAAGCTCTGTGGCCCTTTCACCTTGTCCACTAAAGGGCGGCTTCGTCATTTTTTCTTGTAAAAAATCGTGACCTCTATCATGTGGTTTTAGCTCAGTAGAGTCCAACTAACCATCTTGTAAGAGCATTGTCAAATGCCTCTCATTTACATGACTGGGACGGTGATTCCACAACTGGTTGGTGTACGAGTCATGTATGTTTGTTTCGTTATTTATTTCCAACACTTGGTTTTCATAATTTAATACATAAAAACATTATTTAAATGTGACATACCATAACATACATTGTTCTTATAAAAGAGAAAACCCTTATTTCTAACTATGAAAATAAATCCATCCATATCCCAACAAGATATTGAAATTATGTTCTTGGTAACACTAGGAACATAATAACAGTTATGAAAAACCAAAATCATCCTAGTCAGCAATGAGAGGCGGTAATTGGAAATAGCCAATGAAGCCAGCCTTGCGGCATTAACAGCTCAAAGATCCACCTCTCCTCTAGGAATCTTATTAAATATACATGGTTCTTACATTTGAATATAGATGTGAGACCCACATGCTGTATCTAATACCCAATTAGTAGAAATAGAAAGATTATACTCGATAACGAACGCTTCATTAGCGTCCCCACAATTTTGGGTGCAGTTCCTCTTCTAGTGGCTTTTCTTGAGACATGAAAAACATACTGCCTCCTATTCCTTGCCCTGCATCTGAATATTCCCCTTCTTGGAAGGACGGTGCTCTGGGGCTTCAGACCGTTTATTAGCCATTGGCCCCTTTTCCTTGTCCTTTCTTTTCTTATTCACCATAAAGACTATGGGGTTTTCACACCCCATGTCCTTATCTACCTAGTTAATTAAGTTCATAAGATCCGATAGACTATTCTCATTGTTTCTCATGTTATAATTGACAATGAAGCTAGTGAAGGTCTTGGGCAGTGATGGTAGGATGAGATCTATACACAAATCATCCGGGAAATTAATCCCTAAGATGTAAAGGCATTGAATATAGCCAATAAGCTTGACTACATGAGGCCCAGCTAGCGCATACTCTCTAATATTTGTTGTAAAAAAAGTGTTGCAGATCTCATATCTCTCATGTCTTGCCTTCTCTTGGTATAGATCCTTAAGGTGAGACATCGTGCTATACACGTCCATGTTTTCATGTAGCTTCAAGAGCTCATTAGACATTTCTAATAACATGAAATAGTGTACATTTGTGGCATCCTCCATGTGTTTCATGTAGAGAGATAGTTCCTCATCACTAGCCTCCTTTGAGGCGCAACTATAATATGCTATTCCATCACATAAAATTTCCTTTCTTGGTGATGAATGATGAGTAAATGCCTCCGCCACTCTTGGAAATTTGTGCTGGTGAGAAGGTTTTCCTTGTGGAGTATGGTTTTTAATTATATGTTTGATGTAATTTTCTTGTCGTTTCTACAAATTTAGATGAGAAAAGGTTTAGTACTTTATTACATTATCGGGACAAATAAATAAATTAATACTTATTAGTCACCCATTATTTTATCAAAATCCAATAGCCCTCACCATTGAATTCGGAATATTCTGTTTCTTGAATATTCTAGTGGAAATGATACATATTACCCTTCGAATTACCACAACTAGGGTTGGTCAAGCAACATGAAGGGTTTTTGGTAGGCATTCCAACTGCCAGATGCATTAACTCGCAGCTCCTTGATCCACTGAGTGGGATCCCCAATCCTGAAATCCTTTTATTTTGGATTTCCTCAACCTTTGACTCATGGTCACACCATGTCCGGTTGTAGAAGTCAACACATGATGTAGACCAAGTCAAGTCAACCCAAAACCTTAAATTAGAATTCCCCAATAATTGAAATCACCACAACTAGGGTTGGTCAAGCACATTGAACTATGGTTCGATTCTAACCAAGATTATATAAAGAGCTACCGACTTAATATTTCATTGAGGGATTCTATCCTTATATGTAAATTGTCATTTTATTATCTTTGATTCCATGCTTGTTAATATTAAGTGGGATATACATAAGTGATTAACAATGTCTAATATAATATATATGCATAAGCTGGTCTTTATTTTAGTTCTATCTTGCGTACTTGTTTAATTGATTAATTTTGTGATCGTGACAACACACCCACAATAAAACATGCAACTGACCGAAATAAAACAAATGATATGATCATGATCTTGTTCTATTGGTTAGTTTATCTAGTGGTTCATAAACTAACCCAAGACCTAGGGGAGAAACACCATGCACTTTTCAGATTGGTGTTTATAGCTTTCCACCTATCCACCTTTGTATATCCTTGGATTGGTTTTTAGTTTGCTCTTGACATGAGCTGACTCCACTATCTTGGGAGCTCCATCAATTACATATTCATTTATCTCACACGCATGTGAGGTGTAAAAAATGGGTTTTTTATATAAATGAATCATTGGGTGCTCATGCCCTACATATTATGAGGAGAAGGCTCATAGGCCAATTAATTAAATTTAAATAATTAAATTAAATAAACCATTAACATAAAAAATTCTTGGTCTAGCTCATTATCATCCAAACATGCAACGATATTTACGCATAAATAAAACTAGCATTCAATTCATTAATCGATCTTGTATAAGATAAATCACGCTCGAATTAATTAATTATCTTTAATTAATCAATCATTTTATCTTAAACCCTTTTCTAAATTTCCTTGAGATTCTCATAGACCATATTTTTAAAGAAATAAATTCATTTGAAATTATCCTAGTATGTAACTTGTACCTTGGAGGAAACCTGGTGATTTCCCGTTCATTGTGAAGATGTTAAATGAATCACACATATATATATATATAACACCTATCACATGTTGTGCCTCAGCTTTACGCCTGTAGCATGGTATATGTCTCTATGGTTTGTATAATATAATATTAAATTTTAATAAATCTCCATAATTTGGGTGAGTACACGGCGTGTAGTTCTGACTACACGGTGTGTACTTGTTTTCACCGTCTATCCAATGTACATGTCGGGGGACATGGCGTGTTAATATACTTCAAAAAATTTGGAGTACACAGCTTGTTCATTGTGACACACACCGTGTAGTTTCCATGTTACATGATTTCCAGTGGGGAAAACCATGTATGGGGTACACAGTCCAGCCCTAGCCCGTAGGGACTACATGTCGGGTTCATTGGAATACGGGGCATGTAATCTGGAAACTATGTGCCACCTGCTCCTGGTCAACACACGGTGTCATAAATGACTTAAATAGGATCAATACACGGCCGGATTTTGCGGACCAGTCTTATACATGAACCAATACTACACGACATGTACTTCTAAATACACGCCGTGTATTTTCATGTTATATGGACAGGAATTTGTGGCTCCTATGGATGAGATCCTCTATTTTATTTTAGTCAAAAATTAAAAGAAATTGTCATTTATGTATGGTGAATGAGAAACGAATGCAGAGGAATAGATCTCGAGATTCAGATTTAAAAAATGATTAACTTGAATTGAAAAAACTAAATTATTAAATGCACAAATCACCAATGAAAATGTAAATAATTATAATAAAATACATGACCACTCTGATACAACTTGTAGGTTTTGGGCGCAACGAAAGTGCGTTGGTGGGTTTTCCCAACATTTATTTTAGCGTTAAACAATATTCAAACAAAGATTATTCAAGATATAAAACGCCAGATCTTCAAAATATAACGAATAACATAAACAAAAGAGGGAGTCATGAAACCATAGAGATAGGAGCATCAAATGTTGTTTATAATTAATTCATTTAATTCAAAAGAATTTCCTTGGTGGAATTTTTTCTTAGTTGATGTCTCCTGTCATGATCTTGTGATCTGTCGTTGCGTCATAGAATACAAGTGTAGGATTCCCCTAGCGGTGATCCACATGTGTGCCACGTATTCATGGACATTGACAAAGGGATCTCCAGGTTCTAGCACAAAAGAACCTTCAATTGTGATGACCACCTTTGATTATCTTGATTTGAGGGAGGAGGATCTCTCTCCGTCTTGAGAGCATTCTTGGAGGAAGTAGTTCTTTCGGTCTTGAAAGAATTTTCTAGAATTTTTTGTGCACAACGATTCTCTATGGAAAAGTGTTGGGGTTGTAAGGATATTTATTATTGGGTTTGAGGTTATAGAGTTTTGACAATAAATAAACATGTTATGCATTTTATTTATTTAATTAACTCTTATTGAAAACCCCCATGTCAAATTATTAATTCATTGACATGTTCCCATGCAGATTATAATAAATATCATTTAATTAAACAATATTTTATCCTCTAAATCCTGGCTAGAAAAACTACATGTCTTGTAATCATTAATACATGGTGTGTAATTGCTTTCCATACAACTACATGGCGTTTATACTTAATATACATGGTGTGTTCTTTTATTTTCCATTATTCATTATTTCCTCTAGCACATTTACTATTCCTTGAGTAATGGCTATTTATTTCTTGAATAAATGTAACTGTATTACTAGCTAAATAATATATATGATTTCATCCAAAATATATTCTCTCAAATAACTACAATTGAAATAAATGCGATCAGGCATCCTTAATTAATTATTAAACCACAGTTGGGAATAATCTTTATTTAACATGTTAAATTAATATTTAAATGAGATACAAGACCACAATTAGTGTGTGACCCTATAGGCCACTATCTCAGTGGAATTAGGCAGAGCCTGCCTAAAGTCCTATGTTAGAATCTAATAACACGCCAAGGAAGAAATAGTGAAAGAATCTAATGTTTCAATGACGTGTCACCTCATACGAACTCTTTCCAAGTAATATAATCCGTTTTTCTCAATATCTCTAATCAAGCGGGTTTCATGCTAGTGACATCAACCCATTTGCTCGATTATTCTTTCCTTGAATATTTGGAATTGAACATGCCCATTTCGTACCATGTCCATGGATTTACATAGGCTATATCAATTCCATCAACGGTCCTGAGATATCTACTTCCGTTATGGAATAGAAGCAAGAATTCCTTTCTCGCATTATCTATTAATGCAGTATTACTTGTGATGCACCCAAAGTATCCTATATATCTATGTATAGTGTGTTATAATATTTTTCTTCAATATATCTAAGTGTGTGAGTTGTAATACCCATTAATAATAATCATAAATTATGAGGACAAATACACATGTCTGTAGATAAGAACATCCAATGACACTATGAAATGTGGATTTCATAATGGCGAGTCTCATTCTCATAATATACTCTTAGATATTACCAAGGGTGCACACAATGAGAAGGTTCTTAAAAGTTTTATGAGTCATCACCCCTAAGGGCATGTATTATTTGTGTCCCAAAAATAAAATCATTCATACATAGAATATATATTCAATAACAGGGTTATGGAACTTCCAGGTTCTCATCATAGCAGAGATTAGCTATGACCCATTAATTCTATAGTTGTCCTTTGGAAATTATCACATGATTTTTCATGGAGAAAAAAAATAAATATGTGATAAGCTATTTGTTAATGAATAAAGTACCAATTAGTTGGTTCTAGGTCACCAACTCCAACAACCTTAGCCACATGAATTAGCTTATACTATTTTTACTATTAATTATGGCCATAAATTATGTTTATAATATTATATAATTTTAATTTTTCATGTCACTAATATTGAGTCAAATTCTAAAAACTTAATTTATAGATGTTCCTATATTTAATTTGAAGGTAAACCTGCAAATCATGTCGAAAAACTTTTTATCATGAAATGAATTTTTCAAGTATAAGATGGTCTTATATTAGCTATATGACTTATAATAATTACTATATAGTTCAACATTAATAAATATATGTATATTTAAATTAATTAATTGACCTATTTTTACGATTTTAGTTATTTAAAAATGATATACATTATTTCATTTTTAACAAAATGAATTTAAAAAAAAGCTTTACGGAAACAATTTACTTTTTTCTTCAAAATGTTCTTGTCATTAAATCCAAAATGATTATTCATAAAAATAATCTATTAAACATATTAATATAAAATATTATAAATAAAAAAGTAATATTCAAATATATTATTTATATTGTTCATAAAATCTAATTTTTTGATGGAAAACATTGAAAATTATTTTTCTCAACATTTTGAACTTATTTGTTAAAAATCGTTATCCAACCCCTAAATTTTTTTCAATAAAATATTAAAATTTTCATTTCATCATATTTTTGTCCCAATATAATTATTACTTAATATAATTTTTGTTCGGGTAGTGAGTATAGTAAGATATCAATTAAATTAAGTTTATTTAAAATTTGATGTAACCAAACGTGTCGAAGTGTTTCATCACCAGAGATTCATTTTTCTTCTTTTCATGTAACTTACATAGATATATATGATCATACACTTTTTTAAAAACAAATATATAAATGATTTTGAAGATAAAATACGAAATCATGTTGAATCACAAGAAATATAGACAATAAAAAACCATGGTTTACGTTAAATGTTTTATATTGTGGGAAAAATGGCACATGTGTATACATGTCCACTATGTAATATATTAGATTGTATTTTATTTTTAGGGCCTAGTTATATATAAATATAAAACAAAAATATATTCTGGAAATAATGAAGATTAATTCTATTATAAATACATTATATTATGTAATATTCAAGGATGGGTACTTAAAAATGTATCATTCAATATTTTTATAAAACATTTCATTTTAGTAAAATATTTCAAGAATACACTATAATGATTTTACATTTCTTTTGAGTGTAAATGATATATAATTTTCTCATTACGATGTATATTTTTTAATTCAATGTCAAAGTTTATTTGTTTTTGAAATAATAAATTTGTTAGTGGTAGTTGTAATGTATAAATAGGAAAATATCTTTGGGAATCGACATCCCTGAATTTTTAGAAAAGGAATATAGTGTTTCTATAAGTGAAATTATAGTTAAATACATATATAAATGTTGTTATATTCTATTATATGGAGAAACCATATTTAGTAGAGAGAAACATTGAGATACATTACCAATTTGGGAAACAAAACTATGAATATTTCAATGGAATCATGTATCTTGTGGTACTTGGATGATGAAAAAATTCCGTAGAAAATTTATTGAAAATAATGTGATATTTATAACATAAAAATGTAACCTTTATATTTTATCATTTTAGGGTGATTTTATTGATGGTGGTATTTTTTTAACTATAATTAACATATTGATGATCTTGATTCCATGGAATGATAATCATTTAATAAAATTTTGCAGATAAAAGTTTCAATATATTTGTGAAAATACATATCGAGAAAAAATTCATACAAGGAGATGAATATTTTTTAACTATTGATGAGTAAAATTTGAATGTATTTTCCAGGTATATAACTGATTAAATTCTTGATATTGATATTAAAAATAATATATTTAAAGAATAATTGATAAAAAAATTAATGAAAAAAATTCCCCATACGATAATTTAAATTTTATAAAGTGTTAATTTATAATAATGGAAATATGAATTTATTTTTTCTAATACTTATATTTCTTGGGATGAAAATAGTAATAAATTGTCAAGGTGTCTGGAAAAAAATATTATTTTTAACATATATTGTTATCTAAACCAATTCATTAAATTTGTTTAATCAGATCTTGGGGGAATTAGATTGTTTTGAATATTAATCATATGTCAAGGTACCTATAGTTGATCTTAATGGAGGATGATATCATTATAACTATGTTTTGATCAGGGTAAGGGAAATGTTTTTAGTTATAGAATTTCGAATAAACATATAATGTCTCTAATTATGGAAAATATAAATAGAGTTTTGTATGATTTTATGGATAACTATTTTAGTGTTTCTTGATTGTATGTTGGTATATTCAATAAGTCAGGAGGATCATGAAATACACCTTTGTATTTTTTTCAAAACTAGAAAAAAAACTACATGGAAAATCCAGAAATTTTGAATTTGGGCCATTATATATTTATTTTCTTCAAAATATTTTCGGTAAGGATGGAATGATATATGATCTTACCAAAACTAATGATGTTGAAGAAAGTATAAGAAAAAAACATAAAATAGATTTGTATTATTCTTGGTTTAGTAGATTACAATAGGTGGCTTTTTGAAACAAATTGATCATTTTTCAAGAACATTAATTAAGATAACTCACAAATGAGTTAAATTGATCAAGGTAAAATACTGTGATGATTTTTTTCAGGGAAAAAAATTATTGGTAAATTCTATGTTTTTCACCTTATCATATTGAAATGAGGAATTTTTATTCTTTAGAGATTCATCGTTGAAGTTACATGGTTTCGTTATGATGTATAATTATTGAGTAATTTCTTATTCACGGTGAAATATAAAACCACGTTATTTATATTATCAAATACAGGATCTAGAACATGATGTTCTGGTTTTATGATTTTAAATATTTGGTGTCATGATTTATATGGAGCAAAGTGAAAAATATATACTAATAAAAAATGCCTCAAGATTAATATAATTCATAATTAGTTAATGAAGAGTCATATAAGAATGTTTGAATGTATCATGTATAAAGATTTCATGATCAAAAACCATCGTAGAAAGAATAAAAATCTAGTGGATTCATTATGTATAAAATATCATGAATCATTAACAATGATACATTTGAAAAAATCCATTTGGTTAATGCTTTGATAAATTTCAACCAACAAATTATGGGTTTTTTCTTCTTTTATCTTGTTTTAGGTGTATGTATAATCATATATATTATAAATAATTATGCATGCTCAGAATGAAGGCTACGAGATACAAATTAAGGAAGAAATTGTTTTAGAATTTTATGTTTCATGAATTTATTCCACGAATGAGTTATAATAACTGAGATGATATTATATGTTCCATGGGAGTCCTAGTTGATGTTATACAGGTTGAATGAACCACATAGTTTCATATTTTCCATTCACCATGTAAGAACTAAAATTTATAGAGAAATTATGTAGTATTACTTATGGTATGAAATGAAAACTAATATTGTTGACATTATAATGAAATGTTTTAATTTTTAATTGGGTAAAGAAAATTTAAAATTAGTGAAAGGTATGAATTTTCCAATTCAAGTACCATATTTGAAATTGGAAACTATATCTACGTATTTAAAAGTTAGTTTATAAATTACCTCTTGTGGTAATAATTTTATTAGGATTATTATTAGTTGATTAAAAAAATATTAATATTTCATTCCGAGTCAAGATACTATTTCATTAGATCATCTTTATATACTATACCACAAGGTCGTAGTCATGTTACATGAAGTACCTCCTTCCATTATATCTAATACAAATCCAAGATTCACCTCTAATATTTTTAACAAACATGACAATTTTTTGGATATTGAAATTAGTTTTTTTTACCTTTTACTCATCAATATTATAGACATTCTGAGGGAACGATTTAGTCCTTAGAGTACATGATATATTTTTTCCAACGTTTTTAGTGGACTTTGGGATAATTATATTTACTTGGTTGATTTTTTTTTATAATAATTGTTTCATTCTAGTATACATAAGTATTATTTTTAGGCTCTAAATGGGAAAAAGTTTAGAATATAGCTTGCAAGGATAATGTAGGATAAAAGGAGATGATGGAACAATAGTTGGTTGATGAATTGGTTGAGTGGTAGGAAATTATTCAAATGTATATAAGGATATATTAATGTAGAAATAAAATGTATTAATATAATAGGAACAATTTTTTACATTCATTGTTGGTGATCGTGTTTTTTAATGTATATTCATGGAAAAGGGTAATGTCTTTTTGAAAAAAGGGGAATCTAAAACAATGGTTTCATGGATTAAATATAATAATATATAATTATTAATAATATTATCAACAAGTTTTCATTCCCCCAACATAATCATATATACATATCAAATATGATGTATCATTGTTTGTGAAATATGTATTTTATTCAACAAATATTTTGATCCCTATGAAATTTTAAAAAGAAGATAACCACTATAATGTGGAAAATCAGTACTGATTCTTAACCATAGAGGAAATTTTTTTTTCTGAATATGGTAGTTCACAAGGTTAATTCATTTTGGATAATTATATGGTTTAAGAAGTTACAATAGAATAAATCATTACTATTAATGAAATATATTCCAAAATTCATTAATAAGTAACCATAATTTCACAGATTAAATTTAAAAATAGTTGTATAGATTAAAATCTATGTTAATGATAAAATAAATAATATGCATATTTAATAGTATTTATTAATTAATAACAATTATTCATTATTAAAACAAAAATTATTTTTAAATCAAAAGAGATATAATTTCATTTATATATTTTTATAAGGATTAAATTAAAATCTTCAATAATATAATATTAATTTGTCAAAATTAATTTCAATTATGAATTTGGAATGACAAAATTATATTATAATTAATTTTGGAGAATATTCTATAATTATTAAATTTTCAACGAACAGTAAATGTACAGTTTTTATTAAATTTTATGTTTTATTTCCATATATTTAAAATGTAAAATTAAATCTTGGATTATTTATAAAATTTCATTAGATAATTTTGATTTAAAAAAATATTTTTTTGAAGTGATTATATATTTTAATTTAGTATCAAAAGATGTGTTAACTTAAAAAAACATTTTTCCTAAACACTGTTTTTTTTCTTTTTTATTTTAAATTAAAATTTTCTAATTCTATGTTTTGAATCCTGAAAAATTAATTCCCTCTATGGAATCAATAATTCTGGTTTGGGAATGAATTTACCTTTTTTTAAATTTATGTATAGTTACCGTATAAATTTTTATTATCCTAATAAAGGGTAAATCAATTAATTAGGGTTAAAAATAATTTGATAAGGACTAATGGATAACTCTATAACTTTACTTTATTTAATTTTATTGTTATAACTCATCCATGATTATTAGAATATAAAATATAAGTACTTTTTTCCAATTTTCAATGATTTTGACCCTTTTATTATTTTAGATAAAAAAGTCAAAGTTGGAATTCACATAATTTTATTAACTTTAAATTTTTGACATTTTGATAGAAAGAATATATTTTTAATAATAAATTTTATTTTAATGATGAATTGTTGTTTTAATCATGGTAACATATTTTTATTTTATATGAGGAAAAATTGGTTAGTGGATTATGTCGCACTGACACAATGCTAGTTTAGGAAATAAAAAATAAATAAAATTATTATGAAATCATTAAAAATAATAATATTTGAATTATTTTTTAATTCCAACAATTTTTTAGATAAACATGATATATTATAGAGGGTTTTATTTATTTAATTTTTATCTATTTTTTCTAGTAAAATTAAAATTAAAATTCTGTGTAATGTTCCAAAATTAAAATTTATGTTATTTTTAAATAGATAATATTTTGTTAAATTATATAAAATTTCAAAAAATATTACATTATACCAACTATATGTTATGTGGTTTTTTCATCATCAGTGTTACATTTATTGGGATTTTATTATTATAACTATATTAATCCATTAATTGTAAAAAAATTGATGACATTGTAGTTCACAAAATGGATAATGAAGTTGTAAGAAGAAAATGTAATGTTACAAATGTAATACAAACATGGTCAAAATTTCTTTATTTATATGATTTCAAATAATATTCTTTTTAAATTCAAATATTATCAATTAGTATCCATTTTTACATGAAAATTAATTCATATAAATGTGATATTTTAAGAATTTCCAAACTATCCCATACATTCTTTTATAAATGGGAACCTCGTCTTCAAATTTATTCACACCATAGAATCATTTGAGATTATAAAATCACTATGAAAACCCATTAATTACATCTCACCTCACATCCTAGAGTCCTTGTATTGATTAGAAAATTATCATAAAGGGATTTTGGTGTAAATCTTATGTGGTTGTCTAATGAAGTCGTACAATTCATAACAAAGAATTTATTTATTGATTCTTACAACACCCAAAAAATTTATTTCAACAATTCTAAATTTTTAAAACCAGCATAATTCATACACTGAGTTTTTTGTTTGTTAATAGAAAAAACTATATCTATTTCCTCTTCCATCAATTGTGAAATTTTCCCATCATTCATTTGTATGTTAAATTATTTCCCCACAAACCAATGTAAAAAAATTTCCTTCACAACCTCTAATGAATGGTTTAAATTATATGTTTAATATATATATATATATATATATTGATATATATTATTCAAATATATATATATATATATATATAATTTTTAAAATTTAATATATAATTTATTTTTTTATCTTTAAACTCACTAGAAATGATAATTCTGTTCGTGTATATGTGAGGTCTACCAATTCCATGATGTGAAGTGATTCGTTTTTCATAAATTCATCACATATTCCAACATATAACTATATTTAACGAACTAATATTGAATATATTATATAATTATACTTTCATTAATAGAAAAAATTCCGTACATTCTTTCTATAATTATTGTTTAAAGATGTAAATAATAAATTTGTATATGTACGACCTTCTATCTACATGAATGCAAGATAGTTGATTTTTCATTTATAAATTTCACTTATGGTTTTAAAATAAACATATATTTTAAAAAAATATATTAATTTCATTATTATTACTCAATATATTATATAATAATAACCACTTAAACCATTTTCAACCTATGAATGTCATTTTGGACATTTGAGTCAAATTTCATCAAATTATTTGACATAAACTTAATTAAATAAGAAATTATCAATAAAATGATATTAAGTAAAATAAAAAAGACTAATGATGTTGAAATATTTTCACACATAATTAAATATGTAATATATTATATTTATTTAAGATGATAAATAATATCTAAGAAAATATGGTATCAACATAAAATAATTATTTTTAAAATCCACTTTTATAGTATCCCTTAAAAATACTTTTCACAAGTGTCTATACTTTTTAAATATCTTTCAATTCATTTTTATAGATATGAAATAATTATAAATTAAATTTTATGTCAATTTTTACTTCTTCCAAATGGTGTGATAAATGAATATTTTTATGCAATGTTTTGACGTTTTTTAAAATAAAACGAGTATAATTTTTATCATATAAGCTGATAATGAATTTTCCCACCACTAAAACTATTATTTTACTTCTAGATTTTAATACTTGACTTCATTTTTTATTCAATGAAATCCTATGATTCCTATCCTTCTGGGTCTTAATTTTTTTTAAAACGTGTTTTGAAAAATATTGTTTACTTCAATATCCAAAAGGGTCTTGTATATGGGATGAATGAAATTTTTAATTATTTTAGATGAAGAAGTGTAGGAATAAAATATTTTATTCATTATATGGTACTTGATAATTATATTTGTTTAATTGTTGATCCCAATATAACTCATGTGATGAGATGACCCCCATTATATCTCATTTGAAATCTGTGAGCCTGAATTTACTTATATAATGTAAGATCCCCGTTATTTACCTCCAATTAATGTGGTAATTCTACTTAGCATGATAAAAAATAATAAAAGGAATTACAGAAGGGTTTTTCATATTGATTTTACTTTTCTATTGGTGTTTTTAACATTTGTTATGAATATAATTATATATATTTCCTAAAAATGGTACTCAATAACATTATTTGGTTATTAATTTTTTTCACCGAGGGAAAGGTTTATTTTTATATGGAAATTCTTTATTTCATACTTTAAAATAATAATCCATAAACAGAATTTATTTTATATTTTTTCACTTTTTTACTAGACTTACAAATTTCATCTATTTATGTTTCTTAATTTGATTTTAATGTAGATCCCATGTTTTTAAAATATTTTTTAAATAGATTAAATATAGATAATAGGAAAGAATAAATCATGAAAAATATTCGAATGATTTTTATTTAAAATAACCCAAGTTTTAGATTAAAATATTTATAATATGGGAAATATTTATTATGGGTAGAAGTATAAATTTTTTAATATATAATATATTTTATATCATATATCCTATTTCACTAAAATTTTAAACATATAAGGTCATTAAAAATTAAAGAAAACTAATTATTTTTTAAATATAATAGATTATTTAATTATCATGGATGAGTATTTATATTGGCATGGTTAGAAGAAGAGAGAAAAAATTTAGAAGAATGAACAAAAAAATATAGGGGGTTCTCTTGAGAAATGTAATTTTTAAAAATGATGATTTGTCAAAGGAACAATAAATGTGTATTTTTTTATAAATTTATATGGATAAGTTCAATGATGATAACTATTGATCAGTTGAGGTTAGATGTGAATATTCCCATTCAAATGATAACAATGGTGTAAGGGTTCAATGTAAATTTTAACCCAACCAATTTCAAAATATATCTTTTATTTTTCGTTTTTGAGGTGTTAGAATAAATTATGAGGAGTTTTGGGACATGAAAAATTAGTATTATTATTTCATATCAAAAAAGAGATAAGCATTCTAGAGAGATCATAGACCCATAGGAAAAATAAGTTTTAAACTGAAGAATGATATCCCCAAAAAATAGAATAGATTCTTTATGCTGGAGGGAGATTGTATTTTATTTTTTTCACTATTTATTTGGATGGTATGTAAACAAATAATACTCTTTAAATAATAATATATCATTACCATGGACGTTTCATGAGATAAGGGGAGTTTTGGTTAGTAAATGATGGCAAGATCTGAGGTTATCCTAGGGATAAAAAATAATTAATAAAATACATCCACCCAATATATGTAGGCATATTTAAAATAAATATTTGGTAGATATAGAATTTAAGTTCATGAGACTGAGATATGGAAGACCAGGCTACCACGAGATGTTCAAGATGCTGAGAAGTGGAAGGATGTTAAGAAAGTACAAGGTAAAATGACATATTATAATTATTCTTGTAATAGGACCTAAAATAATCATAAATAAAATTACAATGTAGATAATAATTTCAAAATAGTATTTTATAGTAATATTTATTTAACAAGAAATATATATTAATGTAGTAAAAGAAAAAAAATCCTTAATGTAGAAGATGGAGTGAAGGTTGATGATTTTTTTAAAAACAACTGATATCTAAACATTCAATTATAGTAATTTTTAATATGTGGTCAGTGTGGTTATGGATCAAATTATTGTACAAGAATATTAAAATTTAATTATGGTAGGGTGAGATGGATGAATCATGAAAAATTAAATGATGTTACGTTGACAAATGACATGAAAAATGATATTTCCCATACAATATTATTTAGAAGAAGATGGTGAGTATGAATTGTTTTAAGAAAAAGTGTAAGAAAATAATTATTACATTAATAAGGTAATGTATTACTATAATGAGGTGATACAATCAATCATAGTGTTACATATGAAAAGGTAAGATTACCGACATTATTCCATAAAAATTTCCTTATTTATTCTAATATATAATGAATTAAAATAGATTAAAGAATGATTCAAATACAGATAATAGAAATCATGTTATTTATGATATTTTTTAACAATTTTAGCCACCCAAACCTTTTACATAAAACATTTCATGATTTTAAGCTTAATTAATCATCAGAGTATAAGAAAAAGATCGTTAAGTCTAGTGTCTTGGAAGACTATGTACATATAACATAAAACATATGAAAAAAATACATTGTTATTTAATATCCATAAAGATCTTCTAACTTCCCTTGAGCCCATACATTTTCATAGGGTACCTTGGGGAACACATGAACAAAGGGATGAGCTTAAAATCTCAATAAGGGACTGAACATAGGATAAATCTCAAGAACATGAGTTAGGACGCATGACATAATGACATCCAAATAATTAATCATATAAAATCAATTAATATAATCATGGGATCATATAAACAAGGAATCATATAAATGTGGAAGAATCATAAAACATTTCTTTAGTACGGGTCAAGGTGTACCGCCAATCCCGTTTTCCATTTAAGTGCAGGTCAAGGCTAACCGCCAATCCCATTTCGTATCGCATCTCATGAGACTTATCCTTACCCAATGCATTGGAGCACTATTTGGGCACACCCATATCAACATTTTCATGAATTTTTTATTCAATATAAATATTCTTACCACATATTCAATCATACATAATCAACCATACACAAATATAAGGGTACCTATGGAAAGAATTGGGTACCACAATCATGGCATAAATCATAACCAATGGGTGTATCATGAAAGTGTCCATGTAAGGAAAGAATTAGAAAATACATGGACATTAATAGGGTAAAATAGACATATAACATGGTAAGTGGTGTCAAACAAAAGTGAAAACCTGGGAGAAATGTATTTTAGAAACATTAACATTACGAAATTTTTGTACGGTTTTAAAGAAAATACTATAGAGATTTTAAAATAGTGAAGAATACATTCATTTATATAAAACCAGAATTGAACCAAGAATGTTTTCATAATAAAAATATAAAATTTACATAGATAATTGTGTCTTAAAACAGAAGATATAGTGCACTTGAAATTGGGTAAAAGTTTGGGAAGTTCGTCTAAAACGAGTGTGCTTATTGAGATGTATCGAAGAGAGATTCATGTGAAAGCATATATAAACCCAAAAAAGAATGATAGATGGATCTTGGAACATGAGTCTGGAGCATATAAAAATATTTCTGAATTTCTATATAAAAAAATAAAACAACATTTTGGTAAAATGAAGGATAGAGAAACCCGAAGGAATAAAGGAAGTTCGAGTAGAATCCATCATGGTTTATGGGCATGGTATCAGGTGTAACTAAGAGGGATTTATGAGAGAGGTAAAGGGATTATAATCACTTATAAAACATTAGGAAAGTATGTGGAAGGTCCTTTAATGTACTCCATCACTTTTTATTAACGAAAAAGGCATATCATAGAGAACAACCTTGATTAAGAGTACAAACCCTTACCTAAAATCTGTTGGTGTTCTCCACTTTCTCTTAACGACCTGAATAAAAAAATTAGGCTTATTATTTAATAATTAAATAACCTATAATATATTGAATTTATTTATTATAAACTTTTTTAGTTCATTCAAATTCGTTTTTGATTAGTTACAAGGTTCAATTTCATTATTCGGGCTTGTTTGTTTACTTGGATTTAAAAGATCGGTTCAGTTATCTTCAAGTTTTGATTATAAGCAAGATTAAAGTGATTGTCAAGAATTGAAGTTATATTATTTTGTTCATATCCAGGATATTATATAGTTTTAATTTTAATTAGGATACTTATAGTGATGTCGAATTAATATATATATAACAATAGTGATAATCATTTTTGTTAATTGGTGGATTTGGTTACAAAGAATGTGTTTTGATTTATAGCTTAATTCCATTTTGTACCAAAGGATTAAAGAACCAAAAATAGTATATATTACATATATAATAATCTTTTTCAACCATAACACAAATGGTTTCATGGCCTGAATTAAAGATAACAATATAAATTGATAAACTGTTGTCCATTAATGTGCTAAATAAGAACATCTCAAACGGGGCTTTCATTTCTTTCAAATAAAATTGTGGGATAAAGAGAGAAGATAATGAAATATACCACTATCATGAATAAATTATAGTACATTTTTTTACTGGATTTATCATACTATTATGGTGAAGGGAGTTGATGAAAGAAATAAAAAATAAAAGAACTTAAAAGAAAAGATGAAATTGGGAACATGAATTTACCTCTTCAGACTTACTCCTTTGAGAACCTCTTAATTGGAGAGGTTTTGGTATTTTGAAGGGTCTTAGAGATTTTGGAAGTGGGGGAGGACCTTGGAGAGAGATTTGGGCAGAATAATGGCAAGGCACAAGGCTTCAAAGGAGTGGAGAGAATAGGGAGTGACGGGGGGTTTTATAGTAGACGAGAGGAGATATTTCATAATATAATAATCATTATTTTATTATTTCTTCCTAGGAATAGGAATAGTAAGTATTACATGACCAATAATAGTTATTTTATCATGTGATCCTAAACTAAGTGGTATTACATCAGCATAACACCATCGATGACTAAATTAATCCAATATTTATCATTTATTGTGAATTATCAGATTCTATTATTCATAAAATTTCAAGTATTTCAAAAAAATCCCAAAAATACACGATCACCATTTTTCGATGTGTAGAATCCAAAAATTTATTCCATTTTTCAAAAATAGTTTTCTAAATATGATTATTTTAATATTTAATTAAAATAATAATTTATTATGAAAACTAGTTTTGAAATATTCATTAACTTATTCTCAAATATAGGTATATCATACTTCCAACATGAATATTAGTTGTATACTACCATTGGTGAGGTTAATATTCATTAGGATATAAAACTATTAATAAGGGTATGTTACTATTCACCAAAAATTACCTGTTCCTTATCGGACTCCAAATAACATTCTGATTACAACCTTGTATGATGGATTTTAGAATTTACAAACATAGAAGTGACAAAATTATTTTTAAACATAACTTAGAACTTAGTATTTCATTATGTTGTGTTTTTATGTGATCTAATGACATACTTATGTGAAGGGAATTTCCATTGAAAAACATTTGGTCGTTATATTCTTTCCCTCTTATGAAATTTCTCCCTCGAAATTTAATTTAACATTATATTCCGAAAACATGTGTGGGTAATTTTCCTTCATTTCATCCTCCAATTCACATGTTGCCTCTTCGTACTTATGGTTTCTCCATATTACCTTCACCAGATGTGTTGTCTTGTTGCCTAGAACTTTGTCTCCATGATCCAAGATCTTCACTAGATTTTCCTCATAAGAGAGATCATCCTCCAACTATACCACCTCTAAAAAGAGTACATGTGAAGGGTTTGGTATGTACTTCCTTAAGAGGGATACATGAAAGAAATCATGTACTTTCGACATGGTTGGTGGAAGTGACAGTCAATAGGCCACAGCTCCGACTCGATCAAGGATCTCGAAGGGGTTGATGTACCTGGGACGTAACATCCCTTTCTTCCCAAACCTCATGACCTTATTGCATGAGGATATACGTAGAAATACCATGTCTAAAACATTGAACTCATGGTCTCATCAAACGTTATCATCATAACTCTTCTATCGACTTTGGGCTGCCTTGATATGCTGCTGAATGGTTCTCACCTTCTCCACCATTTCATCTACTTTTTCAAGTCCTAGAATCTTAAGCTCACCGACTTCATCCCAACTTGCTGTTGTTCTGCACCTTTTCCCATAAATGACTTGATATGGTTCCATTTAGATACTCAAGTGGAAATTATTGTTTTAGGAGAATTCAACTAGTGGAATATGATGGTCCAATCCTCATTTGAATTACATTTAACACGCTCTCAACATGTCTTCCAATTACTGAATAGTTCACTCAGATTGGCAATCAGTTTGAGGATGATAGGTCATTCTGAAGTTCAGTTCAGTGCTCAGAGCACGCTAAAGACTTTTCCAGAACATTGAGGTGAATCTCGGATCACGATCGGATATAATAGATAGTGGTACTTCATGCAGCCTTACCACTTCTTTTGATGTAAATACGTGCAAGTTGATCCAATTAAATGTCCTCTCGAACTGCGATAAAGTGAGCTGTCTTCGTAAGATGATCCACAACTATCCATATAGCATGGTTTGGTCTAGATGTCTTTGGATGTCTTGTGAAAATGTTCATGGTAATTTTCTACCACTTACATGCTGGTATGGGTAGTGGTTGCATCATCCCCTTAGACTTTTTTCTCCAAACATTCACTTTCGGCCATATGAGGCACTTTAATGTATATTCAGTAATCTCCCTTTTCCTATTGTCCCAACAAAATTTTTCTCAGTGATCTTGATACATCTTTGTGCTCCCTGTGTGGTTAGAGAAGGTAGAGCTATGTGCATAATTCAATAGCTACTTCATTTTCTATGGATCATATGGAACACATAATCATGTCCCAAATCTTAAATCTGATTCCTCCTCAATTTTGGAATCGGTGGATTTACCCTTTTTAATAGCTTCCACCCTTTTCTGAATTTCCACATCCTTTCTTTGAGCATCCTTTATTTTCTCCAAGAGGGATTTTTGAGCAATAATTTGAGAAAGGATTGGTGATGTTCCTCCCTTAATTATTCCCATGTCCATCCTTTGAAAATATATGAAGATAAAATCCTTTTTAATTATCCTCATTCAAAAAGATGTAGGATACATTCTACATAGAGCATCTGCCACCTTTTTTGCCTTACTAGAATGGTAGTGGATTGAGCAGTCATAATCCTTGATGAGCTATATCCATCTTCGCTGGGGCATATTAAGCTCTTTCTATGTGAATATATATTTGAGACTCTTGTGGTCATTTTATATCTAACATTTTTTCCCATAGAGATAATGCGGCTAGACTTTTAATGCAAAGATCACAGCTGCCAACTCCAGATCATGCGTGGGGTAGTTTTTCTCATGGATTTTCAGCTTCCTTGAGACATATGCTATCACTTTATCATTTTTGCATTATCACGCATCCTAAAAATTTCTTTTAAGCATAACTATATGTTGGGATAAAATCTCTCAAGGAATCATTGAAGCATTTTTGAGCACTGTGTTTGTTAATAAAGTAGACATATGTGTTGTTATTGTTGACAAAGAAAACCATGATAAACAAATTTGTTGAAAAATGAGATTTCATTGTGGCTTGTCGAGTTCAATGGTTATGGTTAACAATACATGTTTGATTCAAGAATTTAGACAGAGGAATGGATGATCTGGAGGTGGTATAAAAAGAGAAGATACAAGGTGGTGTCATTGACTTGAAGGAGAGAAAACTTGCGCACCATATGTTTTTCAAGATCAGAAAATCAAAATATGGAAAAGGGAAATGGGGTGCCCAAATTTTAGGGTTGGTCGCGCAAGTGACTTGCGCGATGAATACTTATGCGCCGAAACATATGCTCCGAGGGGAGGCTTGCGTACCGTTGTTCAGGGTTTCTAAATGCCTATAAATATAGGTCGACACATCATCATTCAGCATGAGTTCAAAACAGAGAAAAAATCAGAGCCCCCATCGCGCAGGTGTGGTGGTCGTGCAAGTGGTGATGTGGTCGCACAAGTAGATGTTGCGCGCCAATTAATTGATGCACGTCTAGAGTGGTTTGGGTGAGAAAGGAAGGGAGTCGCCCATGTTTTGAGTTGAAGAAGGTTGTGTCATGCAAGTAGTTGAGGTGAACTTGTGCGCCAGTTTTCAAGAAGTGTGATAGTTGGTGGTTCACGCAGAATATTGGTTTGGGCGTAAAAGGGAGTGAGTCGCACAAGTGGTTGAGGTGTAGTTTCACGCCATTTATAACTTGTGCTCTGATACATGCGTGCCGACTTGGAGAAGGGCGCTAGGTAAGGTCGAAGTAAGGTATTGATTCAGGGCTACATGAATGCTAGAATATTTCCTGATACCTTCGGTGCAAATTGAGATTCATATATGGGTGAAAGTTGGACTTCAATAGAGCATCAAAATACAATGGAGGAAACATTAATTTGTGATAATGAAGAGAGCTACATTTCAATAAACTATGATTGTATCCTTTCCAGTGCATTGATAAAAGGAATAAAAAGAAGGTAATCCTCTCCACCGGTAGTGATCTAGAGAGAGAGAAACAGGGAGTGACCCTTGGGAAAGTAGTGAGCTGACCCTAAACCTTTTAAAGGCACTGATCCTGGGCATAGAAGGGATCTATCCCAAACCTTGTAAACAGCAGTGTGATTTAGTGGATTTGGTACCATAGCACATCACCGTTTTTTGCTTCTTGAATGTAGCCCAGTGAGGGTGAACCAAGTAAAAATCTCTTTGTCTTCCTGCTTACATCCCAATATTGAATTTAAAGAATCATCATCTCATAAAAAAGAAAAGATGTGGTCATAAAAAACACACAATCACAAAAAAAGTGACCCATGTAAGAAAGAGGTCAAGATCTAGTAGGGAAGGAATAATTTTGAAAAATAATATCCATACCCTGATTCCCCCCCCCCCACCCCTCAGGGTATATAGGCCCTTATTGTCCCTAACACTATACACCACAAAGAGTTATCCACTTGAAGGGAGTGTGAGTACCGACGCAGTGATAAGAATCTTTTTAATCAACTTGAAACAGTCTTCACATTTCTATGTCTACAAAAACTTTACTCCCATCCGTGTCAGCTTGGTCATTGGGTTTTACAATAATGAAAAGTTCTTCATGAGTGGTCAATAATACCTAACTAGACCTAAAAATCCCTGGATCTCTGTTACAAAAGTTGGCCTCAGCCACTCGGCAATTTCCTTTGTCTTGGAAGGTTCTACATATATCCCTTTCTTGGTGATAACATGCCCTAACAATTACACTTCCTCTATCCAGAACTCACATTTACGATACATTGCATACAAATTCTCCCATCACAAATTCTCTAAAACAGTTTCCAAATTCTTCTCAGGTTCCTCCTTGTTCTTGGATTATATTGGAATATCATCAATAAATACCACCAAAAATTTGTCGTGGTAATCCCTAAATACTCTATTCATTAAATCCATAATAATTGATGGAGAATTAGTGAGTCCGAAGGGAATCACTATGAACTTATAGTTTCCATACCTCATTCAAAATGTAGTCTTGGGAATATCTTCCTTCCTCACCATTAGTTGGTGATATCCCGATCGAAGGTCCACCTTATAGAAATAACTGGTCCCATGAAGCTGATCGAACAAGTCATCTATCTGTGGAAGGGGATATTTTTTATTTATAGTGTTTTTATTGAGCTCACGATAATCAGTGCAGAGGTGCATTGATCCATCCATCTTCATGATAAAGGGGACTGGTGCACTCCACGGTGAAGCACTCAGGCATATAAAACCCTTCTCCATATTCTCCTGTAACAGCTTCTTCAGCTCTCGTGTCCATTCTGTATGGTATCTTTGAGATTAGTAGAGATCTAGGGATATGATCAATTGAGAACTCAACCTCTTGGTCAGGAGGAAGACCAGGAAAATCTTCAGGGAATACATCCATGTAATCCCTCACAATGGTCATGTCTTCAAGAATGATTTTATCCTTTGTCCCAATCATTTGAGCTAGATATGCTTTATCACAAGGAAGTAGTATCAAATCTTGAGATAAAGATTCTAAAGGAGACTCATCTTTTTCCTTACACTTGTAAATAATATGAGTATGCTTCGAGATATGATACGTGAGCTCCCTTTCTTGACAATTGATGTTGTACTTGAACAAAGATAGCCAATGTATGCCCAATATAGAGTCAAAATCCACTAAAGGAAGTATGAAAATATTTTCTCAGAGGTTCAACCCACAATCATTTTTCGGGTAGGAGTTATAAAATCTGGATGAAATAATTTCCCAACTCGTTTTTCTAACCAATAAAATTTCCTCCAAATTTTTAGGAGGTGTTTGAATAGTTCTTCTAAACTTGAAAGATATGAAAGAATGCGTTGAACTAGAATAAAATAGTATGTTCTCTATTCTTGAATTAATAACAAGCGTAATTGTCAACACATCGTTTTCAGGCTCCAACTCAGTAGTAGTGATAGAATAAGCCCTTAATTATAGCCTTGGTGTTTGTTTCTGATTGACTTTGACAACCCTCGGCTTAGGGAAATTGTTCGCATAATTCCCAAGAACCTTGCGATTATAACACTACACTGCAAGATGGGTGTTGATCTGAACCTTTTTTTCTTCTTCAACATTAGCCAGATTTTTTATATCCCTTCAGCAGTTATTGGCTAGATAACCAAAATTTCCACATTTGAAACAATTCATAGTTCCTTTGGGAGAGTCACTATGATGCTTTTTCACTCAATTTTTTCAAAGGGGAAAGTGAGTCTTCATTTCAGCATGGGATTTGTTTGATGAACCACCCATGTTGTTCTCCATTTTCCGCTTCTTGTCACTTGTCCCATGAGACCACTGTGAGTCTCTAATCTCATTTTAAAACTTGAGGGAACAACATACAATCTCCTCATAGATGTCAAAGTCTCGAATCGCCAATACTTTTCATAGGCTCGTCTTTAGTCTGCTATAGAATCGATCCACCATGCTTTCGGTATTCATGACAAAGCCAGAGGCCTACCTTGAAATCCTTGTAAAGTTAACTTCATATGCCCCAATGGACTCATCTTCCTTCTTCCTGAGTCCAAGGAACTCTCTTTCCATCTTTAGATGGAGGGTTCGAGGAAAATATTTGTTCAAAAGAATCCTCTTGAATTCCTCCCATTCTATGGAATAAATTTCTTCATGGGAATTTTTATTCTTGATCAGTGTCCACCTTTGATCAGCTTCCCCATAAAAATGATAGACTGCTATACAACTTTATCTTCTTCCAAGCACTGGAGGGTAGATAAAATCATTTAAATAGAGTAAATCGAATGTTCTGTGAGGAGGGGATCAGAAGACCTGCTAAACATGGGATGCCTTTTCCACATGACTGATTCTATGAGAACTTGCTCTTTCCTTGGAGGAGGAGGACATTCCACCTGATTCAAGTTATTATTCACAACTCGAGCTAGCTGAGAAATTATTTCCATGAAGTTTTGAGAACCCTCTTCTATCACATCAGGAATGTAATTAGGGCAATCAACATATTACATATCACATTTGATGTTGGAACGTGTTCTTCTATTTCCCTCCATTAACAAAGAAAAAAACATATAATTAGAGGTCTTTAATACTTAGATATTGATAATGAAAAGAATATTTGAACATAAAAGTATGAACTTATAAAGAATAAGTATATCTTGTCTTGTGATTCTTAAGGTTTATATCTTGGTTATCCTTGATCTGTTCCTTAACTTATTTTATTAGGGGCTTCTTTTTTTCCCTTAATAATGGTTTTTACTAAGCTCGTGAATCTACCGAAGCATATCCCTCGGGAGTGGATTAACAAAAAGTGCAGGAAGGCCCGTCATTGTGAACCAATTTCCATTCGAGTCTAGCTCAAAGAGGTGTTTTCATGTTTTACCCCTAGATACATATGTTCAAGAGCAGCCTCTACCTGCTCGTATCAAGACAGGGATGTATTTTCTTGACAAACCACATACTCTGTACTCCCCAAAATTTAGGACTGTTTTTCTTATACTTTGTATCATTCTTAAGGTTCTCACTGAGGTTCTCTATTCCTAATCTCCTAGAATAACTAGACCATCCTCTGATACCAACTATATCGACATGAGCCTTTTACATAAAAAATTTCAAGATTTTAAGATTAATTAATCATCAGAGTACAAGACAAGGATCGTTACGTCTAGTGTCTTGGAAGTCTAGGTACATATACCATAAAACAGGGGGAAAACATTGTTATTTATTCTCCATAAAGAGATTATAACTTCCTTTGAGCCCTTACATCTGCATAGGGTACACTGGGGAACACATGAACAAAGGGATGAGCTAAAAAACCCATTAAGGGAGTGAACATAAGGATTCATCTCAATCACATGAGTTAGGAGGCATGAAATAATGATATCCAATGCATGTAACTTATAAAATCATTTATTATAAGCATGGAGTCATATAAACATGGAATCACATAAAAGTGGAAGAATCATAAAAAATTTCGTTAGTACGGGTCAAGGCTAACCGCCAACCCCGTTTCCCATTTCAGTATGGGTCAAGGCTAACAACAATTCCCGTTTCACATCGCATATCATGAGACTTATCCTTACCCAATGAATTGTAATGCTATCTGGGTTCTCCTATATCAAAATATTCATGAATATTCTTGCCACATAAATATTCTTACCGGATATACAATCATACATAATTGACCATACATAAGCATAAGGGTACCCATGAAAATAATTACGTACCAAAATCATGACATAAATCACAACGAGTGGGTGTATTATGAAAGTGTCCATGTAAGGAATGAATTAGAAATTAAAAGGATTTTTATAGGGTAAAATAGGAATATAACATTGTAAGTGGTGTCAAACATAATTGACAAAATATTGGAAATGTATTTTAAAAACATTAACATTAAGAAAGTTTTGTGCGGTTTTAAAGAAAATACTATATTTCTTTTAATATATTAAAGTAGACATTCCTTTATATAAAACCTGAATTTAACCATGAAGGTTTTCATTATAAAAATATATAATTTACAAAGATAATGGTTTCTTAAAACATTATATAGAGTGCACTTAACATAGGGTAAAAGTTTGGTATGTTCCTTTAAAACGAGTGTGCTTATTGGGAAATATCGATGAGAGATTCACTTAAAAGAATGTATATTATTGAAATAGAATGAGAGATGGATCATGGAACATGATTTTAGAGCATATAAACAGAATATTTTATTTCTACATTAAAGAAAAGACAACAAAATTATGGTAAAAATAAAGATATAGCAACCTGAAGGAATAAAGGAAGTTCATGTAGAATCCATCATGGTTTATTAATATGTTTAATGGGTGTAACTAATAGCGGTTTATGAGAGAGATATGGGGTTTATAATTACTTATAAATCATTATGGTAGTATGGGGAAGGTTTATAAATGTACCCTATCACTTGGTATTACACAAAAAGACATAGCATAGAGAAAAATCTTGATTAAGAGTAAAACAGGTAGGATCCCTTACCTTAAATCTCTTGGTGTTCTCCACTTGTTATTAACGACCTGAATAAAAAAATTATTCTTATTAATTAATAATTCCAGAAACTATTCTATATTCAATTTATGTATTATAACCCTTTTTAGTTCATTCAATGAATTTTTTATTTGTTACAAGGATCAATTTCATTGTTCGAGTTCGTTTGTTTACATGGCTTTAAAAGACCAGTTCACTTATATTCACGTTTGGATTATAATAGAGATGAAAGTGGTAGTCCAGAATTGAAGATATATTATTCAGTTCATTTCCAGGTGATTACATGGTTTTGATTTTAATTATGTCACTTTGAGTGAAGTCAAATTATTATATATATAACCATAGTGATAACCGTTTTTGTAAATCGGTGGATATGATTACAAAGAATGTGTTTTTCTTTATAACATAATTCAATTTGTAACAAATGATTATAGAACCAAGAATATGATATATTACATTTATAATAATCTGGTTCAACCATAACACAAATGGTTTCATGACCAAAATTTAATATAATATTAGAAATTTATAAACTGTAGTCCTTGAATGTGCTAAATTAGCACATCTAAAACGGTGCTTTCATTTTATTCAAATATAAAGTTGGGGAATTGAGAAAAGATAATGAAATATACTACTCGCATAAATATATTACAGTACATGTATGTTATTGGATTTATCATACTATTATTGTGAAGGGAGGTGAGGAAAGAAATAAAAAAGAAAAGAACTTAAAAGAAAAGAAGAAATTGGGAAGAGGAATTTACCTCTTGATACTTCCTCCTTTGAGAACCTCTTAAGGGGAGAGGTTTAGGTATTTTGAGGAGGATGAGAGATTTTGGACGTGGGGTCGGAACATGGGGAGAGATTTGGGCCAAATAATGGAAAGGAACAAGGCTTCAGAGGAGTGGAGAGAAGAGGGAGTGAAGGGGGGTTTTATAGTGGAGGAGAGGAGGTATTTTATAATATTATAATCATAAATTTATTATTTCTTCTAAAGAAAAATAATATTAGTATTCCATGATCAAGAATATGGATTTTATCATGTGATCCCGAACCAAGTGGGATTACATTAGCAAAACATCAACGTGACGTAATTATTCCACTATTTAGCATTTATTTTGAATTATCGGAATCTACTATTCATAAAAAAATTCAGGTATTTCAAAAAAATCCCTAAACTTCACCATAAATTTTTTTGATGTGTAGAATCCAAAAAAGAAGTCTATTTTTCAACAACCATTTTTTAAATATCATTTTTTTAATATTTATTTAAAATAATAATTTATTTTTGAAACCAGTTTTAAAACGTTCATTTACTTATTCTAAAATATAGGTATATCGTACTTCCAACATGAATATTATTTTTATACTACCATAGGTGAGAATACTATTCATTATAGTATATCTCTATTCATAAGGGTATGTTAATATTCATTATGGTAGATTACTATTCATTAAAAGTTATGTTTCCCTTATCAAACTTCAAATAACTTACTAATTACAACTGTGTATGCGGGATTTCTGAAATTACAAACACAGAATTGTGTAGGATTAAGACATTAAAATATTATTTTTTTTAAAATATTCAAAAGATTACTATATGTATTGATAACTCATGATAATAATTTTAGGTTTATCCGAGATTCCATAATAATATATATATTATTTTCAACACTAGGTTAGCCTAGGTATATTCAGAGTTGGTTGACTAATGTATATTTTCATTGTGTTTATTTGGTGTTATCTATCTCAAAAAAATTTCTTAATTGTTGTTCTTCAAAATTTATTAGGTATAATAATTCAGATTAATATCATATTTAGTACCCTAAATTCCCTTTATTTTTATTGTAAACGAATAGAAAAACTGTAAGATGAAAAAATTATAATACATTTATGGGAAATAAATCCATAGTGGTAGATTTTTAGATAACATGTTTTGCAGTTTAATTTGTTGTTACTATTTTTGTGAAGGATAATATTCTAATATTTATTCAAGAGTTTAAGTGGGGGTTCATCAAGTAGATTATTGAATCAATGAAAAAAATAAAATATAACAGTGAAATATAATATTTGTTAATGATGGTCTTTAAGGAGAGAAAACAAGTAATGGTGGAGTAGGGAAAACTTTGTAAAATAAGGTTATAAAACTACACTCTACTATGATTTTTTTATGATGTCTCTTAATATGTTCAATGCATCTATAATGGGATATGAAATAGATTAAAAAATATAGAGTACCTCCACATAGTAGTGATATATAAGTATATTAATGTTTCTGAGAAAACAATTTGAATAAATTTGTATGGACCTTGAGAATTAATAGTGTTTCCCTAAGGAACCTCTGATGTTATATATTTAATGAATAAAATTATGAATCTCAAGAAACAAGAATTAACTCAGGGTAATTATATGTCTATAACATTCAACTTTCTAGATGTCATAAGACATTGAGAATTCCCCTCAAACTTTTATGTATATATTTGAGAGAAAAGAGTTATCATATAACATTAAATTTAAAGAACATTATTATAAGACTATATCATTAAAATTTTATCCAATTCTATGAATTTGACATCAGGTATTAATCATTCAGGTGGTGTGTCGACATTTGAGTGAATAAATATTTTTATTTTAGTCACATCATACGTTATTGAGATTAGTGTATAAATTTAGATTACATAGAACCTATAATTCATAGTAAAGAGAGAATATTATAGCATATAGCTTTATTGTTATAATATATACTAATAATTTCTTGAAAAATACTGAATGAAAATAATAGAGTAGATATTTCATGGAAAATAGAAAGGAAAAAATCAAATATTCATGTGATTTAAATCATGATTATTAAAATGTTTTAGATTAATAAATTCATAGGGATATAAAGAAGACTAGACCTATAAAATTTGGTGAGAAAATATGACATATTATTCTGCCTAATTTAAAATATGTGAGATAATCAAGGAGTGTACTCGAATAAAAATTGAGATATTATGTTAGAATTGGTTAATTTATTTCATCCCCAAAAATGATAACCTCATAAGGATGCTATTATCCCAATATTATGAGGATTTATCAAATGGGAAATATATACCCTAATAAATCAATATCTTATCCCACTAAAATTATATAGTGTATTTTAATAAATTAAATAATGAGAGTAATATTCACAATATTTTATTGTGAATATATAATTTGAAGGAAAGACTAAGTTAATTTTGTTTATTATTATAAAAGAATTTTCTGAGATATATTAGACAATTTTATCGAAGGATGAAAAATGATATCGAATTAATGAGACATCCATGATAAATTATACCTATAGTACCTACTTATTAAACATAGTTGTGGAGAAACCATTTTTGGTAAATTTATATGAATGTTAAGAATAATTTGAATTATTTTTCAGAAATATATATTTTCTTATTTTATTGAACGAGTATTTGGAATAAAAAAATCATATACTATTTTATTTATATATCATTATCATGTGGATTTGAAAATATTAGAAAATAGGGATAATGTTAAACATTTTCCTTACTACTCTAGAGAAATAAAATTATATGCGGTGTAAAAATAATCACATGATGGAGAATCCATGATTGTGGTGTGTGACATAATTAATTAATAATAAACATAATGGGAATCTATTTGGTTGATATTATAGGTGGTCTATACTGTAACTACTTGGGTTTAGAGTTGAAAATATACGATTGTGTTTTCTAACTAATCACAAAAACGAGTAGGTATTTATGTTAGAATCATGAGTATTCTCATACGTATTTTATTTGTTTTCAACTACATGCACTTGATGTTAGATAATAAGAAACATATTTGGGTGTGGAATCAGCCCAAAACTAGTAATATATGTTTTAATCAAAAATGGATTATATTGTTATTTAATATACATCATAGTTTAAATCCTACACCTCTCAATTATCATAAGGGGTTTGTTAACTTCATTGATAAACCACTGCTATCAACATATCCTTTATTCCATAAATTACTCAATTTCTATATTTTAAATAATACACTCCAGACTCCACAACATCGTGTAACATATATAACCACAACATAAAATAGTAGAGTTATAAATCCCTTACATAGAGGATTTCACTTGAAAAAATAACCCATTGTTTGTTTAACACCAAAATTATTATGGCATCCATGACATCCACTATTCTATAGTATAATCCAACAACCTATTTTCATTAAACAAATAGAGAACATCAAAATCTTGTTATATATCAATTTCATGCCTCCCCATTTCCTTCACTGATTCCATAATGACACCATTAAATCATGCTGAGATTTTAGAAAGTGTTCTCCTATAATAAATAAAATATTTAATAGATTTTATCATAACAAGTAAATAAATTTGATTGAAAAAAAATTACAACATACTATATACATTAATATATAATTGTAATAAAGTCCTAAAAATCATTTATAAACATTAAATAAATTTAAAATCAAATGTAAATAAACATATAACCAATATTATTTATTTTATTTAATATTAATTTTTTCTGAAGAATAATTTCTTGTTATAAAAATCCAATTAACCAAGGAAATTTAATATTCTAATGATAAATAAATAATCATTGTGACTAAAATATTTCAGTGTCAAAAAGGGATATTTTTTAAGGAATTTATTTTCTATATATTATTTGATTTTATATCAATAATTTAAATTAAACAATATTTAAGTAATTTCTTTATAAAATGATTCATTGAACAAATATATATATTACTAGTAATTTAAAAATTTATTGATATCAAATAATATTAATTACATGTAATGTTTGAAATTTATTTTCATTTAAAACAATTTTTTTATATTGTTTTCACGATTTATATATATAATAGTTATATTTTATACACTTATATGATAATATTATTCTGATTTTGGTATTCATAGTATCCAAATTAAACAAAGAAGAATATTTTTAATTTTTGAAAAAAAAATTATCTTAGTGAATAATAAATATATTTTTTTATACATAAAATAAACATCACATTAATTAGTTTATGATTATATATTATAGAAAATTTATTTCTTATTATTTTAGTAACATTTCTATATATTCTAATAAGTTTTAATTCATTGATATATAATCAATATATCAATTTGAAAATTAGTCATCACGATAATGGCTAAAATGAGGTAAAAGTATTAAATTAAAAGTTAATGTCTAAAACTATATTTAAACTCATTTATAATTTTTTAGGTGAAGTATTTGGAAACTATAACATTTTTTTAATGGAATATTATCAATTGTATATCCACTTTCCTTATGTAGTTCATCAGTTTTTATAATATGAAATATTTCAGATAGAAATTCTTCCCCTATAGCTAATCAAATGACTATTTCACCACTCCACTTCACATCACACATAGAAAATCTTATATTAACCAAACAGAACTATAAATACATCCCAAACAATAATAGAAAATTATAATTCATATTTCAGACTAAAATATCAATCATAGAAATATTAATCTATGATTTGAGGAATATATCAAGGGAAGATAATATTCTTTTTATAGAGACCATTCAATTTTATTACATTATACACCTATTCCAATAATACAATAAAAATACTAATATAATGGAATAAGTATGACTAATATTATTAAAACAATTATGTATATGGGAAAATCATTATATACATTTCTCACATTCATTAGAAAATGAAAATTGTTCCCATGTCTGAGTGAGGCTATCACCTTAGTGAAAGATGAATTTCATTTTCCATCACCACCATAAATAGATTTTTTTAATTAAGAATTAATTAATAAATAATATATTTATAACATTATTAATAATATTAAAATATATATTAGGAAATATATTCATAAAATTTAAAATAAATGCACATTAAAAACATTATCATATAAAACAAACATACCAATACACTTTTATTAATTTAATTTATTTTTGAAATAATATTTCAATATACTAATATCATACTACCATGATGGTATATATAAC
Organism: Viscum album; assembly: GCA_963277665.1. Lineage (NCBI taxonomy): Eukaryota > Viridiplantae > Streptophyta > Magnoliopsida > Santalales > Viscaceae > Viscum > Viscum album. Next base: position 1,701,555,681 of record OY728138.1, on the reverse strand, counting down.
ATATCTATAAAATTATTTTAGAGGTAAAAATATTTTTTAACTCCATTAACCAAATTTAATATATGGAAGTAGTTATGGAAAAATTGAAGAAACATCTCTATGTAGCGAAGAGAAAAAAAATATTATAATAAATGAATGAAATATGATAATAAATTGACCATAAAAAATTAAATATTAATAAATAACCTTTCATAATTTGGTAGAAAATAAAATTTATTTTATTATTCATAAGACAAGATGCAAGCGCTAGGTGACTCGGGAGTTGTGTTAAGGGTTCATTGTCTGAATTTCAATTTTATGTTATATGTTGTTAATTATAATCTAATCTATAATTATATAGAATAAATAATATCCTATTTACTTCTAATATTCAATATAAATTTTCATTATTAGAATATTATTTTTAATTTAATTTCCCATATTATTTTTACTTCGGTTCAATGAATATCATATAACAGTTTTCATTAACTTGAATTATGTCATTTTAGATATAACCTTAATTCATGAACTTTATGTTTATATGTATGTATTCTTAAACCATATGAGATTAATATATTGTTTTACAACATATTTGTATGAGTTTAATAGTTATTCTTAACATTTATCCTCACTTTTGTTTAAAATTCATCAAAACGACTTCCACTTTGTCATCTCAAAAAAATATCATCACTGTAGTAGAGAATCATTCTCTTCTATGTCTATATAATATATATTGTATCATTATTTTCAACCTATATTTAAATTATTTTTTATTTCTATATTCTATTATCATTTAATTTTTATAAAATGTTTTAATATTGCATTCATAAATATTTCTTCAAGGGTAATTTTTTTACATTCGTTATAAAAATTATGAAAATAATCCCATTTTTAACATTTACCCCATTAGTGGATTTTCAAAATTTTATAAATATATTTTTAAATAATATATACCATTCAAGATTAAATTTATACTAAATGAAAATGTTTTTTCCATTTTAATATGAAATCTTCACATTTAAAATAATGGTTATTTTAGTATTATATTTAATAATGTGTAACAAATAATGGGATTTTATTACACACATGTATATATTATTATAACAATATTGATTTTATATTTTGAACTTTATATCCTGTAAATGTTTAAATATATGGAATGATATTTAATCAGTCATTCCAATTTTGAATATTCTCCCATTGAAATGGTTTCTCATAAAGACGTTCATGTTTGGATTTACAACCATGTTAAAGGATTTGCATTAAAAATTATTTTGTAATTACATTTCAATTTTTTTATCCAAATATAAAGGGAATATATCTTTATGAATTAAATTTCATGTATTATCCTATCAATGATCTTATGAATTTATAGACCTTGTATCAGCTTGTTAATAAGGGTTATGTTCTATTTCACCATTTATCCCACACATGAATTTATTTTTATCTATCATATCTGTATTCTTTAATTTTATTAATATCATATATATTGTAACATCCCAAATATGGATCTCTCTCACATGGAAAAAGGGTTGTTTAATTGACATCAAGAGTTCCTCATCGAACTCAAGAGGTTTCTGACTAGCATCGGTGGTGTGAAATTTATTGTGGGGAGACTATACCCAAGGTAAGATGTGTCATCAGAGAAGAAATGATATATATAAATTAATTCAATAAAACTATATTTAAAGTGGTAAAAATAATAAAATTCAATGTGAAAATCAATAAATAGAAATTTGAGTAATTTAATGACATTATTGAATTTAACTAAATGTCAGGATAGAAACAATACATGTAAAAGATTATCATACTGAAGAAAGCCTCAATACTCCTCGAGTCGGTTACCCCATGTCGGTCCAAACTCCAAAAACTAGCCTATATAGAAAGAAAACAATTAATAAGAAAGTAATTTTCCCTTTCCCTTACCTACATCCATGTAATCTTATCTAGTATCAAATAGAGGCCCAAAAACGGTGTGACTGTGTAACATATTAGTTTAATACCATTATGTATAAAAAACTAGTCTGATGCGAAGTATATGAAATAAAGTGATAAATATGTGTGTTCATTAACTCTATAATTAATACAATTAATCTAAAACCTTCTACATACTGTTTGAAGAATATCTTTGCGAATTTTTTATAACCATGTCATTCAAAATCATTTAACAATATTAAAATAACCAACAACAGAACCAAGGCAGAATCTCTCATAGAATGTATTATGACCATTCCAACCACAACCATATAACCATGGAATAGTTACAACAATCTGAGTCAAAGACTTTTATAATTACAATAAGCGACTTAGAGACCTATACTCATTCTATCATGGGACTAGAAAGATAATTCCATATATAATCATTATAGAATGGGAATCAGACGAGCTAGTTCAATATCTGTATTACAGTATATAAGTGTGTATGTTCTGAGGTAAAGCCTGATATATAATAATTCCAAAATTGAACGCAATCTATATTATATAGCATGGATATCATAATATCTCATCATAAATATCATTGGTTATTTTTTATAATTATCATTATTTTTATGTATACCAATTTAATTTCTACCCTAATTGATTAACAGACAGAACAATAAGGAATAAGATCCAACATAGGTTTTCTATATCTAAAAATAACATAATATCATTTCATGTTAAAAAATAATTAATCAATTATCCCATTCAAATATATTCATAGGTTTCTTATCCAAAGGGTAATAATAACCATGGTTAAAATCCAATAAAAACCCATTGAATCTATGGAATAATCTCATACATTATTTAATTGATCCGACCAAATGTTACATTTAAAAATTGAAAATATTTCACATAATTGGAATGTATCAAACCATAAATAAAATATTTTTATTTTCAATATTTATCGGATGATCCAAAAATGATTCCATCAGAAAAAATTAATGAGAATGAATTTGTAGATGAATAGAATGAGGATTCATGATCAAAACTGATCACTATCAAAACCAAAAATGACCATAGTGAAAGGATTTCACAAATATTTTAGAGAACTAAGACATATGAGGGATAAGGGGGATGAAACCCACTTATTGGGGATTAAATGCATTATTGGGATGTTCTTAATGAATGTGGTAACCCCAAAATCACCAATAAGGTGCCGTAGGGTCTATTTAAAAGAGGTTTCAGTGAATTAGAAAAAAAAATCAACAGCACATCAAACATTAAAATAGTAGATTTTTGAATAACATTTCATGTAATGTAGTTAAGCATTGTATAAATATTTTAAATGGGATATTCTTAAATACCCATAACCTAGTATTAATTTATTAAAAATTAATGAACATTACATGATGTATAATCCATTTACTCAGTGTGTAAATATTCTGACGATGGGTTTTTGTCCCATTTTACTTATAAAAAACCTTAACTCCTTTTAATTCATCTCAAATTACCCATAACCAATGAAATAGTAAACTCTATTTACACATACTCTATTAAATGATATAAAAATACATCTCTAGAATTTACGTCAGTTTCCCAACCAAAGCTCTCCACATGGATCCTATATTGTTTAAGAAATATTCCTCGCAACCTACAGATGTATTTTTTGAAATGTTAGGTATCCACAACAGAATATGACCACCATGGTTTAAAGACAAGTAAAAAAATTACCCAAATGAAAATTTTCAAAACAAATCATTAGGAGACATTGTAGGGGAAATAGGGGAACTTACAACCTCCACAACATATTATAGATCACCCCCATGCTAATCCAAGAATCAATGGGAGGTCTCTGCAAACAATTCTATTCACAGTGTTCACATATCAAACTCCCTATCCTAGGTCTTTTCATATAGTCACCCATGATTTCTCTACACTCTAACCAAGGATCTAGTCATACCCCAATGATATTTCCCACTATGATCCATAACCGATTTAAGATGGTCTTAAATGGGTAAATCAACACAAATATCAATGTTTTACTGGTCTATCACATGTGAATGGCCTATAATATATCTCTATTTCTGTGACATGTAGAACATGTAATGAATATAACTATAACACAATGGAAGGGATAAACTCTATGCCACTGGATCAACCCTTACCACTATGTCAATCATCCAGAAATACCTGAGATCTAGCTTTCCATGTTTCCAATTACATTGTTTCCCCAATCATGGATACACCCTATCGAAAACATTATCACCAACCTCAATTTATAATGGTAATCTGTGATCGGTAGCATATAATTTATTATTTCACTATGAGGTCACTAACAGATTACTGGTAAACTAAACCTGATCATATGTATCATGTGTGAAAATACTCCCATTAAGTGTTGAATCACCTACATACGGCATTAAATGATCAAAGAAACCTCTCTTCACTACAAAAACTTCTTAAATTTTCATTTGGATCAACTATTGAATGGTATTGTTTTTTGAATACTCCAAAAGTTGCATTTTTTTCTCCAATGAACCACTAAAATTCAAAATAAAGGCTTGTAACATATCCTCTAGAACAATAATATCATACTTTGATTAAAAATCATTCTAATGATGATAGCATGTTCTCCAAATAACTCATGATCCACCATGAATCTGAAGACCCCTCTAGAAATATTATTTGATAAGTGGATCTACATATTAAATGATAATCCTTGGAATACCATCAGGTGAACAACCTCACACATGTAATGATTGATCAGATCACCAACAGTGTAGGCCGTCTAATATGTATGTAGTTGGATACCTTTATAAATTTATCCAAAATCAACCCATATAATAGCATTATTATAGATTATCATTGGTAATCCTATCAGAACATACATTATGACATGATGTCATTTCCACTCAGGAATGGGAAACATTGAAAAAGCCCATCGGACCTCTGATTCATGGATTTCACCTATTGATAAGTGAAGCATGAGGACATGATTCAGTATAAACCATGCTTTATTCGTGACCACCATTACTATCTGTGAAGAACATGTTGCATATTTTTTTAAGCAGGAGGCACCGCACCTCTAGAAGCCTGAAACTCCCTATTTATCTCTTCAAATAAGCTTGAATAACCCAATCATGGAGATTGAAAATAAGAATATTTTCACAGAAAAGACACCATCCTGATAGGGTATCCTCATCATGAAAGTGTTCTCCTAGAACTAGGCCCTTTAGATCAGTTAATTTATCAATCTGAATCCAATCCAAAATCATCTATGTAATAAATGTTTATGTCATATCTACTATGAATGTATACCCCTAAACATATATATGCATGTCCTCAAAGAGTTACATCATCCTTCACTCTTCACAAAACTCCCTCACTACCAATATGTGGGTGGTTTTTATCAAAACATCATCAAAAAAAATTTCTTTTTCCATGTTTATAAACTAACATGATGATGAAATAATAAATATATGTGACCCACCTCATCTTATAATGGTTGAGGTCTGATGAAAAATGATATACTTGAGGCTCTTTTGATCCATGTATACCAATAACCTATCATCCATAAGATAGATTCTTCAAAATCTCAGTGGATATACCACTATTACTGACTCTTGATCATGATTAGGGTAATTCAACTCATGTGGTCTCAATTTCATAGAGGCATATAAAACCACTTGATCCTTCTTCATTTGAAATTCCCTGCGTACAAATCCATATGCATAAAAATAAACATTATATTATTAAAATGTAATAGGTTATGTGATGATAGGTGTTGAGTCAGCCTATACTTTATCGTATAAAAAGATTTATCTCAAGAATTAGGCCAGAAAAACATCCCCCTTTCATGATTATACTAGAAATATGTTCTATCAAACAAAATATATCTTGATTATAGTAAAAATAAAAACCTTGTAAACCTATAAATATTTGAATATCAAATTCATTATTGAGATTTTCCATTGATAACATGTATTAAACATTCTCTGGGTCCACTAATAATCCTTTCTCTCTGATGATATAGCCCAAGATGTGAGCTTTATTTGTCCTGAAGCAAAATTTATTTACCATGTTGTAATGTCAATTCTCACTCCATGTACTTAAGATGATGTTAAGAATTTTTCCATGATAATATATTGACTATGATACCACTAATATATCCTCGATAAAACCCACCACAACCCAATCCAGTTTTGAATGAATGATCATATTCATCAAGACCGTGAATATTGGTGGTGCATTAGTCATCCCAAATGGTATCACTATGAATTCATACAATCCATAATATTCTTAATAGTATACAATGGTATTTTTATTTGTTTCACCATTAGAAATTTGAATCTTTAAATGAAATTAATCTAGGGTAAGTTCATAAATCCATTTAACTAATCGAAAAGATCATCAATTCATGAAATTGGAAATTGGTTCTTTACTATCATCATGTTCAACCATTGATAATACATATATATGCACAAATAACCATCATACATATTGGATAATAGAACCAAAGAACTGCAAGGAGAATTATAGGGTCCCATAGAGACTATAGAATCTAGATCATTTAACATAACATTCATCTCCAAAAGACTTTCTAGTGAAATAATATATGGTATAATTGTAAATAGCTCTACCCACAACCCCAATTAGATCAGTAATATTATCTCACTCTATGTAATTAATCTATTAAAAATCATTAGAGAAAAATTCTCGAAGCATCTTACCACTAACAGAAAAAAATCCCGTTAAATTCCACCATCATCTAGAGAAAGAATAACTATTTGAGCTATTAGACAATCCAATCTACACTGAATAGGTCGTGCACATCTAGCATGGAGATCCCACTAACCATTGTTATAGTATATGTTTCTTTTTTGGATATATAAAGGTTACTTTTATCCTATAATAGTCGTTATGAGCCTAGTCTAAAACTATCAAACCCATACCAAGAATAAAATTATAGCTTATCCCTTGTAGAATGACTCATTTTTAAAAGAAATGGTAACCAAAAAATATATAGATAAAATGCCATGAAATGTCTTATATTCTATTATCTCACTGTTAATAGTGTTTTGATGGTCAAATAACCATCTTTTTTATCCCTATCCAATCCCAAACAGTAGAACCCTTCTATTTTGTTGAAAAAATTCTATTTAATTTAATATTTTTCATATTTTTCATTTCAAGCAATAATGAATACATTTTTCTGTATATTAAAACACTATTTTTAGCTTTATTTAGATATATTCAATACATAGATAAGTGTGTGCTACACACAACACTGACTTGGCTTGAATTATACGCAACTCTAATTTTCTATGAAACATCATTATATTGTTATTATTATTCAAATGATATTGTTATAACATATCTATTAAACATAGTAACATAAATAGTAACAACAAGTTTTTAAATATTATTTCTAATGGTTCTATTTAAATAAAAAAAATTGATAATAATACTTTCAATTTTAACTAAATTCATTATATGTTTCAAAATACTATTTTTTAAATGAAATACTTTATAAGTACTTCAGTGAAAAATAATAATATAAAATTTAGACTATTTTGGAAATTCAATTTACTAAAATTAAATTTCATTTTTTAATTCATATTTTCTATAATTATCTTATAGTGAATTCTGATATTTTTTGGAAAATCATCATTTTTTAATGAATAGTTAAAAATACAGAATTTTAATTCAAAATTTGTTTTTCATATAATTTATTTATATAGAGATATTATATTTCATGTTTATTTTAAACTCAAAATATATAAATTATACATATATGTAACCAATTTAGTTCTATGGAATCATTTTTATATTTTATTTAGATATAAAATCATAATTCACTTTTGAACACTATCACATTAAAAAGTCACTTTCTTTCCACGTCTGCTGGATTACCATTTACATAATTTTTCCACATCTATTAATTTAATTTGAAAAAACTAACACTCATGGATTTGATAATTGTAATTTTTATAGTATCATACTATCAAATTAATTTTTGACCAAAATGATAAGTGATAGTGATTAAAATAAATTACAAAGATTATGGTAAAATTAATATAAAGTGACTAAACCATAAAAGAGAGATAAAAAGAACTTTCATCTTTTCCAACACCCATTTCGATCCATTTTTCCACCATAAACTATATATTATTTAGTTGTCTTGTTTTTATGAATTATTTACATAAAATAATGGTCACCCCTAACTTGTTTTCAAAAAATGTCATGTGTGTCCCCATCCTCCTTTATAAATAGGCCACCATCTATACCTCTTCTTAAAATCTCTAAAACATCATTTTTTTCTTCTATTATATTCCCAATAAACATAAAATATTACCATAAATTTTCCTTGCATCCTCCCTTTGAGATGAAAGCCTACCAATGAAGCCATTTTCATAAAATCAAAAGGAGTTTCCTAAATAATATGTAACATCAATTATCAAGATCACTTACATTATTTTAATTTTCACCACATATATTATAATTAATAAATTATTATATAATACAAAATATTTATTAAATATACTTAGAATTTTTTATTCTTAGTGTTAAACATTAAATTATACACACTTCCATCTAATGTGTAATGAACATATAGTCTTGGTGTATAGTGAATTGCCTCCTCACAAAATGATGTTGTTCATTTTTCATTTACCACCAATAATGGTTAGGAATTTTGATGTTATATATATTTTTATATGTTATATATGATAATTATAATGAATTATTCTTCTGTAATTATTATTTAACCCATACCTTCATTCCTTCAATTTTGTGAACTATGATAATTTCGTTTAAGGATGTGTGGACAGCCTCATTTTCAATGCGATGTGATTCATAAACAACTTAGATGGAATTTATAAAGTATGAGTTTAGAAAATGTATATGATATATATGAAATAATATATCTACCATAATTATAATATATATAAAGTCAATTTAATTTATTTCTTTTAATAAAATTATAAAAAGGAAACAACGTTGATGCATATGTATGTCCTACCATCTAAATTAATATTGTATTCAATTTCATACTTTTGTATTATATAAATTATTATAAATACCTGAATAATGAATAAATAAGATATTTATAAAAAAAATTCCATTACTTTAATAATAAAATCATTATCTAAGTAAGAGGATCAGTAATTAAAAGTCAAAACAAATATGAAAGACAAAGCGAATAATACCCAAAACGTAACATTAACATGGGGTTGTTAATTAGCATGTAATATAAATTTATAATCAAATCATATTTGGTATTATATATTATAATATGTTTCATTTTTATTTTTATAATAAACTGATATCTATTATATAGGATTTTTGAACATGTACAAAGAATGTCAAGACCTAATGTAAGTAAATTGTATCTCACTTTTTATTTCAATGATATATATGTCTTATTCAATGCTAATTTCTTTTTTTTTGGTTTGGAAAGTACCAATTAATTTATTCTATAATTCTATATAATTAATGTTATGTTTATTTACATATCCAATTTATTATCTTAATTTAATGGGGTTTATGTTTCAAATGTTATCATAACTGTAAAGATGTTTTGTCTCAATTTCCCTTCATTGAGGCACATTCCATGTTTTGTGCCTATATTTTTCTTATGTGGTGTATATACTACCTTTTACATTTTATATCATGAATATTATTATTTTCATGATATTTGAAACTTTATTTAATTTTTGTCATTCAATTTTATTATTATTCAATGTCACTAATGTGAAAATGGTTTGTAGCTATAATCATATCATTTATCGATATTCTTTATAATTATACTTACATGGATGAAATGTTTTTATAAATATCTCATGAAATATCAGGAATATTACTATGCTATGGTTATCCATGTTATATCCATTTACTGGTGCCATTTTTCGGCAACTTTTTTACTTTAGATAATAATGTAAATGTTTTTATGAAAATATGATTTTTCTCTTTCGGTCAGAAATATATGTTCTTTCAAATCAATTTAAGATATAAATTGCTTTCAAAATTATTTTAATATTATACTATATTTAATAAAATAAATTTTTATGCATATTATTCTTCTTAAAAATGATTAAAAGTAATAATGTTGTCTTTTTCCCGACACATCACTTTTCAAAAAAATTAACATGTAAAAGGAAAGTTCCAAATGTATGGATTTACCATAAATCAACAAAAAAATTCCTTAATTCTTCCATTGTAAGTTTCCATGGACAGTGTTTTAATAGAAAATTGGTTTTCAGAACTGTTTTATTTTTAGATATTTTTTTAAATTATTTCATGTACTCATTATAAGTTTTAAAAGAAAACAGTTTTCAAAAAACAATTCATGATTTTTTTATATGTTATCAAGGAAATAGGTTTCAAAAATGTATTCAAGATTATTTAAAATACTTTGAATGAAAAAGGTTCCCAATTTTGTTATGATTTCTAAATAAATATTAATGTATTATGAAAAAAAATTCAAATCACTTTATGCTGTAGAAGAAAATTTTCAAAGAAGAATATTACTTTTCCATGATAAATATTTTAAATGAAATTTAAAGGCATTATTTATAAGAAATGTATTTTTTAAAAAGTTGTTTGAATGATATTTTCGAAGAAAAATTATTTTCATTAAGATATAGTCCAAGATAACATTCAAAATCATTCTCCAAATATAAGGAAGTACATTGATATAGAGTAATATTTATTAGGTTCATGATATAATAATACCATTTTTATTATTTCTTGAATGGTATATATTTTTATTTATTGAATTTTATGGAACCCGTTCCTCTTCAACAGATTATATGATGATAAATTCATATGATAAATGTTTCTCTTGAATGGGATATACCATGAAAAAATAATATGAAACCCATTTTAATTCAATGGTAAATACCACGATAAATTATTATGAAACTCGCTTCCTTTCATGGATTATTATAAGATAAAATGATTATGATACATTTATATCTTCCATAGGTTTTGATATGGTTAAATATTTATGATTCAATTTTTATTTCATGGGATATGACAACATGTTTATGAAACCCCTCTAATTTTATTGGTCATGATATGATGCTTTTTTTTATCATACAGAACATGTATGTAATATTTTATTATGATATGGGTAGGGAATATATATTCTTACAATGAATTATGAAAATATTTCTATCTCACGAGACAATTATGGGAATCAATATGGTGGGCCTGATATACTATTGGAAGATATGGAAACCATATCCTTTATAAGGAAACGACTGTGAATGGGTATGGTGGTGTTTCTCTCTTAGTAGGTGTAGGCCCCATAAATATGAAAAATGTGGAAACTAAAACCAATCTTGAAATACAATGAAACCTGATCAACTATTGGAAGATGGTGTAACATAGCCCTCTCTAGGAATAGGGAGAAACACGATCCCTAAAAAGTAAAGGACTCTGACAGGGGATGGTGTTATGTCATGCCTATTGGGTATATTACTCTTCAAGTTCCATTATATGTTCAATAATTTCATATTAAATTATAGGGAATGATATTACTTATTTATCTATATGGCAGAATTCTGTGTTGTTATCATTTTTTATGGTTTCATGTTTTATGCTCGTGGTTTCCTAAAGATTCATGTATTATAATTTACTAGTATTTATTCCATGATTCATGTATATGATGTTTGATTTTAAGGGTATGATGTTTGATTTTAAGGGTATGATATTTGAATTTTATTATCCTGTTCTCATATCCTTATGTTTATTTCATGATTACATATTTCCTTTATTTTCGATTATAATGAATTTGAGCATACCCCTTTCTTAAGATTCCTTTCCCCATATCAAGAAGATTGATTTGTATGTAGATTTACTAATGGGGAGAGATTTTTCAGAAACATTGAAGATCATTTAATGAGTAATGATATTTTTTTCTATGCATACAATGGCACTAAACTAACACAGTATTTAGGAATCTATTTTCGTAATGTATTATGTATTCAACAAAAAGAAATTAATGTCTATATACATTTATACTAGGTCATCATAGTTGATACCAGGATGAAATTATAGTTTACCTTTGAATAATTGGATGATAAATACTTAGTGAGATCCGAATATGTATTTCTATGAATATGTCTAGAGGTGCATCTAAGGATAATTATAAGGATGTATTTATTCTTGGAAAAATATATTGGAAATAAGTATATGGTTAGAGTGACTGGTTTTATATAATTTTATACCATTATGAATATTATAAGTGGGTTGGGATCTATCACATATTTACATAGGGGTATCAACTCTAAGATGTTGTGTATGGCCTAACTCGATCATTTCCCAGTACACAACAACATTCCTTGTTACACGCTTGGTTTTTACACTCCCAAGGGATGTTATTTGGAAATTCAAAGAAGCATTATGAAAAATCATGAAGGATTTAAATGGAATTTTATTATAAATAACCTAGGATAAACCAATGGTATCATAAATTAAGGAAGGTGTCATAATTTAGACATATGATAAGTAGTTTTTCATGAATACCTGTTTCCTCACTTTGAAAATTTGTATGAACCAAAATTTATATATTTTACTCATTGGAAGTAACCATATACATCTCATTTAACATTAACTGTGATAGAAATGGTTATGATTATAATTTAAATAGGATGTTTACTAGAGTAAAGGATAATTTTATCATTCCTAGTCAATTTTCCCATTGCATGATTTACAACATGTACCCTAACAAACTCTCAGACTCACCAAGGAATTGAATGACGGATTTCATTGAGAGTTTGGGTAATGGATACCTTGTAGTAATGAAGCAGAGTTTACTTTGTGTTATTAATTTTTAAATAATCTCCATTTTAATTACTTAGAGGAATAATAATATGTTTTAACATTGTTAAAGAATAAAACGAATAAAGTAACTGGAGTGGGAAATGAATTCTTTGGTTAAAAAATGGATAGGAATATTGACCTCCCCAAGAAATGATAAATAACTAAATTCTTTATGTGTGGAATGAATGGTCATTATGAAAATCTATGTCCCAAGTGAAAATTCAAAAAAGAGTATTAGTAAGGTGGTACATGTAATTTTTATATTGTCGATGATAGTGATAATGTAGACGGAATGTGAAAGGAAACTGGAATTATGTAATTTGATATGGTATCCATCATATGAATTATATATGTAATGGAATAATTCATGTTTTTATTCAATAAATTTGTTATATTAATGGTGAAAAATACAAGGATTGTTACGTTTACGTTATTCACTCAAGATTTAAATGATTATATTGAGTGTGTTGATGGACTGGAAAACTGATATAATGGAATGGTGACATTTTGAGTAATAAAAGTTAACCCTTAATATGTTACTTATGTTAAGATAATTACCTTTGAATAAAAATATTTTAGATATGAATAAGAAAATTGGATGGTATTGATTACCTTGGAATTAATTTTGGACTTCTTAACAAGTGGTTATGTTATCATGGATGAAGATTAAAACTTCTCGAAATAAAGAAATATATGATGTAATATTTGAAATAATAAAGAATAAATGTTTTTTAAATGGATTAGTGATAAATAAGGTTAAAAAAATTACAAGAAAATATATGATAAGGGAATTCAGATTTTTGAAATGTGACAACCAAGAGATAAATTATGATATTTAGGGATCAATGTTAAGCCATGATAGTGACCTTATTTCTGTGGTTTTGGAGTTTCATTTAATTCAAGGGTTACAATGATAAATTTGTTTGGAATGGTTTAAGATTAAATTTTTATTATGTTTTGAAGATTAATGTATAATCTCACATTATAGGGATTTATGCATGTTGTATAAACTGTGTTAGATTTTTTTCTGTGAAGCTAACAAATGACAGATGAAATGACTTATCATTCAATTCAATGATCTAATGATATACCAATGCATTGAGAATGGAAAAATTTAAATTCAACTATTTAAAAAAGAGATTAAGTGTAAATTTATCATGAGACAACAATGGGTCACATTGAAATCGTGGACATATATCTTTTCATACAAATTCATTAACTTTTCTAATATGATCTAGACATAAAATAGTGTCCTCAAACATGAATTTTTGTTTTACCAATGTACATTTAAATCCTCAAATATCATTGACTATTGTAACATTAACATTCCATTTAAAATTCACTTGTTTTTTATTTATGACCTCAATTACTCCCAATATATATTTATAATTTTCCTCCAAGTCTATATTTTCACTTCCCACTACTTTTCTCATATGAGGAAATCTTATTATGTTTTACTCTAGGTACCATTAGTTTTCTATAATATCCTTTTAATAGGATATTCAGAATTAGTTTTTATAATTTTGGTTTCTATAAATGTAAATTTAATCTATTAAACCATTTATAACCTAGAATAATTTCAATGGATAAATTAAATATAATGGGAAATAATGTAACATACTGAGATTTTTTGAAATATATTTTCATGTTAATTTAATATTATTAATATTTTTAATTGAACAAAACAATGAATATAGTTTTTTAAAATATTAATGAAATAATTTTTTTTTATATTAGTACACTCAGGACATATATAATCTTGCACTACATGCATTACTGACTTGTCTTATGTTACATGCAACACTATGTTTCTACAAAACATAATTATATTAGTATATTTATTTAAAAGATAATGTTATAACCTAGATTTCAAATTTAGAAATATAAATATTAAAAACTATATTATAAATATAATCTATTAGGGTTTAATATAAATAAAGAATATTTATAATAAGATATATAATTTTCATTTAAGACTTTATATATCTAGAAATAATATTTTCCCAAAAGAAGTACGTTTTTATGTCCTTCGATGAACATTAATCAAATTAAGATTAAAAACATATCAAAAATAAATTTTCTAAAATAAAAATTATTTTTTGAATTTAACATTTCAAAATTGTCATTGGCTGAATTTTTGGGATTTTTATGAAAAAAAAATCATTTTTTGGATTAATTGTAAAAAATACAGAATTATAATTCAAAATTGATCTTATGTCTAATTTATTTATATAGGTAAATTATAACATTTATTGGTTTTAAATTAATAATACATCAATTATAAATATTTTTATATTATTTAGTCAATTGTAATCAGTTTTATATCTAATTTAGATTCAAAATCATATTGACCTTCTGAACATTCACACTTTAAAACCCTTCTTTCTCACCAAGTCTACAATATTAGATTTAAATATAATTTTTTTCACTTCTGGGAATTAAATTTAATAAAAATTGAAATAAAAGGATCGAATAAATATAATATATTTAGTCTAATTAGATGATAATTTTTTTTCCAAAACGATTAGTGAAAATGATTGAAATTAATTATTCCGACTAAGGTAAAATTAAGCTTAACATGGGGATAAACCTTAAAATTATGGGCCAAAATGACCAAAAAACTTTCCCAACACCCATTGTGTGGCCATATATTGGACATAAACCTTCCATTATTGATTTGGGTTTGTTTTGGATGATATTGTTTTGTGAAAATGGTGGTGGACCATTCTTGTTTTAAAAATATACCATGTGTGACCCCTCCCTAAATTATTAAAGGCCAGCTCATATACCCCTACATAACACCTGTAAAACTACTTAGGGTCAAAAATGATATCATACAATTTAGCTTCCCAACATAGGTCCCTTTTTCCTTGAAGCCTCTTGATGGGTAGAAATCCATCCAAGGAAGCCCTTTTGTGTGACAAAAAATGAGTTACCCAAATAAGAGTTAACAACCTTTTTCAAATTCCTTCATATTCTTTTATTTTACCACAAAATAAATTATTATTATTAAAAGTTTATATAATAAAATAAGTATCCAAAAAATACATAAGTGTTTTTATTCTATTTTTACTACCAGAACATACACACAGTTCTATTTATTCGGAAACTAATTTACCGTTATTAAGTGTGGCAAACTACCACCTCACAAAATGATGTTTTTCATTATTAATTTACCACATCCAATGATTTTGAATTATGATGAAAACTGTATTTTTATATGTTATATTTGATATTTATTTCGTATTTATTCTTTTAGAATTATTATTTAAAAATAACCTTTATTATTTTCATTTTGTGTAATTATGATAATTTCATTTAGGGAAATGTGGATTACCACCTGCTCAATGGGGTGTTATTCATTTACACCATACATGGAATGTATAAAATATTAATTTAGATAAAGTATATTATATATTAGTAATAATAATTATATGTGAATTATAATGTATATATATACATGTAAGTCATTTACATTCATTCTTTCAATATGATAATAATATGATAACAACATTCATTCGTACTTATGGACTACTGTCTCAATGAACAGTGTCCTCCATTTTATACTTATATATTATATAGATTATTTTAAATATATTTATAATTAATATATATGATATTTATACCATTATTTACATTATAGAAATATTTAAATCATGATCTAAGTAGGAGTATCAATAATAACAATTCAAAACATATATGAAAGATAAATCATATTTTACCGAAAACATAACATTAACATAGAGTGGTAAATAAACGAGTCCTATAAAGTCAAAAACTAATAACATATGGTGTTAGATATAATAATATAATTATTTTCATATTTTTGTTAAATTTATTTTTATTATACATGAGGATTAAAGGTTTATGAATATTGTCAATACATAAGGTATGCGAATTTATTCTCACACTGTATTTCATTGAGATACATGTCTTATTCACCATTAATTTATTTTGTGTTGTTTTTATAATTCCAATGGAAGAATACTATTATTTTATCCTTAAATTTATTTTTATTTACATATCCATTTTATCATGTTTCATTCAAGGGGTTTATGTTTCAAAAGTTACTAAATCAGTGAGGTAATTTTTTTCTCAATTTTCCTTCTTGGATACACATACCATGTTATGTGTGTAACTTTTAATATAATGTGTACATACTTTATTTTGCATGTTATATAAAAAATATCCTTCCTTTCATGATATTTCAAGCTTTATGTAATGTTATTATTCCCATTTATTATGATTCAATTTCTCTAAATTTATAAATGTTTATGTCTTCAATATCATCGTTTATTGATATTGTTTATGATTAAGCTTTTATGGAAGAAAAATTATGATACATATCTCAATAAAAATAATTAATTTTATTTACCTCTTAATATTCATGTTATATACATGTAATTTTACCACATTTCCACAAATTTTTACTAAATATAATTAAGAAATATTTTTTTATGAAAATTGATGTTATTTTTTTGTATGGTCATAAATCCATATTCTTTCAAAACTATGTTTTCAAAAAATGTTATAAAATATGTTTTAAAATTATCAAATGATGTTTAAAGGAATTATACATCCATGTTTGTACCTTTTAAATAAAATTTAAAAGGAACCATATTTTTTTAGGGCCATGGGACTTTTCTAATCATTTAAGGTGCCAAAGGAATGTTCGGCATGTACGGACATACTAGCTGTTATGATCATCATTTCTGGGAAGCAATATTTGCATGTTTATAAGGATGTTTTCTTAAAAAAATAATTTCTGAATATTCTGGATTATTTTTTTATTGATTTTAAAATTATTTTCAACGAAATTTTTTAAATAAAATGTTTTAGTATTAGAAGGTGTTATAAATTTTTTCAATAATTCCTTCTATGTTTTAAAATAAAAATGTTTTCCAAATTATATTCAAGAGTTTTTCTTTTATGTTTTCATGGAAAATGTATACCAATATTATTTCAAAAATATTTTATAATTTTTCATGGAAATCATTTTCAAAATGTTTTCATGATATCTTTATAAATTTCATTTTATTTTCAATTAAAAAGGTTTTAAAAAATCATTAAATTTTAAAAAGGGTTATTCAATGTGGAAGTGATATTTTCCTCAAGAAATTTTTTAAATGAAATTTAAAAGAATTATTTATAATATAAGGATTTTTTAAAATGTTTTATAAATGTCATTTTAAACAAAATGTTATTTTCTTTAATATTAACTCCAGGTGAACTTTCAAATACTTACACTTATAAGGGGGAGTCCATTGATTTAGTCTAATATTTATTGATGAAATGATACAATAATACCATTAATATTATTTCTAGACTATTCTATGTTTTGATGGATTACTGTTTATGAAACATGTTTCTCTTCAATAGGTTATTCCATGATAAAATGATTATGAAAATCATATCTTTTCAATAGGTTATTTCGTAATAAATTATTTTGAATCCTATTTCTCCTCAAAGTGTTTTACCAGGTTAAATTATTATGAAACCTACTTCCATTAATGGGTTATTATATGATAAAATGATTAGCAAGAATATATATTTTACAAAGGTAATAATATTATTAAATATTTATGATACCAATTTCATTTCATGGGTTATGATGTGACATTTATGAAACCCATATCTTATTATGTACCATGATATGATGCATGTTTTTTTTATCTTATGGCACCTATATGAATGATTTTATTATGTGATGGATGCGACCCATAAATCATTTCAATGCATGTTTTAAGGATTTATATCTAATGAGATATTTATTGGAATCAAGGTGATTTATTGATATACTCTTATAAGAAGGGAAAATTGGTCCCTTATAGAGAAATGATTAGGAATGGGTATGGTGGAATATCCCTCCTAGTAGATGTAGTCCCCATGAAAATAGGAAGATGGGGAAACCCACTCAATAATGGGAAGATGGGAAACTAGATCCAATATGGGATGATGTAGAAATGTGAATCACTATAGGATATGGGGAAACATAATCCCTCGTAAAGAAATGAATGGGACTATGGATGATGATGTGTCCTTCCCAATATGTTTAGTGCCCGTGATGTGCCCTGATAAGTTATAGTAATGCAAATTGACTTATAAAGAATTATATCACATGTCTGTACATATTCCACAATACCATGTCTTGATCCTAGGTTCAGATTTCATATCTTCTGATCATGATTTCCTTATGATTCATGTGGTATGTACTTCCAATTTTTATTCCACAATTCATATTTATGATCTTTGGTATTCAGGGGTTGAGGTTTTAATATTATGACCATGTTCTCATGCCCTTATGTTATTATTATACATATATATTTCATTTATTTACAATTAATTATAAATAAATTTGACCCTTTTTATGTTTTCATTCCCTAGTTTATAAAATATAGTTTTTAGGAATATATACTAACGAGAATATCCATATGTGAAATATTAAAGATCATTCACTAAGGTATAATATTTTTGTTTTATCTATCCAATGTCACTAAACTAACATAGTCTTTGAGAGTCTTTTGTTGTAATGTATAAATTATTCTGAAAAAATGATTTAATTTAAATATATGATAAGATTGGGTTTTTATAAATACCATTTGAAAAAATATCCTATATAAAATAATTTGATACACATATATCAAAGAAAAAGATAGATAATGTACAAGATACAAGAATTTTACCTATGAATGTAGAAATTTATTCGTCCATGATGCCAAATTAGTCTGCACAACATGTAGGTGACTTGTCCCACATCCCTGTGCTCCTGCCTAACTAACCTAATATATTTCTCTTTCTTGGTACTACTTCTCATGAATTGGGATTCCACATATTCAAAAATAAAATCACACAACATGTGAATCACACAAGGTAAAATAACATCAACTATAATATAGACATAGTATAAACAACAATCTCACACTTGGGTTCTATGATTTCCACAGTACATTGGTTAGCTAATCCCATTCACAATATCACAACCCTGTCCATACAAACCACATTATCCTTTCTAAATTTCGTACATAATAAATTAAAATAACATAAATAATTCTCCTTTGATACCACATTATTACATCACTAATTCGAGATCTCCCTCATGAGGCTAAAAATGGTTGGTTACATAAACCCAAGAATAACTTATCAAATACAAGAGGCTGCAGACTAATAGCGAAGTAGTGAAATGTATAGTGGGGAGACTATACACCATCGGAAGTAGTTCTATCATGGTAGATTTAATCCATGTAAATGATGAAAATTAGTTTATTGAAAAAGTTGAAACTAATAAAAAAATCCAACTAAATAATAATTAAATAATATTAGGATTAATGAAATGACATGTTGGAATGTAACTTTAAGTAATTCTAGAAATAATATAAGTAAATAACTTGAAGGATCAAAAAAGAGTCAATATTCCCCTAGTATCGAGCCCCAAGTTGATTCCACCACTAAATGTTGACACATCCAGCAAGAAAATAATCAATGAACATGTTTTTCCCTTGTCCAAACATGCATCCATGTAATCTGTCTATGTAGAAAATGGTGATTGTTGAGTCAATAAGGTTTTCATTATGAATTTTCCAATCCTTCATTCTTAGGGGAGATTGTTGAATCCATATGATTTCCTTATGAATTTATCATTCCTTCATTTTTTGAAAATCCCAAACACCTTATCTGAAGGAAAATATCATTTTACCATGTGTCTAACTTCTATAAGGAAATTTTTCTTTCCCCATGAAAATTTATCCATACCATGTTTTTTAATGTTTATTATCTTGTCTAAGTGTAAAATTCAGTTTCATATTTAAAACCCCAGAATCATATAATACTTACATAAAGAGATTTTTTTTTCAGACTCCAAGTTCTGACTCCAAATTCTCATAATTATGGCAACAAACTCTTCTGAGTTCTCACTCCGAATTCTCCGAATTCTGGTTAAGAATTCTTCTGAATTCATGCTCTTAATTCTAATGAATTCAGACTCCAAACTTTGTGAGTTCTGAATTCGAATTCTAATGAATTCATACTCTGGACTCTGTAAGTTATGACTACTAATTCTAATGAATTCAGACTCAGAACATTATAAGTTCAGGTTCTTAATTCCTTAGAATATAGAATCTGAATATCCTTCTATTATAGACGCCGAATTCATTTTTGGTTGGAATCTGAACATTCTATTTACTTACAATCTGAATATTTGAGTTTTGTTATGTAACCATATTTTTTATTACACTTGTTTTTGTATAAAACGATGTCATGCTTTAAGTTACTAACTAACTGTTTTTTTGAGTGACACGTGTACAGGTCCCTCCAAAATTCAAGGAAAAATATGACTATTGGAGGAGGGAGCTGATCATTGGAGCTGTGACAATAAATATGAGCTCATTTTAAGAGCTCAAAACTTTTGTGTGAACGTACTCACATGTTGTTGAAGCGATTTCTAGAGATAAAGGCTCTTATAAACTCTCATTCTTCATGCATAAAATTTGAACAACTTATTCAAACATTTCTCTATGTAGAATTAGATCGTGCTTCTCCGATTGTTTCTTTGTATAATTGAGAGCTTTCGGGGATAGGAAGACAGAAGAAATGACTACCTTGAAGTTGAGGGCTTCCTTAATGGGGAAGACAGAGGTGCCTACTACCTTAAATTTGAGGGCTTGTGGGGATAGAAAAACAAACTTTGATCTTCATATCGAGGGCTTACCTTGGTGTGGGTAAGATAGACTTTCATTATAGTATAAATCAAGGGACCTTTATACAACGTTGTTGGATACCCTTCTCTTTGGGTTAAAAGATTTAATTCTTATTACTTATTTTGTTAAAAGTTTTCATCTGTATTTTATTTATTGAGGAAAGTATAACTATCTTCTACTTACTTATACTTATACTCTGATTTAGTGAGATTCTATACACTTTAAGGTAGAATTTTTATCTATGTAAACATTCATTAAGTTTCATTTTCTGGAACCATCTTTTCAGATTCACTTTCTCATAATCATATTTCAGGATTCAAGAAAGTGTGTAGAACTAGAGGTTTTGTGAATTACATTAATTAACATTTTTAAACATAACCGTCTTTAAAAGTTCCCAATTTTTTTTTTAAAATATACAATTCACCAACCCTATATTATTTTGTGTGTCACTAGATACTATATATAGTATCTCTATTATTTCAATCATACATTTGTTATTATGGTGTATATCATACTCACATACTATCTCAACAGTTGGTATTAGAGTAGGTGACCTTATATTCTGAACAAGTTTAACAATTGGCTTCAGAATTTTGGATCAATATTAATTAATCTCACGATTAGATTCAGAAGATAAATATTCTTATTTTTTTCAGAATAATATTTTTGAGACTCATAAAGTTCATATTCATATTTTTTTCTTATAGATACAATAGATTTATTTTCCTTACTAAGGAATATTTTTCTTATTTTCAAAAATTTTCTATTAACATGTTTTTGTGGAAATATTTTTTAAAGATATCATGAATCAATGTTGGTTCTACTGACAACATAAATCTGACAAGACCACCTATTTTTTATGGGAATGATTATGAGTATTGGAGTGATTGAATGATGACTTTTATTATCAATACTGGTGTTGATATTTTTGTTATGTTTACTGGAGGATATAAAATCCCTGACAACGAAGTTAGTACCTTCACCAATCAAGAAAATCATCAATATAAACTAAATTATAAGGTATGAAATACTTTTCTTTATTCCATGACTAGAAATATATATATCCAGATATCTTCTTGTGAAGCTGCAAACATTATTTGGATGAAACTTTTAGTTACACATTTTGGTACTTCCAAAGTAATTGAAACTAGAAGAGCCATGCTCAGAGCTGAATACCATGGCTTTAACTTTCCTTACAGAGAACCCATATGTATGTTGCAAAAATGATTCATGACTATTGTGAATAGTTTTCTAATCCATGGGTGAAAATGGATTATATGATGAAGATCTTCTTGATAAGATCATAGACATCATACCAAATGAGTGGGAATCAATGAGGATTGCTATTGATGAGAACATAAAGGTTAATCTGATTACTCTGGATGGACTATTTGGAAATAATCTTTAGAATGAGACTAGAATGGAAATATATGTTGATAATGTAATGATAAAGAATGGAAATGGTAGTGTTGCTTTTATTACAACATCGAATCACATGAAATCAAATACTCCTAAGAGAGTTAATATATCCAAATCTAAGAAGGTTGTTATTCAATCCAAATATAGAAGAAGTGAATCATCAGAAAATGAGTTTTCCAATATTTCTCTAAGGATAAAAAAGATTGTTTTCCAGAAGAAATTTCATTCCAAATATAAAAAAAGGAAAGAAAATACAGGAAAGAATAAGAAGTCACATGTTATGAATGCAATAGAGCTATACATATAAGGCCTGATTGTACTATGCTTAAGAGAAAATAAATAAAGGAAAAGTATTCTGAGAGAGATATAAAGATGTACTACAAATATAATGCTACGAATTTCTTGAAAGCGAATGACACCTGGTGTGCGAGTGGGGGTGACTCTTCAGATGAATCATCATATTACAAATCATCTGAATAGAAGAATCTTGGTCTAATAGCCATACTACCTATTGAAAATCATTTCTTTATGGCTAAGGAACAAAATTATGAATCTATGGCCAAAATATATTTGAATGATAATGACAGTAAACATTATAAATATGCTTATAAATAAACCTCTTTTGATAAAGATGATACTTTACCTTCCTATGAAGAATTTTCTATGTTTTCCAAACTCCTTGAAATTGAGAATTATAAACTCATGAAAAATATTGATAATGGAAATTCTAGGAATAATATTCTTACCAAAGAAATATTAAATCTTTCTAAATATCTTGACAAGAAAATTGTTGATTTTGAATGTATTTTAACAAAATCTTGAGGATGTAAATTCTGAGAAGAATAAACTTTCTAAATATCTGGAAAAAGTAATTTCTAAGAAAAATGATTTCAATCCTAACTCTTGTTCTAAATAAATTTATTTAGAAGAAAGAACATGGTTATCAAACTGAAATCTGAAATTTATTCCATGAGGAAGTGTTTGTAAAACTTTACCATAGGTAAGTAAAATTTTGATAAAATGTATTCTCAAATCCATCTTTTAAGGAATAGTTCTGGTTTTGGTTATACTAGTTCTAAACTGATTTTTAGCAACAATTATTTTGTTCCACAAAGTGCCCCTTTCTGCACTAAGTGTCAGTGTGGTGGACATTGGGCAAAAAAATGTTCCTTAAAAAAAACTCAATCTTTATGATTTCATAAAGCCTATTTTTCTAAGAAAATGTGTGTGCCAAAGATTTTCCTTTCTGAAATTTTCAGATCCAAGAATGTTTGGATTCCGAAAGTCTACCTCTTTTGTTTTCATGAAAATAGAGAGTGTACTAATAGAAATACTTGTTACATGGATAGTGTATGTTCCCGAAAAATGACTAGTATCAAAATCTATTTTGAAAAGATTATCAAGACGAAAAGAAGAAAAGTAACATTAAACGATAATGATCATGGAGAAATTACTGGTATAGGTAACATCGTTCTTCATGGAAAAACTTTGTTTTCAAATGTTTTATTTTTTAATGGTCTTAAGAACAACCTCATTAGCATATATCAATTATGTGATGATGGTTACCCAGTGAATTTTAGGAATGATAAGTTCTTAGTACACAATTTCAAGGAAGTGTTTGTTCTTTCTGCCAACAGGCAAGAGAGTGTATACACACTAATCATTGTAGACCTTAGGATCCAAGAGCTACCTTAATTTAATGCAATGGAAGATCATTCTTGGTTGTGGCAAAGATGGTTAGTTCATTATAACATAATAAATCTATGAAATCCTTCTATGAAAATGATAGTTAAGGACCTACAGGAGCATAAATTTGATTCATCAAACGTTTTTGACCCCTTTCAATATGGAAAGAAACATAAATAATTTTTTAAATCAATTGGTGAAGTCTCAACTATTAAATCATTACAGTTAGTTCATATCAATCTCTTTTTTCCTACACACACTTGAAGAATTGGAGGCAAGTATTATGTATTGGTTTTAGTTGATGATTACACTATATTTACGTAAATCTATTTTTTATCAAAGAAGTCTAAATCCTTCTCGTATTTTAAATGTTTTAGAGCCTAAGTTAAATATGAGAAAAACCATCCATTGAAAACTATTCATAGTGATCATAGTGGAGAATTTCAAAATTTTGATTTTGAAACTTTTTGTAGTAAAAAAGGCATTACTCACAATTTCTCACCATTGAGAACTCTTCAAGAGAATGGTGTTGTTGAAAGAATAAATTGAATGCTTCAAGAGATAACACGAACCATGTTGAGTGAATATTCTTTGGAAAGTCATTTTTGGGTGGAAGCTGTAAGTACGACTTGTTATACTATAGATCGAGTTAATAATAGACCTTTTCATAATAAAACTCCATATGAGTTATGGAATGGTAGTAAACCTCGACTCTCATACTTCATTGTTTTTTGTTACAAAGCATTCATTTTGAATACCAAAGAAAATCTACACAAAGTCACACCGAAATCTGATGAAGGAATTTTCTTATGCTAATCCAAATCATCTAAGGCGTATAGAGTTTCCCATAAAAAACATGAACTCTTGAGGAGACAATACATGTGAAATGTGATGAAACTGATCCTTTTGTTTTTAAACAACCCCAACCAACATCTTCGAATTTGTTTTCAAAAACAAATTATCAACCATTTTTAAGAGATTCTTCTGATATGGAAATTTTCCAAGAAGATTTTTCTAAAGCATTTACCCAAAAATATTTTCTACCCTATGTTGACGAATAGATTTTACAAAACCCAAATCAAGTGTATCTCCAGAATCATCCCTATGATTGTATCATTGGTGATGTAAATCAACCTATAAGGACTATAAGTTCGTTAAGAAATGAATTAGAACATCTGGAATTTCTTTCCCAATTAGAACCAAAAACCACTGATGAAGCATTATATGATGGTGATTGGATAAAATCTATGCAAGATGAGATAAACAAATTCGAAAAGAATAAAGTCTAGACCTTGGTCGAAAGAAATAAGAAAATTTCTATTATTAGAGTAAAATGGGTTTTCAGAAATAAGTGTAATGAAAATGAAATCAAAGTTAGAAATAGAGGTAGATTAGTTGTTAAAGGATATAATCAACAATATAGAATAGAATATAAAGAAACCTACTCCCTAGTAGATAGAATTCAATCTATTCATATCCTACTTTCCTATGAAGCATTCTTCAATTTTAAACTTTTCCAATGGATGTGAAATTATCTTTTCTTAACGGTTATGTTCATGAGGATGTTTTTGTTGAACAACCTCCTATTTTTGAAGATACAAAACATCCTGATCACATTTTTAGACTTACCAAAGCATTTTATGGTCGTAAGGAAACCCCACAAGCCTAGTATGATAGACTTACAAGATTTTTTCTTCAAAATAATTATGTTAAGGGAAATTAAGATCCAACCCTTTTTATAAATAAAGATAAGATAATTGTTTTGATTGTTCAAATTTATGTTGATGAAATTATATTTGGTTCAACTCAGCAATCCTAAACTGATTCCTTTCCAGATTTAGTGAAATCTGAGTATGAAATGAGTATGATGGGTGAGTTAAAATTTTTCTTTGGTTTCCAAATCACTCAAAAACTAGAAGGAATCTACATTTCCCAATATAATTATATTAAATATATTCTAAAAAATTATGGATATGACAACACTAAGAGTATAAGTACTCTTATTCGTACCTAAAACACAATTGATCTTGATGATGCTGGGAAACCAATAGATCAAAAATCTTTTAGAGGTATGATAGAAAATTTAATTTACATGACAACTAATCATGCAGACTTAATGTTTTCATTATGCTTATGTTCAAAATATCAATCCAATCCAAAGAAATCTCATTTGTAGTTAGTGAGAATAATTTTTCACTAATTAAAGGAAACCATGGATTTAGGACTTTTCTATACTTCTGTAAATGATTTTGTTTTGAAAAGTGTTTCAGATGCTTTCTTTGGTGGTTGAAAAATGGATAGAAAGAGTTCATCCGGAACTTTTTATTTCTTAGGAGATTCATTATTTTCTTGGGCATGTAAAAAAAACACCCAGTAGCACTTTCTACTACTGAAGTTGAATATGTAGTAGCTGGAAGATGTTGTGCTCAAGTGTTGTGGATGAAAGACACACTCATGGACTATGGTACTATTTTTTCCAAAAAAAAATTTGTGTGATAAACTAGTGCCATTGCCCTTAGTAAAAATCCTATACTTCACTCTCGTGAAAAACACATAGATATTAGGCATCAATTTTTGAGATATTACACACCAAAAGGTGATATAATTCTTCAATTTATCGAATCACAAGATCATCTTGCTGATTTTTTCAAAAAATCATTACCCTCTGATAGATTTTAATAATTTAAACAGAAGTTAGGAATGATAATCATATGGTAATCATCATTAATAACATCCTATTAAAATCAATATCCTTACAGTAATAAACTCCTTTTCATAGGTGGGGTATATTTTCTTATTAGTTTTTCAAATTTTTCATAATGAGGGTTTTCATGTTTTTTTGTAATGAAGTTTTTTATGCTTTTTTGTAATGAAGTTTTTCAGGTTTTTTATAATGAAGTTTTTCATGTTTTTCTTAATGATGTTTTTTATGTTTTTTGTAATGAATTTTATCAAGTTTTTCATAAGGAAGATTTTTATGTTTTTCATAATGACGTTTTTCAGATTTTTCATAATGATGTTTTTTATGTTTTTCGTAATAGTGTTTTTCAT
This sequence comes from Viscum album, assembly GCA_963277665.1. Taxonomy (NCBI): domain Eukaryota; kingdom Viridiplantae; phylum Streptophyta; class Magnoliopsida; order Santalales; family Viscaceae; genus Viscum; species Viscum album. The sequence continues at coordinate 1,701,528,106 of OY728138.1, read as the reverse complement.
AATAAAGTATGTCATGTTTTTCATAATTATGTTTTTCATGTTTTTCGTAATGAAGTTTTTCATGTTTTTAGTAATGAAGTTTTTCATGTTTTTCATAATGAATTTTTTCATGTTTTTTGTAGTGAATTTTTTTATGTTTTCCGTAATGATGTTTTTCACATTGTTCGTAATGAAGTTTTGCATGTTTTTTGTAATAAATTATTTCGTACTTAAATTTTCGTAATGGAAATATTCATAATTGATGTTCTCGTAGTTTATTTTTTCTATAGTTATTCAAGAGGAATATCACATATTACGAATAATCTTCCTCATAATCCAAAAGTTATGATTTCTTTCTTATGTTTTCGTAGTCATCATTTCCTTGCATGTATATTCCTTTGTGTGTTAAATTTTTAGGAGTCTGGTTTCCTTAAATCTGTATGTATTCCTTTAAATACCCTCAAAAGATCGGATCCTAACTAATTTTCCTTGTGGCTCGCATTTCAACCATCAGATCTAATCAAAAGGATTTTCATCCATTAGATCGAGTTTGGATATTCAACTGTCACATCGATCCCTATATAAAGGACCCCCAAAGGGTCATCCCACATCAGTTTTCAAGCCTCTTCATGCCGAAGCTCTGCTCCCCCTTCAAAATCCTATTATGAACCTCTCAAACATTGCTCAAATCAGAATGTCTTGTGAAGTTCCTTCTCATGAAATGTAAACTGTAAATTCCATTTCGCAGTGGCAGATTTAAAGAGAGAGGTTGGTGCATCCCAAATTCTTTTCCATGTTTGTTTCTATAATCTCGAAGAATATCAAACTCAATGGATGGGAAAGCGTTTTTATTTCAAATCCAAGAGCTCAAGAATTGGTGTATCCGGTTCTGCTAATTGAGTTCTATGAGTCCGCAAGTTTCTTTAGTGACGAAAGGAGAGAGACGTTTTCCTTCCAATTTTATGGCAAGACATATGCTCTATATTATACAAAGGCTGATACATTGGTTGTAATTCCATATGAAGGGGAAGTTGAGTTCTGTTCTCACAAGTTTCTCGATGTTCAATGAAGTTTTTTCAAGGTGAAATCTATGGAGTGTTTTGGACATTCAAATGTCATGTCCTCGAAGACTTATCATTTTTTTAAAAAAAATTGGATCTTTGAGTTGTGGGTTCAAGGTTTCATCATACTGAGAAAAGGTGATAAGGACACCTTGAAGAAGAGTGACATGTACATATTATATTTTCTAGTGAATCTGAGGAGGATAAACCTGATGAATAATATTCTCATTATGATATAGAATATCAAAAATGGAAATTTTAAAGATCATATTCTAATGTACTCGGCCATCCATTAGAATCTTATTTTGTGGTGTCTGGAGTCTTTCAAAATACCATACAGTTCCAAGCCGAGGAATTTAAAAGTCATGTTGGTAAGTGATGATACTTTAAAGAGAATGAATGTTGGTTTCACTAATGAATCCGGAGAATTCTATGACTTACAGGAGGAGGAAGCAGAAGTAGTTCATAAGTAACACGAAGTTCCTGAACCATCGAAGAAATGAGGAAATAAGAGGAAGCTGAAGGATGTGGAATAAGAAGAGAAAACCCCTAAAGGTAAAGAAACTCAATCCGCACCTCCAAATCCCAAGAAGAAAAATGCTTATATGGATGAGGTGGTTGCCAAGTTGAGGGAAGACAAAAATAATTGTAAGAAAGGAGAACCACAGTTTGGTTTAGACCCTGCAGAGGCCAACACTTTGTAAGAGAAGGCAGCTGATGAGTTTGAGAAGAAAGCGAAGGAAAAGAAGAAAAATAATAAAATGTATAAGGCTGAGGTTGTTCAATCCCATCTGTGGGATACATAAATAGAATCTGAACAAATTCTAGTACTGAAATCATTCTTGGTTAGGGCATTACCTGAGACTCTGAGGAAGAAGTACATGACTCTAGAAAAACCCCAAGAGATGTTTGTTGAAGAGAAGGAAGTTGTTGAAGAAGCCCAAGAAGAATAAACTAGTACTAAAATAAAAGATCTCATTTATCAAGTTGAAGACTTTCATTAAAAGGAAACCCCATCCGAGAAACTATCAATCCGAACATCTGAAGCAAAGTCTTCAAATCTCCCAACTCTTATGAAGGATGAGGAAAGGGAAGATGAGCAGGGTGAAGAAGAAGTTAATAAATTGCTTGAGGAAGAGAGTTATAACCAAAATTTCATACAACATGAAGATGCTGAGGCTAGAGCTGAGAAATAAAAGGTATATAAACACAAGATTGTTCAACTGTCAGAAAGTGAACAAAAATCTCCAAATGAATAAGTGGTTCTGAGAACCGAAAAGGTGAAACAATTGTTTGTGGATACACCTACAAAAGCAATCTTAAGGAAGAAGGAAGCTAGTGTATCTTCTAAGATAAATCTTGTTGATCTAGAGAAAGATCCCCCACCAAGCAGTGTTTCGGATTCAGAATCATCTTCTCTAGGTCATGATTTCAAAGTCCAATCCTTAAAGATTCTTGTTGGGACAATTATGATTATCCCAAGCATAGATTCCAAATTCCAGATGGTTCAACATACTTTGAACCAAAAATTGGATTCAATTTCCATAGTGATGGATAAGTGTGTCAAGCTAGAGAGAGACGTCAAATCATTCTTTATCAACTATGAATCCCACAAAAGAACTTTTATGTAAATGGTGAGCTAGTCAAAGAATATAGTTGAAGCTTTGAAAGATCATTATGAGTTTCAAGATGATGTTAAGGATGCTTTTGATATTGAAGATAGAAAAATCAAGGATCCCGCAAGTATATTTGAGGAAAAGGTAAAACTTTAGTAGAATACTCAGATTCAAGAGGTCATGGATCTAAATAGGAAGTTGTACTCTCTTGCTCAAAGCTGGAAAGGAGAACATGATCTCCGGATCGAGATTAAAGAGAAGCTAGTGAAGCAGAATGACTTGTTGAAAGCTCAGGCAGAGGCTCAGAAGGGTCAAGAACAAAAGATCAAAGCTTTATAGAAGCAAACAGAAGAATATCACAATGAGCTAAAGAAGAAAAAAACCATAGTGAAGAAATTGATACCCATGTAGAAGGAAGGAAAATAGATCCAATCCGGTCTTTGGTTGAATTTTAATTCCTTATAAATATTTTTCCAATCTTACTGAAATTTCATTTGTTCGTTTATTATTTTCATGCTATGTTCTAATATTTTAGGTACAATTTTTTTTCATTCCCTCAAATTCCTTTTTTAAATCACAAAAGGGGGAGAGAGGGAAAATAATGCTATGTAAATAAGAAATATACCTAAGTAAGGGGGTGTTTATCTAACAGGGAGTTTTCATTACAAAGATTTACATACTCAAGATAATGAAAAATCTCATTCCATAAATCTAGAATATCATCCTTAGTGTTCTAAAGCCTAAGGAGGCGTTTGTCCTATTCATCTGTTCCCATATGATATGGGAGATAAGTTTTACTTTCAAAGTCTAGAAAAATATTGTCTAAGACCTTTTATTATTTTTCGTAATGATGTTTGTGCTTTCCAAAAAGGGTGAGATTGTTGAGTCAATAAGGTTTTACTTATGAATTTTCCATTCCTTCATCATTGGGGGAGATTGTTGAGTGAATAAGGTTTCTTTATGAATTTACAATTCCTTCTTGTTTTGAAAATCACAAGCACGTAATCTCAGAGAAAATCTCATTTTACCCTCTATTTTATTACTATAATGAAAATTTTCTTCCCCAAGAAAATTTATCCTTACCATGTTTTTAATTGTTCATTATCTTGTCTAATTGTAAAATTCAATTTCATATTTAAGACAATGGAATCATATAATATTTAGATAAATATAAATTTGTTTTTAGACTCCATGTTCTGACTCCGAATTATCTGAATTCTGTTTACGAACTCTTCTGAGTTCTGAATAAAAATTCTCTAAATTATGGTTACGAATGCTTCCGAGTTCTGACTCTAAATTTTAATGAATTCAGACTCCGAACTTTGTGATTTCTGACTCCAAATTCTAATGAATTCAGACTCCAAACGTTGTGAGTTCTGACTCCAAATTCTAATGAATTTAGACTCTTAACATTGTAAATTCAGGTTCTAAATTCCTTAGAAAACAAAATCCGAATATCCTTGTATTATATACTCAGAATTCATTTTTGGTTGCACTCTGAAATTTTTATTTTCTTACATTATGAGTATTGGAGTTTGGTTATGTTACCATATTTTTTATTACACTTTTTTTGTTATAAAACGATGTCGTGATTTTAGTTACCAACTAACCGTTGTTTGAGTGACACGTGTATAGGTCCCTCCAAAATTCAAGGAAAAATATCACCATCGGAGGAGGGAGCTGACTGTTAGAGTTGTGCCTATAAATAAGACTTCATTTGTAGTGCTCCCAAATTTTGGCTAAACTTACTCACATGATGTTGAAGAGATTTCTGGAGGGAGAGGCTCTTATAAACTATCATGATTCATTGCAGAAAGTTTGAACGAATTATTCAAACTTTTCTTCGTGCATAATTGATTCATGGTACTCTGATTGTTGTAGTGTAAAATCGAGGGCTTCCGAAGATAGGAAGACAGATTTACTAACTACCTTGAAGTTGAGGGCTTTTTACTGAGGAAGACAGAGGTGTAGACAACCTTGAAGTTGAGGGCTTGCGAGGATAACAAGACATACTCCGATATTCATATCGAGGGATTACCCTGGTGCGGGTAAGATAGACCTTTTTGAAATTATAAATCAAGGTACCTTTATCCAAAGTTGTTGGATACCCTTCTCTTTGGGTTAAAATATTTACTACTTGTTACTTGTTTTGTTACATGTTTTCCACTACATTTTATTTGTGGAGGAATGTATAACTATCTTATACTTCCACATACTTGTACTCTGTTTTAGTGAGATTCCATATGCTTTAAGACAGAATCAATATCTTTGTAAACTATCATTAAGCTTCATTTTCCAAACCCATCGTTCCAGGTTCACTTTCTCATAATCATATTTTTGGATTCAAGAAAGTGTATAGAACTAGTGGTTTTGTGAATTACCTTGTTTAACCTTGTTAAACATAACTTTCGTCAAAAGTTCCAAAGGAATTTTTTAAAATATACAATTCACCCCCTCCCTCTTGTATTTTTTGTATCACTAGATACTATATATAGTATCTATATTATTTCCATCCTACATTTGGTATTATAGGGTATATCATACTCACATACCATCTCAACAGTAATAAGAATACGTTGTTGGTATAACTCAGTAGTTCGGCACCATCACATCTAAAAAAACAAGTTTAATAATAATTGTCTGATATCATGCGATAAATAGGTTTTTCAATAATTAATCGATTAATAAAATGTAATAAAAACATTCCTTGCCTCAATGTCAGAATATATCAGAGCGTGTCATGGAAGAATTCAAACAAAACCATCAAACCACAGTAAAATAAAATTCTTTAGTTCCATTAAGTAATATCATATATCATGTATTTTCACCATGCCAACCACAAACATATAACCATATTACAGTCACCATAATTGGGGAAAAATAACTATAAGAATTACAAAATCTGGGTCAAATCCCTATAAGGGTTATAGAGTGGGTCTAGACAAAGCCCACTCACTAAAATAATTATATATGGGACTGGTCTAAGGCCACTTAATATAATCATTATAGTATATATGTGTGAATGTTATGGGGCCAAGAATGATATATTACAATTTCATCATGGAACAAAAGTAGTGTCATAAAACATGTATATCACTATATACCATCTTAAATCTCAATGGTTAGTTATCAAAACAATTATTTATTTTTTATTGAAAAATAGAAATTCTATCAAAAAATGATTACCAGTCAGAATGATAAGAAATAATCCACAACATATGGATTCTATATCAAGAGTTAAAATATTGTCTCATTTCATGCTTAACACACTTTAATACATTATCCAATTCAATTATATTCATGTTTGTCTCACCCAATGATAACCCATGTTCTATTTCAAAATATAATTTAAGGAAGAAAAAAAAACTCTACAGAATAATCTCATTCAGTATTTAATTTATTCATATTCTCATTGTGTTGGAATGGCCATGATATTTCAAATACATAGAAATTATCAAAACATAGGGTTCATATTTAGACACCCTACCTTTAATGCATCATTCAATAATGATTACAATGGAAAACACTCATGTGGAAGAAGGTTCTGATTACCGAAACACGGATTTTATTTCGAAAGTTATCATGATAGAACCCAAAAAGGAACATGGTGAATGTATTTCACAGAAACGGTTGGAGAATCATGGGATACAAGGGAGAAATGAGACCAAACCCACTTATGATGTCTCGATGGTTATATCAGGATGTCAATAAGGAAGTTTGTAACTCTATAATATCCTAGAACGTACCTTTTGGTCGAGATATAAGGGTTTAGGTGAATTAGAATTAAAATTAATATTCAAAACATACATAAAAATTATAGATCGAAGAATAACATAGTGTGTAATATTGTTTCAATTCATGTAAATATTTTTAATGGGACACACCGAAAGACCTATCACCTCAGATAATTTTAATAAAAACTCTAAAAAATTATATGATATGTAATCCATTAATAGTGTGGGTAAATATTCAGAATATTATATTTCACCCATTTTTTATAAGTATCTTAAATCCTATTTAAAGCTTCTTAATTTACCAAAAACACATTAAACACTTAGCCCATTTTACCAGGCACCATTAATTTTTATAAACATACATTTATGGAATTTAAGTCATTTTCCCCAAGAAATATCTCCACGTGGAAAATCTCTTGTTTTATCATGTTTATTCTCATGCAAAGATTACCTTTATTCAAACTATAGGGATCTATGATGGAACATGACCACCAATGTTTAGAGATAAGGAGAAAATTACCCTAAAGTAATGTTAATGAAAAACTCTAAAATAGAGAAACCTAGAAAAGGCAGGATCATGCATATACTAATACCACTATTTACATATTTCATTATTGAATTTAATTAAACTAATTTAAATACTATAAATATCACCAGTTTTAAGGGATCAAACCAAGAAAAATATTCTATTTATTTTCGAGGTAAATATTGACATTATGTAATCTTGTTATTTGAATACAAATGATTATTTATTTCTAAGTTCTATAGATAAAATACATTATTTTTATTCACACCTTCATTTGGAGAATATGTTTTTAATAATTTATTATAGGTGTGGATAAAAATTATATACCATTGATTCACTGATAGGTCTTAGAAGGCATACTAGATAATTATTATATTGTAAATCATACTCGTCAAAGTATGATATCATAGTATGAACCCTTGATGGAAAGATTAAAATGTATTGAATTATTAATCATTCTAGTACGAAATAAATTATTTCTTCCATGTCATTCTTTACATTTTTACTTTATCCATGGATATTTATCAATATCATGGTTTTCATTATATTTCAAATTTATTGTAATTTTTCATTATTATATATTATTCCTAAATTATTTATTATGTGGTAGTTTATGTTTTGTGGTACTCATTATTGAGATTCTTATACCACCCTTCCTTATCTAAATTTCTAAGGGTTGTGAATAATTTTTTACATATTTAATTTATAGATCGATTTCAAGTGTGGAAAATTATATTTGAGATATTGAGTGCATTTTATTAAATAATAATATTAGTTTTTAGTGGCGGAATTTCCAGTTGATGGGAATGGTATGGGTTTTTTTATTTAAAGGTTTTTTTGAATTATCTAAAACTATAATCTAAAAAATTCATTGGTATGTGAGGGATTCAATATTTTTTATTGATGTTGGAATTATGTACAGTTATGTTTGGGTAATATTTGTAAGTATCGAATTTAGTTTATTAGGAATATGTTTTCATCAGTTGGTAAGGGTGTACATATTTGGGTATAATAGACCAATGTTTTCTTGCATTAGTATTAAATAATTTTTAAGATATACAACTTCATAGTTAAACAATCGATAACTAAGATTATTGGTATCTTGGGAAGAAATTTCATGAACATCCCTTATAAATAATTAATAATGAATATTTTTTATATCCTTCATCATTATCCACCCAAAGAACAAACATTCTACTTAATTTATATAATGAAATATTGCTATATATCAAATAATGTCATGATCTATAATCCCAACACAGGCAGGTATATCAATGGAGGAATAATGTTAATGAATCAATAGTAAATTTGTGAGAATATCCAATATAAATATATTGTAAGGATTTTATAGTCATTAAAATGAAAAGGGAAAGAATTGATGAAGGAATGTAATATAGAATATGCATAATAATATAAGATAATAACATATTGGTAAAAAACAATTTTATGTTACGAATAATGAAATCACCATTTTCTTGTATAGAATATTTGCATAAATAACAACATCTTAAATATCAATAATCCAAGAATAATTTTTATGTTTAATAATAATATACTCATTTGATATTTAAAATTACTTAATTCATTGTATAGATATAAAATTTTGAGACAACCAGTCACATCATTAATGTAAAATAATCATGAACTCCACATGGAAGGAAAATATATAACAGCTGATGTTATAAAATAAAATTAATGAATGAAATGTGTTACATAACATTACCATAAATCATACACTAATTAATAAAAATTAGGGCTCCCAATGTAATAATTTAAATAAAATGATTTCATAAAAGTTCAATTTTTTTAAAGAATAAATGATTCAATATGAGCTAAGGAGGTGTTTGAAATAAACACTATGATTTTAAAAAAATTATTATATATCACATAAATATCATATAGAAATGTTAAAGACATGTATTACCCAAGATATAAAACGATTATAATTTTTAAATTACTGTAAAATAATTATAGTAGAATATTCATACTGAGAATAATGTTAAATATAATATAACAAAAAAAACAACAGATTGGGTTTGAGAATCACCTTCCCATTAATCCGTCAATATTTTGTACATGTTTTAGAATCTAGATAAATAATAATAGGTTTATTAAAAGATAAAAATAGTGGTCAATTATATTAATTTTTGTATCTATTAACTACAAATAATACTTGGATTCAATACCTTAATTTCTATTTTTAATGGTGAAATTGTTTTATATCATATTTTCCATAAAATATTTCATCTAATTTTTATTTCTCTATTTTGGGTCATGATCATTTATACATAAGTAAATATAATTGTAGTATATTTTAATAAATTTAATTAAATATCTATATATTATATATTATATATTATAATCATCTATTTTGAAGGTGATAATAAAAAAATTGGAAACGTCGTTACTGGCCGTTAATCAATAGTTAACGTGGAATCCTCCAAAATGGAGATGCAAGATATATATTATCTTTGTATTGTAAAAATAAAATTTTTATAGTAAATCATTATTATAATGATTTTTTTAAAGAAAAAATAATTTTTTAAATATGGTTTACATTATAAAATAAATTGATGATATGAAATTAGAAATGGAAAATGAAACAAATATGTGAAATGACATTACCTATTTCTTAGGGATATTCCTTTTCAATGACCATTAACTTTTTGATGTATTAGATATATTTTCTCCAAAATATATATAATGATTTTATTATTATTAATAGATGGGATGGTTGTTGTATTTTAAATTTGGTAAGTGGAAGTGAGGTTGTTTTCCAATGGAGGGTTAACATGTTACTTATACTTCAAGAGAGGTGTATTTTGGAGTTATAATATGGAAAAAAATATTATATCCAATGTAAGACAATAAATATTTAAATTTTTACATATGAAATAAATTTTATTAAATAACACGTTTTTAATAATTTCAAACAATTTATAATCATATTTTTTTAGTGTTATCAAAGGAATTTGGAAAATCAAAAAAATTATTTTAATGGAATACAATAAACATTAGATTATGGAAAATATATCATGGATTGTAAAAAAAGTTGACTATATTTAAATTTCACATTTATATTATTACATATTATTTTACCTGAACATAAATTTATTGAATTTATTAGGTAATTATTACAAACTATATGATGCCATTTAAAATTCACGGGTTACGAAAAAACTATTTTTACTATTCAACATAAAATTTATGTATTTTAGAAAATTAACAAAAAACATTAATCAATTGTTATGCGTTCACTAAAAAATGACACCCATTTTTTTTACATAATTATGTAATGTATATAATTTTGATTTTAATTATAATAAATTATATTTATTACAAAATACATTAATAAAATTTTATTAAAAATGATATTATATTTTTTTATTTTATTAATTTTTTTATGAAACTATAATACATATATTTTTTATCGTAATCATGATAAATTATATTTATATTATTTATTATTTATTATATTAAATTAATATTATAATGGTTGGGCAACTATTAAAAGTGATTAGTTTAGTATTATAAACTACCAGGTTTCTATTCCAATGATCAAATTACTCTTCAAATAATAATATTACCACCTATAAATACTAATTCATTCCATCATTCATAATTCACTACAATTCATACCATGGTTCTATATTTTTCATTTTTATGATTCTAATAGGTTTAATAATATAATATTTATATTATAGAATGTTTTTCATGGGTGTTATAATTCTAGAATATTGGAAGGATAAAAAAATTATCATTTTAATTTTATTTATCTTATATTTTCCCAGTTGTAATGTTTTTCATTACCATGGGATTATTTTTTAATAACCTAACTGTCTCTATTAATGTAATACTTTTAAAGAAATTATCTATTTTTATGTGTATAATAATTTATAATATAAAATAACACAAATATATTTTGGAAAAAAAATATTTCTTATAAGCACTATGTCATTTTATTATTCCTATTTTATGAAATTTCATGCCTGAAATATCAACTCATAATCTCAATTGAAAATTTAAATGGAAAATTAATTTTTATTTTTCTTCCAATTCTCACATCGCCTATTAATATTTGTGGTTTTTAAAAAATACTATAATAATATGGGTTTTATTATTATGTAGAACATTATATCTACATTATAATAACATCACAAAATTATACCCATAAGAGAGAACATTATGTAGTTGTTCCACATATTTATTTAATACATGTGATGAATCAGGTATGTAATTCCCCAAAAGAGATATATTGAACACATCATGAACTTGAACTAGGTTTGGTGGAAGTACTAGGTGATAAGCCACTCTACATACATTATTAAGGATCTCAAAGAGGTTAATTTATTTAGGTAATATAATTCATTTTAAAACAAATTAGTGTATCTCTTCAATAGTAAAATTAAGTGGAAGGACTTTCACGTACATAATTTTACATGTCCCATTGAGGCTTTTTATCATATCCCTTATAAAGAAATTGAAAATCATTTATTTTTTTGGATGTCATGAATATTTTATATGATCTTCTATCCATGATCAAGTCTAATTATCTTTTTTTCACCGACTACATCCCAATATGTATGATTTAGACATTAATTCCCATATAGGGAATCATATAGGGACATTTTAATACTCCAGTGGAAACAATTATGGTATGAGAACTCGGATTATAGGATATGTTTATCTGATAAAAAATTAAATTACATTAATAAATCTGTCAGTATGTGATCATGTTTATAAATGGTATTTTTGAGGGGCCCCGAAACATCCTGAGAGGGGAGGGGTGAATCAGGGTGTCAAATTTTTCTTTTAAACTGATGGATATTATACCCACATTGCTAGGAACCTATTAAACCTGTCTAAAGAGGAACTGCAGATAATAAACAATCACATGAAAATCAATGACACAAAAATTTAACTTTTTTCAACACTAAGGGATATATCGAAGAAACATATGTCGACAGTGTGTCATTCGTACCAAAATCCACTAATATTCATAGTTGTAGATTATAAGAGTTTATCACAATTACTCTATTCCAAGAGCACTTCCTTTACAAGGTTTTAGGGATAGCACACTGCATCCCTTAGACCACTCTCAATGACTCCACCTTGCTCATCACATTGGATGAATCTTCAATCAGTTTATCGACCTGAAGGTCACATGAATGGTTTAGCATTAAATCATGCATCCTCAATTTTAAATGGATGCTCTATTGAAGTCCCATAATAATCCATAAATGTAATTTATTTTCCTATACACTGATATGTTATGGAAATTAATTTCAAAAACAGATTTGGACATTTATCAAGCATCCTTTGGTGTTCTGCGTACTTCTTGATATTTTCTCATACTGATACTATTTCTGTGTACTATGGTTATTTCCTCATATGATGAAGTTGTTTTCATGTAATGTGTAGTTTTTTCTGTGTAATGCTGTTGTTTCAGTGTACCGTGTAGCGCCTACGTGTACTGTCTGGATATGTATACTTCTCTACACTGCATACTGCACTACTCCTCCTTGAATTGTCCTACTCTTCATTCTTCCTTTCTCAGACATGTACTACTCCACCTCTCCATGTACCATCCTTCTCCATGTACTGGCTTTCTTCGCCGCATACTGCAAGAGCTTCCTGCGGGAACCACTCTCTCTTCCATGAAAGGTTTTCCTTACGTGGAAGATTCTCTTCCTGTACCATATTCTCCTTCGCGTACCACTTCAGACCTCACAGACTTTTTTCCATAAATTTTAATCTCAACTAACTCATCTAAAAAATGGGATTACTACTACATAAATAATTACCTAACTTCTAAAATATCTGTTATCTGATTTACCCAAATTTTCGATGTGGGACAATCTGTAAACCAAACTCTATCTGTGAACTGTTTTCCTCCTCCACGTACTGAAATCTTATGAACTACGAATCTTTATCGTGTACCATTAAACATCCTTATGACATAAGTCTCTCAGTCTGCGTACGACATCTCTTCACTATGTATCATCATTGTGAACCATTTTTGGCTACATTTCGCGTACCATACGCCTTCACCATGTGTCGTCGATGTGATCTGTTTAAAGTTATGTGCAACGTTATACTTACTGCATGCCTTTTCCACATACTACACTCCATCACCATGTTCCACATGCCTCCACTGCGTACCGCGCCTCTTCACCACTTACCTTGTGCCTTCCCCGTGTAACACTATTGAAAACCATTACAAAAATACCAATTTTTAAGGCCCATAAATTGAAAAACACTGGGAAATTGCACCACCTTCCATAGTGAATTAAACCTCAAATGTATGACCTTATTCTTTACAAACTCCATAGTTATCAATTGTAGTTTGAAAAGAAACCCAAAACAACCTCCATTATTAGGAATGAGTATCCTTGGAACCTACAATCTCCCCCTTTGGGTTTGTTGTAAATCTCCAGATTAATTTACTAATGCACCAACAATGATCAAAACATGAACCTTCAAGAAATAACTCAGACTTAAATCTATGTCGAAACTATCAATCTAAGTCTATATAAGTAGTGATCGGTGTAGAAAACAAGAGAGAGGACATGATTTGAGTTCTCAAACTTTTCCTCTCTACCTCATAGTTTTATTTCATTTGATTTATGTTCTCCATATTTCATACATAACGAAAGAAAAAAATAACTCTCCATTAAATTTATCCAATCTTCCCCAGTGTCAATAAACCCAACGACCTGAATCTTGACATGTAGAGTTAACAAAAAATGCTCCCCCTAGATTGTATCTCCCCTCATAAACCAACCTCATTTCCACAAATATATTAAAAAAGATAAAACAACTGGGGAGAGTGGAATATCGTAACCTCTTTATGCACTGGGAGGTGGATGAACACTAAGGTTCAACCGATGTTTCACAAAAATAGCCACTGATAGGGTCTTGGTCATAATTCTAGAAACATTTTCATCAGTTCCCACGTGGTCCATTTTGATCACGTCATGTTCAACTTTTTTTTTTTGACTATGTGATATCGTATCTCAATATGTTTCGTAATATAATTTTTAACAGGATTCCTCATAAGATCAATTTCACTCTTGTATTTACTATAACTCATCATTGGTTGTTTCACCTCCTATCCTATGTCACTTATTTTCTACTTCATCCTATGTAACTGAGGTTATGCCTTGGTAGCAGATATATATTCAGCTTTAACATTACTAAGTGAAGTAATTTCCCATTTCATTTGTAACCATTCCACACATTTATTTCCCATATAGAATGCTCCACCACTAGTAGACTTTCATTCCACTATGTCTCTAACCAAGTCATCATCATAAAATGTTGATAGTTCACTATCTCTTCCTATATCAAATTATATCCCATAATTATGTGTTCCATGAATGTATCTCGTGATTATTTTCACTACCTCCATTTGTTCATCCTTAAGATTACTCTGAAAGCAGTCCACAAGGAAATTTGAAAAGGCAATATCTGGCTATATTTCCATCAGGTACAGTAGGATTCCAATGATTCTTCTTTACATGGTGGTATCCACTGAAGTCTGATCGTCATGCTTCCTGAGATTTGTTCCAACCACAATCGGTGTCAAAATTGTTATAGAATAATGCATATTTAATTTCTTTGAAAGATCTTTTTCATACATTTCCTAGAAAATGAAAGTGTAATCCTTCTTATGAATCACTTTCAACCCTAAAAATTATGTAATTTCACCAATAATGGACATTTAAAATTCTTATTTCAGGGGATTAGAAAATTCATTCACTATTCCATGCCTACTTCCACTAAAAATAATATCATACACATATACCAATACAATGAATTGATTTTTTTGAATTATTTACATAGATATTGTGATCCACTAATCCACTTTTTAACTCAACATTTCTTAGATAATAGTATAACGGATAGTACCACGCTCATGGTTCTTGTTTCAGGCCATAGAGATCTTTCTTTAATTTGAAAACCATCAGTTCATAATTCCAAAGAATGAACCCCACAGGTTTTTCAATGTAAACATCTTCTTCCAATACTCCATTTAAGAATGTTGTCTTGACATCCATTTGACACACATTATAACTTCTTTGGATTTTATTGGAACAAAATAGTCTGCTTGACTCGGGTCTTTCTATGAGATAAAATATCACTTCAACATCAACAACTTCGATTTGTGAATATCCGTTATAAACCAATAATGGCTTATTTCTGATCAAATTTTCATGTTTTTCAAATTTTTTCTTAAAGACCCACTACGTACCAATCACATTATTATCTACAGATCTTTCAACAAGATACCATGTCTTATTTTTTTTCAATTTCATCTAAATATTCATTATTTGTTTTCAACCATAACTCTTCCATTGCTACCACTTCAAATTGGGTTGTTCTACAACTGATAGAAATGTAGATTATCCATTATTCCTCATTATAAGAATCTCTATAGGTGCACACGGATCCCCAATAATGTTTTAATGATCAATCTATACTATTGGATTTCAAATTTGAGGTTCGACCAAATTCTCTACAGCTATGGATTCCTCTTCTAATTCTTCTTATTATTTAATATATTCACATGAATCCGGAGAGTTTTGTACACCTTCCTCTACCTCTGTATTAGCATTTGATCCATGTTCAGATTACTCCTCATTTTCTACCTCATCAGTATTAGAATTTATTGAAGTATCTGTGTTTCTCTCTTGAATGATCTTAACATCACTACATCCCACAATTCTTCCCATGCACTTATTGAAACACTTATAGGATTTTTTTTCATTGATCATCCAGGAAATACTGCTTCTTCTGCATTGTCTCCATACTTTCCTTGATTCCATTATTTGTTTTGGGTGATGCATTTGCTTCTGAACGCATGAAAATATTTCAATGAGGACCTCCTTCCAGGCAGCACTTCATATGGTGTCTTTGTCTCACCGATATATAGCCATGTTCGATTTAAAATATACACTACAGCTTATACTACCTCTTTCCTGTAATGTCTAGGAATACAAATCTCAATAAACATAGTTTTGTCCATTGGTTTACCTTTCTATTCCGATGCTCAACAACTCCATTTTTCTATGGAGTTCTCACAACTGTCACCTCATGTTGTATCCCACGCTTCTCAAGGTAATTATCAAATTAAATGGACATTTATTCACATCCATTGTTAGGATGTAAGAATTTTATATTCCTTCCAGTATCATTACCAGTGATTCGATGATAGGTTTTCATGTAATAAATCAATTGTATCTTCCTGTGTCTAATGATCACACCATCCATTTTACTATAATAATCTATGAAAAGAACAATGTACCTTTACCCATGTGTTCCAGCAATATTTAATGGGCCACATACATTTGTATAGATGAGGTCAAGGAGATTTAATTCTCTTTTATTATTCATATGGTAGGTACTGCAGACCAGTTTTCCTCATATTCATGAAATACATGACTTTTCATTTTCACACATTAGATTTAGGATATCCATGACTGTCTTTATCTTAGATATCTTTTACATGTCTTTCTAATTGATGTGTCCCAATATCTAATTCCATAAGTTTTTTTGTATATTCAAATGTTAGGTCAAATATTTTATCCTTGCTATCAACATAATTTTCATCTTTCTTACAGCCTTTAATGAGATAATTCATTGTATTTCCTTTTATAGTACAACCATTTTGATTTAATTTCACAAGAAGACCTAAGTAAAAGAGTTGTATCACACTAAGAATATTGTGATTCAGACCTTCCACATAAATAACTTCAGTTTTCTTTATCTCTTCATTATCTAGCTCATTACTTCCACTGCATTTTATTTTCAAATCACCATATTTACCGAACCTAACTATTCCATTGACCATTTTCTTGAAATTCGGTAATAGGTCTGCATTACCAATCATATGGGCTGAACATATGTTATCAAGAATCCATGTGATGTTGTTATTTATAGCATTGAGGGATACTTCTTATAAAATAGGATTTTTCAATTTTCCTCTTTTCTTTCCATGTTATATTGTATTGAGCGTAAGAAACTGATGATATTTAAATTCTCTCTTGCATGTATAGGGGTTATTCATATGCATATTCTTCTTCAAGAGGATAAAACTGACTTAAAATAGAAAAACCATCTAGATGACGAGTATTGACTCATCTCTGAGCATTAAAAGAATGTCTCCTATCATACCTCTTCCTAAATTACATAGCTTTATGGAAACAGTTAGAATTGTGAAAACAATATCCATAGAAATTATTTCATATATAAAGAGTATGATATGAATATATTCGTCTTTTTTGAACTCTAAACTCATACCCATTCATATAGCTATGTTCCTCTTCATAGTATGTCATGGTAGGGCCGAAATATCCACAAATTTGACACTTCATGAAAGTAAATGTCTTCTCACTTCTATTTCATCTCATACCTTCTTCCTCAGGAAAATAGTTTGACTCCATATCATATTTGGAAACATGAAGATAATTTGCAGCTATCCTTAAATTTTTATTTATGTTATTATTTTATAGCACTTCTGAGGGATGTTCAACATGATCAACTTTCAACATGCCTTTATTCTAGTCTAATTATTTATAGAATTTTATGTTTCAGCATCACACCAATTCTACTATTTCCCATTTATGTGGGTCTTGGATCACTCAATATCTTTTCAACCCCATCAGAAAAACATTTTTCTCTCTCTAGCAGCTCAGCATCCGAGAACCTTCCAAATTGTATTTTCTTCTTTGCTTCATTTGAAATTGATTCACTTTTGAGTTTACTTCCTAGAGTAAAAACATCTTCTTCATGTCCCTCAAGAGTCTTGGAATTCTCCTCCATTCTTGAGGTAAGGTCATTGATGACCTTTCCTTGTTCTTAAATTCTTATTTTTAGTTCCACAACATCATTAGTTCTTTTAAAGATTGATGATTGTGCATTCACCATTTCTTCTTATTGTTCAATTTTCACATCCAACTAATCTATATATTTTGAAGATTACTCCACTATTACTTTCCACTTATTGCATCTCTTAAATTTATTCTCATTCTTACCAAAAGCATCCTTATGTTCCAACTTGTGATCAACTTTTGTAGTCAACTTATTATCTCTAGATTTATCTGTCAATGGTTCTGAATTTTAAATGGTATCAACCACGGAAGCATAGTTCCCATATTTGAATTTTTCATCCTCTTCCTCATATTGTTTTTTTCAGTCATATTCTTCTTCACAAACAAAACTCATTCGTTGAAATTTCATTCTAGTTTGGAAGTGTCAATTTTTGGAAAACCATTTTTGAGGATTTTGAATGTCTCTATCTTCACATTCTTCATCATTGAACTATCTTGGGAGAAGAGATAAATGTTCCAAACTCTTCCACAACAAAAAGAAGAACGAGGGAACTTTCCTTCAAATTTCCCTACTAAATTCTTGTGTTTCATAGAAATAAGAGAAAGAACATATTTTTACTCATCATCTCCATCACCAAAATCTCCTGATATTTCCATTTTTATATGGATTTGAATTTCATTTCCTTTTTGCATGAGTCGTTGAATCTTCTGGGATGAATCTCATCACATATGCCACTAATATTATTAATAGACTATCAAATGATATTTTAGAAAGATCCCTTTCGTCAGTAGTTCAAACCATTGAATTATAAATGGGATCAAGTCAGATCATGAATTTTTTTACAATGTCAATGTCTTTTATCTCTTCGCCAACACCTAGAATTTCTCTTACAACTTTAGTAATTCGATTAAAGAATGAATCTGAATTTTCATTAGGGTGAATCTTTAGATCATCAAACTTGTTGTGTAAAACAAATAGCTTCACCTCCTTCACTTTGTTGTCCCCATCATATATATTGTCCAGTTTCTCCGACATTACCTTTACTGACAAATAGTTCATAAACTTTTGATATATTTGATCAATGAGAGCTGATGTTAGAGCATTATGTGATTTAGCATTATCATCCATCATTTTCCTATCTAAATCTTTCATAGATAGACCTCTTGGGTCAGTGACATGTATCCCTTGTGCATTGTTAAAAAGTACATCAATTCTAGGAGATCATAGAAGATGTCCCATATAGTTCATCTATATTTGAATGTTACTTCAATCAAACAAAGTAACTTCATAGACATTAACTATATTCTCCATGTTGAAAAAATAGGACATATTTAACACCAACAACCATTATCCTGTGATAACACTTGAAGGACACCAGAACACCCAGATATGGGAGGGGTGAATTAGGGTTTCAACTTTTTATTTTAAACTAATGTGTTTGGGTAGATACCCTTACATGAAAAACATGGACATTAAATTTATTTTAAGGAATATTAATACATGATACAAACAAATTCCTGAATACTGTATTAGTTTAGTGTCTTTGTAAACTCGAAAGATAATCTTCTAATCATGGTTAGAGATCTTGAACATCTCCCATAAAGATCTTCCCCTATAGTTTTTCCACCCAAAATATTTCTTTATATCCTTAAGAAAATAAAACATAGAATGGGTGAACTCAAATTCTTTATAAGGGTAGATGTTGAAAAAATAAAACAAACCATATATATATATGAGTGTAAAAATATGAACATAATCTTTAAACATGAAAATATTGAGTCATGAAATAAATCCTGGTGGTATGTAAGGCATATATCATAAAATAACATTAACTATGATAGAATAACATGTCAATAAAACATGGAATTATAGAACCCCATTAAGAACATAATATGATTTCCATTATATCCAAGTCATTGCTACCAAGACCATCATAGTGGATGAAGTCTATTACTGAATCGGGTTTATTTTTTGTTCTAGTCATGTATTACTGAATCGGATTTACATTCTATTCCAGCCAAGTCTGTCTCCTGAGATATAAATCAATACCCAATTCATTGGAGAGAGATATAGTTACAACCCGTCTCGTAATTAAATCATTCATACATGTTCTAAAAAAACATAAATCATTCAGCATAGCATAAACCATGAAATAAAATGAGATTCTTAAACATCATGACTTCGTAATATAATACATATCAGATAAATGTACTTCATAAAAATAATTCCATCATAAAAATAATCAAATAGAACTAATAATAGGGATAAAAACATAACTGTATATCATATTATATGGAAAATAGTTTTTATAAACCACTTCAACTTAGTTCTTCTGGAAAATGTCATTTCTTCTTCAAAAAAACATTTTATTTTCTCAAAATGCCGCACAATTTTAATGGAAATGAATATAGTTTAAAATATACATGAAATAATGTAGAGGAGTCATCATGGAAATGAGTCCTTAAGAAGAAGTAAAAATCGATTCATTCCATATATGTTAAAAATACATTCTCCTCATTCTTATACAAGAAAATTCAAAAATTACCTTGTATGGTAAACTAAAGAAATATTCCTTCTATACCATGTAGTAAAAGTCAAAAACAGTTAAAAATGATGTTAAACATACATTTAAGAATAGAAAAAATTTTAAATTTTTTTATTAAAACATGGACATTGATGATAAATATAACCCCAATAAATTCTTACGTAAATGCCATCTTAGATAAAAAATGAGATTGCAAAATTATCCCTTACCTTAGGTCCAATTTTTTCAATATGTATATAAAAATATTGGACATTGGGGTTATAACATATTATTAACTTCTAACAGACCCATAATAATATTTATGATATCATTTATGTTTTACTTTCTACTTTATATTTTCGGTTTATTTGACCATTCCATTTTAAAGCAACATTTTTGGTAATAATTGATTCATTTATCATACATGTTTAGAATTGATAATATTCATACGATTAATTATATCATTATTTACATACTTAATGATTGTAAAAAATGATATATATATATAATATATATAATATATATTCAATATATAAATGTATATAATAGATCGATAAATGGAATTGAATACACCGTTCATGGAGATGGTAGGTCGTACGTACACATGAATGTTGTTTTCGTTTGTTTATTAAATTGAATGGAAGTAAGTAAGTAAAATATATATAAATAAATCTAGTAGAATTATTATTTCAAATATATCATGATTATTTATTAAATATACTCTATAATCATTCTTCGATGGTTAACAATGAGAATAAATCTCATCTTGTTAGGGAGACGGTAAGTCGTACGTACGCACGAGCGACGATATCGTTCACATAGTTGGTGAACAGTATTGAATTGGATGGTTTATAATATATAATAATTAGTATAATATTATAATAATCATATATAGTAATTATTTCTACCATTATACCCATCCAAGTAAGGTGGTGGCGAAAAATATATTACACTACATCGTTTAAATGCTAATCCGTACATACGCACACGTGAGGATTTCATTTTTTTGGATTGATAGAAGGTTTAATAGGGTTGTTTCATATTTATAATTACATATAAGTATATTAATTATACTGATGTTATTAATATATAATGAAAAAACTAAATAATAAGAAGTAGAAGGAGAAAAACCCATGAATGAGTCTGTAGAAGAGATTACCTCTTCCTTGGCATGCCTCTTATAAAATTCATCTAAGGGTACATGAGTTAGTCTTTTGAGAAGACCAGAACCACTATAATGTTTATAGAGAATTTTAGAAGTGAAATTTATAGATTTTGGCTGAGTATGAAGGTTCAAAATATATTTAATAGGGGAGGGAGTAGGTTCACTTTTATAAGATAAGAGAGGGGCACTTTAGGAGAGTTCCAAACTATTAATTTATTATACATTAAATTTTGATTTGAAATGGAAAAAAAACTTAATTAATTCTGAAATAATATAATTTTTGTTTGAATAACCATCATCCAATAATTTTTTGACATGTTTGGAATAATTTTTTATCTATATCTTTTTGGTTTTTCCCTTATTCAACCCTTTTAATAATACCATGATGTCATGTTATTAACACATTGTGGGTTAATGTAATTACAATGTCTTATCAAAATACCCATAAAATCTATTTATGATATATTTGGACTTATATTAATCATTTTTTCAAATATTATATATCTAGGAATTTAATATCATTTAATAAACTATTGCATGTTTTAAGCTATGAATTATATCAATTTTGGATACTATTAATAATTGACTATTTAAACAAAATTAATAGCAAATTTATTACATCTAACTAAATGAATTAAATCATCTTCAATATTTCAATTTCATCCATAAAATTTGTTAATGACATCAAAATATATATATAGAATTTATTTTAATATTTAAAAATTCATTTATTTGATTCTCCCAATAATGAGAGAATCACTACATCATCATTATGTCATAAATAAAGAAACTTATCTAATGTCTAAAATTTATAAATAAAATACCATGAAGTATGAAATATTTTTATATTTTCAATGAAAATTTATGGAAATAATAATCTACTATATAACTTAATATTGAAATCAGTTTAGTAAAAGATATTTGTTTAGATTATAATTATCTTTACTTTAAATTAATTCTTATAAGCAGTCATTTTCACATCCAAATGATTCCATGGGGTCCCCAAATCAACCCAAGGATTCCCAGGGTTAGAAATATCTCAACCAAAAGGATTAGAACATGCGTTAGGGTTATTTATTACTATTATAATATTATCTTTTACCCTTATTCACTAGATTTACCCTTTAACCATGATAAATAAAATAATTACCGTAGTTACTATTCATAATATCCAAAAATAAAATGTTGTAATTTACAAAATTTTATCCTCCTGATTTCAAATATGTAATCCATTTTTCCAAATTCAAATAAGATATGTTATTTTAATAAATTTAAAATTAATCTCGTTGTCGAAAAAACGGGTTTTTTGAAAACATTGCAAAAGATTGAAATGTTTTTACATATAAAATTAATGTAATATTAATGAAAATGAATTATATTTTTTAAAAATATAAAAATTTATTCTATTTATACTTTTGAAATATTAAACATTATAATTTAACCATATAAATTATCTCAAGGAAAAATGGTGCTCTTAACTAAAATTTAGCGTATTTTTACTATTCATCAAAATATGAATGTTATCATAAAAATATCAAATATTTATCTAAACTAAGTTTTTATATCCTGATTCTAGTGAATAAGTTTATTTTTCCAAATTTTAATTATAAGAGTTTCCAAAAATATATATTTAAAATGGGCGCGACATTAAAAGGCTGTAAAACTGCATTTTTTTAAAATACATATTTTATCCAAAAAATCATATTGTTCTCATGATATAATCTATAAACTGTGTAAGATGAATAATAATAATGATATGAATTTCAATATTTTTTCAATAAAATTCATAAATTAATGTTTATATCCCATTAAAAAATAATATTTTAATAATATATTGTTGTTTAGTGAAACTTAGTATCACGTACAATACAAGCTATCGAGGAAGATCACACTTGCATGTAATGCACGCCAAGTCAGTGTTGTGTGTAGTTCAAGATTCCTCAAGTGTTGTGTATAACTTAATCAAAACTTATTTCATTGGTACATTGAACAAAATCTATACTCAGTGTTGTGTGAAATGAATTCTGTCAGATGATCTTGAAATTGTGTGTAACATTAGCCATGAATAGTGCTGCAATTACTACAAAATAATACGGTGTTTCATGTAGCGCTATATAATCTTAGTGTAGCGTACAACACAACACATCAAATAAATTAAAAATATTCTATCTCATAAGAGCTTTGGGTGTTACATTCAAACCCCCCTAAAATTAATTTCTATCTCAATATTCGAATGGGATATAAATGGTTTACTACTTAAAAGTTTCTTTTATGGAAACCTACATTATAAAAAAGAATAATAAAACATCATTTTAAAAAGGAAAGTCAGAAACATAATAGTTACCCAAATTAACTCATCACTAGGTTTCTATATAGGAGAACAAAGGAAAGAAGTGAAAAAATGATATAAAAGAGAAATATAACCATCATGTACTGATGTATAGTGATATAGAATAAGGTTTAGAGAAACTAAACTACCAAAAAAATATAAATCTATGATGATTTAAAAGACTATATAATTCATCAGATAATATAGTACAAGGATAACATTTTTTTTCCATATCCTTTCCATAAAGTTGAATAATTTTTCATGAGAATAAAATACTAACTTGATTTTGGTAAAATCTCAGTATTGTTTGTGCCTTAAACATTTTCCACTTCTTCTATTATTTTAAGAAATGAATTACAATTATTCATTCATGAAGTGTTATAGGATCATGTGATATAATGATC
The DNA here is from genome assembly GCA_963277665.1 of Viscum album. Taxonomy (NCBI): domain Eukaryota; kingdom Viridiplantae; phylum Streptophyta; class Magnoliopsida; order Santalales; family Viscaceae; genus Viscum; species Viscum album. The sequence goes on along the minus strand of OY728138.1, from coordinate 1,701,503,935 downwards.
AGTCATTCCACTTGTCTCTATCTCAAAAATGTTAGAACATGTTATTAAATATACATAAGTCCATCTATGGTGTGATTAATCATATACAGTTCCAAAAGTGGACTTATACTTCATATATAATACTGCTAAAAAAATAAAACTAATTTCTTCTAAACATTGACTTCTTGTAGGCTAGTGGTAGGCAATAAAGGCCAGTCACACATCGGTTAGTGGTTCAATTCCTGCATCCTTGTCCAACCTGGCGGTTTGTTTCTTGTCCTGTGGGTTGTCCTTTTTCTAAAACTATACTACTATAACATTCAAGAAATAATATAAAAAATGGTTCTAGCCTTAAATAATACAATTATATGTCCTAGTTAATCTATTCCAACCTTTGGTATTATCCAAAATACTTTTGTCCAATCTCACAGTACAAAGAAAACAATTACTAGAAAGGTCATATAACAAGCATGTGAATACAATACTTTATCCCCCAAAGTTTCATTAGGTATATCTTGTTCGTCACATTCTAAACATTTGAATTACTTTATCATGAATTATGTTGATTCATTGTAATTAACATATATCCTTATTGAAATATGAATTTTTTTATTCCAAAACATATTGGATATACACCTTATGTCATGAAAAGTTTTATACTTCACCCGTGACAACATAACCTGAATTTCAACAAATCCTTAACCATTTCCAAGGTACCTAATATCATCCATCATATGTTATTACAAATATCATTATCTCAACATCAGGATCATATTAAGGTTTATCCTTTCCATAATCATGGGTTTCTTAGGAATATCTCCTTTTCATTAAATCACTTTTCTTATCCATTATAACTATACAACATATTCTTCAAAATCCATAGTGAAAAAACATAAACCGATAACTCTTATATAATTCGCCATTCATCATTCATTCATTCAAATACATAAATAATTCAATAATTATACTTTAATGTTAGGCTTGGAAAAATTCCTCAAATGTCTTAGAGGTATGTCCTTATATCTGGCCCTTGGGTTGGGTAATGCCCATGTTTTCCACAAAATAGACATTGCACTCTATAAAAATTCATCACTCTATAACCCTTTTTCCATAATGATTACATCTTCCCATCAATTTGAGTTATTCATTAAGGTTCTTCTTCCCTTCTTCTTGATATGTAAGAAGTTTAATCTTCGTTCCTATATGTTCCTCACCTTGGGAACATGCAAAAATTCCATCTTCTTCTTATTATATGACTTAAAAATGACACTAAATTCATCTTGTTTTTCATTTACCGTGATGAATAATTCTTCATAATCATCATATAATTCACTCAATTCATTACACATTTTTTTTTCTCATAGCCACTATTTTTTTATCAGATTCAGTGTTTATCAAATTATTTTTGGTACAATTCATTGACTAAAACACAAAAATAATAGTGTGTGAGGAAAAAATAATTCGAAGAAAAATAATAATCAAGGGGTAGTACTTTCAATCTCTAACATCTTAGGATTAATCATAGATTATCTATGATCGTTACCATAATTATAATATCATAAACTATATTTACACTTACCCTTAGGGGAAACCCTAAACATAGCTCATAAATATCTCTAGGTATCTCACTAATGATTTCGCATCCATATTTCCAACGGTTAACTAATCCTTCTCTCTGATACCAACTGTAGTGACCCATGCTTAACATACATAGACATTACATTTATTTTTCAGAATACTTAATACATGACACAAAAAAATTCCCAAATACAGTATTAGTTTGGTGTCTTTGGAAACATGGAACTCAATCTTCTTATCTTGGTTAGAGATCTTCAACATCTCCCATAAATATCTTCCCCTTTTGTTTTCCTACATATAACATTTCTTTATATCCTGAGGAAAAGACAACATAGAAATGGTGAGATAAAATTATCTGTAAGGGTACACATGGAGAAAATAAAACAACCATATATATATATATATGAATGTAAAAATATGGACATAATGTTTAAACTTAAAAATCATTTGTCATGAAATAAATCTTAGTAGTATGTAAGTCACATATTATAAAAGAACATTAAGCAAGATATAATTTCATAAGAATAAAACCTGGAATTGAGGAAAACCATTATGCACATAATTTTTTTTCCATTGTATCCAAGACATTGCTTCCAAGACTATCATAGTGGATGAATTCCATTACTGAATCTTGTTTACATGTCATTCTAGTCCGGTATTACTGAAGCATATTTACATGTCATTCCATCCATGTCAATCTCATGAGATATAAACCATTAACCAATGAATTGGAGGGATATAGTTTTCCCACCAATCTCATAATGAAATCATTCTAACATGTGCCATAAATTCATAAATAATTCAGCATAGAAAAACCCTCGAAATAAAATGGGATTCTCAAACATCATGACATCATAACATAATCCATATAATAAAAATAGACTTTATAAAAATAATTACATCATAAACATAATAGAAGAAAAATAATAATAGGTATATAAACATAAGCTTATGTCATCTATTATGGAAACTAATTTTGATAACCCACTTGAACTTAGTTCTTGAGGAAAATATCATTTCTTTTAAAAAATAGTTTCTTTTCCCAAAATTCCACAAAATTTAATATGAAAAAAAATTATTTGAAAATAAAAATGAAATATTGTAGAGGAAGATTCATGGAAATAATTCATTTTGAAGAGGTAATAACCCATTCATGTTGTATAAGTTAGAAAAACATTATCCTCTTATATTTACCGAAAACGTCAAAAAGTGCTTCATATGTTAAACAACTGAATGATTCATTCAATACCATGTATTAAAAGTCCAAAATAGTTAAAAATGACTTTATACATACATGTAAGAATAATATACATTTTATGAATTTTATTATAAAACATGGACATGCATAAAAATTATAACCACAGTAAATACTTACGTTTATGCCATCTTGGATAAAAAATGTGATTGCAAAATTATCCCTTACCTAAGATCCAGTTTCATCTATATGTGTCTGAAATTCTTGTATAGTATTTTTAAACATATTATTAACTTTTAAAATAATCATAATAATATTTTAAGATATCATATATGATTTGCCTATGACTTTATATTAACCATTCATTTGTCAATTCCATTTTAAGACAACGTTTTGTGTAATAATCGTTTCATTTAGCATATTTGTTTGGACTTTCTATTCTTCATATGATTAAATAGATCGTGATTTACATAATTAAAGAATGTAAAAAATTATTTATATATCAAATATATCAAGTATATAAATATATATAATATATTGATAAATGGAATGGAATACACCGTTTAGGGAGACGGTAGGTCGTACGTACGCATGAACGTTGTTTTCATTTATTTATTAAATTCAATTGATTTTTGTAAATGGAATATATTCATACATAAATAATGTATCATTATTATGTTATATATTTCATTATTATTTAATATATATACTTTATAACCATTCATGAATGGTTAATATGGATAATGAATTGCATCGCATTGTTTTGACTGTAAACAGTATGTATGCACGAGCAATGATATCATTCCCATAGTTATTGGATGGAATTTAATTGGATGGTGTATAATAAATTAAAAATAGTTTCACATTATAATAATTATATATAGTTATGATATCCACCATTATACCTGTCCATGTAAGGTGTTGGTGAAAAATAGATTACACCACGGCGTGGCGATGGTAATCCGTACGTACGCACGCGTGGTGATTTTGTTTTTCGGAGGATGGATAGAATGTGAAATAGGGTTGTTTCATATTTATAATAACATATCAGTATATTAGTGATAATGATGTTATTAATTTATAATGAGACATCTAAAGAATATTTAGAAAAAGAATAAAGAAACATGAATGAATTGGTAGAAGAGATTACCTCTTCCTCGACGTGCCTCCTTTAAATTTCTTTTTTATGGTACTAGTGTTGGTATTTTTAGAAGACTTGCACCTCTATAATTTAATTATAGAATTTTAGAAATGAAATTGGAAAAGGTTGGCCGATATTACATGCTCAAAATTGTAAAAAAACGAAATTTTGAATAATATTTTTTGTCCAGAATTTGTGTGTTATTTCATTTTATACTTCACAATACAATATCCTTTAATTAAAGATGTGATAGAATTGGGTTTCAACTATTATAAAACCATTGGTCAATATGAATTTTGGAAACTAAACTCATAATGTTAAAATTATTGTTTATAAATACAAGTGATCTTTTTTAATTAAAAATGAAAAAAGAGTCGACGACCTCATCCAGTAGACTCGGGCCGTATGAAGCCTATCTGTCAGAGCTTGGAAATGAGGTAGCATCTATGGAATTTTCTATGTACCAAGCCCATGTTGGGCATCAACATGTGATGTTTGAATGAAATCCCCTAAGGGATAAGTTTAAGCTAATAAAAATCACCACTCGGTCAATGTTTTTCAATCCTCCCCAAAATTCTATCACCATAGCACACCTTACACTTAGGTCTTATTCATGTGTTATAAGAGGCTATGAAACTAGGCCTTAGATAATTTTTGTAATAGTTTTTTATAAATTAAATTTTTATTTCTTCTTATGTAAAATTTGTGAATTATAAATTTCTTGATAAATTTCGATCTTATTGATGAATTTTGGAAAAAGGGGTAAATTAAAATAGTTTTGTATGCTTTAAATAATTAATAATGTGAAATGATTTTTTAAAAAGTTATTCTATAGTTGTAATTTGTAAGAAATTTAGAGTCAAATAAGATCAACATGATTTTTAGTGAATAGTAAATTATTAATAGTAACGTACCCTTATGAATAGTAATGACTAGTAATGATTAGTAAATTAGCCAACAAAATAGAAACATTACCCATGAATGTATAAATTCAATTTAGACATCATAAAAGTGAAAAAATGATCATAGTTAAAGTTTTGATATTTTTGTATGCCATTAATATTTTATATAAAATTTAATAATTAATTTAATAATTTAAACTGAAAAATTATTTTCATAAAATGTAATCATAAATTTATACTTTATTGTCTTATCGTTATAGGATAATTTTTTGGGACCTTGATAACTCTTTCAAGGTGTTACAAAACAAGTTATAGTTTTAGAGTTGTTTTTTTGAATAAATAATGGTTTTATATAAAAATTTAATTAAAATATTTAGAAAATTATTTTCATAAAATGTAGAAAAAATTTTAATTCAAAGCCTTGATATTAAGTAATGGTGATTTTTTTTTATTTTTCTGAAACAGTTGAATTTTCAGTGATTAGTTAAAATACAGTTTTGAGTTGCAGGTGTTTAATGACATCATTAATGATGTAATCATGAAGTAATCATGATTTAATCATTTTTTCGATTTTTTAATAGTAATACATGTTACGAGGTGTCCCAATTAGCCAATACAATGGTAAAATACAATGGGAAAGCCCATGGTTTTTCAAATACCACCGATGAGGTGTCCCTCGGAAATTAATTAAATATTCTCTCACTTTTCCCCTAAATACCAAGTAATTATATCATTCATTTCATTCCAAAATCCTCTTCAAAAAAATATTTGGTCATTTTAGCTCCCATGGTGCCCTCAATCTCCAATGTTCCCAACCTTCGAACTTTTGAAGTCACTCTTCAAGGTAAAGGAATCATTCACCCTCCTGTTTTATGTCATGACTTCTTTTATATTATGTCTTCTAGTTTCCATTTAATTATCTGGGTATATGTTTATATATATAATTATTGATTTCCATATTATTTCAATATTATTAGAGACCCCTTCTTCTCTGATCAACTAATTTTTTTGATTTTTATGTGACAGCGTTCAGTTGCGGAATTTTAGTAAAAAAATCACATCTTCTCTTTTCCTTTGAATTTCATTTTCATATGGTATTTCATTAAAATATCCATACCATGATAATATTTATTTTTATTCTGTACCCATACTATATTATAATTTATTTATGAGTGGGTGACTCTTATCACCTCCCTTTTCTATTTTTTCTGAAAACCATGTTATATAGTCGTTATGTTGCAGAATTTTCATCTCAAAATCTCTCTCTTTTTCTCAAGAAATTATCTTTTATTATTTATGTGAATACCAAAAGATATTTTCATTCCCAGGTTTATTCATCAATACATAAAATTGATATATTTGATTCTAGAATTGACATACATAAAACTATCAATCCCTTTCCAGGGTTTATTAAATACATAATGATCAATTTTTTAAGAACTTTTAAAATGTAATGATTTGTAAATGAAAACCATTTATTTTATTCTAAATGGGTTATTTAATAAATTGTTTTACTATAATCTATGTGGATCACATGAAAATAAAATCATGTTATGGGTGTACCCTGATAGTGCACCAATGAATTGGGTAAAGAATTAATCTCTAGAAATGACATGTTTCACGATACCTTGGTGAATAACCTTGGTAATTCATTACAACACCTTGTGGATGAAACTTGGTGATATGTTCATGAATTTATAAATGAAATTTTGTAGCCACATATTCATGTTATGATGCATTTTTATTTTGTTATTATATGCCACTTTTTCCATTGCTCATGTCTTTATGTTTTTCATCATGTTCTTATTGATATCACAAGTAAACTGACTCCCTTGTTTAACCTTAATGGGCCTTCTGCTCACCCTTTCCATTGATTTATGTCGCCTGGTTACGAGATGCAGTAATTGTACTTAGGTTTCAATTTTTATGAAGCTTTTCAAGGGGATTTAAAATAGTTTTTTCTGTTTTTATGTTTTTTGTTCTTGATTTCCAAGACACGAGACTCTAAAGATTCTCTGTTTGTAAAATGTAATGAAACGTCAGGTAATAAAAATGCGGGATTCCCTAAAAATGAAGTGAAGAGGGGAGGGTGGAGGTGCCCATTCATAAAATTGGATAGGGTCACTTTAGGAATGTTCCAAAATATTAATTTATTTTAAATTCATTTTCGATTTCAAATGGTCAAAAATTTATATAATTCTATGATAATATGATTTTGGTTAGTATAACCATCATACAATAATTTTTTGACATGTTTTGAATATTATTTAATCCTTATATTTTTTATTTTACCTATATTTTACCCTTTTTAATATTACCATGATATCATGTTATTTACTGGTTGTGGGTTACTGTAAATACTATGGCATGTTAAAAGACCCATAAAAAAGATATTTATGACATATATGGACTATTATTAACCATTTTGAAAAATATTATATTTTTATGAATTTAATATCATTTAATAAAATATTTTAAATTTTATGTTTTCAATTATGTCAAATGTGGATACTATTTATAATTGATTTTTTTTAAAAATAATTATAGCTTTATTAATTTGAAAGAAAGTAATTAACGCATCCCTAATAAGTCAATTTCATACATAAGATTTGTCAATGAATAAAAAATTTTCATATTTAATTTATTTTAATATTTATAAATTTATTTATTTTAATCATTCAGTAATGAGGTAATCAATACATGATAATTGTGTAACAAATAAATATATTTATCTAATGTCTTAAAATTATAAATAAAATACCATGATGTAGGAAATATTTTTATCACTCCAATGACAATTTATAGAAATATATAAATGTTATATAACCACATATTAATATCAATTTAATCAAAGATATATGTTTAGGTTATAATTATCTTTATTTTAAAATAAATCTCATAAATTGTCATTTTCACATCCAAGTGCATACATGGGGTCCTAAAACTGACCCATGGATTCCCATTGTTTTAATTATCTCATCTAATAGTATTAGGACATGTGTCGTGTTAATTTAATATTATTATAATATTAATTTTTACAGTTATGTAGTATATTTACTCTTTAACCATGATAAATAAAATAATTAATGAATTAACTTTTCATAATGTCCAAAAAATAAAAAGTACCTATTTATAAAATTTTAACTAACTGATTCCAAATATAGAATCCATTTTTTCAAATTAAAAACACAAATGTTACGAAAATTAATTTAAAATTAATCTCATTGTTGAAAAAAAATGTTTTTTTTAAAACATTTCAATTGATTGAAATGTTTTTACATATGAATTCATTGTAAAATTATTGAAAATAACATACATTGTATTAAACTATAAAAATATATTCTATTTATACCTTAAAACCATTAAATATTATAATTTATCCATAAAAATTATCTCAATGAAATAATTTTTTTTAATTAAAATTAATCGTATTTTTACTATTCATAAAAATATGAACTTTATCAGGAAAATATATAAAATTTATATAAAGTAAATTTTTATATCCTGATTCCAAAAAAGAATATTATTTTTTCAAATTTTAATTATAAATGTGTCAAAACTGTATTCAAAATGGGTGGGACATAAAAAGACAGTAAAACTATATTTTTTTGAAAAATAATTCTTTTATCCGAGAAAATAATTTTTTTCTCAAACCATAATATATATTATGTGTAAGGTGAATAATGATGTTATAAAATTCAAAATGTGTTTAATACTATTCATAATGGCTAGCTTATATCCCATTAAATATTATTATTTTAATAATATATCATTGTTTAGTGAAACTATGTATCGCGTACAATGCAAGCTATCGAGGAAGGTCACACTTGCGAGTAACGCAAACCTAGTCAGTGTTGTGTATAGTGAAAGCTTCCATTGGTTTTGTTTATATCATAATAAAAACACAATTCATTTATTAATTGAAAAAAATATATACTCTGTGTTTCATGAAATCAATTATATAAAAATAACTTGAAATTGTGTGTAACACGACCCAAGAATAGTTTGCGTATACTGAAAGAAACTATGGTGTTACGTATTTCACAATATAATATTACTGTAGTATACAACACAAGACATCAAAGAAATAAAAAATTATCTTTCTCATAAAATCATGGGGGAGTAACAATCTTGTTCTCACAATGGTAAAAACCTGTTGGACCTGTCTGAAGAGAAGGTGCCGAAAATAAACAATCATAAGTAATGCAATGAAAGAACAATTTTACCTGGTTCACCACTAATGGATACATCAAAGGAGAATACAAAAAAAAATGTTTTTGTCATCACAAAAATAAATAATCTTTAAAATTTCTATATTACAAGATTTTAGAACTTTCACTCTATGCTAGGCGCACGGCCATCACTAGGTTTTATGGGTAGCAAACTACATCCCTCAGACCACTTCTACTGACTCCCACTTTCTCACTGCTTTGGAAGAATCTTCAATAAGTTTATCTACTTGAAGGATACTTAAATGGTTTATAATTATATAATTCATCCTCAAACATAAATGGATTATTTGTTGAAGTCTCATTATCACCCACAGATGAAATTTATTTGCTCGTACACTGATATGTTACAGAAAATAATTTCAGAAACTGATTTGGCCAATTTTCATGCACCTTTGGGTGTTCTGTGTACTACTTTCTGTATCCACATACTAATGTTGTTTTTTATACTGCTATTCTTTTTTCATATAGTGTAGCTGTTTCTGCATACCGTGTAGCTGCTTTTGCATTCTACTACTATTTCAGCGTACCGCACAGCCCCTCCGTAAACTGACCTAATCTTTGTACTGCCCTACTCCGCGTACTGGTCTACTTCTCCATGTACTATCCTACCATGTGTAATTCATTTCACCTTCCCGTACTACTCCCCTCCTCCATGTACTATTCTTCTCAGTATACCGCCTTTCTTGGTTGCTTACTATGGTAGCTTCCTGCGTGAACCATGATATCATACACAAACTATATTCCTTACGTGGATGATTATGTCCACGTACCATCTTATCCTCCACGTACCACTTTGGACTTCACCAAATTTCTTCCCAAAATATTAATCTCTAATATCTCATATTCACATATGGGATTATTTATTCTTAAATAGGAACATTACTCTATAAATTTTGATAATCTGATTTACCCAAATAGTCAATATGAGACAATCTGTAAACAGAACTCCATCCGTGTATGTTTAACCTACATTTCATACTAAAATCCTCTGATCTATGAACCATTATTATGTACTAATAACCTTCTACGTACTTTATGTCTTCCGGTCCACTTATTGCATCTCTTTACCGTGTACCATCAATGCAACCGTTTTAATTAGGATTTCATGTACTGCACTCCTTCACCACATATCATCATAGTGAACTACTTTCAATTCTGCGCATCATTCCACGTACTTAATGCCTTCACCATGTATTATACGCCTTCATCGTTTAATTCATTCCTTCACCGCATACCGCACATCTTCACCGCGTATCGCGGACCTTCACCGCGTACCACTATTGTTAAACGTTACCAAACTCCAAATTTTTAAGGCCCTAAAATTTGGAAAACACTAGGAAATTGCACCGCATTCAATACATATTTCATCATCAAATATATGACTCTATTATTTTCCAACTCCCTAGTCAGCCATTTCATATTGTAAAAAAATGCAAACCAACCTCTATTATTTGAAATGAGTATCATTGGTTCAAACACATTTCAAATTGTTCATTAGGTTATTCGTGATAGGTCTTACAGAAATTTAATTTTGTATTCATATCATGTTAATGTCTTCTAATGATTTTATAATTGAACATTGAAACATTATATTATTTGATCAAAAGTGGTTCCCCATATATCCTCACCACATACATTACGTGTATATAATAATGATGTTCAAGTGATAATTTTCTAAAACAGTAATGTTTTGGATACCTTGGTCATTTGATATATCATAATCCATATTGGATTTCTTACATTAGATTTCTTCGAGAGAATAGTTAAAATGATCCTTGTGATGTTATCCCACTTCCATGTGGGTACAAGAAATGGTTACATCATCCCCTTTAATATATGTCCCAATACATTAACATTATGACATAAAATTAACATTTTGATTTACTCACAAATATCCTTATTGATGTTATCCTACCATAAGTGTTGTTGAAAATCTAAATTCATCATGTTAACTTCAATATGAGTATATAAAGATACATCATGTGAATTATCCAATAGTTATTTCATTATCTTAGGTTAATAATACAAAAAATTTCATGTTCCACATTGATTGACAATATCTTCATCATGGTGGAATTCATTACGATTCCACTAGTTTATTCATCTCTGCATCATATGAATTTACAGATCATAACATTGTTTCTCCATGGTCTTCTCATGTAAAGATAGTTGAAAAATAACTCTATAAAGGTTTGATGTATTCCCTACTATTATAATGTCTATATCCATCCTTTACATGTTCATGAAGATATGGCCTTTATCAATACATATTATTGGCTGATAAGTAGACTCTTTTCATCAATGAGCATAAACTACATTGTTTGATATTCACTGATGGTAGTGAATAAATTATTTGTAGTCCTTGAAAATATCATAGCATCTTCATTGGAAAATGAAAATTTCTTTGATATAATATATAATTTAAACAGTTGTGAGGTTTATATATTTTATACCCCTCACAATATTGGTAGGTCTGCCAATTATTAAATATTAAAATCACCCCTTCTCACTCTATATCATGAATTGAGTAGTTTTTCTTATGGGTCATCAAATATCATGAGACTAATGATATCAATTTTCAATTTTTGATTAGAAAACAACCCACTAATTTTTTGGAATCATCATTGTAGATCAAAAATAATTATCCACATAATTGTTTTGTGATTATAGGGGATGTGATTAATATATACATGAGATCCTAAAATCAATAATATCATTCACCCATCTAGACATAAATTACATTGTTCTAGTATGCATTGTTGGAAGTCTTGACAATCATGATATATTTATCACAAATAGAGTTGAACCAAGATATTCCAAAAAAATATGGATTTCCATGAACTATGTGGGTGTGGGATTTTCCTAATTTGTATTTTTGTTTTACGGATCCATATAAATTCCATAAATCTTGAGGACCTACCCAAAATATTTTGACCTAATTCATCCAAAAATTATACATGATGGAGATTGAATTCATTTTATTTTTTTAATAAGAAACACAATCTATAGATCTTCTTCATGTTCCACCTTAGACTTAGTGTAAATGAGAATGTAATCAATAAATACTATAATTAAATTGATAAGGTTGTCTCTAGAGACCCTAATCATTATATATATGAACATTTCAGTGGTGTTAGTATATTAGAAGGGATAATTATGAACTCATAGTGTCCATACATTGTGTGGAATGATATCTTCTAAATATCATTCTTTTGTACGTTCAGTTGAATATATCGATAGAAAAGATCCAAAATTTATAATTTTCGAGTTCCCAATAGATTATAAAAAATGAAACCAATACATGGTATGGTATATATATTTTAATGTTGTTAATATTGACCTCTTGATAATCCAAACACATCCATATTGACCCGTACTTTTTTATTGACAAAGTGCATGGGTGCACCAAAATGATATGCAAAAAATAATGTTATAAATTTTTCAATATTCACTTATAAATACATATTTAGCTCTATTATATTTATTGGGGATATATTATATAGGTATTTTGTGAAAATAATTGATCGAGGTATATTATCTATTTATACCCTACCTCATGATATGAGGGACTGATGGGTAACTCTTATGAACTAGAATCAATAGATTACATTCTAAAATGAATTTCATCAAGTATTGTTCTTTAAATTATCTCAAACACTTGGGAAATGTATTATTATTTTATTGATATTAAAAAAAACTATTAAGGAATTTTTCATAGGAGTTTCATGATCTTCCTTGATTTTTTATATGATCAAGGGATTGTTTGGAATATATTAATAAATTTTCAATTTTTTTTTAAATTTGGTATGGACTCTATATAACAAGATTTGTTGAATGACTAGCATTTCATCAAAAATCTACCAATGGAAGGATTATGATATTCACTATGAAAATATTCCCAGAAATACTGGCAAGATACTAGTCTATCAATTGGGTTGCATTTATCCCAAGACTAAGTGTTTTTACATTTTCTCATCATGATGGAATCGATGTTTTTATTCAAAAATTACAGAAAATATTTATGATATATTGTAATGTTTAGAAGATAAAGAAAATTAAAAAACATCCACTATTGTGGGAATAAGACGTTATATTGTACATAATAATTTTTATATTCATCCCCAATGGATGATATTGAATAATATTTATCATTCTCCTTTAATAATGATTGTAGTTGAAACTGATTAACCTCTATGGCTAATGGTTTAGTGTGTGGTAATGAATAGTTCTTTGTCTTCCTATAGTTTAATTATTTTATAGGGTACGGTGAATTTGGAGGTTCATTCCTTTATTCAATCACATTGGTTGGGGTTTCATGTATCTTCGACATTTTTTTTCTTAGTGTCCATCACTCTCGAAATTTAATTGTTTCCATATACCATTGATGAAATTACCTTGATGATTATTTCAATATTTTTATCATTTGGGTCATTAGATAATCATTCGTCCATTATACTCTGATCTACCATATTGGATCCCCATAATTTATTAAATATTTACAAAAAAGTGGTAAAATTGTATACACTATATCTCTTTTTGAGGAAAAATAAAAACACTTCTTTTAAACTCTCAGATTCTAGTATAGGTAGTGTTTCCCCCACACAAATGCATATGGTATGACCTATGACTACATAATTCCAGACTACAATAGGTGAGGGCATGTAGACTAGCACTGAGTAGGAATATCCCACAAATATGAGATGGTATACTAAAGTACATATAGACACGCACACATCCCTGAGCCCACAAGATGCTAAAATATAGAACTGCTAAATATTGTATTCTTACATCTAAGATCCCACAATAGAGTATGATATAAAATTAATCAATGTGGGAAAATGGATCCTATTCAAGCCCCACCAAAAACGTTAATGAGTTCAACCTCCTCTATGTGATAGTATTAAAGTAAAATACAAGTTCCTAGTAAAACACCTTGGTCTGAAAAGCTATAGCTCTACTCCACCAGATCAATGTCCACAAAGGAAACCATTAAATGGGTATTCATCTACATAAGACCTGACATGTATGAGAAAAACACAGACATTGGTGAGTGTAAAAATACCGAGTAGAAAAACCCAAAAACAATAAACATGAAGCTCCAAGTATAGTTATCTTAATAGAAGATATAATAATCAATGTATTGTATGAACTCATTGAAATTATTAGGATAACACCATGACACCAGGTAGTCATAACCACTCATAAGCTATATGATTGATCTTGTATAAATGAATGTTCATGGATAATCCACATCATGAGACATTCTATTATTAGATACACTCAATTAAGAGTTCTCATTCTTTGGGCCCCACCCATGAAACCTCATTAGTCTAAGAATTCCTAAACACATAGATATGGGTCACACCTATAACTACTAGGTGACACGATGAACCATATATAGATCAATACACTCTGTAGGGCATCATATATCAATGATACCACAAACCATACTGATGCAACCTGCTACATGGAGGATCTATTCCCTTCTCAAGGATTTCACGATGATTCAAAAAACCCACCTAGGGAATAAAAGATGATATAATATCATGCTCTAGTCTCTTGGAGAGACACTATAACTCTATGTGATACTCATCCTATAAGTGGGATCAAAATCCTGTTATGTGGATGTAATTTCACAATGTACCATTTAGGGAAAGGGCCTTGGGAACACACTCTACCCAAAATCCTAAAAATTATAAAAAAGATGAGATAAATATTCTCTTGAAGGTTCAACACGGCTTGTACTATGGGGAACATAGAATGTCCAGTTATCCCCATGTCCGCCCGTGTGGAAGATATTCACATGTCATGTAAGTATCCACATACATGGAATTTAGATATACATGGTACACTGCATGTGTCACTTGGCTATGCCCATGTATGATGGTTGTGTCTATATACAAAATTGTATACACTTTACCATGTATATTTCCATGTACATGGTGTGACACCTGGTCATTCACTTTTTCAATGCTTTCTATATTCCTATGTTCACATAAATCTCCAAAAAATGGGTTCACATAATGTGTAATAGGGGAAACATGCCATGTGATCAATATCTTCATCCCAAAAAATAACCACCACTAAACAGGACCCACAAGGAATGTAATCCACTTTTACATGTCATATTAGTCAATAGTTTCTAAATGTGAAGGTTTATAATCCATTATTCCTTGAACTCTATTCCCACCACGTTTTCCATTTGAAATCATTCCATATAGTTCAGATCTAGATCAACCGAGCCAAGATTTTTATTTCTCACTGGAATCTGTACTCAGAAACATGTAAAGAAAATACCATGACATATGATTTTTTGTTTTCGACCTGAGAAGTTGAAGAACACACGATCTGGTCTCATTCTCCCCCATTCTGTAAACCATTATCTTTTATTCTCAAACTCTATCTTCCATGACATTATTTAAACATGTATTTGATCCACTATGATGAATAATGGTCGTGCAATGATCAGGAATATTATATTGGTTAACCCATTGGAAAAAATACATTCCATCAATGATTCAATGAATTAAATTAGAATATATTAGTAAACCAAAAAATGTGAGGAATAAAACTCATCCACTATTAATTTTTCCTTGATTCGTTGTCGTAAAAGCGGATAAATGGAGAGGATGAAAACAAAATGAATACATAAAAATCCAATAAATTAATTCTAATGATGACGTGCATATCAATTCTATTCATGAATTTGATCTGAGTTCATTCAATACAAAGAAATGGGATGGAAATCACAAAGAAAAATGTCATAACATTGTATTTATTATTGATGAAAAATGGTCACATTTTCATCATAAAAGAGATCTATTGACTCTTTTGGAGCAATGAACCATTACCTGATCTTGGTTCATTATATTTCTCAATGAACTCTATATTACAACATCTTCTAGGCCTCTAGAGTTTAGAGTCCAACCCAGAAAATATACATCTTTATATATTTAAAGAGTATGTAGGTTTCTACATCATAAAAAAATAATTTAATTTACATTACTTATTCACACCAATGGTGAATTTTTCAAAAATATCCCATGCCACTTATGTTTATGGTATACCTATTGTAAAATATATGTTTTAACTCAACGGTGTACTTAGATTATTGTTATTGACCCAATGTTTAGACGTTTTCAGCTTTTTCTGGGAAACTTCTCATGCTTGATTTTAAATATTTTTTTTATATTTCAATAATTTATTTTGGGAACACCGGGTCTCCGAATCACACAACATATCATTTTTTAGTCTTGTAAATAATTCATATAGCATCCGAAATAATACATGGAATATCTGAGATATTAAAATATCCCCATCGTATGGATTTTTATCCCTTATAGAGAAAAACTACCCAAACAATGATGACATTAGGCTCACATATGGATCTTCTGCTTTGGGGTGCTCTCTTAAAGATTCAAATACTGCCACTAGAAATGCACAAGGGGAATCAAATTCCTTTAGAAGATCCATTCCTTTTGATCCCCAATCTTTATCGGGTACTCTTTAAAGGTAGATCCATATATAATGTACATATTTCCCCTGTAAATAATGTTAAATAGTTCTTGCATGTACCTCCTAATTAGTGACACATGAGAGATGTTGTGTACCTGGTCCAACTGTGATAGTCGATCGATGAAGTAAACCCAATTTCCACCTATACATAGCTTCTAGAAGGGGCAAATGAATCTCATAGATAACATAACACAATGGACCAATATATTGATTCCACATTGGTGTGATACTCTCTAGAACACAAAGTATCCCTCCACAATCTCCATAGATCTTTATCATCAATCCACAAAGTAGTTTTGATGGCTCTGTATAGTCCTCATCTACTATTAAGTGATCTTAAACTACATTGTAGTATCCTTCAACAGATCCATGCCCTAGAGTGTTGACATGCATAGATCAGTCTGAAAAAGTGTTGACATTTAGGGTCACCCATACAAAATAAAAAAAGAATCCATGTCAATGGTGTAATAGTAAATTTTTTGTAAGAAAATTGAACCATGGTTACGTGATCCTAACAACTATATCCAATGTACAACATGTAATCCTGCAACATGCCCTCCATGTTTTGAATGGTCCACTATGCCTCGCTTCTTGTCTGGGGGTGATACACCTTGATCAAGAATAATTGAGTCCCAAAGGCCTCCAGTAATCTCCCCATAATTGATATGTGAATATAGCATCACAATATGGGATGAACTTA
Source organism: Viscum album (assembly GCA_963277665.1). Taxonomy (NCBI): domain Eukaryota; kingdom Viridiplantae; phylum Streptophyta; class Magnoliopsida; order Santalales; family Viscaceae; genus Viscum; species Viscum album. Next base: position 1,701,486,693 of record OY728138.1, on the reverse strand, counting down.
GAGAGAAATTAATTAAGATAGACTATCTTCTAGATGTATAAGATCCCTATTCACTATACTGAATATATACTCTCAAATGGATAGGAAGTGGAATGACTATATGAGTCAGTCTAAAATAAACAAGATGCAATTGTGTCCCTGGGAGAAAATGGTAATCATGTCACATATGTCGTGGATATCCCATCCCACATCCACTCTAGAAACTCTTGATCTCATCTCATTGAGATCCTTCTTACAACCCTTGGTTTTTACCACTTGGTGATACCTGAATGTCTTGGAATTGGGGAAGGGGCCTCATATGATTTTTTGGAAAAAAGTTTTCAAGGATTAAGGATTTAGATGTGTGAGATTAAGAGGTGGTAGTGGGTGGTATTTAAATTTGAGGAGAGGAGGAGTTTTACATTATTTAAGACATTATTTTATTATTTTTCTATAATAAAATAAATTGTTAACATTTTATGACCAATAAAAGTAATAGGTTAATGTGAGTTCTAGATAAGTGGCCTTAAATCTGGAAAACATCTTCCATGACTCAAAAAATATAGTATTTAGATTAATTTTTAAAATATCGTATTTAACTATTCATAAAAAATTCACGTATTTTAAGAAATTAAAAATGAATCACCCCAACCATTTTTGGACATATAAAATCCCAAAATGAGCTCCATTTTTTGAAAATAATTTTCTAGATATGATTCATTTATTTTTGAAATAAAATAATATTTTATTCCAAAACAACAATTTTAAAACATTTATTTACTTATTCCATGATATTGGTATATTATACATTTAATCAAATCTTATATATATACTATCATTTTTTGAGGTTACTATTATTAATGGTAAGTTAATATTCAAAAGGGTAACATTACTATTAATTAGAGAATGTAACTATTAACCACAAAAAAAATTAGTTGGTCCTATCAGACACTAAATAACTTATTGATTAAAATCGTGTTTGTCCGTTTTCTTGAAATTCAAAACACAGAAGTGGGAAAATTAAGATTAGTGTTAATTATAACTATCCACTTAAAACAATGTTTCATGAATTTCAATTTTATTTTAAAACCTTGGGTTGTTACATTATCCACACCATCTAGAAATTGATTCCTCACAATTTTATTTACTTATTAACCTAGTGAGGGTGCCTTAACCGCAAAGCATTTTCAGATTCCTATGTTTCTTCATCTACCATGTGGTTTCTCCAAAAAACGGTTACCTAGTAAATTACCTTATTTTTCAATAATTTCTCACTACGATCAAGAATATGGACCGGTCTCTCTTTATAAGTATGTTTCTCTTCCAACTGAAATACTTCTAGCCTAAAAACATGAGATGAATCTGGCCCATACATTCTCAATATCGAAATATAGAAAACATTGTGTACCTGAGACAAACTCATAGGCAATACTAATCCATATAAAACTAGTGCAATTTTCTCCTTGATTTCAAAGGGCATGATAAACTGTTGAATTAGAATTACATTATTACCAAATTTCATCAGTCCTTTCCAATGAAATATTTTATTGAAAACATGGTCCCCTACCTCAAATGAGATTTCTTTCCTTCTATTATCTACTTAACATTTTTCCCTGCTTTGAGTTGTCCTTATGTGCTGCTAGATCATAATTATTTTATCAGCAACTTCATCTACTAGTTCTGGCCCCATCAACATTATTTCAATGACATTATCCCAAAACGCTAATGTCCCACACCTCTTCCCAAAAAAATGCTTCCAAATGTGACATCTGTATACTAGAATGAAAACATTAATGATAAGAAATCTCAACTAAAGAAATATGTTGATCACGACTTCCCTGGTAATCCATTGAATAATCTTGAATAATATCCTCCAATGTGTGGATCATTCATTATGACAACCCATCTAATTAAACATGGAAATCAAAACTAAAATTTAATTATGTGTCCCACGAATTTTGAAGTACATTCCAAAAATTTAAAGTGATCATGGGATCCTGGTGAGATACAATAGAAAAACTCACTCTATGTAACATTAAAATTTCTTTTATGAACAATCTTGAGAGCTAATCCAAAGACATTGTATCTCAAATAGTGTGAAAATGGGTATATTTTTTCAGTCAATCAACAACAACACAAGTTGAATTTTTACCACGAGATTTCTCTGGTAGTCCCACAATGATGTCCATAGATACATTCTACCATTTCCACTACTACACTAGAAGAGGATAAATCATCCCCTTCGATAACTGTCTCTCTACCTTAACATGTTTACATGTCAATATTTTCATGGTAAAATCCATAATATCCTCTTTTATTCCACACCACCAGTAATACTCCCAAAGGTATATGTACATCTTAGTGCTTCTAGGATGAACTAAAGATTGAGAACTGGGAGCTTAAAATAATAATTATTTATTCAATTGAGAATCACAGTGTAGATAGAACCTTTTTCCAATGATTAAAACACAATATTTATCAAGTTTAAATTATAAAAACTTACCCATTTTAACCAATTCTACGTTTTTTCATTATCTCATCATCTGCCTTCTGTGCTTGTATAATTTTTTCTAAAAAATATGAATGCACTAAAACATGAAATAAAACAGATAAATTTTCTTACACTAATAAAATCCATTCCATGTATTATCAAAACATTTACTAAAGTATCACATTCCAAACGTATCATGATTAATTTAGTGTTACTTTTCTAAATCAATGCATCGTCCACTCTATTTTCTTTCCCAGGATTGTACTGAGTCATGAAATCATAATCCTTGATTAGTTATATCTATCTTATCTATATAGTGTTTAATTCCTTGTTAGTGAATATATATTTCAAAATTTTATGTTTAGCATATATTTCCCATTTTCCTCTATATAAAGGATGTCTTAATATTTTTAAAGCAATGACCACATAAGTTAATTCCAAATCATGTGTATAGTAATTTAACTCATTGGGTTTCAAAGAAAGTGAACCATAAGCAATTAACTTATCATTATTCCTCATTACACAACCAAGTCCCATGAAATAAGTAACAAAATAGAATAAAAATTCACCATTTCTGGAAGGTATAGACATAACTAGATCATTCACCAATCTTATTTTCGATTCCTGAAAATAAAAATCACATTCTTCATTCCAATTAAATATAACCCATGATTTTGTTAACTTAGTTAGAGGTTTATACAACCATGCGATATTTTTAACAAATAGTTTGTAATAACCTGATTATCCAAGAAAAATACAAATCTATGTAACATTTTTAGGTCATCTCCACTCATAAGCCACTTTAGTTTTGGGATGATCAACTATTATTCCATCCTTAATTATAGTGTTCCAAAGAAAAAAATCAATTGAAACTAAAAATAACTATCTCATAACATTCAATATTGAGCATTTTTATTTGAGGATTGAAAAACAACACTTAGATACTTTTCAAGATCCTCCTAGATTGTAGAATATACTCAAATGTCATCAATAAACAAAACAAAAAAATAATCAATGAACTCATTTAATATTATATTCATAAGATCTATGAATACATTTGGCTAATTAGTTAACCCAAAAAGAATATATACAAATACATACTGACCACATCTAGTAAAGAATGTAGTTTTTGGGATGTCATCATCATTTAATTTCAACTGATGGTACCCCAACCTCAGGTCGCCATTTGAAAAATATACTGCTCCATGGAGCTGATCAAACAAATCATCGATATGAGGAAAAGGATATGTGTTGTTAAAATTAATTTTATTCAAGACTCTATAATAAATGAATAGTCTCATTGAACCATATTTATTTTTAACAAACAAGATATGAGAACCCCATGGTGAAGTTCTAGGTTAGATGAAGCCTTTACCTAATAATTTTTGCAACTGTATTTTTAATTCCCAAAGTTCCACTTGATCCATTCAATAAGGGGGTTTAGAAATTTTTAGAGAATAAGGAACTAATTCAATGGTAAACATAGCTTCTTTATCAATAATAACATTATTAATCTTATCAGAAAAAACATTCAGGTTTTCATTTACCATTGTTACATCATTAATCTAGATAAATCCCTAATCATAAAAAATATGAGCAAGATAAATTTCATTTCCTTGTTTTATCAATTTCTTATCTTCTTGATATGTTTTCAATGGTATGGGCCCATTATTTTTTCACAAACTGCATTTTTTTTTGAAAAAAAACATCTTTTTCTCTAAAAGCTATCTTATCATGATAAAGAGAAATCCAGTCCATACCCAGAATAACGTCAAACTCTACTAGAGTCAAAACAAAAAAGTTTGAGGGTAAAATAATTCCATAGAAATATATAGGTAGATTATTATAATTTTTTTCCACAACATTTCATCTAGGTGTTTTGACCATTAGTTCTGGTTTCAATTCATGAGATGAATTCCCAATTTTTCCAGAAATTTCTCCCGTTTGAAAGAATGTGTAGACCCTGAGTCAAACAAAAAATTGAAAAAATCTGTAAAAACATGAAAATTACATGATACCGACTCATTTGGTAACTCAACATCTTATAAATTTGTTGAAACTGATTTTTTCACACCCTTCTTCTTTCAATCATGCTGATTTCTTGCCTGAGTGACTAGCATCGGACAAACATTAGCTTAATGACCCAATTATTTACAGTTAAAGCATCTCACTATCAACTTCTCATTCATTTTTCGATCATTGTCACTTCTCTCACAATACATGTTTCCAAACATTCCACATCGGTAGAATATACTAGAATTTACCAAGAAATAAATAGGATTCCATTTACCACACTTTTCACAAGAAGTAAAATATATTTTCTTACCTCCAGACATTATTGATGAGTTCATCCCTAATGCCTGAAAACCTGACCGCTTCGTCTTTTTTCCATCATGGGGAAAAAATGTGTCATAAAACTCCATATCATATTTCTATGCAAAACATACAGGATTTTCATTGCTTTTAAACTCTCATGAAGCCAAATCTCTTTGCAAAAATTCTTCAATCTAGAGTAAAAATTATTAAATTTACTATCACAATCCCATGTAAAATCTAATATGCGCCTCAGAAGTCTTGTAAAATTGTATTCATACGCTACCACATAATCATCATTTTTCTGCTTCAATTATAATAATTGTCTCCCCATTCTGTATTTATCAGTTTTAGAAAAAAAAATCTAGAAAAAAATTATTAAAATCATCCCATTCCAGTCTGTTAATATCATCTTTTTCTCTTATATTATTTACAAAAAAACACCATTGATCAGATTCACCTTCTAAATGATAAATGGCTAGTATTAACATTTGAAAATTTGAACATCCCATGACATAAAATATCTTTTCTGAAGAATTTATCCATCTTTCAGCTATCACTAGAAATGTGGTTCCAATGAATATTGTAGGATACTACTTCAAAAAAATTTCCACAAAATACACGTGTCTTTATGGTGGATCATGTTCCTATATTGCATGGTAACCACCACCATTTATTTTGTGATTCAACTGATCCGTTTCTATCAAAAATAGCTCAGTTACCATTCCCACCATTCTAGGATACAGATTTTCACATACATCGTCCTCTTGGTTCCATCCTACATCAGTATCCCTGTTTCTTTTACGAAAAACCATTCTGAACGGAATTATCTTAGACAAAGAAACAAGGTAATCATGAAAATATAGAAGATTTCATTTTTACTATGGAGTAAAAAATCATTTATTATGTTCTCTTATCATAATCCTAGACGATAATGTTATCTAAACCATCCTTTGGTACCAACTATAAATACTCGGCCTTAAAACATTACTTAATCTTTCATTTTAGTCAAGAACATACGTTATTACACATTAAGGATCTTCTCAGGATTAGAGTATTAGTGAATTAGGATATCTTACAAACATACCATACTACATTCATAAAAAAGGATAGTTCAAAAATAGTATAAATTTTATAAAAAATATAAAACAATAAAACATAAAACATGATTTCTTTGACAACACGCAATATCTTCATCCTGACACTCTTCTTTCTCTTCCATTTCCTTAAATCCTGCGAAAAAACATTCTGAAATCATGGGATGAGTATAAAACTCAATAACGGATATAAATAAAGAAATTATTAATCATGTGATAGCATAAAAACCAATAAAAACCATTATAAACTGTTATCATAAAAGCTCATATGCATAGAAACATCATGTAGTTTCCTTGGGACAAATTTACCATATCACTCTTACATTCACCCTTACATATAGAATAAACTTTTGGTAGACATCCATCTCTATAGTACCAAATGAATCAAAGAGATATAATGGGGCTCAACCCTCATATCTTGAGATATAATGGGTGGAACCCAACATATATTGAGATATAATGGGATCAAACCAACATATCATGAGCAATATTGGGGATCACCTATCATATCATGAGCTATAAGGGGCTCAACCAAACATATCTTGAGCTATAATGGGCTCAACAAAAAATATCTTGAGCTATAATGGGTCTCACCAATCATATCTTCTTCTATAATGGGATCATTTAAACATAAATAACGTCCAATTTCTTTTAGAAGGTTGGGGTTGAAGCCTCATTTTGAATATTACATCAATGCAAAGGGAAACCCATCTCATAACCCAAAGTCCTAGTGGGCTTGTAGCCCATTACATAGCCCGTAGGCCCAAATGTTTGGCGCAATTCACATTCTGTGAATAGTAACCCACCTACTATAGTACCCGCACAGTACCGCTGCCACTACAGTACTCGCTAATGAACAGTGTCGCCCGTACTGCTACAATACCCTACGCCCAATGGGTTTTGAACCCCCATTTTTCATGTAGGAATACGGGGTGCTTACCACTAAGCTAAACCCCAACTACATAAATAATTTCTAATTGACACATCATGAATAAATCACATCATAACTCATTTACAGCCTTGAGTAAAAGACATTCATATTTCAAAATACCCTTTTTCATAAAAACCACTCTTATAATATAAACGCAGATCACACCAAATAATGAAAACCATATTATACAAAAATAACTGTAAAACCTATAATGGAGACACTATAATATCAAAACATCATGAAATCTGATTAGAACACTCATGACATTGAAAAAAGAAACAATCTCTTTGGATTTCATAAGAAAAGACATATAAAAGGATTTTAAGAGGAAAACCCTTTACAAATACCATAAAATTTAAGAGAGAATTTATGAAATGAATGGAATATGTATATATACATTTAATACTCATAATAAAACATAATATAACCAAATTAAATTTCACAAAAACCTCTTATTATGAAAAAAAAACATTGATGTTCGTGGTTATCCCAAGGAATGGAAATTGGTGTTAGAATTTACTTACGAAATTTCGGCATGGTATTGGGTGTAAATTGGAGGTATTAATGAGACAGAAAGGGGTATATCATAACTAATATATCATAAGGGAATTATGCTATAGGTTAGATAATATACCTCATAATTAGGAATTAAAAACAAAAGAGCACAACAAAGTTGATATTATTGAATAAATTCGAGAAGGAGACGATCCCTTACATAAGGTTTGAATTCACCAAAATGTGATTATAACACCCGTATGAATGTTGAAAAAGTGTAATTAATATTTTAACGAAACATATCCACCCATATAACACCTTTCATGATCATTTTATAACATCATTCCATCCATTAATTAAATTATTTTTGATAATTACATAATTTTGGGTGTGTGCAATACATGGTTTCCATAAGCGGTTCATAAAGTATATTTTTTTCGATTTGATGTGAAACATCAGAATTGCAAAGGTATTATAAATTCATATTTCAAATAGCTTAAATTATAACATTTATCATTTTTAATTCTTAAATGAGGATGATTTATAAGTTAAAACATTATTGATATTTCATTAGATCATTTTTGCAATTCTTTGATCATAATGAATTCATTTTGTTTTATTAGTTAATAACATGTGTACAAAATGATTCCAGAACCATATATAAGATATAATAAATAAAATTATAATATTCTTAAAAAAGAAAAATGGTTTTATAGATAGTCTTTATGGAAGTAAACTAAATTGAAATCACATTATCCATGATGTCGGTAAATCGACACATCACAGACAATGTTTTAATTTCTTGAATACAAGAGAAATGAGAAGAAGTATAATGGCGAGTCTATCATAAAAATTATAAAATCAAGAATATGTAAGATATTGTATCATTCATGCAAATTGGATAAGGGTATGTGAGGAAATAAAAAGACTATAAATAAAAATGAAAAGAATCTTTTGAAAACAAAAGATGATGTTTACCTATGGATCTTGTATCCTTTAGATAATAATTAAGGACTTGATTTTGGACTATTGGGGAGACCATAAGACTTAGAAGTTGGTAAGGGTCTTGAGAGGAGTATTCGGGAGAATTTTTTTAAGTTTCAAGGCATGAGATGTCATGAATCAAGAGGGGGGTTTGTGTGGTATTTATAGTGGATGAGAGGAGGATTTTTACATTATTTTAATCATTATTTTATTATTTTGCCACAATTCAAGAAATATTAATGATTCCAAGTCCAAAAATTGTTATAAGAGCATAAGAGTTAGAGATATGTGTGCTTACATTAGTAAAACCTCATCCATGACTCCATAAATAAATTATTTAGCTTAATTTTTAAATTATAATTTTTTACTATTCCACAAAAATTCATGTATTTCAGAAAATTACCAAAAAATATACCATGCCATTTTTGGACATTTAGAATCCAAAAATGAACTCCATTTTTTTAAAATAATTTTCTGTATATGATTTAATTTTTAAATGACATAATATTTTATTCCAAAACAAAAATTTTAAAACATTTATTTTCATATTCCCAGATATGGGTATATCATATATTTAAACAAATATTATACATATACTATCATTTGTTGAGGTTAATATTCAAAAGGATATGTTACTATACATAAGGGTAACATTACTATTTATTATAGTATGTTATTATTCACCAAACAATTAATTTGGTCCAATCAAACTCAACATTACTTACAAATTGCAACTGTGTATGTCCGTTTTTTGAAATTCAAAACATCGAAGTGGGAAAATTAAGTTTATTGCTAATTATAACTATCTATATAAAACAGTATTTCATGCATTTCAATTTACTTTTAAAACCATAGGGTGTTAGAGTAAAATCCCAAACTATGCAAATGAAGAACTAGAAACACTCTTTATGGGGGCACACGACGTGTACCAGGGGGTACATAGTGTGTCCAGATGTCCACATGCATTCCCTTGTGGAAGTGATTCACATGGAATGTTAGCCTCTATATACATGGAGTGTCTAAGGATTCCACTTTGTGTACATACACATGGTACCCTAACTAAGTCACCTCAATGTTTCCATGTATGGTGACCATTTTTGTATTCCATTCCATGTACTCCTGGACGTGTTTGTGTCCAAGTACATGGTGTGCTTACTGGATCTATATGTTTAATAGTGTATGTAAACTTCATAGAGTACATGTTGTACCTTAGAGAAGGGGGTCACATTCCATGTGATAGGGGCCACATGAATTGTGATACTATTCTTTATCACAAAGACCTATCCAAATATTAGAGGGGCATACATGGTGTGTAATATCAATTTTCTTACTATATTTCTCGTGGTTTTCATGATCCATCGGTTTCTACTCAATTATTCCTCACATATTATTTCCTTCTTACACATCACAAGAAATCACTCCGTATATTTTCAGTTTAGTTCGATCGAGCCTTGTCGTCTCTAGCCCACAAGAAATGTGGCTATTGAAATGGATCTTAAACATACCCCAATGTCTGTTTTTTGTGTGCTACTCAAGAATACAAAAACCCTTGATTGAGTCTCGTAATCCCTTGATCAATCCACAATCATAATTAATTCTCAAACTAAATCCTTTGTCACATTTCGTATAAAATGTTTTCATTTTTTATACTGAAGAATGTTCTTGAAAAGGTTGGGAACTGGGTATTAGAAAAATTATTGGACAAAAAAAATAAAAAGGAAGATTAAATAAGGAATTTTGGGAGAGTTCCATCAGCTATAAAATTTGAGGAAATCATATCGTTCATTGGTAATTTTTTCTCAATTCATTGTTGAATTAAATGATGAACATAGAGGATGAAAACAAAATGAGCAAATAAAACATCCATCAATTTCATTCTAACAATGATGTTCATATCAGTTATGATCTGGGAATTCATCCACATTCATTTGGAATTAATAAATATGATAGAAATGACAAATAAAAACATCCAATTTAGAATTTTATTGATTGATGGAAAATATCCATTTTGATTCCATCATTGATGAGGTCTATAGATACCATTGGCTCCACAATCATTTATCTGATCATAATACATAGTATTTCTCTAACTATTATCTCTTCCAATGGCTTCAAGATCTCAAGGGTTTTTCATTTATCCCTTAGAATAAAATTTATAGCTCTATATTAAACGAGGAATCATTTCTCTACATAAAAAAAGTATTTTATTTATTCACACCCACGATGATTTTTTTGACAAATGGATCATGATAGAAAAGGTAATTTTGTGATAAAGGTATAATACATATTCTTAACTCAACATTTCTATCATATTTATACTCCAGGACCCCTGTTGGATTTTATTACACTCTTTAAGGGTAATTTTGTGGTAGTGTTGTTTAATATATTTAATATATTTCAATAATTTATTCTAGGAACATCAGATCTTGGAATCACACACTTTAACAATTCCTTTTCTCAGAAATAATAGATAATATATCGAAAATAATACATGAAAAATATGAGTTATCACATAGAGACTATTGATGGTGGGGTTTGAAATTTCTAAATAACCTATCTATTCATATGTCATTACAGATAACAAACCCAAATTCATATCATTCATGTATTTTGAAATTAACAATGTATGTCATGATATATTTACATTTATTTTTCTTAAGAATATTAATTCATTCTCCAAATTTTTTTATGAGTTGGAGTGAAATATTTATTATTAAAATAATTCTTTCATTTTTTCCAAAAAAAATTACCCCTAATTTTATCATTCAAATATGATTTTTTATGAATATAGATCATTGATCATCCAATCTAAAAAATTATAGATATGCCATGTTTCAGTCTTTTTCTCATAACAATGAAGCAAAAAAAAATATTCCCTTCATTGAGGTAACAAACTACTCTCAAACCAATCCATTGGAAGATATTCTAAATTTTAGTTATCATTTCCTTATAATCTACTCTATGGAATATTTCTACTTCATGTGTTATGATTTTCATTCCACATGATCAATGTTATTTTTCATATCATAAGAAAACTCTGAAAGCGTCTCAACAAGGTTTTGGACACCTCCTCCAATTTCATTATAAATTTTGATTATAAAATTATTATATGCACCCTCACATGGTTTCATGATTAGGTTTCTCTTGGTTCCCTACACATTTAAATTTATAAAAGGTTTAAAAAAATAGAATTCAATAATTCAGGAATAAATAAATTATTCTTATGCATAAATTAGTTCAACCTTTATAAAATATGGGTTCAAATTTCATATCCTTTTTATAAAATGATATATCAAGGATCCTGTAGTTTATCCAATTACTATCAATAAGAGGAATAATTACATTAGTTATTTATCTATTTTATTTGTATTTATAGAGTTTGTAATTAAACATATTATATCCATTGGGACTCTCAAACTAAGTGTCTATCAAGACATAATTTTCATGCAGAAGGTGAAAATATAGTTAACAAGAAAAATTCCCATTTGTGGTAGTTTTCTAAGGTAAAACTATTTAGGAGGAACATCCACATAAAGAATACATATAATTATCCCCTTTCTGAAAAACCATGCACTATAATACATTTACAAAGACTTTAATAAATGCATGACTTATGTTTATCAATTTTTGGAAAATTTTACAATAGTAATTCCCAAATTAACCAAAAATATTTGATAAAAAATATAGTGAAAAAAACCAGAACCTATCATGACAATTAAAACATTTTAATTTTAAAAATTATAATAGTGACATAATAAAACATCCAAATGTTTTATATCATGGGTATATTAGGATCTTGCATCACATATAAATAAAAAAGTAGAAGGAATTAAGTGGATATGAAAAAATTTTAATGGGTGATATAGAGCCCCGATAAGTGGAGGGATGTCATGGGAGGAATAAGTTGAAGGAATTAAAATTACATTGGGGAATGTAATAAAAATCATTATAATGTACGAATAAGATAATAATAATAATCATATGGGACAAATTTGATAAATACAATGAATGAGTCATATGAATAAAATAGAAACATCATAACATAGTTTTCAAATAACACACACAGTTGTGAACAAAGATAATGTAATATCACAGAATATCAGTATATTTTTTTAATTATATAGAATTATTTCGAGACCATGAAATCTGAAGGCACGTGATTCTAAGGCCTGGAGTGCCCAGAATGATCCATCGATGTTTTGTTATGATTTAATTTGAGCGTGTAAACACTTTTCCTGATAAATTAGAATAACTATTAAATGTTTTCCCAGATAAGAATTATAAGGGCACTGTTGCGTTCAGGATGGAAGGTTTACCCTTGGTGTGACTTATGTTTAGTCAGGGCATCCCTGCTGTGAGAAAACCCAAAAATGGAATAACCATAAATAAAATAAGTAAATAATGTTATTTCATTTTTCAAATGCTTATAAATCACAAACATTGAATCAGATTAAAAAACCAATACCACTGCTGAAATAATGAAGGTATGCCCACTTTAGGCAGATACTAACATTGGTTGGTGTGGGCCACTATTGAAAGATGTTTTTTGTCTGTAAATAATATAAATATGTGAAAATTATTTTATTGTCAAATTTATAACTTCTTAATTCTAAGTCAGATTAAAAATCCGAGAGTAACGTTGAGTTCGTTGGGGTGAGTTTTCTTTAGGTGGAGCCTAACCTCTATGGGTGTGGGTTGAGGGTGAACATTAATAATTTATTGAACTTTTTTTCGGGTACGTTGAGTAAACTCATGAATGGAATTTTATATCTTTTGAATCATTGCTCAGATTAAAAATTATAGGGAACCGTTCAATCCAAAGTTCCAGGATTCTCTTAAGGGAGGAATTACATTGACTGATGTAGGTCCAGTATAAAAGTTATATTTTACAACTTTTTAAAATAAATGAAATGAAATAATTTTGTTATTTTATTTCATATCATCCACCAGACACATAAAGGGTGTTTGGACAGCAATCTACCAAGCCAATAAATGGCTTCAACTGCCAACCCTTAGTAACGATGTCATTGGTTAATTAGGAAGATTCCAAATTAATGATCCCCATTAAATTCCAACGTTGTTACTTAACCTCCCCCACTTCGATATATATGGATATTCGTGAGGGGTATTGGCACAACTTACCCATGAAACGAAGTGCTGAAGGAGCTTCGCGACGCCAGACGCATAGATGATGGATTCGACCAAGAGGTAGGTGATGGATGACACCGATACATGAACCGATGGGTGACATACGAGTGGTGTCGTTGGGAACCAGTTGAGGGAACATAAAGCATGATCCAGCATCAAGCGAAGACGTTTCTCTAATGATTCGCGGTGTGTGGATTATTTGTTTATGCTTTTTAAAGGATTTTCTTATTCTCCATTCATGAATAACACAATGAATGCGGGTAAATGATTAACGGGTTGACTAGAAATTCATTATTCTTTATGGGAGGTTGTTTCTAGGAATCTTGGGGTGTTTATCTTGTTTTTTAATTCAATTTTTCATTAAACCCTTAACCCCCTCATGTTATAATCTAACGCGTAGGGGGAAGGCCAAAAAAACTCGGGCCGAACCCTTAGCTATATTTTCTATATCCTTGTGCCTCAATGGAAGACTGGAAGTGTGGTGGCACTAACTCGATACGTGGTGGATAATGTGTCAATGCGTGCTACAAGTGGAGGCTGCGACACAATGATGTGGCGATTTTCAGAGCGTCCATCACCGGAAGGCCATGGGGGACGCGCAGCGCACCGTTGCAGGCCACCGATGAACAAAGAGTGTCATGGATCATCAGCCGTAGCGATTGGAGGAAGGTGACTGACACACCGGCCGACTGCGGGTGACAGGACTGTGTGCCATTGAACGCCGCTAATGAGGTCGGTTAGAACGCCGGTGGACCACGATTTTACTGGCAGCAGTGGTGTGAGCCGCTGTCAGAGCTCCCACACTGTAGCTGAGGTGAAACCTTCATTGGCCATGATGGGAGCAGGTGTCACTGGATCGACTGGTGGTTGGTGGAAGGGGAGCATGCTAGTGGGGTGCCCAGTGACAATGTTGCATCATGTATGCTGCAACACGGGGGAACTGCAGTTCAAATGGAACAGCATTGGGTCAACCCCAGCAGGTTGACCCATTGATGGGGCTCTACGCCATGTTTGCGCAACCTGGAGGCCCACGCCGCTAGGCGGGGGCACCGTTTGGTCAGTCCAGCAGACATACCCGCTGCTCAGTGGGCCAACCTGCATCCCATCGGCCAGACTCGCGATCCAGCCGGGTCGGACCAGGCCTAGCAGGCCAAGTGGACCAGGTTCAGGTCGGACCCGGGTCGGGGTGGGTCAACACAGGTTGATCGAGGTTGGCCAATGCCAAACCGGGTCGGGACTTTCCGACCGAGGTGGAATGGAACCGAACCCAGTACCGACCAGTTACACAATACGGGACCTAACTTTTAAACTGGACATCTGTTTGATGAACCGTCTGTCGAATCCGGATCCTTTTAATGATATTGTGCTTTTGACTTACTCCAAGATATTTTTGGAGAAACATGGAGTACAACTAGGTTGGATCACATCTGAAGCCAATCTGGCCCTCGATACTGAAATTCCAATAATGCATAGATGGAGCGTCTAGTTGGCGCCCCGTTTGGTGCATTTTAACCCTTATAAAATGAAAAAATCATTGGGTAAATTCTTTTTAAGACTTCATGTAGGTTGAAATACGACCGATGGATTAGGGTGCGGTTCTCCAAAACACGCTATGTGCAGCACCCTGCGATTGGATGAGACTTGACGACTGTTGACCTTTCGACTCAGAATGACTCGACATCCTAGTGGGGAGTACCTCTATGTGATGGGGAAGAACAATGGTGGGGAGAACCTCTATTTGATGCGGCCGACCCATGATACTCGATAACATGAGTACCTCAGTAGGCCACAAGAGGGATCACCTATGTGGGAAGTGGTAGACCCACGGTGGGGAGAACCTCTGTGTGATGTAGATAACCTACAGTACTCGACAGGAGAAGAACCTCAGTAGGACAAGGTTAGTGGGAAGAAACTATGTGTGACGCGTTAGGCCCACTTTAGTCATTACATTCGGTGTTATCCAAAAGCCTAGGTGTTCGACGTTGTGACTGGTAATGTTACTCATTCCTAGTCCTACAGAATCAGTGGTTGGATATCAGCATTCATAGTGATCCTATGTGGGTTAACATCATAATATTGTTTCTTTGAGTTGTATACCTAGATTGAGCTAAGACTCTAATTGAGCTATGTCAATTTATTTGTGCTTTATGATTGAGATGTGAATATCTTGATAACTTCGGTGTATATCTAGGAATATACAAATGTAGAGTTGATGTGTTTCTTTTTGGTTTTCCTTTGTGGAACATTCGGAGACTTACGGGGTCTCAGAGTCTCTACTGAGTATCATTATACTCACCCATGCATGGGCTTCTCCCACACCTTGTTGTGTCTTGTGCAGACGGTGTGCCACATTGATCAAGGCTGAGGGAGCCAGGACTTAATGGAACTCTAAGGAGGACCGTTTAGTGTGATGTGATGCAAGTACTACAGATCATGATATGTACCTACCCTTCAGGTATGATCCATGTTGGATGATCCAAGATTTTATTTTCACATTTCAATTGTATTTGTACTTTTTAGTTGTACTCGTAGTTTCAGTTGGGATTGTATTTTGGCCCCTTTACATTCAGCACTATTTTTACTATAGCAGTTTACATAGTGGTGGATTCTTGTTGCATTCTACTCTATGTGATTGTACAGATTTAAAGGCAAAGCCTTCCAGTTATAGGGATACTCCTTTCTGGTGCTAGTTATCAGCCTCTGGCCTAGGGATGTCAGGCTAGGGGTAGTCACAATAGGGGCCCCGAGGGACGGGTCATTACAATGTGGTATCAGAGGAGTCAGTTCTACCGAAGAACTAGGACTCTGATGTTTTCAATATATCAATAGTGTTAACTATAATGAATGTTTGTTTTAGTTCTGGGATTCCAGTGTTGGTGCGGCAGCTGACATATCTATACACCTGGATCCTAAATTCGGATTTTCTACTCAGCACACGAAAACACTGATTGTGTTTTTTTAATGAGTTTTTCGAGTGCTTTCATTGGAATAATCTCACCAGGAATATCTTAATGACTAGCGAACACCTTTTCCTTATCAGGATGCTGTAGTGGAGACAACCAGCTAGGATTCCTGAGAGAGTACACCATGATGGCCCACCGAGCGATGAAGATTCGGTGTAGGGCCATCTTACTATGTTGGCACCTTCGGGTGGTGTACCAGCAGCAGCACCCCCCATTGGGTCGTAGTTACCATCATCCTTACTAGTGGACGATGCATAAATACTGAGAACATTACAAGAGTTCCAGTGGCAGAGGACTATGTGGAATCAAGGCATGATATATTCCTAGGAAGCTGAAGACTAGCTGGAGGCTGTGGTAAGATTTTTCCACCTAGTTGGGCACCAGTAGAGAATATGGTGAACTTTGCTACTAATCTTTTCTAGTACGTGACAATGATGATGGTACTATAGGTAGTCGGGCTTCAATACTTGTACTATTTCTCTAGATGGTACCTTTGGGTAGTGCACCAGCTATATCACTGCCTATTGGTTGGTAGTTACAACAGGCAGTACAAGTAGAGGATACATGTCGGGTTAGTGTCTTACACTAGTTTCAGCATCAGATACCCCTCAGGTTTCGAGGTGATCCTGACTCAAAAGAAGTTAAGGACTGGCTTGACGAGGTGTCCGAGTATCAATCTAGCCAGGGAACTATTCAATCAGATGGCGGTTCTGGAAGAGAGCCTACTACGTGACTCTGCAGGATGATGATAGGGTTTAGATTACCCTGATCTTGTGAAGAGTTGAATTTTTCTATGGAAAATATTTAGAACCATCCTCAGAGAAGGGGATCTCATGCCATAAAAATCTTTTGTGTTACTGTTCCCATGAGCTTCTATTGCTTCAGAAGGACGACATGTCGATATCTTGGTATTCATCTAGGTGTACCGACAATTCCTGGTACTCGATGAATACGAAATGATCAGTGCTTCCGGGCTCGGACTGCCATGTGAGGGATGTTTAAGGACATCTGATACAACACTATTCCACTATGAATTCCAAATTATATTAG
Organism: Viscum album; assembly: GCA_963277665.1. NCBI lineage: Eukaryota > Viridiplantae > Streptophyta > Magnoliopsida > Santalales > Viscaceae > Viscum > Viscum album. The sequence continues at coordinate 1,701,469,242 of OY728138.1, read as the reverse complement.
GGTTTTATATATAATCTTTGTGTTTTATTGTTTTTTAGCTTAGTAGATACAACTTATAAATGTTAGTCGTGGTAAAGTAGGAAACTGGTTCCAATATCCGAGACTTGGGCATGTAAAAGGTTTCACGAAGTGATAGGGACATAAAAATCTACAGGGATGTATCTGTGGAAGCAATGCTATGAGACTAGCATAGGTGGTGTACATTTTGACATGTTACAAACCACCCCCTATGTTGTCCCCATCTGGCTCAGGGAGCTGGAGGATATGGGATAAGAGTAGTCGCATGTAGTCAAGGAGTGTGAGTAAAGGGCTCTAGGAATGATTTGAGGTACGATATGTGTCTACTTATAGCTACTATATTAATATCAATAGATACCAATAATTAATTAATTCTGTGAATATTCCACAATATCTAGAGTTTCTGGTTAAATTTTTTACATGACCCTCACATTTGGAGATACCTTTGGGAGGATACTCGATAATCACACTTGCACCAACCGTGTGATCTGACCATTGAGGTGAGAGTTTCAGTTGGAAGCTCTTGGTTGAAGTGTTTAGGAATTATGACATTAGTTTGGGTATCGACTGGACATCAATAGTTTATACTCAGATTGATAGTATTTGGTAAAAAGGATATGGTTTATCTAGAATGTTAGAATGGGTTTTTCTGTGGTCAGCGAAAAAAAACCCAGACATCATAAGATAATCTCATGCATAGGAGGGTGTAGATGATCACTCTAGTGTGGGATAGAAATAAACTCATAGAATCATTAGTTTTGAGTTTTTAGTTCCCAATAGGAGTGACAGATTGTGGGGACATCATTTCAAAAGATTTTTCCAGATTAACTTCTTGAAGGGAGATGAAATTCTGTTTTTGCAAGGTACTACCTGAGAATTGTGCATGACATTTCTGGAGTTGTGGAACCCTTGTCCGCGTTAACTATGAAGTGATAATCCTTAGTGTGGAAAATGATTTTCCATAAGGGCTTCTAAGAGTGAAAGAAGAGACTGACAAGTTCCCCCATTTTGATGCTAACAGGAGAGGGCGTTGGGTGTGTTGTATACTATGATGCATCAGGGACCAGACATGGGTGTGTCCTGATGCAGGAGAGAGCAATGATCACATATGGCTCATTAAAGATGAGAGAGCATGAGAATATCTACACCACCCATGAAAGTAGTGGTCTTCACATTGAAGATGTGGTGACATTACATGATGGAAAATAATTTACAGTCTACTCTGATCACAAGATTCTCAGGTATATCTTCTCTCAGAAGGTCGTTAACCTGAGACAATGGTGATTTCTATAGTTCCTCCAGGACTATGACTTTGAGATACTCTATACTTCTGGGAAAGGGAACATGGTAGTAGATGCACTCGATAGAAGTCTGGTTTGTAGTTGTTGAGCGAGACAATATAGTAGCTCACCACATTTCAGATATCCTTCATTGATAGAGATGGAGTAGAATACCTCTATTCTATGATAGTAACTCCCCCACTCCATCAGCGATTCATGGAGGCACAGCTTGGAGATAGTGACTGTGAGGCTTGACATGCTCATATATCCTCAGGGCAGGAACCTAATGGGTCTTCTGAAGGTGGGGAGCACATAATTCTCTTCAGAGGATGGACCATAGTATTGGTTTCGCTACTGGAGGAGGTGTTGAGTGTGTTCCATAATTCCCCTCTAGTGGTACATCCCGGTGTGGTGAAGATGTACCAGGACCTTTGGTATCAGCACTAGTGGCCAGGGATGAAGAAAATAGTGGCATAGTTTGTTTTATGATGCCTCACTTATTATCAAGTGAAGACTGGACTGAGCCTGTAGAAGTCTTATGCCGACAGGAGGGAGATCATGTATTCCAATGGGTCTCACCTTGATGATGTTTTTAGAGATTTTTCCAAGTTGACTAGTTATCACTATGTATTATTGGTCCTTTTCTGATACATAAAATGATAGGCGAGGTGGCATAAATCTTAGTGCTTCCACTATAGTTGGAGAGGGTGCATGACCTCTTCCATATATCCCAGCTGAGGAGATACGTTCTTGACCCACGACACTTCATCAACTGTGGTGGTTTGGACTTAGTTGATGGGGTGACCATTAAGGAGACTCCAGTTGAGACATAGGATCGACAAGAGTGGGTCCTCCAAAGACGATTGATACCTCTGGTGTTCGTTCACTGGTAGCACGAGTACCTCCCAGAGAGCACATGGGAGTGGGAGTCTCAGATTAGTGCTCAATACACTCAATTGTCTTTGTAGTCTATGTTTTTCTTTTCAGGGATGTAAATCCATAAGATGGGGAGAATGTAATGTCCCGAAATTTATCTTTAAATTTTTTAATTATATGGAATTATTTCGAGACTATGATATCTGACGGTCCATGATTCGATGGCTCGGAGTGCCCAAAATGATCCGTCAAAGATTTGTTACGATTTATTTAGCAATCATAAGCAGTTTTCCTAAAAAATTGGATTAAATCATAAACGGTTTCTCAGATCAAAATTTTGAGGGCACCATTGCGTTCATGATGGCGAGTTCACCCTAGGCGTGACTTAATTTTAGTCATTGCAGGCCTCCTGTGAGAAAACCCAAAAATTGGAAAACCATAAATAAAATAATAAAATAATGATATTTAATTTTTTAAATGATTATAACCCATGAACTGCGTCACCGATTAAAAATCTGAGACCACCAGTGAACTCGTGAGGGTATTCTCTCTTTACAATGATACTATCATTGGGAAACACTGACCACCTGTGAAAGATAGTTTTTGGACATAAGTAAAATAATTATATGAAAATTATATTATAGTAAAATCCAAAAAATCTAAATAGTAACTCGGATTGAAAATCTAAGAGTACCTTCGAGTTCGTTGGGGCGTGTTCTCCTTAGGTGGAGCCTAACCTCAACCGAAGCGGATCAGTGGTGAACATTAATAATTTATTGAACATTTTCTTCAGGTATGTTCAGTAAATACATGGGAGGTGTTTTATAACTTTTGAACCATTGTTCGGATTAAAAATCTGAGGGAATTGTTGAATACGCAACACGAGGATTAGCTTATGGGAGGCTTTTCTTTTACCACAGCGGGTCCAAAGAAAATGTTATGTTTTTTTGAATTTTTAAAATAAATGAAATAAAATATTTTATTTTATTTTATTTCATATCCTCTAATGGACTAGTAATGTGGGAGGTGTCAGCGACGTGTCATGCCAGTAATTAGCTTGACCTAGAAACCGTATGTAACGATGTTCTTGAATAATTAGTAAGATTGTTAATTAATGATCCCCATTAAATTTCAATGTTGTTACATACCCTCACCCTCTCCTATATATACGGATCTTGATGAGGGGTATCGACATAGCTTTTCCAAGTTATGATGTGTTGAAGGATAACTACAATGCTGGACCCTTAAAAGACAGAGCTGACCCAGTGGGAGGTGACTGATGACACCGAACAAAGAACTGAAGGGTGATGTATGAGTGGCGTCTTTGGGAATGGGTTTTACAGATGAAGAACACAAGCCACCTTCAAGAACAGGTGTTTCTACGATGATTCAATGTAGTGGGATTATTCATTCATGTTTTTTAAATGATTTTCTTAGTCACTGTTCTTGAATAACATGAAGAATGCGGGTCAACTAACTAAATGGTTGACCCGTGCTTCATTCGTCTTTGTGGGTGGGTGTTGTGGGGAATCTATTGGGGTTTATCTTGTCATTTAAATCAATTTTATATTAAAACCATAACCCCCCCCCCTCATGTTATGATCTATCACAGAGGGCGTTAGCCTAACGAACCTGGATCGAACCCTCTCCTATATTTTCTACATCCTTGTGCCTCCATGGAAGACTGACAGAGCTATAACAACGACTGAATATGTGGTGGATAGCGCGTCGACACACGCCTCAATAGGAGGTCACGACACAAATCCATGATGGTTAACGGATCGGCCAGCACCGGCCAGCTGCGGGGGAGGCGCGGTGCACCAGCGTGGGCCACCGTTAAAAAACGAGGGCTAGAACTCATCAGCTGTGGTGACTAGAGGAAGGTGGTCGACACACCGACCAACTATGGGAGATGGTGCGGTGCACTATCTCGCATTTCTAGAGAGGTCAGCCAGCCGTGATGAAATTGGTAGGGGTGGGGCATTCCCTTGGCGGTGCGCCCATGCAGCAAGAGGGCCAAGACCTTCATTGGCCTTAGCGGGAGCTGGTGTCTCCATATCAACCGGCGAATGAAGGACGGGGCATTCGACATCGGCATTCCGAGTAGAAAATTTGTGGCCATTTGGTCACAACATTGAGGAACTGTTGTTCCATGTGGTGTTGCGTTGGGTCAACACTCGAGTCAAGTTGGGCCGGTCTGACCGAGGCGGACAAGACCCAAACCCAGTACCGACCAGTTACACAAAACATGCCCTAACTTCTGAACTTGTTGTATATTTTAGAAACCTTCTACGACATCGGGATCCTTGGAAAAATAAGGTCCTTTTGACATACTCCATGAGATTTTTGTGGAAACATTGAGTATGTCTTGGTTGGATCGCATCTGGATCTTACAGGTCCCTCTGTACTGAAATTCCAATAATGAAAAGACTGAGCATCTGGCTGACGCGCCATTTATTGCGTTTGAACCCTTATGACACGACTGATCATTGGGTTACTTCTTTGTGAGACTTCCTTCTGGTCGAAATATGAATTATGGCTTGGGGAACAATTCTCCCAAACACTCTACGTGTATGATCCTATAACTGGCTCAGACTTAACGACTACTTACCTTTTGACTCTATGTGACTTGACAAACCAGTGGGGAGGGCCTTTGTGTGATGCGGTAGACCCATGGTAGGGAGCACCTATGTGTGATGCGATAGACCCACAGTACTCGATAGGAGGAGTACTTCAGCAGGCCCTGAGGGGGAGTTCCTCTGTGTGACGTGGTAGACCCATGGTACTCAACAAAAGGAGTACCTCAACAGTTTAAGCTTAGTGGGAAGCACATATGTCTGACATAGTAGGCCCACTGTCCTCATTAGAGGTGGAGATCTCTATTATCTGCGGTGTTTGAGGTTGGGACATGGAATGTTACCTGTTCTTAGCCTAGAGAATATGTGGCTGGGAATCAGCATTCATAGCGATCTTGTATTGGTCCATATCATAATCTTATTTCTCTAAGATGTATACCTATTTTGAGATGAGACTCTAAAGGTGTTGTGTCAATTTATTTTTTCTTTGTTATTGATATGTGTATATCTTGAATTATTATTTATAAGATGGGGCATATACCTAAGTGAGTTGATGTCTTTCATTGTGGTTTTCCATTGTAGGACATTGGGAGACCTATGGGGTATCAGGGGCCCAAATGAGTATCGTTAAAATCACCCATGCACGGGCTTCACCTGCACCATGTTGTGTCTAGTGTAGATGATGTACAACATTTATCGAGGTTATGGAAGATATGACTAGATGGTACTCAAAGGTGGACCATTTGGTATGAAGTGACGTTGGGACTACTGATCGTGAGTTGTACCTACCCTTCATGTTGGATTCATGGTGGAAAATCCATGAGATGCATTTCACTTATCAATTGTATTTTTTAATTTTGATTTGTACTCGTACTTTCATTTGGGCTTGTATTCTAGACCCTTTACTTTCAGAACACTTTTTACTACAGTTGTTTACTTAGTTGTTTCTTCTTATTGTGTTTTACATTATGTGTTTGTGCAGGTTTAAAGGAAATTACTTCCTATTTTAGGGATATGCCTTTCCGGTGCTAGTTTCCAGCCCCTAGCATATGGAAGCCAGGATTTAGGTAGTCATGGAACCGGCCCCGAGGGACGGGTCATGATAGATAATAACATGTTATCACATAACATATCTATATAAATCACAACATCATAATTTTGAACATATGTATGATCATGTTTATTTTTAATGTATGTAATCTAATAGAATATACGAAATTTCCCAATTCATTTTAGGTTAATATAATTAGGGGTGCACCCGTAATATCCTAAATTCACCATAATAATGCATTCCACATGGAACGATACCATAAAAAAGTCAAAATAATTAGATAAACCAATGGAAAAAATTTTGATTCAAAATGGTTCTATTGAAAATACTATAAAAAATAATGTTTTGACTTCCCATGTTAATAATATAGGTCACAATTTGGTACAAAATAATCATTTTAATATGATTAAGAAACAACTAAATAAGAGTAAAATAATATTTTTTAAATAAGGTTTGTTTCAAAAACTCATTACTATTGTATTGTAAATCTCTTCGATAAGTTAAGAGAATCATTATCCTAATAAATAAAGGGGATTTTTTTAAAGGAAGCATTAACTATACTAGAGTATTGTTACTATTGAGAATTATTTCAGAGAGATGATATCCCATAATGAAGGATTCTATTTTTTAAATCCCTATTCATTAAATCCCAATATATTTTATCAGATGTACAACTCCTACAAATAAAATTAGCCTTAATAAATCAAGGAACCATAAGTGAGTTATGTTAATTGTTTCACTCACGATCAATTATAACAGTTTGAATATAAACCTTAATTTCCTTTTTCAATAGTAAACCCTTCAGAAATCACATTTTTCTTTTAAATATCCATTTTTATTTTGATGAATCTATTTTAGTTTATAATCATTTTAACATAACGGAAAATAGTTTCAAGATAATAAAATAAATTTAATTAAATATTTTTATATATATATTAAAATAGTTCCCCATATGTGTGGTGATAATAAATTAATTGGCAATGTCCCTGATGTCATTTAACCGGCTGTAAATGGAATATTGTCCAAAGAGGATGTAAGAGATACATATTGTGTGATTATATTAAAAATCAAAATATTTTAAGTTATTAACATTTCTAATTTCATGATAAAATACCAATTAATTATTTTAAAAATTTTATGATTATTCATGAAAATATGTTTATGGAATTCAAAATGGATTATAAATTAAAATATTAAATAAAATTTCCTCTATCATGATGTCATTCATTTTATATACCCTTAAACAAATTGAGATCGTGGATTTCGGTTAATCTGGAACATCATTAATGATTACAAGGGATTAAGAGACGAGGTTTCATAGAGGATTTCTATTTGCTTGTGGAAGTTACAAGTTCTTCAAGGGATGTTGATGAGTTAATTATAATCGAGAGTATGTGTATTTTTTAGTAAAATATTTAATAAAATATTTTATCAAAGGCAACTCTTTCAATTATATTATTATTAAAATTATAAATTATATTTGGATCACATATTCTGACTTAATACATTAATACTATATATAATCCTAATTTATTAGTTTAATTAAATTGAATGGAAGAAAGTGATAATATATTGTTTGAATGAAATACTATAAACCATAGAATTTAAAAACTTATTTATAGGATTAGAAAACTTGTTAAATATATTTAAATTATTAACATCTCTCATTAACTATTATTTGGTGAAAAATAATTCTATAATTGATTATTTCATTATTAAAAGAAGAAAATTTTCTTTTAAAATAAAAATGTCATGAAAAATTGTTTTTTACTATTTATCTATAATAAAACGTATTTATTTAAAATATCATTATATCATTGTAAAATAATTACAACAATAGGATCCTAAAAATTTAATTCATTTTACAAAATTAATCTTTTATAATATGAAATTTTAAAAATAAAAAAATAGGATTTTTATATTATGCATTAGAATATAGTTTAAAAAAATTTCCCTAATTTTTTCAATGATTTTTTATTCATGATATTTATTTTATCACATCATAAGAAATTTATTTTATATATTTAATAAATATGTAGATTAATTATAACAATGTTTAATATTCTAATTTTAAATTAGTATTCTGACAATTATGTCGCTATTCTCGGTGGCCAGGTTACTATTTCATATGGTTAGTTTGTTATTCAAGTTGTCTCATTAATATTAAAATTTTCATATAACCTCCTATAAATTCTAATTCGTTGATTTATTAAACATTGAAAATAATTCCTCCCATGGTTTTGTTTATTCCTTTTCATATGTGAGTGATATAACAATATGTAGTACCTTTTTTACAGCGATATTCATCTGTGTGATGTTTCTAATAGATTGTAAGGATTCATATATTTCCATTCTATATTTTATAATTTTTTCCTTCTTCCAATTTTAATATGTGGAATGTTAATGGTTCAGGTTTCTAATTAATGTAATTCTCCATATTAATTAAATAATGTTTTATTAGTTTCACTATGTGTTGTATTCACATAATAATTTAAATTTCTATATAGAGGAAAATTATTCTGGAAAAAAATACCACTTATAAACTCAATGAAAATATACTAGGGTTTCAAAAATTTTAATAGTGTAGGGTTTATATTACATTATTTTTAATGATCTCATCATATGAGGATAATTAAAGAGTTGTTGATACAATCAACGGTTTATAATTTTAGGCATGATCATATGTTTAAATTAATAGATAAAATTTATTGGTCATGTGTGATTTCATTTTATGGAGATTAATAATATATTGGGAGATTTATATTTAGATTTTAGGATATATAATTGACCAGGGAATAATTATCCTCTAGTCTTTATATATAATATGGTGTAAATGTAATTCAGTTTATTTTGGGAAAATATTAATATCATTTTGATAATATATGTGAGAGAGGAATATATAGGTTAGTATGTGATGAAAATTTTTTGTGGGTAATGGTTAAGTTGAACTCAATGGTATTATTTTCCATAAATTTTGGGATCAAGATATAGTAAAAAGTATCTTCCGATAATTATTACTAAGAATTTTGTTTTGAATACATTAGTGGAAACACTAGTGATAAATCTAAAAATAAGAAGTAAAAAAATTGTAATGTAATTAAATTGTGGTATCCATTCAATAGAATCCATTAATCGATATAAATAAGTTCTTATAGGCGCTAACTCAGATGAGCATAGGAAGAATAATCCTAAGAGTAGTTGGATGACTGTTAACTCTATCATCACTTGGAGCACAAAAATGGTCATAATAGCACACCAGTTTTGAGTCTAATATACGTTATATGATTCAAAGTATATTTATATACTATTTGAAATTATTTTAATACAGTGATATATAGTGAACCATATATCTATTAAAAAAACCATTATCTATTTTCACAAAAGTTAGAAATTACAATTGTGAGGAAACCATTTATTTAAAATGTATAGGATGAAAAAACATATTATTTTATTAGGTGGTATCATTAAATTTTTAATTTGTTTAATATATTTTATTATGTGAGAAATTTTAATAAAATAAACCATGATATATTATAAAATTAAATATAAACAATAAAAGATCATAGTGGTAAATTGAGAAATATCACTAGCAAAATAATATGAAAATAAAGACACCAATTAATTAAAAAATTATTCAATATGATTTAAATTACATTTTATTGTTATGTTAAATAATAATTTAATGGCTCCGAGCACTAATAAAATGGTTAATTTAACTGTTCAAAATTAAATATTTATTTGATATGACTAAAACTATACATTGTTAAAATTAATATTTTTTAAGAATAATATAATTCCATATATTATCGATTTATATTGAAATAATTTCAGTTGATAACGTGTAAAAGAATATAATAGTAACATTTATCAATGTAAAATATATAGAGTAAATCTCAATTTATTATTAGCTAATATGACTTTATATAAACAATATTTATTGTGGAAAAGTTGTTTTTATATAAACAAATATGTATATTTTACATTTATAACTAAAAGAAAAAATCCAAGAATTTGGAACATTATTATGATAATATTAAAATAATTTGTGTATTAATAATGTCAAAATTAGATTATAATAATATTTATTCTCAAAAAAATTATTTTTTAGTAGTAAAACTATTTAAATTATAATAACATTAAATAATTGAAATATATGAAACCGATTTAATTCATTTATGAAGAATATTTTGATCATGTATTATGATTGATTACCCATATTTCATAAACAATAGATGTGTTAAAAATTATTCACCATAAAAAATGTTAGAAAGATGTTATAATAATAAATAAAGTGGTAAAATATAAAATTACAGTACAAATTTATATCTAAAAGTTATGATTGTGGAATTTTGAAAGATACATTTTATTTTCAATTGTATTTATAAATTTGGGATCCATATTCCTCAAATCTTGAATCTCATTTTATAAAATGATATTAATATTTACATAAATAAAAAACCCCTCACTAATAAAATGAACCTATACTACCAAACTTATCATAAAATATAAATATATGAACATCCACAATACTCAAAAATAAACTCCCAAACAAACCTATTTTAAAAATATTATAGGTTATAGTACAAAAAATTGAAAATCTGTGTAGGATTTATGAGTTATCTAAAAGGGGATAAAAAAAGAATCTTTATTTATTTTAGTAAATTTTTTCATCTTTATTTATTTTTCCACCTCCACAAAAAATATTATAATCACCATAATATAGTTAAGTAAATTCTACTAGTATATAAAAATGTTATTATGTTGTTATAATAATCATTATATAGCTTCCTTCCATTGATTATAAATCTAAAATTCCACTCATCTTATAGTCATATTACTATCTCCATGAACGATATCTTTAATTCTTCATCCCTGAAAAAAATTGATGATTGTAATGGTGGATATAATGAATAAATATGATATTAATTAATTAATTAATACTCTAAATAAAAAAAATCACTCAATTTTTTATAAATTTATTTTTCCCAATCTCTATTATTTTTGTTTTGTATGATTAGAGATGTCTATAGAGATGACAAAATAGTTAGAGTGTCATTGACCTAATTTTAGGCAAGAGGGCGAGGCTTATAGTGTGAGATGGAATGTGGTGGAATGGTTTTGTTTTTATGGTTTTCTATATGAATGAGTTGTGTTATTTTAGGCATAAATGATCATGATGAGGTTTTAGTAGTTTAAGTGTTCTGAGGGAAGCTATGGTGTGGGTGTATGATGCAATCTAGGGAATGATGTATTTGTTTTAATTTTACTTCCTTCTTGTAGGGTCACTGTATAATTGGTGTAGGATGGGTTGTGGTTACTTGGGGGTCTGGTTATCATTTTTCTATTATATGTGGAAAGCTACAGTTTGGATATTTTAGTCATACCAAAACATTACAATAGGATTTTAGAATATGAGGTAAATTTGGGGGGATTTCACTTTAGATTTAAGAGAGATATTAGATAGTTTCTCACTTATAGAATGGAATCTTGTTTTTTCCTTAAATTTGGTGAAACCCTTAATCATTGATTCTTGAAAATATTTTTATCAATTTATTCTTTTAAAATTTTTATATCAAAATTAATATGTTCCATTGATGTTTATTTATATTTTCTCTACCAAATTGAATCCAATAAGAGGTGAGATATTCTATAATATATAATAAACAACATTTTCTTAAATTTTGACATTTTATTTATGTGATCAATTCTTGGTGATTATATGTGAGCACTTCTTTTTAATATTGGTTATTATCTCTCTAATTTTTTGTCATTATTCTATGGATATATTTTTCATTTGTTTTCATGGTTTCTTTAGATTTGTTTATTGATGATTCTTTGTTGTATGATATCATTAGAGATCAATGATTAAATTTTGGGAATCATATGGAGATATATGATTTATTTATCAATTTTGTTTCTCAAAGAGTGTTTTTTTTTCACTCTCGTGGTTAGGGATTCATGAACATTATTATTTATATGAAATTGTGTCATATTTAGGATTTTATTTTGTTAGGTAATGATGGAAATGAAAATGTAAAAAATAATAAATAAAAACAATAATTACATGGAGGAATTTTGAGATTTCATATGGTGACACTAACTTGATGAGGAAACATTATATTTTTTAGATAGCATGTTATATTTTTTTACTGACTGTTGTGCTCTTAGGATTATAATTATTATACGTCCTTGAAAATAAATGACTATATAAGTTTTTATCAAATAATTTTTTGATGGTTTTGTTGTATGTTGATATTTATTGACGTTGTATTTGTTATTGATTAGTTATATACATAATGAATTAGTCAATTAAATATTGTGGGTGAAAAGCTATCGTACAAGAAAAAAACTGGGGTTTTACTTGGATTGAATGTAATTTTATTCACTTTCTATTAAGCATGTGTGGATGATGTTATGGAACTGGTTTCCACAATTGTTTATGAAAATATACTTTTTTGAAATTAATGTGTCCCTAATATGGTGGTGACTTATGTGATTTGAAGTGTTTGTTTTTGTATGGATTGGATACTATGAAAGGGGTGGATGACACAATTTGATCGTGAAGATTTCTTGTTTTTTATTTTCTGATATGATGTTGATATTCAGATAGATATATAAGGTTTAGAGAATGGATTACATATTTTCTATATTACATTTTTTATTTATAGTTAAGTTAATCGGTATTGATTAATATATATGAATTCTAATCATGAATGATTTTTTCATTTGATTAATTGTATTCTCGTTGTTTTTTAGTTTGATTTCAAACTGCCTGGTGTTGTTAACCTATGAACCAGGATTAAATCATTCCAAAAGGTAACTCAGTTTGAGTCCTATAAAACTCAAACTATAGAATAGTATGTTAAATTATAAATGAACACATTCCAGGGGTTATGATGTTGGTATTCATAATAATGTTTAATGGGAATCATGTGTAGGTTATCTTTGTTGTCTATATACATGGAATCATAAACTATAAAATGGAGTGTAAATTATTAAATATTTTTGTATGTGGTGAAACGAAATTAATCAAGGATAAATTCATTGTGATTAATTTAGGGTTGGTAATTTCCAATTATTAAATAAAAATATGTTATTCCATATTGCTTTTATACTTATTTTCTAATATGATATATATTATCCTAGAGCTTAGTGTTAATAGTTCATTGTCTTATTGGATGGTTCTTGAAGTTGATTGTAAGGATATTTAGTTACCATTATTTTTTTGTGATATATTTTTCATTATATTTTATGTCACCATACACACAAGAACTGTATTCAGGAAGGACACTAATTACCATATATTTTGGGTTCCTTGTTGTTTCACCAACATCATGGTTGGTGGGGGAATAGATTTACAAATTTTCCAACTTCGCACCACCCCCATTATAAATTGTTTTATTTATTATAATACTTGTGTTGAAATGGATTGAGGTACAGGGTACATGTTTACATGGGTCGTGAAGGATTTTAGTTTTCTAATAGAAGTGTCTTTGTGATTTAATATCTTGAAGATATATCAAATAAAAATATTTTCATTAAAGAGTCTATGGTTTCTAGATGTGTACATATATAATCTTTAACATCTTGATTAATAACACATGAAACACATGTTATAATGGATTAAATAACTATTATTTGTCATTAATTGGTCAATATGTGATAAGTATGATGTAAAATATCACTTTTCTAATGGATTATAGCATAATTGGCCTAGTGTTAGGGTATGAGATACTTAAACTAGTGGGTAAGTGGAAGCGAGAAAGAATTATTATCTATATTCATTGATATAGATATTCTTAGTTGTTTTTTATTACTTGGTGAGATTTCTATGGGGAGGATATATTATTTTATGGCATATATAGGTAATGGGTTTGTTTAATATATTTATTCACTAGGAAATTATTATATTCCTTTATATTTTCATGATATGTTTTATAAAACACCCTACCAAGTATTCATGTATTCTCACCCTTGGTGTATATATTCTTTTCTGATCTTTATTGGTTGGTTGATTGTCATGTTGTTCATTACTAAATTTTAGTAACTATTCATGGGAAATTAGGATTTATAGTTGTAAAATATGTTTTTTTGGGTTTTAAATTGTTCTATACAATTTAATAAATTCAATATATTTTTTGGGATTGGTATATTTATCTATAAAATAGTGTATATTGGTGGATCACATCATATCTTTAATCCTTAAAATTATGTAGGAGGGTAATGCCTCTGTTTCTTAAGAATGTGAACCCATCGGTGTTATTCTCCAAACTGTTGGATACTATATGAAGTATTAAGGGGGAATCCACATCATCATTCCCCACCAAAGATGGGAGATATATGAATTTAAGGTGGGATAGATATCATGACACTGTTAATGTTAATAACAATAAATGGTCCTCATAAATTTAACCACCTAAATCATGCATACTAAGACATTTTTTATAATTTGATTATTTATTTGATTTCCAATTACACCATGAAATTTTAATTCGACTAGATAGACAAAGAATAAGTTTCTATATAGTGATGTGGATGATGAAATTATTTTATTACACTATTTTGCACACTTAATATACCACACCATTTTTTGAGGAATTGACCGAACAACCCCAATTAACCAATGAGAGACAACATTCAGATATATAAATGGAATATGATAATAAAAAGTCCTTACAATGAAATACACAAGAAAAATTATTCAAATAATGTATTTAAGAATCCAAATTTAATAATTCAACCTATTATATGGCCAAATGAAATGTGTAGGGGCATTAGGAAAGTGTTATTTATCTCAATTGTAATTCCATAAGATAGGATTCATATTTTTCTCAATATTAATTTTATATTAGTCTAATAATTCCCCCTAAAATTATTTTAATTTAATTATTTATTTTTATTGGTATTTTTACTTTCATATAATATCTCCATATTACCTATCCATTGAATCATTAATTATGTGATAAGGGGTGTTGTTTACTTGATTTACATTCATTAATTTATAACCATTATTCACAATATTCATAATTTTTTGTTTGGTGTCATCACGATTATGATTTTATTATATTTCATTTCTCTATTATTTTGGGTTTACAATTATTTTTGACACTTCACCTCTCATTGGTTGACAATTTATCAAAAAAAATTCATATATGTGGACTCGATCATTTTTAGGGTAAATTGACATTCTATATAAATTTTTATTATTTATATAGACTCAATATTTTTATCCTCCAAACATAAATTATCATTTAGTTTATTTACATAATATTTGACATTATTTAACTATTTCAAAAATATTTTTAACATTTTCCACATGAGAAATTTTTTATGTTATTTTAAACAGTTTGAAATTAATTAAAATTATTAATTATTACTACTTGTGAAACATTTCAAAAATTTATAACAGTTTTTCATAGGTAATTATATTAGTAACGTTTCCATGGTTTTATAAATAAAATATTATTCCAATAGTTCTAAATATATTTCATTTAAAAAAATGATATTTTTTTGAAGAGTAAATGAACTTATTTCATTCCACAAACACACACATATATATATTGTAATAATAGAATAAAAATATATTATTTGAAACATTATTTATTTTCGAGGATTAAAAATTTATAATTATTTTTAATCAATGGTTTTATATTTATACTTTTGACAGTAATACATTGATTCTGAATAGTGACTTCAAATTTTTTTTATATCTCATTTTAAAAGATTTATGAAAATTGTTATTATTCTTTGAATTCTATTTTGTTATAAAAATATAAATTTTATATCCCTTTTGGAAAAATATAACAATGATTACCCAATAAATTCACTTATGAATATATATTGTTTATACAAACCTTATTTTTTACGGTTATTTTCTCATCCACTATTTGTACCCATCGTGAAATTACTTTTATCCTTCATGTTCATATTAAATAATTTTATGGATATACTATATATCACACCCATAATTTCAATATTATTTTAATTTTATTGACATATCCAGATACAAAATTTAACCGAACCACAGAGTCTACGCATACATGAGACACCTAAGTCAGTTAGTGAAATTAATGGGTCTTATTCTTGATCAAATAATGATAGAAAAATAATTATAGTGAAATAGAATATAATAACTGGGAATTGATTCACCAAATATTTTGAGTTAAATACCATATGGAAAAATATTTAAGACCGATCCAGATATTGGATATCCATGATATAATCACATATGTATGAATCTAAAACAAAAAACATGATAGTAAAGTAGTAATAAAATTATAAAAACAAATACCTCCACTCGCTCAAAACAACCTCCCCTATAGAAATGACCCAACCTTATTCATATCCGCATCCACCTTAAAAATAATCCACCACCAATAATAGAAATCAGTAAATGCCGTAAAGATTTAGTGGCATTAAAAAATCAACATAATAATTCAAAATACCTCCATGTGATTCCAAGAATCACAATACAAAAATAATTTATCAACAACTTAAGGGGTGCAATAGTGATCTCTAAAAAAACAAGAAATGGTAATATGTGTAATAAATTTGTTTAATGGTCATAGTAATGGAACCCACACAAAATTATTATGCCCTCGAATAAAATTTATTTTTATTCTCGGTTGAAAAACATAATTCAAAATTTTATTCTATTTCAACAAAATATATCAACCAATAATATGATCTCAATAATTTCATGAAATATTATATTTTTCTTTATTAAATGAACGAATTAACTATGAAAACAATATATAAGGTTTATGTATCATTTTCTAAAACACCCATTTAATGAAATTTTGAATTCAAATTTTTAATAAAATTTGATAATTATATATTTGATGGATACGAATAAATATATAAGGGGTTAAAGGTGTTGTAAGTCATAGGAAATATAATGGAATAAATGTTTATGATAAGATAATAAATTTAATATATCATAATATTCATATTGTGAGACCAAGAAAAATGGTCTATATGGGATACGAGAAACAAAGAACTTATGTCAGAAATTAAGTAGATCCTTAACTAGTGGAATAATTTATTAACACCATAATTTCCAGTGGATATAGATATGAATCACTAAGGATAACAAGTGAAAAGGGAACCCCTCTGAAATGTGGATCTCTTAAAAAGGCCCTAAGCATTCGGTGAAATAAAAATAGATTTTTTCATTTCAAAAATTATATAAATTCAGATATAATTTTAATGGTTAAAGGAAAAAAATTATTCTTCCCCACATCTGAGAACCCCTCGTGGAATGGCATCATACTCTACAATTATATGCACATAATAAACATGTACAATATGAAAGACCATTTCATTCATTAAGAATAGAAAAAAGTCCCATCACATTGGTTGGTTTTCTTTATATGAATTCATATTATAATGAGAAATATAGGATTTAAGATAAATTTAATAAATATAGATACCCAGTCTATTGAAATCTAAATTTAGGAAAAAAAAATTATACTGACATGTTTTACATTTGTAATTATGACTATATGAATTTACAAACACACACACACACATATGTATATATATGTATGTATCTAACATTTCAAAAATTCACATTTTATAAAGTGAATTTCTATAAAAATATAAATTTATAGTGATAAATAAGATTATAGTCCACAATGATATTTACCAACCTGCCAATTTAATTACAACCAATATGTTAAATGAATTATCATTTCGTGTGATTTCAATAATTACTTGATATGTCATGTAACATTTAAACCCAAATTTGAAAAATATTGAGAAGAAGAAAAAAATTACAAATGCATTCAACTAATAAATAGTAATCATTTTATGGATATAAAAATAGTGAGAAATTTTTTTAATGTCGATATTATACAATGATCTAATTGGGAGGGGAATTTAAAATGAATTAAATATTAGTGGGAAATCTTTTATCACATAAAATTTACCTTGAATATATTTAAAATAGTAATTTGATACTAAAAAAAAGAATTTTGAATTATCCCAGTTAAATATTAGAAATTGTAATTTAGAAAAGAAGGAGAACCTACATAAAACCAAGAACATAAAATGAAAATCGTTACAGAGATGAGGGTGGAAGGTATGAAGGGGATTTAACACACCATAGGATCTAAAACATAAAAATTAAGATTCTAACCCAACTTAGATTTCATCCTAAAAGTATGTTCAATGATTATAAGGGTGAAAATGAGAGGTAAATTAAAAGAAGATATGAAATGTTAAATGTGGAACCCTAACCTGGAATATTTGACCCAAATTAAAAGGAAAACACATGACAATTCTATGATATGTTAAAAGGAGAAGGACGAACCACCGATGGAGACCCCCATGGAATGATTCCTCAAAAAAATAAACATTACAATGGGAGAGATAGATTTTTATTAGGTGAAAATAAAACTAAAGGTAAAAATAAAAAAACATTTTGTCATTTATTTTGGGAACATCACATAGTTTATCCGCATAGTTGGCTAGCTACGAACCAAACTTTTACTGCCTAATAGGTATCCAAGAACACCCAATATGTGTAGGATTCAGGGTTAGATAAACCATTTTCCATTAATTATTTTTGAATATATTAACTTACAAATTAAATCACTTGGTTTACCAACATTTTCCACTAATAGTGTGTCCACCATGTGATTGTGATAACTTTCTTATGATTTAGTATTTAAAAATAGTTAAATAAATATTTTTATAGAAAAACTATTAGAAATAAATAAAATAAAATAAAATGAAAATAACCAATTTGTTTTGAAAAACCCAATGGTACATAGAATGATTGATTGAATTTATTATACAAAAAAAGTTAATCCATTTATTTACAGGTGAAATATTGAAAATAAATACACCTATCATATAAATATATATGTTTATTAATTAATAAAGAATACTTTTATAAATTTATCTATTTTTTCATTCCATTATCTGACTAATGAATTGTACATAATTAGTGGCATGAAGGTAATAGAAATATATATCCCCTTTTTCATTTATAAGTATCATTAAAAAATCTTTTTGGTTATTTTCTATAAAAATTATACATTAATGCATGATGTCATTAAATGAATCCATGGAAGAATTCTTATAATATACAACATTAAGGATTTAAATTCTATTAAATCATTTAGTGTTTTCCACAAAGTTAGTTAAATTTTTAAAATATACCTGAATTTATAATATATTAATTTTATCTGTTATATTATATATATTTTATAATAATCTATTTTTAATATATTATTCATTGGTTGTTTATTACATGATTTTTTCAATGCTAGGATACCCCTTACTAATCATTTCAGACCAAAATTAGTATATTTCCATTTCCAAAGGAAATAAAAAATAGTATTATGCATGAAATATTATTAAGGGTGTCATTTGCGTAGAAATTTATGGGCGTTGTTGATAAATTATTGTTAAATAATGATTAATTTGTGTAATACAACTTTCACATATTATGGGAAATAAATGAATTCTGTTTTTAATTTATTTTAAAAAATTTATCAAAAAATAAACCATAATGCTATTTAATATTTAACTAACTCATTTCTTGTTATTTATATTGATATTATTGATATTTATGTTGGTGTATATTTAGTTGGTATCATAACCAGTTTATTGATAACTATATTTTTTCAGAATATTTAGGCTTATGGGTATGGGGAATCACACCCTAGACCACATCTACAACTATTTCCTGTATGAAAAACATGTTTAAATTAAAATTCCACATATATAGTTTATATCTCAATTCATTAAATTACATGAACATTATATTTTCCACTTATCAATATGCTCAATACCATAACTTATTTATCCTTTATCATGAAAAAAATGTATTTTCCAAATATAATTTGAAATTTCCCTATCAAAGAACCACCTATATTACGTATTTAATAATATATTATGACTATTGTATATATTCTAATATAATAATATCTTTTCATAGTATCTATGATCTTTACCATTGTGTGTTCAGTACAACAAATCTGTTCCATTATTAATCAGACATCAGTCCAAAGGTCCTCTAACTCTCCCATTAAAACTTATAAAGATTATTATCAACATTTATGTCTTTATTAGGGGATATAAACTATTATTTTTTCAATAAACACTCACCAAAACATAATTATCAATATCTTTCTAATAATTATTATATTAATATAAAATATATATAAAATTTGAAAAAATTTCACTAAAAAATTTCTCTTCAAATTAACAAATTTACTTTATCTTTATCAAATAAATAATGTTTAAAAAATAGTTTACACAAGAAATTTTCATTTACTTTTTTTTATTTTTGATATTTAGCAAAATGAATTATGTTAATAATGAGTAAAAAATTTCCTTGGTTAAAATGAAGAAACATCATAGTGTATTCCACATAAATTGTCCCCCAACACATAATATAAATCACAATACTTATTTTCATTATAATATAATAGAAAATTAAATAATTAAAAAAAATTAGAATGTATCGATAACAATAAGGGAATGATAAATCCATTCATGTGATGATTCTTCCCTTCTGGTCATGTTTTTTGGGTATTATATCCATCACACAGATCCAGTAGTTCATAAAAATGAGGACATGGAAATTATGTGGGTTATTATTATAAAAAAAATTTAAATAGATAATAATATCATGTTTTTAAATTATTGAAATAAAAAAATAAATAAAATAAGGACTGTATATAAAGTATTCATTTACATCTAAATAATTACTTTCTAAAATTCTAAAATAGAATTTCACATGAAAAATATCAATAAATTATTAATGGATATAGATACCTTAGATAAAACCACAACATTTGGCTAGATCCTTTAATTTATCATATGAGAATTTCTTTTTTATCTCATTAGGGTCAGTGGAAATAAACTTTTCTGTAATTGAATATTTTGATCATTTAGACACCTATATTTCTATTATAATTCATCAATCTTCATCATTATATATATTTACTAAATTTATATTCATTAGTGGGAGAATAAATATATTGGAATTATCATTCAGGTTCAGACTTTACTTATAGAAAATAACCACTTTTTAGTTTCTCCATTATAGAAATATGGGTTAAATTTTCAAAATAACTTATTTAAATCAATCACAACCTCCGTTAATGAACTATAAAAGATCATTTTACAAAACAGTTCTTCTATAAATTTTATATTATAGGTATTATATTTAAACTAGGTAGTGTAAATTCAACCAAATTAAATTTTCCATTTTGAAAACTTTTCTAGAGTTGATATCGAAAGCCGTTAAAATAATCTATGAAGTCAGAGTAACTGAAATAGTAAATATATTTTTTGGTGTTAGCCGTGTAGACAATTTTTTAAATACTCGTGCCTTATAGTTTATCCCTTAAATAAAATATAAATATAAATTATGGATCTCTGTTCATTTAATTATACCAAAATCATATAAAATAAATCATACCCTAATATCATGGAATCTGAAAATAAAATTTCATTAATAAAAAATAATCTACATATTATTATTATTCTGAATAATAATTAATAATTAATAAAAATGATATAATTAGTTGAGTATAGTTACATAAGAGAATAAATAATTTTATGCATGTACATTATTATAAAAACTATTTTAAATAGAAAGCTTCTTATATAATTTTTTTTCTTAATTTATTTTTTCATTTTCAGACATTTTTAATCATTTAAAACAAAATTTTTTCTTTTTAAAAAATAATAGTTGAATTCCATTTTTTAATGTAATTCTAATTTTTTTTAAATTCATTTTTTTATTGAATAATAATTTAAAAAATACAATATCACTAAAAATGGTGACTAAATGTGAATGTGCACCCATCACCATGGCATCAAATGATAAAATTTATAAATGAAAACATTAATTATGTGGAATCAAAAAAGGGATGGGTTAAGCCACTAGAACATGTATTCAAGTTACACATAAAATTTAGTTCATTTTAAACGATAGTAGGTAAATAGATATATGTGCATTTTTAGTAATTCATAGATAAATTGAAATATAGTATATAAAAAATATTCCATTAATAAAATATCAATTAGAAGTGGTTATAAATACACTATTATTACCCTATATTAATAGTGAAAAAATGAATTCAAAAAATGAATTTAAAATATTACGAAATTATTAAATTATGTTACATGGGTGAATACACGTCAATAATTAAATGATATGATCAATCGACTAAAAAATGTAGCAATAATTAATTTTAAAATAATTTAAAAAATAATAAAATTTAATGATGAATAATTTATAATGAAAATGGTCACAATAATCCCAATGAAAATCCATAGAAATATATATTTATAGATTGTCACAATGTACTTCCCAATTAATCATCCCATCAAAAAAGTAATTATATCAACCATTGGTTTCACTATTTTTTCTTTAAATTCCATTTTCATTAATATTCTATCTTTTAAACTCATTTTCTGAATTTTTAATGGAACTAAATATATTAAAAAAACATGATTTAATCTTACTATAATTACTTTTGGACACACACACATATATATATATATATATTAAGTATGTGTGTGAAAAATTACAAAAACATAATGTAATTGTGGAACCTTTCACAAGATTATTATTATACATATCTCAAAATTCTTCTTTCATTCCATTATTTAAATAATATCAACATAGATGTCCCATGAGATTCAATATTTATACCATTTCTCAAATGAAATATTATTTAGTCATGGTAACTATCATGATACAACTAGCTTGGTCCTACATGTATATTAACTAATCTTCTGTGATGCCCTAATCCCACCTATAATAGTTTTGATAATGGAATCCGATGTTGAGTAGGCACATCACTCGCATGGGGGGCCTTAGGATTAGATATATGTACACATGAATAAATATCCAAATACGCATAAAATTCTGAAACGTAATTTATAATTCATACCAAGAATTAAAATAAATATATATCTTATAATCTGAGTATGAAAAATGTATTTGAAATAATAAAGTGTAAAATGAAATCCAAGAAAAAATGATACAAGAGCACGACCATCTATTTGGTATGAGTCTACATTCAAAGACAACACCTATTACAAACCATGGTCTATTTTCCCATCTTTGCTCCATACAATATTGGATATTTTTGGACTCCATGAAAAGGTCATTCATTTTAATATAACAAAATATGGGAGGGGTGTTCCCATATAGGGTTGATTATAATAATACACATTATGATATAATAAAACAACAATTCATAATGAAAAAATAGATTATTCATAACATTTCCATGAGGTAGTTTCAACTAGAATGTGAGAATTCAATAATTTTATTTTGGAAAAGATCACCTTTAGGGTTGACTGAGAACCGTCACAAAATAAAACCATCACCAACCACTCCAAAATTCTACACCCAAGTCATCACAAATCCTCATACAGTAAAACCACAACACATAAAACACTATAATATATCATTGTGTCAATTAATTGGAGTTAAATATTTTCATAATAAAAATCTCTATATAAATACCATTTCAAATAACTTACCTTTACTTTCAGATCATCATTTATAAGGCCTGTGAAGTGGTTTTCCAGCTTGTCCCATGCTTGAGTAAACTCTTCCATGTTTATTTTTCTAAACAGAATCCTCTCATCAAAATAAGTTCTTTCTTATGGAACCACCACATCCACTCATCATTATTGTTCCCAAGTGCACATGTATAGATTCCATGTCTTTCCATTGTTTTCTAACTCGCTATCACTTAAATATTTTTACTCGTATTAAAAAACCATTTCTTGATCAGTTTTGGAAAATGTGAGTAATATTTAATACCTTTTTCTTTATTCCCTTTGGACGCGTTACAACTCCTTGTTTCAATTTTTTTTCATTAATTATTCTCGGGATGTGAATTCCTCTTCTGTATGTCCCCAATGTGTTGTCTCTTAAAACAACTAGCACTGACATCTTCTATATATATCCCATTTACTCCTAGCTCAATATAGGGATGCTCTACCTGTGCAAACTCACATACCCAATGATTCTAAACACCGTATTTACATCCCATCAAAATGATTTCCAAATTTAAAAGACCTTCTGAACTCTTTTTCAGTTAATGAACCATTCATTTTAAACATTCATTTATTATAGTTTTTTGGAACACCCTCACTAGTATCCTTAATGATATCCCCCAAAATGGATTTATAGAAAAACCCCCACACCATAAGCATGAGAGGATATGAATCTTATTCATTTGTATGTGACCTCAAGTGCCCCCTCAATTCCCCCCCTAAACCATCTTGAACCTATCTTGATAAATTTACACCACCCAGATATCACATCCAATGTTCAAAAAATTCCATGATATTTGGCTCCAGATCCTGGATTCTTGCCACTTTCATGATAACAGTAGAAATAAGATTCTCACAAGTACCTAGTTGTTCCTCTTTGAGAATATTGCGTAATGAAACAAAATTTTCATTATTCAACCCAACCTTACCCATTGTCTGCATGGGATTACCACCTCTTAGTTATTCAGGTGATATATCTTATGATAATTTCCTATAATTCCATCCCGACAACTTTAGGGACATGACCAAGACTCTTATTGGAAGAAAAAATAAAATTCCCCAACTCATAGAAATTCATTTTCTTTAAGGGAATATCACATATTATCTTCATGGAGATAAAATCCCATTAATTTTTGAATACATCAACATCGATAGAAATATTCAGAAAAACTAGATTTAAACACTATTGGTGTGATTATTAGGGTAGAGTTACTAGAACAACAAGTTTATGATAAAATGAAGGATCTTTGGATTCGAAAATTGTAGAAGAAGAGTAGTAAGTGGGATCTATATCTCTATGGTGAATGGATATCACTCCAAATAAAAATTAAAATCACTACTAAAAATAAAAATATATATAAATTGGTATATCACGTAGAACATCCTCAAAAATATAGATTAGGTCATCTCCTATAGATAATATGATCAAGAAATTCATTAGGTTGAAAATAACTAGAATTTATCACTCTTGTACCTTCCAAGTGACAAATAAAAATATGTTAATGCATCCAGAGAAGGCCTTTTATTTCTGAAGTGGGATACCAATGAAATATCCATATTCATAGAGGCTTAAATGAACTATACAGAAGAAATTGAAATTGAGGGAACTCCATTTATGGATGAATGAACTTTACTGTAGGAATAAACTGATGGGAATCCATAGATGAGAGAAGGGTTAGAGAAAGGATTAAAATTTGGGGAATGGGGATAACAGGGTATCAAAAGAGGAACATCCTCCCTCCTGGACTGATAATGGTCGAGGAGGGGAGGTGATGACAAGAATGTTGCCTTCGTCTTCATCGGCTAAAGGTGGTCAAAAATAGTCCATGTACTCTCTCAATTATACTATCATAATCTCAACTATAATATGAAATATTAAAACAACAATAATAATAACGATATAAACATCTTAGACACCAAATCTCAATGATTCCTCAACTAAAATTAAAACAAAAAAATTCTACGTGAAGTATTAATATAATGCTCATTTGAGAGTATTCACTCTCGGATAAATTCCGTGATAGATGGTTATAATTTGAGAGGTCATTCACATTAGTCCTAGTTATTAATTTCTACAAATTGGTACTCTAATGAACATGATACTTAAATAGTGTGTTGCGACTAAGGCCTCTCAAGTGTACTAGACACAACCTAGAATAACCCACTTTGTTTGGGATCATACGTTCATGTATGGTTATCAAGATGACTATACAAACACAACCTACTATTAAATAAAAAATAACAGAAGATCCCACCCCAAGATACATGGATCGATAACTGAATCTCTATCAAATATTATTCCTATAGAGGGGATCATAATCAATTTTTCATGATGTAATGTGTCACTTTATCCATAGAGAAATTGACTTGGGGAGCTAACCAAAATAATATTAGCCTATAATAAAAAGATATAGGCCCTTAACCTACCCTAGATAAAGAAAAATTTTAGTACTTCGATAACATATCATGTCTTCCCACCCATGGGTATGCCGGTGTTGTTCATATCATGCCTATGTACTTTGGTTATATCTTAGGTACTATATTACTGACCATGTACAATGGTTGTGTCTATATTACAATACGTTTCTAGGTACCCCATCCATGTATGAGTACTAGGTCATGCTCAGTTACTCAGGCTAAACTCATGTACCTAGCCATAAATGTGATTGTGTACCATGTTGTTAATTAGAAATTACCAATATTGAGTCATAGGTGTGTGGCACATGTCACATGGTGTGTGATATTATTCTATATTCATAAATCCTAGAACTGTATGAGGGGAAAATAAGGAATATTTCCTTATAGAGTATCAATAAGGTATCCATGATTCTCATATAAAATCAATACTATTCTATGTAACATTTCCATTCCACCTTCTCCAAAATTTCTACAACCATATATTCATTTAAACACGGATAAAAGATCATCCATGACTTTACATCATTTGTTACCATATTATGAACACCCTAATCCCAAAATGAATAATCTCCCAACATAATTCTATTATAATATGAAATATATTTGAATCATAATCTTCTACTCTGATCATGATCCATCATTATTTCCGCACATAATGATCATATAATCAATATTAAACCCAATCACAAGGTAATGATAACTATTTCCAAAAAGGATTATGAAATTATCTTTTATAGGGTATTTGAATAACTATATTCAAAATGAAACAATAATAATCATTGTTTTTATAAAGGGAAGAGAAAACAAAAAAACCTAACTTTGGGGAATGACCCTTGAAACTTTTTCTGATTGGCCTTAATATGTCAATGTATAATAAATTAATGATGTTGAATTTAAACTAGTAACCACCACATATCATTATTTTATAATTTTATGAAAAAACAATTGATACCCAGAAATCAACCATCAATCCATGAATCAATCTTTTTATAAGGATTGAGTATTATTTGACATTGGATAATCAAAATGGGACTAAACCCAATGAAAATTGGGATTGGATCAATTATTGTGTAATAATAGAACTCCATCATTGTTTCGTGCATGATCTATGAGATCCATTAGAGTAGGTGATCCAATCAATACTAGTTTATCGATGACAAAAAAATATCCTACAATACATGTCTAAAATCAACTGGGTTATGTTGATGCTGCTCAAATTTTCCCAAAACTAGTTATAAATTGTATGAGACTATGACTAGAGAAATAAATAAATATATAAATAATTTGACTAATCTTCCCATGAGAACTTCTTCAAAAATAAACTAGATTCCAAAAATGGTATTATTAGACCTATGGTAAACCCCACATTTCCTATTCAATAGAAACCTAATATATCTGATATGAGAATCCATTTGGTAGTTATTCAATAAATTTGAAAAAATAGTGTGTGTGATATAATATATTTTTTATTTTTATAATACCAAAATTTATCTTTCCCATCCCCCACTATATACCAATGAATTAGGTACATACTCCCAAAAGATTCACTACTATTAAGTAATGTATTTTAAGGAGAATATCATTTCCCTACATTGTCAAAAAATCTGGGGTTTTTACCCCAAAAATAATAAAATCATAATAAAAAATATGATGGTACTCATCTTGTATCTGTTTTTTCCATTTCATAGTGATCTCTTGATGATTATTAAACTACAACCAAATACTCATAGAAGGGAATATTGATCCAATGGATAATATTCCCCTTCCTGAACTAAATTTCTATTAGGTACTCTATAAAGGTATATCCATCATAGTTTTTCATATCACCCTAGTAAATAAAAATTAATGGTTCATGTACATACATATACATTTTCACCAGGTGGAGGACATCATGTACTGAGTATGATATAGGTGGTAGGGTAAATTAATACACCACCTTGATGACTATATGTAATATCTAAAAAGGGATAATGAATCTAATAAATTACTTTTATCCCTTTCAAATTTTTTTTTCATGTTTAGACCTTCATGAACACATGGTCTCCCTCTTCAAACTCCTAATTCTTCCATTATTGGTATGCATAGGGCATGTATTGGATTAGAGAAGTCCTCATAATCCCCTGGACGATCTATATCATATTTGTTTCACACACACACACAATCTCTTGGACCATGAGTACAGACTGTACTTGGTTGGTCCAACATAATGGTGATATAAAGGTTCCCCAATATAATGCCTCAAATAGTTCCACACCGATGAAGTAATGTTAGTAGTTTTTGGAAGATATTTCCACCATGGTTCAATGATAATAAAAATGAATAAAAAATTCAAATATTAAATTTCATGACTTATCAACCATAATGTGAATATTCCTCTCATTATTTCCATCATTTTAGTGGTGAAATTTGATTATCAACTGCAACTGAGTGCCAAAGGACCCTTCCAATTATCTACATAATTAATATTTTATGTGAACATCATTGTAATAAATGATAATCGAGGTAACTACATGAATCCAGGTAATATATTACATATAAAAATTCAAATGATCTCTACTAAACATTATTCTCATAAATCTGGGAATTCGGATAAAATGTTGAGTTGGGATACGATCACCCATAGGGAATCATGTCCTATATAATTTCAAAGAAATCCCATAACATAGTCTATTCACATACCCTCTCACATGAAATCATGTACCTGTGTTTTTTAATAAAAACTTGTCATAACCTAATCCTCAGTCTTCACCTTCTAACAATTCAGGCATCTTGAGATAAGATTTTCTATAAACTTATTTATTCAGGGAAACCCAAATTGATTCAAATGGTCCTAGTATAATGTTTCCAAACAATGATGTTCCACCATGGGGGATGTCTAAAAATCAATCAAAATTCCACTCAAAATATTAATAGAACCATTTTAATCACTATGAAAATGATGATATTCTCTCCAAAATTAGAAAATCTGTTAAGATCATATCCTATTGATATATGAACAAGAATTATCTTATAGTAGGTACCTCCAGGATGAGCCTCCCTAACACATTTTTGGAAGTAGTGGGGTATCAACTTTTGGATAGAGGTATGTTTCACCATCCCCTTATACTGAGGAATACCATACTAGGGTTAAATACTATAATTCCTTAATCAATAACTATAAAAAATATCTCCTATTTATATCATCATGCATCATATTTCCATTACTATGTGTATTCATAATCGTGAAGAAGTAATGGTGGAGTAACAATAAACATTTCCTCAATATTATGTTATAATCCTTCTAAAAAAGAAATAAATTATAATTTTCTGGTCATAATAGATGATAATACACTCAACCATAAGATATTGTTGGCACATATATTGAGAATACACTATATCTCTATGATTATGATAATTTGTCCCATAGTTCTACAGTTGAGTTATGAGCTATCAAGAACCATAAGTGATCACCAACTTCCTCAACATTATAAAAAATCCACATATGGACTCATAATAATAAAAAAACAACACACATGACACCCTCCTCTAGAAGTCACAATATGGTATTGGTCATCATCCTCCATTTACACTCTGAAAATTCTTTTTTACACATCATAATATATAAAAAAGTCATATACTTTTGAGTCAAAGATACCTGGGGTTCCAGTATTCTCTGAAAATTGGAAACAAATATCCTATTTTAGCCTAAAACGATTGGAATATCAATACATCTATCATGATATTGGGTGCATCATAATATAACACTTCCTCAACCATCAATGGGTCTATATCCATGCCCTCTACTAAAAATACTTGTCCTAGAATGTGTTCCTCCAAAATATAGAGTTGACACTTTTAGAGATACAAACTAATATGGTCATATCTGAGTATGTCCATGACTATCAGAAACTATCTCACCCGATCATCACCAGAAATGGAGTACAAAATGATGATATCAATGAAAACCACCAAACAATTGTATAAGAACAAATTAAATATCCAATTAATGAGTCACATGAAGACTATTAGTGAATTTTTTGTTAAAAGGAATCACTATATAATGATAATTACTATAGTGACATTAGAATTACTTTTTTATCCTCATAACAAACTATTAGATGGTGATAGCATGATATTAGGTCAATTATTATTTATCATCTTGCATCTCTAAACTGATCAAAATGGTATTATATAATTGGTCGGGGTTCTTTATTCCTTACAGTCACATAAATTATGTGATGGTATTCCAAAAAAAACACAGGCTCCCCTCTCCCATCTTAGTGAACAACACTCTAGCTACCTAGGGTGACACTCTAGGCCCAATAAATCTATTTATATTCAAATCATCTAATTATTCCATTATCTTAAAATTACCCACAAGTTCCATATGATTTTTTCTAAAATATAATTGTGAACACCCTGGGTGAAATTATATATGTAATTATATCATCTAATCGGGAGGTAGTCCAATAGTGTCTTTAGGGAATAAATTTTTAGACTTTGTCATCATTGTAGGAGACTAGAAGCCCGTAGCTTCTTCTACTGCAAGGGTCACACTACCCCACTAGATAGTAATCAAATATATCCTCTTAGGTATCATCCTTTCATTATCAATATGGTTTCCATTCCAACCCAATTAAGAAAACCTAATCACATAAATATGAAAAATACATGAACCCCACATGAAACAGTAAATAAGGTTATGAGTCATAAATATCCTGTGAATATCATGTTTAAATTGATAAGGTTGAATCATGGATACAAAGAGATCCTCTAGGAATCCATGTCATCATAGATATAGGTCAATAATTCAGAAATAGTGTCTGATAACTAAATCCACTCTCATAGGATTCTCCAAGTGAAATTATAGAGACAAGAGATCAACTAGAATGTCTATTTATTGAATAAGATTAGTGGAATGTAGGGAGTGGCTCCGACATGTGTCTATAAATACTAAAGCTAATTTAATGAATTTGAATATTATCCCACTAATTTTCCCTAGAGACTCGGGATCATAGAACTGACCAACATACATCTCCTCATTCTGAACCACTGGTTATATAATACTAGTATAGAAAATTCTATGGATTTGTGGTAATAGTTCAATCATTTTACCACCTCATATTTCACAACCAACTCCTCATTAATTTTTACTTCATTCGGAACTTCTTTGATCTATCAAATATTTCTTCTTGACTGTTTTGTGGACAATATCTCTATTATATTTATGATGGTTTTTACAATCCAATATGAGATATCCACAAAAATTTCATGAAAATAAACATACATCTCGTCTAATAAGAATCATCATTAGTGACCTAAATTGAACACCCTCTATCCATAAATCCCCAAATAATGTGTCTTGAATTCACTGATCCATTATCATGCCATCAACTACTAGATATCAATGTATAATATCCATTATTTTCACAACATGCACCAATTATCAGTGTATTATAGACCAAAATTTTGTTCACTAATAAAACCCACTCATTAGTCTTTCCTAGGAAAGAATACGATGGAATGTTACTCCATCAACCATATATCGGAATAGCACCGCCTTGAAGGTAAATTCCCAAAATAATTATCATGAACCATATCCACAATTATCATGAGAGGTTATACAACCTATACGAACACACAATCATGGTCATGATTCCCTTATAAAGTTATAGAAACCCTTAGATATGAACTTCTCACAATGTAGATGGATATAACAATTCCACAATTGTAAGATAGAAATCTATCCAAGAGATGGTTCTCTCATCATTAATATGAGTCATCATAATCTATAATTAATGGGTAAATATTTTAATAAGACTCATCTATAGAGAAACCATCTTATCTAGAGGATTCCCCATAAGGAACAAAACTCACGTAACTTCCATAACCCATTCCTCAACAACCATTGTGTTTGGATCGCCCTAAAACCTAAGTGCTCAAAACGTATTAAATTATGGGGTTCACTTAGCCATTTAATATCCTAGTTTTTTATATCTAACACAACATGATGTTAAACTAGTTATGGAAAAATAGCTACCCACCCAGAGGTACCACCTGGAACGTAGGTCCCAACACAGAAGAATCCTAAAATTGGAGATCATTATGGAGATCATGTTGTCAAATCATGAAAGTATATCATTAAAAAGGTATAATAATATAATAAATATTTAATATTATCAATGATCATATCCATGAGTTGAATAAAGATAATCATGAAAAAAATCCATTCTTATATGATTCGTGTAGAAATGTTTTTCATGTAACTAGTGCCAACATATACCGAGTCTATAATAAGTTTTTCAGAGATCTTGTGAATAGACAGGTTAACCACCACACTAATACTCAAGTATCTAACTAGGGTGCCAAAATTGAACCACTTAAAAATTTATTAACGAGTTCCGAGAAAAAATCATTATATGTAAAAATTATCTAGTATCAAGTCCTAAAATGAAAAATATTTAGATACCTCTCTTTGAAGATTGGATCCATGAACAACCAACTCACTAGAAATGAATTTATTGAGGGACAAAATTCTTTACACCAATAATATTGGGGTTATGGTAAGCAGCATGTTGTAAAATATCACACATGGGAGGACATATCCTTTTTTATTTGTTTAGACATATAAATATCATTAAAACCCCATAAAATAATGAAATCAAAAATACAAATAACATTGAATAAGTTTGGTTTCATATATACCCCACAATCATAGTACAAAAAACATACTATATTTCATAATATTCAAAATAGAATCCCACAAAAACTGACAAAATTGTCTAACCGTGTTCGAAGGAGGGGACTGATATCAATGGAATTGACTTGTAAAAACCACATTTAATCTGACCCAACTATTTTCTACCCTCTCTTGGACCACACATGACTCCATTAAAAGGTATATCATATAGATAAATTATGACATATATATTAAGATCCCATGCATTTTTTAGAATAAAAATATCTATTTGGACACAATGATATCACAAATCATAAATCATTAAGAATGTAGTAAGATCATTATAATGAGATAATATTAATTAACATATGATACATAATAATGATAACAAATAACATGATATTATTTGGATTGAATCCAAGACTCAAATTCATCTAAAAAATATTGACACCCATAAGATTCAGCTTAAGTATTCAGGGTATTTCTTTTAAAAGAGAACACACTCCACAAGTCATGTTATCACTGATGTCACTTATCACAGAGGTCGTTCTCATTATACCTCACTACAAATACTTACACACCTTAACAATTATTATATTGATTCACATATTGGGGAACCCACTAAATTCTAATGTGGTATACCAAAACCTTCTTTTATTAACAAACTATGTAGGGGATTATACATCTAGTAATATTAGTTATGAAGATTTTTCAAACCACAAATATATAAAAAAATAAAATGAGAGTGGATCCAACTAGAGAACACATATGTGGATGACTAAAGCATAATGATAGACTATTTTAATAGAGGGGATCATAATCCTATTCTTAGGATCTAATTTTTCATTGTACCATCATATGATTGCATCATGGGAATGTAATTAACTGACACTAGAATTCACTGATGTTCTAGAGGGATTTAACCTACCTTGGGGAAAGTAAAAAGTATGTTCTAGGAGTACATGATATTTATTCTAGACCACGAGTTTACCCATGAACTTATTATTGTTCATGGATACATCATGTCGTTCATATAAAATATGGTTATGCTTTTTTACTATTTTCATTCTCATT
Organism: Viscum album; assembly: GCA_963277665.1. Classification (NCBI taxonomy): domain Eukaryota; kingdom Viridiplantae; phylum Streptophyta; class Magnoliopsida; order Santalales; family Viscaceae; genus Viscum; species Viscum album. The sequence goes on along the minus strand of OY728138.1, from coordinate 1,701,435,750 downwards.
TATTTGTATGTTTCTAGATAATTGTACCATGTTTGATTATTGGTACATTCCAATTACATACAACCATGCTTATGTACCTACTTGTTTCAGTTCTAAAGAACCCCGGGTTACATTCTTATCCTCAATTTTTCAGTTAGACGATATGTGACAGAAGACACTATGTGTCTGATATTATTTTATACATATATAACATATGACTATGGTAGGCGACCTAATTTTTTTTGTTCATCAAGAGTAAATTCTATATATTCATTATTTTTATTGATAATATATACTATTCATTGAACCTCACTCGTACTACTGCCATCATTAATTTACCCATCAGAACTATTGATTAACACATATCTAAGATCTTATAGGACTAGATATCTCTGTTGGATGGCATTTAGATGCCTGAATGCAGCTGCGTAGTATCTCTCATCATGCTAGTATTCTAAGATTCCCAAATTGTGAAATGTATGCTCCCAATATAAAACTGATCCATATTCCTCATCACAGTAATATATCATTCCACCATTCTCAAAATCAAACCCAATCAAAAAATATATTTCGTTAATAATAGATTGTGCAATAATCATTTTGAATGTATTTTCCAAACCTATATATTAATGAAATGAAAATGATGATTGCACATAGAATAGAGAGAGAAAACCACTAAACATAAATGTTAGGAATGAACCACTTCCTTTGATCATGTTGGAATAAATCCATTGAGATATAAGGGGTGAAGTAAATATAATTTAAACAATGAATAACCCAATATCAATAATTTTTAATTCATGGACAATAAATAGATACCCACAAATAAATTCGCGAAATGAGAATCAATCTTATTAAAATTACTATCTTTAGTCTAACATAGGATAAAAACGTGGTTAAATTATACAAACTAAAAACCTACCTCATGTTTGGAACAATTTACAAGGAATATAAACTCTCTTTTATTTATGTTGTAGAGATCCAAGAACATCATTAGTGAAAATGATCCTTCCAATATCTATATATAAATATCATAACTCATTCCTCTACTACTCTTCTCCAATACCCAGGGTAATGTCGTTATCCATATTTTTTAGATAACATGGTTCAAATAAGAGGGGGCTAGTTCTAGTGAAATAAATAAATAAAATAAATTACTTAATTTAGAAACCCTACCATGACAACTTTTTCATAAACCAACCAATGTAGAAAATTTATATATATAGTTCCTATGGAAAAAACAATGTTCTAGATTCATCAAGAGTCTCGTATTTTACAGGTGAGTCTACGTATGGGAGTTATTACATTATATTAAAATAATAAATTTCCTTTATATAATATAATTTATATTAATAATATAGTAATATAGTGCCTCTCTTGGCCTTGGAATCTCATTAAAACTCAGTTCATGGCACCAATTTTTTTTTATAATATAAAAATTAATTAAAATATAGAAAAAAACTTATTAAAATTAATATTTTATGTTAAAATTTTTTATTCATGGGTTGATTCTAATATTATATTATATATATTGATTACCAATCAACATCCTATTTTATTTTTTCCATATTCAATGTGAAAAAATCCATCATAATTTTCTGATTAAAATGTCACGACCCGTCCTCGGGGCTCGTGCCGTGACTACCCCAAGCCCGCCTTCCATAGGCCAGGGGCTGGCGACTAGCACCAAAGGCGTAAAATCCCGATAACTGGGAAGGCATTGCCTTTATAAAGAAAACAAGCACCACAGAGTACAAGCGGAAGTAAATCACTAAGTACAAAAAGAAGAGCTGAAAAGTAAAAAGGGGCCGGAAATACAAGCCCAACTGTAAAGTACAACTCGAAAGGGAAAACAGTGACTGAAAAGTAAAGCTGATACGCTGAGATGTCCACTGGAAATCCCACCTGAAGGGTGGGTACAGATAGCTCCTCTGCTCCTCGGGTCCGGCCATCCGCTCCGAGTATGTCCCGCCCAGTGGTCTGCCTCTGGGAACCGCCTCGTCGTATAGTCCACCTCCAGGTACCGTCCAGTCCTCGAACACTCGGCCTCTGTCAGTACTGGTCGTCGTCTGCAACCAACACAACGATGTGCGGGCATAGCCCGTGCAGGGGTGAGTATAACGATACTCAGTAGGGACCCCGAGACCCTCAAGGTCTCACTAAAACCAACAAGGATAACCACAAGAAGATCACAACAGATAAACTCTACTTAGGTATATGCCCATACATATACCTAAGTTATCAAGTAACCCATCTCAGTCATGAGGAAACACAAGGATCATGAGATCAACGGATAACCTCTACCCAGGTATATTCCCATACATATACCTAAGTTATCAAGTAACCCATCTCAGTCATGAGGAAACACAAAGGTCAAAAGTCTCAGCTCAAACCAGGATTTTCATTATCGAAACCGTAACTGCTGAAGAGATCCGTCTATAGAGTGTACAGTGGTCCTGACATGACTCTGAGGTACTGCTCACTAACCTAAGACTGCTGAAGTACTCCTCCTGTCGAGTACTGCGGGCCAGCCACCTAAACACAGTAGTGCTTCCCGCCGAGGTATGTCACCCAAACACCGTAGTGCACACCCCCTAGTAGCCTGCTGAGGTACTCTCCGGACGAGCACCGCGGGTCTGCACTGTCACACAGGTAGTGCTCCGTCCTCCATGGGTCTGCACCTCAGAAAGTAGTGCTCCGTCCACTGGGCTAGTCGACTCACTCCAAGTCGAGTCGGTCAAGCAGTCGTCAGGTCTCAGCCAGCTACACGGTCTCCGTACTTCGCACGCTCGTCACTGGGAGGGTCCGCTCCACGAGCTACAGGTCGATACTCCAAGTATCTCAAAGTCCCACGAAGAAGTGTCTCAAAGGTCCGTCTCGTCACAGGGGTCTCAACGCAACAGACGGCGCGTCGATCGGACGCCCGGTCTGTGAGTTATTAGCCTTTTCGTCCCAGGGGCCCGGATGGTTTCGAGAACGAACCTATCCCGGCCGTATCTCAACTATACCCCGAACTCCCATAGGGTATACACAATGGACCGTTACTCAACGTAACCACCAACGCCGCTGACGGCTCGTCAAGCGGACGTCCTGTCTGAAAGATATCAGCTTTCCCGTTCCAGGGGCCCGGTTGGATTTCGGGTACAATCCAACCCGGCCATACTCCGACTGTAACCAAAACTCGGGCGGAGTATGTCAAAAGTTCCGTCTCATCAAGAGGAAGTCAACGAAACAGACGGCGCGTCAATCGGACGCCCGGTCTGTGAGTTATTGGCTTTTTCGTCTCCGGGGCCCGGTTGGTTTTTAAGGAGAAACCAACCCGACCGTACTCCACCTGCGTCCAAACCTCGAGCGGAGTATGCCAAAAGATCCGTCTCATTAAGAGGAACGCAACGCGACTGACGGCGCGTCAATCGGACGTTCGTGGCTCAAGATATGAGCGTTTCCGCTCCGAAGGCCCGGTTGGTTTCGTGAACGAACCAACCCGGCCGAACTCAAAGTAATCCGAAACCTTGAGTGCGATATACCGAAACGACCGTCTCGATCCAAGGATCGCGTTGCCGCTGACGGTTCGTCGATCGGAGGTCCCAGGCTCAAGTTATGGGCCAAAAACCAAATCAGGTTCGAAATGGGGGGGTCCGGGTCCGGGCCGACCCGGCCCGACCCCCCCTCGGCGGCGGCGGCGGACGGCGGCGGCGGACGGCGGCGGCGGCGGGCGGCGGCGGCGCGGCGGCGCGGCGGCGGCGGCGGCGGACCGCGGCGGCGGCGGCGGCGGCGGGCCGTGGCGGCGGCGCCTGGCGCCGCACGGGGTGGCAGCACGCGGGGCTCAGCCCCGCGGTTCCTGAAAAAAAAAACGGCGCGGCAACTGCCGCGCCCTTGATTGAAACCGCCCCACGTGGGGGACGGTTTATTTAAGAGAGCCAGGGGGCCCGGCTGCCCCCCTCCTTCAAGAACCGCCCCCCTCTTTAAGAGGGGGGTTTTTAAAGGTTGGCCGGGGAATTAAATTCCTCGGTTTTAAGTCATCCGGCCGGCCAGCTGGCCGGCCGGTTTTCTCAAACGGGACCGGAATTTCCGGTCCCCTTCTTTGGCTTCCGACGCCGGCGGCCCGGCCGCCGGTCTTCCCTTCCGCCGCGGCCCGGAACCGGCCGCGGTCTCCTCGTCCCGCCGCGGCCCGGAACTGGCCGCGGTCTTCTCGTCCCGCCGCGGCCCGGAACCGTCCGCGGCGTTCGTCATCCGGCGCGGTGCGACGGCACCGCGCCCCTTCGCCGTGCTTTGATTCTTTTCAACGCGGCACGACGGCGTCGCGTTCTTGAAGTTTCTACCTCGGCGTGGCGCGACGGCGCCGCGTAAAATAAACGCACGGTAATCCGCGTGGTGCGACAGCACCACGCCACTTTGCTTCCATCACAAGAATTAAACATGAACGATGGAGGTAGTTCGGCCGTGTTCATGCGGTCCGGCCCCCTCACGTTAAGCAATAAATAACTCAACTTAAGAATCAACATCCTCACGTTAGTCATACAAACCACGAGCAAGAATGAAATAATTAAAGAATTAAACAACCCCTACCTCGGGTTTAAGATTCGAAGAATCGTCTACGTTCCGCGGAAGACGGCGTCGCGGAAGTCGGGCGTCGCGGTCGTCGTTCGTCAAATCCGTTGACGAAGAGATATGCCCGAAGAGATACGTCGTTGGCGAAACTTGCACGCCGACGAAGGTTGTCCGAAGAAGAGGTGGCGTCCCCTTCGTTGTCACGGTGAACGAAGAAAGGAGGTGCGGCGTTCTTCGTCGGAAAAAGAGCGTTCCTCGTCAAGTCTTGAGGAAAGTCAAATAATAAAGTAAACAACGAACTCAAGAACCCCTACCTCGATAATCACACGTTGACGTAGTCGTGGAATATCGGTGTCGATTCCTTTGACGTTGGAGGAAGAGTCGTTGTCGATGGCGTTCGTCGCGGAAAACCGTCGCGGAAGAGATGACGCAGAAGAAGTACGTCGCGTCGCGGATGCGGCGTCGCGGATGGATCATGTTCTTCGGCGGAGAAGTTCTTCGTTGAAGAACGACGTTCTTCGCGTTCTTCGTTGAGTTTGAAGAAGTAGAAGAGGAGCTCTCCACCTCTCAAGAAGACAAACGATCAACCCAAAATAAAATAAGATAACATCTTATTTTATTATTACAAAACATAAAAGAAAAATCAAAAGTTTGAAATTCAAAAGAGTTTAACCCCCAAAATTAATTAAGTAACTTAAGTCAATTAAGAGGGGGTTAAGGGAATTTGAAAAGTCTAGGGGTTTGTGTGGGCCCCACCACACTTAATCCTCCCAAGGGAGGTTAAGTGGGTGTGGGTCCCACTTCCAACCCCCTTAGGTAGGTTTTTAACAAACTAAAAATAAAATTTGTCTTACACAAATTTTAACTCAACTGAAAACCCCAAAACTTAACTTTCAACCCGCAACAAACGCAACTCCCGAAAAGGTCTCTTTAAGCGAAAATCGGCGCTGCGAGTTCATCGGTGCCCTCGGATTTCAAATCCGAGCACCGGATCAAATGTTAGAAAATCCCGCTCGTTCGTTCACTGAACGTACCCGAGCCAAACTTCGGAAATTAATTCCGGGCACTCCGGGCCTCGGAATCAGGTGCCGTCTGAAACCGCGCTCTTGTAAAATTCTAAATAAAATTAAGAAAAAAATTCCCTTGAATTTTACGGGTCTTTACATTACTCCCACCTCAGGGCTTTACGTCCCCGTAAAGATACATCAAAAACTAGGGAAACAAAAGAGGGTACTGAGCACGCATCTGAGCCTCCCGCTCCCATGTGCTCTCCTGGAGATTCCCGTGCCGCCATCTGTTGCGCACAAGAGGAATCGATCGTCCATGTAGGACCCGCTCCTGTCGATCCTCTATCTCCACCGGGACCTCCGTAAAAGTCACCCCATCGTCAACGTCAAGCTCCCCATGGTCAAAAAAAAAGTGCGTCGGGTCGTGCACGTATCTCCTCAGCTGAGACACGTGGAAGACGTCGTGTACCCGGTGTAACTGAGGTGGTAGAGCCAGGCGATAAGCCACCTCACCAACCCTGCTGAGGACCTGGAAGGGTCCGATGAAGCGCGGAGATAACTTGTCGCCTCGGCCAAATCTTCGAATACCACGTCGAGGTGAGACCCGCAAGAAGACGTGGTCACTATCCTCGAACTCTAGTGGCCTCCGCCTCCTGTCAGCGTATGACTTCTGCCGGCTCTGTGTTTTCCTCATCCGCTCCTGGATGACATGGACCTCTTCTGACGTGGCCCGGACCATCTCTGGTCCCACAAGAGCTGCAAGATTTCTTCTTTGCCGATAAGAGAAACCTGGTCTCATCCCCTGGATGAACCACATTCTTTGCCTAAAACAGTCAATCCTAACATGGATGATACTAATCCATACCAAGGATGACGTCGTAAGGCCTCGACGCTACTACTAAGAGATCCAACCGTTACTCTCGCCTCCATGGGTTGAGTCACACTGTCGGCATCAGTGTGTGGTAACTGGTCTCCTCCAGTAGATGTCTCACAAGTGAGGGTCAAGTCAACAGTCAACTGGAACCTCTTAGTAACATCACAAAAGAGGACAGGAATGAAAACATCACAAAGGATGCGTCTTTTATTATTGCAGCTCATAATACAAGACGCTACACAAAAGCAACATCAACACGGAACTAGAAGTACAAAAGACGTATCCACTAGTTCCGCTCCTGTCCACCTGCTTTACTGTTGCTCAAGCATTTGTCGCTGCCTCAACCTTGGTGGCTCCCTCCAAGCCTGCGGATCGAGGAGTCGGACAGTCACGTGCCAGGTGACCCTTTCCGCCACAGGAGTAACATTGTCCGTTTCTGGCACGCCTGGCTCTGACCCCACCTCGGGTGCCCCGTACCACCGGTCCTAAAACCCGAGATCGCCCAACTGCTGGTCTGGTCCTCCTGGACCTCTGCATCATCTGTCTACTGCCCACAGATGACTCGGCTTCTGATTGAAAAACACGCGACAAAGGCAGAATCTCCTATACACGCTCGGGGTGTAGAGATACTGGCACAAATTCCACCCTGAAGAAGGTCTCGAAGTCTTCCCATGCGAAGTTCATCTCATCGCAAAACTAAAACAAGTGGCTCCACCACCTACCTGCTGCTGCGTGTAGTAGGCTCGCAGCGAGGATCACCATGAGGTCTACTGGTGTCCTCACTAGCCTAAACACTCGAACCACTGCCTCCAGCCAGTCCTCTGCAGCCTGGGAATCCGTCTCCCCGCGAAACCTGGGCGGTCGCTGGCGCTGAAACTCATGCAGTGCACTGAGGCGACGTGCATCGTCAGCGGCTACTGCTGGAAGCATCGGGGGCTCGGCGGGTAGAGCTACCGCCGGTGCCACTGCTGACAAAGGGCCCTGCACCGAAGCCTCGTCGCTCGACAGACTGTCAGCACGCTCATCCCTCCGGGCTCTAGCTGGTCGTCTGAGAAAAGACATCCTGAAAGAAATAACGTAACACGATCAAACGATTTTACCTGGTGAGCTGACCTGGTTTGAGCTGTTTTAAGGGGGAAAAACCTTTGAAAACACACACGCAATCAGTGTTTTCGTGCACAAAGTCGGAAATCAGTTGTCAGGGTCCTGGTGTATGGATACGTCGGCCGCCCGCACCAACACTGGACTCCCTGAACTGAAAACCACACTCGGTACCCTTAACACTATTGCTTCACAGAAAGAAAGATCAGAGTCTGCGGTAGAACCGACCACCTCTGATACCAATTTGTCACGACCCGTCCTCGGGGCCCGTGCCGTGACTACCCCAAGCCCGCCTTCCATAGGCCAGGGGCTGGCGACTAGCACCAAAGGCGTAAAATCCCGATAACTGGGAAGGCATTGCCTTTATAAAGAAAACAAGCACCACAGAGTACAAGCGGAAGTAAAACACTAAGTACAAAAAGAAGAGCTGAAAAGTAAAAAGGGGCCGGAAATACAAGCCCAACTGTAATGTACAACTCGAAAGGGAAAACAGCGACTGAAAAGTAAAGCTGCTACGCTGAGATGTCCACTGGAAATCCCACCTGAAGGGTGGGTACAGATAGCTCCTCTGCTCCTCGGGTCCCGCCATCCGCTCCGAGTATGTCCCGACCAGTGGTCTGCCTCTGGGAACCGCCTCGTCGTATAGTCCACCTCCAGGTACCGTCCAGTCCTCGAACACTCGGCCTCTGTCAGTACTGGTCGTCGTCTGCAACCAACACAACGAGGTGCGGGCATAGCCCGTGCAGGGGTGAGTATAACGATACTCAGTAGGGACCCCGAGACCCTCAAGGTCTCACTAAAACCACAAGGATAACCACAAGAAGATCACAACAGATAAACTCTACTTAGATATATGCCCATACATATACCTAAGTTATCAAGTAACCCATCTCAGTCATGAGGAAACACAAGGATCATGAGATCAACGGATAACCTCTACCCAGGTATATGCCCATACATATACCTAAGTTATCAAGTAACCCATCTCAGTCATGAGGAAACACAAAGGTCAAAAGTCTCAGCTCAAACCAGGATTTTCATTATCGAAACCGTAACTGCTGAAGAGCTCCGTCTCAAGAGTGTACAGTGGTCCTGACACGACTCCGAGGTACTGCTCACTAACCTAAGACTGCTGAAGTACTCCTCCTGTCGAGTACTGCGGGCCAGCCACCCAAACACAGTAGTGCTTCCCGCCGATGTATGTCACCCAAACACCGTAGTGCACACCCCCTAGTAGCCTGCTGAGGTACTCTCCGGACGAGCACCGCGGGTCTGCACTGTCACACAGGTAGTTCTCCGTCCGCCATGGGTCTGCACCTCAGAAAGTAGTGCTCCGTCCACTGGGCTAGTCGACTCACTCCAAGTCGAGTCGGTCAAGCAGTCGTCAGGTCTCAGCCAGCTACACGGTCTCCGTACTTCGCACGCTCGTCACTGGGAGGGTCCGCTCCACGAGCTACAGGTCGATACTCCAAGTATCTCAAAGTCCCACGAAGAAGTGTCTCAAAGGTCCGTCTCGTCACAGGGGTCTCAACGCAACAGACGGCGCGTCGATCGGACGCCCGGTCTGTGAGTTATTAGCCTTTTCGTCCCAGGGGCCCGGATGGTTTCGAGAACGAACATATCCCGGCCGTATCTCAACTGTACCCCGAACTCCCATAGGGTATACACAAGGGACCGTTACTCAACGTAACCACCAACGCCGCTGACGGCTCGTCAAGCGGACGTCCTGTCTGAAAGATATCAGCTTTCCCGTTCCAGGGGCCCGGTTGGATTTCGGGTACAATCCAACCCGGCCATACTCCGACTGTAACCAAAACTCGGGCGGAGTATGTCAAAAGTTCCGTCTCATCAAGAGGAAGTCAACGAAACAGACGGCGCGTCAATCGGACGCCCGGTCTGTGAGTTATTGGCTTTTTCGTCTCCGGGGCCCGGTTGGTTTTTAAGGAAAAACCAACCCGACCGTACTCCACCTACGTCCAAACCTCGGGCGGAGTATGCCAAAAGATCCGTCTCATTAAGAGGAACGCAACGCGACTGACGGCGCGTCAATCGGACGTTCGTGGCTCAAGATATGAGCGTTTCCGCTCCGAAGGCCCGGTTGGTTTCGTGAACGAACCAACCCGGCCGAACTCAAAGTAATCCGAAACCTTGAGTTCGATATACCGAAACGACCGTCTCGATCCAATGATCGCGTTGCCGCTGACGGTTCGTCGATCGGAGGTCCGAGGCTCAAGTTATGGGCCAAAAACCAAATCAGGTTCGAAACGGGGGGGTCCGGGTCCGGGCCGACCCGGCCCGACCCCCCCTGGGCGGCGGCGGACCGCGGCGGCGGCGGCGGCGGCGGGCCGCGGCGGCGGCGCCCGGCGCCGCAAGGGGTGGCAGCACGCGGGGCTCAGCCCCGCGGTTCCTGAAAAAAAAAACGGCGCGGCAACTGCCGCGCCCTTGATTGAAACCGCCCCACGTGGGGGCCGGTTTATTTAAGAGAGCCAGGGGGGCCGGCTGCCCCCCTCCTTCAAGAACCGCCCCCCTCTTTAAGAGGGGGGTTTTTAAAGGTTGGCCGGGGAATTAAATTCCCCGGTTTTAAGTCATCCGGCCGGCCAGTTGGCCGGCCGGTTTTCTCAAACGGGACTGGAATTTCCGGTCCCCTTCTTCGGCTTCCGACGCCGGCGGCCCCGCCGCCGGTCTTCCCTTCCGCCGCGGCCCGGAACCGGCCGCGGTCTCCTCGTCCCGCCGCGGCCCGGAACCGGCCGCGGTCTTCTCGTCCCGCCGCGGCCCGGAACCGGCCGCGGCGTTCGTCATCCGGCGCGGTGCGACGGCACCGCGCCCCTTCGCCGTGCTTTGATTCTTTTCAACGCGGCGCGACGGTGTCGCGTTCTTGAAGTTTCTACCTCGGCGTGGCGCGACGGCGCCGCGTAAAATAAACGCACGGTAATCCGCGTGGTGCGACGACACCACGCCACTTTGCTTCCATCGCAAGAATTAAACATGAACGATGGAGGGGGTTCGGCCGTGTTCATGCGGTCCGGCCCCCTCACGTTAAGCAATAAATAACTCAACTTAAGAATCAACATCCTCACGTTAGTCATACAAACCACGAGCAAGAATGAAATAATTAAAGAATTAAACAACCCCTACCTCGGGTTTAAGATTCGAAGAATCGTCTACGTTCCGCGGAAGACGGCGTCGCGGAAGTCGGGCGTCGCGGTCGTCGTTCGTCAAATCCGTTGACGAAGAGATATGCCCGAAGAGATACGTCGTTGGCGAAACTTGCACGCCGACGAAGGTTGTCCGAAGAAGAGGTGGCGTCCCCTTCGTTGTCACGGTGAACGAAGAAAGGAGGTGCGGCGTTCTTCGTCGGAAAAAGAGCGTTCCTCGTCAAGTCTTGAGGAAAGTCAAATAATAAAGTAAACAACGAACTCAAGAACCCCTACCTCGATAATCACACGTTGACGTAGTCGTGGAATATCGGTGTCGATTCCTTTGACGTCGGAGGAAGAGTCGTTGTCGATGGCATTCGTCGCGGAAAACCGTCGCGGAAGAGATGACGCAGAAGAAGTACGTCGCGTCGCGGATGCGGCGTCGCGGATGGATCGTGTTCTTCGGCGGAGAAGTTCTTCGTTGAAGAACGACGTTCTTCGCGTTCTTCGTTGAGTTTGAAGAAGTAGAAGAGGAGCTCTCCACCTCTCAAGAAGACAAACGATCAACCCAAAATAAAATAAGATAACATCTTATTTTATTATTACAAAACATAAAAGAATTTCAAAAGTTTGAAATTCAAAAGAGTTTAACCCCCAAAATTAATTAAGTAACTTAAGTCAATTAAGAGGGGGTTAAGGGAATTTGAAAAGTCTAGTGGTTCGTGTGGTCCCCACCACACTTAATCCTCCCAAGGGAGGTTAAGTGGGTGTGGGTCCCACTTCCAACCCCCTTAGGTAGGTTTTTAACAAACTAAAAATAAAATTTGTCTTACACAAATTTTAACTCAACTGAAAACCCCAAAACTTAACTTTCAACCCGCAACAAACGCAACTCCCAAAAAGGTCTCTTTAAGAGAAAATCGGCGCTGCGAGTTCATCGGTGCCCTCGGATTTCAATTCCGAGCACCGGATCAAAAGTTAGAAAATCCCGCTCGTTCGTTCACTGAACGTACCCGAGCCAAACTTCGGAAATTAATTTCGGGCACTCCGGGCCTCGGAATCAGGTGCCGTCTGAAACCGCGCTCTTGTAAAATTCTAAAGAAAATTAAGAAAAAAATTCCCTTGAATTTTACGGGTCTTTACATAAAACTTCTTAAATAAATTATTTACCACCTTCAATGAGTTATGGTATTCTTCATGGAAAATGATTTATTCAATGTTGTTTATCATACACATACAAATTTGTCTTTATCGAGGTAATTCGACCATTATTTTTGGGTTCTACATTAAAGTTGATATTTATCATTGAATTGTTATAATATATTTTTTTATTTGGGTTGATTCAAACTCAATTTTTCATATATGAGTACCCACCACCCTAAGTAAGTTATTTTTTATTTGATAAAACACAAAATCATTTTATATAACATGAATGTTTTCAAAATATTGAATTTTTTTTATTAATAATTTTTCTGGATTAATAATTTTAATGAATATATGATTATGTTTTTTTATAATTTTGAGATATTGTTATTTTTCATATATTTAATGGAAATTTAGTTACTAATAAATATTGAAAAATTAATTAATGGGATTAAAATTTGGAGATTAAATGTTGACATGAGGTTTCCTAATATTAAGAGTATAAAATTAATCGTGGGATTAGTAAAATTATAATAAAAGGAATTAAATAAATGTAGAGAGAATTGACATTTTACGTATAATATTTTACCATGGTGTTATATTAGTCCACCGTAGACTTCCTTATAATGGAAAAATATAATTAGAGAGGTACTGATTGGTGATGGTCCATCATAAATATTATTATATGGAAATTAAGAATAAAATATAATATTAGATGGATAACGTTATTGATGAGATAGATAATGGTTTTTGATGATATGGGACGGGGTATTTTTACTCATTTAAAAATAATCTTGAAAGATTAATTAAATGGTGTTATTAGATGGAATAGTCTATAAGTAAAGTGTTATCTTGATATATTCTCTCATTTGATCTCATTTAATATTTTCCTTACACTTTAGTTAAATTGGATGGAAGGATTTAAAAGAGGTTTTTAGAGGTTAGAGTTTAGTTATAAATTATTCTATGTAGAATAATTACTTTCACCTATTTGATTTAAATTATTCATATTTTCTACTACCGTACTAATTCTTTAGAATTATTTTTGTTATACTCTCACATTTGTGGAATTAATATGGATAGTGAATTATTTTTAATGGGTTCATTAGAGACTCCATTGATTCTACCTATCATGGGTGGATAATGAATAATTTATCTTCTTGGTTTGGTGTCTCAATAGCAGTGACCCATAGATTTTCTTTATAAGAGATTTTATAAAACCATTATTAACTTTTATAGAAAAAAGGTGGTTGTTTTTAAATTGTTTTCATTTTTAGAAGATAAATGATACATTAAACAATATATTTTATAAAATAATGTTGACATGTAAATGGTTTAATGTTATATACTCACATTAAATATTATCCATGTACTTAAAATTATTAGCACTTTGGTTTTTGGTTAATTGATGAATGAGAGTATCCTTAACTTTTTACCATGTCACCCTCGATCGAATTGTTTTGGTCAGAAATTAAAGAACAAAAAAACTTTTTATCAACATAACATTCATAATTTCTATGTATGTACTATAGTAAATCACTATGATATTATTCAATAAACACCCAACTGGGTCATATTCCTTCCCTCAAAACCAAGAGAAATTATTATTCCTTACAAACATGCATGAAAACACAATAAAATTCACCCATAAACTCATTGTATTTCAAAAAATAATACCCAAATTTTAGTGGAAGGCGAATATGGATCTCGTACCGTGGTAATAAAAAATACATATAATTTAATCAAACATTATGACATTATAAATTTCAATATTCTTATAACTATCGAAAACATTTTGACAAGAAAATTTGAGGTTTATTAATTAATGAAAAATAGAAGGTGAAATTATACAAGGTAACCCTTCACTTCCTCCATAAATCAGAGTTAAAATATACACTAAAATTATAAAAAAGAAAATGGGAGAAGAATACAACATTTTGAATCTAAAAATGTAGTGAAATAAAATTAAAACAGTAGTGGTCATTAATTTTTTGGAATAATATATGATCAATGTCTATGAATTCTCATCATGGTCTTCATCTAACGCCATTATATTCTTAAAGTCCTTCACTCTGTATATTCTTTAATCAAGTACAAAAATATTTGCACCATTATTAACAATTCATATAATGTATCCTTTTTCACTCATATCTTTAAATATCAGTAATGATCTAATATTAATTAATATCTAAAGCTCATATTACTATTTCTTGATTAAAATTATTTCAATAAAATTACCCATGTGGAATACAGTTTAATTTTTTTGAGGGGGTTTATTTGTTACAAAAAAGAATCATATTAATCAGGATGTTCAATGTACACACTTAGTCATATTTTTATACTTTTAGAAAAATAAAATTTATTCACAAAGTAAATTAGTCATCTTTGGGAATACCCCATCACATTAAAAATTGTCTAATGTGTAAAAGAATTATCCAGTGAATATTTGAAATTTTATACTCCCTATTTTTAAAGTAATATCTTTGGAAAATATCTTCTCTATTTGACTTATTCCTTTATGAGATCGTAGTATACTACAAATATATAATCGCAGAATAATATTTCCTTTGACCATCATAATTATCATAAGAATATAGTAATTATCATACATGTGGAATAAATTTACTTTTTGGAAATGAGATATCCGATTCATTTTATTTCTTATCCTATAATGCGTCAATAACAAAATTTTCTCATTAATATTTCTCGACTATATCATATTGTTCCCAAAATGAATTCACATATATTTGGAATCTACCAAAAAATAAATTTCAGGAATGAAAAACAACCTCAACACAACTTATAATCTCATAGTAACACAAAATGTTAAGATTAATATTTATTCAAATATTTACATTGATTAAATGAATAATATAGACTAATTATTCATTCTATTTTGATATTAAATTATAATTATTTCTAAAATTTATTAGTTTCTTATTTTCTATAGAGTTTACAATAATAGTGGGACTAAACTCATGAATATCAAATTAATATAAATGAAAATATGTGTTATATTAGTTCCCCCACTTGTAACATTGAAACTCCTAGATAAATAAAATTCTAATAGATTTCATATGTAAATTTTAAACACTATCTAATGTCTATTACCTTTTAAATTGTATCTTCCTCCTGATATAATGTAATATTAATTATTTTTATTATATTATCTTCATTAAATGAATTATGTTAATTTTATCTTATATTTTACACACAGGAAAATGTTTACTTTCCATTATAAAAATATTTCACTCCAAAAACATGGAAGAATATATATAATATTTATTATTTTTAGTGATAGAGAATGGTTTCATGTATAAATCTTTAATTTCTATATCTCCAACCAATAATTCATGTATTATTTTATATAATGGTTTATTTTTAGGGTTCTTCTAAATCATGACAGATGGTGGGTTCTAGGAAAAAATGATAAGGTATATTAATATGGAATATTTATAAGTACAATGAATTATTTTTTTCAATTTAAAAAATGGATTTATCCCTTCACACATTATTCAATTAAGATAGCTTCGTTTCTTTTTGTATGATGAAATTCAAAACTTTTATTAATTTACAAGTAGTAAAAATTCATATAATTTTATTATTTATCATGTTAAGAAAATGAATAATTTTTCTATTCTTGAGGAAATAATTTTATATTATAATTTTATTATTGTGGTATTGGGTTCTTCCTGGCCATATTTTAAGATGTATTTCCATTCCAATTGATTTTTATATGGCCTTTATTCTAAATATCATAACAAATGTTTCAAAATATCATTGAAAAATATATTTATCTCTAGTTATCCTCTAAAATATTCTCAAGATTGTTGGATACCCCACCATAAATAACATCACTATAAGTGATAAATTTTTTAAATCATTCCACCTATTTGTAATTTATTTTAATAAAATTTAGACCAGATACTATTAATTTTGTTCAAGATTTATTGTGTATTTGTTTTGTGTTTATAAGTAAATAGATGTTATTTTTCTTTAGAATGTTCTATATAACATTGAACATCCTTGAATGATACCTATTTCATTTTCCAATCCTTCACAACCTTATTTTTCTCAAAAATAACAATAAAATTTTGACAGAAATTATTCATTATTTAAAATTAATTCTAAAAAAATAGCTCTTTTTAACTCAATTTCTGTATAATCTGGCACTTAAATTAAATCTAGATCATGCATTAGAATTTCAATAATGTAATATAGGCATTTTAGGACTGTAATATGGATGAATATAAAGGTTATTAATTGTTGTTAATGGCTATAGGGTTAAAAATATTATTATATAAAAAATATATTAATGAAAATGTGGTGTCCAAATCAAAAGAATACAATAATCATGTATATTAAAATTTCAATAAATTATCTAATTTTTGGACTAGATTAATCATAAAAGTATGATTATTCAAATTAAACATTCTAAATATTTTGAAGAATGTAATTATACATTTTATGTATAATAGGTTCAAAAGACTCTCAGGAAACTGATTTATTTAATTGTCAAAATTCCAAGACATGATATTCAAAAAAATGGGTCTTCCATGTATTTTTCTCATGGGTACCTAAAATCTAGATTATTTTATCATTCATATAAGATGTGTAAATGGGTAAAATTAATTTATTAAAAATAGAATAGTTTTAAATATTTCAGTTTAATTAATGTTAAACTCAAAATGATTAAAAATGACAATGAAAATAAGAATCAAACATATTTTTTTTGAAAAATCACTATGTTTGAAAAATTATTGAATTTAAAAGAAATTAAAGGTTCTTAACAAAAAGATTTAATAATGTAGTGTTCTCAATGAATTGTATCATAATATTCATGGGATGTAGATTCAAAATAGAAACACAGGATTTGATCATGTCATAAGTTGAGGTAAATCCTGGATAGACTTTATTGATAAATTTGATTAAGCAGTGTGATATTGTAACACCCCAATGTTTTTAAATATAAACATAAATTCCTGAAAATTTATTTTAAGTAGAATTTTATAACTAGACTTTAAACATAATGTTTCAACTTCTAGGATTTTAATTTTAAAAAACAGACATCTACAGTTGAGATTAGTAGGTCATTTAGAGTCTAATAGATCTAACTAGTTTTTTAATAGTAACAAGCCCTTATGAATAGTAATATGAATAGTTATATGACACTTATTAATAGTAAATAATATCATTATTTTATTTTCTTATGATTATATGATAATTAGATCATGATTGATTTTTTCAAGGTGTTATAAAATGAATTATAGTGTTAAAATTATTCATTTCTGAATGAAGTATGATTTAATTTAAAAATTAATTTAATCATATTTAGAAAATTATTTTCATAAAATGATGTTTATGTTTTTATTCTACACCACTTAAAATGGTTTGGTTGAGTTTTTTATTTTTCTGTAATTCTAGAATTGTTTATGAATAGTTCAATACAGTAAAATATTGAATATTCAAATTATCGTTTAAATAAACAATTTTTGAGATCATTGATATATAAAACCAACTTGATTGGAACTAACGTTATATATTTACTATTTTTATCATAATAATGAATAATATTCAAACTATTGGACCAAAATATTAGAATTATGATTAAAATAATGTAAATTATCTCCTCTCCTCCACTATAAATACCACCATCATTCTCGTCTTCCTCTCACACCTCCCATGGCTTGATAATTGTCTATGTTATGAAAAATATACTTACCAAGGATCTTACACACGTCTAAGACCCACTGGTCCCACCAAAAGTCCTTCATCAAAGGCTTTAAAGAGGATCTCAAGGAGAACAGATCAAGCTGTAAGAATCGTCTTTCATTTTCTTGTTTTTTATTTTTAATCCTTTTATTTTATTATACTCTCTTCACCTAACCTTATCCAAGAGGGATGAAATATGTAGTATGAAATATGTTATATAGTTTTAGAATATTTATGGAAATATTCATTATCGGTATTCTTCTCCTCTTCCCCTTATTCTAAAAATAAAAACATCGTCATTGATGTGTCGATTTAACAAAATTGTGGACGATGTATTTTCAATTTACACTACATCTTTGAAAACATGTTATAAACCCATTTTAATGGTTGAAAAAGAATTTAATTAATACTATATATCCTATCTCTTGTTCATTAGTTAACATATAAACATAATATTATGTTATGTAATGAAACTATTTCATGATTATCAATGAACCAACAAAATGATCTAATGATATATCACTAAAGATTTATATAATGATTCAACCTCAAACCATATAAACAAATTGAGTTATGGAATTATTTACTATTTTGGAAGCATATTAACACCATTTCATTCCATTTCTATAATTTCATTTCCAAACAACACGAAAATCAAATACATACTGGCCATGAAAATCATGTAAAGAACGCACCTGACACAATGGAATGAATAAAATTATAATAATTAAAGGGCAAAATGATGTTATGAAATTAACATATAAGGTGTTATAAACATTAATATTTTTATTTATGATTTTAATAACACTATTTTAACAATTATACATGAGCTTTATAAATGTTTTAATACAAACCTGAGGTATGGGAATTTATAACCCAATTTCCTATCTTTTAGATTCCCTTATAATTTATTCACTAGGTGGTATTAAAATTATTTATATGATGAATTTTGTTTATAATATGTTATATTAATTGTATTTATAGATCATAAACATATCCATTCTTTTCCATTAATTCTCACAACAAATATATTTTTAAGGGACTTTCCTTTAAAAATTCTTTTAGAAGTCTCTTTAATAAAATTCATGAATATTGTTATATATATATATATTCAGGAGTTTATTATCCTAATTTCATGATTATATATTACCATGATATATACTTGGACATATTTCTGTTTGATTGAGCATATAATAACTCAAGATATGTTGGGTTGAGCCCATTATAGCTATAGATATAACATGTGGGACCCATTATAACTCTCCAATGCATTGGGTACTCCAAATATTGAATTTGGACAAATAGATATTCTATGTGTAATGGTGATTGAAAAATTTATATGCTAAATTTTTTCCATGGAAAATACATTGTGTTTCCAGGCAGGTTAACATGTTTTTATGAAATTGATTTTATTGATTTTTATGTTATCGATTGACTAATAATTTCTATCCATACATCCCTTGCTGATTTTTTTGTTCTAATACCATGTTTTTAAATATTTTTCATTGGTTATAAGGTTTTTTAATATAACTAATGAATAAAATTTAATTTTTATGTATTTTTTTAATGAAATAAAGATTTTATTTATGTTTTATATTATGGAAAAGAGTGGAAATTATTTTAGTAGTACCCTCATGTATGGTTATGGGATGTTATGTATGTTTTATGTACTGATTTCTCTAAAACTAAGAATATCCTCAATGTTTAAGAATGTATCTTATTTTATATAACTTATTATTATGTTATGTTTTATGTTTGGGTCATTATAGTGAGTATTATAGATTTTTTTAAGATAACTTCATGGTTTAGGATGATGTTAAAAGAATACCATAAATTTTTTTACACTATGGTAAATTGAAATTTAATTGAAATTAATGATTACCATGTTTCTTCATCTAATATATATCTATTCATAATGTTTTCCACAAATTAATTAGATTAGATGAAGTTCAAAGGCACCATGTGGATGATCTTTGTCCGAATCTATTTGTTAGACTGGTGGGAATCAAAACTGATCAGTTTTTAAGATAAATGGATTAGTTGACTCATGAAAGAAATGGTGGTCATATCCATATTAGAGAAGAACATTATCTACAATTAATAAACATGTATTTAATGGAGAAATTTATGATTAATCATCCTCCATTATTAAGTGGAACCATAAATCTCGTGATAACTGAAGGATTGATTAATAATATAGAAAAGATATTTAATGTCAAGGGTTCTTCCGAATGTCAAAAGTTAATACTATCCATTTATCATTTTGAAGGTGAATCCATTCAATTGAGGTCTCTGGATTAGAATACTAGAGAAAAATATGATCTCGATAGATTGAAATAGGATGATTTTAATAGTATTTATCTGCAAAACTATTTTCCTAAAATTGTTCAAATCATAATGGAGAAACAATTCTTATAACAAAATTAGAAAGTTGATGAATATTTGGAAGAATATTAATCCAATTTTAAAAGACTGTCCAAGTACGTATATGAATTTTCTTTGGATTTTTATTGTAATATTAATATATTTTACTCTTATTTTAAACCATTTTCACAAAGTTATTTAGATTAATGAGAGTTTAAAATCTATGTGATACTTGTTCATTATGCTGAAATAGTTGAGATTGATTTATATGACACATATGTGCCTCTTGGTGACAAGAATAAGAAGCAGTCAGGTTGGAATAAATTGGGGGAAAATTCATCAAATAAATCAAGAGATAAGAAAATCAATTTCCCTTCTTTTAAAAAGTGTGTTAAGTAGAATTATTGTGAATTTATTGTAAATTCATTGAAATGATACCAAGGTGGAAAGTTTTGACACATCTATAATAAGTTCAATTAAAATGATCTGAAAATTAATGAGATGTCGATGGTAAGATTTTTTAATGTTATGTAATTGGTTTATTTTTCTAATGTTTGTTTTAGGCTGGTCACTCTAGAAACGAATCAACATAATTGGAAGTATAAGGGTGTGGTAAAATCCATTTAAACTAATTAAAAATATGTTGAGCTACCAAATGAGGTGGTATTAGGTATATTTCTTGTATTAATAGATTTTTCAATTGTTTTATTGGATTCTGGGTCTAGACATTGTTTCATTACAATGAAATTTTAGGAAAAATTTGGTATTCCACCTCATGAAATGAAACCATAACTCATGGAAAAAACACCTAGAGGAAATATTTTGGAATTAATAAATTATAATTATCTACCTCTACATATCTATGAAAAAAGTTTACCATAAATCCCCATTATATTTCATCTAGGGGAGATTGAGGTTATTCTTGGCATGAACTTCATTTCAATTTTATCATTCAATGATTGATTGTAGAGAAAAAGAAGTAATTTTTTATAATGATTATCAGTTTTTGTATAGGAATGAACCCATAACATTGATAAAATATTAGGTATCTAATAAATAGATAAAATGTAGAAATGAATGTTATCTTGCTAATATTTTTTAAGATAAAGGAACTATCTAGATTAATTATTTACAAGTGTTAAATGAATTCCTTGATGTTTTATGGATGAGTAACTAGATGTCATACCTTTTCCTGAAGTTGAATTGAAAATTGACTTAGTTTTTACTACTATGAAAATTTCAAAACCCCCATAAATATCGCTCAAATGGAACTTATTATTTTGAAAAATCAGTTTTACGATTTTACTGATAAAGGCTACATTTATCCTACCACTACTCCATGAGATTATCCTATTTTTTGTAAAAATTAAAGATGGTTCTGTTACAATATTCATTGATAATTGGGATTTGACTAACATAACTATTAAAAACAAGTATAATTTCCCTCATATCGATGACTTTTTTTATCAGATCCTGGGAGCTTAGTACTTTTCCAATATTGACATGAGATTCAAATACTATTAGTTTCAGGTGATGGAGGATGAAATACTATAGACTAGAATCTGTATATATATGGTCATTATGAATTTGTATTCATGCCTTTGGGGTTAACTAATTCACCTACTGTATTCATAGTACTTATTGATAGAATATTTCATGTGTTACTGGATAAGTTTGTCGTTGTCTTTATTGATGAAATTCATGTATATTATAGAATTTAAGAAAAACCTGTAAAAAATTTAAGGGTTGCTTTGATATCCTTAAAGAAAAGGAAACTCTATGGAAAATTTTTCAAGTTTGAAATTTTTTTGCAAAAGATTTCTTTCCTTGGTCACAATGTTTCTAAAGATAACATAACTATTTATCATTCATAAAAATGTTATTGATTAATGTCTAAGACAAAAAATATTACTCAGTTTCATAGTTTTCAAGGTTTGGAAGGATATTATAGGAGGATTATTGAAAAAATTATGGGGTTATCTAGTATATTGACAAAGTTAACATGAAAAGTAGTTAAATTCATCTTGAAAAAATAATGTGATGATTGTATTATGGAATTCAAAATAAGATTGGTGAATTATCTTGTCCTGACCCTACCTTCTTGAAGTACTGAATCATCCATCTACAATAATGATTCTTTGATGGGACTTGGTTGTGTTTTGATGTAGAGTGATGAGGTAATATCTTATGCTTCGAGAAAACTAAAACCCCCTGATTTAAATTATCCCACAAATGATTTAGAATTGGAATCTGTGGGTGTTTTTAAAAAAAATTGGATTCATCATTTATATGGAGCCAAATGTAAAATATATACCGAATATAAATGTATGAAGTATATATTCAATCAGAAAGAATTAAAAATGAGTCTGAGAAGATGGATTTAATTGGGTAAAGATTATGATTTCATGATCAATTACCATTAATGAAAAGGAAACGAAGTGGTGGATGACTTTAGTTGAAAATATCATGCATCATTAACCATGTTATGTTTGGAACATGACCCATAGATTAATGATTTGTTGAATATTGTCTTGTAATTTGTTGGTGTAGGAAATTGCTCTGTTTTGTTTTAGGTTTCATTGATGCCATCTCTTTCAGAAAGAATTTAGAAAGTGCAGGATGAAGGAGGTGAGTTACAAAAAAATATAAAATTGTTTAAAATGGGTAAGATACCAGAATTTAACCTTGATAAAAATTATGTTTTGAGGTCTCGGAAGAGATTATGTATTCTTGGAAATTCTCAGCCGAAAATTTAATTGTTATGAAAAGCTCATAGTTATTTATTTATAGTTCATCCTGGAAGCATAATGATATATATAGATCTTTGAGAGTATTACTAGTGGGATGGAATTAAAAGAGATATTATGGATTTTGCCTTTAAATGATTGACATGTAAAAAGGTTACAATCAGGTAGTGGTTACTGAAGGGGATGGTTAAACCTTTTCGAGTGCCCAAGGGGAAATTGGAAAATGTATCCATGTACTTCTTCATGATACTAATTAAGACATCTTGATATAACAATGCAATATGGGTTATTGTTGAACGATTGACTAAATATGCTCATTTCCTTCTTATTTGAGATATCATGTCTTTAGATCAACTTTCTCAACTGTACCACAAAACAAAATTGTCAGGTTATATTGAATTCCATATTTCATTGTATGGGATTGTAATCTCTGGTTCACTTCAATCTTTTAGAAAAGCCTTCAGATGTTATGGTAATATCATTAAATTTCAGTACAAATTTTCATCCTCAATCAGATGGGAAATCCGAATGAATGATTCTAACATTAGAGGATATGATTTGACCTTGTTCAATGGACTACTAGGGAAGTTGGGATCGACATCTTTCATTAGTTGAATTTTTTTCTAATAACATTTTTCATTCCAGTATATAGATGGATCCTTTTGGGTAATTAAATGTGAAACATTTTTGAACTCCTGATTTTTGGGATGATATTGGGGAAAGAAATTCGATGGGACCCGAATTAATAGAGGAAGTGGCTGAGAAAGTGAAGATGATCCTACAACACATGAAAACTACTTAGATAAGGCATAAATGTTATTCAAATAACTGGAGAAGTTAATTTTAATTCGAGGTAGGTGATCATGTTTTTATTATAATATCACCATGGAAAAGTATTGTGTATTTTGGTAAGGAAGGGAATTTGATTCCATGGTTCATTGGACTTTATAAAATCCTAGAGAAATTTGGACTGGTTTCCTACAATATAGCATTTACATATAGTTTATCAATGGTACACAATGATTTTCATGTTTCAATATTGATAATGTTTGTTCAAGATTCATCTCATATTCTAATCCCAGTATCAGTTTATCTGGAAGAGGAGATTACTTATAAACAGAGACCAATTCAAATTTGTGATCTTAGAGATCATGTATTGCGACATAAGGTAATGCACCAGATAATGGTTATGTGAAAACACACATGGTAGAAGAATAAATGTGGGAATTTTAAATTGATATGAGGGAAAAGTAACCTCACTTGTATAATAAATAAATTAAATTATGAGAATATAATTTAAAAAAGGTGGGGAGACTGTAACAAACCAATGTTTTAAAAATAAACTAAAATTAATGAGTTTTTTTTATTATATAGTTATAACTAGCCTTTAAACATAATTTTTCCACTTATAGGAATTAAATTTCAAAAAATAGTCATCTAAGGTTGTGATCATAAAGTTATTTGGAGTTTGATAGAACCAACTTGTTTATTAGATGAATAGTAACATACCATTATGAATAATAATATGAATTTTAACATGACCCTTATGAATAGTAACTCATATTTTTATTTTATTTTCTTAAGGTTATAAGATAATGAGATCCTGATTCATTTTTTAGGTGTTATAAAATGATTTATAGTTTTAAAAATGTTAATTTTTTTAATAAAGTATTATTTTATTTAAAAGTTAAAATAATAATATTTAGTAATATATATTAAAAAATTGAGTTTATTATTTATTTGTACACATCTAAATATGGTTATAGTGAATTTTTGGTATTTTTATGAAATTTTGGAATTTTTTATGTATAGTGAAATATGATAAAATACCATATATTCAAATTATAAGTTAAATATACTATTTTTTCATCAAGGAAGATTTAATAATACTTTCTTAAAATCACATATTCCATTTACTATTTTTATCTCAATAATTATGAATATTCACAGTCTTAGTCAAAAGTATTTAAATTATGATTAAAATAATTTAAAATCCCTCCTCACCTCCACTCAAAATAAAATATTTATTCCCCTCTTCCACACACACCTCTCAAGCCTTGATAATTTTCTATGTTCTACCCAATATCTATCCCAAGGCTCTTACCCACATCCAAGACCTTCTGGTCTCATGAAAAGTTCAAAACCAGAGGCATTATAGAAGATCTCATGGGGAAGACATCAAGTGGCCAGAATCCTCTTTCATTTTCTTCTGCTTTTCTTTTTAATTTTTTTTATCTTATACTCTCTCCCCTCCCCTTATTCAAGTGGAATGAATGAACTATTATGATATATATTCTGTATTTTTATCATGTTTATGTAAAGATTAATCATCATTATTTATCTCTTATTTCTCTTATTCCAAAAATAAAAACACCATCTGTGATGTGCCGATTTACCAAAATCGTGGATGATGTGTTTACAATTTCCATTAATTTCATTAAAACTGATTATAAAACAATTTTAATGGTTTAAAAATAAATTATATTTTAATATATATCCTCTTTATTTATCAATATTTAACATATATACATAATATTATGTTATATAATGAAACTAGTTCATGATTATCAAAGAACCACAAAAATGATCTAAACGGATATCACTAATGATTTATCTAATGATTCATCCTCACACCATATAAAATATTAGTTATGTAATAATTTAATATTATAGAAATATATTAATACCATTTTATTCCACTTCTGGAATTTCATTTCCATTCAACTGGAAAATGAAATACAAACTGGACATGGAAATCATGTAAAACAGCACCTGAATCAATGGAAGGAACAAAATACTAATAATTTAAGGGTAAAATGATATTATTAATTAATAATATATGGTTTTATAAACATGAATATTTTTAAAAATATATTAATAACACACTTTTAACCATTTTATAGGTGATTTAAACTATTTTTATGTAAGAAAAACTTGTATTAAGTGATTTCATAAACCAATTTACTGTCTTTGGGTTACCCATCTACTTAATTCACTATGTGGTATTATGATTATTTTTGTGATCAGTTTTTATTTATATTATTTTTTATTATGTGTATTTATAGATAAAAATAATATCCATTAACTTCCATTAATTATCTTTATAATTATAGTTGTAAGGTTGTTTACTTTTAAAATATTTTTTTAAGCCTCATTAATAAAATTCAAAATTACTCATATATATATGGCATGAGTGGTTTCTCCGGATTTCCTGATAATTTATTTCCATGATATGTTCCTTGTACATATTAATGTTGTGTTGATCCCATTATATCTCAAGATATGATAGGTGATCCCTATTATTGCTCTTCAATGCATTAGGTACTATAGAGATGGTATTTGACCAAATAGTTATTCCATGCGTAAGAGTGATTTTAAGAGTGATTTTAAGAGTGATATGTTAAATATTTCCAAATGAAACTACATGATGTTTCCATGAATATTTATGAGTTTTTATGTAATGGGTTATATATGGTTTCTATGTTATCCCTTGACTAACGATTTCTCTCTTTATATCCCATACTGAGCTTTTTATGTTCATCCTGTGTTTTTAAAAGTTTTTAACGGGTTATAAGGATGTGTAAGAGAATTAATGATTACAATTTAAATGTTTTGAATTTTGGTCAATGAAAATATTTTTTTATTTAATTTTTTTTTTTAATAAAAATAGATACTATTTTAGTAGTATCGTCATGAATGGTAATTGGATGTTATGTATATTTTATGTCCTAATTTCTCAAAAACTCTAAACCTAAAATGATATTCAATGTTTGAGAATGTATTTAATTTTATACGTATAAATATAATGTAATTATTTAATACTTTGTCTTTATAGATATCCTATATTAGTTTATATGGAATTTTTCTGTTGAATTTCATTAGCCAATTACCATTAACATTAAATAGGTTTTCTTCACCATTAAAAATCATCATAGAACCCATATGATAGACATCAGTGTCTATAAGTAGACCTACCTATACGTAATGATATTTAACGATCGTTATATTGGGCCTCCATTTATAATAAAACAATTAGACCTTAAGAAGAAACTAAATTTTTTAATTTATATTATCATTATCCATTATAATTTATTCATAGTAGATTCTAAAGTTATCAAATGATTTTTATCAAATTTCATCCAACTCATCCAGTTATAAATTCCCTTATTTTGAAGATATGTTAACATCTATGTTGGACTCATTGAAATCATATTTAACTCATGATCAATATAAATAGTTAAATTAAAACTCTTCCCGTAAATAATATTTTATTTATTCATTCTAATTGGATTGTCTTTGATTTACTATAGTCCCATATGGTGTATTCCATCCTTTGGATCAAATATGATAGATTTGGTTTAAGAGTATTCTTAAACAATAATTTGAATTATACATAGGTTTCCATCTCTTGGAAATTTGTTTTGAGATGGTATGATGGTCTTGTATTGTAATTCACTCTAACTTACATTTCAATGCATTCAAAATCTTATTTCAAAATGGGTTTCCATGATCATTGATGAATCAGTTGGGAACTCTAAATCATCAAATGATATTAGTACAAAGAAAATAACACCTAACATTAGTATTATCTATTTTGGTTACTGTGAAATAAATCCATATTAAAAATTTAACAACTATCTACAAAACGTAATAGTTTAAAAATGAAATGGTAATGTTACAATAAAAATCTATTCCTTATAAAACAAATATTTCAAATACATTGATTTGTTTTTAGTAATTTATGGTATTGAAGAATTGATTGTAGAAAACTAACATATCTAAATTTTTTATAAAATTAATTTGAATATTAAAATATATATGTAAGTTAAAATCTTGATTATTATTATTATTATTTATATCCTTTGACCCCCAATGTTTTATCCACAATATAGACTATTTATAGACTCAAAATTACACTTTACTTCTCAAACCGGTAATCATATCCATACCTCTTGATCATTACATATTTTCATCATTTATGGATATTCCCAAATATAAATTTATGATTGATTTTTGAGCTGTTTTATATATTTGGGGTTTATGTGAGATTATAAATGAGGGGTTACTAGATAAATTTCTATTAAATATAATGATATTTTAAATGTTGAAAATTTTAGACAGCGTACATTTTATTCAACACAGAGATTATGTGAACCAAAATACAATTTAAAAATGTTGTTATTTAATCATATATAAGTTAAATTGAACTATATGTGTTGGATTATACATATTATTAAATATATAGTAATTGCATACTTAATAGAAATTAATTTATTAATTATATGGAAAAACACTAAATTTTCAGTAAATCCATTTTCATCTTAAAAAATATGTTTTCTTCCAAAAATAATTGTTTCATTATAATATTATAAATTTATTTCTCTAGAAATTTATAGAAATTATTTGAAAAAATGAAATTAATTATTTAAATAATCATTTCAAAAATATATTAAGCAAAATTATTAGGGTTTTTCAAATTGGATTTCATTTCTTCTAAATAAGGAAAAATAATGCTTTTTTATTGAAATTGTAATTTTGATTCAATCATTTAAAAAGCACCATTTATTTAAAAAAATTGATTGAGTGTATGATTAATTTTTTAATTAAAATAATAATTATATTTTGATCATTTTAAAAAATTATTTTGTTTAGTTAGTTTAAAACATTTCAATTCATAAAATGAATATTTATAAAGAAAAGAAAATTCATTTCATTGTTTGTTTGAATAATATATTAACTTCATTCCATTATTTAAATTGTTTCATGAAAAATTTATTCCATATATTAAATCAAGATGTATAAATTTTATAATTATATTCCTTTCATTTCTTCAATTATAATACATAACCATTGTAATTAATTGTAACCAAAGGGTAAATTGATTAATTTTGGTTGAAAATGTGATAATGAATTAAAAATCCACTCATCACATGACTTAATTTAATTAGATGTGTATTTTATGTGTATAATCTTTCAAAATTATCAAATATAACCATTTTCTCATTTCTCTAATATTTTTACCATTGAATGTTTTAGGTAATTGAAAAAGATAAAAAAAATCATTTCTTCTTTCGATAACTATAATATTTTATCATAGTTATTACTAAAACAAATATTTGGATATAAATATTACATTAAACTATATATGATGTTTTTATGACCGTATTTTAATTTTATTTTTCATTGATGAAATAATTACCTTAAATGCATGTCTAACTCTGACACAATATTTAGTTAATTAGTAGAAAAATAAAATAAATGATTTAACAATATATTAAATTCAATATTATTTGATAGTATTATCAGGTTCAATGGAATTTTTCATTAAAGATGACATGTTATAGAATAATGAATGGATTACTTTTTAATTATATATTTTTATTAAAGTATTTAAATTCAAAGTAAAAGAATATTATAAAAAATACATTAATTATAATTTTAAAAAAAATATTATTTTAACAGAGAATGTAAAATTCAGAAATTTAATTATTTATCAAAAATAAATATTATATGGTCTAAAAAATAATCCATGATCCACGTATGGGTAGTTTTTCATTTCATAGTGACATTATTGACCACTAAAGGGAACACCATATTAATACTGCAATAATTGTCAAAATGCTTTATATGTGGATTACATTAAAACATATAGTTCAAAATATAACAAAAACATGTCCAAATTTTATTAAATGATATTATTTAAACCAATAGTCATCATCTATGTTAATTATATTTTTTAGGAGCCATTTATATATGATAATTACTTAATATTAATATAATAATATAATAAATTCCAATAATGAACGTCTACTCATTGGTAAAAGGATTCCCTTTTCCTTTTACACCACATTAAGAAATATTGATAAAAAAATCCCTAAAAATTAACTAATTAAAATACAAAAACACGTTAAATATGTTCTTTTATTTTCAAAATACCACCCTTAGATTACATAAGAGGTCATTTAAATGGTTCCAACCCTAGAAGACATAGTTTTTGTTATAGGCTCTTTCCTATTTATTTATTATTTTACATACTCTCAATATAGTGTAAAGATCCTAGAATGGTAATTTAATTATTATAAATATATTTCAAAGTTATTCTGATTATTTAGAAACCAAATTCCATTTATTTTCCATCCAATGAATAATGAAATCAACAATCATGTATATGTAAGACTTACCATCTCTTTATAGAGGTGGGATTGTTTTTTATCACACTTTTATATGGATGGTTATAATGATGGAACTAATGAATATATATATATATATATATTATTTATGTCATTATTAAAAATTATTTGTCTCTGAGACCAAAACCAGTTTAAAAGGACCCAATATACTGAATGATATCATACAATAAAAATGAAGTAGTTATCACAGAGAATTGTAATTTTAATAACGATTTTTTAATACCCCTATGATGAAAAGGTACTTAGTAAATCATATATGGTATTACATATATGATTAAGGTGGTGAGAAAAATATTGAATAATCCTTTATTCATTATACAATAGTTATAAACACATATGATGAAAAGGCTGACCAATGGTAAAGGATTTTGTCTCAATTTCAATTAATTTAGGAATAATGAAATGTTATGAAACTATTACATTTTATATATAGTAAATGTGGCACAATTTACATTTTATATATTAAAACATTAATCCTACATGATATGTTATGTTTCAATTAAAATTATTTAATTCAAGGTAATTTAATTTAAAATCTATCAAGAGGACAATTGTCTCATTAATCAATTTTTTCATTTGGTCATATTAGATATTTATTTACTTTGGTACACTAAGATTAAACATGTAATGAATTTTTTATTATTTTATATTTTATTTATATTAAATGGTTTGATTTAATTTTAACGAACCTAATAAATTCAATTATTAATACTCACTTATATAACAATATATTTTTTAGGTATTTTTGTCCCGGTTTCCACACCATTGTGAAATATTTAGTATTGTGACTCTATATATTTTTATAAGGTGTACATACATCGTATTTGAGGTAATAAAAAATAATATCCATCTTTTCATGATTTTTAATTATTAAATAATAGTTACTATTTCAAGATGTATGTTTAATAAAAAATATTATCTTTATACTCTTTTTTGTTAGGTATATTTTTCATCCATATCAATATTTTTGAAAATTTCATTCACATTTTCTCATCAATTAGACAAATAATTTATTAAGAAATATATATAAGATCCTTTAAATTTAATGTTTTTTGGAATTAGTCACCCTACTTATTTCTGGAAAGGGTCATTTTCAGCATTCATTATTCGAAAAAATTAAAAGTTTCATTTTAACATATACATCATTAGAGGCCATTCATGAAGCAATAAACATTCTAAACCCTTTAGTTTATTATATAATTATAAACTATTTTTATGAATAAAAAAATATAATATAAACTAATATTAATTGATCCATTTTGATTTTTATCTATTGTTTAAACAAATAAATTTTATTAAAAATTATCATTTTTTGACGGTCATATCTAATCTCTAGATTAATATAATTTACATTAAATTTTCCTTCAAACAAGCACATTATTTTGATCATTGGAAATTAAATTTCCACTAAATATTAATATTAATTATATAATGGATATGTAAATTTCCTCAATAAAATACCATTTCATCATATAGTGTTATACCATAACATATTTTTAATTATTTAGTGATTTTTTGACTATCCATATTCTGTATTTGGTTCATAAATATATTAAAAAGGTTAAATATTTTTGAAGATAAGTTGATCATTCAATATATGAATAATTCATTAGATATACAGTGTTGGGAGGGGCTCTAAATTGTGTATCGCCTCTATGTATCGACTATTTATACAAGTCAAATAAATAATCTACCCTTAAATGGGATTTTTAAGGTAGGTATTCCTCTAATTTAAACTATATTTGAACAAGGTCATGATGGTAGAGATATTATGATTCAAGAAACCATGATATCAAATATTAATAATTTACTTTCTTTAAAATTTAGTAATTATTACACATGATATTACTATATTGGTATTATCCATACATTTGTTTTCATGCTTAGTTTATTGATTAAATAGATGGTATTTTTACATATTTTTATTTCCATTTTTGTTATGAAATATATAATCATGATAGATTTCTATGTACAAATCCCTAAATAAGAATTTGAGTTCACTCGATATTTTTCTCTTTTCCCAAGAATGTGAAAAGAATCATTTTAACTAGTTAAATTATGTATAATAATTTCTCTCGCAATATATTATATTTTATTTCCAATATTATTTAGGAATATTGTTTGTTTCTAGTTTATTAGACTAATAAACTGCTAGGTCCTTTGAGATTTGATCACTTATGCTACATTATAATGTAATAAGGAAAAATCATACTCTATGTTACTAAATATTGGGTTTTTATAGTTGGTATTAGATGAGTTATTGTAGAAATTGTTGAACAATTACTAGGAAAAAAATTTATTATCTGTCACAAACCTTTGAATACCATTAGAAGAAAGCCGAATTATAGTATACAATTATAATATTTTGTTAATAATTATTTTTAGCCTAGGATAAACATATTGTGTTATATATTAAATAATGTTTCTTTATTTATACATCATATGAATGATATTTCGTGATATCTCAGTAATATTATTTTTTCTCATAATTTGGTTTCATATATTTTTAATGGATGTAACTAGAAGGAATCTTGTTAATTTTGTGTATGATTGAAAATGTGGTGATTGTATGAAACCAAATGAGGTGATAATTTTTAATAAAGATATTTTAATAATTCATAATATTTTATATAGATATATAATTTATAACATGAACCATAACCCACTCATAAAATCACCAATTAAGTGAATGATATAGTTTTATAAGATCATGGGTGGTAGAAACCACTAATGATATAATTCTAGTTTTCCTTCATTTTAGATATTTGGGATGAGAAACCTTGAGGAATGTCTCAGAAGATTGAAAAAAAATTAATGAAAAATAAATTTAAAGAGCAACGAATTGTCAAGGAGATCATTATATTATGTGTATGTAATATGGTCATTTTCCATGTCAATACCACAATCAGGCGATTAATGAGTAGACCAAGGAAAAAAAATTACTTTTAAATAATTTTTGTTGTATGCCTTATGTTTTTATGTATTGGTATTTAAAAATAATATCATTGAAGTGTTATATCAAATATATTTTGGTTATAAGAATTATGAATCATCTATGTTTGCTCAATTACAGTTTTTACTTACATATTTTTATGACATAAATTAATTCTAATGATTACATAAAAATTTAATTTATTGGTAAGAATTTTTCATTGGAAAACCCCATATTTATAGAATGGTAAACCTTATATATGTGCCCAATGTTGAGATAATAATTATTATTTATAAAGAGATTATTTCAAATGATCAAGTAAATGTTATATTACTAGTGACCGTAATTTCAATTATTTATTTGATAAAAATTTCATTAAGTTCATCGTTTAAGAAATATTTATGAATTTTTTGATTTATGGACTATATTTGACAATATATAATTTTACATGAGGAATGAGGGGATATTTGTTCTTCTGAATCATGTAAAAATTAAATAAGGTTTTATTTTAATTTAGGCTGTTACCTAGGTTGTGTAGAATACATGTTGAAAGTATTCAAATATTTTTCATGTAACTATTAGTAAATTGTTTATATTAATTAGG
The DNA here is from genome assembly GCA_963277665.1 of Viscum album. Taxonomy (NCBI): domain Eukaryota; kingdom Viridiplantae; phylum Streptophyta; class Magnoliopsida; order Santalales; family Viscaceae; genus Viscum; species Viscum album. The sequence continues at coordinate 1,701,402,409 of OY728138.1, read as the reverse complement.
TAATTAATTAAAAGATTAATTTGGAATATTAGTGAACATATATCTATTTTTTTATTGTTTAAAAATATTTTTGGGGAGGCATAATGTTAAGTATTAATGGTATGAATTAAGATGGACTTTCTGTGGTATTTGATAACATGGGTTGAAAAATTTTCTAGTGGTAAATATTTTGATTTATAGGGGATGTTTTATGGATCTTATAGTTTTTATAAATGTATTTATAATGCTTCAATATTGAAAAATTTCATCTTCAGTTTTCATTTCATTGAGTAATAGATGAAGATGAAACTGATCAAAGAGAAAAAAGGATGATATTTTGTGTTTTCGACCAAGATATTTTCAAATAATAGACATTTATGAATGAGAAAAAATTAATAAGTGGTAAATTAATGAATGTGGTAGAATGTAGTATTTATTTTTTAAAAAATTAACTATGTTTGATATCTTACAGGATACATAACAATGATTTTAGGAGATGAAAAATATAAAATAATTTTTTTTATAAATCACAAAGTTGATAAATTTGTGGTTATGAATTGGATAATCTGAATTATGAATAATATATTATTTCACAATAAAGAATTTTTTTATTAATTATTAATAAATAAACACTTAATTTTTAGTTAAAAAATCGTATTCTTTAAAAATTTGTTTTCTTCAAAATTTATTATTATTTCTTCTTATGAGAAAATAATATAATTATATTTGGCACATTTAGAATATTAATTTTAAAAAAATTTATTCATTATTTAACCTATCATGTTAAATTTAGCTTCGACGTCTTTTAGATTTTTCTAAATAGATTTATTTTCTAGTAAATAATAATTAAAATAACTTTTTATTAAAATATATATTTTTTTTCAATATTTTAAAAATATGATTTTTGTTTTCAATTTTATAAAAACTAAAATTATTTTGTTAAAGTTATGAATCATTCAATAATGTTCATTGGAATCTTTTTAATGATTTAAGTAATTAAAAAACATTTTTATACAGATAATGCATATTTCTGGAAAAAAATTTGTTGCATTTTGTTTTTTAATATTATATTAAATTCTCTCAATTATTTAAATTGAATCATTAAAATTTTATTCAATATTTTGATTCATGATGCCCAAATTTGGTAAATATATCCCTTTTATTTATGTTCACTATGAAAAGTAACCTTAGTATATTATTATCTACAATGTAATGGTAAATTGAGTAATTAGGGGTAAAAATAATCTTATAAGCAATTTAAAACCGACTAAACACGTTACTTTATTTCAATTAATGACTCTATGTCATCCATAACATTCAAAAATTTGAAATTATCACATTTTATTAACTTTTGGCTTTGATTTTTACGTTAATAATATTAAATTATGAGATGAGGAAAAGTATTTCAATTTTCTTATTTTAATATATATAATATTTTATGACAAAGATAATTAAAACATATTTTTAGTTGTAAATATTAATTATAAATATAATTTTATTAATTATAGTAATTTATTTAAATTTGTAGTGATCAATAAAATACATTATATTCTTTGACAATTCTAACACAACATTTATGTATTTAATAAAAATTAATATAAATAATTTTAAAATTACAATATCTAAATAATAAGAAATTATTATTTTTTATAATTTTTTTTGAAAAATATGTCACGTTATTGATTTTTTAATGAATTATATTCCACTTCACTTTATTTAATTGATGTATTTAATGAGAAATTAAATAAAAACATCAAAAATGTAATTAATGATATTTTTTCATATCTATTATTTTATTTAATTATTTGAAATTTATAAAAAATACTTTATTATACAAAATAAATTGGTAATGATTTATGAAATATCCCATCTTCTATTTATGTGCTTTTTAATTTTATAAAAACATTATTGACCCGAAAATTGAAAAAAAAAATTATCATTCTGGTAATCGTAAAAGGGTTAATAGGGGATAATCCAGAAAACTAAGGTTAAGAAAACCAAAATTTGTCCATATTTTTTTTATTATAGTATTAAAACCATCCTCATATTATATTTTATTTATATCAATTTTTTTAAACTTTATTTTGATTATTAATTTTGATTTTTTTATATTATGAAATTCCATGAGTTCCTCTCCCCTCAATCATTATGGACACAACTTCTCTCTATACATTAATCTACATTGACAAACATAGATCAACAAAAACAAATTAAATTATCTTATATAAATCCATAAAAACATTCTAGAGGTTCTACATTTCTCAAAATGTAATCCCTAATTCCTTCAAAAGGAATCCTACTAAAATAGTAGCAACCCTCTTTAAGGACTGGTAAAATTTAATTTCTTCATCTACTTCCAATAAATAATTTATAACCATCCTAAAAAAACTCAACTATCATAAATATTTTTTTAAAAAAAATTTCTTATGGAATAAGCAAATTATATCCATTTTCCATCCAATGAAATGAAGAGACATCACTCGTGCACATGTACGACTTAGCATCAAGATAAAGTTGTGTATTTTATTCATCATCATTTTTAATGGATTGTTATAGATATGGAAATAATAAATATATTGTATATTTATTTTATTGTAAATATTCTATATATTATAGAACTATAATGAATGTATAAAGACCAATACTACTGAATCATGTCATATAAGAAAAACAAAGCAGTGATCAACCAAAACCAAGATTTTTGTAAAGAAATATTAATGACATGGCTATAAAATATTATAAGTAATTCATATATGGTATAATATATATCATTATTATTCTCGAATAAATTTAAGACAAATCTATGTTCATTATATAAGATGTTAAAACATGTATGATGAAATATCAGACTTGAGGTAGTTGATGTCACCACAATTTCCTTTTATTGAGGCATATTATAATATTATGAACCTATTTTCTATTATATGTTGTATATATTTCACCATTTACTTTTTATATCATGAAAAGTCTAAAAATCATGGTATTTTACATTTTAATTAAATTTAATTCATTATAGGGGAGTTGACTTGAATGATACGATGTGAAAAGGGTTTTAAAAACTATGTTTCTTTTAGTTAGGTTATATATATTCTTCAGGATAATTTATAATATATTATTATCTGTGTAATGAATTATTATTATATTAATATGTATTTATTGTTTTTATATGTGTTATTATACTGTACAAAAATTAACAATTCATTTATTAATTATTTCTTCAATGTCGTGATCATTGTATGGAATTATGATCACAATTTCTTCTCCATTGAGACATATCTTGCATTATGCACTTGTTTATTTTATTAAGGGTATATACTACCAATTAGCGGTTAAAAAATGAATATAAATTCATTTATTATGATTAATTATTCAATACAAGGTAACCTTAAAAGAAGAATGTATAAAATAATAACCTATCATATTCCCCTATTTAGGAAGGTATTTTTTCATCATTAAATATATTTCTCAAAACTATTTATTAAAATCTGTTTATTTTATCTAATGATTCATTAATAAAATGAATGTCCACTTATATTTTATAAATTTCATAAAAGGAATCAGTATAATGAATTCATGAATGAGATATTTTCAACATTATATATAAAACAATTAATGTTTACTTTTATCAAATACAATGTTAGCATCCACTCTCACCACCATAACCATTTTATGCGCTTTATATTTTTCTACATGTTTGTATGGGATTTCAAAGGGAAAATGTTAATGGAAATCATTTTAAATACTTATTTTTAATTTTAATCTATTATTTAATGGATATGATTTTACAGTAGGATCTACTTTTTTATAGTCATCACTTTTATCTTGATTAATCTAATATAAATTATCATTGTCTTAAGACATTAAAATTCGTATAATAATTAGAAAACAAATTACCTATAAATATACATATTAATTGCAACACAGATATTAATATTTCCTAAACTATATACCATTTCTCAGCATGGTGTACTGACTGTATGGTTTTTTTTCTTTAGATTTATTCTTAATATTTATTTATTACTCTATATGGAAATTTTTTATTAAGGAACATTGTTTATGACTTCAAGTTGATCATTGTACATATTATGGATTTATCGAACATGTAGTGATGGGTGGGGAATGAAATTATATATCCCCTTGATGCATAAATGGGCATCATTCGATAAATCAGCATGTTGGAAATAAATTATTTTTTCATGTATGCCTACCATATTTTATAATGTCTTTGTGAAAGGTTTTAGTGGTAAATATATCATGATTCCTGAAATATTGATATATAATATTTGGTATTTCATTAATAATTCATTTAACTTTATTCCTGAGATTAATGAATTAATATTATTTATGAATGTATTTTAATTCTCATGTTATTGATTAATGGAAATTGTTTTTTTAGTTATTTACTTTTACGTGTTGATTATGACTTATTTACATATGATATATTCCATTGTTCATAACCCATACTGACCATTTAGTATCACCTATTATAGTAATTCTATTCCCTGGGTTATGGAGATTGTGTCTTTGAACGAGTTCAAGGATAAAGAATAATTATCATAATCATTTTAATATTATATTTCCAATGTAAAATGGAATGAAAGTATATATTGTATTCCTCATAAATACATAATTATTTTTTTCCTTTAGGATATGATCGCTTATATCTTATGAAAATTTAGTAAACAATACACATTAATTGGGATTCAATATTTTGGGAGATTAAATACCATGTTAGTATATTATAGTACTTCCCCTTCAAAAATATATAACTACCCCCTATGAATGAGATCATTTAGTGGGTCCGTTGATTGAATACCCACTTTAATAGTTTCAGACAGTCTAATTTTGTGATGTTTCACCAAGTTCTCAGATAAATTATTATTATTGATCTCTAACATTAATTCCTAGAGTGGAATCATAAATTTTAAAATTGTTGTATATTATTCTTTCATCATCATGAAGATTCTATGGGTTTTATGATTATAAAATATAGTGACATTATTTCCAAAAAAAATACGATCTAAATTTCTCTAGTCAAAATAAAAAAAATAAAAAACTCTTCTTTAGAGGATGTGTAGGTGATATAGAAACCACCAATGATATTGAAAAATAAATAATTTATTTATATTCCACTTAAATATTTTCAGATAATTATTTTTCATATAATTGTTTGGGTGATATAAATAATCCCCAAATAGTTCCCCATGTTTAGTGGATTCATTATTGGTAAATGGAAAAATCTATCCTTTATATCATAAAATACTTCCCTCCATTCAAAATCACAATAAAATTCATATCTATTATAATTTAATAATGGAATATTAATGATAAATATTACTTTTATACATGATATAAAATTTATTAAATAGGGCATGTCCTGGAATAGATATAACATGTCTTATATAAATTGGAACTGAAATGAAATTACCACATAAATTATTTATTTATCTTCTCAAATGCATTTTTCAAAAATATATAATATATATTTAGTTGAATTTATTCAAAAAAAGTACCATATATTTCAAGAAATGATCAAATAGGTCTACAAAAACAGTAAAATCATCAAAAAAATACCATTATGAAGTCCTTAAGGTTATCAAATATTATACATAACATTCACCTCTATAATTTAAATGGGGAATAAAAAAATATAAATTTAATAATTGTATAGGAAATGGTCCCAAATATTGTTGTCTTATCCTGATCATTTAGAGAAATGGGATCCTTGATGTAATCTAAAAACGCATCTTTGAATACATTTGCACTTTTAACATTCTAATATCACTAAAATATATTAACTAAAAGGGATGGGGACATATTGTTTCCTCATTACCTAAATTGGAATCGTAAATTATATATATACTATATTAAGATTTTTATTTTCTATAGTATCAATGCATCATATCCATTCCAAAAAAATACTAACACGTATTTTATTGGAAATTATATGAATGGAGTAAACCCATTATATGAATTAAATTGATTAAATAATCACTTTATATGAAATCTTATCAGTATCCTTATTTTAAATATCCATTATTTTTAGATTCAGATTCCATTTGGAAATACTAAGAGGTTTCCATTTTTCATTATGTAGATTCTTATGCACATATATTTTTGGAATATTTTTTAAAATATCTAATAAACCTCAATAAATTCTATCAAAATTCATTAATAAAATTCCAATAATTTATTATCCCTATATTATGGATAGATAATTATCAATGATCATGTGTATTATTTCTCATTTATGATCTCAAAATACTTCAAATTAGTTTTAAATGGTTCCACTCAATATTTATGATCATTTTGAAAGATAAAACTAAAATTGTTGTCCTAATATCTAAAGATTTAATTTACTAAATATTATATGAAAAATCTTCTTTGTATTTATTGAATTAAAATTTTAATCCTTTGGGAAAATATAGCATTTAACACTTCCCCCAATATTAGAATATATTTTATTTAATTTTATATAAATTCATTCTCTGTGGTATTTTCAAAGATTGAATATTTCCCTAGAGCTATAAATTGTTGTGCAGTTTATATATCATCACCTAGTTTAGTACCTATAATTTTGGAAATTGTAAATTGTTAATGGCCAAGTGAATTATTACTCATAAAGATAATGATGTATATGTGGAGAATATTGTCCAAAAACATCATGGTAACGATTCCTTAATAGAAATTTATTATGATCTTGGTTGTATTTATGTGGTGATTAACCAAATTCTTTGGCAATTATCCTAGTTCTATATCATTATTTATATTGACCACATAGATTTTTGGTGAAAAAATCAGGTCTTTTACACAAAAATGATGACCCTATAACACACCTATAGAAAATCATGTGGATAAGATTTCAAGGGAAAACACCAATGTTTTGGGCTTCAATTCTTCCATCTATAAAGAATTAAAAATATTTTTAGGTATTATATTAATGGATGAACATAGATCACACACAGTATTAAAAAAAATTAATTTATTTAATGGTTAAATGGGTGGATAATTTACCTCAATCATGAAATATTTTGTGGGTGAGAAAAAATCTAATGTACTTATTTAAAATATTACACTATCATCACCATGAAGACTCCATTTGTGGTGCATAAATTATTGATAAATTTATCGTACATTGGGGTTTTTTAGAGATTCTTGGAGTGATGTGTTGACCACCACTTTTTATAATGTTTCAAGAATTTATTTTTGATGGTACTCCTTTATACTCTTTATTTATGTAATTATATTTGATGGAAAATAGAGTGGTTGGTCGTTATTTTCACTATTCTACATCTCTATGGCTCTTTTACCTTTCTCCTTATAAGCTCATCCATCACTTCGACCTCATTATTTTATTTTTACTTATACTGTATTTCAATAAAATATCATGAATTTTCAGCTTTAATTTCTTTTTTTACAACAATTTTTTGATCTGGATTTGGACTGACTAGTCATTAATGTTTACTTTCACTTATATTAGTCATTATAAAGACAATCTTTTTATGATTTGGGAATATTTTAGATTTTATTTTTCCAAATTTTTGGATTTAATTTACACTGAGATACTAATATGAACCTTTAGTTCTACAACCTCATTCATGATTTCTTCAACCCCATGTCCTTGCTTTTATTTTATTGGTGTTTTAGAACTATTGATGGTTTTTCAAATTGTCTCTTTTTATGGATGGTGGGACATAGTTCATAGTATGTTGGTTGATTTTATGATTTCCATTAATGAAATTTTAAAGATGGAATGTCTGGTATTACTACTGGTAAGAGTTTATTTATGGTAAAATTTTTGAAATGGTGATATAGAATTGATATACTTATCTAAAAATCCATATTGAAACTTGTAATTGTTTATTTATACCTGATTGTGTCGTAGAATCTACCTTGGCTGGAAGAAAACATCCTTACGCTCCATTCTATATAAATTATAGAACTAGATAGTCATTTGATTAAGAAGGGAAAATTGACCACATTAATTATGTCATACATTATATTGACTTATATATTTCAATTTAATTGATCTAAAAATGATTGTTATTTACCTAAATTTTGATTCTAGAATGGGTGATAAATCTCATGATCTTACTCCATGGGTATATGTTGTTACTATACCTCTTATTCTAAATTATTAGGGGTTTTTTTTTCTATATTTTCAATATGTCCATTGTAATATTCTGGTGATTTATCTATAATAGATCCTTTAGATATGGAATTTAGTATGTTTCTATCATTTATCAGTGATACATGATATAATATGAATAAAAAATGGTGCTCCACTATTTTTCTCAAAAAATGGAACACATATTTTTAAACCCACTCAAATTCTCATAGATATTTTTTCAAGATAAATTTCAGATTGAATACTTCTATTTTATTATTATTTAATTGTTAAATGTTAGGGTGAATATTATAAGAAAAACTATTTAAAGTTATACTATTAATGAGTTTATCCTTTTTATATTCTATTGGAACCACTTTATGGTTACTCCTCTAATTGATAATGGAAACTTCCACCCGTTCTTGTGTACAATGGACAACCCTCTAGGTTACATAAGTTGCATAAACATGTGTGATTTATTTAAAGTGATTATTTTAATATACATAAATATATCCATGAAATTTTTATAATAGTTTATTTTAACATTTTTTTACCCCATTACATTTTTATGGGGAAAATGATAATTTTATTTTATTGGAAAATGAATTGGGGTGCGCTGAGATTTATCATCGTATCATTGGGATATATATAAATGGTGTAAGGATCAAGGTGAACAATATAGATGAACCATAATCCATATGAAAAATATTATCAAATAAAATTAAGGAATTAATATCTCCAAAATTAGAAAGTAATGTTCTATCTATTTCTTAGTAAAAATGAAATAGTATGTTTTAAGAGGTTATATACATATAATATTATGGTCATATTTTCATGACATGATCCAAGAAAATAGTGCCATTTTTTTGTTGTACCTATCATTAGTGTGTTTAAAAGAAATAATTTCATATTATATGTGTTGTAGTATGGGTTACCAAATGATTTCTTTTAAGAGGATATCATAAAACCTACTGACACATTGGTTTGAAAAATAGTTATTTTTTTAAAATTCCATGGATTTGTACATAATAAATAATGTTTCAAATAAGATATTACAAATAATAATAATGAAAGGTCAATAATGTAGGTTCAAAATAACTTTAGTATTTCTATACCATTATTTTAATTTAATAGATCTTATTTATAGGTAAATTAATGAATTATTCAATCCAATACTATTACACCTCCCATCTATAGTTGAATGGTATTAGTGATAATTAAAATAGATTTAATCAACATATCTGTCTAAACTGCCACCTATTTTTGTAATTCATTTTCAAAACCCCATGATTACGTTGGTAAATACTAACCAGGTCATGTCCTTTCCATGAAATCCCATAAATTCTTCCACCCCTTTAACACAGCAAATCAACTTCCAAGAACAATATCACCCAACATAAACAATCCATCCAATTATCAAATGAAAAATTGTGGAGTTATATAATAGATCATTGAAGAAGAATATAATCTATAAAAAATTAAAAACAAATCATAAAATCCTTCACAATTATAAACTATGAATAAATATAAAATCTTATTTAACAAGAATAAGATAGTTTTATTAATTTAATTATAATGTTTTAAGCATTAATAATATTATCATTCCATTACCTAGTCAATAAATGTTTACCCGCACATTAAATAGGTATCACCAATTAATTGAGATGAATAAGAGATCATGAAATAAATAATGTATTGAAATAAAATGAAAATAGTAGAAACTATTGATTCTCTTATAAGTCTCATAAGAAAATTATTATAATTCAAAATGTGGGTTTCTATTAAAAAATTTGAAATATTATATACCCTTAGTATCCATTTTCATGTGATGATAAATCGTCTATGATAATTTATTTTTAATATTGTAATTTTTTGTTTCATCTCATATCATTGAATCTCCATGAGGATGTAATCTAGATGAAAACTTGTAATGTCCTTCTTCAATTTTAGATTAACATAATTTTCAATTAATTATCCATGTTAAATCAAAAAATACATTCTATGAGTGATGATGTAACAACCAATATTCTCATCTTAACTAGGATGTTCATAGTATCCATTTTGAGATTTTTTTATCCTTCTAAAAATCATCTTTATTTCACAATGTTATTTATCTTACAAAGGCTATCTAGATTTAAAATAAAAATTATATTAAAAATATAATAAATTATATGAAAATGGATTAAATGTAATAAATATTATTTGAAATTTCATATGTGAAAACCTATTTATTCCATAGATTCCTTTTTAATTTAAAAATTAACGATGGACTCCAAATATTATACTGTAGATCAACATATTAATCTTCTTTATAAAATTTCGTAAATGTAGATTAATTGAAAAACAAAACCCCAAAAATATACTATGATTAGATGGAATATCCTAAATTTCTTATCAATAATGCAATGGACGCTATACATGATTACTTATATAGCCTTTTTACATTATTCTAGTATAATTATTCCAAAATTTATACTTATAAATTTTGAATCATTCAAAAATCAATTTCATGCCAACAAAAACACCTCAAAAAATCATATAATATTAAAAAACACCCCAAATTAATTGAATTATATTTTATAATATTACATAATATGAAATGGTCAATTGAATATCATGTATTCACACATTTAAAAATTAAATTCTAGATTATTCAAAAATTAAAATATATTTGATTTACATAAGAATAAATCATTATATTAGTATTAAAAGCATGAATATAAAATTATAATTAATGAAAATATTATCACTTTTGAGAAAATATTCATAATACTTTGACATGTTCATACGCTACACCTCAGGACTAGTTTGTCATAATTTGGAAATAACACTTTTCATAGGGGCTAACCCACTCACATGAGACCATGAATTTGTTTATAAATAGTTTAATGGGGTAATTACAATTAGGACCAGGGTATAAAAAATATATAAAAATTGTATATAATTTATTTAAATAGTTCATTAGTTTTTTGAATATGAATTTTGGTTTATGAAGTATTTTGGTGGCTTAATATTAAGGATAACCATTTAAATATCAATACATTAATAACATGTGTAAAATTCATAAAATATAATATAGATATGTTATATAAATTATTTTATATGTTTCGACATCCCATTTATTCTCTAATAGTTGATTGTGGGATGAAATATTTGACTTTTTTTTGTAATTTCTGTTTTGATTATAAATATGTCAATTTTTTTAAAATGTTTTTTTGTAAAAACCCTCTTAGAATGTCATAGATTTTGATAAATAGTTTTTATATAGTCTATTTGTATTTATAGAATTTTTTTTATGTATGAAAATATATTTTCCTGAAATGTAATTTCTGACCCTTAAAATTAATTTATGATAAATCGAGGAATTAGATAGAAAGTGTTTGTGTGCGATATTGTAATTCCCTATGATTTTGGATTACATTTACCTTTAATAAATCCAATGTTCCTGATACATTGTGGTGAAAATAACTCCAATCATATTGGAATGGATCCTTATTACAAATATAAAAAAAATTAATTAATAGTTAAATAGAATTCAGTAAATAAATGATTTTTAAAAATGGTCAAAGTTACTTAATTAAATACATTTTATACAAGAGAAACTAATGTAAATGAATTTTTTGAATTACAAAATTTTTAAAAATTTATAATTTTGAGGAATGATATAAGTAAAAAATATTGATAAAAATAAATTCACAGTTTCATGTAATTAAATTGATGAAATGATTGATAAATGATGAGGACATATAGTCTAGTATTTTTTGGCTAAACTAAAACATTTGGTTTATAACTATTTTTATCATATATGTTTTATTTACATGATAATTTAATTTATTTTTAATATTCGTCATATGGAAGTTATTATAATACACATGTATTAAAATAGGATAGAATTCATATGTTTTTATTATTTCGGTTGATTTACGGATATAATATATAGAATGTAAAAACAAATAAATTTCAATGAAATTTTAATATTAGTGTTATTTATTTACTTAAAAATAAATTTTTGTGACAGATACTGATTATTTAATTTATAAAATTAGTTATTTTATAATCTATTGTATATTTTAAAATATACCTAGTTTCATTTACTCTAAAAATAATGACATGAATTTTTATGTAATTATTAAATTGATAATTTTGTAAAACTATTTTAGTTATTTTTTTCATGCTTTTTTAATATTTTATTTTTATTAATTATAGATATTTAATTTTAAAAAATTGTTCCCATAGTTTAAATCATAATATTAAAATGTTTTGATATCTAATTTTAAAATATATCATAATTAAAAGTAACGTTGGGAAAATATAATCATCGTGGTAAGTTATAAAAGGATTAACGTTGATGTTATACAAAGAGGTAACAATTCAAATAGTGTTACACCAATATAAAAATTAGTATCCATGTGTATTTATACCCTCATATATCCTATATTCTAAAATGATTCAATTTAGATCTAAATTCAAAATAAAATTACTTTAGATTAATATAAAACCATTAAAATTTATGATTGTTCCACTCCCTTCACTTATACAAGGGCACTACCTCACCTAAACACTCTAGAAACATTGATAAGTATAGATAAACAATGTTATAAAAAATTTATTCCTAAAATTTATCCACACAACTTATTGTTCTTAGTCTTACTAAAATACCAACCTATGATGGTGTATGTTCTAAGCTAATGGATGATCCTCAAACAAGAAGATTATGTTCTTAGTGACATTTTTAATGTTTATTTATTATTTTACCTCCACTAAATATTGTATTACCATATTAATATATTTGTAGTAGTATCTTTATTATTCTGAATATTATTTATAATAATGGAACTTCCTTTTTATATTTCCTTTCAATCAAATGGAAATTGAATGTGCTTCTCATGCATATGTATGGACTAATGTCTCCCTAATGTGATGTGTTTCATTATTCATCACTTCCTAACAAGGAAGAAAAAATTGTCTAATATAATGAATATAAATATCATATATATGATATAAATTTTATTTCATAGAGTCAAATTATTATTTACCTTATTTTATTTCAATTTATTGAGAAATTCAATCATCTCACACACATATGTTTGATTTATTGCCTCTAAGAAGTGACATAATTCATGTTTTATCATAGAATTACATGTATTTTCAAAAATAATATATATTGAATAAATATTATATCTGTTAAATGATTAATATTTAAAATATAAATAAACTAAGATCATTTTTTATGAACTATAATCTTCACATTAATACATGCATGAAAAACAAAATGGTTATCACAAAGAATATAGATTTTAGTGAAGAATTATTAATAAATATGTGATTATAACTAATTAATGAGTCATATCTCAAATGATATATATGAATATGGTTATCATGTACATTTATAAATTTTTTTTAATAAAATATTTTATAAAATATGATACAAGTTGATACATGATGGAATAGATTCTATTGTTATATCATTTATAATGGGTATTGTTCATGTTTAAATATCTATTATAAAATTTTTTAACTCTATATATCTCTATGAAACCGAAAATATATTCTTCTCTGATGGTTATTTATTTTTTCTCAGGCATTATTTCCACATTCCTCCTCATTGGTTTTTAAAAAGGATGAAATAATTTTTAATATAAAATAAATAAAATATTTCTTCCTATAAGATTATAATTTAAATATTCCATCCCCACAATAATTAAAATGTTTATAGAATTATTTTTTCAACACTCTAATTATATAGTAAATATTTTGTGTTATATATTTTAATTTTTTACATATATCAAAAAAGGAATATATAGAATGATATTCGAACGGGTTGTGTTTTACTTTTTCCCAATGTGTGAAAAAAATATTTGTATCATTTAATGAGTGAATGGATTTTTCTAAAAAAATGTACAATATTTGTATTTAAGAACACTTTATATATTTCGATGAATTTATGAATAAAATGAAATCCCTAATTTCAAAGGATTTTTGAATCTTACAAAAAAATAAGATGTTTTATCTTGATTTTCAAAACAAATTCCAATGAATTTAACCAATGTAATATTCAACTTATACCTTATCATTTAATTATTATTATACATCACTTAATATACACCATATTTATAATATCTTTTTCATTATATCGATGGATGACGATAATCTGGGGAAGAAATATTCATTGATGCAATTTCATTTCCATGGAGAAATTATGCTAAAAGGAATAATATTTTTATATTAATATGGGACACATATAAATTTTATTAATATGCTGTAACAAGGAATATATTTATCTATCCTTATAAAAAATTGTGAAAAAATTGATAACTCGTTATATAATTTCAAATATATTTGGGAGTAAACCCAAAACAACATTGGACTTTTTCCACTACAAATGAAAAGGGAGTTGGGAGTGAATCTAGTCAACTATGGGACTATAGAAACCATATTTTTATAATCTTAGTAGTCATCCTTTACTAATGAAATGATTTTATATTTTTTTCACCACACTCTTATACAAGGTTGTTGTGCTTGTGATATACTCTCATGGATAATGATTAATTATTGATGATTTAGTACTCTTATGATTCATTTATTTTGTTATAATAAATTATTTTTTCATTATTCATTATTTATGATTTATAATGGAATGTCTATGAATTTAATAGAAAATTATAAATATATCATATTATTATTATTACTTTATCCTCAATTATGATATTTCATCAATGTATCCCACATTTACCCATATTGATCATCTGATCTCAGCCTTTCTTATGTTTTTATTTGATGAAGTTATATATAAATGTATTATGTAGGATATGTAAAAATGGTGTACCGTTTGACAAGAAATTTTTGGTTTATTCCAAATATATTTTATAAAATAGGAAAATTTTGTATCATGTGACCAAATATTCTAATCCATTATAGTAATGGAGTGTCGATTATTTCTAAAAAATTATGTTTTCAATTAAAATTATATAATATAAATGTATGTAATAAATTGGTTTCCTGAGTGGGTATAACTCTAGAAGTTATTTATTTTTTCTTATTTGGTAATGAATAATATGAGTAATGTAATCAAGACAATATATGATTAGCTGAAAGAGATATATGATGATCTGTATGGGTCATAGTTTCTTAAAAAGGTGTCATAATTTAGAATATAGTTTTCATGATATTCTTGATTTTATGATTTCTTACTCTAATTAAAAATTCTTGATTCATAATCATTGTTTTCTTATTAATAGCTGGCACTAAGAGGAATCATCTTGACAATGAATTTGGAAGAAAATATAATGATTTTCTTAATAAAAAACTAATCTACAAGGGGTGTGGAATTAAAAATAATTTCATCACTATTATGAAACTCAATAAATATATAAATCTTGTTGAGCATAAAAATGATTAATTAAGTGAGTTATATACCATTGCGTTATTCATTATTTAATATCAAACATCCATTAGTGGATAATCTGGTCCACTAATATTCTAACATTGTATTATTACCACAAAATAGATAATTGTTTTCTCTACTTCTCATATGATGTGATGTTTTTTCTAATTGAAAATTTTTAAGGTTCCAAAGACCAATGGTGTTAATTATTAATAATACAAGGAAATATGGTTAAATTTAATCCATGGAATGAGAAGAGTTTCTGCTGTTATTTTTCATTATGAACTGTCTCCAAAAAATTTACTTTTAAATTTACATTAAATCCCTTGAGATGAATTATAATTATGATTAATCCATTGGCTCCTATATGTATATTTTAGAAAGACACCCATCGAACACATCTAGTTTAATCAACATCCCAAAAAATAAAAATTGATTACTTGCTTAATCAATTAAAATCAATTTTGAAATGTGGTATATTATATAATACATTAGTAGATATGAAGAAAAATTTTAATGGTATATCATATAAGATATGGGTACCGAAGAATCTAATTAATCTCTTGGATTTGTGGTAAATTAGATAAATATTGAGGTCTTGAGAAAATTACAAAAATAAAACCCATGGAGGAATGGAAATTATCAATCCTTCATGTAAAAATTGTTGAATGAAGCATGGGATAAATTATAATAATTGGAGTGATACATTATTTATATATGGAAATGCCTACTATCAAAGAAATTAATGTTGAATGGATATGAAGAGGCTAGTTAATTAAATTAACGGAGTGAAAGATAAACTGAGTTCTCTACCAAAAAACTAATCAATCAATTAAAAATAGAATGGGAATTATTCCAAAAAATTCTCAAATCAATGGTTTAATGATAAAAACTAGTATCAACAGCCACTTAATCTAAGAGATAAAGGGAATTATCTTGTGATTTCAACCTATGAAGTGGTTCATGAGAATTATTTTGGGAATCGTACATTTTTTACCTTTTGTATAAAAAAATATATATTATTTTATTCACTCTCTACTAATATGATTATATCCAAAACATTTCAATGAATATCACACGAACTAGATAATGAGTATAGTTTTAATTATCTATGATGAATCATAATATTATTTTGATCACATCTCATGTTTTTTAATTCTATCATATATAATTTATTATTAATGTGTTTCCTGAAAATCATTTAATACTTCCTCTAGTTGATATTAATTTTATTTTGGTAATCTATTGGATCTCTCTAAAAATATCACCTACCAATTTATATATAATGGAATTCATTTTTGATAATGTCAATAATCCTATGATAAATTATAATTTCATGACTGAATATATTATTTTTTAAAAACTTTCTTTAATTATAAGGGTCTCACTACCATTACATGAGGGCTATTTATCTCAATTGGTAGGTTAGAAAATCAATATTAAATATATAAATATTATTTAGGAATATTATAATGTTTTTTTTTGATGTTTTTCCTGATATTTTTTATAAATAGTTTTTTTATATTTAATTACAATGAAACATGATCATTGGATTATTTTTAATAATCCTAATAGAATGGCCCTAATTGAGATGTAGTACTAGAAGATTAAACCCTAAAATAATATAGATAAAAATTTATATCCCATGTTCATCACCATGGGGTGAACTAATTATTATTATTAAATAAAATTATTGTCAAATTCGAATCAATATTTATTATTTTAAACCTTCTAATACCACAAAAAAAATGAGATTCAATTATCAATGATTTTATTGATCAACTTTGAGGTGCATAATACATTTTTGTGGTTGAATGTTGATCTTGAGATCATCAGCCTTGGGTCAAAAGAAGGTGCATGACTAATAAAACATACTATACAATTTATGGACATAATTATTATATAGTTATTATATTTGGAGTTTCCAATTCCAATTGGGTCATTATAAATCTAATGAAAACATATATTTCTTATTTCCATTATCTATTTGTGGTATTATTTATAGAACATATTATTATATATTCCAAAAGAAAGTAATATCATGAAGACTATTTCGGGATTCTCTTAAAGGTGTTGTGTAATTATAAGATGCATGGAAAATATTACAAGGTTTAGTTCTGGATATAATGTTAACATTCACAGTTCATGTAATTACATGGGATGAAATATTAATGTATGCTTCAAAGATGGATTTTATTTAACATTTCTCTATAATTGAGATGGTCACTAAGATCAATAGTTTACATTGATTACTAGTATACAATTTATTCTTTGTGATAAACTTATCAAAGTTATGTAATCTACTAACCTAGTTTACAAGGAGGGTATTCAGGTTCATTTTGACTTAAAAATGTGGGATGAATTTAATGTAATTATTGATTTGGTTTTTCAATGCACCTATTATCACACTATATTGTAGTTGATATTTGTGATTGATCTATAGTAATGAATGATCGAATTTACAAGGAAGTGTTATCCTGATGATGTACAAGGTGGTTTTGTAGGTCAAATGAAAAATGATGGGCAATGATAAAAATTAATTAACTCATGATTTAGATCTGGTTGATGTCATTTTTTCATTTTTGATAAGATGGCAATATAACTATAGTTATAGATGTGATATATATATATATATATATATCAATTTTAAAATAATTAAATATATATTCACAATAAAATGGTTGAATATAAACCAAATTATATTATTAATGTTGATTAATGATTATTAATTATCAATAAATTACATCCCAAGTAAGGTAAAAAAGGTGGATGATCCATTATATTTTAAGGACAGTACTATCTTATCCATGTTAGGGATTGATAGAGAACCTATATTAATGGATTTATAGTGGATGGTTCTAAAAAATATCATGGAAGGAAATTTTTCATATCATTAAATGAAAAATTATTAACTATCCATTTATATAATGATTAATGAGTCATATAAGTAGAATATAGAGATAAAAATTAAGGTAAGGAGTATACCATAGTTCAATTGTAGTAGTGATGGAATAATCATTATTAGGAACCAATATTGTGTAAATAAACCACTAGAATTGGAGAATGACCTATTTGTTGAAGCATGTATCTCACCATTATATATCCATCTATAGAAAACAAAGATGTAATGGTATATCAACGTGAAATTTTTGTGGGAAAAATGAATAGATATTAGTTAGAGTGTATATTAATGTAAGGAATATTGGCATGTTATGTCTAAATGCCTGATGTATAAGGGTATAATGCAACAATTATAAATACCACTATAGAATTGTAAAAAATTCCAATAGATTTCATCACAGGACACACTAATTAAAACAATGCACATAAATCTATTTCTGTTTCAGTCTATCTATTTGTGATGTTAGTGTATTTCATTGATTATAATTAATATTTCCTGCATGGCCAATATTACATGATATACATTAAGGAAGTTCCAATATTACATGGAGAAAAAGAATCAATCACATCAAATTTAGATCAATGTTATATATTGATTAGTTGTGTAATGTATCTGAATTTCTATATAATTTTTTATTTATATAGAATTATTTTGAGACCGTGAAATTCAAAGGCACGTGATTATGAGGCCCGAAGTTCCCATAATGATCCGTCGAAAAAATAATAACCTTTAAATATCATGTGTGAGTAGTTTTCTTGAAAGAGTAGAACAACTCCTAAATATTTACTCTGGTCCAAAATCTGAGGGCACCATTGAATTCAGGATAGTAGCTTTACCCTAGGAGTGACTTATGTTTAGTTGGAGCACGCCTCCAGTAAGAAAATCCAAAAATGACATAACCATAACTAAAATAGTTAAATAAAATTCTTTAATTTTTCAAATGATTATAAATCACGAACAGTGACTCAGATTACATATCTGAGTCTACTACTGAACTCATGAGGGTATTCTTTCCTTAGGGAGAGCTTAACATTGGAAGGCATGGGCTAATAGTGGAAGTTAGGTTTTGTCCATGAATAATATAATTAAGTAACAATTATTTTATTTTTAAATCCTTACAACTATTAAATTGTGACTTGGATTGAAAATCCGAGAGTACCATTGAACTCGTGGAGGCATGTTCTCCATAGGCATAGCCTACCCTCATCTTGTATGGTTCGAGGATGAATGTTTTTTTTGAACTTTTGTGTATGGTACATTAATTAAACGTGCGATTAGGATTTTGTATCTTTTGAACCAATGCTCAAAGTAAAAATTCGAGGGCATTGTTGAATTCAGATAATTATGATTCACCTATAAATGATATAACTTCTACTTGCAAGTGTCAAGGGAAAAAGTTATTTTTCATAATTTTCTTGAAAAATAATAAAATAATTTAAAAGAATTATTTTATTTCATTTGTTACATTTTAATGGAAAATGTCGACGGAGCTAGGCAGTGATGAGGCATAGACAATACCCATTAATTATGCACATTAATGGATCATTTACTCATAGTTTATAGATACTTCAATGACACATAATAACATGGATGTTTCTAAAATAAAACAGTGTACCAACACGATGTCGCATTATAACGGAGTACCTGAAATGTGCTCATATTTATAGTTCGATGTGCTATGGAAATAAGGAATAAAATTTTTGAGGATTCATTGGAGAACCTCTAACAGATATACACCCCAATGAATAATAAAGAAAGCCAGTGGATCTTCATCATCTTCATCATCTTAATCGCCTTTCGAAGAATGTATCCAGGAAGCGACGTCGACATCTTAATCCCTCTTGGAAGAACTTTTTGGAATCATAAATCTTAAGATGTGGGGTTTTTTGATTTGATGTTCTTCCCCATTCTTTTCTAAAATAATGAACACTGATCATCCGACGAAGAGGTTGAACATGATTCGTGCATTATTCGGGATGGTGTTTTATTGTTGGTGTTATTTTTCATTGTAATTTCCCGAAATTTATGTATAATTTTTTTATTTATATAGAATTATTTCGAGAAAGTGAAATTCAATGGCATGTGATTCTGAGGCCCGTAGTGACTAGAATGATCTGTCGAAAAATTTTAATCATTAAATAGCACATGTGAATAGTTTTCTTGAAAAAATGGATTAACTCTTAAACAGTCGCTCAGATTAGAAATATAAGGGCACTATAGCATTCATGATGAAGGGTTTACCTTTGGAGAGACTTATGATTATTCAATGCACGCCCCCTGTTAGAAACCCCGAAAATGGCATAACCGTAAATAAAATAATTATATAAAATTATTTTATTTTTCAAATTCTTATAACTCACAGTCGTTGACTCAGATTAATAATACAAGACCATCGCTGAACTTGTGAGGGTATTTGTTCCTTATGAAGATCCTAACATTGGATAGAGAGGGCCAACAGTGGAAGTAACTTTTTGATCATAAATAAAATAATTAAGTAAAAATTATTTTATTTTCAAATACGTATTACTCCTAAACGGTAACTCATATTGAAAATATGATTGTATCGTTGAACTTGTGGTGGCATGTTCCCCATATGTGGATCCTAAACACAATTGGAATGAGTCATGGGAGAAAGTTATTTTTATGACCTTTTTTATGGTACGTTCAATAACTGTGTGAGTGGGATTTTCTAACTTTTGAACTGGTGCTCAGATTACATATATGATGGAACCATTGAATTTGGAACCCATATGCCCTTGAATTTCTTATCCGAGAAAATGTGTAATATTTATTCCCCAATTTCATGAAAACTGCTCATGTGAGCTATTTAAAGCACAAAATCTTTCGACGAAATAGTTTGAGCACTCTCGGTCTCAGAGTCATGTGTTGTCAAATATCATGGTCTCAAAATAATTCCAAATAAATAAAAAAATAAACATAAATTCATGGACATTACACTAAAGATATTGTTCATCCGTGGAGATGGAACCATATTTCCCTTTATCGTTAGAGGAGAAGTCCTTGCATGTCTTGATGAACTCAAGTAAAAGAGGGTGTATCCAAATCCTATTCAGTTTTTTAGTTTGACACTCAGTGTAGTGAATATAATGAGTCCTCAATTTCCTTATTGATGTTAGAGTTTAAGGACCTCACCCATGAAGATGTTCCATGATTAACTCTCCATTAACTGTTAAACTTATTTCTTGATCTTTAACCTAGGATGACACTGATATCTACACTAGCATATTGAATAGCTCTGACAAAGCTTCATGTATAGAGGGAAAAGTTATAGTATAGGGGAAGGGAGTAGGTGCATGTTGTCAAGGAGTATGACTTGAGGGCTCTATGAATTATTTGAGGTATGGTTTGTGTTTCTTACTAGCTGTCGTATTAATAGACACATGTACTAATCATTTATTCTTTCCAAGAATCATGTTCAAGACCTATAGTTTCTACATAAACCGTTGACTTGATCATGAAATCTAGTGATACCTTTTGTAGGAGACTCTATAATCAAACTAATTTCAATGGTGTGATCTGAACCTTGAGGTTACATTTTCAGTTGGAACCTCTTGTAGGAAGCGTCGAGGCCTTACGATGGTAGTTTGGGTATAGACTGGTCATACAATTTTTTTGTTGAGATGGACTATTTTATGAAAAAAGGATACAATGTATCTGCAGCATTGGAATGGGATTTCCCTTGTTGAGCGAAAAAAGGGGAAACCGAGGAACTACAGGATAAACTCATGCATAGGACGGTGCATCCGATCACTCTTTTGTGTACTGGCCATAACCTCATGGAAGTAGATGTTTTGTGTTTTTATCTACCAAAAGTAGAACTAGTGTGCGGGAACATCCCTTCAAAAGATGTTTCTTGGGTTACCTCTTCTCAAGGGTAGGGATATCAGTTTCATTCTACACCTTGAGATAGCACCGATATAATTATCATTATATCAGGGGGCTTTGTAGAGCTTCACAATTAGGGGGTATAGTTGGGGTACTTGTAGAAGAAGATCATAGTAAGAGCTAGTGATAAACGATATGTGTGGACTACCGTCACATTAATCAAGTGTCCATGAAGGATGAGTACTCACTACCAATGGGCCAATGGGCTCATTAATCAGTTAAAATGGGTAGCCTTTCACATTGATGGATATGTCCCATAGTCTTATCAGAAGTTTATAAAGAATCCATGGTTAGAGTTCCTTCAAGAATATGAATATGAGATAATCTATACTATTGGGAAAATAGAATGTGGTAGTAGATACGCTTAGAAAAAGGACAGGTTTACAGATGTGGATTGAGGAAATATATAAGCTAGTCGTGATATAGATATCCTTCATGGATGATGATAAAGTAACTTATGTTCAGTCAATGATTGTCACTCCCCCACTCCTATAGAAAGTCAGGGAGGCTCAGTTTGTGGATGTAGACTGTGAGGCCTAACATCCTCAGTTATCATAAGGAAAAGATCATGATTGGTTTTCGATTGGTAGGTAGCACATCATCCTTTTCATTGGACACACTGTAGTACTAGTGACATTACGAGAGGAGGTGTTGAGAGAATTCCACACATCCCCTTTGCTGGTATATCCTACTGTGGTGAGGATATACTAGGACCACCAACATCAGTACTACTGGCTAGGAGATGGAGACCCTTGGATTTTGTGGAAGGAGACCACGATTTCCATCATGTCTCAACCTGAAAAGGATTGAGGAGATTTGTCTGGGTCGGAAAGCTTTCTCTGAGGTTCATCGAATCTTCCTAGGTCCTGGGTATTGTTGGTGATGTAGAGTACCTCCTAGCTCTTTTCCCACAAATACACAAGGTGAATGATATTTTCCACTTGTCGTAGTTGAGAACATATGTTCCTGATCCATCTGACATCATCGACTAGGGAGTTATGTACACTGATTAACTGGCGATGTTTGCCGAGTTCTTGATAGAGATGGAGGATCTTCCAGAGAAATTCCTATGGGGGCAGTTGATTCCTCTGGTGTACATTTGTTGGCAGCAAGATAATCTCCAGGAGAGAAAATTTGAGTGGGAGGCACATATTCATTCTCAATAGCCCACATCTATTAGACTAGTTTTGTTTTGGATTTTGGGATGTAAATCCCTGAGGTGGGGAGAGTGTAATGGCCATAAATTTCTGTGTAATTTTTTATATATATATGGAATTATTTCAAGATTGAAAAATTCGATGACACATGATTCCAAGGACCTGAGTGCTCGGAATGATCTATCAAAAAATCTTAATCTTTAAATAGAACACGTGAGCAGTTTTTATGAAAAGGTGGAATAAATCCTATAAAGTTTCTCAGATCAAGAATTATAAGGGAACCATTGCATTTTGGATGGCGGTTTTACACTTGGAACGACTTATGTTTAGTCGGTGCATGCCTCCAGTAAGAAAATACAAAAATGAAATAACCATAAATAAAATTATTAAATAAATTTATTTTATTTTTCAATTTCTAATAACTGAAAAATAGTGACTCAAATTAAAAATATGAGTCCACCGCTGAGCTCGTGATGGTATACTTTCCTTAAAGGGATCCAAATATTGGCTAGCGCGGCCCAACAATGGAAGTTTGTTTTTTTCATGAATAATATTAATAACAATTATTTTATTTTAAAATACTTATAACTTCTAAATGGTATCTCTGATTGAAAATGTGACTGTACTTATGAACTTGTGGGGTTAATGTTCCCTTTAGGTGGAGCCCAACCATGATTATGTTGGTTCAAGGGTGAATGTTATTTTGTTTTAACTTTATTTATTGTACGTTCTATAAACGTTCGAGAGGGATTTTCTATATCTTGATCTGGTTCTGGGATTAGGATTTGAGGGCACTGTTGAATTTGTAACGATGGGATTAGCCTAGAAATGAATTAAAATTGGCCAGAAAGGGCCGATCGAAAAAGTTATTTTTTTGACTATTCATAAAAAATAAAACAATAATTTAAAAAATTATTTCATTTTATTTCTCACCTTTGATTGGAGGATGACAACGCAATGGGGCTTCTGTGAGGTGATGAATATGCGCATTAATGAGGCTCATTAATGGCTCTTTAACCCAAATAATAATGATGCTTTAAGGACCTGTAACAATGATGTTGTTTCTTAAATAAAATAGTGTAACGATGCGACATCACATCATAATGGAGGCACTATGATGTGATCCTATTTATAGTTTAACATGATGCAGAAATAAAGATTAAAAAATTATAGGAATCTATTTAGAACCTATAATGGATTCCCACCCCAATGAAGAATAAAGAAAACTGGTGGAACATCATCATCTTCGACGCCTTTTGAAGAACAGAATTATGAAGCGACGTCGAAGCCTTAATCCGTCGAGGATGATTTCTATGGAATCAGACATGATAAGAGGTATGGTTTTTTTGTTTTATGTTTTCCCCATCCTTTTCTAAAACCAAATAACTTGGATCAAACCACGAACAGGTAGATCCATGATTCATTTCATATGTGGGAGGGTGTTTTATTCTTGGGGTTATTTTCTATTTGGGGTCCAATCCTTGTCATGGAATGATTGAATGAAAACTCTTTGAACCCCACCCATCATTAAAACTCTAACACGGAGGCCCTGGGCCGACACAAAAAACACCCAAGAAATTCTGCATGTGTGTTCTTGGTAGCCATACCCCTGAAATATTGGAAAGGTAGGTTTGGGATCCTCATGGTGAAGAGAGTACTCCCTAGAGGCTGCAGACGCAAACATCTCAAATAATGGATCACAAAAGCACGTCGCGTGGCCTGTTAAACGCCCGACTAGCATGTCGGCACCGGTGGTAGCAGTAGTGGCGGAATCAATGACAGCTGGACTCACTGTCCGCATGGAGGAGGCGGCCTGGCCAGCTGGCCCGCCTTGACCGGGATGCCATGGCCCATGAGCTACAGCGATGCACGAGAGGACGTGGCACCAAGTGGGGCACTACGTGGAGGGGCTACCCATGTCTGGGCCTTTGGGACAAGCGGTAATCCATTATCCCTGACTGTGACATGATGATGATCCTTGTGCATCTGCGGGGTAGGTGGGAGGCCACAACCCATTAGCCACAACAAGAGGTGCGGCCCGCCTCTTGCGGGACACATTCGAACAGGGAGTGGACGCGGCTGCCTGCCGCATCCCAGGTGCTCACACCTTCCACACGGTGCGGCCGGTCCCCAACAGGCGAGCCGAGCCCCGATAGAGTCGGTTCATTCACGCTACCCAACAGGATATACAATACCAATGGGTCGAACACGCATCGATAGACCATTCTCAGGCCCCCTTCAGGTACTCCATACTAGACCGCGTCATCGAGGGACCTGATCGGCTACACACTCAGCCATCTCAGTTGGGTCGACCGAGGTCTATTGGGCTTGTCCCACTAGCCAAGTTGCACTAGAGCGACCTTGACCAGCATCAGGTCGGGTCGAGTCCATCTTAAAGAACATGGGTATGTAGGACCACCAGGCCGGGTTGGTTGGGTCGGTCGGACCCGGCCCTGTTGCAATTGGTACCCTGGTTACTAAAACTCTGTATCTTCCAAACTGTGCATCTAGTTGGCGAACCATTTACGACATTGGGACCCTCTTGAAGAGGTGGATAATTTCGCACAATAAATGGAGACATTAGGGATAGTTGAGATGTGATGAAGGGCATTAAGAGTGGTTCTCCCAAATGCACTATGTATAAAACCCTACGACTGGATAAGAACGGAATACTTCTAACTTTTTACCCAGTGAGAAACACCTCTCTATGACTTGGCAGACCCAAAGTTGGAAGAACCTCTCTATAACATTACAGGCCTAGGGTAAATGATTAGGATGAGTACTTTAGTTGTCAATGACTAGTGGGTAGCACCTCTCTGTGACTTTATAGGCCCACAATAAATGATTGGGGATGTGTACCTAAGTAGTCGAAGGTTAGTGGGATGCACATCTTCGTGACTTGGCAGGCCCACTCTACTCGCTAGAGGAGGAGTTCTCTAGTAGCTGAGGTGTTTGACATAGTTACTGATGATGCTACTGTTACTACCCTAGAATTTACCTGTTGTGACTTGTCTAGTTTTTTGTTCCATACCTTGAGGAATAATTGTGATGTCATTCCATTTTTTTATTGGGGTCCCGATTTAGTACTCCATTACTCACCCCTACATGGTCTTCGTCTACAAATTTTGTGATTGGTGTAGACGAATGATGTTTCGAAAGAGGTTATCAGGGATATGAGGATTATTGATGCTACTAAAATGGACTTGGTGGACCAAGAATATGCGGGGTCCATTAGGATAGGGCAGCGATGAAATACTAATTAGGATTCTAGTAGCTTCACTGCTCTCGCGATCAGGTGGGGTCTTTTGTAGTGGGCTATCAGAGTTACCTTTTGTGTTTTTCAGTTTTCATTTATTTGTGGGGTTTGCATTCTGGCCTACATACTTTCATATGTACTTGCAAGAATCTTTGTTTTAGTGGTTCGTTCCCCCTTTAGGTGTGTTGTGATCTAGTTTGGATTGTGTTTGTGCGTACATAAATTCTGGAAAACACATCCTAGTTTCATGTTGATGCCTTCGGTGCTAGTATCCATCTATGGGCCTTCGGGTGGCAGGTTAGGGGTAGTCACGACACAAGCCCTGTGGGACGAGTCGTGACATGTTGGAGAATAATTTAGAATAAATTTAATTAATATTTAATCTTTAGAACTGTATATCATCCCCTTACAAATAGTTCTAATAATGGAACTATCAAACAGTAAAAGGCATGTCTATAGAATAATCTACAGATTTTAGTGAATTTTTTGTTCAAAAGTTTATCTAGTTTGGATATTCATAGAATAATATCATTCAGAGGATAATTTAGAAGGATGCATATTAATACCTTCATGGAAGGAAGGGTATAACACTAACATGTTAGGATTACGTTGGATAACAAATTCTGTTAGTACCTGAGCTATGAAATGAAATTAAAGAAAATTTTGTATTTATAAAATAACATATCATGGCATCTCAAAGGTGGAAAAAGATTAAAATTAGTTACTATCAATGAGAACATGAATTTTTAGTTGTAGGGTGTATTCTTAAGATATATCTTTAGATAAATGTATTCAGATATGAAACAAATATAATGTTGTGACCCAAATATATTTACCCATTAAATATTCAAGATAGGGTTTTGATTGTAGATTATTGAATGGTACTTCATAAAAAAACATCTCTGATGGTCCTGATTTCATTCATAAATAATTTGGGATGAAGAAGATGTTGGACAATTCACATGTACATAACATAGAGTGTTTACTACAGGTAAATGATCATTCATGTAGGGAATATCTTCTCAATATTGTGGATATAATAGATAATGTTTTGTGGAACGTGACCTATCAGATAGAATTTTTTTATTTAATCCACATTTATTTGATGATAATTCATGAGAACATGTAGATATAATGATATAGAAGTATCTTCATTTTTATCCATCTAAAATAAGTTATAGGAAATAATTCATTTATGTGGGGTAGAATATAACAACCATAGAATTTGGAATATATTTTTATTTAATAAATTGGAAGTGTTCAATGGAATGTATGGTACACAACACCAAACATAATTGATTAATTTGAAATTAAATTTTTTTCTTAAAATAAATTAATATATAGTTAAATGAAATTGATAAAATAAATGAAAAAGGGGAAATACCAATTATGGAAATCCTATGGATTCTATAGAAATTATTATAATTTTTTTTGTTAAAATATGACTTTTCAAAACAAATTCACATTGTTGTAAGGTTATATATTACAATTATTGATTAAATTCATTTAAAAAATCTTGTAATGATATTCACTAAATTGATAAAAAATTATAAGGAAAATTTGACGTGTAATTATTGGCTAAATTGAAATGTTTTTTCTACATGAATTATCTTTATCATATATGATTATATATAATTATTTTTATTCAATATTGTGTATTAAAATTCTATAAATTTTCTTTTACAAATGTATAAATATTATTGATCATTCATGTATTTTTTATCAATTGGTAATAAATCAAGAAAAAATAATTAAACGTTAAACAGTGAAATATTTTATAAAACAATTCATTTTTGCATATAGTTTTTTCTTATTAATTAATTAAATATATCAATATTTATAATTTAAATTATTTAAATGTTAATATAATAAATTTAAAAAAATTTAGTATTCATCAAATTGTTTGTATGTGGACTTTAATGAAAATAAATTTAATTTTTATGGTAAAATATTCATTATTCAAAAAAAACATTTCATTTTGTTAAATTATTTTAAAATTAATTTTTAACAATTTTAGAAATTTAATTTCATAAAAAAATTCTATATTTTTAATCATGATATAAAAATTTTATCATAAAATAAAAATTTATTTCATAATAAACTATGAAAATAGTAATTCTTAATCATAATAGTAATGGTTTAAAGGGTTAATGAATAATTAAACAAAGATATATGACTGAAAATATCTCTAAACATTTTATTACATTTAAAGGATGTGTTTTTTTGACAAAAAAATTTCCTATCATCAAAAAAATGCTCCATTTTTAAAACAATTTATAAGAAAATAAATTTCAAGTAATTTTAAAAAACTGAATATTATAAATAGTTTGACTCCCTTCACTTATAATAGGGAACCCCAATCCTCACATCGTTAAAAAAAATTGGTCATTTCTGATCAGCGGAGCACTAATAGATTATTTTACCAATATCTACAATCATTTCAAATTGGACCTTACGTCAAAAAAAATATCATTATAAGAATACATAATGTATAATATAATGGGAGATACTCACAGAAGTTATATTTGTTCTATCCAAAAGTTTCATGTTTATTTATTCTGGATTATCATTTTTATATTCTGTTACCATATTAATATAATTATGTTAGTATATATAATATAATTAACCAATTTTTTATGTTACAACATTTTTTAAATTTATTTTATAACTAATTTAAAATGAAACAGTTTCTCGTGTGTGCTTATGAACTATCATTTCCATGATGTGGTGTGTTTTATTTTTCATCACGAACTCAAATGAATAGTTATATTATTGTATTTATTGATTTTATATTATTGGTTTTATATAAATATTATTATTTATTTATAAATAATAAATTATTATTTTTAATTCCACCAATTTAAAAATGAATGAATCACATGAGCATAGGTATAGACTACTACCTCCATAAATTTATGTATTTTATTTTCCATCACCACCATATTTGTATCTCTTAAAATTTTTATATAATTAATATTTATAATATTTATGAAATTATAAAAATTATTGCTAAGATGAAACCATGACCTAAGTTTAAGGATCACAATTGACAAACATAAACATGTATAATAAATGAAATAGTTAAAAACCAATAATGTTTATATTAGAAATTAATTAATAATAACGGTTTGAATTGATAATATCATTGAATCATATATTATATGATAAGTACAGATATGGTTCTAATGTAGATATATAATAAAATCATTTTTTTAATATAGGATATTATAGTGTGTGTAGATAAATTCAATATAAGTTGTGATAGTTTATTTTACTATATCATTCTTAATAAAGACTGTTCGTGTGAAAATATCCATGGGTGACATTTCAATATATATATATATATATATATATATATCAAATCCTTTTTATTTTCTTCTTTTATGGTTATTTTGGTGAATTTCATGTATCATTTATATTTTCCCTCACATTAGTACTTTGAAAAACTCAAAGAATGTTTTTATAAAAAGCCATATTTCATTATTTTTATGTTTTCAATAAATTCTCCCATATCCATATTATGTAAAATGATTCAATATTATTTAATTTAAATAATCAAATTATTTAAAAATATATTTTTTCTTGATTTTAAAATCACGTAGTGAATATACTTCTTCAGATAAAATTTTATCAATTGATACCATCTAGGTTAATTTTCTAGATAACCTAATATTATGTGTGGATTAAATATTTATAAATCCTATATACTTCCCATATGTTAATATATGCTGATATGATTACTTTTTTATTATATTATGGAAGACATAAATATAATTTCCATTAATTGATATGTGGTGGAGTAATTATTTATCCATCTAATTCATTATGTTATAATTGATATCCCAAAAGATAATATGAAAGGAAATAGGGATTAAAACTAGTATAATAAAGAACCTTTTCTACTATTAATGAAAATGGAATGGGTAATGATAAAGACCCATTATGGGACTTTATTATCTTATTTATATTGGTTTTTTTAATGATAATTTACCAATAGAATGATTTTTTATTCTTTCTATTTTTGCACAATCCTATTAAATGATCTCATAATTATAATATGATCTCAAGGATCATTATTGATTATTGATAAATCCATACATTTATTAATGATTTATATTTAATGAAAAAATATATTACATGATTCAAAAAAATATAGAGTTTACTAATGAGGTATGAATTTCATAATTTATGATCATGTTTACAAACCCTTAATCTTATTTTTTTCTCACTTATAATATATATTGATGTGTCCCATTATCACCCCTACATGGTATTAAATTCAACCACTTTTATGATTATATTTTACTATGTTATGATGAATTGTATTCATTATGATATATAATTTAAGGATACTATTTCAGAAGAACATAATGGGGGGTGATATTAAAGATATTTCATGAAATAAGTTGATTTTATAAAAATTATTAACACACAACATCCCTTTATGATTTTGGGGAATTTATTATTTTATATGATATTATAATTTTTATTTTTAATGAATAAATATGTATATAAATTGTGCTCGTGTTTATCCAGAAATGGATGGAATGATCAATGCGGAATTGGGTTCCCTTTCTCATTTGATGATAATATAGATTATTTTGAGAATTGATTTGTGAGTGAGATATGATTTTCATCACACATGGGAAACTTGGTGAATGATAAATCAGTTTTTAATAGGTTGTTGATAACATAATTTAGGTATCTAGATATCCTTAACATCAATATTACATGAATTATGATCTATATTTTCTACATAATGGGTGGATATTTAGGGAATGGAGTGTTTTGATGTCAAACAAGTGAAAAGGGATTCTTTAGTGTGATTGTGGAAAATAATGTTTTCCATTATTATTTTTAATGGGATAAAGATTCAATATATTTTTTTGAAAATAATAAGTATTTTAATATGTTATTTCAATATTAAAACATTATTTATAAACAAATTTGATAGAATAGAATTTGTAATTTTTTAGTAAAAAGATTGTTATTTGATATAAATCCATTTTCATAGAATATTATATCTAGAATGACTTCACTAGATTAATTATAATTAATAAAAAAATATTTTTTTATCTTAAGTGACTACCATTTCAATTTTTTATTTTCCCAAGATTTAATATTTATCATAGTAATTATGTAACTCCATACATGTTCATTGTTAACCAAAACCATCGAAATTTAAATAATATGTTTGTAATATTATTCCTAATGTAAGGGAAATAGATTAATATTTCCTAAATCATTAAAGTTAATTCTTATTTACATTTTTATGATATGATAATATAAGTTGGCATCTTTACCATGAGTCACCTTGATTTATTTTTCTAGCATTAAGATAATGATTATTTATTTTTAATTTTATGTGTAGATATTATTTGGTTTCTATTGTGATTTACATGTTTTTAAGAGAAAGTTTATTAGCATCCATATTCATTTTTTTTCATTTGTTATATACTTAAAAGAAAATATTTCCAAAATGGAGTACTTTAAACATCAACGCATTTTTCGAGCATTTGGATATTATGGGTGCATAAAGAGGAAATGTGTCGCTAAAATTTAACTCATGTTATTCATATCATTATATTGGAGTGTTATTTAATGCTATCAAATTATATTGTTTTAGGTAGAGTTATAATATATATTTTTGGT
This sequence comes from Viscum album, assembly GCA_963277665.1. Classification (NCBI taxonomy): domain Eukaryota; kingdom Viridiplantae; phylum Streptophyta; class Magnoliopsida; order Santalales; family Viscaceae; genus Viscum; species Viscum album. The sequence goes on along the minus strand of OY728138.1, from coordinate 1,701,370,066 downwards.
CTATAGAATGTAGTCTATAGAATTTGAGGACTGGTATTCATAATTTGTAAATAAAAAAAATTATGTAACCTTTTTATTTGGAAATGTGAACTACTAGGATTTTCATGGAAATTAGATATTGATGATAATCTTGTTGGATGTATTTATTTCCACCAAATTAATCCATTTTAGTTTATATTTAATAATATATAATGTAGAAATAATGATTTTGAAAATAGTTCCCCCACCTGACAAAGATTTTCATTGAATGGGATTTTATTATATGAAATGTGGATTTTTGCTGACTTATTGATATCAAATTTTCAATTTTTTTATTGTTATTTTTTATCGTGAGTTATTGAATTTTTTTATAAGAAATAAAAAATGGGATTATTGAAATGAGAATGGATAATAATATTCGTTCTCATTGTATACATTCAAAATTTTAGGATAGTTATTGATTTTGAATTTGGTGATTTTTATTAAATTACTCTATATATGATATAATTTTATTGTCTAAAAAACTAATTAATTATTGAGGATGATACCAAGATGATGTTACCCATGTGTATCCTTATTCGGTGATAATTATTATTAAAAATTTCTAATCATTATATAGAGAGGTTAAGAATGATAAGTTTATGGAAATGGACCAGACATTGTAGTTCTGGATAGAGTTTCCTCAATTATTTATAGGTGGTGTTAGGAATATTCTAGAATAAAAATGGGTGGGAAACAATAATCAAAATATTATAAATTTCATGAATTATATCGACCTGGATTGTATATTTTTCACATTATTTATTTGAATGACTAACTTATAAATAGTAGGATATTTTATCAAAATATGGACATCTAGATGATATGGATTATAAGGGTTTCAAAAAGTTCTATAATGATATATATTATCTATATGAACTGATTTTTTAGAAGGCTATTGGATTTATACTATTTTATTAGGTAAATATGTCTATTATTGAGCATATACAAAATTATGATGATATTTTTTGGCACGCACATAAATTAATAATTAATACAACCCCAAGAATAAAAGGTTTCAGATGTAGTTGAGAGCATAAATATGATCAAGTATTATATTTATGAGACTAAGGAAATATGTTATGGTGGTTAGCATCTCACATAAAAAAAATAAAGATAGAGAAAACATAGAAAAGGAATGTACATTTCTTCCATATATCGTCAGTAGAAGAAACTATAAAAGTTTCTATATGTTTAAGCTTATAGATTTTTTTAAAAATCATATTAGATGGATATTAATGACTACATGAAGAAAATATCACTATATTTTTATCAGTGGAAGGAAGAGGGATAATCTAATTTAAGGATTCATTATCAACTATTTTATCTTATTTAACATAAGAATATGGTCCATCTGAATAAGTATTTGAGTAACTCACAAAATCAGTGAGTGATGGAGCATCCATCTAACTATATGGATCAAGTATGGTGGTTAATGGATGATCATAAAATAATTTATAGGCTAATGATAGAGTGGGAAGACTTCATTAAGATCATAAATTAGTATCTTTGAAAAATAAAGGAATGAAATTCTAAACATAAGAAAATTGGGAGATACCAAAAGGTATTTGGACTTCCCATTATGTTAGGTACCAAACTATTTCCTAGTATAATAATTTAATCATTATTTGATGAAAATAGATTGAATTATCTACCTATATGATTCATTGATAAATAATGATTTAATGTGTAGTTTACTTGAAATACTATATAAATAGAAACGCTGCTGAGTGTAACCAATGGAAAAGGGTTTAATCACCTATAATGTAATTTTATGATTATATATGTATAATTATTAAGGGATTTATTAATAATTGTGATGAAAATGTATGAATAGAAAATGTTAATAGATATAATAAGTAACTTCCATTACAAATGAAGTTACTATAGTCATGTAATTATCTCTGTGGCACAAGGTATGTTTTTCTATAAATCCATAGGAGGGTAGACCATTTAACCTAGTTGAGTGGGTCCAATGAATATAAATATTGTGATAGTATCATGTCAATTAGATATATATATCATTGATAATTAGATATAATGAATAAAAATCCATTTCTAGTGGTGAAGAATTATATCAATATTTAATCCCTAAATATTTTCACTAAATATAGTCTAAGGTGGGATGTTTAATTTTCATCAAACTCATACCACGAAAAACATAGATTTTTTTTACAGTAAAAACATTTGTAGTTATAGATCATATAATTATGGGAAATATTAATTTAATTCATATAGTATGTCAATTTTGAGTTTTAGGATTCATATTACAAATATTCAAATTGGGACACCACTATGTGGTTTTATTATTTTTTTTCTGGATATTTACAAAGTGTGGGGGAATAAAGAGATACTTATAGGGGTAGTAGGTATTCTTCCATAAGAAACATACACATAGGGTACTTGGATATGAAATTTAATTTAGCTAGTATAAAACCTTGAAGGTATAATCTGCAAGAGGGTTATCAAGACATAGTACTGAGAGATAGTTTGGGGTTTATTTATGTTTTATTTTTTAGAATTTATTACTTTTTTAGTATGGACTCTACATCCGTCTTTTTACTTGAGTGAGCATTCCCAAACCCATCTTCTCTCATTCTCACATATACATACCAAATTATTATGGCTCTCAATAGATCATATCTCTTCGAATTGATGATCCGTCAATATAAATTTGAATACCTATATGATTTTGAGGAAATTCCAAGGTTCTACCTCATTATTTTTTTTCATTTTACCATATTTTAACACAAACAATATATTATGGAATTCTTGTCTAATTATAAATATTTAGACAAATATGAATGAACTAGGCCTAGATATATTATAATTTAACTCCCATGAGCATGAAGTATGTTGTTCATTTCATATTTTACTAAATTATATATGTTTTTGTGTTATATACTTGTTCAATTGAAGGGTTAAGTGTTTGAGTTTTATTGGAATTGGATTCAGTGATTCCATGGGATTGTGTTGTATTGTTGTAGGACCCCCTAACTATGAGACGACCATATCACACATCGTTTTGTGATTTTAGAGTGAAATATATTGTATTTATCCAAGGTAAATGATACCAATATGATTCAAAGATTATGCATAATGTTTTGTAATTGTGGGATTAGTGATGAATGTCCTATGTGTTATGTTGGGTAGGCCAAGATTCAAAACACCTTTTCGGAATATCAGTTGTTGAATAGGGATAGAAGTGTCAAAACATAAAGTAATAAATTTTAATTTTTTTTATAACGGAAATATTATGCAACACATCATTATATATCTCTTTGAATTCCTATAGATATTTTGTAATGCACACATAAATTGTAGAATTAAATAACTCACACACAATACATAACAATAAGAAATTTATGAGGTTCTGAGTATAATACAATTATATATGATAAAAATTACTATTATTTATTAAAATTTTATAATAATTATTACAATATTTTAATATGTAACAAGTTATTAGATTCATCCAATGTATATATCGTAATATCTAATTGATATGGTTCCATATTTTTTTGATCTTCATGGACAATCTCACTAATTCCAAATTTTTTAAAATCATTCTTTAATTTTTTTAATAATAACTAGAAGATACACCGCCTCACCATCTGCCATTTTTTGAAGTAGATTAGGATAAGTAACGTTTTCTTTTTTTTGTAATGAATCAATGATTTTTTTCATATGTATTCATAATATTAATTTTATACATATTTATTTCATACTCAACACATCCCATCATTAGTAGTATCATTCCACAACAATTCCACAACTCTATAACCCTCTTTTGGAATAACGAAGATTCAATATAATCACTTTATCTTGATTTCGAACAAATTGTTGGAAGATAATCCTTTTTGGATATTATTTATTTTTACTAAAAAATATTTATCATAACACAACCTAAAAAATATCAATCACGATAATTGTTATAATATCTTCAAAAACAAAGAAATAGATAAATTTTGTATTTCATACTTCTTTTATCATTATACTATAACCCATTATTGAGACTACAGAGTTTTGTTAAGGTTCCCAGAACACACACTACCATGTATATTGCTAAAAAGGCATAATTTTACTACTTGATTTTATAGAAATTGAGATGTCCAAAAATAGGATTACATATGTTAAAAAAATATTTCTAAAGTTCAAATATTAAATCTCACAATAATCTCACAATCGCAATTTTGAATGGATTTGTATCATTACAAAAAATTGTAAATAAATAATATATTTTTCAATACATGTTAAAATGTATCTGAAATAGATCTATAGGAGGATCTCTTCTAGATATCCTATGTGTTTTACTCAAGGTCAAAATATTGGTAATTGAAATATAATAAAGTGGTATGATCGAAGGATCAGTAGGTGAAAAACCTCATCATCATATCAACAAGGGTTAATCCATAAACATTTCAGAAAACATAATAAGGGGAGAAATATATTATTCATATAATGATGGAAGAACAATAGATTTCATATGTAATTTATTAAGGATAAGACATATCAAATTAATAATTTTTTACCATATTAGAAGAGTGTGAAAATTGATACTATAAAGAAATTCCATGAATCATTTTCCTTGGAATAAAATTAGAATTTCATTGAAATGTAACCCAAATATATATTATATAACAACTATAAGAAATTGGAATCATTACATGGTATCTTATGAATCACATTACTATGAATAATTAGTGACTTAGGTTTCCAAAACCTATATTCCATAAGTAAAATACGTTTTAGAAACCTATAGTCTGTAATAGAGTTTTTTAAAACAAAGGATCCATAAGTTATTTTGGTTTCAAAAAACTCTGTTAAAAATGTGATATTGGTTCCAAAAACATCTGGTCTATATGTGAAATAGGATTCAAGAAACTATGGTCCATAAGTGACTTATATTCCAAAAAAACTATTTTCCATCATTTAAAAGTTTCCTAAACTGATAGTATATATGTGATTTATTTTATGATGACCTATATTCTGGAAGTATCTCATGTGATTTAGAATATTAACTAATGAATTTTAGGGATATATATGACCACAACATAAAAATAAAATCTTTCTATTCAAATGTGTTCCATTTGAAGAAGAAAATTTTAATATGTTACAACAAACATATTGAACTTATGGAAAATATATTGGATTCATGAAAAACCTTCTCAATAAAGCTCATTAAGTTATTAAGAAAAAATGCTGGTTGGTGGCTTAAATATATCCCTAATGTAACATAGAAAACATTAATCGTGTTTAGATTTTTGAAAATAAAATTTTAATATATTTTTATAAATGAATTTTAAAATGATTGGAAACGTATGTTTTAAAAAATACATGAATTATAGAGGCCCATATATATTTTTGAAAAATATCAAATATTATTATATAAATATTTAATACATAACTGTGCAATCCATGCCAAAATAATTTATTTTTAGTGCATTTGGAAAATTGTAATCATAAAAAACCTTTTTACAAGAGATCTACATCATCTCCCACAATGTTCTTAATAACTATAAACCATATAATTTTAATAATACATAAAAATAATATTCCCAACATAGGGCAATGAAATATAGAATTGATTGATCTCTCACAATTAGTATGGGAAAATAATGGGGATATCAATGATCAAATGAACATAAATAGTGAAAAGTGTGTGAGAACATTTAAATAACACATGAAAACCAGAGCATTAAAATCATAGATCATAATTTTGAGTCATGGAATAAACCATGGATGTTTAGAATAATTGAATCAAAATAAACTTAGTGAATATAATCCATTAAATAGTAAAATCGGAATAATCCATTTTTTTTGGGAATATAATAATTATTATTAAATAATTTACATAGTGAAGGATCACTTCAAAGACATTAATAGTGGATTTGGAACACTACCTCCTCCATCATATCTATATATAAGTTTTACTCCCAAAAATTTCATTGTGGATAGAGTAACTTAATTTAGCAGGTTACCTGCCCCTTCTAGTCCTTATTATCTCATGAGATATCAATTTTACCTATGGTTTTAGAGGGATTCATAATTTTAATCCAACTAACCACATAAAAATCATACACAAGTGTTATCCATTATCATATATCAATAAAAAATATAAATCTATGGAAAATAAATGGTATTCCTAAACATTTAAACATCTCTTCATAGAATAAAGCATGTATAATAACTGTATATACTAAACATGTTGTCCTTATAATCATAAAACATAAAAATAAATAATATGTATTGTATAATTTTATTATATCCCATAAATTTATAAGTTATATAAAAACACTTAAAAAAGATAAATAATTCCTTGAAAATATGACTCCAATTTTTCATGTGAAAAATACCATTTTCCTTTTTTGGTCACATAATTAAATTAAAAAAATTCCTAAACTTTAAAGAAAAAATTTATTTAAAATTATCCCTTTTCAATTATAATGTAAGCATATAATAACTAATTAGTCATGATGATGTGAACTTTTTATCATGTTGAGTATGTTAAATAAATTATTCCTTTTACTTTTCTGGTAAATAGTAAAAATTAAATTATATGTCAAACAAATAAAATATTACATTGATTTTTTTATAAAAATCCATTCAATACTAAAAAAATAATAAAAAAATAATTTTAGAATAGTAAAAAAAATTTAAACATTTTATAGAATACATAGACATGAATGAAAATGGATTTCTGACCGAAGAGAGAACAATGATGGATTTTCCATAAAAGAAATCATTCTTCCCTTAGAGTTATTAAATGTTTGGTAATGAAATAAAACATGTAATATATATAAATAAATAATGGATTATAAAATTAATCTTATTCTTGATTGATTGTTCATAAAATTCCATCACTATAATCATAATCATAAATAATTCTATTAAAAATGAGACTGTAATAGAAATCACATACCTCAAGTTTAACTTTCTTCGAAATATTATTATAATTTTAAAATTTATATTTAAATTTATTTTATTTATATAATATATTCCTGTAAATATTTAGAATATCATATATTATCAAAAAATAATATTTCATAAAAATGTATTTATAATTCCTTATATACATTGTAATTTCCTGGTGATAACTATTTCATTTTTCATGATAATTTCAGTTTAATTATTCCAATTGGTTTACAATAATCATGGTTTATTCATCCTGAAAATAAAAATATTGATATAAATTTAATATATATCTGCAGTATTTTGAAAGATATATAAAAATGAATTACACTAGTCATAGAGATGTTGAGTTGTACATATGCTTAAATTATATTTCACTATTTTATGGATAATGTCAAAGAATGTAATAAAGTAAATTACCTTTAAAAATAACTATTATATTATATATTTCATATATATTCATTAAATATGTCCACCAACCATGTCCATATAAAATTAAAAATCAATCACATCACTTCGTGGTGGTGGATGTTCATACATATGTAAGAGGGATATTATTTATTCCCATGGGATTTTAAGGCCAGAAGGGAGATATGTAACTAAAATTAATGAAGAATAATAATATTATTACCATTATATATAATGATATTTATTACACTTCATAATTACCATCCATGGAGGATTGTTTTGGAAAATGAATTATATCACTATGTGGTGGTGGTGGTCTACATGTACATATGAGTGATATATTCAATTCCAACTTGATGGAATGGTGGGCCATATATTTGGTTCCATATTCATAATGAAAAATTATTATTATTAGGTTTCTGAAATTATATTAATAAGATTAATTAAAAAAATTTATCATAGGTAGAAGAAGAATGAAATAGAAAGAATCCAGAAAATATGATTGCAACTCCATTTATTGACCTCATTTGATCATTTCATAATTAATATTTTTATTATATTATAGAAACACCATATCCTCCACTTTTTGTATAAGGATATTTGTAAATTATTTGGAAATTTTTTTTCTGGAGTTATATGCATCAATGTTTCATAAATAACAGAAAGGGTTCCAGCTTATAATTCAGGGAGATGATGCATTTGAGATTTATTAATAGATTAAAATATTATAAAGACATTCTCAAATAAATTACCTTAAAATAAAATTATTTTGTTACCCTAAACTATGTAGTCCGAAGCTAGTGTCATATTTATTAAATTGGAAAAGATACAATCATTTTACTCTAGATAGACCGATTATTTAGTATATTTTTAACAAGATAAATACATTATGATGACCTACATATTATAATTATCGTGAAAATAAAACAAATCATTACTATTCCATAGGAGACATCCCCAAGACACCAATAGCTAGCAATAAATACAAAAAGGTTTCAAAAAAGTGGGGTATGATTTACCCTTTTATAAATACACCAGTAACCATCCAAAAACTACCAAACTATAACTATATGATGCATGAATAAATGAAAGGCACTCAATCACTTTATTTATATAGAAACTGCAACAAGGTGTTCTATAATGAACGACAAAGCAATTATCAAAGTCAATATTGGAATATAACTACATCAAACTCCAACAAGACCACAAGTCACCATTCTCTAAAAACTCTAAGCTCCAATATCTCCGAAAATTCCCAAAATCATAGGGTGGTTCAAAATATGTGTGATACTTTACCTTTTTCCATGTCCTGGAAGATAACATCTACAAAATATCCAATGTGAAAAGTAAGGGGTGAGTATAAAAACATGTTTTCTTCCCCCAATGACTTCCCTACTCACTCCACTAGGATAAAAATATAGGAAAAGTTTATATAAAAACGATTTATATAAATCATTTCTGTAAAACGGTTTGTACCAAAATATAAAAAATTCTCAAACCATTTGTAACCTGGTGAAAAAAAGTTCCACTTCAACCAGTTTCCTAGAACGACATATATCTTGAAAAACAACCCCACGATGTTTTAAAAACATTTCCCAATATCGTTTTGGCATACTCATTAAATTCCACTTAACCACACTCCCAAACCTGCATGCAACTAGAATCCCCCTATACTCATGAGCGGAGAGTTATGCATCCACTAAGCATTCACTTAGTGGAAATATTTATTGGGGGTACTTCACACACCTATCTATCCCATCCTTTTTTGGGGGGTCATTCACACCCATATCCATACAAATGAATATGAACTCACACCACAACCCATACCAATCCCATACCAAATCTAGGGTTCTTCAAACAATTCAATAAACCTGTTCTTTTATTGAAATGCATTATAGAATATAATTAAAAAACCTTCCATTTAAATAAAAATATTCCTTTATTGAAAAAATATTAATGTAATCCATGTTCCATAGTCCCAGAAAATCCCCATTTTAAAATCCATATAATAAAACCAAGAACAAAAGAATATTTTCCATAACTCTAATTTTTTTATTTTCAAAATTTTCCAAACCATCACCAAATAAGGTTTCAAACTATTCTTAAATAGAAAATTAAAAATCAATTTAACACAAAATACAAAATTTTAAATAATTTCAATTAGTTCTATGAGGAGGAGTCGAGTGTGAAGACACCTACCTCAACTGATTTGATGAAAATTGAAAACGAATACAAAACATTCACAAAACCAAGTTACAAATTCATGAAACCACCTTAGATCTATTCTGCTACCAAAAATTAGAACAAAACTGATCATATTTAGAATCAAAAATCCAAGATCGACCCATAACATCAATAGATAGAAGAAACTATGTGGATTTCAGTAGTATATCAAAGTAGATGTAAGAAAACATGACAAGAATGGTGAATAACAAGAACTTACCAAAAAAATAGGCTTCTAATCACCAAGAGAAGGCTTCAAATCAATTACAATTCACTCAAGAGAGGTTCTAAACCCTTTAACAGAAAAGAATCCCAAGACATGGATATTTTGGAAAAAAAATGAATCATATAGATTCAAATACATGGGAGATCAATTTTTATAGGATCTCACATTTACCCTGCACATGATTTAGTTTCATGGTTAGACAGACCATTCACTAACTGTGTATTATATACTGCATGTAAAAATCATCATATGGCCTCTTCACATATCCTCCTTAAGAGTGTGAACAGCATTCTGAAGCTAATATCAAACATACACAACTATGTATGGTTTCTCCAAGTTTTCCACATGGTTTGGACCAACTGTGAACATCCCATGACCATTCCGTTTCTCCCCAAAAAGAATTAACAAGTTCTCCATATTATTCAAAATTTCATTCATATACATAAAACACTTTAAAATCGCAATGTAATGGATACATACTAGAAACTAGAGTTACTAAATTCTCCCCAACATTTTTCTTTCCATCCTAGGAAATTAAAAAATCATTCTTACACTAAAAGAGCTTCGGCCATTGATCTTTAATTTCCATATCATGTTCCCAAGTCTCTTCCAGAATCTGACTATGTTTCAATAAAACCAACACTAGACTAATGGTTTTCCCCCACAATAACTTATCCAACTATCTATCATTAAAATCAGGGTATATATTAACAAAGCATGAAACTCTAAGTAAACGTGATCCCATATGATCACATGGTTAGGATCAGGCTGATACATTTTAAACTGAGATACATGGAACACATTATGTACTAAACTGAGAAATGGTGTAAATGACAACTGATATGTCACTTATCTAACTCATCGCATTGCCTTAAGAGGTCCAATGTTACGTGGATATAACTTTACCTGCATTCCAAAACAGTGATGTCCAATTCTTGGAGAGATCTTTAAGAACATGTGATCTCTCACTGCGAATGACAAAGGTATTAAAAGTTAACCAGCGTATGATTTTTAATGACTCTTGGTCATCTCCATCCATTTACTTATCAAATTAAAATAATTCACTATTTCTTGGGTGAGGCTTGGACCATTTAGTGAGTCTCGCATATTTTCACTCAATAAAGTAGATAATGACAAGGACACCCATCCAATGCTTCAAACAGAGACATATATATTAAGGCCTGATTTTTGTTAATGTATAAGAGCCAAATTAAATGTATATAATCTTCCCATGAGCCACCAAAATCAATTACACAATCCCAAAAAATGTCTTCCAACATCTATATCACCCATTTAGATGGGTTGTCTGTCTGAGGATGATATGATGTACTCCTAGTCAACATAGTCCCAAGGACTTTTTGTAAGAATCTCGAGAAATGAGAAGTGATCCTAAGATCACTTTATAAAACAACTGAAACTAGTTTTTCATGTCTCTTAAAAAAATTTGGACAGATCATCCACCATATGGTTTTCATGAATTTGAATTAAAATATAAAACATGGTGTGTCCATCCACTTTCACCTATATGGAATCGTGTTTCTAAACCATTCTTGGGAGACCTATAGCAAAATCCATCACTATTTTCTCCCATTTACACACTGAGATAGGTAAAGACTACAACATAAACGTTGGTCGATTATACTTTGCATTAACTTAACAACATGTTGAACACCTTTAAATGAATTCCAATACTTTCTATTTTATACCAACACACAAAAAGTGGGCCTTCAATGTTGTATGTATGTTCTGTATTCACATATGGATAACCCATCTCGAATGTTGGTAAGAAAGAATAAGTTGTTCAGAGAAGTCGTAGGTTCAACCATCCTGTATCTAAACTACACAAGTAAACTCTCATCATGTTTCTAGCACTCAATGGTCTCCTCACCATTGAGTTTCGAACTCATAACATGGCATTCCACATCAATTTTTTTTAATGAGAAATCATGCACAAAGCATCAGTAATAATCATCAAGGCTGAGAAAACACCAAATCATAAAGTCATTTTTCAAAGGTTTCTATAAGACTAAATATTCTATATTCATAGGACCTATTGAAACACATTTTTACGAAATAACATGGAAGATAAAGAATACATACAATATCCAAAAATAAAATTTGAATAGTTTGGAATACTAGAAATGATCTCTCAAGATTCCAAACCCTATCAAAAAGTGTTTCTCATGCTCACCCTTTCTCCTTGAATAGATAAATATTTTTTTCCAAAAACATCACAAAAATTAATCTTGATATATATAAATTATCTGAATTATCAAATGCATGAAGACTTCTGGTGCATTTGTAAGACCAAAAGACATTATCGTGTATTCATAGGGGCCATATCTACGTCTGAAATCAATATTTGGAATATCCTTCTTCTGAAGTCACAATTACTAGTATCCTGATCTCAGGTGAATTTAAGTGAACCACTGAACTACCCTCAATTGATCTAGTAGTTAATCAGTGTCTTGTAGATGATTAATATTATACATTGTAACGTGTTTGATCTTACGATAATCTAAAAACCACCTTACAGTTCCATCTTATTTCTTTATAAACCACATTGATGCTTCTCACAGGGACACACTTGGCCGAATGAAACCTTTTCATTCCAGCTCCTCTAACTACACATTCAATTCCCTTAAATCCGATGGCTATATCCTATAATGCAGAAGGGAAATAATATTGGTTCCTAGGAGGAGATCAATCATAAATTTTACTTCCCTTTAAGGTGGTATCCTTGAGAAATTATTTGGAAAGGCATCTGGAAATTTTTCCACAAATGCTAGAAAATTGATATCATGGATCTATACCATAGATTCCAACATCAACACCTCTATTTATTATGATATTATTACCACCGTTAAAATCAACAAGACTATTGCACATCTCTTTATATCCCTCTCTCCTCTGATGAGATGTTCAATACCATCCTCAGTTGTAATCTAACCATTGTGCTATAACAGTCGATGTGATCCTTGAATGTTTTCAAACAATCCATACCCAAGATTATATCATCGACATCCTTCTCTAGCATCATGAAATCCAATTTCTACTAAACTCCATCAACATTGATTAAACATTCTCTACACACAAATGCCTGATATTCTCTTTCACCAATATGAGTTTTATGTTTTAACATGGAAGGCATAATCTCATGTTTTAAATATAAAAAATCCATAGCATGAAATTTTATGTAGGAATTTGATGCACTAATATCAAATAGAACTTTAATAAGGGTATAATTAGAAAGAATCATACCTCTCAACGTAGAGAGTCTTTCTTGGTCATACACAATCATCTTCTCATATCCATACAACTACTTCATTTTTGAACTATACTTTGTGTTCCCAAGATGAGAATGACCATAATGAAGAGTCATTGTATTCATGGAATTACTATGGATCACTCTGATCTGTCGATGAGTTTGATTCTTCTGCCCTTACCCTGCCAAAGCATATGACGTTTGCGACACCTGAGAAGTGTCTTGAGCACCTATCATCGGAGAACTATGATAATAGAGTTAATGATGCCCCATATACTTGAAATTATGGCATTATCGAGGTTTTTTCATACACTTTATCTTAATGTGATCAAGGAGACCGTATTGGAAATAGATTGGTTCTTCACTTAGGTCATGGAGGAAGGTTTTTGGATCCATTCGTCTGATTTCAAGTCCACCTACCACCTTCAGAATAGGTTTGTTTCTTTTTCTTTCTCAAATCATTCGAGTTCCAACCATTTCCCAAGGAATCATGAAACTTACTCCTCCCATTGATCCTAATATATCTCGTTCAGCTAATTTTTATCTTTTCACTATCTATGTATAATCTATAATAAAAAGGACATCAATCTGTAATATAATCTCGAACATTATCCTTAATTAAAAGATTTATTCCATCAAGGCCACACATTAAAAAAATTCTAGTAAAAATCACATTATTTTCATGAATATATCTTTATATTCTAGGACATATATATTTTACTGCTTCAAGCTGAATAATTATATCAATTTCTGGATCTTGAACGTGTGAGGATAGAATTTTTTATTGAAAAATTCTCCAAAATCCTCCCAAATGAGGACATGATCTAGTTTATCCAGAACCACTAGTTCCCACCACCAGTATTCAATATAATCAAGCATATATGTGTGCGTATTTACCAATAACTTTGTGGTTGTGCGATTGAAATTTATGATATAATTGATCCAATTCAACCACACCCTACCGGTTCTGGTTTAAAATCACCCCGGAAGATTGGTGGATTCTTTTTAATGAATTTTATAGAATGATAACCATGCATTGGATCATCCTTACAGTTCCCCATGTGAACATCTTGAAATTCTTAGAAGATACTTTGATCCAAGTCTTAGTTCACCTATGGTTTAGGTGAAACCAAATTCTTCGCAGCCTCTTCCCGCTGGTTTCTACAATTCCTATAGGGTTTCATTTTACAAAAATCAACAAATCTATAAGTCTCACATTCTAGAAACTGATGGCTTAGAATTTCAAATTTTATCACATCAACTAGCAAAACATTGTTTTCTAAAAATGACATTTTATACATTGCGATATTTCTGAAAAAATAACATTGATTTCATTTGAAAATTAAAACATTTTCAATATAAATTAACCATTTTGTTAAAAGTATTTAATTTGAAAACAATTTCATCATTTTTTTTAAATTAAAACAATGCATAACAATATATATCATTTCTCTAAAATGAAATATGAAATCTAAGTGGTAAGTCATTCTTCTAACACGTGTCAGGATTATCTCGTTGTCTATACCTGTGAAATTGATATTCCAATATCCTATAAGTGTCTCCCAAACACATATGTACCCAAATACATGGTAAATTGATGTTCAACATAAAAGCATGGACTATATATATTTATGCTCTTCATTTTAAGTCCCAAAAAACCTACTCCTTTCTAAGATTCCATTCTAAGTAAAATATAAGAATATTTTCCAATCCAAGACCATGAAACTGAAGACCGCTTGTTCGTTTAGGACCGAACAAGATGATACCATTTTAAATGACTCATGTATTCTAATACTCTTGAGAATACAATAAATCAGTAACATGCCTTAATCAACATCCCTAATATTCCAATGGCTGGAAAAAATTATGAATGTTTTCATAGAATGTGGTGATTATTTACCCTTTTAGAAACACACATCCAACTAGAAATACATTACCAAAAAAGAACAATATAATGTATTAATAAATGAATGACACTGAACCACTTTATTTATATCAAAACTACACTAAGGTGTGCTCGAGCAGAAGAAAAATAAATTATCAAAGAAAACAATGAAATATAACTACAAGATAATCCACGTCAACCACAAGACTCCGTGCTCCACAAGATCAAAGATTCAACATCACCAAACAGTCTATGTATCAGGGGGAGGTGCCAAAAATGAGTGATACTTTACCTTTTCCCATTTCCTAGTAGATAGCATCTGCAAAAACACCAAAGTTCCAAAGTAGGTATGAGTATAAAACTCAGCAGGCTTTTATATATAATTTCCCTAATCATGACACTTGGATAAAAAAGTTATCACAATTTATATTATAACCATTTATATAAAAAATTAGTTAAAATTGTTTATACCACAAAATAAATGATTTCTAAAACCATTTGTAACCAAAGGAAAAAAAGTGCCACAAAAACCAATATTCTAGCAGGTCATATTTCTAAAAACAGAACCACATAAGGCTTTGAAACCAGTTTTTGATTTCATTTCGGAATAGTCAATCCATTACACTTAAACACACACCCATCCATTCTTGTAACCAAAAAATCCCTTTACTCATGAGTGGTGAGTTATCCTTCCACTAGGACTACACTTGGTGGACCACTTTGATGGGGATACTTCATGGACATATATGTAAAAACAATTTTATGCGGTCCTTCATGACATTATCTATCCCAATTCATACAAACAGACACCACAACCCATGCCAACCCAATTACAAATACAAGTGTATTCATCCAATTCAATAAACCAATTCTTTTATTGAAAATAATTATGAAATCCAATTCAAAAAAACCATTTTCAATAAAAACATTCCATTTTTTGAAAACAATTTAATCAAATCCATGTTCCACAAATCTAGAATATCCCTATTTGAAAATCTAAATTTTAATACAATGAAAAAAAAACAAATTTTCATGAACACCAATTTTTTCAAATTTCCACAATTTCAAAAACCATAACTAAAGTTGGTTTCCAAAAATTATTTAACTGATCATTCATAATCTATTCTACCAAAAAATACTCAATTTGAATGAATTATATTCTTTTTTACTAAGACAAGTCAATATTAAAGCCACCTACCTTAACCATTTTGATGAAAAATGAAAATAGATGAAGAACATTCTCGAAACTGTGTAATAAATCTGCAAAACGACCTTAGATCTCTTCTCATATCAACAAATAGACCAAAAATCATCATATTAGACATAAGAAGTCTTATATATACCCATAATATGTTTTTATATGTGAAAACATGAGTAGCAGATAAGTATATCTAAGTAGATCTAGGAAAACGTGACAAGCATTGTGAAGAACATGCACTTACCATAGGAAATCAGCTTCTAATCATCAAGGAAAGGATCTAGATCAATTCCATTTCTCTTTGAAGAGGTCAGAAAATCATAAAGAAAAAAAATCTAGATTCACGACCCTATTGGATGAAAAAATAAGCTTCTATAGTAAAAAATGTATGAGATCTACTTTTTTGGGATCTCACTATAACCCCTTGCACGATTTAGTTGCGTGTTTTGAAAAACCATGTTCTAACTGTGTATTAGATACTACTTATCCAAATCCAGAAATGGCTTCCTCACATGGCCTCTTCAACCATTCACATGCTATTTCGAAGCAACTGTCCCAAATTCTCAACTCTACATGGTTTCTCCTAGAATTCCACATGGTTTGGACAAACTATGTGTAACATGTGCACCTTTCCTGTAACCAAAAAAACACTTAATAAGATCACAAAGCACTCATAAATTTCACCCTTAAAAATAATACGCAAAAAAAGAACAAATTAGGGGTTACATTCTAAAAACATGGGGTACAATATACATGATACCCATTTTACATTGGGTAATGAAATTAAAACATTATATATAACAACATCAAATAAAAAACACCCTTGAAATCTCTTTCAAATATCACTTCTTCATATCATGGGGAATGGAAAACATTAATGGGGAGCTCAAGTGCATATTAAGGTTTATGTATAGTGGAAGAATTCTTGTATCAACTAATAATAATCTATACATAATGATAAATAAAAGAAAAATAATTACATTTTAATAACATGAAAAATTTAATATATAAGAAATAGTCATCAATGGTATGTAAACAAAGAAAAACATATTCCATTTAATCCATAATCTGCGAATGAAAATCATCTTGATATAATACCATTAAGATGTTATCTGAGATAATAATAAAAATATTTATTATAATGGAAATTATTAATTGTTGGTCTCCATTATCTTTATAATCATGATACATATTCTATCAATACCCTTCACAAAATAGTATAAATACTATAGTTAGAAACCTATTTAATTTTCCCAATTTTTTCTCTCATTAGACATATTTATGCATTGAGGGATTATTATTCTTAGAACCACCCATCATTTTAGGTCCAAATAATCTATTATATATATAAAATTATTGATTTAATTTATGAATCAATGTTCATTTTCACAAAATATTAATATTCAGTAAATGAAACATATTTTTCAATATTTCCCTAGTTATCTAATAATTTTAAATTAAAAACGAATATGTAAAAATATACAACTTATAAAATAATAGTAACTATAGTAAAAGAATATATATATTTTGAGAAAAATAATTTCTATTGAAAAATGATCACAGTAATGGGATTATTTCTTGATAAGGATAACGATCACAAAAAAGTGAGATTTTTCGACAACATTTACAACTTGGTAATTTTCAAGTCAAATAAACTTAATTGAAATATTTATAATTGAAATATAAATCACAATTAATTGTGAACTTATAATGATATTACATTTCAAAGGTTTAGTATATAGACTACATAAAATGAATTATGGGAATGATATTATAACATTAGTCAATTAAATTAAATTGAGACGAAGTCCCTTTCCAAACACATTTTTTTTTTGTTGAAAATGATTTAAACTCTAGTATAGTGGTTTTGAGATTTTCATTAACATATTCTATAACCTAATTAAAAATTTTAATATCATATTTTATTCTTTTATAACTTGTCAACATCTATTTTTTAATAATATTTCATTATTTTCATTGTTTGAGGTGTTAATTGACTTTTTTTCTTGTTTGTGCTTTGTTATGAATGATATAGTTCATTTGGGTATTATATATTTAAATTACCTCTAGAAAAATAGTTTGGGAATAGTTAACATATTTTTTAATCAATTTATACTTCTAAAACCAAACATCAAAATGAAGTACGTTACGGTCATGGAAATAGTAGGTTGTTTATTCAAATGAGTAATGTTCCCATTTTTCAATGATAATTATAGATAAATTGAAATTAATATTTTTTCATTAAAGAGTGATAATAATATCATAAATTACATATTTTGATATTTTTTATGCTTATATATACCATCCATCTGGTGTGGTTATGAAAATAGAGTCGTATCACTTTGTAAAGGTGTTATTGCACACATACAGAAATGATGTTATCATTTTGTTAGTGTATGAAATAAAATCAAATATTATATTTTAAAATTGATAAAAACGTCATTTATGTCATTATTAATGAAAATATATCACATATATTAATTATCGTTATAATTAAGCCATTCAATGTTACATATTAGTGAACAATAACTTTAATTTCATTATGAGGTTGTAGTCTGTCTTACACAGAAGGGACATTATCATATCGCTATTGGATAGGAATGTAAATTTCTTTTTTGATTTTATATAATTAATATACAGGTATAATAATGTTTTATATATCATTTATATATTTTATATCCATCATCATACCAACCCTTGAGTGGTGGTAATGGAGTGGTAAATTAAATTAGCTCGTGAGGCGGTAGTCCTCAGTACACATAAGTGAGGACAATATAAGGCTTTTGTGGAAGGGGATATAGTTTTCAAACATGTCCATTAAATAAAAGTATTTAATTATATGGATGATAATGATATTATTATATCATATTTCTCTAATAAAAACTGAAAAGCTGGAGAAAGAAATAAAATAAAATTTCTTGTTGGAACAAATTACCTCATCTTCAGGTAAGCTTTTAAGATTGCACTAAAATAATTCCTAGGGTAGATTTATTTCAATAATAGAGATTCAAGGATGTGCGTAGATACATAATAATTTTATTTTTGTTGAGGTTATTTGAATGATTTTTTTAAAGTGGTATGATTATTTGAGAGGGGTGACATTTTATAAGTGAGTATAGTGGAAACCAGTAATTTTTGTAAACAATTCGATCATACACATGTTAATATCATTCCAAAAGAAACTAAAATTGTCCAGTATTTAATATATAATATATAATGTTGATATATAGGTATTAAATTGGTTTTGGAAATGTTTTTGGGTCATTTTTAACACTTATCTTTTTAATTCCCCCCCCCCCCGAGTAAATCTATTCTTAACTTATCTATAGTAAATAATTTTTACTTATTCCACAATATATATTAGCCAAAAATTATTTAGAACATATTAGAAAAAATAAATTATTTTTGATTCAAAATATTGAATCTGTTTTTCAAATTTTCATTCACATATTTTTATAATTATAATTTGAAATTAATCTCGTAGACATGATGAGATAGCATGTTTTTAAGGAGAAAATGTTCGAATACATACAATGGTTATCTATAAAATGTAAATATAAAAATTATTCCATTAAACTATATTTGATTTATTTACATAACATTGAAATTTTTTTACATTAAATAGAATTAAATATATAAATTAATATTATAAATAATTTAAATAATTTAAACAAGAATATTGTTTTTCAAAAAAATAAATTTATATTAAATGATACTGATTTTATTTATAATCTATAGGTAACAAAAATTTTCATAAGATCGTAGCACTATCCACTCATAACAGTTTATTAGATAGGTGAAAACATTCATATTAAATAATAATATTAAACATTTCATTTATACTCGACGTTTCATATAATGCAAGCTCAACTTAGCATTTCATGTAACTCATGATAAACACACTGTGTTATGTAATGAAAGATATTAAAGAGATTGAATTTATTAGAAATTAAAAATGTCAGGAATTCAAAAGGTGATAAATTTTCTCCTATGATTGGTGTTTCATTTCATACATGATATCGAAAAATATTATTATTCTAGACTCTTAGGGTGTACATTCTCCCTATATTTATTAAATTGTGTCCTCATAATTAAATTTTGATCATGGTTATCAAAGGTTATATATTTGGTTTATTATTTGAGAAAAATATCATAATAAGGGAAAATAAAATATCCTCTTAATAAGAGAGATAGATATATAAATAGGTCATTTGGAATAACACATAGTAGGTCTCCAATCAGAATAACCATGATTGGATATAAATACATGCACATATTTGAGAAAAGTAACACCCAAATAATATTAGAGAGTGAAAAGTAACATGGTTATAAGTAAAATAATTACTAAATAGGTATAAAACAAAGTGGTGTGTAAAATTTCATTGATATAATAAAAAAATTAATAGTACAGTTATTTTGTTACAATATAATTTCACTAGTGTGGATGAATTTTTAACTCTATATTAATATTATGAAATATTATTACATGATATATTTTTATTTCATAAGAAGAATTTCATCCTTTTGTATTTATTGGATTAATTTCCAATTCATTATTAACTCTAGGAATTGAACATCTAAAAAACGTTTTATGAAAAATATACTAAAAATAACTTTTTCCAGATCATACGATCAACAAAATAGTAAAAATATATTCTGCATGTTAAAACTAAAACGAAAATGGTTAAAAAAATATCCAATAAAACCTAAATTAAAACTTAATCCCTACAAATAATTGTAGATCTCAATGCTCTCCCACAATATGATTTACCAATTTTAGAAGGATGGTCACTAAATCTACAATATATACCCATTCAATATGAAGTGGCTATAATAGTCAAATTCCAAATATGTAAATAACTTGATCACCAAAAAAACAAAATCAAAACAAGAATTATTCCAAATATAAAATCACAGTTTTTTGAATATATTCACTAGATCCAAACATGATTTAATATATAGAAAAGATAATAAAACCCATCGGACCACTAAATAAATCATGGTCACAAATAATATCCTATAAACAAATCATTTTCATTATAATCTCAACATAAGGAACTTATTAAGGGTTATCTTACATTAATATTCTATATTCCAAAGCGTTCATGTTTCCATTGAATCACTTTTCTTGGTACCACTCTACATTTATGTACAAATCATTTAACATATAGTGTTGCAATACATTCTTGATATGTTATATTGTTCTTATAATGATAATATAATCAAAGAAATACATTTAAACCATATTTTATGGATCCAAATACAAATTAACATTAATAATTTTACTTTGTTTGTATCAATGTGAAATTATTGACCTTTATCCCTTAGATTCATTAGATGTATATTACCATGATGCTAGTGGTATACAGTTGTATATTGTCCCATCTCTGTACAGTGAAAACATTGTGCATTATAAATTTAAATCTTTCACTTGAAACAATTAGAATGATTTACCTTATATCAAAACAAACAAAAAACTGTCATTGCCATAAAGATTGTACTAGGGTTTTTCTTTCCATGATTATCTCATGTGGTAAAATCAATCTTTCCCTTCATCTCTTTTTCTATTTTTTCTCTATCATCATATTTTTCTTATTTATTCTATTTGAATCCATATGACTAGGAGAATTATTTCTCTATCTTAATAGTAAAAAAATTATCATCATTTGAACAAAAATTGGGAGACAATTTCCATTATAAGACTTGTATTAATCCCTTCAAATTAATTTCTAGTCTTGCACTACATATTTCATATGTAATAAATAGAATAAATAGTTATCCTTATAAAGGTACATTCAAACTGTGAAACTCATTCTTCTTCCTAATGAATTAAGACAATGATATTTCTCTTTATCTCATTTTGTTCCTCATGATGGGAATATTTTTCAATTAATGTACTCTTAATAGAATTAATTTTTATGAGTTTTATATCATCTTCCTCTTTAGTATTCTGGATTAATTACCATGATATATTATAATAAACATTGATAAAATACATAGAATGTTTATCCTTTTCTTTTTCACTGCATCCCAAAGCTATAATTATCATTTAAAAAGACTTAACCCATTGTTCATCTACCATTGGATTATTATTACAACTAATTTAGGGGGATTATATGGAATAATAAGATCTATCATTAGAGAGTGTTGCATAGGTATAATTTTCTCCATCATGGAATGGTTATTTTTCATAAATTTATTAATCTACCCTAGTTTATCGATAATTTTCTTTGTTCTAATACCATTTGTACATGCATTTTAGCAGTGAAATATCCACATTGGCAATGAGTATTGAAAACATTCATACATCGAGGTTCCGTTTCTAAACAGTGGAATACACAAGAATCAATCATAAATTTTTTAATTCTAAACCATATTTTATAATTATAAATATCATCTAACACATTACATAAAATAAAATTACTGCATTATTAATCTTATAATAATAATCATGGTTTTTTAAAATGTATATTAATATTTGAATAATTCATAATAGTTTGTATAGAAAATTTGAATTATCCTAGGTGTATCCCTCTGGAGTCTTAAACCATGTGTTAAATATGTCTTGTTTAGAGGCACTAAGTTATGATCAACACAAGTACAATGCACACTTTTCATATTTATTACCCCAAGAAACCATTGTCCCAGAACCACGTTAACTTATAGAATAATGAATGTGATGTATTGTAAGTAAATGAAACATGATGCATTCCTTAGAAAAAAATTAGGATATTATTCATTTCATGTCCTAAAAATATATCAAAGGGTTTTGTTCTATTATTTATATAATCTATTTCCCAATGTTTCAACTAAATTTACTCCATTAGCATCTATATATTCCTTCTCCCATGTTTTCTTAAGCTGGTCAATGATTTATTACAAAGGTATAGATACAACAGTTCAAATCTAGATAGAGTAATTATTTTAGTAGTTTTAAATACCCTAATATATACATGATACCCATTTTATATCGGGGATGGAAAATAAAAAATAAAACATAATAAAAAAATGCATCCTTGAAAACTCATTTCAAGATCTCTTATTCATATCCTATAGAATGGTAACAAAATAAGAGTGAGATGAAATTCTTTGTGAGGTTTGTTAAGTATGGTGGAATATATATAGAATCAATAATGAATATTCATTATTGTATTTTTAATTACTTAATAAACATTCTATTTAAATAAATTCACTACATGCATATACAAAGCATAATCAGTATGGAAATGTAATTAACCCAAAACTCAAGTAATTTAATCAATGAAATGATAATTAAATGAATCTGGAGAAAATATATTATTGAAAATATGAGGTATTAAAATAAAAAAATTGATAATGAAAAAAATTATTAAATAATGGATGTCATGATCTCAAGATACTTTATGGATCTACTTTCTAGACCTTTCATATGATATTTTAAAAGCTATATGTTGAAAATAGTTTATTTTGGCCAATATATATATCTTATGAGACCTATAGGTACAATGATAGGAAATTTAATAATAGGACCCACTGACCACTACATGTCCCAATAATTCTTCATATATCGAATAATCAATTTATTTCTTGAATAAATATGTATTTTCTTCATATATCCATATTGAGTAAAGGATATTGATTTATCAAAACCTACCCAGTTAATAAAAATAGATTGAATTTAAATAATCATATGTAAAAATGGTATAAAATCTAGGAAATAGTAACATCCATCTTTCAATAATTTTTTTATTAAAATAATTGTAATTTTTGATGAAAAATGATCAAAATAAAGTGAGTGTTTCGTGTGATGTTTTATTATCAAAAAATAAAATAATATTTTTTAATAACTTTTACCACTTGGTGATTTTCAATTTGGATCCCCTTTGTTGACATAATTCAAATTTAAATCTAAAATACTTTTAAATATGAATAAATCATGATATTAAAATTCAAAATTAGAGTATATACACAATATTAAAGGATTTACTTGTAGAATATTACAATATACCTTAATAAAGGGAAATTGAGACGAAGTATCTTACCTCACGTTTCCTTTTGGTTGAACATTATTTAACAACATGTATACTTGTTTCAAACATGTAATTAACCTATAATTGGACCATATAAATTTATTTAATATCATATATGATCATTTTGTAACATTTTATATTTGTTTGTTAATAATATTTCATTTTTTCTTTGTTTCTGGTGTTAATCGCCTAGTTTTAACATTCTTATTTTTTAGGAATTTTCCAATTCTTATGTATATTATATAGGTCCATCACCTCAAGAATCATAAGAATGAAATAAATTTCATAATTATACATAAATTATTATTTTATAATAAATTATGATTTTTTTTTGAGAAATTAAGTATGTTATATCCATGGAGACTATAGGTCATATATACACATGAGGGATGAGCCCATAAGTGGTGTTCTATGAGCCAGGGTTTCTGTCACCACCTATCTTATTTCAACACCGGTTTGGATGTGATTCTTCTTCAAGGTTGTGCATCCTGGTAAGATCGGGTATATGGTGGCCTCTTTACACATCTTCGTTTCAGTCTTGGTCGGCATCGTGCGGTGAAGCCTCACCACACTGGCTTCAGTTTCAATGGATCATTTCAAGATTCTATGTTCACTACATCATCTCAGATCCCTATCTGGTGTTCCTTCTACTTGGTGGTTATGGCCGCCTCTTGCTTTATCCTGGGTCAATTTCGGGTGGAAAAATATCGCGGTGGTGGTGTCAATATTCTGCAATCGGCTTTGGGAGTCCATGTTCCTTGTGTCGACCTCAGATCTCTCAGGGGAGGGTTAATCTTTTAGTAGTGAGCTTCAGAAGTTGGTGTCTTTATATGGTGGATTTGTTTTGGCTTTGTGCAATGGGATATCTCATGTGACCGATGTTGGCACTGTTCTAGGTTTACTAGGCTACAGTGGTCTGTAGGGGCAATGGGTTTGATGCAACTGGCTTTGGAAGATATTTAGCTCAAACTCGAGGCCTCATCCCAGTGCGTTGGCTCTTAATCTATTTTCTTTCAAGATCTGATGTGGTTTTGGGATTCTACTACTTGTTTTGTGCTAATGGACCTCTCTTGGGGTGTACCGTTGAGGTATTTTGCGTGCGATATAGATGTTGGTGATCAGTTTTGCTATTTTGGCTAGGGAAGGTAATGGTAGCGACGTTCTCCTAGTTTTTTGAATTTTTTCTGAATGAGGTGAGTCTGTAATGGGGTGTGGTTGGTTTTCAAGGTGTAGTTTTCCAGGTGTTTGGTGATCTATGGTCCAAGGGTGGGTCTTTGGTAGCCTACAGTTTTAGATTTTAGAGTCAATCCAACTTTTCTCTTACAAGGAATTGTGCTATATGGTGTTTATAACAGTGCTTTTATACAATTATTTCCATTCATATTTTGATTTTTTAGAGGGTATGCCTCTTCCATCGGTTTTGTGCATGTGCATTCATGCCTAAGACAACTTTTTGTGAAGCGATGAGTAGGATGAAACTAATATAATGTTTATGACGCTGGTTGGATCTCTTCTATGTTAACATGAATGAGTTGATTTCTCTACAATTTTTTATCATGGATCTTTGATTGTTTTTTAGTCATTAAAGTCATGTTTGGTTTCACAATTTTCCTCAAAAGTGACTAAATAATAAAAAATTAATTTTTCAGTCAATATGTATTCATGAGTAACTTTTACATTTTTCAATGATCATTATAGAAAAAAGGTATGTAATATTTTATATTTTGGGATTTATAATAATATCATAAGTAATAAACAATTTTTTTAAATATATTTATATATATCATCCATGTTTTGTTGTTATGAAAAGAGAGACAAATTGCTTTGTGAAGGTACTAGTCCACCCATACGTAAATGTTGTTTAAATTTAATTAGTGTAATAATGAAAATGGTATATTATAATCTGATGATGATATATATTTCATTAATATAATTATTATTTATGTTATATGACATATATTCATTAAATATATCCTTATGACCTTCCTTGTTCCATGTTATTGAAAGATGAACCACATCGTTTGAGTGGGGAAAGTCATCCATACACATGAGCCGTGTTATTGCATCCCTTAAGGAATGGAAAGTAAAATAATTTTTATATGACACAATTACTGCATAGATAATTATGTTTTAAATATTACTTATATACATTATATTTTGAATCCTACCTAATATTGATAAGTTGTAATGGAAAAACAAATGACATCAATTCGCGAGTCAGTAGTCCATGATACACACAAATGATCATTTCGTAAACCATTTCATAGTAGTATGGAAGGTTATAGTAAATGGAAATAAAATAAAAATATTTCTGTATATGTAATATATTGTGTTTATTATATCATTATGATTTAATAATAATTGGGGGAGGTGGATAAATAAATAAAATATTGACACACTCTAAATAATATTATATATTCTTCATGTAAATTTCATATGTTTACACCAAAAGCCTTCTTATGAAAGACATTACCAAAAGTAATGCTTCTAATATGAATTAAGATAACCTTAGATTTTTTTTATCCTAGTATTGGTTGATAATATAATTTTAAGGTATAGAGAATATAATATGTGAGGTGTTTTTTTAAGTGAGGTGAGTGGTCCACTTGTAGTTTTTTTAAAAGATGCAACAATACCCACATATTAATCATGTAAAACACATATAAAAATGGAAATTATAAAGAACTAAATATATGTGTTCTATATATGTACATAAAATGGGTGTTATAATTTTGTTATGTCATTTTTAATTTTTATCTTGTCAGTTTAACCACTGATAAATTCATTTTTATATTATATATGGTAAATACTTTTTTTTTATTTTTTTTATTTAAGTAAAAAATATGTTGACCTTAATAGATAATATAAATTATTCAGATTCCAAATATGAAATCTATTTTTCAAAATTAAATCCTTAGAAGTGGAAGATTTTAATTTAGAATAAATACTACATGCGTGACAAGAAAGTATGTTTTTAAGAGAAAATGTTCTAATGTTTACAATATTTTTATACAAAAATTCAATATGATAATTACTTTAATGAACTAAATTGGTTTAGTTGATATTTAATTTATGTAAATTAAATTTAAATTTATATATATGTATAATGGAACATTATAAATTATATAAAATAAAACACATTTTCTTCTATCATTCTATATTTTTCAATATTCTATAAAATGAAGCATTTCAGAATAATCACATAAATTATCCCTATATTTATTTCCATTTATTATTTAAAAAATTAATTCCATTTTTTCAAATAGACTTTATGAAGATGGTATTAAATAATTGTAAATATTGTGTGCAAATCTTACTTGCATCTTCCATTATAAAATGTAATGTTTCTTAGAATAAATTTCATTTAAATTTTAATATTTCATATTTAATTTATAATAAATATTTATTATTTATTATCGTAATTATTTAGTTCTATTAATACCCACCATTATATCATCTAAGTGATAACTATCATTATAAATATTAATATTTCAGGTTTCATTTAAACTCAATATTGTTGGTAATGCAATATTTACATAGTTTTTCATGTAATGAATGGTCAACATCAGGTTTCTTATAATGCAGGTTATTTAAGATATTAAATTTATTTGAAAATATATATATCATATATTCTCATGTTTTAATATTATCTAATAATTTTTTTTGTTTTGTGTCATACATGATGACGAATACAATGTATTTAATTTATAATTTTGGGGTGTTAAAATAGTTATTCTATGGTGGAATAAGACCATGTCAAAATATGGCCACATAATAAGAGTTAGATAAGCTTAATTGGGATACTTACCCTTAATCGTGGGTCTAAGACCAGGTAAACCCTAGAAAATATTAACTAAAGTTACAAAAGTTTATTATTTTACTATTTGTGATAGTCAAGAATAAAATTGGAATAAAAAAAATTAGAATTCTATATTAAAATATTAAATCATTTTTATCAAATATATTTTCTAAAAGTAGAATCAATTTCTATAAAAAAAATATTCCATACACAATGAGAAAGGGTTACGATTTTTTTTTCATAATTGTAAAATTTTTTATACCAAACTCTACATTAAATTAATTCCAACAACCATAATTGAATTATTCGTTATATATAAAAATAATATTACTTATAAAAACATATTAAAAAATTAATTACTTAAAACTAATTAGTTTTTTTAATTAAAAAATGTAGTTTTCACTATTCATTAATACATTAATATTTTCAAAAAAATTTAAAAAAATCCAATTATATAATTTTGGAATGTTGATTTCAAATATCAAATTTCATTTTTTAAAAATAATTATTCTAAAATTTTATGAGATTATTTTTATTATTTTCTCAACAAATTCAAGAAATTTTTTTTTAAAGAATATGTATTTTTTAAAAACATATATTAACTTTACAAAAAATTAAGTACATATTCAAGAATATTTTTTATTTAACTATTTTTTTTACCATTTGTAAAATTTTCTTATTCATGTTCTTACAATCAATTCAACAACTATATTATTGTTATATAATATTTTATGACTGATTCAAACTTTGGGTAGTATGTATAATTATCCATCAATGAAATTAAATTTTCTTAAAAAGAAATATATCATAAATTCTTAGGGTGTTAAAATATACCCCCTTAAAATAGATTCCACTCAATTAAAACTATCCCTTTGATATAATCAAATTATTATATCTCAATTTTTTCACATCCTTTAGATCCCATGTTGTTTTCTATAATTTTATAATCTTTTTGAGAACTTTAGAAAATTGTGTTGTCTTGTTCTATAGAAATCTATCTCCATGACTCATGATTTAATATTTTTTTACTCATAGGAAAGACCATTTGTAAGTGGCATGACCAATATGTTAAGTTCATCTAAATGATTTCCTATGTACTACCTCAAGAAATATACATGAGACACATTTTGAACCTGAGAGATGTTTAGTGGATGTAACAAGTGATAAGGTAACGTCCTTGTATGATCAAGAATCTCAACAGAAAAAATATTTCTAGGGATCACCGTCTAATTCATTATGAATATCATAAAATGATTCTATTGATTAATTAATAGGATAACATCTTCAATAATTTCAAATTACAATTATTGTTGATGATTGTTAGTATAAATTTTATATCTACTCTAAATAGCCTTAATGTGTTATTAAATGGATATAATATAATAATCTATTTTCTCATCTATCTCATGTCACAATTTTTTTATTTATCTAAATTTATCCCATAAAAATATATCATTAATCTTATTTCTATCGAGGAATTTATAAGGATCAATCTATATGATTAGTGAAATCAATTGTGGTTAAATAAATCGACTTGGGGATGTTGTCTATCTGAACCACCTTAGACGTTCATATAATAAGGTCTTTTCAAATCCTCTAGGTTTTGAATGTTACTCTCATACTAAACAGTTATCAAGAAGTGAAAGTACTGCTGAAACGGAACACTATATGGATATATTGTGGAACAAATCACCATAACATTGAGTTAAACCTCAAATACCAATCAGATTCAATAGAATATAGTACTCTATAAAACCTTACAGCTTATTTATTGTATATTATGACTAGATAATCAATAAGTAAATCGTCTCTAATAGAGATAATGTTATCTATCACTATATGATGATCGACTGCAACCCAAATAAAATTATGGGCCTTATACATTTTGGGGAGTACGATGATAAATTTCATGGGGATGTTTTCCCATTTTCATTATTTTATGGGTAATGTTTATAACACCCTCTTTTACTTCTATATATCAGTATTAATATTATGAAAAAATAACACCTGAGATATGTACTATGAAATATCTCCCTCCGGGTTTTCACACAAAAATTGTTTATCCAGATCTCCATACATCTTCAGACTTCTATAATGAATACATAATGATGGAATTTTAGAAAAATACAATAGATCCACCTTAATGACTTATATTAATAGAAAAATTACATGATTCTTGAACAATATTATTAAATTAAAATATAGGTTGATATTTAAAACATTTATCATATTCTTTTTATTTTCTACATCTCCAAAATATGACTATTTAATCATTAACATGAAAAATGTTTGAACACACATTTTAGAAAGATAATATTTCTCCCATTATTTTAGTGTTTCAAGATCCAATGATTTCAAATTTATAAATATTGTATATTTTTTATCTTCATCAAAGATAATATTGAATAGTTCTTTCAACACAAAGAATAATTATCCTGGTTCACTTTATAATGGTGGTACTTTTTTGATAAGTTGTAATATTTAATAAAATAAAACAAAATTATTTTTTCTGTTGTCAAATCTGTCAGAATTACTATATAATTAAATATTTTATGATGTGTATATATATATCTCCATTATACATAAATATAATTCCCCCATATCATCAATAAAAATATTACCATAACTTACATATAATCATTTGTTAGATAATTATTCTCATAAACTATAAATTTTCAGGAGTTATATGTTATGAACACCTCATTATATATGATAATGTAACCTCTTTCTTTCTTCAATTCATCACTATAGATTACATAAACATATCCAATGCATGGTACTTTAAACATAGGTTTCTGTACTAACCTTCTCTTAAATTTATTAAAATTTTGGTCACATTATTCTGCATGAAGGAACACATATCTTTTCTTGGTTAACATTGTCAGTGTATTGGATTTCCATGAGAAATTTTCAACAATTTATTTACAATTTCCAACAAAAACAAGAAAAAATACTTATCTCAGTTATAGTAGTTGTTCCCAGGTAATGCTAAATGGCTTCTATAATTGAAGGATCCAATGATATACCATATATTTATATTATATAACCAATAAATGAATCATTTTTTATTTCATAATTCAAACATTGTTTTTTGAGATAGATCCTATCATTACATAGGTGGTTTAATACAATCCTAAAGTTATCTTCATGTTTTACTATGCCTTCGAATATGTAGGAATATTATATATATATAATAAAAAACTAGTTATAGAAATCTAATGATACTGTATTAACAAAATATATTATGTTAGAATGGTAATTGTTAGGATGAAAAGGAATAGCTATAAATTTATAATGTCCATTACATGTACATAATTCTATTTTGGGTATATCATCCTTCTAGACCCATAATTGATAATTTTTTTAATGAAATTATATTTCTAACAATTATTGAACTTTACATAGATTCTCAAACCAGTCATCAATAAGGGGTGTCTCATAACTGTTCATAATAGTGATATTTAAATTTTAATGATAATCAATATAGATTAATATTGATCAACAATTATTCATATAAATGAATAGGTATAATCAAATGTGATGAAATTTGAAAAATTAATTCATATTTATGATTCTACTTGAGTCAATTCCTCAATATATGAAACTAAATAAATTTTTTTATGTGGATTAATTTAAAAAGGTGTAGAATATATGATCAATGAAATTGAAAAAATAACATTTGTACTTGGTGTAAGACTTGGAAACTCTTCTTTTAATGACAATGAAAATCTCCCCAAGAAATTTATATCTTTGATGTTGATTTTATCCCCAACAATATGGGATAAGAATCCCTTTTAATTAAGAATCAATAACCTCATTATGGGTTCAATTTTCATCGAATGATCATATTTATCATCACTATTATAGAGGATCATAATATTTTTAATAATAACAATTGTGAATTCTATAACTTGTTAATTGATGAGTTATTTATTTAATTAATTTAAATTATTTCCAAATATAACAAAAATTTTAATGAGAGGTTGAATAATAACATTTAATGGAAGAAAATTACCATAAAAATTTATTAGATAAAGTTCATATACATCATCTGTGATAATCATACTAGAAGATTTTTTAATTTCTACTTTAAAATCTAATTGTACGGTTTATGAATTATAATTCCATGATATTTTCCATCATTTAATAGATATTGCATGTCTATGTTAAAATATTGTAATTTAATATTTTTAAATACCTTAAACCAACCTAATTTAATTATTATATATTAAATATATTATAAAAACCAAATTTTATTCCCATGAGTGTCATAATTCTTTAATCAAAGTGATCAATCATGAGAAATGATTCTTCTCGTGTCTGAATCTTAACACCATTTTAATATATGATACCTTAGATTAAACCTCTATTATTCATGGTAATCATCTATTGAAATCGAAAATAATAGATCATAAAAAATATGGGAATTAACCATGCATATCCCCTAGGAGATAAAACCTACATGCATAGTAAGGGAATATGAATTGTACACCATAATAATGGATAATATATACTCAACAAACTCTATGACAGTTATTACACCAATATTCTTCTTTTTATAAACCCACGTCCATTTTTAGATTCAATACATGGATTTTCTTTAATGAAATCCATATATTTTCATTACCACAAAATTTTATTTCCCCAAATACATAGGATTATACAGAGGTTTCTCCCTAAATTTTCCTAATCCATTATTTTGAAGGTAACTAAAACATTCTCAAATTACAATTATATCAACTAATACTTTTCATTCACAAATATAATATATTATTATATAAAACTTTCATGTATAACAATATGATCCATGGAATAACAATATAGGTCTAGTGTATTTTGAAAAACATATACATAAAAATATTTTCAAATGTGGTATATATCATCAACCACTTAGGTCCTTATAACTAGAACCCTTCTTAGATATATTATTATAAAAACATTATTCATAACCTCTGTAATGAAAACATAAGAATGGGTGAGATTTTTTTTATTTGTATGGGTAATCAAGGGAGATATCAATGATTAATATAACATAACAAGAGTAAAAGGGTATGATAACATGAGAATAAAATTAAAAACCCATACCCTACATTTCATTGATCTCAATCTTGAGTCATGGAATAATTCATGGTAGTTTCTAAGATATGGTTAAATTATGATTGAGAGAATATAATCTATGAATTCATAACATTTGAATAATGAATACCTTATTTCAATAAACATAAGAATTTAAAACCTTTTCAATTTTAAAGTATCAATACCAAGAATCTCATAATTTATTGGGTCCACATAACATTATATCTTATCTTTAGAAAAGTTTCACACCCAATTGTATCATAATGGAATGATACAATTACTAAAATGGGATCACTCAACAATCAATTTATACATTTCTCCTTTGATATCCATCATTACACAATTTATTTTAGGGATATATAATTTTAGACCCACAA
Source organism: Viscum album (assembly GCA_963277665.1). NCBI lineage: Eukaryota > Viridiplantae > Streptophyta > Magnoliopsida > Santalales > Viscaceae > Viscum > Viscum album. The sequence goes on along the minus strand of OY728138.1, from coordinate 1,701,336,670 downwards.
TTCTAAAACAAAAAATAATATAAATCATTTCCAAAAGATTATAAAACATTCATCATATCAAAACCCATGAAGAATAATTTTTTTCCATAAATAAATTTGTATTTAATCATAGTATATCCCATTATAAATAATAGTATTTGTAAAAAAATTCATCTAAATTATAAACTATCCAAAGATTTAGTAGGAATTATATCATTTGTTATATACTAATAAATATTAAATAACATCAACTGATTTCATCTTAGAGGAAAAATTCCTTTAAAACAACCTTGGAATATTTTTGAGGAAAATAAACTCTTTATTTTAAAATTATTTATTAAATTAAAAAAATTTATTGTTAAGGAAAAAATTATCTTTGAAAACACCCCTATAATCATGTAAAGGGAGCATCAAATGATTGAGTTTCTATTATAGTGGTTAATTTCAGTAATATTTAGTATATTAAAAAAATATTCCATTCAAATTATTTGAATATCAGTACAATGAACCTTAATTAGAAAATGAGAATAATATTCCTTTAAAATTTAGAATAAAAGTAAATAATTGGATAAAATAAATTTAAGAAATAGAAAAATATTATTGAAAAATTATGTAAAAAGTATTATATAAATCATGTATATTGAAGGAAAATGATTTCAAGTCGAATGTAGAAATAATATCAATTTTTTTAAAAGTCATTCCGTTAGCATTATTTATAATGTAAGGAAAATTGAAGTAAAACATTTAATGTCCAAAAATAATTATATTATAAGAAACAATTTGAGATTATTTAGTGATAAAATATTAAATTTCAATATTATATATGTGTTCACAAGAAATCCATGATAAACAATTACATTATAGTATAAATCCAATACACCAAGTTTGACATGATTATAAAGAACATTAACATCATGTATAACAAATTTAAATTTATGATATCTGTATAATAGAGACATATAAATACATAGAATTTTATACATAATCCAATTCTAACATTTTATCAACCATTTATTAAAAATTCATTTTTTAAAATCACTCTTTCTAGGTGTCAATTTTTTTCATGATATTTTCAGTTCCATTGGTATGGTGAATGTGTATTGATTGTGGTTCCATCATATAAATAATTTTAATACTGATATAAATTTCATATAGTTTCATGATATTTATATAGAAACACACACACACACACATATATATATTGATATATTCATCCTTGAACGGTAGATAGAGGAAAATGAATTACATAGTTTATAAAGATATTAGGTCGTGCGTATGCAAATATGTTGTTTTCAAATTTTGATGAATAAAATTAAATAATGTTAAATTATAACTCACCTTTATAGTGTCATGATAATATCATATATATATATAATATTAAATAAATATATCCTTATACAATTTTTATAGAGGAAATGAATAATTAATCACATCACTTTTTAGAGATTGTAGCCGACACCTATGCATGTGTGACATTAAGATTTTTGAATGGATTGTATGGTAAAAAGGTATATATGATGTTAAAATTAATAAATAAGCATTATTTTATAAATATTACATATAAAAATTAAACCAATAAAAATAACCATTAATTAATGATGGTGAACGAAAATGAATTGTATCGCTATGTGGAGGTGGTACTCCACACAAACACACAAGCAATAAATACACTTCACATTTGATAGAATACATGGTGAAAATTGATGGTTGATCATAACAATAATATTTAGCTATTTTTAGGAAAATAATATTATAATTTTATTATTGATATAATGGATTAAAAGTAGTTATAATAACAATGAAATTAAATTAATTTGGGTAACATGATTAGAGATCCTTAGGTAAACAACCTTTTAATACATTATTAAGAACCCATTGAATGTAAATATAAAATTTTTTGGGATTAAAAATTATATATAGTGAAGTCTATAATATATCTTGTTATGTTTGGTTGTTCTATAAGTCTCTATTTTGTGTATTTAATATAATGGAATGGTATCCTTAAGTTGTCGATATGAAAAACTGGGAATTTATAAATTGAATAAAATAAATTAAATTCATTATGTACAAAAATTATTAAAAATTTATAGATATTCATATATTTAGTATTATGGGGTAGAAATATGGGAATAAAATTAGATTTATACATGTTTAATTATAAACAATACCCTTATATCTTTTCTTAACCTCCTGTAAATTTCTTTAACCATAAATACTTTGAAATATTTTTAACGTATTTTCTATTAATTATAAACAAAATTTAATTTGGAATATTTTCCAAATTATATGATTCTATTTAATATTATTTAATACTTTTAATAAAATTATATTTAAAAAATTATATTTAATTACATTAAAATAAACTCACAGAACGTGATGAAAATAATTGTTCAATTAAAATGTATTTCTTTTGCATAATAAGTTTTTAAATAAAAATAAACAAAAAAAATTTAAATTTCCATAAAATTTTTTTAATAATATAAATGAAAATAAATTACTTTAAAAACATTTTTAATAAAAAATAAAACATTGTAAGTGCTTTGAAAGAATATTTAGTTGTAAAATAAAATTATGTTCTTAAATTCCCAATAAAAATTAATCATTTCTTAGAATTTTCATAAAATTACATCCATGATAATTATGATATATTGATATAAAAATGAAGTTAATTTTTTATTGTAAATTTTATAAATGTAAAAAAAATTATATATATTAATTCCTAAAAAAATAAATAATACTATTTTTCAGGGAAAATGTATTTTTCTCAAATCATAAAACCGTCTTACTAAAAATAATGTACTTATTTATCAAAATATCTTATTTATCTAAAAGATTATAATTTTTTATCATTTTTTTATTTTTATTTATAACTACTATTTAAAATATACTTTCTAATGGTATGGAATATTACAGTTTAATTAGACATGTGGTTTCACCTATCACATTCTATCATAGAAAATGACTATATATAAAAATTAATTTATATTATAATATCAAGGTGTTACATTCTACCCCCTTAAAATAAATTACTTTTTTATGTGTTTTTAATATGCTTCATAAGAAACTTTTTATATCTCTATTTAATCACATCCTCATATTCCCATGTAAATTCTCGAATGTTCTTTGTCATTTAGAGAAAAGTAACTACATTAGTGGTATTATTAAATTTAACTTTATCTCTATGATCCCAGATTTATAGTACTTTTTGAAAGATAATTTAGTTCTTAAATAGTAAACCCTATCACTTCTATACATTTTAATGACTAGGTATGTAATTTCATATAATAGATAGATGGAACACATCATGAACATGGGCTAGTTTTGATGGAATAACAATGTGATACACAACCATCCCTACTGAATTAATAATATAAAAGGATTCGAAATAAATAGGGCCAATATTTTCATTATTTCTCTATATCATATCATTCTCCCAAGTATAAATTCATAGCAATACCTTCTCACAAACATCAAATTATAGATTTCACCAATAAGTGTTTCCATAAATTTTATGTTGATTGTGAGCTTCTATGATGTGTTACTGAATGGATATATCATTCAATGACATTTACATAGCATGGTTAGGTCCCGATAGGTTTATTTATCCATATTTAACCCATTTCAATACATTTTTATCATTATTTCTATAAAGTTATCTATAAGGACATCTAAATTATTGAGTGAAAGCTATAGTTGTATGGAAGATCTACCAGAGGAAGGTTTACATCCAAACCCCCTCCAAAAGACACAATATCAATATATCATATATATTTATAAAAATTCTCTCAGGATGAAAATATGTTTGGTGATGATAATTACTACTAAGACACAAATATATATCACGATCTTAGAGAATAATTCTCTATAACATCAATGTATCCCTCAAATCCTGATCAGATACAAGTTAGTGTTGTAATCCATTCAGACATACCACCTCTTTATTGTATATTTTGGTAATATGATCAAGATAGAAAAATTATCAAATATAAGTGATGTGATTTCACTTCGTAATGTGATCATCTACAACCCAAATAGAATTATAGCTCATAGATATTATAGGTAGTCAAATAAAAATATATGGTGATGTATTCCAATATACATTATGGTATTGATAATGATTTTAAAAACCATAATATACAACTATATATCATCATTAACATTATTAAGTACAATGCATTCAGAAACAAACACAAAAAATGAATCTCTTTATGATGTATCACAAAATATAATATTTTAGATCACAATATGTAATTTTAGTTCAATGATGATTAGATAATGGGAAACTATGAGCATTATTCTATATATCATTCTTTATTTATATTATTAACGAGATATATACATGGTTTCGAAACCTTCTAATTTCATCACAATCAAGTTTTAATATATGAACATTTCAATATTTTTTATAGTTTTTCATCTTCCTTTTACTCCTCATTGATCATTACCTGGATAGATTGATGAAAATTTATTTGAGATATATATTATTACTCCCTATAAAATATTTTGATTATATAAACCAATATATATATATATATATAGATATATATATATATTAATATATTTATATCCTCATTATTAGATAAGTTAGAAATATCCTTTGGACTCAAAGAATCATCCACCTTGTTCAACTTCCAAAGTTTGTATGGTATTGAGAAGTCGTAATACTTTATAAACACAAAACATTTTATCTAGTGAATATTCATCTCCTTTTATGTGAATATAAAAATTTTAAATTTTATGATAAGTATATATATCACACCATCTTCTATATAGATAATGCCTTGTAATATTCTATAAAAATTTTTCCAGAAAAATCAAAATTATGTGTTGGGTAATTTTTCTAATACACCATAATTTATTATCATTCATAATAAATGACCATATCATTCTGCATAAACAGTCATCATTGTCCCTTATTTGATGAAATTATATAGGTCTGAACCCATTATCTATTTAAAGGTAGTGTGGTAACATGTAAGGAGACTACCCATTTTTCAGTTCTGTGAAATATTCTTTACATTCATCTATACAAATAATCAATGGTTTATTTGGATTTAACATTGTTAGAGGATTAGATATTTCTGAAAAATTTTCCATAAAGAATTTATATAGAAATGTAACACATTAAAACTTCATATCTCAGTCACACTAATTAGTTTAGAACAACGTTCAAGGAATTCTATTATTAATGTATCCACTGATATACCCTCTCATGAGATTATATGACTAATAAATGAATCTTCTCTTCATGGAAATTTACAATTTTTTTTAAAATAATTATAAATATTCTTTGTATGTATTATATTAACTACAATCCATAGGATATATTCATTCTCTTTCTCCCCCATTTAATTTATATTAATATCTTTATATATACAACCAAAAACTGATCAATGAAATCTATAAAGAATTTATTCATTAAATACATGATGATATAAGGGGAATTCAAAACATATAATAGAATCATAATATATTTAATTTTTCATACCTTGTACATAATTTTATATTGGCTATATCAATTTTCATGACCCTTAATTGATGATATCCCAAACAAATATTAATACTAAGAAAGTATTGAGGTCCAAAAATTTGATAAAACAAGTCTTCCATATGGGGTATATGATACTTCAAATTGATAAAGATCTTGTTAAAATTTAAATAATCACTTAATAGTCTAATTGACAAATCATTTATCTTAAAATAGAATATTTGCATCCCAAGTTGACACATACGGCCTAATGAATCCATTTTCAAAATTCATCAATACATAGAAATTTAATGCATGTAACAATATTAGGGCCAATCTATTTGGAGTCTTTATAATAGCAGAATCATTGTGTATGTGTTCTAATGAAAAAATGATTTCATAATCGAATTTAAGACTAAAACAATCATTAGTAAATATAATTAAAAGTTATTGATTAATAGTTATATGTTTTTATTATGTTTCCCCGAAACCAAATGATATAAACACACATTTTTAATAGAAATCAACACTAATACAATGTGTCAAATTTCACATTTATTATTTTAATAAAATATTGTTACAGGTTTTTTTATATTGCAAAATATTATTTTGAATCATAGATAAATGATGTGGGAATTTAATAATGAAATAAAATCCATTCCTAATGTAACATCATATTTAAATAGAGTATGAATAAGGGTATTTTTAGTAAAATAAATTCCCAAAAACATCAATCAAAGTATAGTTATAGAATTTAGATGTGATAAGCATACCATTAATGGTGTTAACTACTAATTCAACATCCAATCGGTGAAGAAATTAGCTTTAATTCCAAGAAAATATTCCTCGTATATGAGAATTACTATAACATTTATCAAATATGGTACTTTAATATTTTAGCATACTTGTGACCACATGAACTTAATTAATCAATATTAAATTCCTTATAAAAACAAAATGTTCAGTATTAACTTCATGAATATTTTATAATATTTTATCAACCATGAGAAATATTTTTTACTATTACCAAATCATGACACCTAATCAACATTTGTCCTAGTGAATTCATGGGAATTTAATTTTCAAATCCTTCATAATCTCTCATAAATAAAATGTGTATTATCCAATAATGTGCCCTAAGATTTTAAATAAAGAAAAAAAGTAATGGAACACTCACCATGCTCAAGAATGATGGATGAGATATACTTTACCAACTATTTTAGTGTTATCACCACTTGATAAATGAAGCCTAAAACCACATCCACTTGTAATATCCAAACATGGGTGTTTTGAAACAAAATATACTATATATTCATAACAATGATTTAGGTTTCTCCTATATAAATAATATTACCCATTTGGTTTTCAAAAAAAAATTTCTCATCCATTTTTCAAAAGGTATCTAGTCCTTAAACTGATACCAACTATAGAGACCCATAGTTTTTTTAAAAAATATCACATAATATAAGATGTATATGAAATACATAACATTATGATCCACACTATAATCATATATATCTTGTGTGTCTAAAATATAAGATAAAAAATTTATTCAAAAGATATCCCAATCATATCTTGTTATGTTTTTCATAACTACCACCATTCAAATACATATCATACATATGATATTCTTTAAAACATAGGAGAGAAATATAATATTTGGTTAGTTTTGATGCCCAGTATGGGAATAAAGGAATATATCAATGATATATTAATCATAACATGAAAATATGGGTTTGAGAAAAATATAATAGAATTTCTAAACCACACAATAAATATCATAAATAATAGTGTTGGGTTATGTAATAAATAATATTAGTTCATAAGAAATGATTCAAAATGGAATGAAATGACATAATACTAGAATATATAACATTAAAAGAATAAATATGTTTGTGGAATGAAAAAATAAGGTAAATTAACATCCATAGCCATGGATAACTATCAATACTTTCAAAGTGAATTGGGTTTACTTCTAATTTTTGCATATCCCTATTAATGATTCACTCCCAAAACTATCATGGTGGAAATAGTCTCTTGTTGAACATCATTCACACTCAATTCAATTACTTATTATCAAATGAGAGATTCATTTTTTCCAATGAAATGGAGGAATATATAATTCTATACCCAAATATTTCAAAATTGAAATCATCTATATGTGTATACAATCTTCCTAAAACATTAATCATGTCATAACCTATAGAAATTAAATGTGTATCATAATGATATCAACATTTCATTATAGAATTACCTGATGAAAATAATAGAGATTCATAATAATATTTTCATCAAAATCATAAACCACCATGATAATTAAATATAATTTTATCTTTATAAAAAATCCTACTGATGATTATGTAAAATAAAAATACTTAATCTTGGATAAAGAAAATTAAAAAGGTCAGTGGAATACATCATAAGGAAAATAATTGTATCATTTTTAAATCAAAAATTTAATTGTATAAATTTACTAAATACAAAGAATCAATTTTATTTGAAAATAAAATTTTAAATTTTTAAGGTAATATTTGAACCGTTTATTGGTTATAATGGGGGATTTCCATTTCATATCGAGTTTGTTAAAATAATGATTTATTTAACATTTTTTTTAAAAAATTTATAAACACCGTGAACAGAAAATGACAAGAACATTCATTTGATACATTTTAATGAATATAAAAACCTTGTTAAAAATTAATTTAAATGAACATATAATAATAATAAAACAATCTTGAAAACAATTAATGGAAACCATGCGCTTGGAATAAGAAGGATTTCAAACTGAAGAGAGGATTTAATAGAATTTTTAATAAAATATTCTTTCGGTATCAATAATTTTATAATAGAGGCATATTAATATAAAAATATAATCTCAACATATAACAACATGAAAATATTGCCCTAATGATTTTTGAGATATATTTTCAACATTTTCATTATATGATACTTGATCATAAACAAAATCTGCAAACAATGGTATTGTAAGATTAATCTCTTCCCTCAAGTTCCACAAGTATTAATATCCCTTTAATATTCCCTAAATTAAATTTAAATTATTTCTAATTATATAAAATATTAAAGTACATATTTATGACAACAAATATTACACAATTATATTATGTTATCATCTATTTAAAAAATACTTATTAAAATCATCATTTTTGTGAGTTAATTGTTTTACTTTTCACAAGAATTTTGGTTTTTTATTTCTGATCCATGTTATTGTATCATTGATCAATCATATCAATAATTTCATTTATTATATTATATTCTTACATATTCATTAGGAAAATATATATTGTGACAGTAATATAAAAAATATTAATATAGAAAAATGAATGACATCATTTACAGAGATGGTATGTCGTATGTATGCATGGATGTTGTTTTCTCTTTTCAATGTATGGAACCTAAAGAAAGGAAAATAATAATTCAACCTTAAAAATTTATTATTATGTTGTATAATATATATTTATGTATTAAAATTATTAATTTTACCGTTGATGTATAATTGAAATGAAAAATAAATGACATCACGTGGAGTAGGATCTAGTTATGCCATCCCATATACCCTATACACCTTAATTCATGACTTATTACCTAATTGTAGACATAATAAAACACAATAAGATCTTGAGTCCAGGTGTCTTGATGAAATTATTAATTTTTCATAAAAAAAAAATGGGAATAGAATCATTATTTACAAACACTGAATCACTCCCGAATACTCCTTGGACCATCAAAAACTACATGGTATAACTCATGTGTGTACATAATAAATTGGTGAGCTATAAATCTCAGTAAGAGAATTATAAAATGACATCATGATGAATGAATTAAATTTTATGGTAGATTATTATAAATATCACATAAATGGGATGAAAATCATAATATTTAACTATGGGTCATGATATATCATGATAACATTAAGGAAACACATGAATGTGTAAACAAGGTAAAACATGAAATCATATGAATAGTTCAAGGCTATCCACCAGGATAACATAAAATTGTTTGATTGGGATAACATCACCTGAATAATACATGTAATATCATGGGGGAAAGTACTTCCCAAAGCATTGGAGTTCTGTATAATTCAACACCCACCCTTCTCTTTTATATCATGTGTATACATAAGTTTGCCACATATTCTATAAAACATAATTTTAAATTTATTTTATTTTAACCCTACGATTATGGATTTAGGTAAATGTAAAAGAAAATATATAATCAATGAACTATTGGTATAATTAGTATAATACCATTCAGTAGAAATGATAACATGTAATCATTATACTAATTATTGGAATGGAAAATCAAGGGATAATTTTAACAGTTTAAAAAAAAGTACATAACGATTCATATAAGTGATTAATTAGGGTTTAATGGGTCTATCAATGTGTTTAAATCATTATGAATTTAAGAGGGATATGTAATAACATAACCCAACGTGAACAGTTTTAAATTAAAGGGAATAATAAAAATATGGGTTTTGAATAAAAAAGAGTTTGATATGATCACTAGACATTAGGGGTACTTTATAATGATATTTAGAAGAATATTAAGAGATTAAATGTAACATTATGTCCTTGGTTCCACTAACATGTTCCCTAAGTTGGTCAGTTATGATACCTGAGGTGCATCTCCCCATGTGGAAGAGGATTCCAACTAACAGTGAGGGTTTATCAATAATAATTGGCAGAATATAACTTCATTATCAAATAAATAGAACTATCAAATCAATATAAAAATAACCAAAATAATAATAAAAAATAACCAATAAAGTATATGGATCACTTGATGAATCCCAAAGAGGGGAAATGACCATGATCCAAAGTAGTATATATTTCATGCCATATAAGATTCAAGGGATCAATAAAAAAAGATAAATACACAGTGACAACTTCTTAGTGGGTACCAACATAATATATGGTTCCCTCATCAATGATCAGTACCATATCCCAACTCATCCATATAACATAGGGCTTTATCCCATATCCTTCCAACAAACATGAAGTCCACTCTGATATAAATTTTTCACCGAAGAAGAGTGTGAGTTTAACTAAAGTGTAAACCACCAATGATGTCAAATGAAATATCTAGTGTTAAAAATGTTATGATTTTTTATAATGAATAAAATAAATAATGATAAAATTAAATAGGCTTCCAAATTATAAATACATAGTTAACGAAAATGGACCTTGGTTCGCAATGACACCCAAACCAGTTATACCTTCTTCAAACCACGCTAATTTATGACCAACAGACAATTAGAATTTTAAAATTTATTCAATTAGTGGGATTCATTTATTAAAATTACTTTGAATTTCATTTGGTAACTTAAATAAAAATTCTAGCTACCATTGTTATGGAATCATGGAGTGACAGTCTGAAAAAATTATCTCTGGCACATGGAGTGTCCATTCATTATCAATATCAAGGATATATAGATAGTCATTATATAACCAATATCTCTGTTATATGGAGAATCAATCCATCTCCAATTCACATGAACTCATCAGTGTCCTAGAGAATAAGTATATACACCCATGAATCAGGAGCATCAGTCCTACAAGAGACTCTGATTTTCACAAAAAATACCATGGTTAATAATTATTAACACTTTTTTAACCATTATCAACACAGTGCATTGTTTCATTTACCAATCATTTTCCTTAACATCATTTGAACCCATTAACTATTTATCCCATGTTCTATGATATATCATATAATCTATAACCATTCACAGTTAATCCGGAAAATCCCTAAAATAGTTAACAAGCAAACACATTCCCAATTGGATTAATTTAAAAACCCAATTAATTACCATTTTTTATTCTGTATTTATAATTTCACAAAAAAAATTACACACCCTATTGGTTTCCATCATAATATAATGTGTAATATCCAATGGATCAAATGAGATCTATGAAGGATCTTGCAAATTATTTGAAATTGAAAAAAAATATAATTTAAAATAATTTCCACAAAATGGAAACGAAATGATAGACTATAAACACAATATAATTATCATGAATCTGGGAATTATCATATAGACTACCAGCCATAGCCTCATTGACAAATTCTAGTCCAAAATTTTCATTTATGTCTTTATAGAATATACAAATCCACAATGCTGAAGAATATATATGATCAAAATATTGGATCAAGATCAAAAGATATGAGATCCATTAAAAACTATATCGATAATATCAACAATAGATGATATCTTCCTCATCCAATAGAGAGTATAAAAAGAGAGAGAGAAAAAGTAAGAGATTTCAAATGACAGAGTGGCCGATTTATTCAACTAGATATTATATTCAAAAAAATAAAGGATTTTATAGAGCCAAGGAATCCACTATACAACCTCCAAAATATTAAAAAACCATATTATGAAGAGTGTGTATAATTAGGGATATAAACAAAGGTTCATAAATTTATGATTAAATTTTCAAGGAATTTAAATGGTGTAAGAATTGTTTGAAGGAGTTTCTTCTTGGTTATGAAAAACAATGAACCATAATCACGCACCTTATACAAATTTTTTTGGGGTGCGTGGTTTAGAAACACGATGACTTTAACTATGTTCCAAATTTTAATACCCATATTTTAATGGGTGAAATATTTATGGTGTTTTTCGCATGGTTTGGACACAATGCAATCCCACTCCTAGTGGTTCAATAGGGCGTACATGGTTTTCTGGGGTAGAACACATGTTTCTCCTTAACAATGCCCCAATAGTTCAAAGGCCCGTTAGAATATAAAATAATCCAAATTCACCCAAAACAACCCATAGGAAAGGAATGACCAAAATATAATCTAGGTAATTGAATAACTGAAAATGAGTCTAATACTTCTCATAAATTGGTGGGATATTACAATCTATACACCTTATAAAACTCATCCTCGAGTTTCACTCCCAATAATTGTTAAGCTTCCAAGGTGAATTAGTCATCCCACTTAACCCACATATTTTCTTCTATTTCCTATGTTTCATCTCTTAGACAACCATTCATCCATGATATTCAAACTAATGAAATGTTAATTCCAACCAAAAATTTATCATTATAACCCACAATATGAATTCTATTTTAATTAATGGATGCATCATCCTCAATCTCAGCATCATCAATATTGATAACATTAGAAGGATCATGATGATGATGATAAATATTTGAAAAATGGTATACATATTTCATAGAACTATAGCTCTATATAAAATCCAATCAATAAACTACTGGTCGAATCCAATACAAAATATCAAATAGTCTGATAAATTGGGGTACCAATTTTCCCAATATCTGAATCTAATGGTGACCTAATCTTAGTAAAACCCAATAAAACACTTGGTCACCCACTATAAACTCAAGAGGGTGATAAATTTCATTATCATTATAGTTATGTCTACTCTAGACCATATCCATAATATTTAGAATAAACTAAACCTACAGTAATGTCTCCTATATGAGACTTGGTCCCAATAACTATGACTCACCCACCTCTATCCATCAAAATAGGGATCCATATAGCCTATTATAAATCTCCTAATATGTTTCCATCTGACTAGTCTCTTGGTAATTTTTATTATAGGATAACTCAATAATCCTTGAGATATACTCCCCAGACCCACCAAAATCTAGGACACATTCCCATTTAATGTCCTCCATAACCATAATTGTCCTCTCTTATTTCCAATCTATCGGTGGTTTAAGATAATTACTTTTAGATACCTAAGTACTCAAAGCCTTTGTAGATCCATTATAATATCACAATGTAAAATTTGGATCATGAACTAATATTCTACTTTTCATTACCCCATGAAAACAAATATCTCTAAAACCTATATATCACTGATCTAATCAACTATTAATATCTCCCAAATTGTCAGGAAATGTCTACAATAATCAATAAATCCATAACCACCCATATCACATCAATATTCCAAGGGTTCCTTGGATCAACTACTATTATTTCCATGTCTACATCATCCCATTACCAAAAAGAAATGGTAAATGGTTATAGACTCCCAATAGGTCTCTCATTCATTTCATTCACTTCATAACATGTGTAGCATCAAGGTATATAACCAATAATTTACTTTTTCATTATGGGACACCAATATTATATCTAATGATTATGGAACCTTTTTATAATTTCAAGTTTCACTACCTACTTCAATGCATGAAACACGCTCACTAGATATTCCAATTTATAATTTTCGAAAAACAACATGTCTGTGAGAAGAGATAATATTGTCCTCGTATATAGTCCAATAAAAAGGTGACTTGTAACCATAAAAAGTATCCCCAAAAGTAGAAAACTCCATATTATCTTAATAAATTTTCTTAATATGGGTCAAGAGTGTGGTATCAATGTATAAAGATACAAGGGTTATCCATTTCTGCTCCTCTTGAACATCCATGTGCATCTCAACTAGGAAATCCATCATCTTCTACATGGAACTCTATTCCTAGTCGACATGATTCTATGTCTTTCATCTTAATGAATAAATAAATATATTCCTTTTACCTTTCATATAGTATAACTCAAAATTTCATGAAAGAATATACTCAACTCATCTTCACTGTTGATGATTAAATCTCATTAAGAATAGATATACATAAGTCATTTGTGGTCAGTATAAACAATCAATATTTTACAAATGGTAATGCTTCCAACACCTTAAATCATAAACAACCATGGAAAATATGTGATTGTATAAAGTATAATTCCATTAATGTGACCTAAAATATCCAGATCCATACACCACAACTTGAACTCTCTATATCAACACTACCCTAAGTCCAGTTCTCTATTTATCAAAAAACATGTTTTAATCCTCACCTGGCTCAAGTATGATCAAAATTAGTTTAGTGTTCAAATGATTTTTTAACTCTTGTATGGAATTATCATGTGATACAGACCTTATTAAAATGATAACATTTTGGGAATGTCTCAATTGTGCCCCTTCCAAGAGAAAATATTCTGGGATGAATCTCCCATAATATCCTACTAAACCCAAAAACATAAAATAAAAATAAAATTATTATGTTTTTTCCAAGAATTAAATTACTACAATATATTTGGGTAAACTAACACAAATTACATAGAGATATTGTGACCTATTAAATTTACATTTTTGATATAGAACTAAAACATAAATATTGTTCAGTTTAGTCTATTCTCTATCAGTTTACTCAAGACGATGTTAATATGTTCGGAATGATCATCAGGATTCTAGGAGTGGACCATGATGTCCCCGAGGGAAATAGACAAAAACTAATGCATGTAAAGGTGGAATATTCAATTCATTATAGTCAAAAACATTGTAGGGGCATTTTTCAATCCAAAGGGAATTACAATGAACTAATAAAGGGCATACAAACTTTTAAATGTTTTATGTGGTATCTCAGAATTTATCTCCCTAAGATGATGATACCATAACATCCAGTCAATCTTGTAGAACACCCAATAATCCCTTATAGGTTCAATAAGATCATAGATTCATGGAAGAGGATATTGGTTAATAAATTTCATACTTTTTAGCTTTCTAGAAGTTACAAATAAGTGTAACGAAACATCAACCTTCATAGAAAACATGACTGGAAATCCCCCTGGAAATGTACCCAGATAGTTGAATACCATATCCATTAATTCATCCTACTATTTCTTATTCACTTGAATCTCTATTTGTGCCATTCAATTTGAGAGAAAGAAAAAGAGTTCGTCTCAAAGAATTAACTCAATAATAAATTTAACATATCAATCTCCTAGAATACCTAAGAAGTATTTAGGAAACAAGTCATTAAATAGATAAACTAGTTATTGAAATACATAATTGTTCATAGCAATGTAATCAAAGAAAATACTGGGAACTTGGGTAGTGATCTCCTTGTGTTTCTCATGAACTGGCCTCGTACAGTCTTCCCAAATGTCCCATTCTCCATGGTGAACATATCGATCACCCTCAAGAGATGTAAAATTTATTCCCGTATGGTAAAAATAGATCTGTTCATGGTAGGATACCCTTCAGTCCATTCTTGTAAAAAATAGAGTTTTTTAATTTAAAATTTTGTTCAATTGCATATGTGATACGCAACACTAAGCCCCAACAAGTAGTGATTTTTTATATGAATATTATCGCTTAGAAATTATATTTTATGGAATTAATAGAACTAAATAAATTATGAAATATGCATTAATATCATATGAATAATTAATGGGTTGATCAAAATAGACCAAATAATCAATAAATTTCTATTAATGTTATTTTATTCTTTAAAAATAGATTTTCATAAGAAATATTTTTTAATGAATCATGTTGAAAAATATTATATAAAATTCTAAAAAATAATATTTTCAAAAATTAACTCTATTTTGGAAATTATTGTTTAAAAATTTACAATGGGTGAAATATTGGTTTTTTTGGGAAATGTGTATTTTTTTTTTTGAATAGTAAAAAGTAAATTTTTTATGTAAAATTGTCTTCTATATTGATAAATTATGTGCATTAAAAGTCCATTTTATTTTTTATTTAATTATTTTGTAATAGAAGTAATATTTATTTCTATCTAATTCAATTAATTAAATTTAAATCATCTTTAAACCCTATTTTATTATACGTTTCTTTTTTGGCTTCGAATCCATTTTTCCAAAAACTATTTAAAAATGAATAATGTTTCTCAATTTTAATTAATTAAAATAACCCATGATTGGGAATGATTTAAATTATATTTATATATCATATATCTATCATTAGTAATTTAAATTCATATATTCAAAATTACTAATTATTGAGTTAACGTGAAATAATATTTCCTTGAAAAATGAAATTTTCTGAAAAACTGCATCATATCATGCATGCAGGTGTTATTTTATATTAACATTGTACACCAATGTGAATTTTTTTATTTTTACTATATTTGGAATGATTATACTTAATATTAGAAAATAATAAAAACATACGTACTGAAGAATATGAATATTAACTTTTTGGATCATTTATTACTATGGTAAAAGATAAATAAGTTAATAAAGGGTAAAAATGATTTCATAAAGACTAAAAAAAGTATCCCTAATAATATGAATATGATTATATCCTTTTTAATGAAATAATTATTATATTTATTCTTTATCATTTTTACTTTATCCATTATTATTATCTAACTAGTTGGGTAAAAAATAGATTTTAATACGACAAAACTAAAATTTTATTTTTTTTGAAATATGAAATTTCAATAAAAAAATTATTTTTGATAAATTAATGAATTTTGAAAATAAATTATATTTAAATAAAATAATTCTACTAACTATTTTTAAAAATTACAAACAATAATATATTTTTTTATTGTTTCAAATATTGTTGCTATAAGGGTTCAAAAATTATTATATGTTAAAAAACTATTTTTTCTCAATATATATCAAATTCTATTTTAAATGAATAAATTCATATATTCAGATATCTATTTTAAGAAAATAAATATTATTTTTATAATAATGATGATGGAATTATTTAATGGTTAATTTTTTATCATTTTCGGAGAAAACCGAATTTTCGAGAAACAAATTATATACGATATAAATATATGGTGTCTATTATGATGTCATAATAAACCAAATGTAAATTACTAAATTATATAAAGGTTATCAATAAAAAATATATGTTTTCCATTTAATATAATTTAATTTTAGGTTATTTTATTATTTTTATATTTCTATTAGAAATATTCT
Organism: Viscum album; assembly: GCA_963277665.1. Lineage (NCBI taxonomy): Eukaryota > Viridiplantae > Streptophyta > Magnoliopsida > Santalales > Viscaceae > Viscum > Viscum album. The sequence continues at coordinate 1,701,319,488 of OY728138.1, read as the reverse complement.
AAAACCTATATTATATTTTAATGTTTTAAAATCATTTATTTACAAACATGGCTCACATCCACATCGCCACATGTAATATTTTAAAGAGTACGGTCCTTAAACGTATTAAATAAATAAAAAGAGTAATTTTTTTAGGAAAAAATGGGAAAACCCATTGGATGATTTGTCGTTTCAACTATATTATTGTACAGAGTCTAAAATCTATGTTTGGATAATAATAAATATATTTCCTCTCTTTTCCTCTATAATCTCATCCAATAACCCATTCCACCTAAAAAAACATTTTTAGGACATCCTTAATCATCCATTTTCTCTCTATAGTCCTTCCATGGTTCCCCCAACCTATCAAGAATCTCCTTCAATGATTTTGGAGTAACCCTCTTAAAGTAAGGGATCCTCGTGCCTTCTTTTTATTCAAGAACATCATTTTTGTTTCTCCACTTATTTTCCATTTTTTTGGAATATTTTTATGCAACTTTTTTTTCATTTTTATTTCATGTGATAGGAGACCAATTTTATTATCGTTAAGCCCTCCAATAAACCGTAATATAAAATTGTTATGCTTCTAAAATTATCCTCATATTGTATTACCAAAATTGAGTGAACACTCCCTCTTATTTTATATTCATTCACCTTAATTATATTTATAATATTTAATATCAATTGGATATGTCTTCAGTGACCTCATAATGATCCCTTGACTTTCCAATTTTTTTCATTACAATGAGAGATCATTTAACCCCTATCATTATAATGTTTAAATATATCATTACTATACTTAAGTTCTTTCCTTCTCCTCTTATTTTAAGCATATTAATCATTTAATGGCATCTTATTTATAATTCTTAATGTTGGTATATGTTTTTACATATCCCTTGGAAAAAATATTTATTTTTCAATTGATGATAGACTATATAGTCTTACATTAAACCATTTTATGAATTTATGTAATAATGTTATGCTGTTGAATTTTCAATGAAATTTTCCATGTCATTCTTTTTTTATTAAAACCTTAACTATTTCCCCTTATAGGTATTCACGTATACATACATATACATATTTGATTTCATAAATCTAGGTATTTAACCAAAAATTCTTAATAGTAGTATTAAATATGATGAAATATTTTATATGTTATATGAGATATGTGAAACACTTATGAATGTGCATGACATGATTGTCATGGTATCACCCATACAGTTATAGTTGAGATTGTTGTAACTTACATGATGTGTGAACCCAATTAGCACTCTAATGCATTGTATAATGTTTTTTCCTTAATATCATACTTATATTGTGTAAGAGAGGATATTCTAATCACATTATGTTATGTTTTATTGGTGGTTGACCTTCAGATATGGTTATGATGTCATGTTTAATTTTGTTCCCACATTCCAATATTTCCTTTATGTTAACATTCTATATCATGACTTATTTTTCATGTTTATGATCCTCAATCATTTTATATACCATTTAAATTGTTATTTTCTAACATGTAATATTTTCTTCATCTTATTCTTATTCAATATTCCCTTATTGGGATTTATATGTCCCTATTTTCTCATATACATCCTCAGGTTATCCATTTCAATTTTAAGTAGTATTGATTATTATGATCATGTGAATGAGAGTTTCAATCATAGGGATGTTCCTCTTTTTTAAGTTTCCATGTAATGTACCTGATTACCAAAATAAACCAAACTAATTGATATTTCATGTTATTTTATTATATTGTTATGTAATAAATCATGGGTTAATGTTTAATAAAAAAGTGTTGTCACAGTCGGCATCAAAGGAAATATTAGTAATTTTTTGGATTATAAATAGTATACTCTAGATAAACACTTATGGATAATAAAATATATAATAATACATCCCTAAATTAGGGTAAATAATAGAGTCAGTGGATTCCAAAAAAAATTATCCCTGTCTAGATACTACAAGTTGATGTGTCTCTATTACATATGTAACTAGTGATAAAACTATAAAATGATACATTGATATATAATTCCCTAGGAACAAGTGAAAAAAATGTGATTTTATCCACACCTATGTTTACGCTCTTGGGGGATATGATTTCGTAAATTAAAAATCTAATTACAGACCATTATTGGGGTTAAAACATTCCCATCAGAGTCAAAGATAGGAAATATATAATTGATAACATTGGTGGAAGCCTAAAAATTAATAAGTTATGAAAATAAATTCCGTTTATATGTTATCCCTTTAATATTAATTGGATTCCCTTTTGTGTGTTTGATATTTTAAAATTAATCACCATAAATTTTCCCATAATTCTAGTGAATATATGGAAATATAAAGATCCTAATCAACTAAAAATGTAATTGGAAATGTGATGACTTCTCAAATGAGTATCTTAACATGATGGGTGCATAAGAATGATATATTTTGATTATTATAAATAATATATCTCAAATAATAACTAAAAAATAGACAATTTTCTATTGTCAAAATATACTAAATAATTTACGGATGAATTCATGTGGATGATAAACTAAAAATATAAAAATTAAAAGAATATTAAATAACATGTCTGTAAAAAATGTGGGAGTTTTCACTATGGGAAATGCCAAAAATATCGTAAAAGTGTATTAATTGTGGAAGAATATGGCATAAATATCTAGTTTCCATAAAAAAATCTTGTTTCTTTATGAAGGTAATAGATTAAATCCTATGTCACCCCTTGTTGTTAAATTTATAATGTTTTGGTAATATAGGATTTAACCTAGTCATTTCTCTAATCCTTGGAATAAATCATATAATAAGTTCCTATGCTATGGAAATCAATGAAGTGTAAAGATTAAAGTGTTTATGTATTTGCATTGGGATTTATATTTTAGAAGTAGTACAATAATGAAATTCTGGATATAAATATAACAAAACATTTAAGGATTATTCCACAATAGTATATATTAAAGGATTTGAAACAAATTTTGAATGGTATTAATAACTTATAAAATTTACTTTGTAATGAGATGATATTTTTGAAAACACATGATTTAGGAATTGACAACCCTTAAAATTTGTTCGATTTTGGAAAAGACCTAAAGAGTACTGAGATTATATGTATATGTATAAGATTCTGTTTTAAATCATTGCAATAAGTTTTGATTATTTTATTAATGAATGTTTATCTTGATTAAGTATATTTTGGGAAACATATTACAAGATAAAATGTTTTTTGTTTTAATGGGATTAAAAATATTTTGATAGCTCTTTTATTTATTTAGTGGTATATATACACATTATGATTAATATAAAGGATTATTAGAGAAGAATGTTATGATGTATTTGGAGGTGTGATCTAAAGGGTATCAGAAACCCATTAAGGTTAAAACATTCATTAATATTGACGTTATTGGGATTATTAGGGATGTATAACTATTTATTTATTGAATTATATATGTTATCGCTTTGGGGAGATTAATTTATTAATAGAAATTAATATTCAGTATTATCTTACATTATTATTAACATTTTTGATTTAGCTAAAATGAAAGTATTAGGTTGTTGGTATTTTCGAGATTATTTGATCTGATGGAAGAATCTTCTAGAGGATAATGCATAAAAAAATCAACATCAGTACTCATCATTTAGAGAAAAGATTATATTTTTGGGGAAATTGATTAAAGGATGAATGTAAACTATTCATGAAAGTATATATCATTATATCAATACTATATATAGAAAATAAATTCCTTAACTCTAGGAAAACAATCTTCAAACAAATATGTTGTCATATTATGATAATTTTCAATTAATTGGTGTTATTTATACCCTTCCTAGATTTATGGTTTTGTGGTCACTGACATTATCCTAACCATGTTATATATCACAAACTATATATTATTTGGTGTTAATTTTATATTAAATGTTAATATTTTCACTTTCAACTAATTTTCTCAAAAATTGAATCATAATTATGATAAGAAATTTTTATTTCACATTCTCAATTTTAATGTTTATGTTTTATTAACCTTTCTTACGATGAGGGTTTTAATAAGAAATAATATAAAGTATCAAGAAACATTATAACAAGATCATGTTCAAATTGTGGTGATTCCATTTTTCAATGGGGTTAATAATGTAACACCCCATGTTTTTAAATGTGAAAACAATGTACAATAGTATATGCGATACACAACACCCCACACAAACAAAAATTATTATTTTAATATAAATATTATAACCAAGATATTAAATTTCAAAAAATTAAAATGATTTACTCATTGATGAAATTTTTATACATATCATATGGAGCGTAAATGGGTTGATAAAATATTATAAAACAATCACTCAATTACAATTATTGTCATTTTATTATTAAAAATGTGTATTCTAAAAAATTGATTTTTAATGATTATTGTTGGAAAATATTAATGAAATTTCAAAACATTTATTTCATAAAATGAAATCCATTTGTCCAATAACATTATCAAAATTATATTAGGTTGGCATTGTGGTATTTTCTGAAAATAAGGATTTTTCACTAAAAACTAAAAAATACAATTTTCATGTAAAATTGAAGTTTTTTATAAATTAAGTAATTTCAAAGCAAATATATTAAATAAATTATAGTTATACATTAAATAAGTATTATTTTGTTATATATAATTCATTTAATTACATTTTAAATCATCATTATACAATATTTTTGAATTTGATAATTTTTAGGCTTCAAACCACATTTCATTGAAACCTTTTTTAAAATGCATAATGTTTGTCATTATTAATAAATTAAATAAACAATAATTTTTAATATTGTAAATTAATTTTATCTATAATATATATACATTTATTATTTCTAATTCATATAGTGAAAACTCTTATTCATTGAGTTAAAGTGAAATCATCTTTTCATTAAAAATTATATGTTTTCTAAAAAAACTACTCTCTATCTAGATTAAGGGTATCATTTTAAATTATACACTAAAAACTCTATGATTTTATATTTATAGATTATAAATATTTAAATAAACATAAATAATTTTATTAATGATAATAAATATAACTTGTGGGTCATATTAATAATAACTATAGTGATCATTTATTACCACATCAAAAGGTAAATTTTTTAATTAATTGAAAATAGAATTTAACAGAGACTAGAAATAAAGTAACCTAGAATGTATTAATTTTTATATTTCATTTTAAATGTAATATTAATTAGATTTATTTATTTTTATTTTCAATTTATAATTTATCCTATAATGATTTGGATAAAAATTAGATTTTAATACAACAAAACATAAATATTATTATTGTGTAATATGAAATTTCAATTAATATATCCTTTGAATGAATTCATGAATTTTAAAAATAATTCATATTTTAAAAAAATTATTCTATTATGTAATTTTTATAATTATAAATTCTAATATAATATTTATTAAATCATATGTAATTATAATAAGGGTTCCAAAACTGTATTTTTATAAGAAAACTGTATTTTTCAATAAATGTTACTATATATATTAAATATAAAAATTTATATATTATTAAAATTATTATGTTTAAAAAAAATTGGAATCATATTATTGAAATTATCCAAGATTGGATTTCTCAAAATTTTAATGGAAAACCAATATTTTTGGGAAAAAAATAAATAATGTTATAAATATACGGTGTGTATTATAATATCTTAATGACTGAAAGATTCCACAATATATGATACAAAGTTTATATGAGAGAAAATATATGAATACTATTTAAAATAATTTTATTTTTGGGTAATTCATTATTTGTATGAATCTGTAATGAATTCTTTACCACCTATATTATATTTTATGGTTGTAAAATCAATTCTTTACAAACATGACTAATTTATACATCACCAATTATAGTGTGTTAGTTATTGTTTACTTAAAAATATAACATAATTAAAACATAATCCTTTTGGTACAAACCATGGAAAAAACCATGGTATGGTTTTTATTTTTTACTATATTATTTAATAGATTCGGAAACCTTTGATTGGGAAATAATGATAAACTTCCCATTATTTTCCTATATAAACCCACCCATTGACGCTTTCCAATTCAATCAAAAACCATGGATCACTTAATTACTCTGACCTCCCCTCTCTAAAGTCCTCCCAAGGTTCTCCCAACCTCTCAATAATCTTCCCCAAATCTTTTGGAATAACCCTCTTAAGGTAAGGGATCTCCATATCATATTTTTATTCAAACACATCATTTAGGTTTTTCTTGATAATTCCTTTTTTTTCTTATTGTGGAATTTTTCATATATACTTATTCATTCACCTTTTTCATGTGATTAAATACCCCTTCCTCTATCGTTAATCCCTTCAATGATCTATTATGTACACATGTTATGCTGTTGAGATTGTCTAACGATTTTCCATACCAAGAGTGTGGGACCTCTCCCACATCATTTATATTCAATAACATTCATTAAATTTAGAATTTTTCATCTCAATTGGTTACATTTTCATGACCTCATAAAATATCTCAACTTTCAAATTTATGTTCTAACAATAATATATAATTTATCCCCTCATATTATACAATTTACCTAAGTTGTTATGCCAAACTCCTCTCTTTCTCCACTTTATTCATCAATATTTTCATTTAATTCCATTTTATTTACAATTACTAACATTAGGATATGTTTCTCCACATACCTTATAATTTCAATTTAAATTTCAAATAATGAGATACCCCAATCATTATCATTAAACCATTTTATGATCATATATGTACTGATGTTATACTATTGAAATATCAATGATATTTTCCATAAAAAACATTTTTCTTGTGAATACAATCATTATTTATACTCAAGGGTATTCACCTAGACATACCAACACTTGTTTTATTTCGTATTTTCATTTATTTAACCCATAATTCATAATCAATGGATTAAATGTGATGATATTTTTTTATGTTTTTTGATATATTTTGTGCACATATGAATGTAAATGATATTTTTATGAGGTGTTGTCCTAGATAGTACCTTGTTAAAACATTACTTCCTTCATGATGGGTGATCCTAGATAGCACTCCAATGAATTGGGTAATTTTTTAGTCTCATGTTATGACATTTATTGTGTATGTTATGTTATCTAAAGAACAATATGTTATGTTGTCTTGGTGGTTACCCTTTATTTATTCTTATGATTTCATGTTTAAATATGTTTCAACAAACCCATATTTCTTTTATGTTACCATTCAATATTATACCGTGTTGAAAATTTTTATGATCCTCATCCCATTTATGTTCTATTTTAATGCCCATTTTGTGATGAGTAAAATTATTTCATGATGTGGTTCATTTATATTCTATTACATGGATTTATATCTCACCTATTTCTTATGTAGACACCTACGTTACCCCATTTGTTTATGTAAAATGGATTATTATGAGATTGTTAAGGATTTTTTTAATAATAGTGATGTACCCCGATTTTATATTGTTATATAATGTACTTAATTACCCAAATACACTAGAATTATTTTTCTTCTAGGTTGTATTATGTTTACCCTTTTTCAATATATCATGAATTAATTTTTAATAAAAACAATAGGAGTCTATGATCCTAAAATCCCATCAAAACCTAACATCTATTGTTTGAATAGTTCCTAAAGGAAATTATACCCCACAAACTCATGGACACATAGATTTCATAGACAAATTTCTTTTGAAAATACTCTGAATAGTGTGTCAATTATCATAACCCCACACAAAAACGTCACCATCAGACTTAAATCATTCACATGTCAAGTATATATGAGACAATGTAATGATCATATAACAAATAATTCCCCATAATGTATAGAACCTACTATAATTTTTCATCTAACTTTGAATACCCCAACCTCCCTATCAACAAGTGCAATTCGAACTACCTAAAAATAACATGTCCTGAAACCGTACGTTCTTGTTTGATTCCCATGTACTACACTACTCTACTAATTGAATCCCTCTTACCCAATGGAAATATATTAACTATAACATGTCATCTTACACACACAACCCCACTATAAAAAGAATGTTATTATCACTACCCACATCCATCGCTATCATGGTCCATGACTAGCACATGGTAAAAAAATTCAATTTTATAAGTTCCCCAATAGGGAACCATTTTATCCGTTTCAAATTATAACATTCAATATATTTAAAAATTTAGAGTTTCATTATTATAAAATATTTCTATACAATTACTCAATTAAAAAAATAATATTCATTTTCTAAAACCCACGTATAAATTTCTTTTCTATACATTCCTATAATGATGAATGTAATATATATGAATGAGTTATTATAATGATGTATTATTACTCAACTATCATTCCATATCAATCTGTAGCTAAATATAATAATATAATAAAATCAAAGAAATAGTACATCACCAAAGGTGAAATTATATAAAACTATAATAGAAAACATCAATAACAACAATCGACCCATGGGAACATCGGTGTTCCCTTACACATGGGTTAGCTTATCTAATACATGCGCTCTTGGCTGATGGATGACTCATCCAAGTCTGTTCTATGCCTCTCAAAAACATTACTCAAAAGAAGACAACCTCTAATATCACTTTCTATCCTACCTAACAATGTACTAAATATTGGTTACCCAATCCAGTTTTTTACATTACATCAAGCACACCTCCCCATAAACCAGATGCTACCAACCAGCCGTGCGAGTCTATCAAGGATTTTGGGGAAACTTTACCCTCATTTTAAAATCGAAGAAATAAAAAATTAATATATAAATATCCAAAATAATGATAAACAATAACCAATAAAGACCATTAATCACATGAACATTAGTAAAATAGATGGAATTATAATAAACCAACACAATTGACTTTTCATTCCATGTAAGTGTTATATTCAAAATGAAATCACAAAATAAAAAACCATAAAATATTAAAGTATTCCTTAAATTATGGTATGGTTCCCTAATACATACTCCATCTCATATCCAAACTCATCCATGTATAATATGGATCTTGTACTTATCATATCCAACAATAATGATGTCTATTGAGGTATCAATCAGAGGATGGAGTAGGGAACAATGTATCCAAAGAAAATCCCTATTCCATAATATGTAATGTTGTTTTAAAAAGAATAAAAGTCAAATTGATATACATTAATAGGCTTCACATTTTTTATTATTTATTAAACCATATTGTCCATCTAGTTTGTATGACATCTAAGACAATCTTAAATTCGTCAGCATGTGTCTAAGTGTGTTCCATCTACCAAAGGTATATTAAAATTTATCCATTAATTGGTATTACATTATTACAATTAGTTATATTTTAAATTTTGTATAATGTATAATAATTTGAGTTTCCATTATCATGGATTTATAGAGTGTTATCCCAAAATTATTTTCTTCACTAGTTGGTGTGTCAATCTAGAACAAATATTATGGGTACATAGAGCATAAGTATAGCACTGAAATCCCAATTTCATGGATCATAAGTACATCGGCACTTCAAATGCACGCATTGGGGGGCTATAGAATCAATATATTCACCCACATATGCGTATAATCAGTTTAACACACACATCTCATTGTTCACAAGATCATATTATGGTTAACTATTGATAACACATTTTCAACCATTCATTAAATATTTTTCCATTTCATTTATCAGTCACTAGAATCAGAATAATTTCAACCATTTTAATTTTTAATAAAATTACCATTATTCATCTCATAACTCTTTAAACATTGATGTTTAAGATAAAAAACATTATACATGTTATCGTTCCAACACAGTCACAAATGGTAAATTTCCAAAACTCATTAGTCTACCTTTTATATTCCATATATATAATTATATTTAAATCATTGGCACCCCATTGTTTTCATTTATTCTTGGTATCATACTCATTAATCGATCAACTTAGATTTTTGAAGGGTCTCTCAAATTAATGGGGATTTAATTCACCATTCATTTTTGAAAACAACTATACAACATGGATACACAATGATAGAACTAAAAGCATAAGATCATTATAAAGTCCATGGGAATTATCATCTAGACCACCTACCTATGGGTCATTGATGAATTTTCATCTATCAATATCACTTAATTCAATGTAGAATTAAAGAAAACAAAACAATGTAGAAGATTAAGGATCGGTAAAATGTTAGTCTAAGAATGGGTGATTGGGAAGATAAGTCAAGGGTTTGTTAATTTTTATTAATTTTTGGTAGAATTTAAAACTCACATGCATGATTTTTAATATAGGATACATGTTTCAGAATAATTTCCCACCTTAACCATGGGCACTTTTAAGTGCTTCTACTAGGGGTTTAATATTTTATGGCATGTTTACTTTTACAATGTGCCAATAGTAAAAAACCTTATTTTTAATGGTGGATGGTTTTGGTGGCTATTCGTATGGATTGAAAAAACAACATGTCCCCTACCAATTGCTCAACACTGGGCACACTGTTTGGTGGGGTAAAAAACATGCTTTTCCCTAACCATGAACCAATCACCCACAACCCCTTGGGCTTCAAAAAATTATCTAAATTCACATAAAATGACCACTATGAATGGATCAACGAAAATATGCTCAAAATAATCATAAGGAATAACTAAACACAAATATGAGGCATCTAAATAAATTTTGGGATCATACATTTTGGGAATAATTGGAGGGATATAATGTAGTAAGGGTATTTTAGGATCACATTCTAATAACATTATGTGACGATCAATGGGGGTGGGTGGGTATGTATTAAAAAATACTGGATAATTAATTATTAATTTCCAAACATATAGTTTACACTCTATATGATAAGGCAATCAAAAATAAAAACCATCTCATGGGTTTTTCCAATTTATAATGTAGAATATAGGGTTTCCTTAGTTGAATATTCTTATGAACCAAAAAAATTAAAATAAAGTCACTGGTGTTGTTGATGTCAATCAATTTAAAAGATAATTTACTTTAAAACAAAAATATATAATATATGTTTTGGATGATTCATTAATGGATTAGAAAATTAATCAAATAATATAGATAAAATAATGTCTTAATATAGAAACATAACTTTTCTAATTGACACATTTTATGAAATATATTAAATCACTTTGGAATAATTATGATCTCACAATACAGTCAATATTTTTATAAGGGTTTTAATTTTTACCCAAAAAATGGATTGTCTCAAAAAATCATGGGAAAATAATTTTTATCTAATCTTGATGTTTTTAATAAAATTATTATACTTATTTTATCCAAAAAATCTCTATTTATGTGAATTTGAACTATTAAATTTAAAAAACAACATTAATTGAAAAAAGTGGGGTCTTGAACTTAGCAATTATATGACCCTAAAAACAATTTGTGTGAACATCATTATTTTTTTTCATTTATATTTAAAAAAATTTATTTATTATTAATATTTTATTGGAATAAAATTAATTTCAAAAAAATTAATTCATACAAAAGATTGTTTCAACTGAAACTACATATTTTCTAGAAATAAATTTTTTGTTACATCATATCAAAATTAATTTTGGATTAAACTCATTATTTATTCATTTAAAAATTAAAATTGAGAATGAATAAATATATTAATTATTCTACTAATAATAAAATTTGGAAATTTATATTTTTAGGGTATATATTCATATTCCTTATTACACTACTAAATTACATAAGTCTATGGTGTGTGACGGTGTGATTTTCTTTGGGTGTTTTAGTATACATGGTTTGTTATGTGATTAGGATGTGATTTATGTTATCCTATAAATAGTATTCTTCATGATTCAGTTACTTAATATCATCTTGTTCTTGTTCCTGGGAAGATTACAGTGATGTTATCTTTCTCAAAAACTCTAATTAATGATCTTCCAACGGTACGATCCTAGTGGTTGGGGAAATCTCCCTTTTTTCCTTTGAAAATTAGACTTCATCATAACCATTAATATATAATAATAATATTATCACTTTATAATGGCTATACTATTAATGTTTATAATACTGAATATCCTTTTAAATATGATATTTTAAAATATATATTGGTCAAAATAACAAATGTTGTTTGTGTTTTTAATGTCCTCATTTTTATAAAATGATTTTACATTTTTAAAAATTGAATTAAATTTATAATTGTCTGGGTCATCCCATTATTCCCCCGTTAAAAAAATTTACCATGATATTTTCATTTCACACACTAAATCAAATAAGGTTACTTCGGCTTCATTTCGTCTTTTTATTCACATTATTCTTCCATAATATTTTATTTTCACCACAAATCTTTGACCATGTGAGTTTTCTTAATTCCTTGAAACTTTTCTATTTGATATAAGATATTCACTAGCTAATAAATGCATGAATGATCATTCTTCAATTGAACCACCTTTGGATTCAGTAAATGTGAGAGGTTTGTTATGAACTTTATCAATAAGGATACATGAAACATGTCAGGTACTTGAGATAGGTTATGTGGGAGTTTTGGTGTATAGGACACTGCTCTGATTCTATCAAGGGTCTCAGAGGGGATGGTGTATAGGAATAATCATTACATTCTTTACAAACTATATGAAATTCTTCCATGATGATATACAAAGGATCGCATTATCTACTACATCATAATCTAGGGCTCATCTACAATTATATTCATATATTATCAATCTAATTTGTATTTATTATTATATGATGATAAATTGTATTAACCTTGTATATCATCTCTTAGATTATATCAGGTCAAAACGTTTTACACAAAAAATTCTCATCACATACTATCAGAGTCTAACATCTCTTCCCATAAATTTCCTCATAAGGTAGAATTTAAATTGTAAAATAGAAATTAATTTTATATGTGAACTCAATAAGGGGAATTGGATGATATCAATATCAATGAAAATTCATTAAACATTATCTAAATATATCCTCCAAATATTAAATGGTCATATTAGACTTACCATCTGTATGAGGGTGATAAGCAGTGCTAAATAATTTTTCTATATGGAATACTTGTTTTATTCTTCAAAAACTCATGGTATGAATCATATAATTATAATTTTTAATATTGTTTCAAACTCCAGTAAGTATATTCTCTTACCTTATATATATCTTGGTGATTTTTTTAAAGATCCAGGTCTTCCTTGATAAAAATGAAATCATCCAAATTTATAATGTTATCGAATACAACCGAGATGGTGTTATTATATTCACAATTAATAAGACGTCCAAAGACAAAATCTGTGGTTATTTGTTCTCATTTACAAACTAGTATTTAAAATGGATTCACTATCTCATTAGACTTATTCAGTTCCTTTATGACATGTTGGCATGTCATTCTTTAAGATATAAAATCTTCAATATGTCTCTTCTTGTTATTAAATCATAAGTTTTGCTTCAAATGTATTTATATATTAGTTAATCCTACATGAATAGATAATTATGATCTATGATAATTTTCATACTTTTCCCCATTTAGTTATATTTTTGTGGGACATGTATCTAGTTTTCAAACCATATAAATATAGCTTCATCAAATTTGAGCTATGTAATTTTCATTATCATCTTCTATAGGAACTCATTATCATTCTGGGACTCCTTTGTCCACTCAAGAATATATATCCATTTGTTATCAAGTGAATGTAAGAGGAAGATTGTATTATTAATCTTATATGCATCCTTTGCATGTCTAAAATGGTTTGATCCCTTTAAATCCTCATCATGGATATGGTTGTGGGATCATTTCAACTATGATCAGCTACAACATTGTTTGAATTCATAGGATGTAAAGGTATTTAATATTCATAATAAATAAGCATCTCCAACCACCTTCATTTGATCATATTATCCATTTTCATTGTAATTATATACATTATGTTTTTATTATTCTTATATATGTCACAATTTTCCCTATAAATGTAATGTTTCCAAATCATCTATGTAAAAATCACCATAAAATTTCAAGATCATTATTTCTACAGTAATACCCATTTATCATTAATTATAAAGAGGAATAAGATATCACTTTTTCAAAAATTTCATGACTATATAACCCATTCCCATTTTATAATCATCATGGTTGATCTAAAATCCATCCCTTTTGCTGTGTAATATGTGTACAGATTTAGTGATTAGTAAATTCATCATGTATTTAAAAATTTCTCTGTATTCATTCATACATACAAACAATCATCCCTATTGAGATATCCGGGTTAGTTGGATTGACAATGGTGATATGATTTTTAAAAATCATGATAGTACCTTAGTAATCCAGTGAATATCAATATTTATATCAAATATTTTGTTCTTGGACATCCTTCAAATTCCCATGATTTTGAAGGGTCCACAAATATCCCTTTACTGGAGAGAACATTTCCCAGGAAATATTTATGATAAGACTAATAACCATAATTAAGGTACACTATAATTACTATTTCATTCGACTAAGAAATTACTACAGTATTTAAATACTCAATTAGATCCTCTTATCATTGGAGAATGTAAGAATATTAGAAATAAATACTTCAATAATTTTATCAATAAAATCCATAATGACTCTATTTTTCTTGACAATGATGATTACTTGAGAAGTAGTTATTCTAAGTGGTATCACTATGAACATGTAGTTCATCTAACTTATGCAAAAATATATTTGGGATGTCATCATTCTTCACCTTGAATAGATAATATCACATATGGAGATCCAACCTATTGATGTATTGTGTTTCACAGAATAGATCGAACAGGTTGTCAATTCATGGACGAGGATACAAGTTTTTTGTCTTAATCATATTGAGATAATGATAATCAATAAAGATTTTCATTTTAGTATCATTATTATTGATAAATTAGACCAATGAACCTCAAGGTAACGTATATTGGTGTATAAATAATTTATCAAGATTCTTTAATAATTGTTTGTTTAGATCCTCATATCCATTATCGACCATTCTATATGGCGTCTTGAATATTGGAAAATTATTGGGTATGATATTGATTAAGAACTAAACATCATCACTAAGCCGAAAAAATTAAAATTTTTCAAGAAACACATCAATTAATTCCCATCTATTGTGAATGTCAACATGGATGATATTTTCTTTAGTATCATTCATTTTAGAAAGATAAACTTTCTCATATGGATATAATATCCTTGATTGAGAGGGTTATAGTAAATAAGATTCATCCTCCCCATTTAACTTTAATAGAATTAAATGGAGGTTTTTTATAAGTAGGTCGATTTCCTTCACTATGAAATTTATATTGGATTTAAACAATGAAATACAATCTATTCTAATAATAGCATCAATTTTTGCTAATGGGAGTATGTTATGTTTTTTTTGGTAAATATGACCTAGAAATTTGGGAAGGTCATGAGTTATATGCCTTAGTTGAAACAATTTTCACACTTGAAATCTTAATTTATATCTTGAATTATATGATTTTAGGTGGTGTATGAATAGGTTTACACGAATCACATGATAAAGAAGAATTTGTATAACTATATTCAAATAGGACATTTAATGTTTCTGAATGGATGATAATCCTACCTTTCACTATATCATTCTAGATCTAGTCATCATATTCATCCAAATAGACCTAAGGATATGAATTTATAAAAAAAATATTACATTAAAATGTCAGTGAACATTGAAAGGATAACTCAAAAATGAAATTTATCATTTAAATTATTAATTTATAGGGATTAAATCTCTATTATCAGTTATTTATTTCCAAACATAAAATATTTTGGGTATTTTGGTTCTTATAAAAATTGTTCGAATGGTTCTTGTGAATTTACCAAAGCATATCCTTTGGGAGTTTCAAACTAGGTGTATAGTAAGGCATGTTTTATTATATAAGGTGATGATGGATTCCAAATTAATGCTCCATTTTTTGGTCAATACCCATTTGTACCTCCATTTCAAAGAAACATAAAATAAGAGTATCTATATAGTGGTTTTTTATATGGAAAACACATAATCTATAATTAATCATTATATAGGGATTTTATTTTATCTTTTTCCAATCCCTATAACCTTTACTAGACTTTTTTAATCCTAATCTCAAAAAATAACTATTCTTTTACCAAATTCCAACCATGAAAACCCATATTTCATTATGTATTAATTTTTTATTTATTAAATAATGATGCACATAATAAAATACCAAAACATTTTTGCAGACTATTATAATTGATAAGTTACGTACATAACATAGAGACAAAAAACTCAATTATAGGAAAATTATTGAAAACATCCTTAACATGAACCTAAAATTCCATCATTTTTCTAATACTACACTTGATGACAGTGGGACATATGTAAGAAACATGTGATCTATAATTCCTATTAAGGAAATTAATAATGATTATCATAAGGTAAAGTAGTACATATGAGTTGAAAGGAATATCAAGGTATAATAAGAGGGGTGATTATCACAATCTTGGAAAATGAGGTATACTGTATTCTGATATCATTTAGGATACATATGAATGTAGAACCATCAGAAAACATGACATCATAAATATATGTCTATCCAAACCACAAAAATATATATTATATTTTACATAGGGGAAACTTCTATACATCATATATGAAATATCATGAGAATAAATCCTTACACAACACATTATAGAGCTATATAATTCTAGCTTAACCATCAATTTCATATCAAGTATGTGCATATATTTTCCACAAAGATCAAACTACAAAAGGATGCATTTGAAAAATTTTAAACCCACCTTCAAGGAGTGTGGGTTGCATAAAATTAAATCACAAATCGTGTAATGATGGGAACTCATATGTGAATACTAATGTGTGGAAATTAAAATGGTTATTCACTATATAAATGATTGGATTGGATAATCGCTAGATAATTGTAGCAGAAAACAAGAACTATATATAGATTCATGAAATAAAATAATGAGAGTTAACATTTTCTACCATCACATGGACAACATAAGGACAGTAATGTTTAAAGTAAGAACATAACACAACATAAAAAAATGTATATTTAAGGTCATAATAAAAATAAGGTTATTTTATAATAAATACAACGATAAGATCCCTTAATTGGGTGGGATCCTCTTAAATATTTATAAGAGCTTCTTAATAGAATGGTGTCACATTGGGAAGGATATATAAAATGAAATTAATATTAGTTTTTTGAATAATTTATTTTTATAAAGATGAATTCTAGGCGATGATTGATTATATAGAAAAATAGTGGAGAATTATACTAATTTAGAATCATAGTGTTTCACTTATATATGATAATGTAATCACATTAGCAATAATTCCCAAGACTTTTTCATAGGTTTTGTGAAAAATAGGGTTGTTTATAATTTTCTTATATGGTTAAGAACAAAAAATAATAATTACCATGGTGATGTGGAAAGGTAGTCAGGTTTATAAATAAGTAATTTTAAAATATTAATATATATTATAGGTTTTCATGGAATGATTATGGGTTTAAATAATTAAAAAAATATATTAAGAAAATTTATCTTAATTGGGAAACATAACATTAGTTTTGGATAACTTTTAGGGAATATATTACATCACTTTTTGTACATTGTCATATAATAGTTCATATGATATTTTGGTACCCTATTTAATTCTTACCCAAACATTATACTATCCCAAAAAAATATAAAAAATATATATTTGGATAATTTAAAATTTTTAATTTTGAAATATATTTAATTTATCCAAATAATTCTCTTTGAATTTTAGTTTAAACTTTTAGATGAGAAATAAATATTTACTAAAAGAATACTAGATTTAACAATAGTTTTATGACCCTTGTAATTTTTATTAATTCATAAAATTGTATTATTGTTTATATTTAATAAATATTACTAATTAAAAAATTGGATAAAATTACATAAATTTGAAAATTTATTAATTTTTTCAAATAAATTGTTTTTATTGAATCTGTATATTTTATGAAAATAATTTTTTTGTTTCATTATATCAAAATAAAATATTTTTCAAACTCATTATTTAATCATTAAACATCTAATATTAAAAATTTATAAATATAAAAAAATTATGAAAAATAATATATATATATATATATATATATTATGGTTAATATACATATCCCTTTTTTTACACCAAGTAATTCTCTGAGGTTAAAGATTGATGTTATGATATTTTCATGGGATGATTCAGCATACATGGTCTGGTTTTATTCTTGATGAGAATTATCTTCTCTTATAAATGGTTTTTTTTAGATTTATTTGTAGAATATAAGATTTATATTGGTTAAGATAAAACTCAAGTGATGATATCTCATATAGAATTTTTGACAACTGGTATTTATATGGTAAAATCCTATTGGTTGAGGATATTAATTCCATTGATGTTTTTTGGAATTTATCAAAAATCATAGTATATACTCATAATATAATCAATGTTTGATGGCTACAATATCAGTGGTCATGTTGATTAATTATCATCCAAATCCCATTGGATATAACTTATAAGGATCCAGAATAAATAAACTACAATATTGATTTTCTATAACTTTATTTCATAATAATGGATTTTATAATTCAAAAAGTTAATTTAATTTATAAATATTCATGTTGTTAATGTTTTCAAACTATATATAGTAATGTTATCATTTCTGATTAATTATAATTTAATGAGGTACATATTATTTTATAATTCAAAAAAATATTACAATTATAATAATATATAATATTATAATTAACACCATCATTATATATAAGAATTATATATTGGGATTGAAAATTAATTGTATCACTACATAGAGGTGGTAATACACACGTATGAATGAGAAATACATTCACTTCACAATTGTTAAAATTTATGGTTAATATTGATGCTTCCATAATCATAAAAACTATTCAAATTATTATTTTTCTGAATATATAAATTTATGAAGAATAAAATATATTTAGAGGAGATATAAAATGAATTAAATTGAATAGGTCTCTTAATATGATTACCTCTCCTTTAGTTAGTCTCTTTTAATTTTGTTCTCAATGAGACATGGAATAATCTATCAGAAATAATAAAATCACTAGTGAATATAAATATAAGTTGATAAGTTTTTAGGGTAGGTATTACAAAATATAGAAGGCTCAATGTGTTGTAATTATTAGAATGGAATGGGTTCCTTTTGTAACTGGGAGAGAGGGTACACGTTGAATTTAAAATATGATTAAAATATAAATAATTAATTCTCATTCAAAGTACCTCCACAAGGAATTCATATTCACTGTAGGGATATTATAAAGTATAAATATATATTTTCAATATAATCTAGTCTTATTTAATTTGAATATTTACCCTAATCTGTAGGTTTAACATTTTTGGTAAACATGTTTTAACCTTAAATGTGGTGAAATATTATTCCTATTTTTACTATTTTTATGAAAAAAACTACTTATTCCTAATTAAAAAATTTATAAATGATGAATTTTAACATGTAATAGATTTTACCAAGTTAAATCACTAAATAGGTTATAAATTCTGTTAAAATAGACAAAAAATTGTTGTTAAAAAAGGCTTGTCATGAAAATTATTTTCTAAAGTTAAAAATATTTTTATTCTAAACCCCACATAATATTAAATTCAATTTTAAAAGAGGGATTATAAATAATATAAGTGAACTAATTGTAAATCTAAAAACATTTAAAAAAACATTTTAACTGGTTTTAAAAAAAAATTCATTTCAATTAAAAATTTTATTTTTTCACAATATATTGAAAAAGTATTTTCATTTTAATAATTCTATAAAATTAACTCTAAGAAAATTTTGAAATTGTGATTTAAAAACTAATTTAATTTTGTCTATTTTTATAAAAGTGGGAATATTTACTTAATTTATTTTGTCATATAATAAATAAAACCCAAATTTGTTGAAAATTTTTTTTTTTAAATAATATAATGAAAATACAAAAAATTGGGTACTTATTTACTAATATATGTTGTTTTTATAATATTATTATATATATTTTTAAAATTTGATATTTATATTAACAAAATTGATTTAATGGCTAGGCTATATAGATATATTATATTTCACTTCAATTGGACTTTGGGTTACGTGTATTATAAGTTACCAAAATAATTAATTTTCTTTAGAAATACATATCATAAAAACTTGGGTTGTTACATGAATACTCCATAAAAATGTTTTCTTTAAAATAAAAAAAAACTATTAAATAAAATGTTTCTTTTAAAACATTTATATTTGGTTTTAGAGAAAAAAAAACTATTAGATAATGAGGGTTTCAATAACATTAATTGAGAATACATTGAGCCACAGAATAATTATTTCATAAAAAAATCGATTCCACTTAAATCTAAATGAGTAATTAATTTTATAAATATTGTTTTTACCTTCAAAAAATAATATAATATTTCCAATTGTTTTATATGAATATATTCAATAAATTTTAGAAATATGATTTTATGACACATAAATGAATATTCATAATGAATAATTCTCTCATTGTGAGAGAAATCATAAAAGAGATTCTAAAAAAATTGTTATACTCATAAAATACCAAGTAAAGGGTAACATTCAAACCCTATTTTAAATAATTTGTTATGATATCTTTTCAAAAACATTAATTTTATATAGGTAATTTTATAATGGTTCCTTCAGAAGTATTTTTTATTAAAAATTGAGGAAAATATAAAACATATAATAATAAAAGGAAAATCATTAATACATTTTAGCAAAAAAAAATTGAAACCCCCCATAATAAATTGGGTTAATACAAATTAATTTTTTAATGAAAAGAAGGTAATGATTAAAATACCTTGAGAGAATAAATAATATGTTTTTCAAAAATAAAGGGAAATATTGGATGGAATAGATAATAAAAATAATGGTGGGAACTCGTTGTTAAAGAGGAAGCAAATTATTCTTACCCACAATATATTTTTTAAAATAAAATTCATCAATGTAAAATATTTTAATTAAATATATAAATTTCCTTGATATAATTTAATTATTATATCGTCTTAGAAAATAATAAAATTATTTTTTAGATCCATAATCAATGTGTAATAATTATGACTCAAGAAAACAAATATGAGTCAATAAAACCCCTTATAAGCATCAGTTTTTTATTTAAGAGTAATTTTACAAGGATTTTTTATGAGGAATATATAAACCCCAAAAATTAGTGCAAATGAATTAAAATAAAATAAATGGGATATAGATACCTGACATATATTAATATATTTTATGAAAATTCATTATAACTCCATGAAAGGATATTAATGTATAAAAACCCTTAAATCGTTGTTATTGTTCAAATTAAAAAACCATGAATTATAGAACATATGTTGGATTGTTATAACTATTATATTGAATTGAAAATTATGATTAATAAAATCCTCGTCCAATAAAAACACATGAAAATTGATAAACCAATTGAATAACAATCCAATTTAAATGAAGAAAAATTGAGACAAAAAAACTCATAAATTTTATCAATCATAGGATTACAAGTTCTAATCTCTTTTATAATAAAATTAAAAATCACAATCACTTATTCAAAAATATATTCAAAAGTATAAACTTTGATAAACATCATTTAACCTAATTTAATTCAAAAAATGTTAGTTATATCATCAAATATAATTAGTTTCGAATGTTATATTAGTACTTATTAAGAAAAGTTGTCGTTTATTTTTGTATATAGAATCAATGTTCATTATTTTTAATCCATATAAAACTTTTAATTGATATTTTATAATTATTTATAGTGTTTTAATTTAATTTAAAATTTATATTACTAATGATTTGTGATGATGAGATTGTTAACAAACATGTCTTGATAATTTTTTCACGTAAAAAATTTTGATATGATAATAATAAGATAAATATTAATATCACCATTCCAAAAACATAAAACAAACGTTTTTTACTAACATCTAATAAAACTAGTAGTTTTTTTTTCTATATCCATCATTGATAGAAATTTAAACCATTGATTATCTTGGTGGTTAAATTTTCCCAATAAATAAAAAGCTATAATATAAACGAGTATCATTAAGAAAGTGATTATTTAGGAATAATATCATTATTAGAGTTTAAAAATGATATTATTTAGTTTCTTTAGATGGGGATTAGTATTTTAATTTTTGTTTACAAAAAATAAAATATTAGATGACAAATAAAATAGATCACTTTTTAGTGGTTGTATTCCACACGTACACATTAGTGTTATATTCATTTAAATTGATGAAGAGAAATATATTTAGAGGATTTTAATTTATTATTATATTTATTATTATATATATCACCTTGAAAATTTATTTCAACGTAATATTATGCTACATATTTTACAAAAACTAAATAGTGATGTATTATAAAAATATTATAATTTAAATGTGGATTCCATGACAAATATTTTAGATTGGAAGGAATGAATATTATTAAACAAGTTATAAAAATATTTATATAATATTTAATTAATTAAAATTTACATAATAATGAATAATAATTATGCACTAAAATTTTGGTAAATCAATTTTAAACATTAAATATTTATTTTAATAAAAAAATATTTTTATTCCATTTTGTGTGGATATTATTTTTAATATATTATTTTATTTAGATATAATTGTACATATTAATGTAAATTTATCAAATATAATTTAATATTAACTTAGTGTTAGTTTTTTATTTCTATAAAAAAAATATTATTCAGTGAATAGTATAAAATACCAAATTTCTTAAAACAATCATTCCACTGATTTAAATAATGTAATTTAAACGTCCCATTATGTTTTTCATTTGGTTTAGGAGTAAAAAAAGATAAATTTTATAAAACAATATTTAAAAAATTATTTAGTAATGAATATTATATTATATATTTGTATAAATTAATTTTTATTCATAAAAGGGATTTTTAATACACTTTTCATTTCATTTTAAACATTGATATGAAATATGACTTTTTTAATAATCAATTACTTTAATAATGAAATTATAAATCCATATTTTATGTCATCAGGATCAAATTTTGAAAATATGATCCATTTATTTTTGGTATTTTATATTTGTAACAATGGTAAATAGTTCTCACACTAATAAAGGTTAAATCACATAATTAAGTTTAAACATATTATGATAAGGCATTTAAAATCCATCCAATTATTTCATTTAATTCATTGGACTATATTAATTCCAAAAATATCCATCCTAAATATGAATATACAGCATTTCTATTCCTTTTATCATTGATAATGTTATTTAAAATTTTTGAATGAGTAGATAAATTCAAAATGTAACTGTATTAACAGTAATTTATCTTATATTATTTTATAGGTATAAAAATAAAAAATAAGGTTTTCAAAATTTTATGTAAAATATTAATAAAAAAATTATCATTGAAAATTATTTTAAATTTATAATAATATAATAAATAACATTAATTCTAACAAAACACTGAAATAGTTCATCTACAAGAAATAGAAAAATCAACTAATTGAAATTAAAAAAAAAATAAAAGAATAATTTTTGGGTGTCTTATGGTGTTATATTAAGTTTTTAGATGTATATAAATAAATCATTTGTGTATTAAATTTATCTATTATAATATTATTTATGACATGATATTTTTTAATTATAATTATTAGAATAGTCCAAATAATGTATTTAATCAATTTATATGTGAAATAATATTAAAATAAATAGTTTAAAATTAATAAAAAAAATATTTCCATGTGAATAGGATATGATCTATGAAATTTTCTACTATCCAAATTTGGGGCACCATCCTTTTTATAGTTAATTTCATAACCCTTTAGGTGTAAAAATATCTAATATCATGGTAATAGAAAAATGGGGTTAACATGGGGTAAAATCTATGATATGACGATAAAAAGATTTAAAAACTCTAAAATATTATAAAAGATGAGATTATTTAGACTTAAATAAATACTATATTCTATATATATCTATTTTTTCCTATTGATCTTGAATATTAATTTATATTAATTTAAACATTAAGTAATTTCAAGATTTCTAATCTGATCACTTATTAAAGGAAACCGCACCTCCTCTCCCCATCACAATTCATTATAATTTTACATAAACAATAAAATACCCAAATACGTTCCCCAAATATAACCCCATAACCTATATTCTCTAGTCTCATCAAAGGAAAAACCTATAATATTTAATGTTTATCATAAAGGTGGTAATTAGAATAAGTGGTATAACTCTTAACTAATGTTTTCATTTTATTTCCTCTCGAACCTCCTTAAAATCACAAATAAACAACACCATATAATAAAATTATATAATTACCTATATTGATATTTTATTAAACTATTTTAACTACCCAAATTCCTCTCCTTTCCATTCTATAAAAAACCAAAACATTAGTCATGTGTATCTATACGACCTACCATTTATAAATAGTGGTGTAATACAATTTTGATCAAAAAAATCATTTAAGATAATAAATATCAAAATAATGAATATATATTACACTCATTAAATTGTTATTATTTTATAAATATAATATATCACTTTTATTCATACTCATCGACCCGATAAAAGTTAATAACGTTTCTCGTGTGTAAAAGTGGACTACCTCCTCCATGAGGTGATGTTAATTTTTTCACGATTTTCATTCTTGGAAGAATCAAACATTTTTTTCATATATATAAATTATAATTATTTAGTGATTAAAATTATATTTATTATGTACCATGACGACTTTGTGGATGGTCAACCTACCAAATATTTTCAATTATTATTAATCAAATCACCTCAAAATTCAACATTAACAAGATTGGATAAATAAGTACATATTTTATGTTAGTAACATAAATAGAGGGGTTAATAATAATTACATAAACCTGAAATATTTTCTTTCTATAGCATAAAATTAATATAATTTTATTTTAATGTAAATAATGTACGTATGTGGTGATTTTGATTCACGGAAAGGGTTTTATTAACAGAAATTATTTTATTTAGGCTATATTACTTCTTCATTGTCTATGATATTACTATATTTGTAGTGTAATTATCTATAATTATTTTATGATATATTTTAACCTGATTTTCTGGGATTTACATTTTTTATTCATAATCATTTTATTGATTAATTCTCTCTTTAATGTTATGATCTTTGTATGGTTTTCTCATCATACTTTTGTTTTTATGAGAAATATGTCATATTAAGAAATTTTTCATTTTGTATTTTTTATAAATCCCATTCAATATTTTATATAATGGATTAAATTATATTAATTTTATTTAAATATAATTTCGAAATAATTTCACGCAAAGGGGTTAGGATTCAAATAAAATACAAATGTGAAAATGGTTTATGTTTAAATATCATTTCATTTTAGGATTTTCTATGCCAAATTTCAACTGAGAAAAATTATATTTATTTTTTCCTCTATTAATAAACTATTTTAATCTCCTCTAGTAATTCCAATAATTTATATCCTTTATTACAATTTTACACTCTCATTTTTTAAAATGATCAATAAAATTATTTTACAGATAATTCGACCTTATTTCCATTGGGGGGCATCTGATTATTGTTATAGATCACAATGATAATCTGTTGTGGAGAAAGAGTTTGCAAAGAAACTAAGTATTGTGGAAATATGGCCATGTTTAGTAGGAAACAGGTGAGAGAGATTAGGATATACTAGAAAAAGGGCATGAAATGTTTAAATCTTAATCTTATAGAGTCTTGCGTATACATCTCGAGGACGATAATTTATAAGGTGGGGATATTATATGATCACAACCATTTTGGAGTTTCCTTGTGATCAATTTATGACCTTTTTTTCTTTATTTTGATTATGTATTGTGTTTAATTTGTTTTGGGATTTTTATAATTGAAATTTGATATTTTTAGAAGAAAAATGTGGATTTCAACATAGGTGTATGATAATGTAAAACAATGTGGATTGGACCAGAAAGTCATACACCCTAGTTTGGAGAGGCATGAGGTGGAAAATAGATGGCCCACAGTTTGGTGAAACTACGTGTCCAGCCTCATAAAATGTTACAACCTGAGGGAATGTTTTTTTCATAGTTAGCACATGGTTTTTCACACCATGTTCCCACATAGGAGAAACTATGCACTCCTAAGGGGAGGTAGACAGTTAAGAATCATGGTTAAGAAAAAAATTTTCCACATCCCAAAAACCATGCGTGTAGGTTTTAGTCCCCTGAATTTTAAAAAAATCTCAAACCACTTGTTTTAACCCCTATTATCCCTAACTCAACCCTAAACTAATTATTTCTTCTTTGTAATCTCCCATAAGGATTCCAAGTATCTTAGAACTCATTTCTTTACAAATCATAGATGTGATTTAAGGATCATATCCTCCACAGTATGGGTTTTATTTAATAAGTTGTAATATATTTGTCATATTTATCTTTATAGATGAACAGTAGTGACTTATTATCTATTGTTTAAGGTTTTATATGAGGGATATTATTATTTTTTTCTATTGGATCATGATCTTTGGTTTTGGTCCTATATATTCTATGTCATTGTGATCTCAATATTTTTGATTCAATTGTATACTTTAATTTGGATATTTCTCATCATTAACCTTTAGGTTGGAGGTCTAAATATAAGACCATATAGTATTTATTATTATTTAATATATGTAATTATTATATGTAAATTTTCTTTTTAATTTAATGCAAAATTGAATAAACTAATTGATTGATTTTCCCATGTTATAATGAAAGTGGTTGATTATGTGATAATGAAATTGATGAATAATTACATTTTAAATTGGATCGATTAATAGTTTATGAAACTAATTGAGACCCATGTGGTATGATAATATTATTGAAATTGATAGAGACCCTTGGGGTGTGCTAAAATGATTTAATTCATGATTTATAAATTATGATTGATTGATATTTAAAATTTTGAAATATGTTCAATAATGAATCGTAAATAGAAATCCATGAAATATTATATTTGTGACTGAGTTGTGGGATATTAATTAATACTCCATATACCCAAAATATGTCTTAATGCTGGTCCTGGACCAATTATATTTATGAATACAAGTGATCACAGAGTTGTGGTCCAAGGACTGCTGATCTAAGTTGAAATGAGGTACCATACTGATGTTCAAGGATACTAATTTTTAATGTGAATTTGGAATTATTTGATCAATGGAAACCTATAATGAAGAAAATGTGATATCCCTTTTGTGGATAGTTCCGACGTCTACATGGTAAAAATAATGTATTGATGGTTTGGGTGTCATCATGAGCTTGGGAATTATGTGGTCAAATAAATAATAGTTTAATGTAAACATTGTTTATGTTATAATTGAACACTGTTATTTATAAAACTTCATACTATGTTATAGACTTTATATTTCTTTATATTCCATTGGTGGTGGTATACTGGGTTGTACTCACAACCTATTAGGGATTCTATCTCAGTAACCATATAAACATCATGTTTGTAGGAAAAGGTATGGTAAATACCCCTATGTTACCTTACTGAGTATGAGATGGAGCTTGGATTGGCGAACCTAATATGATATGAAGGAACACTTGGTAGCTATAAATTCTCTTTCTTTTTGGTTTTATTTAGACACTGAAACCTATATGGAATGAAATATTTACTTCTATGGTTTATGGTCATTTATCTATGTTTTGGGATTATTATGTGATGATATATTTATTAATTATGATATTATTATGGTTATTAATATAATCATTTGGATATTAGTTATTTATTTATTATATTGTGATTTTTAAATAATGTGGTTATAGTATCCCCATGAGATAAAAATTAGACCCTCACAACTAATCAATAGACCATTGCGTTTGAGGATCCATGTATGAGGTCATGTGACCAACCTTCTCAGGGAACCAGCATGTGGCACCCAGTTCGAAACGTTACACCACCTATTAATGAAATATTATGATGGAATTTTAATGATGGGTTATTTATGGAAATAATTAAGTATATTATATACACATGGACTATGAGTTCTTATAATATCTATATATGGATCATGTGATATGGATCTTTATATAGCCAAATTTTTAGTTATTTTGATTTATTTTTCCCATTCCATAAATTCCTTAAAAATCCTTCATAATTAGATTTAAATAATTTTTCTTTATGAAAAACATCAAATTTGTTAATTCATGTTCACTTTACAAACATTTTGGGTCCATAACATCAACATATCAATGTTTGTGATCATGGAATCTGTAATTTTCATGATTATTTGGAATCTTATGTTTAGTAAGATATTTTAAATATTTCAAGTATTAAGAATTCAATGTTAAATTATTAATAAAATTATTAATGTGTGAACTTATGTTTACATTATATTAACACTAATGATTATGTATATATTTTAAAAATAATATGTACCATACAAATTCATTAATTGATACTTAGGATTAACAAATATATAAAATATTTATCCTTATTTATATATTATCCATTGCTTGATTTCAAAATTATGAGTAAATATATTATGTCCTAATTTGATGTTATATATTTTATATATATAGAAAATAATAACATAATATGTATTTCTTACATTTGAAAATTTATTATTTTTCTTACATTCATGTTTATGTTTATTTTAATATTCAATTTAGGCTTATGTATTATACATTAATTTTTGTAACATATGTTGTGTTTATGAAATGTGTTGTTATATGTATTTTTTTTAATGTTATTCTCATCATCATTGGGTTTCTAATATTATTGATACCTAATTTCCTTGAAATTCCTCCATCAATTTCCTCACTAGTTGGGATACTCACCACTCATGATACATGGGTACAATTGACTTCTCATTGAATTTTAAATATCTGTTCTTATATATAATTATATTTCTTTTTCAAATATGTACATGGTAATATGTATCTATATATTTGGATTGGTATTTCTCATATATGTGTATATGTTTATATATATATTTTTCATATATATATATAGAAAGTAATCATGATTACAACAATGTTTTACATAATTTATCACAAATATATATATTCATTATAA
Source organism: Viscum album (assembly GCA_963277665.1). Classification (NCBI taxonomy): domain Eukaryota; kingdom Viridiplantae; phylum Streptophyta; class Magnoliopsida; order Santalales; family Viscaceae; genus Viscum; species Viscum album. The sequence goes on along the minus strand of OY728138.1, from coordinate 1,701,290,457 downwards.
GTATATTTTCTACATATAAAAAATGTTTTTTCTATATGCCAGTTTCTCCAGTTTTTTTATTTTTTTATAATATAAATATAGAAAAAAATGTATTTGGAAACAAAACATTGTGTGATGACTAATTTTTTTTCCCATGTATTAAAATAATAAGGATTTTTTTAAAAAAATCATTAAAATAAAGTCTTAATATGATAAGTGATTCCAAAAATTCATCTTCGTATTTCATATTGATAAACTATTTCATTCAATTTTTTTCCTGTTTTCTTATAATGTATAACTCCATTAGTTATTTTATAATGTTATTATAATAAATGATAAGTTGTATTTATAGTTTTCAAAGTAATTACCAACTGAGTCTAATAATAAATGTTACCTTACATAATAAAGAGTATTATTATATACCTATATCAGATAAATATGTGAACATGTACCAACTTTATAATTTTGATAAGATGGATAATAAAGACAATAATTTATTTAAATTATGAATTCTTTAAAATATGAATCCGTATCTATAACCTTTCATGTATGATGACATATATCCAGTTGGTATTTTCCATTATGCCTTAACTATTATTTATAAGTTAATGAATTTATGATAGATTTTATGACTACTAATTTGATAAAGATTTGGACTGAAAGAGGCATTATTGATTGGAACTAATGGGTCAATGTGAGTGGGTAACTATATATACCTCTATGTTTGATGTATATTTTATGCGCTCTAAATATTTATATGAATTTTATGCTAAACAATTTTTTTAGATTTATAGTTTATCTAAGTTTTTTATTAGCCAGGATAATAATCCACGGTACCATTATTCTATATTTTTTCTTTCACCTAAACATGAAAGTCTCGTATCTTATAATTTTACTGAATTCATAGATTTTAATTTAGATAAATTTCATTTACCTACCCTATTCATGTATTTATTTTTCTAATAACATTTTTAATTGATTGATACACTATTAAACACATGTTGACCTATAATGTTATGAAGAACCACCATTATATCACAATTAGTAATTTATATAAATGTTTGTCTTTGATATGAATATTGTTTATCTCTTTCGAATTTTTCTTTACTACCACTGGAACATTTCACCTTCTACAATTATTATGTTTATTCAATCTCACTACTTGGTATAAGCATTAAAAAAATCACCTCTTGATCGACTTGTAGGTCATAAAGTAGGTATTGTTATTATCATTAAATATGTATTGTCTAAATTAACATGTTTATCTCTGTGTGTGATAAGTACTCATGATCTCTAAAATAAAATTGATTACCAATCTATATATGATTATAAAAATGTATGAAAATATATTATTGTTTAATATAATTTCATTATACTATATCATCCAGTTTCGGATATAGTAGATTTTTTTATGTTATCACATGAATAATGTGGGACTTCTTGGTTTCATATAGCACCATTAAAATAATCTTCATTTTTTGTTGAAAAATGAATTACTATATATATTTGAAATTATTTATTGATATTTGGAGATAATTTTCTATTTCCTAATATTTATATAATATTAATTTGTTTTAAAAAACATATTTAGGGGTTTTTTAATAAAAGGATAGTATAAAAGTATTTTTTTAGTTATGTATCATTTAGGAAATTGGCTACTTCAAACATAAATATCTTGATATTATCTAAAGACTCATGTGTTTAAACTCTATCATTGATCATTCTAGTTACTAAAAAACTAATTTCAATAACTTTTTTATAGCTTTTAAACATCACTAACTCTTTGTAATGAACCATATTATCATACAATAATATTATTCATACCATTAAATGTTATATAAATCTTATAAACCATATAAAATTTTAAAAATAAATGGTTTTTTGTATTGTAAAATTTTATTTTGTTTTATGATGAGGTTTGTTATAGTTAATTATTGAGTAATTTAAGTTTTTGTTTTTATGAACTGAATGTAATGGAATATTTATTAATGGATTTATTTCATTGAGTTTTATTGAGGTATCTTATTTGGAATATGGGTGTTTTGTATTATCATTAACCAATTTATTGATAGAGTATGAAAAAATATAAATAATGTTTTGGTAAAATTTAGATTCCATTAAACACTAAAATTTATGGTTGATTTTACACTATAAAAAATTGGAATTGAATTAAAATTTCCCTTAGAATTAAATTATTTTCATGTGGGGCTAACCATTTTCATATATTTCTTCCAAAATCTCTTTTTATGATTTATAAAAAAATTACTTTTCTTTAACTATTAAGAATTATATATTTGCGATTTAAATTTTTTTAGTATTGACATTAAGAATCATCATTCATAAATATTTATTTGTTAAATGGGACATTGATGTATAGTCTTATGAGATCATATAGGTATTGTGAAGGATTATTTTCAAATTAGTCTCTTTTTGATGGCTTGATTAGATGCAACACTATGCTTTACGAAAACATTGATATAAAATAAAAATCTTATTATAGAAAACACTATTATAAAATATTTGTTAAATTACTAAATATAAATTACAATAAACCTATTATGAAAAATATTTAAAAATAGTTTAAGAAATTGAAATTTATTTTTTAATTCTTATGAAATAATTTGTACATTTTTAATAAAATCTTTTTTTGTTTCTATAGTATGTTTTCTTCCAAAATGGGTTTTAATTTATTTTTTGTGTATATATTATAATTAATTACTTACTTATTTATAATATTTATTTTAATAAATGAATATCATTTTTAAATAAATATTTTAAAATTATCTTTGGGGGAATATTTGGTAATTTTCTGAAAAAATTTATTTTTTCATGAATATTGATAAATATGTATTTTTGTTACATTATCACTACTTTTCATTAAATCGGGTAATTTAGAATCCCCATTACTATTTGTATTGGGTTTTAATGTATAGTAACTTCAATTTTACTGAATAATATATAAATAATTCTATATGAATCTAAATTATTTGTATTTTTTTCATAAATTCATTTACTTCATTAAAAACTTGTAGAACTGTTTTTCACTACATTTAATACAAATATATTAAAAAACATTTGTAGAAATTATAGTAATTTTATCCTAAATAATAGACACCAAAATTATAATCTTAAGATCCCAATTTTGAAAATATACCTCCATTGTTTTTTGTCATAATGAATACTAAACCTTGTAAAAAATCACCACGGTAATGAGTAAATTCGGAAATTAAGGTTAAAATTTACATAATAAGGATGTAAAAATAAATCAATCATTTTCCATTATTTTTTTGGATTCAATTAATTTGCAAATATCAATATTAGCATCTAATATTAGCCATTTTGATTCTATATTTGTTAGATAATTATATTTTTCAAATTTTAAGAAATGAATAAATATAAAATTTCACTCTCTTGACGTTAATCTCTCTTATTTTAATCATAGGGATAAAAATAAGAAATTAATGGTTATAAAAAAATTTTAAAATGGCTAATATTTTTATTAATTCACCCGATTTATAATTTTTAGTGATGAAACCATTACATTAAATGCTTATGAAATGTTGACACAGTACTTCTTCATGATGTGAATAGAGCAAGTAAATGATAATAAAAACATCAAAGTACTAATTTTTCAATGATTTTATATGAGACACAAATTTTTTAGATTATTATAATTTAATAGTGAATTTTTAAATTTTTATATTCAATATAAATTATAGTCTTAAATATTTTTAATGTATATTATGTGAAATGTCTCAAAAATATAATTTAATGGTATTTCTGTAAAACAATATTTTATTAAATGTTTTAAAATTCATATAAATATTAGCATTGGACATAGTAAAGTAACATTTTTTATAATATCAAAATAAATCCACTTTTGTGTCAGAGTTCCTTTTATAGTATTTTTCACGACCCCCTAATTACTAAAAATATGATTATCCTTTTGATTGTTAAATTGGGTAATATGGAATTAAAACTAAGAGATGAGGATTAAAATATATAAAAAAGTATAAATTTTACTACATGAAAATATTCCATCTTATATAAATCCAATATAATAATTATAAAAATTAAAATGATCATGAACATGAAACTAATTAATATTAATTTAAACCTTTATGTAATTACATGGGTGCTACTCCCCTCACCTTTAAAATAGAACCACCCCTCTTGTCTTATTCTGAAAAAGTGATCCATGGTTCTTAAAAAGAATATACCATGATCCATTATCGTATCCCCCCCCAATAACCTATATTCTCTAGTATAATAAAATGACCAACCCAGACGAGTATAGGATTAATCCAAATGTTGTTTTTTGATGATAATATTTAACTCTTAAAATTAATTTTTTATTTAATTTCCTCTTATAACTAATTAAATATATCTATAACACTACTAATAAAATGAGATAATTATATTCCATATATGGAAATGTATTTAATCTCGTGGTGAAACCAATATTTTTTACAATTCAATCCTATGTAAAAAAATACACCTCTTATGTGTATATACATCCTACCATTTCCACATATTGTTGTAATTAATTTTTTAACAAAAAATTTATTTTATGAATATAAATATTAAAATAATAAATATATATTATATTCATAAAATAATTATGATTCTATTTAATTAATATATAACATACTTTTGTACCCTATAATCATGAAAAGCGATGACGTCTCTCATGTGTATCTACAAACAAACACCTCCAGGGGTTATGCGATCCATATTTCATGTATTACATTAATAGATCACTATAAAATTGTATTCCATGTATAAAAAGTATAATTATATAATTAATTAAATTAAATAGATAATGTAACCGTGGCATATTTTTCTATGGTAATCCTGCAGAAGATGTTTTTTGATTATGAACTGAACATCCTAATAAAATCCAGCATGAACATATCATATTTAATCAATATTTAAAGAATGTAAATAAATTTAAAATAGTGATAATGGTTTTCAAAACAATATTTTATTTCATTGAGTGATATCACTTCATTATTATCTATGTTATACCCATCTAATGTGTGTTATATGATATAATTATTTTCGGGTATATTTCAAAATTATTTATATTGAATAAATTTTTTTAATCACAATCACATAATTAATTAATTCTCAATTAAATATTTTAATATTTTTAAGGGTTTCTCCTATCACATTTTTTTGTGATACATATACCATATTCAATAGTTAATAATTTAGTGTCGTTTTTACGACCCAATTGAGATTTTATATATTGAATATCATTATATTAATGGTATTGGATGTTTTAATAAAAATTATTTTCATTTAACACTGTTTTTGTTCATTAGTTTCAAATTTGGTAAAGGAATATGTTACAATGACATAGGTTTTTGGGATTATCTATGAAATATTTCAATTGAAGGAAATTTTAGGGATTTACTATATAAAAATATTTATACATTATTCTTCTTTTCTTATTATATAAAATTTAAAATTTTATTTTAATCCTCTCTCAAGTATATTATATTTTATATATAATTTAGGGAAAAAATAAGCAAAATTTTATTTTTAATAGAAAACCATTTTATTCGAAATCCAAATTGAAAAAAACGTTTTTCAATCTGTTATAAGATGTACAGTAATATTTTTAAAATACCCCAAATTCACTAAGTTTTTATTTATATAATAAATTTAAGTAGAATATTTTTAATTACATTTTCATGAAAATTCATCTAGGACTCTTTATAAAAGTGTGAAAAGAATGTTATCTTTTAACACATACTGTCTCAAAGGATTTCAACGCTATCATAACTATAATTTCAATTGATGCTACTACTACATGATTCATTGGTTCTATTAAAAATAAAATTATACCTATTTTTATTTACTTCTTTATTAATTTAAAGAATTCAGAGAGAATATCACCAAGAAAATATCATGTATAATAATAAATAACATCCTAATTATGTAAATTCTTAATTTATGAATGTAATGTATTAGGCACATGAAAACACCTATAGTCCAGACGATTCACAAGAATGTTTAAAACTAGTTTGTAGAAACTTATAGAGTTTGGCCAACTATACTTCTACTGTCAAGACTTCTCATAAGTCATTTTAGAACTAATGGGTAAAAACTCATAGAATTTTACCAAATAATTTTTTCTCATGTTACTTTTTGATGAATCAAGGGGATATATAATGTATGGTACCCACCATTCACTATATGTCCAAAGCATTCCTCGTATATCAAATAATTAAATTACTTCATGAATATTATTACTTATAAAAAATTCATATTGATTAAAAATTACAAATTTATCAATATTACCACATATAATCAAATAACTCTCCATTTAATGCACCATATTTAGAAATAATATTTGTTTTAAGAAATTTAATGTCTACTAGATAATGAATAATTTAAGGGGGATTCAATGACTAAAATATGAATAAAGGTATTGCATGTCAATACCTTCCTTGACAAAATAATCATAAACCATTTAGATGATGAATAATAATGGTATCAATATAATATATACATATTGGATTAATAATAATAAAAATTTAAATTGATGAATATAAATACCATAAATGATCATTAAAAACATTATTGTGGAAATATATCTCATTTTATAAAAATTCTTTAAAAAGAAAACATTTTCAAAATCATTTTATTTAAAAATAATTTTTAAAATAATTCCTTAATAATAGTAAAAACAATAATTTAAAAAAACATCCAATCTTATAATGGTTGATTAGAAAAAATGACATTCATATCAGCGATTCATTTCGTACATCAGTTCAAGTAAAAAAGAACATTCTTTCAATATTGAAAAAATGATATAAAATAACCCTGATAGGATAATGATAATATGATTCCTTTAAATATAGGGAACACAAAATGTGTAAATATATTGTAAATAAATAATTTTGAAAATGTTTGGGAATTAAGATAAAATTTTCTGAAAACATGGTTTTGGTAGAAAATACATTTCTGACTCAATAAGGAAATTATTTAAAATTTTCCTAAAAACATATTATTAAATATTTTAAGTAAAAAAGTGGGAGTAAATAGTAATATGACATAAAAATATCATGAATAACTAATTTTGAATAAAATTAAATGGGTATATTTGTACAATAATCAAATAATTTCATTCAATTAAAATTTTTGAATAACCATTCTTGATTAAAATGAGATTGTGAAATAAACCATTCAATTGATCATAATAATGAACTGGAAATTATTCAATTAATCGATTATGTATATAAAATATAAATCAATTTTCAACAAGTTAATTAAAAAAATATTTAGTCAAAATTCATTATAAACATAATTATATAATATTAAAGATAAAAAAAAGAAATAATATAACCCAATTAAATGAAATTCGGTTGTCATATTATTTACCACATAGTAAATATTAATTAAAATCCCCTAAGATGAAAAAAAATTAAAATATAAATTACTAGGTATAATTTATTATTGATTATATTAAAAGTCAATGGGTAAGTATAAAACATTATAAAAAATTTAAATGTAGAATATTATAACATGCCTTGAGGAAATAACATTGAGACAATGTATCTCACCACATGATTCCATTTGATTGGACATTCTATAAATTCAAGAATATTGTTTAAAAAAAGTTATTAAATTAATACTAACCCATTTAGTTATTTATAACATCATATATGATCCTTTTATAACATCTTACAACCCATCAATTAATAATCATTTCTTCTTTTTATTATTTCGGTTGTTAATTACCATGTTTTTTGAAGGGTGTTTGGTCATGAATGATCTGATTCATGTGCATGTTATATAGTTCTATCAACTCTATAACAATAATGATGAAATAATTTTCATATTTAGGCATTAATTATACTTTTTAACTTAATCATTTAATATGGTTATGAATCATTAACCATTTTACGATCACGGAGATGGTAGGTCACATGTATGCATGAGTAACATTTCTATTTTTAAATGATCATTTAGGATAGAAGGTATGTAATAAAATATATTTAAAATTTGATAATAATATATTATAAACAATATTTTATAATTATATATATCATCTAGGTGTTTTGGTGAAAGAAATAGAGTCACATTGCTTCATGAAAGAGGTAGTACACAAATATGGGAACAATGTTGTCATATTTATGTAAATTAAAAGGTATGTAAGAAAAAGATGCATATTAAATTTAATGAATTATTAATATGTAATTAATAAAATAATTAATTAATTTATATCACATATATTCTTTAACATTAGACTTATACTATTCTATGTAAAGCGTTAGTGAGAGACAAATCACATTGCTTTGTGCTTCTGTAGTCTGTCGTACACATGAGAGATGTTATCGTATCCCATAAGAAATAGAAAATAACAAATATATATTTGATATGTTTAATTCATAGGTATAGATTTTTTTTAAATAATATATGTATATATATATATATACTTCGAATGCATAATCCCATCCAACAATGAAATGATTTAATGGATGAATGAATGACATCAGTTCATGAGGTTGTAGTCCACCGTACATAAGAATGATGATTTCATAACTCATTTGAAGTATATTGAGAAGATTTTAGGTATTTAACATGTTATGAATAGATTCCATTATTTTTATATACTGATTTTATTATATGATAATTTTTAATTATGAAATTAAAGAGGTTGATAATTAAATGAAATAAAGAATCTCATTGAAGACCATTACAACATCTTCAGGTATCCTCGTTAGGGTTTCACTCAAACCTTCCGAAGATGGCTTTTTGAAAAAAAGGATTATAGGATGAGTTGAGGGATCTATAGAAGTGAATAAGGAATGTATTATATGAAAAATATGGTGTGAATTATTGAATAAGATAAGAGAGTTGGTGTTCGTTTATAAGTTAGGTGAGTGCCACACATGTATTTGTTTTTGAAAACATTAAATCATACCCACATTTTTAACATGACAAAAGCTTTTAGAAGGGTAAATTCCAGATCATATAAGATATTATTCCTAAATATATCCCACAAATATGTGTATTAACATTTATTAGGTCATTTTTAACCATTATCCACTTAGCTCAACCCCCGGTAAATCCATTTTTACCTTAACCACCCTAATTAGTTGTTACTATTTTCACTTTTCATTTTGGAAGAAAAATAAGGTAACCATATTAAAAATTATAAATTATTATTATTCCAATTATGGAATCCATATTTAAAAATTCAATTCACTAAATTGGAAAATTTTAATTTAAAATTTGTCCAGCTGACATGACGAGACATAAGGTATTTAAAGGGAAAATATGGAGATTTTTGTAATATTTAAATATCTAAATTCAATATAAAAATGATTTAAATGAAAAAAAATTGATTACGTGATATATTATTTAACTAATTTTACTATATAATAAATAAAAAATATAATTTAATATTATAAATAATTTAAATTAAAAGGTAATTTTTAATTAATATTCAGTGTTTTCACTATTCATCAAAAAAATGAAACATTAAAAAAAATTCACTATAAGAAAATTTTGGTATTTAAATTAGAAAATTGAATTTATTTTTTAACTCTATTTTTTAAAATTTGTAAAAAAAATTAAATTATATGTGTAAAGTTAGTCAACTTGATATTTTAGAAAAATGTAGTATTTTAGAAAACATTTTTTTTTCTTCTAAATGATACGTATTTTATTTATAATAATTAAATAAATAAATAAATTTCTGTAAAATATATATTTTCATAATTTAGTAAATCATATGCATACATTACATTCAAACGGCTAGGTGAAAACTATCAAATTAAATAATAATATTTTAGTAATATGGCTTGAATCGTTTAAACAAAGTGTTTCATATAACATAAGTTAAAATTATTTTTTCGTGTAATTCTATATAAACTCCGTGTGATGTGTAACACAAGTAACACTTAGTGTTGTGTTTAATGAAATATATTAATCTGTTAGAATATATTTAAATATTTTTATATCGTAAAGTCTCAAGGTGATATATTTTCTTCAATGGTTGGTGTTGTGTGTTGTATGCACTACCAAATACAATGTTATTATTATAGAATTTTTGGATGTTACACTAAAAAAAATTATTACACTTTTATAGTCATTATTATAATTTCTTATCAAAAGTTTATTAATTATTTCTAGCATCTTATGTCTATCGGTTTTCCAAAAAAAATAAATGATTTGTGCACGCTTACTAATTTTGAAATTATTAAAAATAATTTGATATAATTTCATTATTGATATATAGTTTATGATTATATATTATATATCTTATATTTATTTGAATATTTATTATTTCCTTTATTATGTGTTTTTTTTTGTTATGTGAAAACTGAATTCAAAATGAATTATTTCAATAATATTTGTGAATAAATATATTACCTTAACAAAATTTGGATACATAATATAATATCTCCATAAACATATTAAAAAATTTATTTTCTTAATATATTTGTATAATATTAGTTTACATGTTCCATTATTCATTCTAAATCATATTTTTAATCATTTTTGATGTTATTGGTTAAATTGAAACAAAACGTAAACATTGTTTAACCCGATTGTCAGAAATCGATATGTGGGTGTTTCATTTAAAATATTATCTTTAAATAATATTAATATTGTTCTAATTTTATTATAATTTTTATAAATATGTCAATATTATTAGATAATTTACGAAAATCTTGATTAAAAATAAAAAATGATTCATCATAGAGGCAGTAATTAAAAGATACGGACAATTTGTATAAAACTTTTTTCAATTCGAAATATGGGGAAATGTGGATATTAAATTGGAATTTTCGGATCCTAAAATATTATATAAATCAATTTTATTTGATAAATACCATCAGTATGACCTTTAAGTAGGTTTGGTGATGAAAAACTAAAAGCATTCTTACGTGTAGAAGATAATCCTTACAAGGGTACAAAAACGATTAATAAAATTCTTAATAGACATGGGATAATAAATATTGTTCATAATATTATTAGAGTAACTTATAAACACATAAATTATGATTATGATGTTATTATACTACATAAATTGATACTTTCAAATTGAAATATTAAAAAAGAAAAAATTATGAATTATAAGATAACTATCTATAGACCATGATCATTATTTTTATGAAGAAGCTAGATTTGAGTAAATTTGGAAATTTTTTGGTGACAAGGGGAATTTAGGAGTGTAAATGACATCAAAATGTGTAAATATGGACTATTGTTTAATTAAATATCAAAAAAATTATTTATTTTTTGAAGGATCTAAATGATCCCCCATTATATGTGATGAAGTGAGACATTTCTGTGGAAAATAATTTTCAATTTGGGATAAAAATGAAATAACGTGAATTTTGTTGGAGTTGGGAGAGTTAAGAATGGTATGAAATGCATGTAATACATTTTAACAGAAATTATTCATTCAAAATGGCCAAAATACCATGTTTAATTTGAAAAATCCAATCCATCTTAGATTAGTCATATAATGACATATGATTATTAAAAAATATAATCCATGCCGGTCATTTTATTAGTAAATATATAAGTATTCCATTATCCCCAAAATATATACATTTTGATTCCAATGTTTTTAATAATTACACCTCATTTATCAGAAAAATATTATAAAAGTTAAATTTATTTTAAACTCACATAACATATAATTTTTAATCAAAATCAATATAATGTTATTAAAATTTAAAATTATGGATTAGAAAAAAAATTATTGCTTCCTTTATTAAATATACTAGTTTTTTATAATAAAATTAATAAAATCAATGTGACTTTAGAATTATTTTGAAACTAAATTTCCCCATGAAAATGTTCAATTAAAATATTCAACTAGAAAAAGTTTTTAAACTCAAATATAATGTGACATATGTCTTAGAAGACTAAAATAGAATTTATAAGTACAAAATAAAATCATAGATTTCTTAATTATACACTTAAAATTTATATTAAAATATTTTATAAACATTTAGGCCATGAATATATATCGATAAAATGATTAGAGTAACGATTTTTTAAAAAATATTATATTTTATTATCAACCAAAAACCGATTTTTTTAAATGAAAAATAATCCATTGCTTGTTTTTTCTAATGAAATATAAAAACAATATTTTTTTATAATATTTAAATTATAAAATTAATTAAATTATATTTTATTAAATATATATATATAATATAATGTAAAATAATTTTTTTAAACTATCATTTTTCAATATTAACTCATATTAATTATTTAACATTTAAAAGTAAAACCTATTAATGGTTTACTATCACATTTTTTTATAGATTTATAGAAAACTTATTTAGGGTCTATTTTTTTCTTTTGTTGACTGTAGCATGTCTTATAAGTTATACAAAAAAGTATGGAATTTAAAGGATCTAAAATATCATGTTGTTACATTTTAAGAAAATAAATAAATTATAGCATTATGATTTAATTTCCATTTTCTAAAAGAAATAACATAATGTGGAAAAAACATTTATAGGATTCAAGGTATTATCAAGGATGAAATATTATCCTCAAATTTATAGTTAATACCATAATATAATGATTTTCCCTATCAGTTTGGGTGAACTGTACCTCATACCTATGTATTATGGCCTAGATAAATCATTCAATATTATTAGTAAATATTTCAGAATTTACCTTGCACAAATAGATGGTAAATATTGATTTAGAATGTGATCTTCCACTATGATATATTTTAAGGTGGTGTCAATTTATATATATATATATATTCCATTTCTAAAATGGAATAAATTTTTTATGATAGGGTATTACGATTCCAAAATAAAATTATACCTAGAAAAATAATAACAATATAACTAAATATTATCCATAATATATAGATCAGTGAGTTTGGTAACGTTATGCTCTTAGAAAACATATTATATATAACAATTTCTATAGATATATGATACACTAAATAATTTGGGGTGGGGTAAGTGAAATCTAATTACCACTATCATCTTTATCAGTATTCATTATGTTGGTTTGTCCTAGCTCCATGGGTCCAGGATGTTTTGAATTCCACTCATCTGTATAAATAAATGTATTGTAATATTGAATTTGATAATGTCCAATTAATATTCAAATAATACATAAAATAGTTTCTAGGTCACATAAATGTGTTCTGTAATTTTTCCTCTTGATAAATTAACTCTTAATGTTATTAAAATAATTCTATGATCAATTACCCCATCTTCTAAAATTAAATCATCTCCAAGGCCCATTATGACTCTTCCCTTGGTTTTTCATCAAAAAAATTTTAAATAGATAGTATTTGGAATTTTTTTCCTTCACCATCATCATAAATTGTTGATTCATAAGGCTATACTATTCTATTTGTTATAGTAATTGGGATTTTGATGATGTTTGTATATTTAATATTATTTTATAATATTGTGTTTGTCTTATTCACAATTTTTCCCATTCCATAACAATATTAATTGAGATTTTTATATAGGAAATATTATTATTTTCCATTTTATAAATGGTTCATTCTAGTTCCATTCATTACTAAAACCAAATGCATCATATATAGTGTCAACACATCTTCAATATAACAATATTTTCATAATCATAATATTTTTTTCAACCTTAAGAATATTTTTTGTATACATTATGACATTTAAATATACATCCTTATGTTTAGTATATATAAAAAATATTTTGACGTAGATTAGATTATGTTGTGTAACATTACATCGATCATATTAATCCCTCAATGAAACTAAGAAGACATTCATGGATAGTGATCTATAAATAGAATCTTAAAGATAAAATAATTTTCCATGAGAGTGTCTAGATATGTTTGTATTCTTAGTCCAACTAATTATGCATATGGATGATTATTGGAAAAATAATCAAGAAACCCATTTTTGGGTGATTACCTCTAGGTGTTTATATACCACAGTCACATCTATGTTCTAGTATCTATATAAATATATATTTCTAGGAAACCTATTTACTCAAGACCTTAAAAATATTTCATTATACAAGACAATAATTAGAATCATCTCTAAGGTTTTTATTTATTTTCTCAAATCCTAAAACCAATTTTATGTAATGTGATCTTTAAAATAACTAAACCTTATTATGATTCCAACTGAAGTGACCCATAGTAAACCTATATAAATAATTAATAATTATTAATGTTTGATTAAATAATATGTTTGTGGAATCATTAAATAATACATTGTTGAATGAAAAATAATTTTTTCTAAATGTAATATCATTAAAATGTGGAAAATCATTAATAATAAAAAAATACATGATTTAGAAGAAACAAATAATAGGTGTAAACCATAATAAGGATAAGCATAGAACACATCTTAAAAAACAATTTACCTTAGAATGAGAAAATAACACATGAAACATTAATCATGAGACGTAAAATTTAAGAATGTAAGTGATAAAACAAAATACAAATGATTTTATATCATTGTGAACATCATTAACCACCATATCATTAATACATAAATGTAATTTAGATATAAATTCCACCACACATACTCTTTTTAAACATAACTACATTCTAAATCATTTATAAAAAATATATATCCCATAACATATATGTATTCAACCTATTCATTTGGATGAAAAATATTTACCATAAATCTTATAATGAAATTATTTTTTCTCCACTTATAAATATTACATAAATCATCTCATAATGAACCCATGGAAAAAAAAATTGGGTTCATGAAGCACTAAATAAAATCTAATAACATGAAAAGATAAATCACATAATAAGAAACAAATTTTTTGTTTCAAAATTATTATTACTATAATTACATTTGAAGGATTACAAAAACATCACCTCATTTCAGATAACCCATGGCAGAAAAATACATGTGAATACAAAAAAATATCAAAAAACCTCTAAAACATTTTTAAAAGAGATAAATTGAAAATTAAAAGGAAAATAATGGAGGGAATGAGAATATATTTGAAAACCATAAAATAAAAGACCCTTAAAAAATTTTTTAGAATAAATTATGATTTAAAAATATGATAATTTAAAATAATTTTAAAATGTTTTTCATTTTAAATAATAATTAATAATTGATACAAAAATGGAATAATGTTTTGAGACAATAAAATTTAAAATAATTTAAAAAATTCGACTTTAAAAATATCATATCATAATTGCATCATTAAAAATAATTAGAATATATCAATATAAAATTTTTAGTGGATAATAAAACCATTTATTTAATGTGATAAAAAATCCTTTTGAAATAATATTATTAAATAATCACATCATTAGAGAGTGTAAAAAATAATATTTTAAATTTTAAAGAGAAATAATAGAATTAATTGAAACATTTTATATTATCATTAAAAAAGATATTAGGAAAAATAAAGGGAAATAAAAACATGGACATGGTGGAAAAATATATTAAAATAAATGGGATTTATCATTAACAAATTTCCTTTTTAATGAAACCATTATAATAATCAAGGAAGAATAATTTAGTGTCTTACATTATTGAAATATAAAATAATTAGTATATAAATCCTAAAATAAAAATAGGTTAGAATATATTTCTCATCAATGATAAAAGACAATGAAAAGTGATTGTGTCTCAAAAGAGTAAATTATGTCATGAAATCCATATACAAGTTTTTTAATGGATTAGTAAAATACCATCAAATTTATCAAATTAAATAAACATTGAATAGTATAAAATATAAAATTATCATGATAAATAATGACTATAGGGATTTATTTAATCCATTGACATGTAGTTATCACCTATAGATGAAACATATCTCAAGGGATTCAAATTTTTTACAAGGAAACTCATATGACTTAAGAAATGTCCATATAAAGCCATCATTAAAGGGATAATGATTGAAAATGTAGTTAAAAAAACTAAAAAATGATATAACATTGATATAAAATATCCAATTGGTATTATACAAACCATTTAAATTATGTCGAGTTAATTTAAGGTAATTTTCTTCCACTAATGAGTTTTAAGATGAACCCCTAACCTTGTTCCTTTTCTTAATTAATCACACTCTATTATCTTATAAAATAATCATAACTATAATCATACCCAATTTCATAACCATACTCATAAAAATTATCCTTTTATAATATTTATCATAATTGTTTATCATGATTGCATAAATTATTTATAGCATATTATTCCCATCGGGTGTTAACAATATTTACTATTTTACACATGATTAATAATTTTGATTTCATTAAATATATTTTAAAACCATTATCATTATTAATATATCGTTAATTAGTTTTTAAAATAAAAATTATATAGGTTTAAAATGTTTTTATTATATTCCATATGTGTTTTTGTTACATTATGTAAAATCTGCATTAATAATGGCTTACTAAGTAGTTATAGCGAATACAAAATTTTATTTATTAATAAGTAAATTTTTTAGTACCTCCATCACCAAAATTATGTTTTTATAATAAAAAATTATTAACTTATTTACTTCATAAATAAATTTGTTGATTTTTCATGTGTATTTATTAATGTATTCTTAATCTAGATCATATCATGATATTAATTTTCTTAATGTATATCTCGATTACATGTATTGATTGGTTGTAACATGTTTTGATAATTTCTTGAAGTTATAGTAGGATAAATAATTCAATTGGGGAAAATTAATATAAATTTTACTTGATTTTTACTATTACCACGTAACTGTTGTGTTGCCCATATTTTATCTAATTGAGAATCATTTTATTCAAACTTCCATCATCAAGAATAATTGTTTTGATGATTAAATTAGATATGGAATTATAAATTTATTGATTATTTCTTTTAAATAATAAAATATGTAAATTTAATTTGAAGAAATAAAATTATGAGTATATTTATAATATATCCCAAATATGGTAAGAATTAAATATTTGTTTCAATTCAAAATTATGTATTTTTTCAGAATTGTTTTCCTATCGTATTTTGAATATAACATGATCAATAGAAGCCCAATTAATGTTATTATAGATTAATTAAATATCTATGAAATCATATAAATATAATTATACATGATCCAAATATTATCCAATCATTTATAAGTCCTAATTTTACATTAATGTCCAATATAAATTTTCTTACGTGATTCGTCTACTTCATAATTTCAAACATGTGTTTTCATATGATTCTGTGACATTTTCTACAAGATGGTCTAAAACTGTAAATAAGCTTTGGTTTTCATTTTCATTCATATATACAATTTTTGATTGTTTATTATGAATATGATTATTTCTTATTTTTTATAAATTTATATATTAAATAATTAGAAATCATATGAAAATGTTTTAAATTGTTTTATGATTAATAAAATGATATACTCATAGGAATAAGAATGTTTGGATATTCATGTAGAAATTTTGGAACATGATACATTAAAATACATAAAGAATTAAATATATATAATGTGTTAGTGAAAAATTATAGCATTGTGTATTTCTAGGAAAATTATAATTATTATTCTCTAGTGCATTGATTTTTCTATCTAGTTTGATAATATATATAGTATTAACTGTACATAATATAAAATAAATACTCTCTAGAATATAATGTTTCATTTACATGTGAAATATTATCTAGGAATAAATCAGGGATTGTCTGTTGAACATTTTAATCAGGAATAATGAAGATTCGGTGGTCTTCAAATTTTATAGACATTTGGAATACTAAAATGAAATATATAGAGGAAAACCACTGTGACTGAATATATATATTGTTCAGAATTTTATTAAAAAATAAAATTGAGATCTAGTGTAGTTACTTAGGTTTTTCCCTGAAATACAATGGAATATTTTAGGAAATATTTACATAGATAGGTATTGAGTCGGAGCTGTTTTTTGGAGATCAAAGTGCCTTAGTGCAAGGATATTAAAAATATCAAATATATGTTATCATGCGGGAATAGTTACATTGTAATTATGGAATAAGTCTCGAATGAAGTCTCAGTTAAGAAATTTGAGACTGTAGTTGAGTTCAAAATATGGTTTTACCCCCAGGAAAAAAATTAAATATTAAAATGTCAGGTGCTCAATTGAGGGAAAATTTATGCAGGAGTTGACAAAATGAGATTATAAAAACTATACTAGTATCCTACCTCACCCCTTCCCACATGAAAATAAGGAATATTATGAAGATCTACCATGTGTAAGGATATACCCAATGATGAATCTATTAGAGGAAGTTCCTATGATCTCCATTTTTTGCACGATCATCACTAGATCATGGTTCAACAGTTCCACAGTGTTGATTTGTTCCAAAAGATTCAGATTTTTGAACATTTCGTAAAGAATTACAATTCTTAATTCCTAACAACATGGAATGTAGTGCAGACGGACATTTTATAAGTTATTATCATTTATGAAATATGTCTTTTTCGGTGTACATGTCGTGTACTAGGTGTACGTACCATATAGTTAGCCCAAGCCTGAGGCTGAGAGACATGGACAAGGGTGTGGGTAGCTGGGACATGATATGTCGTGGGGTTACACCCCCTGTGGAATACAAGACTAGGTAAGACATGTGGGGGAGGTCACTACCAGTTTCCCAGGTGAGGTAATACATGTCGTGTACAACTTTTACATGCTGTGTAAGATCACATGGCCATAGAATACATGCATAAGTGGACATGGCTAGGTTTCCAGGTGGGGTCACACTCCTTGTGGACCATATCACACACTGTCTACTATTTTTGGGATGTTCCTTCATGCATATATCCTTATTTATGTCTTGGATTCAGGCATGTGAGTTCTCAATAATGCGATGTTTCTTCATATAATTTAATTATTTACATCTTGCAAGATTTTGAGATACAAATTGGTTTGGTAAAATCATGAATCTTCATTCGTTGTGTTTGATCATGGGAAGTGATCAAGGTGGATTGATAGTGATATCGTAGGGTCAGTACCCTTCCTGTTCATCTCAAGAAGAATGTCCCATATAATATATAGTCCATTCGAGCAGTGATCCACTATTCAATCCGGGAGCAGGTCCCCTACCTATAGTTGTGTTATGACATGGGGAATTAAGAGTGTGATTATCCTATAAGGGATTCAATATTGATGCAGTAGATCTTTTTGGATTATCATAAAGAAAATGGGATTATAAATCCCATGTAAAAAATGATTTGGTACTCCATCACCTCTCAGGTCGGTAAAGAAGGAAGTACCCCACAGAGGGTGTGGGTCCTCTACCTATATATTGTTCTTTTATGGTTGGTACATCCTTGATTGGACTATGGTGAGGGTACCATGTATCATTTTTATAGATGGAGACAGAGCTACCATGTCATATCATGGAGATATCCCCTATAATTACTGAAAATAATGAGTTTGAACTCAACATATGTGCAATGGCATGGGTCCTCTATCCATAGTGTCGGTAATCCCATGCCACATCACGGTGTGGATCCTCCATACATGATGTTCTAGAAGATTCAGTACTCCCTAACCATTATAGGGTGTGGGAAATATATTCAAAGGATAGTACTCCCCTATCATGACATGGTGAGGATCCCCTAATGTGAGCGGATAAGAAAATTCAGAACTCCCTTCTATATAGGGTGGGGCTCCCGTATCTTCAGTGTATTACACCCCCTGCATCGAGTAATGGTAGGGATCTAGTCATCCACATGATATGGAGGTCCATTAGCTATAGAATATAGTTTTCAATAGGTGGCCCATCCACTTTTTATATTCACATCCTGGTTATTAGATAGCGATCCTTTGATATGTTGAGGTGAGAGTCTCCCCCTATGAGTAATTTAGTGGTTTCATAGGATGGATAAAAGCTACTAAACCCTTAGTTGTTGATATTTGATGAGGTGGGGTCCCTCTTACATTCTATATATCTCTTTTTAGAGAGGATTCACATGTTGTATATATTGTAGTTAGGATCTACTGTTTGTGTACAATTGCAATGTGAGAGTTTCTCTACTTTCATTGTTATGAGAATTCATGGGGTGAGTGATGACAGTGGTAGGACCTCTGGTGATACACACTATAGCTAGACCTAAGGAAGTTATTTATGGAGCATTTTCTCTATGATGGACCCTCCTAGATGGAAGGGTTGTTTTGATGGAGTGTATCTATCAATATATTTCCATATGGGGTGGAAGAGATCATAGATTTTTTGTTCTTATATGAGTATTTATTTTGTCCTCTAGTAGAACCACAAGGTGCATTATGATGTTAGAACCCATGTGGCATGGAATCTGATATCAGTGCATCTGGGTGATTCTAGGAGTCCTCGAAGAGTTTTCACATGTCTTGGCTGACACAAAGTGTTGGTTGAGTTGTTTGGTCATGTATAGCTATGGACTAGTGGAGATGGAGTTTCCCTCTCATTTGGGTTCCCTCTAGAATGGGTTGAGAAGATTTTTTCCTTTTATTTTCTCTCATTTATTTTGGTTTTTTTGGGAGCCTACATGGAATTGTAATAATCATATTTCATGGAATTTTCTTATATATATATGTGTGTGTTTCCTTGTGCAAGTGATTGATCTTTTGAAAGAGACCCCAGATGACCCAGAGAATGTAGTCACTAGTGGTTTAGATGGTATGATGTGTTTTCATATTCATAGCCAAGGTGATTTTAATAAGGTTCTTTTTTCACTGATCTCATCCATTATAGATGGTTGGACACTATTATTATTTTGGTGGGATTGTATTTTTTTTCTTTTATACATCCTCTATACTCTGGTTATGGGATATATGTATTCATACATTTATTATTCCATCATTTTATTTTTATTAAATATTCCATAGATATATATATATATATATGTTTTCTTTCATAAAGGTACCATATAATGAGGGCTACCATATATGTTATATGACAACTCAGTACTAGATGCATGCTCATAGCCTACTGGACGTGGGCTTGGGATGTTATAGCTCGTACCCTAGACGGTCGGGTCATGATAGAGTGGTATTAGTGAGGATTCCATATTTGGAAAATAATATAGTATTTTTTTGCCATTTAAATTTTTTCTGGATTTTTTTGTGATAGTTTTAATGTGATTTATATTTGGATTTCACACCATAGACTCCAGTTTTGGTGTGGCGGTCTACTTATCCATTCACCAAGACTATGACATCCTGGTTGTGACTCAAAATATTAAGACACTATTTGGAAGGAAATATTGTCAAATTCATCATTTAAGATTAGGGTGTGGGTTTCATTTCCGTTTTTATTCAACTCTATAGATATAATATTTGACGATGGTACATCTTGATTGTATTTCAGGATGCCACTGTGATGATAGCCAAAATGGCTACAAGATGGGATTGGAAGAACGATCCACCTAGTACCTAGGCTTCAATTAATTGTATTGGTATTGAGGTAGCACCTATGGGTGGTCCTCTAGTTGATCCACCAGCTGTCGAGTCATAGGTTTCGTTAAAATTTCAGGCCAAGTATGTGCACATGCTAATTTCACTAAATGAGTTCCATATATAGCAATCTATGAATTACAGTGGTAACCAATATCCCCAAGTATTTTTTGACTATATTGAGGTAGCCACATGTTTTTTCACCCATTTTATAACACCTACCATTGATATGGTGGTCCTAGAGGTGTGTCTTATATAGGTCCTGACTATGTTATGGGGGAGTCTGGTGACACGGACCCCTGATTTGGAGACGCTCACTAGGAAGGGGTTTGAGAGAATCTTTCTGGAAAAGTTTTATCAATAAATGTTATGTTTTGTGTGTATCCAAGATATTTTATATCTTGTATACTGTAATGTTTGTGATAGATTACTCAGTGAGGTTCATAGTCCTTTCACGTTACTCAATGGATGCAGTTCACGACATGTTTTTTCAGAGCATGGACATTTGTGAACGGACTCTACAGAGACATGTGAGCAGGTATGGTCTCCTTATGCATTCCCTTTTACGTGGATGTGATGAAGATATCTCTAATGATAAAGTTACTATTTTAAGGGAGTAGTGAATATAGATCTAACTATTTTAATCATAGGGGTGATTCTTATGTAGAATCTACCATGTGTAAATTGATAGGATCACAGTGTATGAGGCATAATCCAGCCCAAAAACAAATGCAACGGTCTATAGAATATGTGTTGAATTGGGAATCATACCATCCATAAGAGAAGTATTGTTATGAATACGATGGATGGGGTAACCTCTCTAGATATTTTCTTACCTTCCATGATGTTGAGAGGGAGACGATAGATGGGCCACCCTTGTATAGGTAGTGTCTGGAGAAATGAGTTCTACTAGATGGTGGATATGGAGGAGGATAATGGATAGAAGCATGAGGCGTTAATAGTTTAAATCTGTTACCATCACCACAACCAACATGCCCAGTTGGTCGGTACCATGCTCAAAGAGATAGAGGATGGTGTGAGGGCTGCAAAGGCATGTGACCTAGAGAAACATAGGTTTATTATAGGTATTCTATGTTTCCTTTCAACTTTTTTAGTTGTATTGGTATACACAATTGTTAGATAGACAATTTTTTCCATTACATGGTTATGGAAAATACTAGGTGATGTGGGTGTTAGAATATCCATGTGACCATGATCATTGGAATAGCCTTATAATAACAATTAATAGGGATTCTTCCTCCCCAATACATGTTTTTGTGATGCAATTGAAACCATAAGAGATATTCAGTGTCTCCGAAGAGGATAGTTTTAAGTAATGTTGTACAATTTCCTTTGACTTGTGTTTTTAGGATATTGTTTCATGTTGGAATGTCATATCAAGCCTTGTAAATACAAGAAGTGCCTTTTTGTTCGACCATTATACATTGAGGCCCCGATAGAGGGTGATCATCATGTTGAACCATTCTTTAGATGTAAACGATATTCCTTATGATATTCTTTTCAATTTCATTTGGATTCCCATAATTCATGCTCAGGTGGTCTTCCACTAGTTGGTGTGGCTCTATAAGGTTCATAGATGTAGGGCCTGGTAAAATCCAGTGTATACACTTGGGCATCCCTTTTTTCACTGGTACCCTCATGTTCTCAACTTCATAGTAGTATGTGAGACTCTTGGGGTCTGGAATGAAATAATTTATCTAGGGGAGGATGATAACTTTGGGATCCTGTTAGTGTCTACATTAGGTTAGTGAGGTAATGTACTACTAGACCCTATGACTAAAGATTGACCAGGTGCTTAGTGTTTTCCACTAGAATTAGCTGATGAGACATGATCTCTATTTGTTTCATGATGTCGACCTAGTTTGAGATATATTTTTGGTGGATTTTCCTTTTAGGGTCCCATAAGTTTGTTCTTGTATGTAGCAAAAGAACCCCATTGGTGACCTCATAATAGAGGGAGTCTCAGCGGAGAGATCATTTTTCCATGTACGAATTTGGAATATTCCTTGGAATATTTCCAAATTCGGGCATTAAATTGCCATTTATTTCTGGGGCCTAAAGAGAATCCATGATTTGATGATAAAAATATCAAACATAATTTATCATTCATGCAAATATTCTTTATAAATGAGGAATAACTCTCAATCGGAGTCTCTTCTCAAAAATATCATATTGCAGGTGACATCGTAATGTAATTTTTACCATATGTGAGATATAAAAATATTCAACACTATCTTCTTGGTTGAGTGTGAATTTGTGAGAAATTTAATGATATTAATTTGTTGAAATGAATTATTATCATCCCCACCTCCTGCACACGCAAAATAAATGCTAGGGATGAAGATTCCATTGGTGACAGGTTAAACTGAGGCCGAATCAAGAGAATAATTGTTGTCGATCATTGATTTTTTTGTTGATAATCCCTAGATCATGATTCAGAAGATTCCCAACATCATTTTGAACCAAACTCATTTTACTTTTTTGATGTTGTGGGTGTTTTTGAGTACGAATTACCAACACATATTGATATGAATTGTTTTCGGTTTTAGGAGACCTTTAATGACATCTACTGGTCCCATAGAGGTCGATCAATAGGTTCTGAAAGAAACATTGGTGTTTTTGGTAGCAATAAATGAATTCATGAGCACAAGAAATGTATTGAGGAGGCATGAACCAAGTTTTATTCCCTTTCTAATATGATGACCATTTTAGGAATACACATCATGTACTAGGGTTATATGTCATGTAGGGAGTGCAGGTTGTGTGGTCTCGGAACATGTCCAAAGAGGTCATATCAAGGGACATGGTCCTATTGATGTACATGGATAGAGAAATTGATATGGATTTTCATACATAGGAATGTGATGAGGAAATTGCCAAGAGGTTGGGTTTTCGGGACATGCCATCTACCATTGGTACAGACCCTGTAGAAGACCCGGCTGACTAAGCTATGTGGGGAAGTACACGGCCATGGGACCTTGTGAGGAAATTAATGTTGTGTACGCCATAGACATATAGTGTAATCTCCCATGGAAATCAAAAAATAGAAGAATATAGAACACATAGGTGTCTATGTGGGGTCACACTATCTGTGGAACATATTACATGTCATTTACTATTCTTGGGTTTTTATACATAGGATATCTCCGTCTTCAGGGCATAGAATCAGGGCTGTGAGTGGTCTATCCTAATAATTTTTAAACATAGATCACGATGGTGTAACTCATGGTATATTTGGAGAAATTACATGGAATTTTTCAGGAATACAACTGTATTCATGGTTACTAGTCATGGTTAGTTATTAGGGTAGATCATATGTGAGAACTCATGGTCAGTACCATACCCTTCGTCTTAGGATGTGGATCCCGTAGTCCTATTAGTCTAATAGAGTGGTGATTCCCTATTATATCAGGGCATGGGTACCTTACCTATGTTTTTATTATGACAAGAGTAATGGTGACTATGATGCTTCATTTAATGATTATTGAACGAAACAAGAGATCAGTTTGGATTATTAGAGAGAAGATGATACTAAAAATCCCTATCGTAATAGGGCACGAGTCTCCCTTGCCTCTCAGATCGGTAGAGTTAAAACTCCCCCACATAGGATATAGACCTTAAACATACAGAGTAGTTATCCTAAGGGTGGAACTCATCTTATTGAACAAGGTTGTGGGTCCCCTGTATCATTAATTTATATAGAGATAGAACTTCCATATCATACAAAGGCATGGAGCATCTATACTTGTTCTACAGATGGATTTGGTACTTCCCTAATGTACCATCACTTGGGATCTATATCAATGAATTTTATTCTCCCATATCACATCAGGGTGTGGGTCCTCCATAGGTTATGTTCTAATATATTTGATGCACCCCTATTGTACTAGGTTGTTGTTCCTCTATTCCAAGTACATCACTCACCGGTTATATCATAGTGTGGTAAACCTTCTATGATCAGATAGGTAGATTCATAACTCCCCTCTATGTAGGGTTTGAGTCCTCAA
This sequence comes from Viscum album, assembly GCA_963277665.1. Lineage (NCBI taxonomy): Eukaryota > Viridiplantae > Streptophyta > Magnoliopsida > Santalales > Viscaceae > Viscum > Viscum album. The sequence goes on along the minus strand of OY728138.1, from coordinate 1,701,265,083 downwards.
TATTTGGAGTTGTAATCCCTTGTATTCGAGTACCATCAGGGTGAGGGTCCTCTAGTAGACTCATATATCCTTCAAATGTGGAGCACAATCTTAATTACTGATCCCCTACACCAATAATCTTTGATTCCTGGTCAAAAGACAATTCTCCCTAAAATCGGTTAGCTGTGGGCCTCTCATTGAGGGTAATTCATAGTTTTATCAAGATTGTTGTAATCCAATACTCCATCTAAAGTGGGTTAGAGATAAGGTGTGGGTCACTTAATCTATTTATTTGTCCCTCTAGATTGGATTCATGTGGTGAATTGAATGGAGAAATTCTCCCTCAATAGTATAAAGTATAAATGGGAACATCTCTACACTTGGGTCCTTATGAACATGGACGTGGAAAATTACAGTAATGGTAAGAGCTTTGATTTTGGGAACTATATTTATACCTAGAGTAGTTCCTGATTGAGCGTGTTATCTCATATGGACCATCAGGGATGATAGAGTCATTTTTGATGCAGAATACCTCTATGAGGAGGTCCATTTGTGATGGTCTAGCTAGTGGAGTGTGTGATCTGGGATGGGAGCCTATGTGATCTTCTTGTAGAACCCTATGGATGTTTATGAGGTCAGAATCTCAGGAGACTTCGAGTCTGAGAAGAGTATATCTAGATGATTCTAGGATTCCATGTGATGTTTTTACTTATCTAGGAATAAACACCATATGGATTGAGCTTCCTAGTCATGTATAACTGAGGAGTGGTTGAGATGGTGTATCTCTCTCATAGTGGTTCCCCTAGCTTGGGTCGATTGGATGGTTTCGTTCCAGTTTCTCGCTTTTATTATGGGTTTTGGGATTCTTAATGGGTATTGTTATACTCACCCCTACATGGGTATTCCCCACACATGTCTTGTCTTATGAAGAATAAAATACTTTTTATGGAGTCTTAGGAGGACTAAAAGAAGGTCAATCTTGGCCAGCTAAACAAACCGAGGTGTATTCTAGTGGTTGGTCAATGAGATTTAAGGATGTTTCTTTTTTCAAAATTCACATTCATCATAGAAGGATTGACACATTTTATAGTTTGTTGTGGGATTTTATTTTTCCATTTTTTACTACTTTTATACTACGGTTATATGATAGATGTAGGATTGATGTTTTTATAAAAAAAAATTATATCTTTTCGCTTTTGGTGGATATATATCTAGTTGTGTCTGTACAAGTACTATATACTAAGGCCACACATATGTGTGATATTCCTACTTGGTTATGGACGACATCTCATGGCCTTTTAGAGGTTGGCGTCGAAAGTCACAGATTAGTCCTGGGAGCTTCGTGTTCTGACATCTTGTTTTATAATCATCTCTAATAGTCGACTGAACTACTGTTGTCTGATCATTAGCTACTACAAAGATCATTTATTTCTTAACACTTAGACTTTAAATATTTTATGTGGTATTTTTTTAATTTTTATATTATTTTTATATGTTAAATTTTTTAAAATCTTATAATAACCCTTAAAAGGTATGATTTTGGGTTCTGGCTCCTAATAAAAACATAGGCATTGGGTTAAACATTCATGTTTGAAAACTATTAATATTCTCTTTTTCATTTATAGAGAGAATGGAAGGTATGTTATGGGATTATCCCAAAATGGGAGAATAGTCTTGTTAATTAGTAATATAATTTTTAATTATTTAATAAATAAATAATTAATTAATAATATATTTTTTATTTATAACAGTCAATTAGAAAATTAGTAATATAATTATTAATTATATAATAATTAATTTTTCAATTCGTAATATAATTATTAAATATTTAATAATTAATAAGTTAGTTAATAATGTAATTAATAACTAATAATTCATTAATTAATTAATAATATAATTATTAATTATAAAATAATTAATTAGAAAATGAGTAATATAATTATTAAATATATAATAATTAGTTATTTAGTAATATAATTTTTAAATATTTCATTAATTATATATTTGGTAATTAAAACTTATAATATAATAATTTAATATAATTATTAATTATTAATTATTAATTATTAATTATATAATATTTAATTAGTTAATTAGTAATATATATATATATATTATATAATAATTAATTAGGTAAATAATAATATAGTTATTAATTATAAAATAGTTATTTAGTTAATTGGTAATATAAATAATTAGTTAATTAATAATATAATTATAAAATATATAATAGTTAATTAGTTAATTACTAATATAATTATTAATTATATAATAATTAGTTATTTAGGAATATAATGAATAATTATATAATAATTAATTAGAAAATTAGTAATACAATTATTAATTATATAATAATTAGTTATATAATAATATATTAATTAAATAGTTTGTTAGAAATATAATTATTTCTTATTAATTATTAATTATATAATAATTATTTATTGAATAAGTACTATAATTATTAATTATAAAATAGTTAATTAGTTAATTATTAATATTATTTTAAATTATAATTATTCATTATAATTATTAATTTTTAATTATTAATAATTAATTGTATAATAATTATTTAGATAATTATTGAAAAAATAAATTATTTAATTTTTAATATAATTATTAATTAAAAAGTAATTAATTTGATAATTAGTAATATAATAAATAATTAATAATTAATTAGTTAATTATAATAAAATTTTTAATTTTATAATAGTTAATTAGTTAATTAGTAATATAATTTTTATGTATAATAATTAATTAGTTAATTAGCAATATAATTATTAATTATATAATAATTAATTAGTTAATTAATAATATAATTTTTAATTATATGATAATTAATTAGTTAATTAGTAATATAATTGTTAATAATATGACAATTAAGTAGTTAATTAGTAATATAAATAATAATCAATAATTAATTAGTTATTTAGTAATATAATTATTAATTTTATAATAATTTGTTATTTTGTAATATAATTTTTAAATAGTTCATTAGTAATATATCTTTTAATTATACTTAATAATTAATAATTAATAGTTATTAATTATAAAATAATTAATTTGTTAAATAGAGAATTATTTATATAGTATTTATTATTCATTATTTATAATTTATAATATAATAATTAATTAGTTATTTAGTAATATAATTATTAATTTCCAAATGAAAAATTAATAATTATAAATAAAAATTATATTACTAATTATGAAATTAATTATTATTTAATTGATAATTATATTACTATTTTACTAATTAATTGTTATATAATTAATTATTAAAATTTAAAAATTTAAAATAAATAATGAATAATTTTAATAGTAATTAACTAATTAACTACTATATAAATAATAATTATATTATTAATTAAATAGTTATTTATTCTATAATTAATAATTATAAAATTAATAATTTTATTACTAATTACCCGAAAATTTTAGGACTCCAACATGCTCGGTCCAAATTTTTTTTATGAAAATATAAATGCAGCAAAATACAACAACATACTTGCGACATAGTTAGTGCCACCAAATAGAAATCCACAGTCCAAGCCCCAACAAAACGAAGGTGACATCCCACATTGCATCTTCCCTCCTCATTGTCCACGCCAAAGCCTACCTTAGCACACCCATCTAAATTCCTCCCATCGTCAGCCAGCCTATTCACACATCCCAGGAGTCAACACCTACAGTCATCCCAAGGAAAACTCACTATCACGCATCCCAGCCATAATGTCTGCACCTTCCGGTTATCATCTCAATCACTCACACTCTCACATGAGACAAATCCTGAGGGAGAGTGCAGCCAACCCATGACCCAAAGTCTCATTTATCCACATCTCGAGGTCATCTGAAAAATCTAGCGGTCAATGAAATATTCATTTCACACTAATCCGGTAATCATGCCCCTGGACTACTCCACATCCCGAGTTTGATTACAGAATCCCCAAGGCAAACCCCATAGAGAGGACCCCTCTGTCACTATTGTCCCTATCCTGAGGTCAATACCATCACCTGAGGTCACCCCTAGTTGGGCATCGCTCCATTGTTCTGCCGATGTCTCTATCGCAAGGGTTCACTGTAGACCGTCATCCTTTGATTCTCATAGAAAAAATCCTTTGAATCATTTACTATATCCTTAATTCATGTTTTATGTATCATTTATATTAGTATTTTTGTTTATATTTTTTAGGCTTTCAAATTAACATACTTGAAATATTTTTAATTTTCATGTTGGTGCCTTTGAATACAAATACATTATTTTTCATCAACATCTGTTACAAAATTATTTTTACATTCTACTATTTCTTATATGTTTATTCAATTTTTTATGATTCATTTTTATTAGTTTTACAGTGTATATTTTATAATCTTTTAACATCACATAGTTGACGCATTTTTAAGGATCAAATAGGTGCATTTGAAAGCTTATAAAATATTATTTTTCAACATTTGTTATGAACATATTTTTATTTTCAACAATTTTTTATATTTTTAATCCATGTTTTATGTTTCTTTTATATTTTTCTTATTGTTTATTTTTTATAATCTTTCAAAACAACGTACTTCAAAACGTTTGGAAACCCACATCGGAAATGCCAAATGTTCTGCCTAAGAAAGGGAGAGATAGAATCCCACTTATAAAATTCTAAACATTTTCTAGGGTATGATCTCTTATAAAAGGGATCCATTGGCGAGAGCTTCTATCAGAATCTAGAATTCTGTAATAGAAATACTACTGGATATTAAATAGTAGACAAATACATCTGAAAATTTATATATAAATATAATAAAAACATCAAAAATAAAAATAAAATATAAAATATAGTAATAAAATTATTTTAAAGGAAAGGAAACACCATAGTTGTTGGATATCAGCCAAAACCTAATTGTGGTGGCGGGGATTCTTCTATTAGTATATATTTTATAAAAAAATACACGAAACCTTTAAAAAAATTATAGAAAAAAACAAATTAAAAAACATGATATTTGAGGTATGACCTCTAGGCACTATTTGATCATTCAAAAAATTTGAGGATGACCTAAATGTAATGAAACTCAATTTAAATCGTAAATTGTAGATCATACCACTAAAATATAGTGTAAATAAAAAAATAAATTGAATAAAATAGATTTCCCTATGATGGTGATCGTTGGTGGTAAATAACTCAAACATTCCAAGCTCTTAAGAAAAAACCTATTGATTCTTGGTGATTCTCAATGGTTTGGTGACATTGTGCAGTTGTCAATAAATACTAATGTATGATCTCATTTTATTTATTTTTGTGTTTCTATCATCTAAGAGTGTCTAGGGGAGCTTCAAGGAGAAACATTGGATCACAAAATAAGTGTTTTGTAAGGAGACGGATTCGCAATGCTTGTGCTTGCATGAATAATGCCACAAGAAGATGAACTTTTCTTTATATTCTTGTTTTTTTAATGATGATATTTGTTCTATAATACTATTCTAGAAGCACAATATTCTTACATTAATAATCATCTGGATTGCATGAACCTTAATGAATCATGAATTAGTGAAAACATACAATGTGCTTCAAGATGTATTATTATCAGACGAAGAAGATAGAGGCTCTTCATATCACACTCATGATTTAATAATCATGGAAATCAATTTTCTCATATACTGATACACTCATGAAGAACCTTCAATTTTTGTGAGCAGTTTTTTATAAAGTATAAGATATTTTTAGGAAGATCTTCTTACAAAGGAGTTCTGGATTATTGTTTGAGCTATGATAACTCAATGTGATTTTATAATTTTTGTGTAATTAACATGTTTAATACTACACTGTATCCCACAAAGGGGTACCATGTTTAAAATATAATCATCATGTCTTTTTCCTTCATATAGAATCCATTATAAAAGTTATGTTATTCATTTACATAAAAAAGGTAGAATATTCGATCGCATGTTTGATTTGATAAAGATAATTATCACATGATTTATGAAGTCCACATAATCATCATTGATACTTTTTTATGCGATGAATTAGTGCAAAGTGTGTGTATATTCATTTAAATATTTTGTTATGTATACATCAGACATAAAGGTTATGTAATACATACATTATTCATACATGATGTTGACTAAGATTTTCATGTATGAAATTATATAAATAAAAAGGAGTGATTTTCATGGAAGAACAGGGAGAACATATTACATACCATAGATTATGTATTTTATATAGTTGAAAGAGAAATATTGTGTGATGTGAGATAAAAGAAAGTACTTCTCATGGGATAATATTCCTACAGAAATAGGGAGAATCATGAATTTTATTTTACCTGTCTGGTGTGAGATTAAAGAGTGTATTGTTCGTGGGATAATACGAATATAGAAACAGTTAGCGTCAAGAATTTGTGTTTCACTATACATAAATGAAGACGTGTTATCATTCTATCATAAATTTTTATAAGGGTATTTCATTGTTTTTTTTATGTGTTGATGAGAACTATATGCATGAGAAAAATATAATGATCGTGTGTCTTATGTTTGAAAATATTGTAAGAAACATTTTTTAGAACTAAATAAATACTTTTTAGGAAGCTATGAAGAAGACAACTTGCAATATATTTAGAAATATAAATTTTTTTCCTCTGATATTTCAGTGAGTTGAATTACTAGTGTTATATTCAGCAATTTAAGATAGTATATGGATCTTACTTGCATGTAGTGTTGTTAATTACATTTAGTGGTAGTTGAATAGTTTCTCTTGTAGTGAGCTAGTGCATAAATATAATTATTCTTAGTGGCTCAAATATGAAGATAAATTTTCTATTGAAGTGTAGTATTTAAGCTCTTTTTATATTTATCATTTTTTTATGATTATTTTTTTGAATTATTAGTGGGATTCTAGTATAAATAACACCAGTGGGATGCTAGTATAATTTGGGAAAAGGTTTATACCTACCTATAATGGATTTATGGTGATACATAACCAAACCAATTATAATTGGTGATTCATTCATAGTGAATAATCTTTGTCTCTGATCATCCAAAACATAGAAAGGAAATAGTCACCCAAATTTAAGGAAAATTTGTAAAAATATTGTGTGTTGTTCGACATATAAGTTCTGTTCTGGTGTATGGTATAATTATTTTTTAAAACATGAATTATTCTTTCACTCTAATAAATTTAGAGGTTCAAATTAAAAATGGGTAATGGAAAATAAAATATAATTGTTAAAAACTTGTGTGGACTTATTCAACCCCCTCCCCCCCTCTGTGTACCATAATGATCCACTGGTCACTAAATTAAAAACCCAGAAAATTGATTATACTAATTTTGGTTATTAGAAATTGTGTATAGAAGTATTGATAATAAATCTTTTTTATTCAACACTATAAAACCATTGAAAACCGATACAATGCCTCAAAAGGTGATCCTCAATCATTAGTAGGTAATGATATATTAATTTATGTTTCAAATTTCACAGTTTTGAGTATTTTTTATACTAAAACAAATATAAATGTGTATAATTATGTATCTACATGTAAAACTTCTCATGAGTTATGTAAAATTCAGAAAAGTACACATCTTTTCTTGGATAAATTCATTAAAATGATTTAGGTAATGTGAAGGTATAAATAACAAGAATTAGGATGGGTGAATGTGAGATTTTTAGTCAAATGGAAAATATATTTAGAAGTATTTTAAGTGGTGTTTTTTCATTAATAAAATCTCATGAAAATCATGTTCATGCTGAAAGATTATTAGTGAACATCCTAAGATGTGTTATTCTAAAAAGTTTCATATACATGAATCTAAGAACATCAAGGAGTATACACATGATAATATTATTGGATCATTATTAAAATATTAATTGGAGTGTAAAAATTATAATGTGGAAAATAATTCAATGGAGAAGGAAATTAATTTAAATAAAATGTTTCTACGAGAACTTATGATTCTGATTTAAAGTGTACTGATAGGAATAATGTAGTTTATATTACAATGAGAGGATATAGACTATAAAATGGAAACATAAGGAGATCTAAGAAATATAATCCTATATATGATTTATAAGAGAAAAATAAAAGTAATTCTAATTCTAATTATGCACAAGATATAACTTGTTTGGATTGTAATATAAATGGTTCATATCAATCCTAATTAGAGAATATTATAAATAGAAGAAATAGTGGTGTGAATAAAATAATGAAATCTTGGATATTGTGGTTGGATGGATTTTTACTGAGGATTCATGTACTACTAAAGACTATTTTTCTGAAAATTATGTAAACAAAATTTTCTTGGTACCTTCATAAAATCATGCAAGTTACTCTAATTATTATTCATATTTTGAATCTGAATGTGAAAAAAAAATTGTGAGGAATTTACTAATTATTTAAAAATATATGAACCTAAAGTTAATAATAACAATGGTTTATAACAATATGATTTGATTCAAAATATTTTGTTTTTCATAAGGAAAATTAAAATATTAAGAAATCATTATTGGATGACAAAAAATAAACTCATTTATATGTAAAAATATTTTAAATAAATAATTTCACTTTGTGAAAATGAAAATTTTAAAAGTGAAGTCGATTTCATGTAAACTTACGTGAATAAGAAATAATGAATTTTGATAATTTTATTAAAGAGAACTAATATGTACAATATGTTATTCAAAGTCTAAATTTAAATTTTTCTATTTTAGTTCAATGTAGAGAAAAGAGTGAAAAATGATGAATTTCAATAAAATGAATAAAAATATAACGAGTATTGCTTATGATAACAATTTCCTGAAACTATTTTAGAAATTATTTTTTAAATCCATTAATTGAAGTATATCTATTGATAAATATTTTATATATCATATGAATGGTCATTATGATAATGAGTGTTCCATAAGATTTTCAAAAACTCTTTGAAATACTAATGAATTCATTTATAATTATTTATCTTAAATTATAGCTATAAATAAATGTTTGAGATCAGTTTAGATTCCCATTAGTTGATATTTTAATCCTGTTGGACCAAAATTTTCATGGATACTAAAACACTCATGAATATATATTTTTTAAGAAATCTATCAATAGAGGATCAAAAAAGATTTTTGGATTAATGATTTTGGATACTCAAGAATGATGACTTTGTATATATCAAACATTAAATCATTCAATAATTTTTAATGAGGTAATCTTAATTTTTTTGTTATTCTAATAGAAAATTAAAAGGATTCATTGACATTGGAATTATAAAATAAGTTATTATTTTTAATGACTCAAATTTTTAAATATTAAATTATAATATAATAATTATTTCAAAAATAAATGATTATGAATTTTTTTTAAAATTTTAAATGATAATTTCATTATATTCAACTATAAATATGTTCTCATTTATTAAAACTAAAAATGAAATATTTATTCAATTAATTTTTCTAAATTGAATGAAAAAAATTTCAGTTTTTTATTTTTATAAAATATAATAAAAAAGTTTGGTAGAAGAGGTTTCAATATTATAATTTCAGTTTGATGCACAAGATATCCAAGAACCAACTTGTTTTATAACTATGTCATCATAAAGTGGAAAACACATTTTTATATAAATCATACATTAAATTTAAAAACCTTTTATGTGGGTCCCATTCAATTAAATAAGTGAAAATTGAATGTCCTCTTAATCTTATTCATTTAGATTTATTATTTCCCATAAAACCTAAATGTTTGGGAGGTAATAAATACTGTTTTGTAATTATTGATGATTTTTCAAGATATATATGGGTTTATATTTTTATCCTAAATATAAAATGTTATCTTGATATATAATAAATTAAATTAATTGATAATGAAAAATAATACATAATTACACTAATTGGAACTTATATTGGTGGTGGAATACCATAATCTATAATTTATATTGTTTTGTGAAGAAAATAGTTTTTCTAACAATTTTTAAACCCCAAAATTTTACAAAAAAATCTAGTTGTTGATCGAAAAAAAAAGAACATTTAAAGGGATTTTAAGACCATGTAAAATGAGTTTAAATTACGTAAATATTTCTAGGGAAATGTTTTGTATAATTATTATAATGTTATCAAAATATTTATTTTATGACCATTGTTGAAAAAGTACCCTTATGAGATTTGGAATAGGAGATAACTTAAAATTTGATTTTTTTTAGAGTCTTTGTGTGTATGTTTTTTTCTAAATACTATGGATTATTTATAAAAAATCTGTTGAAGTGATTTTCCAAGGATAATTAAATAGTATAAGGAACCATATTGTATACAGAAATGGAAACATATTTGTTGAAGAGTAAAATTATGTAACATTTGATGAAAATTCGTTAAATTAAATGGATGATGATATTGAAAATATTAAGATAAATATGTATATTTTTATTTTCAAGAAGATGAAAATAAAGATAATGATGCACATGTGGAGGGGGAGAATACATCTTCAAAATATAATTATATTTTCCAAAAATCATCAAAGGTTCATAGAGATCATCTTGTAGATAATCTCATTATTAATTCTGAATAGAATTTCAAACTTAAAAAATCAACTATGAATATTTTTTCTTATCATGGTTTTTTTCTAATTGTGTACCTAATAATATTGATTATTATATAGTTAATAATAATTTTATCATATATATGAAATATGAATTACATAATTTTACTAGAAATATTTTTTGAACCTCGGTTTCTCAACCAAATAGATCCCATGTTATTGGAAAAATCATTATTTAGAAAAAACATGATGTTTCTTAAGATATAGTTAACAATTATGCAAGACTATTTGTTCAATTATAATCTCAAGAATATGGTAATGATATTGGGGAAAAATTTTCCCCTATTTCATGTTTTAAAATAATTATATAATTATTATATGATAACACTTTTATTTGCCTTAAATTATTTCAAGTGGATGTCAATTGTTTTCCCAAATATTTATAATTTTGAATAAATATTTTCTAGAAATTAACCTCGTATTGTAAATAAAATATATCCTAATAATTTTTTAAAATAATAAATGGATTTATATAGATTTAAATTGCCTCTTAATGATTTAGAATAATTTTTATGTTATTTTACTTTGGTAAAAAATAGGAGAGAATTTTTTGTCATAACTTTTTATTTAATTAAATTTTAATGGTATCATGATTTTAAAAAAAATTATTAATGACATTGTTTTTTAATATTCATGTGAAAATCATTTTAATTAATTTTCAAATTTAGTGCCTTCTAAATTTGATTTTAATGTAATGGGGTAATTATAAATATTCCATTTTTTGAAAATATATCAAATAAATGAGGATAAGTTTCCAAATTAATAAAATATTTCTAAATAATTATTCATGATACTTGGTTTATATTCATTGATAAGTGAAAATATATCAATATGTACGACTTTTAAACTGTATTCCGGTAAGTAAGTAAAAAATATTGATGTTAAAATGAATAGATTTATGATCATAGTTTTAGTATATTTAATTTCTTGTATGATTGATTTAATTTATTCAATTACATTTTCTGTCAGATATCATATTAAACATAAAGACAGTTATCTTATATTAGTTAATTATATTATTAGATTTTTTAAAGGAACCTTAAATTAATGGAAATTTTTTCCTTCTAATAATTATTTATATTGAAAAGTTATTCTTATTTCAATTTAGGTGTGTGTAGGATTGATTGAAAGAGTAATTCTGATATTTCTTACATACTTGGTTAATCTTATGTTTAATGGTCTTAAAATACTATTTTTTTCCTCCTTCCACTGGTCAATTTGAATATATATCTACAAAATCTTATTGTAGTGAATCATTATCAATTAATTATATAAATTAAGATTTTTTATATTCATATAATTCATATCTTTTGAGATTGGAATTCTACTATTTTCATTTATATATATCCCTTAAAACACTATAATAAAATACAAATTTATGTTAATATTAATTTATTAGAGATCATGTTAAAAAATGATATATAAATCTTGAATCTATTTATATACTAAATCATATTTATAATATCATTACTAATATTCTAGAGTTTAATAATTTTGAATTATTAATTTTTTAAATTTCTATGATATAAATTTAAATTTAAATTTTTTTCATGAATTTCAGGGGGTATTAAGTATGTTTATATGGTAATATATTCATATTTATATGAAATCAATGAAATATGGAATATTTATTTTATATTTATAATTATAAATGTATATACATAGGTCATTATTATATTACCCTGTTACGAATTCTCCTATAAACTAGATGATGTGAACATACATTATAAATGTTAATTTTTCATGAGATATTATTTTATTCAGGGATTCCCATTATTTTTTATAAATAATATTTTAATTTCTTCTCAATGTATTGTGTCTCCATGGTACTTTTTTGAATGATATATGGATTTATAGTGTATCCATGGAATACAATTAAAAATATTTATATTTAAGAACATTATTTAAAATATTTACATCCATTTTAAAAAGTGAAATTTTATATTGAAATATTTTATTTTTGATAATTTCAAAATGGGTTAGAAGTTTTAGAAATTATACATTGTTTTGTTTTTTTAAAAAATCTGGATAAGGTTATCTGGCTTCTTGAACCACTTTAGGTATTAATAATTAAAAATATTTTTATGGTTTCATTACTTTAATATTAATAATAATTTTTGTTTTGTATTTGATAATGTTTTCTTAATCTTAATAATATAAAAAAATCATTAATTAAAATTTCTACAAAGATATGATTTTATTGGTTATTACATGTTCTATAAGTTTCAAAAATTATTCCTTGGGTAAATAAGTTATTTAAAACTATGAAATATGATTTTTGTGTGTTTTTTTATATTATCATGTATCCAATTTATTATTCACAACAAACCATATTATAAATCAAAATATGGATTTTCCAATCCACATTGAAAAATTTTCAGATTCACTAACCTTCTATATTTTGAACATAATAATGGATACTAAACTTTAATATAAACAGATATTCTTCATTAAAAAACTAAAAAAATAAATATATTTAGATTACATCAAATTATGTATCAATATATATTATATCTGAAATAAGTTTATAATTCACTGCATGTTTGTAGTTTGAATTTTCTTGTTTTTAAAAAAAAATCAATTATATTTTAAATACAACATGATATATATAATTCAAATTTTGTTTATTATTGATTATTTTAAAATGTATCAAATTTTTTAAAATATAAATATACTAGAAAAAAATTATATTCTATCTTTTAAATGACTCTTATATATTAATTGAATATAGTAATTCATCTTTTTTACAAATTCCACAAATCGGCATTGCCAATCAGCTGCATGTTTCACCTAGTTGAATTGCCTATGTGAATCAACTATGAAAATCTCATACAAGAATTCATTTGTTTTTATTTCATATTTGAATCTCCTACATTAATTCACCTATGTGATTCATTAATGTAAAAATTTCTTACAATATTTTTCTGACATGCTTTTTCATGTTTGTGTAGATTGATCTTAAAAAATGAAATATTATTTTTCAATCATTGCATTTCATAATTAAAATCACTACAATTTTGTTATGAATAATAATATTATTTTATTTGTTATCAAATTACTTAATAATTATTTATAATCCATTTTAATATATATTAAATAGTTTTATGATGGAATAAATGGGATCCTTGTAGGATAAAGGATGTATAGATATTCATACTAAACTATTGGATCTTTATATATTCAAATTAATATTGAATGAAATATTAATAAGAAATCTCAAAAAATACATATAAGATTTTATGGGAAATAAGATCATCATAAACACTTAAGAGAAAATAAATTATCCCTCATAATAAAGAGTTCAATATCCATTGGCTTAATAATAATTTTAAAAAGAATATTTATTCCCTAATACATGCCCCTCTCATGGTATCTAGACAACTTTTAGACCTCACAATTATAATATATAAAGGATAATCCGTGAATCACCTACAGAGTTATAAACCCTAGAAGATAAATAGAAATGAAAATAAAAAATTCCTAGAAAAAAATATTTTTTTCAATGAGGAAGCATTAATGGATTCAAAAGAAATAATGGATAGAAAGATAAGAATTTTTAAACCCATACAATGATGAATTCCTTAAATAAAGATTATATAATTTGATAATGGTCAGATTAGAGGATACTTTAAAATACATTTATGTAATTTTCATTTAAATTAATCATTAATAATAGTGGCATAAAAAATAATAAATGATTTCAAAGGGGGAAGCAGAAATAATTTGAAAAAAAATTTCTTTATAAATATCCATTAATAATGGAATATTCAAATAGGAATAAAATTTATCAATAAAAATCATAGTGTTTATGATAAAAAATTATTTTTAAAATGGATTGGAAAACCTCTTGAACATTTATAAATCACATTGTTGGAAACCCGCATTGTAATAAAAATTAATAAATATTCCTTTGGAATATATATAAAGAGGGTTATAAAAAATAATTGAAATAATACATATTATATATCACAATAATATAAGATGACATTATTAATAAATTAAACGTTACTAATGGATGAAAATTACATTAAAATAATTGGTAATTATCATTAACTGAAGTGCATTTTAACAAAACATTAGAATCAATGAGAAAGGTAATTTTGGTTTGAAACATTATTTGCAAAGAAAATAAGGCTAAAATATATCCTAATATAATCTTAGGATGGAATATATAACTCATTAATTTTAGTTGATCTTGATTAGTGATTATATCCCAGTGATAAGAATTATGTTATAAAAACCCCTTACAAACTTTGTAACTTTTCAATCATAATCGCATTAGAGGTATGGATATAAATAAGACATTGAATATTATAAAATATAAATGGAAAATCATACAAAATTTAAAAACATATATATATAAACTACTGATGATTAAACATGGTGTATAGCCCAATCATTTCTCAAGGGATTCAAATTTGAAAAAGACACCCTTATGGTTCAACAAATGTTATATTTAGAAACATTTGAAATCAGAAGTGTATAATTTTGAAGTTAAAAAACATTGAATATTGAATGTTTATTAATATTAAATACCAAATTTACATTATACCTGGTATTCAAAATAATTTAGGAGTATAAAATAATATGTAACTCAAGGATTGCAAATTTGGGATGTAACTCTTACATTATTTATGTAGTAAGTCTCACATTATCCTTCTATAAAAAATATCTAAATTAATATCCTATTTTATAAACATATTCATAAATATTACCAATTCATAATCATTATTATAATTCTTTACCATGAGTACATTGACTAGTTATAGAGTATTATTACTATATAGTGCTATTAACAATAACTGTTTTTCTCACGCTTAATAATTTTGATATCACTACCCATAATTTATTACCCATTCATTATTAATATATAATTTAATATTTTTTACTATATAAAATATACTTACTTAAAATTTTCATGTTTAAATAGAAATTTGTTTTGGTAACATTATGTGAAAACTAAATTGATAAGAGATTATATCAATATTTATTTTAAAAAAATTGTTTCTATAATACAAATTTAACTACATAATATAATATTTCATGTTCCATAATAATAACGACTTTTTATATATTATTATAATATTTTTCTTCATGTTCCCACAATAATACATAATCATATTTCAATGTGTTGATCACATAGTCTGTTAAACTGACCAGAACATAAACACACATTATCTCTATTGTCAAGTATGATTATGGAAGAGTTTATTTTGATATAATATCATTATTTCATAGTAATAATGAAATTATTTTTATATTTTTTTGATAATTAACAATAATTGAATAGTTTTAGATAATTTATTACAATGATTAAAATAAATAAAAAATCATTTTGGATGTGGTAATTTGCACGTACACAAAATTAGGTTTCCATTTCACAACATGTTATAGGAGGAGAATGTGGATATTAGATTCACATTTAATTAATATAAATAAATTAAATAAACCATATTTATCCATCAATAACAAAATTATGAACATCCCTAATGGTTGGTGATGAAAAATAAAATTTATTGGTTTATGGGTGATGTAATTTCAACACGTAGAGTAACAATATTTTTTGGTATTCATAGTAGATCGACTAGACTAAATAATGGTCAAAGAATTTTCATAATAAAATCATGACACAATATTTATTATTATTATTATTATTATTATATTATAATGGTTTTATGGATGGTTTTTAAAATATTAAATAATAAATAAACAATAAGAATTATGTGACACCTACATTGATTCTAATAACAACCTCCTAATAAATGCCTATGATTTTAGGGACGTAGGCTAATTTCAATCAAAAAAAGGCACCAAGTTGTGTAATTCATTTCAAGGAAGAGACCATGAATCATTAGTTCATGTAATGTTTGATATATGAGTGAATTACCAAATTCTGTGTGTGATCCTCTTTGATAAGTGTAGATGATGCATCTTTCCATGGAAAAATTTATTATGTAATCAGTATGAATGGAATGGAACATATTTTAGGTTATTTTTCTGAGGGAAGGTGTTAATACTTGTATATATTAATTTAAAATCTAAAAATGTCTTATCTATTTCCTAAAGTGAATGTTAATTTAAGATAATTTAACTCAGCATATATTTGTCCTTTAAACACTTTTTACTTTTAATTTATTAATAATCATTTCTGTAATTCCATAACTAAAAATATTAGTATATCATATTCCAAAATTTATACATCTACCTTATTAATTTGAGCACCAATTAACATAATTCATTTCATAAATATGAGAAAAGATTTATGTTTGTTTATCATACATAACACATAAAAAATGTTTTTAAATAAACTTGTTTGGAATACTTAAACTTATCAATATGATATATATATATATATATATATATATTTAATAATTTCCCTAATAGTAAAAAAATTAATAAAAAATGAATGGTATTAATGTTCAAAGGTAATCCAAAACCTAATTTCACATTTAATATTTTTAGTTAATGGTAACAAATAAAAATATTTTTAAAATTCTAATAAATTTTTTCCTAAGTCTTAAAATTTTAAATTAAATTTATAAGTTCAAAATATTTTTTTCAATTTCTATATTACACACTTAATATATAGATTAATAGATTTTGGAATGTTTTATTACTTAAAAATTGGTCAATAAGGTGATAAAATTTATTTATTTGGAACAAAACTATATTTTTTCTCTATTCACATTATTTTTAATTAATTAATAAAAACCCCAAATATACATCATAATCTATGTCTATTCATATGATTTGAAAATAATAATTACTTAAAAATTTTAATTTATAAATATTATAAAAATTTCTTATTAAAATAAAATATAAAATATAAATAAAATTAATTTTATACATTCTTTCAATATTACATCTTATTAAATATTCACCTCTAAAAGGTAAAAACTATTAATGGTTTACTATATTAGTGTTTATTATATATTTCTTAATAATGAATTTTTATTATATGGTGTTTTTTATATTAGGTTTAACATATGGAATAACATACTGAACATGATATTTATTTTAATGGATCCAAAATATTGTGTCATTATAAATTCATACTCTTTACATATGTTGGGACTTAATAATTTCTCAAGTGATAACATGTGGAATACAACCTCCAAAGAAAATGACATTCATTTTTCATGTCCCCATTACAAGGATTGTTATGTGGTGGTAAATAATGAATAAATACGAGAAGTATATCATATTTATTTCTACATAAAAGAAAAATATTATTTATTTTGTTTTATTTCTACCTATTAGAATAACGAAGAACGCTGTTCATGCATACAGACGAACTAATGTCACTATGAAACAATGTGGTTCATTTTTAAGGATTTAATTACAGGTTTTTCTCAAAAAATATATCTATTTCATAAATATTATAATAATAAATATTTTATGATTTCATATATAAAGGAAACAAAACCCACTTTACCATAATAATCATACTGATCTGGACTTATGGTTATAAGCTAAACTACCTAAAAATTCCAAAAGTGAACCCAACAATTTTAGTAACCAAATAAAACATGGTAATCAAAAATTAAGAGTAATAATATTATTATTATTATTAATAATTTGAATATTAAATAGTTTATTAATAATATTGAAAGAAATTTTATTTTAATATTCATGGGTTTGAGAAGGTTTGAGGTTTGTTAGTAATTATGTTATGTGACATTTATTCAAAACATTGTTATAAATATTTTAAATATTTTTTATTCTATGTCCTTAATCAATGAAATTCATTCATGAATATTATAAAAGATGCTGAAATGGTTTATAAATTCCATTCTCAATGTTATTTTAATTTCTTCACGAAATATTAAAAAAATAATGTCTATAATTTTTTCCCCATGTTATAATTTCAATTTTTTACCAAAGTGAAATTTGAATATTTTTTTAATATATATCTTTAGACTCCCTTTTCCCATGTTCATAGATATTATTTTTCTCATTATTTTTATAAAATCCTCAATGGATATTTTCAATGAATATATTTATCTCTATATTTAAGGAATTTTTAGTTTGAAAATTGATTTTCTCTTGTAAAATATTTTTTCAAATCAATATGATATAACTGAAAGTGTTTTTTCTCATGTCCTTGAATAAAAATTCAAATGGTTTTTATTTTTAAAAATGTATTTATATTTTTTAAATACATTGATTTTAGCTTTTAAATTCTAAATGAATTATTTGAGAGAAATATATATATCAGATGATGGGAGATCCTGATATATATAGAAAATTCATTGGGTAAATTCATTGATTTTATCAAGTTATATGTTACCACTACAAGTTACAAGAATTATAAATTCAGGTGATTCCGTTATTATATTAAATTTAATGATAATGTCTATAGGAACCTAAATGATAATATTTCAATGGTTTATATATGAAATATTTTAATTTTAAAATGTTTGAAAATCGGATTCTGGTTTTATAAAAAGATTATGATCTTTTATTATAAAGGTTAAAACATTGTTTTCAAGGAAATGAATTTATTTTGTTTCATTCTTTCTAGAAACCTGGAATATTATAATTGTTCCATTATTATTTCATATGATATTTTATATAAATTTTTTTTTAAATTTTTTTTTAAGAAAATTTATTAGGATTTTTAAGATTTATTATCATTTTTAAAAAATAAAAAACATTCTTATGTGTCTTAATATTTTATAATGGCCTAACATGATTATTTTTGTAATATTCCTTATTGGTTATTTTTATTCTCATTCCATGTATTCATATGGTTTTTCATAGGGGTAAAGAGTGACTATAAATTTTAATAATGTTAGTGTTGTAGATATGGTTGATTTCATTAATGGGGATAGTGTTTCTTTATAAATAACATGTTTTTTTCATAAAACTAGATACATTAAGAAAAAATACACTTTTATATTTAATTTTTAGCTAATTATTTAAAATAATAAAGCAAATATTTCATGGAAGTGTTAGATAGTACAATATTTATGATAAATCATGTGGTTATTGTTTGTTTAATTTATAAGGTGTCATAGTTGGAATAAAATTTACAGATAAGATACCTTTTGGTGTTTAAATGAAATATAAAAGAATAATTAATGATAATATAGTTTATTGTTAAATTATTATGAGATTGATTACAAAGAATAAAATGTTATTTCAACTAATCCATGAATTATTAGTTTGGTTTTACATAGAAGAAACATGGTAGTTAAGGTAGAATGGTAACAGTGTGATAATAACCACCCAAATCCAAAACCTGGAATGGTTATAAAGGTGATGTTTGTGGTATTGTTGAATTTTTTGATGCATAACATTCTGGGTGTATCCCATGAAATAATTAAACCAGAATATTTGTGGAGGATAATGTTTATAGTGAATCATTTCATGAAATAACACACCCCACACATTCACTCTATCGTCGGGCCCGATGAAAGATGAATTATGGATAAATTAGCCTGATAATATATTAGTTTTTTTTGAAAAACATCATAAGGTAACCCTTTTTATTTATCATTTTGAAGGTAACACTAATCGATGATGGAATTTTATTAAGAACACTAAGGAGAATGAAGTAATTGATACCATGGGATGAATGGTATTTAATTATCTCTTCCATGAAATTTTTTTTACAATAGTTATTTGAATTAGAAATGAAATTGAATTCCTAAAATTGGAACAAAAGGTGGATGAATTTGTTTCCACATTGAAATGTAATATTATTCAATTTATAAGGTATGGAATAAATATTATTGATGAGAATGATAGTAGAATTTATTTAATTTACTCAACATTGAATCCGTTCTTTAGAAGGGATTGAGATACTCATTAGATTAGAAGTTATGAGTATATTGTGAGGTGTACTAAGAATTTTGATATGGATTTTTCAATATTTTATATCAATAATGATGATAAGTTATCTAGGTGTTAGAAAATATGGGGTCATTTATTAAAGAAATATAATGGTGTGAAAATTTAATTACCCCTTGTGATATGTGTGAAATAGAGAATTATAGAGAATATTTTATGATATTTGGAAAGTGTTTTCAATATTCAAATCCTAGACACAATTCTTATGACTGGAAAAAAATAGAAATAGAAATTGACATATCAGTAATGAAAATAATAAAGTGAAACTTTTTAAATTTAATGAGTTGGTACATTATTCCAATGCATTTCCAAATGTAGTCCCTCAATATGGTATTATTCATGATTAAAAATAAAATGATTAAAAAATGTTTTATGATAATACTATGAAAGATAAAAGGCCATAAAATAATTTTTTGATAGAGAAATTACTTTTTTATTTAGTTTATAGAAATTTATTATTTTATCCAGGGATTATAAATTCATTTATATCTATAAAAATTTCAATTGAAATATAAATTCCATCAAACTAAACGAAGATAGAGCTTTTATTAAAGCTCTATAGGGTAGAATAATGGAAACATGAATTTAGAAAAATATTCCTATTATCATCTATTGAATTGAATTTCCTAAAAATAGTACTGTATTTTCCATTGGAGTGTTTGATGTTATTCCATGAGTATATTAGATTTTAGTTTATCAAATAAGATAGATTTCATAGCTAAGGAATTAATTTTAATTTTCTATATTTTGGTTCAATTATTATATAATAATGAGTTAATACCCTTAATAATATATATATAATCATATAATTTAATAAATTATTTTATTTTAAACATACATTATAAAGAAAGAAACTCTTAAAATTGGTGTTGTCAAAGTAATAAATTAATATCCAGATGTATTTCCTAATGATTTACCTTGTCTTATTTCTTATTGAGAGGTTGGGTTTACTATAATATTAGTCACTAATTCTATGATAATTTCAAAACCTCTTTATAAAATTTATTCAAATGGGATGTTAAAATAAAATCCCCAGTTAGAAGATCTTCTTGATAATGGTTTTACCTCCCATATCCCTTCTCACTTGGGGGATCCATTTATATTTCTCAAAAAAATATGGATGGTTCCATGATATTTTCATTGATTATAGATCCCTTAATAAAAAATATATTAAGAACGAGTATTTATTTCTTGTTTTCAATGAGACGTTTGATCATATATATGGTGAATAATATTTTATTTTTGATGAATGACTATAGGTTTAGGTATCACGAACTAAATTTGCAAGATGAATAAAATCCCTCGATGAGATTTGATACTAGTTATGTCCGTCATGAGATTATTATTAATCTGTTAAGGTTAAACAAAACACCACCATATTTATGGTTTAAATTAACTATGTGTTCCTAGAGAATTTACAAAAGTTTGTGAGTTTTTTATCAATGGTATTTTGGTATAATATTAAATGAATTATAGTAATGATCATAACCCAGGGAATGTTTAAATTAATTTAAAATAAAATATATTGTAATAAAAATGTACTGAACAAGAATTACATATATGATTTACTACTTTCCTTATGAATATGGATACCAAATATGGAATAAATATTATTCCTAATAAATCCAATAGAGTGGATGAATATGAAAACCCAATAACTAAACATTGATTTAATGTTTTTATACAGTTTAAGGATACTATAGATGTTTTTTACAAACATTTTTTGTTATATATCCCACAATCAATGTCAACTATAAAAAGAGTAAAATTAATTTGGATAAAATAATATGTTGAATGTTTCTTGACCTTAAAAGAATATTGTTAAATGTTCATGGATATCCTTTACAACAAAAAAGGGTACATGTTTTATCTATAGTTATGCTTATTATATGGGGGATTTTTTTCAATATACAATAATTGATTTATCACCTATTTACCTCATCTATTGAATCCAAAATACCATAATTATCGTACAGATGACACCGATCCAAGAGTAGTAGTATTTTATTTTTTAATAAAGAGGCATCATTTTATATGGGGGAAATGTTAAATATATACTAATCATAATTTTTTAGAGAATATATTCAATAAAAATGAGTTGACCATGAGGTATAGAGGATTATAGGAACTGATTACTTATTTTTATTTCACAACATACTATCACCTAGGTTCAGTAATCATGGTATTTGATGCCTTGAGTCTACTGGAAATGAATCATTAACTAATATTTTATTGGAACAAGTCCCTTTAGTTAATAATATAATGAATGTTTTTTGAGAAATTGTTATTGTTGAATCATCTTCCATTTTTGAATAGGTTTTAGTGTAGGAATCCCTGATAGACATAATTAAGTAGGCTTAGAAGGAATTTCATGTATTTCAAGAAAATTTAGAACATGAATATAATGTATGTTACCTGAGAAAAATTATAATACAGAATTTTTTATCATTTTTTGAATGAGGTTATGTGTTCAAAGGGATTCCCAATAAAAGAATGACTTTTTATTTGATGTTTGTATCTTATTTTTTTTATTCATTTGTAAGAACTACGATGTATAGATATCTTGGAGAATGTTATAGTTGGGATTTTAAGATGAAATATATTAATAATTTCACCATTAATTATATGAATTTTTAATAGGTTATGTCTAAGTTAAATTTACAAAATGGGATTCTTTAAACATTTCATGTTCCTAAATTGAAATGTTATAATATATCCATGGATTTTTTGTGGTCTTTCTAAATCAATCCAACGGTAATAATTTTATTTGCATAAATTTTAATAATTTGGAATATTTTGATCATTTTATACTTATAAAAGATATTATTTATTTGTATTATATTTATATAATTTATCATAAGGAGGGGGATAACTTATATTGGGTTCCCCTATCAATTGAATATTATCATGATCGTGGGATTACATCATTTTTTAGGAATGTAATTCAAAAATTAATGGGTATTAATTTAAATATCATCATAGCTTTTCATACTCAATATATTGATAATTAGAGTGTTCAAATGAAAATATAATGGATATTTTTTGTCCTTTACCATTGGATTATCAAGGATATTGGAATTAACTTATTTCATTGGAGGAATTATCTAATCATAATATTTTTCTTTAATGTTTATGGATAGAACCATTCGGGGGATTACATAGAGAGCAGTGTCGAACACCAGTATGTTGGGATGAAATCATTGAAGGGAAGTTCATGGGTTGAGAATTCATTGAAGATATTTTCGGGAAGGTATATAATAAATATAGGTAAATTAGGAAAAAACAAATTATGATTAATTGTTCTGTAGATCATTAGATGTCTAATTTCTCATTAGATTTAGGAAATCAGGTTTTCTATAAAATAACTCCCAAGAAAATATTATGCATTTTAGATGAAATGAAAATTTCTATTAATGTCTTAATGGTACAAATGAAATTATCAAAATATTTGGACTTGTTTCTTAAACATAATCCTTAACTTTGAGTATATCATCTGTATATGATGTGTTTAATTATTCTTTTCTATTAAAGTACATACTCGATAAATTTCATGTTTTAAACCATGACGTTGTACATATAGATTAGAATTTTACTAATAAAAATTAGGCTATTAAGATTTTTGTTCAAAGAGAGATGATACTGTGAAATAGTTTCATTCACCATGTATTGGATTTATAGAAGAACAAAATTCTTTAGGAAGCAACAAGGGATTCAAAAAATATTATGAGTGAAAAATATTGTCCCTCATTTGAGTAATAAATAAAATCGATAGTATGTAATTTTTTTAAGGGGAAAATTTTGAAAATAAAGATAACTGTAGAAATATATAGATCAGATGATTTATAATTAATCATTTTATATATATATATTAATCATTTTTTATAAACAAATTTATGAATAAATTATGTCAATAAAAGAATAACATTATTTAACGATATTTATTTTCTATAAAATACTTTCATTATTTAAAGTATAAATTTAATAGTTTTAGTAATTGAATATTATTAAAAATAATTCATTTTTGGAATAATATTTTTAAATATGACTTATGATAAATTTATGGGAATTTTATGAAAATGTTGATTTTACAATGAATAATGAAAAATATCGATTTCTATAAAAATAGTCATTTATTTTTGTTAAATAAATTAATGTAAATAGAACATTATATTTTGAATTTGGTTTTCATGTGACATAATATCCGTAAAAAATATAAATCAAAATAATTCTATATAAATAAATTTTGTATTATATTTTGTTTCGTTTTCATTTTTATTCTAAATATTTATTTTCTAAAAATAGTTTTCAATCGTGATTTACTCAATTACGTTAAATGTAATTTCATAAAATTGTTTAGAATAAATATTGAAAAGTTGAATAAATATTGTGAATAGATGGATGATATTATATAATACAGTTAATTTCATTTTAATTTGTTATGAATGGTTTCAACATAAAAAAATGTGTCACTGTAAAAATCGCTAAATGATGTTAATTAAGGTAATAACTAAGTTAGAAGTACAAAAAACATAAAATCTAAATTATTATTGGATGGTTTTATTTATATTAATATCACATTATATATGAAATTGAGTATATTGTTATTCCCATTCCTATGATTAATAATTTATAATATTTATGTTTTTAGAAAAATTACAAGTGTTCAACTCCACTCGATTATAAATATATGGACCCGACCATATTACATAACATAATCATGAATTTTAGTCAAGAAATCTCTTAATTTTTTATTTATTATCATTTAATGTTTAAATATTTCTGGAATCGGGATATAACACATACATAACAGTCAACATTTATACAGAGTGGAAAATAAAAAAAAATATCCATTTCTTCAAAAATATAAAACATTCTAAATCAATAATGATTTCTTTGAAAAAATATCATAGCATTTATCCTGGATTCCTAATTTGTCTTAAAAATCCTTATAAACATTGAAAATAATTTGAAAACATGGGATGATCACAAAAAAATATAGTAAGGGATATAAAAAGAAGTAAAGAACACATTATTCCATGAATACTAGTAACATACGAATTCATTTTCAAAAAAACATGCTTGCCACCCAAATAAAATTTATTTGTGAAGCTTGAGATTTCCACGGGGGTATTATAAAACATATAAAACATAAATATAACTATAAAGGTATCTTGGGGAATTAATTAATTATATTGTAAACCTCGTGAAAATCTTGTGGTGTTACCATCGCTACAACACATTGAGTAACCATACAGCCACACTCCAACTTACACATACCCAATGAATTTAAGGGAAATATATCTCCCTCATTTAATCCTAAATAATTCCCAACAACTAGATATTAATCATGGAATGGTAATTATTTCATAAAAACATTGTTTTTGAATTTTGTAAAATAGAATTTTAAAAGAGGATTTTGAAAGAAAAGATCCTTTTAAATATCATAAAATTTAATTGAGACTTATTAGAGTGGAAAAAACTTGTATATACATTGTAAATACTCATAAGTCAACATAATATTGAGAAATTTAATCACAAAAAAAATTATTACCATAGAAATAAAGAACATAAAGGTACCCCAACGAATGGAAATTGTGATAAGAATATTCTTACCTCAGGTTTTTCATCCATCAAAATTGTTTAATACTCCTTTTTAATGGTTAATAGAGTGTTATTAATATCTTAAAGAAACATATTCATGTTCATTATACCTTATATGATCATTTCATTACATTATTTTAGCCTTTAATTTTTAATATTTTGTTCCTTCTAATGTTTTTGGAGTGTTCTTTACTTGATTTCCATGGTCGGTTCGTATTTTATTTTATTTTCATATGGAAACTAAATTATATAATTTAAATTAAATGGTATAACTATGTTTATAGAATAAATAATGATACAATAAATCATTTTTTTACCATACATGGTGATTAATACTTAGATAAAACATCAAAGATATTTGTTTAGATCATATTTGGTAGTTCCTCAATAATCATGAAATTGTTAAATTATATAATTTAGTGTCATGCATAGAAGTTAATTCAATAACATAAATTAGGTAAAAAAATACAGATTTTATTAGTTTTCAACCATTAAAATGTTTTTATGATCATCTTCGAAGGATTTATTGGATATTGCATATACGTCTTCTATGATTTTGGTAAATCGGGACATCGTGGTTGGTATTTTAATTTTTATAACAAGAGAGATGTTAGGGGAAGAATGATGGTAAATTTTTAACATGAGCATGATAAAATAATGAATATATAAGATTATGCAGGTTTCATACCTCCTAGATATTTTGAGGGGAAAATATTATAAGAGAAGAATGGAATTGAAATAGAAACACATGAAAAAAAGATGATTATTACCTCTTGATATCTTCTCCATTAAATCCTCCTTAATGCATATGGTTTTGGACTTTGGGAGAGACCAAAAAGTCTTGGATGTGGGAAGGTGCCTTGTGGAGGAGATTTTTTATAACATAGACAATGCTCGCATCATGAGATGTGTGATAGGAAGAGGGTAATGAGGGTGGTATTGATAGTGGAGGAGAGGATGGATTTTAAATTATTTTAATCATTATTTTAACATATTTGTCTAAGACTATGAATAGTCTTCATTCATGTGATATTATTGTATATAGAGAATGCTATTTTAAAATAGGTGTGCTTAGTTCATTTATGATGTCAAAAATATTGTATTTAACTATTTATTTGAATATATGGTATTTTACCATATTCCATTATTCATAAAAAATCAATATTTTTAGAGAAATACTAAAAAATCACCCTAACAATTTTTCAACATGTAGAATAAAAAAATGAACTCCATTTTTGTAAAATAATTTTCATAATATTATTAATTTAATTTTTTTTAAAACCATAATTTATTCCAAAATAACAATTTTAAATCTATAACTTATTTTTCAACACCTTGAAAAATAAATCAACATCTCATTATCTTATTTCCCTGAGAAAATAAAATAATAATACAATTTACTATTCATAATGTTCATATTACAATTCATAAGGTTATGTCACCATTCAATATAAATACATGTTGGTTCTATCAGACTGTAAATAACATACTAATCAGAATTGTAGAAGACCATTTTTTGAAATTCTAATCATAAAAGCTAAAAATATATGTTTAAAATATAGTTATAACTATCTACTTAAAAAAAGTTGCGTGAATTTCAATTTATATTTTTTAAAACATTGGGTTGTTATATTATTACCTCCTTTGGGAAATTATGTCCTTGAAATTTTATTTACATACTAAACAAGTGTGGGTACCATTCCCTCATAGCATTTTCAGATTCCCGTGTTGCTTCATCAACCATGTTTTTTCTCCACAAAAACATTACATGGTGGATTACCTTATTCCCCAATACATTTTCTATTTGATCAAGAATTTGAATATGTATCTCTTTATAAAAAAGGTTCTCTTCCAGCTGAACTTCTTCTGGGATCAATACATGTGATTAATCTTGTACATACTTTCTCAACATTTATACATGATAAAAATTATGAACCTGGGGAAAATGTGGAGGTAATGTCACTCAGTAAGAGACTGGTTCAACTTTATCTATGATTTCTTAAGATCCAATGAACTGTGGACTTGTATTTCCTTAATTACCAAAATGCAAAACACTTTTCCATGGTGAGATTCTAAGAAAGGCATGATCAGCTACCTCAAAAGAAAATTATTTCCTCCTATTTTCTACATAACCTTTCTGGTCTACTCTAATTTTTCCCCATGTGTTGTTGTATCATCTTCATATTCTCAGCCACTTACCCTACTTATTCTGGTCCAATCAACATCCGTTCCCCCACTTCATCCCATAAATATGGAGTTCGACACTACTCCATATGAAATGCCTCAAAAGGTGCCATATATTTTCTTGAATGAAAACTATTATTCTTAGAAAAATAAACTAATGAAAAATGTTGATCCCAACATCCCTGGTAGTCCATTGAACATGATATAAGCATATCCTTTATAGTCAGAATCAATCGTTCTGACTGTCCATCTGATTATGTATGAAATGTTATACTGAAATTTAATTATGTACCCAATTACTTCTGAAGGCCCTTCTAAAATTTAGAAGTAAACCTAGGATCATGGCCAAATATAATAGAAAGAGGAACTCCAAGTATCCTAAAAATATCTTTGCGATACAGTTGAGAAAGTTGATCCAAATATATTGGATCTCAAATAGAAATAAAATGTGAAAATTTAGACAGCCGATAAACAATAACCCAAATCACATTGTTACCTCGATAATTTATAGGTAGTCCCACTATATAGTCCATGGATATTTTTTCTCTCATTTCCACTATAGCATTGGAAATGGATGAATCATCCCCTTTGGTATCATCTGATCGGGTTTAATCTGTTAACAATTCAAATATTTCACATTAAATTCTTCAATGTCTCTTTTCATTTAAACTCTCCCATAAAACTCCCGAAGGTTACTGCACATCTTAGTACTGATAGGCTCAATTGAAAATGCAGAATAATGAGCTTCACACAACAAATATTTCTTTAACGGGGAACCAAAAGTCACATGAAATCTTTTTCAAATCTCAAAATACAATCATTATACAGGTTCAATTCTGGAAACATACCCATTTTATCCAATTCTACCTTTTCCTATAGCTCATGGTCTTCCTTCTAAGTTTTCTTAATTCTTTCTGATAAAGATGACTAAACTAAATCCTCAAACTAAATAGTGGTATTTTGTGCACCCATATCTTCTAATACAAAATTCATCAAATCATTATCTAAGGGATCATGTTCCAAACATAACATCGTTAATGATTTGTTATGTTTTCATCACATGGAATCTGCCACTTTGATTGATTTTATCGGATGGTAATTGATCATGCAATCCTAATCCTTTATCATTTCTATCTATCTTCTCTACCTCAAGTTTTATTACTTCTATTTGAATATATAGTTCAGAAATTTATGATCAGTATATATTTGATATTTGGATCTTTATGAATGATGCCTAAGATTTTCAAAGAAAAAACCACATCAACCATTTCCAAATCATGTGTGTGATAATTTTACTCCTTAGGTTTTAGTAGTCTTGAAGCATAAAAAATTACATGATCATTTTGAAATAATACACTACCATATCCATTCAAGGAAGAATTATTGTCGATGAAAAACTCACCATTTTAGGAAGGCAAGGAAAAAACTAGAGCATTCACCAATTAATTCTTCAGTTCCTAAAAACAAACATCATATTATTCTATCCAAACAAATTTAACCCAATTTCATGTAATCTAAGTTATAAATCTTGATAACCATGAAACGTTTTTAGAAAAACGTCATTAATAACCTACTAATCTAATAAAAATACGAATTTCAATAATCTTTGTAGGTCTTGTCCATTCATCAACCACTTCTGTTTTTGTAGGATCAACTATCATTCCATACTTATGTACAATGTGACCAAGAAATGAAATATGTTGCAACTGAAAATCACACTTACTAAATTTTCAATATAATTTTTCTCCATTATGATTTGTAACACAACCCTTAGATTGTTTTCATGCTCCTCTTTAATTTTATAAAATATCATACTGTCATCAATAAACACAACTAAATATTTATCCAAGAACTCATGAAATATTCTATTCATAAAATCCATAAATAAATCGGGTTCATTGCATAACCCCAATGGAATAACAACAAATTTATAATTACCATATCATGTACAAAAAGCTATTTTTGGAATGTCATCCTCCTTCACCTTCAGATGATAGTATCCAGATCATAAGTAAATCTTGGAAAAAGTAATGAACACCCTAAATCTGATCGAAGATTCATCGATATGAGGGAAAGGATTCATGTTATTAATAGTGATGTTATTCAAGGATCTATAATCAATAAAAAGTTTCATTAAACTATCGTTTTTTAACGAACAAATCAGAAGCACCCCATGGTGAAGTGCTTGGACGAATGAAGTCTTTGTCACCAAAATATTTCAACTCATTTTTCACCTCTAAAAGTTCTATTTGAGTCACTCGGTAAGGGGGGTTTTGAAATTGTCTTATCATCAACAACTAGGTCAATTTTAAATTAAAATTATCTATTAAGTATATCACTAGGTAACTCATTAGGAAACACATCAAGATATTTATTTACCCCTGGCACTTCATTAATCTAAATAGTTCCCTTGTTTTCTAAAATATGAGAAAAATAGCTTTCATTTGCATATTTCAATTGTTTATAATATTTTTGATGTGTTATCAATTTTATGGGTTTTTTCAAGTATACAAACAGAAACTCTATCTGGAAAATAACTAGTTTAGCACCATAGTCAATCTTAGCATGGTCAATAGAAAACCATTCCAATCCCATATTGACATCAAACATTACTAAAGAAAAAAAATGGTTTGTAGGTAATTTATTTTTACATACCATAATCAAAATATTATTATAATTATTATTTTCTATAATATTCCGCCTAGTGTTTTTAAAAATAAGTTCCAGACTCATTTGTTGAAGAGATATTTACAATTTACCAAAAAAAATGCATAGAATTAAAGGATTGTGTATATCCTGTATCGAACTAAAATTTAGTAAAATATGAGTAAACAGAAAAGGTACCTAATAAAAATTCTATGGATGGCCCTAAATTGGCTGACATAGTTGCAATGGATCTTACTAAACCTTTCTACCTATAGTGTGGATTATTTTTATCATCCAGATCTCTCTTTGGGCAGGTATTTGCATAATGAACCATCTCTCCACATTTGAAACACTTAACACTTCACTTATCTAGATTATTCATTTGATCACTTTCATTAAAATATTAAGCTATATATCAAAACATGAAACATCTAAAAAACATACCAGTAATGGTAAGGAATTCTCTATTGTGATTTTTTCTATACTTTTCCAAACTGGAAACTAGAATTTCTTGGCATTAGATTTCATTGATTGATGCTTACCCATAGATTTCCATCTAGACCTCTTCTTCTCCTTGTTTTAAAAGTGAAGATGATCATCATAAAACTCCATCTATTCCCTCTCATCACATCAGAAAATATTCTCATAACTATTTAATTCACAGGATGCCAATTCCCTTCGATACATTGGCTTCAATCTTGAGTATAAATGGTTGATTTTGTTATCAAGAACCAAAATAAGATTTGAATCATACCTCACCAGTCGGGTGATGTTCTCTTAATACACGGCCACTGAATCTTCCTCTTTTTTCTTCAATTCCAGTAATTTGTGTTCTATCCTTTTTAGAAAAACATTCGGAAAAAATTTTTCTAGGAAACAACTTTTAAATTCATCCCACTATGAAGCATCAATATCCTATTTATCACAGATATTCTTGACCATTGACCTATATTGATCAGATTCACCTTTAAAATGATAAAATGGAAATACTTACCTTTTGATTACTTGAACATCACATAACATAGAATATCTTTTCAAGGGATTTAATCTACCTTTCTTCTTCTACCTGGTTCGAAGATCCTCTAATTGCATGAGGATGATGGATCATAAAATGTTCCACTAACGTCATGTACTTTTGTGGTCCCTATAGTTACTCTCTTGCATGGAAACCACCAAAATTTATTTCCTATGTTATCCAAGACATTACTTTTAAAAAATTCCTATTTCTAATCCCTACCATTCTCAGCTGTAGATCTGGAAGGATATCGTTCTGCCGCTGCCTCTCCCCCTCAACATCCCAATTTATTTAGCAGAAAACTGTTCTAAAAAAACATATCTTTGTTGAAGAAACATTATAATATTAAATTCTATATAATTTAAAATTTATATTAAAGTGATAATAATTTATTTTATTCTATTAACATAATCCTAACCCCTAAAATTATCTAAACCATTCTCTGATACCAACTCAAATAACACGACCATACTATAATACATAATCTTTAATTTTAGTCATAAACTCACTAAATATAATATTGAGGATCATTTAAATTATAGAGGTTTAGAGAATTGAGATCTTACACATAAATAACATTCCACATTTATACAGATTAGATACCACAAAATTATTTTTTATTTATTCTAAAATAAAAAACATTCCAAATAAAACATGTTTTCTTTGAAAAATATTCATATCATTTATCTTTGCTTCATTTTTTGTCTTAATAATCTTTATAACCTATGAAAATAATCTAAAAACATGTTATGTGAACAAAAATATCAGTAAGAGATATAAAAAGTAGGAAATAACACATTAGTCCATGAATTCTTGTAACGTATGAATTAATTTTCCAGGAAAACAAACTTGTCACCCATATAAACTTATATTGTGAAACATGAGGTTTCCACATGATTTAAATAAAACATATAGAAAATAAATATAACCATACAGGTATATTTTGGCATTAAATACTTATATTGTATCCATCACGGAAACCTTATGGTTTTTAACCCTCACAGCTACATTACAATGTAACCCTCACAGCTACCTTATGGTGTAACCCTCGTAGCTACACATGGAGTAACCATACGGATGACCCCCAAATTACACATATCCCATGCATTGAAGGTAGATATTGGTCCAAAATTACATAATAAAAAATACAATAAATATAACATAATAATACAACATAAATAATTTCATAAAAACATTTCTTTTGAATTTTTTGAAATTGAGTTTTGAAAGAGGATTTTAAAATAAAATCTCTTACAAATACCATATAATGAAATTGAGACTTTATAGAGTGGATGAAATATATATATTCACTATAAATGCACCTAATTCAACAAAATATAGAAAAAATTCATCACACAAAAAATTTTAATACCACAAAAATAATGAAGTTGAAGGTTTCCCCAAAGAATTGAAATCGGGTTAATAATTCACTTAACTCTGGTTTTCTTACATAAAACATGTTTAATCTTCCTTCATAATCGGTAAAAGTTTTTTATTATTATCTTACAAAAATATATTCATTTTTATAATACCTTATATGATCATTTCATTGAATCATTTCACCCTTTAATTGTTATTATTTTGTTCATTCCATTGTCTTGGGTGTGTTATTTACATGATTTCCATGGCCGGTTTGTATTTGATTCTCCTGTTGTATGGAATTGAAATTTTAGCATTGGAATGAAATGGTATTAATATGTTTTAAGATTATAAAATGATATAATAAATCAGTTTTTTTCATTTTTGTGGTGAATCTTTAGATAAAACATAAATGATATTTATTTAGATCATTTTTTGTGGTTCCTCGATAATCATTATCTTGTTTCATTATATAATTTAATTTTAGGAATTGACGTTTAGTCCAGAACATAAAATAAGTAACAAAATAAAATTTTAATTCTTTTTAAATAATTAAAATGGTTTTTTGATCATATTTGATGTATGTAATGGATATTACAAACATATCGTCAATGATTTTGGTAAATTGGCACATCATGGACAGTGTTTTTATTTTTTGAATAAGAGGGAGTGGAGAAGAAAACATATGATGTATTTTTTATGTGAACATGAATAAATAATGAATATATAATATTTTTTAGATTTCATACCTCCTGTTAAAATATAGGGGAAGAGAGTATATGAAAAGAATGGAATTGAAAAGGAAATACAGGAAAATGGAAGAAGATTCTTACCTCTTGATCTTTTCTCCTTGAGATCCTACTTAAGGTCTTCGGTTTTTGACTTTGGGTGAGACAATCAGGTCTTGTACGTGGGAAAGAGGCTTGGGGGATATTTTTTTTATCTTAGACAATTTTAAATGCATTAGATGTGTGATAGGAAGAGGGGAATTATCGTGGTATTTATAGTGGAGAAGAAGATGGATTTTACATAATTTTAATAATTATTTTCATTTTTTTTCAAACTATGAATAGTCTTTATTTTTGTGATAAAAATAGTAAAAAGAGAATTTTAGTTCAGAATAAGTTGGATTACATCATTCATGATGTAAAAAATAGTGTATTTAACTATAGATTTGTATATACAGTATTTTACCATATTTCACTGTTCATAAAAAGTTCATAAATTTCAAAAAAAAATCCAAAAAATCACCCTAACCAATTTTAGACATGTAGAATTCAAAAACTAGATCCATTTTTTGAAAATAATTTTCCAAATATTATTAATTTGATTTTTAAATAAAATCATAATTTATTTAAAAAAACAATTTAAAATAAATAACTCATTTTTTAACACAATGAAAAATTAAACATCTCATTATCTTGTAACTTTAAGAAAATAAAATATTAATATGATTTACTATTCATATGGGTTATATTACTGTTCTTAAGGGTATATTACTATACACCATGTTAGTTCTATCAAACTCCAAATAAGATACTAATATAACCGTAGATGAAATTTTTTTGGAAATTCAAATCCTAGAAGCTGAAATATTATGTTAAATGGATATTTATTACTATATACATAAAAATGTTTCATGAATTTGAATTTATTTTTAAAAAAAATTGTTTGTTACAATAAAACGTTTCCTCTCATCCCAGATTAATCACTGATTTAGAGCTCAATTTTTCATCTAATACATACCCAAAACTCCCTTAAACATCCGAAAATTCATCATAGACTTAATGGTTTATAAAATAAACAAATTCTATAGGGGTTATGGTGTCATCTAATGGGATATATTCCAAGAGAAGTTATAATTCCTAATAGACCAATATCAGGTTTGATTATTTTTCTTCCTCTTTCAAATATTATTCTACTATTCTGAAATAATAACATAACTATCATGAATGTTATGAATTTTATTATGATTATGATCAAAACATTTTTTATATTATTTTCATTCTTATGAAAAATGAAAACACCCCTCTTGTATATGTGTGGACTACTAAATTCACAAAGGGATGTACTTCGTTTTTTCTCACTAGATTATATATCACATTAAAATGGTTGAAAATGAATATATCTAATATTTATGATATAATTTTATTTATTTAATTATATTTCAGGACAGTACTTCATACTCATTGCATCTATTGTAAATTGTTAAAGCCACTTGTCTTTATGGGTGGAATACTACCCCTACGATGCAATGTGATTCATTATTGATCTCCTCTTTAAATGGATAGTTATAAGAATATAAATAATGAATAATAATGACAATATAATTTATTTAATATTATATAAGGGTAAAATATTATTTAGTTAAAGTATTTTCAACCTTTTAGAATTATTTAATTATGTCGTTCATGCATACATTGAAAGTATCATCCCCATGAAATATTGTGTTGATTTTTTAGATGGATTTACATTATTTTATTAAAAAATATTAAATGTAAATATATTATAATAATATTATTCTTAAAAATATTTGGATAATATAACCATTGTACCTTTGACTATAATAAATGATCCCTTGTAGTTTTAATGAAACTATCTGAATGGCCACAAAACAGTCAACGTAAACATAACCATTTTAGAAACTAAATAATTTTTTTAATGATTTATTTAAAAATAACAACAGTAACATGAAAAGGTTACTATGAATTTATAAAAAATATTATTTAATAAATAGGGAATCTATGAAGAAATATAAGAAATAAAGTTATGGATTTTTCATTAATATTTTTTATAATTGATTAAAATATCAAATTCATTGACATTTTCTCAAGAATGTTTTTATTTTTTATTCAATTGTCATAAAAGAAAATTTTATACCACATTTTAATTTCATTAAAAAGTATTAAAATAGTTTTTTTTTAAATTTTCCATATCGGTTAAAGTTTTTTTTATAAATGTATAAAAAGAATGTTTTTTACATATATATTTCACAACTGCCTATTATAAATATCATATCCTTTATCTGTTATCAAGAATACTCTATAAGATTATAATATTATTTTAAAATAAAATTATTCTATTATAGTTCACTTAGTATTTATTTTAAAACATATTTTTTCTTTGGAAACAAATATGTTTTTCATTATTATGCGATAACATAACCTATTATTTTTTGTGGTATTTATTTATAATTAAAATGGGTTTTATTATTAACGTTCAACAATTATATGTTTTATTCATGCTATGGGTAATGATTATTTTATATGAATTAGGGGTGAGCCTAGTGTATATATGATTCTGTGGGAGTCAAAAAAAATATATTGAATTCATTGGGTAAGGTAATTGAGTTTACCATATATAGGTTACTCCTAAGAGATATAGGAATTATCAAGTTACTTGATACAAGGTATGGACTATTATAAGTGTGAGTGTATGGATAATGTTTCAATGTACCTACATGATATTCATGAAATTTTTTATAGTGGAATTTTTTTTTCAAAAGTTATAAAAATTAGATATTATTAAGGATTATTTATTAGGTGAAAGGGTTGTTCTCATGGAATGGTATTTAGTATCACTCATGTTTTACAAGAAAACATTTTGATTATTATATTTCATTTTTAATGGGTATTTTAGGTATACAAAAGGACTTACAAGTTTGTTTTCATTTATATACCATAATAATATTTGAATTTCTCATATTGTATTTTAAATTTAGTTTTCAAAGGGATTAAGTATGAATATTAATAACAATAATATAAGTTATTGAACTTAAATGTTATAAAATTTAGTAAAATCAGACAACAATTCATGTTATTTTCCCGAAGCACTTTTTGGGTTACAGTTTTAGAGAATTAGGTCATAATGCTTACATAAAACCCCATATATTAATAGGTTTAATCTTCAAATTAGTATAAAATTTTAAATTAAATTAAAAATTAAAAATATAATATCATTTCCCTCCATGAATAATCTTTATGACATTAATCATAACGTCTTCTTTTCCCTTGACGAAATTTAAACCCTCTAAAAATATTTCAAAATAGTATATGATCAGAAAATTCATTATAAATGACATAAAAAGAATGAAATATGTTTTTTAAGTGAAAACCTTTAATACCCATAAAATACCAACATTTAACACATCATTAATTGATCTTATGAAATAAATTATTTCCATATGAAATACACTATCTTTTTTCAGAAATAAAACGTTTAAACCCCATTGAAATCATAATAAAACATGAAGGAAACGTGGGGAAATATTTTCATAACACTATTACTTATTATTTAACCAAAACATTTACACATTGATTACTCAAAATGGTTTTACATGGAGTATCTTTCATTGATAAAAATTAAATAACCATCATAGTTTTACATGGAATAACTATCACAATATATTACCATAATCTCATCGGAGAAACAAAATCTGTTAAAACTATCCCTTTACCCAATAAAATAGAGAGATATAACGGGATAACCTATTAAATGATTATATCTAAACCACCATAACTCATAAATAATTCTTAATAACCATAACATAATTATTACACATAAAAAATCGATTTTAAAAATTATATTTGTGCCCATAAGAATTCATTTACAGACAATGAAATATTACTTATTTTTAAAAAAAACATTTACATATCATAGATAACACAGAATAAGTCTAGGATGGTTTAATTTAAATTAAAAGAATAATATAAAGTAAGTAAAACATGAAATAATTATTATGGCCTTGGGAAAATACATTGTCTCAATATATGTTAAAATAAAACATTCCTATTGTCTTTTGAAAAGAATGTCAAAACGCTCCATAACAATGATCAGTTTTGAAAATAATTTAATGAAAATAAATTGGGGAATAATTTTTCCATTATATTTTACATAATTCTACATAAATATATTGATGAAATAATTTTTAAATTATGGCCATGTATGAAAAATGGTTTTGAAGGAAAACATTAAAAGATGATTTCTAAATGAAAGTCACATGCCTTGTATTTGTATCATTTTTTCATTCATTAACATCATAAAATTTAAAATTATGTAAATTGAATAAATTATTAGTATCACATTCCATATTTATTATTCATTTTATTTTATCTCATAGCATGGTATATTTAATTATTTAATAAATTGAATTCATGCTAGATATTTTGATGACCATCAGTTCAGAAGTCCAAAATGATATTAGTATATTGAATATGGCCTAAATGGTAATTATTCCATAAAAAATAGAATTATAATTTTTAAATAATTATCATTTTTATATGTCAATTATACATTTAAAACCATTCATCATGAACATTTATGAAAAATGAACCATGTTACAATCTTGGAGACGGTAGGTCATACATACGCATGAGTGGCAATTTCTTTTTCCAATGTCTATTATGAAAATGTGGTAATAATAATTCTATCCTTATTTAATGATCATTGTCCTAACCCATCCCTGGGGCCCGTATCGGGACTACCCCAATCCCGTCATCCATAGGCTAGGGGCTTGGTACTAGCACCAAAGGCGTAAATCCCTACAACTGGGAAGGCATTGCCTTAATAAATTGTAAACACACACAACCAGAGTACAAGAGAAAACAAACACAAAGTAAAATATGTATAACAAGAGATGTGATGGAATGTAAAAGGGGCAGGAAATACAATCCCAACAGCAATGTATAAGGAAAAGACAATACAGGTACAACGGAAAAGGGACAAATAGCTTGAAGGTGTCTAGAAGGTCCTAGATCGTCCACCACAGATCCTAATTTAATGGTAGGTAAAGATAGCCTCCTCAGCGCTCCACATCCGTCTGTATCCTCTGGCTACCATCTCGTCATGAGGTCCACCTCCAGGTACCGTCCATTCCTTTCAAACTCTGCATCGGTCAGCGATGTCTGTCGTTTGCATCCAATACAATGAGGTGCGGGCATAGCCCGTGCAGGGATGAGTATAATGATACTCAATAGGGCCCCTAAGACTCTCAAGGTCTCACAAAATCCAAAATGGATAAACCATAAAGTATGAAATCAACATATAAACATTTCTTAGGTATATTTCCATATATATACATAAATTATCAAGTAACCTATCTCAATCATGAGGAAATCAAAAGTTCATTGACTCAGCTCAAACTAGGATTTTTCATTATCTAAACCACATCTGTTGGAGAACATCTCCAATGTAGGGTACAGTGGGAATTTCGTGACATCGAGGCACTTCTCACTAACCTTGGACTGCTGAAGTACTCCTCCTATCGAGTATTGCAGGTCTGCTGCCAACTACCAGGTGCTCCGTCTGCTGTGGGTCTACTGCCAAATATAGGGTGCACCCCCTAATATCCTACATAGGTACTCCACCTATCAAGTACCGTGGGTCTATTGACAACTACCAGGTGCTCTATCTGCAATGGTTCTACTGCCAAATATCAGCCTCACCCTACTGGGCTAGTTTAATCACTCTAAGTCCAATCGGTCAAACAGTCGTCAGGTCTGTCAGCTAATAGGTCTCCTCATTCTAAATGCTCATCTCGGGGAGGATCCTCTCGATGAGCTACTGGTTGATACTCCAAGTGTCATGAAGTATCACATGGAACTATCTCAATGAAACGCTATGTCAAAGGGGTCTCAACGGAATAGACGGCGTGTCAATCAGACGCCCGGTCTGGGAGTTATTAGACTTTTAGTCACAGGGGCCCGGTTGGTTTCATGTAATATCCAACCAAAACATATCCCAACTATACACCAAACTCCAATGGGGTATTTTTGATGGTATGGCTTCATTCCAGGATAAACGGTGATGCTGACGGTTCGTCAAACATACGCATGTAACCCAATATATGGGAGAAAAGGTGTAAACGGTTCTAACGGGTTCGGGTTCGGTCTGACCTCATTAGACCAACCCAACCCAGTCTGTGAATCTAACTCGGCCCGAAGGGGTGGCCCGGCCTGAAGGGGTGGCCCGACCCAAAGGTATGGCCTGACCCTTGGGGGCGGCCCGGCTCGAAGGTATGGTCTGGCCCGTGGGGGCGGCCCAGCCAGCGAAGCCAGGTGGCTGCCTGTGTGGCCTGGTCAGCTGGTGGCCCGCATGGCCTAGCTGGCCACGCATGGGAGGAGGGTGACACCCCACCCCCCTTGTCTGAAACGGCCGGCGCGATACACTGACCCCTGGTAGTCGCGGGACCCAAATGGTCCCGCACGTAGCGTGCACCGGCGGCCGGCTCAACCGTCCACCCACTCCTATCCATTGTGGCCTATGGTCGTGTTCCTGCACAACCAGCGTGGTACAACGGCGATGCACCCCTCTTCCACAGCCCGCCCTGGTCGTAGTTCCGCATCACCGGCACGGCACAACGGCCACGTGATTCCACTGTCATGGCCCAGCCTGGCCATTGTTCCGCTCCACCGGCACGGCGCGACGACATCATGCTTCCTCCACAGTGTCTGAGCCTGCCCACGACCCTCGATTCCTCTGTGAGACATGATGATGTTATGCCTTTCCAGCGACCTAGTGGCCTTGCACCTCCGACTTCTTCTTGGACGGATCATTGCTGGTCGCTGTGTGTAACGCCTCCTTCTTCAATTAACAAGAACAAAAAAATGAGAGGGTAGGGTCGTGTTTGTGTAGTCTGAACCCTCCTCGTTACAGTGGTATCATTAGATTCTCATACCATAAATTTGTACAATAAAGAATGAGTACAACACAAATCAAACCCCCTACCTCGGTTTTCATCAATCGTTGAAGAATTCATGGAATGGTGGCGTCGTTTCATCAACGTCAGAAGAGGCAGAGTTCGGAGAAGGCAAGTCGAAGATGACATAGTCGGCTTTCTTAGTGGGTGGCGGTGCTTCCACATCCTTTCCCTGGTCGAAGAAGGAAGAAGATGGTGTTCGTCATTCTTCGGTGGAAGAAGCGTTCTTTGCGATCTTCACTGAGAGAATGAAGTTCTCTCAATTATCCAAACCCTCTCTAAAGCTCCACCTAAAGATTAGGCCAAAACAAAAAATAACAGACATACTATTATTTTAATGGTTTAAAATAATTCAAAATGGAGATAATTAATTAATTGCAAGTTTTTAATTAATTAATTGTGAGAGAGTTGGAACATTAAATTAATGGGGGAAGATGGAGAGTTTAACCGACATAAATGGGGGATTATAGGTGTTCCAGATATAATGGGGAGTTAGAAGTGTTAAGAAACTCGTTTGGGCCACACTAAATAAAATCATTTCAAAGGAGGTTATGTGCGGGTGGCCCCCACCACTAATCTCCACTTAGAGGTTTTAACCACCATAAAATAAAAATAAGCTATCGCCTTATTTTTATTTAACTTTATTAAAGAACCCCAATAAATATCTTCCACTCTTGATAAAACGCAACTATGGTGAAGGTCTCAATAAGCAGTTTTCGATGCTGCGAGTTCAATGGTGCCATAAAATTTCGATTCTGAGCATCGGATCAGATGTTATATAATTCCGAACGTACATTTCTAGAATGTACCTGAACAAAACTTCAAAAATTGATTCTGGGCACACTGGGCCTCGGAATCATGCGTCGTCAGAAACTATGGACTCGTTAAATTTCAATTCATTTAAAAAAATCCACGAGAATTATGAGTCTTTAATTTCATCCCACCTTAGGGATTTATGTACCCGTAATCTACAACTTGAACTAAGGGAACAAATGGAGGTACTGAGCTTGAATCTGAGCCTCCTGCTCCCATGTTCTCTCCATGAGGTTCCCATACTGCTAGCGAATACGCACCAGAGGTATGGACCATCCACATAGGACCCACTCCTGTCAATCCTAAATCTCCACTGGAACCTCTGTGAATGCCTCCCCATCATCGATGTCCAGTTCCCCATGGTCGATGATGTGGGATGGTTTGTGCACGTATCTCCTCAGATGAGATACTTGGAAGACATCCTGCACCTGGTGCAACTAAGTTAGAAGAGCCAAGTGGTAAGCCACCTCACCTACTCTACTGAGGACCAAGAAAGGTCCGACGAATCACGGAGATAAATTCTCGCCTTAACCAAATCTCAATAGACCTCATCGAGATGAGACCCTTAGGGAGACGTGTTCTCCATCCTCGATATCAAGAGGTCTCCCTCTCCTGACAGCATACAACTTCAATCTACTATGTGCAGTCTTCATCCTCTCCTGGATGATCTGCACCTTCTCGGTGGTAGCCTATGTCATCTCTGGTCCCACTAGTGCTGACTCCCCTGGGTCTGTCTAGGACAATGGTGATCTGCAAGGTCATCCATACAAGGCAACAAAAGGTGCCATACTGATGGTGGAGTGATAGCCGTTGATATAGGAAAACTCCACCAAAGTAAATTGATCCTCCCAACTGCGACCGAATTCAAGAACGCATGCATGGAGCATGTCCTCGAGGGTCTAGATGGTCCTGTCGGTCTGACCATTTTTCTGAGGATGGAAGGCGTTTATCAAGTGAAGTTATGTCCCGAAAGCTTCCTTCAACCCCTTCCATAGCTGGGATGTAAACCGTGAGTCACGGTTGGAGACAACAAAAGAAGGTACACCATGTAACCACACAATCTCCTGCACATAGAGACATCCCATGCTCTCTACTGAGCCCTTCTCTCTAATCTGTAGGAAGTGGGCCGACTTGGTGAGTCAGTAGAAAATCACACAAATCAAGTCGTGACCCCTGGATG
The DNA here is from genome assembly GCA_963277665.1 of Viscum album. NCBI lineage: Eukaryota > Viridiplantae > Streptophyta > Magnoliopsida > Santalales > Viscaceae > Viscum > Viscum album. The sequence goes on along the minus strand of OY728138.1, from coordinate 1,701,222,212 downwards.
TACATAGAATAATTGTACGAAGTCCATGGATATCCCATCCCACTTCCACTCTGTGACCACTAAGGGATGAACCAAGCCTGTAGTTACCTGGTGCTCCTCCTTGACATACTGACATGTGTGGCATCGTGAGACAGACATTGCTACCTCCTTCTTCATACATGTATACCAACACTATTGTCCAATGTCCTATTATATCTTCTCCACTCTAGGATATACCACTAGTGGGGAAGTGTGAAACTCCCTCAACACTACCTCTAGAAGAATAAATGGTACTAGGGTATGTCCTCTAAAGAGGATAACATGCTTCTCACCTTCATAAAATCCATCAGGTGCCTAACCTGTGTATATCTGAGCACGTAACATCTCACAGTCAATGCCTCCACACTGCACCTCCCTGACTCACTGAATAAGTGGAGGTGTGACTGTAAGAGACTATAAAGAGACTGCTCCATCCCTATCCAGAAAGGATATCTATAAGGCATCCAACTGCTTTGTCACCTCTCCTAGCAGCTGAATACCAGTCCTCTTACTGAGCGCATCCTCAACAACGTTCCCCTTCCCAAAAGTATAGACTATCTCAAAGTCATATTCATAGAGTAATTCAAGCCATCACCTCTGTATCAGGTTCAGGTCGTTCTGAGAGAAGATATACCTAAGACTCTTGTGATTAGACTACACGATAAAACGTTTGCTCATCAGATAGTGCCGCCACATCTTCAAGGAGAAGACCACTATTGCAAAATCCATGTCATGGGTAGCGTAGTTCTGCTCATGTTGTCTCAAATGACGGGAACCATATGCGACCACTTCTCACTCTTGAATTCCGACACACCTGATTCCGTTCCCTGATGCGTCGTAGTAGAATTTGAACCCTACGCCTTCCCCTGGAAGCCTCAAGATGGGGCACTAGTCAGCCTCTTCCTCTGCTCATGAAATCTCTATTGGAATCTCTCCGACCACACGAAGGGTTTCCCCTTCTTTTTCAAGGTTGAAAGTGGTTCTGCGACTCTGGAGGAGAAGTCTGGAATGAATCTCCGATAGTATTCATCCAAGACCAGGAAACTTCGAACCTCCATCACACTTCTAGGTGGCTCCCAAGCAAGCACTGCCTCAATATTCACTGGATCCACAGCAACTCTAACCTCTGAGATGACGTGTCCAAAGAAGTGATCCTCTTGAATCCAAAACTCAAACTTCGAGAGCATACCATAAAGCGGGTGCTCTCGGAGTGTGTCCAGTACTACTTGCAAAGTGGTGGGCATACTCCTCCTCATTATTCGAGTAGATCAGTATGTCAATGATGAAAACTATGACAGAGCGATTGAGGTATGGCAGGAAGATCTGGTTCATGAGACTCATGAACATTGATGTATTTTTGGTTACACTGAAGGGTATAACCAAGAACTCATAGTGGTCATACAGACAACTTAAGGTCGTCTTCTACACATCCTCGTCTCGAACTCTGAGCTGGTGATAGCATAATCCGCGTTCTATCTTCAAGAACCATCGTTCTCCCTTTAGATAATCAAAGAGGTCATCAATCCTCATGAGTGGGTACTTGTTCTTTACGGTCACCTGTTCAGGTAATGGTAGTCCACATAGAGACAGAAGCTCCCATCCACCTTCTTGGTGAATAGTATCGGGGCTACCTAGGGAGAAAAACTGGGATGGATGAATCCCTCCCCATGCAAGTCCTCTAGATTTACCCACAGATTATGAAGCATAGAGGAAGCTATCCGATATGCTGGAGTAAATATTGGTGCCTTCCCCGGGTACAGGTCAATGTAGTACACCACTCTTCAAAGAGGTAGTTGTGGAACATCATTAGGGAAAACATCCGCGTACTGGTCCACCACTACAGGATTAGTCGGACTCTCCACATCTACTGCTCCGAGTGTTAGTCAAGCCAACTGGTGAGTGATCGGGTGCACACTCCTTCATGTATGTTCGTTATGCACTGCAAAGGTTCCCTTCTCTCTGGTGAAGGTGAATCGTGTCCCATCCATGCGGACACACCGCACATTACGCCTAATACAGTCTATCTGAGCATGGAATGTAGATAACTAGTAAATAATCAAGATGAAGTCGTAAGGCGTCGACGCCGCTACGAGGAGATCACAGTAGAATATCTCACCTCTTATAGTAAGATCACACTACCAGAACTAGTGCATAATCATCAAGTCGGCTTCCGTAGGAGTTTCTAGCCATAAGGATTGAGCCAACAGCTCTATCAGAATCTCTATGATCCGAACGAGGGCAGTGACTATGAAATAATGACTAGCACATGTGTCTATACGAATTGCAGCTAATTTTGAGTAGACACAAATCGTACCTCGAAAAATCTTCGGAGTGCCGTGGTCGCATGCCTCAACTGCCTGAATCTGATCTCTTCCCTATCCACCCGCTCCCTGTGGTCTGGGTGGATCTTCTGCTGGTGGTGGTGGTAGCACCTCGTAACATCATCCACTGCCAGCTTCATGACCAACTCCTCTTCCACGTCTGCCGGCACCCTATAGACCACCTCGATCATACATTTTCCTCTACCAGGGAGGTCCCTCAAATGTCTGCTAATCATCAGAGCGGTGGGTCAGACAGTCACGAGCCATTGGACCAATCCCGCTATAGGAGTAACACTGACCGCTTCTGGCATGACTATGTATATCTCTACTATGGGTGGCTCGCAAAACCGATCTTGAGTCGTGCAGTCGACCACCTGTGGGTCTGGTCCTCTTGGAACTCTGTGTCATATGTCTACTGCCAGTTGTAGAAGACTCCTCTATAAGTCTATTAGTGGTGGGTCTCGCTGTTGGAGACTGCTCAGCAAGAAAACTCTCCACTATGAGGGCTCACTCCAACACCCCCATCTACGTCGGGATACTGTGGGAGATAACTGAAGATCTGATCTCTCACCTGAGTCCCTTCTCAAAGGTAGGGGCCCTAATGAACGGGTGTCGTACCATATCAGTATAGTAGCATGAGAGGTCGGTGAACCTCACTGAGTACTAATCTACACTCTTGATACCCTGCTGCAGATGAAGTAGCTCCTATATCCACACCGCTCAAAGGGTGGCTGGTACAAACCCCGCCTGAAAAATGTCCTCAATGATTGCCTATAGAAGTGTCAAATAATCATGCATCTGGTGCATTAGGATACACCATCTGCAAGCTGCTACCTGAAAGAGGTTGGCAGAAATTATCACCATGAAGTCTGCAGGTGTCCCTACTAGCCTGATGACTCTCACCATAGCCACCAGCCAATCTTCAACCGCCTATGGGTCCATCTCTCCTCGGAAAATGGGTGGCCTCTAGCGTTGGAACACATGAAACACGCTCAAGTGTCGTACATCGTCTACTGTTGGGGCTGGTGGCATCAGCGGCCCAATGGGTGGTGGTACCGATGGTGCCTCCGCTGGTTCCTCCCCAAGAAAGGGGACTTTCACCAAAGCCTCATTGGTCGGCAGGATGTCAATGCGTACAACTCTCGGGGCTCTAACTTGTCGTCTACAGGGATACATCCTAAAAGAAATACATGCGACATGGTCAAAAGATAATACCTGGTGAGGTTACCTGGTTTGATCTGACTTAAAGAAAACTTTTGAAAACACACACACAATCAGTGTTTTCGTGTACTATATCGGAAATCAGTAGTCATGGTCCTGGTGTATAGATAAATTGGTCACCGCACTAACAATGGACTCCCTGAATTTAAACCCACAATCGGTACCCTTAACACTATTGCTTCACAGAAAATAAATATCTGAGTCCTAATTTTTGTTGTAGAACTGACTCCTCTGATACCAATTTGTCATGACCCGTCCCCTAGGACCCGTGTCGTGACTACCCCAAGTCTGCCTTCTATAGGCCAGGGGCTGGCGACTAGCACCAAAGGCGTATATCCGTAAAACTCCGAAGGAATTGCCTATATAAATTGTAAACACACACAACCAGAGTAAAAGCGGAAGAAAACACTAAGTAAAATCTTTATAACAAGAGATGTGATGGAATGTAAAAGGGGAATTAAATAAAAGCCAAATAGTAAAGTACATGAAAAGGACAAGACAATTACAACTGGAAAGGGTGAAATAGCTGGAAGGTGTCTAGCAGCTCTTGGATCGTCCACCACGAATCCTACCTGAAGGGCAGGTACAAAGAGCCTCCTCATCCCTCCACGTCCATCTGTCTCCTCTAGGTACCATCTCATCATGAGGTCCACCTCCAGGTACCATCTAGTCCTCTCACACTCCGCCTCAGTCATCACATTCCATAATATTCATCCAACACAATTAGGTACGGGCATAGCTCGTGCAGGGCTGAGTATAACGATACTCTATAGGGACCCTGATACCCTCAAGGTCTCACAAAATCCAACAAGTATAAACCAAAAAGTATGAAATCAATGGTTAACCATTACTTAGGTATATTCCCATACATATACCTATGTTATTAAGTAACCCATCTCAATCATGAGCAAAACAAAAGGTCATTGACTCAGCTCAAACCAAGATTTTTCATTATCGAAACCACAGCTGCTGGAGAACTCCTCATCTTTCGTGTACAGTGGTCCTGTCATGACACCAATCCACTTCTCACTAACCTTGGACTGCTGGGGTACTCCTCCTTTCGATTATTTTGGGTCTTCTACCAACTATTAGGCGCTCTGTCCACAGTGGGTCTACCTCCAAATACCGGGTTCTCCCCCTAATATCCTACAGAGGTACTCCCCCTATCGAGTATCGTGGGTCTACTGCCAACTACCAGGGCCTCCGTCCACCATGGGTCTTACGTGAAATACCGGGTGCTCCCCACTGGGCTAGTCAAATCACTCCGAGTCGATTCAGTCAAGATTTCGTCAGGTCTATCAGCTACTAGGTCTCCACACTTTAAACCCTCGTATCCAGGAGGATCTACTGCAAGAACTACTGGTCGATATTCCAATTGTCACGAAGCCTCAAGTGGATGTATCTCAATGTAATGCCACGCCATAGGGGTCTCAACGCAATAGATGGAGAATCAATCAGACGCCCGGTCTGGGAGTTATTAGTCTTTTAGTCCCGGGGACCCAGTTGGTTTTGTGTAAGAACCAACCTGACAATATCTCAACAATACCCCCAAAATCTTATGGGGTATCTTTTAAGGGACTACTTCTTTCCAAGAAAAATCACACTACTGAAGGTTCTTCAAACGGACTTCTGTAGCCCAAGATATGGGTGAAAATGTGTAAACGGGTCTGATGGGTTCGGGTCTGGTCTGACCCAGTTGGACTGACCTGACCCGGTTCATGAATCTGATTCCTGCCCGAAGGGGTGGCCCATCCCAAAGGGTTTTCCCTTTCAGAAGGTATGGACCGGCCTGCAGTGGCGGCCCGTCCCGAAAGAGGCCCATCCCAAAGGCCCGCATGGCCTTGTGGCAGCCCGCGTGGCAAGGTGGCTGACTATGTGGCTTGGCAGTTTGGTGGCCCGCATGGCCTAGCTGGCCGGCCCATGTTTCCTGGCTGTTTGGACCACGTGGATTGGATGGCCACACGTGGGAGGGGTGGTTTCATGCCCCCTTTGTCCAAAATGGATGATGCGAGGCGCCGGCCCCTGGTAGCTGCGGGACCCGAAGGGTCCCGCCTATAGTGGGAACCGGAAGTCGGCTCAGTCGGCCACCCTATCCTGTCCGCCGCAGCCTATGGCCACCGTCATGCACCACCGACGCGGTGAGACAGCGTCACGCCCCTCCACCACGGCCTGCCCTGTCCATGGTTCCTCATTACCGGCACGGTGCGACGGCACTGTGCTTCCTCCACTACGGCCCGACCTGGCAACAGTTCTACTCCACCGGCACGGTGTGGTGGCGCCGTGCTTCCTCCACGACGACCCGGCCTACTCGCGGCCCTCTGTTCCTCAGTGTGAAATGATGATGTCGCGCCTTTCTGGTGACTAAGTAGCCTTGCACCGCTGGCTTCTTTGCAGCCACCTAGTTTTTGGTCGCCACGTGTACCGCCTTCGTCATCAACGAAAAAGAACAAACAAAAGGGGAGGGTCAGGCCATGTTCATGCAGTCTGAACCATCCCCGTTACGGTGGTATCATTCGGTTCTCACACAAGAAATTTTTACGACAATGAACGAGTACAAAACAAATCAAACCCCCTACCCCGCTTGTAATTGATTGTTGACAAAGTCGTGGAATGGCGGCGTCATTTCGTCAACATCGGAAGAGGAAGAGTTCGGAGAATACGAGTCGAAGACGACGTTGTCGGCCTTCATCATGGGTAGTGGTTCTTCTACTTCCTTGCCCTAGTTGAAGAAGGAAGAAGATGGTGTTCATCGTTCTTCAGTGGAAGAAGCGTTTTTCGTGTTCTTTGCTGAGAGGATGAAGTTCTCTCAATTCTCCAAACCCTCTCTCATGCTCCACACAAAGATTATGCCAACACCAAAAAATAATAGAAAAACTATTATTTTAATGGTTGGAGAGAATTCAAAATAATTCAAAAAGTATCTAATTAATTAACTGTAAGGGTTTAATTAATTAATTCTTAGAGATATGGCACATTAAAGTAACGAGGAAAGGTGGAGAGTTTAACCCACATAAATGGGGGTTTAGATGTGATCCAAAATTAATGGGGAGTTAGAAGAGTTACGAAACTCGTGTCGGCCCCACTAAATAAAATCCTCTCACAGGAGTTCATGTGCTAGTGGCCGCCACCACTAACCACTACTTGGAGGTTTTGACCACCATAAAAAATATAATTTATTGCCTTGTTTTTATTTGACTTTATTAAAGAACCCTAAAAACTATATTCCACTCTCAATAAAACACTACTGCAATGATGGTCTCACTAAGAAATTGTTGACACTACGAGTTCAACGGTGCCCTCAAATTTCGATTCCGAGCACCGGTTCATATGTTATAAAATTCCAAACGTACATTTACAGAACGTACCCGAACAAAACTCCAGAAATTGATTCCCGACAGATCGGGCCTCGGAATCACGCGTCGTCAGAAACTACGGACTCGTAAAATTCCCTTGCAATTAAAAAAATTCCATAGGAATTCCAGGTCATTAAAATAATTATTTCAAAATTTTCAAATTAATTCTTTAAAAATATTTATATATATCATCAACATGATTTTTTGATGAAAAATGATTCACATCGCTTCATGGTAGTGGTAGTCTACAAATAGGCACATAAGACATTATCATTTTTCAGTGAATTGAAATGAATGAAGGTAAATGATATATTATACATAAAATATGATAATTATATCATTAATCAAATATATGAACATTAATCAAATAATTATAATCTAGTTGTGAGAGATGGTGATGGAAAATGAATTTCCTCATTTCACAATTCGGTAGTCTACCTTACACATGAATGATGGATTAGTTTCCTGTTTGATAGAAGAAGATATTCATAAAGGTGATTAAATTAACTAATAAAATATGAATTTCTTATAGATAATTGTTTTAGTATTTTTTCATGGTTAGGGAATATTTGAAAGCTATGAAAGTATAAGTAAAACTAAAACATATAGTAAAATAGTATACATATACTTTATAATATATCCTTTTCCTAACACCTTAACACCTATAATATTGTTATTAGTCACAAAATAACATGTAAATGACATGGGGAGGGGTTTTATGAAGGTATTTGGGTATATAATATCCCATACATAAGGGATTTGGAGGGTAAATAAGTTATGAAATTGGTTCCCATTTTATAGGAGATGGGTAGCGTACTCTTGGATTTTTTAAAATATTCAAATAATATAAAATAATTTTTTATTTCCAAATGTATAAAATTAGAATATAATATTAGGGTGACTCAACATAATCAAAAATAGTAACATTTTGACATATTTATATTAGATTTCAACAATTTTTATTTTGTTTTAACCCATATTTAACACTATTCATAGGTATCCTGAAAACATGATTTTTTTACTATTTGACAGTCCAGATAGTTACTTTCAATGGAAATATATCCCATAAATGAATCATGTTTGATATTATTTACCATATAATAATAAATTGGTATAGTATAATATTTTTTGGAATTTTATATCATCTAAAAAATATTATTTCTTATATAATATCATTAAGGATGGTTTTTTGAACTATTTATTACTTTTTTTAATAACATCAGGAAAAACATGGAATTAAAAAATAATATATATTATTACATTTATAAACTATTATTTTAATCTAAAAAATCCTATATAACATTAATTATCTCAAATTATGTTACTCTAAATATTTATGATGTCATTTGTTCGATTTTTTCATGAATTGAATAATTACCTTATCATCATTGTGTATTCATTTAATGTATTTTTTTAATTCAAATAAAATTATAAATAAATTACTATAGTGAATGAAAATCATATAGTGTTTAGGAAATTATTTATAATAAAACATTTCCTTTAGTTATCTCCATTTTAAAAATCTTATAGTTATTAAAAATAAGAGAGGGACATTTTTGAATTTTCATTAAAAATATATTTTAAAGGAATAAATAAAATAAAAATAGAAAAAAGATATATTTATTCTAAATTTGGATTTCTATTGAAAAATTATACTCAATCAATAAATTTTTCCAAGTGTTAGGTTCATTTTATAGTCATTATAATGTTTTTAACCATTGATTGCCAAATTTAACCTTAATGGTGGTAAAAAAATATTGGTTATATTGACATTGAATAAAATGAAGGGATCCAATTTAAAAATAATTTACCCCTTTATTAAAAATAATGAATCATTTTTCAATAATTAAAATAAAAATGAGGTATAATGTAATTAAAAATAAACTGCAAAAACATGATGAAAAAATGGTCTAACCACAAAATTTCCATTTTAAGGATAATATATTTTTATAATAAATTCAATGATAAACATTATTTTGAAACGAAAAATTGTATAATTTTAGATATTTTTGAATTAATATGAATTTAAATATAATAAAAATTATAATTGGAATTTTGTAAATAATTAAAGGAAAAATATAATTGTTAATAAGAATCATTATCCTATACTAGGCATTGATAATTATTATTTTTAATATCATAATATAACTGTAATATAATATTTTATAATTATTTAAAAATTCTGATCGTTTAACTAATAAATTATATTAATGTTCAATAAAATTATGTATAATATTTTCTCAAATAATGAAATAAAAATATTTTTTAATGAAAATGATTTTTTGAAGAATAAATGTAACTTTAAAACTGAGTATTTATTTAATAATAATTAATAAATACATTATTATTTAATATAACATTTATATAGATTTCAAAAAAAATAGTTTATCATATTCATGCCTGCTGATTTATGAACTATGTTATAACAGTCACATTTAAAAAAATTTATTCCTTCGTTCGTTTACACTCATTGTTGAATATTTTGTTGGTATCAAAAATATTACACGTATAAAAGTATTTGGATATTAAATTATACCCCTTTAAGAAGTAGCATCACCATAATTTTAAATTTATATGAGTAATAAAAATATTTTATTTTTAAATAATTTTTTTTGAATATCCAAATCATAAAAAGGGTTATAAAACATCCTATGGGTAAGACGAAATGGTATTTAATAATTTCATATAAATTAACACATAACGAGGATTGGAAATTAGAAAACATTGGTAGGAGGTTGATATATAGACAAAGAAGAATTTAATAATGGTTATAAAATTATACAGAGTGATAAAAATCACTAATCAAGTTAAATTGAATTATTATAATAATTTCAATGAACACAAAACCATTAACTAATGAAGTTTGAAAATGGTTATTGATTAATTCGAAGAGAAATAAATAAGAAAAAAAATTAAAAGTATATTTCCTATATTTTATTTGTTCCTTTTTTATTTAGATTAAGAATATAAGGAAATTTGATTTAATTATTAGTAGAAGATGCAATGTTTAATCAATTTCCACCACAGTATCATGTTTTTCTCCGAAATAAGTGTATTAAAAAATATTGTGTTATCACTAAATCACTAAAATCAAATTATCATTAGACATTTACCAAAACCAAAATAGTTAGCATAGGGTTTGGTAATTCCGAAAATGAATTAAACATTATATGAAATTATATATTAATCATCCAAATTAAATATTACTACCTAATGTTTATACTAAATCATTTGATAAATAAGTATCCTTTAAATTCCACAAAATATTCCAGACTAATATTTAAACCAAAAAATTGATTACATAGTTTTCGAAGAAAAAAACAGTATTAATCTCGAAATAAAATTAATCGCTCTTAAATTCTCAAACCAAAAATGTATTTTTCATAATTATATAATATTCATGATATTATATTCATTTAAATAGGTATCATAAGTAACCATAGTGCTACTTTAATATCATATTTTAATCCCAAAGAATCATTAATCCTCAAATAAAATGTTGCTATTTCTTATTACTATAATAATATAATGTTCAAAAAATAGCCACCTTCTTATAAAACAACATTAATCATGTAATCAACAAATCAAATTTATTTTTTTTTTGTTATCAATATAATTAAACATGTGTTCCCAAAATTAACATAATAATTATTTTCCATATGATTTATATAAATAAATGATTTCTTAGTGACAAGGACATCAAATAGGCTAATGTTTGGTGCTACACCCTTGTTGACATTCAGTTTTGGGTTCTAACCCCAAAACCTTATCTGATGTGACAAGTTGATTACCCATAAATGGGATTTCATTTTACTAAACCAATATAAACATAATTCTTATAACATTACAACATATATGACGAACATACTCAATATAAATTTAATCATATAATATTATATATACCCAACTTGTTATCAATATCATTAATCTTATTGCAAAAGATGAGAAGTAATTCTTACACAAATATCTTTTAACCATGTTTAAGAAATGAGTATCATATTCATAAATAATATACCTAAATTCAATAAATTCATTCCCATACTATCTATATCACATAAAACCTAAAAATTTTGTTCCTATATATTTGACCCTATGATCAGGGTTAAATATTATACTATATCATAAAAATTGAATACCTATATGTTTACAACTTAATAATTTAATGTTCTTTATAATCAATTAATGATTATTATAAATATATTATTTTAATACTTCCTTTAAAAAAATAGGAATCATGTCCCAGCATTAATTAATATCAAAACATAATCCAAGATATAATCAACACCTTTCATATGTAATTTTAAATTCCATAATCTTCAACTACAATGGAAATTGAAATTTCTAGAAATTTTATACGGTGGATCCCATTCTTGAGCTCCACCCCCTAGGACATTCATTTTCATTACTCCCACACTCCCCTAATTTATCACATTATATTGATATATTGGACAAAATGTTATTCCACTTATGTTTAATTAATTAAACACTTCATTTTTACATGCAATATTATTTCATTACACCCAATTTTACCACATAAAAATATCTTTAAATTTTGTAATGAAATTTTATGAGGTCCCTATTCTAATAATCCTTACATATATTATATTTAATATTATTAATTTTTTTATATTTATCACCAAATATTTTAACAGGCATAATTTATGTCATTATTTATGTGTTGTGAAACTCACATAGGTTTAAGTAATAAATACACAATAATTATATATTGTGGAGAATAAACATAAGAGTTGGCAACACAAATAATATTACATTTTGTTAATTTTCTCGAAATATAATTCATTTAACATCACATCCATTGTTAATTTGGATATTGTTGGATCTATAAATTATCTAAAATAAAAATGGTAATTTTGATAATATCAAAAAATCAAATTATACCATATTAGGAGTATTATAAACACTAATACATACTTAACCAATGAATATACAACTCTTTATTTTTATCCAAAATAACCAAATTTCTCCCTAAAAACATAATATTTTTTATAAATGAAGTTTTACATATTCTAAAGTAACATCCTAACCACTAAATTTATATAATCCCTAATCTGATACCAGTTTTATTGAATTGGAATTAATCATTATATATTATATTTTATTTGATATGATTTCAAGTTTCTTTTCCAAATATAATTTATGTTTAGTGTTTTAAATAATTAGGTCATGAATATTGAATGAAAATTAATTTACATGGTGGACACTTATACTTAAAATTGATTTTTTTAGTAAAAATAAACATGTTTTATCCAAGAAAAATCATTATGACATTATAAATGACATCTTATTTTCTGTTTCCCATCCTAAAACACAATTATTTTTTTTTATAAATGGTTGATGTTCACGAAAGGATCAGATAGGTACAAAAAAATGTATTTCTTTAATCCGGTGAAAATATAAAACCCCAAAGAATAACTAGCAGTATAAAATTAATCTTTTGCCTTATGAAATAAAAAATTTCAACGTATAAAACCCAAAAAAAATTCCCAAATGAAACTTTTAAAACCCCTAAAAAGGATAGATAAAGAATGTATGAATCATATATAATTATTTTAATACAACTCATAAATATGGACTAACGCCCATAGATAGACATGGAATAACCATCATGGATAAACTTAGAGTAACCCTCATAGTTACACTTGAAATAACGATAATTATTATAGATCACACTATTATAATAGTATATTCAAAAAATTTATTTTGATTAACCCAATTTGTTACCTTTATCTCTTCAAAAAGTGTATTATATATAAATATTGGGATCACATTATCTCATTTTATAATATAACCATGAATCTTCATAAAAATGATTTTTTACCGTAACATAATAAAAAAATCACATAGGTTTTCACAATAATATTTTCAACCATAAGAAATTATTTCCCGATATTGAAATATCATTTCTTTTCAAAACCCCATTTTTAAAATATGTAAGATCAATTAATAGGGTATGATTATTTTACAATAAATTAAAGATGATTTCTTATGGAGGAATTTAAACATCATATAACAGTTATAGTAGTAGGAAAAAATTTTCATTGTATATGTAAATATAGAGGATTCCTTTCTTCTTTTGTAGAGAAAGTAAAAACATTGCATAAACATGTTTTTTTAAACCATTGAATGAAAATAACAAGTGCTATAAAATTAACTTTATATTTAACTTATTTCTATATAAATACTTTAATAAATTAATTATAAAAATTAGAAAAATAGTGGAAATTATTTTATCTGAAAACATTAAAACATGATTTTTAATACTATAGATGCCTTAGAAGGACACCAAAAAATACAATTCATGATTGATTTCAATATTTTGTTATGGCGTCGATGACATGTATTAATAGTCATTTCATTTAACATCAATTCTGAACATGATCTTGTCCTTGACATTTATAAGTTGGAATTCCAGTATCGCACGAGGTTAAATATGATCTAGCCCCCTAAAAGAATTTCCCTAAGGAACCACCCTAGAAGCCAGTATCGCTTATGGTGGGGAATAAAGTCCCAGCTAATTGATTTTGTCCTCGACAATTCTCAATGAAAGACCGAGTCTCACCCATGGAATAATAGTCAAATTAACTTTAATTCCTTCCATAAAATTCGCATATGAATCTGTGTATCACTTAGCATATAAGTCTAGGCTTAATGACTGCATCTGTGTCATCCCTCACTTGGTTCCCTGTATCACCCATGGATTAATACATTTTCAAAAAAATTAGTCCATCCATGGCATTCTAATGTGAATCCACATGAAACCAAAGTCATCTAAGTCAATAACAACAAGATTATATCCTTGGAATTCGAATCTGAATCCATGTATCACCATTTACTATTAATTATTTACCCAATTCCATTTCATTTAAACATTTCATTAAACATAGAAAGGAAAAAACAAAATTAAATTCAATATAACTCACCTAAAAAGGGGTGATTGAATCAAGGAACAGCCTCAAAGGCTAAACCTTTCATTTTATAACAAGGTAATAATATGATAATATGATTCGCATGATTAATCAATCAGTCATAGATCATTGTCTTAACATAACTCACATGTGAAAGAAATTAAAAAGCTATTCAAATACTCACAAGTCCATTTTTTACATAACAGGTTTAATAATCTTATAAATCATTCAAATGTCTTAGTGATGAGATATATCACGTGGTAAAAAATTGTAGTATAGAAATTTAATAAAAATTTATCATCTCACGGTATTGCTTCTACTTTACAGAATTGGAGAAAGAAATATAAGGCAACATGCTTTAAACAAGAAATTTCATACATGGGTTTGGGTGAAATTTATCCATAAAACACCTTTTATTTATTTTATTTACATTTGAATTAAAAAATAAATTATTCAATTTGATTTATATACCAATTCAAAAATGATATCCCGTGATCTAGGGGAAAAAAGGAAAGCCTCATAGGCATCCTAGGTAAAAAATCCATAATGGGCCATTTTAAGACAACTCACCCATGGGGTGGTTCTTATTCAAGGTATATAACCTATATCCAGTATTTAAAACCCTATTCAATTATCTAAAACATGAAAGGAAATAATAGAGTTAAATTTAATTTTAGGAGACATCTGAAAAATGGGAACATGGTACAATGACATGTATAAACAACTCAACATCAAGAGAAATGAAAGTTAACACCACCCTTAGGTATGTTCTAGATATCTAGTCCTGTATCAAACCATGATTTTTCCCATAGTATAAGGAATGTGAAGAATTGATGGAGAATGAGAAATTAGGGTATATTATCCTAACCCAAAATAGGCCAATTGATTCTCATAAGAATCAACAATAGTTAAAATGGAATCAAGGTCTTACCATTATGGATCCAGTAAGATGAACCACATTTTAATTGGATGACATATAGATGATGTAACTCAATTCCTAGAATAGCGTCTAAGTGGATCTCAATAAATATCTCTTTCATGTCCAATAGGATAAGGTAAATTAGGGTTTAATTTAAAAACATTAGGCAAAAATTGTCATTTTACCCAAAATAAAGTGGGCCACATTGTTTAGGCGCCCAATTTTTTAAACTGTGTGCCAGGTTGAGTGGTGTCCTATAGGAAAATTGGGAACCCCCATGTTTTACCTTCACAGTTTACAAATCATGTGTAAACCATGTGAAAATCATCTATCAAAAGATGAAAAAAATTTATATTAGGCTGCATGTTTTCAATAATCGTGTGGCCTCCACTTTTCACCCAAAACATGGGTTATGTGATCCAAAACATCCCTAGACACCCTTTATCCCTCTATAACCACAAGGTCATTAATATTAGGCTACATCTACGAAATTATGATGATAATTGCGGGAAAATAGGGAATTCATACCTCAAAGAAGACATGGGTTCTTACATAGATACCCAACCAAGTATTTTCATTTGGAATATCCCTATTTTTATAATTTCTATATCCATATGCACATTCTATAATCTAGATAGTAAAAAGAATCTTGGAATCCAAATAATATCATCATTAAGTAAACATAAGGATGATGTACTATATATATAATTTTATATACTGATTTCACCTACTTTTTCTCATCTTAATCCCTAGATATAACTAAAATAATCCACTAAAATGTATAAACCATTCCAATTTAGAAACTAAGTATCCCTAGACATGTAGTATGAATTATTATGCAAAAGAAATTACATATAAAAATAGATTTGATACCAATTGAGATGTACCAATCTAATATTACATTTATCCCATAAAATATTCAATTACTACAAATTGAATCTAACCATAATGTAATCATACCTTGAAATAAAGGCTTATTGTCTTTGTGGACTATATATATGAAAAACATATATTTCTATACAAGTAAAACTTTCTCCATAATTGTGTCACATTATACACCTTTATTGACTTAAAATTGGTTATAAATATTTTAAAACCATATGGAAGGGAAACATAATAAAGGGGTGAGACCTTACTTTTTGTAAGCGAATAAAATCATAAACAATTCATCAAATGATACACCATAATAATTTTAAAAAACATGATAAGGAGAGAAAGAAAATATTAACATTAATATAATTAAATAGAATTTTTCAATAAGTCTTGATAGAAGGACATGTAATCTCAAATGAACAGAAATATATCGTGACATAAATGTGTGGAACATTAGACAATAAACATGATCCATGTATCATAATTATAGGTATTTAAATATTTTATATCAAGGGAATATATCATAATAAAAAAATGTGGAATAATTATAATAACATATAATAATTACATGTTTTAATAGTATTAAATTTTAATTTACTAATTTGTGGTGTTGGATTCACAAACCTACAGTACATAGGTGACATAGGATTCACAGACCCATGGTCCATAAGTGACATAGGTTTTTCAAACCTATGGTCTATATGTGATCCATTTTTCCAAAACCTATAGTCCATAAGTAAAATAGTTTTCATGCCCTATATTTAATAAGTGACTTGGGTTTTCCAAAACAATATTCCTTATGTGACATTGAATTTAAAAACCTATGGTCCATACGTGACTTATGTTTCACAAACCTACAATCCCTGAGTGGGTTAGTATTCACAAACCAATGGTCTATAATTATCTCATGAGATGTAGAAATAATAGAAATGAATTATAGGGAGATATAGGTCCCAAACAAAATAATAATAATCTTTCATACATATGTGTTCTATTATAGAATCAAATAATTCATAAATCAATCATCATTTATTTTACAAGTGGAAAAGAGTTGGTAATCATGAAAAACATTCATAATACATTTCATAAGTCTTCATGATAAATAAAATGAATGGATACATAAAAATATACCCATTTTAACATAAGAATATTTAAGTATGTTATTATAGTTTAATAATAAAATTTTATTATTTTTTGGATAATCACATGAAAAACGATAGGAAGTTGTCATTTTAGGGAAGTATTTAAAAAATTTCTTTAAAATTAATTAATTTGTGCTAAATTAAAATTTTTTCTTTAAAATAAAAAAAATTACTTTTAGGAACCATATTTTATAACACAATTTTATTTAAAAAATATTATTTTTTAAAACATTGAAACACCAAATAATCATTCCTAAAAATAGATGACATTATTATCAATTTAAAATAAACAATTAATTTTAATAATCAGACATTTTCATTTAAAAACTAAAAAAATATCTTTTGTGTTTCAAAATAATTCATAATATAAATAATTTTTGACATATAAAATATTTAATGGAAGAATTATAATTATCAATTCTCATACAATTAATGAAATAGTAAAATAGTTTTTGGAATAAAATTTTCGCACACTCAGAAAAATTTGAAGTCAGAGGTTCAATTAAAATTACATTTTCTAGAAGTTGTTGTGATTTTTTTAAAACAATGAATTTTTTAATGGAAAATAAATAGTGCAGAATATGAAAGTATATATACATTAATAAATGAAATATATAGAAGATGATAAAATGTACAATCACGAAAGTTGCAAAATTTTAACATATTAAAATACATTTTTTGAAAAAGTGCATAATAAAAGGTAAATAAAACATATATTTTAGAAGTGGACAATGGAAAGATGGTGGTAATATAATATATCCAATAATAAGGTATATAAAATTAAATTTGAATAATGGGGAAATTGAAAACCTAGATATGGAATAGAAATCATTATTGAAAAGGATAGTAATTATTTATAAAGAATATATAATTTTGAGATATAAATTCGTCATTGTAAACTAATTTAATTATAAAGGTCACATTACCATGAGATATAATTTAGTATATTATCATCGTAGAATAGAATAAAATCATCTAGTAAAAATTATAACACCACCATTTTCATGTAAGTAATTAGTTCATTGTATATTTAAAGTATGTATAGATTTTGGGTGAAGTTTGGGGAGTTTAAAGACATTTTAGAATGTTTTTGGGAATTTTATGGTGGTTCCTGATTTGAGAACGATCTGTATGAACCATGAAACTCTTATAGAGAATCATGAAATATAGGATAGTGGGATCTGGGCAGGTGTATAGTTAGGTGCATAGTTTGGCCAACCTGTGTGGTCACTTAGGAGAAACCATGGAAACTAGAACAAAGGGAAAAATACAGTTGGTTCACTTTTTTTCTAAATGTGCAAACCTACCATGGGAAATCTGATTATATATAGTGCTTGGTATACGTTTTTTACACTGTTTACCTAACCATGTATGATTTAAATTTAGATACTATATATTGTATATCACTAGAAATTGATCTTGAGGAACTTATTTTTCATCTATTATGACCCTAACTCATTTTTCTCTCCTCCCAAAGGATATTTTTCCTCTATTGTGACCCTAACTCAGTTGTGTAATTGTTGTGAAAAGTGTTTTGTTGATTTATTTTAAAATTATGATTTTAAAATGTTTTTTTGGTTTTATTAATGGGAAAATGTTTTTTTCATGGTTTTCATCAAAATGATCATTATATTTAAATATTTTTTAAAAAATGGCATCAGTCTTGGTCGGACCAAATATTTTGGGACAATTGGTATTAGTTTGTTCGATCCATGAGTATTAGTTTTTTTAGTATTGGAGTGGAAAATTCACTATAGTTTATTCCCATAGTTGTGATCATAGAATAGAGTATGTTCTCTGGGACATGAAATATATCGAATAAAAAGGTGTATCTAAACTATTTATTCTAAACTTGATGTTACAATGGATTTGGGTACATAAGTATTTTGGAGACATTTATGGGAGTTGTAATCTAATTATCATGGCTTTATTAAATGATAAAATCATTCCATGCATTGATAGAAATGACTTTCCATTTAGAGTGAATAATTTTTTTGAGTTGTTTTTTATGATGTGGTTTAAATGTGTTCATTTTTTAAAAGGCATTAATTTTTTTTCATATGCATGATTTTGAAAAGGTCATAGTTGTTGTATTTGGAAAACAGGTTTATTTTCAAAGGAATGGTGGAATTTTTAATGGGGGTTGAGAAAGGAAAGTGTTTGTGTTGGGGAAATCCATGTTGTGATAATTATGATATGGTACATTTGAATTTTTAAGCCTTGTGTTTATAGAGAGTGAGACTTATAGAATTTTTTGTTAAAAAAAATGGAACCTAGTTGGTGTCGTAGAAACCAATCGAGAGAAGTAATGTGGAATTTGGTTTCACAGAAACCACAGGTCGACTAGTTGCTACTTCAATGTATGGTCTGGTATTTTTAGGTTGTGGATAGAGGGAACAGGAGGGATGGTGCATGGAAAGTGGACCATTCTATTTAGTTCTTTAAGTAACATTCTCCCATCATTTTGGGTGATTCGAAACCAGAGAAGGAAGTGATGTTGATGAATATGATAAATCGAATTTTTGAATCCCTTAGCATAATAGAGAAACTAATTTTCATGTTAAAATCATAAAGATGGATGATCATGCATAAAAATCATGGGATTTAGTAGTCTGTGATAAATTATACAAACGAATTTCAGGTGTGGATTTTGAAAAATTGTTCAAAAAAATTCTATCGTGACACATTCGGGGTTTCTAGAATGAAAGACATTTTTAGCTTGAAGCAAGATAATCTCTCAATGAAGGACAATGTGGATAATCTATTTTCACCAGATGATTCTTCATGTGCATCCTTTAATGAATTCATTTTTATAGTTTGGATGAGGTAAGAGATTAACTCATTGATTTCTATGATTTGTATAATGAATTATACAAGAATCTCAATAAAGAGATATTAGGAAAAATGAAAATCTCATGAACTGTTGGTGAAGGAAGCATGTTGATAGATATGGGAAATGTGGGGTCTCTAATGTTCAGAACAAGAGGAAGAGAGATACCTATTTACAAGGTAGTGGAATGACTCACAATTAGATAGATGGATCATTAAATATTCCTTCAACATCCAAGAGTAAAGTTGGATGTTTACAATGTGTATCTTGTGTTAACGTGAAGTGAGTTTGTATGTCACCATCTAAAGCATTACATAATTGTAATAAAATGGAGAATTTTCAGTGCTATTTTTACAATTCTCCAAGGTTGGGTGTTCGAGACAGGTCTGGTTTCATGGACATTGAATTATTGGATGAAATAGAGGTAGTAAAATACCACTAATCAGCAGAACTGAGTGAGCCATGGTAATTCCAAGAATACCATGACTCTTCAAAAAGAGAAATGTAAACATGGAAACAAATAACATAGTGCAGCAAGTAAATAATTATACAAAGTCCAGAAAATTATAGTGGATGGTCAATATGGTCCATTGAAAGTGACAGGTATAATTAATTTCAATTATACCCTTGTGATAGAATTGGTTGATAATGGTTAATCCCATTCATTTAATGATTTTCATTCTATTGTTTTTTGGGGGCTTCATGTTGAGATGATTCCTTCTGTTTTGAAACATCAAACTCCTTTTGGTCAATGAGAATATTGAGCCTTTATGTGTTGAGCATGTTCTATAATTATTGATCGAACATAACTGATATTTTATTTCTTAATGCTTGATATGGATGTTTAGGTCATAATCCTTGGTATGGATTAGTTGGAAATGTTCAAGGCTCACATTGATTTTTATTCCCTAACTGTTAGTTTTATGACTGATGATGGTTCCAAACTACTCTTTTGGTGAGAAAAGAAGGTAAATTTAGATGAAAATGGATTTTTTCCACTATTAGTTGGATCAATCTTATATAAGTTGTCTTATTTGATTTTTTAATCAATGGAAGATATAGAGAATAACAATTTTCCAGTGGTTTTGGATTAGTTTTTGGTTTTTTTCCTAAAAATTTATCAGGGATTTCTCCCATAAGAGATGTGGAGTTTATGATTCATATCATCCCAAGTAATAGTTATATCATAGTTATGTCTTATCGAATAGAACCAAAAAAACTAAGGGAATTGGAATTCCAATTAGAAGATATTAAAAGAAACATGTCCATTAGACCTATCACATTTCGGTGGGTATCACTAAGATTATATGTGAAAAAAGGTAATGGAATGCATTGTATTGTAGTGGATTATTCTAAACATAATAATTTTTCTATAAAGAATCATTTTCAACATCCAAGTATTGATGATTTGTTTGCTCAATTTGGGGAGCCTAGTGGCTCTCTAAAATTGGCATTCAACCAGTATATCACCAGTTATGGGTTCAGAAAGTGGGTATTATGAAAATTGGTTTTAGAAGTAGATATGTTCATTAAGAGTATGTGGTTATTCTTTTTGGTATTGTAAATTCATCAATAGTCTTTTTGGAATTTATTAATCATATATATTATATATATGTGAATTCCTCATGGTGGTGTAATTGGATGACATATTGGTGTATGTAAGGAAAAGTGTTGATCCTGACAAACACTTGGCAAAAATTTTTGTAATTTTGTAGGATAATCATATTTATGACAAATTTCCAATGTTTTTTTTGGATACAAGGGGTACATATCTTTGTCCATGTAATCTCTGAAAGAAAAATTTATGTGGATCCATAAATGATAGAAGCTATTATCTCTAGGAAACCACTAAAAAATATCTACGAGATATTTAGTTTCTTCCTCCTAGATGGTTTTTATTAATATTTTGTTTATGATGTTTTGTGACTATATTCTCTAATGATATATTTGATGAGTAAAATTTTTCCCTTATAATGGGGTTCAGAATTTCAATCAACTTTTTAGGATCTTAATTTTTTCATTACATCAGCAAAAATCTTGATATTTCCAAAATATGGACTATAATACGTGGTGTATTGAAATTCTTCAGGGTCTATGTTGGGATGTGTTCTTATTAAGGTAGATCTTTTACATTCTTATATCTCACATCATTTATGGTTACATAAAAAGAACTACCCAACCCATTTATATTTAGATAACATAGTCCATTATTTGATAACATGGCATCAATACCTCATTAGTGATAAATTTACAGTGTTTATGGATCATAACACCTTGAAACATCTTTTCTCACCAAGAGATTTGAATATAAGAAAAATCACATGGATCGAGTATCTCCAAATTATTTACTTTGAATTGATGTATATACAATGTAAATGAAATTTTATAATAGACGTACTAAGAAAAAAGTTGTATACTTTGTTGGAATCAGAGTCTATAGGTCAGTGGAAGGTGATGTTATAATAGCTAATATGCACTTGGATTGTGAAGACTAAGGCAGAGTTGTGGTTTTATTTCTAGTTTCATTGGTTCTTTATTTGGATGAAATAGTTAAAATTGAAGAGACTTCTGATATAGAATATGTTAAAATGGGATCAAAACTTAATGGTGTGGAGACAATTGATGGTGATAATCTAGATGGGAGTTATGTATTTTTTATTCAAGATCAGATTCTTAAACCAAAGAATTTTTTGGAACAACTTTTTCATGCATACAATAATTTGAGATGGGTTGTTCATCCTGGAATTCAGAAGATGTTTGGCATATACTATCCCAAAAATACCCCAAAAAATATTATTGATTTTTATGCTCACAAATACCCTTTTATTTTTTTAGTAATAATATCACTTTAAGTGAATTTTATAGAATTATTGTTCACTGAAATATTTATTTTGTATTAATATATATGTCATTGTTATAGGAAGAATAATCATTGAAGTGTTCGAATTGCATTCACCATATTCTGGATACATTTTTCTCATCCCTACATTAGAAATAATGGTGTTAGGAATAAAACCTACATTTAGAAAAGTGTGTATAGATCATAAACCCTACACTATCGGCAAATCATTGTTAGTCCACCCTACATTACTATGCGACCCAATATTTGAGAGAGAAGTATGTATTGTACATCAACCCTACATCCATAAGAATCAATACATTTGAGGAAACAAATTTATGGTATATTAACCCTACATTGGTATCCATCCACAAATTTTCAACCCTACATTATTTGTCTGTTCATGTCAAGAAGAAACCCTATGTTTGACTTTTCAAAGATAGTGTTTTAAATCCACAATATTATCAATGATTTTTGTAATTTTCTGGATAGAAATAAAGATTTATTCGATGAATTTTTATAACTAATTAAAAATATTTTATTCAATGTACTAAATCTATCATATTTCTATGGTATGTTACAATTCTATTGAATTATTCAAATTTGAATAATTGTGATCTATCAGGTGACATTTTTTAATCTGGTTAAATGAAAGAAAACATTGTGTTCTATATATATATGGGTATAATATTTTCACCAAGTGTCTGTGTGATACATTCAATTTACAATTGAATACTAGTGAATATATTTTGAATTTAGAATTATTACAAAGATCGAACAAAGATGTTATTCTATAAAGAGAATACACTTTGAAGATACATATTTTTACCACATACTACTGAAACTAAAACAGACCATTTATTCCAATTTTTATTAAAGATCATTTGTAAACAAGATATATTTAGAAATATTTATACTTTAAGATATTCATATTTTAAGAAGAATATATATATTATAATAGTTGCTGTTTTAATTGTGAAGATTAAATTGTATTAAAAAATAAATCAAACTCGTTTGATTTATTTGTGTTTTGACTTATCATGCTCATTCCTGGTTAAGTATTTGCTTCTTGTGAAAAGTTCTATAGAAACTTAATCCCTATAAAATAACTATAAGGCTATGTTTAAGACTTACTATAAAGGGGGAAACTGCATAAACCTTTTTTGGGTTTTGATGGTCTTATGAAAAGAAGACCTTATCTAGTAAAAATCACCCAGCTCATAGAGAGAGCATTGGTGTAGTGTACTAGGGGATCTTTGTGCCCTGAAACACAATATAAATTGTTTTGATAATATTTAATAAGTATACACTTCTCAAATAACATAAAAAGAGTCCATTTAACATCTTTATATTACAAGGAATTTTAAAATAGAGAATCTATCATGTTTATCTAAAATACGATATTCAACCCCCACCCCCATCTTTTTCATCTTTGGATTATTCTGACCTACCAATCTGTATTAGAGATGAGATTTTGAAGCAAACATATAGAAATACCAATACTATAACTTCTATAACAATAAGGTCTAATTGTATTATCCAAGAGAATGTATGTCTATTATCTATTCTTTTTATTTCAATGGTGATAACTATGGATGTAAAAAATCATGTGTAATCATCTATCTGAAGAATCACGGATCCAATGTTTATATGAAGATCATAAATCCCTATGTAATTCCCAAGAAAACAGAAACATTGGATACTTCTAAAAAAGCTACGTACGAAATGAAATCAAAATAAATGAATGTTATCATTTGTGGTCTTGGACCTGATCAACTCAATCAAGTATCAAAATGTCTTATGACTTACAAAATTTTGCAGATAATAATTGTTTCTTATTATGAAATAGATAATATGAATAAAATGAGTTATTATACTGCAAAACTAATGTTTCACACCTTTAGAATGTATAATAGAGAAACCATCACACAACCGATGATATTTTTAATATAAATTTTCAATAACATTAATACCCTAGGAAATCGAATTACTCAATCATTTTAAAGTACCCATAGTACTACCCATAAAATGGAATGGAATATCAGTAGTTATTCTACAATCATCACCTATCAAAAAATTGAAAATGTAGGAATTAATTGGAACATTTATGTTGTATGAATCAGAAATGAAAGATGAAGATGAGGATAAAAAATTGTGATAAGGGAAAACACATCCCTTAAAGTTACATCTGAGATGAACGGAAGTAAATCAATAGAAGATATCAAAGTCTAGAAGGATTCAAACTGCTCAGATTTTGAAATAGAAATGGATTATTTAGTAAGTAAAATTATAAAATTCTATAAAAGGAAAAAAGGCTACCAAAAATTATTCAATAAATATGACAAAGGACCCAAAGAAGTAAGATTTTACAAATTCAATAAAATGGTTAATATAAGACTTGATTTCACCATATAAAAGTTGAATGAAGAAATGTAGAGAATAAAAATTAGAAGAAAATTGATTCTAAGTATAAATAAAAAGGGATATAAAAGAAACATGGAGTGTGTATTAAAATTCAAGTATATGTTTTAAATCTAATTAAAAAAATAGCAACAAAATCTTATATCCAAAATAGGATTTTTGACTAAGGAATTATGTGAGTTAAAAACCACTTACTCTTCTACTTCTAATTCTGATAGTTTTTCAAATGGTAGACCGGATATTTACTGCTCAATACTGAAAAATAAATATGATTACTTAATAAATAATCATAAGTTATTAAAAAATATTAACAATGATATTATAAGTGGAATATATACAATACTAAAACCACATCAAGAATTAAATGAAAAATTCAATTCATCTACACCAAATAATATTGTTCATGAAAATAGAATAAATAAATTATATGATGTTGTTCAATATTTTACAAGTATTGATTGTATTTGAACTAAATTAGAAAAATAACTTAATGAGATTATTGTTAAAAATGATTTCAAATAGAAAAATATATATTAGGAAGATAGGGAAAAGGTAAAAATTATTCAAAATTTATTTAATGCACGGTTCTAAAAATGATACCTACCATTACTCTGAAATAAAAACATAATTTTATAATAACCGTTAATTAAGATTTTCTCCTATAAGTGGAATAAAAATAAATTTTATTTCTAAACAGATGCCTAATATTATCAATAAAAAAATTCATAAATAAATTCAAAATCTAGATTCCCAAATCATTCCTTGCAGACATAGCTTTTCAAAAGAAATTATGGCTAGAAAAATATTTGTGATTAAATGTTTTTAAGATAAAATGTCTACATGAACAAAGATTATATATTTTATATAGAAAGTTTATTTTTAATTTATATTATTATTGGCTCATCCAATTTCTATATATTGAAAAAAAATTAATGAGGACTAGTAACCTTTGGAGATAATGAAAAAGGAAATCCTGTTGGAGTAGGAACTATTTGAGATCCGAATACAACCTCCATAAAAAGGTGATATTTGTACAAAGACAGAATCACAAGATGATTTTAATTTCTCAACATTGTAATTATGTGTTTTATAAATATTTATCTAGCAATTCCTCTTCAGTTTTAAAAGATAAACTGGTTAAATTTAGATCATCTAAAACTAAAAAATTTATAATTAAAATCAAAATTCCTTATTAGAACACAAAGTGAATTGTTTAACTATTGAGACAAAAGAATCTTGGATCTAACATAGCATACATAGACATTGAAATATATATTATTTATATAAATTATCTAAGAAAAAATTAGTTTTTTATTTTCTTAGTCATAAAATTGAAAGTGGTAGATTTTTTGATGCATGTGAATTAGAGAACAACAAAAATTGTCATTCAAATCAATTAACTATATTTCTACATATAATCCATTATATATTACCCATATAGATTTTTTTGGACCATAAAGAGTAACAATTTTTGCAGGAAAACTATATGACTATGTTTTAGTTGATAAATTTTCAAGATTTAATTGGGTTTATTTTCTAAAACATAAAATTGAAGTATTCATTGTTTTATTAATGTTTCTGTAAAACTATATAAAACAAAAAATATTCTAAAAAAATTTATTAGTAAGTGATCATAGTGGAGTTTTTTAGAATTAAAAAGAAAATTGTTCTGAACTCTATGAATTAAGCATGCCTTTTCACCTAGAACACCTTAACAAAATGGGATTATTGAAATAAGGACCAGAATTGTTCAAGAAATTGCAACGACAATGATATATTAATATTGTCTTCCTACTTGTTTTGGAAAAAATCTCTAGGAATAACTTTCTATATCATGAGTCGAGTTTTAAAAAGACCAATTATTAAAAATACACGGTATAAAATATGCAATAATTGAAAACCTAATGCAAAGTAATTTAATGTATTTGAATTCAAGGTGTATATATCTAATACTAAGAAAAAACATGGTAATTATGATCCAAAGTCTAGAAAAAGAAATATTTATAGTTTATTATTCTATTTCTAAATCCAATAGAGTGTATAATAAAAATGCATATCTTTTTTAAGAATTATTTCATTAGATATTTCATTAAACTAACTCTTTTGATATAAGGAAATATCAGATAGATTAAATTATTGACCCTTTTGACAACGTGGGACGTGATTCATTGGAAATTTATTTTTTTAATAAAAAGTAATTGAAATTAAATACATCCTAGAAGAACACAAGACAGAATAATTGGATGTGTATTACTTCAGTAGTTTATAACATTAAAGGATCATCCATTAGAAACCGCAATTGTAAACAAGACATATGAGTTAGAACTAGAATAAATATAGGAATATTAGTAGAATTTTATGCATTTATATGTCAACTTAAACATAAGTATATTGAAGATTCGATAAGTGATGAAAACTGTTTATTATAAATTTAAGAATATCTTAATGCATTCAGTAGAAATAATGTTTGTGAATTAGTAGATAGACAAACCAATTATACAGTAATAGAAAAAAATGGGTTTTTGGGAATAAAAATGATGATAAATGGATGATTACCATAAACAAATATATATTAATAGATAATAGTTATAATCCAGAAGAATGGATATGTTTTGATGAATATTTTTCACATGTTTCTCAATTAGATAAAATTAGAATCCTTCTATCATGTGCACTTCATATGAATTTCAAATTGTATCCAATTGATATCAAATATGCCATTTTTAAATTAAAATTCAATAGAGAAGGTTTATGTTGAGAAACCGCCTTATTTTGAAACCCCTCATAAAAAAATTCTATTTTTAAACATACCAAAGAACATTATGGCATTAAATAGTCACATATATATTTTTATAAAGTATTATACTCATTTTTATTTGAAAATGGATTTTCTATGGGATTGGATGATCATACATTTTTTAAGAAATTTTTTTCTCCAATATGTTTTTAATAAAAATTCCAGTTGTTGATGTAATTGTTCTATAAACAAATAAGAATATTTGTAATTACTTTTAAAGTCTAATGGAACATGAATTTGAAATGAGTATTATTGGAGAATTTAATTTATTTTTAAGATTTAAAATTGATCAAAAATATTATTGATTTTATTAAAATCAAAGAACAAAACAATGTATTCCTTCAAATTCAACCAATAAATATGGATAAACCTTTAGATTAGGAAACTACAATTCAAGTATTTGTTTTAAAGGTTCCTACTATCGATGAAGTAGCCCCACCAGAAATTCATCTTGTCAATAGAGAAGAGAAAGATGCACTGCATCAAAATGAAAATTTTACTCAATATAATCATTGCAATGATAAAGTTCAAGACTATTATCAAGGGGAAGAGAAAGATCACCAAGTAGTGGATGATGCTATATAGTCAGTCTAGAATCAATCAATTATAGTTGATTCCAAGGATAAGGTAATATATGAATTTTTTGAGTTGATAGAGGTTCTTACGGGATACTTTTCATACTATAGTGATACAGGTAAAGAGAAATATTTATCCTTGGTTGACAGAAATCAACCATTTCAAATTCATGAAGTACACTATTATGATCCTTTGAATAATAAAAGTTAAGGATATTTTTCTCAATTAAACAATCTAAAAGGTGAAATTAATTTTTACAAAGTGAGTTAGAGGGAGAAAAAAAATATTTGGAATATTTCATGAATTAAAATGATCCAAGAGAGGATATAGAATATGTTAAGACTCAACTATATAATCCCAGTGGAAATTTAGTCTCCAAAAAATATTATGATGCTTATCAAAGAGAAATGATGGATCAGTTTGGAAAAGTGAAATCCAAATCTTTTTCTCAAAAAGATTTTTCATATTTAAAAAGGAATTTGGTAATTTCATTCAAATCAATAAAAGTATGTTTCACTCAATCCACAGCTTCTACTTCTCCACCACCAACTTCTCCAAATTTAGTTATAAGATTTCAAGTAATTAAAGAAGGGATGATTGATATGAATGTTAGACTTCATTCAATTCATTATAATAGTGTATCTTTTTCAATACTATTAGACAAAAGGTAAAACATTTTTGAGAATATTACTTCAAGTGAACCTATCACTAGCTTACTTCTCAATCATTTTAGCAAAAAACATACCATGTTTTTTCTGACTGAGGAAAACCTGTATGTATTTTTTAAATTCAATCTGAAATAAAGTATAAATATTGGATAGAACTGAAGAATTTTGATAATATAACTAGATAAAAACCTTTCGAAAAGGATAAAATTCTGGATGGTAGAGTTAAAAGATGTTTTGTATGCTGCTCAAGATTTACTAGAATCTGAAACCTCCTCACATCCATCCCTATCATGATCAACCCGTCCATAATTTCAAACCATTCTCATCCTACATAACATGTGTATTCATTAACATCTTTAAATAAGAAATATTTTCATTTCTATATATTATTATTATTATTATTATTATTGTTCATTTCTACCACCAAAACAAAGGAATGACTCATTTATTGGTATGTGTTACGTTTGATGTGTTTTAAAAAATTCATATTGTTTATTTTTGATATCAGAAAAGGGGAAAAATTTGTGTAAACACACAAATATTTTACTCAAATAAATGTATTCTTATCAATCCTTTTAAATTATATTATAGGAAAATAATTTTCAAAAATAAAACAAATCTATAGTTTACAATATTATTTCATTAGTATTTACAAATGTTTTATTTTATATAACTTATTTCATTGGTTTTTTATAATAAAAAGGGGGTTGATTGTTAGGCATGTGTAGTCTCAAAAACACACTATAAATATTGTTGATTTTTATGTTCATAAATACATTTTTTTAATGATATTTCATAGAGTGAATTTTGGCGAATTATTATTCCTTGAAATATTAATTCTAGATTTATATACAGGTCATTAATCGGAAAAAAAATATTAATTAAATCATTTAGAATATGTTTTATCACATTCTGAAAAAACTATTCTCAAACCTATGTAGGTAATACTATAGTAAGGAATAAACCCTACATTCAGAATAGGTCGTAAGGATCATAAACCATAGAATTCCAAGAATGTATGGTTAATCAAACCGACCTTTGTATAGAACCTGATGTTTGAGAAAGCGGAAAGTATGGTTCATCAACCATACATTTGGAAGCAACCCTACATTTGAGGAAATAAATTTATGGTAAATTAACCCAACAATGGTAATAAACCGTTCGTTTTCATCCCTATATTTAGTGTTTTCGCATCACATGAAGAAATCCTATATTTGAAAATTCAATGACGATGTTTTAAATTCGTGATATTATCTATGATATATACAATGGTCTCAATAGAATAAAATCTAAATTAAAATATGTTTTACCACCCATTAAATGTTTCATATTCAATAGAGTAAATAATTCATATCTATACAGGATGTTATAACTCTCTTGATTGATTCAAATTTGAATAATTTCAATCTATCTAGAGACATTCTTCGATCTAATTGACTGATGGAAAATTGTGATTTCAATATATATAAGGCTATAAAATTTTCACCAAGTGTGTCTATGATACACATGATATACAACTAATTACTAGTGAATATCTTTCGAATTAAGATATACTACAAAGGATGAATTAATATTTTATTCTATGGAGAGAATACACTTTGAAGATATATATGTCAAACTCATAAAACTAAAACTGCTGCTAATAGTTTGATTCTATTAATATTAAAGATCAATTAGAATGATAATCTAATTTATCTATTCATTCATGATAATATTAATCTTTGAATTAGAGTATATATATTCTTTTAATTTCTTCATCCACTGTGATGTTTACAGTGTACCATGAAAAAACACTATTGATTTATTGGAGTTTTGACTGCTTACACTCAATCGTGGTTAAGTGTCAGCTTATTGTATTAAGTTGTTGATAAACTGGTTCCCAATAAAAGAACCAAAAGTCTATGTTTATCATTATTGTAATTGTATCATCTTCCTACACTCAGTGCATGGATTTTGATGTTCCAATGACAAGAGGACCTTGTCTTGTGAAAATCACTAAGATTTCATTAACATAATTGGTTGAGAGGACTAGGTGATCATTATACTTTAGACCAATATAAAAATTGTTGTTCAATTCTTTCCTATTTATCCTCTACTCAAATAAATTACATAAGAAAACCCTGCACATCTTCATAAATCTCAAGGAAAGTTAAAAGAAATAATTTATCAATATTATCGAAAATACATAATTCACCCCCTCTTGTGTCACTTTGTATTATTCCAATATAATAGAATTTGTATAAATAATTTAATGTGCAGTTTTGGTTTCTTAGAATGAAAGGGAATGTGGATGAGATTGTTTCGGGATGCCTCACCTTTTGTTAGGTTAAGGAAGAGCATCAGTGACCAACAGATATGTAATATTCATTACTTATAATTGTTTGTAATTGGAATAGATAGCCATGGATTATGTATTAGGTCTCCCAAGAATGGTTCATAAAAACAATTCCATAGGGAAATAGTATATGTTCTCTTAAATTCATCCCATTTAATCCATATTGGGGAATCTCATATAGTGGAGGACATTTCAAAAATATATATCTATTGTGTGTTAAAGAGACATGCCATACAAATTTTGATAGAATCAAACCGATATCTAAGGTATATGCTTCATTTTTATAAATCCTTACTATAATCCCTTGGAAATAAATTCATCGTGAGTACATCTTATCACCCATAGATAGATGGAAAATATAAAAGGATGATTAAAACATTAGAAGACATACTATGGGATTTTGTAATCGATTTGGGTGGCTCATGGGAGGAGAATATACCATTAATAGAGGACTTATATAACAATAGATATAAATACTTGATACATATGGATCCTTTTGAAGCGTTATATGGGTGTCCTTATCATTATCCACTTTTTTTGCAGAAATATGAGAGACTTCACTAGTTAGACTGAGCCTTATCTAAGAGACAACATAAAAGACACAGTTTATCTGAAAAAAGGATGAAGATGGCATAGAGTCTTCCAAAATCAGATGCAGATCATCATTGATTGTCATTGTAATTCCTAGTGAGTGGACATTTTTTATTTATAATATCTTCAAGGCTTGGGCCTCGTCATTTTAGGAAGCATGTAATGTTATCTCTTCAATTCATATGTCTCAATGATATAATTGAAGAGGTTGGTGAGGTGGAATATCAATTATATTTTCCACCATAGTTTAATGTGGTTCACAATGAATTCCATGAATAAGATTTTTAGAGGTATTACCCTAACCCATACCATGTGAATTGATGGGATCATTTTGACGTAGAGTTGGATGATTTGTTGGTTCATATATCAGAATAGACTATGGATAGAAAACATAAATTATTAAATGGGAATAGCATCATTCTAGTGCAGGATTTGTGGAAACATGTGTAGATTCAAGAAGAGACTTAGGAACTGGGGAATGAAATTTACAATCAATGGCCTAATCAATTTTAGGACAGTGGTGGTTTTCTACATTTCAGGTATGGAAAATAAAATAAAGGAGAATTTAGTACCAACAATTTCAATTATGTAACATGTTATTTATGTATTTTCACTATCTAAAGTTCTTGGGTGAAGTTTGGGAGTGTTTATAAGACATTTAGAATTAATTTGGGGCATGTTTGGAGGTTCACAATTTGATCATGGTTAGTATAAACTGTGAAACACTTACAAAGAATCGTTCAAATTAAGGAAGTGGGTTCTGGGTAGGTGCATGGTTAGGTATACAGTTTGGCCAAACCATGCGACCACACAGTTTTAACTGTAAAATTTATAATATAGGAAAAAAACATAGTTGGTTCATGGTTTTTCTAAACATGTGATCAAACCAAACGAATGGTGTTTAGAGGTAGTGTTTAGAAAATGATTTATATAAGGTTTTACAAATTATGTGACCTAACTATGCATAGTTTATATTTAGATCTAAAAAGTGGATATCACTTTGAAGTTATCCTAAAAAACTCCCTTTTCCACTATTGTGACCCTAAACTTGTTTTCTCTCCTCAAAAAGTCTATGTAGATTCTTCCCTTGGATTATGTAGTGATCTTGTGGAATATCATGGCTCTTTGAAGTCATGTTTTCTTGGAAAGTCATCATTCTTGTTAATTTTTAATAGATCCATTCATCAATCCTCTATTATATTAATATATCGAGTCTATTGGGGATATATATATGTGTGATATTTTATTCCAATAATGGTGATTTAGGGAAATTATCATTCTAGATAATGATATATAAGTTGTGTTTTGGATATTTGTACTAGTTTCCTTGAAGAATTTTTGTTGTTCTTCATTTCATCCATAGTTTTTCAGTAAGGGGGGGGGTCACTCTTGACTACTCCTATTAGAAAATGATCGTGAGGTTTCTAATTGTTGCATTTCATGAAATTTATGTTTTAATCAATGTAAAATCCCTATTCATTGATGGTTTTTGGATTTGTTTACTTGTAGAATTTCAATGAAATGTGATTTTTTGAATGATTAAAAAATGATAATTTTAAAATTTTTGTTTGGTTTGATTCTTGGATAAAAATTAAGGAAAATATATTTTAATTGAAATGGTTCGGCCTGGTTTTGGAATAATTGGTTTGTGTGTGTTCATTTGCATTAATGTGACCCTTTGGAAGATGAATATTCCACTAGGGAATTAGTACATGGGTACTTTTGGAACACATGGTAGTTCATCCTCTCTCGGTGTTTTCTTCCTCGGCGTGTTGGTACTCTATTAATTTTTTAGGTATGGTTTCTCAAGGTGGTGGATTCTTCAACTTGGGTTGGTGCATCAGTTGAGGAAGTGATTCTCTATTTTATCTTCATCCTATTATTTCCTCTCTATAATTTGGTTTCATCATTTCTCTACAAGTTCGTTCATAGTAGTGGCATAATGGAGGCATTGTGATATGCGTATTAGCTGACTGTGATTCGGGAGGCGCATCTTATATTGACTTCAATTCTGGTAGTGGTTATGTTTTTTTCTTTCTTTATATGATGAATTGTGATTTCATTTCAAGATTCCTGGTTTGTTTTTTCTTTCCTTCTTGTTCATAGATCATTGTTGAGGTCCTGGTCCTTCCAATATTCCCTCTCTTTATCATTCCACCACTCCTCTCCCTGTCGGTCTATAGGGATGGTTTTTAGGAAGCTTTCGGATGTGATTCTTGAGTGGCCATTGGTGTTCAAGGTGGATTGTCCACATAGTCTTATCCCATTTTTCTTTTATTTTGACTTTCGAAACTGGTGGTGTTCATTTGATGAAGAAGTTGTGCTCCAATTTGGCCCTTTACGATAACATCTTTGATGTTGTTTGGTCATGTTGAATACATTTTGTATTTTGTGATCCATGTTTCTGGGTTCCCAAAATTTTATGATGTGGAGACGACAAGGGTTTTATGACGGCGGATAGGGTGTTGCAGTGGTGGGATGTTATGGTGGGTTTTTATCACATAAAGACTCAGTAGGTGATGGATCGACGTTTGGAAGGGATGGTGATGGTGTGATGATGATGGTTGTATTTTAATGATGATGGAGTCATCCTATTTATTTATAGTTCATTATTATTAGGATTTGGTTACCATGTTGGCACCCTTACTATTTTGAATTTTTTACATGGACCTTGATTTTGATTTTTGAACTTTAATGGTGTAACGTGGTTCCCACAATTCCCAGAAGTAGATTTTATGAAAAATAAAAACATTGATTTAGTGTTATGAACTAAAAATGGTTTTTAAATAATTTTATATAATTTTTTTTCTATAAATGTGACAACATGTTCTATCCTATTGGCGTGGGTAGGGTAGTTATTTAGGAAAAACATACTATGTTTCATTAATAGTCCCAAAATAGAAACTTTGGTTCATTTTGAGATATCATTTATCAGGAAATAGATAATTTAAAATCATTACATTTCTTTAGTTTTTCTTCGTGATACATTGGCATCTATTGTAGAGTTAGAGCTTGGAGCATGTGGGAGGTGATGGGTTGTTATCTTTTGAGTATTCGAGTTCTATTGGCTTTGTACTCCTCTAGTATTATGATATTGGTATTGGATTTCTCTTAGTTATCTGATATATTTAGGTTCTATTTGTTATACATTTAGTATTATTACATTTTTATCATGTATAATGTACATGTTGTTGGTTATGGTTCTCTTGATGGTGGGTTTTCTATTTCTAAGGTCAAATAATCCACCAATTATATTGAGGCTATTAGTTTTTAATCCAATATTTTTTCATCATGGGTACATTTTCTAAGGCCATTTAGAAAATTCTTTTCATCTCAAACCAATGTGGAGGGGAAGGATGTTACAAAAACCTAGTCATATAAGAATAGTTTTGATTTCTATAAAAAAGCATAACCAAGGAAATCCCCTTAAAAATATCATCTTCCCAAATTAATAATTATATTAAAATTATTTTATAAATTGGATACGAAGAACCCTAGAATAAATCAATAAATTACACATTATATAATTATAAGGATGAATTTTCCCAACATATAATAATTATTTTCATGAAGAAGCACTATAACTTGATGCAAGGATATTGAGTTTATAAACACCATTGAAAAATCGTTATCATTAAAATTGAAATTCCATGAATTTTAAAAAATTATATGGAATTTAAAATCCATTAGATTTCATGAAAAATTATGAAAAAATAAATCCAATTCCAATATATACCCCACTAAAAAAACAAGTGGTGAATGAGTATCAAATCTCATTGAAGAAAAACATATATGAAAAAACATATATTTTATGCTACTTGGACAAAAATTATCTAACC
Source organism: Viscum album (assembly GCA_963277665.1). Lineage (NCBI taxonomy): Eukaryota > Viridiplantae > Streptophyta > Magnoliopsida > Santalales > Viscaceae > Viscum > Viscum album. The sequence continues at coordinate 1,701,186,543 of OY728138.1, read as the reverse complement.
TATATTATAGAACTAAATTACCATCTTAATCACTATTATCAACCATTATCATTCCAAGAAAAGTTAATAATCATCATTTATGATTTTTTTTATATTGGTTGTTTATATCATCATATGATATTAACTTTGATTGTTTGTTTAGTACTTGTTTTATAATGGTAGTTTCAATTATTGGTTATAGATTCAATAATATTTATTATTATAACATTTTAATTACAATTATGAATATATTATAATGTTTTATAATGTTTTAATTTAATTTCACGAGTATTTTAGTTTTGATTTTTTATGATCAAGTTGGTGAAATTATTGTTTCATTATTTTTTTCGAAAAAAATGATAATATAAAAATAATAAGTTAAATACTAGTATTCCATTTATGTAATAATAAACCAAATATTAATTTGTATTTATTGAAATACAACATAGTTATATAAATTAACAAATCCATTCCTCATAGGAATTGTTTTTTGTAATTCTTGTTTATTGATAAATCGTTTGACAGAAGAATTTGCAATAATAAATGGGTTAGTATGGTTATGAAAGTGTTTAATTTGGATAAATAAAATTATTATATTAATATAATAAATTATTTATATTCTAATATTTTAGTGAATATTATTTGAGGATATTTTTATAATTAAAAAAATTCTATATGGAAAACAAAATACATCACTTTTTTGGAGGTGGTCGTCCACATGTATGCACAGGCAACTCGCCTGATTAAATCTAGAATGAGGAAGAGAGAAAATTTTTAAAATTTAAAAATCATTATAATTTTATTAAAATCATATAAATCCATTATATACACATACATAACCATTAGTTTAAGGATTTCAAGAAATATGGTTTATGTCACCATTGGAGGTAGTAGTCAGCACAGAACCCTAATTACATTTTTATTTTTGGGGCGATTATTATGAGGGTTGAAAATAGATATCTCAAAAAAAATATTTTAATAATAATAATGATAGATTAATATTTATGTTTACATGTAAGGATCCTAATATTATGACGTATAAAAATAATGAAATGAAAAAAAAAGTAAAGAGAAAAATATTAATTATGAATTTTAAAAATCTCTCAAGATAAGATCCTTTGAAAATTGGATAAAGGATATCAGAGATAGTATTTTGAGAATAAAAAAACCTCTAGTAAGTGGATTTTAGTGTTAAGGGGGTGGGGATATTTGGGCAATGATCTTCTGAATATAAAATTTTTGGGGTGTTAGGAGAACTGTGGTGGTAGTGGCTCCTTATCCTCTAAGATAATTTTTACATACTAAATTAAATAATGATGTTATTTTTTTAATTTAAAATAAAAAATTAATAAAGTTGTTTTTTCGATGAAAATATTAAAAATATGGTGAGAAACATGTTCTAATGAAAAATTAAAATTTTTTTGTTTTCTAAATATTATTTTATATAACTTTATAACTTAAATAATTTAATCTTATTACTGCTTATAAAATAATATTTTTTCTGTTTTTAATTTTATTTATCAGGATAAAATATAAAATATTTATCAAAAATATTTTATTTTGAGAAATTAATATAAAATTTATTATTAAATAATATTAATTTTTATCCCTTAAATGTAATCAATATTTGTTGAGAAATATCTTTTTTATTTCTAATACATTTTAATATTCATATGATTTTAAAAATAATATTATTTCCAAATGTCATTAATAATTTTTTTCTTTATTGGGTACTGAAAAATCTATCAAACATAACATTAATTTGGAAAATAATATATTCCAAAATAATAGGCTAGCATACATAATATTTATCACCCTAGTCCTATTGTGGAACATTACTACCTCAACTCTTCTTGTACTACAACCTTCATTTGAATATCTAAAAGATGTTGAATTGTGTCCATATTTTAAATATTCATTGTAATTTCATCCTTGATCATCAAGGTTATGAGATAATTATGTTAAATTTGGTTTCTCCTTAAGTGAATAGTTGGATTAATCACCAGATGGATCACATTATTCAAAAATAATAATCTATTTCCTTATATTATTAAATACAAGTACTCTTCTTATCAGATTAATTGCCCAACTACCAGTTGTAGTACTGACGTATATCTTTTAGAAGTTCCTCCATAAGTGAATAAAAAGCCATCAATACATCTATTTGTGTCTAAATCTTTACCATATCCTATCTCAATATGCACTCTTAACTGATAATCCATTTTTAATAATAGACATATTTCTTTTAAACCTTTGAAATGCAAGATTATCCATTGTACTGCTTCCCATGGTTCATTTCAAGAATTTTACAAAAACCTTATTACTAATACACCAATAATAACAATGTCCATTTTTATAAAAACCATATCTTATGTAAAACATCTATGAAATATAAGAATAAACCATTTCCACATAATTTTCTATATATTGTATTTATTGTTCATTCCCATTTGATAATGTCAAATTCCAAACTAATGAGGTAGAGATATGCTTTGATCTAGATATTCCAATTCATTCTATTATATAATGGATATGCTCTAACTGGGAAATCATCAATTATTAATTCATATATTCCATAATAATCCTCATCCATGATATCTGTTTGGATTCAATTATATCATTTGTCTCAAACATTTTAGATATATCAACATTCATATCATAAATATTTTTAATATCCATAAACAAAAAGTGCATATGATGCATGTACACAAGATTTATGATGATGCTCACATAATCAATCACCTTCTAGTAATATATTAATCATTATTGAATTTGATGAAAATATATTTTTTCGTAAAAGAATCAAAATTTTGGTTCCACTACCATTGGTATTACTTCATCCCCTACCAACTCTATTTGATCTTACACATCATTTTACTTATAGATTCACTAAATCTTATAGTTTCTCTATAAATATCATATCCTCATAATATCATTAATGTATATTTACCTTCAATTCTAATTATTCAATATATTAAAAATCATTCATGACTATTTCAAGAACCATATAAATCACTATGTGATAATGAACTAGAGATTAATTTTTAATAATGTCAACCCCATAATTTTATTTAAAGACTTTGAAAAATAACCTTGACATATAATGCTTCCTACCAAAAAATTCATCCATTATATGTAAAACATATTTATTCAATGTATCCATCTTTCCCAGTATATATTTTGAAATCTCCCAGGTTTTAGAAGCATATTAAAAGTCCATCTCCCCCTTTATCACTAACAACCACACTATTGTATCATTGGGACAAGATAACTCCTTTGGTTTTTTATTTCACCTTGATATATAATAATTAGACCATGTAAGTTAGATCTATGAATATTCAAGGGTATTATAACTCTAGTAGACTGCCTCACCTCTTGAGGTTATATTCTATCTAACACAACTTATTTAGGAACTTTTATTGATATTCCATAGAACCTATGTATTTCGTTACATCCATTCATGGATAAACCTCCATAATCCAACCTCTAATAAAAACAAAACATTTTATACTATCTGATTATTCTTTAACATGATTGTGTGTTTAACTTTCTAGTCTTTCAAAAAATCTTCTCAAATCAAAATTTTAATGCTCATTTGATTGATTATTCTCATTTTCATCTTTTTTCAGCTTCAATACTTCTATAATATTCATTATTTGAACTGAACATTTCATATTTTCATGTATATCTGAAGTTCATTATCCCATAACCTAAATTCATAGTATTCAATTTCATAACACCAAAAAAATATTGTTTGGACATATCTTTTAATTTATCCATCTTATTGGAATCAACAGTGATTTGAAACACAACTAAAGTCCTTGAGGTTTGATAAATCAACCTTAAATACAATCAAATTTTTTTCTAGATGCTTTTACATTAGTTATTTTTGATTAATTCCATTTGAAATTTATAATTCCCAATTCATTGCTTTAACAATAAACTATGTGGTAAACATATAGTGAATTATCATCCTAATTTCTCTCTCACGTAGCATATGATATATTTTCTCAACCATGCTATTTAGTTGTAATTCACCATGAAAAATCTTATAAAAATTCCTTAATTCCATAAAATATATAAAAAATTGGGATTATATGTTCTCCCAGAACATCACACCACATTCACATAATCTTAATAGTGTCCCAAATTTACCCATTTTCCTATATTGAATAAACAATCTGAAAGAATCTGTGTTGATATTCAGAAAGATAACTCACACCATCAGTGTTATATCATCAATAAAGGTTTGATAATACAATGATACCCTAGGTGACCTAACCAAGGAAATACCCTATAGAATAATATTTACGAAATCTATATTATGATGCATGGAAACAAATTTACATATTAAATAAAACCTTTCACTACTTCTCTAGAATACACGTTTTTCATGTTCCATTAGCCAAATGATAAATAATTTTTTTTGATTTGTATCTAGGACATCCATCCAATTCCATACCATGTGAACCAGATGATCACTCCATAACAGAATCATTTTAGATGATTTTATTCCTAACTTTATTTATCTTAAATACACTTTTTATGATCGAATGATCCATCTTTCATACCGTTTTCCACCACCAAATAACTATGAATAATTTTCCAAATATGTTATAATATATATATATATAATCTGATATCATCTAAGTGACCAATAACGATTAAATTCATACATAATATAGATATATGTTGCACCCCTATAACTATGGTAATTATCCACTCATTGAACAAATGTTCACATCCCATTTTCCAATGATCTTAGTATATTCATCATTCATATGATATTAATTATTGATTTCTTCAGATATATAATTATTAATACTCTCCCTATTAAATGTTGAGTGAAATAAATCACCAAAATCAATGTTCCAGGACTCTATTGGACTACTGACACTAAAAAGATTGATTTCATTCTAATCCTCGGTATTTATAGAAGTTATTATGAATGTGATTGTTCAATAATTCACCATAAAATCATTACAATCATTCATTATGTATAAAATCTTACATGGTGAATTAATAATTCATATTCAAGTATATTAATATGAATTAGATATTCATATTAAGTGAAATTATATTAAGTAAATTTCAAATCAAAATTGGAAGACTTCTAAATAAATTATAATCATATAATTTTTCTAATTAAAATAATCATTTCAAAATTATATAATTTTAATATTAAAAATTTAATTTTAGTTTTTAAATCATTATATATTAAATTCCATTTCCATATATCTTGTGACTTTTAGTAAAGTATTATTTTTTGTGAGTAGTGAAAATACATATTTTTATAAAAATGACATTTATTTTCATGAAAAAATAATATATTTATTATTTAAAATATGTATTGAATATGATTTAAAATAAAATAATTGTTTTTTAGTTATAATTTATCTATTAATATCCTTTTAATCATCTTTATATTGTATTTCCGTATACATTTATTTTTTTGTTTAAAAAATTGTTTTTTAACTATTTTAAAGTAGAAATTTTTTGTCTATTTTATTTATTTAAAAAAACATAATGAGTATTTATTTAAATGAAATATACTGATTATTTAACTATAAATTTTCATTTAAATCAAAACAATGATTATTACCTGTTATAGAGATCATATAAAATCTTCTTTTTCTTGAAAAATGCACTTCATGAAAACCAGTTTTTTCTCACATCTGTGGGTTTAATTTTATGTTTCTATTTTTTTCACTTTTTTGAATTTAATGTGGTAAAATTTATTCCAGATTTTTAAAAATATTAATTTATATTATCTAATATATTTGAAAAATAAATTTTTTCCATATTAAAAAGTGGAAACAATAAAATTAATCAATGTGGCTAAGGTAAAAACTTTTTACTCTGGGGTTAAACAAAAAATGAATTAAAAAGACACAAAAACAATTATAAAATCTATTTAATGGTAATATTTATTCCTTTTAAATTTTACATCTATATAATTCCTCATTATTAGCATATTTTCAATTGGAAGACATGGGTACACCATTTTCATTACAAAAATTAAAGACATGTCACTAACCTCACATATAAAAGGAAACCCACTCTCTTATCCTATTCACACCTTAAAGTACATTTTTTACATAAAATTACTTTTGATATATATTCCTTACTACCCTAATAATGACCTATAACCATTAATTTTATCATAAATATGTCTTATTATATCTTTTGTTGCTTACCTGTGGAGGTCATCTCAAGAAGATGTATCTTGTTAAATCGAGTGTTTTTATTTTATTTATGCTTCCACCTATATCAAATCATCTTAAATTATGATTATATAATAACATAATTATCTAAAATATAAATGGAATTCATGTTATAATGGCTTATACCATATTAATCATAAATTAATTTAGTATATATATATATATATTAATTAGATAATATATTTTCACTTTTATGACTTTTTTTATTTTTTGCGCATTCGTAAATATGTATATGTGATATAATATAAATGTATATAATTACAAACATAAATATAGAATATAAATATATTTAATATAATATATATACAATAAAATCATATAATATATAAATTTATAATATTTATAAAACCAACGTATAATTTTTATAGTTTAAAAAATAGTTTTAATAATAATAATAATAATTATTATTATTATTATTATTAAACACACACAAATTTAAATGTATTTATATTTATATATATGTGTTTTTGTGTGTGTAAATATATATTTATAGTATAAATATAAATATTTAATTTGTCGTATATTATATAGAACAATAATATATATTATAAATTTATTTTTATAATTATTTTTATATTATATGTATTAGAGACAAATTTATATTATATGTAAATAATATACATAAATATATTATATGATATATATTTCTATAAATAGGTATTTATATATAATATCTACTATTTCTGTATTTAAATAAATGTATTATAATTTAGAGAAATAACAAAACAAGAGTTGGTGTAGTCGCATGGTTTCCGGTAGTCGTCCTTTCGAACACAGTTTTGAATCCCACCAGAACAGATTTTTACCACATCCGAGAAGGCTGGGCGTCAAGAGAGTAGCTTTACAGGCGTTAGGCGAGTAGGGTGTCAGTAAGGGATCTTGGATGTTATCTATCTAGCGGGAGGGGAGTCATGGGTGTGTCAGGGGGTAGGCGAGTGGGGGGTCTGCGGGCATGTCAGGGGGCAGGCGAATGGCGGTTTCAATGGGTTTCAGTTGAGCAGGGTATCTCAGAGGGTGGGTGAGTGGGGGTTTCTAGTGGGGGTAGGGATTGGGAGTGTCAGCCATGGGAGATCATAAGGGTTTTTAGGGAAAGTGGGGTATCAACCGGAGATATTGGGTGTCAGGTGCCAGGCGAGCAGGGGATCTTAGTGTCAGGTAAGCATCAGGTGACCGAGGGTAAGTAGGGGATCAGGGGGTGTTAGTAGGGGAGGGTGAGGATCAAGGGTGTTAGGAGTGGGGGATCTAGGGGTGTCAGGGGTGTTAGTAGGAGTGGGTAGGGATCAAGGGTTTTAGGAGTGGTGTAATCATGGGTTGTTAGGTGAGTGTGTTGTTGACATGGGTTCTTGGGTGTTATGGGTCAGGTGAGCGGGGGATCATGGTGTCAGAAAGGGGTCGGTGGGGGATGGGGATTGTCTATAAGAGAGGGTGGGGATCGGGGGGTGTGTCATGTGTGAGCCATCTCGTGGGTGGGTTATATGAGTGTGGTTGAGAATTTTTTTTAAAAAAGGGTTATGTTAAGAGAGGTTAAAACCACCCCCAAATATGGGGTTTGAAATTAAATTCACAGCTGTTCTAACCACCCCTGATCGTAAAATTAAATCAAGGATTGTAAGAACTTCCCCTAACTGATCGAGTTATGGAAAATTTAAGGAATGTTCATAAGGGGTTAAAACCCCTTCGGATTTAACCGAAGTTAAAATTACCTTAATCATACTATCACCTTACCACTACTACCTCTAATCATAATAGGCAAACTCATCAGATACAGTTATGTGTAACCACCATGAAATAATTTTGAGGGTTTTTTGACACCCTTTAAATAGAAAAATAACCCCCTTTAATTTTATTGTTTTTTTTGTGTGGCATGTGATGAACCACCACATGTGATAAAAATCCATTTTCTAACCATCAGAGGATGGGAAACGATGGCCTAAGGTGACCCTCACCAATTTCATTGGGTTAACTAGATAGATTTTTAGGCATGAGTTTGAATCTAGAGACCTCATTGAGGAACCTATGTTTGTGAAAAAAAACAACTACTACATGACATGTAGCCTATGAGAAAAATCCATATAGCCCCACCTAGCATCATTGGAAATAATTTTGGGGAATATATTGATCACACATAGGGTTGAAGGGACCACATGACATGTGACCCTAACATGAATGTCAGGCCATGTTGCAACTGCACATGCCTAGGACCCCATATGAGAGAGCACTCCTTGTACTCTGGGTGTGCATAAGAATGGGCTAGGATATTGGAATTTCAAAATACATGGTTAGGTATACAAGCATGGACAGAAAAGTAGGAGCATGGCCAAGAGAAAACAGGCAGGCCCCGCTGGCTGAGACTTTTCATGTGGGCTCGTTCAAGATGTGTATAGTTACATGGTATTGAAGATATGTCCATATGTTAACATGAATATACAGTAGAGTGCGTTCACCCAATGCGTGGACCCCATAAAAGACGTATGAACATATTAGAAACATCCACCTTGTGCATCTCCATCATCTATAATCGGATTTTGGCCCATCAGTAGCCTATCATGAGTATTTTTCTTGTTTGGGATGTCATAGTAACCTTAGTAATGGATTTAGATATACAATGTGAACTATTCCAAGAGTGATACCTCATTATTAGTTTCTTGGTTATGACATTGATCTCGAAGGAACATCTAGAAGAGAGTTTGGGGTTGGAAAACCCCATGTATACTATGTTGAGGGCCCCCCATAATCCTTAATTGGATTTTTTTGGTACCCACCAGATTAAATAAGGCATGAATCCTCCATACATTGAGTGGAACCCCCTGAAATACTAGGTAATGGGTTCCAAGATTTATACCTCATTAGTTGATGCTTGATTATGACCTTGGTCTATAAGAAACAACAAAAAGAGAGGCCAGGGTTTGAAAACCACACGTCTTCTATGTTGAGGTTCACCCATAATCATCAAATGGAATTTTTTGGTACCCAACTAAATTCCTTAGGGAATGATTCCTCTATAAATTGAGTGGATCCCCCTGAAATACTAGTGAATTGGTCTTCTATACTTTTATTAGAACCTCTAACACACTAGGGTATGGTGCTTCCATACTTTAAATGGTAACCCTTGACATACTAGGGAGTTGGACTTCCATATTTGGAGTTACCACCTCCCTCTGGTGGTCATTCTAATGGATCCTCAACACATTTTGTTGCTCCCCTATGATTCACAAGAGCATGGTTCTCATATACATTTAGTAGAACCCCCTAACACATAGGGGTATGGTTCATCCATATATTGTGTGTCGCAATGGTACCCCCAGATGAATGATAATGGTGGTCCTCTATCGATACCTACTGAGTGTTACCCCCACCCCATCGCAATAGGGAATAGTTACCCCATAAATATAGTTCTACCACACACACCCTAAACGTAGTAGGACATGGGTACTCCATAAATTGGGTTTCACCCCTGATATACAATGGTGTATGTCCTCTTCCAACATAGTTTCACCTCCCTAATGGATGAGGGTGTGGGTCCTTTATCGATACCTACTAAGATTCACCCCTTATCATACTAGGGTGAACCCTCTATATGATTTTATAAGATTCCAATTGACATATTAGGGAATATATCCTCTATCCATATACTGATTGTTATCCCCCTGAAACACATGGGAGAGAGTCCTTTTTCCAACTACTGAGGGGAATCACTCTAAAATACTTGGGTTTGGGACCACTTTCTATTGTAGACTATAACCTCTAGGACTGTGGCGAAGTGGTTAGGTGTGTTTCCACCTCATGTCCTTCTCAGGAAGACACAAGAGATATTTGAAAATGATGATGGACCTTTAGATCTATAGGAATACTCATCATCCTTGGATTTTCTATGAGTTAGATATCACATTCCTCTCCCCTTTGATTTTCTTATGAGCATATATATATATTGTTTGGTTTTGTTTTCCTCTTACCGTCGGTTGATCTGACGACTTATATCATTTTTTATATTTCTCTCCCTTCTATTATTTAGGAATCCTACTAGGTATCTGTATACTCACCACTACATGGGTTTTTCCAACATGTGTTGTGTCTTGTGAAGATGATGTGAAGTCCAGTGGTGTTTTCGATGGAATATAGGGAGACATAGGTTCATTTTCCATGTATAGTGGCTAGGGATGGAGATAAAGAGTTGGGATCTCCCACATTTCATTTTTTCCAGTTTTTTTCAATATGGTATTTCATTTCATGTTGGGATTTTATTCTTACACTTTACATGTTGGATGTATTCTTCTGTATGCTGATGTATTCATTACAATTTATTACATGCATGATTTATATATTATTTTATATTAATTAAATTATATTTATCATTAATACAACATGAAGATGGTTGGTTGTGTTACTAAAAAACATTATGAAAATTCCTCCCAAAATAGTTATGCCGTATTAGTTATTTTCTCTAACCACTGGCCTATTTTTGGTGGTCATAGGGTTATGATGGCTCGGTCATCCGTAGGATAGGGAAGCCCTAGTGGGTGAGGTCATCACATTAACTACCGTAAAATATGATTAAATTATGAATATATAATAATACCAGTTTCTCTCATATAATTATATGTTATTATTTTAATTACATAAAATAAATCAATAATCGCTTCTATCAAATGGTATATGAAATCATCATTTGTTTGTACGGAGGACTACCACCTCATGAACAAATTCAAATCATTTTCCATCTTCACCTCTCATGATATGTTATAATGATGAATATAAAGTATATATATGATATTTTTAACATGTTTTCACAAATGGTTTTCTGATTTTATATATACCTTCTTAGATTCCATTTTTTAGTAGATATGTTAACATCGCTCATGTGTATGGTAGACTATCTTTTCACGAAGCGATGTGATTCATTTTTCACTAACACATTATGATGATGGGGATACGGATAATGTTACTAAATGTATGTTATCTAAATAAAATATATGAGATATTAATTACATATTCATCATTCATTAAATATAATATATCATTTTACGTCTCACAGAAAAAAATTATAACATCATTTGTTCATACACATGGAGTCCCACCTCTACAAAGGCATGCAACTCTTTTTTATACACTAAATAAAATGGATGATATATATGAGTATATTTAAAGATATAATATTTTATTTATGATATTATGATCTTTCTTCAATGATAAAATATTTCTTACATTCTTTCCAAAAAGAACATTGAAAATTGAAAATGTTAATCATGCGGACAAACGTCCTACAATTTCTATAATCCTAACAACTATAAATTTTCATAATTATCATTAATTATTGGTTGGAAAAGAATAATTTATTTATAAAAATTATAATTATGTTGTTATTTTTATTTTCTAGGTTTTTAAAAATGACACCTTTTAGCATAGATAACCTACCAAGGTCATTTTGGACACATAATCTGAATACTATCAAAACATCTAGAATAATAATAAATAAATATTTATTTATTTATATCATTTTAACAAGTGAAATAAATGGAAAAATAAAATTATAATAATTATTATTCTAGTAAATAATCAAAAAATGATTTTTATTCATCATGAAAAATAACATAATGGATGACTCAGACTCAAGGTAAGGGACTTAATCTCAATTTTCTTTTATTGAGGAATATATTGTTGTTATGCACATATATTCTTTTATAAGATATATTTGCAGCTCCATTGAAATTTTATATAATGCATTTCTCTATTTTAATGATATGTGACGGGTTTTTATAGTATTCATTTAGGTATCTTATTTTTGAAATGTTTCTAATGTGGTAAAAGAGTTTCTTTTTAAAAATATTAATTAAATTTTCCCTTAAAACACTTTTTATTACAAGTATATTCTTTCTTAAATGATTTAATGAATGTAATTATATAGATATAATTGTTTTATAAATTTAATTTTTTTACTTTTATTTTATTTGTTTTAAATGTATTCTTTTTATGGAATTATTGACTATCATTCCAAATTAAAAAAGGAATTTTCTATTTTATGTATACAGTGACAAAAAATTTCTCGTTGCTGTAACCATTATATAATGTTTGGATTCCATTACAGGATTACATTTTTACTTCAAATAAAACCCCACATTCCCTTATTATATTCCATTTATGTTTTAAAAATAGGATTTAAAAATAAAACATTATTTTTTATAGTAAAGTGTTTAGAAAATGGGTTGAAAAGTTTTTTTCAAGTGTGTTATGATGAAATGTTATAATATTAAATCGTTTAATCAATGAAAATTTCCTTTGATATTATTTCTAATTTGTACACCTAAATATCTATTAGGAATCCCATTATATAATATATGATTGGTGAACATAGATAACACTATAATTCATTAGTTAATTATTACATATTCCATAGAAAATATATATTAGAATTCAGTCGTATTGTTATTTTTTATGTTCCTTATTAGTCTATATATGACCATATCATGTTTTGAAAAAATCATAGGGTTTAATGATAGGTAAGGGAAAATAAGTTAACAAGTTTAATATCCATAATATTTCTCTTGAAAATAATTCAGGTTTTATTTTTAGATATTTTATATTGTGGGTAAAATGGTTACTCTTGTTATTATATGTTTTTTTATATATGACTTATAAAATAAGTTTATACAAATATGAACTTAATAAGATACTAAAATATAAGGAAAATAATATGTGACATAAATCATGAGATTATTTAATATTTAAGGATGTTCCCTTATATTAAGATTCTAATATCCCAACTAAAATAGAATATTGGTCAGGTCCTAGAAGATTTCCCTTGACTCATCTCTATTTTCTATTTAAACTTATTTTGAAAAATTTTCCCATTGACCAAAATATATTCCCCCTTTTTCACTATATTTGTTTTGGTGTAACCAAGGACTTACTTATTTAGAATAACCTCATTAATAACTATATTTTAGATTTCATCAAAATTGAATTTAGTCTTAAAATTAGAATTAATAAACAAACTATCCATCACATCAGAATAATTGGGAAATGAGAAATGAAGTACCTATATCTACACTTGGTCATTGAATTTCACCACCACTAATTTGAGAAAACTATGAATAATTATGAAGTTGTTGATAAGAATCTCCATGTACATTCCTTTTCAGATAATCATTCTGAATTGTAACCATATCATAAATATTATATTTTTTAAAATATGATTTTCATTCATGTAAAAAATTGTTTTGATTTTTATGTATGAAAAGTTAAATTTTGAGATGAGATATGTGTGTTGATAAATAATTATACTTTAAAGAGTGACCCAATTTTTTAGATTAAATATTTTGTCTATCAAAAATCATATAAATAAGGACTATTATTCAGTATTGAATCAATGTTCATTGTGATTTGTGTTGGATTCAATATGTGTGTGATTTTTGGAGATTGGTATTTGTTATGGAAGTATACATTTCATCACAAATACTCCCTAAATGAATGATTATTTGCGAAAAATGTTTTTGTTGTTGATATGGAATGTTCACTATCACATCATGGATTCCAAACAATACCATGTTTGCTCTTGTCACATGAACCTTAATCAAAAACTCAATATTGGTTTTTATAAAGGTAGTTTGGTGGTTCTGAAAATTCATGGTATGAGTATCTATCGCTTCATTATTGGAATATTCACACATAATTTTTCATTATACCCATAACCTTATGATTAGGCACAACTTAGTTCAGTATGATGGTATGTGATGTGGTTTTAGGATCTTATTTTTTGTTTCAATTCAATGTTTGTGGATAATCTAGGCTGGTGTCAAACATTACATTGATTTACAGTAAAATTAGATGGTCTAAATGTAGTGTCCTTTTGTTTTAAATTGTTGATGATGAAATCTTATACATTCATTATATTTCAATTTTATATGGATATTTTGTCCATTTTTCACCCTTTATGGTTTAATGATGAAGTTATATGGAGGGTTTAATTGTTATGGAATGGTTGTTTCTCACTATGGAGGGCATGTAGGCTCTTACTCTACAATGGATTCCTTATCATTTCTCCTTCCAAGATCAATCTGGTAAAATGAATTACATGGAGGTTTTTGTTGTTGAAATTGTGGGTTTCCTAGACCCAACTATTAAGCACTTTTGATTACCATATCATGTATACAGTAAGCTATACATGATGTTATCTTACCATTATAGTGTTTACTTTTCTGCATCCACGGTTGAAATGGCAATGTCTAATGATTAGTTGTCGCATCGAAAGGTTATAGAAGATCCTAGACTATAATGAGAACCTCTAGATATTGTGAAATTAATCATAAATATACGTTTTATAGTCTAGATACAGCTCACTAATTAGAGATTTTAGGTTTTTTACTACCATATGTAGGGGGCTTATAAGCATTGAGACTTCTTCTCTTGAAATTATCACTTGGTGATCTCTAGTAGTGAGATTATGAGGATTTACTCGCCAATATGAACCCCACTTGTTTTATTTGTCATTGTATGTTCCAATCTACAATCATGTGTAATGGTCTCATGACTTGTGATAATTACCAATGTATTTCATTTGATTGCGTACTTTGATGAAAGATAAAAACCATGGAATTGATGTTGTGGAACGGTATTTTGGGTTGTATGCATCATTTGTGGCATGAAATTGGATGAATGGTCAAGAAATGATTTGTTTCTTCCAGGTTATGGAAGTAATATATCATCAGACATGTTGATAAGGATGGAAGTACCTTTATATAACCATGGAAAAGGAGGTAGAAGGTAAATATGTCTAGTTAAATCAACAAACAATATAACAAGAAAAGGGAGACGACACGTGAGGGTATACTACATTATGATATATTATTGACAAAGAGATTATATTACACAGTATGTGCTCGTAGGTTGGTTGTCACTACTGTGACAATCCTTATCTGTTCAGGGGCCATGATGGGTTGCTAGATCTCGCTCTTGATCTATGAATACTCTTCACTACTATCGAGGTATGGTCCTAGAGTGTCACACACAATAGTGTATTCTAGAATCTACTTTATTCAGTTGAATAGGAGATTTGGACATGGAGGGCCCCACCACTGGGGTCTAGGATTTTTTTATGGTTAAACGATCACCGATGCAACAAATAAATTCATATTATTCATGTTTAGAAGAATTATCATTGAATTTATTTATTAAATTTATTTACAATTTTTAAGTAAATGCATGAAAAATATTAATTGTTAATATTAAAAATAATCATGGTTCAATTAATATTTATGAGAAATACGAGTCAATTTGCTGACTCATTTATTATTGCATAATGTTTTAATATATTACAAGAGAGTGATAATAATAATTTTCTCGACTCGGATTAGTAGTCATAATATTTCATTGAGAGTGCATTAAGTATTTGGGGTTGGTGAGGTTATACTGAGTATTTTAACAAAATAGTATAAATAGAATAGAAGGTGCTTTTTGAAAGTACTATTCATGGGGTTTTTCTATCCTCTCCTCTCTCCAGTGATCTAGAGAGATTCTCTGGATCCAAGGATTTCAGATTGTGCCCCCTCTTAGGCATCACTAGAGAAGAGATACGTTGATCGTTGGAGGGTCGAAGGCATCATCATAATTCCGCTCTAGCGCCCGGAATAAGAAGAATGACACTCCTGCAGATTTCATGAAGAACGTGTGGAGGATCTAGACTATTTTGATGTTGGATTCATTATGTAGTGATTTATAACGATGTGTAGACGTTGTGCACGACTTTGTATTTAAACCAAGTATTTTACAATTTATTATTTTGTTTAAAACTCTTCACACATGATCCTCATCTAAAACCATGCTACTATTCACCAACGTCGACAAGTTTATTTTGATCATCAGTGAAATATTTTTAAAACTCACCTTTTTGAGGCTTTTTCAACATTTCGGGTTCCTTCAAATGGTATCAAAGGGATGCATGTAAATTTTATGCCAATAAAAACAAAATTTGATTTAATTTATGAAGAGGGGGTTGATATTGTCCCAACGGTGGAGACCATGTATTAATCTTACATCCGATGACCATTTTGCGGTCCTCCAATATTTTAGTTTGGATTTAACACTGGTAAATATATGAGGTTTTACATATTTGAGCCTCAATTTAATTCTCCAAATCAATTGTTTACATTGGAATAGTGTTTTACAATGAGTTTTGATAATAATTATTATAATAATAATTGTTCTATTATAATAATAATTTCTTTATTATAATTTTTTTATATCATAATTTTATTATTATTATTCCAAATACAATCTATTAGGTTTTGGAAATTTTTAATCAAGGGTGCTTACCATGTGGGGGACAACTGGAAAACAAAATAAGAAAAAACATGGTTTAAGAGGACCTTCATTCTAGGTCTTAATAAAAAATCTTAGCCGGGAGACCTACAAAGCAGCTCTATGATCTATCAAAAAAAGAGGAGGTCTTTCTTTGGGGGGGCATGCGGCCCCCATGTCCACTGGACTCCCTCCCACGGATCCACCCTACGAGCTCCCTAAACCAGGCATGTCAGTGCCACCCTGCACCCCATCCTAGGCAGCCGAAGTAGTACCCCCCAAATGCCTCACCCAACTGGTGACACCCACCTCCTCCCATTGCACGCGCCACCCACCAGCCTTGGACCTGCACCCTATGCACCGTGGGACCCTGACGCCTCCCTTCCCTGGGTGAAACTAGGGAGCCGCCACCAACCTCAGCCGGTGAATGAAAGACTCCCACCACCTCAGACCGCCACTCCTAAGCACATCGTGTTGCACCCTGCTCTTGTACCCCGGCATGGCACAACACCAACAAAGTCTCCAAATCACACTACATCGCACCAGCGTGCCCCCTCAACTGTGCTAACGGCCTACTCCTCTTGTACTAGGTCACCCCTCCGGCTGACCACCTCCTTACAGTAGGTAGCACGCGACCCCACCAAACCATAAAAATCCCACAATGCTCGGCAGCCTCTACCCCTCCTTGGTACGCAGTAGGTGAAGCGGCCAGAAACCCGAGCGGCACACGACGCCGCTAGCCAGCCTCCACTCTCCACCGGTGAAACCTTTCAGGGCCATCAGTCTTGTCTCCTCTGGCCAAGTGCACTGCATAGGTTCCCTCTGGATTTTTCTTTCTCAAACCATCATGCACGTGTCGTTTTCTCCATCAGGTTCTTGTTGTCGCAGCCACCCCTGCCAATCCCGACTAGCTCAATTTTCCATAGACCAGGCCCATTTTGGCCACCGCTCGGTCCTCTTTGCTGGAAGGTAACTCACACTGCCTCGAAATAGGACAGGGAGGGTTGGCCCAGCCCAAAACAGCCTTTGTCCGACCATCCTAGCCCAGAACACCACTAAACGGCTTTAGAACAGTCCAAACTGGGCCTGCGTAGGTTCTCTCCAACCCGCACAGGCCCTACCCAAGGTTTATGGGGCTAGGGTAACTTTAATTTAATCAAAAGTTAAATTAATTAATTAATTTAAATTTAGTTGAGAATTAAATTGATTAAATACTAATTTTTTGTTATTAAATCAAATAAGACATCATTAATTACATTTTTTTGATTAATTAAATTAATTAGTTAATAAAATTTTAATTTTAAAATTAAATTAATAAATCGGCACCAAACAACGACATTTGTTGAATTAAAATTAGAGTGAAATTTTAATTCGATAAATAATGCCCAAAGAATTCATATTATTGCATGTCTAATTTTTATTCCGTATTTAATTTATATATATGAGTTAATGTGTATATTGATCGTGTGATAGAGACCGACCAAAGCAAGTCTTGTTTCTATTTATTTATTTTTTAATTATTTATTTATTTTGAGTTTGTAATAATTAGTTTAATTAAATAAAAGGATGATCTGTGTGACATCTCAAGTGTCATTATAGGTATAAGGGCATGCATGACCATTCACATATTTATATTTTATACCCTGAAAATCCCTCTCTTATGTGTGAGTACAATTTTATAATGATGAGGGGAGGTAAGACACACTTCTCGCCAAGTGACGACAATGCACCAGACAAGATTTTGATGAATTGGATGAGAGGACGTTTCCATCCATGTTGGAAACCATGTGACTAAATATATTGTCCCTGGGGTCTTGGTTAGTCTGTTATTCACTCAACAGATCAACCATATGTATCGTCTCATGATCCGGTTTTTCATTTTTTTCATGGTTTATTAGTTTATGAATGTGTAGTCAGGGGGATACCATATAGAATAATAATAAAAAATCATGAAAGATAAAAGGAACATGTGACGCGATAAAATTTCTATTTCTTTCACGACCAGTTGTGAGAGTGATCGCATAGTACGTTTTTATAATAATCGAAATTTATTTCTTTCATCACACTAAAAATAATAAAACTCTCAAAGATATATTATGCCTAAATAGCCATCCGTTATTCAAATTTGGAAAAAACTGGGTGTCTGGGGTATCAGTCATACCATAGTTGAGGGTTCCTCTTACTGTCCGGGAGTCCTTATAAGAGTGATTCATTGACTTAACCAATATTGAATCATATAAATATCCATAGCTAGATTTTTGTAATTTTAATGTTATGCATTGAGTAAATCATGTTCTGGTTTTAGAAGTTTGGACTTCCCTCAAAATATCGAGGAATTGCATGTTAAAGCGGTCGGCCAGCCAAAAGCCTACCTTGAACCCTCAATGTAGTGGCGTAGCCATAGCCTGTAGACTATGAGGGGTGGTTTTAGGATCCTTACCACTAGAATTGTCTAGTGACAGAGTAATCTGATTCTAGCACAGAGGGTTCCAAGAATCCGATAAAATAATGGGAGACATTAAATGATTTATGTAATTAATCAAAAATGTCTTAACTGGTAATCCTGAAAAAAGAAATAATATAATAAAATTCCTTTTTGTAGTGAAATGGAAAATTAACCCACATGTTTAATCTATGATAAATAATGGACCAATCAAGTGTCCTCACTAAAAAAAGTATCCATGAATACTACAAGTGCATATGCATAGTACTATGATATTGGAAACTCAAGGTGACAGTGTCCCCAACACTATTAAACTACCTCATTAAGCACAGGTGAAACTGATTACAAGAGACTAATGTAAAAATAATTTGATAGTTATATCATTATGCTTTCATCAACGTCTATTGTTAGCTGTGATCACTACACCAAGACGTGGATGATATAGACAATAAGTCTCATATCTGAGATGGTTTCAAGGAGAAATAAAAGAAATGATATGAATAAGGTGTTGGTTACACTGGCATGTGTAAATTAAAATATTGATTATTATCTTTATATGTATCCATTTCACATATCATTTTCATTACTTTACTCAAGTCTCATTTTATGTTACAAAATGAACATGTATTGAGTAATCGCTTCATTACCAATTTTGGTAAGGTTCACCAAGTGAATAAGAATGTCATAGACAATTTTTTCTTTATCAATTATGGTGAATAAATTGAAATACAATGCGAAAAGTGAAAAAAGAATTTAATTCCAATGGAAATTTTGCAATGTCCTTTAATTAATGAGTTATTAACATAGGTTATTTTCTTTTCATATTATAAAATAAAAAATGGATGTTTAAAAGAAATAATATAATTTAATAAAGCAAGTTGCAGCTTCTACATCATGCATATTCATCAATGTAATGTTTCATTTTAACTACATGGGTATTTAATGCTATATGTTTTTTACATGTGTGTATTTAAATACAATTACCATGTAAGTATTGAAATATTACTAGAATTCAGGTGTATTCTCCATGTGGCTACAAAAGGGTGATACCTAGGCCAATAGTGAGAAGTACACGATCTCTTTAATTTCTAATTGAATGATTCCTATTGAACTATTATTGAGTATGACCACAAACATTAATCTAATGTGTCCTTGGACACAAGGATACATTCTTCCTGGTTTTGGAATGAGTATTGTTTCTGGTAAACTCAATCACTATTTCATTGATACATGAATCATAGATAATGAATGATGAATATAAATGTAATAATTATACCCAATTATGACTAGATAATTATTTTTCAAGTAATACTAAAAGTGGACATCTTGAATATAACAAGTATGGTATTTAGTATAGGCAAAACTAAATACTTTTGGTATTATTGACATCTTTAGTTTTGACATAGGAGCCTTTAGAAATAAAGGTATGTCAAATTGATTTTGGAAATAGTTCAACAAGTAAGAATGAACTATTCTAAGTATAAGCTAGAGGTAGATATAATTCATAAGATTCATTTATGTAATTATGGAACAAAAAATTGAATTATATTCATGGTCAAAAGTATTGGGTTGCTTCGTCTTGGAATACTGGTGAATATCTTCCCCAAACATTCATCAATCGTGTTAATGTAACATAGAGAAATTCTAAAATTCACATTACCTAATTGAAATCATGAAATTAATGTTAATTATATGGATTGATGATGAAGTCTTACATATCTATATTGATCAAAAAACATGTATGGAGGAACTATTTCAACAAACATATGTGTTATATATCAAAATTATGATATAGGTAGTATTAATGTTAAAACTTTCAGAAAATTGCATTATATTTCATGAAATTCTTTGAAAATAGTGGTGTAATCCCATAATAATAAGACAAGTAAAATTTCATATGGATATCATATGATTCATATTATGATGTAAATATATTTTTTATAATGACATGTGTTTGGATACAAAGGTTTTGGAGATTAAAAAAACGTAAATCTGGTAAAAATACAAAGTGTATCTCTTATAAATTATCCTAACAGTTGCTTAGGATATTACATAAAACACTAAGATAGAAAATTTGGTAGTAAAGTAATAGAATATAATTTTATATAAGGTTTCACATCACTTTTAGAGATAGTGGGAGCTATATTAACTTCAGTTTAATAAATGCTCAAAATACACAGAAAGATTGCATATGAACTAGTTCCACAAGTGTGTGTGGAACATAGTATGTTCTAGAGACACATACTACATAGGAAAGATAAAACCATGGTTATGGTATTATATTCACCATGGCTGGTGATCTATTATTCAATGTGAATAATATTTCCTACATGAATGCAGTGTATGAAAAGTAGCTAAAATTGATAAGACCAACTAAAATTAAATTAATGGATTCCATGTATCAAAGTGAAAAGGGGCTTATTATTTTAAATATTGTGGTGGGTATTCAAGTTATTTGATACATGGGTGGTAGAAGCACAGGACCAATAAGGTTTTATTGGTTTCAACAAGAAATTATTTCTAAATCCGTTAGATTTTTACTTATCATAACTAATTTTTATGATCATATTAGCATTGGACGTTTTGACCACCAATTGTGGATGGAATAAATATGACGCAACCAGAAAGGGATGGTCACATCACATAATGATAATAAATGTTAAATGTTACTAAAATATAGTTTAAGATTAAACGAGGCAATAAGATCATAGAATATACATTTTCAACAAATGATTACCATGTGTCTACAAGAGGATAGTGGCAGCGTCAAGGTATTCCAAGTAATGTATGTTTGGAAACATATGGAAAAAAACATTGGTATTAAAGTTATTTAGGACCAAGATGAAATTTATTCTCTAATTATTGACATCAAGTAGCAACCTAATTTCTGGGTAACATGATCTAATAAGGTAGATCTATAAGTTGCTTGGTCCAAGTCAATCGTACATATAGTGTTATTGTATAGAAAAATACAAGTTTGAACAATTTAGGAGATGAAATTTTGCATATGTCATAGTGCATAATCTCTTCAAGATGACATATTCGGGACATGGTAAGAGATAAATGTGATGAGTTAAATTCATATGTTGAAGTGATGGATCAATCATGTATGCCATGATATGTAGAAGAACTAATATTTCCATGGTATATTTTATCGTAGGAAAATATCAGTTATATCTAAGAGCACTATAAGGGATGCAGTCATAACTATCTAATTATACATCAGAATGTAAAATAGATATGTACCTAGTAATAAGATAATAAAAGACTATATTTTTTGAGGGATACTAACTAGTCTTCCAATGAACAATCTGATTTTCTATCGTAGTTAGGCTAAAGATGATGAGCGATTAAAGATCATATAATCCAGTGGTAGCCATATATACAAATACCAGGTATTTTGTAGCATCTAAGGTATCCAAGAAGCAAATAAATGCATCAATTTTTTCATGTTCTTGGAATCTCATATGGTAATACATGTATAATCATAATATGAATAAAGATATTCTTACCAGCCAAGAAGTCATGTAATGATAGGGTACATGTGGGATATACTCGGGATACCATCTCTGGATAAGTTTTACTCAACCCAACAAGGTAACAATAGCAGAATAACCACAAGGTAGACCTGTTGTGATCCCTGTAGCTAAATTCATTACTCATCTGAAGCATGATGTTAATCATGTGAGTAGCTAACAAGTTTGGTTAACAAGTTTTCTCTTTTAAAAGTGAGAGTGTTGAAATAGTGGGTTCTCTAGAACCAGATATTCAGTGATTTTGATTACCATATCATGTATAAATTTATCTGTATATGATGTTATCTTACCATTATAGTGTAGACTTTTCTGCGTCCACTATTGAAATGGTAATGTCCAACGATTAGTTGTTGTATCTAATGTTTATAGTAGATCCCAGGCTATAATGAGAACCTATAGATATTGTGAAATTAATATTAAATATATATTATATGGTCTAGATACATCTCACTAATTGGAAATAGTATATGTTTAAATATAATGTGATCTTGGCTCATAATCATTGAGACTTATTCTCATGATGTTCGCACTTGGTGATCTCTAGTAGTGAGATCGTGAGGACTGACCCGCCAATAGGAACAGCACCTATTTTAGGTGTCATTGGATGTTCTTATATACAATCATGTGTTATCGTATCATGACTTGATATCATTAATAATTTATTTCATTTGATTGTGTACTTTGATGCAAGATGAAATACCATGGCAATGAAGTTGTGTGGATGTAGTCTGTGTTGGCTACGTCATTGGTAGAATGACATTGGTTGAATGGTCATGAAAGGATTTTTCGCTTCCTGGTTATGGATTTAATATATATTAGGATATGTTGATAAGGATGGAAGTAAATTTATAAGACCATTGTCATGGCTGTAGAAGGTAAATCCATCTAGGTAAATCAACAAATAATAAATCAAGAAAAGGGCGATGGCATGGGAGTGCATCCTGCTTTATGATATATTATAGACAAAGATATTATATTACACAGTACGTGTTCGTTGGTTTGTTATCACTATTTTGACAATCCTTATCTCTTTAGGGGCCATGATGGGATGATATATACTACTCTTAGTATGTAAATACTATTCCCTACTATCAAGATAAGGGCCTGGACTGTCAAACA
This sequence comes from Viscum album, assembly GCA_963277665.1. NCBI lineage: Eukaryota > Viridiplantae > Streptophyta > Magnoliopsida > Santalales > Viscaceae > Viscum > Viscum album. The sequence goes on along the minus strand of OY728138.1, from coordinate 1,701,162,952 downwards.
AAATAGTGTATTCGATAATCTTCCCTATTCAGTTGAATAAGAGATTTGAACATGGAATAACCCACCACTAGGGTTTGGGATTTGTTCAAGGTTAAATGATCACCAATGCAATAAATAAATTCATATTATTCCAGTCTAGAATAAGGAGCATTGAATTTATTTATTAAATGTATTTACAAGTTTTTAGTAAATACATTAAAAATATTAATTGACGAATATTAAAAAAACTCAAGGATCGATTAATATTTATGGTAAAGATGAGTTGAGTTAATGACTCATTTATTATCATGAAATATTTTATTATATTATAAGAGAGTGATAATAATAATTTCCAAGACTCAGATTTGTAGTTAAAAAATTTCATTGATAGTGTGTTATGTATTCGGGGCCAGTGATTTTATATCAGGTATGTTAATTAAACACTATAAATAGATGATGATGGGATTTTGCTAAGGATTATTCATGGGGATTCTCTCTCCTCTCCTATCTCCCATGATCTATAGAGAGATTCTCTAGATCCAAAGATATTGAATCAAGATCTATCTCGGGAATCACTAGCAAAGTGATGTGGTGATCGTTGGAGCATCGAAGGCATCATCAAAATTCCATGCTAGCACCCAGATTAAGATGAAAAACACTCCCATGTATTTTTTGAATAACATATGGATGATCTAGAGGAGTTTGATGTTGGATTCCTTGAGATGCGATCACCAATGACAAGCAGACGTCATACACATCTTCAGATATAAATCATGTATTTTATGGTTTATGTGTGTGCTTCAAACTCTTCACATGTGTTCCTCGGCTAAAAATGGGATTCCATTCATCGACATCGACAAGTTTACATCGATCGTCGGAGAAATTTTTTTAAAACCCACCTGTTTGGGGCATCTACATCATGCCCCGTTTCTTCATTGGTAGGTGTTTGTTTGAGTGTCAAGGTGTTCCATGAGGTTAAACCAATGAACCCCTTTTATCTTTCTCTTATTTTTCATTATAATGTTTTTTTCAGTTTTTTTCTTCATATCTATAGAGTACACTTCATTTTGAATTAGTTTGAAGAAAATTAAAGATGGCATGGATCTAGTTCAATGGATGGTGGATATTTTTATTTGATGTGTGATGTGGAGCCAATGATTCTAGTGGGATGACTTTTACTCGTTTATTGAATCCTCTCCTAACATAAATTTATTTCATTGATGACGTATTCATTATTCTTTGTTTTTTGGTTTTGTAGATACATGGGGTTATTTCTCTTTGGTGTGTGTTAGTTATTGTTTGAATAGATTATAATATTGTATTTTGGATTAAGGTTCCAATATAACATTAGGTTTTTGACATGTGCTCTAATTTATCAAACTGATTTTGTGACTGTGTTTCATCCCAAATTAAATTTTTTAATTTTGAAATTCAAAATATTTTTTATGTAGTGACAATCTATTTTTACACATGGAAAAAAATATATTAATGGAATATAAATTAATGACAAAAGAAGAAGATAATATAAGAATTCTAAGGGTTTATTGTTTTTCGAAATTTCCCTTGCATAGGTCCCACTAGAATCGTGTCTCTATGCAGGTTTGACCTATGTATCCATAGGCACTACCCATGTCCAAATGGTTGGGGCACCTAGCAACACGACGCATGACACACCTACGCATTATTTTTCACACCATACCATCACATTATCGTCCACAAAATACCTCTATGATAAAACCTATTCACCTATGTTCCCATATTTTATTATAAATAGGACCCTATATATCAGCGTTTATAATGATGGTAATTACCTAAAAATCATGGATTCTCTACTCGCCATCATCCTTTTCCTAGGCCCCTAGAATCCTTTCAGGTAGCTCCTCAAACTCTAAGAGAATAGGGAATTAAATGGGATATTGGAATTAAATTAAATCGATGTAATGAAATAAAATACACCTATTCCAGGAACCCTTTCCCCCTAATTGACATGAATTAGCACAAATTCCTATTTCCAATATTCAGGCCTATGTGAGATCCTCCTAGGAACACATTCAGAGACCCTTGTAGCCTAGATCAAATCCATACCCATGTCTTGTTTCTTAGTAATTCCTTCTTCAATAAACATTTATCTTGTATAGACCGACTAGCATGATGTTCTTCCAATCCACCCTGGTCTTCCTTGAATGAGACCTCCTTGACTTATCCATCCATCTCATGCGTGATCCGCATATCAATCCCTCTTTCAATCAATCAATGTAAGGGCATTAATTTCATTGGATACCTTATCTGGGGTGGAATTGAAACCTTCACTAAATCATTAATACATGATAGATCATGGTATGATCTACATATTAATGTATCCCATATAGATAGGCATTTGATTACTAAGAGGTCTCTATCACTTTTCCTACCTAATGGGTTGGGTCATTGAGGTGAATACAGATATGCATTCCCTTGGTCATAAGTATCCAAACCCTGGAGTTAGTTACAAGGATTAATTGATCTCAGATGTGAGGTCTATGACCTTGCCCTTACCTAATCATCTCTAAGATTATGGACCTCCAGTTCCGTGTGGGGAGGGAGAGGATCAAACTTCCCTTTCCCTTTGAGGTGTGGTTTCTTATCCTCCTCTCTTCCCTAGAAACCATAAACTAGTGAATCCCTGCTAGAGTAATACCCTATTCTCTCTTGAATGACCCCTCCTGCTTCATTCCTTCCTCATTATCCATGCCCAAGTGATGTATCGAGATGGGTTGATAGATGTGACTATATAGGGTACAACGATCAGAGGAGATAGGAATGTCGAATCTGTTTCTTCTTATCTCATAGACCAGGCATCTTCCAGATGTGGGAAAAGGATTTTGTGGTGTGCCTAATCTTCCCATTCCTATTTTTAGTCACATTATTTCATGACTCATGTGGTCTTAGGGGTTATCCATGATCTTGAAATCTATACTTTCAGTTGCATTTCTCATAGTAAAATCATTTCATGAATCTTCCACTCTCCTTTCTTTAGAGGGCATCCATAGTTGTGGGTCCTCAAATCATTGTATCCCAAAAATGGCCTCCTATTTGGTATAATCCCCAATAATCAACATTCAAATCGGAATCATCCTTAAGTGTAAGCCCCTTTAAAATCGAACGATGTGGTCATTGATTCCCACTAAAATGGGTACGTATGAAGCCTCTATAAGGTCTAAACCCAACACCCCACATAAATATTAATTATATATAGGATAAATTCCCAGTAGGTTTTTATCAAACATGGGAGACCATATCTCTTCTAGGTTCTATGTGATTCTTCTGTATATTTCCATCATCAAACCTTGACTAGGAACCATTCTCTAATAAATTATTTGCTTCAGGAATTTAAACAGGACATGTTGGTCCTTATCAAATGGCCCAAAAAAGAAAGATGTTCCCCATTTTTTGGCACAGAACTACATGGGTTATAATTTATTTCACAAGGAAAAGTAGGAATAGCATATTATGGGGTTGATCCCGACATCCAAACCCCTCCCATATCCTTCGATGATCAAATAATCTAGATCATACCATTTTGAGGCTCAAAACTAGATTCATAATAATAAATGATGAAAGAATCTATAATCCATTCATAAAAGGGAACCATTGATGGAGAACCTCGTATATATATATAAATATCTCTATCAATAAAGAACCTTTTATACATTTAGATTATATTAAATTTCAGCAATGAAAATAATTTATTATTAGTTTAAGTGGGACCCATGTAATACTTGGGGATTAATGAATTATTTTCAAACATATATTAAATCAGAAATAGTGTACAGAAGTAGGAAACAATCCATCACAAAAGGGTGTAATGAGATCAACCTCCAATACTTTCTACCCATGTGAATTCTTAAGTATCTTTGGAAAAGTTTTTCAGTGAGAACATACCATTGGAAAGAAGGTCCATGAGTCATCATCGAACTGAGAACAGTTTGATGTTTTCGGTTACATAAATGAACCCTATTTAAAACCACCTTCAAGGTACAAGGGTTTTTATTTCTAACGTGATGGATGTTCCACCAACAACACAAATTTCTATTCCAAATCCATGTGGTATTTTGGGACAAAACAGAAAATATTAAACTCGACATGAATCATTAACCAAGATGATAGTGTCCCCTACCTATGAGGTCCCTTTCCCTCTAAAAATGAAATAGGTCTAACTAGATAATAAATTATTCATATTTTGTTTATTGATATGCTTATTTTATGGGGTTTTAATGTTTGGGTTTTTTCATTTTATATTGTGAAACCCCGATATTTTATGGGATAGATTCTTTTTAATTTTTTTATGTATTTTGATGTACGCTACACCATTATTATATTTCACTATATGAAACACCATATTAGCTTGTAGTATATGCAACACATTTTTTTCTTGAGTTACATGCAAGAGATACCTTCCTTGATATATTGTGTTGTATTCAATACTGAGTTTCACAAAATAATGATATGTTATTAAAATAGTATTATTCAATTGGATACAAACTAGCCATTATGAATATTATTAACCACATTTTGAATTTTATATAACCTTTAAATTAATATTATGTATCTTTTAGTCATGATATTAGAATAAATTCAATTTTATGGATGAAAGAATTATTTTTCAAAAAATGCATTTTTGCAGCCTTTTGATGAAAAACCCATTTTAAATTACGTTTTTAACTCTATTATAAGTTATACAAGATAAAATACACTTGTTATTTGGTATCTAAACATAAAACATCCTTTTTTAGAATTTTTGGTATTTTTTTTGATAAAATTCATCCTTCAATGAATAATGAAAAATAATGCATATTATTTCAAAACTGCCTTTACATCTAATTTATTTATATAGTTGGATTATCTTTTTAATCGGTTTGAAAGTGTAATTGAAGTTTTTTTATCATTTAATCCAATTTTTTTCATTGGAATTTATTTCATATTTAAATTGAAAATAATATCATGAAAATCTTTTGATAAGTTTTTACTTCTCTAAACCCCACTTTTTTGGTTATAACAACAGGAATTCATTTTAAATTAATTTCATCCAATTATATGTTTTAAATTATAAAAAAAGGATTCCGTTTTTTTAATCAGCAGTTCAAAATTATATTAATAGGTTAATTTTATTTTGTTGGAATTATGAATACTAAATATAGTAATTATTTTTATTACCATGGTTAAAGGTGAATATGGCAATTAAAGATAAATATAATATTATAAAATTACCTTAACAATGGTAAAAATACTATTGTATGAATAAATTAGCCCCTTACCATATATGGTTCTAAATTAAATCACTTAATGTCTACTTTCCCATGAATATGAAATTAATATTAAAAAATTAATAAATGTGAAAAAATGTCACAATATAATTTAATATAATTTTAATAATATTAATTTGGGGATTACTAGGAAATGAAATCAAGTATAGGTTGTCTATGTAAATCTAATATAATTACCTACATCATATAAGTTTATTTATAAGTTTTAGAGGTTAATTAGTTATCATTAATGATGAATCAATAGTGATGTAGAAATTATTTTATTAATAAAAATATCAAAAAATTGATATTAATTATTTTAAAATAAATATAATTTGAGTCAATTAATTTCATAAACTAAATTAATTAATTCATTTGAAATTTTATTTATGTTTTAAAGTAGTTTTTTCAAACATAAGTCAATGTTATTATATTTAAAAAATGTCAACTAATTAATTGTGTCAAAATAGACAATATTTATATTTTAAATAATTAATATGCTATTAAAATATATAAAATTTATAAAAAAGTTAAATTAGTCAAACTAATTGGGAGGAAGTTAAATATGTCAGCAATGGTCCATTTATGGATCCTTTGTCATTTTATAGTGTCTATATGAACCCTTAGTGATTAAAAAGTCATGTTTCCATGGTAAGAGTTAAAAGAATTAATTAAGGGTAAATCAAATTTATAATGATCAAAATAAAACCAAAACATGTCCAAAAAAATTTATTGGATAAATAGGATTAAATAATTATCACAATGTGATCAATTTTGAGTTGGTTAATGGACACTTGTAGATGATAATAAATGATATATTATTTAAATCAAATTATTTAAAAAATATCAAAATCTTGTATTTTAATATCTTTTATGTGTCCACATAGGGACAAAATAAAGCTATGAACAAATATAAATATACATTTTGATATAAATGAAACCAATTTCATTATATAAATCTATTCTTAATTTTTAGAGGTTATATAATTACCTTAAAATTCACTTCAATTCTAAAACAATATTTATTTGATTAACATAAAAATAGAATAAATATTTTTAATAATATAAATTTTGTTATATTTAGGATTATTTATTGTGTATAACAAATTTAAAATATCTATATGAAATATTAAAGATGTTTGAAATATTTATATTATAATTCAAACTTTGTCTTATTTTTGTTTACATCAAATTAAATGAGTAGTACTAATTTTGGCAATAATAATATCATATTGAATTAATTTATTATTTAATTATTTAAAAATAAACAAAATGTTAAATAATCTCAAGGAGATAAGTTATGGTAAATAATGTATTATAAATTTCATTCGTGGTCCATTTTTAATTATTTTTATCTAGAATAGTCTTATTATATTTTAATATTTTGAGAGTTTCATAATGTTCCCTTCTCCTCTCTTATAAAAAAAAGAATCCCCTCCAACATTTCCTAACACATATTTGAGCCTTATTTCTCAACCAAACCCTGACCACATATCCTAGAAATATTATTTTTAAACTCTAGGATGTCCTTTTTTTCCAAAAAATTCCATCTCTAATGTCCCTAAGGAGAGATCCAAAGGAAGTCCAACGAAGAAGATGTAATTGCATTACCAATTCAATTCAGTTTCTTTTCTTCTTCAACTTCCTCTTTATATGTCGATTCCATACTAAATTTATAACTCAAGTATATTCTACATATTGAGAAGTTTTTATAATTATGTTAAAAACTTATAACTCCTTTTATCTATCCTATGAATAATAGTATCTCCATGCATGTATATTTAAGACTTACCATCTCCATGCTTTGGTGTAATTTTTTATTCGACAATACATTATTAAGATGGGTATAATGATGATTATAATGGATTTAAAGAATAAATATTACATGATAATGGTTTTTTATAATGTATATACCATCCAATTACATATTATATAACCGTCAATAGAATGATATCGTCGCTCGTGCGTACATACAACCTACCATCTCCACAACACGGTGAGATTAATTCTCTATGACAAAAACTCAAGAATGATTATAAAATTTATATGATAAGTTAAAATAAAAATTATGAACATAATTTAATGAATAAAATACATCCTATTCATAAAAAACATGACTTATACGACAAAACAAGTTTGGGAAAACAAAGTAGTTAACACCTCAAATATTGGTAATATTGAAATACTATTAACAAAATGATATAATAGGATCATATATGATATCATAAAAAAATATAAGGTCCTGGTATATTATAATAACATTATTTAACCATTATAAAGGATGTGAACACACCCATGACTAACAAAAATTACAAGGTAAGCGATTACTTTGCAATCTCATTTTTATCTGAGATTATTTTTACAGAAGTATTTACTAGGGATATATTTTTCATCCATGTCTATGATTTCTAAAAATATATTCATAAAAGATTAACTATACTTATATGTATTTTTGAAGTCATTTACCTATTATTTTTATTTTAATACATGCTTTGGATGGGATTTTTCTGTTTTTAACACATGAGGTACTTTTTGACATTTCTGTTAAAACTATGTGGAGAAAGGTTTTTTAACTTATACGACATGAAAGGATGGTTACATGTTCATAAATAATTATTTCCACAAAACATCTTCTACATGATTTCATTTTTTTCAAAATATTATTTTCTTTTAAAATTTCAATGAATTTTGAGAATATATTCAATTTTTAAGAAGAAAGGATATTTTACTCAGGAATTAAGCTCAAGTGTTTATCAAAATTATTTTCCATCAAAGAAGACGTAGGGTTATGTTTTTATACATAATAATTATTTTATTTGAATGTGTTTATGATGGAATTAATAAATCCATTAGCTTGTATGGATTATGTTATGATAGAATGATATTTTAGAAACCCATAATATTTCATTTATTATGCTATGGTGAATGAGTTTTGTTTTTTAGAACATATTAGAATGATTTCATAATGAGATGGGTGTGACCTATATCTCCCTCAAATGAGTTGGTTAAATATTTATATATCATAAAATAGACATGACTGGAACAAAATGTAAATATGGTTTAGTAATACATGGTTGGAATGACATGTAAATCTGATTCAGTAGTGGAATTTTCCCACTATCATAGTCTGGGAAATAATTCCTTTGCTACTATCGAAATCATATTATGTGCTTAATATTATTCCACAATTCCATGTTTTATTACAATGCTATTTTATCATGGTTAATGTTCCTTTATGATCTATTCCTTATGAAATGTCGTGATTTATTGCAGGACTCTTAATTTTGATTTTTAAACATTATGTTCATGTTTTAATATTCTTATGTTTATGTTTTGTTTTATGTTATCTATGTTTACCCTTATTGATCATTTGATCTCACGCTTTTTTTGTTTTATTTTCCCCAGAATATAAATAAATGTGTTAGGTATGAAAAAAAGGAAAGTTCTTTATGGGAGATTTGAAGATCTTTCACCAAGTTAGAAAATTATGTTACAAGTTTCCAAGGTCACAAAACTAATATGGTCTTGGGAATTTGTTTGTGTCATGTATTGAGTATTTTGAAAAGGAAATATATTGTATATATATGTTAATCTTGGGTCGTTATAGTCGGTATCAGAGTGAAGGATTAGTTATCCTTTGGAAAAAAGAATGTAAACAATATAGTGAGATCCTTAGAGATATTAATAGGCATGTCTATGGATGTCTCTAAGGGTAAGTCTAACTATAGGCCATAGTCCAGTAATTATGGTAACGATAAAGAAAAACCATTGATTAATCCCAAGATGTTAGAGATTAAATGTATTTCTCCTTGTTTATATTGTATTCCTAGTTTGATATTTGCCTCTCACATTATGATTTTGGGGTTTTAGATGTTGGATGGAACCCAAAAAAACCTTGTTAATTATTAATGCACTGATCAATAAAATAATTTTCTGCCCAAAAAGACAAATTTTATAGGATATGTAATGAAAAATATTATTTCAATACTTACACAAGCTATGATTCATTCTAGACTTACAAATGAGCAGTAAAGGGAACAACATTTTATTAAGTCCTTCATGAGACAACATCCTCTTTCTTTTAGTGGGTATTCTAATCAACATGTTTATAAACAATGGATCAGTAACATTGAAAATATATTTTTCATTCTTCTCTATTCAGAACATGAAAATATCGTTTTGGATATTTATTATTTTGATGGGGAAACAGATTTGTGGTGTACTCTAATTAAGAATACAAGGCAGAAAGATGAAATTGAATCCATGGAATTGGAAAAGTTCAATAACATTTTTTTCAATAATTACATTCCTCGTATTATTTATTAAAAGATGGGAAAGGAAAGGAGTTACTTGAACTAAAAAAAGGATGATGAATATGTTGGTACATATGAAGAAAATTTTACATGACTTGCAAGGTATGCTTTTGGATTTTTCATCTAACCTGAAATTAAAATTTATGGATTATTTAATGTCTTAAAACCAAGTCATTAAAGGGAATTAGATATTTGAGACTTCAATATCTATGAGTATATTTTGATTTGTTCTATAAATTTATGAATGGAAATTGGTTTCACATATCAATCTCATGTTTTTAACCAGAAACGAAAGATAGATTTCAACGTAAAATATCAAAACAATGGTGAAAAAATATAAATGCATTCTTATTCACAAATCATGTAAATAATAATGGTGGATATTATCTTAAAGGGAATATAAATTTTTTTAAGTGTGTAAAAGATGTTCATCGAGTAGTTGAGTGTTGATGTAATGGAAAAAACATTTCTAATGATGTAAATAGAGAAAAGACTACAGACAATGAACTACCAACACTTCAATGTTAAAAGTTTATGAAAATAGGGAATTATTCTAACCAATTCCCTAATAAAAGGGTTATTGATGATCGATTCTAGTAACCTATTAAGGAAAAAGAAAAAACAAATGACATGCAATCACTATTGGTGATTTTGAGTATGACACCGAAGTGGTGGGATGATTATGTGTTTATGTTATGTGAATCCAAAATAGGTTTGTACAATCTCTTTTAGAGTATTATGGAATATTAGAATATATATGTATTGGTCCATTGTTGTTTTCCATAATTATGTGGTACTCATAACCATGAAAAGTGTTTGATTTTTTCTGAAGTCACATGATCTGCTTATATTGAAGGGATAAGAGGATAGTGAGATATTTGATAGTGATATAATGGTTTGAGTATATAAAATTATTGGTATTTTTGTTGTCTGGAAGGAGATAATTTTGATAGAATACATGTTTTCACTGCGTTTATATAGTAACTCATGTAATTACCATATTTTAAGACAAAATAAGAATAAGGCATTCACATGTTTTGAATGTGGCAACCAAGAACATCTTAATGAGATATGGGAGACAAATGTTAAGTCGATTTAGTTCATCTATTTCTAATGTTTTATATTTTTATTTTTTGGAAGGATTTTAATGTTATCCATTGATGGATAGTATGTTTTATAAACTAGATGATTTTTTTGTATAATGTATTATCCAACTATAGGTGAACATATTCATATTTGATATCCTATTATAACCTTTTTGTTGAGATGGATAGAATGACCTACCATTCATTCACATGATCTGCTAACACTTCAAGAATGAAATACCCAACTTCATTTCATTAAATAAGAGATAAAGTGGAAATTGTTTAGAGAAAGAATCTATGGTGATATTTTACTAAAATCAAGTATGTATTTTTTCAAATGAAAAAATTCATCAACATTAGGAAAAAGTACTTGAAACCAAAAATGTCATCCTAGTAAATTATTATCTGATAAATAAGATTGTCCTTTAAATCATCATAGATTTATTGCTATCTAGAATTTAACATTATCTAAACCATATTCTATATCACTATCCATCAGATTATGTCTTTATGGTTTCTCACTTTCGTCCTCAAAATTTTTTTGACAATAAAAAAAGAAATTTTCAAACACTATCCATCAGAACATGATGGTTATATCTCTCTTCCACATCCATGTTTTAACTAATCATATGTGTTATCATTTTTGGAAACCCATTGGTGAGTTAATTTTGTTTCTAACTTTCCTTTTGAAAATGAGGTTTTGGTATTCATTTTTATGATGTGGGTATCCATGAAAGAAACTTTCATGTAGTAAACCATTTATCAACCCGATGAATTTCGTGGCCAAAATTCATTTTAGGGGGATATAATGTGACAACCCGAGATTTTATAATATAGATTCTTTTTAATTTCATTGATTTCTTATGTTGTACACTAAATCAACATTATCTTGCGATATATGCAACACCGTATTTCTTGAGGTATAAGCAACACTATTCTTGGTTTGTGTTACATGAAAGTGTGACCTACCTCGATAGCTTGCATTGTACGCAATACCAAGTTTCACTAAATAACGATATATTATTGAATTATTATTATTTAATGGGATATAAACTAGCCATTATGAATAACATTAACCACATTTTGAATTATATATGACATTAAAATGTATCTTATGTATTTTCTAGACATGATATAAGAACAAATTCATTTTTTTTGGATAAAATATGTATTTTTAAAAAAATGCAGTTTTGTCACATTTTGATGGTGCACCCATTTTAAATTTAGTTCTTAATGATTTTATAAATTTTATTTGAAAATATAAACTTCATATTTATATCGGAACATAAAATTTTAATTTTTTGGAATTTTTGGTATATTTCTGATAAAATTTATATTTTAATGAATAGTGAGAAATACTGCATTTTAATTCAAAAAATCCTTTTCATCTAATTTATTTATATAGTTAGATTATATTTTTAATTAGTATTAATGTTTAATTGGATTTTTTTAATTTAATTCAATGTCAGTCATTAAATGTAATTTCAAATTTAAATTTGATATAAACACATGAAAATCGTTTGATAAGTTTTTACTTCCTAAAAACCCACTTTTTGGATTTAACAACGGGATTTAATTTTAAATTAATTTCAACCAATTCTATGTTTTGAATTATATAAAATGGATTCTGTATTTGGAATCACGGTCTCCAAATTATGTTAATAGGTTACTTTTATTTTTGGTAATTTTGAATAATAACATTAGTAATTATTATTACCATGTTTTATGGTAAATCATGTAATTAATGGTAAATAAAATATTATAAAATTACCAAAACACTTGTGAAAATATTATTGGATGAATTCATTCGACCTTTATAATATATGGTTTGAAATGGAAAAACATAATTTCCAATTTTCCATCAATATGACATGAATATAAAGAAATTAATGAATGTGAAAAAATGTCACACTCTCATTTTATATAAGAATATTAATTTTAATTTATGATTTATCGAAGAATGAAATTGACTATAGGTAGTCTCTTGAAAGATAATATACTTTTCTAAATCATAAGATGTTTATTAAAAAATTTTAGATATTAAATATGTATCATTAATAATGATTTAATCGTGAAGCAGAAATTATTTTATTAATCGAAATATGAAATAAATGATATTAAAATTATTAAAATAAATATAATTTAGTGAATTAATGTCATACACTAATTTTAGGAATGTATTTGACATGTTAATTATGGTTTAAATGATTTTTTATAACATATCTATGTTTTATGATATTTTTAAATAGTCAACTAAGGAATAGTGTCAAAATTGACACTATTGATATTTTAAATAAATCATATTTTATTATATTATATAAAATTTATAAAAATTTTTACTTCAGAAAATTAATTAGTATGATGCTAAAAATGTAACCAATGGTCCATTTATTTCTCCTTTTGTAATTTACAATGACTAAATGAACCATTTGTAATAAAAAAGATATGTTGTCATGGTAAGAGTTAAAGGAATTAATTAAGGGTAAATCAAAATTATATGGTTTAAAATAAAACCAAAAAATGTTCAAAAAGTTTGTTGGATGAATAAGAATCAATACTTATCACAATATGATCTATTTTGAGTTTCTTAATGGACACTTGTACATGAAAATAAATTATAAATTATTTAAATCAAAGATAGTTACAAAATATCACTATCTTGTATTTTAATATATTTAATGTGTCCACATAGAGCCAAAATTAAGCTATGAACGAATCTAAATGTCTATTTTTGAGATGAATAACCATTTCCAACATATAAATGTATTTTTAATTTTTATAAGTAATATAATTACCATAAAATTCTCTTCAACAATAAAACGGCATTTATTTAATTAATATAAAAATTGATTAAATGATTTTAATAATATTAATATTGTTATATTTTGGATTAGTTAATGTGTCTAACAAATTTCTGAGATCTATAAGATATATTATACACATGTGAAAGCATTATATTCTAATTCTTAGTTTGTATTATTGCATTTTAAGCCAAATTAAAGGAATAGTATTAAATTTGTAAATAATAATATCTTATTGAATTAATTTATTATTATATTATTTAAAAATAAAAAAAATGTTAAATAATCACAAGGGAATAAGATATGGTTGAAATTGTATTACAAATTTTATTTATATGCCATTTTTAATTATTTAGATCAATAATAGTCTTATTATATTTTTATATTTTGAGAGTTTCTAAAAGTGCCCCTCCCCTCTCTTATAAAAAAACATCTCCTCCAACATTTTCTCAAACCTCTTTGAGCCTTATAGCTCAGAAAACCCCTGCCCAATTCTTTTATCAACTTTCAAAGTTAAATTTTGGAGTTTCTAGTTTTCCAAAAAGTCCATCCCTAGTATCCTAAAGAGGATATCCAAAGGAAGTCCAACGAGGAAATGGTAATTTCTTTACTGATTCAATTCAATTTATTTTTTTCTTCTACTTCCACATTGAGACACCCTAAGATTTTATGTGATAGATTATTTTTGATTTAATTTACATCTTCTGTTGTATGAAAAACAAATATTAGCTTTCACAATACGCAACACCGTATTAGGTTGCTGTATACAAAACGCTATTCTTGGCTTATGTTACATGTAATAGAAACCTTCCTCGATTGCTTACATTGTACCCAATACCGAGTTTCACTAAACAATGATATATTATTAGAATATTACTGTGTAATGGGATATAAACGAGTCTTTATGAATATTATTAATCACATTTCAAATTCAATATAACATTTATATTCATTTTAGGTATTTTCTAGACATGATATCAAAACAACTTCATTTTTTCAGATAAAAGAAGTATTTTTTCAAAAAATGGAGTTGTGTCACCTTTTGATGAAGTAACCATGTAAAATTTAGTTTTTATAAATTTTATATATTCTATTTGACAAAATAAAATAATTATTTTGAACCAGGACATAAAAAATTTACTTTTGTTAATTTTTTTAATTTTTTTGATAAAATTCATATTTTAATGAATAGAGAAAAATACTACATTTTAATTCAAAGCTTCCATTTGAAATAATTTATTTTTATTGTTAGATTTACTTTTTAATTGGATGTAAAGTGTAGTTGTATTATTATTTTATCATTTAATCCAATTTTGGTCATTGGAAGTAATTTTACATTTAAATTTGACATAAACACATGATAATCATTTGATAAGTTTTTACTTCTTAAAAACCCATTTTTTAATTTTAACAATGGGAATTTATTTTAAATTAATTTATATAAATTTTGTGTTTTGAATTATGATAAATGGATTCAATATTTGGAATCAGTGGTTCTTAATTTTGTTAATTTTTCACTTTCATTTTTTGGAATTTGGAATAGTAACTTAAGTTATTATTTTTATTACCATGGTTAAAGGTAAATCAAGTAATTAATTTTAAAAAAAAAATATTATAAAATTACCTTAACACCTGTCAAAATCTTATTAGATGAATAAATTATACCATTATCATATAGGGATTAAAATGGAATTACTTAATCTCTATTTTCCCCTGAATCTGAAATGAATAAAAAAAATTAATGAATGTGACAAATGTCACACTCTCATTTTATACAAGTATATTAATATTAATTTTGGTATTACCATGGAATGAAATATACTATAGGTATTATTTGGAAAGATAATATAATTACCTACATCATAGAAGTTTATTTTTTTTAGATATTAAATAATTATCATAAATGGTGACTAAATAGTGATGAAGAAATTATTCTATTAATAGAAATATCAAATAAATGACATAAAAATATTAAAATAA
Organism: Viscum album; assembly: GCA_963277665.1. Classification (NCBI taxonomy): domain Eukaryota; kingdom Viridiplantae; phylum Streptophyta; class Magnoliopsida; order Santalales; family Viscaceae; genus Viscum; species Viscum album. The sequence continues at coordinate 1,701,147,512 of OY728138.1, read as the reverse complement.
ATATAATTTAGTGAATTAATGTCATCCACTAATTTTATGGATAAATTTAAAATTTTATTTTTGGTTTAAATGTGTTTGTTTTAATATATATTTATGTTATGATATTTCTAAAAATCCAACTAATGAATAGTGTCAAAATTGACACTATTGATATTTGAAATAAATAATATTTTATCAAATTATATAAAATTCATAAAAATATTAACATTGGACAACTAATTAAGATAAAGTTGAATATGTCACAAATGGTATTTTTGTGTATCCTTTGTAATTTTAGAGTGACTATATGAATTCTTCATGATTAAAAATACATGATCCCATGGTAAGAGTTAAAGGAATTAATTAAGGGTAAATCAAAATTATAAGGTTTAAAATAAAACCAATACATGTCCAAAAAAAATTATTGGATGAATAAGATTCAATACTAATCATAAAATGATCTATTTTGAGTTGTTTAATGTACACTTGAACTTAAAAATAAATTGTATATTATTTAAATCAAAGATAGTTGAAAAATATCAGTATCTTGTATTTTTGTATCTTTTATGTGTCCATGTAGGGGAAAAATCAAGATATGAATGAGTATAAATGTCTATTTTGATATAAATTAAATCATTTAATTATATAAATTTATTTCAATTTTTTATAAGTTATATAATTACCTTAAAAGTCTCTTCAATTCAAAAACAATATTTATTCAATTAGCATAAATATTTAATAATTGATTTTAATAATAAGAATTTTGTTATATTTTGGATTAGTGAATGTGAATAAAAAATTTCCCAGATCTATAAGATATATTATATGTATGTGAAATAATTTTATTCTAATTCCCACATTTTTGTATTGTAGTTTAAGCCAAATTAAATGAATAGTATTAAATTTGACAGCAATATTATCTAATATTTTTAATTTATTATTAATTTATTTAAAATTTAAAAAAAAAATTAAATGGTCACTGGGGTATATTATATTGTCTAACATGTATTATAAATATTATTTATGGTCCATTTAGAAATATTTAAATCTAGAATCGTCTAATTAATTTTCAATATTTTGACAGTTTCTTAAAGTGCCCCTATCCTCTGTTATAAAAAATGCATCTCCTCCCACATTTCCTCACACATAATTAATCCTTCAATCTCGGCCAAACCTTAACCTATTCTACTACAAAAATTTGATGTTAACTTATGTAGGTAATTTCACTCCTAGTTTCCATAAGAAGAGATCCAAAGAAAATCCAACGAAGAAGAGGTAATTGCTTTACAGATTTAATTCAATTTATTTTATTCTTCTACTAAATCTGTGTGACACCCTGAGATTTTATGAGATAGATTCCTTTTAATTTTTTTGAATTTTTATGTTTTAATCTACACCAATATTATCCTGTAATATAAACAACACTGTATTATCTTGTGTGTTATGCAATACTGAGTTTTACCAAACAACAATATATTGTTAAAATATTATGATTTAATGAGACATAAACTAGAAATTCTTAATATTATTAACCAAATTTTGAATTTTATATAACATTAAAATTCATATTATTTATTTTCTATAAATTATAAAATAACAAATTCAACTTTTTATATAAAAGATGTATTTTACAAAAAATGATGTTTTGCCACCTTTTAATGGTTAAACCAATTTAAATTTAGTTTTTAACATGTTTATATATTATATTTGGAAAAAAAGTTCTTCTTTATAAATAGAGCATAAAAATTTACTTTTGTTGGATTTTTGGTATTTTTATGATAAAATTCAAATTTTAATAATAGTAAAAAATACTGTATTTTAATTCAAAACTGCATTTTCATTTAATTTATTTATATAGTTATATTATATTTTTAATTGGTTTTAATGTGTAATTGGATTATATTTCTATCATATAATAAAATTTTGGTCATTGTATGTAATTTCTCATATAAATTGGACATAAACACATGAAAATCTTTTGATAATGTTTTATATCTTAAAACCCCGCTTTAAGGTTTTGACAATGGAAATTAATTTTTTATTAATTAAATCCAATTATTTGTTTTGAATTATGAAAAAATTATTCAATATTTGGAATAAATTGGTCCAAATTATGTTAATATGTTACTTTTATTTTTAGTAATTATTAATAGTAACATTAGTAATTATTTTTATTACCACGGTTAAAGGTAAATCAGGTAATTAAAGAAAAAAATTATTATAAAATTATCATAACCCCTGTAAAAATCTTATTGAATGAATAAATTCTTCCCTTATCCTATATAGTTCTAAATTTAATAACTTAACGGCCACTTTATCCGGAATATGACATGAATATAAAAAAAATTAATGAACGTGACAAAATGCCGCACTCTCATTTTATATAAGTGTGTTAATTTTAATTTAGGGATTAACAGGGAATGAAATTGACTATAGGTAGTATTTGGAAACATAGTATAATTACCCACATCATAGAATTTTATTTATAATTTTTAGATATTAAATAGTTATCATTAATGAAGACTCAATAGTGATGCAAAAATTATTTTATTAATAGAACTATCTAATAAATAATATTAAAAATATTAAAATAAATATTATTTGAGTGAATTAATGTTATACAATAATTTTATAAATGTCTTTGACATATTATTTATGGTTTAATGGAGGTTTTTGAACATATCTCTATGTTATGATATTTCTAAAAATTCAACTAATGAATGGTGTCAAAATTGACACTATTGATATTTTAAATAAATAATGTTTTATTTAATTATATAAAATTCATAAAAATGTGAAATTCAACCAGATAGTTGGGATGAAGTTAAATATGTCACCAAGTGTATATTTATGGATCCTTTGGCATTTTAGAGTGACTATATGAACCATTAGTGATTAAAAAGACTTGTTTCCTTTGTAAAAGTTAAAGGAATTAATTAAGGGTAAATCAAAATAATAAGGTTTATAATAAAACCAAAACATGTCCAAACAATTATTAGATGAATAAGATTCAATAATTATCACAATATTATAGATTTTAGTTGTTTAATGGAAAATTTTACACGAAAATAAATTATATATTATTTAAATCAAAGATAGTTACAAAATATCACTATCTTGTATTTTAATATCTTTTATGTGTCAACATAGAGCCAAAATCAAGCTATGAACGAATATAAATGTATATTTTGATATAAATGAAACCATTTTTATTATATATATATATATTTATTATTTTTACCATAAAATTCTCCTCAATTATTAAACAATATTTATTTAATTAACAAAAATGTAGAATAAATGAGTTTAATAATATTTATTTGGTTATATTATGTATTAGTTAATGTTTATAAAAAATTTACAAGATCTATATGATATATTACAGATCTATGAAATCATTATATTTGAATTATCACTTGGTATTATTTTACTTTATGTCAAATTAAATGAATAGTATTAAATTTGGAAATAATAATATCTTATTGAATTAATTTATTATTAAATTATTTAAAAATAAAAAAAATGTCAAATAATCATAAGGGGATATGATATGGTAGAAAATGTGTTATATATTTCATTTATGAGCCATTTTTGCTTATTTAGATATTTATTAGTCTTATTATTATAAAAATTTTGATATTTTCCTAAAGTGCCCATATCATCTCTTATAAAAAAAGGATCTCCCCCACATTTCCTCACACCTTTTTGAGCCTTTTAACTCAACCAACCCCTACCTAATTCTCATATAAAAATTATTATTTATATTTTGGTGGTCCTTGTTTTCAAAAAATTCCTTCCCTAGTGTCCCTAAGAATAGATCCAAAGGAAGTCCAGCCAAAAGAGGTAATTGCTTTACCAATTTAATTCAACTTCTTTTCTTTTTCTACTTCCACTTTATGATGCCCCAAGATTTTGTGAGATATATTCATTTTGATTTATTTGATAACTTGTTTCGTACACTACACCAATATTATCTTTCACAATATTCAACACCATATTATCTTACAGTATACACAACACTATTCTTGGCTTGAATTACATGAAAGAGTGACCTTCCTCAATAGCTTGTGGTGTATACTATAATGTGTTTCACTAAACCATGATATATTATAAGAATATTATTATTTAATGTGATATAAAATATCTTTTATTAATAGTAATAACCACATTTTTAATTTTATATAACATTAATGTCTGTATTTTGTATTTTCTAGACATGATATAAGAACAAAATCAATATTTCAGATAAAAGAAGTATATTTCAAAAAATGCAGTTTTTCTGAATTATGAGGATGCACCCTTTTAAATTTAGTTTTTAACACTATTATATATATATTATTTGAAAAAATAAACTTCTTATTTATAGCCAGAACTTTAAAATTTACTTTTGTTGAATTTTTTGTATTTTTTATGATAAAATGCATATTTTAATGACAAATGAAAAATATTGTATTTTCACCTCACAGTATTGATATAGATAGATTATATTTTTAATTTTATTTAAAGTATAATTATATTTTTTATCATTTAATCTAATTATGTTCAATGGATGTAATTTCACATTTAAATTTGACATAAAGGCATGACAATCATTTATAAGTTTTTACTTCTTAAAAATCATCTTTTTTTATTTTAACAATGTAAATTGATTTGAAATTAATATCTTTTTATTTTGTGTTTAGAATTATGAAAAATGGATTCAATATTTTGAATCAGTGGGTCCAAATTAACTTAATAGGTTACTTTTATTCTTGAGCATTTGGAATAGTAACTATAGTAATTATTTTTATTACCATAGTTAAAGGTAAATCGAGTAATTAAAGTTAAAAATAATAGTATAAAATTACATTAAAACCAATAAAAATCCTATTGGATGAATAAATTCTACCCTTATAATAAATTTTTCGAAATTGAATTATATAACTGCCACATTCCTAGGAATATGACATGAATATAAAAATATTAATGAATTTGACAAAATTTCACACTCTCACTTCATATAAGTAAATGAATTTTAATTTAGAGATTTCTATGGATTGAAATTGGGTATAGGTAGTATATGGAATGATAATATAATTAAATACTAATAGATTTTTATTTATAATTTTGAGATATTGAATAGATATCACTAATGATGAGTCAATAGTGATGCAGAAATTATTTTAATAATATAAATTTCAAATAAATGATATTAAAAATATTAAAATAAATAAAATTTCAGTCAATTAATGTTATCCACTAATTTTATGGATGAATTGGACATGTTATTTATGGTTTAATGGAGCTATTTTGAACATATATCTATGTTAAGATATTTCTAAAAAGTCAACTAATGAATAGTGTCAAAATTGACACTATTGATATTTTAAATAAATAATATGTAATTGAATTATATAAGATTAATAAAAATATAAAATTTGGAAAAATAATTGGGATGAAGTTAAATATTTCACCAATGGTCCATTTATGACTTCTTTTACATTTTAGAGTGACTATATGAACCCTTAGTGATTAAAAATACATGTTGCCATAGTAAGAGTTAAACGAATTAATTAGGGGTGAATCAAAATTATAAGGTTTAAAATAAAAACAAAGCATCTCCAAAAAATATTGGATGAATAATATTATATACATATAAAAATATGATCGATTTGGAGTTGTTTAGTGGACACTTTTACATGAAAATAAATTATATATTATTTAAATCAAAGATAGTTACAAAATATCACTATCTTGTATTTTAATATCTTTTATTTGTCAACATACATCCAAAATCATGCTATTAATGAATAAAAATATCTATAATAATATAAATTTAACTATTTAATTATATAAATTAATTATTAATTTTTTATAAGTTATATTATTATCTTAAAAGTCTCTTCAATTCTAAAATAATATTTATTCAATTAACATAAAAATAGAATAACATATTTTAATAATTATTATTTTCTTATATTTGGTATTAGTTAATGTGTCTAACAAATTTACAAGATCTATAAGATATATTATAGATTTATAAAAGCATTATATTTCAATTCACACTTTTTCATACTGAATTTTATGTCATATTAAATGAATAGTTTTAAAATTGGCAACAATAATATATTGTTGAATTAATTTAATATTAAATTATTTAAAAATCACAAAAATGTTAAATAATAACAAGGGGATATGATATTGTCTAGAATGTATTCTAAATTTCATATATGGGCCATCTGTAATTATTATGATCTACAATAGTATTATTATTTTTTAATATTTTGAGTGTTTCTTAAAGTGCCCCTCTCCTCTCTTATAAAAAAAGCATCTCCTCCCAAATTTCCTAACACCTCCATGAGATGTATAGTGTGACCAAACCCAACAAAATTATCATATAAACATTCTTGGTTAACTTCTAGAGGTTCGGGTTTTCCAAATTGTCCATCCCTTGTATCCCTAAGAAGATATCCAAAGGAAGTCCAAAGAAGAAGAGGTAATTGCTTTACTGATCAAATTCAATATTTTTTCATTATCTACTCCCTCTTTGTGACACCGAAAGATTTTAGGAGATAGATTCCTTTTAATTTATTGTATTTCTTGTGTTTTAAGCTACACAAATATAAGCTTTCACTCTACACAACAACATATTAGTTTGCGTAGTACACAATAATGAATTTCACTAAACAACAATATATTATTAAAATATTATAATTTAATTAGATAGAAACTAGAAATTATGAATATTATTAACCATATTTTGAATTTTATATAACATTAACATTCATCTTATTTATTTTCTAGACATAACATAAGAATAAATTCAGTTTTTAGGATAAAATAAGTATATTTCAAAAAATGCCGTTTGGCGACCTTTTGACGACGCAGGCATTTTAACATTATTTTTTAACACTTTTATATATTTTATTTGAAAAAATAAACTCTTCATTAAAACCAAAACATAAAAATATACATTTGTTTAATTTTATTTATTTTTCTAATTAAATTCTTATTTAAATAAATTGTGAAAATACTGTATTTTAATTCAAAACTACATTTTAATCTAATTTATTTATATATATTGACAATATTTTTTGTATTTTTATGTGTAATTGGATTATATTTCTATTATTTAATACAATTTATTGTAATTTTACGTATTTAAACATTTAAATTGGACATAAACACATGATAATATTTTGATATGTTTCTTACTTCCTAAATACCCACTTTTTAGTTTTTACAATGGGAATTAATATTAAATTAATTTCATCAAAGTATTTGTTTTGTATTATGAAAAATTTATTCAATATGAGGACTTGTTTGGACCAAATTATGTTAATATGTTACTTTTATTTTTGGTAATCACAAATAGTAACTTTGGTAATTATTTATATTACCATGGTTAAAGGTAAATTAGGTAATTAAAGGTAAAAATAATATTATAAAATTTTCATAACACTTGTCAAAATCTTATTGGATGAATAAATTCAACCCTTATCATCTATGGTTCTAAATGGAATCACATAATGGCCACTTTACAAAGAATATGACATGAATATAAAAAAACTAATGAATGTGACAAAATGTCAAATTCTCATTTTATATAAGTATATTAATTTTAATTTAGGGATTACTAGAGATTGGATTCAACTATAGGTATTATGTTGAAGGATAATATAATTACCTACATCATAGAACTTTATTTATAATTTTTATAGATTAAATATTTACTATTAATGATGACTCGATAGTGATGCACAAAATATTTTATTAATATAAATATCAAATAAATGATATTAAAAGTATTAAAATATATATAATTTGAGTTTATTAATGTCATACAATAATTTTATGTATGATTTGATGTGTTATTTATTGTTTAAAGGAGTTCGTACAAGAATTTATCTATGTTTTGATATTTCTAAAAATTCAACTAATGAATAATATCAAAATTGAAACTCTTGATATTTTAAATAAATAATATAAAATTCATAAAAATATAAATATCTATGATATATTTGGGATGATGTTAAATATATCACCTGTGGTCCATTTATGGATCCTTTGTCATTTTAGAGTGACTATATGAACACGTAGTAATTAAAAAGATATGTTTTCATGGTAAGAGTTAAAGGAATTAATTAAAGGTAAATCAAAATTATAAGGTTAAAAAAACAAAAACATGTCGAAAAAAATTATAGGATGAATAATATTCAATAATTGTCACAATATGATCTATTTTGAGTCATTTAATGGACACTTATACGTGAAACTAAATTATATATTATCTAAACAAAACATAGTTAAAAAATATCACTATCTTGTATTTTAAAATATTTCATGTGTCCACATATGGCCATAACCAAGATACGAAGGAATATAAGTGTCTATTTTGATTTAAATGAATCCATATTCATTATATAAATTTATTTTTAGTTTTTACATTAAAATTATTTTCAATTCTAAAACAATTTTTATTTAATGAATATAAAAATATAATAAATGATTTTAATAATAGTAAATTTTTAATATTATGGATTTTTTAATGATTATAAAAAATTTATAAGGTCTATAAGATATATTATAGATGTGTGGAAGAATTATATTCAAATTAACACTTTATATTATTGTTTTTTAAGTCAGATTAAATGAATAGTATTAAATTTGGAAATAATAATATCTTATTGAATTAATTAATTATTAAATTATTAAAAAAACAAAAAATTTAAATAGGCACAAGGGAAAAAATATGGTCTAAAATTTATTTTATATTTCCTTTATGTGCCATTTATAATATTTAGATCTATAATAATATTATTATATTATTAAATTTTGAGTGTTTCCTAAAGTGCCCCTCTCTTCTCTTATAAAAAAGAATCTCCCCCACATTTCCTCACACATTATGTAGCCTTCTAGCTCAACCAATCCTGCCAAATACTCCTATAAACATTCTTAGTTAAATTTTGGACGTCCTGGTTTTCCAATAAGTCCATCCACAGTGTCCCTTAGAAGATATCCAAGGAAATTCTAATGAAGAAGAGGTAATTTTTTTACCAATTAAATTCAACTTCTTTTCTTCTTCTACTTCCACTTCGTGACACCCTGAGATTTTATGAGGTAGATTATTTTTAATTTCATTCATGTATTGTGTTGTATGATACACCAAAATTAGCTTGCACAAAATAGAACATCATATTAGATTGTAGTATACTCAACTCTATTCTTGCTTTGTGTTACATCCCAGAGCGACCTCCCTCGATAGTTTGTGTTGTATGCAATATCAAGTTTCACTAAACAAAGATATATTATTAGAATATTATTATTTAATGGGATATAAACTAGAATTTATGAATAATATTAACAACATTTAAAACTTCATATAACATTATCATTCATCTTATGTATTTTCTAGACATTATATAAGAACAAATTCAATTTTTCGGATAAAAGAACTATTTTTCAAAAAATGTTGTTTTTCTACCTTTTGAGGATGCACCCATTTTATATTTATTTTTTAAAATTTTTATATATTCCATTGGAAAAAATAAATTTATTCTTTAGATCATGAACATAAAAATTTTCTTTTTTTAAATTTTTTGTATTTTTAGGATTAACCAAATATTTAGATTAATAGTTAAAAATGTTCCGTTTCAATTCAACATTGCCTTTTCATATAATTTATTTATATAGTAAGATTATCTTTTCAATTTGTTTTAAAGTGTAATTTTATTTCTTTTTATCATTTAATCCAATTTTTTACATTTGAATTAATTTCACAATTAAATTTGGCATAAACACATGACAATCATTTGATAAGTTTTTACTTTTTTAAAACACGCTTTTTGATTTTAACAATAAGAATTGGTTTTAAATTAATTTCTTCCAACTCTATGTTTTTAATTATGAAAAAGGGATTCCATATTTGGAATTCGTGGGTCCAAATTGTATTAATAGGTTACTTTTACTCTTAGGCATTACGAATGGTAAATTTAGTAATTATTTTTATGACCATGGTTAAAGGTAAATTGAGTAATTAAAGGTAAAAATAATATCATAAAATAACCTTAACACCTATAAAAATACTATTGGATGATTATATTATACCCTTATCATCTATGGTTTGAAATAGAATTATTTAATGGACTTTTTCCCAGGAATATGATATTAATATAAAAAATTAATTACTGTGAGAAAATGTGACACTCTCATTTTATATATGTATATTAATTTAATTAGGGATTAACATGGAATGAAATCGACTACATGTACAATCTAGAAGGATAATAGAATTACAGGCATCATATAAGTTTATTTTTTATTTTTAGATATTAAATAGTTATCATTAATAATGACTAAATAGTGATGCTGAAATTATTATATTAATATAAATATCAAATAAATGATATTAAAAATATTAAAATAAATTTAATTTGAGTAAATTAATGTCATCTACTAATTTTATGGATTAATTTTACATGTTATTTATGTTTTAAAGGAGTATGTTCAAACATATATCTATGTTATTATATTTTTAAAATGTCAACTAATGATTAGTGTAAAAATTGACACTAATGATATTTTTAATAAATAATATTTAATTAAGTTATATAAAATTAATAAAAATATAAACATCAGCCAACTAATTTGTATGAAGTTAAATATGTCCCTATTGGTCCATTTATGGCTCCTTTGGCATTTTAGTGTGACTATATAAACCTTAAGTGATTAAAAATATATGCTTCCATGGCTAGAGTTACAAGAATTAATTAAGGGTAAATAAAAATTATAACATTTAAAATAAAACCAAAACCTGTCAAAATAATATATTGGATGAATAAGATTCCATACTTATCGCAATATGATCGATTTTGAGTGGTTTAATGGACACTTGTACCTAAAAATAAATTATATATTATTTAAATCAATGATTATTTCAAAATATCACTATCTTGTATTTTAATATATTTTTTGTGACCACAAAAGGAAAAAATAAAGCTACAAATGAATAAAAACATATATTTTTATATAAATGAAACCATTTCATTATATAAATTTATTTTAAATTTTTATATGTTTTATAATACCATTAAAATCTCATCAATTCTAAAAGAATATTTATTCAATTAATATAAAAATAGAATAAATGATTTACACAATATTAATTTTTTTATATATTGGGTTAGTTAATGTGTCTTAAAAATTTACTATATCTATAATATATATTATAGATCTGTTAAACCATTATATTCGAATTCCAACTTTGTCGTATTTTATTTTAATTCAAATTAAATGAAAAGTATTAAATTGGACAATAACAATATCTTATTGAATTAATTTAAAGATCAGAAAAATGTTACATAATAACAAGCTGATGTGATATGGTCTAAAATTTATTATAAATTCCCTTTAGGGTCCATTTATAATTATTTATATCTACAATATTCTTATTATATTGTAATATTTTGAGAGTTTACTAAAGTGCCTATCTCCTCTCTTATAAAAAATTGTATATCCACCCACATTTCTCACACCTCCTTGAGCCTTATAGATCCACTGACCCTACCCAATTATCCTATCAAAATTCATAATTAACTTCTGGAGGTCCTTGTTTTCCAAATAGTCAATCCCAAGTGTCCCTAAGAAAAGATCAAACGGAAGTCCAATGAAGAAAATGTAATTGCGTTACCGATTCAATTAAATTTATTTTATTCTTCTAATTCCCATTTGTCACACCCTAAGATTTTATGAGATATATTCCTTTTAATTTAATTTATGTCTTGTGTTCTAAGATGCACCCATATTTTCTTTCACTATACACAACACCATATTAGCCTGCATTGTACAGAATATCGAGTTTCACTAAACAAAGATATATTATTAAAATATTATTATTTAATGGGATATAAACATGATGTTATGAATATTATTAACCAAATTTTGAATTTTAAATAACATTAACATTCATATAATGTATTTTCTAGACTTGATATAAGAACAAATTTAGTTTTTCAGATAAAAGAATTATTTTTCAAAAAATTCAGTTTTACCGCCTTTTGATGAGGAACCCTTTTTAAATTTAGTTTTTAACAATTTTATATATTATATATGACAAAATATACATCTTCTTTATATTTGGAACATAAAAAATAACTTTTGTAGATTTTTTATGATAAAATTAATATTTTAATGAATACTGAAAAACACTGCATTTTAATTCAAAACCGTCTTTCCATCTAATTTATTTATATAGTCAGATAATCTTTTCAATTGGTTTGAAAGCGTAATTTTATTATGATTTTATCATTTTACCCAATTTTTGTCATTTTAAATTATTTCACATTAAAATTTGACATAAACACATGACAATCATTTGATAAGGTCTTACTTTCTAAAAACCAACTTTTGGATTTTAACAATGGGAATTGATTTTAAATTACATTCCGCTAATTATGTGTTTTGAATTATTAAAAATGGATTCCATATTTGGAATTATTGGTTAAAAATTATATTAATAGGTTACTTTTATTCCTAGGCATTATAAATAGTAACTTTAATAATTATTTTTATTACCATGGTGAAAGGTAAATTGTGTAGTTAAAGATACAACTAATATTATAAAATTACCTTAACAGCTATGAAAATCCTATTGAATTAATAAATTATACCATTATAATCTTTGGTTTATCATGTAATTACTTAGTGGTCTCATTCCCATGAATATGAAATTAATATAAAAAATTAATGAATGTGAGAAAATGTCACACTCTCATTTTTTGTAAGTATATTAATTTCAATTTTGGGATTACAATTTAATGAAATTGACAATAGGTAGTATCTGGAATGATAAAAAAATTACTGACATCATAGATGTTTATTTATAATTTTTAGAGATTAAGTAGTTATCATTAATGATGACTCAATAATGATGCAGAAATTGTATTATTAATAGAAATATCAAATATATGATATTAAATATTTTAAAATAAAAATAATTTGAGTACATTAATGTCATACACTAATTTTATGGATTAATTTTACATGTTATTTATGGTTTATAGGAGTCAGTTCGAACATATATCTATGTTATGATATTTTCACAAAGTCGAATAAAAAATAGTGTTAAAATTGACGCTAATGATATTTTAAATAAATAATAATTCATTAAATTATATAAAATTAAAAAAAATAGAAACTCATGCCAACTAATTGGGATGAAGTTTAATATGTCACCAATGGTCTATTTTTGGATCCTTTTGGCATTTTATAGTGACTATATGAACCTTTAGTTATTAAAAATACATGTTGCCTTGATATTCATTTAAAGTATTAATTAAGGGTAAATCAAAATTATAATGTTTAAAATAAAACCAAAACATATCCAAAAAATATATTTAATGATTAATATTATATACTTATCACAATATGATCTATTTTGAGTATTTAATGGACAATTGTACTTGAAAAAAATTATATTTTATTTAAATCAAAGATAGTTACAAAATATCACTAACTTGTATTTTAATATATTTTATGTGTCCATATAGGCCCAAAATAAAGCTATGGATGAATATAAATGATTATTGTTACTCAAATTAATCCATTTCATCATATAAATTTATTTTTAATTTTTAAAAGTTATAAAATTACCTTAAAAATCTCATCAATTCTAAAATAATATTTATTCAATTAACATAAAAAATAGAATAAATGATTTTAATAATTTTATTTTTGTCATATTTTGGATTATTTAATTTTTCTAACATATTTACAGGATCTATGAGATATTTTATAGATATTTGAAACCATTATATTCAAATTCCCACTTTATCGTATAGTATTTTATGTTAAATTAAATGAAAAGTACTAAATTTGACACTAATAATATCTTATTGAATTAATTTAATGTTAAATTATTTTAAAATGAAACAAATTTTACATAATCACAAGGGGATATGATATTATTGAACATATATTATAAATTTCATTTTTGGGCCATTTATAATTATATAGATCTAGAATAGTCTTATTATATTTTAATATTTTGAGAGTTTCCTAATGTGCCTCTCTCCAATCTTATAAAAAATCATATCCTCCAACATTTACTAACACCTCTTTGAGCCTTCTAGATCCACCAAACCCTGCCCAATTATTCTATAAAAATTCATAGTTAACTTCTGGAGGTCCCGTTTCTCCAAATATTCCATCCATAGTGTCCTTAATAAGAGATCTAAAGGAAGTCCAACAAAGAATATGTAATTGTTTACCGACTCAATTAAATTTCATGTATTCTTATACTTCCTCTTTGTTACACCCTAATATTTAATGAGATATTTTACTTTTAATTTCATTTATTTCTTGTGTTGTAAGCTATACCAATATTTTCTTGCAATATACAAAACACCATATTAGCTTGCGTTGTACACAATACTGAGTTTCACTAAACAACAATATATTAAGAAAATATTATTATTTAATGGGATATAAAGTAGAAGTTATTAATAATATTTACCATATTTTGATTTTTATATAACATTAACATTCATATTAGTTATTTTCTATACATTATATAGGAACTAATTCAATTTTTCTCATAAAATAAGTACTTTTCAAAAATGATGTTTTTCCACCTTTTAATGGTATATTAATTTTAAATTAACTTTTTAACACTTTTATATATTATATTTGGAAAATAAAACTATCATTTATAATCATAACATAAAAAATTAATTTTTTCATTTTTTTGATATTTTTCTGATAAAATTAATATTTTAATGAATACTAAAAAATACGTAATTTTTATTCACAACTGCATTTTCATCTAATTTATTTATATAGTCAAATTATATTTTTAATTGGTTTTGAAGAGTAATTAGGTTATATTTCTATAATTTAAAACAATTTTGGTTATTGGATGTAATTTCAAATTTAAATTGGACATAAACACATTACAATCTTTTGATATGTTTTTACTTCTCAAAAACTAGCCTTTTGGTTTTAACAACAAGAATTAATTTTAAATTAATTTCTTCCTATGATGTGTTATTAATTATTTTAAAAAAATAGATTCAATATTTTGAATCAGGGGGTCATAATTATTTTAATATGTTACTTTTATATTTGGGCATTATGAATAGTAGCTTTAGTTATTTTTTTAATACAATGGTTAAAGGTAAATTAGGTAATTAATTGAAAAAATTATATTATAACATCATCCTAACACCTATAAAAATCCCATTGGAAGAATAAATTATACCCTTATAATCTATGGTTTTAAATGGACTAACTTAATGGCCACTTTACCAAGAATATGACATGAATAAAAAAAAATTAATGAAAGTGACATAATGTCAGACTCCCATTTTATATAAGTATATTAATTTTAATTTATGGATTACCAAGGAATGAAATGAATTGTTAGTTGTATTTGGAAGGATAATAAAATTAACTATATCATAATAGTTTATTTATAATTTATAGATATTAAATAGTAATCATTATTTATGTCTCAATAGAGATGTAGAAATTATTGTATTAATAGAAATATCAAATAAATGATCTGAAAATATTAAAATAAATATAATTTGAGTGAATTAATGTCATAAAATAAATTTATAGATGACTTTTACATGTTATTTTTGGTTTAAAACAGTTTTTTTTTGAAAATATCCCTATTTTAAGATATTTCCAAAAAAGTGACCTAATCAATAGTGTAAAAATAGACACCATTGATATTTTAAATAAAAAATATTTTATTAAATTATATAAAGTTCATAAAAATATAAAAATCAACTAGATAATTGTAATAACGTTAAATATGTCACCAATAGTCCATTTATGACTCCTTTGGCATTTTAGAGTGACTATATGAAGCGAGAGTGATTAAAAAGACATGTTGTTGTGGTAAGAGTTAATGGAATTAATTAAGGGTATATTAAAATTTTAAAGTTTAAAATAAAACCAAAACACGTCCAAAAACTAATTGGATGAAAATATTCAATAAATATCACAATATTTTTTATTTTGAGTTGTTTAAAGTAGATTTGTTCTAAAACTAAATTATATATTATTTAAATCAATGTTATTTATAAAATATGATTATCTTGTATTTTAATATCTTTTATGTGACTACATTTGGAAAAAATCAATCTATAAATGAATATATATTTATAAATTGATAAAAATGAAACCATTGTAATTATATAAATTTATTTTTAATTTTTACTGTAAAAGATTCTTCAATTCTAAAACAATATTTATTCAATTAACATAAAAATAGAATAAATGATTTTAATAATATTAATTTTTTTAAATTATTGATTATTTAATGTTTATAAAAAATTACCAAGATCTATAAGATATATTATAGATGTTTTAAATAACTATATTCGAATTCTCACTTTGTTTTATTGTATTTTAAGTCAAATTAAATTAATTGTATTAAATATGGAAATAGCAATATCTTATTGAATTAATTTATTTTTAGATAATTTAAAAATTATTAAAATGTCAAATAATCACAAGGGGATTATATATGGTCTAAAATTTATTATAAATTTCTTTTATGGTCTATTTTTAATTATTTATATTTATAATAATCTTATTGTATTTTAAAATTTTGAGAGTTTCTTGAGGTTCCCCTCTCCTCTTTTATAAAAAAAGAATATTCCACCATATTTTATCACTCCACTTTGATCCTTCAAGCTCAACCAAACCCTAGACAATTCTCCAATAAACATTATTAGTTATCTTCTAGTGGACATGGTTTTCCAAGAAATCCATCCCTAGTGTCCTTAAGAAGAGATCCAAATGAAGTCTATCAAAGAAGAGGTAATTGCTTTACCAATTCAATTCAACTTCTTTTCTTCTTTAACTTCTTTATTCTATGTTGATTCCATGATAATGAAATATATATAGTATATTATAAAATCTAAGATGTTATTATAATTATTTTATAACCTTTTATATCCTTTTATCCATCATATGAATAACAATATCACCATGAATTTGTGCATAGGACATATTGTCTTCACGTGGGGTGAAATTTTCCAGTCAAAAATTAATTATTAGTATTGGTAAAATTATTATTATAATGTATTTAAATAATTAATATTACCTGATAATGTATCTATATAATTAATATACCATCAAATTACATATCATTGAACCATTAAGAGAACGATATCGTCGCTTGTGCGTACATACGATCTACCGTCTCCAGGACGTGGTGAGATTCGTTCTCCAAGTTAACAATTCAAGAATGATTATAAATATTAAATGATGAGTGAAAATAATAATCATGAACATAATTTCATTGATAAAATACATCCTATTCATAACAAACATCAATTACATGGAAAGATAGGAATGGGAAAACAAAGGAGTTAACACCCGAAAGAACGGTAATATTAAAATACTAATAAAAAAATGATATAAGATTATTAAATAAGATATCATAAATATGCATATGGTCATGGTATAATTTAATAACATGATTTTACCATTATAAATAAAGTCAATACACCCTCAACTAAATAAAAGTACTTTGTATGGGATAATTTGGCAATCTCATTTTTATCCGAGATTGTTTATATGTAAGTATTTACTAGGGATATATTTATCATCCATATCCAGGTTTTCAAAATATATTTCATAAAATTTCTACTACTATTCTATGTATGTTTATAGTCATTTTATTTTTTGACTTTTACTACACGGAATGGATGGAATTTTTATTTTGTTTACCATATAAGGTGCTTTTTGACTTTTCAGGTAAAAGTATGAGGATAATGTTTTTTAACTTATACGGCATGAATGTATTTTTACATCTTCATAACTCATTATTTTAACAAATATTCATCTATATGATTTAAAATTTGTTTTCAACTAAATTCATTTCTTTTAAAATATCACAACATTTTTAGAATAGATAATGTTTTTGAAGAAGAAATGATATTTTCCTCACAAATTATGGTCAAGTGTTTTATCAAAATTATTTTCCATCTAAGATGACATAGGGTTATGTTTATATACCTATTATTACTTTTATTTGATTGTTATTATGATGGAATTATAAAATCCATTTATCTTGCATGGATTATGTTATGATGGAATGATTTTTAAGTAACCCATAATATTTCATGGGATTGGCTATGATGAATGATTTATGTTTTAATAGAACACATAAGAATAATTTCGTTATGAGACGGGTGTGACCTATATATCCCTACAATGCATTGCATAAAAATATATATCTCATTGTATAGAAACGATTGTAATGGAATATAATTCAAGTTCAGTAATACATGGCTGGATTGGCATGTAAATTCAGTTTAGTAATGGACTTTTTCCACTATGATGGTCTTGAAAACAATGCCTTGGCTACTAAGGAAATCATATTATGTGATTAATTTTTTTCCACAATTCCATTTTTTATGCCAATGTTATATTATCATGGTTAATGTTCCTTTATGATACATGCCTTATGAACTACCAAGATTTATTTTGTGACTCATGATTTTGATAATTAAACATTATGTTCATGTATTTACATTCTTATATTTTTGGTTTGTTTTATGTTCTCCAAGTTTATCCTTACTGGGAATTTCAGCTAACCCTTTTTTTGTTTTATTTTCCCCATGATATAGAGAAATTTTTGAGATAAGTAAGAAGGGTTGATCTTTATTGCAGATGTTGAAGATATTTCGCCAAGTTATATGATTATGGTCTAAGTTTCCAAAGTCACTAAACTAATACGGTCTTGGGAATTGGTTTGTGTCTTGTGTTAAGTATTCTGAAAAAGAAATTTAATATCCATGTACGCCAATCTGGGTTCATTATAATTGGTATTAGATTGAAGGCTTAGTTAACCTTTGGAAACTTGGATGTAAAAACATTAGTGAGATACCAAGATAAATCTCTAAGGTAGGTCTAGGGATGTCCCTAAGGGTATGTAAAACTATAGGTTATAGTAATATAATTATGGTAATGATCATTAATAACCTATTATTTAACATAATATGTTAGGGATTGAATGTGATGCCCCTTGATTATATTGTTTTCATAGTTTTATTTTTTTCACTCACACTATTCCTTTTGGGTTTTAGATGATGAATGAAACCCGAAGGAATAATGTTTATGATCAGTGCACTAGGAAATGAAATTATTGTCCAATGGAACTACCAAATTTTAGGGGATATTGATTGAGAAATACTATTTCTATACTTATACAAGATATGAATCAATCTGGACTTCAAAATTAGTTGATAAGGGAACAACATTCTATTGAGTCCTTTATGAGGCTACCCCCACCTTTTTTCA
The DNA here is from genome assembly GCA_963277665.1 of Viscum album. NCBI lineage: Eukaryota > Viridiplantae > Streptophyta > Magnoliopsida > Santalales > Viscaceae > Viscum > Viscum album. Next base: position 1,701,128,234 of record OY728138.1, on the reverse strand, counting down.
GTGTGTCTTTTGATCAAATTTTACTGAATAATGAATCAGTAACATTGAAATGATATTTTCCATCATGCACTATTCAAAACATGAAAAAATAATTTTGGCTATTTATCGTTTGGAAGTTGATGCAGACTAGTGGTGGACTCTAATTAATAATACAACGTGGGAAGATGAAATTGAATCCACGGAATGGGACGAGTTCATGAACTTTTTTTTCAATAAGTAATCCCTTCATATTATTTTAACAATGTTTTAAAATGAGTTCCTTTAGCATAAGAAAAAGGATGATGAATCCATTGGTACATACGAGGCAAAATTTACAAGGCTTGTATGGTGTGATTTTGTATTTTTCATCCAACCTGAAAGTAAAATCGATGGATTATTCACTATCATAAAACCCAGTCATCGAAGGGAATTATATATATGAGACATTGGAACCTTTGAAGATATTTTGATTTGTTCTATAAATATTTAAATGGAATTTGGTGATACATATCAATCTCATGGTTCTGACAATAAATGAAAGATGGAGTTCAATGGAAAATCTCAAAACTATGGTGAAAAGAATATGAATGTTTCGTTATACTCAAAGTGTGGAAATAAGCATGGTGGAAATTGTCTTAAATGGACTATAAAATGTTTCAAGTGTGGAAAAGAAGGTGATCAAGAAGTTTAGTACTGAAGTAATGGAAAAAAGGTTGTCAATAATGTGAATAGAGAAAAGACTACAGAGAATTCACCACCCACAATTCAATGCTACAAGTGTTAGGAAATGAGTCATTATGCTAAACTATTCTCTAATACAAGGGTCAATGATGATCAATTTCAAAAACATATTAAAGCCAAAGATGAAGGCCAATCATATGTGATCACTATTAGTGATGTCAAGTATGACAACGAAGTAGTGGAATGATTATGTGTTTATGTATTGGGATTCCAAAAATAGTGTTTTAGTATATGTTTTATAGAATTATGGAATATTGGTATATCTAAGTGTTGGCACATTGTGGTTTTCAATAATTTTTTGGTACCAATATACATGAAAATTTGTTGAAAATTTTTTGGTATGCAAATAATATGTGCATAAAGAAGGGATAAGGAGATAGTGAGATGTTTGATTTTGATATCACAGTTTGGGTATATAGAATTTTTTGTATTTTTTGGTGTGTGGAAAGAGGTAATTTTTATAGAATACATGTTTCCACTAAATTTCTATGGTAATTCATGTCATTTCCATGTTTCAAGAGGATATATGAATACGGTATTCACATGTTTTTATTGTGACAACCAATAACTTCCAAATAATATATTGGGTAGAAATGTTAAGTAGGTTTACTTCACCTATTTATAAAGTTATTTATTTTTAGTTTTTGTAAGTATTGAAATGTTATCCATTGATGGAGAGTATAAGTTATATTCTGGTTGATTTTTGTTAGAATAATTTATTATATCACTGTAGATGGACTTATGCATATTTGATAACATGTTCTAACATTTTTGTTGAGATAGATATAATGACCTGTCATTCTATCGCATGATCTGATAACACTTCCACAATGAATAATTCAACATAATTTATTTAAATAAGAGATGAAGTGGAAATTGTTTAGGGAACGATCAATAGTTATATTGTACTGAAATCAAGTAAGTATTTCTTCTAATGCAAAAATTCATTAACATTAGTAAAAGGATATTGAAACCAAAAATGTTATCCTAGTACCATCTTATCTGAGTATTCATATGGTCCCTTAAATCATCATAGGTTTACGGATGATGGTAACCATTATGTTTCTAACATTATTTTTTAAAATTATTTTTTAGTATTCTTTTTTATTAATTGTATTTATATTAATTAAACATACAAGAAGTAAACCATTTATAACCCTGATGAATTTCATGGGAGAAATTCATTTTAAGGGGGGTTCAATGTGACACCCCGATATTTTTTGAGATAGATTATTTTTAATTTCTTTTATGTCTATTTTGGTATGCTACAAAAATATTAGAATTTTCTATACACAACACCATATTATTTGCAGTATACATAACACTATTCTTATCTTGAATTACACGCAAGAGTGACCTTCTTCGATAGATTGTGTTTTCTGAAATACCGAGTTTCACTAAACAATAATATATTATTAAAATATTATTATTTAATGGGATATAAACTACATGGATTTAATAGTATTAACCACATCTTGAATGTTATATAACATTAACATTAATCTTATGTATTTTCTATACATGATATAATAACAAATTCTATTTTTCTGATAAGAGATGTATTTTTCAAAAAATATAGTTTTTCCTGCTTTTGATAACACACCCATTTTAAATTTTGTTTTTGACACATTTATATATTCTATTTGAAAAAATAAAAATCTTCATTTGAATCATAACATAATTTTTTTGGAATTATTTGTATTTTTTGATAAAAATCAAATTTTAAGGAAATGTGAAAAAATACTGCATTTTAATTTAATACTACATTTTCATCTAATTTATTTATATAGTTATATTATTTTTTATGATTAGTTTTAAAATTTAACTTAATTATTTTTTTTATAATTTAATACATTGTTAGTCGTTGGATGAAATTATATATCTAAATTGGACATAAACTCATGAAAATATTTTGATAGGTTTTTTACTTCTTAAATACTCAATTTTCTGTTTAAAATACATGAATTAATATTCAAATAATTTCTCCCAATTCAGTGTTTTTAATTATGAAAAATGGATTCCATATTTGGTATAAGTGGGTCTAAATTAAGTTAATATGTTACTTTTTTTTGGCATTATGAATAGTAACTTTTGTATTTATTTTTATTACTATGGTTAAAGGTAAATCAGGTAATTAAAGGTAAAATTAATATTATAAAATTACCTTATCTCCATTCAAAATCCTATTGGATGAATAAATTCTACCCTTATAATCTATGGTTCTAAATGGAATCACTTAATGGACACTTTCCAATGAATATGACCTGAATATAAAATATAATAATGAATGTGACAATATTTCACAGTCTCATTTTATATATGTTTGTTAATTTTAATTTAGGGATTACCATGGAATGAAATTGACAATAAGTAATCTCTAGAAATATAATAGAATTACATACCTCATATAAGTTTATTTAAAACTAGTATTCTCCACCGTGCAATTGCATGAGATATTAATTTTGATGACTTTCTAAAACAATAGCATGGTTTCATAGGTTTGTAACAATTTAATAGATAGAAATAAAAATATGTAACAAATTACACTAAAGACTCCATTTTTTGTGTTTTTCCAAAGTAGCTATTGTCAAAGTCATCCCCACTAAAAACTCATATTCCATATTGTCTCCAACAACCATCATTAAATACCTTCATTGGAACAACATAAACAATGTATAAACAGAGTATAAAAATACACGTAAAACTATTCATAAAAATTCCATATAGATAAGAAAAATCTAATTAAGAACTATAATAGTACTATCAGTTATTTTCCAGAGTAAAATTCAGTATAATAACACATAAAATAATAAAAAAAACTCTATGAATAACATTGAAGTAATTAAATCTTATAAGTTATTACAAAATTAATGAAAATACAACCTTGAAGTAAATAATTAGTTATGCCACATTTAGTAAATTTCATTACAAATAAAACCTTTGAAACTGACTCTAAATTTGTTAGAATAAAATATAGAAATTTAGAGTACCAATCATCTCACTTATACATGGGAAGGCAATATGGAATATGTTACTAAATAAACTATAAGGAAAAACCAAGAAAATGTATATTGAAACATCACATACTATTGACTAAAATATCAAAAAAATTCCTCTAAATAAGAATTACTAACAGTGCATAAAAATAATTAAGGTTTTTTTGAAATTGGAGTTCTGTATAATTGAACCAAAAAAGAGTAATATGAAAAAGAAGTTTTTGTATAAGAAATTCATTAAAACTGTGAAATTATTTAATGATTCTGTACATAAAATCTACTAAAAATATGTGAATATGTGTATGAAAACCTGATACTATGTGTTATAACAATAGTGATGCAAATTACATTAACTAATTATCATAATATGCACCTTCCATGACACATTATGTTAACTGCATAACATAACATAAAGTGGTGAGATCGACATTACGCTATATTATAGTATAATGTCGATTGGGGTAAATAATGTTAGTATTCCTTAAATATGTTCTTCATTTAACATACAATGAAACACATTGATTCGACAGTGAAAACATCTTTAATTCAATTGATTGGTTTTAAGGGTTCATCATATGAGCAGAGGAAATGAAATAAAACCCATATATGAGTTCTACCTATGATTTAAAGAATCATAAATAATAGGAATAAAGAAATTAAATAATTCATACCTGAAGTTGTGTGATCTATCTTTGACTCTTAATTGCATGCCTGATTAAGATAACCTTAGATGCAAATGAAATTCCATTGCATGCAGCTATAGTCATGCAAAACTAGAAGATTCCTGGACTTATCCAAAAATGTTGGTTCAAGTTTATTTTGTCATATAAATCATATAAATAAGTTTTCCATTCATAAAAAACAATATATAGTAATATAATATTAGTGAATAAAAATTACTAAGAAACATATATACAGTTCAAGAACATACAGTGGATTCAACATGCGTAAGTCAATAGAAATGCATATTTTGTTGAAACAAAACATATTAACATAAACATTCTAATAGTAAATAAAATATAATGAATGTGGATAGAAACACATATAAAATGGTTTCAATATATCTTGAACCCAAAATATTAATAGTAAACAAAAGATACTAAAAATTGACACAACACGCCAACTGTAAACAAATAATGAACATAAATAAAAGTGCATGTCATACCTCATTATCTTGTGGAGGACTATTGTGAAGTTTGATCTTTTTTTTCATAATACATTGTCAATAACATTCCCCTATAATTTAAATCGCCCCATTCTTCAATGTATAAAAAACAAATTTATATTGCTCAAAATATTTAGTTACGTTAACCATGATAGATGCACAAGAATGGAAATACGGTACCTTTTTATCATCCCTATTTCACTCATCAGGAAATAATTAAAGTCTTCCCTAAAAAATGGCTATCGGAATCAATGAAGTTCACAAAATAATTTATAATGATGGAAAGTAATTTATAAAAAAAATTAATGTAATTATAATGAAATATTATTAATTCTTCCGAAGTAAGAACAGTAAAATGTTTGATGCTCACCTCTCACTGCCAGGTGAATTTGATTGACAATGAAATGAAATAGTATAATTTATTAATATAATGTGAGATTAGAAACATTATTGACAATGAATGTTAGTGAGAAACCACATATCTCGCCTTTTTCTCTATCCAGTATTGTTGTTTTTAATCGAGAATATTAAATATTTAACATGAAGCCAAACAAATTTAATTTTTTTAATATAATGGTAAAATAAGTCATAGATATATGATTTAAATAATTTTTAATCATGATACCAACATACAAAACATGTATCCCGGTATACTCAAAATAAATCAATGTTCTTTTAATAATTTCAAACCCTACTTAAGACCTTATCTAACCCATCGTCCTCATTTTGAATTCAAAAAAATTAAAATTTCTTAATATAAGATTAACATATACCCCCAGAACCATATAAAAATAACCATTTACCTTAAAAAATTTAATAATTATTTATTACAAATTTTTCAATGTGTTCTTGGATATTTATTCTGGTAATCATTTATATGGTAGTTCCCTTTCATGTATCTTTTTTAGACACAACCTATAAACATAAATAATGGAAAGAGATAATTAAACCTAAACTATATATGATGAAAGGTTCAAAGATTACTAAATAGTTGATTTGAAAAGAACATTGTTATCATTAATGCAAATATGAATGTGATGTAAACTGTTGCATAAAACATAATGAGTAATTGATTTATACTTACCTAGTAATTAACTAGAGTTCCTTGGTTGAATGTTTTTTTCTTGGAAAAGGAAATGTAAGATAATTAATCAATTTGTAATTTAAAAACATTTAAAACCAACATAATAAAAATAATAAAATTAATTTTGGAAGTATTTTTCAATTCACATATCAATGTTAAAGAATCTCATCTTAAAATATAAGAGTATAATTAATAAACAATAATATTGTAAATGAAAACTAATTACTATGACAACATTTCCATCATATAGGAATCGAACTGGTTCTACAACTATGTAAATCATATCAAAAATGGGAAGATACAAAGAATGAGATGTCAAGGGATAGTTACAGAGGAAACATTTTGAGAGACATCTTACTTGAAATGGACATTAATAATATTGGATAATCCAACCAATATGAACTTGTTTCTGGTCCTCTTGGATAAGAATGAACTAATTGGAACTTCAATGATTAGTCTTGAAAAACACATATCTAAAACTAAAATTAGAGGAGAAAACTGAAAAATAAAATCTTATATAGTATATTGGTTGCGGTTAATATTGAGAGACAAATATGTGACAATGATCCAATTTTATAAAAAGATCAATGCTGAAAAATTAGAAACTCTAGAAAAATATTACTTTATGCCATAACCCAAAAAAAAACAATGTCACAACATCTATATACCTAGAAACTATATGACCTCAAGTGAGATATGGTATATGTTGTAAGCATTCATCAATTGAGGATAATTTTGAATTAACCACAGCTTAATTTAAATACATGAGATGTCTACTTAGGTATTAGACATGAATGAATGATAAATTACATCACCTTGTGATATGGGGCCACATAATCCAACTCTTGAAAGGATAATCCTTTGAATAATCACCAAAATCATGCACAAAAACTCCTGCTAAACAAAAAGTAGTAGCAATGACAAAAAGCGAAGAGTGAAACATAAGGTTGAGGATAAGAAACATCATGACCTGCAAAAAATAGAAGAAACCAATGCACAAAAATATAGCACCATCTAATGATAGAAACATTATTGAAAATGGAAGCTAGTGATAAACCTCATATATCACCTTTCAATATATCCAGTATTTTTGTTTGAATCGAGAATATTAAATATATCACATACACCAAAACATGATTAATTTTTTTAATATAATAGTAAAATCAAACATAGATACATGATTTAAATTATATTTAATTATTATATCAACATATGCAACATGTATACCCTCCTAATCAAAATACATACAAGTTCATTCAATAATTACAAACCCTATATACGTCATTATCTATCCCATCATCCACATTTTTTATTTAACAAACTTATAATATCTAAATATAACATTAACATATACACCCAATACAATATAATAATAACTACTTCCATTAAAATAAAGTAATCATGGTTTATTACCAATTTTTCAACGTGTTCTTGGAGATTTATTCCAGAAATAATTTGTATGGAAGCTCCATTTCAGGAAACATTTATGGCCACAACCTATAAACATAAATAATTGAAATAGGTAATTAGAGATAAACTATATATGATGAAAGGTCAATGATTACTGATTAGTTGATTTGAAAAAAAAAATTAGAATCATTAATGCCAATATGAAATTGATGTAAAATATAGAATAAAACATCATGAGTAATTGATTTATACTTATCTAGTCATCGGGTAGGGTTAGTTTGTAGAATTTTTTGTTCCTGGAAAAGGATATGTAAGATAATTACTCAATTAGTAATTTTAAAACACTTTGAACCAACATAATAAAAATTAATAAAATTATTTTTGGAGGTATTTTTCAATTAATAACTCAATGTTAAATAATCTCCTATTAAAATATAAGAATATAATTAATAAAATATATAATTAATAAACTATATAATTAATAATGAAAACTAATTGATATAAGAAAATTTCAATCATATAGGGAATTTATTGGTTCTACAACTATGTATATAAAATAAAAAATGCAAAGACACAAAGAATGTGATGTCAATGGATAGTTGGAGAGGAATATTTTTGAGTGACATATTACTTGAAAAGGGTGTAAATACTATTGGATGGGATAACCAATATGAACTTCTTTCTGGTCCTCTTGGACAAGATAAAACTAATAGGAAACTCAATGATTAGTCTTTAAAAACACATATCCAATAATAAAACTAGTGCATAAAACTGTAAAATAAAATCTTATACATTATATTGGTTGAGATTAATGATGAGAGTTAAATATATGACAATTATCTAGATTTATAAAAGGATCAATGCTACCACATTAGTAGCTATAGCAACATTTTACTTTATCCCATAACCCCCTAAAAAATAATTTAACAAAAACATTAAACCTGGAAACTATATTAAATAAAATGAAATAATTTTTCTATTGTAAGTGTTCAACAATTGAGGATAATTTTTAATTAACAAAATCTTAATTGAAATACATGAGATGTATACTAAAGTATATGACATGAATAGATGATAAATTCCATCGCCTTATGATAAGAGGCCATGTACTCTGACTTTTGAAAGGATAAGGATTTGAATCATCACCAAGATCATGCACAAAAACTTATTCTAAACAAAAATTAGTAGTGATGAAAAGAAACAAAGAGTGAAACATAAGGTAGAGGAGAAGAAACTACTTAACCTGCAAAAAATGGAAGAAACAAACACGCAAAAATGTAGCACCAAACAAACCCAAACTCGCATACTAATTCATCACACATCACATAATAAAGAAAATCAGTATGAATAAAAACTGAAACAGTATAAATCAAATCGAGATCTTAGGAAATAGAAAAATCATCATACAAATAAACCCTTCCAAATGCGAATCAGAATCCGTGAGTCATGGTCCGCCGACTGAGCACCTAGAACATGGGAAGACTGTAGAGAGGAGGAGGCGTAAACGGGAATGGGGAGCAGGGGAGCATTGGAGAGGGGGAGAGGTGGAGTAGGGGATCGAGGGGAGTGGAGAGGGAGATAATGACAGGGATGGGGAGATGAGGAGTAAGATGGGGAGTGGAATTAGTACAGATGGGAGATGGGAGATATGAGATAGGGACTGCATGTAGTACCTGCAGTGGTGAGACAATGAGACATGGAGATGGATAGATGATGAGATGGTGAGATGGAAAGATGATGATATGGTGAAATCTGGAGAACAAACACAAGGGATACGGTATAGTGGGAAAGGAATTTAATGGGTGTGAAAACACGAGGGAGAAGAAAGAAGAAACGATGGGTGCATAGGATTTCAGGAAACAGATGATTGAAAGAAGAAATAATTCACAGTAGTGGAGAAATTGGTGGGAGATGAATAGAAAGGAGAGTGAAACATGTTGGAGAAACCATGATGAATAGTAAAGATATATATTTTTAGTGATTAAATAGTTATCATTAATGATGACTCAATAGTGATGCAAAAATTGTTTTATTAATAGATATATCTAATAAATGATATTAAAAATATTAAAATAAATATAATTTGAGTTAATTAATGTCATCCACTAATTTTATAGATGACATTGACATGTTACTAATGGTTTAAATGAGTGTTTTCTAACATATCAATGTTCTATGATATTTTTATAAATTCAACTAATGAATAGTATCAAAATTTACACCATTGATATTTTAAATTAATATTATTTTTTAAAATTATATAAAATTCATAAAAATTTAAACAACATATAACTAGTTGGGATGATGTTAAATATGTCATTAATGGTCCATTTATGACTCCTTTGGAATTTTATAGTGACTATATGAACCCTTAGTGTTCAAAAAGACATGTTACCATTGTAATAGTTAAAGAAATAAATTAAGGGTAAATAAATATTTTATGGTTCAAAATAAAACCAAGACATGTCCAAAAAAATTATTATATGATTAAAATTCAATAAATACATCAATATTATCGATTTTGAGTTGTTTAATGGACATTTGTACATGTAAATAAATTATATATTATTTAAATCAAAGATACTTGCAACATATCACTATCTTGTATTTTAATATCTTTTATGTGTCTACATGCTTCCAAAATAAAGATATTAACCAATATAAATTCTTATTTTGATATAAATGAAACCATTTTAATTATATTAATTTATTTTGAATTTTTACCTTAAAATTATCTTCAATTATAAAACAATATTTATTCTATTAACATAAAAATAGAAAAAACAATTATTTTAATAGTATTAATTTTTTTATATATTGGATTATTTAATGTGTATAAAAATTTTATAAGACATATATGATATATTATAGATGTTTTAAACCATTATACTCTAATTAACACTTTTTCGTGTTGTATTTTTATTCAAATTAAATGAATATTCATAAATTTGGAAAAAATAATATCTTATTGAATTAATTTATTACTAAATTATTTAGAAAACCAAACAAATGTTAAACAATTTCTAGGGGATAATATATGGTCAAAAAAATTAAATTTATTTTATTGTCCATTGGTAATTATTTATATCTAGAATAGTCATATTATATTTCAATATTTTGAGAGTTTCCTAAAGTTCCCATCTTTACTCTTATAAGAAAAGCATTTCCTCCCACATTTCCTCACACATTTACTAGCCTTCTATCTCGACCAATACCTGCCCTATAATCCTATAAAAACTCCTAGTTAACTTTGGGAGGTCCTGGTTTTCCAGAACTTCCATCCCTAGTGTCCCTAAGAAGAGATCCAAAGGAAGTCTAATGAAGAAGAGTTGATTGATTTACCAATTCAATTCAATTTCTTTCTTCTTGTACTACCTATTTTTATGTTGATTACATAATAAAGTAATAGATACAATAAATTATACATGATGATATGTTATTATAATTATTGTACAACATCATACCTTCTTTTATCCATCCCATGAATAAAAATATCACCATGTGTACATATGTACAACTTATTGTCTCCATGTTGTGATGTAATTTTTCATTCAAGAATACTTTGTTAGGATGGGTATATTGATGAATAAAAAGGATTTTAATAATTAATATTACGTGATAATGATTTTCTATATCTAATTTATCATCCAATTACATGCCATTTAACCATCAGGATAATGATACTGTCGCTCGTGTGTACGTACAGTCTACCATCTCCACGATGCGGTGAGATTCATTATCAACATTAAAAATTAAAAAAATGATTAAAGAATTATATTTTGAGTGAAAATAATAATTATGAACATCTTTTAAGGAAGATAATACATCCTATGAATAAAAAACATGACTTACATTGCAAAACATGAATGGGAAAAGGAAGCTGTTAACACCCCAAATAAAAGTAATATTGAAATATTATTAACAAAATGATATAATAGGATCACATATAATATCATAAATATAGATATGGTACTAGAATAATTTAATAAAATTATTGAACCATTATATAGAATGTTACCACACCCTAAACTAATGAAAAGTACAAGGTAAGGTGTAATTTTTCAATCTCATTTTTATCTGAGATTGTCTATACGTAAGTAATTACTGGGGAAATATTTCTCATCCATGTCCATGTTTTCTAAAATTGTTTTAATAAAATGTTTATTATTATTCTATGTATGTTTAAATTAATTTTAATCAATTTTTTACTATTACTACATGGTATGGAAGGAATTTGTTTTTTTACCATATGACTTAATTTTTGACTTCTCCAGTAAAAGTACGAGGAGAATGTTTCTTTAACTTACACAACAAGAACATATTTTTAAAAATTTATAATGAATTATTTACATGATGATTTTTTTGAAAATATTTCATGTTTTTTATCAACTAAATTCTTCTCTTATAAAATTTCATTGCATTTTGAAAATAGAAAATGTTTTTGAAGAAGAAATGATATCTTCCGCAAGAATTAAGATCATGTGTTTTGTCAAAATTATTTTCCCTCTAAAATAAAATAGGGTTATGTTTCTATCCCTATTATTACTTTTATTTTATTTTTTATGATGTAATTATGAAATAAATTTATCTTTTATAGATTATGTTATGATAGAAGGATGTTTAAGACAACCATAATATTTCATGGGTTATGCTATGATGAATGATTTATGTTTTTGTGGAAAATTTACGAATTATATCATTATGAGATGGGTGGGACTTATATCTCCATCCAATTAATTGGGTAAGGATTCATATCTCATGAGATAGACATGATTAGAAAGAAAAGTAAATTCAATTAAGTAATACATGGATGGAACGACATGTAAACCCAGTTCAATAATTGACATTATCCACAATGATAGTCTTAGCAGAAATGCCTTGTCTACTAGAGAAATCATACTATGAGCTTAATTAGATTCCATAGTTATATGTATTATTCCAATAATATTTTATCATGGTTAATGATTCATTATGTATTATGCCTTCTGATCTAAAAGTATTTATTTCATGAATCATGATTTTGATATTTAAACTTGATGTTCATGTTTTTACAATCTTATGTTTATGGTTGGTTTTACGTTCTCCATGTTTACCCTTACTGAGCATTTGAGATCACCCTTTTTATGTTTTATTTTCCCTAGGATATAAAAAATGATTTTATGTAGGATAATAGGGAAGATCATTATGGGAGATATTGAAAATCTTTCACTGTGTTAGAATATTATGTTCCAAGATTCCAAAGTCACTAAACAAATATGGTCTTGGTCGTCAGTTAACATCACGTATTAAGTATTTGACAAAACAAATGTAATTTCCTTGTATGTCAATCTTGGGTTGTTATAATATTTCTATGTTAATTCCATAATAAAGTAATAAGTCAGGTATATTCTACTTGTTTGGATTTTTTTATAATTATGGAACAACTTTATACCTTTCTTTATCCATCCAAGGAATAATAATATCACCATGTGTACGTATGTAGGACTTACATTCTCCACGTCATGGTGTAATTTGTTATTAAAAAATACTTTATTTGGATGGGTATAACGATGAGTATAATGGATTTAAATAATAAATATTAATTTATAATGACTGTGTATAAGTAATATACCATCGAATTATATACTATTTAACCCCCAATAGAATGATATTGTCGCTCGTGTGTACGCATGGCCTACCGTCTCTACGACGTGGTGAGATTCATTCCCTAAGTTAACAATTCAATAATTATTATAATATTTATATTATGAGTTAAAATAATAATTATGAACATAATTTCATTAATAAAATACATACTATGCATGACAATCATGACTTACATAGTAGAACATGAATAGGAAATGAAGCAGTTAACACCCAAAATAATGGTAATATTGAAATAATATTAACAAAATTATATAATTGGATCATATATGATATCATAAATAAGGATATGGTCCTGTTATAATTTTATAACATGATTTAACCATTATACATTATTTGACCACACCCTCGACTAATGAATAGTACAGGGTAAGTGATAATATTGAAATCTCATTTTTATGTGAGATTGTTTATACGTAAGTATTTACTATGGATATATTTATCATCCATGTACATGTTTGATATAAATATTTTCATTAAAAAGTTTAATATTTTTATATTAATGTTTAAATTCATTTTTTTCATTTTTACTTTTATCACATGGTTTGTAAGGAATCCTTATTTTGTTTACCATACACAGTACTTTTTTACTTTTTAGATAAAAGTAGGAGGAGAATGTTTTTTTAACTTATACAACATGAATTCGTTTTTACATATTCATAATAAATTATTTCCATGAAGCGTCCTCTACATTATTTTATTTTTTAACTAACTTATTTTCTTTTAAAATTTAATGTCATTTTGAGAGTAGAAAATGTTTTTGAAGAAGAAATGATATTTTCCTTAGGAACTAAGCTCAAGTGTTTAATAAATATTATATTAAATCTAAGATGAAATAGGTTTATATTCCTATCCCTTGTATTACATGGATTTTATTATGTTTATGATGTAATTATGAAATTACATTTATCTTTTATGGATTATGTTATAATGGAATATGTTTAAGAAAGTCGTAATATTTTATGTGTTATATTATGATGACTGATTTATGTTTTTGTGGAAGATGTATGAATGATTTCAATATGATACGGTTTGTACCTATATATCCCTCCAATGCATTGGGTAATGATTTATATCTCACTGAATAGACATGAATGAAGCAATATCTAAATTTGGTTCAGTAATACACGGATGGAATGGAATGTAAACCTGGTTTAGTAATAGAATTTTTCCACTATGATGGTCTTAGAAAAAATTCCTAGGCTACTATTGACATTATATTTTGTGATTAATTATTTTCCACAATTCTATGTTTTATGTCAATGCTATTTTATCATGGTTAATGTTACTTTATGATCTATGACTTATAAACTGCCAAGATTTATTTCATGATTCACAATTTTGATAATTAAAAATTATGTTCATGCATTTTCATTTTTATGTTTATGGTTTCTTTTTTGTTCTCCATGTTTATTCTTGCTGAGCATTTTAGATCACAATTTTTTTTTATTTTCCCTAGGATAGAAAGAAAGGTTTTAGGTATGAAAAAAGGAAGATATTTATGGGATATGTTAATGATCTTTCACTAAGTTAGAATATTATGTTCCAAATTTCCAAAGTAACCAAACAAATAAGGTCTTGGGAGTCAATTTGTGTCATGTATTAAGTATTCCACAAAAGAACAGTAATGTCCATATACATCAATATTTCATCATTATACATATTTTCCTAAGGATCTTCATTTGATAAAAATTATTTCATACCAGCTCACAAAGACATATTATTTGGCTACAATTCATATTGGGTCCTCATCTAAGTAGAGAACATCTTCACCATCCCAAAATATTAAGATCTATGCCTCAAATGCACTTATATAGAGAGTAATACCAGAATGGAACCATTCTTAAAAAAGAGTCTTCCTGATAGGCCCTCCATCTCACAACGCCCCTCAAGTCATCAGCTTAGTCATGGCTGGTGGTTCGAATGTATATGACTCTGACCATCATCTCCAACCATTTTAAAAGATTATCCCCATAACTCAACTTCCAAATAATCTCTTATCTTAGGTAGGTATATCCAGACACCAAAAATAACCTCATCTATAATACACATATTTCCCTTCAATGGGATCCTCCCAGAAATCTTTTTCCCCAACGTCGCACTACAGTGAACGGTTAACATGATGAGGGTTCTATTATCAAAAGTCTAGATTATGTCATCCAGATCCAGTCATGAAAGATGGCCCACCGAGGGTAGTGATTGATAATCAGTGAACATGAATACAACTATTTTCCCTTCAGAGAAATCCACCAATCAAATTTTGTGGAAAACTGTAGGAAGGAACTAACACATACCCACACTTATCAAGACTACCTGCCGACTCATTTGCAATCATCCAGAGAATCCCACAAGAAAAATATAGTGGAAATATTGAACTGGAACACTCACCTTCTTATACCCATAAATTCCACCCCCCAAACTTGGAATTAGCCTTTGATCAGGACAAATAACCTACCCACATCAATCAAGCATGCCATAAGTCTCTTCTAGAAGCGTCTAAAGATGTGGGTCAGAAAGTCCCAGCTAAAAAAATGGGTAAATAAAATTTATTCCCCATACATGAGTAATTTTTGTATCCAATGTAAGGAAATTAAATATAGGTGTAGGCACACACCCATTATCCGAACATGGAATTGATATATTCCTCATTTCGGCCGCTAAAATCACCATGAACATCCAAAACATTGTGATAGAAAAAACAATAATTCATGCCCTTGTACTATAGAACTCTTTGGATATAATAATGGTTACATCAATGGTAGAGGGGAATATATAAAACATCATTCTTATAAATGGGGTGACACATCAACATGTCACTCCAGAGTAGATACAGACCTCTTCCCATATAAAAAAAGTGTCATGGGGAAAAATTCCATGCAGTATATGGATAACTCAGTTAGGAAAATACACTCATTCCAACTAGAGGAAATCAACCTATGCTGATGAACACTCTAAGGCATAAACAAACCCCTACAAAAGTTCTAGAAGCGTACAAATAAAATTTGGAAATGACCAAAGAGATATTCAAAAAATCATTCCTATCTGAAAAAAAAATTCCCCATTAAGTGGCCATAATTTCCCAAATGAAGGCTTCCAAAAAGAAACCTCACCAAAGAAAACTAGAAAATTAAGATCCATCCTATATTGCATCTCTTTATAATGATGTATTTACTGAATCCCAAAAAATTTTATCTTTTGTATCTCATTTTCCTACACTCCCATTGAAAAATTATGGGGATAATAACAGTAATTCTGAAGGTCCTATCTATACACTTAAACTTGAAGTCTCTCTTTATATACATGATATGATCAATATTGAGAGCTCATATCCTAATGAGATTCCCAACATCCCTCAATATAGATAGAAGATAAAACAACAAGAGGGTATTAAATATGCTACCGTCCTCCCGTAAGTTCATCCCCATGGTATATGTTGCAAGAATTCTCCTGGATATCAAAATTCAATACCTAATGGTAGTCCTCCAGATAATGAAATTCTCTTAAAAATTTATTTCCATAGTAGTTTTCCAGTTTATAAACAAGGTCCTACAATTGGATATTTAATGATGGGAATTACCTCCTACTGTGAGGCACTTGTGAAGAGGTGTCTAGTCATGTTCAAATCTTTGTCACTAACATGTGAAATATTTTCTCAGCCAGAAGTTAGCCCAAGGTGATATTCATTCTCTGAACCCCCCTTATATCTTATACCTTCCTATATTATAGAGGAAGTCCCTACCAATCATTCCCTTTTAATAAAGTAGTAGGGAAGTATACAATTTTGACAACCCTGGTTGAGGAAACTCAAGAAAAAGACAAAAATGAAACATCGAACATAGGAATAATGCTAGAAAAAGATGACATACCAATCATATTCTGGACTTTACCCACATCTCAGTCCAACATTCTAGAGGAATTTTTGTATGATTATGTTCAAGAAATATGAATCAATATATGAAACATTGATTGTCTATTAAGAGAAAATTTGTTAACCTATGATGTGTATTAATGTGAATTCAAGGTAACAGAAGGGATACAATTCCTTGTTGACATAGTGGATCTCTTGGATGAACAACGTCCAAAATTTGGAAACAATAAAGAGCAATTTAGAACACATGTCTCTTCATGTTAAAATAATCATGTTAACTTGTCACAAATACCCCATCTGGTGTTCATATCCTGTGCTATGGTGAAATTGATAATTTTATTTCACTGCTCTACCTAGTCAGTAAACTCTACCAATGATGTCATATTGCAAGTCATTGCATTATTGGAGCTTAAAAAATTGAATTTTGTTAACAATTGACTATATGATAAATATAAATACATCATGATTGGCTCTCACCAATGTGAGTCTGGAAGAGGGAAAGACACTGAAATAATTTTTAATCACACATCTGGAAAAATCGACCGGACCTTCCTCTTATGGGATGTCAGTCATTAGATAGAACAAATGTCAAAAATAGAACAACTGTCTTTAGAAGTACGTGGCTCAAGTGAGAACCTAATGATGAAGTATGCCCTTGTTCAATCACAACTTTTTAAAACCAATAAGGAAGATGCATTAATAGCATCTATGTTAATTGATGATCAACCAAAACCTATAGGCATGTGGGTTTTGAACACAACCTTCGAGAACAGAAAATTGTGCTCAAATAGTTTTGGATCTAGAATAGGAACAAACCCGATGATTAGGGATGATGGAATTATTACCTCATAAACCTATTCCTTAGAAGAAGTTAGTCTTCTACAGATTAGGTGGTTCACCTCCTAATTAATTCTTCTAGTTTGTCACATCCCTTGATTTGGTATCAACATTTGGAATATGCACAAATTAAATGTCTAGAGATTCCCTTCAAATTACAATATGTTAAAAAACTCCATGAAAACCAAAAAAAGAAAAGGACAGGGCCTCATGGAGGGTGCAAAGAAACAAGTTCCCACAAAGATACTAATGAATTACATGCAATGTGTTACACATCAGTGACGTTTATTAAAAACACCCTTATAGAGACTAAAGAACGTGAGGATAAAAATTAGAATATGGAGAAGTATGTTTCGTTTCATAATATTGTACACTCCAAAATTATCGAAGGAGGTGTTCTTACCTATAACCATAGGCTTGTCATAAATTATGGAATTCTTTTAACCACACTATCATTACCTCCAAAAAGAGAATGAACAAAAAAAGGAAAACTATAAATGTAAGATTGCACCCCACCAACCTCCTAAAGAGGTTGAACCCCTTTCACTGAAGGAATGATTCACATAGAAATAGGAAGAGATATAAAAATTAAGAAGAACTAATTCATAACTACTCTAGGAAAATATTATTCAAAATATTTTCTCTAAATGGATTATTGACTTCCAATCCCAACTGGGGCACCTCAAAAATGAGGGTTCTTTTTAGTAACATAAAGGGATCCAGAACATCCATTCAATATGCGGTACCAACAACCAAAAATCATTGATCCCAACTAAGAAGATCAATAGTTACCTATATTATTTACATGGGAAAAATAATCCCAAGAGTATCCTTATAGACTAACCCATTTATGTTACACAAGATAAATACCTCCAGGGCAGCCACAGCTGGCCCTACCTGTTTCTACCACTGTTAATGTTATTTCTCAGCCAAAAATTCCACATTGTATCTTCAATGTTATTATATCACTAATATACTAATTTGATTATATTGAGGATTAGTGTGAAATGGTATAGCTATAAAAGAAACCTTACACCAAATGGCTTTATTCGACCCTTCCCCTCTAGATCTTTTAGAACCCTACATTTCCAATTTCCAATGGCTCTAGGCCTTTGATTTTTATTTGAAACATTTTTTCCCGCTATGATACCATGATGTGTATCCTTGTACAAAATAAATTAGTGAAACTTATGTTCTTTATGGAATCAGTTTAAGAACCATCCTTTCATGGTACACTTTTATACAAGCAAAGTCAATTAACAGATGTTAAGATCTTTGTCAAAAGTTTCTTTTCAAATTTAACTAAACACTGTAGAAGATGAAATTCCTAGACCTTTGAAAACACAAATAGAAGGATAAAGATAGGGTATCATATTTAACTCATCCGTGGGAAGGTTTGAAAAATTTCCTAGGACTATAAATTCACCTAAAAATATATTTTTTCAATATGTATAGAGAAAATTCTTGAGGATTTTTACACACCACTCATTCCTATTAAATACAGAGGATGGTTTTGTGACCATGAAACAATTTCTAAAATTGTCAAGGAATCCATTTTACAAACCAAGGCTACGTATCAATAATTCCATCAGCTGAGTAAAATATAATGTAGAAAGAAGGGAATACCACTATTATTCTTAATTAATTCTCTGCACCTGCTCCAGCTCTAAATCATAAACCATATCATGTGGTCCCCCATCATACGGATCATAAAAAATTCCATCCTCTTATAGATGATAAAATGGATCAGAGGTAAAACCCATTTTAGGAATTTAATAAAAAAAATTATTCTTTCTGAAATAACCATGCCCCTGGCTAAAACATCTTGACATTGTAGAACAACATGATCACTTTAACAATTCCCAAGAATCCAAACCAGGATAGGGATTAAGATCTAAGAAACTATTTCCCCTTTCATTAAGCATTGGTAATAACTTCCATGAATATTATTTTCAAAGTCTTCTTGTAGAATATGGTGGAATTTGTGTATGTGATATTGGGAAATCCACATGTGAAATTATCATGTATTTCTACCATTGATCCTGTGGAGGATAATGAATAGAAGTAATTTAATAGTTGTGGAAAGTAAAACTTAATGACTGAATGTTTAAAAATAAAATAAAATATAATCATGATATCCTATAAGAATAACTGAACAATCCAGCTATGTCCCCAGATTCTTCCTTGATGAAATGAATGACTCCATCAACAACTTAGTCCTCCAAACTCATAAACTCTAATAAATGGAATTGATGGAAGAGAAATTATAAAACATAATAAGATGATCCTTTACCAATGATAAATTTGACATTGACTCATTCATATTTCATACCTTCAATCCCAGAATCCCTTGAGATGCCCCGCCTAATGATTTCATTAGAGATAACCCATTAGGCGGTGTCCTCATCTAAATAGGAGTTGATCTATAGTTCCATCAATGTTATTCACTCAATGAATCCCATCATATAATATGAGTGTGAGTACTAATCGGAATTCAAAATATTCAATTAGGGAATAAGTGGAATAGGCTTTCAGATTCTATGATATAGCGGATTACATAGTTGTTCTGCAAGTCAATACTCCATCCATGTCCCCTCTCAGACCATATATGTGGTTGAAACTCATGGGATTTCCATCTAGAGAGCTCAATAGGTAGAAGTATTCCCCCACCATATAGGCCATAGATTCCCCAAACTGGATCATTCTAGAAGATTGACTAGAAAAGTTACCATCACCCAATAAACCTTAGTTTACAAAAAGATCTTTTCAACCTAAACCACCATGGGCATAAATACATTTAATTTATATTCCAAGGCTTGATGTACCTACACAAAGTACTGTTGTTCCTAAAATTCATTCAAAAGAGAATCCCCATGTTGGGAAGAACATACCATTAACCATGAAGTTCAAAATATTAAATCAATTAACCCTATTTTCAGACAGGTTTTTGATCTTGGATGGTTTGAGTGTATCAAGAGACCTATGGGAAGCACTCATAGAAGAATTGTCAAGACCTCATGAATTTTTTGTCAAGTTTGGTTCAACTAAAGTATATCGTGCTGATAAATATCACGTGGAATTCCAAAAAATTATCTATTTCATAGACAAAGACAATATTTACATTATACATAGACACATCATACCTTTGTATGTATTTAGTAGGGAAAGTGATGTTGATATCTGAAATGACTTTATTGATAATGGTTCAGGAGTCAAAATAATTCTAGACCAAATACTTCATCGACTGGGTTACAATGAATCCCACATGTCCTCCTCTACTATAATTATATAGGGTTATGACAAGAGAGATAAAAATCATCTCAGTGAGTACAATCACATGACTATGTTATGGGATATCATATCCAACTTAGATTTCTTGGTTGTTCAGAAATATATGGTCATCAAAATTCTACTAGTAAGGCCTTGGTAAAACCAGCATATCGATATTCCCTCATCATACCAATTTTTCCTCAAATATTGAATTAATGAAAAATTGGTTCATTTCATAGTGATAAATTCATATTTAAACCAATGAATAAAAATATGTTGTTGTAGGATTCTATCATTGAGAAGGGAAGCTATCCATGATTTGAAATGTTTCTCAAATAAATGGCCTAAAATGTTCGTAAATAACTATGGATAATCCATTCAAGAAGATAAAAAAAATGTATGTACTTACCATCAATTAAATTGAAGAGGTTTGTACTAGTTCAATCATTCATTCAAACACCTCAATTTTATTAGTCATGAAACATAAATATGGAAAGTTTTGTATATTACATCGACCTTCTAGGTAGAGAGGAAATCCTGCGTGAAGATTTCCTCATTCCATCCCTTAAGCTTTAATAAATATCAATCTCATCAACTAGGCTAGGAGTGACATTCACATAAAAATGTGAAAATGGGGATTCTGATTCATTAACCCTCATCTCCCATTTGTATCTTCAAAAAGTCCTTATATCATCGTTCAAGTCATTAATAGTGATATCATCTTGTGAATGCAGAAATTTGGCTCCTCCCCTAACTCTATGGAATTTTTTCTCATCACATACATCCCCTAAGAATATAATAGAGGTGAATAAGGATGATCCTGAGAAAGGGAAAGAGGAGGAAGACATCGGGAATTCCCCTCATGAACTTGATGAAGGTTTATCTACCACCATTGATGAACTTAGAGAAATAAATCTAGGTATAGAAGTAGATTCCAGACCCAATTCGATCAGTGCATCCTTGACATCTGAAGAATAAGATGTATAACACAACCTTCTTGAAGAAATATTAGGATGTGTTAACCTAAAATTATATACATATTCCATTCCATGATCCTGAGGTTTCCATCAAATACGTAGGATTTCATAGAAACCCCTGACAATACAAGAAGGAATCCAAAATGGCACACCCAACTCATGCCTCAAAAATTGATATTAAAGTGGAAAATATTACCAAGGCCTAAATTATTCATGAATTCCTGTAAGGATTGGTCAAAATCATCCAGGTAAAAAAGAGGGAATGGAAAAATTAGGGTCTCCATAAAATTGGTGATATCAACCAGTACTGTATAAAAGATGATTTTACAGTCCCTATCACAGAGATACTAAATCATGCAATATCCTGATATCAATAACTCTTCTTTACACATGGATATTTATGGTATAAACAACTTTTAATGGATCTAGAAGATGATAATTATACAACCTTTAGGTCCCCCATGGATTATTTTTCTATTTGATAATTCTATTTTATTGAATATTACAGGGGATACATAACAATCTTCCAGGCATTGCATCTTCACAAAAATCTATTGGAGGTGTTTAAAATGGTACATTGATTTTCTAGTGGTTAATTATTAACAATATTCAGACCACCTTATGTATTTTGAGACTATGTTAAATAATCAACGATAGTATAACCTGAAGATGAACCCCTTGAAATGTAAATTTAGCATTCTCTCTGAGACATTTCATAGATCTATCGTATGTCATACCATCATCAAAGTCAAACTTCAGAAAAAAAAGGCAATCTTTATCATGTCACCTCCATGAAGTCTTAATGATTAAATAGGAATTAATAGAATCTTGGCCTAAATTAGAATATTTGTATCCAATAACACATGCATGTGTTTACCCATTACCATGTTGATGAAGAAGGTGGTCACAAAATAATGAACCTATGACTATTAGGAATCATTTGAATGCATCAAGAAAGATATCATGATCCCACTAGTGATAACGCCTCTTATAGGGGTTAATTTTCCCATTCTATATGTGATGGCTCTAGAGTGATCATTATGTTCATTAATTGCACAGAAGAATTAATATAGGAATTGATACATACTTTATTATCTCAGTTAGACTATGATCATCATGGATACCCATTATTAGTATAACGATAAAAGATTACTATCATTAATCATCACAGTTCGTAAACCAAGGAAAGATGTGTAGCTCCATGAGGACCTTTTGGTCTCTCAGAATAAGCTGCTCAAGTATATCATCAGTCATCCAATGTTGATCATACATTTGGAATGGTGGGAGGTTATCCTGAAGTAGTTTGATATACAGTTTGTTCACCAAGATGATGTTAAAGGATAAGATTTGGAACATTTTAAATCAAAACACCCCACTTGTAGAAACACCATCATTAACTACTGAATTTCCAAATGAAATGACGTTTTCTATTCAATATGAACCTATTTTATATTCATTTTAATGGAACATATAGAAGCCTATAAATAATAGTAATGGAAGAACCTAAACTCTACAAAGTTAGTTTAGGGGTCATGAACATCTCTAAAGTAAAGGATTCTTTTCCTTACACCTACATGTTGTCACAAGACTTCACAAATAATGAATTATAATAATAGGACATGATTATAGAGATATAATTGGTTCTTCAATTACTATTAGTTCAACGGGAGTTGAATGGTGATTTAGTGTTTGTAATCAAATAGATCAAGAGGGATTATACCATCTGAAAAATAAGAACTAATCCCTTTTCTTGACTATATCTCTAGTATAATGGAAGAGTTCCCCTCAGAGAAAACATTGAAAAATTTCCCATGATCGTAAAATTACTGGGTATTTGAATTGTAAACTATATCTATGGATTTACTAGGTCCAAACAAGGGTGAAATAGTCATGATAATTGCACCTTTCCAAAGGGTCTCACCTTTTTCTCATGCCAACATAGAAGAGACTGAGGAAATCAGTCCTACCCCAATCCATATAGTCCTTCCACTGGGTGGATGATACCCATCAGGTAGTGCCATCATAATGGATTACACCCATTAGAAAAATATAGGAAAGATAAAACAAGATGAAAATTAAAAAATTTCACTCTTTATGACCGCCCAAATCACTAGAATACCACCTATAAACAATCATTTTGTGGAGTTATTCTCAGGTGAATTGATAGAGAGGAGACCATCTCTTTCATTATGTGAGTTCACACTAGTGACTATAGTTCCCACAATTTATGTCTAATGCATTCTCAAAAAATATATAAGCATGGTTATTACTAGCCCACTATGATGTAGGATTTCCCAATTTTACTAAAAAGTTTCAATCCTTCTAGGTGCATGCCAACTTCATTAATCAACCCCCAGATTTACTACACACAGCCAAATTATCTTTTCTATTTTTCAAATGGGGAATGGATGTTTTGGGGTCATACTTTCCATCTACAACCAAGAAATTAAAATACATCTTAATCACTAATGACATATTATCAAAATGGGATAAGGAAATCCCCTAAAAGAAGTTGGGTCCAAAATCTTCATTGGCTTTGAAAGTTCCACCACCATTACCATATTGGATTTCCCTTATATAATACTGATGAAAAATGCAATAATTTTCGTTTCCCTAAATTGGAAATGTTTTATTAGTAGTATAAAAAATCCAACTAGTTGTCTCGATATCATGTAGTATCAAATGAAATGATATGGGCCTTCAACATGATTACATCAATCATAATTTAGAAGATAGTGGATAGAGATAAAAATTGAGGACTGAAAAGATCTCCCATATCTTATGTGCCTACTATACTACCACCCATACCACCACGCGGGTGACCCCATACTACTTGGTAAAAAGGGAAGAGATGGTCCTACCCATCGAAGTTCAATTTTCATTGCTCCTTGTTTCCAAATATGATTAGTTATCCATTGTTGAGTGATCCCAAAATGGTTAGATGAATTGGAGTGACTGGATGATAAAATATTTCATAGATTGAATCACTTAGAGGTCCATGAAAACCTGATAGTGTGTTATATTAATAAGAAGAATCACTTTAATTCATTTCTCTACATAGAAATGGTATTTTTCGATAGGAATCCAATGATACCATGGAAGAATCCCCAAAATCATGAGACAATGTGGGAGGGAACTTATTTGATACACAAGGTCCGCATTAAGAGAGTTTATTCTCAGGTCTCAATGGATGGATAGATCATTATGTCCCCAACCAATTCATTTTTTTCTCATAAAATAATTTTTGTGAAAAATTACTAGATGTATCAACAGAAAAAATTAAATTTTGTATTTAGTATTTGTCACGCGACCATAAAAATCATGCCATATTTCCCATTTTATGAAGCAATAAACTACATGACACCAACATCCTTATTTAATGAAATTATCTACATATCCCAATGTCCTAGTCACAACATGGTAAATTATATGAAGAAATCTATGAGGCATGAAGTAAAACATCATGGTTCAAGTCCTAGTAGAGCGACATAAAACTATATAGCATTTCAATCCATTATTGAGTGGGGCATAATTTTTGGGGTTGGTATCCTACCGAACCTTCATTCCATAACTACATATGGATTTATTCTCCTCTAAAATATATATGTATTGACTCCCTGAACATATGTATCGGGGCCAACCATTATTCTAGAAAAAAAACTATTTTCCCCCATGGAAAAACCTTATTAATTTGTTGAATTATTTCTATGGATTATATATGGATTTATTCTCATTACAGTGAGATACATAGAGACTCCAGAATCATACATTTCATTATAGAAACCACTCAGTGAAAGAACATATACTCTCTTATATGTGATCCAGATATCCACAAGAGGGTCTATTATAGGTTATCATCCAACTCGAGAGCCTGTATTAAAAAAATGAGGGCCCATTATCCATTGAATAATTCGGTCATCATGGGGAGTTTAATCCTTAGAACTATGTGTTCCTTGATTTATAACATTACATGATAAATAGTGATGCCAAGATCTCCATTCTTGGTTCTATCCACAATGATTTTTTATGTTGAGTCACTTACAATGTTACTGAAAGACATTAAACTTCATGGTCACAAACCCATCCTTTTACATTAAGGTATCCAAAAACTGTAAACAAATTGATTCTCATTTCAATGAGATGTGTAGTGAAACATAGATCCTACATCCTAGTCCAACCACCACATAATCAAAATTCCTTTTTTACATTCCTCTTATATATTTTGTGTGGTAAATGATATCCTTTACACTTCTTGTTTCTCACACTAAGCATAACTCACATTGGATTATGGTTTTTGGTAAAGTTTTTACCATTTTATCAAGACACATTAGTTCATGATAGGGTTAACATTGTCTTATGTTCAAGACCATAAAAGGAACGCAAAAAATTTCTTTACCTTATGAGATAAATATTAAGGGTTTATCTCATTGTTGCATGATATAAAACTATGTATCATTTAGATCTGGGTTCAATCGGATCACAAAATTCAATTATTGTACCATACATCACTATTATTCATGAACTTTGTATCGGCTGATTCACATTATAATTTGATACATCGTTAGGACCAGATCTCCAATATTGGGTCTAGTAATAAAAAATTCCCCTCTTTATGTATGGTTCAAACCTGTAGAGGGAACTTTTAGGAATTATGTGTCACTACATTGTCATATCAATGATATACACAGTGAAACTTAGACCTCATGTTCTATTACTAGGCATGGAAAAATTAAAGATGAAACATATTCTATATACAACAAAAATATCTTTACAGAAGATCTAAATTTGTGTTCCTTCATTTAGCAATCCACCCATGAAATTGATATATCCCCTCTTATATATGAGTCATATATATGAAAGGGACACCACAATTCATCGAAAATATTAGTCCAAATGGCTCTTTTGTTCATAGTAATAGTCCTTCCACACATCATACTCTTAATCCTTGGAATTGTGATATATCATAAGCTATGTCTTACAGTAGATATTATAATTTTTTATACCCAAGGAAACTATTGTTTTACTATGATATAACATGAGCGTGTTGTATTTGTATAAGGTTTCCCACTAAATGTGCCAATTAACCAAAGGATTTTATTTTTTTTACTATGTTGTAACACACCCATGTTGAATTTTCATAAAGTCTCCCTCAAAGAGGGGTTTTTCACCAGTGAAACATTTGTCTTCAGGAAAAGTCTCTTCTATATCCACAATCCCCATTGATATTTTCATCCCATGTCACCTCTCTTGACCTAAGAACCCCACAATAATGGTTCAACTTTTCCCTCCTGCACATTTGAGGTATTTTATAACATCCCTGGATGGTTAGGTAGCATACCACCCTTCATTTCTGTAATACTATTGCACTTGTCTCACAACCAAAAACAAGAAGACATCATCTCATCCTTGTTTCTTGAAAATAATACTATATGGTCTCCAAATAAATATGTATGACTTAGTTATCATTCTAGTGAGGTTCTTAGTGACTCATGAATCCTATATATTGGGCCCATTCATAAGTAGAATATCACTTTCCCTATGTATGGGTCAGACCTTCATAAGGAATATTATATATCCAGTCCCAAGTGATTTTTCTATGGAATTATAATTTTTTGCGCATATACATTCATTATGAAAACCATAAAATGATTACAGGGAGAACCAAATCTCTATAAACCTTCACAAGTCATCAATAATATAATGTCTGATACTAGATGACACCTCTATCATGACTATTACATAATGTTCCCCATATGTTTTTACATTATGTCTCCCACTAACTGGGCCTATCAACCAGAGGATGTGGTTGTTTGACTATGATGTAACACTTCTCGGTTATATTTCCATAATTTATCCCAAAAAGGGTTTTACAATCATTGGTACATTTTTCATTAGGGTATTCATCTTATATCTCTATAAGCCACAAAGACATTGGGATTTTTTTATTTCTCTTATCTCACATTTTAGATCTAGATTCCCCCAGATTACAGCTTACAACATCCCCCTCCTTCATTCTTGGTTATAGTGGAATATTCTCAGAACAGTCACCATATAATGTCCAAATATTATTCTTTCAATCAAAGTTAAATAGACCTTAAATTATAGCCCTCAATGTCTATATTGTATGGCATTAAACTATATTGCATAACATCCTTGTCACATGATGTTAAACTCCTCGACCTCTTCCTCATTATAAGATGATAAAATATATGATCCATGTCCTAATCACATGTCATTAATATTCATAATGATTGATCCCCTGTCAAATAGGGGACTTTCCACCCCCATCAGCATCCATTTAACAGAATATACCATTAATCACACATGAAATGTTTTTATGCACTATTTCTCATTCGTGACCAATGAAAATATAGATACTCTCTTCATTATCAAATACATTACCATAGAGAACCACCATTCATGGTCTTGTGAAATATGGATCTGCAAACATTTATTGAGCATTAGTAGTAGAATGTTAGAATTACTAGGGATTATTTGTTTTAATATGAAATAATATTCCATAGTTATGTTTTCATAATATTCCCACCAAATTTTGGGGCCATTCAACTAGAGGATTCCACTTTTGGAATGTACATAAATACAACCCATTTGGATTTTCATAAAATCTTCGACAAAAATGGTTTTTTAAACTGATAGAAAGTTCATCCTCAAGATAGGCCTCCTCTACTACCATAATCTATAAAAATAAAATGATAAAAACTTATTTATGAAATCTGTCAATAATTAGTACTCACATTCTTATATTTTATCATGTTTTAGATTCATAAATCACAAAATAATGACATAAAATCCCCCTTCAGGTATTTGGAGATTGAAAGATCATTCTGGATTTACAAGCCCAGTTTAAAAAATCATTAAAAAACTCATAGTCCAATCTATTCGAATTAAAACAAAACACGCATTAATACAACTTGAAAACATTAAATTTTCCTCACTAGGAGACATAGTAGTCACCAGGTTGACAATATGCAAAGAGAACCCTGATAAAATTTCATGTCTTATCCATCTTGAGCTATGCTATAAATTTTTTTGGCAAGAGTTGGGAAATGAAAAGAGAAGACGAACAAAATATTTTGGCTAACAACTCAAGAAGTTCAGCCCTATGAAAATACAATTATCTCAAAATAAGTATTCTTCATTATAATCATTTAAAAAAATTATTTAAATGACATAAAAATATGAAACATTTATAGGGTTTCTCATATGAACCTAGAAATAATTAAAATATTCTCACTAGACCCATAGCTTAGTTAAAATTAAACTAGATCTCGGTTTATATAATTGTGGTGATGAATCTTAAATGCAAAGGCATCTTACTATGAAAATAAACTTAAATTTTATATTAAAATCACAATAAGAAAACATAGATGAAGACATAGATGATTGGAAATAAAATCATCTTCATTTATGAGGTAATGGTAAATGGAGGAGCATCCACAAGTTGGATTCTCTCTATCATATATTATAAAAGACCATAAAAATATATCTTCATTTTATGGATATCCTCCCAATATTCAACATCATCTTGTCGAATCTCATCTAACTAAATATACTCAGTCCCCTCCTCACAAAGGAGTACCCCCTCCACTGTTGTATTGGCAGATGACCCTCAGTTTATGATCCTTCTAGAAAATTATAAAGTT
Organism: Viscum album; assembly: GCA_963277665.1. NCBI lineage: Eukaryota > Viridiplantae > Streptophyta > Magnoliopsida > Santalales > Viscaceae > Viscum > Viscum album. The sequence goes on along the minus strand of OY728138.1, from coordinate 1,701,098,600 downwards.
ATATATGATCATATTATGAAGAATAGAATTCTTATTGAAGGTGTGATATTTTAATGGACATATCATTAATTATTTTCTAACTTTCCTTTAATTTCATTATGTGGTTGGCCTCATCATGGGATAATGTAGCCTGAAGATCATAAATGCAAACAAGAATCTTTTCTTTGATGAGGGGATTTGTAGATCATGTTCTCACTCCCATTAGATAGTTCTATCATTCATGGAAGTATACATCATATAGTAATTAAATTCATTGTATTCCAGCATGTCTATTAAGAATCGAAGTAAATATAGTCACGATGGTAGATATTCAAGAGGAATATCAGATATTATCTTCTAGATGACCCACCAAATGGCAGGACATCGTGTAAGAAAGGGAATTTTATGTCTCCAAATCAAACTTGAAACCACATTAAGAGAGATAAATGTATTATAGGATTATTTCACTCAATGAGGCGCGATTCCTTTCTCCATCCAAGATAGTAATGGAGTCACTTTATGATATAGGATGAATTACAAAAGCTCCTCAGCCATAAAATATTATGGAACTTAATAATAGATAAGGATAATTTTTGGACTCAGAAGGCTAAAATATAGAAGAAGAAGGTGTTATTAAAGAGGTTGGATGAAATCAACCATTGAATAATCTGTATCGGGGGTGGATTCTTCCCTGATAGTCCTAACCACAATGGTTTGAGTCATTATCTTCTGATGAGGGGAAATCTCATTAGTTTGACCAGATCTCACCAAGGGGGCTCATGAAGATTCCCCACATGGGGATCCCCTTGAGTGTGTGCTTCCTTAGTAGTGGGAGTGGGATAGAATTCAACAAATTTGTTACACATCATTTCACTAATGTTATTTATAGATAAAGCCGCACAATTTAAGAAGTCGTGATTAAAACATCAAGCATAAAATTTTGTTTCACAATGATATCATCTTGCACCCATCCAATTCCCTCTTAAATTCCTCAAATTCTTATAAAGTGGTGGGAAGATTAATATGATCAGTAATATATTAAAATTGCATGTCATGATTGATAATGGAAATTATTATTTCCCCAAGACCTGTAGTAGTCTCACCCAGGGGGATGTCCAAAACATTTGGGTTGGGCCCCAGCACAACACCCTCCTAGGATGACATAAAAACAGCTTCTTTAGGGATATCCTCAGGGACAAAACTGGTTAACACATGTTCATATAGTGTATAATATTAATTTTAAGTATCCTATGGAATAATGAAATTAGGAATCTATGTATGAAACCTTATGATGTTCAATAAAATTTACTAGAATCCTCCACCCTCTCTATAGAGGTAGGAGAATATAATTTTCCTTCCAACCTTGATACTTATCTTATCAATGGATATAACTCACCATTGGGAATCTATGTATTGCATGTAGTATCTTATTTACTTCTTGGAGGGATGTATTCAAGACACCAATAGTGAAGATAAAATGAGATTCTGTAATCACAAACATGATTAAACATTTTTTCATGGAAAAGAATAAATAAAGGACACTAGGAGGACTTACCATCCCTAGACGGGCTCTTAGTTAATGTCTTCATTGTTTATCACTCCATCTTTTTCAATGGATGGAGGACATATCAATAAGACTCAATGAATGTTAATGGATGATCTTCTAGATATTCTCCCTCCATCCAATTCTATATCATTTTCTCGCCCATGGACAACTCTAAAAATTATAGAGTGGATTCATCAGTTCAAATTGGGGTACTAGTTGGAGCATATTTTGGTCATGAAACCTCATTTTATTTTTCCTTTTCTCACAAAAAATCGAGGTGGAATTTCCCATAGTAAAAGAACTTTGTTAAAAATAAAATAATGTAAGAACAAACATGGAACAAGATAAGGAGAAATTAAATCATTTTGATTTGACATAGTAATCCCATTACCTAGAATATGGGTTATTGACCCATTTAGTGGATCCCCATTTCAATATATCCTCCACTTAATTCATGGTACGAATCTAGCCATCATTTGAATAAATAAGAATCTACAACTCTCATATATATATTCCCACCTTTTTAGGATTTTCCTTTAATTGATGATTGGATGGGCCTTGAACATCTCCAATTTATGGAATATTCAACCCAACATGAATGGGGGATATCACATCCTTGATATTAGAAGGCATTATCTTCAAAAATTTGATTGTCTCTAGTCACACATATTACAAGCATGTTACATCCTATTGTGAAGCTGATTTGATAATATTTGGTTTCACAGGATTCCTGACTCTCTATATCACAGTTGAAGGAAGTGAAAATGTAGTGTGGGTATCCACTTGGTGATGATGGTTGGACCACCTTGGGTAAACATCAATTGGAGTAGCCCTTTTGACCCTAAATGGTAGACAAAACCATTTAGGAGGTCATTTAGGTGATCATGGGACCTCATCATCTGCACCTTATATAAGTGGTGGAGAAAATTTTGGATCGGGAAGATCCATTCAACCTCACATATCACACCTGATAGTTGTTACATCCCCAACAAGAGGAATATCTTTTGTAGGCACCCCCTAAGGGATATTATGAAATATAGGTCTCAACATACTAGGAGGTCAACCCAGAGTATGTACTCACTAGTGTTAAGTTAATTACCACTCTAGTTATATCCACGGTTGTAATAATACACACCTGTAGGGCCACCAATGGATTCTTCTTTGATTGGACACACACTAAAGGAGATGCAATTATTTTTTGTAGATAATTGATCTGGATTTAAAATCTTCACAGATCCTTCAACTCACATATATCCTCTCCATAAATTATAGTTTATATCATTCCCATATCTAAGAGAAATAATTTAAGACCTACGTTCATTCCCATATTTTTAATCATCGATAAAAATCTAGTTAGTGGGTTTCCACATGGAAATAAGTTAAATAATTTGAATAGTTTTTCTTCTTAAAAGTCTCACCAGGCTTTGAGGAAAGGGGATAAACACCAAAAAAATATCCTAACCAAACGGATAAAACTGGACCTAATGATCATTAACACCACTTTTAATGCCATATAAGTATATTGGGTTGTGACCCATCCCCTTACTACCTAGAATAACCGAAATATTCTGAAATGGGACATACCTATGTGAATATGAAGCAAACATCAGTGAATATTCTCCTAGATATTCACTTCTAACCCAATTATCTTTCCTTCTACTAACATGTTTTCTAAATAAAATTATCGACCTCACTCCAATGTTAGAGTCATATATAGGAAGAATATAAATTATTATCCTAATTCCATGGAAGCCTACATGGAATTAATTAGTGGGTACATCAGAATTGGATTTGTACCGCCATCATTCATACTCACATTATTCCAATGTGGAACAAAATTAATCATAAATTCCATACTTCTCTGTTGCATGGTATCCTATAAGACATTTTCACACGGTACCATCCCCCTTTGTCTCAAAAAAATCACTCATCCATGCTTCATGATGGATATCCACCCTCAGGAGGGGGTCACCATTCTTGTTGTCCTCAACTATCTTTAACATCTCATGAGGCAAAACTAGTGTCTTTTTAGCATCATCTCATATCAAATTTATTGTAAAAAATTATTAATACTAATCATCATGGATTTGTACAACAGATATATTGTACACATCCCACATGCAAATACAGACTTCTCTATGAATCAAAAAATACGAGTTCATTTTTAGAATCCACCATCGTAGCATTTCAGGATTGTATTCAAGATTATTGTATATGTATCTCAATGCCACATAGACGACCTCATAAATACCCACTAATTTTTGCTCAGCTGAAGAAGTCATAATGGTTTTGGAACACCCAATATGCCCATATCCACTCAGTTCTGACACACCCTCCTGAGTAGAGGTCACAATCTTCACTCCAACCCTTTAACTAGTCCATCTTTGAATAGCATGTGACTTCAAATCCAGAGCACACATTCTTTTATGCATAACATAGTATGTGGATGTTGTCCCCGTATTAATGTATGAACCTATGATAAAGATGTTGTCAGTAGAAAATTACCAATATTCATGAAACTATGAAAGATAGAGATAATTATTTAACTCTGGCTTGAAGATCTCTTTCAGATTTCTATGGCCATGTTGTGGTAAATACTTTATCTTAGTATACTCAAGATGATACTTATTTATATTATTTCCCATGTCTGGTATAGTAGAATCACACACATCATAGTAGTATGGCCTGATAGTTTTTACCATCTCAATGATCCAGTTCCAATCTTGTTCATCATAAACATCAATCTTCCAAGTTAGCTTTGAACCTACATAGAGGAACCAATATTTTAATTAGAGACAAGTCTTGGTTTTTAAAAAATCTTAAAAAATATGGAAATTTGAAAAATTCATCGGCTCATGTAGGTCACTCACCCAAGTTACCTGACAGAAGTCACTCCACCAAGTGACCAAACACAGGTTACTCACCCAGACATATTTTTCATATAGATAGGTAGTTACCCAGTCTACATGAATGAAGCTTTATAATGTTAAGCTTAAGTGAGAGGGATGCATGGGTGACTAGCACGATGATAAGAGAGGTAAAAAAAGTGATAATATCCCTGCTAAGAAAGATGGATCTATTTATATACATGAAATCCCATGTCTGTGGCCTGTGTGTGCACCCTGCATGCAAGATTGGCCTCCACAAATGTTTTACTGAGTTGACTTATGTGGATAACTTGCATAACCCACAAGACCATTCCATCCATTTGACACTATATTATACACTCTTCCTTTTACTAGATCAAATCTTGAGGTTGGGGGATATTTTTGACACTATATATTGTCACATTGTTGAAAAATATATTAAGGGAAAATACCTTAAGTTCAAAATAATAAGATATGATAAAAATTCCAGTGGTCTCATGTTTCACAAAAGGCCCTCCACAAATGTACCACCAGAATAGTGTCAGAGAATAGGGTTGACCTATGCATCCAGAGGTGTTGTGCAAGCCCATATCACTGATTCACCCAGTAGTGTGGCTCATGACACACTAGTGCATTATCATGTGTTCCAGACTCATGCATTAGACTATGTGACAAACATATGTGATCTACCCTCTCCACCCATGTCCCATATTTTCCTATAATTAAGAAGCTAGGGATCCTCATTTAGAAATTTATAAAATTTTGAAGATTCCTCGAAGCTCTAATTTTCCTGGAACTTCTCCCAAAACCTAATAAATATTACATGTATATCACCAAAATTAAAGATCATGGTGAATTAAGAGCGATTGTGTAATTAATTTCATTATAGGGCCTAAAATACAAGACACCTACATCTAAAACCCTTTCACCCTAGTTGAAAATCAGTAGCGTGAAGACCCATTTCCATACCTGGGATGTGCATGGGGTAATTTTGGGAATATATGATGATACCATTCGATCATAGAGAAAAGACTCACCCAAGTGTTGTTTCCTAGTTGGAAAATTATCAATATACAATTAGATTTTACTGACCAACCTGTATGAAGCCCTTCCACTCCTCCCAGGTCATCCATTTGTGAGACCACCTTGACTCTCCCAACCTTCACCTATGTGAGCCACCTCTCATGCCCTCTTCAATTCCACTAATGGAAGGTTTGAACTTAATTTAGATCCCACATATAAGGGGGACCAAATTGAATCACACACTAAATCCTACATACATTCAAAAATATGGTATGAAGAACATCAATGTATCCCCCATTAGACTATACATTACATCAGTCAGAGGTGTCCCAAAATTGTCCAACCAGACTCGTAGGGTCCATAGGGTGCATACATATATGCATTACTTCATTATTGAGGACCCAAAACCTAGATACAGTGTCCAAGATTTCTTAGACATGGATGTGAGTGATAAGACCATGACCTTCCTTCTTCATCTCTAAAACCAGTGACCTCCAATTCTAGGTGGGGAGACATAGGATCATGCTTGCCTTTACCTATGAGGTGTAGTGTCATATCCTCCTATCTCCCCAAAGAACCAGTAACTAGGGAGTCTCTCGCTGAGTAATCCCATATTCTATCAAACAAGACCCACCATTCTTAATTCATTCCTCCTTATTCATGCCCATTTTATGTATCCATGTGGGTAGTAAGACATTAATTTCTAGGGTAAAATGATTGGAGGATATGGGCATGTCAAATCCATTTCTTATTCTAACATAACCCTAGCCACTTCCACCAGCAGGAGAATGACTGCTCAGTTTTTGGGATCATCCACTTCATCATGTTTCTCCCATTTGAGCATGACTCGTATGGGCATGGAGGTTATCCATGATCATGAAATCCACATGATCTCATGCATTTTTCAATAAAGAATCATTTCTCGAATGATTAACTCATCTTTTAATGAGGGCCTCCATATGAATGAGTCCGCAAAGACATGTATCCATCAGAAATGGGCATCCTATATGGTATAAGACCCAATTATACACATTAAAATTCTAATCCTCCTTATATGTAATCCCTGGTATAACAGAACTACATGGGCTTTGATTCTCATTTAAATGGGATGCATAGGATGCCTCCATGAGGTCCAAACCCATCAACCCAAATCAACCCTAATTCTCACTGGGTCAAATTCCCTATAGAGTCTTATCTAACTTGGGATCCCATATCCCTTACAGGTTCCCTTGGCCACTTTAGCATAAGTACCAAATCAAACTTTACTAAGAAGATTCTTCATAGGCATCATTTTCACATGATGTTAAACTTCCCTGTTTAATCATTTTCACTTGAACATAAAAGGTTTGATGTGCCCATTAATGTGGCATGGAACCATGGGGGTTCTAATTCCATTCACAAGGATAAGATGGTATCCCATATTATGGGTTGGATTCTGACATCAAAAGAAATATAATCTCCTTGAATGATGACACACTTCAAAGCACCCACACTATGTAGCTAAAAACTAGATTTATAATAATATACGATAAAAGAATCTATAATACATTAATAAAATGATACCAATGTTAGAGATCCTCATATACATATAGATATCTCTGTTAATGAAGAACCTCATAAACATACAGAGGATTATAAATTCCATTATTGGAAACAATTGATTATTAATTCTAGAATGACTTCCATCATACATGGGGATTAATGAATGATTCACGAACATATCATAAATCATTAAAATAGTCCCAAAGTATGAAAAAATTCCCCAAAAAATAGTGTGATGAGACCAAAATCTCATCCTCTTGACTAATGTGAGTTCTTAAGTATCCTTGGAAAAAGTTCCCCATAGAGAAAATATCTTTGTAAAGAACGTCCATGAGTCATCATGGATATGAGAATGGTAGGCTGTTTCTAGTTCAATGAATATACCCCCATTGGAAGCCACCCAAATGGGGTGTGGGTGTATGTATCTGATGTGAATTATGTTCCACCAAAACTATAAAACACCATTCCAACCCCTTTTGGAATTTATGAAAGAAACATTGTGATTATATGTTTAAATTTAAATGTATTTTTTTGTTATTGATTTAGGTCCACTATATTTTTTTTGTTCCCACATAAAACTAAATTCAATTATGTAGAAAAATAAAAAATAGATATAGAGTTACTATTTGAGAAAAATATATACATTCAATATCAAAAAGCACCTTTTTGAATTATTATTTCCTTTGAAAATTTCATTTTTTTTCATTGATTATCATTTTTATATGGAGTATTTGATGTGGATTGTCTATATACGTTGTAAATATTATGTTAGAAGACTCATTATGATGGATAGATTCTTTCAAAAAAACATGTTAGGTACTAAGAAAATTATTTATGATGGTTATTTTTATGATTGTTATCCTTTTCATTATAAATAATCTACTGATTACAAATACCCATCACAAATCATTCTAATTATGAATTTTTTAAGATGATACTTTCCAATAAAAAAATTCATCTATAAATATACCACCAATCAATGCACGATCAATTCCTCTCCACCCATTTTTCTTATGTATTGCCTTCCTTTCCCCATTAAGATACACTATTTTATTCCATAACCCTAATGAAATGTTTATTTATTAAAAATAAGCAAATTGGGATCCAAAATCTAGTATGATATTTTATGGGTTATTGTTCTTCATTTTTCTCTCAAAAAACGTTATCATTTTCATATAAAAAATTTAATAGTTAATTTTTTTTATTTTATTCATTTTTTATGTGATTTGATAGTAAATATTTTTTATTAGGGAATAATTATACATGAATTTCATGTTATTAATTATTATTTAATTAATTTAAAAAAATTATTTAGTAAAAAATTTAAAAATTTAAAATTTTAATTTAAAATATTTTTTTGATTATAGTAGATAAAAATTTATAATAGACAATTAAAATTTTGTTTTAAGAAAAAAAATAATTTAATGTAATAAATTATAGATACAATGAAGAAAAATTATTAAAATTATAAATAATTTAATATAAAAAATTATTAAATGAAAAATTATTTTCTATTAGTTATAATAAATTGCTATAAATTATTAAAATATATTTAAAATAATTAGTATTACTTATAAATAGGAAAATTTAAAAAAAAATTGACGAAAAAATATAAATTATAATATATAAAAAATAAATAGTCGTTAAGTATTATAAATTAGAAAAATAAATTAAAAATAATCTAGAAAAAATAAGAAAAATAGTGAATAGTCCTTCATGATAATGTTATTTATTTTTACATAATAATATATAATAATATTATAAATTACTAAAAAAATTATATCAGTAACCTTTTTTAAAAATTCTTCTCTTTATTATATGAATTTATAATTGGAAAAATAAATATTAGTTTAAATTTATAAATATTTATTGTTTTTTATAATGACTGATAAAGTTATTATAAAAAAGTTATACATTATAAATTATAAAAATTTAAAAAAATTATTACAAAATAATACATTAGAATAAATTAGTAATATAAAATTATTATAATATTTTAGATTAGTATAAATTAATCATTTCAGTATAAATTATTATAAAATAATGACTATATTATTGAAACTTTGAATAAATTATTATAAATTTTTCAAAATTAGTCAAAATTATTTTAAATTAATATATATTAATATATATTTTCTTGAAAATAATATAAATTAGTATAAAATATTAACTTTTTATTATAAATAATTTTATATTAAAATAAATTAGTATAAATGATTAAAAATAAGTATAAAATAATTAATATATTTTTATAAATTATTGTATATTAGTATTAATTGTTATAATTTATTATTTTAAGTCTATAATAGTCTAAAATATTCTAAATTACTATAAATTAGTCTTATTTAATCAAAATTAGAATGAATTAATATAGATTTTTATAATTATTACTAATTAGTTGATAAAAAATTGTAAAGTAGAAAAATTGATTATATGTTAATATAAATTTGTATAAATTAATTGAATTTTTTATATATTAGTATAAATTAATGATTTCTCTAATTAATTAGTATTAATGTATTTATAATTATTTGTTACACATTATAATTTATTTTTATAAATTAGTCTAAACTAGTGGAAGGTGATGAGGTGTAATATTTAGAAATGCTAGGTGATCAGTATTTCTTCACTATCGTCTCCAAATAGTAATTATAATGCCAAAAAAATGTTATCACATATATTGAATGGAGCATATTTTGGTTTTTCATCCTTCATTGTTGTAGAGTATGATGTGAGTGTTCGATCTGAAAATGAGATTATACAGAGACTGAAAAGTGGGCATGAATAGTATTAACAACAACTACCAAAGTGAAAACAACTATAAGAGTAAAAAAACAATAGCATAAGTAGAAAAAAGAACATATAATAGTGATTATGTGGTGAGTTACATTGTCACGACCCGTCCCCTGGGGCACGTGTCGTGACTACCACAATCCCACCCTCAATAGGCCAGGGGCTGGGGACAAGCACCAAAAGATATATTCCCTAAAATGGGAAGTGTTGCCTTTATAATCTGTAAACTCACACAAACCAAGCACACAACCAAATAAAAGCAGAAGGTAAACTATATAGTAAACAGGGTGTGTACAAAAAAATAAAGGGGGCCAGAATACAAGCCCAACTGAAATGTACAAGTAAAACCCAAAAGTATAAGTTAAACTGAAAAAACTCATGTGAACACCCGCCAAGGATCCTACATGAAGGGTAGGTACAACTCTCGAATGGTTGTCTCTACGGATCGCCTCGTTTAAGGTCCACCTCTGAGGAATCTCTTGTCTAGGTACCATCGTCTTAAGTCAGTGCTTTACATCGTCTGCACCAGACACAACAATGTGCGGGCGTAGCCCATGTAGGGGTGAGTGTAATAATACTCAGTAGGGACCCCAAGACCCCGTAGGTCTCCTAAAGTTCCCTAATAGAAAAACCACAAAGCAAGACATAAACTCTACTTAGGTATATGCCCATATATATACCTATGTTATCAAGATATACTCATATCCTACATGAGGGGAGTATACCACAAAGATAAAACCCAGATGGTAAAGTACCGCACATGTAAAGTACCGCATAGAATAACCTCAATCACAAGCACTAAGTAAATATAGTATGCATCAGGATTTATTTTAGGGGTAGTAACATGTAACATCCCCACTCACAATGTCAAATGCCTCAACTACTAGAGAACTTATCCTCTATCGAGTACAATGGGCATGCGTGTCACACAGATGCACTTCCCAATAACCTTGGACTACTGAGGTACTCCTCTTGTTGAGTATCGTGGGTCTGTCGCGTCACACAGAGGTGGTCCACACCGTGGGTCTACCGCATCACACAGAGTTGCTCCCCCTTGTGGCCCGCTTAGGAAAACCTGCTGTAGAGTACCATGGGTCTGCCATTTCAAACAGAGGCGATCCCCACAGTGGGTCTGCCGTGTCACACAAGGGCACTCCCCCTGGGCCTTTTGAGTCACACTGAGTCGAAACGGCCAGCAGTCGTCAAGTCTCAGCCAGTCGCAGGGTTCCCTACGTAGCTGGCTTGGGAGAACTACTCCTCAAGCCATATTTCATTCCTAAACCACCCCAAAGATCCACTAATAAGTTTCCCAAAGTTTTGTCATGTCATAAGGGACCCAACACAATAGACGGCGCGTTAATTGAACACTTGTTCTGTAAGTTATTAGTGTTTCAGCTCCAAGGGCCCAGTCGGATTCGAGGTCCGATATAACCCGGACATACTCCAACCTTATCCAAATATCATGTAGAGTAAACCAAAAGGACCGTATCGATCAAAGGATTCTGGTTCTGTAGACGGTTCATTAAACAGTCTCCCGGTTCTCAAAATATGGTCACAAAGGCTAAAATGGGTCTGGATGGGTCCGGGTCCAGTCCGACCCGTCCTGGGCTGACCCGACCCGGTTCGAGTCGCCCCGACCCAAAATGGGTCCAGCATGGATGTCCTAGGCCTTGGTGGGCTCAGCCCATATAGGGGACGGCTCGGCCTAGCCCGGTGGCACAACCCGGTGGAGTGGCTCGTTGGGCGCGACCTGCTGCGGCGTGGCCCACTGGGCTGGTGGTCTACCGAGGCAGGTTCCGCCATGACCGACACCCGGGGGGAGGCACCCCCCGGTCTTCCCAAATGTCCTATGGGCTATTCAGCTGCTGGAACACAGGACCCGCCAGAGGGGTCCCGTCTTGTGTGGCACGACCGGCCGGTCTTCCTCCCAACGGTGGATTCGCGCAATGCTGCTCCACTGCAGCTGGCTGGATGCTAGCCTCTTTCGGCCTCCTGCTCCACCGGCGGTGCGGACGCGCACCACCACTCCACCACACAGTCGGTCGGATGTCAGCTGCAACCCTCTTCTATGTGGCCTCTTGCTCAACCGGCAGTGTGGACGTGCGCTGCCCCACCTTCCTCGTGGCCGAACTGATGTCGGCCACCAACTTCTTTGATGAGCCATCGTGAATTCATTCCAAGCCCAAAAAATTAAACGATCACATAGTTGTGATCCTTGTGTATTGAGATTCAAATCAATATATCACGCTCAGAAAAACTCTTTGTTTCCATCGTCAATAAATATTTGGAATTGACGAACAGATGAAGAACGTGTGAAGAATAAAAAGAAAAAATCAAGGTTTATGTGTGTGAGGATGGCCATGTTTGTTTGGCCATCGTCATCGTGAATTTAGGATATGAAGAATCAGTAAATTAAATTCAAAGATATATAAAACCCATACCTTGACTTTCATTGTAGGTGTCGTGAGGAAGAAGATGAAGTCAATGAAGGGGACACCGACATTCATCTCTCTCGTAGGAGGCTTTTGAAGTCGGTTCCTCATTCTTAGTTCCTGCAACTAGATCCAAAAGATTCCACTCACACATCACCCATCGGTGTTTTGGTGTTGTCAGTCACCTCTCTATGGTTCGGATTCGTCTTCTAAGGGTCTGGAATCACAAAGTTCCTTCAACAATTCACTGCTTGGTGATTCTCTCTGATACCCCTTCCCTAGCTCCATATTTATAGGAGAGGGGGAGGGTACTTAAAGACGCGTGGAGTTAATGGGGCTCATTATTTAAGAAGGTTCTTAATTTCCCCAAATGTTATTGTTACTTAAATTATAGGTTCAAGCCATTTCTTGGCTTGACACATTTCCGGTCCCATGTTACTACTTGTCTGTTGGATGAATAAAATAAAAAAATATTAAAGTTATTTTATTTATTATATTACAAAGTTTCAAAAACTAACTTTTTTTTCTGGACCTATTGCAGTCGATGTGAAATCTCCCTTATGAGAATCTAGGCACTAAGGATTCAACAGTCCCCTCAGACTTTAAATCTGAGAAACAGTTCAAATGTTAGAAAATGCTGCTCATGCTTTTATAGAACATACCTGAAAAAAAGTTTCGAGAATTATTAACAGTCACCCTTGACCCGCGATGGTCAAGGTTATGCACTCTCTAAGTGGAACAAACCACAACTAACCCAACAGTACTCTCGGATTTCAAATCCGAGTTGCCTTTAAAAACTTATTTATTTTACTATAAAAATTTTCCACTTAATTATTTTTTTACGGCCAAAATCTAACTTTCACTGGTGTCATGCACTGGCCAAAGTTAGTATCTACATAAATAAAGCATACCCTCATGAGTTAAAAGGTTGTCTCAGATATTCAATCTAAGATACTTTTTGTGAGCTATAAGCATTTGAAATATAAAATAATTTATTGAATTATTTTATTTATAGTTATTCCATTATCGGGTTTTCTCACAGGAGGTTCACGCCGGCTAAAATTAAGTTGCGCCTAGGGTAAACCCACCATTCTGAATGCAACAGTGACCTCGCATTTCTAATCCAGGAAACTGTTTAAGAGTTATTCCACTTTTTCAATAAAACGACTTATGCACTTTATTTAATGTTTAACAAAATTTTGACGGTTCATTTCGGGCACTCCAGGGCTCGAAATCACACACTGTCAGATTTCAAGGTCTCTAAATAATCCCACATAATTAAAATAATTATACGAAATTTTTGGGACATTACCTACATGTTGTTTATAGATGGAGTTCCCTTTCTCTAATAGATCTTATCCATCATCCTAATTATGACACTATTATGGAATTCTTCTTCAAACGTTTTATTGTATTAAATATTTTTTTATTTAATAATATATGGTTTGTTAATGTTTGTTTATTATTGGGATTTTTTTATTTATTAGTATTTATTTTTTATGGATGTATACTTATTTCACAAATGAATATATGTTATGGAATAATAATTTTTGTCACTAATAAAATTTCAAAAATTTATTTATGATGGAAATTATAATGATATTGGTAGTACTATCTGTGAAGGAAATTATTGGTAATCTCAAATAGTGTTTGTGATGAATTTACAATTTACATCACAAATATTCTTGCACAAAATTATTGTTTAGGGATAAAATATTTGACAATAAATAATATTTTCAATGGAAAAATACAACTATCACTAATAGGATCACAATAAGAATAATTGTAAAGGCTCTCTATATTTATTATTATTTTGTGTTATGATTTTCTGTGAAAGGTTAATTGAAAAAGGATCCAATCATAATTAATTTTACACAATGAGAATCTATCTTAGATTACCCATAAAAAGACATTATTTTTTATAATTTTACTCCAATATTGTTATTCCACTCCCAAATATTGAACGATGTCTTGCAAAATAATATATTATAAAATACTTTGACTATTTTTTGGTCGATTCTTTCCCATTATGATATTTCCATTACATTCAATTGAAGCTTGTCAATAGAAGATCATGGTATTTATAGAATATATTATTTTTTATTTTCATCCTCTATTATCTAATGTTAAATCAATATATCTATTCATTTCTAATCTTACAAAATTTCAATTCCATTTCAACAAAATAAAAAATTAAAATTGTAATGATAAATGTTAATGTAAGAGAACCTCCAATTTTTTTCTGCCAAACTCTAACACAACTTAGTTTTCCAGAGTTAAAAATTTCCAACACTCATTTCTAAAACCTCACATATTCATAAGGGAAGATGCTATTATACTTGAAGAACCCAATGATAACATACTCACACACAAAACTAGAAAAATTATTTATGTGGTTGAATGATTAATATTATTCAATATGACAAACAATTATTCTCTTTATCAGAAATATAGGAGAATAAATAAGAAATTTACATATACAACAATTTATCTTATTCAAAATACTTATAGAGAGTTCTAAATGGAAGATCTAGTGCTACTTACTTCTGATCTTCAGGGAAAACCTCACCACTTAAAGAATTATGAAAATTGCCTCCCATGTAGTCAAATATATTATAATATAAATGAAATTTACATTGGATTTTTTATTTAGTTATTAATATTATATATTTTAATATTATGTGTTCCTATGATTAAAAAATGTACCATTATTAAATATTCATTTATGTTTATCCTAAAAATATATATTTCTACTTCCACACATTCCATTATCCTAATTCATGGCCCTCTACTAATTCCACAACCCAAACTTATAAATTAAAAAAAACTTGGATCCATTATAATTTCCTTATCTATTTACATAAAATATCATATTGATATTGGGCTTCTAGATAATATGTAAAATTCTCTAGATTAAATTTCTACTTCCAAAATAAATACTATGTTGAGGCTAGTTGTGTGGGTTTATAGTCTCTTGGGTCATGAGATCCTCATATCGGGGTTCTAGTAAGTGGATATATTTCAACGTTTATGGGATGGTTTTTGAGTGTTCATTATGGACACTAAAAATCCTTATGTGGCAATGCATGCTAGATGGATCATTTCCATAGGTTCAATGTATCCTTACTAAGAGAGGTAATAGTTACATAATTTATTATTCCTTTAAAATGTTTTCTAATATAGTGTATATGGTGTATTAATAGTGGTTTTTTGTAATATAATAAACGATAGGTTTGTTGATATGTTAAATATGTATGTGAATTCTTGTTCCCAGATCATGGTTGGAACTTTTCTTGGCACAGTAGACTTTATAATGTGAAATACTTATGTCTTTTTAAGTGTGAGAAAATATAATTTTTCATAAAGGTATAGTATATATAAATTTGGATGTTACATGTGGGATGATAATGACATAGGGTCAGGTAATGGATTATAGACTTGTATGTGGTGTTGATGATGTTAATTCCTTATGAACATTGGGTAGGTGACTCTCTAGAGTGATGTTGTTTGTCAGTGTGTTTAAGTGTGACAATGAATAATTTTTTTATGGATTATGACCTATTTACTTTTGTGATTTATAAAGTGATGTTGTATGAAAATTATTTACACATGAGGTGGTATAGTATAGAGAGATAGTTCATGAGGGTTGATGATTAGAAATTATGATGGGTATCCTCTAGCAGTTCTCTAGGTGTGGATTAGTGGTTTCTCAGACACTAGGATCAGAGATATCTTTCAAGGCATGTTCATTTGGGAATGTTCCCATACTATGAAATTATATTCAATGAGATCACAATATACATGGCCTCATCAAGAGATATAGGTGTTGTAATTGATACCCTAGTGTGATAGGGTAGTGAAAAATGATATTTTAATGAGCTCTAACTATTGGGCCTCAAGATATATTGTTCTACCCTCGATGGCAGTGACAACAAATAAATGTGATTATTTATAGAGGTATACCAGCTATCATGTTGTGAGACCAAAATATGGGAATGGGGATGTTAGAATTTTCTTAAACATATAGAAATTATCCAACCCTGGTTGTGATATAGTTTCTCTATTGGATCGGTGTAAAAAAGTTGTTGGATAAAAATTAAGGGGAGGGAGGCCCAAAGAAGAAAGTGTTGTGACAAATGAGATAACACATATACTAGAATGAAAGAAAACTCTATAAATCCAAGTTAAATTATACACTCTAGTGATTCCCTCATGTTGATAATATGGATAAAAAATATATAGTTAACAACTAGTGAATTACAAAATTTAATGGGAAAATATTTCACCCCTAGAAGTAGAGAATATTACCACACCTCCAATCTCTTATGCTCTATGATCATGATTTTGAGGAATATGGATTTATAATTCCATTCGAGATCATGACAGAGGATTTTAATATTAGAAAAATATTGAAATTATTAAGAAATAAAAAATGCTTTATTCACTTCATTAATTAAATGTGTGTCAACAAATGTTATGGGGTAAAAACTGCTAATGCGATTTGGAAGAAACATCAGAGTATTTATAGAAGAAAAAAGGGTTAATTAATGAATTATTTAGATCAATAATCAACTATTTGAAGATAAAAAATGAAAGAATATGAATTATTTATTGATTTCTTCCTAAGGGTTAATTTGATTTCTTCCACTAGTAGTGGATTTGGAGAAACTTTTGATGAATCAATGATTGTAAAAAAAAATAAGATGGCAATATTCACACATAAATTTTATTTTAAATTATAATCTATTGAAATGGATATTTATACACCTTCACTGTTGAAAAAATTCAAGCACACTCCTCAAAAATGAATCTAGAATAGGTGTAACACTAGAATTAAAACTTAAAAAATAGTTATTCCCTTGAAATAATCAAAAAATTTAAAATAGAATACTATAAGAGATTACATGATGAATATGGAAATTCAGAAGACAATACTATTGATAATTATCTAATGGAGAAAAGAATCACATGTGGTATAGGTAATTAAAAATTTTTACTTCCATTTAAATGATTCTGTTATGGAAATATTTGATATTTTTTACATATTCTATAATAAAAAATGAATAAGGTAAAAATGGATCTTATACAATGGTTACTAATATGAAAGATTATACAAAGAAAAATAAGTCTAAGGGAAAAAATAAGATCCCACCCAGAGTATTTAGAAGAAACCTTCAATCAATCGAAGAGGTTTTTTCTAGAAATTATGAATGTAGTGATGAAGAAAAAACATTCACAGGATCATCAAAAGTAACCTTCTTGAATAGGAAGAAGAATAGAACTCATCATATGATGATTATTAGTACAGTAGTGAATATGATGTAGATAATGGAGAGACTGCCAAATAATTGAGTTTGAGAATGTTGATTAATTTTTTTTATTATGATAGGAACGTTGATAAAAAATAATACCTATATCAATGAAATCCCTAACATTAAATGTGATCACCAGATAGGGAAGGATAGTTGTTTTAATGAAATTGAGAAGATGTGATTTGAAATTTTAAAGAGAGTATTTGTTATTCAAAAAGACATCTAATATTTTTCTTGGTAATGAGGAAAAATATAGGATTGAGAAAAGGATAGCTAAAATGAGAAACTGAATTAATCGGTGACGTGTGATTTATATGGGGTTGTAAAAGAAGTAGGAGAATATTCTAAAAAAATTTATAGAAATTAATATTATTCTGATGACCCAAAGTGCTTATGCCTAATAAATTTTCAATAAACCTCAGTAGAAATCCATAAAAAAGGAAACTATAAAATTTTATTATTGATCCAATTAGAAACTATGATGACAATGTAAAATAGCTTAAGGGTGGAATAAAAAGGGTTTAGATAGTCAACTAAATTATGTATATAGATTTTATAATCCATATTCACTATAAAACTAAATTAAATAAACACAAAATTAGAGATTAAAAAAGATCACAACATTTATAATTTTTTAAAATATAATGTATCATGGATATTTTTAGTGTTGTGGTATATTTATCCATAAAGAATACAACTGTTACTATATCATTTCTCTACATAGAATGAGAAATGATCATGAATCAAGTGGGATATGAAAAATAAGAAAATAACTCAATTAGATCACTAATAAATTGAGATGGAATTTAAATATAGAGTCATTTTTTAAATATTACAAGTGGTTTTTGGAACATGGCATTAGTAAGGACTTATATCAACAATATGTTTTTATTTTATCCTATTTAGTTTAAATTATTTCACCTCTATATAAATAACCAATATCAAAATCAGATCAAGCATCAAGAAAAAACTCTGTAATTTGTATATAAATATTGTAATTTTAAAATTTCATGTAACATTAAAAGTTTATACTCTTCACACATGAAATGATATCTAATAAATTTCAAAAATATATAGAATTTTGAGGGAGTATGTATGATATTTTTGATTAAATCCCTCTAATAATCAAATAAGATAGAACAACTCATATCTAGAATAATTGAATTATTCAAATAGATGGAAACATTATTATTGTTAAAAAACATAATGTTTAGTGAATTACATATTTATGATGTATAAAATGAATTTATTTACTAAAAAAATATTTTTAGGGTGTATGATTGAATATTGGTAAATTTTAACTAAGGGTATGAGAACTACTGGTACTTTATCTTATGTAGGATATTCATGGACATGTTTTTCTTTAAGCTAACTAGAAGAAACTATTTTGTGGCATAGAAATAATTTTAATATTGAATGAATGAAAATGATGAAACCCCTCAGATTTGATGTTTCATGGAATATCCCTATTCTAAAATAATACACAACCACTATTTCTAAATCACAAATTAAGGGAAAATAGTGAAAATATCTCAAAAAGGGATTGAAATTAATTATTCAGTAGTTATTGAGGTGACACACATAGATGTTTTCATAACTATAAAATTAAATATAAACAAGAGAATATATATATATATATATATATATTTACATTCATAAATTATTTCACAAGGATGACATGAATCATGTTCATGTCAAAAAATACACAAGACCTGGATAGGTTTTAGTATTTTAAGAGAGTTGTAGAAAAGTGAACTTGATAATCCCTAAGGTGAATGAGGCTAAATAATGGCAGTGAGTCCACCAATAGTTAGTTCACTAATTATCATGATGCAAATTGTAACAAAAAAAGATTTTACTTCACTATACTGACCTTATCATAAAATAATGGATGAAATAAATAATTGGATTATGTTTAATATTGCATGACATATACTATCATATAATTACACATAAAATACTTATTATTATGGTTTATTTATATATTTTGAATAATTCAGAAGTGGTGTTTCATAATTCTATTTTTTAAAATAAATTCTTATTTAATATAGATCATGAAAAATCCAATGTTGAATTCTTAAAATTGTTTTGGATTCTATGTTTTATAAACAAAAAGGATAAACGAAGAGGAAATTTTGATGAAAAAGATGGAGATGCAAGTTTCCTTCATTATACCCAGATTTATTATTCCTATATATTTTTAAAAAATGAAAATAAAGTAAATTATTCAAATTTCAGATGTCAATGTTTCTTAAAATAAGGAATAAATAATGAATTATTCCATCATTGATGATGAGGATGACATGATAAGTTCTAAAAAAATCATATAAATTGATTAATGAAAAAGATTAAAACTGAGAATGTTGAAAAACCTTACTCTATTGAATTGATGAGTGAAAGATATTATAATGATGTAACCCTAGATTAATAAATCATGAAAATATTGAGAATATTATTGGGGATCAAAATCACGGAGTATAAACCAGGATAAAAATTATGGAGTCTAGAAAAACAAGTCCATTATCATATATTAAACCCTTAATGGATGACTGTAATTATTTTCACATGGAGTAGGTGTGGGTAATGAATGATGTATTTGAATATAATGAAAATAATTAATCTTAGGAACATATTTCTTTAATTATAGAAAAAAATGTGACCTGCACAAATTGAGTTTCCAAAAATAAGTTTTATGAAATCTGAGATGTGGGTAGAAATTAGCCTAGACAGATGTGAAATGGTTAGTCATAGATTAAAGGACATGAAATTATTGAAACCTTTTTCTCTAATGGCTATACATAAAAAAATTATAATTTTCATTGTTTTTACATCTTAGATAACTATCAATATTTTTCAAATGGATGTTATGTCCAGAATTTTTAATGGTTTTATTAACGAATATGTATTCATGGAATATATAAGTGGATTCATTCTAGATTTAGATGGAAGAAAAGTTTGTAAGATGGAAAATATCTTTATTATTTGAAGAAATCACCCAGATTTGGTATTTTATTTTTAAAGAATACATGAGGAGAATTGTATTCAACAAGGTACAATAAGACACAAATTTTTATATCAAAAAGAAGAAAAAATCCACATTGTGTGACTTTATATATTGATGAAATTATTTTTAATAATAATTAACTAATGTTATATGAGGATTTCTCATAGAATATTAACGAGATATTTGAAATTTTAATTCATAGTGAGATGAAAATTTACTTGGGCATAAAAATTACCTAATAAATTCAATAAATTTAAATCTCAAAATAGAAGTGTGAATGATGATATTTAAACAAAATTAATACAGGAATATTGAAGTGTTGCCACTCTTATTAATGCAGGATTATTTTTAATGAAAAAAAATAAAATTAATATTGATAGTCTAATGTAATTAATAGAAACTGGGAAAGATCTTGTCTATGATGTTACTCTATATTACAGATTTCAATCTATTCCAAGAGAATCACTTCCCTCGAGAGATAAAAGAGAATCCTAAAAAACCTCTCAAATATAAACAATCGTGTTTTTATCTATAAGAATAAGAAATAAGTAAATTTAATTTTTTTTACAAATGATGATAGATATCATTCTTATATTGATAGAAAATACATATATGGTGGATCATTCTTCATTGGAAGAAGTTGTGGGTCCTGACACTAAATGAAACAAAATTTAGTAACATTAAGTTCAACAAAAGCTAAATATATGGTTGCAAGAAAAGAAGATTATAATATTATGTGGACGAAGACACAACTTCATGATTTGTACATTGAAGTTAAATAACCTCTTAGCATTGAATATGAATATAAGAGTTCCCTAAATCTAGAAACAAAATCAAATTTAATAATCAAAATCCTGAAACATTGATATCAGTTGTCATTTCATAAATTGAAAGGTTGATGATGGTATATTAAAATGGAAATGTGTTCCATCAATGAATTTTTTTTCTAATATCTAAATTAAACAATGGAAAAAAGAATCCCTTGATTATTTATGTATATGAATATGATTAAGTCCCACTTACATAAATTGAGGTGTTTTTATTTTCGTTTTGTCCTCTATTCATTCATTTTTAAATTCAAGTGGTGATTTATTATAATGGGGGATAAATATATCCCCCTTGTTATGTTAAATATTATAATATGGTATATATGTTGTATAAGAAGGAAATATTCAAATATTTTACATGTTTATCTTCTACTTTATTATGAACATGTAATTATTTGTGTTGTTTTTTAAGAAAACATAATGTTCCATAGTGTTCACTCTTGTTTTCTACACCATGTTATCATATATTTTCACAGAGTTTATCAATTCAGGATTAATTTCTCTTAAGTACTTATTTAATTTATTGACATTTTATTTCTTATCAATAAGGGCTACATGTTTTCATTGATGTATTGATAAAAAATATACATAGGGAGATTGATAAAACCATGTGAGTATGCTTTTTTATTTTCAGTTAGTAGAAGAATAATTATGAAAAATATTAAGCTATTAATAAATATCAAGGGAATTTTTTATTTATACTAGAAGCGTGTACATTGTCTACAAAATTAAAAAATGGTGAAGATAATGAATATATTAAATTTCATGAGTAAGTATTCTGATGATGGGATAAAATATTTTAATTATTGGATGAATAATATTGATGAAGTGGTTCTAAGTGTGACAATTTATTATTGATCATCAAAATAATTGATGTCATGTGGTGGTGGATAAAGGATCATCATCTTATTCTTATTTTTGAAGTGGTGAGGTGTTTAGGATGGCCTAAAAGTGGATTAATGATGATTATCATTTATTTGATTAATTCATGGAATTTTACAGATCTCTATAGAAGATTCACATAGTTGATTCAACTACAAAGCCGATTTACATTTAAAATTAAGTGATATAGTCTATTCACATTGTTGATTCCATCATTTAGCCAATTAATACATGGGGCCATTTCATGTATTTGTTTCAGAAACATAGCTGAATTTCAATGTGATCCACATAGATGATTTTTTTATATAGAAAAATTACTATATAACCAATTTCTATGTATCCAATTTAGTAGTGTAGAAAATGTTTAATGTGAACCATGTAGAGAATTCCAACATAACTAATTGTGACATAGCAGAATTCTATGAACAAACATTATATCAACAGAACCCATCAGGCCTCACCTGGTAAGTGGGAGGATGAGATGTCATAACCTCATCCCCAGATCCAGTATTAAAGGGGATGGAGATATGCATATAAAAGGAATAAACGGAATGGGAGGCCTTTTCCAAATTTACATGAACACACACACCCAAAAGGCTCCATGAAATAGTGAAATGGAATAATAAAAAGAACTAAAAAATCTAATGTTAAACAATTCATGCAATACTATATAGGGAATACATCTGGTTATGATCAAATTAAAAAAAAATAAAAAAGATAAAAATACCCTGATAACCAGAAGTTATGTCCCAAATGGATGACATGTATAAAGAATGATGGATGAGGGTGCATGAACCCTGATCTCCAATATCAATCATTGTGCATATTCAACGAACCCAAGTATCACGTTTCACCCCAAAATTCACATTTATTCTACAAATTAGATAAATATTAAATGTAAAATGATAAAGATTCCCATGTAATAGTGAGTATATGAATACCTAGTTACATTCCTAAAAAATTGAAAGGGGGTGATAGAAATATACAAAGACAGTCAAATCTACAGAAAAATAGAGAGGGAAATGAAACCAAATATCTATTTATATATGATCATAAATAATCCCATATAATATAGAAAATGATATCTACTTCTCACAACCCCATAAATATATATGAGTCAACCTATACCCTTAAAATTCCATTATCTAGGCCAGGCATCAAATACAACCTCTCTAGAAAATCTATGGTGGTATAACTACCTAATAATAACATACCTGTTTGTGAAATCATTTTTATTAATATTAATCACATTTTAAATAAAATTTCTCTAGGAACACAATATTTTAGTTTCATTGGAAAGATAGAACAAAATCATATATATTTTTGAAATATATCCAATGTTTCCCACAATGATATTACCCTATAGTAAATCTACTTAAAAGTAGTCTTCATAACATGGGGAAAGGAAATATAAGAAATGGGTGATCTTAAATTTTTAGCAAGGGTAAATAAAAGAAATATGTTAGCATAACATAAACATATGGGTATGATAAAATGAACATAACATTTTACAATCATTCCTTTAAAATCAAATATCACAAACATAAGAAATGGTATAGAGATTGGAATTTCATATGACATGGATAATAAGATAATAAATACCATAAACCATTTGATTATATCATATTCATAAGACATAAATTTTTTGGAAAACATATAGACGTGTAATATATTTTCTTTATAAGTCATGGATCAGTGCTAAAAACATATCAGGTCACTTTATGGGTACTACACCAACTATGAAGGACACACCACCAGCCCATGTTGTTGACTTTTCCATATAAGGGATCTGATTTCCCCATCTTCTCATTTAAGATCATGTTTCCCTATCTTCTATAGTGTATCAAGCTCATCGACTTGATTCGCATCAGTATCTCGTGACATATAAATCTTTACCCAATGCATTATAGGGAGATATATGTCTCCCCCATCTCATAATTAAATCATAAACAATGATCCACCAAATCATATAAAATCATATCATAGCCCATGAAATTAAATGGGTCTTATAAACATGTAATGATATCTTAAAATGTGTAAAAATACAGGTTTCAAAATCATCTCATCAAAGAATAACCCATGAAAATAAACAAGTTTCATAATCATATAACTCATGAAAAGAAGTAGGTTTCATAATAATATAACCTATTAAAGAGAAATAGGTTTTATAAAATCATTCCATAAAAACAAAAACTCTTCAAATAAGTAATATGAGTGGTGTCCTAGGAACATAATCCTAGTAAATCCTAAACTATAACTATGGTGCAATCTTAGATGGATAAGGAATTTAAAATATCACTTCGAACATCACTTGTTAAATCATATAAACATTTTAAACTAATTTTCATTAAAACCACATTAAAAACCAATAAAATTAATTTAAAATCGTTTAATAAAATTTCTTGATGAAATTACTATTTCTACTTTGAAAAAAAAACTCTTTAGAACATACAAAATTTTTGAAACCTTTTTCTACGAAAAATATTTTTTAAAACATAAAATGTAATATTCAAAACATATTCAAAACATTTTTCCTTGAAAATATATACACGAATTTTGAAAAAATTTTAAAACACATTTTATACATATAAAAAAATTTAAAACATTTTTCTTTGAAAACGCCTTTCAAAACCATTAAAAATTCTTTTGAAAAAAATTCTTATTAGACATAATTTTTTAAAAAACTTTTTCATTGAAATTAAAGTTAGAATAATTTATTTCTAGATTATTAGGAAAAAAAGTTTGATAAAAAATTAATCTTGTATAATTTTAATTGAAGCTTCAATGAATGATGGGAACGATGTCTGATAAATCTGTAAAAGCCAAACATTCTATTTGTGACATAAAAGGTTTTGAGAGCTTCACTGATTGAAAAATGAAAAAAAGATATCTTTTAAAAAATATATTTGATAAAAAGATAAAACATGGAAAAAAATCTTTATAGATTATATAATAATTTATAAAATTTTGAAAACATTTTTAGAAAGCATTGTTATGAGGTAACACGTATTCTTGACCGAAAGTAGAGATATAGTCAGATTTTTATAAAAACATTTTGTTACTTATCATAAGTATCAAAGACTAGGAAAATGGTAAGATTACATTGATATAACATGAATAACTAGAGGGTTACAAAATTCATGTGATTTCTTTAGATATGGATCATAATATTTCAAAAATGTGAACATAATCATAAATAATATGTACAAACAAATAAATTGTATCAATGAACCCTTACTAATTCGATAACATTGAATCATAATGAAATGGAAATAATAAAATCAAATTAAGCTTAAAATATCATGAAAATAATTAGATTCATGATATAACATGTCAAAGGAAGTATATACACATCATAAAAAATATAGGTGCATAACAAGGCATGAGGCTCAAATAAGGAAAATTCAAAAACAAATTCCATGAATTTTGTATCTTTTGAAACATATACACCATGAAAGATTGATGAAAAATAGATATGTAAATACCCATTAATTTTATTATAATAATCAGATAATACATCCATGGGATTTATAAACACCACATTTAATAAATAGAAGGTGAACATGGCTTTTGTCTCACAGAAAATAAAATTGACACGTGAAAAGCCTTACCTTAAGTCTTGACATTATTCATACACATTCAAACCTCATTTATAATATTTAAAATTTTATTATAAATATAAGAAATAATTATATTCTTATTTATAATACCATATATGTTTTTTACTTTGTAACACCCTTTTATTTACAATTTCAAGCTAACATAACATTTCAGGTAATATCTGTGTTGTTTTATGTATATGTTTTTACTTTTTATTATTAATGCTATAATTAGTATTTTTATTTAATTATATACAAAATGAAAATTTATTTATATATCATTTATATTAATTATATAAATATTTACAATAATAGATGAAATATAGTAATGCGAAATTGAATACAATGTTCTTGGAGATGGTAATTCATATGTATGCATGAACATTATTTCTGTTTTCTTATGGTATTGAAATAAAGAAATTAATTTACTTATATATATATATAACATCATTAAATTAGAATTATTATTTCTTATATATCATATAATTTCACAATAACCATCCTTAATACATTCCATTTATAGTGTGAACGGATTATATAACTTTGAGGAGGGGGAAGTCCCAACATCCACAAATGAAGTTTTCATATTTATAAAAAATAGAAGATTCAAGGTATATATTATATAATTATTATATAATAATTAATAAAAAATAAATATATTAAATATCATAAAAAATTATTTCCCACCATAATTTCAAACCATGAGGGTGATAATGGAAAAATGAACAATATTGTTTTGTGAGGCGGTTGTTTTCCGAACACAAGAACAATTAGTTTGTTACCCCTTAGATGAAAGTGTGTGTAAGTGTAGTTAAAAACATTAGAATAAAACCTATAAATATATTTATGATACTTATTTTATTATATGATCCTATTATAAGAAGTTTTTAGGGGTGGAGAATGGAATTAAAATAATGCAGCTTGAGGAAGCATGTTACCTCTTCTTTGTGAAACTTCTATTGGTTTGCACAAAAGGGTTTCCATGGATAGATTTACATAAAAATTAAGGCATGTTTTATTAAAGAAGGGATATTTGGAACATAATTTAGAATATTTTTGGAGAGAAAAAGTTCTTTAGATATGTGAATAAATGGGATGGGTGAGTGCCTTTTTATAGTGGAGGAAGTGTTGCACTGTAGTAAATGATTGAAAAATGAATTCCACCAATGTTTTTCATAGGAAAAGTGGCTAAAATAATGAAACCAATTATATAAAAGGAATTATAGTTTATAAATATTTATATATAATTTTTTTGGGAAATTTTATAGTTCATTGTGGCCCTTAAGTGTAAGGGCCAATCCCCTGTTAGGTTAATTTTATCTTAACAATTATAATTAATTTTAATTACATTAACTAATGTTTTTAGGAAAAACTATGTTAAAATTATTTTATATTATATTTTATATTATTATTCCTATGGAATTAATTTTTAAAAAATTACAATCACATAATTTGTAGAAATTAATTAATTTTTAATCTCACAAAAGGGACGACAAAGTAGGTGTTTAAAGTAAAAATGTTCAAAATATTAGTATGCTTTTATATCAAATTTCAAAGAAAAATTTATTAAAATAACATAAATTGTATTAAAAGATTTATAATTGATATAATTTAACTTTAAAACAAATAAAAACATAATTTTTCCTTATAAATAAAATACATGAAAAGGAAGTTTTTAATTAAAATTCAGTATTATTCAATATTCACCAAAAAATTAAACTTCTCCAAAAAAATTAAAAAAATTTCCCAAAGTAAATTTTCATATTATTCTTCCAAAATTGAAGTTTAATTTTTAAAATAAAAATTAAAAAATATTCAAAAATAATATTTTAAATGGGTTGTCTATTAAAAGGTGGTAAAACTACCTTTTATAAAAATACATCTTTTTATTCCTAAAATTGGATTTATTGTTTTATTATACATTTCAAATATATTATATGAGTATAAAAAATATTTATTTAATATTGAATATATAAATTTTATTTTAAATATTAATCAAAATATGTATTTTTAATATATTTATAATTTTTTTAATCATACATAGAAAAATAGGTTTCTTAGAGAAGTAATATCGTTATTTTAAAATATTTTTTACTTTCTCTTCAACTAATTGATAACAGTTTATTAATTTTATATAGAAGTTTAAGTAATATTTTCAAAATTTATTTATCTTGTCCACAACTTCAATTTAAATGGCTTGGTTATAGCTATATTAATATTTTAATAATAATATTAATACAATATTTTTGTTTAGTAAAATTCTACCTTGCGTGTAACACAAGCTATCAAAGGGACTTAGAATTGTGTGTAATACAGTACAAACATAGTATTTCACATACCATAAGTTATTATAAGTTTAATATGTAGAAAATTCTTGACTTTGTGCTGCGTATAAGGAAAGACACACGTAGTTGTTTAATATAAAAAATCTATATTCAGTCTTTTTTGAAATATAAAATATCAAAATATTTGAAAAAATACTTCACAAAATATCACGGTGTTACATTATACCCCCTCAAAATGAAATTCATCCTCAAACATCATTTATGCGATCAAAGGATTAATATATGATATTTCCTTCTTTAGAATACGACAACAGAAAATGATTAATAAAAGTTAGTTTTTAAATGGGATAGTTGGAAACATAATAGCTACCCCATGTAAAACATAACTACGTTACCACATAGGAGACCTAGGCGTGAAGTTAAAACATAGACATAGAAGAGAAATATAGCTATCATGTTTTGATTGAGATTTATAGAGAACATTGTTAGGAGAAATTTTAAAATCACAAACCTATAAATATAAGATGATATAAGGGACCATTTGATTCATCATGAACGAATGTATGAGGGTAAATTATTTTTGTTTCAATATCCTTTTTAATAAAGTTAAATAACATTCATGAAGAGATATAATTACATGATTTTAAGATAACCATACCATTTGTTTTTACGTGATCATGTTCCCCATAATCTATTATTCTGAGAAATTAAGGTGAATTTTTCATTCCTCAAGCATTATCAGTTCATGAGATCAATAAATTTAACGATATGTCACTCTATCTACCTTTATCTGAACAAAAATTTATAACATTTTATAAAATATGCATAAATCCTATGGAGATATAATTCTTCAACATTTACTGATCCATAAATGGTTAACCTTATAACCCTTTCGAAATATGGAAGTATAAATTTGTAGAAATAAATTCACAAAATTTACCATAAAAAAAAATTATCATAAATCCCAATATATCATAAAGTACCTCTTTTTATTTTTATACCAAACGTGTGAATAAATTCATCATGTATTTCCTTAAGACATGGTAATAACTGGAGTTACCAAAAATACATATTGCAAGCACGCAAATTTCCTTATTCAAATGTTTATTGGATGTATTTATTAAATCCAAAAATGTTGTAAACTTCATCATTTATATCATTAAAAACTAGTCAATAAGAAGTTAATTAATTCTAAGGTAATCAGTACCATCCAATTTACTTTTTAATATCCAGCATATCTTTTTCCAAACTACATTATCTTAACACAAAAAACATTATTACGGGTTATCTATCCCTTAATCATGTTTTTTATGTCGAAATAACCTTGTTATTAAATCAATTTTTTAGTCCATCAGAACCATTCAATGTATTCTTGTAAATCCTCAGTGATAAAAAATAAAATGAACAATACTTATATATATTTCACTATTCATATAACATAATTCTTTAATCCAATAACTAAAAACATTGATTATTAAACATCATCCTTAATCGATATGAATTCCATCTCATCTCATTACATAATACCTCTTTCCTTTCACATTTCATTTGTAGTCTCATCATCATCAGTAATATAACCATTACTCATACCACATTTCTAATTCTCTTCGGGTTCTTTCCACTTAAAAAATTGATTTTCATAGTGACCCAGCATTATAGACTTAATGTATTTTACCATTGATGATTTCAAAGGGAGGACATTATTTTCATCAATTCTGTTAACTGAAACCTTCATTTTTTACTTTGTAGTGACTTGATTTGTTTCATATTTTCCATAGTCAAAACATTTTCTTGTTCCTGTAAGAAATCCACTTAGGTTATTATTTCCACATTCTTAACACAATGGAAACAAAATCTTATTTCCTTCATGCTATCTATTACAGGAAATATCAGTGAACTCCTTCTTCATATTCCTCGGTGAGTGTGCTAGTTGGATAAGGTACCCATTTTTATTCATTGTAACGTCCCATGTAAATAAAAAATAATACATTTTTATTTTTACTAATATTTTTTAATTAAATATAAATTTTACTTTAAAATGGATTCTATTATCGATGGTGTACTTGATACGCAATAGTGAGTTCCTTTAAAATATTACATTGCCCACAATACTGGGTCATACTGAAAAATAATAATATAACATTATTTTAAATGTTAATTAACATCTAGCAATTGTATTGAAGGGAATGAACATAGATAACCATATTATGATTAAACATGTCTCTTAAATGTTTTTAAAATTATCCCATAAAATTTAGAGGCTTCAAATGTAAATGAATCTAATTTTAAGCATAAATGCTTTAATATTCTTTAAAATGTTGAATTACCCCTTTTGATGGTGATCCATCTTTAAATATAGTTTTGGTCACTTTTATATGCTTTATTTGATAATATAAATTTTTCATTAAGAATAAGTACATCAAAATTTAATTTGGGTAATTTTTTGGTATTTTCCTTCAGAAAATTCATTTATTAATGAATAGTGAAAAATATTGTCTTTTAATTCAAAATATCCTTTTAATGTAATTTATTTATATGGTTAGAATATATTTTTAATTGGTTTTAAAATTTAATTAGATTATATTTTTACCATTTAATCCAATTTTAGTCATTGTAAGTAATTTCAAGTTAAAATTGGACATAAACATGTGTCAATCTTTTGGTAGTTATTATTTCTTAAAAAACACGCTTTTGTTTTGACGGCAGGAATTAATTTTAAATGAATTAGTGCAACTTATTTTTTTTTTAATTTAGTAAAAAAGACAGAATTTTTAATTCGGAATATCAAATATATCTTAGGCTGAATTTTTGGTGTTTTATGAAAAACATCAATTTTTGATGAATAGTGAAAACACTAAGTAATTGATAAAAACCTGACTTTTTCATTTAAATGAAATTTTACCACTTCTGTGAAATGAATTTCAAAAATCCGACATACATGGTTGTTATTAGTAAGTAAAATTTGGTTCAACAATATGAAAATAATTTTTGGTGAATAGTAACTTTTGACTTTTATTTACCCCGGTTAAAGGTAAATAGGGCAATTCAAGGTGAAAATAATATTATAATAATATTATATTACCCTAACATATTTCCTAATCCTATTGGTTGATACAGTTTCGACCATGGGAATCCTTGGGTCAATTTGGGGACTTCATGGAGCCACTTAAGAGTGATAATGACACTTTATATTAATTAATTTAAAGTAATAACAAAAATTACATAAACATATATCTTTTAGTAAATCAATTTTTACATGGGTTATATAGGTTATCTCTTAGACTATAAATATTAATTTGAAATCTAAAACTATTTCGTACAACATGAGATTTTTTTATTATTTTTAGACTAAAAACAAATAAAATTATTTACGACACAATAATGATGCATTGTTTACCTCATTAATGAATGATTTAAATAAATAAGATTATAAAGATTTATGAAATATAAAAAACCTTACCATTTCAAATTGTATGATTTTATTTTGAACAAAAGTCATCTTATCTTTGACTTTAATATGTTTTGGACCTTTAGAAACCAAAATAATTATATAATAAAATAATATTTTCAATCATTCATATAGAGCCCCTCCTCCCCCTTATAAAAATCTATCATCTATAACTCATTACACACACCTCTAAAGCCCATTGTATTATCCAAAATCTGCCCAAATAATCTCTCAATATCCCTCTCTTCAACTTGAAAGCCTTAACATAGGTATAAGTCACTTCAAGAACAACTTTTGGTTCAAACCAAAGAGAGTTACCCGATTTAAAGGTAACGTCTTCTCTTAAGTTATTTTCTTTTACTTTACTTCTCCAACCCCCTAAACTCTTTTAATTAATTTCTTTTATAAAAAACCATTGTCATAAACATTCTGGGTTTTTTATATGAGAAGGATTATAAATACACTTCTACACACCTCTATCTAATGGGTACAGAACATACTGTTTCTGTGGATGGAAAACTACTGCCTCACGAAACGATGATTGTTCAATATTCTCCTACCACCTCTTATGGTGGAAATTAAGATGGCCCATTATCTACATGTGATATATATTATATTTATATTTTATATATTCTTCTTTATTTTTCCTTTATATCAGACCTTTATGGTTTCCATAATGGGTAAATACGATAATTTCATTTGATGTAGCGCAGACTACTGCCCCCTCAGTGATATGACTCATTCATGACATACGTTGAATGAATAAAGGATAGAGTTAATTAAATTACATAACATAGTTATTATAATGTAATTATAATATACCTATGTATAATTATTTTTTCATTAATTTAAATATAAAATAGAAATGAAAGTAGTGTTCATTTGTACGTATGACTTAACGTCTCCATGAACGGTGCATTTCATTTCATAACTCCAAATGAGATGGAATGTTATAAATACATATACACTAGATATATATGATATATAAATCATGAATATAATTATGTATATAATGTAATTTTGACCACATGAACAACTTGTAATAATAACAAGTTCATTTTTGACTAAAGTTCTGAACATCGACAAAATGTCTGATATCAACTCAAATAATTAATTAATTTTTATAGCAGGGTAATAAGTGATATAAAAAGAATAATAAACTTGAAAAATGTTCTTAATGAACTTTAAATTAAATTAATTTTATTATTCAAGAAGAACATGGAACATACGAGTCACGTCGAACAAGAGGTAAGGGGTTTCTTATCTCACTTTTAATTGCATGTGATTTCCATTGTTCTCCACTTATTTATTGAATATGGTGTATTTTGTACTTCCATTTGATTTATATTATCTTGATTATATGTATATTCATTGTATTAAATGATTAATTTGGTGGTTATTAGCTTTTTGTCATATGACTCGATTGATTACAACATGGTAAGAGGTTTTCATCTCACTTTTTATTCCCGTGAGATTCAGAATATGCTTGCCACTATTTCCTTCTGTGTGGTGTATGTACAAACCATGATTTTATTCTTTGTGTAATATAATTTAATTTATGATTATTTACATCTTCATTGTATGATCCTTCTTTCACATGTTTTATGTTTCGTAAGTTAACAAATCGGTCAGGGAACTTTTTAACCCAATTTCCATTCCTTGGGTTAATCTTTTAATTCTTAATTATGTCATGCTATGATTATGTGTGGAATCACTATTTATTTATTTATGTTTTATTATTAACTCAACTTTTGGTTGATATTATTTTGATACACATAATCATTCCATTGATAAATTCTCATTTCATTTATATGAACATGATAAAGGTAATCTTAACACCATTTTCATTCGTTGAGTTAAACATTCGAGTCATTGGTTTTGTTTTAAAAATAATAGGTGTGAATGTCCTCTGATTGATTTACAGTTAATATCCTATCATAATGATTGTATTTATATTTGTCAGATATTATTATGTATGTGACTTATCTTTAATATAAGGATACAGTTTTTATATGGGATTCCGTCTCAATTTACATTCCATAGAGAATTCATTGTTGTTATGACCCAATTCACTTTTATATGGTGTTAATACCGTCCTTTGTAAAATTATACCATGAATCCATTTATTTTCATTTTATTATAAAGTTTTTATTTATTTTTTTCCTCAATTATATGCATTCTAGTGTCTCTCATTTGGTTAGGAACTCTTTAACAAAAATATTGATTTAAATGATTTAAAGATTTATTCATCTAAATATTTATCATTAATGTCCATGTATCAACAATGGTTTAAAGGATTTATTTATATGAACATGAATGATTTAAAATTAAAATTTCTTTTGAAAGCTTAAAAGTTGTATGGGAAAAATTGATTAAAAAATATCTTTATTAAATGTTTTAAATTCTTTTGAAAATGGTTTGATAAAGCATTGATTATTTCAATATTTTGAAATGAAATATTGTGTTTGTGATGTGGGAATTTTATCTTTCCATTATGCATGTTTTATTTGTTTTGAATATGTTAATGTTATTGGGCATTGTTTACGTATACAGGTTGTTCTATGATAAACCTAGGGCTAGTGAGCTTGAGATAACTCTCTAATACATTGGGTAACATGATAAGGGTAAATGTTAAAGTTTCTCCTAAGATATTTAGGGAATATATTATGATGGGTATTCCAAATGTAACTTCCTACGTAGCTATGAAAGATAAAATTTATGTTTTATATGGATGCCACAAGTTACCTTTATGATTTATGATTTTTATGTGTTATTCATAAATCTTATGATTTCATGAGGTATGTTAAAGAGCTTATGTTTTTTATATATTGATGAACTAATGTTTTCTTTCTTTATTTTATAACCCTTACTGAACTTTTTATTCTCATCCCAAGTATTTGAAATGTTTTCCACAGGGGATAAGGCAGGGTAAGAGAAAATAAGAACTAAATAATTTTTATATAATGAAAATAAATATTTTTTTCTTTAAATAATTTTTATTTTATGAAAAAAATGGACACTGATTAGAAGTGTATACATTTTAATTTGTTGTATGTAATGTAATAGTAATGAACTAATTATCTAAAACTATAAACCTAAAAATATCCTCAATTTAAATTATTATCTTAATTCATGATTATTCAATGTTTATGGATGTGGCCTTATAATTATGTTCCATGAAAACTTATTAGGCATGATCACAACATCATTCACTGTAGTGATCATCTGATTTGATTACTCATCAACAACATCTCTATTACATTAAACATTTATCAAATTTTTTATTATTTCATACATTGACTTAAACTAGAAATCATAGTCTGAAATTTACTTATGATATTGGAAAACAATATAATCATGGAAAAAAATAATTATAGGATGTATAAATCATGACTTCGACTTCTTTAATCTATTAAACCTTAGGTTTATCCTATGTTATTTATAGTCATACTCAATTAAAATCCTTCAAGATGTCCTGTAAAGATTTTGTTAATTCCTAAAACACAACCCTAGTGAGTGTCAATCTATGTGCACAATAAGGACCATCTTCCTACACTAGTTACCATTCGAGTCTA
Organism: Viscum album; assembly: GCA_963277665.1. Lineage (NCBI taxonomy): Eukaryota > Viridiplantae > Streptophyta > Magnoliopsida > Santalales > Viscaceae > Viscum > Viscum album. Next base: position 1,701,063,486 of record OY728138.1, on the reverse strand, counting down.
GTTCAAAATAGTATTTTAGGTTTATCCATGTGTATATCTGTTCTAGAGCCACATCCACTTGATGTATCCCTAAAAGGATATATTTCTATGAATCCAATAAACTATTATTTACCAAAATTATACAACATTTTCATAAATATTAACTCATTAATATACTTATCCTTAGAGAAATCCCTAGACATAGCCTGATATATACACCTTTGGGTCTCACTAATGATTCCTCATCATAGTTTTTGAAGGTTCACTAAACTATTTCTTTGATACCAACTATAGAAACCCATGCTTGAAATTCATGGATATTACATCAATTTTTTTCATATTTATCACATTAAAAAGTTCCATCCCTGAGGACCATAAGAGTTTAGTATATTTTTAAACATGGAAAAAATATTCTAACTTGGTGGAAGATAATTAATGTTTCCCAAAAATATCTTCAGCTTTAATACATCTACTTATAACCATTCTTCATTACTTGGGGAAACAAAACATAATAATTTCATTAGATTGAATTCTAAGTAAGTTTAAATAAAGGAAATATTTAATCATAACATGAACATAAGGGTATGAGAGCCGGAGAATAAAATTTTAAGATCATACCCTATATATAAAAGATAAAAAACATGAGACATGGAATAAATATTGGTTGTTAATAATACATAAATCATAAAATAATCAAGAACATAAACCATGTGACTATATCATAGGCATAAGACATAGATTTTTTGGAAAACGTATAAACATATAATATCATTCCCTAGAAGTCAAGGATCATTGAAAAAAAACTTATTAGGGAACTCGACGGGGACTATACCTAATATGTGTAACACACCACTATCCTTATTCAAAGTCCTTACATTATAATGGATTAGGTTTCCCCATCTTCCTAATATAGATCATGGTTCTCCATATTCTCATAGTCGAGTGGGTTCCCCCCTTATCCATAGTGGATCGAGCCCATCGACTTGATTCCCATAATTATCTCATGATATATAAATCATTACCTATTGCATTGGAGGGATATATAGGTCTCATCCATCTCCTAATTAATCCATAATTATATGATTCAAAACATCATAAAAAGTAATATCATAACCCATGAAATTAAATGGGTTTCATAATCAAGTAATCTTATATTAAACAATGGAAAAAGGTATGTTTTGAAATCATATCATCAAATATAACCAATGAAAAGAAGTTGTTTTCATAAGCACATATCCTATGAAAATAATCATGTTTCATAATCATTTAAACCATGAAATAGATACAATTTTCATAAAATAAATTCCATCAAAACATAAACCATTGATATAAGTAATATGAATGGTTTCCGTGTATCATATATCTATTAAATCCTAAACTATAACCAAGGAATTCATCTTTGTTGGAAAATTATTTCTAATTGTGGCATGGAACATCTATTTTTAAAAAATATAACCTTGTGAAAATAATTTTCATTTAAACCACCTTAAAAACATATAATGTAATCATGTCAAATTTTTAAAAAACATTTCTTGAGGGAAATACATTTTCTTGTTTAAAAAATTATCTTTCAAAAATAAATCATTTTGAAAAAATGTTTCTTTGACAATATATTTCAAAACATTCAATAAAATCGTGAAAACAACATGAAAACCTTTTTCCATGAAAACTTAAAAAAATCTAGAAAAAAATTTAAAATTATTTTTAAACATAATATTTTTAAAAAACAATTTTTAAAAAATAGTATTGAAACCCATTAAAGGATTATTTTAATATCATTTAATATACTTTTTAAACACAAAATTTGATTCAAAACTTTTTTATTTGAAAAAAACATTGAAAACAAAGAAATTATATATTATTAGAAATAAAATTACTTAAAAACTAATCTAATAAAATTTTAATCGAGTCTTTAAAGAATTAGGGTCATGATAAAAGATAATGTTTTACATGTTAAATATTAATTTTTCACTGTGATTTTTTAGAATAGTGCCTTAATTATAGGAAAACAAGAAGATTACTATTTAAAATTTATTTTTTATAAAATTAAAATGAAGGGTTAATTTTTTTATAGATGATAAGTGAATAGTATAACATTTTGGAAGGCATTTATAGGAAACATGGCTTCAAAACTACATAAATTTCCGACTGAAAGGATAAATAATGTTGTATTTTTATTAAAATGTTTTATTTTTATCTTAATTAAAAAAGAGTGTAATAATGGTACCATTACATGGATTTAACATGAATAAACATAGGGGAAGAAAATTCTTGTTATTTATTGACATATTTATCAAAATATTTTATCAATGGAATCATATTCATATATAATCTCGATAAACGATGAGATTGTTTTAATAAACCATTGTCACTTTGGTAACATGGAATTGTGATAAAATGGAAAGATTAAAATTATATAAAGCATAAAATATAATGAAAATAATGGTATTCATGATATAACATATCAATGGTTTTATATAATCTTCATATACAAATATAGGTTCATAACATAGCATGTTTCTAAATAAGGAAAATTAAAATAAAATTACTTTACTGATTTTGTAAATTTTAAAACCTAAACCCCATGAAATAAAGATAATAAAATGGATATTTAAATATCCTTAAATTTAATTATAATAGTCATATAATACATCCATGGGTTGTATACACGCCACATATATGAAATTGGAGATAAATATGGTTTGTGTATCATAGAAAATAAATGTGAGACATAGAAACTCTTACCTTAGGCATCAACTTTAATCATACACATTAAACCATAATATATATTATTATTATACCAAAATACCAAAATATTTTATATAATACCATATATTATTTTAATATGAATTTATATTACTTTTTAATAAACAATTCTATGTTAACGTTACATTTTGGGTAATATCCACCTTGTTTTTCGTATATATTTTGACTTGTTATAATTGATCATATTACACAGATCATGATTTTATTATTTAAAGAATATAAAACAAGATTATATGAAATACATTTTCTTTATAAAAAAAATTATAATAACTTATAAAATATAGTTATACAAAATGGAATACACACTTCATGGAGATGGTATGTCGTACGTACGCATGAACATTGTTTCGGTTTTCTTGATGTGTTCAAATAAAGTAAGTAATTGATATATATGTGTTTGTGTGTGTGTATAATTATTAAAGTATAATTATTATGTAATATATATCATATAATTTAACTAAACTCATCTGTAATAAATAATATGTAAATTATGAAATAATCACTTCGCTTTGGAGAGGCGGTTGTCCACACGTCCAAAAACAATGTTATTGTATTTACATAAAATGGAAATCATGAAGGTTTGAATTATATAACAAATATATAATCATAAATATCATATAAAATTTATTTTCAAATAATAATTCCCAACCATGAGAGGCTGTAAAGGAAAAAACGAATGACATTGTTTCATGAGGTGGTAGTTCACCGCACACAAGAATGGTAAGTTGGTTACCATTATATGGATGTGTGTGTAATTTTAGGTATAATCCATAGAATAACATCATATAATTATATTTAGTAAATTATATTTATTATATTATAATTTGATAATTATATTTTAGTGGTTGGAGAATGAAAATAAATAAAAGGAACTTCTGGAAGGATGTTACCTCTTCTTTGGGAAACTCCTCTTAGTTTGTACCAAAGGGATTACTCAGATGGATTTATAACAAAAAGGTATACTTATAAGATTTAGTTAGGGATTTTGTGTGATTATTTGAGTAGTTTATAGGTGATAAAATGTTCTTTATAGGTGTGAATAAATGTGAGGGGTGAGTGCCTGTTTAAAATGGAGGAGTGACATTCTTGAAGAATTTTGAAATGATAATTCAACTCACGTTTTCCTATGAATGGTAGATAAAATAATTAACCCAATTAGATATAATATGGTATAAATATGGCAATGAAATGTATTTTTTACTTGTTTCTAGGTCATTTTGTCCCTTATATGTGAGGTTTAGTACCTTATTTAGCTAACTTTCCTCTTAATCATTGTAAATAATTTTAATTGAATTTAATAATATTTTTTTCAACAACATAGTTTAACTTATTTTAAATTATATATTATTATAATTCCTAATATAGAATCCATTTTTATAAATAAAAATAAAATATTTTGTAGAAATTAATTCAAATTTAATGCCACATACGGGACGACACAGTGTGCTTTTATAGTAAAACTGTTCAAAAGTTTGGTTTGTTTTTATATGAAATTTCAAACCGAAATTGATTAAAATGGCCTAAATTGGATTAATTTATTCATTATTGAAAAAAAATTAATATTAAAATTAATCATAAACATAATTTAAACTTAAAAAAAGTATACAAAAAATTAGTTCTGAATTAAATTTCAGAATTATTCACTATTCCTTAAAAAATTAAAGTTCTCAGAAAAATAACAATAAAACACCAAAAGTAAATTTAGAAATTATGATTAAAACAATGAAGTCTATTTTGTAAAATAAAAAATTATAACATTTTCTAATTTCATATTTAAAATTAGTTCTCCATTACAATCCGGTAAAATATTATTTTACAAAAAATACATCTTTTTATTCATCAAATTGGTTTTATTTTTATCATATACCTAACAAATATGTTGGATGGCTAAAAAAATTTGATTTTACATAGAAACGTTTCTTTCTTAAGAGAGTAATTTCATTATTTTTAAATAGTTCTTATATTCACATATACTAATTGATAAACAAAGGATTAATATTATATAATAGTGTAAATATAGTCATCATAATTTAGTTAATCTTGTTCATAACTTCCATTCCAACAGCCAGGTGGTATCTATAATAATATTTAAATAAAAAATATTATAATTGTAGTTCTGTAAAACTCAACATTTATTGTAAAAAAGCTATCGAAGGGACTTAGGATTGTCTAAAATACATTAAAAACATAGTGTTTCATGTATTTTAATCCAATATTAGTGTTTCATGTAGTGAAGTCATGATTTTTTTTCTATATAATGCAAGCCGCACTTAGTGATTTCATATTTCAAAATATATATTTAGTGTTTCTTGAAATGTTAAATATCATAATAAAATTGAAAAAAACATTGAAAAAATAACTAAGTGTTACAGGTGGGGACAACCTCTCAAAATTATGCTCCAATTTAGAGGGTTGTGATTGGGGTGTATCAACCCTATGAATACTCTTATGATCCTACCTGGATCACTGTCATCAACAAGAATCCGCTAAATAAGTTCCATGCACAAAACATCTAAAATAATATATTGTATTCCATAATGATTTACATTAGCACGTTTTATTTCAAAAAACATTATGTATAAGATACGTTTGGGAAAAAATTCCAGTCCAAATGAAGGAGGTAAAAGAGGATGATGTTATGACGTGTAGAACATGACGTTTAAGGGGACTACATAGAATGTGGACTTAAAATTTTTCATATTCGTGTTCACTAGACATGACTATGAATCTATTTCATCATACAAAAAAATGTACTTGTGGAACACAATATAACAACCCTACTTTTATTACAAACATAAACATGATTTATTACATAAAACTTCACATGATACAACAAATAATATCGAGAGGTTTAGTGTCTTTGGGGATTAGGATAATCATATAAAAACATAAAACATTAAATACAACATCTTTATTTAAAACTTCCTTTACATGACAACTACATTCCCTCGTACTTAGCATTGCATGGAATAACCTGAGGACATGCATAAGAAAAGGGTGAGCTATAAATCCTAGTAAGGGATTACACATGTAATAACATGAGGAGTACAATACTTGTTAGACATTATGCATATCAATAGAGCACATGAGAAACATGAACATAAAGGCATGATAAAGCATGATAATCATAACTAGGAATGTGGCTACAACACTTAACATGGAATTAGCATGAGCCAAGGCTCATGGCACATGGAGCATGAGTAAATTATCATTGCACATGAAGCACGAGTAAACCCTCATTGCACTTGAATTAGAATTAGTCAACACTCATTTCACATGATGTGTCATGATACTATACCCATTGAATTGCAGCATTATAAGGGCGCACCCTTCTTAAACATTCCATTTCATGCATAAGTGTGTCACATGGATCATAAAACATGGATTCATTATACATAATAATTTATTCCAAGATAAAGGAATGTGGAATTAATACATGATACTTTATAATCAATAATTAAATGTTCATAAAGGTGAATACCCTTGATGGTGAAATGGGCATGGTATTCACTACACAATGGCATTGGCTTTGAAAGTCGGTGCGATTCAGGCAGCGTAACGGCGTGACATAAGAATTCATAAAAAAGGTTGATGAGATAGAAAGGGGTTACTCATCCTATTTAATTGTAATGGACAGTAAGGAGGTCATATAGATACATGTCCCAACAATTGTAATGGAATTTAGATTCATGATACAAAAGTATTACTTGAATGTAAATGAGGAGAGAGAAGTTCCTTTCGGAATTTCAGCATAGTAATGGGTGTACATGGGAGGCATTTAATGTAAGATAAAGGGGTATCCCATAATTAAAAAAAATATGGAAGTATGACGGAGGTGAATAAAAATACCCCAACATTCATACTTTAATTTAAAATGGCAAATCAACTTAAAGAATATTGGACAAAAATGAGAAAGGAAGAAAAACCCTTACTTGGAAGTGTGCATCCAAAGGCTAGAGAGAGTCTTGTGAGAGGCTTATTGGGAGCTTGGGGAACCTTGGGAGGATTCTAGAGATAGTAGTTCAGAGGTTGGAAGAACTCAAAAGGCATTGAGTGAGGAGGAAGTGGGAGATTGGGTGGGTTTATATAGGAATGGTGAGGGTATTCTTTATTATTTAGGTTTGGGACCCCTTATATTAAATTATTACAAACCGAAAACCATACCATGGTTTTTGCCAATGGTTTTCAGAAAATTGAAGAGGAAAAATATATTTTATAAGGCTGAATTCTGAACGACTTAAAATAATAGGGTTGATTATGTGGAGGTTAGTCACACTCCCATGAAAAACAATTTAAAAAGACAAGGAGTTTAATAAGTCTTGAGGGGTCCATTAATGATTTAAAAAGTAAGTCAAACAAACCCAAAATAAAATTATTTTAATTTAAAAACATATATTTTCCGAAAATAAAGATTACAGTATTTTATTACATCACTATTGGTTCATTATTATGTCATAAAACACATTATATATTTAAACGGTATTTAATTTTTACCCAAAAATTTGACTGTCTCAGAAAATTATGAAGAATTCACCGTTGGATAATTTCGACGTCCTGATTCCATAAATTTCATTTATTTTTTCTAAATAATTTTCTAAATATGTTAATTTTCACTTTTAAAATAAAAGCTGATATTTATCGAAAATTCACCAGTTTTGACAGAAATGGCTTTCAAACCTTAATAAAAATTACAATTTCATTCATAAAATTATAAGATCATTTATATTTAATAAAAATTAATTTAATGATAATAATAATATTTTATTAAAATATTATTTAAATCAAAATTCCATTAATTTAAAAAAATTTGAATTCTTAATTAAATAATAACTAAAAACAATATTTGTACTTTAAAAACTATTTACAATGTATCAAAAAAATTACAAGGAGGTATATTCATTATTATATAAAATAATAATATAAATGAACATAGTACTAGGTATTTTCACATAACCCCTTAAAACAGCCACATAAGACCTAAGGGTAAGGTGTGCAATGGTGACAGACTCTTGGGGCGGTTCAGATAACGTTGCTCGAGTGGTAATCTTTATCAACCTCCACTTTTCCTGTAGATGGTCTCGTTAGAGCTTGACATGATGAAGCTTAGCTTGGGATTGGTCAAGAGAAAAGCCTATGGACACCACCTCTTTTCCGAGCTCCGAAAAATGGGCTTCGTATAGACCAATTCTACTAGATGAGGCAATCGCTTTTTTTGTCTGAGTAAATTGGATTTGTGAAAGTCGTATATTAATACTAATCATGTGATCACTGTTCAACGGATATATTAGCAACGGTCAAAATTCGTATCATAAAACCAAAGAAGTTGACATTTTATATAAACATAAAGAGACATTTAATTAGATCAAGATGGATTTCCCTTAATGAAACTTTGGGTCGTTACAATATTCCCCCCTTAAGAAATTGTTCCCTAGAAATTTTCCTTTTCCCACTCTAAAACAGATGTGGGTAACTCAGCTTAATCATTTCCTCTGATTCCCAAGTCACTTCTTCAATCCTGTGATTTCTCCACAACACCTTGATGAGGGGCATTGTCTTATTTCGTTGGACTTTTTCTCAACAATAGAATATCTTCACTGGTTGCTCCTCATAAGAAAGATCACCCTCCAACTATACCACCTCAGAAGAGAGTACATGTGAAGGTTCTGGTATGTACATCCATAAGAGGGATACATGAAAGACATCATGTACTTTGTCCATGGTAGGTGGAAGTGATATCTAATAGGCCACAACCCCAACGCGATCAAGAATATCAAAGGGGCCGATATACCTTGGACTTAACTTCTCATTATTTCCAAACCTCATGACCTTCTTCCATGGAGATATGAATAGAAACACCATGTATCCAACTTTAAACTCAAGGTCTCGTCAACAGTTATCTGCATAACTCTCCTATCAACTCTGGTCTGCCTTGATATAATGCTGAATGGTTTTCACCTTCTCCACCATTTCTTCGACCATTTCTGATCCAAGCAGCTTATGTTCACTGACCTCATCCCAACATGTCGTTATTCTGCACCTTTTCCCATATAGGGCTTCATATGGTTCCATTTGGATGGTTGAGTGGAAATTGTTGTTGTATGAGAATTCAACCAGTGGAAGATTTTGATCCCATACTCCTTTAAAGTGCATTGAGCATGCTCTCAACATGTCCTCAAGTGTTTGGATAGTCCACTTAGATTAGCCATCAGTTTGAGGATGATTGGTTGTATTGATGTTCAGTTCAATATTAAGAGCATGTTGAAGACTCTTCCAAAACATAGAGGTGAGTCTTGGATCTCGGTGGGACACAAAAGATAGTAGAACTCCATGCAACCTTACCACATCCCTGATATATATCTATGCCAGTTGATCCAATGAGAAATCCTACCAAATAGAAATTAAGTGTGAAGTCTTTGTAAGATGATCCACCACAACCCAGATCGCATTGCTGCCTTTTTATGTTCTCGAATTTCCAGTGACAACGTCCATGGTGATGTTCTCCCATTTCCATTCTGGTATGGGCAGTGGTTGCATCATCCCCTTAGACTTCTGCCTCTCTGCCTTCACTTGCTGGCACACCAGGAAATTTGATGTATATTCCGCGATCTCATTCTTCATATTATCCCACCAAATGTTTTCTCAGAGATATCGATACATCTCTGTCCTCCCTGGGTGAATAGAGAAATTTGAACTATGTGCATCATCTGAAAGTTCCTTCTTCAGCTCCGGACTTGATGGAACACATAGTCTTTTCCTAAATCTCACAATTCCTTTTTCATTAACATTAATCTCCAAGGATTTCCCTTTTTTGATAGCTTCCACTTTTTTCTGAAATCCCACATCATCCTTTTGAGCATCCATTAACCTTTCCAAAAGAGATGGTTGAGAAATCATTTGTGAATGGATTGATGACGGTCCCTTCTTTATGATTCACATGTCCATCTTCATCAAGTCTAAGAACATTGGATCCTTTTCAATTATAATCATTGATAAAATCGTTGGGTTCTTTTATAATTAGGGAATATTCCACCTTGTTTGCTTTCCCCTGGTGGTAATGTATTGAACAGTCATAATCCTTGATGAGCTCTATCCATCTTCTCTGGAGCATATTAAGCTCTTTCTATGTGAATATATATTTAAGACTCTTGTTGTAACATCCCAGGTAAATAAAGAATAAATAATTTTAATATTTACTAATATTTATGAATTAAATATTAATTTTACTTTAAAGGGGTTTCTATGTTCGATAGCGTACCCAATACACAACAAAGAGTTTCTTTGAAATCTTACGTTGCACACTAGTTATAAAATAATATTATTTTAAATGGTAGTTAACACATAGCTCTTGTATTGGCGAGAATGAATGTAAATAACTAAAATATGATTATATATGTTTGTTAAATGTTTTTACATTTATCCAATAAAATATAAAGGCTTAAAATACAAAAAGAATTCAATTTTAGGCATATATACTCTAATTTACACTAAAGGTCCACTTATCGCCTTTTGATGGCGAACCGTCAATTAGTATAGTATTGGTCACTCTTATAAATTATATTGGACCAAATAAAATTCTTCTTTAGAATCGGGACATCAAAATTTACTTTCTGTGAATTTTTGGTATTTTTCCGATAAAGTTCATTTTTTAATAAATAGTGAAAAATGATGTATTTTAATACAAAACCACTTTTTAATCTAATTTATTTATATGATAATATTATCTTTTTAATTGGATTTAAAGTGCAATTAGAATATATTTTTACCATTTAATCCAATAGTGGTCATTCGAATTAATTTCACTTTGAAATTGGACATAAACTAGTGTCAATCTTTTGATACTTATTGTTTCATAAAAACAAGCTATTTGCTTTGACAGTGGGAATTAATTATTAAATTAATCAATGTAACTTATATGTTTTTAATTTGTTTAATATAGACATCATCTTTGAATCCGGAATATCAAATATAGCTTAGGGTGGAGTTTTGGTATTTTTCTGAAGGACATCAATTTTTGATGAATAGTCAAACCACTAAGTGGTACTTATAAAAACAGATTTTCAGTTTAAATTAAATTTTACCACCTCTGTGGTTTGAATTTAAAAAATCTGACATACTTGTTTTTCATTAATAAGTAAAATGTGGTTCAATGGGATTAAAATAATTTTTTGGTGAATAGTAACTTTTATGTTTTTAATCGCGAATAGAGGTAATTAATGTTATTTAAGGTAAAAATATTGTTTTAATAATATGAAATGACCTTAAAACATGTCCTACCCTTATTTTATGTGTCATGGGCGACCAAGACAATCTATGGGTCAACTTGCGGACCCCATGGAGCCACTATGGTGGAAAAATAACATTAATAACTTTTTATTTAATGTTAAAATTAAAATGTTAGAAACATGAGTTTTTTTACTAAAATAATTTTTAAATGGGGTTATACAAGTCATATTTTTGATTATAAATATTTTTTAGAAAGATAAAAATATTTCCTACATCATGAAATTTTTTAATAATTTTTAGACATTATATAAATTAAATTATTTATGATACCATGATGATGCAGCGATTACCTCATTATTTAACGATTTAAAAATAATGAAAAGATAATGTAAAATATAAGACCTATACTTGTCAAAAACCTATTTTATGGGTGTATTTATAACTATTATCACCATATCCTCAAAATATATAATTTCGGGACCTTTTAAATTCGAAATTTATTTTATAATAAAGTAACCTTTTATAACTTTCCAAGAGTGCCCCTCCCCTCCTCTAATAAAAGGCCCCAACCTCTACCACCTTACCCACACCTCTCAATCCTTTGGCTCAGCCAACCCCTGCCGATTTTGTCTCTCCATATCCCTCTATTACTCCTTGAAGCCTCAATTGGGGCATAAGTCTTCCCAAGGAATCCTTTAAGCTCCAATCAAAAAGAGTTACCCGTTTTAAAGGTAGTGTATTTTCTTGTGTTCTTATGTTTTATTTTTCTTCACCAACCCCCTAAAATATTTTTATTAATTTCATTTGTAACAACACCAGTATCCTCAATATACTAAGATGTTGTTATAAGAATGATTCAAGTTACAATTACACACACCTACATCTAATGGTTAAAGAACATACTGTTTCTGTGGATGGTGAATTTCTACCTCACGAAACGATGATTGTTCAACACTCATATAACACCTTCAAAGGTGGCCATTAAGATGTCACTATATTTATATATGATATATAATATGTTTATGTTTTACTTAATCTTCTGTATTTTTCATTTATGGCATACCTTTATGGTTTCCATTATGGGTAAACGCGATATCTTTATTTTAGGAACTGCGGACTACCGCCCCCTCCAAGTGATTTGATTCGTTAATACCATATGTGGTACGTATAAAGGTTATATTTAATGATATTATATATGATAGAATACTGGAATTATAATACTATTATGTATCATTATGTTTTAATTCCATTAAATATGAAATAGAAATGGAAGTAGCGTTCATGCGTACGCACGGCTTACCGTCTCCATGAACGGTGCATTTCATTTCTTACCTCTAAATTTTATGTAATATTATAAATCCATGTATATACTGGATATAAATGACATATATGATATGTACATCTTGAATATAATTCTGGATATAATGGATATTTTTTCCCATGAACAACTTGTAATTATAAAGAGTTTAATTTTCACTCAAGTACCAATGATCGACAAAACGACCATTATTAACTTAAATAAGTACATAGTGTTCATAACATGGTAATATGTTATATAAAAGGAATAATGAACTTGAAAAAGGTTATTAAGCAAGTAGAAATTAACTCATGTTTATTATTCAGGAGATTAAAGAGAGATCGAGTCAAGTCGGAACTGAGGTATGGGACTAGGTCTAAATCTCCTTTCATTGAGACATATTTTGTTTTATACACAACCTTCTTTTATACGGTGTATAAACCCCTTTGACTTTTACATTTATCCAAAAGGAATCTTTTTATACGAAGCGTTTTACTAAATGACAAAAAGGAATGTTTTTATTGTACGTATGCGGTGACAACGAATTCTCCGCTACTGTGACCATTATTTGAGTTTTGGCTTCCTCTACAAGCCATACCTTTTTTTAAATGAAAAATAAATACAATGTTTTACTTTTATTTTATTTTGGTATTGAAAATGGTTTTCATAGTGTTTTTACATCAATGTTTTGTATTGATATCTTGTGATTGAAAAGTGGAAATGTTATGTTTCCTTTATGCATGTTTTATTATATACGATTATGTTATGGTTCTTGGGCATTATTATGAAGACGGGTGGTTCTGAGATAAACTAAGGGCAGGTGAGCCCGATATAGCTCTCCAATGCATTGGGTAATGCGAAGGGGTTAAATGTTGAGGTTTCTCCGAAGATATTTAGGGAATATACTGTGATGGTTATTCCAAACATAACCCAGAGGGTTACTCCCTACGTAAGAATGTTATGAATGCCTCAAGTTATCTTTATTTCTTATGATTTCTATGATTTATTCATGATTTGATGAGGTATGTTAAAGTGCTTATGTTTTATGGGTAAAGTATGATTTCATTCTTATGTATATATGTACTCATGTTTCCTTTCCATATTTTTATATCCCTTACTGAGCTTTTTATGCTCATCCCATGATTTTGAAATGTTTTTCACAGGTCAAGGGAATGGTACATGATGTGATGATAATGTCAATGAAGTTTCAAGAAATAATCCATGTTTTATTTTAAATATGTTTCCATTGATGAAAAAATGAGTACTATCTTTTATGTAACCACTTTGTTTAAGTGTGGAATGTGATGCATGTTTTATGATTTAATTCCCTAAAACTATAAACCTGAAAAGATCCTCAATTTGAATTATTCATTTAATTCAATATTAAGTAAGGTTTAAAGTTCGGGAATTATAGTTGGTATTAGAGGTCAGTTTAGATAAATTTAAGAGTTAGATTTCTATTAAATGTTTATCCAAAAGTATATTTTTTTTATTGTCAAATTGAAATGATATAGAATTTGATGATTAACATGTTGATTCATCTAAGACTTGTTTTTTCAGAATGGTTTTCCCCAGAGGAAATACACAAGCAGTCCTAGGAAGGCATACATAAGGAAATAACCTTCCGAATCAGCATCCTGAGATGGTCGGAATTGGAACTGAACAATTTCATGGATTAATGGAACAGTTGACTCAAGCGATAAATGGTGGTGGTATACATGCACGAGATTATCCACATCAACTACAGAGGAACATGTCAGTGGTTGAACATTTTCTGAGGCAATATCCCCCATCATTCAGAGGATCATCTGACACTGTGCTAGCTGAAGGGTGGATTAAAGCACTGGAGAAGATTTTCGATGTCATGGGGTGTTCAGATAATCAAAAGGTTAGTCTTGCTATTTACCGTTTGAAGGGTGAAGCAGATCAGTGGTGGTTGATGGTTAAAAATATCAGGGACGCTGAAGAGATTGATTCTCTTGACTGGGATGAATTCAAAGGTATGTTTCTTGAGAAGTATTTTCCTAAGGCTGTTCAACTTAGGATGGAAAAACAATTCCTCGAATTGAGGCAAGAGGAAGACTCAGTGGCTGCCTATGAAGAGAGGTTCACTCGATTGGTAAGGTATGATCCAAATTTTATCTGAGACCTTGATAGTAAAATGAATCATTTTTACTCAAGATTAAAGCCAAAATATTGAAGCGAATTGGCTTCTCGTGAGTTCAAAAGTTATGAAAAGTTTGTTAGATGTGCTGAGAAGGTGGAAATGGAGTTTTTCGATGATCAATTGTTCTATAACAACCAGCAAAAGAAGAGACCTAGGTGGCAGGAGAAAGAAAAGAATTCTTCAAAAAGGTCTGATGGTAAGAAAACTAAGTTTCTAGTTTGTGATAAATGTGGTAGAAGGCATGCTGTGGAATGTCTTCTGAATTCTCGAAAGTGCTATCGATGCGGTAAGATGGGACATAAGGCTCTTTATTTCACTAAAAAATATTAGGGTAAAGGTAAGACCAAATTTGATTTGCAGTTAGTGAAATGTTATAAGTGCAATGAGATGTGTCACTATGAAAACGAGTGTCCGACAAAGATCTCTAGTGATGGGAAGCAGTTAGACTACAAGAAAAAAGGGGTGGTGAAATCCTTTGCAACTACATTAGCAGATGTCGGGCCTTTATAGGAAGTGGTATCATGTACTTTGTTTGTTTTTTCAGATTTTTCCAGTGTGTTGTTTGATTCGGGGACTACACATTCTTTCATCTCTGAAAACATTTCTAGTAAAATTGGAATACCATCTCAAGAAATGACTCCTGAACTTGTGGTAAAAAAACTGGGGGAAATGATGACGCAATAAGGATTTATAAGAATATTCCTATCCTTTTATTTGGAAAGAACCTACTTGAAAACCTTATTGTTTTACCTCTAATAGAGTTTGATGTTATCCTGGGTATGGATTGGCTCTCTATTTATTATGCTAAGATTTATTGTAGAGCTAAAGAAGTTTCTTTTCAGAAATCCTTTCAGTTTGTGTATAATAATGAACACTTACTGTTGATAACGTATCAAGAGACCGAGAAACTTGTAAAAGATGGAAGTGAATGTTACTTTGAACATATTGTTGAAAACAAGGGAACTGTTCCGATTAATGATGTTCTAGAGGTAAATGAGTATCCTAATGTTTTTCCTGATGAGTTTCCTGTAATAATACCAGATCGGGAAGTTGAATTTACTGTAGACTTAGTTCTGGATGCTGAGCCAATTTCAAAACCCCTTTATCGAATGGCTCAAATTTAACTTTTAGAGTTGAAGGGGGAATTGCAATATTTATTAGAGAAAGGTTTCATTCGACCTAGAGAATCACCATGGGCTGCTCCTGTTTTATTTGTTAAAAAGAAAGATGGTTCTATGAGACTTTGCATTGATTATTGAGCCTTGAATAACATCACTGTTAAGAAAAAATATCTTTTGCCTCATATCAATGATATGTTTTATCAGCTCCAGGGAGCTTAGTATTTTTCAAAGATTGACCTGAGATCGGCGTACCATCGATTGAAGGTAAAGGATGCAGATATTCTGAAGACCACGTTTCGTACAATATATGGCCATTATTAATTTGTAGTAATGACTTTTGGGATATCCAATACACCTGTTCTATTCATGGACCATATGAATAGAAATTTTCCTTATTTCTTAGATAAGTTTGTGGTTGTTTTCATTGATGAAATTTTGGTTTTTTCTAAATGTAAAGAAGAGCATGAAAGAAATTTAAGGGTTATTTTTCAAACCGTAAAAGAAAATAAATTTTATGGGAAATTCATCAAGTGTGAGTTTTGGTTACAAAAAATTTCTTTCCGTGGTCATATTGTTTCTAAAGATGGGATAACTATTGATCATGAAAAAACAAAGGTTGTTGAAGAATGGCCAAGACCCACAAATGTAACTGAGATTCGTAGCATCCTTGGTTTGGCAGGTTATTTCTGAAGGTTTGTTTGAAATTTCTCCAGGTTATCTAATCTAATGACTAAGCTAACTCGGATGGGTGTGAAGTTTATCTAGACAAAAAAATGTGATGATTGTTTTCAGGAACTGAAAAGAAGATTGGTGAATGCTCCAGTTTTTTCACTACCTTCTAGGAATGGTGATCTTGTTATATACAGTGATGGTTCATTGAAAGGACTTGGTTGCGTCCTAATGCAGAATGATCAGGTAATTGCTTATTATTCACGTCAGTTGAAAACTCGTGAGGTAAATTACCCTACATATGATTTGGAATTAGCTTCTGTTGTTTTTTCTTTAAAAATTTGGAGGTATCATTTGTATGGTGTAAAGTGTGAAATATATACCAATCAAAAAAATTTAAAGTATATATTCACTTAGAAATAATTGAACATGAGACAGAGGAGATGGATAGATTTAATCAAGGATTATGATTGAACAATTCATTACCATCTGGGAAAATAAAATAAAGTGGTTGATGCATTGAGTCAGAAAAGTAATGCTTCATTAACAATGTTGTGTTTTGAACGTGATCCTTTGGTTAAGGATTTGATGAACTTTGGGATAGAAGTTTTTGGTGCAGGATGTCCTTCTCTTTTGTTTCAGGTATCAGTGAAATATTCTCCATTAGATAGAATTAAGCAAGCACAGAAGCAATACAGTGAGTTGCAGAAAAGGGTAGAGCTGGTTCAGAGGGGTAAGTTGCGTGAATTCAACATTGATAATGATTTTGATTTGGGATTTGGGAAGATATTTTGTGTGCCATGTGATTCACAGTTGAAGAGAGATTTGTTATGTGAAGCTCATAGTTCTCCGTTTTCAGTTCATCCTGGCAGTACTAAGATGTAAAGAGATATTCGGGAGTATTACTGGTGGGACATAATGAAAAAGGATATTGTTGATTTTACTATGAAGTGTTTGACTTGTCAACAGGTTAAAGTAGAGTGGTAGTTACCGAAAGGGATTGTTCATCCTTTACCAGTGTGAGAGTGGAAATGGGAGAATATATTCATGGACTTCGTTGTGGTATTGCCGAAGACACCTTGAGGTAATAATGCAATCTAGTTTATTATTGATCACTTTACTAAATCTACTAATTTCTTTTCTCTATGAGATATTATTTCCCAATATCAACTTTCTCATTTGTATCTTAAAGAGATAGTCAGGTTACATGGAGTTACTCTCTCTATTGTATCTAACTGTGATCCCAGGTTCAATTCAAACTTTTGGAATGGCCTTTAAAAGTCATTGGGTACTAAATTAAATTTTAGTTCAGCTTTTCATCCTCAATCAGATGGGTAGTCAGAACAAACAATTCATACTTTGGAGGATATGCTACGTGCTTGTTCGATGGATTATCAGAGAAGTTGGTACCATCATCTTTCTTTGGTTCAGTTTTCTTATAATAACAGTTTTCATTCCAGTATACAGATGGCACCATTTGAGGCATTATATGGGAATTGGTGTCGAAGTCCAGCTTTCTGGGACAAAGTGGGTGAAAGGAAGTTGATGGGACCAGAATTGGTAGAAGAGATGGTAGAAAAAGTTCAGTTGATTTAGAAACACATGAGAACAGCTCAATGCAGTCAGAAGAGTTATGCGGATAACTGGAGGAAGGATCTATCTTTCGAGGTAGGTGATCATGTTTTTCTCAATGTTTCACCATGGAAAAGTGTGATGTGATTTGGTAAGAAAGGAAAGTTGAGTCCAAGGTTCATTGGACCATATGAAATTCTGGAGAATGTTGGATCAATTGCATACCGAGTGGATTTACCTCCAAGGTTATCTCAGGTACACAATGTTTTTCATGTTTCGATGTTGATAAAGTACAAGCCAGATCCATCTCATGTTTTGAGCCCAGAGGTAGTTCAATTGGAATAGAATCTCTCTTATGAAGAACAACCAGTCCAGATACTTGATCGTAGAGAGAAAGTGTTGTGGAATAAGGTAATTCACCAGGTAATGTTTTTATGGAAAAACCATATGGTTTAAGAGGAAACATGGGAATCTGAAAATGCTATAAGGGATAAATACCCCCAATTATTTTGATAAGTGAATAAAATTGAAAGGATGTAATAACCAAAAGGGGGGAAGGATGTCACATCCCAGTTAAATAATGAATAAATCATTGTAATATTTATTAATATTTACGAATTAAATATTAATTTTACTTTAAAGGGTTTTCTATGTTCGATAGCGTACCCGATACACAACAAAGAGTTTCTTTGAAACCTTACGTTCCACACTAGTAATAAAAAATATTATTTTAAATTGTAGTTAACACGTAGTCGTTGTATTGGCGAGAATGAATGGAAATAAGTAAAATATGATTTTATATGGTTGTTAAATGTTTTTACATTTATCCAATAAAAGATAAAGTCTTAAAATACGAAAAAAATCAATTTTAGGCATATATACTCTAATTTTCACTAAAGGTCCACTTATCACATTTTGATGGAGAACCATCATTAATTATAGTTTTGGTCACTCTTATAAATTCTATTGGACCAAATAAAATTCTACTTTAGAATCTGCACATCAAAATTTACTATGTCTAAATTTTTGGTATTTTTCCGATAAATTCCATTTTATTAATGAATAGTGAAAATGTTGTATTTTAATTCAAAACTGATATTTTATCTAATTTATTTATATTATTAGATTATCTTTTGAGTTGGATTTAAAGTTCAATTAGAATATATTTTTACCATTTAATCAAATAGTGGTCGTTGGAATTAATTTCAGTTTGAAATTGGACTTAAACTAGTGTCAATCTTTTGATATTATTGTTTCATAAAAACACGTTATTTGCTCTGAAAGCGAGAATTAATTATTAAATTAATTAATGTAACTTATATGTTTTGAATTTTTTAAAATATACATCATTTTTGAATCCGGAATATAAAATATAGCTTAGGGTGAAGTTTTGGTTTTTTTCTGAAAAACTTCAATTTTTGATGAATAGTGAAACCACTAAGTGGTACTAATAAAAACTGATTTTCCTTTTAAATGAAATTTTACCACCTCTGTGTTTTGAATTTAAAAAATCTGATATACCTGGTTGTCATTAAGAAGTAAAATGTGGTTCAATGGGATTAAAATAATTTTTTGGTGAATAGTAACTTTTATGTTTTTTATCGCGATTAAAGGTAGTTAGTGTAATTTAAAATAAAAATAAAGTTTTAATAATAGGAAATGACGTTGAAACATGTCCTACCCTTATTGGATGTGTCATGACCGACCAAGGATATCCATGGGTCAACTTGGGGACCCCATCGAGCCACTTTGGAGGGAAAATAATATTAATTACTTTTTATTTAATGTTAAAATTAAAATGTCAGACACATGATTTGTTTTACAAAAAACAATTTTATAATGGGGTTATACAAGTCATATTTCTGACTATAAATATTAATTATAAATATAAAAATATTTCCTACATCATGATATTTGTTTTATAATTTTTGGACATTAAATAAATTAAATTATTTATGATACCATGATGATGCAGCGATTACCTCATTATTTAACGATTTAAAAAAATGAAAAGATAATATAAAATCTAAGACCTACACATGTCAAAAACCTATTTTATGGGTGTATTTTGAACTCATATCACCTTATCCTTGAAATATATAATTTTGGGACGTTTTAAATCCGAAAATCATTTTATAATAAAGTAACCTTTTATAACTTTCCATGAGTGCCCCTCCTCTCCTCTTATAAAATGCCCCCACCTCTACCACCTTACCCATACCTATCAAGCCTTTGGCTCGTACAAATCCTACCCATTTTGTCTCTCCACATCTCTCACTTACTCCTTGAAGCCTCACATTGTTCATAAGTCTTCCCAAGGAAGCCTTTGAGCTCAAATCAAAAAGAGTTACCTGTTTTAAAGGTAGTGTATTCTCTTGTGTTCTTATGTTTTATTTTTCTTCTCCAACCCCCTAAAATATTTTTATTCATTTATTTTGTAACACCACCAGTATCCTCAATATACTATGATGTTTTTATAATAAGTATTCGAGCTACACATACACACACCTACATCTAATGGTTAATGAACATACTATTTCTGTGGATGGCGAATTTCTGCCTCACGAAACGATGATTGTTCAACACTCATATAACACCTTCAAAGGTGGCCATTAATATGTCACTATATTTATATATGATATATAATATGATTATGTTTTACTTAAGCTTCTGTATTTTTCATTTATTGAATACCTTTATGGTTTCCATTATGAGTAAACACAATATCTTCATTTTAGGAAGTGCGGACTACCGCCCCCTCAAAGTGATTTGATTCATTTATACCATATGTGGTATGTATAAAGGATATATTTAATGATATTATATATGATACAATAATAGAATTATAATACTATTATTTATCATTATGTTTTAATTCCATTAATTATGAAATAGAAATGGAAGTAGTGTTCATGCGTATGTACGGCTTACCGTCTCCATGAAAGGTGCATTTCATTTCTTGCCTCTATATGTTATGTAATATTATAAATTCATGTATATACTGGAAATATATGACATATATGATATCTACTTATTGAATAAAATTCTGGATATAATGGATATTTTACCCCATGAACAACTTGTAATTATAAAGAGTTTAATTTTGACTCAAGTACCAATGATCGACAAAACGGCAATTATTAACTTAAATAATTACATAGTGTTCATAACATGGTAATAAGTGATATAAAAGGAATAATGAACTTGAAAAAGGTTCTTAAGCAAGTATAAATTAACTCTCAAGTTTATTATTCAGGAGATTAAGGAGCGATCGAGTCAAGTCGGACCCGAGGTATGGGACTTCGTCTCAATCTTCTTTCATTGAGGCATATTTTGTTTTATACACAACCTTCTTTTATACATTGTATAAAACCCTTTGACTTTTAATTTTATCCAAAAGTAATATTTTTATATGATTCGTTTTACTAAATGACAAAAAGGAATTGTTTTGTCGTACGTATGCGGCGACAACGACTTCCCCACCGCCGTGACCATTATTTGAGTATCGACTTCCTCTACAAGCCATACCTTTTTTTAAATGAAAAATAAATATGATGTTTTAATTTTATTTTATTTTGGTATTGAAAATGGTTTTCATAATTTTTTTATATCAATGTGTTGTATTGATATCTTTTGATTGAAAAGTAGAAATTTTATGTTTCCTTTATGCATGTTTTATGTGATACGATTATGTTATAGTTCTTGGGAATTATTACGAAGACGGGTGGTTTCGTGATAAACTAAGGGTGGGTGAGCCCGATATAGCTCTCCAATGCATTGGGTAATGTGAAGGGGTTAAACGTTGAGGTTTCTCCAAAGAGGTTTAGGGAATATACTGTTATGGGTATTCAAAATGTAACCAAGAGGGTTACTCCCTACGTAAGAATGTTATGAATGCCTCAAGTTACCTTTATGTCTTATGATATCTATGATTTATTCATTATTTTATGAGATATGTTAAAGTTATTATGTTTTATGGGTAATGTATGATTTCATTCTTATGTATATATGTACTCATGTTTCCTTTCCATATTTTTATATCCCTTACTAAGCATTTTATGCTCATCCCATGTTTTTGAAATGATTTTCCCAGGTCAAGGGAAAGGTACATGATGTGATGATAGTGTCAATGAAGTTTCAAGAAAGAATCCATGTTATATTTTAAATATGTTTCCGTTGATGGGAAAAATGAGTATTATCTTTTATGTAACCACTTTGTTTATGTGTGGAATGTGATGCATGTTTTATGATCTAATTATCTAAAACTCTAAACCTGAAAAGATTCTCAATGTGAATTATTCATTTAATTCAATATTAAGTAATTCTTAACGTCGGGGCCTTATACTTGTGGTCAGTATATATCTCACATTTCTCCCCTTATAAATAATGCCGCCAGATTTTCAAGGAAAAGATCGCTGCTGCCAACTCCAGATCATTCGTTGGATAGTTTCACTCATGGATTTTCAACTTCCTTGAGGCATAAGATGTCACTTTATCATTCTGAATCAGCACACAACCTACGCCCTTCTTCGAAGAATCACTGAATACCACAAAAAGTTCTCCACTTGTGTGTAAAGTGAGCACGGGTGAAGTGATAAGCCTCCTTTTCAAATCCTTGAAGCTTTCTTCGCATTCATCACTCCAAGAAAACATTAATCCCTTCCATGTTAGCATCATAAGAGGGTTGGAAAATCGTGATAAATTCCTCACAAATCTTCGATAATATCCAGCTAACCCCAAGAAGCTACAGATATCTGTTACCGATGTTGGCCTCAACCATCCCTCAATTACATCTGTATTGGAGGGATCCACAGATATCTCATTTCTTGTGATGATATGGACCAAGAATGAGACCTCCTTCAACCAGAAATCACACTTGCTGTACATTGCATAGAGCTTCTCCTTGCGCAAAGTTGCTAGTATAGTTCTTAAATGTTCCTCATGATCCTCCTTGGTTTTGGAGTATATTAGAATATCATCTATAAATACTACCAAAGATTTGTTGAGGTAATCTCTAAAGACTCGATTCTTCAAGTCCGTGAAGATTGCCGGAGCATTAGTGAGTTCTAAAAGCATTGCTATGAATTCATAATGCCTGTATCTTGTGTGAAAAGCAGTCTTGGGGATATCTTCCTTCTTCACCCTTACTTGATAATATCCTGACCGCAAGTCTACATTGGAGAAGTATTGTGCTCCACGCAGCTGATCAAACAAATCATCAATTCGTGGGAGAGGGTACTTGTTCTTTATCGTCATTTTTTTGAGATCATGATAATCGATGAAAAGGCACATTGACCCATCCTTCTTCTTGAAGAAGAGGACTAGTGCACCCCATGGTGAAGCACTTGGGTGTATCAACCCCTTATCCAGATTCTCCTGTAGTTGTTTTTTTAGCTCTTCAAGCTCTACAACAACCATTCTTTATGGAGTCTTAGATATAGGTAATTCCCCATGTATAAGTTCAATTGAGAATTCAACATCTCTTCTAGGAGGAAGACCAGGCAGTTCCTCGGGAAACACTTCTGCGAATTCCCTCACAATAGGCATTTCTTCAAGGATGGTTTCTTCCTTGGACTCAATCATCTAAGCCAGATACGTGTGCTTATAGGGTATTAATATCCATGCTTTAGATAATGGAGCTAAAGGAGATCCATATTCCTCCTTACACTTGTAATGAATCAGGGGTCGATTCTCCATATGAAGTGTGATTTCCCTTTCCCGACAATTTATGTTGGCTCTACATAAGGAAAGCCAATCCATGCCAAGAATTGCATAAAATTCCACCAGAGGGAGTATGAAGAGGTTCACCAGGAAATGTATTCCACAGATTATAATAGGGGGGGACTTATATTCATGAGATGCAATGATTTCCCCATTTTCTGTACTCACCAACATCTTCACTTCCATGATTTGTGGTGGTGCTGGGATTGTTCTACTAAACATTCGAGATATAAAAGAATGCGTAGAACCTGAATCAAAAAGAATTTTCTCTATTCTTGAATGAATAACTAGAGTACCTATCACCACATCATTTTTGGGGTTCACTTTAGCAGAAGTGATGGAAAAATCTCTTCCTTGCTGCCTAGGAGGTTGTTGGTTGCCCTAAAAAACCCTTGGATTAGGGCACTGATTTGCATGATGCCTTGGATATTTTCATTTATAGCAATGAACAACGCATTGAGGATTGAACGGAGCATTACTCTCCTATTTGGAAGTCGTGGGTCTTTCTTTCCAACAGTTAACAGCTAGGTGCCCATCTCTTCCACACATGAAGCATTTCCTCATCCCCTTAAGGAAATTTCCAGGTTGCTTCTTTCCGCACTTTTGGAGAGTGGGGTGTTGGATCTTCTTATCACCGTTAGATTTATCTATCTGACCACCAGCATTGAATTCCACTTTATGCCTCTTATCCCCATGATACCCCTATGATTCTCCGATCTCCATTTCTACCTTGAGGGCACATCAGACAATTTCCTCATTGCTGTTGAAGTCATGGATCGCCAATGCTTTCCGTAGGCTAGGCTTCATCCCACCAAAGAAGCAGTCATCTTTGCATTCGGGGGTAACGACAAAGTCGGAAGAGTATCGTTCAAGCCATGTGAAGTTTTTCTCATATGCTCCAACAGATTCTTCATCTTTTTTCTTGAGGGAAATGAAGTCCCTTTCCATCTTAAGCCGGAGGGTGCGCAGAAAATATTTATCGAAAAACATCTTCCGGAAATCCTTCCATTCAAAAGCCTCGATCTCCTCCTCGGGCTTCATATTTTTGATCAACGTCCACCATTTATCATCTTCACCCTCCATACAATAAGCCTCCAGGAGAACTTTCTCTTATTCAGATCATTGAAGGATGGAGAAGATCTTTTCAATGGATTTTTTCCATTGATCATCGATCGTGGGATCGGATGATCCACTAAATGTAAGAGGCATTTGTCTCATGAAGCTCTCGATAATGACTTGTTCTTTTATAGGGGGTTTAACGTTTTTCTTGACCCGTGTTTCTATTAAAATCTTGATTTATCTGAGAGAGAAGCGTGACAATGTTCACGATTCCCACTCCCATTGGATTGAGAATCTCATTAGTATAGTTATCACACTGATCTTCACAACGGTTGTTAGCCTGAGTTCTCCTATTACTGGCCATTGGTTGGAATAAAAGTAAAGTTTGGGGTAACACATAAAGGTTAATCCATAGAAAAAATTTGAGGACTTATAAATAAAATTTTATTTCCTTAACTCATGAGTCTATAGGCTTCAATCTAGGATTTTGATGATCTACTTTTTAACATATATTCTTAAGGGAATTTTTTTAATTCCCTTAATAAGGGTTCATACTAAGCTTTTGAATTTATCAAAACATATCCCCCGGGAGTGTCATAACCAAGAGTGTAGCAAGTCCCGTTGTCATGCACCAGTTCCCGTTCGAGTGTATCTCAAAGCGGTGTTTTCGGGTTTTACCCCTAGGATACATCTGTGGCAGAGCCGCCTCTACCTGCTGATATCCAGACAGGGATGTATTTTCTTGATAAACCACTTACTCATTACTTACCAAAACATAGGGATGTTTTTATTATACATAGTCTTTTCTCTAAGGCTTTACTAGGGTTTTCTAATCCTAATCCCAAAAATAACTAAACATATCATCTGATTCCAACTATGTCAACCCTGCTTTTATTAAAAACTTAAACATGATTTATTACATAAAACATCACTTTATACAACAAAGAATATCAATTGGTTTAGTGTATTTGGGGCTTAAGATCATTACATAAAAACGTAAAACATGAAATACAACATCTTTTCTGAAAACTTGCTTTACCTGACCAATACATTCCATCATACTTATCATTGCATGGGATAACCTGAGTACATGTATAAGAAAAGGGTGAGCTATAAAGCCCAGTAAGAGAATACATATGGAATAACATGAGGAGTACAATACATGTCAGACATTAGGCATATAAATAGAGAACAATAGAAACATGAATATAAAGGCATGATAAAGCATGATAATCAAAACTTGGAAATGTTGCAACAACACTTAACATCGAATTAGCATGAGCCAAGGATCATTGCACATGGAGAATGAGTAAATTATCATTGCACATGAAGCACGAGTAAACACTCGTTTCACATGAATTAGCATGACTCAACACTCATTGCACATGAAGTATCATGACACTATACTTTACCTAATGCATTGGAGCACTATAAGGGCGCACCCTTCTTAAACATTTCATTTCATTCATAAGGGTGCCACATGGATCATAAAACATGGATTCGTTAAACATAATCATTTATTCAATGATAATTTAATAGGGAATTTATATAGGAATGTTTATAATCAATAAGTAAATGTTCATAAAGTTCAATACCCTTGATGCAGAAATGGTCATGGTATTCACTACACAATGGCATTGGCTTAGAAAGTTGGTGCGATTTCGGCAGCGTAACGGCGTGACATAAGAATTCATAAAAATGGTTGATGAGAGAGAAAAGGGTTCCTCATCATATTTACATGTATTTGACAGTAAGGTATTCATATATATACATGTACCAACAATTTTTATGGAATTTATATTCATGATACAGAAGTCATTCTTGAATGTAAATGAGGAGAGAGTAGCTCCTTTCGGAATTTCGGCATAGTAACGAGTGTACATGGGAGGAATTTAATGAGAGAGAAATGGGTCTTCAATCATTCAAAAATAAATAGGGAAGTATAAGGGAGGTTCAAAACCATACCCCAACATTCATAATTTAAATTAAATGGCAAAACAACTTAAATAAAATTGGACAAAATGAGAAAGGATGGAAAACCCTTACTTGGAAGTGTGCTTCCAAAGGCTAGAGAGAGGCTTGTGAGAGGCTTCTTGGGAGCTTAGGGCACCGTGGGATAATTCTAGAGATAGTAGGGAAGAGGTTGGACGAACTAAAAAGGCTTTTAGTGAAGATGAAGTGGGATCTTGGGTGTGTTTATATAGAAAAGGTGAGGGAATTATTTATTATTTATGTTTTGGGACCCCTTATATTAAATTAATCCAAACCACCAACAATCCCATGGTTTTTGCCCATGGTTTTTGGAAAACGGAAGAGGAAAAAAATATTTTATAAGGCCAAAGTCTGAACTTCTTGAAATAATAGGGTTGCTTATGTGGAGGTGAGTCACACTCCCATAGAAAACAATTTAAAAAGACAAGGTGTTTAATAAGTCTTGAGGGGTCCATTAATGCTTTGAAAAGTAAGTCAAACAAACCCTAAATCGCATTATATTAATGGTAAAACATATATTGTACGAACATAAGGATTATAGTATTTTATTACATAATTATTGGGTCATTATGATATTATAAAACACATTATATATTTAAACTGTATTTAATTTTTACCCAAAAATTTGACTCTCAGAAAATTATGAAAATTTCACCGTTGGATAATTTCAACATCCTAATTCTAGAAATAACATTTATATTATCTAAATAATTTTCTAAATATGTTAATTTTAAATTTTAAAATAAAAACTGATATTTATCCAAAATTCACGGGTTTTGACAGAAATGGATTTCTATCCTTAATAAAAATTATAATTGCATTCATAAAATTATAAGATCATTTATATTTAATAAAAATTAATTCAATAATAATAATTATATTTTATTAAAATATTATTTAATTCAAAAATCCCTTAATTTTTTAAAAAATATAATTCTTAATTAAACAATTACTAAAAACAGTATTTGCACTTTAAAAACTATTTACAATGTATCAAAAAAGACAAGGAGGTATATTCATTATTATAAACAAAAATAATATACATTAACATAGTACTATAGATTTGTTACATAACCCCTTAAAATAGCTGCATAAGACCAAAGGGTAAGGAGTGTGATGGTGACAGACTGTTGGGGTGGTTAGGATAACATTGCTCGAGTGGTAATCTCTATCAACTTCCACTTTTCCCGTAGATGGTCCCGTTCGAGCTTGACATGATGAAGCTCAGCTTGGGATTGGTCAAGATCGAAGCCCAAGGATGCCACCTCTTTTCTGAGCTCCGAAAAATGGGCTTTGTATGGGGCAATTCTACTGGATGAGGCCATCGCTTCTTTTGTCTGAGTAAATTGTATTTGTTAAAGCCCTATATTTATACTAATCATGTGATCACTGTTCAATGGATGTATTAGAAATGGTAAAAATTATTAACATAAAACCAGAAAGTTGAAATTTTATATAAACATAAAGAGACATTTAATTAGATCAAGAGGGGTTTCCATTAATGAAACTTTGGGTCATTACAGACAACATTTCTCAACTACTCAAGGCCTATGCACGTATAGTTGGTCATTCCTATGAAAATTGGGTTATGCCGTTGTACTTGGACATTACTGGGTATTGGCCCATGCATGTGTACATTCGATGTACATTAAATATTAACCTGTATGGGGTCCTATGAACATGCCATCATAAAAATGGGTTTAGACACTCTGGGTGATCAAATGGTGTGTGGGTATGACTACATGATGTGGTATCATTATCATTTTCCCAAAAACCCTAGCATCATAGCTAGATTAAAACATGATATATATTATTCTAGGATATATTGAATATAATTATGATTCTTACAAAGTTTACAATTCATCATGTCGTGTCCAGAAGCATCCTCTCCATAATGAATCTCACCTATTGACTACCAGAACTGAAGGGGAAATCCTATTCCTATCTTTCACATCCATTGATGGCCAGAAAACTGAATTCATCAATCCTCTTGAAGTCTTTTGAACATCCTGTAACCAATTTCCATTATTTAATCATGGATCCATAATGTATTACCCTAAATCCATCATGATCTACTATCCAATCATTGATATTTCATCATTAACAAATCCTCTATATATCTGATTTTTCAATCATGCTTGAACCTTGAAAATAATGTTGAACCATAACCATATAGGGAGACAACAAAGAACGCGATTAATGGGTGGGGTAATGGAATAAGATAAAAGTTTCAAACTTCATTTGAGAATAATTCCTATCTATTTATCAAAGATCAGGGTTACCATGGTGAAAACATGGAATAATTCCTAAATAAGTTCAATTAAATAGTTTATCTAATCTATGGGGATAATGAAAAGAACATGAGATCATAAAATCAAACGACGAAAGTAAATAAATCATCAATAAACTAATCAATGGGGTGGAAGTCCACATTAGACATGTCCTTCCTTGATTTGGAATTGACCATTGGTGAATATCATGTTATCTATAGAAGAAGAAGTCCCACTATGTTTTCTCCCACTCAATCCTCTTTGATCCAGTCAAAAAGTTTCCTCCAATCTCAATCCTCCATTGAATAAAAGTAGAGTATACTCTCTAATATCCCATGTTTATATATGTAACCCTTGAAAATTTACATTTCATGAGAATTA
The DNA here is from genome assembly GCA_963277665.1 of Viscum album. Classification (NCBI taxonomy): domain Eukaryota; kingdom Viridiplantae; phylum Streptophyta; class Magnoliopsida; order Santalales; family Viscaceae; genus Viscum; species Viscum album. Next base: position 1,701,034,269 of record OY728138.1, on the reverse strand, counting down.
AATAGAGAATCAATATTTTGGGAATAGAATAAATAAATTAAATTATTTAATTAATTAATCCACTTAATATACCCACAAACAGTTGCCTCATCCTAATGCCCAATGTAGGCAATCCTGAGGTCATTACTTGGGTAAACCCCATGTTTTATGTCTAACTATGGTCTCAGGTTTGAAATCCAATGCTCCATTTTGTGTATATTCCATTTTTTCTAAAAAAATTCTATAGTGGTATTAATATAATTAATATTTTTATAATATCAATTATGGACTCATCGGGCCACATAATCTCACACAATCTCATTCAAAATATATGAAAATATTAAATAATATACAAAAAATTATTACATGTAAAAAATAGGGTCACAACATTCTACCCTCCTTCAAGGTTTTTTCCCCAAAAAGAAAAATATGAAGAAAAAAATGTGGGGTTATTATGCCTGTATCTATCTCTCTGACTTATAGAATTACTAATGAACACTATCGTGCTACCACAAAATAAGAACCAGTGGAATGGATCATCATAATATGATACTCTCCTACCGATCCTCGATCTCCACCCGGTACTTTGTTAAGTTCATTATATCCTCAATGTCAATCTAAAACCATTACATGATTTTTGTAGGATCATGAATGTATCTCCTCAACTATGACACATTAAAGAATTCATGCACTCACTCCAACTTCGGGGGGAAATCTAAAAGGTATTAAATCTCATCCTACCTCCATAATATTTCTAATGACTCAATAAAACTTGGGGATTTAACTCCTACATGGGTGTATCCCCCCAAACCTCATCATGGGGAGATTATCAAGAACAATTTATCTCCCTACTCGATCTCCCCGAGACTATGATGTATATTTTTATAATATTTTTATTATCTCTAAGATTTTATCTAACACTCATGTATCACATGAATCATCCACCTCGTCAACTACACCATCTTTTTCCCAACAAGATATTTCTCACCATTCTCAATCTAGCATATGGGTGACTTACAAGGTCTCTCATAAAACTCCTCTAAAGGTTTATTTTCAATATTATAATGATACATATTATTTTAATAAAACATTCCAATTTTTTGTGAATCTACCAAATTTGACTAAATTTGAAAACTCAACCAACTAGAATATTTTCCAATACTAGAACCTTCTACTGTATCTATCCACCCATCTTGTGGTGGAATGGTTTACTCATCCTCATCTAGGTCCCAAATCCCTCTAGTAGGGATGTCCAAAACCATGATTTAAATCCTATATCATGTTCGAAGAGAATTATCAAGATTACCCATGGAGTAATAAAATCTGTAACACATAAAACTACTCCAAACACTCTATCCAAATATGTTCCCTAATAGTAGAGAATTGCACCAACTTTGTACGCTAGTTAACTATCACACATATGTAATCATGGTCTTGTGCTATCTGTGGAAGCCTTTTCACATATTCTATGGATATTATATCCCATGTTTCACTCAGGTATCACCAGAATTTTGATCAAACCTGGACGAATCTAGTGCCCATCTCTCACCTATTGACATGTGAGACACCGATAGATGATCTCTAATATGATCCAGCTCATGCTAGCCCACTAAAACATATGTTGAAGGAATTTTTATATATTCCACAATTCATGATATACATCACAAGGAGAAATATGAAACTCACTCACAAAATCATATCACATCGTGACCTAAACCACTGAACATGCTCATTAAAGTATAGAATGCTCCCCTCCATGAGAGATTTCATCTGATTCATCCACTAAGGATATATGATCATGAATAACATCACTGTATACATATCACAACTAGTAATCTCTCAAACATTAGATAAGTGAAGAATAAAACACCATTTAATGAAGATGTGATTCACCACTTTCCCCCACTAGGGTTAGCTGAATAGAATCTAATAATTTAGAATCCCCATCCACATGGAATGAATGGTATTCCTAGTGGGGTAATAAACCAACACATTTCCCTTAACAAGAGTATAGAATATCTTAAATTCATAGTCCTACAGGATCTGAAAACAGAAAATATATCTTAGGTTAATATCTCTCTTCATGATGATGTACATGAGACTCTGGTAGTCCTTGTAAACAAAAATGTTCTCTCGTAGTAGATTGTTCATCTACATCTTCATTGAAAAGAATACCACTGAATTTTCTATGTTTTTAGTAGTGTAATTATAATAATGGGGTATCAACTCCCTCAACCCATATGTGATCACATCCTTCATCTCAATCAATACAAATAAAATCCCATCTTTAGACGCATTGAAAAAAATACATACTTCTTTCCCTTATCTATTAGTCACAACAAGAGAGCACTTGTTAAGATCGTCCTTAACTACTGAAAATATCCCTGACACAAAAATATCTAGAAAAAGGGTTTCACTTTCTATTTTAGGTGGTTAAAGTAGCTAATATGTTGAAAATTTTATGAAAAAACTAGTTATAGTACCATTCTAATCTATTAAAACTCTACACCTACTAGACGCTCTTGGGTGGATCCCAAGAAAGAACCACATCAATATTTGATGGATCCATAGATAAACTATGCTCAGAAATTAAATATCCCCAAAATTGATCCCTATGATTCCAAAATAAGAGCCTCAAGAGATTAAAATATTGTTTGTGCTCCAAGAGTTTATTAAGAACCATCCTCAGACACTCTTACTTCTCCCCCACATATGAAGAGTGGATGAGTATGACATCAATGAAAAAACAACATGTTGTTCGATGTATGGTAGGACGATCTAATTTATCAATGTCATAAATGTCATAAGGTAGTTCCTCACACTAAAATGTGTCACTAGAAACTCATATTATCTATAGTGAAATTGGAATTCCATCATCTAAAAATAAGCCTCATAAAACCTCAACTAGATTTATCTAGATGATAGATTAATTAACAGGAACCAACTCAAAACTCATAAGAGATCAAAAAGGCCATAAACACTCAGGAAGGGTACATGTTCATTATACATACCTAATTTAGGTGTCGAAATTCAACAAAAAACATCAAGATCATGTCATCATTATTCAGGGTCAAAACGAGAGAAACCAAGGGGGAAACACATGGTGTGATGAAACCATTTAATCAAAGGTCCTCCAACATCACATACAAATTCAAAAGATCAAAAAGGGCCATCTGATATGATTGTTATGATATTGGCATGGGCCCTGGGTGCATGTTGATCAAGAAATTTATCTCCCACTATAGAGGTACTCACAAAACATTCATGGGGAATATAATTATATATTCTTCCACTACTAAGTGAATCTAGTTTCTTAAAGAGCTTACAAAACCAATAGATAAACTCACCAACTGATGTGTGATGGACTAAATCCTCAATCATAGATGGCCTACCCGGTCATCAATAAGATATCACCATCACATTAATGTGAATCCTATATAATTATTATGAAGGAATCTTCCACACTTGCGGTGAAAACGAATATAGGTGATAAATGTGGACAACCCATCCATATCTAAGATGATGTAATGAGGTCTCATCAGGAATAATAAGTATTACCACATGAATCTCTATCTAGTAATTGATAGATTTCACTATCATTTGATAAATGATATTCAAGAATATATCATTATAAAAACATGTAAGCATATTTTTTATTCAATTATATCAATTTGAAGCACAATATCCAACACTAGGAATATTTATATGTAGTAATAACTCAAACTAGTGTGTAATAGTTTTATGTAAAGAGTATAATTAACCTATATATTACCTCATACCATCTCATGTGCAACCTATTCATAGCACTATATATCATAAAACCTTCTATAGGATTGACTGTTAGATCCCTGATCCTGACATTGGTCACCTGGTTGTGGTGATGGTAGGACCACATAAAATCATCCTCTACTAACTATTCTTCCCTTAATAGCTTTTCCTTCTCCACTTCTAGCACTGCCTCCTAATGCGCCACCCTAGAAATGTCTAGGATATCCCTCGTCATGTTTTTTCCTTTTAAATGTAATTTTATCCATAGTATATCTTTCCTTTATAAATAAATAGGTCGTGAAATCATGAGATAAGAGACATCTCTCAGATGAATTATGGAATCTCCCTTCTACGGGTTAACTAGATCCTCTACATTATCCCAGAGCCAAAAATCATCATGTATGAGTCTGATAATGATACTATATCCCCTTATAGGATCTGTAAATCTAAATACCACTAAATAATCTAGATGATATAGCGTTGTGATTCCTACCTCCTTCTCAACCATCCAAAATCCTTATGTAATGAAGATATCATCCACTAGAGCCCACTCTAGCACTATAGAATACGTGGTTAGTAATAAAGAAAAAATGTGGATTCAGTTTGTCTATGGAGAAACATCTCAAAATTCCTCACCAAGAATGATCATCCTAGTACTGTATCAAGCGAGTATCATGTAATGTTAGTTAAATTTACAAATTACTCTGATACTATCATATAAGCATGTTGTAGATCAATAACCTCCTGGATCTGAACTACTCATAAGCATGAAGGTAAATACTCCTCCCAAAAATGAAACTAGAAATAGGACCATGTGAGAGCCATATGGTTATGTTACTACATCAAAAAAATACAAAATCACCCAACAATAACATAAAAATAATATCTTCTAGTGTAAAAAATGATCCTTTGAAAATCGAATAAACTTGAATACATGAACCACAAACTCAAGAAATTCCTTCTCTATCTAGGGATCTAACGTTCCATGGAACATTAGTAGTTTCTGATGCTAAAACTCATGGAGTATGATATTCTTGATATAACCCTCAACCTAAACATATTAAACTATCTATTACTCAATAGGAAATGGTGATTCTTCCCGATCTCCTGGTGGAAAAACCTCTTGGGATGATCCATGAGTTGTGTCATCATTAATCATTGAATCATCATCATGATTCTAAATCTAAAATATGGTTGGATATTATCATGTTGGTAAAATTAATGTTATCAATACATAATATAGTCATTTGATAATATATATATATGGGGACATATCTCAAGAAGGATCGTACAAGGACTCAATTCTATATGATTCATGTACTGTTTTTTCATGAAACCAGTGTCTTGTTGAAAAATTATTGTACAAAAAGTATTGGATTATAGATATGTATATCTCCCCCAAAACACTAGTTTCCCTATGCTGAAATCATCACTCAAGACACTTTGAAACTATTACCCATAGTCCCAACCAATCCACACAAGTGGATAACTCGGAACATAATCCTAATGAATGAAAATTTCTAATACCACTCTACAACAACCTGACAGATCATGCACCACCTAGATAGTGGATGGATGAGCAGTCCAAATCAAAATCCAACATCTATTATTCCAGTGGATGGTGAAAATTAATGACATGTAATAAATGTTACGGGAGGCCACTTCCCAATTTACCTATATACACGCACCAACCCATCTCAATGAAACATTACCGAGGAATAATAAAAATTCATGGATGTATATAGTGAACCCATGCATATAATAAAATATAGTTAATAAATTCGAGTATAATAACATAAAACCATTGTCAAAAAATAATAAAATCACACCAAACTAGAAATGAAGTCCAAACCTTACAAAAATTGGAAATAAAGATTATAATGAGTTCCTGGATCAAGATCTCTAATCTCACCAACTATATGTTTTCAATGAAACCAATTATCACTATGCTCTTCCAAATTCAACTCCTATCTATCAATTATATACATAGTAAATGACACATGCAGGGAAATCCAATAAAGGGTTGAGTTATTACATACATAGTAAAACTACCCAAAAACTGAAGGGGATTAATAGAATGATATTAGGATAGTTGTGTCACCCCAATGAATGAGGGAAATGAATAACAATAAAAATATATATAAATATATGATTATAATGTAACATAGATGAGAAATAAATGTATGTATATCTCATATCACATCCAAAGTTGATGAGTAAAACTATAGCTCTAGAACTCCATAAACAATTCCCTACATCCAATGATACCTCACTATAATATTCACGATGGTGTCATCCCTCACTACTGTGCACCATGGTTGAGGGATCCACAACACCTATGGATGACTTCCATTCTACTGATTCTCAAATACAATTGGATTAACACTATATAAAAAGAGGAACACAACCAAGTGTATGGTAGAACCATCTCTCTCTGTATAATGTGTATGGGAGACCTTCTCCCTGGTGTGACAGGGAGGTATCAACCCTAGAATCTCTCTGATGATCCTACCCAGATCAATTTCATCATCCAAAACCACTAAATGAACCATAAAACATGGAAAATATCACATCATATCTCATAAAACATTATTATTTCCATCTTCTTCTTCTACATGAAAAGAAAATCATGATAGGCAACTCATTGGGTAAAATATAAGTCCAAATAAATGAGATAAGAGAGGATGAGGTTAGGGAGGATAGTATATGGCTTGTAACGGATCTAGACAACATGTGGCATTAACTCATTTCCAATATTATTTATACAATGAACATGGATTGGAATGAATGTAACTATATATGGCATGTGCAAGTGGTATATAGTGTGCCTCGGCCCCTTAGGGCCTATACATATGTTTCTAGTCATGCATGTATGCTTCTCATCAATCTTGTGTAGGAAACCTTGTAGATAGACATTCCGTGGCACCGAACCATTCTAATATACTCCTAGATTCCATGGTGTGACGAAACTAATAGGGTTTTTTGTTTTTACCAGTTGTAACATGGCTTGGACAGCTTAAGAGGGTCCCATAGAGTTTTAGTCTGACCACGTGGCATGTGATCCTTAATTTTACTTGAAACTATAGTTAGATATCCATAGGGATACACATTGTGTGATCTTCTATGTTAAAATTATTTTAGTTTTGTCTCATGAAAAATAGTTGATTCGTAACACAATTTCATGACCTGGACTTATCGCCTCATATATCATCTTTTTTCCATGTGAAACTATAGGGGAAAGTATTTAACTATTTATTCCCTACCACTAATGGTTATAAAAAAATGGAAATCTACTCAAATTATATTCCATATCTCATACATGTACCATCATCTTTTGCCATTTTTGGATCCTATAACCATGATAAATCACCTAAATCTATCCAGATATACTCATAAAACATCAATCATTTCTTCACTAGACACCATTCATTTGAGGTTTTAATCACACATTACCCAACCTATAAATGTGGAAACATGACCCTATGGGACAGCAATGAATAACATGATGAACAGGTGTGAGAAAGGAATAAGAAAAATGTGAGAAAATCCTTGTTCAAACATCATTAGTCAAAAATTATAGATTGAGGAATATTGGGTGAGAACATGGTATAATTTAAGAATTAAATGAATTAAGTAATTTAACTACTCTATTGGTATCATTAGATTAGTATTCCACCACAGAATAAAAATATTTTAATAAATCAATTCTCATTATTTTAAGAGAAATGTTATAAATCCACAATTTTCATTTCCTTCCTCGATTTGGGATTGTCATTGGTGAAAAAGAATTTTCTAAAAAATGACAAGTCCCTCTCTATTATATTCCTCTTAAAACACTTCGATCTAATAAAACATCATAATTTAATATCGATTTTCAATCAATAACATCATAGGATACTCTCTAATTTACAAGCGTTATATATTTAACCATGATGAATTTCTAGAACATTATATTTAAATGGGAAATTATTTTTTGGGGGGTTTTAAATAAAATAATTATTTAATTTATTAATTTATCCTACAAAGGCTTCCCCATAAGAAGTCCCACATCAACCAACCATGGATCAAACCTAGGGTAAACTAAATATTACATATTCAACTATGTTATTAGATAAAAAAATATAAGTATGTGTTGAGAAAATAATACATTATTTTTAAAAACACAGAATAGATGCGATATTAATATATTTAATATTTTGATAACATAATTTTTTTCTTCGCCATGCCTCATAATCTCATGCTATCAATGCTCCTAGATATGAAAATATTAGCTAATATATTTCAATGACATACATGGAAAAAACAGGGTCAGTACAAGCTTATATCACAAATATGTGTAAATCACATAAAATTTTATAAACTAGGATTTAAGGACAAACATATATATATATATATATCATTTGGATGATTTAATCTTGAGAGACCATGGTATTTAGTGAATATTTGAGTGTGGTTTTGTATAATTCTTTATGTGGTATAAAAAGAAGATCAGACATCAAAAATAATGTGAGAGATTCTACACATAACATGAAATATGAGAAAACTTAAATTACTGAGAATTTTATTTAAGGAAAAAACATGATTTTTTTAATGGTATAAAAATTCATGTAATTCAATGGACATGAATTGTTATAAAAATATTAATATATTTAATATTATCATATTGATATTGAGTAAATGAAGATACATTTAGAAATACCATTGAGGCATATTAATTTGAGGGTTAGAAAGAATGATTTGTGATAAGATATAAATTATTGAACTAGATACTACATTGGGTCCATGGTTATTATGTATCTAAATTTTATTCAGATAATAAAATTATAGTACTACAGGTATGATTAAAAGAAAGACACAATAGGAACCCAGTCATCCTTAATGGAGATGAACCTCATCAGAAAATTTTCTATGTTAAATTAATTATTTACATATATTATATTCTTGAGAAAATAGGTGTTGACTAAGAACAAGATTTAAATGGATTTTTTAAATACATGAAACAATGATTCAATAAAATCCTTATATTTTATCACCCTTTCTCTGATTCTTTCTCTAAACTCGAGTGAGTGGGTACTGATGTAATTTTCCCTAAGTGAGAGGGTGTTGATACAATATGTTGGAGTTAGTCATCACCCTAGGAGAGTGGGTGGTGGTAAGAGATGATATATGAGACCTCACCTAAAGTAAAAGGGTGTGAAATTATGTATGGTATGTGATAAATATGAGACCTCACATTGAGTGATATGGGGGTGGTGTGATATTTGGAACAAGATGTAATATAATATCTCACACAATGTTAGAGGGTGGAAGTATGGTAGGATACTTGAGAATAAGAATTTTTGTATAACCCTACAATGAGTGAGAGGGAAGTGTTTGTTACTCTGTACCCCCTCAAGTGATTGGTTTAGTGATTGGTTGTGTTGTGAGATGATTTACTTAAGATAAAATTTATATAACATGATATATTAGATTTCACGGTTCTTTGATATCATATATTGAACTAAAATTCATTTCTATGTGATATGAATTTATTTTCAGGAATATATTGACTATATAATATCATGTATCTATGAAACCTAGTTGGGAGTATCCTATTAAAACAATTTATCATACACCCTGGTCTGTTTTAGTTTTCATGTTCTATAGGTGATCCAGATGAGTAATATGGGTGAATAATTTAGAGGATGGTCCAAGGAGGTGGGGGAGTTGGTACATGGATTTTATAATTGATTATACCTTATAGTTTTTATGAAACATTTATATTTATTTAGCATATTGGGAATCAATTATGATGTGTCTTTGTGTATGTTATTATCATGGGTTGAATTATATTATGGAATGCTAATATTGTTTATTATTGATGATTGTAAATTAACTATAAATCATTCTTATAAATTTTATATTTATATAGATAAAATTATTAACATTTTGGTTTATGATATCATACTCAAAGTATAATATCTCTATTTTTGACAAAGAACCTATCAAAAATTCAGTAGCCTTTTATATGCAGGGAGCCCAGCCTAATATTAATTAGAACCTTATCTAGGGTAAATTTCAAGATATTTTATCTTATCTTGTAAAATTAACTTTTAATTATATATAATTATAGAGGATAATATTATTGATGGCATTACTCAATGAACTAGAGAAGAGTGGATTCATTAAACTCGGATTTTTCTCATTAGGTAGTGGTAGTTCTATTCACATAAAATGTTTATTATAACTTCAAATTATGCATTGAATAATTAATTTTGAACTACATGACATTAAAAAATCAATTTGTTATATTTTTTACATTTTCTTCACCATCATATTGTGTATCATTAGTATTGAAAAATAAATATTTGGTCTTGATAACATTAATTAAGTTTAAAGGGAGATTATATTATGAAAATGCAATTTTGGTGTCGATATGGAAATTATATGTTTTCATTAACTCCATTCGAAAATAAAAATACACCTATAGTATATAATAAATTAAGTAACTGGACATTCTTATAAATTTTAGGCATCTTTTGGACTTTTCTTATAGATATTATATTTATTTATTCTTGATTAGAGAAAGATCATAAAGGAAAATTGAGATTATTTTAAGTATTTCATGTGATTATAAATTTTACACCATGTCCTATAAGTATCCATTTTTTCAAAACGATAAATTTTTAATACATTTCATTTCTTATAAAATAATCAATTTTGGTCAATATATGATAAAAACAATGATGTCATTGGGAATAAATTATATTTTGCTTAAAATATGAGTGTTTGTTGTAGAAGTATATTATCATAGAATAATTTATTACAATTCATAGATACAATCTCTCATGAAAACATTTACTTGTAAAAGTATTTTTGTTTTTTTGGAGTCACAAATTCCATGTGGCATTTGAGGAATTGAAGAATAGGATTCTATTATCCCCAATTTTGGTTCTTCATAAGTGAAGAGTCAGTTACGTTGTATATAATGACATTTTAATTACATTTAATAATCATTGTGAAACAATAAATAGTTGTTGTTGAATACAAGTATTGGTCATTGATACCTCTTGAGAATAATTATCCTATGTATGATCTTGAATTAGTTTCAGTGGTGTCTACATTAAAGAGTTAGTGGAATGATCCCATTAGGGACATATTATTATTATATTAATTTTATAATATTTTAATGTATATTTTTTCAAATATTGATAATGTATATATGTGGTATAGTTTCATAAAACCATTTATTTTTAGCTGATGCATTCGACTAGAAAAGACAATGAAATAGTATGTATTTTGAGTAAAAGTAATCTATATTATCTTGTGAAATTACATATATATTATTTATGGATGATTTTATTTTATATGGATTTTTAAATTGATGTTCTGGAATAGTTACCATAATGTAAAATTCATATTTAAATATGAAGTGAAATAGAAGAAGTTATCAAATTAGGAATATAAGATGAAGTGGGATTCCATATATATATAAAATATCACTGATAGATATACTATTGGAAAAATTTCACTTTCTTTATAAATCTGATATCCTATGAATCATATCAATGAGTTTTAAAAATAATTTTCTTCACAAAATCCTATAGGTGTATCCTAAAGTTACCAATATATATTTGGATATTAGTGACAAATTATACTAGCTCATAATGAGGAAAGATATTACAGAATTTATTTATTATTGTTTGATGGGTAAACAATTGAAAGTGATTATTCAATTAAAAATAACGGTATTACAACAATTACACATTCATTCATAAATGGAATAAGATATATCTATAGATTTCAAGATAGATTTGAAAAAATCAATATTTAAGCATGATTGTATTTAATAAGTAGTGGTTTAAATAAAAAACAATGAATTTGTTTTATGTTTATGATTAATTTTTAATAAACTTTTTGATAAACATTATGTGAAATAAGTTAATAGAGATCAATGATTAATATGGTCTATTTTAATATAAAATTATATTAATTTTCTGTTTACATTATTAAGAGACCTTAATCAACTATTGGATATATTCAATTATTTTTATGAATTACCACTGAAAACATATATCGCCATTATAAATGAATCATTGAAATATTTAATATATTCTTTATGAACGTATACTTAATTTGAGAATGGGATGGGTATACCATTTATCGTTTGTTTTATTTATTGATAAAAACATATATTTATCTTCTATAAACCTGGAAACCTTTGTAACATTATATGTTACACCATATTAGTCATCATTATATTAGATTGAGACTAATGAATGGATATTTATCGGGCTTATTTTTTTTGTAAGAGATAATATAATCAGTAAAACTAATTGAGAATCATATGATTTCAACTCAGATTTTGTAAAAGTATTATATAAATCATGGTTAAGGACCCCTAAAATATAATGTTATTAATCATGTGTTTTTTATTATATCTCAATGGTTGGGACAATAAATGGTTGGGGATGAGTGAAAATTTTATTCCACTACATGTATGAACTTTTGAGATCATGGAATGTATTAGAGAAGTGGCATAATTATTTTCATTTCCACAACATTATGAATTCATAACATTTTACATATTTCAAATGGAAAATTAATTTTATTGATGAAATTTGGATTAGGATATAGATAATTTATAAACAAATAAATCATATATATAATGAAATACATTTTTTATAGTATTGGAAGGATTATAAAATAATATATTATTATTTTGGTTTAGATGTTTTGAAAAAAATGATATTTCATGATGAAACTTTTGAAAAATAAGTTCATATGCAATTCGAGTGGATAGTGATTTTCGTTGACCCTTAGTGATTTGCTGTTGCAAAAAAAAGTCCAATAAGAAAGGGATTGAAACATCTGTGTTATTATATTATTTAATGAAATCTTGAATAAGGTTAGTATATTTATTAGCATAAAATTAGATTAAAATATGTGATTAAATATTATTATATAATTTAAATTTGTTGAGTTTGTTTCCATGTTTCCGATAGAGGATTAATTATCAATAACACATTATGAATTAATAAATTTGAATAAAATATGGTGAATTATTTTTTCATTCATATGTAGAAATTTTAGTTATAAATTTTTTGACATGGTATTATTTGTAGTCATTTTATTCCACCTAGGGTTCTTGTTCTGCCCAAAGATATGTGCCTCTCCTCCTCTGTCGGCTTCTCCATATTTCAACCATCTCCTTCACGATGATGGATCCTTGTTCCTTCTCTGGATTCTTTGGTTTTCATCCTCTTAGGTTCATTTTCTTTGGGTTCTAAGGAGCTATCATGTTTTCCCCTCTTCAATCCCTGCTTTGCCGATCTGGTCTGGCACACACAACCCCATATTGGTTGGTTGTTTTGGTTTTTAATATCGGTTTGGGACTTTGGTGGTGGAATTAAGTTTTAAGCAGTATCCTTCATTTTGATGTATTCTTCCTCAGTTTATGTGGATTTGTTTGGGGATCATCATTAGTGTTTCAATCTCGTTTTATTGTTTTGAGTTTTAATCCCAGTTCACCCTTCTTCAATCTTGCTTCTCCAGGTTATTAGTATCAATTTCTATTTTTACTTATAATTTCAATCCCAGTGTTTATATCTCTCGTTACTTGTCAGCTTTTTTTCCTTTCCCCTTATTTGCCGCTCCTCCCGACTCTTGCTCCCTGGTCCATTTCTTCCTTCCAGGTTGGTTAGGTGCACCAGATACAAATGGAGTTTTGGGTTTTTTTTAAGGAGTAGTTAGAGGTCTCAGGTGGAACAACATATGGTGGATTTCTCTAGTTATAATGTTGTTTCATATTTCTATTTTAATGATGTTTTTGGTTCTCTTTGGTATCTGTTAATGATGTTCACGATGTTCTTGCATTGTTGCTTTATGTGGTTCGGTGATGAGGGATGTAGGCAAGTCTCAATGTTTCACGACGACTCGATGATTTGTGACATTATCCAGTTGTCTGGTGTGGTGTTTGGTCTATGACGATGATAGTGGAACTAGTTTTGTGTCAATGATAGTGAAAATGATATTGCAGAACTCCGTGAGACATCGGTGAATATGACGATGACGGCGATGAGGATTCTGGCGGTCTCTCTAGCATGGTGGTGATGGACATGATGTTTTAGAGATAGGTGTGTGACTCTAGGCGGGTGCGTGACTTGAGATTCCTGTGGGGTGATGATGGTATTTTTTATTGAAAGTTGTTATTTGAATTTCAATTTGTGGACTGGTATAGCTTTTGAACATTCAAAATGTGATCTTTTGAAATGTATGGTTTCCCACTAACCCTGAATGAGGCCTTTTGAAAATAGATTAAAAAATGATTTGGAGGAATAAATTTGTTTACTGAGGAATTATTATTTTATATCATGGAAAATATTACAAATGAAATATATTATTGCATAGTTATTGAGTGGTAAGTTTGTACCACTGTGTTTTCGATTAATTAAACTAAAATTTAAGTAGATTATTAGAAGTTTTAAATTTTATATGGGATAGAAGGTATTTGGTTGTAGGAAAATGTTGGATATTTACTCATTTAACAATGTGTTTCAAATAGTGAGTTAGTGTTGTAATTGGATACTATAATTTATATATAGAGGCGTTTATTTAGAAATTATATTCCATGAGAAATTGTTTTATATTAAATTATTGGTTGTGAATATTGTATGAAATTACAAATCAGAGGTCATGACATTTGATTGGTTGGTTAGATACTATAGTATGTGGAATAATTTATTTTAGATTTGTTATTGGGATATTTTAGAATGTTTTTTGGCTTTTCAAAGGCCTATATTTATAAATTTTTATGTCCTCATGATGGGTGTATTAAAATATGGATTACCACATTCTCCATGGGGTTTCACTAAATGTAATGGAGTACATTTACTTTTTATATAATTATCTTTAAACCCCTTCTAATTTCACTCCATCAGGCCCATGAGTTGCACAAGTCAATTGCAATTTATATTGGGGTCATGTGACTTAGTAAATATCACACACTATTATACAATGACTTACAAAAAGTCATTCCAATTAATCATGTGAAATTAAAGATACATATAAAAATATTTAATAATTTTATTTTTATTATGAATGGTAATTTTTGATGATTTTTTATTATAATATTAAGAGATTTACCTTGAAGGAATCATTCATTTGAGGACATGAATAAAATTTAGTAAATCTGATATTGGTAGGTCGATTTTGTATATTTTGTAAAATGAAAAAATTAAAGAAGAATAAAATTGTATTCGATAGAGTATGTAACATTAAACACCATGATTAAATTAAATAAAAAATATATTTCATTAAAATTACTCACTTCAATATATTGCATTACATGTAACATTTTGATTTGCTTGCATTACATGCAACACTAAAATTAATCAAAACATGAAATATTATTAAAAAAATTTATAATTTTTATCATAGAAATATTAGACTATAGGATATGAATAGTACTTAATAAATTATGAAACATATGTTTATCTATTTATTAGAAATAAAATAAATATCATTCTAAACAAAAAGTAAATTTTTCTGAAAAATTATATTTTTTGTTAAAGATGGTCTAGTAATGCTTTGAGAAGAGAACATAAAAACTTATTATAAACAGTTTAAAAAATTTATATGAAAAAATAATCTTTATTTTTTTAATTTGGATAACATAATTATATTTTGGTTTATTTACTTTTCTGATAAGTTTTATTTTTCAACGAATATTATATAATACTGAATTTTAATTGAGAACTGTTGTTTCATTTAAAAGAAATATAATGTTAAATTATATATTAAATTGGTTTGGAAATAAATTTAGTTAATATTTATATAAATTAATCCATTTTAAGTCATTTTAATCATTATCATACTGAATTTAGATATCAATATATTATAAACATTTGAACATTTTAACATTAAAACCCATCTTTCTCGACATATCTATAAGATTAATTTTAAATTAAAATATTCTACTTCTATGAATTGAATTTGGAAAAATTTAATCCATATTTTGAATCAAAATTATTTATAATATTTATGAATATTAGCTTATGTGTTTTCTATAATTAATAGTGAATATAGTAAAAAATAAATAATACATTTTAGGTAAAATGGGGCTATGAAGGGTTAAACTAAAAACATAAGGGTTAAATTAATTATAAACTTGTATAAAAAATATTGGACTAAAATATTTCAACCATTAAACCTATAATATTAGATCATGTTCAATTTTTTAGCCTTTTTAAAATTGAAAAATGTGGGATCACTCAATCCTTTTCAAAAAATAAAATGTGTGTCATCTCCCCTACTTATAAAAGCCGCCCAATATCCTCTCAACATCGCATCATAAAACCAATATTTATTAGCCATTAACATCCTTAATAACTTCCCAACATCCCTTAACTCATCCTATATAAGTTATATTCGTCAAACGTTTATCCTTGGAAGGTTTTAGTGCAAACCCAATGGGGTACATGAAGAAGAAGTAATGTTTTTCAATGGGAATTGTTATTTTACTACATTATCCAACTCCTTATGTTTTTATTTAAACCTTTTGATATAAAAATTCATTCTTTATTATGTAATATTAGAATTTTTTATTAAATTTTAATGACATAAAAATATTTTCACATCCATAAAATGGGTTACGAAATCATCATTCTTTTATACATCGGACTACCACATCACGAACCAATGTTGTTCGGTTTTCCATTTACACTAATCATGGTTGGGTATTATAATTGATATAAAGTTTATATATGATATTTATAACATATTTATACTCTTAGAGTAACTATATTAAATATATATATATATATATATACATTTCATTCTATATAAGATCCAATAATGTCGCTCATGTGTACGGTGAACTACAGCCCCACAAAGGGATGTCTTTCGTGTTTGAGTAATGATCCACATAGAAGGAGAAAATGATAATGTCAATGATTTTATGTTCATTAAATTAAATTATTATGATATTAATGACATTTTTATAAATCATTAAAAATTATAGGTATCATTTTATTTCATTTTATTAAACTCGTGGAAAGATGATAACATCGTTCCTATACATGTGGATTATCGCCTTCATAAGACGATGGGACACACTTTCATCACCACAAGACATGGATAACATATTTAAGTATATAATATGGTAATTTTGATATTAATAATTTTTTTTAAATATTATACATTACGTAAATCTGTTACATAATGATCATTAAAAAATGGAAACTTTACTCAGGTATACATATGACCTACCCTCTCCCAGATGGTAATATAAATCTTTTTTAACATCCATATTTAATGATTGATTTTAAAAGTAAAAATGATGTAAAAATATGATAAATATATCATTTTTATTATTTTGGATATGATTAAATAATATAATTTGGGCAGGAACCTGATCTTTAATGATGAAACATGCACGATAAAACCAGGCAATTAACACCGAAAGAAGTGAAAATATTAAAATATTATTAATGAACATGTAATAAGATGTTTTAAAAATAACATATATAAAATTATAAATATTTTTATGGTTATAGAAAAATTTAATAACATTATTAAACTGGTAACGTTAAATCAAAAAGAAGCACGAGTTTATGGATTTTTCCACAATTTCATTTCATTGAGGAATTTTGTAATTTGAGGAACCTAATTTCTTTTATATGCTTTATATACATCCCATTTGACAAGTAAAATCATGAAAAAGTAATTATTCAGTTTATTTACAGTTTAATGTGGATTCTTTAATCTAAGGTGATTTAAAATATAAGTTACCAACTGATAAGTGGTTTCATAACTTCCACTAATTTGGTTAAAATTATACTTCGTTGTTTATGAAAGGATAAGATTACGTGTGTAATGAATTTTTTTATCTTATTTTGTATTGAAATTTTTTTTTTAGGATTTACTGTAGATAAATATAATCCATCCACTGATTAATTCTAACTTTAATGTCAAGAAAATTTTAAGGGTTTATTTAATAATCTCATTATAATCGAGATTATTTATTCCTGAATATATTTTGATGGAAATTATGTGAACATTTCCTAATAAAGACATTTGATTTTATTATCCTCTAGTTATTCATGATATTTTTTTAATAGTACCATTTTCTAGTCATTGTTACATAAATTATTTTTAAGAAAATCTGACTTCATTTCACTCATCGATTAGAAAAAAAAATTCATCAAAAAGCATGTTTTATTAAAATATTTTAAAAAATATTTTTAACCATTTAAATTATTTTTACAAAATTAATTTTTAACAATTTGTACCTTTTACAATAAAAATATAAATGGAATATTATGTTATTTTTAATGAAATTCTCATTTGGCTTTTACAGAAAATGTAAAAGGAATATTCATGTACTTTTATAAACAACACACATACCTATCCTTTTTAAGATGAAAAAGTATTTCTATTTTAAACTTTTATGGAATTTTTGGAATTACCTTCTGTCATCACCATCAATTATTTTATCCTTTCATTTCATATTTACAATGATTCTTTTAAATAATTATTTTTAAAAGTGATTTTTAAAATGTTTTTCAAAATAAAAATGATGTTTTCTATAAGAATGTTTTTAATGATTATTTTATGGTATTTTTAATCATTAATGAAAAAACCCTTTATTATTACTCCAAATGGTATATGTTGATACCATCAATATTCTTACCCTGTATGGTTTATTATTATTTTTACCAAGTATACTATTGTCACTCACTTCCTAATTTCATTTTGTATTCATTATCTTCTATGTGAAATAGTCACTTTCTTATACTCATTAGACAATAAATTTTCCCTAAATATCATAATTATTTATCCTAGATATTCTTTTTAATTAAACTGTATACCATTTTTACATGTGGTTTTTATATTGGTATAAATTTATTTATGTAGGAAAATATTGATAAATCCATATTGTTTACTCAATATCAATATTTGATGATGGGTAAATTTGTTTATGACATAAATTAATTATTATATATATGAGGGATGATTTAGACCTATATAAATGGGTATGTCATAATTAATGACTGACCCTTCATTCATCGATAGTCTCATGGGAAAGATCTATTTCTTCGTGATAGTTAAATGGGGTTCAACCTATTTATTTTAAACTATCTTAAAAATAGATCTTCATTGTAAATATATCATGTTACTAGGAAACAAGACATAAAATAAATAAAAATTTCATTCATTAAGATACTAGTTATTATTATCCTGGATATTTTCTATATGACATTATCATAGAATGAATTTCATCTTCAAGTTTTTTATTAAATAGAATTAGTTTCATCTATTTACATCCCCATAATGAATATGCCTTAACAAATTATTTAAGCCAAATGGGATTTCAGTTATTTACCTTTCCATATTGATTATTCTTTATCTAGTTATTTAAATGGAATGTTTTCTTTGTTATTTACCATTTTAGGTTTATTATGCTTAATGATTCATGATATCTTCCAACTTACCTGACCATTAATAAAAAAAATTTCTCATTGTTTTTTTAAATATTTTCTCAATATCCCACAAATTTCACTATGGTTGATATTTAAGGATATTCTAGAGGGAATAATGATTTTTTTTAAAAATAATATTTTATTTTTTGTATTTCAAATATAATTCATATCTCATGTATATATCTAATTTACTAGGAAAACTAAACTATTTATCCAATTGGGATTCAATTATTTGAATATTATTCCAATGTAATAATGTAGTAAAAGGGTATAAGAAACTGGGGTCATGTTCACTATAGTTGGTTTAAAAGGATGTATTGTAGAAACTATGGAAAAAGATTTATGCAAACATATATTAAATAAAATAAACCATAGAAAACCATTCATGATAAATATATAATATTATCTGAATGTTTTTATAAGGTAGTTATTATGAGGTTTCTAATTTTTGTACATACAGAATTGAATCTATTAGTGTACGTGGTTCGAAAATAGAAGTACCTTGGGGTGATAACTACAAAAAGTGAATAAGTTACAGAACTGATAGTTATCTTCTATAGAAAAATAGACCTTAATAAACACCTGGTTTGAAATTATTGGGGAATATTCTTAGGAATATTCATATTTTCATTACAAACCATTATAATGGATTGGTATAGATGATAACAATGAATGACCTATGTCAAACCTAAGGTGTATTAGATTAAAAACAATGTGTATCAAACAAGTGTAATAAATTTTATTTGTGGAAATGAATGATATAATATAATAAATGACTAATGAAAAAACATAGAGTATGATGGAATGAATTAAATTCTATCTTATAGAACCATTTAGAGTATTTATCTTAAATGCATAGATCCTATTAATTCTCTGAGTAAATTATCTATTCTAAATAATACACTCTAGAACAAGGAAGAACTAATTTCGAAACAAAGCGGATGAATTATTCATGTATTATTTTTCAATAAATAAATTATTGAAGTATTTTTTTTCAATTGTGTTATATTGATAAGAATTATGCAACATTTATGTATTGTGTTAAATTTGAGAATAATTTGAGTATTCCTTTATATATGAGATATGGATACCATCATGGGTTCGTTAGTTTATGATTTATCATATGTTCAATGTCTTCAACACCTTTTTTGTTTTACGTAATGAGAGTGTATGAATATTATGGAGAATTTGGTGAAATTTATAGATAGAATAATTAGTAGTGAAATTTTTATTAGAGGAATAATGACATCACATTTTATAAACATAAGTTCAAAGGTATTGATATTGTTTAGGGTTAATATGATCATTAATGGAATTTTTATCATAGTAAAATATGATGATTAGACATTATGAAGAAAAAAAGTTGCATTAAAGAAAAAAATAAAAGGTTATTTTAGGATTAATTTAATGTAAATAATTTCATTCATTTTTTTAATGTTGTTGGAATTATATTAACAATGTTTGGGAAAAGAAAAACCCATATTCTAGTTAAAAAACAACTTCATCTGGAATGTGTGTGGTGATCGAACCCATAACTAATGGATGATAATGGTTTAACACCTAACACTAGCATACATGTTGTCCTTATTAATATTTAATTTTTTTATGAAATTTTAAATATAAATATTCATAATGAACCAGTGGTCTTATGTTGGAGGTTTATATATTAACGTACTATACTAGATAACTTGTGAAAAAAATGTTTTTTGGACAA
This sequence comes from Viscum album, assembly GCA_963277665.1. NCBI lineage: Eukaryota > Viridiplantae > Streptophyta > Magnoliopsida > Santalales > Viscaceae > Viscum > Viscum album. Next base: position 1,701,013,347 of record OY728138.1, on the reverse strand, counting down.
TTGTAAGTGACAAAATGAAAGAATTAAAACACTTTTATAGATCTTGGAATCTATTAAAATGAAATTTTAGTGCACCAAGCATTAAAAATTCATTTTTTATGTTTAATCCTTAGAATAAGGGATGAACTATAAATTGTAACTACATGTCATGGTTTAGAATTACTATAATATTTTATGTTAATTTATGGATATATAGACATTACCATCTAAACATTACCTAATTATTTCATAAATTAAAAGGATATTTTTATAGGAGAATTACTATACACAACTATAAGAGATCAAAACAATTAATAGGGGAAAGAAGAAAAATAATAATTTATTTCATTCGTCATTGATCAATCACCTTATTGTTTTCTGGAATATTTTAATTTATGGGATAAATATATAAATATCTTGGATACATCACTATAAATATCTTTTCATTACAATAATGTTCAATTCATTAATCATTGATAATAAGAAATAATGTTAAACATGTAATAAAATTAATTGAAAAACAATGAATATACTAACTGATTGAAAGTTAGTTTTTATTGAAATGATGAGAGAAATAATGCTGCACCAGCCCTTCATGGAGGGAGAAGGTGGTGAAGACCCAAGGAGTCCCCTTGTACTAAACATTTTCACTCAAGGGGACGGTGTCTAAACTATCATAAATCAGAAGCTCCTCATCCTGCCTACCCAACAGGTCCAGTGAGTCCACTAAGAAATTGGATTCCCTCGAAATATGGTGGGCCATACACCCCTGATTAGTTTCTCCTTGAACACGGCAGATGAGGAAATCCAAGTCCCAAGGGATCACATGGTGTCCCTGTCGGGCCTTCACAAGGACTTTAGAGTCAGATTCGATCTCTTACACCCGGAAACCCCCTTTTTCAAACCATCATCCTAGAAATAAGTGCACACGCTTCCACTCCCAAAGAGTTTCCCAGGCCATAATAAGAACTGAATCCAATATGAACCGAACCTCAGGAATTCCACCACCCCTCATGACCCCTTCTATAAATGATCTATCAACATTCAGTTTTAGCCCACTAATTGGAGTCTTCCATCAGATCCAATGGCCACTCCCTCTGTTTGGATTGTGGGGATGATTAGTAATATTTCAAATAAACACTGAAACCTTCCCTTCCTTTACTAATGTGGCTAGATCAAAGATGATATTTCCTAACCACAATTTAATGAATGAAATAGATTGATAGGATCCCAGAGGAACGCTATTACGCACCTCCCAAATGGTCCATAATATAGCCGCAAAGATGATCATCTGAGCGGTGTGTTCCACGGTTATGGTCTCAATCCCGTGAAACCATGCACACAGAATTTCCTATATGAAAGATGAGTCTCTATCGATATCTGAATGTGGACTAAACAAGTACCACAGGTAAGACACCCAATTCCTTTAGAAGAACAGATGCAGAGTCAACTCCGCTCTTGAGTCACACAGCAGTAGCAGCGGGAGGCCATGGATATTCCCTTATTTTGAATATTCTCTTCCATTGGAATAGACTTATTTCTGATCTACCAGAATAGGAAGTACATTTTCATAGGAATCTCCTTACACCAAATTGTTGGAGCCCACTCATCCGAAGTAGCTTCTTCATGAGATATTCTTCTGTAATCCCTTATGTTAAACCTTCTCGTACTTGATATGGTGAAGTAATAGATATCTATTTCATCACTCATGACAATATTTTCGAAGATGTGAATTTTTTGGGGGTTCTACATCACCTGAATGAAGTCATACTGTGTCGTTTCCTATCAGAAAGAAGCTTCTAGAGAAGCACTACCTGGAAACACTAGTCTTGCCCCAGCCCAGTCAGCAACCCAGAAATTGATGTCTCCCCTTCCAATGACCCATCTTGTGTTACCACACAACACCTCAATGGGCGACGCCATGCAGCGTGCCAAGGCAGACATAGCGCAATGCCTACTCACTGCCCATTAAAATGTTTTATTTTCATATGAATTGGTATTCTATTTTATTTAATTACCCTATTGTATATTACTTTGTTGATTTTTTATTATTTTTAAATCCATTTCTTAAGTATTTCACCATTATTTTATGACTTCATTATCTTTTGAATTTTCATGGGTGGTGTTGATATGTGTAACATTACATTACCCATTTTCATGTATCCCCCTTTGCATTGCTTATTTTTTTTATAATTGGGTATGTCTTGGGACTATCGTGGATGTAGGATATTTTTTGGGTAAAATGACATAATTTTCAAGGATGAATGGTGTCTGAATTAATGGAGGTCAGTAATAAATATTTTAATGGTTTTGTAGGGTACTATCTTTGCTTTGGGGATGCCTGGGGGGTTTTGGTTTTCTTGTTTAAGAATATGTGGTTTTAGTAGTTTGTAGGAAAATTACATGTTTTTTATGGAAAGTAAAATCAGAGTATATCCTATAGGGTAGATGTCATGAATTTGGACCATAGTATAAAATAATTATATAACAAGTAATATAAAAATATTAGTTTTAAAAAATGTGGTCTTTTTCTGATGTTTGTGACATTCATGGATTACATGATGTGTAAAGGTAATACATGTTGTGTAAATATTGTGAAAAAGGATTTTAGGGAGGCTTGTGAATGATATGGTATTTCATTCTTCTATGACTCCAATGGATCTTGTTCTAGATAGATTATCCTATGATTTTGGGAGTGTCTGTTTAGTATGGATTGATTCATTCGAAAATTAACAACATTTATGGTTTGTTTTCATCTCTTCATGTGAGTAATACCATATTCCGTTTCATTTATTTGATAGTGGTAATACTATTGCGATGCATTATCAAATCTATTGACCTATGGTGATGTTTTTTCTAGTTTAATTCTAGGTCTGTGTGGGATCTTGTTAATGGTGGATATTTAATTTAGTGGTTTTGGTGTAGCGAGTGTATTCTCTTGAGGAATGTTTCATTTCCTCTTATCCTCCAACCCTTTGTGTGAATTGTATCGATTCTAAGATGTGTAGATTAATTCTAGGTCCTCCATGGTTTTTGTTACAATATTCTTATTAGTGGATCCTTCATGAGAGCGTGTGACCCAGAGTTTGAGGTATGTGGTTCTATCTCTAGCATATATTGATGAAATGTTTTGTCCCTATTATTGTTTATATTTTATTTATAAATGAATTTGGCATGATTTTTGTGTGTGTGTAAATGGATTTGTGATAAAAACGGAATTGGGATTTACAATTTTTTTGGTAAAGATATTTTTTTTAAATCATAAAAATGATATATGAAAAACATCACATAGTTACCCTTTGGTATGTAGGTAGTTGGTTTATCATATGTAAATCATACATATTTTCTTTGGGAGGTCTACTAATAAGATTTCCCTCTACTCCTTAGGCCTGTTAATATATGGAAATGTTCTTAACATTGATTGGAGTTCACTCATTGGGTGTTTCTCTACTCTTTAAGACTAGGTTCTTAGGAAATGTTTTTCATTAGACATTTTTTGTTGTATGAGTAGTCTCTTAGCCTGACCTATCTTTTCTCCTTGGTGTTATTTACCCATTCTTTGACTTTTCACGGCTTTGGATTTCTATATTCATGCTTTTATTTTTGATAAGTGTTAATGGAAATTGATGTACCTTTATGTCATTTGAAATTAATGGAAAAGGGAAATATTTTCCATGATTTTGATATGACATCATTACTACATATCAGGTGAATTTTTATTTAAAATGATCATAAATGATTTTTATATAGATTTTTTTGGGAGAAAATGGGAGGGATCCTACTAGAAATTTTAGCTCACACCCTGTTCACTTATTTGGGGGTGTGTATTTATTTGTATGTATTTTGATTCTAGTAATGGAAATGCATCATTGTGAGGTAGTGAGGGTTTTTGTTAGTTTGGTTTGGGTAGCCAATTGTAAGATGGTAAAAGTATACCAATGTTATCACATGGAGTAGGTGTATTTTCATGTTTTCGTAGTCCTTGTGGTTGTAGTTATACATGGATATTTTTTTAATCTATTGTTTTATGGTTATTGATGGTTTATTTATATTTTTTTTATATTTATCTTTCTATTATTATCATTTTTTATATATGTTCAATGTTCTTGATTTTGGTTGGGAGAAATAATTTCCTTTTCTCATTGTTCGATGCCAGGGTTCTATTTTCAAGTCCCCAAGGATCAAGAATTCCCTTCAGGTTTGTGGGATATCGGTTTGGTACTACTTTGAGGGGGTATTTGGGTCAGTTCATTATAGTTGTGTATCATAGTTTTTCTTCCCTCAATATTCTTTATCTTGGTATGTTTTTTATTCTAGATATAGGGGTTTTGAGATTATATTAGTGTTTTTTAATGAGTGTTTGGTTATCTCTTTCTATGATGAAACTCAAGTTACCATGGGATGTTGAGATGAATGTATCTTGTTTTGAGTTCGTGATGATCATGCGAATTGGGGGGGGGGGGTTTATAGTTTTAACTATGATTATTCTCTTTTATTATATTTTTTTTTTTGAGGTAATAACCATTAATAAATTCTATACGATATCCTCCAAAGGGTGCGACTGATAATCCTCAAGGGAATACTCTGATGGATCATAACTTCATTGAGGCTATCATGCCAGAAGTTCATAATATTGATCCAAATATTAAACAAGTTTGAAATTCATGTTTTGAGTTATATCCACGAGATGGATGGGACATAGATCGATCACAAAAGTTGTTTTATAAGAATCCACCATTCATTAGTGGTACAAATGAACCTCAAGAGGTGGAGTAATGGCTTGATTGTATTGATCAATTCTTAAACATCCTATAAAAAATTGATAATCTCATGGTGATGTGTGATTTTTTCATATTTTGGGTCTTGGAAATCTTTGGTTGGATTCCATGGTATAAGAAAATATATATATATGGGATTCGACTAAAATGGTTTCAAGACTCACTTATTCTAGTAGTAGTTTCTAGACTCACTAATGACAAAAAATTCGTTGGAGTTACTCTCTTTGAAGAAGGGAAAGAAATCAATTTTAGCATACAATAATATATTTGTTGAGATGGTTCATTTTTTCACTATAGGTTGTGAAGAATGACTAGTTGAAGGCTCAAATTTACCTTTAGATTTTTCAACCACATTTATGATTACATGTGTTTACACCAACACTTTCCACCAACACATAGACAATGGATAAGGATGTGATGTCATATATGAATATGACATACATGGTTGGATATTCTATCCACTCTCCTCCACCTAGTTTCATATTTAGTGGTATACTAGGGGAAAAGTGGTAGTTTCATGATCAACATAAGAGTTGTGGATTTGGTTAATGAAATTCTGTGTCTTAAACACCTTTAATTATTTCTATTGGGGTTCAAATGACATTCTATCAGTGTGGAAAGGTTGGAAACACATGACATGTTTCCCTTCACCAACTAATATGTTTCAATGTTGTGGAAATTAAGGTTCTCTACAATGTTTCTTTCAAGATATATCTACTCCTCAATATGGTCTTGGATAGTCGACTCCAAAGGATACTATGGCATAGTCAGATGATTCAATGACTATAGGGATCACGCCATATACCACAGTAGTGAATAACCTTCATTAAGTATATGAGTTTCTATGGTAGGTAGATTATTATCTAGTAATTGTGAGAGGTACCATATTTATTGAATATTAAGTAGTGTATTTTTTATTTTTTATTTGTGCTTCCCAAAAATTTATATATTGTTGATTTGTTGATATGCTTATCATTCCAGTAGAACATGAGTCCATTATTATAGAGTTGGAGACACCTATTGGAAAGATGAAATAGAAGGGGTTTTGGAGTATTTCTAGTGCACTATCTATAGCTGATCTAGAGCTAGTCTATTATTTTTTTTCTCAATATGGATTTATTCAACATCATCATGTGGATATATTGGATTGTTGATCATTGAGTATAAAATTATTTTTATCATCAGTGTGTCTCATTTAGTGTGATCTATTGGAGCACATGGGTGTTTTAGGTAGAGGGGGATCTGTGGTCTGGTCATACAAGTCTTTCCCACCAATAGCTCAGATGCTTATTATTTTCTATTATAGTTGATCCTAATGATTTTTCTTCAATTATGGATCATTTCAATATATTTAATCATTTTAATGACCATTTTCTCAAATATTTATCCATGATTTTACTAGAGAATGTGGTAGAGTTTATGTCTTGACAGGTTCTTGGAAATTAGTCGATTTCAACACATTCTTATCATATGGATCCATCAGAGATAAAAGAGTTGAACATTCGGTTGGGATACCTGGGGAAATTGGTTTTTTCTCCCTAGTGTTTCACCTTGGGTAGCCCTGGTGATGTTTTCCAAGAATGTATATGGTTCACTCTAATTATGTGTGGACTATCAGAAGTTGAACCTAGAAACAATTATAGAAATGTAATATTTTCCTCATGTTGATGATTTGATTGTTTAGTTAAATGGGGAAATGTGGTTTTCTAATATTTATATTCATTTGGGTTATCATCATCTCAGACTTCAGTATTTCAATATACTTAAGATAAATTCCAAGAGTTGTATTGGTTATTTTGAATATCTTTTGATGTCGTTTGGTCCGACTACGACACTTATAGTTTTCATGGATTTAATGAGTCATAATTTCCATTAGTATCTCTAAATTTTTTTGGTAGTGTTCATATACTATATTTTTGTTTTATTCAATATCCAAGAATGTGCATAAGCACCACCTATGTTTAGTTTTTGAAATCATGTGAACTCCCTATTTGTATATAAATATTTCTAAATTCAACTTATCTATTCAATAAGTAAAATTATTAGGGCATGTTATTTCTAATCATGGATTTTCAGTTGATCCTAATAAGGTAAAGGATTTATTTTCATGACAGTATCCACATAATTTATTTGAAATTCAATGCTTCCATTGTCTAATTGGATATTTCTAATGGTTCATCAAAGATTTATCAATGTAGGGATAAAATTTTACTTCTCTTTGTAGGAATGGGGTGAAATTCATATGGGATGAAATAAGGAAGTCTTCATTTGATGAGCTAAAAAAATTCTAAAATCAGCTCTTATTCTGACCTTACCTGATCCCGGTAAAGGATATGTTGTTTTTTTTTATTCTTTTAGTGATGGTTTGGGTTGTGTGATTATATAGGAGAATCATGTGGTGGAATAAATCTCTTATTCTGACCTTACCTGTTTTATTTTTCTAATTCTCCATTTTTTTTATTCAGGGACTATGAAGAATCACTATGACATGAAATAGAGATTCAGGTGGTCATGTATCAAATGTGACATTTCCGATCACGTGCCCCAATATTACACCAACCAAAAGAGTAAGGAAGAGCATTTGAAACCATCTAGTTTTCTTTACCACATATAGTGCCTACTTGGAAATTTTATAAGGAATTAATGGAAATTATTTTTGGGTTACCGTGGACACCCTTATAGAGGTATTCTATCTTTATGGGGATTGATCAGTTGATAAAGTCCTCCCATTTTATTTAGAACAAACAAACCACTAATGTTTATGGCATGTGTATATTGTTTATGGAAGAAACTGTGAAGTTTCATGGGGTTAATTATATTTTTATTTTATATATGTATCCTTTTTTTACTTCTATGATCTATAGAAGGTTTGAAGAGGTGATAGGGACTCAAATCAGGTTAAGTACAACTTATCATCTATAGACAGAGGGTCAGATAGAGCATGTTATTTAGATCCAGGATGATATTCTTCATGCCTCTATCTTGGATTTTTTTTGCATTGTGGGATAGACATGTGGTAATATTTTATTTTTATTATAATAATATATATTATTAGTCAATCCTAATGTCTTATTTTTAGGATTTATATGGTCACCCATGAATATCAACTCTCTATTGGGTATAGGTGGGATGAGCTTCTTTGTTGGGACTAACCAAGGTTCAGGAGACCTTTGTAATGATTGTAGATATACGTTGACATCTAGTTATAACATAGACTCAAAAAAATATTATGTGGATAAATTTCATCATCCTTTGGACTTTCTATAGGTGAAAAAGTCTTCATAAAAGTTCATCCTCAGTTATGTTACGATCGTCTTAGAAAGTAGGGGAATTTGGATCCAATATATTTTGGACCTCAGTTGGGATGGTTTCATATCAATTTTAATTAATATTTTAGATTATAAATATTTTTATGTTTTCCACATATCACATTTTAAGAAAAATCTCATTGATCCCCTTCATGTTTTGAGTTTTGAAAATAAGGAGTTAGAGCCATATTTTCCTATTATTGAGAAGACAGTTGATATAATTGACTCTCATGTGATATTTTGTGTGGGATTTCTATTTTGTTGGCCCATGTGTTATAGAAACACATATTATATTCTCATGAGAAATGGGAGATAGAATCATTAAAGAGGTAGTAGTGTCATTTCCTCTTTACCATACTTCATTCGTCCACATGACATACCAGGGACAAAATGTCTTTTAGTGCGGGAGTTTGTAACATCGTATTACACATTTTCAATTAACCCCATCAGTTTGCATATTTTTTCAGTTTGGAGCATCTTGGGACTCCTGGGGATGGAGCTGATCTTTTAGGAAATTAAATTAATCATTAGGGATTAATGTGGTTTTAATTAATAGCGTCTAGGAATAAAGGTATTAATGGTTTTGTGGGGATATCCTTGAGTTCATAGGATTCCTAGGGGTTGGATTTTCACGTAAGAATCATCAATTTTAGTAGATTAAAGGATAAATACATGTTTTGAAAGGGAATTAATAACCATGTATGTTATTCAAAGTAGATTTTGTGAATATGGTACACAACATGATGTCATTACAATTAGTGTAAATATTACACACCACGTAATGTTAGAAGAGTGGTTTTTAATAAAAAGGTGTCATTTTTTTAGAATATGTTAACCTTGTGTGTTACACAATGTGTTATGGTATTACACACCATGTAAAAATAGAGAACATGGATTTTAGGGTGGCGTGTGAGTGATATATTATTTTATTCTTCAATATATCCTTTTTCTCTCAACCTAAAAGGATTCTCTAGTGATTTTGGGACCACTTATTTAGTCTAGAATGATTTGTCTAGAAATTCAATAGAATATCAGTTGGTTTTTGTCTTTCAGTGTCAATAATCACTTCTTCTTCTTCATTGCTTGGATCAAGTTATTGTTATAGCATTGTGTTATCAGATCCTTTGACTTGTGGTGATGCTTCTTCTTGTTTCATTAATGATCTATTTGTGATATTATTTTAGGTTTGTTTCTATTGTTGGTTATTGTGTGATGTGTGTATGTTCTTGAGGTATCTATCATTTCCTCTTATCTATTTACCCTTTGTGTGAATTATATCAATTATAATATGTTTATATTGATTCTAGGGCCTCTGTGGTTATTGTTTTGGTCTTCTTATCAGTGTATCCTTCATGGTCATTTGCAACCATTACTTTGAGGTAGGTGGATCAATATCTATCCAGTGTGGATTAACTATATATCTCCCACTATTTTTATAACATTATTTATAAAATAATAGAACATGATTATTTTGTGTGCATAAGTGGATTTTTGATAAAGGTGTTTTCATTGGATTTATAAATGGAAAAAGGTGTATTTTCAAATCATAGAAATGATTTATGAAATATAGAATATGGGAAGCTTTGGGTAAGTATGTGGAATTATTATCTTAGGTCCATTATCTATATTATCATTAGGATGTTCTATCATGGGAAATTCCTATACTTCATAGGCATGTTGTTCTTGGGGAATGTTCTTGACACTAATGGGAGAATAAATAATGAGGTTTTTTTCTGCTCTTTAGTCTTGTGTTATAAGGATGTGTTGTGTGCTAGTCATTTTTAGGGTCTAATTAGTCTCTTAACCTAGAATGTTGACTTCCATGGACTGATTTACCTTTTCTTTGACATTATACTACTTTATATTTTGATATGTATGCTTTTTTTATAAATGATAATGAAATTTAATATTCTTGATTATATTTTGAAATTTAAGGAACAAAGGGTAATATTTAACCTTCCTAATAAAAAAAATCAATAATAATTATCAATCCATGTTTTATTTAAAATGATCATACATGATTTTTTTATTGAGACTTTTTATGGAGAAGTTGGGTTGGATCCTACTAATACAATTAGATCACACTCAACACAATTCTTATAGGGTGCATAAAATTTTTTATGTGTTATGAAGTAGGTAATAGAAAGGTGTTGCGGTGAGGATGTGAGGGTTCAAGCCAGCTAAGCTTGGGTAGCCAGTTGTGAGACATTGTGAGAATTACTATTCTATAACAAATAGTAGTTGGTTTTTACTATATTCATTGTCCTTGTTGTAGGAATTGTAATTGGAGATTTTTTTACTCTATATTTGTATGGTTAATTCCATTTTCATTATATTAGGGAATATATTTATCTTTCCACTATTATCTATGTAATCTATATATTCCATGTTCTCACTCTAGGTTACGGGAAATAATTTCTTTTGTTCATTTCTTAGTGCCTCTCAGCTAGTCGTTAGCCCGTAGGGATCGGGAACTCCCTTTTGATATGTGGAATATCGGGAAGAGTAAAATTTTAAGAGGTTATTTGGGTTAATTTTTGTAATTTTAGTAAGATTTAATATTGTGTAAGAGTATTTGATGTGATTCATAAAGGAATAACCACTTCAAGGGGCTATTTAGTGGTATATGTTCTCTATAATCACTATTTAAGGGTATATGGGTGGTTAATGTCCCATGTCATGGTAACTCGACACATGTGTCCTCAACTCACTAAGGCTTTAAAACAGACATAAAATAACATCCCTTATGGTACCTATGTCATGCTGAAAAACAACTCAAGTGAAGGTAGCCCACATTTTACAGAAATTGTTTCATGGTTATTTTCTGTGTTTTTGTATACTAGACAAGGACAAATCAACTGTTCTTAGAGCTAAATTTTGGAAAAAAAGAGTTCAATGTATTTGAATCCGTAAAATATTAAATAAACTCAATGAAAAATATATATGTTAGAGATGAAGATTATTAATCATTATAAAGAATATTTATTTGAAAAACAAATAGGGTAGGGATGGTAGAATATATTTTTCCATGACAATCCAACATGGGTGGAGTGCATTATGTAAAAGGTTCATAGTCATAGTAACTATGAGGAATAATATATTCCATGAAGTCTATCATGTCAAGAGTAATATTTATTTTTGGAGGATCTTTTTATTATCTTTTCGTAGGAGTTAATCTATGACTTAATATCTTAAAATATTAGGGCTTATGAAAAATAAATTATTAATTATTTAATACATCATTGATTGATCAGCTGAATGAAAGGAGAAACACTCGAACAAGACTTGTGATATATTGATATGAGGGAGAAATATGGTAACTCATCATAAAACCATTGATTCCTTTTTGAAATCCTATTGTATTTGTGTTTGGATGAACTTATCCATTCATTTTTCTATTTTTATGATCATTTATAGATAAATTACATAAGGATATTTTATAAGATGAATCCAAATATATTTTAAACTATGTCTTCATCATAATTCATAGAATTCTATTTCTTTTCCATCATTTTTTCACCACCTTATTATATACTATATCTAATGAAGTATTAAAAAATTAAGATAAAGTTACAATCATTTGGATATTGAGAATCTATAACTCTTATTTAAAATTGAAATATTTTTTTAAACATTTTTTGATGTCATAACATTGATTTCTTTATCAAGTTTTCAAATTTTCACTTCCTATTGAGAATAATTTCTACTAAATACCATGTACTAATGTTTAAATAGTTTGTGGTCTTTTGAGTTTGTATCATAAAATAACTAAATTCATTGTAAATTTTTTGATAATCTATTTTCTCCATGACGAATCATCAAGTTCCTATGTTTCAAGCCCAATTTATTATTTTAATTTAAAAAAATTGATCACTTTTAATGATTAAATAAAAACCCTCACAAAATAACACTAGAAAACAAAATCATATCAGAAATCCACAACCAAAGCATCCTATACCCCCCACAAACCATAACCACTAATAATAAAATATCATAATAGATCATGGAACCATTAAAATCCATATTAAGTCTATAAAATTGTTATATCTATATAATTTTTAGTTTAGGGTGTGTCCATTTTTTTCTAGATCATCCTTGATGAGGTCTTCAATGTGACAGGGCATCTTGTCCCATGATTGAATAAACTCCTCCAAATTCATTTTCATTTCATTGAATCATCTTTTAAAAATACTTTCTTGTTTGTTTAACCTTTATAACTACATTTCAACTGTGTCCACATGAAGAAGTCATTAAATGAACATGTATAAATCCTCTTGGGAGAACGTAATTATTAATTTCTATACCATTTTTTCCCTAGAGTGTATAATAGGATCCCATGTATTTCCCTTATTTTATGACTCACCACCCCTTTCAATGAGACTGCTCATTTTAGCAAGTGGTGTCTCCATTGGTTTGGGAGAATGAGAATAATCATTTCTCCATTTATATTTCTTTTATTTGATGAGAATAGAAATCCCTTAATATGTTTTTCATTTATACAATTTCATCCTTCTTGGACATTTAATTTCTCTACATAATCTTTCCTCTACACTATCTCTAAAAAAATTTGATCACACTTTAATAATTTTCCTCTACCTAATAGGTTCGTCCTCCTCATTTAAATACACCACCTATACTAAAACTATTTTTTCATTTTCCTACCTCTAAATTTATAGCCCTTCAATGTAGTTACATATTTTTGTTGTGTCCACGGTTTTTATAGGACTTCACCTGCTCACGGAATTCCTCCTAACCCCTATTCATCCAGTGCACTCTACATTTGACAATTATTATAGTTAGTTGGACCACCCACACCTGTCTCTTAGACAATAGACTCAAGAGTGGGATCGCATACCTATCTGATTGCCACTACATACGAGGAATGAGTGATGCTGGGGACTGAGAAAACACCTTCATGTTACCCCGCAATCCCCCACCCCCTAAATGATCCTAAACTTACTTTTTTGAATTTTTCTCACTAATATCACTCCTCAGATGGCCACACATGTCTACTATCATCAGATATTGATTCATAGACCATTCCACTTTATATATTATAATTGAATTATCCATCACATCAGTACCCAGATTCTCCACCTCGAGGAAATTTCTAGTATTTTCCCCCATAAATGCAGGGTCCTACACCCTATGCCTATTTTGACTCCTACGATGATAAGATGAAGCCAGATGTCCTCTTTGACTATATAAAGAACAAACATCAGTATATGATTAAAAAATGAATGATTTCTTGTAAAATAATTATTAACCCACTGTTATTCACACCCACTACACGGGTTCCGTTGAAACATCACCCTCTACATAAATACAGGGAAAACTCAGATGACTAACAGAATATTTTATACTATAAGAACCGAAGACTCATCCTACTAGATTTACAAGAAAATGATTAATTGAGGGGTTTTAAAAGGGTTGAGGGAGTTCAAGTAGACAAACCCCAATCACTGTGATAGGGGAATCACATTTTATATGAAACTAATAGTACCACATGATAAGATAAAAATTACACCCAACACATTTATTAGGAATTATGGGCCATGCTATAATAAAATCATCAATGGATGAAAAATTGATCATGATGTGATGCATTTGAAGAATAGACACTATCCCATGTTCATGTAATCTCCAATAAAAAACAAAAAATGATCATAATCATCAACCAAAGTATGGTGATGTGTGAATTGGGCCACCAGGATAAGATTTTGTAGACTGGAAGCATCATTGAACACTGAAGGTGAGATTTAATGTTGGAGAGAGTCTTCAAATTGATCTGGCAATTTAGGGAATATTTATATTGCATGAAAAACTAGAATCGGAACAATATTTTAGGAAGATATTATAGAGCACTACCATTCCTAGGGGGAAGACAATGGTTGAACACCCCCCCCCCCCAAAATTGGGATGGGATCTAGAAGCCCCTCATTTGATGCCAAAGTAATCACTGAGAACATAGTTGAGATAGAATTTGAGATTCAAGATTGGAGGTTTGAAAATGGAAACAACATGTGTGTGCCTATGTTTTGATATGTATATATATATATATATTTCTTTTAAGAGTTCATCAGGATTGATTAATAAATAATAGATGACTATGTCTTTAAACTCTTTTTTCATACACAAAATGTAACACTTATACTTTTATACATGGTAGGTGAAAAGGTTATTTCTTCAACTATGTTCATTAATGTATCCCTAGATCCATTATGTTTGATACCTTACATTCTTTTCTTTAATCATTTTCACTATTTAAAACTATTTTTTCTACATTTTTCACCATCATTCCATCACATTGATAGCTTTTTTTATAGATGATGATAATTATATTCCCTTTGATATGATCATACACATCAGTATCTAATTATCCTTGAGATAAAATTTTAATTTTATTCATTGTTTAGAAACACTTTGGAAAATATTGGCATTGTATCCTAAGAAAGTTCTTGTGTCCAAGAAATGAAATAAAAAAATCTTTTTGATAAATTTAAAAGAAAAATTTTTCATATTTGAGTGTTGATTTGACACATATTTTTACCTATAGAAGTATTAAATTTTTTGAATATTTTGAATCTCTAATAAATTACTAGATTTTGAAATTTGAACACTATTGATCTACACATAGAAAAGGAAAAACAGAAATTTTAAGCATGATTTGAATAGTTCTAGGAACATAAATTAAAATGAAACTTTTTGTGCAGATAATAGTTGAATGAAAATTATTAGGGAAATTTACTTAGGGATATCCAAAATATCATAGTTTATAGTAACCCATCATTTATATGGGTTCCCTATGCTCTAGAAATTGTGAAATACAGAAATAATACCTCTCTATATTTCCCTTCATTTTTATTCAGTCTTATAGTGGTTCAAATGAGTTCATCAATTTATTTTCTATAGTACAATTAAATATTTTCCACTCTATAGTATTATAAATAAGTAACATAGGTTGATGGTTTTTCCATTTTTCTCAAAACTTAAGTCTAGAAGTTCTATCTAGAATTTAATTTTTCAAATTATTTCCACCTGGGATCAATTTTTTGATTCACTTTTTAAATTTTTGTTGTCCTATGTAAAATACCATTGATATTGTTAAAAATAATTTTATTTTCTATGATAATGGATAGATCCTTCCTGAAATGTTTTATAGATTTATAACCCAACATATATAGTGTGCCAACCACAACCGAGGTTCCCACCTATTAATGAAAACACCATTTACCAATCGTAATCCATAACATCCAAATATGGTAAATTAAACATTGGTTGTTAATTTTATTATATGAAGAAAAATGATCTTAATAAAATATATGATAAACTCCAAAAATTACAAAAAATAATGTTCTTGTAATATATTTATCCACAACAATGATACCATACCATGGGTGTCTGTAATTAATGAAAATTCACAATGATATAAATAAAATCATTGTGCCATTTTTGGGAAACCTAGAATAAGTTTCTAAAATTTCTATTTTCATACCCTTAACCATATATATCAAAACTTATAATGGTTATAGTCAAAAATATATTGATAGAGAGGCCCCATTTTCAAAAACATAGTATCAATGCTATAGAAATCACCCAAATCTATAGTGGAATGGACATGGAGTTTTTATATATGTGCTTACCCATAATTTCTAAAAACCCATTTTTAAACCAATATGGTGGTATGTTATCAAAATATAAACTAGATTTATAGTGCATTATGAATTTTTTTCTTCCAATTAGTCCCTTAAAATTTATATATATTTTATTATTCATATCCTGGAATTACAAATCAAACAACATGTATGACACCAATGTTATAAAGGAAAGGGAGTTAAACACAAAACTACTAAGGTTAATCCTACAGAAAATTCCCTAGATGTCACCATAGTATTAGTTCTAAAATCTAGAGAAAATTTTAGGGGAGGAAGTCTATATTAAATGAGCTTAATGATTTTAGTGATTTCGAAAATAAAAAAGTTAAAAATAAGAAATCTTGAATAGTGGGAATAAATTTCCAAAACAAACATAATGAAGAACTTCAACATAAAAAGTGTAATGAAAAATGAAATGGGAAATTCTTATTTATGGAAAAAAATTTGGTCTAATGAGAAGGAAAAAATCAGTCTATTTTATGTTACTTCTACATCACATTCTTTTTCCCAAATGAGTTTTTTCAATAAATTATTTACATGAATACTTTAAATTATTGAATACTTTTAGAACATTCCAAATGAATATACCCCATTTTAGGACCTAATAATTGAATCTAATTTTGGAATTATATAATGGTTTTTGGATAATAAAAGAAATGGGAAATGGTATTCCACCATTAATATTACTAAGGAAAATAGTGATGTAATTTAAAGGATGTTAAAATTAATATTAAATGTCCATGGATTATTTTTATATCATGTATAATATTATAACGAGTGGAAAACATTTCTTGTCGGTATTAAGAGGTAGTATCAACATGATTACTTATTCCTTATTTCAATAGAAAATTATATGGGATCCAAAATGAAGAATTTTTTTCAATTCAATTGGATGATATGTCAATAACTAATCCCAATGGAATGTTAGTTGACCTATTAGTGATGGTAGGTAAGGACAATATACACACTAATGTTCTTATTCTACAAATATATTGTGAAAAAATTGTTCCAATCATTCTATGTTGAATATTCTAATATGCATATGGAAATATTATAAATTACTCAAGGGAAAATAAACTTTTATGTAATTTATTATCAATAAGAGTTCCATTTTGTTAGTATTTACACACTATTTTTGAGATTCAATATTATTTATGTGGATAATGAAGTGTTTTTTAGAATAAAAAGGATACCCAAGACCCATTTTGGTATATAACTCGAGAATAAATTTTTAAAAAATTTAAATTCAACTATATTGAATTTGATTCCCACCAAAAACATAAAAGGTTATGTAATATTGATTGAAGACATAGTTATATTATTAATATGGATCATGATGTTTTTAAAAATGAAAAATAGTTATTTATATTGTATCACTTTGGTTTTTAGTAAACACACATAATCATCTAATTTTATGAAAAATATTTTTATTATAAATAATATATATTTAGTGTTACATGTCATTCTTCAGGATTTTTTAAACCTTTTTATGAGTTCTTATAAATTGATATTGTGGTTTTGGATTATAAAAATTCTATAATAATTTATTATTTATGTTTTGTTGCTGGAAAATGAATGTATGTTCAATATTGGCATGTTTTCTCCTCTAAAAGTCCTTCAAATTCAGTGATTGTAGATATGTATGATAAAACTCTACCAATAGTTGATAAATACACCAAATATGATCCAAGAAAATTATTTTTTTTCTTGAACATAATTTATTTAATTTTGGTTCTACTGAGATAATTTATTTTTAGAATATTTTATATTATTTTTTTAGAAATTTTCCAAATCATGCTTTTATTTGGTCACCTATTTCATTATGTTTTCAACATATATTTCAAGGGAATATATTTTAGTTTATTCCAAATAATATAATATATTTTCCAGGGTTATTTTCTATAGTTCTTTGATCAAATAGTGAAATATTTATAAGTTAATTTATGGTGGACAAAAAATTATTTCTTGTTATATTTTGATTTTTTTAATATTTTGTATAGATTTGTATTTGGGGACCTCTAGGTAACTCATACATCTATTTTCATTGTATTAGATAAATGTACACACCATTATATCACACTCCTTCTTGGTGATAATACTTTGACTTTATGGAGGAATATCTGAATGAAGACTCTAAACATAACATTACAATGGAGGAAAACCATAATTTTTAAACATTTTCTTGTTATTAGTATTTTAAAATAAACCATCCGATATATATTTATTTTTTATAATATAAAGTTATTTCTTTAAATCAATATATGAAAAATTTATCATTCCATACTCTCTCACCATATCATGGATTCATATTTTGAAAATAAATAATTTGATTTCCTATTATTTAATTATACTATTTTAGCTACTTGAATAGAAGAATCCTAATAAGTATTTTAGTGTTAAGGTAGAGATGTGTTGTCCCTAATAATAAAGATAAAGCCAACTAATAGTGAATTAATGTTTTCTAATATATCATTCTATTTTGAATTTTTTTATGTTGATTTAATCTTTTGAACACTAAAATGAAAATATAAAATTAATTTTTTTTATTAATATTGATAAAAATTTTCAAATATAGTTTTTTAAAAATAATTTTTGAACAAATATTAAATCCTATTTTATCACAGTAAATAAATTCTTTGTAATACATTAAATTTTTTTACATTTTTTTGAATGTTCCATATTTATTTGGTATCATTGTTAAACATTATACTATTTTGATGTGAACTAAAATATCATATTATTCACTATTTAAGAAAATTAATCTACATTTTAAATTTGATTATTATTATTTAATTGAAATTATGTCAATGCTTAATTTTAACTAAACATTTACAATAAAAATTTAACAAAAAACTGATGATTTAAATATATTTGAACCAACAATTATTAAATTTTATCCCTTATTAACATTAAAAATTTGGGAAAATATTTACTTTTATATTTGATGTAGGGTTTTCATTAATGTTATAAAATACAATTTAATGATATAAACATCCAAAATCACCTATAGTTTTCCAGAAAAGATTTTTTTTCATTCATATATTCTCATTTTAGTTTTGGTGAATTTTGGTTGGATTTTAGGACTGTTTTTTTACATGGGGTGATTGATCATTTATATTCATCCATGGGATAAATCTTATTACATCATTTAGATTAATATATTTGAAAAATTTATTCTAGTCATCTTGATTTGGGAGTAATATTTTAATTAATGTCTTATTTTCAAAAAAAAATTATTTAAAACTAATATGATTTGAATTTAAATAGACTACGTAATTAAATCATAATCCATGTAGTTTTTCTGTTAAGCTAAAATTATTGGATGTTAAAATTATTACTCAATGTCATTATTAATTATAATCGTCCATCGGCTATGTATACTTGTTCTATATTCTAATTATCTGAGTTTTTTATGAGGACTAAATTATTGGTTTGGAAGAAAATTATTCATAAAACTAATGTTTATTAAAATCTATTAAAATTTTTCATATTAAAACACATTTTTAAAATAGAGAACAATTTATTTCTAGTCACATTTTATGTAAAATTATTTACACCACATAAAATATTCCATTGTGAAAACACTTTTTTATTAAAATTCTTTATTTTGAATGAAAATATATCAGTTTGATGATGAACATGTTTCAACCGGTTCTAAGACATTGAAATCATAGTGAAAACAAATGCGTTATGTGTGGGGATTTTATGTGTCATGGAACTATACATGTTTTCCACATCCATTTTGGGTAATTAGATGATTTTTTATGTAATACTGTTATAAAAATATACAATTATTTACATTATGTTAATTTGTGGTGAATTTTTCCTTTTGAATATATTTATTAAATTATCTATTATTAGTACTAAATTGAATAAATGATTCTTGGGTTATTTTTTCAAATTAATACAATCATCCTTTTTTTGTTTTAAGTTGTTTAATCATTGTAATATAATTCTATATCAATTTTTCAAAATTTGGTTTTTGGAATTTAATTTTTAAGTGTTTATTGATTTTTCTATAATCATATATTATGGAATAAAACATTATATGATTTTTATTATTTCGTGTAAAAAATGGAAAATCACCATTTTTATTTAACATAGTTTTATATATATATTTATCTATTTAACATGAATACGTCATTTACATAAGCCTTTCAAAACTATTTCATAATATATTCACCATTTTTTATGACATCTTGACATTGTAAATTTTCCTGGTTAGTGCTGATATGCATAAGGGTTCATCTAACATAAGGGTATTAGATTCCCTATGCAATGATATTACCATGATAGGGAGATATGGTTGTATAGTCTATATTTTTTGAGGCAGTGTTATATTTTTTACATGACTGAAGACCTATGAAAGGGTAACTAAACACTTATGTTTTTATATCAACATGTCTTCAGCACTATTGTAAGGGTACCTGCATTAAAGTACCTATGTACTGGTGACACAACACTCACTTCAATGTAGAAAGAATTATATAAATTATATGACATGGTAATATGTCATATTATGGAGTATTATTAATACGTACATACATTTCTATCAGATCTATATAAGGATCAGAAGATGTTTAAAAAACATAATGCCCTAAAATGTCAAAAGAACTAAATGAAAAATAAACAAGGAGTATCCTGAGCAGAAGAAGCATGATGAATATTCTTAAGAGAAATGAATTGTTCTATGATGGTATAACTGGTTCATCTGATTTAAAAACCATATAGGAGTAGAAAATTCTATTACAGGATCTTATATATAGTTACCATGGGTCAGAATATCTATAGTGTAGTCTTCCACATAGTGTACAACTATTTTTTTTGGTGGAAATTGAACATTCTATCTATGAATCATATCATTATTCATTCTATATTGAGTAAGGAAAATGAACACCTCACCTTTATTAGTGATCAATATTATCCATGTTATCCTTCTAAAATCATCATTCAAAAGAACATAATACCACATCCCATTAAATTCCTTTTGTGATATCAGAATATCGAAATTAACATGACCTAATTCAATCACCCATGTTACCTCCTATACCTTTTCATTTTTTTTCTTTTTCATAATAATAAATTTTTGAAAAACATATCTTATTAAACTATTATCACTTGTAGCTTAGGGAGATATATAGATCCATTATTTTTAAAAATATAATTCAAGGATTGTTAGTCCAAATGGATTTTTTTCAAATATATGATTTTTTCATCCTTGGATATAAAATAGTTGTCTTATTATCCTTTGAAAAAGTGGAGATTCTTCATTGTAAACTCCCCATGAATTAAAAATACACTATAGTTTCCCTTGATAATGAAAATATTGCAGGAAATTTTTATTATATACCCAAAGTAAAATTGTTGAATGACACTTAAAAAATTCAAAATGATGACCTTTAATAACTAATACATATATGTTTCTTATATAATTTCCCAAATTTGGATTTTTTGTGTTAAAAATATGCCATCCTTTATCATTGTTGAATCTGAGGATACATTTCGCGCCTTACTCGATTTGAAAGTCTATATCCGTAGTTACTACAATGTGTTAAGTTTATCCATTATTCAAGATTTATATATCTACATAATAACATGATTTTAGGGAAATCTAGGTAAACTAAAACTTATCAACACTTTTCATTTTGATCAATGTCCTCAACATCACAAATTTTATTTATTGACTTTCTCGATAACCTTTAAAAAAAGATAAACCTAATTTATATAGCGAATCTACCAGTTTATCTTCCATTTTTCTCACTTGATGATTCCTTGAGCTATGATGTCTAAACAATTTTAGTCATCTTATAAAAATTAAACTACATGTTTTATGTAAAATATATAGCTTTATTTCCAAATACTCATCAATAGACACCATTTCCATCAAAATCATTCCTAAAATATTGATTTCTTCTTAGTCGCCTTTTTTTCATATTCCCTCTGATATCATATAGATATGGAACATAAATTTTTATAATATAATATATTTATAAAAAAATTACCAACTAATAAAATTTTTATTATTGTGCATCATATCTATAGAAATTTTTGTTCCTTGGGTCTTTAAGTACATTGATTTTGAGTCACATCCAAATCATCCTTTAACTACATAGTGTATTTTTCTATCTTGGTTTAATCCATTAATTTTTTAAATATGAAATCAAACTCTGTACAGAAAATTTCTTTATTATGTGTATTTTACATTTCCTACAACATTTATTCCTTATTTACTAGACATCTAGGATCTGATTTTACATTTTCTATCAAATGTATTATTTTATTTTTGGATGTCACATGGGGAGTTTGGATATTCTCATGATCTTATACTTTTTTTAAAAGAAACAAAACATTATCCTTTAGATCTCTAATAAATTTTACCTATTAATCCACTTTATTAGTCAGATGATTAATAAATACATCTTAATTTTCTAGTTATAAAGATTTAATACTCTCAATATCCTTCATAGACATTGATCTTCCCTCTTCTGGATACTTCATATTATATTTTTAAAAATGAAATGCGATAGTTTATTTTATTTTTTAGCTATAAAAACATATATTTATATAATAAAAGAGTCTAAATGTTCTTGGAGATCAATATCATCTTCCACTTATCGTTTATAATCATCACACTCTTCACTTGTCGGTTAACGACCAATGACTACCACAAAAGCCTCATATATATGATATTTATAGGGAATAATTTCTTCTATAATATTTTCTTCTGAATTATTATATTCTTGTGAAATAAAGTTATTATTTATGAAAAACAAACATTTAATGCTTGTTCGACCTTTTACATTGGTGGAATACTTCTTCACTTAAGCTACACTATCCCTATTATCATTTTAAGACTACTTTGGAAACATTATTGAAGAGTTCCAAACTATTACATAATGAATGAATATAAGATAAATTTTCCCAGTTAATATTATTTTTCCCTGTTGAAATCTTTTGAATGGATTGACTTCAATTTATCTACATCTTCTTATCTATGATCACACTCTAGGGTAATATTATTTTAATATTTTGAATTAAATCTCTTTGAATTACCCTTTTCTATTACCTTCATTTCATAGTTTCTAATTTCAAATATGTGTAATGTATAGTGAATATAATCCAATTTCAACTTTATATTATATTTATCCATACAAATATAGGCTTTTTATTTGAATGGGGGTGGAAGACTCTATAAGATGAAATTGATTATTTTTAAATCATATATGGTCTCTATGAGACCACACATGTCCTCCAATGTTACATTCAAATGAATCCATAATACATCAATATATTCATTTAGATTTATTTCAGAATACTTCTAAATTTTACAAAGAATATATAATTAATTTTCTTCTAATCTTGATCATACTTAAAATATACTAATTATATTTTACCAAATTGCTTTTAGTTATTTACATGAAATCACAATCAGGTATATTATTTTGTTAAACCCTTTAAATAAATCCAGGATTCCTTTAGAATAATAATATAATTAATTATTGTATATATCTAATAAATCCTCAATATTATTAATAAATTTAATACAATATGTTTGAGTTTTATATAAATCCATTTCTAATGATCATAACTAGTTTCATGCAGAATTTATCATAGATTAATGTTTTTCCCTTTGTTTTTTATAATTCCATTATGATTGACTACATAAATAGATTCCACTATGAAAATACCAGTGATAATAAAATAATTCTATGATAACAATTGTTTCTCTACTAGGTAAAATAGATTCTTGGGGTTAATCAATGTATAATAGATTAAAAATATATCCCATTTTTATCTTGGTCAACTATTAAACAAATAATCACATCCCTCTTTGTCTCAAATAAATATATAATCTGAAATGAAATAATTCAAGAGTCATAAAAAATTTCATTGTTATCTCGAATCAGGACAAACCAAAGAAAATAATCAGACTTGTTCCAATGTTCCATAGTAAAAAAATCACAATAATGGTTTAATGTTCAAATTGGACTTAACATTAAACCTAGTTTATATCCAATAAAATATGAGAAAAACTATTTTATTCTCTAATAATAACTCTCATATCCTCAAAAATAATCATTTTATGATAAATATAATATTATATTTGATTCTCAAATATTTTATTATAACATAAAAATTCTATTTTTTAATATGTTATTCATAATAATTTACATTATACACTTTTATTTTCATAAAATAATATTTCTAAGTTTATTCTTCATGAGATACACCTCTTTATACATGTTATGTGGGAACAATTTCATTATATACTATACACCATCCCAAAATAATTATCAAATGTGAGGTGGTAGTGGTTCATAAGATTCTCAACCTTCATGAACCACTTATACATTCAGAAAGAAATATGTTTCCTGAATTGAACGCTCTATGAACTTACATCACAACTTGGGCTATTCAGAATTCTCTACAGGCAACCTTTACTCTGAAAAATACATTTTAACATAGATAATTTATCGCATTAAAACATTATTCTATGACTTTTTCACTCTTCTTAATCCATTGAATAGGGTTCCTAATACTATAAATGAATCATATAAAACTACTAATCACAAAATTACACATGATCCCTTCATGAATTTTGTTTCCACAAATTAAACCTTCTACATGGATCATATAGAAAAATAACTCATCAAGATGACCACTTAATCCCTATGTTTGAAACAAAAAAATTATCATCTTTTTTAATATACCTTTCTTATTTATTAGATATCACTACCTCTCTCCCAAAAATGTTTTCACATCTACTACGTGGGTTCATATACATTTTATGTGGTCCATATATAAAAATTTTTATATAAACATTATGATATTAATAAATTTATTATATATTACATTCTTTATGTTGAAAAAAAAATTTGAACCTCCATCATTACTTGATATAAGTGTCATAAGGTCAGTGTAGTTCCTTCATGAAGAAAGACACTTTTCTAAAAACCTGCTATGATCTCCCTCTAAATATTAGGCCAAATTTTTTTTGGATGAAATGGTAAACATAAAATATATATATAAACAAACTATAAACCACTCAAAATATTTCTATAACCACATTATCGACTCTAATTATCAATAAACACATTAGAATATTGACAACTGGACACGTCAACAAACATGGAATCCCAACAAAACAGAAACATCACCTATAGGTATTTTTTCCCAATAGAGAAAAAATATAAAGAATACATGAAAACATTTATACTATTTAATATAAAATAAAAATTATAAGTTTCTTGAGATAAAACTTTTTTATCTCTCTCAATGGAAATTGAGATATTAACAATCCTGATAAAAAGTGATATTATAAAACGAACACTAATTACATTAGTAAATTTTGGATAAAATTACATAAAATGTTATAATATGATATGTTTTAATAATTCAATGAAAGTATGTGAATTAATATTTCTAAAATATATTCATTTTATATAAGTTCACTATTGAAACGAAATCATTTTTCACTATATAAAAATGTCTTAATATATTGAAATTGATACAAATAAACTCTTCGGACTATATTAACATTTTAAACAAATCCTCCTTAATTGTAGATATATTTATTACCATGATTAAAGAGTTTAAATGTGATATATTATTTCAAATAGGATTAATATTTACCATGAAATGTAAAAATGGGTTCAATTCAAAACATTTCTCAAAGAGGAATGTTTGAAATGTGAAACCATTACATTGGATTCCAACATAGTTAGATGTTATCTCAATTCATGTAAATTAATTTAATTTATTTTTACCCAATATAATAACCATATTTATATTTATCTTACTATATATCATTCACTTATAATTACCTATTGGTGATTAATTTAAAAAATAATATTTACAAATAGAATTTTTGTATCAAATTTTTCAATTTCCAATCATGTTTCGGTTCAACTTTCCAAAACATTCACATTGGTTTTGGTTTCTTCATATTCAAAATTGTAGATATTTATTTTTCATTATCATTGGGAGGAAATATTATAATATAATAGGCTCTCAATAATTGATTCAAATTAATTAATGTTCCTTATTATGCTCGTTTTGGGAGAAAATGTTTTTATGACTATTTATTAATGATATTATTTATAGAATAGAAAAATTACCTTTCTAAAGCATTATGTTATTATTGTTATCATATTTATTCATTAAATCATATTTTTTATATGTAATTTTATGTTTTTATATAAAATTAAAAGCATCGTTCATGGGGGTGATAGTATGCATGTAATATGAATGGCATTTTTTATTATGGATGACGGGGAACAAAGTTTCGAACTAATTTATCCTTCGAGATTTTTATTTATTTCACATATATAGTATGTTTAATTAAATATGTATTTTTAATCATCCATGTGAGTTTGAAATGAAAATTTAAATACATTGTTTACATAGGTTTTTTTATAATGAAAACACAAGTGATTTTTTTAATTTTACAATGGAAGGAAGTGAGATAGATAATTGTTTTTTCATAAATATAATAACATTTTAACGTAATAATAATTCATATCTCACTAATTATAATGTTTAAAATATATTTATAATATTTTTAAATAGAAATAATCATGAATGTAATCATTTTAGTTGAATAACTCTTCTATAGGTATAATCCTTTGGTATCTCCTTAAGACTTATTAGAATACCCTTACACTGCAACCTTAACATAGAAGTTGTTAGTATGGGTTTTGGTTCATGATTATTTTTTATATTCTATGATCTAGTATACTCAATGTTGGTGGATAAGTGAGGGTGTGAATTTGGAATTTTATAGGTTACAGGAGTGGAACATTTGAAAATACTCGTAAAATCAACATAATTTTCATGTATTTATAATAGTAATGAGGCACTAAAGAAACCCAAATTAAAATAAATGATATTATAGTTATAATATAAACTCATTAAATTAAATTATAAATATAATTTTTTTATATTTTTCATCTTATCAGATTGTATTAACCATTTAACTAATTTTACGTTTATTGTGGTGCTAACATTTACTATGGTAACATATTTTATGAAAAAAAATTATATTAGAACATATAAATTATTTTGAATATTTTTATTAAATATCTAGTATCAATTTTAGTAGATTAATTGTTTAGGAGATAAAAATTAATTTGAATATAAGTATATGTAACTAAATTAAAAATAGATTTTAGAAAAATCCTTTTAAGGATAAAAATGACTTTACACGTTATGACGATCACAATGAAATTAATTGTATTATAATTAAAAAATTAATATAATGTGTATATAAAAATTATTGATAAATAAATATAAGCTTAACAATATATAATTAATGAAAAGGATAAAAAACAATTCATTTGATTGATTAAAAAATTACTTTTGTTATAAAATATCAATCATAACTTTGTACATTAAAAATATTATTTTTAAATGTTTTATATTGATCCATGAACATATATTTTTCCTATACAAATGGTTTAAATATTTTATTTTATTCATATATGGAGATAATTTTATAGAAGTGAAAGTATTTTTAAAAAACAATATGTTTCCCATTTCCCCAAAAAATCCTCCATTTCAAAAATAAAATCCTAAAAATTAACCCTATATAATTTGGAAATTAATAATTAATAAAAACATTTATTTAATATAATTTTAATTATAAAATTCGTAAATATATATTAAAATTTAGAATATAAAATTGAAAATGATAGTTTTACATAAAAATGTCTCCTTTGAACAATAGTTCTTAATAATATTATTTTTTATCAATTAATCAAAATTAATTTTTATTCATTGTTAAAATAATAAATAAAAAAATAATCCGTTTAATGTTAATATTTTTTATGGAGATAAAATATACATTAATACAAAACTAGTTCATTGAAGTATATCTCGTTGTCACTCTATAATTTTAGTAACATAAAATTGATAATTTATCATCCAATCAAAAAAATTGATTTATATATATTTCTACAACTAAAATAATTTTCTAAAAATAATAACAATAATATGTAAGTAATTATAAAACATTTTTTTATAAAAAATCATTTTAATATCTTTTTTTAGTTGAAAATTATTATTTTTGTATGTTCCATAATATTGTTTCAAAATATAAATTCATAATTTATTAATATTTTAACATTGATAGTAAAAATAAAATATATCGTTGATTTCTTAAGTTAAGTGTTGTTTGTGATACAAGCTATTCAACATGCTAATTATTTAAAGTTAAGGACATACAAAAACTTCATGGTATTTTATCCCTACTTCCTTAAAAATCCTTGAAATTTTGATTTGTTCTTTCCAAAATTAATGTATAAAGATATAGTTTTAATCCCTTGTTTAAATTTTATCATGGTATGTATTCTTAATATAACTACATGGAGATATTATACTTATTAAATAAATATTTATAAAACAACTTATGTACATTTATAAGTATCCATATATGTGTCCAAAATAATTCTGAGATATTTGAGTGATAATTTACACATAGAACTAAATCTATTTATTTTCATCTTTTATGTTTTTAAGGAATTATTTTACCACGTAATTATAGAATATCATAAAATAAAAATGCATGATTTTATTCCATATTATTAGAATAAACTTAACATTTATTGGTTTCTTGATTAGTTTTCAAACTCTACTTCATATCATATGATAAATGAAAATATATTCATGATGAATTTTTCATATATGAAGTTTGAAAATCATCATTTAATGAAATATAAGATACATAAATGACTTACATGATATTATTCCTTTCATTATGAATATAAAAAGATAAAATTTTTATGAAAATATAATATAATACTCAATATGTATAATTCTTTTTCTGATAAAGGAAAAACATCATACCTAAAAATTTAACAAATATTCCCAATGTCGAACATAAATTATTCTTAGATATCCTCAAAATACTCATAAAAATAATAAATATTATAAAATAAAAAGTATTTTATTCAATTTTCTTCAAAAATCATATAACATTTAATATTCAAAATTATTAAACATCAATAATCATTAAAAATATCCACCACTATATCCTAAAACTAAGAATCCTTTTAAATATGGGTTCCCAAAATCTGACACAACATTTGTACACAAAAACAATTAACCACCCACAAAATAAACTTAAATTCAATATACACCTTAATAAAATATACTCCAAAAATGATATTATTTTTTGCAACATATAACATGAAATAATTTTTATTATCCAAGTATTTGTATAATAATAAACTTATATTTATAAAAAAATTGACACATTTCCCATTAACAGTATTTACCACTACATCATATCATATAAAAACACAAAGGGTTGTTTACTCATTAACCCTTTTCCCAAAAAATATATTTAAACTCTTGAAAAATAATAATCATAGTAAATTACATAATAAATCTAATGTTTATGTCTAACATAATCATGTATCCTAGTATATGTATCGAAAAATATCATTAATCCCATTAAAATTGTGTCATATAATACCACAAAAGGGTACCTATGATTTTTTTCATATGATCAACCTTAGCCATTTCATCAATGGATGATATTTATTACTCATGAATTATCCTTAACTGATCCTATCGTATAATGTAATATAGACAATTCTCTAATATAAATTGAGATTCCTTAGAACCATACTACCAAATCATGTGTCAAAATTGAAATATCTACATATTGAATTCATACCAAATAATGAGACCCAAGTTTATCCACCCATAATTGTTAAATCAAAATAAATTTATTGAATAACTAAAATACCCTATCCATTATTTGTTTACATAATTCGAGAACAAGGAAAACCTTACTTAACAAAAAACATATCATTCTCACCTAATATACGTTTTCGTAGAAAATTAATATTTTATTATTTAATAATAATTCTTTAATATCTCGCATAAAATTATAAAAATATGATACATTCAAAATAATTTATATCTAATTAAAATTAACATATAATTAAAAAATTTAAAGATAAAATGGGTGATCTATAATTCTTAATAGTTCTATAATAAAGGGGATGCTGTTATAGAGAAATAAAACATGAGTAACATATTAGAGTAAATAATCAATAAATATTCAATAATATTAATTGTTTGAGACCAAAATATGTCATAGGGAAAAAAATAATCACATGGACAACAATAAATGATTTCATAGTGATGGAATTAAAAATGCATGAAATATTAATAATACCATTATGGATTCAATCCATGAAATTACTATTTCAGGTTCATTTATTCCCATAGAAAAACACATTCTAATTTGTATTTTGAGACCAAACATGTTCATTGAGTGTCTATATAAAATGAACATATACAATGGATTTATCATTTATTGAATGAAAAATATATCATAAGTATTTCATTATAATAAATATGTATCTATATATAACCAAGTTTAAATATTGTAAATATTTCACTATTTAATAATCAACCTTTAATAATAGTAAATAATCATATACAAGTAAATAGTTTTTCTGATACTAGATCCAGGTGAACACAGAATTAAAATATATTAATAAAAAAGAAACAATATAGGAGAAAAATAAAAAAATAGCCATTATAGCCCCATGCATATCTAGAAGGTGCAGTTCCTTTAAGTGAAAATAGATATATTCAGCACCATGTGTGTCCAGGAAACAGCCAGTGCACCACTCAGGCTAGAAATCAAGTCATGCCCACAATCCATACCTTGCATAGAAAGAAAAAAATTCAATATATAGGACCATCATCAAGCATGTCCAGGTGCAGCAATGTAGAGTAGAAGAAAACCCATTCTTTTATACATAAAAGGATCTCTATGCCTTCGGTACACTTGAAAACCCATCACAGAAGAACAAATAACACAACAAGACAGGTGAAACTCAACATAGAAGAGAAAACCAGAAAAATCCTTCATGAAATAGACACCTTGCCTCCATCCTTGCAAAACAAAATAGGTTACACAAGTCTAAAATTGGAATATTTCTCATAATCCCTTTAAAGAAAATTATTATGATCATCAGGAGCCTAATCAAACCAAGAAAATTCAACTCCATTGATTCCTGTATTTGGAAGACCTTTGGAAACTAAATTGGCTTCCCTATAAATGTGAGCAATGCCATGATTAAGGGAGAAAAGAGTATCCCAGAATTTTCACAAATGATTATTGATCTTTCAAACCAAATGAGAGAGACCCATCCTGATGGTAGAGATGACCACGGTAGAATCACTCTCAAACCATAAATTATTCCAACCCTGACCCTCAGATTTCTCCACCTCAACAATGATGCCACTAATTTTAGCCTCAAGAGAAGAAGAAAGACCACAAGAACCATGAAAACATCCATGTACATCCCCTTTATGATTCCTAATAATAGCACCATATCTAGAAGGCCCTAGATTAACTCTAGATTCTCCATCAAAATTGAATTTTATCCATCCAAAAAATGGATCCTTCTATAACATATCAAAGGTTACATGTGGAGGCTTAAAGATCCCCTTGACACTAATTTGGTTCAAAATGAACAAGTCAAGCACCGAGTTGAATAAATAATGTTTCTTTGGTGTTATTTCCTCACACATAGCAGAAAGAATGGAGAAAATGGAACCACTGATTGAAAAAAGAGTAGTTGTCATGAATTATCTTATTCCAAGATGACAAAATGTTGTGAATAAGCTCTATAGAAGCCTCCCTAAAGTGATCCAACAGTTTTGGACAAAGAAAAATTGTGTGCCATCCTTAGAGAAAATATCAGATAGAAGACACACAATGCAAAGAGATTTCAAATATATCAAAAACAGCATTTCACATGGATGAATCAGTAACGCAAAAAAGAAATAAATGGTCAATATCTTCCCTATGCTGATGGAAAATCACACATGAAGAACAAAGAGAGGTACAACATTCTGGAAGGAAACAATTTGTTGGAATGTTCTTGTGTGCTAGTCTCCAGGCCAAAACAGACTGAGAAGGCTATATAAAGCTCATGTTCAACTCACTCATCTACTTAAAATATTTTTTTCATGATAAGGAATATCTGTCAAAATTGTTAGAAGATAAAAAATCATTGACATCAGGTTTCCAGACCCAGAAATCCGCTCTATTAGAAAAACAATAGTCACTAACATTATTCAAAATATGATTTGGAAGATTCCCTATACTGTCTAGTTATTCTTTAATCGTGGCATCCAAGTCCACATTAAGATCATCCCTCGTAAGATCCTCTATAAGAGGAAAACCAATCCAATTGTCCTTCCAAAAGTATAATGATGGATTCTTTGAAACAAGACACCTGGCATAAGCATCAATAAAAGGGAGAGTGGATTTAAAAGTAATCCAAATAGATGAATCCATGTGATTAAAAGCACCCTTTTTGATTCAATCCTTGAATTTATATCTGAGGAATTCAGGAGACTCGGAATTATTATTGAATAGCCTCTAAATAAAGTATTCCAGTAAGGAATCATTGAATAAGGAAAGGTTTTTGATTCCGAGACCCCTGTATCACAACGTTTACATCAATTGTTCCATGAAACCATTGATAGTTTCCTATTCAGAATTCTACCACTCCAAAAGAAATTTTTGATTGAAACATTAATGCTCTGGATGAGGGAGACCGACCACTTATAGACCATAAAGGAATAAACAAGCTTAGATATAATCACAACCAGGACCAAGGATACACAACCCAACACGGAGATAGGTTTTCCCATCCAAGTTGCAAGATTCATTATGATTTTACATAGAATACCATAAAAATAACATGATTTTGGACTCCCCAAAAACATTGGAATACCCAAATATGTAAAGGGAAGTGATCGCTCATGAATTAACAATTCATTAACAATTTCCATCTTCCTAAAGGTGGTAAAATTCTTACCAAAGTAGATGATATATTTATTCCAAATTATTTCTTATCCTGAAACATTTTAATAATATAAAAGGTCCCATTTAATGTTTTTAATATTTCTCTTATCCCATTTAGTTAAGAGAATGATATCATTTTGATAAAACAAATGAGTAAGAGCAACCAAACCTCTACCATCACAAATAGAATTTATTTTTCCATTTCTATCCAAAATAGAAAGTAATCTTATAAGATAATCCTCCACAATAGAAAAATGATTACAGAAAGAGGGACCCCTTCCCTAACCACTCTAGAACAATCCAAAAATCCCTTAAAAGAACCATTAATAACAACAGAGATGCGAGCTAACTCAAAAATTATTTTGACACAATTAATGAAAATATCATTAAAATCAAATGAATATAGAATCATAAAAATAAAATTCCAATTTATAGTATCAAAATCGTTCCTAAAATCAATTTTGAGAGAAATATTACCACCCCCTGTGGATTTCTTTGGAAGATTTAGACACTCTAAAGAAGTAATGTGGAAATCCTGAATAGACCTAACTTTTAAAAAGCCCAACTGATTAGAAGAAACAATCATACAAGAAATATAAAATAACATCATGGCTAATATTTTGAAAATAATTTTAATGATTATGTTAACCATGGTAACTGGCCTAAAAAGTTAAATATCATTGGCGTTGTCCTCCTTTGGAATGATAGAAAGGAACTGAGAATTAATCCCTTGTAGAAGATAGTCGCCTTTGAAAAACTGAGAAACCATCCTACAAACAACAACATGAATAATATCCCAGTAATTTGGGAAGAAAAAGTTTCCATAACCATCAGTAGCCGGAGAGATATCAAGATTTAGACTAAAGACCACTTTCTTGATTTCAAAGTCTATGGGAATAGATGTAAGCATTGAATTATCCTTTTGGTTAATGTGATTCAGAATAATAGTCCACACAGGATCAACATGAGGGAATTTACTATTGAATAGATCCTTAAATTAAGAAAAAACATGCTCAAAAAGATCCTTCGTGTTGTCAAAACAGTATTCCCATTTTTGATTAACGAAAGAGGCCTCAAAACCTTCCTAAATATTTTCAAGGAGTTAAGCATTTTTAATTTTTTATCACCATCTCTTATCCAATTTAACCTAAAAAATCCTTGTTGCAATGCATATTTGATATTAAAAAAATTATTAATCTTGGAAACAAGATGATTCTCCCATAGGACATCACAGGAGAAATCATTTGAAGATTTCTACTCTAGTATTTGTTTATTAGATTCCTCAAGAGAAAAAATTTCCTAGTTAAGAGAACTGAAAGGAACATTACTCTATAACTTCAGAGCAATTTTAATAATTTTTAGCACGATAACACAATACAATTCATTCTCTCTACCATTACAAGAATTCAATCTCTGTTTAACAATTGCCATGCATTCATGATGATTGACCCAAGCTTTATTAAATCTAAAAGGAAATAGGGGATTATGATCTTTGCCCACAAGATCAAAAAAATGGAATGATGATCAGAATTAATTCTAGAGAGAGTCATACAGGAAATGGATCCCTAGTAATCAAGAAAAGATTAATTAACAAAACCCCTATCAATTATTATTGCAACAACTCTATCTAAAACATGCATTTACCAAGTGTACATTTCTCTGACAAGGTTAACATTAATCAAACTGTTATCAACAATGATAGATTTTAAGTCTCTTGAAGAGATGAAGTTATTCATGGATCCAATTTTCTCATGATATCACATGATATCATTGAAGTCTCAATGAATGGTCCACGGTCTAGAGATGATAGTTTAAAGAGATCCAATGTCCATCTATATGTTCCTTATATCCTTATATCAATTATGGGCATATATAAAAGAGAATAAATTCATAAGACTAAGAAAATTGAAGGAACAAGTGACATGTTGTTCGCTATTGGAAATATAGAGATATTACTTATGGAACAGTGAGCTAGAACCCATAATCTCTTAAACTATAATTGACCACTATTAAAATCCACAATATGAAAGCCCATATTTTCAAAATTATAAATACTCGGAGAAAACACCCTTTTAGGCACAGATAGATCAATAATAAGAGGCCGATGTTTTTGAATGAAGAGCCTAAGGGACTTCATAGTATCATGATTTTCCATTCATATGAAATTTTAGAACAGAAACATCATTTAAATATAAGAATGGGATGGAGTCCCCCTTTTTTGACCCCTACATTTTTATGCTTTCCTGATAAAGGAGGCCATCCAATCTTTCTCTTAGGACTAGAGACCCCTTGTAAGAGATCATTAATATCTGAGGTACTTATGTTTACTTTTTCAATTTTTTTCAAGGGACGGACATCAAGAATTTAAACCAGACCATAGGATGAATCTGGATCCCCCAAATTCCGTAAATCATCATCACCCCTAGATGAATCAGGAGCTATGGTCTCAGCAGCTTGTATTTCAATAGTATCCATAGTTAAATGTGAGCCTCGGTCATCACTTTTGGTATTGTAGAAACAGTTTTGGGAGAAGAAGAAACATCAATCCCCACTTCCTATAATGCATATCCTACATTGGATGAATCAGGTGCCTTGATAACAGTAGATTGTACTTAAACAGTATCAAAAGTTGAAACATGAGCCTCAATCATCACATCCTACATTGTAGAAACTATATTGTATGAATCAAGAACACCAATCCCCACTTCCTGTAGTGTAGATATTTCATTAGGTGAAATAGGAGCCTCAATTAAGATCTCATGAATAGCAGTGATACACCTGGATGAATCCCCTACAACCTGAGATAGAGCATTGATAGGTGCAACTGAAATCAAAATCGAATCTGTAAATATTAGAGTCATGTTGGTTGGGATATGCTGTTCTTTTTCCTATAAAGAAACCACGGGATCATAAATACTATCCTCCATGTCCTTCCTCAAGAAATTTTCATCCAACACCTTTTCCCTATACGCATGGACAATCCATGTATGAGGAATCGGAAGATCAAAAATCTATCCTTGATCAATATCTTCAACGATATCTGCTCAAGATTCTTAATTAGGAACTGTAACTTTGGAAGGGCCAGGTATATCCTTTCAAGGAACCTCCTTTTCCACAAAGACCATATTTTTCTTTTTATATTGGTTACCATCTTTTGAATCCGAGTCCTTAGGTACCTCATTCACTTTCTTTTGAAGCATTCGACAATTAACAGTAGAGTGGCCAATAATCTTGCAGACATCCAAAAAGTGGGGAACCTGTTCATACTCCACTTTAACATCAATATTATTACCATTAGAAATAATGGTGATATTATCCAATCTTTTGATCTCCAAATTAACATCAACAAGGATTTTTTCAAAATATCCTAGACACCCATCTAAAGTTTTCTGATCCATTCTAATCGGAGTTCCAATGCATGAGGCAATGTCATTAAGGATATTAGGATGCCAATATATTCAATTAAATCCATGTAGTTTAATCTAAATCTTATCATTAATTTTTATTATTCGTGAAGGGATTGAAATTAACATCCCATTCAGATAGTATCAATGTTCTGGGATAAATATCTATACTACCAAAGTCCCAAGCTCTATTAAAAGCATCCCCCGATCAAAGGATTATGTGAAAGAATACCCTACCAATAGGAATTAATTTTTAGTTACTAAAGCCCTAATAATGAGAGATCATACTTTTAAGATCAATTTAGGGCTAGGGTTTATCCCCCTTAGAATAAATAGTGTGGCCAATAATTGAAAACTTACAAAGGTCAATACGTAGTTTTAATGATTTGGGATCTGCAACAACAGAGAAACCACCATTTTCAAGTCTACTAATATTAGAAGATCGATACATACTTCTTTTTCTCATATCAGAGGATCCAAAAAGAGATTCTAAAAAAGAAACCCCCTTCTGTCTCAGAGTAGGGGGTCTACAGGATTTAATGAACCATTACCCATGATTAAGGGATGATCATTCTTGAAAGCAAACTCTCAATCAGGATTGAACGAATCCATGATGAGAATCAATTAAAGATCCATGATTGAATGAGAATGCCATTGTAGATTTTAGATAGAGCTTCCTCTGCTATGTCCATCATCAATAATCATATAAAAGTAATTAAAAAGTATACATATTGTTAAAATGTCCATCTTTATTAATTGAACCATCCTTCTTGGTGAACACCATTCATTCTGATTCATTTTTGTTAGCGTACTCTCACTATATATTGTATAGACTATAAGACTAAGACAATGATCAAATTATGAATATTAAAACCTTGATAATAAATAATAATGACATGGAGGTGGAAAATAATGTCAAATGGGAGATGGGACAGAAAAAAAATACAATCAAAGGGAAATAAGTGACTTCAAAATAATTAATTTACACCAAATAATGTACAATACAAAATTCAATAGGTGATAAATGGAGACCACTATTTCATCATAATTGATGGAGTTGAAGTAAAGGAAATTATTTTGGGAGATAGAGATAAAATGGATGAAAAGTATGAAAAAATAATTTTGAATGATTTTTGTTTAACTTTGTCACAAAACTAAATCTATAAATCACTTTTAAAACACTTTGAATAAAATGATGTTGAAGATTTTAAAACATTATTTTTAAAATTATTTACCCTATTAGAGTCATGAAAATAATCTAAGATTAAATATAAAAAAATATAGTTGATGTTAAAAATATAAATAAGTGGAATGAAATTAATTTTTAAAAATTTTATGTTGTAACACCCCAAACTTCCACAGTACGCTTCTCTTTTAATAATACAGTAGCATGTGTTGTACACAACTTTGACTTCTAACTCACCAAAACCAATCAAACTAGCCGTTATGAATAGTAATACCCACTTTTTGGAATTTTATAAATTTTATCTTTCAAAATGGACTTCATTTCTGGATTCGAAATATCAAAATTATCTTAGGGTGGCTTTTTCGTATTTTTCTGAAAACATTCAATTTTTTATGAATAGTGAATAACATTGGGTTATAGTTTAAAATCGAAGTTTTTTATTTAAATAATTATTTATTTTATTTAAATTTATTTTAGGTCAAAATAGATAAATAATACCTATATAAGTTCAATGTAATTCCTTGGAGTCAGTTTATAATAATTTTAGATATATATAAATTTTATTGAACTTTTCAACCTCTTTTACCCAACTCCTAAGAGATTTTGTAAATTCACATAAAATTTAATTTTACCACTTCTGTGTGTGGAATTTCTACAATCCGAGAGACACCATTAATATCAAGGAGTAAAATTTGGTTCAATAACATAAAAATAATTTTTGGTGAATAGTAATTTTCTCTTTTATTTTCCACGATTAAAAGTAAATAGTGTAATTAAGCATGAAAATGATATTATTATTACCCTAAAAAATGTCCTATTTATATTTTATATGTATAATTAGACCAAAAATACCTTACACATAAACTATGAACCTCTTTGGTCCACTTGGATTAGATTAGGACATTTATTATTATTTAATTTAAAGAAGAGTTAAAAGAGTTAAAATCAATGTTTAATAACTAAAACATTTTTAATATAGGGTTATACATAAGATAAATTAGATTATAAATATTCATTAAAAAGATAAAACTATTTCCTACATAATAGTATTTTATTTATAATTTCAAGATATTATATAATTAAATTTATTTATGACATAATGATGATACATTAATTACCTAATTAATGAAATATTAAAATAATTGATATTATAAAAATAAAAATAAATCTAATTTAAGACTTTTTATGAATTAAACTAATTTTATAGGTTACTAATACATATTAGGGTTGGTTATATGATTTTTTTCAAAGTAATAAAGCTATTATAAATTTAGAAAAAACAAAATTCCAAATAGTGACAAAATTGACATAAAAGAGTTTTTAAAACAAATATTATATTATTAATTGATATTATATATTTAAAAATATAAGTTTTGTCCAAAATACTTATATAATGATATTTGTATCATTAATTAACCACTTGGGGTTCTATTGGAAGTATATAGTTTGTTTAGTAACCATATAATATAAAAATACAAAGAGACATGGTAAATGTCAACTATTTAACTAAGAGTTAAATCTAAAATATAGAGTTAATATAGTGACCCAAACCTATCTAAAACCTATTGTTTTATTGTTTCTCGACCCATACCCACATTATCCATTAAATAATCCATTTTGAGCCATTATAAATATAATATTATTTTATTATAAAATAATATTTCAATCTTTTCCTAAGGTTTCCCTCACCCCTCTTATAAAAGAGCACTCTCCCTTATCTCTAATTCACACCTTCAAAGCCTTTTGGCTTGGAAAACACCTACCCAAACATCCTCTAAACTTCCCTAAATTCATCCTAGAGGCCATCCATTAGTCAGAAATACATCTTCAGGATCCCTTTTGGTCAAATCAAATGGACGAACCAAGAGAAGATGTAATAATTTCACCACCCTCTTTCAAGTTCTTTTATTCTTAAACTTTTTCATTCTTTGTTATTTACATTATAAAATAATTACTCCAGTATATTATATATATTGTGATGTTATTATAAATATGGTACATCCATAGTCATTATTTTATCCATCCTTTGAATGACATGTCATCATACGTGCGAACGTACGGATTACCGTCTACATGTTGTGGTGTAATTGTTATTCAATACATTATTATTTTGATGGGTATAATAATGATATGTAATTCATGTAAATAATAAATATAACATGATAATTATTCTGTATATATTATATAACATCCAATTATATATTATTTTAATATCAAAAGAATGATATTGTCGCTCGTGCGTACGTACGAATTATTGTCTCCATGAATGCGATGAGATTCATTCCCCATCGTATCCATTCATGACTAATTTTAATTATATGATTAAAAATAATGTTTAAATATTTGATATCATTATGGATATTAATAATATACATTCCTTCCATGACAAATATTACTCAAATAACAATTAATATAAAGTATAACGAATTCATTATCACCCAAAATGACAATAATACTAAGATATTATTAACAAAGCAATGTTAAAAGATCATATATGATATAATATTAATGTATATTATTCTTGTATAATTTAATATCAATTATTTCACCATTACACTGGAGGTTAACCTACCCTCGACTAAGGAAAATTACAAGGTAAGGGTTAATTTCACAATCTCTTTATTATCTGAGGTTGTTTTTACGTAAGTATCTATTGGGACCTCTTTATCTTCCACATCCATGTTTCTTAAAAATTTATTTCAAAAACATCATAATATTTTATTGAATATGCGTTAAATTCATTTTTAACATTGTTTGACTTTTTATTAGATGTTTATAAAGGAATATTTTTGTCATTCTTCAAATAAGGTCCTTTTTAAGCCTTTTGACAGAATTAAGGTAAGAATGTCTTTTTTTAACTTATATAGCATGTGCGACTATTTTCTGCCATTATAAAATCATTGAATCTTACCTTATAATCTTATAAAAATATTTTCAAAATAAATTTGTTCTTTTATAATTACGTGACTTTTAAATGATTTCAAAAAACGAGATAGTTCTCTCAAATAGTTTTGATTTCATCTATGTCAACATCCTTTGATGGATTTTAATCTTATTTGAAGTTGATTTGTTATGATACAAAACATCCAAATTGTATTGAAGTTTTTGTGATATGTTTAACTTTGGATGTGTTATTTTTATACCATTCATGGTTTATAAAGAAAGTATTGATATTTCGTATGCTAGTTTTAATACAAATATTTATGTTATGTTTAAACCTGTTAATATGAGGAATGCATTGGACTTAGTAAGTGACGGGTAGAGCCCTCTATAACTGCTCAATGCATTGGTATGTCTCATGAGACAAACTAGTTTCTTGGCACAAGGATATAAAAAATTCTTATTTTGTAGTCTTGGCATAAGGCCTTGACTATGTGGTTATGATAGTATGGCATTATGCATTCCATCATTATGAAAGTGGTTATTGATATTGCATGTGATTATTCGACTAGTAGAATATTCATGTGAATAAGTAAATGAAATTATTTCATTTTATTTTTTACATATT
This sequence comes from Viscum album, assembly GCA_963277665.1. Lineage (NCBI taxonomy): Eukaryota > Viridiplantae > Streptophyta > Magnoliopsida > Santalales > Viscaceae > Viscum > Viscum album. The sequence goes on along the minus strand of OY728138.1, from coordinate 1,700,972,689 downwards.
ATTCTATAGTTCATGTTTGAAAGGATTTTGTTTTATTTATACATTTCCCAAAATGTTTATGATTATTTATGAATGTTTTCGCTATATTGTTATCCTTACTAAGAATCTGAGCTCACCCCATTCTATGTTTTATTTTTCCTAGGATGTGAAAAAGTATGTTATGACTGGCATATAGGGATAGTCTAAGGGGATATGAGTGTGGAATATAGTGACTATGTTGTTTTAGTTTTTAAATTTATCATTAAATGTAAGACTTATTAATGTATCTAGTGTTTCCAAGGCTACTAAACTAATTGGTCTTTAGAGACTTGATCTATTGTGATCATGCCAATGTTATATAATAATGCACTGAATTTGGTTAAATGGGGTTGGGGCGTTACATTTGGTATTAGAGGGATGTCAGTACAAACCTTGGAAACTATATTTCGATAAACACTTATTAGAGCACATAGGCCTAAGATGGACTTTGAAAATTAGTATAGAAGAACTTCCTAGAATTTTGGTATTGTAGAGGCTTTTTGAGTTTTTCGAGAAACACATCCCTATATAGATATGAGTAGGTAGAGGCAGCTTTGGAACAGATGTACCTATGGGTAAAACCTGAAAACACTGCTTAAAGCTACACTCAAACAGGAACTGGTGCACGACAACGGGCCTTGTTGCACTCTTGGTTACGACACTCCTTGGGATATGCTTTGGATAATTTTCATTTTCTTTACAAACCATTATGAAGGGTTTATGAGAATATGATTCCTCAACGAAAACATTTTTATGGTTATGGATTATATCTATACACTGTTCAATTTATGTTAAGTGTTTTCCAAGTTTGGGATTATGTATTTCGATTCATAAACTAATCTTGTTAATTCCATTGTTTAGAAATGGCTCCTAGTGGAAGGAATGGAAACTGTATCAATGCACGCACTCCTTGTAGGTATTTCCCTCCAGATCAAGATAATTATTGTGGAGTTGGTGATACAACTAGTGTTGATCATTTTATCACCATACGGGGTCAACTCACTCAGGTTATGAATAATAACATTACTCGTATGGAGAACCCTGATCCACAATGTGGAGGATCAATGATAGATCGCTTCATGAGGAAACAACCACCAATATTCATTAGGAGTACAAATCCCTTATTAGATGAGCAATGGATAAATTCCTTATAGAAAATATTCCATGCCTTAGGGAGTAGTAAAAGGGAAAAAGTTATCATGGAAGTTTACCGCCTCACTAGAGATGATGATCAATGGTGGTCCTTGATTCAAAACACAAAGTAATATGATCATGTATAAAATTTTGAATGGAGGGAGTTTAAAGATATTTTATTAGAAAAATACTTTCCTCATGACCATCGAGCATATATGGAAAGGAAATTTCTGAGCCTGAGGAAAAAGGAGGATGAGAAAATCGCAATGTATGATGCTAACTTTACAAGGTTAGAGAGGCATGCTACAGATTATATACATAACCCCATAAGTAAGATTAAACATTTATTTTATGGGTTAAAACCATTTCTTCGTCGAGCATTAGTCTCACAATCCTTCTTATGGGATGAAACACCTCGTTACATTCTTGAAGGGAATGGGAGTCTCTTACATGTGTGGTGGAAAAGGCCACCAAGATCATGATTGCAAAGGGAAGAAGGAATCTACCAATGTTCAATGCTACAATTACAGAGAGATGAGACATTATGCAAATTAATGTCCAAAGCGTTAGGGAAACATACATCAGAAAAGGCCAAGGGATCAAGGCTAATCTTATGATATCACTACTATTGTGGTAGAAGCTCCAAAAGACGTGGTGGCAGGTTATTTAATAGTTTCCTCAAGTTTAGCCAATGCTTTATTTGATTCTGGATCACTGCATTGTTTAATATCTTCCCATTTTGCTATGAAAATTAGATATTTCCAATTTTAGTTAAGAAGGGGGGTTTTTTTCAAAACTCCTAAGGGAAGTATAATTTCTATAATGTTCTGTGAATCAGTTCCCATTAGGGCATATAAATGTTCTTTATCTGTGGATCTCATCGTCATACCAATGATTGAATTTGATATAATCCTTAGTCTGGATTGGATTTCAGACCCAGATGAAAAATATTTATTGTAAGAAGGAGGTTACAATTTTTGATGATGACAATAAAGAACACCTTATCTTTCGATCAGAATCGTCACCACCTAGTTCTTATCTAGATCCACCCCCAGTAGCTCAACTAAATTCAATTATTAAGGAGGAAGAGAAGGAAACGATTTTGGGTGAGGAAATGAATGTCCAAATAGAGGATGTACCTATTGTGAGAGAATATGTTGATGTGTTTCCAGAAGATTTACCTTGACATCCTCTAGAATGAGAAATTTAGTTTTCCATTGATTTAATTCCTGGTTCAAGGCCCATATTGAGGACCCCTTATAAAATGGCCACTGTAAAATTAGTGGAACTAAAGAAAAAACTAGATGAATTGAGTAATAAGGGATTTATTCTCCCTAGTGTTTCTCCATGGGGAGCCCCTGTTCTTTTTGTTAAGAAGAAAGATGGATCTATGAGATTGTGCATTTACTACAGGGAGATCAATGCTATAACAACAAAGAACAAGTATTCCCTACCTCACATTGATGATTTATTTGAAAAACTACATGGAAGTCAATACTTCTCAAAGATTGACCTTCAATCTGGATACCATCAGTTGTGTGTGAAGAAGGAATACATTCCGAAGACAGAGTATCGAACCAGGTACGGGCATTATGAGTTTACATTAATGCCTTTTGGATTGACTAATGCACCCTCTATTTTCATGGATCTAATGAACGGAGTTTTCAAGGAATATCTTTATGAAATTTTAGTGGTATTTATTGATGATATCTTGGTATAATCAAAAAGCTGCAAAGATCATGAAAACCACTTGCGCATTATCCTGAAGACTCTTAGAAGACATGAATTTTATGGTAAGTTTAGCAAGTGTGAATTCTGGCCTCAGGAGATTTATTTTCTTGGAAATATTTTCTCTAAAGATGGAATCTCTGTTGATCCTTATAAAACAAGAGCAATCAAAGAATGGCCAGCACCGATGAGTATAACTGAGTTATGTAGCTTTATTGGTTTAGCAAATTATTGTCGGCGTTTCGTCCAAAATTTTTCCCGATTGTCTAACACATTAACGAAGCTCACACGAAAAGGGGTTAAATTTGTTAGGAAAAAACAATGTGAATAATGTCTGGAAGAACTAAAGAGAATATTAGTCAATGCTCCTATATTGACTCTACCATCGGGGAATGATGTGTTCGTTATTTATAGAGATGCATCAAAGAAAGGACTTGGTTGTGTCTATGCAGAATGATAGGGTTATTTCCTATGCATCACGACAGCTAAAAATTTATGAGAAAAACAATACTAATCATGATCTTGAGTTAGCTTCTGTAATAGTTTCTTTGAAGATATGGTGACATTATCTCTATGGTAAAAAATGTGAGATATATACCGATCACAATAGTTTGAAGTATATTTTCTTACAGAAAGAACTCAACATGAGGCATAGGCGATGGCTTGAACTACTCACGGATTATGATTTCATGATACACTACCACCTGGGGAAGCAAAATAAGGTGGTAGATGCTTTGAGCAGAAAGGTTCATGGAGTTTTAAACAAGATTAGAGTTGAAAGGGATACTATTTTCATGGATCTAGTAAAGATGGATATGGGAATAACCATGGAAGGTGAAACATCAATTCTTTTTCAAATGGTTGCCAAACCATCATTACTAGAAAGAATAAAGAGTTCTCAGACCGATGATGAAGAGTTTCAAAAGAAGATTAAAGTTGTGATTGATGAGTGATTGAGTGACTTTGTTCATGAAGGTGGAATTTTGAAATTTGGGAAGAGACATTGTGTTCTTGATATACCTGATCTAAAAAGGAAATTGTTGGACGATTCTCATAGTTCCAATTTCTCTTCACATCCTGGGAGCACCAAGATGTATAGAGATATGAAGGTGCATTTTATATATGACAACATGAAGAGGGAGATTGCTGATCTTGTGTGAAGATGTATGATTTGTAAACAAGTGAAAGCTAGAAATCAATAGCCTGGAGGAGTCATGCAACCTATTCCCATACCAGAGTGAAAATGGTATAATATTATGAAGCACTTTGTCATTTGACTACCAAAGAATCCGAGATGGAATGATGGAATATGGGTCATTGTTGATCGTCTTACCAAGTCAGCACATTTTCTTTCTATAAGGGATGATTTACCACTTGAACGTCTTGAAAGACTGCATATTAATGAAGTTGTGAGACTTCATGGAGTACCCCAATCGATTTTTTTTTATCGTGATCCACATCTGACATCAAGATTCTGGAAAAGTATTTAGAAAGCCCTAGATACTGAGATTCATTTTAGCATTAACTACCACCCCAAACTGATGGACATTCAGAACAGACTATTCAATCCTTAGAAGACATGTTGAGATCTTTCTCACTTGACTTTCAGGGTATGTGGGATCAATATTTACCTCTGGTAGAATTTTACTATAATAATAGCTTCCATTCAAGTATTTATATAGCACCATTTGAAGTGTTATACAGAAAGATATGTCACACACCAACCTGTTGGGATGATATTGGTGAAAGAAAACTTGTAGGCCCAGAACTGGGGGAGGAAACGATGGAAAAGATGAAGGTAATCCAAAACCACATCAAAGAATCTCAAATTAGGAAAAAGAGATATGCCAATAACCGAAAGAATGATTTGTATTTTTAGGTATGAGATTATGTTTTCATAAAGGTATCTCCTTGTAATGGTATTATACATTTCGGTAAGAATGGAAAATTGAGTCCTTGGTACATCAAACCTTTCAATATTCTAAAACGAATTGGGGCTATAGCTTACCATTTGGCAATGCTGCCAAATCTCTCCAAAGTTCACGATGTGTTCCACATATAACTATTTATAAAATACATGCCTGACCCAACGCATGTACTCACCTATGAGGAATTAGATCTGGAACTCGATATGTCTTATTGTGAAGGGCATGTCAATATTCTTGATACTATAGAACAAGTGCTAAGAAACCGGACGACTCGTCTGGTAAAAGTTCTATGGAGAAACAATAAGATGGAAGAGGCAATGTGGGAACCTGAGGAACTTATGATGAAGAACCACCCGAGTCTTTTTATGCTGCAATATTCTAGAAATTTTGAGGATGATATTATTTTAAGGAGGGGAGAATGTAACACCACAAGCTTCCATGGTATGCTCCTCTTTGAATAATATAGTGGCGTGTGTTGTACACAACTTCGAGTTCTAACACACCATAACCAATCAAACTAGCTGTTTTGAATATTAATACACACTTTTTGGAATTTTATAAATTTTATCATTCAAAATGGAGATCATTTTTGGATTCAGAATATTGAAATTACCTTAGCATGAATTTTTGGTATTTTTCTAAAAGCTTTCAATTTTTGATGAATAGTGGAATACAATAAGTTATAGTTTAAAATCAAATTATTTATTTAAATAATTATTTAATTATTTAAATTTATTTTAGGTCAGAATAGAAACATAATACCTATATAAATTCATTGTAATTAATTGGAGTCAGTTTTTAATAATTTTAGTTATATAAAAATTTTATTGAACTTTTCACCGTCTTTTACCCATCTCCTAGGAGAATTTGCAAATTCACATAAAACATTATTTTACTGCTTCTGTGATTGGAATTTCAAAAATCCGAATGACACGGTTAATATCAAGGAGTAAAATTTGGTTCAATAAGATAAAAGTAATTTTTCGTGAATAGTAACTTTTGACTTTTATTTACCACGGTTAAAAGTAAATAGTGTAATTAAGGGTAAAAATGATATGAATATTACCCTAACACAAAGCCTAATTCTATTGGCTAAGTATAATTCGACCAAAAAAATCTTAATAATAAAATATGAACCTCTTGAGTCCCATTGGATTAGATTAGGACATTTACTATTATTTAATTCAAAGAAGATTTAAAAGAGTTAAAATCAAAGTTTAATAACTAAAACATTTTTAATATAGGGTAATACATAAGATAAATTCAATTATAAATATTCATTAGAAAGATAAAATTATTTCATACATAATTTTTGTTTATTTATAATTTTTAGACATTAAATAATATAATTTATTTATTACACAATGGTGATGCAGTAATTACCTAATTAATGAAATATTAAAATAATTGATATTATAAAAATCTAAATAAATATAATTTGAGAGTTTTTATGTATTACACTACTTTAATAATATAATATGACATATTAGGGTTGGTTAGATGATTTTTCTTCAATGTAATAACGGTGTTATGTATTTAGAAAAAACAAAATACCAAATAGTGTAAAAATTGTCATAAAAGAGTTTTTAAAACAAATATTATATTATTAATTGATATTATATTCCTAAAAATCTATGGTTCGGCAAAAGGACTTATATAATGATTGGTGTATCATTAATGAACCACTTGGGGTTCTCTTGGAAGTATATAGTACATTTATTAACCATATAATATAAAAATACAATGAGACATGGTAAATGTCAAACCATTTAACTAAGTTTTAAGTCTTAAAGATAATGTTAATATAATTACCCAAACCAATCTAAAACCTATTGGTTGAGTAATTTTCTGCCCATACCCATAATATCCTTTAAATAATCCATTTTATACCCATTAGAAACCAAAAATGATTTTATTATAAAATAATATTTCTAGCTTTTCCTAAGGTGCCCCTCACCCCTATTATAAAAGGGCACTCCCCCTTCTTTCTATTTAACACCTTAAAAGCCTTTTGGATCAGCCAAAGCCTGCCAAAATAACCTCTCAACATCCCTCACTTCATCCTAGAGGTCTTCATTTAGTCAGAAAGCCATCTTAAGAAGCCCTTTTGGTCAAATCAAAAGAAAGAACCAGAAGAAGAGGTAATAATTTCACCACCCTCTTTCAAGTTCTTTTCTTCTTCCACTTCTTCATTCCTTGTTATTTCAATTATAAAATAATAAATACAGTATATTCTATATACTATGATGTTATTATAAATATGGTACATCCATATTCATTATTCTATCCATCCTTTAAATGACATGTCACCATACGTGCGTATGTACGGATTACCATCTCCACGTCGTGGTGTCATTGTTATTCAATACATTATTATTTGGATGGATATGATAATGATTTTTAATTCATGTAAATAATAAATATAACATTATAATGATTATTTATATATGATATACCATAAAATTATATATTATTTTAATATCAAACGAATGATTTTGTCGCTCATGTGTACGTTCGAATTACCGTCTCCACAAATGTGATGAGATTAATTCCCCATCATATCCATTCAAGAATAATTTTAATTATATGATTAAAAATAATAGTTAAAGACTTGATAAAATTATGGATATGAATAAGATACATTCCAACCATAAAAAAATTTTACTCAAATAACAATGAATATAATGGAAAACGAATTCATTAACACTAGAAACGACGATAATACTAAGATATTACTAACAAAGAAATGTTAAAAGATCAGATATGATATCATATTAATGTGTACGATTCTTTTTTAATTTAATAACAATTATATCACCATTATACAGGAGGTTAACCTACCCTTGACCAAGTAAAAGTACATGTTAAGGGTTAATTTCACAATCTCTTTATTATCTGAGGTTGATTTTACGTAAGTATCTACTGGGACCTCTTTATCATCCACATACATGTTTCTTAAAAACGTATTTCAAAACATTCTTAATATTTTATATACTATGGTTTAAAGTCATTTATATCATTGTTTGAATTTTTATAAGATGTTTATACATGATTCTTTTCGTCATTTTTCAAACAAGGTCCTTTTTAACCTTTTCGACAAAATTAAGGTAAGAATGACTTTTTTAACATATACAGTGGGTGCACCTATTTTACCCCATTATAAAATCATCAAAGCTTCCCTTAAAAGCTTATAAGAATATTTTAAAAGTAAATTTTTACATTTATAATTATGTAACTGATAAATGATTTCAGATAAAAGAGATATTTCTCTCAAATAGTTTTGATATCATTTATGTCAACATTATTTGGTGGATTTTAAGCTTTTTATGAAGTTGATTTATTATGATACAAAACATCCATATTGTATATAAGGTTTTGTGATATGTTTGACAGTGGATGTGTTATTTTTATACCATTCATGGTTTATGGAGAAAGTCTTGATGTTTCATATGCAAGTTTTAATATGAATTTTTATGTTATGTTTAAAAATGTTCATATGAGGAATGCATTGGACTTAGTAAGTGACGGGTGGAGCCCACTATAGCTCCTCGATGCATCAGTAGGTCTCATGAGACAAACTAGTGTCTTGGTACAAGGCCTTGACAAAATCTTATCTATAGTCTTGGCACAAGGCCTTGAATAAGGGGTTATGACAGTGTGTCATTATGCATTCCATCATTATGAAAGTGGTTATTGATATTACATGTGATTATTCGACAAGTAGAATATTCATGTGAATAATTAAATGTAATTAATTCATTTTATTTCTATCATATTATGCTGAAGTTGAAGTTTAAAAATCTTTTGTTTTATTTATACATTTCCTTAAATGTTTATGCTTATTTATAGAAGTTTATGCTATATTGTTATCCTTACTGGGTATCTCAGCTCACCCCTTTCTATGTTTTATTTTTCCCAGGAAGTGAAGAAGTATTATATGACTAACCTGTAGGGATAGTCTTAGGGGATATGAGTGTGGACTATGGAGAATATGTTGTTTTAGTCTTTCACTTTACCATTTAATGTAAGACTAATGAATGTATCTAGTGTTTCCAAGGCTACAAAACTAATCAGTCTTTCGAGACTTGATCTTTTGTGATCATGCCAATGTTATGTAATAATGAACTGACTCTGGGTAACTGGGGTCGGGGCATTAAATATGTATATAGTATCCTATTATTTTTGAATATTTATAAAATATTTGGATTTGATATACCATTAGAAAATGAAAAATATTTAAAGGATAATAATTAAAAAATAATGGTTATGTCAATGGGAAAATACATTGTAAAATCCCAACTTGAATAACTAGGTTTGAGTCAGAATGCTACATGGCCTCATTAGTGCCTTCCCATATGCAATAGGTTGTCGACTATCAGTGCGGGATTCAAGCAGAACCTTGGGAAGACTAAACACTGTGTACAATTTCATAGGATTAGATAATAAAAAATGTAATAAAAAAAATTGGAACGTAAAGATGGAATGCATGTAATGTAATGACTCCGAAATTGGAAATCAAACTAAGTAAGTAGTAGAAGGAAAACTAGAAAGTAAATAAATAATCATCCAAAGAGTTCTCTGATGCTTTTCTTTGTTTTCTCTTACTACATGATCCACTACTCAACCATCTACCATCGAGACCTTTCCATTCATCAAATATCTGGTCATTAAATTGACAAGATCGCCAAAATTCCCATATAGTTTGTGAGTACAAGAGTTAATAGGACACCACCAATGCATCTTAAATGCGATATACACTAAATAAAAGTGTATTATTTAATAAATAATTCAATTTAAACACACAATACAATACCAATTGATTGTGTTCTCACTATGCTACCACAACCCAAAAACATAGCTGTTTTGGATCTACACCAGATGGATAACCTAGGTGTTAGATGAATCAACAATTAGCCACTAGTATAATGGATCATGTTTCTGTTAATAGTCATGAGAGGTAATATCAATATTCTATAAGAATATATTTACTCTATGAGAGAAAGGGAAATGAATGATAATCATATTCTATTAATTTTCATGTTGACATATTAATTACTAAGATCTAATCAATGTTATTTAGTCATCAAAGAACTCCATCGAGTAATATACTAGAGACCAAGATCTAATCAGCATCCCATCTTCATTTATTTCATCCCAAGGCATCATCACATGCCTTTCTCATGTATTAGACCCTCTTCATCAGTCATGTACATCCCTCCTCAAATTGATAACACAATTCATGGTTGTCTAGTATGTGGTATCCCTAACACATCGTCATGTGCCTACGTCATGCATCAGACCCTCGTCAATAGTCATGCGCATCCCTCCACTAAAGGACAATACAAATTGACTGTCTACCTATCTTGGATCCACGAACTAAACCATAAGGAATGCATAGTATGGAAGGATATATATATATATATATAAGACGTCTTTATGACTAAAAAATCACACAATGTACATGTAATCACACTGTAATGTGAATAAACTGCTATAAGTACTCGTAGCGCCAAATGTAATATAGAGTTTCTAGGGATACACACATACCCACATGCATTCACTATCTAAAATAGTCATTAAACATGTATCTGAATAATAATATTCAAATAATTTATTTTTAAAAATTTCAAAAAGGTTATGTAACTTCATACCTTATCAGTTGGAAACCCTCTTGTTGTTTTTCTGATGTCAGGGTGATACATCAAAGTCTCGAGCTACTGGAACATCAGTGCTCATGTTATATCAAAGTTGTTCGTAGAATCATAAAACATATTTTATTTAAAAAGAAAAAAACATCACGTGTGATAATTCTTTCTCTCCCTTGAATAAATCTCAAATTATCATTAAATATTTCATATGCGCTAATAAATTTTAATTATCACTTTATCCTTTTTGAAAAATTACATGAAATAATAAATCATGAATTTTAATTTCATTTTATCACGTACTCTAATAAATTCAATATTTATTTTATCATTTCAAGAATGTCATATGAAATGATAAAACATCTATTTTAATTTAATTTTATCATGTGTAGTGAAAGATTAAATAATTATTTTGTTATCTCAAAAAATTATATGTGATGATAATTATCTTTCTTGGATAAGTAAAAAATTGATGATAATTATGATTTCCAAATTTTAAATTTATTTCTTATGCTGGTAAATTAAATTCCCATTAAATAATTTAAATATCATTTGATAAAAAAATGTAACCCTATCTTGATATTATTTTCTCACAATTATTATTGATAATTTCATGTAAATTAATTTTATAATTTTCATGTCATAGTTTTGGAAAAATTATTTTTGGAAAATTGTTTAAACATTTTTTGAAATAATTCAATTTTTTATCCACATAATAATTTTGACAAATTATTCTATAAAACATTGAAATTATAATTTAATGATTTTATCATTAAACTTTCATAATATTTTGTTAAAATATTTTTTATTATTTATTTAAATTTTTTTCGATAAACCACACAAAAATACCCTTGGATAATTTATAATAAATTATAATTTGATTTTTGTAGTTAATTTCAATTAACTTTTCAAATTTCATTTTACCCTTTTTTTAAAAAGACTTGGAATGAGAAAAAAGGGAGAGATTAATTAAATTTATATGTTAAAAATAAAAAAAATAAGAATACACACTAGGTGGGGTGTGCTATGCAAGGATGATGTAAGGGGGAGGAGTTTTCCTAGTGGAAATCTGATTCATTGTTATTTTGCTTCTGATATTAGAAAATGAGTTGTGGTGATTGTACTCATTGGGGTGTTTGGTTTATATTGGCATATTCAGATGCGTGAGGGTTGAAAAATCTATCCCTAAATTTCTTCTCCACATTAATAATTAGTCACCTGTTTCCAACAATGAATCCACCCGAAAAACATAATCAGGTCATTTTTATCACTCGTTAATGGATTTTCAATTTTTAATGCTCTCAATACAGACTGATTTGAAGCATTTAGGAAGCTTCCTACAGCTCAAATAGTGAAAGGGGTGCGATTCATCGGGGGAATACAAATGAAAAGTGAAAACCCTTTTTTTCATTTATTAAATTAAAATAAAAATATTTATTATCATATAATTTAATAAAAATTAATTATAAAGTGATTAAAGGAATAATTGTGCATTAAAGATTATACCCCCAAGGGTAAACCCCCCATTCTAGACATAATTGTTGTGTCGTAATATCCATATGATACATTGTTACTGAGATATAAAATTATTTTCGATAATTTAATACATTAATCATTTTATTTTTAAACATTAACTTGTGTGTGGGGTCTCTAAATAACTGATTCCTTCAAATGTTATTTGGTTACTAGGGTAAAAACCATGTTCAGACTCTGGTGGAAAATGATTTCTCATATGATGCACTATTTGAGAGATATTAATTATTTAGTATTCCAAAAAAGGATTAAAATTTAATTGAAAATTTAAATGGTTATTTTTGTGAGCGATACATCCAAACGTCTGATGCTTAAAAATGGTATACCCCATCTATAGTGATAAATGAATCATGGAACTATAGGTGGTCTTGTAATTCTCATACAACACACCATTTGTGTGATATTTATTATTTTGAATAAATTTTCTGTGATTAAAATAAAATATTTAATATTTTTATTCTGTCTTCATTGAGCCTTTCGTGGCCTCGAATTCTCATAAAAAATAAGTGTCTAACTCTAAAAATAGTAAACTGATTATTTTAGAGTGTTAACTGGGATTTTTACCCTACATCGATTCCTTTAACAATTATCAATATTTTTTAATGATAAATTATTTTTTACTTAATAATTTATCAAAAGAAGGCATTGGGATTAGTGTAAAAATTAGGATGCAAAAATTCTTCTCATATGTCAACTTCTCATCCTCTAGAATAATCTATAGTGGTCTTGCATGAAAAACTCACATCAATGAACTGGAACATTAGACTCATGTTCCCACATAACTTCAAGAAACCTTTAATGATTCCACTGAACCTAGACTCGGGGTACCATCTTTCCTTGTACAACCTTATAATTTCAGTCCATGATCTATAGGAGATGCTCCTCATAAGTTGTGTCGATATCCATCTATATATCCTCACAATCATTAAAATGAATAGGTTTAAGTATATACCTACAAGGTTTTAAAACATGGAAAACATCAGGCATACCATGATAGCATAAAGGGAGGTCCAGATAATACACCACTTCCCATATCCACTCAATGACATCAACTAGAATAAAAAAACAGTGATAGTTTTTGTTGCTTACTCATACATTTGTTCCATAGCTATTTAGTCACTCTCAATAAAACATGATCTCTTACAAAAACCCCTAAGGGTGTCCTCCTACATTATGTATAAGATCTATGTCCACTTTAATTAGTGATCAATATATTTCATATCAGCTGGACTCTCTCTGAGGTCTCCTAAACCTTGTTGGGGCCAATAACTATTATCTCTCCCACTTTATTCCAACAGATCAGTGAGTGACACGACCTCCCATAAAAATCCTTGTAAGGTTCCATACAAATAGAATCCTGATAAATATATTTATATGAAAACTCAATCAAGGCTAAGTGATCTTCCCATGCTCCTCCAAGGTTTATCATGAAATCTCATAGCATATCCCCCTGTACGAAGATATTCTTATCAGACTATCCATCAGTCTGAGGGTGGTATTCCTTTCTCAATCTAAGCTAATACATGAGGTATATCTTGCATTCCCTTCACAAAGTGAGATGTTAAATGTTCCTCTATGTTAGAAACAATGCTCAAGGTAACTCCATGTACGTGTACAGTATCTCGAACAAAATTATTTCCCAACTCCTCCACCGAGTGAGTCTCTCTGATTGGTAAGAAGTGGTTAGAACTCATTATCTAATTGACAATCACCCGAACTATGTCATAACTCCTTGGGGTCCAAGTTAATAATATCATAAAGGTCGAATTAGTTTCCTCCCACTTAAAAATAGGCATCGGGAGTGGATACAACAACCCTCCAGGATGTGGGTTCTCATCCTTCACCCTCTAACAAGTGAGGCATCAAGAGACAAAACCTGTAATGTCCCTTTGCATCCATGGACAGCAAGCTGTCGTCTAAAGTTATGGTACATATTTTTCACACCAGGATGTAACATCCACCTATAGTTATGGTAATCCCTCATAAGTTCCTCTCTAGTGTAATTCGGAACTATTAATCTTCCATGGACTAAGATTATGTCAATATTTCCAATCAACCATCCCAATATCGGGTCACCTCCAGTGAGACGTCCTCTCATCATAGTACACTTCATGTATGAATCCTGACTCATCCTAATCCTTTCCATAAGGTAATATTTAATCAATAAGGGTTAGAAAATCATATATCCTTTATCATCCTAAACATCAACCCTCTAGTCATCCAATAAGCACGTCAAATGCCACAGCTCCTCTAAGAACTTCATGTAAAGTTCCTGCTTATCTTAGGTCCCTCAACTAAGGTAATATGCTATTAAATTTCCATTCACAGGGTAATATTTGACTTTGCAGAAAAATTTCTATAGATACTCACCCCAATGCATCTGCCTCAGATTCATATCCCTTCGAGTGAAGATATATTGAAGGATGTTTTGATCTGTGTAGATGATAAATCTCTCACCAAAGGGATAATGTCTCCAACACTTTCGATCATGAACCAACAATACTATATCCAAGTCATGTGTAGGTTATTTCGTTTCATGGAGTCATATATGATGATATCCATAAACTACCACCTACTCTCGTTGCATCGACACCCCTCCCAGAACAATGCCTGACGTATCATTGTACACCACACAACTAACCCAAGGCTCAAGGACTATCAGTATTAGATCTATCATAAAACTTATCTTCAACTCAACAAAATAATTTTTACACTAGTATAACCCCTATTACATCATTCCCTTGTTGGTTACTTCTCTTATGGCTGCTAAAGTTGAGAGATGTATTGGATAAACCTCTGGTAATATCATACCAACCCAAGAAACCTCCTAATCTCAGAAATGTTTTGGGGACATTTCTAAGACATGACTACCACAACCTTCTCCAAGTTGAATAATATACTAGTCTCAGACCTCATATGTCCTATAAATTTCTATTCTTGAATCAAAGAGTCACACATTGGTAGCTAGATGTAAACCTTGTGTGCTCGTAGTGTACTTTGTCTTATCTATATGTGCCTAGCATGTTCCTCTGGTTTTTGAGAGTAGACGAGGATATCATCAAATAATAATATGATGAAATTGTCCATGTATGGATGGATTATTTTTTTATGA
Source organism: Viscum album (assembly GCA_963277665.1). NCBI lineage: Eukaryota > Viridiplantae > Streptophyta > Magnoliopsida > Santalales > Viscaceae > Viscum > Viscum album. The sequence continues at coordinate 1,700,957,591 of OY728138.1, read as the reverse complement.
GGTCCATGAATATAGCTGGTGTGTTTTTTAGCCTGAATGAAATCACTAAGTACTCATATAGTTCATACGTGTTCCAAAACGCCATCCATGGAAAGTCCCCCACTCTAACTCGTAACCGGTGACAGCCTGATCAATGGTCAATCTTTGAGAAACATTGGATCCTCTTAAACGATTGAAAATATCATTGATCCATGTAATAGATATTAGTTCTTCACTATTTCCTTATTTTTATTCTAGTAATCAACATATTATTAAATACTATAATCTCCCTTCTTGGATAACGACATATGGATCCCATATTGGAGTATTTGTCCTTATGAATTAATTCCTCTCTAATTCATCCAATTAAACCATAAGTTCCTTATTATCGGTTTGAACTATATGATATGGGGTATCAAAATAGTTTCCCTCCCAACATTATCTCGAACTCGGCATAACATGTCAATCCTTCCGAATCTCTACTAGGTTGTTGATTTCTAAAACTATTTCCACCCATTATTTAGCATCCTGAGAGACTTTGCAGCTCTTGAAGGATTACGATTTCTGAATGTAAAAATATTGGAAAAAACAACCATAGTTATGAAATCCTGTGCCTATGAAAGAAATAATGAAAAACATTCAATTGATTTAACCATCCTTCTTAAATTACAAAAAATGTTTCAGAGTATGGTCTACTATATTCTCTGGAACATTTTATGGTATTGTTGACACATAATCCCTTGAAAAACCATTCTGGAAAGCTCCCCAAGTTGTCCCATTAGACTTTATAGAGGTGAAATATTCATTAATAGGATGGAACACACATCAGAAAATAAATAGAGTAATTATGATAAATCATTATCAATATATGATATCTCACAAGGTTTCACATAACCATCCCTATGATCAAACATAGTTTTTCTTAGGAGTATACCATTTATCCAAGGTATAACCTTATGATAACTATTCATTGTTTTCATCCCTTCATGTTAGTGACAATCATCATATATATATAATAACAAAACAACTTTCTATTTTCCACTAATTAATTTCCAATAGAGATATATAACATGGTATGTAAACATATATATATATCACACATATCAAACTATTTCAAATAGATAGAAAAAATCAGGGCATCTAATTAATGAACTTCTATGCAACACAATAACGTGTATATATATGGCATGAGAACCTAAGTTCCTAGTCTTGATGCATTAATATACGTGAAATCTCATAAATCACATATAACATCATTTGAATCATCAAAGGTGACTCAATAGTAACAATCAAACATAAAATACACACTTTATGGAAACACTGAGGTCCACTATTCAGTACTGGACATGCACTCACATAGTTCCCCTGCCCAAGTCCCAATTTCTTATCTATTGGATAATGTGTCCCAACACAAGATAAGATAAGAAACTAGTTAGTAAGTCCTTATCCTGTGATACCATTTTGGAACATCCCAACCAAATTCACTAGGTTAGTTCCAAAATGCTACATGGCCTCATGGACGCCTACCCATACGCAAGAGGTTACCAACTAGTATAAGGGGTCTCAAATGGAACCTAGGGGAGACTATACACTCTGTACTATGTCATAGGATTAGATAATCAAAATATAACAAATCAGAACAAAAATACATAGTGTAAAGATTGAATAAATTTAATGTAACCTCTCCCAATGTAGAAAGAAAACCATGTAAGTAGTATAAGGAAAACCTAAAAGTAAAGAAACAATCATCTGTGGAGTGCTCTACTACCGGTCCTAGTCTGCTTTAGGTCAATTGTCTTTTGTAGTTCCATTTCCATTCATCGGATCTCTGGTCATGAAATCTACAAGTGCACTGAAATTCCCAAGTTGGGTGTGAGTACAGGACTCAGTAAGACACCACCAATAAATCCTAAACCTGATGTGATCAAAATACAACTATATTCCATAATGAATTATGTGAAGTAAACACACAATCCAAAACCAATAGGTTTTGCACTGAGAAAGATGACACAACCCCCATCCATACCTATTTAGGCTATATGTCAGAGGGATAACCATGGTGTAAGATGAATCAATGATGGGATACTATGCTATTGAATAATGTTTATCAGCATCATTGTGCAATGCGATAACAATTCTATACAAGAAGTTACGTACTCTATGTGTGCAAGGGAAATGAGAGCTAATCATATTCCATTAATTATTATGCTGACATATTGAGTACCAAGAGCTAATCGACATCCATTAGTCATTGAAACACACAATTGTGTAATATACTAGGGACTGAGATCTAATCAGCATACCCTCTTAATTAAGGGTATCCCAAGGAATCATTATGTGCATCCATCATGAATTGGACCCTCATAGTCAGTTATGCACTTCCCTCCTCTAATGGATAACACAATTCATGGTGGTCTAGTACATGTCATCCCCTAAGAATCACCATGTGCCTACCCCATTCCTCAAAACCTCGTGATCATTCATGTGCATCCCTCCTCCAAAGGATATTGCAAGCTGATGGTCCACCTATCCTGGCTCCAAGAACAAAATCACAAGGTATATATAGCAAGGAAGGATATATATATATATATATATATATATATATATATATATATATATATCTGTGTGTGTGTGTGTGTGCAAGAATAAGATATCATCATGAGTAAAGAAACACACAATGTACCCATAATCACATATTAATGTGAATAAAAAAAATACTCATGGAATCAACTGTAATATTGAGTTTCTGGGCCTACACACATAACCACATGCATTCTCTATCTTAAATGGTCATTAAACATTTATGCACATAATCATATTAATGGAAATAATTTTTTGAAAATCCCAAAAGGATAAAGAACTTCCTACATTATTATTTGGAAAACCTCTTGTAGTTATCCTGATGTTAGGAAAATATATATACGTCTAAAGTAGTCAGCACATCAGGGCTCAAGGTATATCAAGGTTTTTCTGAGAATCATAACATTTATTTATATAAAAATAAATAAAACATCATGTGTGATAATTCTTTCCCTCTCCTGAATAATTTTCAAATAATCTTTAAATTTATCACACGTTCTAATAAATTTTAATTATAACTTTAGCTTTTTTAAAAACATATTAAATGACAAATCATGACATTAAATTTAATTTTATCATGTATTATAACTAATCAATTAGTTAATATATCATTTCAAAATATTATATGTGATGATATTTTCCTTTATTTGATCACTAAAAGTGTTGATGTTTATGATTTCCAAATTTTAAATTTATCACATATGGAGATAAATTAAATATCCATTAAATCATTTGAATTATCCATTGATAAAAAAAATTATCAATCTCTTGATAAAATATTTCTCACAATAATCATTGATAATTTCATGTAATTATCATTTATAATTACCATATCATTTTTTTGGAATGATTATCGTTGGAAAAAAATTATACATTGTTTCAAGTACTTTAATGTTTTATCCCCTTAATAATTTTTAGAAATTCTTCTTCTATAAAACCATTCAATTATCATTTAATGATTTTATCATTAACCTTTAATGATTTTTTTAAATGTATTTTGATAATTTATTTCAATATTTTCGTTTGATTAACCACTCAAAAATACACTTTGATAATTTATAATAAATTATCATTAGATTTTTTTGAGTTTATTTCAATTAACTATTCTAATTTATTTTACCCATTTTTTATAAAATTCATAGAATGAAAATAAAGGAAGAGTTTAATTAAATAATTAAAATCAAAATCAAAAAAGAAGAGAACACACCAAAAGGGGTGAGATTCTTAAAGAGATTATAAGGGGGAGGAGGTTGTCCAGTGGAATATGATTCATGGTTGTTTTGCTTCCAAAATAAGACATTTATTTCTGGTGAATATATCAGTTTGGGTGTTGGGTTTATGTAGGGGTATTCGTAAACTGGAGGGTTGGAAAATATAACCCTAAATTCCAGCACTCTATTAAAAATTAATCACCTGTTTCCAACCATGAATCCACTCAAAAAACATAAGAGATTCATTTATTATTATTTATTAACACATTTTTAATTTTAAATGATGTTGAAATGGACCAATTTTATTATTTTTAGGAAGCATCATATTGTTCCCATGCTGAAAGGGGTGTGATGCATCAGGGAAAAGATGCGTGAAAATTTTGTACCCCCTTTTTCTTTTGATAAATTAAATTAAAAAAGTTATTATCAAATAATTTAAACAATTTAAATTATAAAGTGATTAAAGGTCAAATTGCGTGTAAAAATGTGTTCCTACTAGGTTAAACTCCCAATTATAGATATAATAGAGGTGTCATAATTTTTGTTCGAAGATCTGTTTGTAGGATATAATATAAATTTCATTAATTTAATGTATAAAATATTTTATTTTAAAAAATTATCTTCTGAGCGGGGCATCAAAATACCTACTTCCTTGGAATTTTATACGCTTTATAGGGTGAACACCAAGTTTTGGACATGACCATGGTCTAAAATTTCTCATATTATGCACTGTTTGGGAGATATTAATTTTTTTATATTAGAAAAATGTATTAAAATTTAATTAAATATTAAAATTATTATTTTCATGATCAATACATCCAAATATCCAATGGTTACAAATGGTATACCCTGACTAGGGTAAACACCATTTTCCTGACATATCAGCGGTCCAGAATTTCTCATATGACGCACCATTTGTGATATATTTAATTATTTAGAATAAATTTACCACACTTAAAAAATAATATTTAATATTTTTATTTTTTATTTTTCAAGACTTTACATTCCTTGGATTCACACACTAAATTATTTTCTCACTCTAGAAATATTCAGTTTAATATCCCAGAGTGATAACTGGGTTTTTTACCCTTCTGTGATGCATTTAAAAAAAATCGGGTTTTCTCACTCTGAAATCATTTTTTCACATAATAATTTTTCACAAGAGGGATTTATGATTATTTTAAAAAAAAGTATGTTACACAAATTAATACATAAAATATTAAAATGGGAGTCATTTCACAATTTTCTAAAAACCATGAAAAAGTAATTTTTTTTTGAAACAAATAACAACATATCATTGATTCTTTTGAATAGAATACCAAAATTAACAAAAAAATATCCTAATAAATAATTTATGTTTATAAAAGAAAAATATTCACAAAAAATAATGAATATGGGTATGTAAGGGAATGATTCTTTCCCCAATATGAGAAACAAGGTTTCCTATTATTAAAATCATACATTCAATTAATTTGAATACCAAATAGAGAGAAAATGGAAATAATACTTAAAATACATATAAATGAATAGAAGAGAATAAAATAGATGTGATTAATAATTTAAATAAAATAAAATTTCCCCAATTGTAAATTAAATGTAATGAATCATGAGAATAATTATGATTATTAAGTAAACAGTTAAATAATTTTCAAATTTCAACAAAAATATATAAAATGCTAGAAAAATATATTGTTCTATAAATAACCATAATTTTATAAATTAATATGTTAAAATATATTCATGAGATTTTACTATACTACAAAAAATAAATCATAGTGAACAACATGAAATGTGTCTCCTAAAATTTAAATTGAGATAAGAAAACTAACATAAATTTTATAGAATTTGAAATAAAACATCATGAAAAAGTAAAAAATTTATTTCCATGATGAAATATTGATTCATGATATAAATTTTCAAATAGGTATCATATAATCAATATAAGGTGAATTATTAAATAATTAAAATAATATCTCAATGATGTTTTTGGAGACGTGAAACCCTTACATTGGATTTCATCTCATTTTGAAAAAATCTTAATTACAGTTTAATAAATTTATAGTTATTATTTTTATATATACAAATGATATTTATATCAATAATTCATGATATTATTCACTTATAATATATCATTAACAATTTATTAATAACTCATTGTTAAAATGATAATTTTCATGCTAATTATTTCTTCTTCCACACATGATTCGGTTCGTCGGTTCTAGTCCTTACACCATGCTCATTATTGAACCACTAATAAATGTGTAGATATAGAATTTATTTATAATTATATTGTTGAACATTTTAAATTGTACAATATTTTTCTAAAAATATATTTAAATTATGAAATGTGTCTCATTATTATCATTTTTCTTGATTTTATAATATAATAACCATTTTTTATTAATAATATTAATATATTTCAAAAATTATATTCATATAACCATAATTTTTTAATTAATATCATATTTATAAATTAATCCCATTTTTTAAGTAAGACATTGACTGTGGCAAACAATAAATAATGTAATTCATTTATAGAGTTTGTTGTCTGAATGTAACACAATAAGCTTTTTCATTTACAAATGGATGATTGGGAAAAATAATTATTATTTAACATAAAAGATAATAATTATGTTATATAAAAAAATTTCATCATTTAATCCATCTTAGTACCAACCATTTGATGGGTTGATGAAAAATGAAATACATATTAATTGGAAGTAGCGGTGTGCATGTACACACAAGCGACATTTTAGTTTTCCTATTGATGGAAGTAGTTAGATAATAATTGTTTCAAAAACATATTTAAATTTAAATTGACTAATAATAATTATTTAAATATATTATACTCAGTAAAATATATTTTGTGTAGGTGTAATAAAAGTGAAAATTGAATGAAATTGCTCAAGATGACTACTTCATCAATTGGTATTCTCAGCTGGAACTTTACTTAAGAATTCATATGATAGTATCTCTATGAGATCCGGACATCTTGGTCACTGATATGGTTTATAGGATGTGATTTAGTAATATCTTGGTTTTTATATGGTATCCAAGGTGAGAAGAGAAGTGAGAGAGTTAATGGATCTATTTATAGGTGATAGGTGTTACACATTTAAATTTTCACATACCTTTAAAATAATATAAATGAAATTTTCAAGGTAAAGTGGATATATGAATTGAAAAGTTTTAAATATATTATAGGATATGTCAAAATTTACTAATCTTGTTAAATTAGAGATAATAATTTTTGTTATTTTCAACATTATCACCTAGAGTTAACACTTCTAACTCATTTAACTATTACTGGTGCCATTGTATTTTACATTGATAACTTAATTTTGTAAATAAAAATGGAATTAAAATAAATAAATTGATTAATTATTCCTATTCCAAATATTTAATATATTTATCATATTAAATTGTTGCAGTTGGTAAAAATTAATTTTTATGTACATATGCACACAATAATAATTTGTTTAGAAAATCGTCTTTTAGTATTAAAATTGAATTTACACAAAAGTAATTTAAATAATTTAACCTAGTGATTTTTTTAAATTATGATTAAACTATTTTATAAAAAATCATCTATTAATGGTTCATAAATTACATCCAAATTTTAATTTTTATGGTGGGAGGATTGTTTTGATATTTATGAATTAATATTTGGTGCAATGTGTTTAAATATCCATAAATGATGTTATGAGATGTGGTTCAATTATATGGGTATGTATCAAGGGTTTGGTTGAGATACATAGAAATTTCAAAAGTATTATGATATATAAAAGTATTTTTATAGGACATTCACATTGTGAATATTAAATTCATCACATGAAAAATGGTTCTTAGGGTGCTTGATGACACAATAGGATCTGAAATTGGTCTAGTTAGGGTTTTTTGGGCCATTCCCTGAAATTTCATGGTGTTATCCCTATGGTTATCCATGAAACATGGTCATCCCCTTTTTAAAATTTAGAATTGTAATTCATTCAACATTATTTATTATATGAGTGGGATGACTGGTGAGGTATTTTACAGCACCATTATTCTCCATTAATAGCCATTCATTTTGGTTGTAGTTGTAATTTTATGGCATTAGGTATTTGGATTCTCAACCAATCCTCTTTTTCCATTAAATGTTTCTCTTCCAAAATTTTTCTCTGATTTTTAGGTTGTTTGTTGATTTCTACTAAAGCATAATGGAAATCACCCTAATAATAGTGGCTATCATGAATAAATGGATGAGATAATCTGAGATGATGTCCACCTACCACTATTCATCATTTCACAAAATGAACATAATATTAATATATTATTTATGGTTTTAATAAAAGTATAAAATTAAAGAATGTTGAAAAGACATCATTGGTTGGAGAATTGTTTTGGACTACTGTTGATATTACCTATCAAACCTTCCAAATTCAATTAGATACAAATTCAACATGGCATGATGAACCAATGAGTTTTCATCATATATTCCTATTTTAAGTAGATAAAATTAGTTAAAATTTAATACAATAATTAATTTTATTATTTATGATGTTTGGATTGCGTTTGGAGGTTAGGTCATTGATAAAATCTCAGTTGAACATGGAAAGAGTTGAACTATACATGGAATTAACTATTTTATAAGGTAAATAAATTAGAAATATTATAAAATGGTTTGTTTCACTTATTCATATAACCTTGGTATAATGAATTTTTTTATTTGAAAGTGGTATATTTGGCTCCAACACATCATGCGGTGGTACCCTTATATTTGTTCAACTATTTTTATAAAAATTAGTGCCTTATATTGAATTGTAATAGGTCCGGAGGTCCCCAAGGTACCCTTATGTAATGATTTTAAAACTCCATAATCGATAGATAAGGTTATTAATTTTAATGGATATGGTGTAGAGGTCATAGGGTAGGTGATGTACTGGCCTCCAAGAGAGCGAATTTATGACTCATGATTCATGCATAAGGTGTTGTTCATGAGATATGACCTAATGTGGTCATGATCAGTGAGATAGACATTTAGTTAGTGTTACTCCCACACATGGATATAATTTCATGTATGTTTAGACCTTATAGAGATCAAGAAACTGGTTGAGTGTTCATACTAACCATGCAATGATGAGAAATAAAATATTCTTATGGTCATCTCCATTATGTTAATTTTCTATGAGGATAAGGTTTCCATGATGAGGATTAGGGGAATATAGTATGTTCTTTTTATAACTTGCTACCATAGTGAGAGGGTGGACATGGTAACATGTGGAGGTGATAGTGGGTTTCTACATAGAACATGTACTGATGATGTCTGCATAATGGTATGTGGATCATCATAATGAAAATGGGCATTTTTTAATCCCCATAAAAGTTTTTATTTTATTATTATTAAGTTATGGAATTTCCGAGGATTTATATGAATTATCCATTGGACTGAGCACTAAAATGGTTTCCCAAGATTTTTGAGAATCACTAGTTTTCAAGGATGAGAACTTGTAGTGACTTGTATATTTGGGATAGAATCTCATCATATATTAGGAGAGTATTAGTATATTATAAATCATATAATGATTTTATTGTTTTTGGAGCGACTTCCATGATATCATGTATATGATTGACTATCATATCATGTGTGGCCACACATATATTAATTCTCAATGTGAAAATGTTTACTTTTTTATATAGATATCATTGTAAATTTCTGAGAGCTGTAATCTGAATACAAATATAACTATACAACAATGAATGATCACGCTTTGAATAGAGGTATGAGTTGGAGGGGTAATATATCTCATCATACATATATGTTTTAAATCCTTATGGTGACTATTGGATCCCCTCTATCTATGCATAAGATACCCCCAAGGATTGGGTGGACACAATAGAGATGGTTTAATAGATGAGTCATGAGATATTGGATTCCCATGATATTTAATATTGGATCCTAGCAGAGTATTCCATTTATTTCATGGGTCTCTATAGAATTAGTCACACATAGACATATTGTAATTCCTAGGTCCACTCCATCTTAGGAACCAGTCATCATCCAGACAAAGAGAATTCCTAGTTAATACTATACGGTTGGACTATGGGGTCTATGTATAAAGAATTAATATATACATTCCATGTTATAATACTAACTGTGATAGTTTCATCCACGTGGGATCCCCACTGAGTGTAAAAATGATCCCCTTTGGTGACTTTCCAGATTATATAGAATCCAACATTAGATGTGGTATGAATGGTTATTGGTTCAAAAACATGGGGATTAACTATGTTTGTTCGGTATTTTATTATTTGTATGTATTCACCATTATAGTTGTTTGGGTACAATTTAGAATGGTTGAGAAGATTTTTTTAGTGAAATTCTAATTTAGAACTGAAATAGGTATTTTTCTGGTTTGGTTTTCATGTTTTTTGTAATTTTACACATAAAATAATAGAGATATTGGGATGATATGGGGTAATTAATCTTAGTAGGGACTCTTTTTTAATTCTATTTTCAATATTTTATTTGTATATATGATCATATAATCGGGAAATAGTCCTTATATTATTGTATTACATCTGCATTAAATATTATATTGATTTTTGTTTACACCTGAAGTATACACTAACTATTAACTTTTTTATGATTAATAGTAATAATTTTATTATTATAGAAAATAGTATTATGGTATAATCTCTCCATGGTGTTACACTATACCCAAACTACTAGTCAATAGCGTGTGAAATATGGGGTGGTGTGCTTTAGGTCTTATGTAAAACTAGTACTGATACAATTCATAGATTGAGCTATGATGGGGTTTTAAAATGGGTTGTCATATCTATTTTTTAAAAAAATTTATATAATTTTGTTATTGGTAGAAAATAGAAATAGTAATTTTAAGATCATGTTATGTATGTCGGGTTGGTTCATTGGGAAAATATATTCTGATATAAAGTATAGGTATCCATGGTTATTACATTATGATTTTTAACATCAGAAACCATGGCTTTTCATTATTCTCACATTAATTACATCACATAGATGTCTGAGGTTCTTTATTTTTTCTAAGTTATGAATCATATACCATTGGAAATAGGAAAGTAATTTGATTTGACTCTTATCATGTTGATGCAGGTGTCGTATCATGCATCATATTATGCAAATATGATTCAGAAGAATAGTATTTATACTATTTCATAATTGTTACCAATGATGGATGACCTATTATTTAAATTTCTAAAAACAACTCATATGGGGTTTTATTTTATATATATAAATTTTGTAATTTTGATGAGTTGGGATGATATTTATATGTATTCCATTTTGTTGGAAGGTCATGTGGATCTATGATGATATTCATTATGGAAACAAATATACATTCCCTAAGTGTAAGGGATATATAGTGACCCTAGTAGGCCTAAACAATAATTAGATTCCTCGACGATGATCCTATATTGGGTGAAATTACATTTGATATAGTATTTGAAAAGGATGTCCAATGAGGACTACTCTAAGATTATAAATTCTCAAAAAGTTAGTCTTGTACGTGGATACCTAGGTGGATCAGTTCCCTTTGATTCCACATAGTGCCTTCTCTTTAAAACCATTTGTGGTTTATGTTATATGCTATTGGTTATTTTATTGGAATAGAAACAAAATATAGGGTTTCTTACAGTATATCATAGAATGGAACTCTGATCAAATGAATTGTGTGATGATGGATCTCTATATACACATGTACATTGGGTGTTGCTGGTTGAATGTAGTTTATAGGTTCAATTATTTAAATTTTAATTGACATCCTATATGGTTCATTCACATATATATCCAAATGTAATTCTATATATCTTAATTTTATGATTATAGTTCCTTGACATAGATCATGTAAGGTGATTTTGTTATATATACATGACCCTTCAAGAGACCCTATTTTTAGAGCTAGGAGGAAGAACCTAGTAGAGCCTGAGTTAAAACACATTATCTAATTGAGTCAATGGATTATATGATTTAGGGTAAGAAAATATATGGTTTTACATGTTTTTGTGGTTTCTATGGACATATAAGTGTGGGTTGGGGATTTGGGGATGAGATTGATGGACATGAGGTGATACCATGTTTGTAACATGGGAATAGTGATTACTTGGGGGTTATGATGTGATGAGAACCTTTTGAGATGGTGAAATGGGTATCATGGTTTGTTATTAAGCTAAGGTCCAATGTGAATTTAATACCACGAGATTTGATGATTTATTTTTTTCAAATAATTATATTTTATTCAATGTATTTTGTTACACATAACACCATGTTTTAATGAACCATGATATAGTATTGGAACTATTTTTTAAATATGGACATTATAAAATATTCATTAAAATTGTGGTATGAATATTAATAACCTCATTTTAGAAATTATGTATAATTCATTTATATATTGAGAAAATATTAATAAATATGTGCATAATTTTTGGCCTAGTATTCTATTCTTTGAGAAACTGTTTGTCTCAAAAATGATTTTCAATTGTTTTATGAAAAAAATATAAAAAATTATTTTTTTAACATTTAGATTTTTTTAAAATAATAATTAACTTCATTTCTTAAAAAAACATCAAAATCATATTATGTTGATGTTTTGAGGATATTCAATAAAGATTTAATTTTCAATGAATAATGAAAATACTAATTTTGGTTAAAAACTATAGTTTAATTTTGACAATACAAAGTAAAATTTTTTAATATGGGATTAAAAGTGTTATTAGTTAAATTTTATAATTATTAATCCAATTTGGGTGATTTTTTTAAATTTAATTTTCATTTTTTATAAAACATCTTATACTTTTGAAAAAAGGTTCTATTCGAAACCACTTCTTCGTTGTGTCAACAGGTGTAATTTTAAATTACATATATTCAATTTTTTTATTTAATTTTTAAAAATAGATTCCATATTTGGAATCTACATATTTTAAATAATATAATAGATTTAACATAATTTTTTTCATAATGAATAACAGAAATACTAAAAATTATTTATCTTAGTTAAGGTTAAATTAGGTTTTCCGAGGATTAAACTAAAATTATAAGGGTTATAGTTGCCTAAATATATGTAAAATTCCAATTTCTATTTTATATATTGACCTTATATCATATAAGAATCAATAATTATATACTTTAAATCCTTGTGTCATGTGTAAAACATGTGTATACCTTCCTATTTTTAAACATTTCAACTGTGTCCCCTCCCCCACTTATAAAAGGGACCCCCATCCTCTCCCACTGAATCTTCCAAATAATTTTAGATCATCAAGTACATTGAAATATATATTCATTTCAACACTCACAATTTCCTATTGAACATATATTTATTAGGAACGACTCTAAAGCAGATAGTCCCCCATATGCCTTATCACTTCTGTTTCTACCAAGGGGTTAAACAAATATATAATCTTCTCTCCCCCCATGTACGCGCAGCAGCCCCCTCCTCCTTCCTTCAGAGATGAATCACCTGAAATTGAAGAACATGTATTTTTGAGATCCAATCTTGATGGTGATCACTCCCGGATGGTGCAGTAGTAGATTCAAATCATGTATCTAGCCTAGAAGCATCGGTGTTTTGCCTATAATGTAGGTGGTTTGAGTTTTAAAATCCCGGATCCTGTTTATGCATTGTTTTTCTTCAAATCGTCATATGGGTTGTGTAGTTCGTGTACCGATGTCTCCGAAACATATTACAGATTTGATTTTGGAGCACCGGTGTACTTCTAGTGGGTCCCAAAAGTTTTCCGATGGAAATATTGGATTCCAGTAGGTGGCGGCGTTCCGGTCAGTCGATGGTGGTCCGGTCAGGCGGCGACAGTGGTTTCCGGTGACCCTGCGGTGGTTCGGCCAGATTTTTCCAGGGGTTTTTCAAACCCCTGTAACTCGCAAAACGTAAGTCATATTTTTAATCTGTTTTAGGAGACACAATCATCGTGATGAAATGGACCCCTTCAGCATGTTTCGTGAATTTTATGAGTTGTTTTTTTGGCTTGTGTCCATGAAACGTTGAAAATAATAATAATTTTTTATTATTTTCAACTCTGAACTGCCGTAACTTTTTCACTGAGCGTCTGATTGATGTGTCATCAGTGGCGTTGTGATCCTAATAATATGGCAGAATTTTCAAGGTAGTTTCCGGGTGTAGGGACAGAGATCAAGATGTGGGCCACACGAGGATGCTTTTGGGCGTTTACGGAGAAACGTGACTTTTTCGTCGGGTGTCCGTTTTGGACAAACGAGTAGACGATCTCGTGCATTGTTTTTCAAGGGGATCGCAATGGTTTTGTCCATTTGATGATTTTTAGGATCTAGGTGTGGGCCCCACCTGGGCTAGCTAAAGTTAATAGTACATTTTTCACCGGTTGTCCGTTTCAGGCGAGTAAATAGCTTATCCTGTATTTTTTTCTTCATAGATCGTGGTGGTGGCCTTGGTATAGGCATTTGAGGTGTGTAGTGTATCAATGTTGTGGTTTGCTCAGTTTAGCGATGTTTTGACCAGAAATGGGTGACTTTACTCCATTGATTTGTTCCTATGAGGGTTTGTGTGGAATTACCACTTTAGTATAGGTTTTTTATCCCCTTGATAGGATGTTTTTCTTGATAGAGTTCTGGCATCCCTCTAGTGGGTCCAGAGTGAGATCCTCTAGCTTCGCATCCCTGGATCGGGTTCTTGATATCGCTATTACTGCTTATACATAGGCGGTGATCCCATATCTAGCCGGTTAATCCCAGATGTTTTGAGGAATCATCTGGAATATGATCCCCTACATAGGGGGACGGGCATAGTACGTTTTTGGAATCCTTTGGTTACGATCCCTAACTTAGCATGTGGTTTACAGTAGGGTTTTTTTATCGTTGGGTATACAAACCCCTACTCAGCTCATGGTTTCAATAGGGTTGCAGAATCATTGGTTATACAATCCCCTACTCAGCGTGTGGTTTTTGTTAGGGTCGGTGCATTATCGTTTTTATCACATACAACGTGAGTTATACCAGATGGGGCTTCCGGCATCGTTGTGACCATCTTCACACGAGATATGACCCTCTATCTTGGTGATGTGAACTGTAGAATGTCAGATCAGGTTCTGGTATCCCCCAGCAGATCCTGGGAGTGATCCCCTATCTGTGAGATCTTCTAGAAACCGGAGTGGGTTCTTGTATCCCCTAGCGAACCCTCGGAGTGATCCCCTATCCGAGAAATATGGTGTTTCTACTATTTCGGCATGACGTTCTCAGTGATGATATCTGACAAGCGTGATCTCTTGGATAGGAATCTGGGATGTTAGTGTGAGACTCGATGGATTGTATCTCTCAAGCGAGTGTCATCTGGGATGAAAATGATCTTGGAGTTTGTTCTCCTTGTTACTTACATGTCGGAGGTGATGAGTTCAGAACCTCATTAGGCTTAGTGCGTGGAATGAGTATATCTGGTTTCTCATGGTATATGTATGGGAATATACCTGAGCGGATTTTCATGGTGTATGTATGGGCATACACTTGAGCTGAGCTGACTAGTCGTGTTTAGCTGAGGATGGTCTCGAGATGGAGTTTCTCTCTCATTTGGATTCCCTCTGGCCGAGATGATATGGCTGTTTCCTTTTAGTTTTTCCCTTTTATTTTGGGGTTTTTAGGGTGCCTACTGAGTAATTTAATACTCACCCATGCACAAGCTTTTCCCACACAAGTTTGTGTCTTGTGCAGACCACATGCCTTTATACGGAGTCCTAGGAAGACCCGGAGAAGGTGTAGTCATTCCAACCTTTAGGGAAAAAATCCAAATAGCTGTTAAGTTCCATAATAATAAAAAAACCCATACAAAATGATCATGAAAATAAATAAAGGGAATGTCTTATCATTAATAAGGCAATGTGCTTATACGTATAAAAACTTTTTATCATGTCTATATCAGATTACAGCCTTACGAACTGATATAAAATATTTTCCAACATCACCTCTTATATCATGATATAATAATGGATTTAGAACATTTATATGATAATTATGAAATAATTTGTCTTATAGAATTATTAAATTCCATATTCCATCCTAATTTACAATCTTTTAGAAAACAATAATGTCATGTGTGCATATGTGTACACTACCTCTTCCACAAAGATATGTAATAAATTTTTCATTTTATTATAACATGGATGTTATTTCGGGAATATTTAATGAATATATATGATTTATGTGATATAAAAATTATTCATGAAATTGTAATTAATATTCCTCAATCTTTTCATTCGTCATTTTTGAAAATTGAAATAGCGTTTATGCATATGTATGTCATACCATATCCATTAATAATGTTATTAATTTTCTATATCATAAATTATTGAATTAATATATATATATATATATAATTAATATATATAATATTTAAAATATTTTTATAATTATTTATATAATAGAACCATAATCAATTTAATATGACGAAAAATACCAAACAAAAACATACATGAAAAACGAAGCATCTATTACCCAAAACATGCTTTTAACGATGAATTTTTAATAAAAAGGTAATAATTAAATCATATATGATATGATATATATGAGTTTTGTTATAAAATATATTTATAATAAACCTATATTTGTTATAATGGAGTTCTAAACAAGTACGCTAAAGTCGAATCTTAAGACAATGTATTTCTACTATCTCTTTTATATTTAGGAGACATATGTCATATTCACCACTCATTTATTCTGTGTTCTATGTATATAATACCCATACAACAATTTATTTCTTTAATTGACTTATTCTCATGATATCTAAGGTTAAAATAGATGTTATTACTCTATAGGGCTTATTATCTTAATGATACCAATAATGGTAATGGTATTATTTAACAGTCATGTGGTTTATAAAGGTTGTTAATGATTAAGTTAAAATGATGAAATAATATAATCTATCTCAAAAAATATTATTCTCTAATATTTATCTTTTTATATTATTTTTCTTACATTTTTTATCTCTTTATTTTCATAAGTGATTAAAATAATTATTTTAACTATAACAAAATTTATTTGTCTCATCAGTCAAAAATCATTTCTCTTACATGTCTATCTTATGTGAAAAAAAACATAAAGAATGGTTTTACTATTATAAAATTAATTTTTAAATAAATTTTTACCAATAACATATTTTTTATAATATGTTTAAAAAATAATATTACTCTCATTTTCCGAATAATTAACTTTTGACTTTCTAATAACAATGTGAAAGGAATAATAATTTTAACATGTATGGAATGGGTGATATTTACCTCTATCTTAAACACTCAATAATTTTAAAAATACATTACAATTTCCCTTTTTAAATTTTTATGAATATATTATCTATATATTTTGGGAAATTTTTTTAATTTAAATAAGTGTTTTAAAAGTTGAAAGGTTACTTTCCTCAAGAAATGTCTAATTCAATATTTCAAAATCATTTCCATAAAAGGGGATTTCATTTTATACCACATTTTAATTGCATGGTATATGATCTAATAATATAATCCTTATTATTTTGATATAGTTTTTCTTATTATGATTAAAATTTATTAAGAAACCTATTTCTTTATCTTGGGGTATGATATGGTGATATGTTTATAAAACCTATTTCCTTTTCCTTGGTTAAGATATTATGAATGGTTTATGATTTTTTCGCACCAATATATGGATTATGTGATGGGTTGGACCTATATCTCCACCAATGAATTTAATAATGATTAAATTTTTATAATATCAAAGTGTACATGAGAAGTTATACCAAGCCTAAAATAGGGTACATGGGTGCTTATAAGAATACCTAAAGGGGGTATACTAAATGTTATCAAAATATCAAAAGATGGTAAGTGGGATTTTATATCAATCCTAATTCAGTTATATAGTTGGTGATCCCAAGACTAATATTTCAATACATCATTTTTGTGTATCCATGACATGTGATTTTCTTTCTTTTTGGTCTACCAAAAATATATGTCTAATGATAATGTTATTATTTTATGGCTCATGTTCATTGATAACACTATGACCTATTCCTTATGAATTTCCATTATTTATTCCATGAATCAATTTTATGATCTTTGATATTCGGTGTAGAGTTTCAAAATATCATGTTCATGTTTTCATTCCCCTATTCTCATATTGATATTCTATTTTTACCCTTATTTATCATGTGACCACACCCATGATTTTGTATACTTTTACTAGGTTATCAAGAAAGGTATTGTTAATGAGGTATCAAAGAAGGGTTCTTGTTATGAATAACTTAGTGGGAGTAGATATAGTTCAACTAGAAATTAGAAGTTTATGTATCCATGTTTATAAAGGCACTAGACATAATAGATTCTGGCATAGAGCATTATTTTATATAATGAATATGCATCTAACAACATATAATATCTATGTATAAAATTTTTTGGTTGTTATAGTAGGTTTCAAAGAAAGGTTTAGATAAAAATTAGCACTAAGATGATAATTCATTTGTAAGAACAATAAGGATAATAATGATTAGGGGAAAATATACTAGAATATTTTTTTAGAAAATTTTATAGAGTAGTTTCCAATAAGTTATATCGATATTTGGATAGTAAAAGTAGTTTTGGCTCTGACAGAAATATACCTATGAAAAATAACTCCAAAAGATAATCATTGGGGTTTGACTCAATCATCCCATGGTTCATGATAATAGGACTTACATCACACCTTTTTTTACACTCCAAGATTATATGTTTTCTAAATTCAAAAAATAATTTTGAAACATATTGAATGACCTCAATAGATAATGTCCATGACATATAAAGGGTAAACCTTAGGTGTAATATATTAGAAATAATATCAATCTATTTTTAATATCATTGACATATTTCTCAGTATTATATGTCTTCCTATTTTTATTATTATTTCTCATACTTTTATTTTATTTTATTTTTTTGATAATATATAGAACCAAAAAAAATCTTGTTTACAAAAAATGATAAGTAAAATCTGGTGATTATTTTAATCCAAATTTGTTGCGATTGTAGATAATGATATTTTGATTATTCCTAATTATCTTTCAATTAATATTATTAATTCCATAAACTTAAATAATATTTATAATTCATCAAATAATATAAAGATAGAAATTCATGAATGTTTGTGTGTTACTGAACATAGACGAATAATGACTAGGTTTATTGTATTTTATAAAGTTGGCATGAAACACATAGAATAATTTCTCAAATTCTGAGGAGTATTTATTCTATATGGAAATTAATTCCATAGTGATATCAATTTATAATAAATAAAATTACTTATATTTATGAAACATTGGAATTATCTGATTTAATTTCCTAAACTAATGGTTAGACCGTAGACCACTAAAGGGAATGTGTTATACAAGATCATTGGTGTAAAAGGGTTGAAGTGTGTATATATTAGTATTCAATAATTATTCTCTAGAAGTATTTTTTATAATAGTATTATATTTTTAATAATCATGAATCATATAAGTATTGTGTTAATTTTTTAAGAATATATGTCTTAATGTAATATAAATTAATTAGTTATGGATACCATCATTGGATTTTGAGTGTATAGTTGATCAAATATTCAATTTCATAGACACCCCTTTTTTGGTTTGACATGATGATATTTGAATATCATTAATGGGATTTTTTGAGTTTTTAAAGGAATAATTTTTATGCAACTTTTATGTTCAATAAGATGTATTTTTTTTGAAAGAATGATCATTTCATATGATTAAAGGAATTGATAAACATCAAGTATTATATTTCCTTTTATGATTATAGTAATTTTTATGGATGATCATCATATTTTAATTGATATTAAAAGAATAACATTATTATAGATTTAGTAAAATGAATAATGGTCACATCTAGCAAGGCCACGAGGCATGAACCCTGAACTAAAGGGTGATAATGGTGAAATAAATAACACATTCCTAAATTATTTCTTCATTAGTGTTGTAGTTTTTTAATTTATGTGAATGATAATGCTGAAATTTATTTTTGGAACATGTTTTTATCATAGTGATAACCATGGGACTTCAAAAGGATATGAGTATATCTTATAAATCATCAAAATAAAGAGTTATTTATAAAAATTAACCAACTCCTTATTTGGTGTTCATTGTAGTAATGATTAAATAAATGTCTTAGATTAATTATCTTTATATAGAATAGTGTGATATAAATATTGATCATAAAATATTAATTTATATATTTTAACAAAAATAGTAGAACATGAGCCAGATTAGATGGTTTGAACTGATTAAGGATTATGTTTGGTCATTACATTAAAACCATTAGAAACGGAACAAGGTGGATAGTACTCTGAGTTGAAAGGATCGTTTTATATTATCTATTATTAGTATCTCAAAAGATCAATTATTTTTGTATTTACAATGGATGTATCTAGAAATATTTTAAGAAAGGGGATAAATATTATCTTTATTAAATGTGTCTTTATCCATCTATACATCTGGCGATTAAAGAGTCATCAAAGGAAGATGTAGGGATCTAAAAGAATTTTAGAAATTTTCATCTGTTTAACCTTGTTTATAATGGAATAATAATATTTAGAAACCATTTATGTGTTTCACACATATAAAATTTGAGAAACATTATGTTATAGGAATATCATTTTTATTCATTCTCTATTCATCTCAAAAGTAAAAATATGTATACTGATATCAAAGATTATTTATTACAGGATGTAATGAAGATAGATATTGAATAGTTTTTATCTTGTTCATTGATATATTAGTTGTTTAATGATGAGATAAAAAAATTATAATGGGGTGTTAAAACTATTAACTATACCAAAGAAGAAATAGGAAGAGATTCCCATGAATTTTGACATCGATCACCATAAAAACATCTAAAGTGAATAATGTTATATGGGTTGTAGAAGATCTCCATATGAATTCAAAATACTTCAACAATATCAATAATTATTTTTCTCTTGATCATAATTCTAAGATATATATATATATATATATATATTAAATATGTGTTAAAGTTACATGGAGTATGATATTCTGTTATATCTAATCAGCATATGTGGTTTACGTCGAAGCTATATGATGTCTTCAGTAAGATATCAAAATGGAGCAGTGTCTGAGTAGTTAGTATCATCTTTAGATGGATGTTTTTTTATCAGACCCCTAAAACTCTATAATTCATGTTGAATTAATTCTGTATGAATCTAAATGTTGGTCATCACCAATAACATCCTTTAGTATAATTTTCTTATAAAAATATATTTCACACCAGTATTCAAATAGATCTTTATGAATCCCAATACAGTAGGAATTATAGAATGCCAATATTTTGGAATCATATTGGTGAATGAGATTTTTAGGGAACTAATCTAACATAGTAAATGGAACATATGGTTTGATATATTAAACAACATATAAATATAGTTCATTGTCAAAAACAAATGTTATTCCTCGGATCATCAGAATAATCTATAGAATGATGTTGTTGATAAGGCATTTCTATAAATATCTCTCAAGAATATAGTGATGATATTTGGAATGAAGGTAAATTTAATACCTTTTCATATCATTAGTTATTATATAATTTATCATATCATTATGGTATCGTACTGATCGGTTCTCCAACTGAATCACTCCCAAGTTCATTATGTGCTCCATGTATCTATCCTAATGAAGAAAATACCTCATAATTCACATATAAAAAACTAATAGGTCATACAACTAAGGAAATATATTTCTTATAAATAGTAACATATGGATATTCTACATCATAGAGATATGTTTTTAGTAAATAATATCACTCAATTGGTTAATGTTTAGTGAAAAAACTACCAATTTGAGGTTGTTATCTTGGAAACTATGGATATGATGTGTCATAAGTAACCTATGTTTTTTATATAATAGTATTATATTTTATAGGGATATATTGTTTTAAGATGGGTTCAATGTAACACCAAATAATTTTAATAATTTTTTTTAAAATAAATTTATTTTAATTTATATCAAGCGTTACATGAAAAAACAAGTTTTGGTGAATAATGATATACTATAAAAACAATGATATTACATTGATGTTGTATTGAAAAGAATAAATAAGACTACCTAAATTAGGAAAATTCTTGGATTACAGCAATAGAAAATAAATTCATTAGTTATCGATTAATTAGAAATGAAAATAAAAAACCTTACAAAACAAAAGAGATGTTTCTAGGAAAAAATATTTTTTCATAACAATAAATATTTTATCCTAATAAATTTAATTGACCGCCAATGGTTAATTATTTCAATTTAAATTTAAATTTTATATATTTAATTGAATTTTTTATCTTTCATTTAATATTTTTTATTATTCATAGGATATTAATAAATTCAATTTTATGCTTACAAATATATTCTTCTTAAAATGAGTTTCATCCAGATGTTCAAAATTACATTAAAATATTTTATTAAATTTAATGGAATAGAATTAGATGAAATTAATTAAGTATTTAAAATCAATATATCTAAATTTTTTAAAAATGAACCTTTTATTTTTTATCAATATAAATAGTGACTCTGGTAAAATTTATCACCTCAATAAAGGGTAAATCGAGAAAATCTTGTATAAAAGTAAGTGGTATGTCCATAATTGTTTACCCTAACTCTTATTTTAATATAGTAATTTGACCCATATTACCTAAGGATCAAAAATTATTTGATTAATGGAAACTATTCCATGAAAATTGTTTATATAATATTTAAGTCAATTAATGTTTCAAAAGGCACACTCTATGTTTTTTTATATCTCATATGCATCTAAATATGGAAAAAAATCAAGATATGCTTGAATATATGCATTTAATATGACATTATTTAATTATTTTACCCATGAAAATTTATTTTCAATTTTTAAAATTATATAATTACCTTAATTTAATATGAAACATTCATGAAATATTTATCCATTGAAAAAAAGAATTTACAAATTTAAGAATATTTAAAGTGAAATAATTTAAAAAAAAATATGGGTTGTTATTTTGATGGCTAGACCTATGTGCTTTAGGATGTTCTTTAGAAAAATATTATAGTAATGGGTGGTTTCTTTTGTCTTAGTTAGATTCTGGGATGAAGTTATACATGATATTGGATTGATTGTAGAAATTCATTAAATATTTGAATGACTAGATATAAGGATGTAGTAATTGCAAGGGTGGGAGTCGGGTAGTGAATTGGGTGACATGACCTGACCGATCCAGAACCTACTATGGGTATATTCTTCATAAGATGAAATGACTCTGGCTTGGGATAAGATACATTCATATACATATGGAACACAATAAGATATTACTCAAGGAGTTCTATAAGTGATGATGTATGGTTGGTATCCCACCATAGGTTATTGAGACTACCACCCCTATTAAGGATTACTTTTGATGTGTCTGAAGTATAATGATCATGTGAGTGGGTAATTAGAAGAATTTAATTATTTGGGTTAGTGTGTATCGATAAGTGGTGTTTTTTTCATTCAACATTTTTTGGGATAGAAAAATATAGGGACATTAAATTATATGTTTTCATAAATTGAAGTGATGGAAAGAATACTCATTTTATGGATAAAGAGAGAGAGAGTTATCTGTTAGATGTGTGTGACTCCATATGGAAAGAAAATGGTTTTGGGTGATAAGTTAGAAGACTGTTATTATAAAAGATGGATTTTATGGGCATGTTGAGTGCCTCACATGAATTTGGATACAATATCCGGTGGATAATGAGGATGGTACTTGTATATTGGGATGTTTATAACACAATCGATATGTAGTTCATGACATGAACCACAATTTTGGGACATAGTTCAAGGTTTAAACTATTTTAGTCGTATAACACCCTAAAATTTTAAAATATGAACATCTTATTTGAAAAAATATATGATGAAAAAAATAAAGATATGATGATAATGTGACACCCCAAGACACTAAGATATATTTATTTTCAAAAATGAATTTCAATGTCAGATTATGTAAAATGTAACACCATGTTTAAATGAAATGTTATACTCTATTAAACTATTATTATTTAACAATGACTGTTATAGTGTATCCAATAAGATAGTAAGTATGAATACGACTAATTAAATAATGAAAAAATATGTGGTTTGAAAATTTATAAAATAAATTCTTTGGTTATCAATTGATTAGAAATAAATTATGAATATATCTAAAGAAAAATAAATATTGTATGGTAAACATTGATTTTATATAAGACTATTTTGATGTTCTTTGTGCACATAATTTTTAAATATTTTTTATCAATTTTATAAATTTTAAATGGAAAAATAATTTTAATTTTTGAAATTTATATTTCAAAATTATATTTGGGATAATATCAGATAATTTTCCATAAACATTATTTTTTTAGGAATAGTAACAAATACATGTTTTTTAAAATGCATTTTAATTTAAATTAAAATAAAAGTTTTAATAGTTTTTAAATAAGATTTGAATTAAAATTAGTCAAATTATGTTATAATAAATTCCATTTAGGTCATTGGATTCAATTTCATAATAAGTTTTGATATTAAAAACATTTATACTTCTGATAATTATTACTTTCGAAACCATCTTATTCATCGTGTCTCCGTGTATAATTTTCAATTGAATTCATCCACTTAGACGATTTGAATTTTGAAAAACGGATCCGTATTTTTAATAAGAATAATTCATATTATATAATAATATAAAATTAATTATTCACCATAATAAATATTGAAAAAAATCAATTATTATGGTTAAGGTAAATATGGGTTTATCGGGTGTTACATGAATATCATAATGGACAAAAATAACCTAAAACATAACCAAAACACACTGGATTCTATATATAGACATTATAAACTATATGGTTTTATAATTAATGATTTATTAGGATTTCTTGGATAAATAATATGGTTTAATTAACCCTTTTCAAAAAATACAAGTGTCTCCTCTTTCCAACTTATAAAGGGCCACCCACTCTCATCCCCTCTTCACACTTCAAAAATGCATTGATTTGAAATAGACCTTCTCAAATACAATACTTAATTCCATAAAAAATATTAGAGTCTTTATTTTTATAAGGAATACCACTTTAAATAGTTGTAGTTATAAACCTCAAACCACTCTCTAAGGAAGATATAAAATTCATAAATGTGTGTATTTGTTTTATTTATTCTTACACATCCATCAAAACATCATAAAATATTATAATATAATAACACCAATATATAATAAATTATGATATATTATTATGTTAATTTCATAACCTATATCCATATCTATATTAATCAATTGGGAAACGAAACTGTCGATCATGTCTACGGTGGACTGCCACCTCACGAACCGATTTAATTCTTTTTATGTCACCACCCTTATAGGTTGGATATAATGCTGGATTTATCATATTTAAAATTTTTTTAATAAATTATTATACTTGAATAGTTAGGATATCATGTATTTATTAGTAAATTATATTATGTGGGGGATAAGATAACATCACTCGTGGGTACGGTTGGAAACTACCACACAAAAAGATTTGATTCATTTTTCACTTACACTCTTTCAGAAAGTTATTATTATTAAATATAGGTAATATATATAATATTAATGTTCTAGCCAAAATTTTGGAAATATAATATCACATATATCATCTTACCTTCCAATACTTTGGAAAACAATTATGTTTCTCGTGTGTACTTGTCGACTACCACCTCCATGTAGTGATGTGAATTATTTTTAATTTAATTTTCGACATGTATAGTAATAAGGATGTATTTTTTAATATAAATTAAATATATTTAATTATTATTATTATGTGAAGATGAATTAAAATTTATTTTCCTTTCACACCATCCATAAGGAAATGGAAAAAACATTCAGGAGTATGTATAACTAACCGTCTCCATGAATGGTTCAGTCCATTTTCAATGTATAAACATTATAGATTTCTATAAATATGTATATAATGAAAATAAATTATACTTATATCATTGATAAAATTTTGAATATTATTTATCAACTATCATATTACAATGACCGAAATTACCAAACTAAAATATTAAAGAAAAATGAATCCATAATCACCTAAAATAGTGATTTTAACATAGACTTCGTAATAAAAGTGGGATAAAAGACATTAAGTAAATAATATATGGTATTATTTATATATTTAGGCTTAATTAATATATTTATAAAAACCTATTTTTATCACATTGGATGTTTTTACACATACTAATAATTTCCAAAACGAGGTCTGAGTTTCTCATCTCACTTTCACTTTTGTGTGACCTATACCATATTCACTGAAAATTTAATTTGAGTGGTTTCTATAATAAAAAGTTGTTATGTTATATCATGCATATCATTACATTCATGGTATTTTATGTTTCATTTCAACTTAATTCATTCATGGGTCTTACAAATAAAAATTTACCAAAGTGGTAAAATTTTATTTAACAAACCCATCATTATTAGAGAATGTTTACATTTCACTCTGAGTTCAAGGAATTATTTTATATATATATACTAAACAAAAAAATCTTTTTCTATGGTTTTTTATGATCGTTTTCATGTAATTGTACATGTTTCTATTTTTTGGAAATTAAAATATTTGATAAAATATTTTCAAGAAAATCCGACTTTATTTCTAAAATATATCAAAAATAAATTTTCATCAAAATAAATGCTTTAAAAAATGTTTCTATATTTTTTTACCATTTTAAAAATGATCTATTAAATTAATTTTTTACATATATTTACATATTATTAAACTTTTTATAATGAATACTCATGAAGATTTCGAAACATGATCCATTTGACTTTTTTCAAAAATGTGAAAAAATATTTGTTTTAACATGTATAATATGAATGAAATATCCCCTATCATAACAAATAATTATTTTAAATAATCCATTTTAATTTTTAATGTTTAATTTCCAATAAAATTATTATAATTTTTTTTTAACATTCAGTTTTTTAAAACAAATTTTCTTTGTTAAAATATTTTTTTTCTTTGGAAGTGTTTTTGTTGACATTATTATGGTTTTTATATTCATAAAAACGTCATCCCTTTAGTGTACATATGATAAAATAGAGATATGTTGTCTTTAAAACATCATTATTAGTAATTTATAAGGTTTGTGATCATTTTGTATGAGGATGTAAAATTTTATTACCATTCAGTAAATTACTATAGATGGTTTAAGATTATGTTTATTTTATTTGGGTAAGTATTAGATTTTAATATTTAAGTATTTCAATGTGAATGATTTTAGTGATTGTGCATAAACACTTTCATTTGAAGAATGAATTGGAATTAGTAAG
Source organism: Viscum album (assembly GCA_963277665.1). Lineage (NCBI taxonomy): Eukaryota > Viridiplantae > Streptophyta > Magnoliopsida > Santalales > Viscaceae > Viscum > Viscum album. The sequence continues at coordinate 1,700,930,480 of OY728138.1, read as the reverse complement.
TAATTATGGGGACTAGTGAACAATAGACCATCTATTCATCAACAGGTCTTATCATACAAATCAGATATCCAAATGAGACTAGTTTATACCCATATATTTAAACTATATTTTAATGGTCTTGATTGTAAATGTCTTATATTCGGAATTAATCACTCCACAATTATGATGTCAATTATTCATTTCTAGGTGATTCTTGAATTTTTTAGAATATAAATTGTTATGTTTCATGATAATGTTATTATTTTTGTGGATTTCTTTGATAATGTTTAATTTCTACCACATTACGATCGACATATTGATTAAATATATTGTTTTTTGTGTATTTAACTTTCATCTTGATTGTTATTATTTATTCATGATATCTTATACTATATGCATACCCTTACGGAGAACCTAATACAACCCTATTCTTATGTTTTAATTTCCCTAAGATATAAAGAAGTGTTTTATGATTGATATACAAGGATACAAAAAGGGGAATAATAGAGGTATCAAATAAGAAACATTGTGTATTTGATGTTTCTAAATGTAATGTGACATTGAAGTATGTTTATAGTTTACAGATACTACGAAACTATTCAGTCATTCAGGATGATATTACTTATATATTTTTCATATATAATAATGAAACCACTAACTATAGGATAATATGGATGTGGTTTTCATAGTTGATATCTGATTGGTTTTAATATAAATATTAGGAATTGATTTAGAAATAATGTATTCGGGAATAAAACCCTATAAAAAATTGAAGATATGTATATAAGAACATCGTAGTTTTTTTGTAAGGTTAAGATATGTGTTTATTTTAAGAAAGACATCCTCATATGGATACACAAAGAGTATATGGTTCTATGACATATATACCTAGGGGAAATAACTCTGATAAAGGTATGCCAAGCATGACTCAAATGATTCCTACTATACAAAAATGGTCCTTACTATGTATCAAGGTTCACACTCCCAGGTTATTGTTTATGATAAATCATATTTTCATTAAAATAAATAATGAATGATTTGAATATATTTTTATTATTTGGAAACTATACAATAAAAACCATGTTTACGATTACGAGATTATCTATGAATAAATTATCCAATTTATTTAAACTTTATTACTAGTTTGGTGATTATATATTATAATAAAAAATATTATGGTCAAATATAGTACATTCCATTGTTTTTAAATGGAACAATGTGGATGGATGTGTAATTGAATAAATGAATTTAATCTAAAGAGTAGTAAAGATAATTTCTTTAATGGTATTAATCCAATCATGCATGTGGAACTAGTTTCCAAAACATTCTTATTAAATGATAAAATAGTATAATGTTCTACCAAAATATAGAAATAATTATTTGTGTATTATGGATTTAATGGTAAGTAAGATAAGAGGAGTACTATATTAGAAAAATGGATAATGTGAAGAAGGTAAATAATGGATTCCTCACATGTGATAATTATGGAATGAAACACCCCAGTACTTTCTTTAAGGAAACATGGGATTGATTTATGTGTAGAGAGAAAGGAAATCAGGAGTTAAATGAAATGGTAATAATGAATAATTTATTTTTCAGTGTTTTAACTATTAGAATATCGGGCACTTTAAAAATAAATTCCCCAAGCATCAAGGTAATATTCTTTATAATAATTTAAGTGATCAAGGTAATGCTTTTATTATTATGAAACCAAAGTGGAATGATTAATGTTCTTGTACATCTGGATTAATGAATTATGATATAGGAGTTTTTTTATCACTGAATTCATGTTTATAATAATTATTAAATATATAATGATTTTATTATGGTAACTTACTTTAAGGATTTCAGATCATATGTTGAATGGTACTAATGACCAGGAAAAGTGATTCAATGGTTTTTGGATCTATTCGTAAAAAATATGACTGAGATAAGATAACCCTTAATATATTCTTGATGTAGAGAAAATATGGTAAACAAATTTTTTGGGATAGTATTTGTGACCATGGAATGGTTACTCATTTGATTTTTTTATTATTATTATAGATGTATTTTACTATAATTATGGAGTTATGGAATCTATTTGACAACTTGAGATTTAATGTTTTGAATAAAGTAAGTTTTCATTATGATCTTATGAGGATCAAGGTATTCACATATTTCAAATGTGACATTAATATCATGTTTATAGTTTCTAGGGAAAATAATTTTTATTAAGTCACCTCCATTAAAAAATATGGACATTGAATTTAGGAAGAGACGTTTTTTATGATTCATAAGGTATACTTTAAAATTGAAATATGAATGTAGATGCTCAAAATACCAGAGGGGGTGAATTGTATACTTTAAAAATTACTTTGGAACCGTTAAAGATGGTATAAAAAATTTGCTTTTAACCATAAGGAAAACTATGTTTAGCATTGTTAAAGAAAGTAAATTCACAAGGCCTCTTAGTTCTACAAACTTTCTAGGTTCTGGAAATATAGTTCCAAAAATAAAACTTAAGAAAAGTTCACAAGGAAAAGATCCTACCATAAAGAGTATAGAATCTTATTAATTAGAGTATACAAATACAAGGAAGTATAAGATATTTATACTTTCATTATTAATCAAAATGTAGTTAAAATGAACTTGAAACAAAACAAGTAACAAGTATTAAATATTTTAACCGAAAGAGTAGGGTATCCAACAACTTTTGATAAAGGTCCCTTGATTTATACTTTCAAGAAAGTATGTCTTACCAACACTAGGGTAAGCCCTCGATTGGAATATCAGAATTTGTCTTTCTATCTCTAAAAACCCTCAGAATTCAAGGTAGTCGACACCTCTGTCTTCATTGTAAGGGAATTTCTCAAACTTTAAGGTAGTCGGCACCTCTGTCTTTATATCCCCAGAAGGCCTCGATTATACACAACGACAATCAGAGTCGCACAAAGAAAGTTGAACTAGATGTTCAGTACACACAAGTCATCAGAGTATCTCTCTCTAGACATCACTTCAACAACATGTGGTCTCTGTAGTTCTCAATAGGTGTGTTATGTGAAAATTCAAATGAGCTTCTATTTATAGGAACTTCTCCAATGGTCAACTCCCTCCTCAAATGGTCATATTATTCCTTGAATATCAGAGAAACCTGTATACGTGTCACTTAAACAATAGTTAGTATGAAACAGATTGTACCACATCATTTCATAACTATAACAAGGGTAAGAGAAATATGTTTTCTTAACCAAATCCATTTTTCTAAAGTCTAAGGAAAAATAATGTTTGGATTCTAAGAAAATGATCATTTGGATTCTATATTACATTGATATTTGGACTCTGTTTATCAAGGAATTCAGAGTCAGAATTATATAGACTTCAGAGTCTGAATTTTAATGAATCCAGAGTCTAAATTATGAGGAATTAGGAGCATGAATTCTGTGGAATTCGGAGTCCAAATTTTGAGGAATTTGGAGTCTGAATATTAGATAATTCAGAGTCTGAAATTTAAATAATTCAGAGTCTAAATTTCAGATAATTTATAGACAGAATTTTATATAATTCAGAGTCTGAATTTTAGGAAATTTAGAGTCTAAATTCAGAGGAATTCGGAGTCTGAATTTCAAAGAATTTGGAGTCTGAATTTCAAATAATTTGGAGTCTGAATTTCAGAGAATTCGAAACCTAAATTTGGATCCTAAAAACAGAATACTCGGTATCTAAGTATTTATAAGATTATGAGGTTTTCGATATGAAACTGAATTTTACACTTATAAATAAAATGAGTTATATTTAGATACACTATAACATGAACAATGAAAACAACTGTGAGGAGAAAAATTTCCTTTAGAAAGGAAAATTTTCCTTATTAAGATAAATCTTATGGGAAAATAAAATTTTCCTTGAGATATAGTGTTTTTGATTTTCAAAACAAAGTGTAAGATAAAATTCATAAGTATACCTTATTGACTCAATATAAATAATTTATGAAATTTATTAAGTTGAATTTTGGGTGAAACTATTAAGGTATTATAGATTAATTGGTTATATTGGATATATTTTTCTAATCATTCTGGATTTTTAAATTATATAGAGACAGTAGGAATGACTTCTAATTATTTTATTTTTATAATTATATCTTATATGATAATTTTAGTGTTATAGGAATAGTTTTTTTGGAATTCATTTATTAGAGTAAAAGAGGACATAGGAATTGACTAAAGAATAACCAATGGATGAAATTGTTCTTCTAGTATTTAAATATATCAAGTAGTTATATTTTATTATGTTTTCATTCTAGATACTAAAGTAATTCCTTAATCCTATGGAAAATGATCATGAAACAAAAATGTCATTCTATTACCATTATATCTGATGAATCAGTGGTCTTTTAATAAATCACAATTTTTTTCGATTTTGGGTTTTTTTCATTCTATTGATCATTAGGATTCTTGTGATCAATGACATCTATCACCCTCAATAATTTTTTGGTAATTATTATTTTCTTCTATGTCTATATCTTCCATACAATTTTATCCTATATAGAAACTTAGTTATGTGATTACATCAAATGACCTTTGTTCTTCTCTTACACTCTCTTCAATAGGATTTTTTATTTAACCTTCTCATAATGTGGGATTTCAAGAAATTAATTATCAAATTTCAAAATAAATATTACTGAGATTAAGATTTAATTTAAAGGGCATAATTTATTTAAGGGGGTAGAATGAAACACCACACTATTTTAAAAGAGGAATATCAAATTTGATATCATATAATATTTAAAACACCAATCATATTATTTTATTTTACATCCAAATACTTTTGGATATATTTATTTTTAAATAAATTCAATTTTTCCATAGCTTGAGTCACATGCAGCATTGGGTTTAAATAATACATGATACTCTATTAAAATATAATTATCTTAAAAAGACCATAATAACCTAGTATTTAATTTAGTTGGTAAGATTCAGAATAAATAAATTATTGAAATTATATGGTTTATAAATTTATAAAATAAATTAAATAGTTATCTACAGATTATCAATAAAATAAGTAAACATTGAAACAAAATTCTTTTAAAAAAATATATTTTTGTAAAAGTTGGTTTAGTCATGCTTTGTACACATTATTTAGAATTAATTTTCACCAATTTTAAAATATTTATTTCACAAAACAAAACTTACTTATTTAAATATATATGTAAAAATTTTTTTTGTTGAATGTTTTATAATTTTATGAAGGGATTAATTTATTGATGAATAGTAGAAATTGTTTATTTTTATTGAAAAGATAAATTTAATTTAAATTTATAAAAATGAGAAAATTGTTTTTTAAATTGGTTTTAAAGTAAAATTATTAAAATTATATATTAATAAATTCAATTTATGTAAATGTAATTAAAATAAATAATTATTCTCTATATTAAAACCTTCTACTCTTATCAAATGTTTCTATTTGGACACCCTCTTTTTTATCCTATCTATGGGTATAATTTTAAATTGAATATGGTCAATTATGTGAATTGAATTCTAAAAAATACATTCCATATTTTGAATAAAATTAATTTATATTTTCTAATATGTTAAAATTAATTTCTTACCATAATATATAGTGAAAATCATATAAACATAATATCAGGGTTAAGGTAAAATTGGGTTTAATAGGGGATAAACAAAGATTTTAATGGTTTAAAATGTCTAATAAATTATCCAAGACCCATTTAATGTATTTATTGAGACCTTATATCCAATAATATTCTATAAGAACAAATATTGGGGGCATGTGGTATGATAACTAAAGTGTGTTTAATTGATTCTTATCAAAAAGTCTAGGTGTTCATTCTCCCCAACATATAAAAGGAAACCCACCTCCCCTTCATAATTAAAAGATCAATTTGAATTGACTAATAAATTCAAAAGGACCTTAGGTACATACATTTCCAAATCCTTTTTTCTTAAATTTTATTAATATTCCCTCCTATTAATTATTTATTAATAAACCAAAATATTCTTCTTGAAGAAGACCTAAAATTCTTTAACATTCATATTTGTTTTATTTACTCTTCTACATCTATAAAAACTTATTAAACAATTTTAATATAAAAAATTATGAATATAATATATACTAATATTCTATTATTTTAATTTAATAACCTATATCCATTTCCACTTCCATAAAATGTGAAAGGAAATTGTCGCTCATATGTACAACATAATACTGCCTAACAAATTGAGGCAATTATTTTCCCATAACCAACATTCATGGATAGATATGATGATTAATTATATAAATTTATATTATATTTATAAAATTATTATAATTATTTAATAATTATATCAAATAGACCTTCTTACATTTCATTTCATGGTGGATAGGATAATGTCACTCGTGTGTACGATGGACTATGGCCTCCCAAAGTGATGTGATTCTTTGTTCTCTCACACATTACATGGAAGGTAATAAAGTCACTATTAATGAATATTTTTAAAAAAAAATTGGCCGAAGCCTCATTTATTATTATATCAAATCAATGACCTCTTTAATAGGGTAAATGGAGACCTATTACATAGCCCAAGGCATACGTGTGCACTCATGCCCTTACACAACGATGTGAATTTATTTTTCAATTTATCATTTAATGGATGGTAAAAATGGGGTAATTGATTGATATAATTGATATATATGAAATAATAATGATTATTTAAGTATTAAATACAATTTATTTTCCGTACATTCAATCCATCAAAAAAAATTAAACAACATTCACGCATATATACGACTTACCATCTCCATTAATGGTGTAATCCATTTTCTATTTATAACTTTTTTATATTTATATAAATACATATATAAGGAATATAAATGATATTTATATAATGGTTATAATTTTTTATATGATTTATCAATGATCAAATTAAAATAACCTATGTTACACAACCAAAACATACATGAAATATAATCCAATTATATCCTAAAATAATGATTTTAACAAAGAATTGTTATTAAAATCGAGCTAAAATACTATAAGTAAATAATATATGGTATTAGATATATTATTATGGTTATTTAATATATGTTTAATAAATATATATTTATTATATAAGTGGTTCAAAAATATAGGAAGTAAGTGAAACCTGAGGTTAGGGTTTCTCATCTCACTTTTAGTTTCTTGAGACATTTTCCATATTTACTAGTAATTTATTTAGTATGTGATATTCATTAACACTATAATATGTTATATAATTAAAATTATTATATCTATGATAATTAATGTTTCATTTTATTTTATTTATTTCTTGGGGATTACGATTCAAAAGTAATCAAATATGTAAGGGTTTATTTCATAATCTAATCATTATCAAAGAATGTCTATGTTTATGTTTATATTGGGGTAATTATATGACATTTATTTATTAAAACAAACATATATTATTTTCCTATGGTTATTAATGGTCATTTTTTAGAACTATTTCTGTTTTTCCACTCATTCGTACTTTAAATGATTGAAAAATTTGTTTTAATTCAATTTTGACTTTATTTATCCCATTAAACGAAAATAATTTTTTTCTTCATAATATATGTTTTCTAAAAATATTCCCAAAATAGTTTTTAAACTTTTAAAATGCATTATTAGATATATTTTTTAATATTTATTAATTTAACAAAAATAAATGAATATTCAAGTCATTTACAAAATATGTCACGTTGGACTTTTATTGAAAATGTGAAAGGAATATTTATTTTAACGTGTATTACATGAATAAAATTTCAAAAATTCACTAAAAATATATATTTTAAATAATTCATTATATATTTTAATGATTATATTCAAATAAAATTATTTCCAAAATATTTTTAAAAATTTTTCTGTAAAAAATATTTTCATTGTGAAAAGTTAATTTTCTAAAAATATTCTTTCTATGATATTATTATATTAAATATATTCCTAAAAAATCAAAAAAAAAATTATAAATGTGATTAATTTATTATATCTAGTATTTATATCATCTTTATTCTGTTGTTTTATGGTTTTAGATCAGTTTTGCTGAGTGTGTACAATTTTATTATGATTCACTATATTACTCTATATAGTTTATGGTTATTTTTATTTTATTGGGGTGTACATTACCATTTTGTATTATTGTTTTTAAATATGTATGATTTATTATTATGGATCACCACTTTCATATAAGGAATTCATTGGACAAAGTAAGTGGTGGGTAGGCCCTAATTTTAAACGTGCCCTTATTACGTAGATTAGTCTAATGAGAAAAATAAGCTCACCAAATTAGATGGGTTTAAACACACATACTTAAAATATCTTGTGAAAGGTCTTGAAAACTTGTTTTAGATGTTTATGACTATGTATTCTCTCATTAGGTGATTATTTATTGATTTCCTCATTATTTTTGGATTATATAGAATACTTAGGGATAAAATAAATGTTCATGTGATTATTTAGATGGATTCATTTAATAATTTTTTATTTATTTCATATTATTCTTATCTTGTTGATTAAATAAAATGTTTTTTTATTTACCTTTTAATTTTAGTTATTTTTTTATTTATTTAATCCACTATATGCATACCCTTATTAAGAATCTAAACTTAACCAATTCTTATGTTTTAATTTCCCCAGGATACCATGATGTGTTTTATGATTGATATATAGTTTTTTGAAAATTGGAATAATGTAGTTCTAAAATTAAACTCTTTGTTTCTTCGATGTTTTAAAATTTAATGTCAATTTGAATTATGTATATTTTTTTCCTCGACTAATAATTTTTTTTAGTCCTTTGGGTTGTGATTATTTTGTATATTAGTCAATTTTAATAACCTAACCACCAGCCCGGGGCTACTTGGGCCATGGTCTCTATAGTCCTCATGATTTGGGGGGTGAAGAAGAGATTCATGATTTTTTTATGGGGTAAAATATTTTTGTTATATGTTTTATGGGGGTAAAATAGTTTCATGACATGGTTTATAGTGTAAAATATTTGTTTACCATATTTTAAGTGGTGAACCAATGTTTCTGGACATGTTGTAGTGGCTAAAACCATTTCATGACATGGTTCAGGTGGTAATCTTTCTTCATGACATGGTTTAAGGGTGAACCTATTTTATCAAATGATTCGGTGGGTGAATTACGTGACATAACACAATAAATTTATTCGATGATGAATTTTTTCTATAAAATAAAGATAATGTTGTACACTGGCTTATACACTTCATATTTGGTATGATGAGGATATAATTGTGTTTATAGGGGATATTTTTATTAGAGGAAATCGTTTTTGCTAATTTCCCATGGGTAATGGCTGAAAATATGATTCAATATGGTATCATAGATGATAGGTTATACCAGATTCATGCTGATGTTTTTTTGTATCTATGTATAGTGATATAGAAACAACAATGTGTGGTATATTGGACGATTGGAAATGTGTTACAGTTGGTGATTCTAATTGTAGGGATTACTGTGACTTGTAATTATATATCATGATCCTTTTTTTATAAAAATAATCACCATATGATGGATGTATACTTTTATGGTTTTATTATAGTGTCTCTAGTTATAAGAGTGTTTGTAGGAATCGTCTATGTGTTTCAATGATGGTTATTATCATTGGATCAAAATCTATTAAATGGTGACCCAAATTTTATGAATTTTGAAATAATAGATCATTAGATATTATATATTAGAGTGTGGGGAGTTCAATGTGGTTTGGTGATCCTAGATGGTCATGTAATGACCCGCTAATTCTCATTGGATTGAGAGTATAATGAGTCATTACATGGCCTTAGGTGACATCCCCAAAATTCCAAAGGATGGAAATAAATGCCAAAGAGTTCCAAAGACAATTGGGGGTGATTTACCCTTTTAAATATAAGCTATAAACCGACCAACCATAACCCATAGCATCTATATGTTGCACAATCAAAATAATGTCAATTCAGAAAATATTTTATACCAAAGTGAGCATAAAGAAAAGTGATACAATGAAAGTAACTATAAATCTCCCTAATAAAATATGATAACTCAACAAGACACTGAAATATCCAAATGGATCCAAGCTCTAATAGTTTTTTTCTCCATCACCACAATACATCTCAACAACTCAATAAGTAGGGCTAAAAACATTCTACACCCTACCTTTTCCTACATCTCGAAAGATAGCATCCGCGAAATCACCAAACTACCAAAGAAGGGGTGAGTATAAAACTCAGTAAGCTTTCACTGATAACTTCCTTACTCACGCCACTAATATATAAGAGTTTGAAACATTTATATAAAACATTTTAAATTAAATAATTTCTGAAAATATTTTATAATTAAATATAAACACTTTTCAAAACAGTTTATAACTAAAAATAAACTAAAACCATGTGAACAAATTGTCCATAAATCTATACTCTAGGTAAAAATTTAAATAAACCCTTAAAATGATTTCTTAAAACAAAATTGGCCAACCAATAAACTCCAAAAAACAACTACCAACAATGCATGCATCATTATGATATTTTCATACTCATGAGTTATTTCTCGTCGATCTACCAAGTCATCACAAGGTAATTATTTCTCATGTTCCATTTAACTTTGGAACTAGGATCATGATCATATTTCAACCATTTCCAGTAATTCAATAAGATACGCATAACAAGTTTTCTGAAAACCAAAACCAATTTCAAAAAATTTCACCTATTTGAATAAAAATTATCGTTTATTGAAAACATTCCCACCATCCAAATTTCAAAAAATTAAATAATTTAAAAAAACTATATATCTATAGTAATTGTTAGAACCTGGATCCTCAGTTTTGGTATGCATCTTGATTTTGGGTTTTTTGAAAAAAATTGAGTTTTTAGAAGTTTTATGAGTACACGTCGTGTACTTGGAAGTAAAAGTCGTGTACCCAGTTGTCATGGATAGTCATGTACTCATTGTGTAACGGCCAGTACAGGGCCATGTGGGGTGACCTGGTGACCACCTAAAGCAGGGTCCAGCTGATGCATGTACATGGTGTGTACATGTAGTGAACACTTCGTGTACCTTTCCTTTTATTTTATAGGTTGTACTGGGGTCTCATCTCATACCCAAAAACATCGTCTTCTAATGTAATCTCTTCTTGGAGAGACTGAGGGAAATGATTCTTATCTGATCCACTAACTTGTCATCCGTTCTCTGAATGAAACACTTTCAATTGTTTTGGAATCGCCTCAATGATTTCTTCCTTCTTCTAGATGCTCTCCTCTTTTTTCCCCTCTTTTTAGAGTAATTCGAGGTTGATCATTTTTTTGGTTTTTTTATATCAAAGACATTATAGGTTGATTCAAAGGCTGATATTCAACTATATCGATCATACTATATCAAGGTAGGTGTTTTCTGCCATTCCATTATTTTCATTGGAATCTATATTCGAGAAGTACAGAATACCCTAGTTTAGGGTATTGCGTGTTTCACAAATATAACCATGTTGATGCCTACTATGGTCAGTATTCTTGGGAAATGGTTTTTGATTATGAATGAAGTTTATTTCCATGATTAAGGATGTTTTTTTCATGTTTTTTTGATATTTTCCTTTGGGTCTAGAACCACATGTTAGGATATTTTATTTTCAATGCCTAGTATTGTTAGGATGAAGTTGATATTATATTACATACCTGTGATATGCATTATAGATGCTTATCCTTGTAGTAGTTGAGATTAATTTGGCTGTTAGATATCATTTGTGCGCTATTTAATTACATCGGGCTGTGAGAACGTGGTTTAGTTAGACCGTAAGGGGAATTGATGTTGAGGGCCACCCCAGGGTGTCTGTTATACTTTTCAGGTTGAGAGACCATAGGGGGGTGGACGTTGAGTTCTCCCTCAGAGTGTCTATAGAAAACAGTTACAATACCATAGGGGGAACGGAATTTTATTTATTCCTCAAAGTGTCTATAGTATACTATTTAAAGACCACATGAAGAATTAACGGTGAGTGCTTCCTCAGAGAGTCTTTGTCTTTGTGAAACTAGAGGGGTTAGTCTATGAGTGCTTTCCTAGAGGGTTTCTTGTGAACTATTAGTGGATTAATTAATAAATGTAAATGAATGTTATTTGTATTGTAGGATTGTTTACTTTTGAGTACTTACTTATTTATTATTTCATTTTTTATATTTCCTGCTATATTTATTCACTAACAGTTAGGCACATATCTTTGGGTGGTTGCCTACTAGGATTTGTCTCACACCCTATTTGGGTTATGCTTTTGGGCCCAAACATATTATATGTTTGTAGATAAAGATAAGTGAAATCTCTCTTCTGCATCAGGTACATTATTGCGGAGGACTTGGAGAACATGTGACCAAGATGAGTCTTGCGATGCTGCTGGAGTTTATTTGTTTCTTTTATACTTTGGTTAGTACAATATTTCCAGCATTCTGACTTTTCTGGCTATTTTCCTAGACACATGTGGCATGCATCATTTATATATATTCTCTAGTTATTTATTTACTTTTATTATTACCAATATTTACTTGTCATATGGTATTACTACTTCCACTAATATTTATTATTATTATTTTTTCATCGTGCATACTCTCCCAATAAGGGAATAGTTTCCCCACTATCACACCCAAGGCTCTTACTATTAGTCGGAAGCCTCTGGCATTTTGGGAAATGCGATTGAGGCCATGTGACTATCCGGGTATGGGGCACCTTTGGGAGGCACCAAAAACCAAGATGTTACAAATGTGGTATTAGAGGAGGATCTTTTGTTCTTTGACTTACTATTTGGAGCCTATAGACATTGATAGAAAGGAATAGGTAGTTGTAAATAAGATGTTCCTGGGAGTAGCTAACCCGTGTATAGGGAAAATCCAATATGCCTCTAATATAGAATTTTTTTTGGTTTTTCAATTATTACTGTTGATTTTATTTCACCGTTGGGTGATTCACATGATTTTTGCTGTTATTGTTAATATTTTTGAGGATCTGTTTCTGTTTCAACCTGATGAGAGTAGGGTATTCCATCTGATGCGTCATATAGGAACCTATTAGATATCACATGTCATTCATTCTTGTAATTCCATTTAGGATGAATTAATGATTGCATGTTGTTATGATAGATTTTGTGCTACATATGAATGCTTTTATGATAAATGACTTTCTAGAATACCTTCTATTTGATAGGGTATTAAACTGTGTAATGTTTTGAATGGATGGATGAAAAATATTTATCCCCGAGGTGTTGTGGGACCTCTTGGATCGGAATTTGGTGGATCATACTAAACTTTAACTAAATTCTTCAATGATATGACATGAATTTGATGCCAAAATTTGATTCGTGGGGAGTATTGGCACCCACGGATTGAAATTTGAAACTTTAATGCTTGTTTCAATGTTTTTATGGGGCTAAAAAGTAGTTTATGAGGCTTACTGTCTGGAATAACCCATAATACACAGTGTGTGATGATGAATACATGCCATGAATCCTTTTTTTCGGGAAGATAATGTTTTTCATAAGTACAAGTCGTGTACAATATGTACAAACTGTGTACTGTATGTACATTCCATGTAATGTATGTACGTGTTTTGTAGTCCTTATCTATGTGACTGACTATGTGAGCAGAGATACGAGGTTGGAAAATGATAGGTGACACACAGCATGTACTTGGAGTACATGTCTTGTTGTAAGATCTGTTTATCCAACTGTGTGACCAATGACACTAATGGATAAAACATAGCATGTAAATATTGTGTTCCATCCTTGCATGCCATGTAGAGTCAACTATGTCACTGGACATGTGACTAATGACACTAGTGATTATAATTTAATGGGGTACACACCGTGTGTAGGGTGCAGAAGCTGTGTAGTGTTACCCAAGAAGCAACTGTGTGTTTAGTCATGTGGAGGAACTCGGACATGGGGGAAATGATTCAAGTATGCGTCGTGTCACAGGATGAACACGTCGTGTGTAGGGATGTTACACGAATAGTTTTTTCAGATGTATGAACCAACTTTGAAACCTAAGGGAACATGTTTTTTGGAGGGTATATATGCTATTTAAACATGTTTTGTGAAGTTTGAATGTTTTCATATCTTGTTCCTTTCTAGTTTTCTAAGTTTCAGTACTTGATAATCTGGATCTAAGGTGTGTGCTTGACCTTGAAGATTCATGCCACTGAGACGTCATTCGGTTGTACGCCAGATATAGTGCAATGATTAAAAAATAGATATGGTAGATCAGGGACTACCTGCAAATCCTACCATCATTATCTTCTTGGAAACAACCATCGTTCTGGATATAGGTGATGATGCATAGTTTTGAGAAGGATTCTCAAGGTTCATGCAAGCCTTCTGGGGAGCACTACATCCTGCCCCATCTATAGAAGAGTATATGTGGGTTTTTCAGCTACTGCATCCTCACACATTCTATAGGGATGGTGGACATTAAGATACATATTCATGTTTAGAATCCATCCTATCTATCTTCGATCATCTCAAGATGCATCCAGAGGGGAGGGTAAAGCTTGCTACAAACAAGATTCGGGATTCTAATAAGATATGGTCAGATTTGATATCACAGTAGTGACTCTAGTGGATTATGTCTAGGGATAATTTCTAGTGTTCCTTCTACAACTACTTATACCCATAGATTTTGAGAGCTGACTGAGCCCAAGAGTTCATGAGTTTGCAGAAGGTTACAATCCTAGTCATTGAGTTTTCTTCTTGTTTCATAGATAGTCAGCGGTTCACACCCATTCTAGGTGGGGATGAGTTATTTTTGGAAAGAAATTTTGAGGATGGTCTCAAGAATAACATCCGATATAAGTTTAATATCTTTAGTTTGACTTCCATAACATCTATAGTCAACCAGGTTCGGATCACCGATCACAACCTGAGGTATTTTGGAGTTGTGGGCCAGGGCATTTTAGCCTCCAGAGTTGGTACCCATCTGACTAATAGCTAGAAGCACCGTAGGGAGTCTATGCTTAGCGATCTGAGTAGGTAAGAAACTCCTTCATGTATCCAATTGGTATGCTAAAAGTGATGGAAGAGCGGGCATACAAGGCCACATTTCCCAAGAGACCCATTTGAGTTCCAATCTTTTGGAAAGATGGTTCATCTTCTGTTTTTTTGCCAGTTTTTCTCCCCAGTAGCTAGTGATAGGGATTCTGTTTCGACTCCACGTACGAGAGTAGGACCACCAGTCCCACATCAGACATGGGGATGGATTTCTTCAGGCCATTTATGTCGAGGTGAAGGTCATGGAAGCATTGTTCAGACATAGTTTTTTCAATAGTCATAGGGTGGATCAGCTCAGGTATCTTAGACAGCTTCATAGGGTCCCGACATAGGTCAGGATTTTGCGCTGGAGCAGGATCTAGAAGGAGCTCGATCTCAGACCCTCTACAGATAGAGAAACAATTTCGGTTTCCTTAGTTTTAACATCTTCCCTTTTCGAAATAGGGGATTCCAATAGATTTATACATGTTCCTATTGTGTAGAGCCTTGGTCTCTAAATCATTACTTCTACTAAAATCCTGACATTGGACACTCTATTGGGGACTAGAATGGCTAGTGTACATGAGTGCAAGGAGTTCCATATTGAGGCTGGTGGGTGTCACTTCTTATGGGACCATTATGTATTAGATATAATGGGGTATTCCATCATTCTAGTATAGGACTGGTTAGTTCCCTTCCAAGCTGTTGTCGACTTCTATCACCGTAGGGTGAGTTTCACATCACCAGATGGTGGGTTGTTTCTACATAAGAGAGAATAGGATGACTATGAGAGTAGAGCTATACTCGAGCGTCATGGGTTGGGATGAGTTACAACACAAATTATTATTTTATATCTGGATGACTAGGGGACTTCATAGATGGACTTTCCTCTTGTGGTGGATAGTTTCAAGAATGTATTTCTAGATGAATTTTTAGGTTTACCTTTAGAGCGAGAGGTATATTTCTCTATTGGGAATGTGCCAAGAGAGCAACCGGTGTCCATTACTCTTTATAGGATGGATACACCAGAGTTACAGGAGCTAAAAAAGAAATTATATGAGTTAGAAGAAAAGGTTTTCATCTGAACTTGTACTTCTCCTTGGGGTTCATCTGTCCTATTTGTGAAGAAGGCAGATGGTACCCTTAGACATTGTGTGGATTATCAGAAGATGAATCAGTTGATGGCCAAGAACCGATATCCCTTTCCATGTATTTATGTTCTCTTTGATCTACTTTGAGGATCCCTGGTGTTCTACAAGATAGAATTTAGATACTATTATCATAAGTTGAGTGTTAGACCATTAGATATACCTCTTATAGACTTTTTGAGAAGGATTGGTCTATACGAGTATGTAGTTATACCATTCAATCTCACAAACACAACTGCGGTTTTTATGGAACTGATGAACCGAGTGTCTCATCAATACATGGAATCCTGTTTGGTTGTTTTCATGGACTATATCTTTGTGTACTCTCACACTTTACATGACCGTGCAACCCATCTTGAGATCATATTGAGTACACTAAGAGAACATCAATTATATTTTAAGCTATTAAATTAAAATTTTAGATGGACTACATTACCTTCTTGGGTCATGTTATCTTAGAGGCAATAGTGTCAGTAGATCTAGATAATGTGAGAGTGGTAGTTTCCTGAGACAATTCGGAGAACTTCCTTGAGGTATATAGTTTTCTAGGGTAGTCTGGTTACAACAGGCATTTTATATAGGACTTTTCACACATAACAAAACCATTGATGGGCTTGAATAAGAAGGGAGAGAAGTACCTGTGGATATATTTCTGTGATTCAGCCTTTAAAGAGCTGAAATTGAGGTACAATTCAGCACTGATACTAGTTTTAACGGAGCTAGGAAAGAGTTATACAGTTTACTTTGATGCATCCGGTATTGGTCTGAGAGTTGTGCTTTTGTAGGGGGAGGAGTCATTGTGTACGAGTCTCTGTAGTTGAGACCACATGGGAGGAATTACTTGATACATGATCTTGAGATGGTTGCAGTAGTTCATGCTTTTCATTGTGAGAGGCATTAGTTTATGGGAGAGCATTTTGTAGGGTACACTGACCACAAAATTCTCAAGTTTATCATTACCCATCATCACCTGAATTTGAGCTAAAGAAGGTCGGTTGAGTACCATCAGTACTTTGAATTTGAGCTTGTCTACATGCCTGGGAATGGAAACATTGTGGCTGATGCATTGAGTAATTGATACATGCAGTTTAAGAGGCCAATGGTGATTGGTATCATATGGCTCTGTTATCTAAGATGCATTTTGAGGTGCACAAAAGATAGGTGAATCCTTTTCTTTCTTCTATAGTTGTTACCTCTACTCTTTATGATCATGTGAGAATGAGGTAGCTATCAGAATCCAAAGATGTAGTCTTGTAGGAGAGTGTGTCAGGATAGGACCCTACTCCTAGATTTACCATAGGAGAGGATGAGATCTTACGTTATCATGGGCATGTGTGGGTGTCAGCAGACATGTGTGAGGAGATGTTACGAGATTTTCATTCCTTAGATTGGTTATTTCATCCCATTGTTACCAAGGTGTATCGAGATCAACATCGTTATTATTGGTGGCCAGGTATGAATAGAGATTTTGCTAGTTTTATTAAGTGAAGTTCCACCTGTCAGCAGGTAAATTCAATGAATCAGTGATCAGTGGGGATTTTACGGTAGTTACCCATTCTTTATTGGAAGTGGGTTTATATCATAATGGATTTCATGATAGGGTTACAAATATACCCTCGGTGGAATTATGCAATTTGGGTTGTCTTTGACAGACTGATGAAGGTTTCTCACTGTTTACCAATCAAGGAGACCTTCAGTGTTGATGAGTTGGTAATGTTGTACAAATGAGAGATTTCATGGTTACATGGGTTCCTGCACTCCATCATTTCAGACATGGACACCCGTTTTTCTTCCCATGTCTTGTAGGGACTACATAGGGCTTTTGGAACATAGGTACTTCTGAGTACAACTTACAATCCCCAGACACATGCCTAGTCCAACCATGCGATTTACGTGCAGGAGTACATTCTTCGATCATGAGTCCGAAATTTTGGAGGATCTTGGGAGAAACACATAGCTTTGTGAGGTACATTGTTTTAATTTCTTTCTCTCCTCAGCTCTTTGTACTATCTTTTTTATTAATAAATTTCTACGGGATGCGGAATTCATCCTAGTCCCGCACCTCCCTAGCTATTATAATGGTACATTATGAGGATTTTTATAGTAGGCCATATTGATCACCTCTATCTTGGCTGGAGGTAGGAGAGTCAGCTATGATGGGACGTTGTCTTGTCAAGGAGACCACAGAGTAGATAGAGTTGATTTGGAAGAGTATGGCTACTGCACAGTCACAGAAGATGTCTTATTTTGACCAACAGAGATAGACTCTAGAGTTCGAGGTTGGAGATTAGGTTTTCCTATTTGTCACAGTGAGGTTGGGAAACATGAGGTTTAAGAGACAGGGAAAGATTTCATCGTGATACTTTGGTCCATTTGAGGTTTTGGAGAGAATCGGTCTGATAGCCTATTGATTGGAGTTACCTCGGTGGTATCGTTCTATACACGACGTCTTCCATATTTCTCAACTTTGGTGTTACTTCTCAGACTAGTCTCAAGTTGTTTAACCTGATGAGGTTTAGTTGGTGGTGGATGCATCATTAGAGGAACATACTATCTGTATTATTGATTGAAGCATGAAGGTTCTCAATATCCAGTTTGTTCCTCTAGTATGTGTGATATGGAAGCATGGGTGAGTACAAAATGGGACTTGGGAGAGGGAGGCCTATGTGTGATTGCAGTGATTGGAGCTACTCGAGGATTCGTATTCCCCACCTTATTAGTGAAATTTGGGGATGAATTTCTTTAAGGGGGGATGTTTGTAATAACCCAGATCTTCATTTCATGTATGGATCTTGATATTGGGTGTTTTGGAGAATGAAGGAGTTTTTAGAAATTTTATGAGTAAACGCCTTTTATATGGGAGTACACACCCTGCACCCAGTTTCTGTGGGTAGCTGTGTAGTTGCCATGTAACAGCCAATATAGGGTCTTGTGGGGTGACCTGTAGACTGCCAAAAGTGGGGTCCAGTTGAGGCATGTACACGGTGTGTAAATTTAATGAACACGATGTGTACTTTTTCCTTTATTTTATATGTCGGATTGAGGTCATGTCTTACATACAGAAATGTCTTCTTATAACCTCATATCATCTATGACCGAATGAGGGAGATGATTATTCTCTGAGCCACCGACATGTCATCTGTTCTCCAAATCAAACACCATGGATTGCGGTGGAATCGCCTTAGTGATTTTTTCCTTCTTCTAGGGCCTCTCCTCTTGTTTTCTCCTCGTTCTTGAGTTATTCAAGGTTGAGAGTTTTTGAGGTTTTTGTAGATCTATGACATTCTAAGTTGATTAAAAGTCTTATGTTCAACTATATTGATCATACTACTTCGAGGTAGGTGGTTTTTCATTTCTATAGTTGTCTTTGGATTATATATACGAAAATTGTCGAATACCCTAGTTTATGATATTGTGTATTTTGTAAATTTAACCATGTGGATTCCATTGATAATTTTTTTTCTTGAGAAAGGGTTTTAAATTTTGAATAAGGTTCATTAACTTGATTATGGATGTGTTTTTACATTTTTGTTTGATATTGACTGTTGGGTTAATAACCACCGATTAGAATGTTTTGTTTTCCTTGCCTAGTGTTGTTAGGATGGAGTTTATATTATATGGCATGCTTTTGATATGCATTATAACTGTTTAGCCTTTTAATATTTGATATTAATTTGGCTACTACATATCATTATTGCACGATTGTATTACATAGGGCTGTGGGAACCTGGTGTAGTTATACAATAGGGGGAATTGACACTGAGGGGTTCCCCATAGTGTCTGTTTTACTTTTCACGATGAGAAACCATAGGGGGGTGGACATTGAGTGCTCCCTCAAAGTGACTATAGTATACCGTTACGAGAACACAAAGGGAATGGAATCAGAATACATCCCCATAGTGTCTACATTATACCATTAATATAACACAGGAGGAATTGACGGTGAGATCTTCCTCAAAGAGTCTGTGTCTTTGTGTAACTAGAGGGGTTATACTGCAAGAACTTTCCTAGGGGGTTGCTTTTGAATGATCGGATGATTAATGAATAAATGTAAATGAATGTGATTTCAATTGTAGGATTGTTTAATTTTGAGTACATCCTTGTTTATTATTTAATTTTTCATATTACCTGCTATATATATTCATTGACTGTTAGTCATAGATATTTGGTTGGTTGCCTACTTTTATTCATCTGACACCCTATTTGAGTCATGATTTTGGGCCCAAAAGGGTTATATGGTTGCAGGTATATATTATAGAAATTGCCCTTCTTAATCAGGTACTTGATTGTTGAGGAGATGGAAATCATGACACCAAGATGAGGCTTGCGATGTAGTTGGAGTTTATTTGTTTCATTTTTTAATTTGGTTTAGTACTTTATTTCTAGGATTGTGACTTTTTTTGGCTGTTTTCCTTGACATATGTGACATGATTTATTTATGTTTGTGCTCCAATTATTTATTTAAATTCAATATTCCACTATTTACTTGTCATATGGTATTACTACATCTTCTACTGTTTATTATTATTTTTTCTTGGTTCATGCTCTTCCAATAAGGGCATAGTTTCCAAACTATCACACACAAGGCCTTCGCTGCTAGTCACCAGCCTCTGGGATTCAGGGAAATGTGCTTGAGGCTATGTGACCAACAGGGTATGGGGCACCTTTTGGAAACACCCAGAATTGGTATGTTACAGTAAAATTTCTAAATAAATCAATTCTAAAAAATTCGAAAAGATCCATAATTTAAAAAAGGCCATTTATAATCAAAACTAGGGTTTCTCACAAAATTAGGGTTTTTATCATAAACCTCCAATTTTCCATTTTTTTCACCACTCACCACTAAAGAGGGTTTAACAAATGTATAGAAGAAAAAAATAGTTTAATTTGGATCAAAAACAAAATTTTAATTCATTCCAATCAATTCTAGAATGGGTATATGAGAGTGAATCCACCTACCTCACTCGTTTCAACGAAAACCGACAATGGAGGAAGAATGCTCCAGAATCCGGGTCAAGAATCTAAGAAACCACCCATGATATTCTGCTTTATCATGAAAAACACAAGATATAACCATATTTGGCCTCAAAACTCTTAGATGTACCCATAGGGTCGTATATCTAAGGAAAAGAGACGAAATGGAGAATATTTCTTAGAAATAATAAAGAAAATGATGAAGAATGTGAACTTATCACAAGAATTTGCCTTTTATTTAAAAATAAATGTGTTCGGATTGCTACTATATCGATGGTAGAACCACTTTTGGCATTTTGAGGATAATGAATTCATGTTAGGTTTGATTTGGGTCAAAATAAATAAAACAGATGTCCAAACTAAATTTGATCCACAAAGATATGGAATTAGTATTGGCCTTGCATTGTTTAGCTACACGGTTTGGATAAACTGTGTGCTGAATATGCTTTTTTTTACAAACCCTTTAAAAGTACTCCAATATCTCCCTAAACTTCCCACATAACCTTTAAATATAACAAAAGCATCAGGGAAGGGTTACGTACTAGAAACTAGGAGTGCTAAATTCTCCCCACCATTATTATTTTTGTCCCCGTAATGTTAAAAGTGATTGCTGCCCTGAAAGAGTTCTGGTCATTTCTATTTCATTTCCCTCTCATGTTCCCAAGCCTCTTTCAGAATATGATCATGTTTCAACAAAACATGCACTATAATAATTCTTTTTTCATAAATTACTCACTCTTTCATGTCCACAATCTGCACTAAGATATGTACCAAGGAAACACCCAACTCTAGGTCAACATGATCCCAGATGATCACATGGTCAGGATCAGGCTGATAATTTTTCAACTAAGATACATGGAAAACATTGTGTAATGAACTGAAATGTGGTGGAAAAATGAACTAATATTCCACCTCTCTAACCCATTACAGTATCTAGAAAGGTATAATGTATTTGGGAGATAATATTCCCTGCTTCCCAAAATAGAAACTTCCACTCCTTGGATAGATCCTTGAGAACACATTATCACTGACTAAAAATGCAAGTGGTATTCGGTGATGACCCGCATATGATTTCTGACTACTCTGAGCTATCTCCATTCTCTTTCTGATCAATTTGATCTTTCTCTATAATTTATTAGACAAGGCTCAGCCCAACTAATGGGATCTCACGTGTTTCCACCCAACATAGTGGATAATGACAAGGATACTCATGCAACGCTTTAAAGCGGGAAATATGTATTAAAGCCTAATAACTGTTATTGAATGAGAACTCCACCAACACCAATTTCTCCTCCCATGAGCAACCGATCTTTATCACTGAAGCCCACAACATTTCTTCCAACATCTGTATCGTGCTTTCAGATTGCCCATCCATCTGAGGATGATAAGACTTTCTCATAGTAAACTAAGTCCCATGGTCTTTCGTTAAGGATTTCCAAAAACGAGATGTGAACCCCAGTTCTCTATCTAAGACTATCGAAACTAGTATTACATGCCTCTTTAACACTTCTTAGATATAGATTTTTGAAATATCCTCCACCATATTATATTAATGAATATGGTTGAAATGAGCCGACGTAGTGAGTCGGTACACCATCACCCATATAGAACCATGTTTACAAAATAATCTTGGGAGACTATAACAAATTCCATAGCTAAATGATATCATTTCTACACTAGAATAAGTAAATATTTCATTATATCTACTAGCCATTGATGTTCTTCCTTAAATTTCTAAAAAGTTACACACTAAGAAATAAACTCACCCACTTTTCTCTTCATAAAATTCCCCCAAAATAGATCCTTTAAGACCTTAGAGATATTCTACATCGTCGAATATATATCCCATCACGAACAGTGGTAGGATTTAAGAATTTGTTCTTGGTATGTGACATGGACGTCCATTTGATCTATGAAATACAAAAATAAAGTCCCATCAAGTTTCCTTCATTAATGGTATCCCCACCATTTATTTTTGAACTCATAACCAATAATTATTTCATCGGATTGTTGTGCCTCTTAAACCATTTTTACCACATTGAGAACTACTAAAACATAGAATAAAATGGCAACATCAACTTGGTTTTTCATTCCTCATGCATATCGGTAAAACCAACATCAATTCCCACTCCACTGAAGCTTCCTTTTCTAACTGAGCATATGAATCCCTGCTTAATGCATTTTCCACTAAATTTTCTTTCCCTGGTATATACATCAAGCTGATGTCAAAAATATAGATACACATTATCCATCTCTTTTTCCTTATATTCATACACCCTTGTGAGAAAATGTGCATGAATATATTATGATCAGTGAACAAAATGAATTCCTCACCAAAGAGATGGTTATTCCAAGTATTTAATGCGTGAACGATAGTGGTTAACTCCAAATCATGTGTTGTCATACTCTACTCAAGCACTTTCAGATATCTTGAAGCATAATCAAACACATGGTCTCCCTAAAAAAGAACACTTCCAAACCCAAATCTCGATGTATCACTATAGAACACATATCCATGTCCTGGTTCTAGAAAAACCAAAAAAGGTGCTGATGTCAGATGCAATTTTTACTCTTGAAAATACTTCTCAAATTCTAAAATCCACTGGAAAGGATCATTTTTCTTTTTCAATGCTATCATTGGAGACTTTAGTCATGAGAAGTCATGAAGAAAACAATGATAATACCCAATGAGACCATGAATGTTTCATATCTCAAAAATGTTCTTTGGAAGTTTCCAAGAGAGGACTACTTCAATATTTTCACGATCTACTGAAACACATTTTTTAGAAATAACACGTCCCAAAAACATACCTATTTTATCCAAAAGTCGCACTTTGACAATTTGGCATGCACATGGTGATCTCTCAAAATTCCCAACAATGTTGCCAAGTTTTTCTCATGCTCATCCCTAGTTCTTGAATTGACCAATATTTCATCAATGATCACCACCAAAAAAAGTCCAAATAATGCTGAAATATATGATTCATTAATTCAATAATGACTATTGGTTCATTTTTTATACCGAATGGAATGACTATGTATTCATAGTTTCCATATCTGCTTCTGAAATCTATCTATAGAATGTCTTTCTTTCAAACAAGCAATTGATGATATCCTAATCGCATGTCATTTTAGAGAACCACTGAGCTCCCCTAAATTGATCAAATATATCATCAATATGTGGTATTGGATAATGAATATTTATGGTAACTTCGTTAAGCTTATGATAATCAACACACAATAGAAGAGTTACATCAACTTTCCCCATGAAAAATACAGGTACTTCCCACAGAGATGTACTTGGCCAAATGCAACCTTTGATTTGCAGCTCCTCCAACAATATATTCATCTACCGTAATTATGTTGGTACCATCCTATAAGAGGGAAGGGATATTGGAATAGTCCCCATAAGGATACCAATCATAAACTCCAATTCCCTTATAAGTGGTAACCTATAAATATTTTTAGGAAACACATCTTGAAATTGATCCACTACTACTGGAAAACTGTTATCCTCGATCTATTCCATTGATTCCAAATTCAATGTCACCAACTGATAATAGATCGTTCCAACTTAGTGTGTCAACATGCTTGTTGCACCTATTTTTGCAACCCTTTTTCCTCTGAAGAGATTCTCAACACCATCCTTAGTTGTGAAACTAACAGTCCTACTATAACAATCGATGTGATCCATGAATACTATCAACCAATATATTCTAAGGATTACATCAAATACATCCATATCTAGAACTAATAAATCCCATTTCTACTCAACTCCATCAATAGTTATAATACATACTCTACACAGGATGGCTCGATATTCTCTTTCACCGAGATGGGAATATAGTTTTACCACAGAAGGAAACATTTAAAGATTCAAAATAATCAAATTAGTAGTATGAGAATCATTAAATGAATTTGATGCACCCATATCAAACATCACTAGCATAAGGGTAGAATTCAGTAGAATCGTACCTCACACCGTAGACATTCTAGCCTAATCATCCAGAGTCCCATATTGTACTAAATATAACTACTTCATCATGGAACTTTGTTCTTCGTTTCCCTGAAGAGACTTCCTCTATTAAGGATTCATGGTGTTCTTGGAATCACCATGTCTAGCTCTGCTCTAATGGAGGATTTGATTCTGTTGGACACACCTTGTCGAAACATATGATTCCTGTGAATCATGAGAAGTGTTCCAAGCACCCAACCATGGATCATTATGAAAAAATCATTGTAGATGCCCCATTTTTTGTAGTTTTGGATTTTTTTAGGTTGTTCTATACACTCTATCTTGATGTGGTCAAATGGACCAGATTGATAACTTCTTGGATGGCCTATCGGTTTACGATGAAAATTTACTGATCTAGCTGTTTGACTATAATTCGCATTGCCTTCCTGGAAATTGGGGTCCCTCTTTATGTTTCTCCCAGTAGTTGAGTTCCCACCCTTTCCCGTCAATATCATCATGCTTCATCCTCCCATATATCAATATATATCCCACTTATCTATTGACTCCTTAGTTACTATCTTCATATAATCATTGATACAAATTATCACAATCTTTTATGGAATCTCCTTCCTGAGTCCCAACTCAAATATGTGTTTTTTAAGAACACACTTTCTATAACTTATGGTGAAAATCCCACTAAATCCATGAATTTAGCCACATATTTAGTAACATAGAGGCTCTCCTACTTTAGGCTAAAAAAGTCTGTTATTTGCTGGAATCTAAAAGTGTGAGGATAGAATTGTTTATTAAACAATTCTTTAAAATCCTTTCAACTAAAACCCTGATCTAATTTATCTTGCACCACTAAATCCCACCACTAGCATGGAAGATCATACAGTATATAAGTTTATAGTTTGACCTTCTAGTCCCCTGGTACGCCGATGAAATAAAAGAATCAATTCATCCTATTTATCCAACCATCTTCCCTATCTAGTTCTAAATCACCCCAAAAGATAGGGGATTCGACTTCTAAAATTGGAGGGAGTTTTCCACCTATCATGGATCATCCCTTTGGTGCCCTGTTTCCATAGCTTAGAATGATTGGACTATTTTTTTCACGAGCTCCTGGTTCACCTTTGAATAATGTTCAGCCACATTTTATTGCATCTTCCTCTGGTTGATTTCTACACCACCTACTCGGTTCCATTTTCTAAACAAACAACTAATTTTATAAATCTCACTGTTCTAGAAATTGATTTGATTGGCATGTCAAATTCTGTAACATCAATATCAAAACATTTATTTCAAATATAAACATTTTTTAACAAAAACTACTCATTAATTTGAAAGTAAAAAATTCCAAAAATACACCAAATATTTCCTTTTCAAAGTATTTCATTTCAAAACTATATTCGACATTTTTTTCCAAAAAATAAAACCATGCTTAGAATTATATTTCATTACTCAAAATGGGATATAAAATCATATTAGTATTGCATTAGTATAAAATTCATGTGATGGTGGCCTCATTGGCTAAACCCATGACAATGAGACTCTAATATCCTACTAGTGTTTACAAAACACTTATGTACCCAACACCCAAATAACATTAAGTTCAGCATAAAAAGGTTAGCTGCATCTTTTTACAATCTATATTTCAATTCCTAAAAATACGTCTCCTCTATAAGAATACCACCCAATGAATAGTCAATAATGATTTCAACTCCAAGACTAAGAAAACTCAAGACTACTTGTTCGACAGATAAGGGACCAATTTGATACCAATTGTAATGACCCACTCACTCTCATTAGATTGACAACATAATGAGTCATTATTGTACCATAAGAGACATCCCCAAGATACCAATGGTTTTAAATAAATTCCAAATGGTTTCAAAGACCAGTGGGGGACAATTTTCTATTTTAAATATAAACTATAATTCAAACATAAACAACCCATAACAGTTATATGATGCATGAACAAAATATTGAAAATTCATAAAATCTTTTATACCAAAGTGAGCCTAAAAAAGTGATACAAAGGGAGAAAACTATCCATAAACCTAATAGAAGAATATAAATAAATAAGACACCAAATTAACCAAAATACTCTAGGCTCCAACATCTCTGTGGTCCACCACCACCAGATAGCTGAACAACTCAAGAAGAAGTAAAAAAAACCTATTGCATGCTACATTTTACCACGTAGAGAAAGAAGAAATCTAAAAAAGAACCAAAGTTACAAAAGAAGGAGTTAGAATAAAAATCAGTAGGATTTCCCAAAATTACTTCCCTACTCATTCCACAAGTATAGAATAGTTAGAAACATTTATATAAAATAGTTTATATAAAGCAATTTTTGAAAAGAGTTTATAATTAAATATAAAATCATCTCAAAATGGTTTATAACTAAATATAACCTAAAACCATGAGAAATTTTTTTCCATAAATATATATTATAGGTAATAATTTAAATAAATCATTAGAAATATTTTTTGGAAACAACTTTGGAAAACCAATAAACTCCACACAACAACAACTACAAAAAAATTCATGCATCATTATGACAGTTCCATATTCATGAGTGGTTTCTCGTTGGTCTACCAAATATTCACAAGGTAATTATTTAACATGATCCATTTAACATTTTTAACCATGAACTTGATCATATTTCAACTATTCGTAGTAATTCAATATGACATGCACACCATGTTTTCCAAAATCCAAAACCAATTTCAAAAAATTTACCCTATTTTAATAAAAATTCATGTTTATTGAAACATTTACAACCATACAATTTCTAAACATTAATGAATTTAAAAAACCCATATATCTACTATAAACATTCTAAAAAAGTTTATATTAAAAAATTCAGATGATTCATAATTAAAAAATCCCCATTTAAAATCAAAACTGGGGTTTTTCACAAAAAACCACAATTTTCCACATTTTCCACCACTTGTCAATAAAGAGAGTTTAAAAATTGTAAACAAGAAAAAAAATTAATTTGCATCAAAAAATAAATTTTAATGCATTCCAATCAATTCCAGAAAGGGGATATGATATTGAGTCTACTTACGTTGCTCATTTCAATGAAAACCAACAATGAGCGAAGAATGCTCAAGAATCCGGGTCCAGATTCCAAGAAACCACCCAAGATTTCATCCCCTATCATGAAAAGAACCATTTATAACACTATGTTTCATTATAACTCTTATATCTAACCATAGGGGGTGTAGATATATGTAAAATATATGAAATGAGGAATAAATCTAAGAAATCGTAAAGAAAATGATGAAGAATGGGAACTTACTACATGAATCTACCTTTGATTCACAAATAAATGTTTTATAATAGCTTCTAGATCAATGGAAAAACTTCATTTGATGTTCGGTGGAGAACAATTCGTTTTAGTGTTAATTTGGGTCGAAATATATCAAACAAATGGTCAAACTGAATTAGATCAACAAAGATTGGGAATTAGTTTTGGCCTTGCAGGGATTGGCCACATGGTTTGGCCAAACTATGTGCTCAACATGCACTCCTGTTTTTCCAAAACCCTACAAAAGTACTCCAATGTCTCCCCAAATTCCAAAATAACCTATAAATATAATAGAAGCATTATGTATTGGTTACATAATAGAAACCAGGGGTGGTTTAGGTCTGGTGTGATAATTAAATTTGTGATGGTCCATACTTAGGGTGAGAAGTGTTATGGTATAGATATTTTGAAACCCATTTTCTTAATATGGTGAAACATTTAGATGGAATTTGAATTATTTAGTATGAGGGTGGAAATTTTTTAGAATTTATAATATTAATGAGCATACAAATATTTTAATTCCAATAAAGTTTGATCTTAGAAATAATTTCATCTCAAGGGGTATGTCTCAATGGTTGGATGAGTACCAAAGTTGTTGATATGGGCCAAGGGTTTTGAAAAGTGATGGTAGAATTGATTCTGATTTTTAATTAGAAATTCATTTTTTAGACCATTATGGGGTGTTCCTGAGAAATATAAGAGGTGAAAAAGGGATACCATGGGATTTCATGTATTTTTCCTTAAAATACATTGCATGAACTCTATTCGAACACTATCATATATTGATTTCTCTTTTTTTAATTCAAAAGGGTGTGACGCCCAATCCCCAAAAGCCCAGAGCTGGTGCATTATTTTAATACATTGATATGATTACAAGGAATCATGTCTCGAAGTGCTGATCAGTTTATTATTCTTGGAAAATAGATTACATATATGAACTTTACATTATATATTCAAACTTAAAAAAACCTAAATAATCCATTGATAATTCCATTATTCCCCTAGAATAACCCTACATAACAAACATAATACACTTCTTGGAATCCTAGGAAAACAAAACATAAGAATGGGGTGAGCTCGGATGCTCAGTAAGGGTAAATGATTTAGTGGAAGCTGTAAACTTTTAAGTCAATATGTATGATAAAAAATCCTTTTAAACATAAACTTGAACATAATATGGAGAAAAAAAATCAAAAATTACCATATAAACATGCACATGGATATTCTACTAGTCGAATAATGACGTGTAATAATTAATTTCATAGTGAGGGAATTCCTAATGTCGAACATCATTACCACATAGTCAAGGCCTCATGCAAAGACTACAAATATATGTTTTTTCAAGGCCTTGTTCCAAGACTCTAGTTTGTATCACGAGACCTACCGATGTATCGAGGGGCTATATAGGGCCCCACCAATCACTTATTAAGTCCACTGCATTGCTCA
Organism: Viscum album; assembly: GCA_963277665.1. NCBI lineage: Eukaryota > Viridiplantae > Streptophyta > Magnoliopsida > Santalales > Viscaceae > Viscum > Viscum album. The sequence goes on along the minus strand of OY728138.1, from coordinate 1,700,900,678 downwards.
TATGAAATTGTTGAAATAAAACCTTAACATCTGTATCATACGAAATGTCAATACATCAACCATAAACCATTAAGGGTATAAAAATAGAACATACACAGTCCAACATATCATAAATCATTCGATACAATATGGAAGATTGTATTATAATAAATCAACCTTAATCAAGAATAATATCCAGTAAATAATGTTGACATAGTTGAAAATGATTAGTAAATTTTTTTTAGAGAAGTATCCCTTTTTGTGAAATCATTTTAAAGTCAAAAATTTCTAATGGAAGTCATTTAAAATAGATTTTTGAATCAAAGTGTTCCATACCACTTTGATACTTTTGAAAGTAATTAACATTTTAAAACAATCATGTCCATGTAAATAAATCCTTTAAACCATTTTGAAAACATCGAAATTAATGAGAAAGATTTAGAAGAATAATTATTTAGAACATTTAAAATGATTTATTAGTTAAGGAGCATCTTAAAATAATCAGTTTAAAATATATTTTATGAAACATGGACATAGATAATAAATATATCTCTGAAAATACTTACACATAAACCGTCTCGGATAATAATGAGATTGAGGAATTAACCCTTACATTGCACTTTCCTTTCAGGGAGGGTACGTTTTACCTCATCTATAATGACCATAGTATGTTATTAAATTATACCAGAACCATATTCATATTTATTATATCATACATGATTCATTTAAGACATTATACTACCCATTCAATAATGATTTCCATGTTAAATTAACATTTCGGGTAATAATTGTTTTCTTTATCGTACGTGTTTTAATTTGTTATTCTTGATCGTATAATTTAAGTTATGATTTAAATAATTCCAGAATATAAAACATGGTTTACATATAATATATATTTAGAATATAAATTTGTATAATAGATATATATAGGAAATGTAAAACACCATTTATGGATACTTTAGGCCATAGGTACGCATAAACGTCGTTTCCGTTTTGATATCCTATTGAACAGAAGTAAGTGAATAAGATATATGTAAGTTCATAAATATATATACATATCTCTATCAGCATTATTATGTCATATATTACATACTTATCAATAATATATTTTTATAATCATCGTTGAATGGTGTACCTGGAATTGAATCTCATCACGTCATTGAGATGGTAAGTCGTACGTACACATGGATGACAATATGATTTCCTTAATGATTAAATGGTGTAGAAATGAATGGTATATTATGTTTGTAGTTAAATTATCATTTTATTTTCATTATTTATATACATATGACTCATCATTATATCCTTCAAAATAACATAACATTGAATAAAAAATTGCACCACGACGTGGAGAGGGTATGCACGCATGGTGACATTATCATTCATATGATGGATAGAATAATGAGTATGGTTGTACCATATTTATAATAACATCACAATATATATAAGGTACTCGAGTAATTATTTTGGTATGGAAATAACAAAGAAATAGAATGTGGAAGAAGAAAATAACTTTGATAGAGATGATAAAATAATTACCTCTTCTTTGGGTGTTTCCTTTTAATTTGAACAAAAGGGGTCCTTATATTGGATTTATTTTCAATGGAAGGCCTCTGGGTTCAATTTATAGAAGTATGGAGGATCTTTATGTAGGGTTTTACTACACCAAATGGCTTTTCGCTGTGATTTTGAAAGAAGGGGATGTACCCTTTTATAAGAGAGGTGAGGGTCACTTCGGAAAAAAGTTTAAAATATTATTTTTTTTATCAAATAATTTTAGGTTTTTAAAAGCTCTAAATTTAATTTTTTAGAATATAAGGTGGGAATGAGTCTAAATACACTCATAAAATAAGTTTTAAACAAGTTTCAATCAGTATATTAACCCTATCTTCTAGATTTAACTCTTAGTTAAATAGTTTAACTTTTACAATGTCCTCCTGTATTATTATAATAAATGGTCAATAAACATAATATAAAATACAAGCGAACCCCAAGTGGTTCATTATTGATATATATAACTTCATCTAAGTCCCTTGGTAGATCCTTATATTTTTTCAAATATTATATCAATTAATAATATAGTATTATTTTAAAAAACTCATTTATGTCAATTTTGACACTATTTTGTATTTTTTTGTTAAATTCATAACAACATTATCACTTCAAAAAAATTATTTAATCAAGAATAAATGTCATATTCACCTATAAAATTTTTGGATGGCATGAAAAGTTTCAATTTACATTTATTTTTATTTTTATAATATTAATTATTCTAATCATTCATTGACAAAGTAATTACTACATCATTATTGTGTCATAAATAAATTTAATTATATTATCTATAAAAATTATAAATAAAATACCATTATGTAGGAATTATTTTTATCATTATATTAAAAATTTATAGTCGAATTTATCTTATGCATAACCCTATATTAAAAATGGTTTAGTTATTAAACATTGAATTTAACACTTTTAACTCTTCTTTAAGTAAAATAATATTAAATGTCCTAATCTAATCCACTTGGACCAAACAGATCATATTTTATTCCTAAGGTTGTTTTTGGTAGAAATACACTTATCTAATGGAATTAGGACTTGTGTTAGGGTAATTATAATATCATTTTTAGATTTAATTAAACTATTTACTTTTAAACGTGGCAAATAAAAGTAAAAATTCATTATTCACCAAAAATTATTTTCATCTTATTGAACCACATTTTACTTTATAATGTCAAATTTTTCTCTCGTATTTTTGAAATTCAATTCACAGAAGTGTTAAAATTACGTTTTATGCAAATTTGCAAATGTGCCTTGACGGTAAAAGACATTAAAAAGTTCAATAAAATTTTATACATATAATTTTATAATAAAATGACTCCAATGTATTACTTTGAACTTATATAGATATTATATATCTATTTTGAATTAAAATAAATTTAAATAAAACAAATAAATATTTAAGTAAAAACATGGTTTAAACAATAAGGTAATATTTTTCACTATTGAACAAAAAAATTAATGTTTTTGGAAAAATACCAAAAATTCATCCTATGCTAATTTTAATATTCTGAATCCAATAATTAATTATATTTTAATAAATTCAGAACATATAAGTTTCCTTAATTAATTTAAAAATAATTCCCATTGTCAAAACCAAAACTAGGTTTTTAAAAAGTAAAAACTATCAAAAGATTGATATGTGTTTATGTCAAATATAAAAGTAAACATACTTATAATAACCTACATTGTATTAAATGATAAAAATATAATCTAATTATACTTACAAACCATTCAAATTCATCTTTTTTCAATATAAATTATTTCGATTAACAGAGTTGTTTTCAATTAAAATTTTGTATTTTTCACTATTTATCAAAATATGAAAGTTATCAAAAAAGTACCAAAAATTTATCCAAACTAAATTTTATGTCACACTTATAAAAAATAATTTAATTTCATTAAATTGAATATAAATAAGAGTATCAAATATTGGTTTTAAAAAATGTTCACCATTAAAAGGCGGAAAAATTTCATTTTTTGAAAAATACTTTTTTTATCTGAAAAAATGAATTTGATCTTATATTATGTCTAAGAAACACATAATATGGATTATAAAATTATATGGAGTATATAAAATTAAAAATTCAGTTAATACTATTCTTAATTGCTTTTTCAATGGCTAGTTTAGTAAGTCATGGTGTGCTCGAAAATAAAAGGTTAAAAATAGAAAACTACCTTTGTGGAAATCCCACATCAGAAATTGGGTTAATAAAATTTAGTTTAATAAGAGGGAAATGGAAATGAAAAATTCACCACCAAATTAGGATTTCAAATAAGAGGACATTGTTGCAATTATAGTTGTAGGAAAAATGTAAATATTTATAGGTAGTGACTGAGGCCATCAATCACAAACAATTGAATGGAAAATTGAGGGCCTCAAAGCCATAAATCTATGATGATTTAAAATATCATCAGTTCAAATAAACTAATGGTATTCGGATAACACATTTTTTGTTTTAAGATCCCTTTCATAATGTTTAATAATTAATCTTTTCATATAATAAGAGAAAAAAATATACTTGATAAGTAGACTAATTCCTACCACAAACTCATGTTTCACTCAAAAAGATAATAGAATTTAAAAAATAATCTATTTATCTTAAACGTATAAAGTTTCAAAAAAATGAATTTATAATTCATCTATTATATCATTTAAAAAAACTACTTTATACAAACCAAGACATCACATAGCCCAATGTTAGATGATTCACAATTTTTGCCCTTCATTTGCGGGTTCAAGTCTTGTGGCCTTGCCGGACGCGACAGGTTGTTGCCCGACCTTCATGTTGTCCTTTTCATAACAAATCCATAAAAAATATTTAGGAATATTTTAATATTAAACCATAGTATCCAATGTCTAACATAATCCATTCCAACCATTAGACTTATCCTAAATACTTCTGTCCAAACTCACAGTCCAATATTTATAAGAAATGTAAACACAATGAAGAACTTTTTTTCCATGTATTAACATGTGAATACCTTCATCGTGTATTCTTTTAAAAAATGGAAACACTCTAAATTACACTAAAACCTTATTGATTACATTCATTCCCCCTTATTACTCATATTATACTGGATATACTTATTTTATCCAAAAAAAATTTAAACTCCATCAATATTACAATAAACAAAAAATTAATTAGTTTCAAAGTAGTAAAGAGTATCGAATATAATTTACCAAAATCAATAATATCTTATTCCAAAATCACTACCTCAGTATCAGAACCATATTAATGATTATCTTTCCTCAAACCATATATTTTCCAAAGAAAATAACTTGCTATTGAGTCACTTTTCATTGAACCATATAATCTCAAATACTCAATGAAATAGTACTACAATACAATACTTATTTAATTCCATAATTCACATAAATAGTACATCATTGATACAACACTAAAATAAAATAATTCTTTAATAACAACATTATAAAACTAGTCATTTATCTTCCTCTTTGGTAGTATCATAACTTTATTATTATCCAATAGCATCATTCGGGGCATACTCTGATGATTTGGACATTGATTCACGTAGTGTCCCAACTCCTTGCAGATAAAGCATTATACATTTGAAAAACAATTCTTACCCTTGTGATCACATACTTGGTGTCCTTTTTCTCCACACTTATAACAAACCATCTTTCCCTTCGAGCATTTACCAAGCTAATTATTTCCATAGTTATCACATATGAGAAAATCATTCTTTCCATTTTTCCCTCTATATGCCTTTTTCTCCACTGTTCTCTTCTTCTCTTGCATTACATTAATGTCATAAGACTTATAGAATTATTTTTTCTATCTTTATAGCACATGAAACTATATCTTCATATGATTAGAAGGATTGTGAGACTAACGCTTGGAAGAGAAATGGTTTTAATCCATCAAAATATCGATCAATCTTACTCCTTGGGTTATGTATATAATCTACTGCATGCCTTGATAACCTTGTATAGTTAGCCTCATACTTTGTGATGTTCACAACCTCGTTTTTCCTTAGACTTGGAAATTTTATTTCCATATTTTCTTGTTGGTAACGAGGAAATTATTTATCTAAGAAAATCACTTTAAACTTATTTTATTCCATATTTGATACTTCTTTATCCTCCTTTGTTTTTTGGATCAATGATCACTATTGATCTGCATCTCCTATGAGGTGATAAACTTCTATGACAACCTTTTCCATTTTTCTACTCCGCAAAGCATAAAATATTTTCTCTTGGTAACTTATCCATTGCTCAACTACAAATTTATTTTTATTCCCATTTAATTTTGGTGGTTTTTTCCTCAGAAGTAGTCTACCATAGATCCTCTACATTATAGATCAGGGTGCTCCATATGGGTAAGGTTATTATTCATAACCTGAGTGAGTTGTCCCAGAATTGTTATAAGATGATTAGAACCAGTTGCATGACCTACTCCACTATAATTATCCAGAGTATGAGGGAAATCCCTACATGGATTATGTGCATTGATACAGTTTCCATTCCATGCACTAGGCTCCATTTCTAATCAATGGCATACACTAGATTAGTTTTTGAATCGCAATACATAAGAGTAAAGTAGTAAAATAGCTATCATAAATTGAAAAATTTATGCATATAATCCCTATTTTAAGGAAATATTTTCTCATAAATCCTTCATAATGTTTTATAAATAAAATTTTATTTATCTAAAGCATATCCCCTAGGAGATTCATAACCAAGAGTGCAACAAGGCATGTTTTCATGTATCAGGATACCCCGATTCAAGCCCAAAACTCCTTGTCGGAATTTTCACTTCTAGTTACATTTGAGACCAATCTTCCTCTACCTACTCATATCGAGAAAAGGATGTATTTCATGGAAAATACACAACATCTCTACATTACCAAAATTATATAAAGTTCTTATATACTAATCCTCATAGTCTATCATAGGGTGATGTTTTCTAATCAGAGTTTTTCTAAATATAGTTTCCATGGTTTGTACTAAACTTCATCTGATACGAACTATAACGCCCAGAACCCAGGATCCCAGAGCTGGTGCATTATTTTAATACATTGGAATGATTACAAGGAATCAATTCCCGAAGGACTGATCATTTTAGTAGTCATGTAAATTATATTACATACATGAACGTTACAATACACATTCAAACATAAAACAAGACATAAATAATTTTTTTAGAACGTAATTATTCCCCTAGATTAACCTTTCATATCAAACATAATACATTTCTTGGAATCCTAGGAATGAAAAACATAAGAAAGGGGTGAGCTCAGATGCTCAGTAAAGGTAAATAATTTTGCAGAAGCTATAAACTTTTAAGGAAAGATGTATAATAAAAACATAGTTTAAAACATAAACATGAACATAATATGGAGAAAATAAACCAAACATTAACATTTTGACATGCACATAGATATTCTACAAGTCGAATAACAACATGTAATAATTAATTATATAATGAGGGAATGTCTAACGTCGGACATAATTGCCACATATTCAAGGCCCCATGCCAAGACTACAAGTAACTGTTTTGTCAAGGCCTTGTTCTAAGACACTAGTTTTTCTTATTTGACCTACCAATGCATAGATGGTCTATAGTGGGCCCTACCCTACACTTATAAAGTCCACTCCATTCCTTATATGAAAATGTTGAAACATAACATAAACATTCGTATTAAAACTAGCATACGAAATGTCAATACTTCAACCATAAACCATGAAGGGTATAAAAATAGCACATCCATTGTCAAACATATCTTTACTAATTCGATACAATATGGAAGATTTTATTATAATAAATCAACCATAACCAAGAATAATATCCAATAAATAAATTAGACATAGTTAAAAATGATCAGTAAAACTTTTTGAGAAAAATATCCCTTTTGTGAAATCATTTAAAAGTCACACATTTAAAAAGGATGTCTTTTAAAAGAGACTATTGAATGAAAGATTCACATACCACTTTGGAACTTTTTAGTGGAATTATCATTTTAAAACAATCATGTTCATATAAATAAATCCTTAAAACCATTTTGAAAACATGAAAATTAATGAGAAATATTTAGAAAAGTAAACAATTAAAACATTTAAAATGATGTTTCAGTTAAAGAGTACCATAAAAAAATAATTTTGAAATTTATTTTATGAAACATGGACATGGATAATAAATATGTCCCCAAAAATACTTACACATAAACAATCTCGGATAATAATGAGATTGAGAAATTAACCCTTACCTTGCACTTTACTTTGGTCGAGGGTACATTTAACCTCTGGTATAATTACCACAGTCTGTTATTAAATTATACCAGAACCATATTTATATTTATTATATCATAAACGATTCATTTATTACTTCATACTACCCATTTAATAATGATTTCCAAGTTAAATTAACATTTCAGGTAATAATCGCTTTCTTTATTGTACGTGTTTTAACTTGTTATTCTGGATTGTAAAATTTAGATCATGATTTAAATACATCTAGAATATAAAATATGATTTATATATAATATATATTTATAATATTAATATTTATAATAGATAGATATACGAAATGGGAAACACTATTTATGGAGATGGTAGGTTCTACGTACGCGTAAATGCTTTTTCCGTTTTCATGTCGTATTGAACAGAAGTAAATGAATAAGATATTCATAAGTACACACAAACACACACACACACACACATATATATATATATATATATATTTATAGTAACAATATTATGTCATGTACTAGATACTTATTAATAATATATATTTTTATCATTATTCTTGAATGGTGAACCTGGAATTGAAACTCATCGCGTCGTGGAGACGGTAACTCGTACGTACACACAAGTGATGATATCATTAGCTTAACAATTTAAAGGTTTGGAATTAGATGGTATATCAATTTTACAGAGAAATTATCATGTTATTTTAATTATTTATATACATATTACTCATCGTTATATCCATCCAAATAACATATTGTTGAATAACAAATTACATCACAGCGTAGAGACGGTAAGTCGTACGTACGGACGCATGGTGACATTATCATTTATAGGATAAATAGAATAATGACTATGGTTATACCATATTTACAATAATTTCAAATTTTTTAGAAGGTAAGAGATTTATTATTTTGGTATGGAAATAACAAAGAAATAGAAAGTGGAAGAAGGAAAGAACTTTGAATGAGGTGATAAAATAATTACCTCTTCTTTGGGTGTTTTCTATTGATATGACCAAAAGGACACCATATGTTGGATTTTGACTCAAGTTAAGGCCTCTAGGTTGAATTGACGGAATTTGGGAGGAGATTTGGGCTAGGTTTGGCCGATCCAAATGAATTTTGTGGTGTGATTTTGAGAGAAGGGGTGGTACCCTTTTATAAGAGAGATGAGGGTCACTTTATTAAATGTTTGAAATATTTTTTTATTATAAAATAATTTTCGGTTTATAGGGGCTCCAAATTGATTTATTTCTAATATAAGGTGGTTATGGGGGTCAATAAACTTAATTAATATGTTTTAGACAAGTTTATGACACCATACTAACCCTATCATTTAGATATAACTCTTAGTTAAATAGTTTAACTTTTACCATTTCCTCTTGTATTATTATAATAAATGGTTAATAAACTTACTATAAAAAGAAAAGGGAACCCCAAGTAGTTCTTTATTGACATATATAAATTTATCTATGTTCTTTTGCTGAACCTTATATTTCTAGAAATATTATATCAATTAATAATATAGTATTTTTTAAATTCATTTATGTCAATTTGGACACTATTTGGTATTTTGTTTTTGTTAAACTCATAACAACATTATCACTTAAAAATTGATTTAATCAAGACTAACATATCATATTAACCTATAAAAGTATTTTATGGTATCAAAATCCTCAATTTACATTTATTTTTATATTTATAATATCAATTATTTTAATCATTCATTGATAAAGTAATTACCGCTTCATCATTGGGTCATAAATAAATTTAATTATTTAATATATAAAAATTATAGATAAAATACCACTATGTAGGAAATATTTTTAGACTTCTAATGAATATTTATAGTCTAATTTATCTTATGTATAGCCCTGTATTAAAATTGTTATAGTTATTAAACATTGAATTTTGAACTTCTAACTCTTCCTTATGTAAAATAATAATAAATGTCCTAATCTAATAAAAGTGGAACAATAGGATTATATATTATTCCTAAGGTTGATTCTAGTCGAAATATGCTTATAAAATAGAATTAGCACATGTTTTAGGGTAATTATAATATCATTTTTATCTTTAATTACCTTGTTTACTTTTAACTGTGGTAAATAAAAGTCCAAAGTTATTATTCACCAAAAAATATTTTCCTCTTATTGAAAAATATTTTAATTACTGATTTCAAACATGTATCTTGGATTTTTTTAATTCAATTCAAATAAGTGGAAAATTTACTTTTTATGAAAAATTTTAAATGTCCCTAGAAGGTGGGTACAAGACGGCTAAAAGTTCCATAAAAGTTTATACATCTATTTTTATAAAAAATGACTTCAATTAATTAAATTGAACTTATATAGCTATTATATATCTATTTTTACTTAAAATAAATTTCAATAAAATAAAAAAATTATTTAAATAAAAAGTATGTTTTAAACAATAACGTAGTGTTTTTCACTATTCATCCAAAATTGAAAGTTTTCAGAAAAATTCCAAAAATTCACCCTATGATAATTTGTATATTATGAATTAAAAAATTAATTATATTTTACTATATTAAATACACAGAAGTTGAATTAATTAATTTGAAATTAATTCCCATTTTCAAAACCAAAAGTCAGGTTTTTAAAAAGTAAAAACAATCAAAATATTGACATGTGTTTGTGTGAAATTTAAACGTGAAATTACTTATAATGACCTAAATTATATTAAGTAATAATAATATAATATAATTATACTTACAAACCATTAAAATTATTAATTTATCAATATAAAGTTTTTCGATTAAAAAGGTTTTTTTCAATTAAAATTTAGTATTTTTCACTATTCACCCAAATATGAAAGTTATCATAAAAGTCCCAAACATTTATCCAAAATAAAATTTTATGTCCCAATTCTAAATAAGAATTTAATTTCATTAAATTTAATATATAAAAGTGTCAAATATTTATATTTTTAAAAAGGTTCTCTATTAAAAGTCGGTAAAACTACATTTTTTGAAAAATACTTCTTTTATCTAAAAAAATGAATTTGTTCTCATATTATGTCTAAGAAACACATCATATGTATTCAAAAATTATATGGAGTATATAAAATAAAAAATTTAGTTAATAATATTCATAACTGCTTTTTTAACGGCTAGTTTGGTATGTAGTGGTGCGCTCGAACTCGGTGTTGCGTGTAGCGCGAGTTATTGAATTTCTTTGAAGAGATAACGTACTATGAAATATTGGGGTGTTACAAAGGGGGATTAAACCCTCCACCCCACCCACCTCACCTTAAAGTATCCTATAGATGAGTAATTCATGTGGGGAGGGATTCATCTACCACATCTTCTACCCCATTCTCTATAGTTCCTAGTAGTTTTAGCTATGATTTGATGCCTACACTGAGTATTTTGCTCCTCATATCCTCTTAAATTTTATTTTACCTAAATACTCCCTAAATTTAAATTGATTTAATTTAGTTTTTTTTATAAATATTCAATGATTCATGGAAAAAATTCACCACATTAAAGGTAGAATTCATGCAGAATTGGAAGAGGATGTCCAAACATGATTATTACCCTCCTTATTTGATAATTTCACCAAAGGAACATAATTTAATGTCATTATTTATAATTTTAATTAAATTATAAAAATTAAGAATGTTCTAACGAAACTATTTATTTTGTATTTTCCCATTAATGGTGTCGGGAGTCACCAGTAGACCAGCAACAGGTAGTTATTTTCATAACAGTGATGATGTGGTAACATGGTGAGTTTTCACCAAATATGCCTATTTTTAATTGATATAATGTATTAATTATATATTTTTTAAAACTATTATTAATTATTACTTTTTGTATTGGTTTGGGATATTAGATAATTTATATTAGCTTGGTTGATCTTGGATAATATTGGATGGGACTTCATAGCTGATGTCATCCCTTATAAATGAATTAAAATGTATTTAAATGTGGAATTGGTCACTATGATTCTACACCTAGTATTATGATTTATTTATATGAATGTGGTATTCATGTCCACACAACCTTAGGATGTGAGCTCCTTAAATTTTCTAAGTGGTTTAATAAAAACTATGTCCTAAGAATAAATTTCATAATGGTATGAGGTCCCAAATGGATCATGTTGTACTGGGTAGATATATCATACATCAATGGATGTGGTTATAAATTATAATGAATATTGTGTAAAATCCCTTGTGTTAGTGATCTAGTGACCTATGTGATATAGGATTAATGGATCAGGATGCATGGGAATTGGGTGGTCCATGATAGATACCATAGAGTTTTTAAGCACACTGATATGATTTTTGGGGTGAGTGTTTTTCCCTATATTGGATATAATTTCTGGTGTCGTTAAACCTTATAGAGACCAGAAAATTATTCAATTGTAAATACAACCCTATGATTATTGGTAAAGGTAATATTCTCGAGTATATATCCCTATTGTGACTTTCCATGGATACAAGGAAATCAAAATAAGTCATGTGGGATCAATGTAGATTCTTCAACGTGCTGTGATCCTAGAGAGATTTGAAATGTGAATAGGTAGATATGGTAGTCATTGTAACCTTAAAACATACACTGAAACATTAATAATAATGGGTTCTATATGATTATGATGATATGGTGAATTTGAATAGCCCTTGTTAGGTCTTTATTTTATTAGTGTTATGGTATGTGATTTACTAAGATTCATATGAGTCTTATATTGGGTCGATCACTAATATGATTGTTCATGATTTCCATTGATCACTTATTGGCAAATATGTAACCTCAGGATTCCCAGTATGATTTTTATATGGTCACATGAACTATTATTGGTGTATCACTCACTAATATAACTAATAGTTTTTTCATTCCTGTTGGAGTTGATTCCTAGAGATTGTACATAGGATCCATAATCAAAGATTGTGTGGCCACATATATTATAACTCTAGGGATTAAATGGGTTACTTTATTATAGTGACACAATTGTAAACACCTTTATGTTGATATTCAAATTAATATACATGTAAAACATTGTGAATTCTATTGATAAATTATATTTTAATGGATGTATGTGCTATGTGGTGGGAATTTATCTCGAAAATGGATGTTAGACATCCCAAAGGTGACTATTGGATCCCCTCGATCGATTCATAGGATAATCCCAAGGATTAAGTAGACACTCTAGAAATGGTTCATCATAGGATGTGTGATATATTGGATTACTAGGATGTTGACTATGGGTTCATTGGGGGTATTACCTATAATTTCTTGGATTTCCTTGGATTTAGTCATGCATGGACATATATGGTTCCAAAGAGAATCCCCTCTTAAGAATATATAATTGGATTGATATTGAGAATACTCTAATATTAACATAGTGTTCAGAAAGATTTTCAAAGGATGATGTATTCCTTATGATTCTTTATGTTTTTCTACTCATCATTATTGATCCATATGTGTGGGAACCCCAAGCCATGGAAAGAGGTTCACCATAGGTGATTCTCATCCTTAGACACACCTCACTTATGGGTGAGGTAGGTATGGCCTATCAAGTGATGTGACTTTGGATTGACAGTGGTTGTTAGGTTTGAATAGTTAATATGAATTCATTGTTGGGGTGTTTGTGTTACTGGTTAGCTTGATCCATGGAAAGCGTTTAGAGAAATTCTCTTATTATAAAGAATAATGATTAATAGTTTGTTTTTATTAGTTTTTGACATTATATTAATTTATTAATGATGTCCAGGTAACATTCACAAACACACCATTTACATGATACGTAATGGACCTCATTATTGAATCCAGATCGAGTTATGAAATCACACACTACATAGTCATCCATGGTACATAGCAACCAAATAATACATCTCACTGATGCAAGTCTAGTTTTATGTGAAGACTGGTATGATGATGTCGATCAAATGGAAAGGATCAAATAATTATAAGGGGATGGGGATTAGTAAGTGATTTTGGATTTCATAAGGTCTTCCAGTGTATTTCTATTTATGATATTTTATTTTTATATGTGATCAGAATAGAGGGTGATCATTATTATATGATTATACTACATTATTATTACATTTTATATTGATTTTTGATTTTATATTCCGTATACATAGATTTTTTACTATTATGGATAATTTTAGGATTTTTTTAGTATTGAGTACTCTATAAATGGGGTACAGTCTCTATAAAGTATTATACTATAACCTTGTTGTTTGGTAGAAATATCTAGCATACAGGGAAGTGTTCTTATAGTCACATGGTGAACCAGACTAGTTAATGTTCATAGAGTTATCTAGGTTAGGGAATACAATAGTATAGTTAATTAAATATAATACTAATATAAAACTAAATGTAAAATTTTAAATATTTTATTAATTAATAACATCAAAAAGGTTATTTTATTACAATAAAATATCATTTAATTTTTCAAATGTCAAATATAAGTTTCTAAATTGAATAAAATAATTATAAATATTTTAATTTCATATTTAAAAATCAACATTTTCAATTAAAAAAGATTTGTAAACTCTTAAGTTATTCTTATATCATAAATATTTCATAAAACTGATAGTATTTTGGAAAATGATATATTTCACTATTCACCGAAAAATCAACCATTTCAGAAAAATCTTAAAAACAAACTCTAAGGTAATTTTAACATGGATATTTTTAAAATGAACATCACTATATAAAATTTAAATTCCATAATCAATAAATTTAAATTTTAAATGATAATAAATAATATAAAGACAATTTCATTTTACAGAAATATCACCCTTTTAATCATTAAGTGTTATTAGTATTATTTCATGTCAATTAAAAATTAAACAAATGAAAATCAATTAAATAGTAAATATTAACAATATTATCTTTTCATATAGTTTAATTTATTTTACTAAGTTGATATACAAAACACATAAAAATGTTCTTTGAGAAATTTATCTTTATAACATTGAATTATTTTAATTATACACAGTAATTATCTAGACTCTAATTGTGAAATAAAATCAATTAAAAGGTATTATAACATATCTAATAATTAATTAAAAACTATAATAACAATATTTAAGGAATTATAAGTTTTTTAGAAAAATAATTCTAATATATTTTAATTTAATTTATTTATTATTTTTGTAATATTATTATTAAAAAAGATTCTCTATTTTTAAAACTAGTATACTAATTTTTACCTTGAATTCTAATATAAAAATACGTTTCAATTTATTTTAGTTTAGTGTGGGGGTGTGATACAAGCATTTCAAATGTTGATTATTTAATAGATAAAATTTACAAAAATATAATGGTGTTACTAGATATTCATTTATATATTTTTAAGAAAATTGGATGAATTTGATGAATATAAATATTGATTTTATCTCATTTATTTATTAGTTTAGATGGATTATATGTAATATTTTTTTTAAATATAAATTGTAGTCCATTATTATGTTAATGTGTTTTAGGAGAATCACCAAAATAGAATGTGTTTATTCATTTTAGAAAATTTTATCAAACAATTAATTTTTTTTATAAAAGAATAATATTTCAAGCTTATTTAAAAAATCATGGTAATTTTTCTGAAATTGAACCATATGCTACATGATATAATGGTGACACTAAGTAGAAAAATAATAATTTTTTTAGATATCATGAATAAATATTTTTTAATAAGGATATTCATGTTTCTTTTATAGGAAAGAAATTATGATGACAATAAATATTAACAATAGATGTTTTCTTCATCCAAATTATATTATATATCTATATTACTTTTGTTACATGAATTATATGAGATTGAAATTGATGTGGGTGATTATATGATCATTTATTATCAAGGTGAAATAAACTAGCATGGGTATTTTTAAAAATATATGTTTTGATGGAATATTAATTGGTTATTGACATAAAATAAGTGGTCATAATTTTTATGATGAAGAATAAGGGAATATTATAGTAAAACTACGATTTTTTAATTTTTTAGAAAATACCAAAAAAAAATTATGAAGAAACCCACCAAACAATATACTAGAGACTAAAGAGAATAAAAACATGAATCAAATAATAGTTTCAAAAACCCATATTGAATACACATTTCAAAAAAAAAATCGAAAACAAAAGCTTGATTAGTCCAAGTTTAATCAAGGGAACCAATTTCCTAATGTGACCCATTTCGGTTACTCAAACTCATTCACAGTTATTTCATTTGATGATATAGAAAAATATCTACATGTTTTTTTGCTGAGTTGTCCTTTGCATATCTGAACTCCTCAGTGACCAGTACAAATGAACCAATATAAGTAATAAAACTCACAACCATATTGTATCACCCAAATAGAACCACCAACACCCTAAATATCGTCATCACAACCATTTCAAAATTGAAAGTAATAAAAAAACTATAAAATGACCCATATTTTATGACCCTATAAAAAATTATCAAGAGAAATTTTTCATCATCGCATTACCTCTATAAACCACTACAACCATCATTAACTCTATTAATGACTCAAACAATGAAAAAAACCACCTCATTAAGAAGGTACATAAAATTAGAAATTTCGAATCTATAACCTCTAACTAGTTCATAATAATGGATGACTTATAATTGTGAACAATATGATTGAAATTTTGAAAAAATATAGAATTAATTCTAAATTGTTTAATGATTTGTGTCATTGGTATGCAAAGTTTATTGATTCAGCATTATCAATTTATGTAGAATCATGATTTATAGATCATACTAGGTTGATAAAGTATTTAAAATTTGAGAAAATAATCTGATATTTGAGAAAATACTGTAAAAAAAGTGATAAATAAGTTTATCATCTCAAAAATCATTGATTTTACATGATGAAACTCAGATATTTTATGATGATGTTTTCAATTACAAGCTGTTTCAAAACATAAATTAAGATTTTTATCATATTGAGATGAAAAAGATATGGGATTTGTGTCCCATGATGACAATGAGTAATCTTTTTGGATAATTTAGATGTTTCATAACATTCTAACTGATAATAGAGAAGTGGTGAAGAATAATAAAAGATTTTTTATGAAGGTAATTGTCATATTTAAGTTAATAAATATTATTATACATTTACATTGCTTTATAGGATTAAAATATAATGGATATTTTATTATATCAATCCCCAACATTCCCATATGATTTTTCAAATGGATGTTCAATTTTCCTTTCTCAATGGATATCTTGAGGGGGGGAATTTGCTTTGAGAAAACTAATATTATTAATGTTTTAGAAGATTTTGGATGTTTTTAGAGGTTGAAGAAATAATAATATATCATCAAAAAAATTCAAGATTATGGTATTCAAAGTTTTTACTCAATAATGAAGTCTCGTGATTTTATGAATGAAAGATATGAAAAAATAATTACATCAAAGAATCAAATAGGTTATCACCAAATATATTCACTTTTGTTGATTACCTTATATATGATGGAAATAACAATAGATTATTTAAGGAATGTTACCATAAAATAATATAGAAGTTTTCAGATGTTGGTTCTTGGAGATATAATTTTCTTCTCAAGACATCAAATTTCTCATGAAAGAACCATATCATTTTTCTATAGATTTGTATGCCTGAAAATTATTATTGATATTTTAAATGGATGATTGTAAGATAATTTATACCCAATATTTATAAATAACAACTATTTTAAATTTTTATCATGGTAATGATTTTTTTCAATAGTATTTTAGAAAACATGTTGGTTGTTTAACCTATATGAAATAGTCAAGATCAAATATATTCTATGATGTTATATTATGTGCAGTGTATCAATGTGTGCCAATGTATTCTTAATGTATAGAAGAAGATATAATTTTAATCTATATAAATTCCCCTAATAAATGTGGTTTTATTTATCATATTAAATACAATATTTATTTATTTGGTAATTTTAATATGAATTTCCCAGGAAGCATTGAGGGTTTCAAGTCCACCAATGGTGGATTTTAATTACTGGGTGAAAGGTTGGTTTCAAGGAACAATAAAAAGTATCATTATATAACACATTTAGATTTATTTTAATATATTTTTTACACTCATAAAACATATCAATTAATATTGAAGATGAAAAAACCTTAACTAATCAAAAATGATGTTAAAATGCAAATATTTGTACGCTAAAATAATCTACAACACATGAATATTTTGAGGAAATGAATTAAATATTCTTGATTAAAAACACATTGATATATATAATTATTTCATGAAAAAATTATATGAATTATGTTTTTCATAAGATTTTATACATATAATTTAAGATGGGGTATATTTTTTAAACATCTACTATTTAAGGATTTATTTTTAATATGTTCATTAATGATTAGAGATCAACCTCTATATTCTTAAGGATAATGTAAAGTGATCCAACACCACCCATTTTGTTGTTTTATATTATTATCAAGTAGGGAGATAGTGATACAAATTCAATATCTCTTCTTTATATTAATGATAATGATTCCTTAAGGGGGGAATCGATTTAGGGTCTTTTTAATATATGAAAGATGTGAGTTAAGAATATACATGTGGTTGTTTTGTGTAAAGATATGTTTTAATTTTGAATGTGTCCTGATGGGTGTATGAAATGTTGTAATTTTTTTAATTTATATAATATTTTTTTCAAGAAAATATACATTAAAAATAATAATGATAGGATAGAGTGATAGTATAATCTAAGTAAAAGTGGATATGGAAGACAATATGTGTTGTGAATGGATATTATTTATGTTATTATTTAATCATTATTATTTCCAATTTTGTGTATGAAAATGTATGATTAAAATTTATTAAACAATATATCATTTTTATGAATGAGTGGTTCTGTATTAAAAGATATTTTTAGAGAATGGTGGGAAATAATATAAACATATGAGAGATTTGTGAATCTATTTAGGGAATTTCATTTATATAAATGAAGGTTTTATTGTTTTTAATATATTTCGTTTTCTATAGATTATTCAAATTAATAAATATATGTCTAACGTATTCTAAGGATAGTGGAATTATATTTTGACAGATGGATGTTTTTTAAAGTTGTTTGGTGTTATGTATTTGAGTATAAAGTTATTTTTTGATGATTCTTGTCATGAAAATTCCACTTTGAATGGTTTTTATGATATGTTTGTTCAAAAAGGTGATGAATTTTTTTAAAAAATATATTTCTATGACATGGACATTATGATGGATTATTTGGAAATGAATAAAAGTGTATAATTGATGGAATCTTAGACCTTGACATAATTTTTGCCTTTGTGATTATTGTTATGTAGTAATGGAAATAGAAACGAATTGATAGACGTGCACTATGAATTTTTGTTGGTGTGTCGTAATGAAAATACTATAAATAGGAAGCAATGAATTTCATCACATTGTGGGAATCATCGAGAATACATAGATGAAACTATTTAAAGATAATTTTTTTTCAAATTGTAATAATATTAATAAATGGGATGGAGAAAAAATTTATCAAATCATGTAGGAACACAAGATCAAGGAGTTATATAGAGTTATCACCAACATAACCACTATAAGATTCATGTGTATATCAAAAATTATGTATCTACATTTGGTTTATTCAAGAATAATCCTAGAAGGACAGGGTACTTGTAAGTACTAGGCATAGAGGTCATACTACAAGAACAAACCATGATAATTAAACATCAGGGAATCCCAAATATTTATCTATTATGAAGTTTCTTTATTATTAAAATTACAATATAGGACAAAATAAGTGTACCATGGGTCAGTGAAAATGGAGCATTAATGTTGTTTTATGAAAATGAAGAGGGGCCATATAATTGAGGTTTCATAATGCTCAAACACTATATAATACACCATATAGAATATAATGTAAATAATGACTATTACCTATAAAATGGGGTTCTAAAATTAGATTTTTTTGAGGTAGTCATAATGACATTGGATTTTACAATATGTTCCATATAAATAAATATATTACTCAATAGTGGGATCTATAGACAACATTGAACTAAAAATAACTATTATATTTTTTATATAGATTAAAATATGATCATTACATAATTTCCATAAAATTATATGGTTTGAATATGTGTACTTTAATTATTGAAATCAAATATATATATATAAATGTAAAGGAAGTTTAGAGAAATAAACATAATTTATTTTTTTATAATAATATATTTTAAAAAATGTTTTATTTTTAAATATGTTAAATTTTATTAAATTTATATATATATTATTTTTATATGGATATGTTAATAAAATTAAATATTTATTGCTTTATGAGGTTTTTATTAGTGTTTTTTAGAAATTATGATTAAGTGTAGCCAGAATTATAAAAATCTATTTTCTTATAAAAAAAATTTAGATTATATAATTTAATTAAAGGATAAGTTCAAAAATAATAAAACATGTATTTTAATAAGTTGAAATATTTTTTTGATTCATTATACAAATATTATCACATGATAAATTTTAGGGATATTTCAGAAAATATTGATTTTTATGTGAATAGTAAAAATACCATTATCCTTAAATAGAATTAATTTGATTAAGTTTTTAGTATTCATGTATTAATTATAAATTTATAAAACCTTTTCATATATAAAATATATATTTTTATTATAAATTTTGAAATTAAAAATATTTATTTTTGATTATGTCCATTTTTTGATATTTTACAAATTAAGTTACTCTTCAGTAAAACTTTTTTTAATACATTATATATTAATTTTATTAAAATAAATTTTTTTAATTTTAGAATGTCAATTTTAAAAAATAAATATCATATTTTTAATTGTAAGTTACAAATTATTTAACTTAAAACATTTTAAATTTAGATATAAAATTTAATTACAAAGGTAAAAACTTTTAACTATGGTAAAATCCAAAAGGGTAAAATGGGTTAATCAAATAGGTAAAATACCTAACATTTTTATAATTTATTATTTGACTTGTGACTTAACCAAACCAATATTTTACTCCATTAATGTTAATTTTTGAGTCTTGTTGATATGTGAAACATGATATATCTTTATAATAAGATGAAATATTTATAAATATTTCTTTCTCACTAGTCATAAAAGGTTCTCTCGCTACCCCCATTAAGATCATTCCAAAATTTTATTTTCCTCTTAAAAAATTATGAAATTTACTTCCCATAGGATATAATTTCACATACAAAAGAATATTTACATTTATGGTTTTTACAGTTCCTAAATTTCAATAAAATCCTCCATGGAAATCTCAGGGTTCTCAGCGTACGTACTAATTTTTCCGTAACATTTTCACTTTTCTATCTTTCCATTATGTATTATTTTCCTAATATGATATTATTAAATCCATATATATAGTATAATAAAAATTTTATGTTTTTTAATAACCCTTAATTACATTTTTAATTTTACAAAAAGAAAATAAAAGATGTCATTGATGCATTTGGTGGACTAGCACCTCCTAAAAGTAATGTATCCCATTTTTAGTCTATTAACACTGAATTTTAAAAACAATATTATCATATATGAAGAACCCATATAAAAACATCTAATTATTATAATTATTATTTAACAATAATTATATTATTATAAAATAAAAAATGCTTATAAGTATACTAATTGATTAATTATGGTATGTTCATGTTTGGTTGGTCCTAACCTATTATCCATCCAACATTACGATTTATATTCCAAAAATAAAGATGACCATACAAAGTAAAAACACCTTACCTAGAGTGGAAGGAAATAATGGAGGCCAAGTTAATCACCCATAATCAAGTTCACCCCCTCCGGTTTGAGGCGAGATACGTTAGAAGAATAAAAAACAAGATTCTCTGGAACTGCAAGAGAGGCCAGGTAATTCGCCACTTTGTTCCCCTCATGCCAGGTGAGGGAAACTCTGACATTGTTGTTAAGGAGGTATTTTCATTGTCTAATTATATAAGTGATGGACCATGGTGTAGTACCTATACCATTCAAAGCATCGTGGAAAAACATAGAGTCTGTTTCCAGCTGTGCAATGTTATGGTCCCTCTGATTACACATGGACAACCCAGTGAGAATAGCAAGAGCCTCCGCTCGAATAGAATTTCCATAACCATAGTGGGCCTAAATTACTACATAAAAAACTCTATAATATAATATTATGGATTAATTAGACAATATAATTACTATAAATATAGAATATAAATGAGTTAATCATAGTTTGAATTTTCATCTAGAATGGTATCATTAATATTAAACTAAATAATTAAGATATCAATATTTGTTTATTAAAAAACACCGAAACAATGCTCATCATTGATTTCATATTTAAGTATCATCACTAAAAAACATAGAATAAGATTATAAAATTATAATTTTTTATAAATAATCAATTTTAGAAAATTTTATATTCATATAATGATCAAATTAGAGAGAATAATGAAAAACCAAAAATCTATTATGAAACTAGTTCAAAATAATCATGATAACTCACAAATGAAATTGGAAATATATAATAAATCAATATTATAAATCTATAGACTAAATTTAAATTATGTATATAAAGGTTATATATAT
This sequence comes from Viscum album, assembly GCA_963277665.1. Taxonomy (NCBI): domain Eukaryota; kingdom Viridiplantae; phylum Streptophyta; class Magnoliopsida; order Santalales; family Viscaceae; genus Viscum; species Viscum album. The sequence goes on along the minus strand of OY728138.1, from coordinate 1,700,878,368 downwards.
GAATAATATTCATAAAAATGTTACTCATATGGTTATTTTTTGTACAGGATATTCATGTGATTTAGTTGATGTCAGGAATTATTGTAAGGTGTTCTTTTCCTAGGATTTAATTTCAAGATAAATATTTCATATTATGGAACACAATATATTTAATATTGTGTGATTAATTTCCAATGAATGTAATCTAACATATTAGTTTAATTTTTGGGGTTTGAAGTGTTATATCATGGAATTTCTCATAATGGATTTAGATTCAAAGGATACAACTGATTCATTGTCTAGAATACATTTTCTTAAGATAGGTCACTAATTATAAAACATGATATCTATAATATAGAATAATTATATCCAAATGGATTTATTTTATCGTAATAATTAATTTTATTATGTTTGATGATTTATATATTTTTTATTAAATGCTTTTTGATTTAAAGGATACTGATGTTTTATGGTCTTTCTCATCTCAATTTACATTCTTTGATACCTATGATATATCCAAAACTTTTTTTCTTTTGAGTGGCATATATAATTCCACAAATGAGTTTTTTTCAATGTTATTATTATAATAAATGGGATTATAGTTCCTTATGTAGGATCATTTTATACAAGTCTTTATGCTCAATGGTTACCAAAACCATAAACGTTGTGTCTTCAATTTTATTATCAAATATTCTCTGAAATATATTACATTTTTTACATAAAAATCCCATCTAAAACATTTATAATATTATTTATCTATTTATAGATATTTATATTTCCCCAAAAAATCTCATTTTTATTTCACTGATATCATTCTCAAAGTGTTTCTTTTAAATTAACTAATGCAATCTCTTCATTTTTTTTCTATAACCTCCCTTTCCCACATTCATATTCCTTAGAGTATTTTGAAATTTTCTTTATATTTTCATAAATAAATTATTAAATTAATTTTATCATAATTTTTTCTTTATTTATCTATAAATATAATTTTAGTCTTTTCAGTATGCTTTATTTAGAGAAATGTGAAAAAATTATATCATTTAAATATTTTCTACTTTTAAAATTCATTCCACCATTTTTTATTTTTCTATGAAACTTACTCTTTAAACATTTATTTTTTCTAACATAATTTATAATCCCCTATTTGTTATAGAATATTTTTTAAAAAAAATAAATATTTTGTAAAGTATAATTATATTATTTGCATCTAAAGTGATTATTCAAGTTCTCATAGAAATGGTTAGTCCCATAAATCAATACCTATTGATATATTTTATGACATATCAAAGAAATTTAGAAACTCTTACAATCGATAATTTTACCCATAGATAAATTTGGAAATTTATTTTTCTATCATAGGAGTGATATACAATTTTCCTTTTATTACAACTACCCACTGTGAATAGTAATAACATTTCTTTATAATACATTCATTTATGAATACCATGTTTTTTATTTATTTTATTAAAGGGTGTCCACATTGATTGATTCTTGAAATTATTCACTAAACTATATACCCTTTACATATACAGTGAAAATACATTATACATCATTGAATGGTATATACCAAGTAAGTGAGTTAGTATCATTTGATTTATACATATATTCCATTGGTTTATCATGTTTATTTATGGAATTGTAAAGTTTTTATGATATGATTCTATTTGAAGTGGATATAAAAAATATTTGCATTTAATGGGTTATTTATAAATTGATGAATGATTTATTTATTATAGAATAAACATACATATATATAAAATAATGGGTGGGGTATAATATCACCCTCAAATTCATGAGTAAAATTTTGATATCATAATAGAAATTTATATTAAGCTTCTATATTTTCTTTATTCACAACACTTATCATGAATATTTTGTTTATTGACATTGGGATGTGTGAAAAAATGTTAGGTTCAAAACATAATGAATGTATATTTTTTAAAAAATGTGATAATTTTCCTATTAATATGTGTGTTACACATTTATAAGGTATTAAGATCTTATAATCTCATGTATCAAATTTATTTACTGATGTCTCCATACTCATTTAAATCATATATTATGTTATCCCAAGCCTTATACCAAGAATCATGATTTGCGATCAATGATTTCTTGGGTATGATTCTCATATATTGTGTATTTGTGACTTAATTATACTTATATAAAAATCTTGTAATATTTTATAATTTTTTATTTTTATTTCTTATTTTTACCTAGATAAAGAATTTGATCTCACCCCTTTCATCTAATCAATTTATCTTCTGTAATTCCCTAATTTTTTAAAAGAGGAATATGATATTTGATAGAGTATATGGAACAAGTAAAAAATATTATATGAAATTGTAACACCTCTAGGATTTAAAATATATTTATTTTAAAATAAATTCAATCACTTTGATATATTGTGATGTACACAATGTTGGGTTGAAACTATACATGATACTCTATTAATGTTTTATTTTTTTAAACATGACCATTATTACATATCTATTAAGATGGAGGGTATTAACATGATAAAATTATTTAGAAAATTTATATGTTATAAAAATATATAATATAAATTTAATGATTTTTTATATAATACAGATAAAATAGGAATCATTTGAAAGAAAAAGTTTTTAAAAAAAACTATATTTCTTAAAAAATGTTTTTTATTCAGGATCTAAACATATAAATTGAAATTATTTTTTACCATTATTATAAAAGTTATTTTGAAAAACATACTTCATTTATAAAATCTACCTGTAAAAATTATCATTTTATGATTTTTCATCATTTCCCGTTAAGATTTATTTTCTATGAATAGTGATAAATACTTATTTTTATTGAAAACTTCCTTTTATATTAATTTATTTTCAATGTTAAATAATATTTTTAATTTATTTAAAATTAATTTTCTTTAATTATTTTAAATTTTATCTTATTTATGTATTTTTTATAATTTCCTATTAAAATATAATATTATTTTTTTTAACATGTGAATATTTTTATTTGGAAAATTGATTCTCCACCGTGTTTGTGGGTTTAATTTGAAATTATAATTTTCCTCTTATGTGACTTTAATTTTATACAATTGGTTAATTATATGGAATAAAAATAATTAATAATATTTAATAATTTTAACTTAGTTTTTTTCTTATCATATTTATTTTAATAAATTATAATTTAATTAACGTAGTTATAGTTAAAATGCGGTTCTTCATGTTACATGTTCTTGTGTTATGATTAATATTCCACACACATATAATTTTTATTTGATAAATTAGATTTAATAATTATAATATTTGAGATAAAATTTTCTAACATCAATAATTTTATTTTTTTATTAATGGATACATTATATAGGTTAAAAATAATAGTTACCATAGTGAAAGCATAAATTGTAAAATTAAGAAATCATAAATATTAAAAAATAAAATGATAATTTTATTTGGAGTTTTTTCTGAATATATCATCCCTCCAATCCATTATTCAACAATATTTTGAGTGATGTGGTTGGAGCATGACATCCCATTAATGAATAATTTTGGGTATTTATTAAAATACCACTACTCCTCGATTCTAAAAGGGAACTCACTGCCCTCACTTCGTCACACATCTCAATCCATTTTTCTCAACCAAACCATAACTAAATACCTCAAAAATAACCTTATCCACATTCTATAGATACCTTTCATAACAAAATATTATCCCTAGTTTCCTTAAATGTGGGTAAAAAGTTATTTTTCTAAGAGAAAGTAATTATCTTCACTAAGCTCTTTCTTTTTATTTTTTATTTTAAACAATTAAATTATGTTATTATAAATCCAAGAAAATAACACTATAATATAATATATAATCATAATTGTTTTTGAAATAATATTTACTAATCTCCACATGCATTAAATGGGAAATTAAATATTAAATCATGTGTTGGAGGACTACCACTTCATGAAGTGATGTAACCCATTATCCATCAATAATTCTCATGGTAGGATATAATAATGTATTTAATATATATATATATAATATGAAATAATTATACTTATTGAGTTATAATAGTACATGTAACCTCTTAACATCCATTCTGTTTAAAATTTGATAACACCACATGTGTGTATGGAGGACTACGACATTACGAAGCAATGTGATTATTTTTTCTCATACGTGTTACATGGTAAGTAATAAAGATCTATTAATTTAATATAAGTGATACATATAACATGATATCAATTTTTAAAAATTAATATATCATAATATTCTTTACCCTTTCACCCCTTTTGGGAATGATATCGTTGCTCAAGTGTACATACGACATATTACCTCCATGAAGTAATGTGATTCATTTTCTATGTCCAAATTTATTGAATGGTTATATAGATGTATATAATGAATAAAAATAATATTTATAACATTTATATGATTTTGGAGGTGATGAAAATATATCCTATAAAAATGAAACATAACTTTCATGACAAAACACACATGAGAAAATGATGTAATTAACACCCGAAATAATGAAAATAATGAAATGTTTTTAACAAACAAGTAGTGAAATGTTATTATAGGATAATTTATGTTAATATATATATGAATTAGTTTATTCAATATATTTATTATAAAATTATGTTTATATAAATGTGGATCAGACCCATTTGATGGAAGTCAAACCCAAGGTTAGTATTTTTTTGTCTCACTTTTACTTTTGTAATAAATTTGACATCCCATGTGACATGGTATATAATCAATACCATTATATTCATTTAATTTAATGTTCAACATTATTTCATTTATTTAATGGCGCTTAAAATTTCAAATTTAATAGAGTTACAAGATATTAATGTTTCTATATCAATTTAATTCATATTGATTATGCTATAGTATACATTGAAGGAAATTATTTGAAAATTTTATAATGATACTGTTTCGTCTAATTCTCCAATATTTATTCATTATGTTCTTAAATAATTAAAACATGGTTCCTCTCTATGGTTCTAAATATTATTGAAAATTGTTTTTTCATGGATGTGTGACTTTATTTATGTCTTCGACCAAACATCATTTTACTTTTAAATATATTTTTCTAAATATGTTTTCAAATATTATTTTAAAATTATATAAATGAATTATTATTGATATTTTTACCCATATTTTTATTTTTTAAAAATATTTTTGAATAAATTATTATAATAGTTTCCAAACTAAGGCATGTTTCTATTTTACCCAAAACATTAATGGAATCAATGTTTTAAAATTTATGGAGAGAATGGAGTTAATCCCCTCCATAAACACTCATTGGTTTAATGATTAATTCATATGATTAAAATTTCATTTTTCAAATAATGTTGGTTTCAAAATATTTTTTGAATTGTTAGTTTTGAAGAGGTTATTTTCAATTTGAAAGGGTATTCTTACAAAAAAATGTTTATAATGACATATTAATAGGTTTTCTATTCATAAGATAAATCAAAACATTATTTATGTATAATACACTGGGGATATGTTTTATTGATAACATACTTAATATTTATTTGAATTTTTTGGATTATTTCGACTAAGATGTATAATTTTATAACTATTCATAATATTACTGTGGTTGGTTTATGGTTATTTATATTGATTGTGATATGTATTATCATTTTTTATATTAATGTTTCAATAATAAAAAAAATTTCTGATTGTGTCTTACATCTTTAATATGAGTAAATAATTTGGATTATTAAGAGAAATGTGTTTCCTAAAAATACATAGTCCCTCAATGCATCTATAGGAATCATGAAAGAATTAATTTGGAGAAATCGGATTGGATTTCACCTATAATTTTAAATTTTCGTTTAAAATGTATATAAAATAAGTTTCATATGTCTATAATTATGAATTATATCATTATAATATTAGTTATTAATGTCCATGTGATTTTTTTACTAGTTATATTATATGTGGATAAGTTTAAATCTATTGTCATTATTTATATGGATTTATTTGATCATCATTTATTACAGGTATATTATGGTCTAGTTTTTTTAAATTGAATGTGTTTTAGTTATTCAACTTTCCATATTGATTATTCTTAGTATTAATTATAGCTTCCACAGTACGGTTACTCTTATAAATCATCTTAAATCACTCGTTTATTAGGGTTTATTTTCCCCATGATTGTAATAACGGTCTTATAATTGATATTTAGGTATATGTTATGGTTAAATACGGTGTTATAAAATAAAAAACATTTTGAAAGTTAGGATTTCAATAATAATTTGAATTTATTATTTTAATCTTGTTTACAAAGTCTAGTAATCTATTTTCCCTTCTATATATGATTTCTTTTATTTTATTCTATTTCGATAATATAGACACTAGAATCGAAGCTATTAGATTATCGTTTTTAATAGCTCGTATGTAATTAATTTTAGTAGAAACCTGGGGAACTATATTTCAGTAACCATAGATTAGGGAACAAAACTCTATGATCAAATTATTAGATATGTATAGAAGAACATCCTAAAGTCCTTCATGGAACATTTTCAATTTTTTCCTTGAAATACATCCTTATCTGGATAGTAATGGATGATGTGGTTACTGAACAATTGTATCAAGGGATAATAACTATTAAAAGGGTGAATATGACTTAAACATTATCATCACCTGATACAGGACAATAGGCCTTATAGTGCACCAGTAAGGGAAATATAAATGATTCACTATTATTATGTGATTTCCCGGTATGATTAGTATGGTGAACCTGGATTTTAAAAAATAGATATTACAATGTTATAGATGAATATTCTATACATTATGTAAACACATTCTTAAAGAGTGTAATTATTAAGATTATTCGGATACTAGGTACACATTATTTTATTTTAGTGATAGACCTTAGACATCACCCATATTGATCGTCCCCTTTAGTAATATTCCAAAAAATAACCTACCTAAAACAATAATTCATAACCTAGAGGGAACATAGTAGTGGGTGATCTTAGATTCCCAATAAGGGTAAACAAGGGGTTACATAAGTATAACATGAACATAATTGTATGAGAACACTTGAATAATATTTGAAAACCATACCCTATATATTAAAAGATCATAATCTTGATTCATGGCATAGATATTGGTAGTTCATAAAACATGAATCATATGTAAATCAACATAAATGATCCAATAGAGAATAATATTGGCATAAGGAAGGTAATTGTGGCATTTATATAATCATATAAAATATTTTTTCAAGGATAACCACCATGACATCAATATCATGTTGGCATTGGGCTAACCACCCATGTACCAGTTTTGGGATTGGGAAAACCTCTATTTTATCCTCCTTTGGGCTTAGTATTACCTCCCATGTACCCTATTTCTGGTTTGGCATAACCTATTATATACCCTTTAATATCATATAATTTTAATCATTTCCCAATGATTTGGAGGGAGATATAGGTAAAACCAATCATACAAAGAAAAAAATACATATGTGTTCTATAAGATCATAAAAAATTCATCATATCAAAACTACTAATGTAAAAATGGGTTTACTTAACATTTTATCACATATTAAACTATGTAAAATAAATAGTTTTTCTAATAATTTCGTAATAGAATAACCCATTGAAATAAGCAGGCATCATAGTATTTTAATTATGGCATAACCCATGGAAGAGAAACTAGTTTTATAAAAATATTAGTATCATAAACAAAAACCATTATGGGAAGGAATAAGAATGGTTTAATTTGATCATAAACACAGTAATGAATAGGTTACATAAACATATTCCATATTAGATGAAATATTATTTGGAAATATTATATGGAAAATTTCTTGATGAAAATAACCATTCCAAATTGAAAAATATTTTTAAAAAAAATTTAAAATAATTTTCATTAAAAATAAAAATCAAAGTTTACAAAGTAATATTAAATGAAAATAATGGTTGTGATGGAGTGTTATTCCATACATGACATATATGTTAAAATATATACTCCTTTTACATTTTCATTAAAATCAAAATGGATAATGTTTGGGAAATAATAAGAATATTTTTATCAATTTATTTTTAAAAAATTCAAATATGGTTAAAAATTAATTTTAGAAATAATTTTAATAACGTTAAACCGTATTTTATAAAACCTTTTTTGAAAACAATATTTTTGGAAGAAAATGGAATTCGACCAGAAGAATGATTTACATAAAAATCTTCCTAAAAACATACTTTTAAAAAACTGAGTATAAAAAGAGAGTAAAATTAGGGGAAACACATTTTCTCATGACATAACTGGAGGATCAAAATAATAATGAATTTCTTGAGAGATAGGTCATTATATTTTATCATTTGAATCGTAATCATAAAAAATCCCAAAAAATGATGACATTGTAACATAAAACTCTTCGTTATTTTTTAATTTTGTATCATAATAAACTAGAAAAAATAAAATTAAATGTAACATAAAATATCATAAAAATAATTATATTCATGATATAACATGTTAATGGGTAATTAATAAAATTCATATAATAATATAGATGTAAAATATAACTTCTATCCCAACCCTTACCAATTTTTTATAATTTAAACCAATACAAAAATTAAATTTAGATCATAAAATGGATATAAAAATTCCCATAATTTTAGTATAATAATCATAAGATAAATTCATGTTATTTATATACACCATATATAATAAATAGGTGGTTAATATGGAATGCGACTAATAGAAGTCAAAAAGTCAGATGTGAATCTCTTATTATAAGTCTTGACGCGATTTTTAATCATTAAAACATAATATATGATAAATATAATATTATTATAAATATATTATATATATATCCATATATACTTTACTCATGTCCTTTTATTTCCCTTTTATTAACAATTCTATATTAATGTCACGTTTTGGTTAACAACTGCTTTGTTTTCTATATATATTTTGATTTGTTATTTTTGGTAATATTACATTGATAATTGTTATATAATATCAAAATTAATATCCATGAAGAACTTATTATATTTAAACCTCAATTATACTTTTATGACCAATCTTGAAATATGGTTTTGATAAATGAAGTACATTACGATCTTGGAGACGGTAGGTTGTACGTACACATGTGTAACATTTCCAATTTTTAAAATATAATTATAAAAATAATTAATGTAATAAATTATCATTAAAAATAATAATAATATCATAAATACCATATGATTTCTTTAATTTTACTTATATATATCATTCATGTGGTGGGGTTATGAAAAGATAATCACAACACTTTGTAAAGTTGTTAGTCCACACATACATAAACGATGTTATCATCATTTGGTAATTAAAAAGGTAAGATATATATTTATATATTATAATTATATAATTATAAATATGACATTAATATCATAATTATTTCATTTATATCACATATATTTATCATCATTGATATCCATGAATAAAAATCACATCTCATCTTGGGACGGTAGTCTGTGGTACACATGAGTGACGATATCATATCGCATAATGAGTGGAAGTTAAACATGGTACATAAAAAATAATAAATAATAAGATATAATAATGTTATAAATATGGGTTATATACTTTTTACATCAACATACCCAACCATGGGAGGTGTTCATAGAGAAATCAAAGGCGATACTTAGCAAGATGGTTGTCTACTGAACACATGAATGGTGATTGTGTAACATATTTGATGATAGTTAAGATGGTATTAGGTGATTCCTATAACATTAAAATGTTTATTTATATATAATATATAGAAATTATTATCTTATCAAGTTTCAATGATAATTTAATGCGGTGGATGAATAAATAAAACAAAAATGCGCATTGAAGAACATCACCTCTTATCCTAGTATCCTCCTTAGGTTTTCACCAAAATCCATCCTATGTTGGATTTTATAAAAAAAATAAGTGTTATAGGATAATATGAGGGATTTTTTATGTTATTTTTTAATTCATTGGGAAATTAAAAAGTGTTTTATGTTTTTAAGAAGAGAGGATAGGAGTGGCCTTTTATAAGCAAGGTGACAAGAACACATGTAATTTTTTGAAAATAAAATAGGTCACCAAACCTTTTATTCTAAAAAAAGACAAAATATAGAAGTATTATTGATATATATACATTATAGAGTCGAAAAATTTCCATTAAAAATTACACGATTTTAGGTAATTTTATTCCTTATTTCTTTAACCCATTGGTAAACCCATTTTACTTTAACCATGGAAATTAATTTTTACAATTTTTACAATATATTTTTGTTAGATAATTATTTTTCATTATTATATTATATAAATTATTCTTATTTCAATTATGGAATACAATTTTAGATATTCATTTTAGAGGATTTTAATATTTTATTTAAAATAAATCATACATATGTGATGAGAAAGCTGGTTTTAAAATAGATAATGTTCAACTATTTATAAAGATTTTGTACCAATTTTCATTTCATAATTGATTCCAATAACCAAAATTGGATATATATATATATATATATATATATAATTTAAATAATTTTACTTTAAACGCAATTTAAAATATAATTTGTCTTTATTAAAAAGATAAATGAAAATATTGTTTTCATTTAAAATTCTATATATTTATTATTCATCAAAAAAAATATTTTTTCAGAAAAGTAAGAATAATTCTACCTAAGATAAATTTGAAATTATTATTTGAAAAATTAATATATATTTTCCAAAAAAAAATTCTAAGTGTTTCAAAATTTATATTTAAAATAATTTTCACCAAAATGTGACAAACCTACTAAGAAAAATACAATTATTATAAGTAAAATTGGATTCATTCTTATCTATTTTGTAAAAAACACATAAAATGAATGTTAAAAAGTTATGTAAATGTATATTATACATATTCCATTAGAATAATTCACTGGTTTTTTTAAATTTTTAATGAACTATGAAATTGTTTTTTGAAAGAACAATTTTCAAAAATATTTTCCCTTTTCCTCAAATATTTTTTATTTGTAGTTATAATTAATTGGTCACAAAATAATTAATTTTATATTAATGTATTAAACTTATATTTTTATAATTTAATTATTCCTATCAATATTTACTATTATAACTTCTATGTTAAAATTATTGTATAAAATGATAATATGTTGAAGTTTTCCAAATTTCATTAAAACTAGGTGTTGTGTGTGATATAAGATAAACTCAGTGTTGCATGTAATAAAGGATAAAGTTAGTTTCGTGATTAAATCTTTATAAAATCAATTATGTGTTAAACATGAAAATATTAAATATTAAATTTTTGTAAAAAAAATTTATAATGTCTTAGGGTGTAATGTTCTAACACATTAAAATAAATTTCACCCTTGAAATTCATCACTTTGGTACCAAAACTGAGGATACTTGTACCTATTTACATCCTCAGGTTCCCACATGACTTCTTTAAGCTTATTCTTTTGTCACAAAAAATTTTCCAAGTGAGTTTTCTAGTTTTATAAAACATTCTCTGTATGAAATAGAATCTCAACCAATTGTTTCCTATAATAAATATTTTACTCCTGTAATATAACCTCTAGTTTCAGTACATGTGTAGGATCAGGTATACAGTTCATTGAGTGAGTTACATGGAAAAATTCATGAACCTGATAGAGTTTTGAATAATGTTACAAATGATAATATAGTATCCCAATACAACCAATTATTCAAACGGGTTTAATATATATTGGTCTTTGTTTAGCATTCATTATTTAATGGATAAATTAATATAAATAATTTATCAACTATCTCAAATTCTAGATCACATCGATGATTATAAAAGTAACATTTATATAAAAATTTTATTTTCCTTATGTATTACTGAATAGATCTAACATTATCTTCTATATCATCAGCTTTCTCAAGTATAAATAGCTTTCTTTCTGCAACTTCTTTCTAGAATTTGAGAGTTATACACTTCTTTCTATAAAGGTATTCATAAGGAACCCTCTGAATTCTTAGGTGAAATATATTATTAAGAAAATAACTTGACGTAGTTTTTTAACCCAAACACCATTCAAATCCAAAAAATATATCAAACCATGTCATTTAGGGTTTGAAATTTTCTCTCAAATTGACCATCTGAACATCCCAACCCGATAGCCACTACACCGGTGCTCCATGTTGGGTCACCACATGACCTCAAGCATGTATCCTCATATTCTATAGGTTTCCTAATAGTAGGAAGGTTCTAATGTATCATGTGGGTAGAATATACCCTATTTATTGGAAAATAGCAAAGTAGTTAACATATTAAATTAAGAAAAAATAATCAATAACCCAAAATATGCATTAGAAAACATTTTCCAAATAGGGTACTATCGAAAACTAAACATGTAAATATTTATTTCCATGATAATAGTTCCAAAGTGAATAAAAACAAAAATAAATAAAACAAGCTGAACGCCCAAATGGGTCCTGACTACTAGTCCATAACATCAATAATGCATGTCCCAATGCCAACTCAATTCCCTTGCATAAGGCCCCTACCGTTTTCCTGACATGCAACCTTGAAATCTACTAGTTTACCCAATGGCATCCTCATTAGGGTGTCAGTACAAAATTTTTTCCCACTACAAATGTTGTCTACAAAATATTTAGTCTAAACAAATCATTCATGAAATTAATAAAAAACGACAAGGTAATTCAAATTCCACTGAGGTGTTGTTAGTTAATATATTAACTTAAACTGTTTCCATAATTATTTAAATTTTAATCACTTCAACCATTTTCATTAAAAATTCATTTTCATCACATGCTCCTTGGGTTACGCATTTATATAATTTACACAACGGCCTAATCCAGCCAATTTCTATACATAAGGGAATAAGTCAAGTTTCCTATCTTAGTAGGAATAAACATTTCATAAAAAATACATCACACTTATCTTGGACCCTTAGCCTAGGTATTATTATCTAATGAAACTATTAGGGGAATAGAGCCTTAGTCCACCTCCCTATCCTATGCATTATAGTAGTGGAGTTTAGATCCTCAGTCCAACCAGACCCATGGGTGTAGATCCTCCAGTCCAATACCCCACACCATCAAGCCATGCTCACATGCCTATTTATCCATTTTCCACATATACCATATATTAAACCATTCATAAAAAATAAACATTTCATTCACATCCCATAATTTATTCAATATATAAATTGACATCAAGCCTTAACCTATTAGCACATTTTCCATTTATATTGTATAACCGATTTAATACATTTCCATTTTATCATTACTTAACCCATTAATTATATTTAAAACATCCATACATTACCCATTCAACACATTTATCAACTCATAAGATTTTTCCCACTTAAAATGTTTGTCATTTCTCATTCATTGACCCACTGATGAATTTCTAGTACAATTCAGAACTCACATAGAACAATCACTTTATTACACCCAACCCATTTAATATTAAACCAAAAAATCCACTATGCCAATATTGAAGTCTATATATAACCAAAAATAATCGATTTTAACTCAAACCTACATATCAGCATGTTAATCATGTGATCTACATTATCACAAGTCAATTTCATACTTAACATTTCAATTTTCCATGTTCGGGAATTTTGACACACCCCATGGGTGGCCCTAAATTGGTCAAGTCAACCTCAAAAAATCCCATGAGGATTATGAGGGGTCTAAATCATAATTTTTTAAATCATTTTTCAAAAACCTACTAAAGTCATCAAATACTCTACAAGTGGGAATAAAACACACAACAATGAAAGCGCAAATCAAATTCAATACTATGGGATATAACTTGTAGGCTACCTACCTAAAATATGAGGATGAACACGCCCTTGTCATTAGACATAGATCTGGATTCAGTAACCCTTTAGAACCCCAACATAAAATCCCCTTGAAAAATAGGGTTCGATGTATTTAGAATAAGAACAACTAAAACACAAGTAGTAATATATAAAAGAGATGAAAGAGAAGGATTAGACTCACCTAGAGCATTGATTCTCGACCAAAGGTGCTCTAAATGGCCTATAATTGAATGATATTGATCTATTGGAAGTTGTTTGGTAATTTTTCACTTTTTAATGTGTCGTATTGTTTGGATGCAAGGTTTTCCAATTCTTGCGCCAACCATACACCAGCCTATATCCAACTGCGGTCCAAGTCACATTGTTTCCTAGGAATATATCATCGTTTTACAAAACATGAACCAACCATGTGAAATTTCTCTATCCATTATTACATGGTTTGGATGCCACCTCCCATGGTTTTCACTTGTCATGCGCCAACCATGCAACATGCACAAAAAGTCCCAAATCCCTATTCCTTCATTTCATGAACCCCCAGAACACTCCTGAGCCTCCACATATGCCTAGTAAAAATTTATTTGACCTAATTTATGGTATTAAAACAAAAATAAAAACAATAACATACCTCCACGAATAACATGATCTTACAAACATCCCCAAATAAGATCTTGCCTCAAGGAGCACTTTCAAGAATCAGTGAGTGTCCCAAGTAAAGAGATTGGTCCACTAGGCCCTCACACCATACTTTATCTCCAAATTTTATTCTTGAATGTTTCCACAATTCCACAAAACATGAATTGAGGTAATCGTATTTCCCTACTAGACCTTCCCACTATGAGTTAGAATAAGAAACTAGAAGTTCCTCAAAGGATGCATCTACTTCCATCTCGAAAACCACAACGTCAATCACATGTTATGAGTTAAGGTGATTATTATAAAGATGTGACACATAAAATACCTCATGAATACTTCTATTCCAATGTGTAAAAATCGATTATAATTCCAGTGGTATGATCCTCTCTAAAATCTCAAATTCCCCCACATACCTGGGTGCCAACTTCCCCTTATTCCTAATTCAATGGTAACCCAACATTGGGGATTCTAGAAGAAACACATCATCACCCACCTTAAACACAAGAGTTCTCTGATTCCTATCCTCATATGAAAACGGCCAACTCTGATCCATATCAATACATTTTTGAATCAACTGGATCTATTCTAAAATCTTCTGTATAAGACATGTTCCCAACAACTTTCATTCCTCGGCCTCTAACCAACACAAGGATATATACATGTTCTACCATATAGTTAAAAAAATATTTTCATCTAAATTTTAGCCTGATAACTATTATTATAGGAAAAATCAAGCACTGTAAATATTATTTTCCTATGAACCATTGAAATCCCTGAATCAATCCCACAAAATATCATCTAGTACCAGAATAATAGGCCCCGACTGCCCGTCCATCTAAAAGAGAAAATACAAACTCATAAACACTTGGGTACCCATTTCTTTAGGCAATCCATTCAGTAAGCATGATGTGAAATCAATATCATGATCCAAAACAATATTCTGTGGTACCCCATGAAATCACACTACCTCTCAAACATACAACTCACCCAAATAATCTATTGTGTTAGCCTCTCAAATCTTCATGAAATAATCCAACATAGAAAAACTATCAACAACCATGGATAATTTATTATTGTTATGAGTTATTCTTAGTAAACCCGCCATGAAATCCATCATCTCGTCATCCCATTTCCATTCCAGTCTCAGTAGTGGAGGAAAAGAACCACCCAACCATTGATGCTCAGCCTTCGCCTATTAACATATAAGTCATCACAACATAAAACATGCAACCTCTTTCTTCATCCCAGACCACTAATACCACCAATTAATATCATGATACATTTTGGTCCACCCTGTACACACTACCCCCTTTGATACATGAAACTCAACCATTAAATCTTCTTGTATACACATTGGCAGAGCAACATGACTGTGAGCACAAATGATCCCATCAACACTAATGGTCCCACCATAAGGTGACTCCCTACCTTTAATGCTTTCCTTTAAAGAATTTTTTTTGAATCCTTAATTTTTTCCCTTTGATTCATCTAAAAATCACAGAGTCAACTACCAATGATGAAAGGGTCATCTTCCCTCTCTCATCATACACTTCGAGATGCATCCTAGGGTATAATGACATAATTATACAATCAGAACTTGATAACCAAACCACTTGGTTTTGAGGCATGTGAGTCAAATTATCCACAAAACTGTTTCACAATCCCGGTGTGTAATCATGTGAAAAATTGAAGGACTAAATATACATGATT
Source organism: Viscum album (assembly GCA_963277665.1). Classification (NCBI taxonomy): domain Eukaryota; kingdom Viridiplantae; phylum Streptophyta; class Magnoliopsida; order Santalales; family Viscaceae; genus Viscum; species Viscum album. Next base: position 1,700,862,280 of record OY728138.1, on the reverse strand, counting down.
AATCTTTGTTGATGAAGATTTAAATCACACTGAGAGAATATATATTTTAGGATTTTATTATCATTTTAAACAGTAAAACATTATCCCAACAAGTAGTTTCACCAAAACTAAAGGAAATAAACCACTATTTACAATTAAAGATCATGAGTAGGGTAATTTCATTCATGTGGCCTTAGCTATCAAAAACCATATGCAACTACCCAATCATCTTTCTTCAAAACATCCCTAATACCCACATGAGAAACATCACAAAACATGATATTCCCTTTTTCTAAATTGATTAATACCATAATCGGTGAGGTAGTCAACTAATTCATTAGCCTTAGAAATAATTCTCACATTCTTTGGTCCAATCAAACATGATTCATTTATTAGTCAAGCACAAAATTGGTGCTTCCAAATGGGATAATTCTTTGAAAAAACATCAGTAATAACCTTCCAGACCAAAAAATCTTCTAACATTAGAAAAATTCTTTGGAAAATCCCAATACAAAACTACCTACACATTCTATAGGTCCACTAACATGCCTTCCTTAGAGATGATATGACCCAATAATTTCACTCTGTTGATGAATAGATTAAACTTTAATATCTGGGTGTATAGCATATTCTTTTTTAATGTACTCAAGATGTTATAAATATGTTTCGAATGATCGTATTGAGTTTTATAGTATATGTCACGAACCAGGCCGGCTCGCTATACAACTCGGCACCCAACCCAACCCAGTCCGCAGCAAGACTCGAAGGGCATTCCCAATCCCCACGGCTTGGCACAAGTTCCTGGGTATCATAAGTAACAAGTGGGAATGATTTTACCCGAAATAAAAGACAGAAAAACAACTAGCCATGTAAATAAACTGAAACTGGAAAAAGACAACCAAACACGTATTTAAAATATGAAAAAAAATTTAGTCTATAACTCAAACCAAGAACTAAAAAGAAAAGATGAAATTGGAAACTAAAACTCATACTCAGACCTCCCAGAAAAAGAGAGGCCACATCAGCACCACTCGGCATGAAAAGACCAACTGCAACCTGAACCACCATCGCTGAGCACGAAGTCACAACCTGGAATGCAGAAGAAACAAAATCTATATACACCCAAGGGTGTATGTAGGGTGTGAGCGAAAAGCCCAATAGGATTCCACTGATAAAAAGGTTCCATGCACAATTATTAAAATACAAATACATTTTCAATTTAATAGACTAAAAATAAATATGTGTTTAAATATTTTTTAATGAAAACGGTTTTTAAGGGGACTTCTCTAAAAGGAAAACAACTTAAATTAACTTACACACACGAACGCACACCCACACACACTCACACACACAGAGACACACGCACACATTTACACATGCACACACACTTTTCTTGGTAACCCCAACGTCACACCATGTGCCGACGGTGAGCAGAAAGCAGAGGAAGAGCACCATACATGGGACACCATAAAGATACTAGCGAGAAATGGGACCCTAGAACCTCACGTCTCGGTGAACCATATCACACTTTCTCGTCCATGAGCCACTGGTATGGAAACACCTCCTACCATAGTGGTCTCTAGACTTCATCCAATGTTTAGTTAGTGTTGTAAGCGTCAATCCTACTAATTGAAACTGGGCCGAGGCCACTCCTGTATCACTAGAACGCTAGTCTAGTCCGCCCACCTAGTACCCAAGCTTCCCGTTTGTGCTCATGTAATTCAACATTCATGCCACATGTCACAATCATACACTCAGATCAAGTACGACATCACGCACACCAAAAACCACCATTCGTACACATAGAAGCCATTTGAAATAATACGCACACTAAAATGTTCCAAAAATAAATCTTTTTTTCTTACACAACTAATTAAAACAACTTGCATCCTTAATAATTATTTAATAAAACATTTATGATTTTTAATAAACAAATTTTTGAAGATAAGAGCATGAATTTACGCACAAAACCAACCAAACCTTATTTCGTAACCAAACACGTGCAACGCCACATCAAGAGTTCAATCCACACCACTTACAACAATTAAAAAGAGACTGTTTGAGTAGTTTAACACAAGTGCTAACATACAATGCAATAATGTTTTCACTAACGGTAAATTTAGTTTTTATTTAAAAGCCTCTTTAGAACAAAACACACGATGCAATATTATCGAAACAATATTTGTACCGCAAATTTCATTTAATTAAAAAAATTAACAATTTATAATCACTAAACCATCATGACATGGGTTTCCCAAAAAAATTCACATTAACATTACAATAACACATTAATAACAAATCATTGCATATGAGATTTATAGAGAATAAAATAAGACCACTTCGCACCATGCAAACTAACTAAATAATATGCTGAATTAATTAAACAAGCAAATAAATTCATCAAGAAATAATTATGAGCAGAACCACCTACCTCGGTGTGGCAGACTTCACAACCATGGTGTGAAATGACCGTCGCACGTCAACCACAACTCAGACAATCTAAATATAGCCTAATAAATAATGCACCTGACCAAATTCACCAAAATTGAACCAAACTCAAAATAAAACTCTAACCATACTCAACCAGGATTAAATAAAAAGCCATTAACGAAAAACGCACTTACAGCGGGGGTGAGGGAGGTTGGCTGTAGGTTCACGAAAGCTGTCATAGTTGTGAAACGAGGTGCAGGGAGGCTGTCCGGCATTACAAAGGGGTGCGGGGAGGTTGTCTGGTGGCCGGAAAGGGTATGGGGTGGCCGGTGTAGGGCTGGCCGGTCAGCGGGGTAGCTGGAGGGATGCCCGAAAATAGGAGGGGTCCGGCGGGCCAAGGGGAAGTCACCGGAGGGGTCTGCGCGGCAGTGCGATCCGGGAGCAGGGTGCAGTGCCGGACAAGGGGTAGGGATTCGCGGTGGTTTTGCCTCGGCTGGATAGGGGAATAGGGGGCGCCGGAAGGAGCAGGAGAGGGGAGTGGGAGTCCGGCGGCCAACTGTGGAGGGGGGAAATGGTGCGACGGGGAAGAGAAACGGGGGTGATGCGGCATGAAAGAAGAGAAAAATAAGAAGAGAAAGGGGGAGCGCTTCTTGAGCAAGACAGTAGGGGGGAAGGGGGTGCGGCAGCGGATGGTCCAGGGAGCAAGGTGGGGTGGTGGTCAGGGGAGCGGTGCACTTGGGAGCTGGAGGGGAGGGTCACGGGCGAGGAGGTCGGGAGGAAGGCAGGGGGTTTGATGGGCTTCCAAGAGGAGAGGATCATGGCGGCTAGGGATATAGGGGAGTGGGTGAGCCGCGCGAAGGTAATGGGTAAGAGGGGGAAAGGAAAACAGGGGGAGAATAAAAAAAGAGAAAGAAAAAATTAACGATAAAATAAAATAAAAAGAAATTAAATTAAAATAAAATAAAATAAAAAGGGAATAAAACCTAAATTCAACATTAAAACTAAATTAATGTATTAATAATAATAATAATAATAATAATAATAATGAAAATGATAATAACGTCCTTAAATATTAAAACAACCCATTAAATTTTTATCATGCTTCTTAATTTGTCTTCTCTTAATTTTTTTTATCCCTATTTAAAAATTTTATTTCATTATTAATAACATCTTTATTTAATTGGTTGCACGTCAAGCAGGAATGCAAAGAGCCGAGTGAGGTTGCGCGGCGACCCAAGCGAGGTCGTGCGGCTTCGACAGTGGTGCGTTGAATACCGAAAAGGCCAAAAAGTGTGTTTCAAAATAAAACTCAGAAATTTATGTTCGTCCTTGACCCGAACCACCTGATTCCAAATAAAAACAATAAAATAAATACTATAAAAATGATGGGTGTTACAATTCTCCCCACCAAAAAGCTTTCTGTCCCCGGAAAGCCACAACCAGAACCAAACCCCACAGCAGAAAACCACACTACCTTTATATTCAAAGGGGATCCCCTCAAACATCAAGCAAAGAGAGGGAAAAACATCGTGCTCAGAGAATTTGACTCAAAGACAACATCATGAAATGCGTAAAAATAATTTCTGATACGTGTCGCCTGCCCCAAAGATCTGAAAACCTCTAGTTGATTGTTTAAGAAGATGAGCCCTCAAACCCACAAAAATCAACTTTACAAGCTGAAAATCCTCAAGAACTATTAAACGAAAACCACACCATTTGGCTAGAATTAGTAGACAAAGTCAAACCACGTACAAGGAACACTCTTATCACTTATCACCAATCCATATTTAAAAACAAAAGCAAAAGATCAACATGGGGAGGCCCGAGGGGCTCCCCACCATTAGGAACTCAATGGCGCTCGAAATGAGACCGGAAAACCGACACAGGGAGGTTCGAGCAGACTCCCTGCCAGTAAAGAAAAGTCCAGCACTAATTCATTCTAGAGACATTCGTGTGAGACCCAATGTGGGTCTCCCCACCATTAAGAACCTACCAGCACCCAAGGTGAGACTAGAAAACAATCATGGGGAGGCCCAAGAAGACTCCCCACTATTAAGGTAAGGCCAACACCAATTTATTCTAGAGACCTTTATGCGAGATCCAATGTGGGTCTCACCGCCATTAGAATGAATAGAGGTTACAGATCTTTGAAAAAATTCTCGATGGTGACCAAACACCCCACCATAAGGGGAGGGGTGGGTGGGGCCTGACCAACCGGGCGTCAAAACCATGACCAAAGACCCGACCTACACATCTGCATCCCAGGATGAGCATTATAGAATTTTGGGACTAATTTCTCCAACATACTCTCAGAGACCAATAAAAGTGATTACATATGATGGGACACTACCCCCAAGACATCAAGGCACGAGACGACACGGGTCCACATGGTCACAAAAAACTTATGCAACCAGACGGCTCATCTGAAGTAGAACAACCATGGAAGCAATTTAAACTGCCACTACTTTTAACATTGGTGACAAAAATAATGGTGGGTCTCGTACACTACCGGGGTTCCTGACCACGCACCAGCTTCACTCCGGGGCCTATGGCAGGAGCCCTGATGTTTGAAGCATCTCCTGCCTCGCAGTCAGTCATTGAAGACTCTTGAACGGAGCTCCTCTTTTTGGTGTCACATGAAACCACACTTCAACCGAGGAAACAATAGAAAAATACAACATATTACATCATCTAACTGATCATACGCGGAACATTCACCAACACCAGAGTTGAAATGGTGCATGTGCATCACCCTTTGTCACACTAGATGAGAACAAGACACCACAAATCATCACCTGAACATGATCATTGATGTTGAGAGGAACATTACACTGATAAGTACTTTAAACCGTGTCTTGAACACCACGTGATTCCTACAAACGACCATAGCAGCCTCATACGACTAGGTCTGCCAAACTAGTGGCCTAACAGGAACCTTTCCTTAAATGAAACAAACCAAAGACCAAAGGTCATTTAGAACAATAAACAGCACCAAAAAATTCGATTTTCTTCCACATTTTCCCCACTGGAGTCTCCTTTACCGCTTCCAAACAACCGTTGACTATCAAAGGGACCTCATGCTGCAATACATCAACAAACATGACCCTCACAGCCGATGAAAGTACTACAAATCCCTTCTAGACACTGGTCAACACTAATAATTTTAAACCGCCTTCAACTTTCCCCGCTGGAATTTCTTTCACCGCTTCCAGGAGGACATTTAGACACAATGATGTCAACTTCATACCCGATGAGTCAGAAAACTCAAAAAGACCAAAACTCCCTTCAGCGCCCCTCTCATCTGTCATTCCGCTACGAGAGAACTGCTTAACTGAAGGAAAAAAGGAATAGACTTAGCATTTTCACTAAAAAGGAAGAGTCCTTACTTTTTTCAACTGGAGGGTCGGCCAACGGCGAACCATATGTGGTCGCACATCATTCTCACATTAACTCGTTATTGGGGGCGTACACTAGCCATGAAGGAAAACCATGGACCCAACTGAACTGGTCTAATGGTTAGGACATACCACAAGCGAACACCAAACATGCAGGGGATACCAATGCAAGGGCTCCCTGATGTAATTTTCAAAATAATTAACTAGATACATTCTTGCATACCAACTTACAAATAAGAATTCAAACTCAGGACACAACCATTCAAAAAGAGCCCTCGGCTCAAAATGCCTCACATCCGACATTTTCAAAACACAAGGACACGCCACACAAACACTGTTTACTAAAACACCAAATTTCTTTCTTTTAACAAAACATTTTGATAATAAGCAAACCCAGTGGGTTAAACAAACACCAATGGTGTCCCATGAGCCTCGCACATGCATGTTCTCATGCCACACCGGTACCCAACTCATGTCCATCCAGGCACTGATCCGCTCATTCCATTAACCATTTCCCTTTTCGCATACACTCATGCAAGTGGTTGCCCATGAGAGCGTCAAGGATCAAAACCAAACTATTCCATTTTTTTTCAAAACCAAAACATCCAACCCACACTTTTCAAACCTCAGACACTATTTCATTTTTAAAGCACTTTATTTGAAAACATTTTCCAAGACCAAAACATTTTTACTTAAGAACCAAATTTCCACAAATCCAAAACAAAGAGACGAGAAGAAAAGCAGGAGGAAACTAGGGTCAGTGGATGATAGGAACATATGGTTGGTGTCCATATGCCGATCACGCCAATAGCCATGGAGAGTATTTTAGGATAGTGACCCCAGATCCACATGGCTTGCCAGACCCTGCGAGCTCACTAAGACCACTGAGCCTACTCCCTTTTCGTTTCCCCTAGACAAGATTAACCGTAATGACCAAATACTCGGACAAACCTCAACATACTTTGGTAACTTGAGTCCCGCCACAAGGTGTGTTGGCCATGCACCTTACTCGTAGTTAGGACATCGAGTCCGGACAACATTAACTTTTCTCTACCTTAACTTTATCTCAAAAGAACATGACCCAAGAGAGAAAACATTTCACTCTGATACCATTTTTTCACGAACCAGGCTGGGTCGCCATCCAACCCGGCGCCTGACCCGGTCCACGGAAAGACCCGAAAGGCGTTCTCAATCCCCACAGGCTGGCACAAGTGCCCGTGTATCGTAAGTAACAAGTGGGAACGATTTTACCCGAAATAAAATTCAGAAAAACAACTAGCCAGGTAAATAAACTAAAACTTGAAAAAGACAACCAAACACGTCTTTAAACTATGAACATATTTTTAGTCTACAACTCGAACCAAGAACTGAAAATAAAAGATGACATCGGAAACTAAAACTCATACTCAAACCTCCCGGAAAAAGAGAGTCCACATTAGTACCACTCTGTATGAAAAGACCAACTGCAACCTGAACAACCATCGCTGAGCACAAATTCACATCCTGGAATGCAGAAGAAACAAAATCTAAATACACCCAAGGGTGTATGTATGGTGTGAGCGAAAATCCCAATAGGATGCCACCGAGAAAAAGGTTCCACTCATAATTATTAAAATACAAATACATTTTCAATTTAATAGAATAAAAATAAATAACTGTTTAAATAATTTTTAATGAAAACGGTTTTTAAGGGGACTTCTCTAAAAGGAAAACAACTTAAATTAACTTACACGGACACACGCACACCCACACACACACACGCACACACACAGACGCATGCACACATGTACACACGCACACACACTTTTCTTGGTAACCCTAATGTCACACCGTGTGCCAACGGTGAGTAGCAAGCAGAGGAAGAGCACAATACATGGGAGACCCTAAAGATACTAGAGAGAAATGGGACCCTAGAACCTCAAGTCTCAGTGAACCATATCACACATTCTCGTGCACGATCCACTGGTAGGGAAACACCTCCTACCATAGTGGTCTCTAGTCATCATCCAATGTTTAGTTAATGTTGTAAGTGTCAAACCAGCTAAGTGAAACTAGGCCAAGGCCACTCCCGTATCACTAGCACACTAGTCTAGTCTTCCCACCTAGTACCCAGGCTTCCTGTTTATTCTCAAGTAATTCATAGTTCATGACACATGTCATAATCATACACTCAGACCAAGCACGAAATCACACATACCAAAAACCACTATTCTCACTCATAGAAGCCATTTGAAATAATACGCACACTAAAATGTTCCAAAACTCAATCTGCATTTCTTACACAACCAATTAAAACAACTTGTATCCTTAATAACGATTTAATAAAACATTTAAGACTTTTAATACACAAATTTTTGTGGAGTAGAGAATGAATTTACACACAAAACCAACCAAACCTTCTTTCGTAACCAAACACACATAACACCGCATCAAGAGTTCAATCAACACCACTTACAAAAATTAAAAAGAGACCGTTTGATTATTTTAACACAAGTGATAACAAAAGATGCAATAACATTTTCACTAACGGTAAATTTAGTTTTTATTTAAAAGCCACTTTAGAACCAAACACACGACGCAATATTATCGGAACAAGATTTATACCACAAATGTCATTTATTTAAAAAAATTAACAATTTATAAACACTAAACCAGATTGACATGGGTTTCCAAAAAAAATCAGACTAACATAACAAGAACACATTAATAAAAAATCAATGCATATGAGATTTCCAAAGAATAAAATAAGACCACTTCTCACCCTAAAAACTAACTAAATAATATGGTGAATTAATTAAACAAGAAAATAAATTCATCAAGCAATAATTTTGAGAGGAGCCACCTACCTCGGTGTGGAAGACTTCACAACCATGGTGCGCAATGACCCTCATACGTCAACCACAACTCAAACAATCTAAATATAGCCTAATAAATAATGCATCAGAGCAAATTCACCAAAATTGAACAAAACTCAAACTAAAACTCTAACCATACTCAACCAGGATTAAATAACAAGCCATTAACAAAAAATGCACTTACAGCATGGGTGTGGGAAGTTGGATGGAGGTTCACGGAAGCTTCCAGAGTTTCACGAGGAGGTGAGGGACGGCTGTCTGGTGACACAAAGGGGTGCGGGTGGCTGTCTGGTGGTGGAAAAGGGTATGGGGAGGTCGGTGTAGGGTTGGCCGGTCAGCGGGGTAGCTGGAGGGAATCCAGAAAATAGGAGGGGTCTGGTGTGCGGAGGGGAATTCAATGGAGTGTTCTGCACGGTAGTGCGAACCGGGATCAAGGTGCAGCGCCGGACAAGGGGGAGGGATTTGCGGCGGTTGCGCCTCGGCTGGACAGGGGAACAGGGGGCACCGGAAGGAGCAGGAGAGGGGAGTGGGAGTCTGGTGGCCAACCATGGAGGGGGGAAATGGGGCGATGGGGAAGAGAAATGGGGGTGTTGCTGCGTGAAAGAAGAGAAAAAAAAAAGAAGAGAAAGGGGGAGTACTGCTTGAGCGGGACAACATGGGGAAGGGGGTGCGGCGGCGGATGGTCCAGGGAGCAAGGTGGGGCGGCGGTCAGGGGAGCGGTGCGCCTGCGATCCGGAGGGGACGGGTGCAGGCGAGGACGTCGGGAGGAAGGCAGGGGGTCTGGAGGGCTTCCAAGAGGAGAGAAGCGCAATGTCTAGGTTTTTATGGGAGGGGGTGAGCCGCGCGACGAGAATGGGTAGGAGGGGGAGAGGAAAAACGGGGGGAGAATAAAAAAAGAGAAAGAAAAAAAATGATGATAAAATAAAATAAAAAGAAATTATAATAGAATCAAATAAAAAGAGAATAAAACCTAAATTCAATATTAAAACTAAATTAAAGTATTAATAATAAATATAATAATAATAATGAAAATGATAATAATGACCTTAATTATTAAAACAAACCATTAAATTTTTATCATGCTTCTTAATTTGTTTTCTCTTAATTTTTTTATCCCTCTTTAAAAAATTTATTTCTTTATTAATAAAATCTTTATTTAATTGGTTGCACATTAAGAAAGTGTGCGGAGATCCGAGTGAGGTCGCGCGGTGACCCAAGTGAGGTCGCGCGGCTTCGACAGCAGTGCGCTGGATGCCGAAAAGGCCAAAAAGTGTTTCTCAAAATAAAACTCAGAAATTTAAGTTCAGCCTTGACCCGAACCACCTGATTCCAAATAAAAACAATAAAATAAATAATATAAAAAGGATGGGTGTGATAGTACACTATGATGTCATCAATGAAGACAACAAAAAACTAATCTAGTTTTGGCTGAAAGATTCTGTTCATTAGTTCTATAAACACAAATGATGAATTTTTTAACCCGAACATCATCACAACACACTCATACAACTTGTAACTAATCCTGAAGATATTTTTTGGAAAATTAGAAGGTCTCACCATCAATTGACGATAACTAGACAATAAATAAATCTTGGAAAACACTGAATCACCTCTCAACTGGTCAGACAGATCATCAATTCTAGGAAGAGGGTATCTATTCTTAGTTATCAAATGATTCATCGTCCAATAATAAAAAAAATAAAAACTACCCATCAGCCTTATTGAAAAAAAATAGAGATACCCAAGGTGATTTACTATTATGAATAAATCCCTTATAATCCAATTCCTCCAACAGAGTTTTAAGTTCTGGAATTCTTTCTGTGCCACCAAATATGGATGAATGGAAACTGGTTCTCCTCCTAGCCACAACTCTATCCTAAACTCGACATATTTCTCAAGTAGTAAACCCAATAATCCCTTAGAAAATACATCCTAGAACTAATCCACCATAAAATGAAATGAAATCATCTCCACTCCCCCATCATCAATCATAAGATAATATACTTGTGAGGTGAGCTCACCCAACTTCTGAAAAATAGGCCCTAGACAAACTTCCCGAACATCCCATTCACCACGATGGACATACATGTCTCCCCAAAGAGACATGGACATTACCCTATGACAGTAATAGTCAATATGATTTTAATTTAATGATATCTAATCCATTCACATAATCAAATCAAACCCCAACATTTCAAGCACAAACACGTACCATTAAAAAAACCCCACAAAACTATAGAGCACACCCCTTTCTTTGTCGGATGTTTTCTGTCCCGATCCCTAATGGTTTATCTATCTACATAAACCCATAAAGAAACTCTACAAATAGTCCCAAAACGACCATAAAATGAGTAGATATGAACGAATATATAGAACATGTATGAAATAAATCACTAGAAAGTATAGAAGCCAACATCCCCATTTTCCCTATATCCCAGTCTAAGTTCATGGTGTTGCACTATCCTACTGATATGGATTCCATATCCATAGATTACCACATCTTCCACCTCGACCAGTATGACCAATTGAGATACAACTACCAATTCAATATGGGTTAACTGACCATCTTCCTTCACTCAAAATCATCCTTGATCCTCCATTAGTGCCCAGCTATCGAGGCTTCCTATAGAACCCCTACACATACCCCATTCTTCTACACTCTCGGCACTCAATTGGTGTATTGGGACACTGATTTTTCATATATACCATCCTACCACAATAATATAAGAAAACCCAATTACTACCCTGATAGGCTGGTTCCATTTTCTGAAATCCCTTACCACCACCACTATGGTGATAATTCTCAAAAGGGACCTCATATTATTAGATTTCACACAACCAGATCTCCCAATTGAGGTTCTTTGTCTACCACTAGGATCGTCCGTGATATTCCCTTCTAAAATAAGGCCATGATCTAACACTTCATCAAAACTCTTTGAATAGAATTCATTCACTTAGAAATTGATATCATGGATGAGTTCATCCTAGAAACATCTCTCCCTAATCTCCTTGTATCTCATCAATGTTAGAATAAAGTTTTGCAGGTCAGTGATGTAACTATAATAATCCATCATTATCATAGTCCCCTGAGTTAGACTCATAAACTCTTCATCCTTTCAATGCCCCAATGTCTCTGGATAGAAGTTTTCTAGAAAATTATCTTGGAATCCCTTCCAAAACATACCCTCTTCTTACTCAGTCTCAACCAAGATGTCCCACAAATGTTTTTTATTTCCTTGCAACATATAATCCTCCATCTTTATTCTATAATTAGGAGGGTTCTTTAAGTGATCAAGAATATTCTATATTGACTCTATCTTCAGTGCATGTATCTGATTCCTCCTTCTCGGTGCATTAGTCACTACATTTCCTTTTTGAGGCATGTAGGAAAGATAAAAATCAAAAGACTGAAGATACTCAACCCACTATCACTGTCTTAAGATTATATCACATTGTGTAATTTTTTACTTGGGGATTTTTTTTTGTTCGTGTACACCACAAAACAGTCTCTTAGTAAGTAATGTCTCTAATAGTGCAATGTGTGAACAACCATAACTAACTAGATATCATGCATTGGTTAGTTCCTCTCGTGTGGCCTCGACTTTTGAGACCCATAGAAAATTACTCAATTCACATACATGATAATTGATCCCAACCTGATAGTTGATGCATCACTGTATATAGTTTAACTTCTACCTAGCTCTAGAAAAATCAGTGTTGGTGGTGTAGTCAATCGCCACTTAAAATCATGAAAGGCCATCTCATAATAATATGACCATATATAAATCACACCCTTCTTAGTAAAACCCATCAATTATTCTTCCAAGCATTATATGCCTTGTATGAAATGCCTGTAATAACCAGCAAGTCCTAAGAAACTCTGCACCTCAAAGATGTTCTTGGGAATCTTCTAAGAAATTGCCACTTTCACCTTCTTTGGGTCCATTGATACTCTTATCTCTTAGATGACATGAGCAAGTAAGTAAATCAGATCAATGTATAAATGGTATTTTGTGTGCGTAGAATATAACTGATGCTCTTTCAGTTTACTCATAATGATCTCAAGATGTTTGTAATGGTCATGTAAATTGTGAGAATACACCAAGATATCTTTCATGAAAACCATCACAAAATAATTGAGTTAAGGAAGAAAAAATCAGTTTATTAATTCCATAAATACCACTGTCATGTTCATGAGACTGAACAACATAACAAAATACTCATATAGACCATATATTCTCCTGATGGTTGTGTGAGGTATGCATGATGGTCAATCACGCACCTGATGATAACCGGATCACAAATCAATCTTTGAGAGGAAATGAGATCCTAATACCTAGTCTAAGGGATCATATATCTGTGGCATAGGATGCTAGTTCTCAGCCATACACTATCTCAATTTCTAGTAAACTATACATAACCTAAGGGTATCATTTTTTTCTCAAAAAGAACCAGCAAACCCTTGGGGAAATTACTAGGTTGGATGAAAAACTTTGCCTCAAAATCCTCTTGCTACCTCTTGGTCTCCTGGAACTCCTTAGTATCCATCCTATATGGAATAATGGATACTGGAGTAGCTCCTAGAACTAGATCAATAGAGAACTCTACCTCTCTCACTAGATATAATTCTGAGAAGTTTTTAGAGAAGACATTCGTAAAATGATCAACTATTAGAGGGAAATCAGTTGGATGTGTCCCCTGATCATCCAAATATAAACTCATAATAAGGGTTGTCATCCATCCCATCCCACAATGATTAGGTCCATATTGGCTCCCCTATACATCTCATTCACCCTTTTGAATTAACTCCATAACCTCTGGAAATGTAAAACTCACCCTACGATGATAGAAATTAACCAAGACATAAAAGGTAACCAACCACTCTATCCCAAGAATGACATCAAAACCTATCATCTTGAGGAAAAATAGGTCCCATACATGGTGAAACTAACTAAACCAAAGGGGGCACTACCTAAACTGATTCACACCTTCCATCTTGATCCCTAATGGAGTTTCTAGCATCATTACGCCCTCAAAAGTATAATCATAGATCCCTTGGATCTCCAAAACAGGCACAAATATAAATATATGTGAAGACCCAATATCACAACATTTACAACCTAAAATAGATGCTACTAGAATAGTACCTCTAACAATAGAAGGTCATGGTTTCTACTCCTGTTGGTTCAGTTGCACTTCATATATCTGGTCTATACCGTGGCCCTATGACACAATCTAGATACCATGAGAAGATCTTCCCTACAGTCGTTGTGAACATGTGGTCTAGATACCATGACCATGACCACCACCTCTGCTCAAATGGCCTGATGTACCCCAGCTCCCTATCTGCTGAGATTCTGCTTACCATACTTTTAAACAAAAAGTTGGTGAAGACCCTCTCTCATTACCTACTGGTAGAAATGCTCTTTAGAAGTGTTGTTGATGGACCATCTTTCCGCAATATTGACACTTAATTGGGTCCTTCATACACTTTGTCCTCATATACCCCTTCCTACCACACTGGTGGCACCTCACCTAGATACATGAAGGGTTGTTATGAATGTTAGTATCACTATATGGAAGTTCCAGATGATGCTTCCTACTACTAATCGATATAGTACCAGAACTATGTGTGGAACATCCATGGATCGAACCTCTAGATTCCCTTAGGTTTCACCCTGTCATCATCACCTAATTCATTATCACTGATACTATAGTCACTTAGAACATGTTCACCTGTGATCGTATATTGTATCTAATACCATCCTCAAATCTCCTAGATTTCAATAAGTCACCACTCATCTGAATAGGTGTGAAGCAATGGATTCCATTAAAACTGGAAGAATAGTCCATGACTACTAGCATACCCTCCTCTAAATGTAAGAACTCCTAGGTTTATAGTCCATGACTACTAGCATAACCTCTTCTGATGATGATCAGTTTGATTTGTAACATCTCATCACCTCTTACTGGATTCTCATATAATGTATGTAGTGAGCTTTACCCTTCTATTAGGAGGCATCTCTTAGTGATCGAAGATATAAAGCATGGCCTTGAACCATGACTCTTCAGCATGTGTTCATCCATCCCTTGAAAATGTGGGCATATGGTGATACTAAAACTAATGCATCAATACTACCATAGTCGAGGAAGGTTGCAGTGCTCCCTAGACAATCTGTATGAATAGAAAAAATCATTTTGGGATCTGTGCCCCTTCACCTACGTCTTGTATAATAGATGGTGCTGCAGATAGAACTATTGGAGGATCCACTAGTTTCCCATATACTGCCACCAATGAATTGTGATCATCTCCACCCTCCTAGAATATAGTTAGAGGTCTTCATGGTGGCATGGATCAATAATGTCAAACACCCACCTCATTTTACGATCATTAATGATTTTTCATCTCAAAAGCACAAAACAAAATAGCATAGGTAAAAAAACATCCTCTATAAGAACTCACGCCCCTTTCTACCCCATGGGTTTGGTCTCGGTGTCAAACAAGTGAGAGATACTACCAAAATTCCACTAATAAGGTTGGGTCTGGTCAAGTTCCCTATCATGATACATTTCAATTTCAATTTATTTTAAATTCATTTTATTTCAAACCAAGTTGAAATTTGCTATCAAAGATTTGGTACTCGTTTATTTTTATCACATTCCCTTTAAAAAGAAATTTATGAGTGCACAAAATTCCTATCCATGGGGGCCCATACTCCCTAACATAGTCAACTTTAAGAACTGTCTAATTCTGATCTAAGAGGGCCCATACACCTCAGGGAATAAAGCTTGTCATATATATATATTACACCATAATATACCACAATACACTTAACACAACAACAGGTATATTTATCAAGGTATCAATCACAACAACATGCAATCGGTAATGCATCCTAAATGACATGACATAATTCACGGAACATGAAATCTAGAAGGTGCCAAAATGATGCATGAGATGGAATACCCTCATCTCATTGGTTTGAAACACAATAGAACACAAAAATGTATAAAAATAACAACATAAATAAAGTTCATAACCCAACAGTTGAATCAAATAAACTATGATTTTCATGTCCAAAAAATAGTAATTTAATTCGAGGCAATTTCTATTTTTCCCGTACATGAGTTAGCTATGCTCGAGCACACCTCATTACTAAATTAATATTCCTTTCTATCATTTTCTATTTTCTCCAAATAGGAAAACAGGCTAGTAAACGAACCTCTTATATAAATTTGGGACATACCAGACTCAGATTCAAATAAAAGTTGACCTGATCCTGGTGGGTCACATTGCCTCAAGCGCACATCCCCAAACGCCAAAGGCTAATGACAAGTAGATAGGGTATAAGAGAGTCCATGGGGTGCCTATTCATTCATTATAAAAGTTTAGAATATCATAATAGCAATAACATTTTCAAATAGCATAAGTAGTAAACCATACAGTAGAAACAAATATTGGAAGACTGATAGTGTAAACAAGCCAGAAATCATATAATATAAATGATGATGATGTATGTTACATGTTTCTAACAAAAAAACCAAAATGGTAATACAAGGAACATATAAAATCCACATAAAAATGTACAAAAAATACAAAAATAAACCCAGTAACATCACAAGCCTTATCTTGGACTCAGGCTCTCCTGCTCCTAAGAAACATATCGGGTACCTGTAAGATGATGCTTTCCTTTATCGACACATGCTATCATATAATATATTTAGTTCCAAAACATGACCCAAATATGGTGGGATACTAAATACAAATTGGAAAACACCCAATATAAATTCCAATCAGTCAGTTAATATATATCGTAATAAGTGTAAGATGATAAAAATAGTAAGTAAGGATGAACAGAAAAGTAAACATCCTACATACAGTAGTTTTCATTTACATTCATTTAAAATTTCAACTATATAGAATCTATATGTCTCATGATCTATCATAGACCTGGCATCCCCCATGTAACTGGTAGCACAATATATGCCTTATAAGGATGTCCAAATATGCACGTCTAAAGACCGAATCTAATGTTGTACTTTGGATTGGAAGACACATCATAGTTCATTTCATTTATAATTCAGTTCACAACATAAACCTATCCTTGACATTCCTAATTTGTAATTCAAGTATCACTCCAGGTGCAATATGGACCAACACCCTACAAGCTCATCCCTAGAGAACCTTTTAGGAACTCAGTATCACTCTAGATGAGGTGTGATGACCCAGCCCAAAGAGTACATCCTCGGCACTCCCCAACATATGCTCGAGTATCACCCTTGGCATAATAGTAAAATTCTATTTGAATCCATCCATGTAATTATTAGGGGAATAATATTTATTATTCGGCATATAATTCAATATTCAATGAGTCTGTCCATGGAAACACTCATTTGGATCCATGTATCACTCATGATAAAATAATATTAACCACTGATTACATCTAAAGAATTTTAATTTTAATCAATTTATCACCCAAGTATTTTTATCATTTAACCAATTAAATTCCATTTAAAAATTTCATTATACATGGAAAGGTAAAAATCAAGAGCATCTAGGGTCAATCACACATCAAGGCGGTGACACAATAATTATCCGACCTGATAAGGTTTGGCCTTCCATTTACTCACACGAGAATATTTTGTATAAAATGGTTCAAAGTAATAAAAAGTTACAAAAAGTCTTGGATATCCTATAACTCACATGGGAAAATCATTAAAATTTGAAATGCATTACTATTAAGTAAGTTGAAAAGAAAATCCATGCACAAGGGCTATCCTTCAAATACCCCCATGGGAATTGATAGCATAACAAGACTAACCAGCACAATAGGCTACCAAAGGGCTCAGTGGACATATATCTCACATGGAAAGATAGAAATTTATCAAAATTCAATCCAATTGCATCAATTCAAGTCATATCTTATATGTAATCCCATGGGAAAGGAAACAATTTTTAAATAATAAAGGCAACCTTGTTTTAAACAATAAAGGAAAAAATGTGTCATGGGAAAATTCATCCATCCCATATCCTTAATTAACTAAATTACAATCGATGAATATTTCAAATTTTTTACATGAAATTTACATTTTGACATCCCATGAGAATGAGATAAAGGCATGACTCATAGGCATCCAAGGCCAAAAAGTCATAAAGGGACATTCAAGGAATTACACCCAAGGGTGGTCCTTATTCAAGGTATACAACCTGTAACATGAATAAATATGCATATTAAATTATCTAAAACATGATAGGAAATAACAAGGTTCAATTTCATTTTAAGGTGATGTAACAAAAAAAGGGTATACATTACACCGTCAAATATAAACGATCCGACTTTCAATGAAAAGCACATGAACACATACCTTAGGCATGCACTTGGTAGAATGTATAGTATCAAACTCTGATTTATCCTGTATGGGATGAAATCTCAAGAAATTATAAATAATGAGATATTTGGGCATATGCGCATAAATACAACTAGCGCAGTCGATATCTAAAACAATCAAGAAATGCTAAATGGAATTAAGTCCTTTCTGTTATAGATCCAATGAGATGAATGACATTCAAATCAGAGATCAGATGAATATTATATCTTAATTCAAACCTTTGGATCAAGGGATAGCCTTTCTAATAGGGGTTTGAGGCTACGTTTTGATGGGTTAGAGTTCCATTTGCATTAAAAATAATTTTAATTTAATTAATTTTTTTAAAAATTCTTAAAATTATTGGCCCAGACGGTTTTTCTACTCAGTTTAGCCACATGGTTTGTCAATGGTGCAGAAATAGTTCACATTTCCTTATAGGTATGGGAACCCGCATGGTTACCTTTCATGTTTTACTAATTCTGTGTAACTATGTGAAAGTCCTCTATAAAAGTCTGCTAAAAATGGAGACCTGGCGGCATGGTTTCATGGGTCAACCTACACAGTTTTTACTAACTGTGCAGTCTCCTCTTCTCAAACAAAATTCTGGTTCTAAGATTTGGACTAGCCCCACACACCCCTAAGTCCTTCATGACCCTGACGAAAATTTATATGAGTCCATATTTGATCCATTAAACCAAAACTTGATAGATTTTTTTACCTCAATGAAGAACCAGGTTCTTACATATCTAGAAAACACATAGGATGGATCTTAAATAGTTTATTAGAATTTTAATATATAAATTAAATTAAATTAAGTAAAAAAATAGTTTGTTTATTTATTAAGGTAGAATTCATTTTTCTCATAGAAATATATTTTTGGAAAAATATTACCTTTATTTTCAAATAGTTTTATTCTCATTAAAATTAGTTGATCACCAATTAGGTCATTTTGTATACATTTTTTAACCACACATTTTCATACAAATTTTATTCCTATTCATATTCATAATTCCAAAAACTATGGGATAAATATTGTATTAAATGAAAATATTTTTATAGAATGTCATTTTTCGGTTTAACAAGGTGTATCATGTAATGCATGATGTAATTGGTGTTTCATGTAACCTAAGATAAACTCTATGTTTTGTTTAACATAAGATACAATTATTACTTCATATAATTAAATATAACCATGGTGTTGCGTATAAAAATTATCAAAAGGATTAAATTTATACACAAAAACATATTTTAAATAATCTTGGGGTGTTATAATTACTGTTCATCACACTCTTATTTTTGGTTTTAGTTAATAACTAGAACAAGAAAGAATTGGATTTAAATTCAATATGAAATGAAATTTTTTATGAGAAACCAAATGGGATAATTATAATGGGGAATGAAACTGTGATTATGCCTAATCATTATTAATAATATTTGATTAATAACTTACACCATAACCGACTCGGAGACTAAAAAATGAACAAAAGGAGAGAGTTCACTAAATCTTGGGTGGTAGAGAACATGGATGATAGAAAATTCATTTTTTATATGTTATGAATATTTTAAAAACACCCATGTGACTGTATAATTAGAGAAAAAATTATTTTGGGTTTGTCAAATAATGACATAATTTTTTTTCTAAGTAAAAATGAAATGTTTTTTTAATGAAATGGATAAGAATAATGTTGTCCCAAAGTTGTCATCGATGTTTTATTGTTTTAACTAGGGAATGTATAGGCATTATGATAATGGATTTCATAGGTGGAATCTCATTAATATAATTATAAAGGATGTATTAGTAATGGTTATACTACCAATAAAGACAATTTTACAAATAACATATGAAAGGGTGGAGGTATTAAGGAATAAGATGATGAAATAGAGTTAATGTTTTATGAATTAAGTGGAATTAATATTTTTATTAGATATTTTAAAATAGGAATATAATTTTATAATTTCTTTATAAATTTTATTCATATTATAATAATAATCAACTGTATTAGGATTTTTCACCTGTGGTTATTCTTTAATGATTAAAATACACATATTGAACAGTACCAAGAAATATGATTGAGTGAAAAGATGTTCTTTTTGGAAAACAAAAGTTTGGGGAATGATAATCCAAAATATTATCTTAATGTTGAGATTATAATTATTAAGTCATGGTTGTTGGATTGTATCAATAAAATTAAAATTGGTAATGTGCATTTATGGTTTATGTTTACCTTGATGTTGTTTACTACTTATTTTCATTTATGGAATAAAGATGAAAACCTAATATATCTAGAATTATTCTTCTTTTTATTAAGATGTTGTGGTGGTCATGGTATTGAAATTTTTTGAATGTTACTTTAAGTGCCACATTATATCATATGGGGATTATAATATTGATTTAACCTTCCTTTTAAATTATTGGACTATGAATTTGGTCCAAAATAACTTCATTGATTTTTGGGCATAAGTATTTATGAAATGGATTACATTGAACATTAACAGTTAGTACTTGGGTTTTAAAAATAAATTTATTATTGGATAACTCATGAAAACCACTTCAGTTGTGGTAAATATCTAAATAAAAGAGGAATTACGTTTCATTATTTTATAAATCATGGGATCCATTAAAATCATATTTTAGTGCATTAGAAATAAAAATTTCTTTTGGATAATAATTTAAGGGTGTAATAGATGAAGTTTAAATTGATATAACTACAAAAAAATTATGTAATTATAGTTTTGAAGTAAGCATATTTCTTTATGTTTATAGTCTATGTGGTAAATGAATTCCTTATCTCTAGGAAAAAGTTCTTGAAACAAAAATTTTTTCCTAGTACCTTCATTTTTTATAATTTGATGGTATTTTCACTCATCATATATTTATTAATTTTTTTATTATATTTTTATGACCATTCAAATTCTTGTGGTCAATTATCTCTATCGCTTTCTATAATTATTAACATTTTTCTTCCATGGGAAAATATTTGTATCGCACCAATATTTCCTATATGTATGCCTATAATGTATTATTCCAAATGACCTTTGTACTTACCTTTATATCTTATCAAGAAGATGTTTTATTATCCATTTTTACAATTCCAGTTTCAAACAATGTTATTTTGAAATGTAAAACTATTTACTATATAGATTAATATTAAATTAGGAGGGTATGATTTATTTTAGTGGTAGAATGTAATGAAACCATCTTTTAATGGAGTGACATCATATTCAATAGAATATATGGAATGTAACACTAATATTGTAAGATATTTTAACACATCATGTCTTTACCATATAATTAATTTTAAAGAAATTCAATCTCTTCAAAAGCTTTTGATCCACATAATGCCAGTATGAAACAAAATATAATACTCTATTAAAAATTTATTATTTAAACATGATCATTATAACATAATCATTAAGATGGTGGGTAAGAATATGAATAATAAAATTATGATAATTATATGCTTTAAACATGAATAAAATAAATTCAAATATTATTTATTGATTAGATATAAAATTATAATCATTTTAAAGAAAAAGGAAAGTTTTATAAAATCTATATATTTTTCAAAAATGTGATTTAGTCATGCATTTTGCAAATCATTTAAAATTAAATTTTATCAATTTTCAATAATTTATTTTAAAAATATATCTTTTTGAAATATAAATTTCAAAACTATTCCTTTGTGAATTTATAATAATTTTTTAAAGAAACTGTTTTTATGACGAATAGTTATAAAAATTTTATTTAAATCTTTTAAAAAGATAAATATTAATTTAAATTCCCTTTAAATTAAAATAAGTTAAATTATATTAAAATATAACTAATTTATCTTCTTTTAATCAATTTCATCTTCAATTATGATATAAAAACCTTTAAACGTTTTAAAAAAAATCATTGGAAAAACTATTTTTCATTATATATGTAGGTTTATTTTTTCAATAAATTCTTCCAATTATGTGAGTTGAATATGAAAAAATGAATTCAATATTGGAAATAATAATAATTAAAATTATTTAATATATTCCAATTAATTTTTGACCTTATTAATTTTTAAAAACACTATTTAATTAATTAATACAGTTATGGTTAAAATCTTGTTTTACATGTTACATGCGCTTTTGTAAAAATTAATTACCCACACATATATAAATATTAAATGATAAATTTCATTTAATTTTTTGAATAAATGGGTCCAAATTTAAAAATAATTACCATTTAATTTTCTAATTAGTGGAAAAAGTTTCTTTATTAAATAGACTTGTTACTGTTGTGAAAACTAAAATAGTAAAATTAAGTAAAATTATAGCCAAAGGAATGAGATATAAAAACAATGTATTTTCATTGACTAGAATGAATGGATCAACCAAATTATAAATTAAATACATTATTTATAAATATTTTAGGAACTCAGGGTGAGTTTGACTTCCAATTTTTGAATAGTTTTGGATATATAAAACAATTCCACTCCTGTTCAACTATAAAAGGTCACTCACCCACCCACTTATTCATACCTCTCAAGCCATTTATCACGCCCAAACACTACACAAATAACTCTCCAACATCCTTATCCACATTTTACAGCTACTAGTCATCCCAAAAGATCATCCCCATGGTCTGTATGAAAATATCTAAAGGAGGTCTCTCTAAAAGAAGGTAATTGTGTTCACTAAGCTCTTTCTAATTCATTTTTTATTCACAACTTTCATTTCTGTATTTAAACATGGAATATAATAACAAAATTATATCCCATATAGTATTATTTTATATATGTTATGGTATAATATTTATCTATTTGAACTTCTATCAAATGGTATAAAAAATCAGAAATCGTTTGTATGACGGACTACTCACTCATGAACTAATATAACTTGTTTTCCATAAAATCATATTACAATTGGATATAATGGAAGATTTAATTTTTATATATATCATTTATGATATAATTATACTTATTTAGTTATAATATCACATATAACTTCAATTTTTTATTTTATTTAACATATGATAACTTTTTACAGGTGTTTGACGAGTTACCTCTTCACGAAGCGATTTGATTCGTTTTTCACATATACTTTACATAGAAACTAAGAAGGATAAATTTAATGAATTAATGTGATAAATTTTAAATAATAAAAATTCATGAAAATTAATATATTATATTCTACCGTACCCTTTTCCCTTTAATCTAATTATTTTTATGCTCTGGCATACGTACGACCGACCAACTCCATGAAATGATGAGATTAATTTACTATGAAAAAATTTAATATTGGATATAAATATGTATCAAGTGAATAAAAATAATATTTATAACATAAATATAATTATGGATAAGATTGAAATATATCATTTTTACATGAATATTATCTTTTATTACAAAACAAACACGACCAATGAAGGAAATTGAACCCCAAAAGAAGAAAATAATTAAAAAGTATTAAAAAATGGTTGTAATATGTTATAATATTTCAATATACAGCTTCATATATATGATTATGGTTAAATATTATATTTATAATAAACCAATATTTATTATATATGAGTTTCATACACATACTAAGGAAGTTAAACCTAAGGTAAGGGCTTCATACCTTACTTTTACTTCCATGAGTTATATCCCTTATTCACCACTTATTACTTTTGTGGTATACACACTTCCCCTTTGATTTGTTATAACAAAAATATATTTATATTCATTTTTATTTAATTTTTAACTTTAATTTATTTATTTCATAGGGTTTATGATTCAAAAACTATAATATTTGTAAGAGATTAATGTTTCAACCAAATTTTAATCAGTTTAATTTATGAATAAATTTCCATTGAAAAAAATTATTTGATAGTTTAATAATAAAAAAAATCTTTATCTTTTTCTCTTCCTATTCGTTATTTTTCAAATAATAGTACCATTTTTACACTCTTTGGTAAATAAAATTATTGATAAACTATTTTTTAATTAAAATTATACTTTATTTTTCCCTTCTCTCAAAAATAATTTTTCATCGAAATCCCCATTTTCTAAAAAATTAACAATTTTTTTACAATTATAAAAATTATTTATTAAAAAATTACTCATATTTTATTTTATTAAAAAATTATTTGAATTTATTTTTTGAGTTATTTTACATACATGGAAGCTTTTTTATTCTCTAGAAAATGTTAAAGGATTATTTATGTTAACGTATACGGCATGAACATAATTTCATGTGACCTTGAAAACTAAATGATTTAAACCTTAAAATATATGATTCAATGGTTATTTTCAAAAAAATTACTTTCAAATTTTTTTATAAACTCATAATTTTAAAATTTTGATTTTCAATTTGAAAGGTTCACTTTCATCAAAAGTGTTTTTATTGATGTTTTTATAGTATTTCTTTTCTATGAAACAAATATTTTATTCTCAATATTATTCATCTAGTTTATTTTTTTTATTTATACCATCCTTATTATTTCTTCAGATTGTTTAAGATCAGTTTGAAAGGGGATGAAAATATTTTATTATAATTATTCATTATACTCTAGATGGTTATGGATTATTATTATAGATTCAGTATGTATTAACATTTCATATGTTAGTTTTTAAATATTATTTTTAAGTTAATTATGTTTCGACCATTTAATATGAGGGATTAATTGGACTTATTAATTGATAGGAGGCCTATAGTTACATACCTCATCGGTGCATCGATATGTCTCAAGTGAAAAATCAGTTGGAAACAATATATGGATTTTTTCTCATAGTTTTAAAATTACTTTTATAAGGTGTTGATAGTATGTTCCAGATGAAATTCATTTTGAATTACCTCTTTATAAGTTCAGTTAATGACATTCATGTTATTATTAAGTTATTTAAAATATAAAATTATTTGTTTTAATCTCATGGGATTATTTATATAGATTTAGTTGATCATCATTTATTTCTACCTTATTATGACAGTTTTATAGCGTAAATGGCATGTGTTTCAGTTATTCACCTTGTCATATTGATTATTCTTATTTTTCATGAAACTTTTTGTTGTATGATTTCTCTTACTAAGCATATGAGATAATACATTTCTTATGTTTTATCTTCAACTAGATACCATAAAATTTATTATAATTAATAAGAAGGTATATGTTAAATTGAAATATAGAGTTCTGAAAGAAAATATTTTTGTATTTATTTTTTCAAATGTACTATGAATTTTAGGTTTGTATCTAGTTTCCCATGGTCAATAAACTATTTCATCCATTAATATGTGATTCCCTATATCTCATGACGTTATAAAAAAATTGATACCAACATTCGGCTACAATAGTGGCTATTTACTCCCATATTATTAAGAAAAGTAATAATTATTATTTTTCTAAAAGATTAACTTGTTTAGAGAAATAATTAGAGATGATAAAGACTTATTAGGATTAAAAAGTTCCATATATAGTGAGGAAAATGATTTTTTTTAAAAAAATGAATATTTTTTTAGAATTAGTTTTATTAATTCTGTTATCCTACAATCATAAATGAAAATTCTAATGATTTTTAATGAAAAGTTTTATTTATACCTTGTAATTGTGTGGTCGTCACATCTTTTGGCTGTTAAATTTATTATTAGAGTAGGGTGAAAATATATTTGGATATTAGTATCCCATCAGTAAGGATGTAAATTTCATCAAGGGGGACATGTTAAGGTTTATCATATTTTATAACATATATATACCCCTTTAGGTTATTTGAGGTAATTTTTATTATTTTATGGTTTATTGTATGAAATTATTATTGCAAACTATGATAATAAGTCTATGTGATACGTAAAATTATAGGAGAAAATCCAAATGTTTTTTAAAATTATATATTATATGGTTCTCTTAGAGATAACACCCTAAAATAGATAATAATATTTTGATAAAACTATGGAACAAATGAACTTTTGGGTAATATCCTTGAAAAATATGGTTGAGTTTCAACTCAATATTTACTATAAAGTACGATTGAAATAACCTTGAAATATTATTTAGTCATTAACATTCTCTTTAAAATTTATTATAAATGATTAATTATGTTTTGGAATTATTTTTTTCAATACTATAATGTATATCATAGGATTACGAAAGTGAGTTATATTAGGAACCATGTGCTATATAGTTAAAGGAAATATATCCTAGGTTGAAATGAAAGTTTTTAGAATATTTATAAGGATGATGTTTTATTATTCCTAATAAAATTTATTCTAATTTATTATATGAAAACACAAACATTTTGTTTTTATTATTTTAATATAAACATAATCATAAAAATAATGGCGGAAATTTTATTACTCTAGAAAATAAAAATAAGTATATTTTGGGGTAAAGGTTCCTTGTTATACCTAATATAGTTATATTTATATCCCATTAGATATAAAATATTAATGTATTTTTATTTTATGGACACCCCTCACTATTTAATTAGTTATGAATAATTAATATTTAAGGGATACAATTTATTTAAGGGACGAGAGTTCAATAACCCAATATTTTATTCAATATTCTCCATAAATAAATAATATATTGAGTTGATTTATCTGTATGTAACACCTAATTCAAATTAAAATTTGATACATTTTATTGATATACAAATATGATGACTAAAACCATGATGTTGAATTAGCATGTATGAATAGAAGAATCCAATTTATGAAATATATATACATAAGTCAATATAAATAAAATTTTATTAAAAAAATCATATTTATTTTTATGCTTAAAATACTATTTTTTATAATATTAAAATTTTATAAATTATAATTATAATTATAGAAAAAAAAATTTATTATTGGAAAATGATGATTATATTAAAATATAATATTGATTGATTAATTCATATTTTACTAGAAATTTATGGAAATTAGGTATAATAATAGTAAATATTTTTAAAAGGTATTTTCCAAATTTATTATTTAAATTCATGAATTTTAGGACATGAATTTAAAAAAGACATCATTTATCGATTTCTCATGGAAATGTTAACTTATGATATTTTTTTGGACATTTCTGAAAAGAAATATTTTTAAGTGAATAGTAAAAAATTAAAACTTTTACGAATTCCATGAAATTCATGACTTTATTAGTGTATGAGTATGAAGTGGAAATTTATGAAAAATATTATTCAAAAAAATTTATAGAAAATAATTATAAATTCTAAAATATTAATTTTTATTTGCAAGCCTATGTCTGATATTTTAGAACAAAAGTTACACTTATCTAAAAATATGTTTTTAGTACATTATAAATTTTTTATTTTAAAATAATTTAATTCAATTTAGGAAATTGAATATAATATAATGGATTTCAAATTTGGAATTAAATGTTCAATATTATTTTATAAGGAAAATTTTATTATTAGGATTAAAAATGTAATTAATTCGGTAAAATATTGTTTCTATGGTAAAAACCATATGGGTAAAAAGTGTAAACCACATGGGTAAAAATATTAAAATGCTAAATATATTTCTAATTGACTAGTTGAGATGTAGCATAAGAAAACTATATCTTTACTTTATTATTATCAGTTTTAGTATCTTCTTAACTTGTGAATCATGTGATCTCTTTATACTAAGATGAATTTTTTTCAAATATGAATCTCTCACCACCTATAAATATGACCTCTCTCCACCAATACATGAACACTTAGTTACTTTGGGTTATTATTAAAACACATACTAATTTTATTCCCCTACAATACTCTACCACTTACATATGATTCTGGACAAAATATTTTGTCCAAATTCTTCCCCTTCTAAAGAATCATCCAAGGAAACCTCAACCTTCTCAATTTAAGCACTAAAATTTATCTTACATTTTATCTTTTTTTATCATTCCATTTAAAATTTATTTTTAATAATTAAAATTATTAAATCATAATTTTTGTTGTACTTAATTTTTATATATTTCTTATAATCCATCTAAATCATTTCCCCTTTTCCGTTAAGAAAATAAAACTACATTTGTGCATTTGTATAGACTGCCACCACCATGCGATAATGTCTCTCAGTTTCCCATTTTATTTATTTATTATTTCTTTAAATATATTAAAATATGATTCATCACACTAAAATTATCAAAATAATATAATTATGATTATGTAATAATGATATTATTCCAAAATAATCCTCTTTCATAACCATACACATTCATTAATTTTGATATGTTCATGTCTGTGTTAGTCAAACCACCAAATTGATCAATCCTATATGATATTATCATTGACCAATATAATAATTTAATTACATATTTTATATAAGAAAAATAATTAAATGATTAATTCATTTTGGATCTATAATTGTAACATTTACATGAAACACTTTAAGGATTATACCATCGTTCATCCTTTAACAATCAATGAAGCATTCTCAATGCCTCTTTAATATTTAAGTACAATGATAAAAAATATAATAGAATGAAATAATAACATTATAAAAAATTATAAAACATCAATTCCAGTATCTTTTATGATCTTGGAATAATGATATTTATAGGATGAATGATGAACAACACTGTTATTGATAATATTGTTCACAATGATCAAGAAAACCCACACCCGATATTGAAAATAGATATTGACTAACTAAATAAATGTTTTGAATAATGATAAATTAAGTTTATAAAAGGATTTGATTCTGAATATTTTATTGAAAATGTTAACTAATATATTTATTTTATTTATATAGAATATTTAATCACATTACTTGATGCCATAAATTAATGTACGATGTTATTTTTCTAAAATATAATTTTTTTAGACATATTTCTTATTATACACCACGTTATCTTTAATATGGTGTAAATTAATCATCATGAATGTACATTACTATATTAATTTATTTAATGGTTATTTAAGATATATATGATGTTTATTCAGCAAATGGAAGTCAGTTCAAAAGAACCCAATGCAATTAGGTGTTCTTTGTCTCAAATTTTGTTTCTTAAGACATATTTCTTATTTTGAACCATGATATCAGTAATATAGTGTAATTAATTATTAATTATTTTCATTTAACATATTCATTAACTTCATGTGGTTATATGGTCTATATCATGTTATTTCTAGAAATTTAATATGATTCAAAGGATACAAATATTGTAAGGGTTTCTTATCTAAATTTACATGCATTCCGACTTAAGCCATGTACATAGCATTTTTTATTTTGATTAGTGTATTTAATTACTTTGAAATGATTATATGAATTAATTGTTGAGAATCAATTATATTGGATATCTATCTCATGGATCTATAAATCTTTATCTTTAGCTCAAATGATAGAAAATATGAAAAAGTTTCTTCCCTAATATCATTTTCAAATTTAAAATCTCTTTCAAATATAATCGATCTATGGAATTTGAATTATTACATGATCCCCCAACATTTTTTTGGATATAAAACTTTTTTCTAGGTCCCCTAAAATTTCATACCCCCTAGAATAATTTTTTAACACATGTATTTATTATATGTGAAATAAACTGATTCCTTTCCTTTTTAGTAAGGAACCTACCTTTTGCATGCCCAAATTCATTATATATTTTTTTTTAAGTCCATATATTCCTAAATAAATGACTATTTAAATTTTTATTAATATTAATAACATTAAAAACAATTCAGTAATTTTTAACATTTTTAGTATGGGTTGTTTATATCTGTCATGCATCATTATTTTAAAACTACACTATAATAAATAGTGAATATATTACAAGACATCAAGCACAAACTTACCATGAAATATTAATATAGAAATTTAACTATTATGACCTATCCATTTAATTAGAGGGGATGATTAGTCATAAAAAACTATAAACTATATAAAATGGTTTTAATCTATACAAATATATTGATTAATGATGATGAAATAAGAAATAATGTTTTATTTAAATTCATATTATGCATAAGAAATACATTTCTTTCAAAAATAAATTTTTAGATAAATTATTTAATTTAATTTATTAGAAATTTAAATAATTTCTTTTATAAAATTAACTATATTTTTTAAATCATTATATAAATATTATCTTAGGATTAATTTTCGGTATTTTTATTAAAATATTGTTTTTCCATTAAAATGTGAAAATAATTTTTTATATAAAACAATCATTTCATTACATTTAAAATTTCCCATGTTATATGGATATTATATTAATATAAAATAAGAAATATTTAATTATATTTAATCTATTACCCAGATGATTTAGAAATCCAACAATGCCAGTCATAAAAATTATTAAATAAAAGTAAAAAAGGGAATGACCAAGTGATATATGGGTTCTTAAAAATATGGATGTGTAAAAATCCATAAAAATAATCCTCCACCATTATATCACAATATTCTAGAGTCCTAAAATACCACATCGTAATCATTTCCAGGATTTCACTCTTTTAAAAAGCATCTACATATTGGTTGGATACTTTATATGCATGTGACACAACCATGATAGGATTGTGTGAAGGATTAACATAAATACTCTAGTGGGGTAAAATATTCTAAATTACATTCTGGGTTCTCACCTTAAGAACTTTAAAAAAATTAATAATCGAACTCAATCAATATGTTAATCTAATTATGATGGATAACATGCTTGATGGACTAAATTATATCACATAATTTAGATTAATGGGTAATTCCAATACCTATATAATTATGGAAAAACCCATTAGAAAATCCACGATGGGTTCAAAAGATACATCAACATCCTAAGGGTCCTCACATGCTAGGGGAAACACCATCATCATTATCCTTAATCTATATATTGATCATAACAATCTAGCAGATATAATTTTGATCCAGTTGATTACTTATGTTTTCTAATATTCATAGATTATTGAGAAAGTTTAGGTCATTAATGTTTTCTACCAAATACCACATATTCACTATTGAAGCATAGGAAACCACTCTATGCATGGAAACATGCCCACATGAATGTAGGATTATTGGTTGTCAAAAACCATTCATTCCTTGTACTCCAGATCATGGAACATATTGAAGCTAATTTTTTCATAAAGAGATGTTGAATTTGATACCACATCTCAGTTCTTATGATGAGTATCTCATGGTCCTCCAATTGTACACATGCATTAGTTTATTGTCAAACATGAACGTTGTGTTCCTCTAAAGTTATTTAGAAAATCCAAACACCCCAAAAATGTTTTTCTTGTTCTCTTTATCCATCATGAATAAATGAAACAGTGATTCATGATGTTGTTCATACCTATTGAGTTCATCATATTTAGACAATATTTTTTTTCTATACTCTCTAAATAACTAAAAATCATGATAGTGGAATGAAATTTACATTGAATTTTTATAGCTATTATGGTAAATTATGGGATCCATCACATTAAATAAAGTAGAAATATTTGACAATAAATTATCATTAGTGTTTCGCCTCCATATTATTATGTAAGTATCAATGAAAAAATAATTCAGAACCTACATTATAGACTATATAGGAGCATAATAATGTTTTTTAAATGTATTCCACAAAGGCAACTTTAGAAATTTTTATTCAATCTAGAGAAATATTCATGATGAATTTGACCAGCATTACTAAAAAAAGAGAATTAAAAAAGTAATATTTAATTTCCTTCAAACTATACACTATATATTTGTTATTATTCCATTAAAATATTGGTAAATTGAGGGCCAAACCATTGATACAAGGTCATAAAGGTTCCAATCT
Organism: Viscum album; assembly: GCA_963277665.1. Lineage (NCBI taxonomy): Eukaryota > Viridiplantae > Streptophyta > Magnoliopsida > Santalales > Viscaceae > Viscum > Viscum album. The sequence goes on along the minus strand of OY728138.1, from coordinate 1,700,830,565 downwards.
AGCAGTCTTATCATGAAACTTTTTAATTAAAAATCATAATAGAAATCATTAGTAGTCAAAATATTCTAGGTAAATCTCCCAATAAGGCCATCATTGAAGATTTTTATATCTATTAACACAACCCCCCCCCCCCCATCTTAGTAGGTTTAATCCATTCATTCCATGAAATAGTCACCATTTTCCTTTCATATAGTGTCTTGATCCATAAAAAAATTCATGATCATGAATTAAAGCTCAATAATGAGGATTATTTTACAAATGTTGAGGGAGAAGGAATAAAAAAATTTATATTTGATTACTTAATTAACAAGGAATTGCATTCTTTCTTGAAACATTGCATCCCCTTTCTATTTTTCCGGTACATCTGTTATGACAGAGAATATTCCACATAGAAATTCACTAGTCACCTTTCCCTAAAACAAGGGGACACCAAGGTAGTAGAAGGGGATAGATACCATCCATAAAAAAATACTTTTAGAGATTATTTTTTGGTTTCCAACAGAGATTCCATCACAAAACAAAATGAAGGATTTTATCCCACTGATTTCCTTTCCAGCCACTTATTCATAGGGTGCAAAGAGTTCCTTGATAATAAATGTGGTTTTCCTTAAAGATTGTCTATGTAGAATAATATAATAAGAATAAAAAAGTTATGATGGTGTGTACCCATTCCTACACGAGTTGATTTTCTTAGATATACCCAAATGTAAAATATCGTGGGTACATCTTCTTAGATAATCTTCTACAATGGAAAATAGTATCACTTAAAGTGGGTATCACTATCTCATACCCCTTATACACTAAAAAAACCTCTTAGTGACCAATGAATAATAATGGAAAACATTGAATATTGTATTATAGTTAATCCATTTAATTACGAACAAGTCATCATTATACTTGTTTTGCTATAAGCTATTCTTTGGCCTTAAACACATATTTCCAAAAACCTTTTTTAGTTTTGTTGTGTGTTTTTACCTTTATTAAATTCATTAAATCACTAATAAATAATTATTGAAATTAAATGTTTTAATTTCTTATTAAATCAATTTAATTTACATTTATTTTATGGTTTTTACTAGGCCTAAAAGAAAATAATTCCAGTTTTATGCACACAATACATTTTTTCTAGGAAAACATTTCATCACATTATCCAAGTTTAACATAAAATTAAATTATGCCAATTCTTTTAATTGAATTTCATAAAATATATCCAATATTTGGAATAATTAGGTTAAAATATTTTAAATAGATCCTTTTTAGTTTTGTTCATTATGAATAATAAGAATAGTAAAAAAAATTCATAGTAAAGGTAACAATGGTTAAAAATATAAAAAATAATTGTACAAGGCCTTAAAATAAATAAAAAACATTCCAATATTCCATTTTATGTATATATATCATCAATAATATTCCAAAAAAATGTCAAATTTCCTATTACATTTGTTTTATTATAAAATATATATTACTTTATGAAAATATAATCTCAAAAAATGAAACTCCCTTTCATTTAAAATCTGTAATATTTTATGATATAAATAAATATAACATATGTTAAATTTTATTTTATTAAGTTTTTGAGTGATAAGTTATAGTTTGTATCATTGTTTTTTATTTTTATTTTTTAGTGCCTAAATAATTACCTTATATGACTATACATCACCGACATATTTCTTGCTCAATAAGTAAACCAATAAAGTAACTAATTTTAAAAAGACTAAAAAGTGTTTTTATGGGACACTTATGGTCTGCAATTAATTTTATTGATCTATATAACTTATTATGGGATTAATTAATGGTTTTATTTTAAATAAGTGATTATCATATTTACTTTAACGTTAATGTAATTAAATAGTTTCTAAAAAAACTTGAAGATGTTTTTATTTAATTATATTTTATTAAATTATTAAAAATTATCAGGGTTATGAAAGATGAGAATCAGGATGATAAATGGTATAAATATTTATCAATTATCTATTTATGAGACAATATTCAACTTAAAAGTAAAATTATAGCCCTTTAATATTGAAAGGGTCATTACCACAGTTGAGGTTAATGTTTTCTAACAATTTGGTTAATAAAAAATATAAGGATTAAAATAATATATCAACCAATATAAATTTTATTTAATAGTGAAATAAAAATATATAATAATTATCTTCAAAATCATGTCATTTTAGAAATATTTTACTTGAGTTAGACAAATATTGTATCATATTATGTCTTGTATTCCCAAAAAAGACTATAATGATATTAAAAAAAGTAAATTTTAAATGATTTTAAATTCATAAAAATAATATTTTCATTGATTTTAATAGTATATAGTTAAATAAACTATCTCTGTTCTATATATGGGTAATTATTTCTATTATAGTTACTTTTCTTACCACTAAAGAGTATGAAAACATTGATATCGTAGTAATAGTCAAGCTGGTTAATGGGGAATTCAAAAAAATAATAAGTGTGATAACATCAAAAAAAAATTATAATTTATTACATTAGAATATTGTCACTAATACTCATCAAATACATTAATCGTATAAATTTTTATCCAGATGAACATGAAAATAAACTAATATAAGATTAATATATCTTACATTCCAAAAGTGCCCCTCCCTTCACTTATAATATGGGACCCCACCTCTTCTCTTCCGCACCCCATTTGAGTACTATATCATATAAAATAACTACAAAATCATTGAGTAATATAAATACCCATGTTATACATGTCTTTTTTAAGAATATAATTGATAAAGGGAATACGATATCAGGAAAATGAATTTAACAAAAGAAGAAGTAAAACACTTCACTAAATATTTTAGATTTATTTATTATTATACCTTCATTAAATATAATTAAAAAATGATGAAATAATAAAACAAGTATATTCTATATAATTACATGTTTTTATGTTAATGTAATAACCTATATATATCCTACTTCTATGAAAAGGGAAATTAATCCTTCATTTCTATGTACGGGGAACTACAATCTCTCAGACTGATGTCATTTATTTCCATCAAAACGTCTCATGGATGGATATAATGATGGATATAATGAATATATTTTATATTCATGACATATGTATCCTTTCGAATATATAATATGTCATATTTTTTACCATTTCATCTATATCAAAATGATACTTTCATCATTGTGTACATATGGATTACCACCTCCACGAAGTAATGTGATTGATTTTTCATCCCCACATCACATGGATGGTATATATAGTGTATTTAAGGATATAATATGATATATATGATATAAATATAATTATTTAATGTAAAATTAACAATTTTCTTTTCTCTCATGTTTTTTGGAAAATTAGAATTTTACTCAGGAGTGTTTAGAGTCTACTGTCTCCATGATTGTAATAGATTTAATTTTTCATAACAATATTTCATACATAGAATTAAATTTATAATTTTTGTATAATAGTTTTAATTAAATATGGATTATTATTCTTGGTGTTATGGAAAAATTTATTACATAACCACAGTCATCATACAGAGGTTATTTTGAAATTTCAAACCCAACATCCTCAAAATACCTAGTGTTGACTTAACCAAATAAGTAATTAAATATTTAATAAAAAAATAAAAAAAATAATTGATATTATTTAATAATATAACAGATAAAAGAAATCCACAAATGTTCTACGATCAAGGTAAGGGATTTCATATAAATTTCCCTTAATTGAGGAATATTTTAATGTTAAGAACCTAATTTCATTTATATATTGTATATAATTCCCCATTTAAATTTTATTTCCTGAATCCTTCATATATTATGGTATTTTAAGTTACAAATGAAATTATTTCATCAAAGTTCATTTCACTTGAATGTTACAAAGAGGTAAGGGGCATCTTAACGAAATTTTATTCATTGGGTTGTAGCTCTTCTTAATTTACATTATTATGTATTGATTTTTTTGTGAATTATCTCTAAATTTTTTATTATATATTTTAACAATTTTTTGTTGATTTAAATTTATTTACATATTCAATTTTGGGATAAATTATCATATTAAAATTTATCATCTTTTCATGGGTTTTCTTTTTCTCAATCTCTTTTTTCTCATACATGTTTCATATCATGGACCATGATTCCCTTAAAGGGGATACACACATCCCAATGAAACTATTTGGACATACTAATTTATGTAATTATTTAGATTTATTAATCCATATAATTCCATTTCATTCAAACACTTTTATTTTGATAGTTACTAATTCTGTAAAGTATTTATATTACAATCTCATTTTTTGGATTGTTTTTGTTCAATGTTCATTTAGGTCATATAAAATGATAATATTTTCTTCAAAAAAATATATTCTATACTCTTATGGTCATAAATGTGTGTTGCATTCTTAATTTACATTTCCTCACTTTTTGATTTATGAAATATAATGAAAGTCATATAAATTTATATGTATCGTGTATCTTATTTTAGATGCAAATTATTTCTCTAACATATCGATCTTTCTAAAAAAACAAGATAATTCAATTATAATCTTAAATTATTTTTTAATGATATTTTAAATGTTTTTTGATTTCTTTTAATGGTATTTAAAATTAAATTTATTAATTTTTTCAAAATTAGTCACTTTTTACAATCGTTATAAATTTACTTAAATTTTTTTTTAACAATTATAACATGAACATAATTTCCATCATCATGATAATTATCTATTTTTAGGATTCCATTATATTTTTCCAAGTTTATTTTCTATGAAATGTATTTTTAAAATACTTTGGGAATTTTTTATTTTACAAAATTGTTTTTTAAAGTTCAATTTTTATTTTAACATGAATAGTTTTAATGACCACTTAATGGTATTTAAATTAATCAATAATAGAAACCCTTGACGTTACATATGATCATCTAGGTATATTTTCTAATGATAACATCCATATTATTTCTCTTTATGGGTTATGAATGTTCCATTGGTATTTTCATGGAACTCATTTCATTTGAATTAGTTAATCATTCTATGTACGGAATATTTTTTATTTATATGAGTTTTATGCTTAAATAAATTATATATATAATTTTTTCATGTTAATATTTTTTATGATGAATGTTTTTTTTTATAAAAAATGATGTATGGTTCCATTATAAACTAATTATTAGTGCTTATGTTGTAAACTAGTCATGGGTTTGTCTGTTATATCCATCCAATGGTATGGGTATGTTTGGATGATGGGATATACTCCTATGGTATGATGGATTTATTTTACTCTTAATATATAATGGATTTTACAAGTTATAGGTTACCCATATGAGATATGGGAATTATTTTTTAAAAATTACATTATTAATGTTGGATATTCCAAGACACCTATATAGTTTTTCAATTCTAACTATTGGTTTTAATGGATCCCTTATTCAAGTATTTTGGTTTTCAGAGATCATGAATGTTGATATATATGAATATTATAGTGTATTAATTATTTACTCCATGTATCGTGTTACATGATACATTTTTTATGGGTGTTAATTCCCTTATGTTATACTCTTGTACTTTGATAATGTCCTCATACCCTTATGCTTAACTTATACTCAATAGTGAAATTAACTTTTTAATGCATATGTTAACCCTTACTGATGATTTTATCCCACCATTATTATATTTCTCTTTCCCTTATCTATGAATACTTATTTTTCTATGATTTTTATGATAGAGTTACTAGATGTGAAGAACATATTGGGAGATTATTTAGATTTTATGAAACATTTTTTTTGCATAAAGGTTGTTATTTTAGAGTTTCTTATAATTCTATAAATTCTAATCCTAAAAGATACTTGGGTATAAAAGTGACTGAATATTTCCTTTTTATTCTATATGATATTAAAGGTTGAAATTATGTCACTTTTTTGGTATAAAATAACAAAATGTATACATGATATTTTAGAAAAATATTATTGGGTTCGGGTGAGGGGTTTTCAAAGTGGGTATCATATTAGGGTTTAGATAAAATAAGAGTTTAATATTTATTAATGTTATATTATCATATGAGTTATTTATACTATAACAGATTTACAAGTTTAAGGATGATCAAAAAATAGGTGCCTTATATACCTCTTATTATGTATTAAGATATAGGATTTTAAGGTGTTTAATCATATTTATAGATACATTTTATTGGGTTGAGGTTTTTGTAACCCTTTTGTTAAACATGTTATATAATTTATTATGGTATTTATTTAATTTTTAGGGATATGATCTGAAATGTGATGGATAAACATTGAGGTTAAAATCTTCCTAAATTTGGAGCTTACTTTGGTTATGGATAATATAATGTTGATATTTATGAAAGGATCTACATTGATATGTTTATTATGATATTGTATTTTCTAATTAATTTATTATTTCTTTATAAGTTTTATGCATTTCCAAAATTATCTAATATTTTTCTAATCATTTCTATTATGGTTAATACCTAAATATAATTGTAATCTATTTTTATATTTTTGTAGATCATGTGATCTGAGAGAAGTTGATTTTATTTATTTAGAAATGAAAAGAAGATATTGAATACTCATAATTCAGAGAAAAATATGAGATTTTAGTAGAAATTGATTGAATGATGTAATTCAACTATGTATATTAACATATTAAATTTATCTAGATGGAAAATTATTCCACAACTCCTTGAAAAGGATCCTGAAACAAAAAATTTATCCACATACCTTCATTTCAGATGAATAAATTTTCCTTTTCATAAACCATTGATTTACAGTGTTATAATCGTTGACATTTTCATGATCATTCTCTTTATTATAATCAATTTTCTCCATCACCCTCCCCAATTATTTGGAATTTAATTTTTCACTCCATTTATATATTTTCACTTCACACAAATTTTATTCTATTTGGAATTATAGATATGAGTTAATCTAGATAACCTTCATATTTTCTGTTTCCTTCATTTAATGGGATTTTTTAAAACCATTTTTATGATGTTGCTTTTAAAAAAAGTGATTTTTAAAATTTCAAACAATTTTATTGCACATATCATGTCTAAATTGAAAGGACTCATATAATTAATAGGGGAATTTGATAACCATATATTTTAAATAACACAATATTCAAGATCATATACAATAAGAATCATTGAGCTGAAATAAACAATGACATATTATTATTTACCTATTACAATTCCAAAAGATCTATTAAATTAGTGGGTATGAATAATAATGACCACATAATGAATTTTATATAATGTTCCAACTCATATAGACATGTTTATTAATTTAAAGTAAATACACATTCAATTTTTCTTTAATTTATTTTATTCTTCAAAAATATGTTCATTAAAAAATGATTTGTATCCCTTCCTATGGGAAAATATTACATTTAATTTTTTCCACATTTGAGAAATTTTATTTATAAAAATCAAATAATTTTTGTAATTATTCTATCAATATTATCTTTTTTTATGTTTTTTAATATTCCAAAAAAAGAATGAGTTCTCAATGAATAGTTAAATAACTTGTTTCTATAAAACAATCATTTATTTTTATTTAAAAGTACTGTTATGACTTTAATTTTATAATAAAATTACACAATTATTATTTAAATAAATATAATCTAATTAATTAAATATTTTATATCATTATACTTTATTTTGGAATATGTTTATTTTTGTGTATAAAAACACATTTTTCTAAAAAACTATTTATATGTGCCCAATGTGTTTTTATATAAATTTATTTAATTAATTCATATAATGAATTTTTTGAATTAAATTTTATTATTATATTTTTAAGAAAGTATTTTTATATTTATTTTATAATTTTTATTTTGCATGGAATAAGATTAAATCCCATATTACGAATAAAAAATTGATTTTTCAAAAAACAGTTTTTGTTTCACTTTGAAAGATTAACTTTATATACATTCATAAATAATTTTAATAGATATTGCTAATATTTATCTTATATTTTGAATTTGATGGTTTTAAATTTGGTAAATAAGTTTCTTTTATTTTGTATTACTATAAATAGTAACCATAGAAAATGTTTGTTACCATTGTAAATGTAAAACAAGTTAATTAATCTTGTATAAAATATCATAAGGTCTAATTATCAATAAAAACTTTAGAATATTTCATTAATGAGTATATTTTGTGTTTAATCATTAATACATTGAATATGGGGAAATTTCTCACGACATTCCTCTGATAAAAATATTTATATTATTGTATATAAATTTAAAGTAAAAATATTCAATTCCAGGATTTTAATATCTATAATATTTTATGACTATGATAAATTAACATCTCATTCATTATAATTTTTTTAAACATAAATTATTTTTTTACATATTAATTTATTTTTATTTTTTATGGATTAAATAATTATCTTAAATGCTTACAAGGATTCGGTATAATAACTATACAAGATATAACAAAAATATAATAAATGAATTTCAAAACTCCAAAGTAATATTTTATGGTAGATTTATACTTTAATAATAATATTATATATCATTATAAAACATTAGATTATTTGAAAAAAATTATATTTTAAATACATTACAATCTTTTTATCTTTAATGTTATACTAAATAAATAGTTTTAAAATGGAATTTAGGATATTTAATGTTAATTAATATTTCATTAATTTATTAAAAAATAATAAAAATACTTGAATAGGAAAATTATGATGAGAAATTTTTTAAAATTTTACCCTTTGGATATTTTTTATCCATTTTATAAATATTTGAAAAAGTATACCAATTTCATATTGAAAAAGGCATTTCCATGATTAAGGATAAAATGGTTAAAAAATGGGTTTAACCAAAATACAATTATTAAAATAATTTCTAAACATATATAACAAATATTTTATTATTAAATAAATATGATAAAATATTTATATGAAAATATATTTCATTTTGGAACCATTATTCTAGAGTTCGACACATATTATATTGTAATACTTCTTGCTTTTTCATAAATCACATTAATGATATTTTATAATAATTTTTTTTTATTAAATAATTTAAAATTCATAAAAATAATTTATTCATCTAATTGAATGTTATTTGGTATAAAATAATATACATGATCAATTTTTTGGTAGTTTTTCCTTTTATATTATCTTTAATAGACCCTATAGAGATATAATTATTGATCTCGATGTAATCTTCAAAAGAGTTAATATTGGTTCAAAACAATGATACACATATGGAAAATTAATATAAATAGGTCAAAATTTTATTTTATGAGTTTATATGTACTCTTGTTTATATTATATACCAATTATATCATTTTTGAGTCAAGTGAAGAAGAAAATTAATTTTTATTAATTTAATACTTTAAGAATTTCCACCTCGCCTCCTATAAAAGAGTACCCCCTCTCCTCTATTACTTATGTATTTAGAGAACTATAGATTATATAATACCTACCAAAATACCTTTATAACACCCCAAACATGTTATAGAGGTATTAGTTTTGGAATAATATCATCTTTATAGTTCTTAATCCATAATAAAAGGGAGGATGCCTGAATAATAAGGATAGATTTTAATAAATCTTTTAGATCTATTTCCTCTTCTAACTCCTTTATATATGATTAAAAAATGATGAAATAAGAGCTATAAAAATTAATATACAATGAGACTTTTTTATTTTAATGGAATAAAATATACTCATCTCTATGTTCCGTCAAATGGGAAATGAATCCATCATTTATTTTTATGATGGACTACCGCATCACTGACAGATGTAATTAATTTTCCATCAATACACCTCATGGTTGTTTATAATGAATTATTCTATTAATAAATATATATTATATTTATGAAATAATTATCATTATTGAATGATAAAATTTCATATTTTTCTAACCATTCTATCCATTTAAAAATGATTATGTCATCTGTGTGAATGTGTGGATTGCATCCTCCATCAAGATATGTGATATGTTTTTCAACACTACATAACATGGATGGTATATATATTGTATTTAAAGATATATTATGATATTTATGATATAGTACTAATAAATATGTAATGATAAAATATTATTTATCATCTCCCTCTTATATTTTGTAAAAAATAGAAACATTACTATTGTGTATATACTATCTACTATCTTCTTGATTTTAACATAGTTCATTTTTTATAACCATATTTTATTTTTGGGTTTAAAATAATAATTTATATAAAAATTATAATTATATCATGGTTATTATTCTAGATATGATGGGAAAATTAAATCATTTACCATGTTTATCATGCCTAATTCATTTTAAAATTATGAATCGAGCTCTCTCAAAATACATAACATGGGATTAATTAATCAAATAATTTAATATCTCATTGAAATAAATGAATAAAATTGATAATTAAATATTTATGAATGAGGAAAAATATTGATATAATTTAAATTACTGATAAATTATTTTTATATAGGATTTAATGGACAAACATGGAGTTTCTAGACTTACGGTAAGGTATTTTGTCTCAATTTCCCTTTGTGGATGAATATTTTAAGGGCGTGAACCTAATTTCATTTAAATACAATATTTAATAGGCATTTTAAATTTTTCCCTTAATCCTTAAATATTAATATTATTTTATGTTGATATTTAAATTACAACATCCATGGGTAATTTACTTGAACATTACCAAGTATTCAAAAATTTTCGGACCAAATTTTAATTTGTTTGATTATAGAATATCATCACTGACATTTTTATTCCATGAATATTTGTGAATTAATATAGTAGTTATGATAATAAAAATTTAATCTTATTTTATATGGTTTTACATATTTTCTCATTATCTCCTGATGGATTATTTATCAAATGAAATTTCATTATCTTTTCCATAGTTTTATTTGTCTCAATTTCATTTTCAGGATACATGATTCAGGTCGTCCACCATGATTTCCTATAATAAATTACATATTACCCCATGAATGAATTGTAACATATTAATCTATTTAATAAAATACATTTATAGATACATATCATATTCATTCATTCAATGACTTTTGATTTCAATGTTATGAAAGAGGTAGTGACTTTGTGTTAAAATATACTTTCTTTTTTGGGAGTGTTTATGTCTAAAGATTATATGGGGAAAATAATATTATCCTATTTTCATTAACCACATATATTTAAATCTCATAGTGTTATGAATTTTGTTAAAATATTAATATTCCATTTCATATATTTTTAATAAACAAGCATGAATAATTTTTTTTGTAAGTGATATTGATCATGTATCTTCATTTAAATTCGAAATATTTCACATGCATATCCATGTTTTATAAATAAATAAATAATTTTCTCTTCAAAAAATAATCTTTTCTCTAATTTGGTTTTACAAGTTAATTTACACTATTTTAAATTATTTTAAAATGAAATTTCATAATTCTTTATATAGGGATAAATTTTGAATCTATTTACAAAAATGTTTGAGATGAATAGTTATTTTTATCATTTGCAGCATAAATTTATTTTTCACCAACATGACTATTTTTAACATCAAATAATTTTTTATATGATTTCTTGGTAATTTTAAATAAAAAAACATTCATATATACATTTTGAATTTTTTTTATGTTTCTAATTTGATTTTCAAATTTTCAGCGATTTTTGAAAAAAATGTCTTTTTTGGTCTTTTAATAGTATTTATATTGATAAAAAATACAATATATTACTTGTGACCCAATTAGAATATTTTATAATGATAATATATTAATTATTTATCTTTATATATAATGATTTTTTCAAAGATATTTTCATGGAACTCATTTCCCTTTTGTGGATAAATCATGTTCTGAAAGAAATAATGGTTGTTATTGTGATTTTTCAAATTAAATTAACGATTTATATACTTTATCATTTTTATGATTCAAAGATGTTATTTATAATTATGGTTTTTAAAAAAATGGAAATTTGTTTCAATTATAAACCAAAGATTTGTGATTCTATTTTAAACAATGGGTGGTTGGGTCCATTATATATATCCCATTCATTGGGTAAAGAGACATAGTTGACTAGATATATGTTAGTAAAAAGAGAATACGAAGTTATTTCAATCCTAAGAGATGAAATCGTTTATCGTTTATAGTTTTCCCATAAGAGATAAAGGAATTATCTTCTTATTTACTTCCTTTATGAATGTTTGTTTTTTCAAAATACCTACACTTTTTTATAATAATTTCAATGAGGTATAATGGATCCTTTGTACAACTATTATTTTCACATGGCTCATGATTATTTTCCAATATGACTCTTGTGTTATGTTATATCTTTAACTAATGTCTAATGACATTTGATCCACAAGTGATGGGTATGAACTCTCAAATTTTATATTGACTTACTTTGATTATGTCATTATTTCTTTATTCTCAACATACACTAATTGATGGAATTCATTTGATAATTCGTAGGTTTACCCATATAGAGTGTTTGATCTCAACCTTCTTTTTTTACTTTCGCTTTGGTTTTTTTGGTATGTTATATTTATTTTATAAATGTGAAGGTTAATATATTTGAAAACCATTATAGGATGTGATATATATTTTCAAGAAATAGTTGTCTATATATACAAATTACTATATACATTTTTTACAAATTGTCTATAACTCAAAACCAAAATGTTTATTGGTTGCGTAAGTGATCCAATATTTTAGTTTGATTTTATATGTTTTGAAAGGTTTAAATTTGGCTACATTTTTTATATAAATGACATAAATATAAATATTTTGTTTTATCACTAGATCTGGGAGTATGGATTATGGTCGTTGCAATATCAATGTGTGAAAAGAATCAATATTTAATTTTTTCCTTGTGAATGTTTCATTATTCCATTTTCCCTTTTTATATTAAACTTCATCAATACACATTCAATGATTCTTCATGTAATTCTAATAATCCATTTTTTATGTAAAATTTATTTTTATAATTTAATATTTTAAAAAATATTTTTCATGTTTTTAATGTAAATTTTCTAATTATCATAAAATAATTTTCCACTAACATCGATATATTTTTTTGTATTTTTGTTATCAATAAAATTTTAATGTCTTTTTTTATTTGTAATGACCCAAAAAACCATTAATGAAACTTCCTCGTGTTCTATTTAAATTTCCTCTTTTTGTTATGTAAAATGTATTCACTTATTTGGTTTTGTATTTTGGATTTTAAAATACCATTAAGAATTGTTATCATTGATAATATATTCATTGAATAGTGATCACATGATTAGTATAAATTTAGGGATTCAAAAAATACAATTTACTCAGAAAAAGGAAGTGATGGCCTCATCTAGTAGACTTACCTCATACGAAGCCCATTTTTTGAGCTTGGAAAGGAGGGGGAATCATTGGGCTTTTCTCTTGACCATGACCAAGCCGATCTTGAATACGTTAACCTTGATTAGAACCACCTACTAGAGAAGTAGAAGTTGATAGAGATTAACAATCGAGCAATGTTATCCAAGCCACCCAAAGAGTTTTTCACCATCGCGCACCTTACCTTAAGGACTTATGAAAGAGTTTTAAGGGGTTATATAACAAGACCTAGCACTATGACTATATACATTATTTTTTTGTATAAGGATTATACATTAATTTTATAATTGTAACATTGTAAATAGATTTTAAAGCACAAATAGTATTTTTAGTTAATATTCATCTAAGTAATCTATTTTGATGAATTAGTGTATTTTTTAATTAATAAATTTTTTTAATAAAATATTATTATTAATAAATCACTTTTTATTAAATATAAATGATCGTATAGTTTTTATGAATACTATTGTGATTTTTATAAATGTTTGAAAACTATTTCTGTCAAAACCGTTGAATTTTCATTAAATATATGTTTTTATTTTAAAAGTGAAAATTAAAATGTTTAAAAAATTATTTAGATAAAATCAATATTATTTGGGGAATCAGGGCAGCAAAATTATCCAACGGTTAATTTTTCATAATTTTCTAAGACAGTCAAATTTTTTGGGTAAAAATTAAATATTGTTTAAATATATAATGTGTTTTATGACATCATAATGACCCAATAGTGATGTAATAAAATACTATAAACATTATTTTTTGCAAATATATGTTTTTTCATTAAAATAATATGATTTTGGGTTTGTTTGATTTATTTTGAAAAGCATTAGTGGACTCATCAAGACTTATAAAACATTTTTTCATTTTAAATTGTTTTCCTTGAGAGTGTGACTCACCTCCACATAAGAAACCCTATTATTTTAATAATTTAGGCCATTGGAAATATAAAATATTTTTTTCCAATCCCCTCTTTCATAAACCATAGGTAAAAACCATGGGATGGTTTGTGGTTATGATTAGTTTAATGTGTGGTGTTCCAAACCTAAAAAATAAAGAATTCCTTCTCCTTCCTTATATAAACCCACCCAAGCTCCCATTTTCTCCTCACTCAAATCCCTTGGATTTCGTCCAACCTCTTCCCTATGCTCTCTAGAATCATCCAAAGGTGCCCTAATCTCCCAAGATGCCTCTCTCAAGCCCCTCCCAAGCCTTTGGGATCACACATCCTAGTAAGGGATTCCTTACATCTTCATTTTAACCATGTTTCTTAATATTGTTATGCCATTTGATTCTCAATAATAAATATTAAGGTATGATTTATCATCCCCCATACTTCTCTATATATTTTCTAATTATTATAGACCCCTTTCTCTCTCATTAATTCCTCTCATGTACACCTGTTACCGTGCCGAAATTCTGTAAGGGATTTCTCTCTCCTCGTTTAAATTTATGCAATTATTTTGTATTATGAATCCAAATTCTATTACATATGTTAGGACATGTATCTATATGACCCCCATACTGTATATTTAATGTATAAATGATAATATACCCCTTTAAATCCAATGAACCCATTTTACAAATTTCTATTTGATGTCGTTATACTGATGAAATTACACCAAAATTTCCATGCCCAAATCAATGTGTAGTGAATACCATACCCACTCCTCTATCAAGGGTAATCACCTTTATGAATAGGTACTCTTTTATTGAGTATTTAAATTTTTTTTATTCCACATCTCTTATTCATGGATTGAATTATGATGATAATGAATCAATGTTGTAGGATCTATGTGGCATGCTTCTGCATGAAAAGAAATGATTATGAATGGTGTGCCCTAATAGCACTCCAAGGCATTGGGTAAAGTATAGTATCATGATACATCATGTGAAATTGGAGTTGAACCATAAAAATTAAAGTGTAATGAGGTTTTACTCATGCTTCTTGTGCAATGATGGTTTACTCAAGCTCAATGTGCAATGAACCTTGGCTCATACTAATTCCTTGTTAAGTGTTATGGACACGTCTCCAAGTTATGATTATCATGATTTATTGTGCCTTTTCGTTCAGGTTTCTCTTGTGGTCCATTGATATGTCTATTTTCTAACATGTATTTTATCACTCATTTTATTCCATTTTTATTCCCTTACTGGGCTTTATAGGTCACCCTTTTCTTATGCATGTCCTAAGGTTATCCCATGCAATACTGAGTATGATGGAATGTAGTGGTCATGTAAAGGAAGTATTCTATAAAGATATTGTATTTCATATTTTAAGTTGTTATGTAAATATCATAAGCCATAAAGATAGTATACCTCTCGATCTTCTATGTTTTATCAAGTGAGGTTTATATAATAAATCATGTTTAAGTGTGTAATAAAGAGTAGGGTTTTTATAGTTGTTATTAGAGGACAGGTTTAGTTATTTTTGGGATTAAGATTAGAAAACCCTAGTGAAAGGCCTATGGATAAGAATTAGTATAATATAATCATCCCTATGTTTTGTTGAGTATTAATTATGTTTTTTATCAAGAAAATACATCCCTGACTGGATATTCAAAGGTATAGGTGGCTCTGGCACAACGGTACCTAGGAGTGAAAACTCTGACAAGATGTTTCAGGCTTGATTTGGGGTATCCTGGTACACAACAACGAACCCTGTTGAACTCTTGGTTATGACACTCCCTGAGGATATGATTTGGGAAATTAACAATATTAGTATGAACCATTATTAATGGAATTTGAGAAAAAATTATTTTAAGAATACATATTATAAAGTCGAACATAGAAAACATATATTGAAGCTTATAGAATCATAAGTTAAGGAATTAAAAGTTATTTATAAGTCATCCATTTTTGTCTTTGGATTACCCTTTATGTGTTACACCTCACATTCCATTCATTAAGGAATAATAAATCGTTAGACTTCATGTAATTTAATATCATTATTTTATCATGTCTAGAGGGTAACTCAAAATTTGATATGTTTCGTTAGCAGGATAAAGGATAGTTTCGAGATGGAAGGGGAAGAACCTCATACAACACTCTTGTCCCTTCCCAAGGACTTACTAGCTATAATTATAGAGAAGTAAATCTCTCATAGCATCGAAACTCTTTCCAACATCCATCTTTCTTGCAATATTCTCTACGACATATCAAAAACCTCCTCCATACAATATAATCATCATGGATCATGTCTCACCTATGATCAAATATTAAGCTCCCAACACTCCCACCTTTCAAGACGATGAAGGTACCAACAGGGTATTTTCAAAATTTTCACCCTATCTAGAGAGTATGACGAACTATTTTGTTTTAGAATAGTTATAAGAGAGGGAGACCTCAGAGCATCCTATATATATAGTCTTCTCTTCTAGTCTTTTTGGAAACATAGACAATATATTAGAAGAACCACATTTCAGAAATTACAAATCTAACTCTGTTAGAATATTTTACAAAAACCTGGTACATTTTTATGTTTTGAAACTATACGTTAGAAACAAAATTTTTTCAGAAAGTGCATCATATTTTCCATCAGTACGATCCATATTTCACAGACTATGTCTGGATAAAAGAAGTGGAAGGCTTTTAATGCGCATTGAAGTATTGTTTCACTGTGTGGACCCTCGCTCTACATGATCGACAAGACAATGAGAGTGGGGAATTCTTAATGGTGGTGGGTAAGTAACACTGAAGTCATGTTTAAATTTTATAGTTACTTTTTTATGTAATCAAATTGTGAGGATCCAATTTTTTTTAAAGAGGGAAGATTATAACGACCCAAAAATTCATTAATAAAAATTCATCTTGGTCTATTTAAATGTCTTTTTATAGATATGTAAAACATATGCACTTATTTGGTTTTATTTTTGGTATTTTAAAATACTGTTATGAATTGTGACTATTTCTAATATAGCCGTTTAATAGTGATCACATGATTAGTATAAATACAGGGCTTTAAAAAATCCAATTTACTCAGAAATAAGGAAGTGATGGCCTCATCCAGTATACTTGCCCCATACGAAGCCCATTTTTCAGAGCGCGGAAAAGTGGTGGTGTCATTGGGATTTTCCCTTAGCCAAGCCCAAGATGGGATTGAATATGTTACACTCGAGCGGAACTGCCTATGAGAGAAGGTGAAGTTGATAGAGATTACCACTTGACCAATGTTATCCAATCCACCCCAAGAGTCTATCACCATCGTGCAGGTTAACCTAAGGTATTATGTGGGTGTTTTATGAGTTTATGTAAAAATAACATAGAGCAATTACTATGTACATTATTTTTTAAAAAATATTATACATTCATTTTATTATTGTTACTTTGTAAAGAGTTTTAAAAGCACATATAGTATTTTTAGTTAATATTAAACATTGTAATATATTTTTATGAATTAATGGATTATTGAATCAAATAATATTTTAATAAATTATTATTATTAATAAATTATTTTTTATTAAATATAAATAATCTTATAATGTGTATTATGACATCATAATAACCCAATAGTGATGTAATAAAATATTATAGACATTATTTTCCACCAATATATGTTTTACCATTAAAATAATATAATTTTGGGTTTGTTTGATTTATTTTACAAAGCTTTAGTGGACCCTTCAAGACTTATAAAACATTTTTTTCTTTTTCAATTTTTTTCCTTGAGAGTGTGACTCGCCTCCACATATGCAACCCTATTATTTTAATAATTTCGGCCATTTTCCTTATAAAATATTTTTTTCCACTCCCCTTTTTTAAAAACTGTGGGCAAAAACCATCGGCTGGTTTTTGGTTTTGATTAGTTTAATGTGTGGTGTCCCAAACCTAAATAATAAAGAATTCCTTCTCTTTTCCTATATAAACCAACCCATGATTCCACATACTCTTCACTCAAATACCTTTGAGTTCATCCAACCTCTAACCTCCTCTCTCTATAATCCGCCCAAGGCACCCCAATCTCCTAAGAAGCCTCTCTCAAGCTCCTCCCAATCCTTTGGGATCACGCTTCCAAGTAAGGGATTCCTTCCTTCTTCATTTTATCTGAGTTTCTTAATATTTCTATTCCATTTTATTTTCATTTATAAATGGTTGGGTATGATTTCTCACCTCCCCCATACTACCCTTTTTATGTTTGAATGATTATAGACCCCTTCATCTCTCATTAATTTCTCTCATGTACACATGTTGCCGTGTTGAAATTCTTTAAGGGATTTCTCTTTTCTCGTTTACATTCAAGATTCCATTACATATGTTGGGAAATGTACCAATATGAACCCCTTACTGTCTATTTAATGGGTAAATGATGAGATAACTCTTTCACTCTCATCAACACATTTTACAAATTTCTATTTGATGTGGTTATGCTGCCGAAATTATACCAAAATTTCTATGACAAAATCATTGTGCAGTGAATACCATACCCACTTCTCTATCAAGGGTATTCATCTTTATGCACAAGTAATTTTTGATTGAGGAATTACATTTATGTATTATACATCTCTAATTCATGGAATTAATTATGATATTAATGAATCCAGTTTGTATGATCTCTGTGGCACACTTATGCATGAAATGAAATGATTATGAAGGATGTGCCCTAATAGTGCTCGAATGCATTGGTTAATGTATAGTATCATGATATGTCATGTGCAATGGGTGATAATTCATGTGCAATGAGGTTTTACTCGTGCTTTAGGTTCAATGTGGGTTTACTCATGCTCCATGTGAAATGAGCCTTGGCTCATGCTAATTCTATATTAAGTGTTGTTTCCACATCTCCATGTTTTTATTATCATGCTTTATCATGCCTTTATGTTCATGTTTCTATTTTGATCCATTTATATTCCAATTTAAAAACATGTATTGTATCCCTCATTTTATTCCATGTTTATTTCCTTACTGGGATTTATAGCTCACCCTTTTCTTATGCATGTCCTCAAGTTATCCCATGCAATGCTAATTATGGGGGAATTTAGTGGTCATGTAAAGGATGTTCTCAATAAATATGTTGTATTTCATGTTTTATGTTGTAATTTAATTATCCTAAGCCCCAAAGACACTAAAAATCTCGATCTTCTATGTTCTATAAAGTGAATTTTATGTAATAAAACATGTTTAAGTGTGTAAAAAAGTGCCTGGTTGTTATATTCATCCCCTAGATGACTTATGAAATATTATCTTCTATCAAAGTAGAGATCCATCACTACCTTTTTCTTTCCAACCCATCCACTTTGAATAGTCATAACCTTTCATTCAATTCCATTCCCTTGTGAATAACCTATTTTCAACTTCTTTTATTTGATTTTCTTCACCTTGATGTCATGCATAAAAATATTGGGGAAAATATTAATTAAAACATATTAAATTTATTTATAATTTACCAATACTATATTATTGATTGAATGGTATCAAAAGAGAATTTTATTAAGTATTGTTGGATAAATTTTTATAAAAAATTGTTTTATCATGATTGTTGATGAAATTATGAATGTTTCCATCGTAAGATACAATTTTAAAGAGATATGAATCCAATTTTATTTCAATGGGATCATTTTGATATGACGAATGATGGATTTAATGTGGTAGACCCGTGTATGAATGATGATGATGGGTGGTCTCGTATATCTCAGTCTAATTTATTTTCTACAGGCTTATATCTCATTCAAAAGGTATGTTGAGGGTGGATATTTTTCTTGTTCACAACATATACTGCGAACATTTGTTTCACAAAACAATGTTTAAATTTTTTATTGTTTTCAACATTAAGTGGGGACATTTTATTTTTTAACAACGTTAAAATTTCTACATGATGATATTTGGTCCATATTTATATGTTATACTAATGTTAAAATCTAATGAATCATGTTTATTGACTAATGTATCCATGCTATGTGGATTGATATCTTATTTTATATCAAGACTTATTCAATGATCCATAATTTATGATCTAGGATTTTTCATGTATGATTATATATTTTTTATGTCTAGGTTTTGTGATTATACCCATATACTCATCTCATGTTCAATTATGTTCTTTCATTTTTATCACTTTAGTTTACCATATTTTGGAATCAGAGATCAACCCAATCTCATGCTTATATTTTACTTGTATATAAATAAATGTATTACATGTGATGCATCAAGAAGGATATATTTTTTACATATGTTTTGGGTGATGTTGAAGACATTTTTGGCATTAAGTATTTCCTTATATATGGTAATAATACATGTTATGTATTATTTATTTCCTTATGTATTATGTATTTATTTATATAGTGTAAAATTTATTAGTTATTTGAAAAAGGTATGGGTTTTTTATTTAATGATTTAAAATAGTTCTCAAAATCAAAAAATATAAAAGAACATGGGAATGTATTATAATGAAATATTTTTTTGATTTGAGATATTTATGGGATGGTAACAATTGTGGGAATTCATCGTTGGAATCAGAGAAGGTTATAGTTATCTTGGGGGATTCAGTCATTATTAGTTGGGGTTGTAAATGTAATCAATTTGTGAAATGTTAAGGTATATAAGGGATAAGACTATGTATAAGATAATATCCCAACATTTCAGTAATGTAGATATTATGTGATAAACCGAGAAATTAAATCCCTATCTATATAGAAAAATTAGATAAAACAAAGGAATAATTATTCCAAGGGGGGATTAAATAAAAAATTACTATTTGAGAGTCAACTCATTCATCAATCTTGTGAATAGTGAGTGGACCTATGACTTGAGACATGAAAAGACACAACTGAGGTATAAGATTTGGTTTATCAAATTCTATTTAAAATGAATTATAAATGTTTTGTTTTGTTAAGGATATATGTTATGGAATATGAGCATGGATGAAAAAGTATGAAGTAAGATAACTAAGGATGAACTTATTATGAAATAGTTGAAGTGAAATTATCATAGGATGAAATGAATGTTTCATCAGATATGATATGGTAAGATTAATATTTAATATTAATAAAAACATTATTTATATTTTACTTGATAGTATCGTCACCATTTATGATTTATTATTTTTTTGGAAACAAATCTCAAACCTAAATCTATGAAAGAAATGAAATTAGAAAGTCATGAAGAAGAAATTTTCAAAAATATTTTGATACTCAAACCTAAGATAGTAATCATTATATATCAACAAAAAACATATCGTGAGCCATGTATATCATATGTACACTCTTATATATTTCAATTTTTAGTAAAAATTAAAATTGTGAAGTTGTAATTTATTTAACCAAGTAAATTGTAAAACATATCAATGCAACCATATGTTCTCCATAAATAAATTCAATATTGTATAATGTGATTTACATGAAAAATAAGTCTAAAACAAAACCATTATTTAATTAATTTAGATAAAAATATTACATTCTTATCAAATCCATCTGACTTTTATATATGAATAGGGGAAACCAAAATATGATATACATATATATAAGTATATATAATAGTTATTTTATAAAAATTTACTTAGTTCACTTTATGATTGAAATTTTATTTTATTAATTTTTTAGACACTATATATATAATTAATGAAAACTATGTATAATATTTCTAAATTATGTATTAATTAAATATTAAATGTTTTTGATTGTTTCTATTTGATTTTTTTAATGTAATAAAAAATAAGAATATCTAGTATTCTAAAAAAATAATTTTCCTATAAAATGAATTTTCATAATATGATTTTATTTAGAGGTCATTGTAATATAATTTTTAACGTTATTTTTAAAATATGGATATATTACTACAATTTATCAGGAAAATATCATATTAGATCATATAATTAGTGTTTGAATGAAAATATTGATTTTTAGGTAAATAGTGAAAACTAGCATTTCTTCAACTACCATTACTTTTATGATAGTAAAAGTATAAATGTAAACTATGATATTTATTAAAACCCTATTTATAAATAATGTTTAATTATTATAATAAATTTTAAATTTGAATATAATGTTTTATATATACAAATTTATGTTTTATATTTTATAATATAAGTTACACTACTCACTATTTATTTTTTCAATACATTTTACATTTATTATTTTAAACTTATGTTTTTCTTTTTTCAAAAGTAAATCTAGTAAAATAGGTTTCAAATTTTGAAATATAAATTATATATTATTTAATCATGACCATTTTATCTTTAAAAATTATAATTTAATTTCTATAGTAAAAAAAAGTAAATTTGCTAAAATCCTAAAGGGAAAAATGGTTAAACAAATGGCTAAAATCCCAAACATGTTAAAAACATGATTCTAATTGAGTGGTTCTTCACATTGATAAAAAAATTATATCATCTATATCAGTTTCCATTTTAGTGTCTATAAAAATTAAAACATGTCTTATATTTATATTTAGTCAAAATATTAACAAAAATTTCATTCCCACAAATTATGAAATGGAACCCACCAAAAATTCAATACCACTCCCAAATATTTGTTTCCTATCAAAACTATTTCATGTTTTCATTCCCAATAATCTTATAAAACACAAAAAATTTAAAATATTATTACCTTTAAATATGTCAATGTGGTTAATAACATACTCCACACACAACCCTGAACTAAAATGAAACTGTGATATACTTAGACTCTCATAAACCCCTCCACCCAAAGGATACTACAATGAGGGGAAATAGGTGATGGCTCCTAGAGTCTCACATCCTTTAGACCCTAGGTTAGTGACTAGATCTAGGGTATAATAAACATGCATATGGAATTCATTTCCCTCTAAGATAAACATGTAGAAATGAGAGATAATATAGATATACTGATCTACACCTCCTCAATATATATATATATAATGAAATACCATGTGAAAATAGGAAATGCTATAAATTATTATAAAAACTAAAGGTAATATATGAGTATCAGAATGTAAAGATGACAGTGACTATGAAGCCCCAAAATATCCTCCTAGACTATGAGCTAGTAATGTCTATCTTGATCTATAACCTCACCAGTTTAAGTGAAAAATAGTTTATATTTATGTATGATGAGGATAATAGTGTACTCAATTAGATCCTCCCTATATCCTCCCATGAGAAAATATAAGGAAATAATACTAAATCTTAATAAACAACTATGAAACCAACTCATCAACAAAATAGGTAGACTAATTTCCCATCCACGCCATGGATAATTTTCACCAAGTATCACAGAAAAGATATAATATAATATAATAATAAACACAAAGGGTAACCCACTCCCTCATTCCTAATGTATTGCAGCTCTTCCCAAATTTTTCTCATCCCATTAAATCTCTATATAAAATAATCCATCCGAAAAATTATTGGGAAAAGAATCACAATATTCCCCTTGTGTAGAAAATCATTACATAATACATATCACAACATTATATATAGTAACCAAGAATATTATGGAGCTGAAACCCCATACATTGTGCATAAAACATTAGGTATTATACCTCCCACAATAGCACCCATACACTGAGTATGTACATCAATTCATTACAGCCTATACACACCATACCAATAATGATCCTTTGGATACTATATCCTATAAAAACATGTGTGTGAAATGACCAAATGCCATTATATCCCTCTAAAAACATATATGTTAAAACTAACATCCCTTCATAATAGAACAAATATCCACCAATATAAAAGATTGGGGAAAATGGGAAGTCAACAATTCATCCCCCCACTAGGATGTTTGGGAAAACACCCTCCTAGATTCCACCAGGAGTATGTTTCCCTAACCAAGAGGGGTGAGGAAGAGTATGAAATCACATAATATACGTGATTTAATAGATACCACAACCAAACTATGGGAATAACCTAGTATTATACTAAACTGCATCTAACTTCACACAGATTTCAGGCTACCAAATCTAAAACTAAATATCCTAAAAGAACATAACCATTTAAATGAGCTATATTAATTAATTCTTATAATTTTTTATTTATTCCATTATTTAATTTATTATCCATGAATTATCCATTAAAATTATTCCCAATTACATTTCATTAAGAATTCGATTAATTTTTATTCCCTCCATGCATAATACAAATCAAATCCATGGTTTATCAAGATTAACATCATTTTAGAATTTTCAGTCCAGCAAAGCCAACACTGTGAATTTCAAAATAGTTTTTTCTTTATTAGTATCAGTACATAATACTAGTACTCATGGAAACCAATACTAGGAAACCACCATGAAGAAAAATGCAACCAAGCACATCCAGCTTCCTAAATAAGCGGGAAAGAAATAATTATAAAACAAGCTACCCGACTATCATCCATTAAGTAGATTCATAATAAATCATCATAGCTCTCATCATCACATCAATGGTTAATCCCTGGTTCAACATAATACATCATCTTTAGTTCCATCCCCATCACCCACATTCATATCTATATGAATCTCTCTGTAATATCCATCAACTGGTTCCAGATAATCTAGGTCTCACTTAAAGATCACAACATCCATCTCCGAATCATCCATCACAGGATCAACATCACATCTGGGCCTCCCCACCCCATATCATATCATCCACCCTTGGATCAAATTCAGATCATAACATAATATTAGAAGGAAATAAATAATTATATCAAACTAGAAAAATCTAAGAACTAAAAAAGGCATCCATCCTTGACACAAAAATGAACTCTCAAGAAACCAAACATAAGGAACTCTACCTTATCAATAAGACGATAAACTCAATACCTATAAATTATCTTTATCTCACAACAGGTCATTATTCCATATTGAATTATCCAATTCAGTAATCAAATGTTCCAAATATGGTAAACCATAGAAATCAATATATAAAAATATACAAAAATATTAAACATTCACGTTAGTATTTAAACCAATTTCATTAAACTCTGAGAAGTTATATCCTCATTTTACCTGACTTTTATTAATTATCAAAAATAAAAAATCATGATTGAAATTAATTTCCAATTCCATTAACCAAATCGATGATCATTTTCAATAAAGCATGAAAATTACATCAATTTTATCATCAACATATTACAACAAACACTGGATTAGAAAATCTGTCACTTCATTAATTCTAAAGAAAACTAATCATAAATTAATTATTCCTTAATATTTTTACAATTTTCAATGTTATACTTCAAGATTATCAACATGGTCACAAATCAAAGAATATATATCACACTAACTAGAAAATCAAGAAGCAAACAACTATCATATAACATAGAAAAAACATCATCAACATGGGATTAGATCCAATTTCATCAATCTAGATAAAAGAATATTAGGTTAATTCTTTTTTCTTCAATAGGGATAAACTATGTTGAGTTTACTATTACATGAAAATAAAATAAGAGAAGAAATAAATAATATACCATAAAGGTGAAAATATTATTCTAATGAGAATGGATCAGTGTTCTCAATCTATAATCATATACCCCATGATGAAACTTATAAGACCCCAAAATTGTACAATATTTATCTTTTAAAATTTGACAACTTTAAAAGCTTACGTTCCACACAACACCAAGCTTAAACAAACAATGATATACTATTTAATAATAACATGATTGTTGGAATACTAATATGAACATTAGGAATAGTAATATATCCATTAGAATAAAAACCACACCTATTAATTTATAAATTAAATATTGGTATTTCATAAATGAAAATTTGATTTTTTTTATATCATGGAATAAGTAAATAAATGTTTTAGAAAATGATAAATTTTGTTTAAGGATTTGTTTGAAACATAAATGTTTATTTACAATTTTATATTTAATATAATGATATAAAATAATATTTATTTTTATAAAATAGATTCATAAATTAATATTTTTTCAATATAATACATTATAATTTCATGAGATAATAATTATATTTTCAATGTGTCATAAAATCAGTTATATATTAAAATAATTATTCTTTGAATAAATTATGATTTCATTTAAAAACTCACTTATAATATTTATAGAATTACTTTCATAAAATGGAGTCCTCTATTTAAATATGAAGATTGAAAAATTATTAGGGGTTTTTTTAGGATTTTTATAAATTAGTTGTATTTTCTGTGAATAGTGAAATAAAATAATTTGTGGTGTTTAACAATAAAATTAGGTAAATGAATTATTGAGCCAGCGATGATATGGGATTATGTAAGAACCAATTATTTCTAACTCACATGCTCTCGTTATTAAACATAGTCACAGGAATCAATACTATTGATAGTCTTGATCCTAAATAATAAACATATGATTAATATAAAAAAACACCCATACCTCCCTTACATATACTACCCCTCACTACCTCTTATTCTCACACCATATAATCCTATGATATTTATTATATTATAAAAATTAATCTCCTGAACCGCTTCCCCATGTCATGGTATTTCTCGTCTTATCAAAATATCAATCCCATGTGGCTTAAGGGGGATCTCAATGAGATGACATTCAAGAGGTAAAATGCTACTTCTTTCTCTTTTAATTTATTTTCATTTCTAATCCTCCCCTCACATACCCTTTCCAAAATATGATGATAACACAATTATCATATATAAATAAAATAATTTTTTTATGGAAATAGATTTTCCATCATCACTTCTCTTATCTTCTCCTTATATTTTTTAAAATTAAAGCATCATTCGTGAGGTGTTGATTCACCACCTTCATGGATGACATGTTTTAATTTATATTACTACCTTAAATACTAGTCATAAAACCATTATTATGGTTACATTTTATTTTAATATACATATAATATGTTATATAATGTCTTTTAACAAATATATATGTAAAAAATTAAATAAAATGACACATGTTTGTCCAGATCTTAAAAACCATCATGTAAATTAAGATAATTTCAACAACATTTTATCTAATAAATCATCCTCATATAATATAAATAAATTATATATGAGATAATATTAAAAAAAAATTCATTAATACTAAATATTTTCACTTCTATTGGATTTATTTCAATTTGAAAAGAAGTCTCATTTTTATACTTAAGGGAGCCGACCATAGAATAATGAAACACTCAAAGAACAATTAAAAATTATAACTAATTTAAAAATATATAAATTAACTGAATAAAATTATAATAAATAAAATATATGGTCATGACATTATAAAATATATAATTAAAAATTTAATTGTAATATTCAGGACATTAAGTATTAGTGCATAACACTTTCGGACATAAGGTAAGGGTTTTATCATCACACTTTTATTTCATTGTGATATTCCTTATTCACCAATTATTTTTTGTGTTTGTTGTTGGTATACTTCAATTTTTATACAATATAATGAACCTATATATCTTCATGTGATTCAATGTTCCATTTTATTATCATTAATTTTATGGGACATACAATTGGATTGTTTTCATAGCTGTAAGGGAATTCGTAAACCAATTTCCATTATTATTGTTAAACATCTACTCAATTGATTATATAATTCCATTATTAATTTTAAAATGAATTTTTATTATATAATGTATTATTTAAACTGCTTTTATGTTTATTTACATCTTATACACATAATTTAATTATTTGGTTAATGCTCACACTTTCTTTTAAAAAATATTTTAAATGTTTTTGTTTACAATGTTTAAAGGATTTTTTTTAAATTTCACAGAATGTGAATGTTTTCCAACTTTCATGATTCCTTAATGTAATTTGGATTACTTTAAAATTTTATAAGGTTATTTTAAAAGAAAATGTTTTATTTTATAATTTTGAATCTTTTTAATTAAATAATTTCAATATAAAGTGTTATTTCTCTCAAAAAATTCTCAATGATTTTATTATTGTATTTTTATTTATGTCAAAACCATTTTTCAGTTATTATGATTAATGGATTTTGATCTATTATATACTATATACCATATTTTATTGATTTTCTTATGGTTATTTCGACTATATATGTTCTATTTTGATACCATTCTTTCTTATAACACTGGATGGTTTATTATTATTGTTTGTGAAAATTTATTTTATATGATAGTTTCAATATCAATATATATGTTGATTATGTTTCACCCTGTTAATAAGAGGAATTATTTGCACATAGTAGGTGTCGAATATGGCCCTTTTTATCCCATTGATGCATTAATATGTCTCACAAGAAAAACTAGATTGGGTTTTGGCCAAGGCTTTACCAATTTAAATAGATATCTTGGCTGAGGCCTTGATGGTATGATTATGATATCTCAAATTTTGAATAATTTTATTATGAGTTTGGTTACTTAAAATCCATGTGATTATTAGACTATTAGAATATCCATGGTTCTCTTTCATTCTTATGTGATTTTTTATGGAATTATTTGATCAGTTATTATTCCTTCCATATTATATTCATGATTATTTTTATTATCTTGTGATTTTAGTTATTCTCCTCTACTTTTTGTATATATTTATTATGATATATTTTGATCTATGCATACAATTATAGAGATACTGATATCACACCTTTATTATGTTTTATTCTTCCTAAGGTTTACAAGAAATTTATTTTCATTGATATACAGGGTTACACTGAGGGGATTAATTATGTTCTCAATGAAAATAAGTTTTTTTTATTTATGCTAAAATGTATTTTTTATTTCAAATATTTTTCAGGTTTTACAATAAAACTAAACCATTAAGTCTATTAGTATGTATTACTTATAATCAGGCTAATGTAATAAAGTAAGGCTCCAGGATACTGGGGTCAAGGTCTTTATATTTGGAATCAGAGAAAGTTTAGCAGAAACACTGGAAACTATATTTATGAAAAACTTGATTATGGAAACATAACCTCGTGACAATATTTGAGGATATTCCCGAAGTAACCAAGATTATGATTTATTGATTAGTTATAACTAAATTTTCAATTTACATGAATTGTATCAGTAGTTTTTGATTATGCATTATTTTTTATAATGTTATGATCTAATATATTGCATTTCATTATTGATAAATGGAAACTACTGGAATGAATGGAAAACATATTAACGCACATAATCCATGTAAGGATTGACCTCTTATGCAATATAATTATGTTGGTGTTAGTCCAATAGTTAGATATGAAAAAATATAATAATTATATTGGGATAACTGACTCATGTTTTGAGTAATAACCTTACAAACAAATATAAACCCAATCCAAGAAAATAATGTAACAATGTTATACCACTTCATGTGGCATCAACCTCCATCATTTAATGGGAATACAAATCCATTTGTATTTTATTAATGTATAAGTTTTTTAAAGAATATATTTCTCACATTGGGATGTAATGAAAGAGACAAGGTTATCATGGATTGTTTCATCTCTCAGGTGATGTGGATCAATGGTGGTCATTGTTTCAAAACACAAATGATAATGATGAAATTGGAAACATTTAATTGAAGGATTTAAGGGACTTTTATTAAAAAAATATTTTCCTAGATAACTAAGAGAATATATAGAGATAAAATTTTGGCGTTTGAGAAAAATAGAAGAGGTAAATGTGTCTATGTATAAATCTAACTTTACATGGTTATCCAAGCACACTACAGACTACGTACATAATCCAAAGAGTAATGTTTACTATTTCTTTGATGGGATTAAACTAATACATTGTGGAGAACTAGTCTCCCAAACATTATCATCATATTTTGATATAGTGTCTTGTTCTACGTAGATATATGAATAATTATCCATGTTTTATGAATTTTAAAGGAATAAATAGAATAATAATAAGTAAAAAAATAGTGAATAAAGTGGATAATGGAAAGAAGTATTTTCTCACATGTGGGAATTGTGGAAGGAAACACCCTAGTACATACTTGAAGGGAATTTGAGTTTTCTAAAAGTATGGAGATAGGGACCACTAGCATGTGATTGACAATGAAAGAATGAAGTCATCAAATTATTTAATTTTAAGGATATGGGGAACTATGAAAATTAATGTCCCAACTGTCATGGAAATATATCTTAGAAGAATGAAAGGGATCAAGGTCAATATTTTGTAATTATCATAGTCGAAGTGGATAAATTAATGATTTTTTGTTCTTGGATTCTTGAATTTTGTTGTAGAAGTATATTCCTGTTATAAAAATCATGATATATAAAAATTTTATTTCAATACTTATTCTTTAAGTAATTTGAAGCATGTCATTAATAGAACCACTAATCAAAAGAAAATATTTTCTTAGAAATTGATCTTTTGGAAAACACTTGACTTGGTAAAGATAAAACTATATATGTCATTTATATTGATATAATAATAAATATATTTTTAAGGGATACTTTTTGTGACCATGAATATGGTTAATTATTTAGTGGTTTTTGTTATGCTAGAATTATTAGATGTTTGGATTTAACGAATATATCCAACAACTTGAGAGTTACTCTTATAAGTATACATGTTTCATAAAGGATTAAATGAGATTGTAGTATTCATATACATGGTATATAAAAATTAGAGCTACATTATTTGTGGGTATCTTATATTCAGTTTATTTGTTAAATTTAGTTACTTTCCATATAAATTTTTGGACATTGAATTTGGAAAAATGAATTTTGAATGCGTTTTAAGGTAACTACTTAGGGAATGTCTTATGTTTAAGATTGGAAAAAGTATGCATTATAATATTGGATCACATGCTCTAAAATGTTTTTTTTTTGTATATACTTGAATTCCAAATTTTGGACTTTTGGATTTTTTTATAAAAGTGATTCATACATAAAAAATCATCATGAATATTTTTCTTCTGGTTTAATAAATGAAGTAGAGATGGATCAAAGCACAACCAAATGATGAGATTATTCTTAAGACATGGAACGTAATTAAGTAAGTTTATTTTATAATGTTATTATCTATATATAAAATTAATCCCTCTACTTTAGGAATAGGATTTTGGACGGTTGCCTCTTTTTTTGTACTATGATATATGCTAATAATAGATATCAGGACAGAAGGTCTTTGTGGCATGACCTTTCCGACATGGCCCGCTCAATTAAGGAGCCTTGGGTTTTTATGGGGGATTTCAATGCCATTCTAAGCACTTGTGAAAAAATTGGCCCCTCATATCTTACAATTTCCTCTAATGAGTTTAGGTCAGCTATTGATGACTGTAGTCTTCACGAAGTTATTCTTACTGGTTCCAAATATACTTGGTACAGAAAACATCATAATAAAATGGTCGCCAGTAAGCTTGACAGATCTTTTGTCAATATGAAGGCCCTTGATACTTGGGATAATATTTCTAGTATAACCCTGCCTAGAATTAATTCTGACCACCATCCTATCTTAGTGCGCTTTTGTACGACCGCCCGTAGGCATATTCTCCCCTTTAAATTTAATAATGTGTGGTCCTCGAACCCGGACTGTGTCGCTCTTATACACCGCACCTGGAACTCTATGAACCACCATAAGGATTTATTTGCCTGTATTTTTAAGTTGAAAATCCTAAAACATGCCCTTAAAAGTTGGTGCAAATCTACAAGTTCTCAAATTGACCATGAAATTTTCTCTCTGGAAAATGATCTTAGTCGTGCTCAAACGCAAAACACTATTTCTAATTTCAGTTTGGATCCTCAGCTAGAAGCTAACCTTGCCCTTAAACTTAATTCTCTGCTCACTTTTAAGGATAACCTTCGTAAACAAATGTTTAGGACTAAATGGCTTGTTGATGGAGATTGTAATACTAAATTTTATAATTCTCTTCAAAGAATAAGAAAGGAAAATCGTCCTCTTACCAATCTTATTCATGATGATTTGCTCATTGATACTGAAGAAGCCATAACGGATCATGTCACCTCGTACTTTTACAACATTTTCAACGGTCCGGACATAAATATTGACATCAGGGACAATATTATCCCCTTACTAGTTGATGATAGAGACAATGAAACTCTTTTAAGTACTCCGCTTGATCAAGAAATTAAGGATGCTGTCTTTGGCCTTCATCCAGACAGTTCACCTGGTCCGGATGGGTTCAATAATGGATTCTACCAAAAGGATTGAGACATTATCCAAAAGGATGTTTGTAACCTTGTTAAAACCTTTTTTCCCATGGTTCTCTGCCTCATGGTATTAATGCTCAATTTTTAGTTTTAATACCTAAGGTTGAAAATGCTTCGGAGATTCATCAATTCAGACCCATTGCTCTCATGAATACTCTTTATAAGATTATTACTAAAATTATTGCGAATAGGTTGGCGCCCATTTGTGACAAAATAGTTTCATGGAATCAATTTGGATTCATTAAAGGTAGGGCCATTCAGGAATGCATCTGTCTGGCCTCGGAAGGTACCAATAGTCTTAATAAAAACACTAGAGGGGGGTGTGTGGCCATTAAAATTGATATCAGAAAGGCCTTTGACACTATTGACTGGAACTTCATCTTCAGGGTTCTAAAAAACATTGGTTTTCAGGACTCTTTCATTGGAAGACTGAAAACTCTTTTCAGATCTGCCTATATTTCTATTCTAATAAATGGCTCTCCTAGGGGCTTCTTCAACTGTTCTAAAGGTGTCAGGCAGGGTGACCCCCTATCGGCCATCCTCTTTGTCATTGCTGAGGACTACCTAACCAGACTCCTAAATAGTCTGGTTGCTCAAGGATCCCTGAAGCCCATACAAGCTTCTAGGAACTTGAATATCCCTACCCATCTTTTATATGCTGATGACATCATTCGTTTTCTTAAGGGGGATCAAAGGAATATTCATGTCTTAAAACATGCCCTTAACCATTACAAGGAAGTCTCTGGTCAATCGATTTCCTGGAATAAATCATATATTTATTTTGGAAAGAGCTTTCCTGTCCGAAAAAAAAATACCCTCACTTCTTACCTTGGAATTAAAGAGGGTCTCCTCCCTTTCGCTTATTTAGGTGTCCCAATTTTTTGGGGTCGTCCTAAGGCTAGCTATTTCACTAATATCACTGAGAAAATTGTAAACCAACTCTCTACCTGGAAAGGAAGATCCCTTTCTATGGCTGGCAGGATTTGTCTTGTCAAATCAACCATTGTCTCTAAGATGGTTTACACTATGATGATTTACAAATGGCCCGCCAGCATTGTCAAGAAGATCAATACCTATATCAAAAACTTCATCTGGACAGGTAGTATTCTTGAAAGAAAACTTGTCACTATTACCTGGAAAACCTGTTGCAAACCTCTTGACAAAGGTGGCATTGGTATTAAAAATCTAAAGATGTTCAATAATGCTCTCCAAGCCCGTCTCACTTGGCGTATTATCAATGGTAATTCCAAAGCTTCTGATTTCTTGAAACATAGATTCCGCACCAAGATTTTAAGTGGGACGCTAAACTACGTTAACTCTTCAATCTGGCCCTCGATTAGAGACTCGTATCAGAAGATCATGGAAAATTCTAGATGGATGGTTAGTGCTGATTCCTCCATTAATTTTTGGTGCGATAAATGGTGTGGCAACCCCCTGATATCTTTGTTACCACCTAACATCACCCCCGACGACTATAATCTTTCCATAAAGGATGTCTTACAATATCACAGGCATTCTCTCCCTGACAATATTGCGCAGATCATTGATGATCATCACTTTTCTTCTATTGGTGATTTCCTTGTTTGGGAGCCTGCACCGAATGGCATCCTTGACTCCAAAAACTTCTACCAGCATTACTTTTCTGAAAGTGATTCTAATTTACACTGGGTGAGACATTTTGATAAGCCGTGGATCAAACCCTCTAGGCTTACCCTCATTTGGCGAATTGCCCATAATAGACTACCCACTGAAGTCTGTCTTCAAGCCTTTAGCATTCAACTCTGCTCCATTTGTTTTTTGTGTAATCAGCACAGGGAAGATGCAGATCATCTTTTTTTGTCGTGTGTGACGGCATCTACTTTATGGAATTATGTTTTAGACTTATTTAATTGCAGATGGTCTCTTTCAGATACTATTTGTTTATTCCTTAACAAGTGCACTAGTTATGTTTTCTCTCCTCAGGTTAAAAATCTTCTTCTTACGGCGGTGGAAGAACTGCTTCATGTGATCTGGTATGCTAGAAATGACATCATTCATAATAAGCGCTCATTTAGTTTAACTGCAGGTAAATCTCGAATTCTTATTGCGATCCATGAAGCGGCTTCCATTCAAAAAGACTGTTGCACCGACTCGGTGGGTGATTTTGAGATCCTTCGTCACCTTCGTGTACCCGGCGTCTTCCCTCGGACCAAACGATCATTTGAAGTTTTCTGGCAATCACCGATGTTGGGATGGATCAAAGTGAATGTTGACGGTGCCTCCAAGGGTAACCCAGGCCCTGCTGGTTATGGTGCTATTTATCGCGACTCGGCTGGTCTTTGCCAGGGTTGCTTCTATGCTGGATGCGGCCATTCCTCTTCCCTGGAAGCTGAAATGCTTGGTGTCATCCACGCCATTGATTTTTTCCTTCAAAGTGGCTGGAAAAAACTCTGGATTGAAAGTGACTCTACCACCATCATTCATGCCATCTGGAATGGTACCATTCATCTGTCTTGGTCTCTCACCACTCTTTGGATGAATTGTCTCAACTCTCTACAGGGGATTGACTTCATAGCCACTCACGCCTATCGGGAAGCGAATAATGTTGCAGATGCTCTTGCCAACAAATTCATTCATCAGACCATGACTTGGCTGGACTCTTTACCTGCTGAGTTCTTACCTCTGTTTGATAGATATTGTAAAAGAATCCCATCTTATCGCCTCCTGTAACTTTTTTTCTTATCAATAAAAAGCCTTTTACTTTTTAAAAAAATGGTCTTTTAACTGATAAAAAATTTACAGTTTTGTAATGGTGTAATTTATAATGACCAAGTTATCTATCAACATCCAACAGAACGTGATATTTTGGTTTCTTTTATATTAATATGTATTCAAGTCCAAATAATTTTCTTTTATATGGAAACATAGTTTTGTGGTGGCCCTCAAATTTTATGTTCCCTCCATTTGAGAGAAATTTTTTTAACCTTGTTGATGTTGTGAGATTTCCAAAAGTTTATTTTAAAATGAAAACTCCATGATTACGTATCACAAGTAAAAATTTTGATGACACAATTTATTGAAATAGGGGATAATGTAACAGCCCATTATTTTAGGTCATATCTCTTATTAAATTTAACATCTTCAATAGCATACATTTCACACAACACCAAGATTGAATGAACCGCTATATACTATTAAATATTAACAAGACTGTTGCAATACTCTTATGACTATTAGTAAGAGTAATATGTCCACTAAAATAATAACCTCACCAATGAAATAGAAAATAAAAATTAGGTATCTCATTAATTAAAATATGATATATTAATATCATAGAATAAGTAAATAAATATTTTAAAAATGATAAATTAAGTGTTGGGATTTATGTGAAATGTAAATGTTTATCTACAATTTTATAGTTAAAAATATAATTTAAAAGAATATTTATTTTCATATATTATATTAATAAATTAATATTTTATTTCATTATAATTATAATATAATTTTATGAGATTATAATTAATTTTTCAAAGTGTCGTAAAATCAGTTATATTATTAAAATTGTTATTTTTATAATAAATGATGTTTTTATTTAAAAATTAAATTTCTAATATTTACAAATTTATTTTCATAAAATTGAGTCCATTTTTCAAATATAAACATTAAAAAAAGGTTTTCGTTGAAGTTTTTTGGATTTCTAAAAAATAGTTCAATTTTTTAAATAAAAATTTTGGAAATTTACGATATTTAACATTATATATAAATATATAAATTATTGAGTAATTAATGATGTATGGATGATGTTATAACCCATTATTTAAAAATCTAATTCTCTAATTACGATAATTATTTACAAGAATCAACACTATTTATAGTCATGATCCAAAATAATAAGTAAATTAATAAAATAATCAAAAACACCCCTATCCTCCCCTATAAATACCACACATATCCACCTTTTATCTTCACAACTTATAAGATATGTAGTTTGATTATATAATTCCAAATTACTCCTTGAGAAATATTCCTCACTTCCTATTCTTTTTTGTCTCACCAAAAAACCAAACCCCAGTTCCTATAGGAGGTTCTCAAGGAGATGACACTCAAGAGGTAAAATCCTTCTTCTTTCTCCATTAATTTGTTTTCATTTATTATCCTCCCATAACCTACCCTTTAAAAAATTGAATCATAACTTTAGCATCATATATATACTAGAATTTCATTATGTTAATGTTTTATCCATCATTAATTCTCCTCTCTTATTCTTTATTTTTTAAAAATAAAAACATCATCTGTGATGTGTTGATTCACTGCCTTTATGGATAGAAAGATTTCATTTTCCATTACTTCAATACATTTTAGTCATAAAACCATTATTATGGTAAAATAATATTTTAATAGAAATATAATAATTTATATCATTTTCTGGAACCAATATATAAAAATAATATAAAATTAAATGACACAAGTTCATGATGGTCTTCAAAATCATCGAAGTAAATAAAGAAATTTCCATTAACAGTTTATCTAATGAATAATTATCATACCATATAACCAAATGATATATGATATCATATAAAATTATTCATGTTTATTAATAAAAAATAATTTTATTCAATATAAATCATTCCAATTTTACATGAACTCCAATATTTATACTCAAAGAAACTGACCATTGAACATTTTAAAAATCACTAGTAGAACAAAAATATTAAACATTATAACTCATAAAAATGTACATAAATAAACATAATAAAATTATATTAATTAAAATATATGTTTAATGGTTTCTCAATTATGTAAATAATTAATCTAATTTGATTATATATAACAGTATGTATAAGTGAAAAACACTTTCAGACATAAGGTAATGGTTTTCTCATATCGCTTTTAATTGTGTCACATATGCCTTGTCCATAAAATATATCTTTTGGGTGGTGCATGTATAATAAACTTTGATATTTCATATCATAAATCTCTTTAACTTCAATTTATTCAATGTTTCATTTGATTATCATTAATTTTTTGGAGCATACAGTTAGAATGTTTGTATAGTGGTAATGGAATGCTTAACCCAATTTCCATTATTTGGGTTAAACATATACTCTGTTTATTATATAATTCTATTATTATTTCTAAAATGAATTAATATTATCTTATTTTTTGTTTCCATTTGTTTTATGTTGATTAATAGATTATATACATAATAAATTTTCTAATTTAATACTCATGATATCTTTTTTAAAAAAAATTATTTTAAATGTTTTTTCTTCAAAGTTTAAAGTGAATATTTTTTTATCTTTTACATAATGAGAGGATTTTCCTACATCCCTGATTCTTTAGTGTCATTATTAATACTTTACAAGTTTACAAGTATATTTTCAATGAAACGTTTTTCTTTCCAAATTTCTCAGCTTTTAAAATAAATGATTTCAAAGTAAAGTGGTATTTATCTCAAGAATTTCGAAATTATTTTATTAGATTATTTTTATATATGTAAACACCCTTTGGTGGATCTAATGATTTATTTTTGTTGATCTCTTATGATACCTTCTAAAATATTTTATTGGATCTTTGTGTGGTCATTTTAACTATGTGTGTTCTATTTTTATATTATTCATCATATTATACTGAATGATTTATGATTAATTTTTTGAGATAGTAATTACATATATCAGTTTCAATATTAATGTATATGATGATTATGTTTCAACCGTTTAATAAGATGAATTAATTTGACTTAGCAAGTGTTTGTAGGGAACTGTTATAGCCCCTCTATGCATCTGTAGGTCTCTTTAGAAAAACTAGATCGGGTTTTTCCCAAGGTCGTACCCATTTTTGTATACATCTTAAATGAGAACTTGATGGTATATTTATGTTGTCCCATATTATGAATTCCCTAATTATGAGATTAGTCATTGAAAATCCAAGTGATTATTTAACTTGTATAATATCTATAATTTTTATTCTCATATGATTATCTATATGGAATTATTTGATCATCTTGTATACTACCATCTTATGGTCAAGATTATGTTTTAATGGCAGGTGTTTTTAGTTTTTCACCTTTACTTAATGTTTATGTTTATTTATGATAGATTCCACTATATGCATACCCTTACTGTGCATATGAGATCCCCCATTTCTATGTACTATTCTTCCCCAAGTTTCCCCAAAGATTATTATCATTGATAATTTAGGTTACACTAAGGGGATTAATGGTGTTCTCAAAGAAAATAATTTTTGTGTTTTATGTTTAAAGTGTGTTTTGAATTTAAAATATGTATCTAGTGTTTCAATACTACTAAACCATTTGGTGCTTTTATATTTGATTAATTGTAATCATGACGATGTAATAAAGTAAGGCATCGGGTTCAGGCTACTCGGGTAAAGGTCTTTAAAATACTATGATCTTTTAAATCCATAATTCAAAAAAAATGAACCAACAAACATCATGAAACATAATTAAAATAGCAGAGTTCAAGTATGATATATTAGAAATAAAAAATGGGTGGAAATGGGGATGATTAGGGATAACATATTATAAAGTGGGGTAATAATGAACATTGGATCACCAAGTATAGAAGATAGATTACTGGGGATTGATCACCATCAATGAAATTCCAAAAATGTCGAAGGGAGGGCTATTAGATTGCCTTGAATTAGGAGATACCATCCGGTTTAAGGAAACTCAAGAGGCATTGTACCTTTTATTAGAGTGCAGAATAATAGATTTACATGTAATGAAACCCTTACACATCTTATAAATTTTGGGATTCTTATTTTTCCAAAAAAACACAATGCCTTGAAGCATTTATTCCTGAATATATAAACTCCCTGAATAACCCCTTGAAAAATCCTTAAAAAGTAGGAAATTATGAATAAATGGTGTGAAAACCACTTAAACAGCATTTATTCCCCATACATCCATATTTTAGCTGTAGTACCCCTCCGGAATCATGAAATGAATCATATGAGAATCTAATGCCTTGAAAACTATCATAGGGTTAGACAACACAAATCTGGACCCTTAAATTAGATAACTGTCAAAAAATTATCATCCACTATAATCCAAAACCAAAACAAGATAGAAAAGTACAAGGGTTTATTTGAACAACCATACCGTGTGATACCTACCAAAGGTATCACCATCTCTGCAGCTCTACTACCTCAATTGACGGAAACAAGTCAAACCCCACTCATTAGAAAAAACAATATCCTAACCCCCCCCCCCCCAAGGGAGGTACCTCTCAACTGAGAGTAAATACATAATAATAACTAATAGAAAAAAATATCCTAAAATAGAAATTTCAACATCCATAAGTGAAAACAATACAAGATAGGATATAGACATCAAATACCTTGGGGTACTTAGTGCACTTTTGTGATGCACATTCCTAGGTACGCTCCTCCATATCAATGATCCTCCACAAGACATGGACCATGGGAATATAGTTCTCAAAAAAATACTTCACCTAGAGGTCCTAGATCTCCATAGGCCTCACCCTGGTTGTCTTATAATCATTAATATTGATCTCTCCCTAATCAATGAAGTGAGATTCATCATGAAAAATGTATTTTTTAAATTTTAAATGCATCATGTATCTGTTTGAACTGTGGGAGTTCTATCCAATACGCCACAACTCCAACATGATAAAAAACATTGAGAGGCTCAATAAAATAGGGAGAAATATTACTCTAATGAAAAAAATATCATTGACCATGATGAGGTATCACCTATAAGAGAACATGATCTCCAACATCAAACACCAGATATCTCATCCTACGATCGACGTTATATTTTTGACAATCTTGTGATGCCTTCATCATCTATTGAATTATCTAAACCATATTTGTCATTTTATGTACCCGTTCTATCCTCATAATTAATCCTCTCTAACCCCATTCAATTAAGATATAGAACAAACAATTCAACCATACAAAGCATCAAATGGATCCCTATAAAAGGTGGAGTGGAAACTATTATTGTAATAAAAATATACCAAGGGAATTTTCCTCACACATGAACTCCAAAAATCTAATAGATAAAAGTGAAACATGTCATTAGTAATCTAGAAAGTTTTATCTTACTAACCATTGATCTTTTGAACAAAGATAGTGATAAGGTGTAACTATAAGAAAAAATCATTTTGGAGACCTCTTCACACCCTAGATGTAAAATTAAGATTCCAATAAGATATTATTATCCTTGAGACTATGTAGGTTCACACCACCACCACCAGTATATAATGCCTCAACAAAACATCCACTGATCTCGAATCCATAATCTCTATAAAGTGTGGTGATTTTTTCAAATGATACACCATCACTCATATAGTATCATAGCCTCCCTGAGATCATGGTAAAGAAATAATAAAGTCTTTAAATATATCATCCCCCTTAGACAAGGTAACATCTAATTGATGGCATAAACAAATTAGAACATGATGCTCGACCATAACCTTCTAATAGACCAAATATAGAGAAACAAAATAAGGAACTACATGCTTAAACCCATGCCACTAAAAATGACCTCTCAAATATCTGGACATCATTGTCACACCAGGATGTACCTCCAACATCAAACTATAAAACTGAAATAGAACCACATCATGAATCATTGAGGGAATGAAAACCCTTCTATAGAACATCACCAACTATTTTCTATCCTAATACCGACCATAAATAGAGTCATTAAAAACAAATTTTTCTCTCAATACCTCCGCCTATGAATCTTCTAAATGGGAATACTCCGCTTACTCCATAAAATATGACTATTATATCATTTAGAAATTAAAACCCATACCTCCCACCTCTCCCATATTTGGATGCATCATTCATAATTCATTCATCACTCTCTAGGAATCTCTTTATTCACACATGACATCACTACGTGACTTTCTTCTCAGTGCATCAACTACAAAAATTCCATTTCCTACAATATAGAAAATCTCAAAGTCATAATCCCCTTGGAATTCCATCCACTTAAACTTATGAATGTTCAAGTAATGTAGGGAGATTTCATAACTAGGACTATTATGCTCAGTAAAAATAACAAAATTATCACTAATGGGGTAGTGTCACTATAACATAAAAGAACATAACAACAACAAACTCAAGATCATGGGAGGAACACTTATTCTCAAGGGGATGTAACTATCAAGACATAAAAAACACCAGCTCTCTGTGTCATTAGAATACAACCCATGCCAAGATGAGAAGCCTAAAAATTTTAAAGTGACCATCCTATACTGTTCATAATGATTGGAGCACTAACCATCTTTTACTTGATGTACTAAAAAACTTCTTCATATTGTCCAGTCCAAAAAAACTTATCCTTTATTATCAATGATATCAAAGGACTCATAAACCTATAGAAATAAAATAAAAATAACTAATAATAGCATGAATAGTCCAAGGAAACCCCACACCATTTACACTATCTTAGGGTATTATCAATAAAAAACCTACTCTTTATTCACTGGATTCCCAACAACTCTTTTTGGGACACAACATTCCCTATGAAATGGACTTTGTTATCGCAAAACACAGAATTAGATAACTTCCCAGACAACTTCTGATAATGATGAACTCCCAAATGACACATGTTTGTTCTACATGTTCCCCTAAATACATTGATTACAGAAGGATTTAATTGATGAAACCCACCAGGAACTTATCAAGTAACTCTTTGAACATTATTTTCATCAACCCCGTAAATATGGATTGATAATTCATCACACATAATAGCATCACAATGAAATCATAATTCCCATGATGGAAATGAAAATTAGTCATTGGGATATCCTCATTCTTCAAAAGAATTTGAGGTATCCTAACCATATATTGATCATCAAGAACCAAATTTCTCCCTTCAACAGATCAAATAAATCATTAATCCATGGAAGAGGATAACAGTTCTTCACTGTCACTTTGTTCAAGTAATTATATTCAATAACAAATCACAAATAATCATCGTTGTTTTTCTCAAAACAATTATTGCACCATAAGGGGGCACACAAAGATAAATAATACCTCACCTAAACATATCATTGAGTTATACCCATAGATCTCATAACTCGGAAGGTGACATACTTTATGGATACATAGAGATAAGAGACATGCCTGAGTATAGCTCAATCCAAAAAACATGATCTCCTGTCAAGGGTGTAAATCTAAAAAATATTATTGAAACAAATCAAGATACTTTCCTACAAATAAAGGAATCACAAAATGATGAAACTCAAATAATATCATCATCATCTAAACCACAAAATAATACAAGGAAGGAACACACCTCTAACCCATATAAGGGTCTCACTCACCAAAAATCACTTCTAGCACTCTATCAATGTCAAGGAACACAACCTTCCTCATAAAGTAATCCAAAATAGCCTCAACCAAATTAAAACAATCCATGCAAAGTATGATTTGATATGGATATATTATAAAACATAGGAAATATCACAAATAGTTTGGCTACCCCGTACTAGCTCACAATATCTATGTACTACATATAATAAGCTTGACCTCTAACTGGAAAAGTAAATACTACGGAAATTATAATCTACTCTAACATAAGAATAAAATAATTGATGTTGGTTGGTTATATAAAAGAGTGTGTAACTCCTAAATCAGATAAATAGTGTACCCATGTATAAAAGACTAAAAGGGTACAATAAACAACAACTGGCTCACCCAATACTAGAAACTCTAAAGCATGAAGCTGGCCATGAATTTATCCGCAACCTCTATAACCATGATAAGGACCACCTAAAATTAGTCACTCTACTAATTGTGGATGAGGAGAGTCTCTAGGGCTTACTATATTAGGCCTATATCCTCCCTCTTGTTCCTAAAATCAGACACATTGATACATTATGCTTGGTTGAAACCTCCTCAATGGAGAAACCTTAAGCAGAACACCTCACACATGAAAACTTCTTGGA
The DNA here is from genome assembly GCA_963277665.1 of Viscum album. Classification (NCBI taxonomy): domain Eukaryota; kingdom Viridiplantae; phylum Streptophyta; class Magnoliopsida; order Santalales; family Viscaceae; genus Viscum; species Viscum album. The sequence continues at coordinate 1,700,787,335 of OY728138.1, read as the reverse complement.
AAGATCTATAACTCTCACCCCTAATAACCCTATCCTCCAAAAGAAAAACATTCATCCGATTTTTTGGAATTTTTATGAGATATTCCACCCCTAGAGAAACAAGAAGAAATGGGTTGGGACCTACCCTAGGTGACCAAAATATCTTTTATCCTGACAACTAGGAGTCTTGAGTAACATAAATTTTTGTGATGAATTATGATGACTCCCCTATCATGATGACAAAATTATGTCATGCATCCTCTCAATAACCTATGAAATTTCAATCACCTATAGATACAACATCAACATAAATAGAGTGACATAGTCCTTTATCTCTGGATGTAAATCCTCCTCAAAAATCCTCACCCAAGCCTCCTCATCATGGAACAGGTTTGAATCATATTGTATAATGATCATGAAATTGATCTGAAACTCTCATACATAAGAACTCCACTGGGGAAGGGAATGTATCTTCTAGTGATTGGATACCTTCACTGTTAATGTAAGAAAATATGGTCTAAACTAATCTATAGGTATCTTCCATGAGACTACCAAATCCTCATGATCCTCAGTGAATAATAACAACCACTTCTTCACTACTTCAAACATCATCCTCACTACCAACAAAACCAAATGCTCCTTTTGATCACGGATCGAACTAAAATCTATATATACCTCCTCTATCCAATCATCTCTTACTAAATATGGAATGGGTCCCTCAAACTTCTACTGACTTTGGAACTAAAACTCTATAAGTTTCCACCTCTAAGTGTTATCATCATAGACCTATTCACTATGACGATATGTTGTAACATCCTATTGAACATCTTCAGTAATAACTTGACAAGGATGTAAACTGAGAACCATGTTTGCAACCATAAAAAAAATTTTGAGTGCTCAAACCTTGAATATAGATTATTTAACATAATTAATTATTTAGTTTATTATATTTTTATGGTTTTAACCTATCCCAACATATACCCATTTCAAACACATGCATAAAGAAGAATGAAGCAGGATCCTTTCCTACGTCTCTACCCCTCAACTAAAATCACTTCATTAAATAGGACCATGAAACATAATGTTATATCAATAAAATCATAGTGGTACTTAAATACCCATGTCATATCTAGTATTCCATATTTAAATTACTCACTAAACTTAACTAATATCATTTCCACACCAAACCATGAAAACTAACCTACGGCTAACTCAAAACTCCATCCATTCCCTAAAACCTGAAACTATGATACCACTATATGATGAACTCATCCCCACAATGATACTAAATTTAGGATAGAGAGATGGTGATAACCAAAGTCCCACCTCTAGTAGGCCATGGTAAATCAACTAGCACCAAGGGTAAAATAAAAAAGTATATATGGAGAATTGCCCTCTAAGAAAAAAATGTGTAATAGATAGATATGAAAGATAAAATAATAATAACTTTCATATATATATATATATAACTCCAAGTGAAAACATGAAATTCCATATATTAATATAAAAACATATAAGAAACTATGAGTTCTAAAATTTAAAGATGATAGTGACCACGAAGCCCAAATATATCCTATTAAACCTAGAGTTAGTAATATCTACCATGATATAAAACCTTCTCATGATGAACTAAAAATAGTTTATATATTTAAGTAGGATGAGAATAAAAATATACATAGTATGATTCTCCCCAGTTTCTATCATGAAAAAGGTAATGAAATCCTACAAACAAACAGCGAACAACAATGAAACTAACATGTCACTTAAAGATGAATATGATGTTTGTTGACTCTCCATGGATAACGTGCACCATGTATCGCATAGATGATATAATATAATATTATAATGAAACATCATGGGTACCTTGTTCCCACTTCCCCATTAGTTTTCTGCTCTGACCCAACGATACACTTCCTGATCCAACAATCCCCAAAATAGGACTTCATGAAGACACCTATGAAAGGAATCACAATATGCACCACATGAAACACATAATCACATTTTACATACCACATCACCATATATAGTAAACAATTAGGTTGGGGTTCCACCACATCTAGTATGACTTGTATCAATCATTTTATATTTTACATTAAGCCATCACAACCCATTCAAAAAGTAATTACCAAATCCATTACAATATATACATGCCATTCACATTAAAATCCTTTGGATTCTATATTCGGTAATACATGTGTTTGAAATGGCCAAAATCCTTTATAAACCTATATAAAAATATATGGAAAAACTAACTTCTTGGAATGCTAGCATAAGTAATCACTCAAAGAAGAGAGCATGGAGATAGGGGTAGTCAGTCATCTATCCTCCCATCAATATTTTAGGGACAACACCCTACTGTAGTCCACAAGGTGTTATTTTCAATAACCACAATGGGTGGGGTCATTTTTGAAATCACTAAATATATAGGATATAATATAGATCACAACCACACTAAGGGAATAACCTAGTCTTAGACTCAACATCAGCTAATGCCACTCAAACTCCCAGCTACCTCTGATAGGACTATATATCATTTAAAACACAAACATTAAAAAGGAATTAATTAATAATTTATTTCATTTTTATCATTTACTTCCATTAATTAATTTATTACCCACTAATTAACAATTGAAAATATTCCGCATTACATTTCATTAATCATCTGGGTGAATTCTAGGACCCCAGGAAATTATCCAAACCATGTCCTTAGGTAATCAAGATTAAAAATTTTGTTACATTCTCATTCCATCAACACCAAACCTACGAGTTAAGAATTATTTAATTCATTATTAGCATTATTACATATCTAGGAACTCAAGGAAAACTGTCCTTGACTACCACTAAAGGGAAACATGCAACCAATAAAATCAAGATACCTATAGTAGTGGGGAAAAGGAGTGAAAAGAAAATCCAAATCATCATCTGTTAAACAGATTCATAAGTGATCATCCCAGTACTCATCGTCACATTAATGGGTAATCCCTAATTCAAATCATTCCATAATCTCTAGTTCCATATATGATCCCCACATACATATCCTGATGCCTTATTCCATCAAAGACACCAACTGATCCCACATCATTTGGGAATCCCCTTCCACATATCACGTTATCCATACCAGGATGACCCATCTATAGCTCAACATCATATTCAAGACTCCACACCCCATATAAAATCAAATATTTGAGGCTCTAATCAAGATCATATAATAAAAGTAGTTATAAATAATCAATCATATTCAAAAGGTTAATAATGACCCTAAAATCGGGCATCCATCCTTTAAACATTAACAATCTCTCATAACTCCAAACTCAAGGAACTCAATCTCATCATGAATAGGGGAGACTCGGGACCATGAAATTATCTTTTTCACTCAATCAACACTTATTCCATATTTAATTTACATGTTAATTAATTATATTTTCCAACTATGGGAAACCTAATGGATCATGCTATAATAAGGTGTCAAAATAATAAACATGATCTGCAGAATTTAAATCATTTTTATCAAACATTGAGAAGTACCATTCTAATTTAACATGAATTTTGTTTATTATCAATAAGAATAATCTTGATTCATATTATTAATCAATTACATTAATCATATAGAATAATATTTTCAATACAATGTGTTCATATAATCTAATTGATCATCATCAAATTACATCATACACTAGATTATAAAAAATCATCTTCGTTAATTCTTACCCCAATTAATTATCAATTAATTCAGGCTTTATTTCCTTTTCAAATTTTAAAATTCTTACCTAATTAAACCAATGTGCTAAGAAATAATATCATATATATCAAAATATTATGAAATTTTGGGAAGATATATTGTTACATTACAAAGTAAAAACATTGTCAATATGCGATCACAACCAATGTATTTAATTTGGTTCAATAAATTAATAGGTTAATTTCATTTCTAAAAATGGATAAAGCATGACAAATTTATGACTTCATATAAATAAAATAATATAAGTAATGAATCCTTTGCCTCAAAGGTGTTAATATTCTTTACAAGAGAATGGAAAAATATTAGAGATCATAGATCATCTAAACTTATAAGAAACTGTGATATACTTAAGAATATATGCCAAAAACACTCCAACAAACAACAATGAAATGTCATTATAATATTATAGATCAAGATATGATTCATGAAGATAATAAATGGGAGGAAACAAGTCCAATCAGTGAGAATACACTAGAAAATGAAGAAATAAATCACTTTGGATCCCCAAATATCGAAAATAGAAGGTTCAAGATTGATCCCCATTAAAGGAATATCACAATAGAGAAGGGGGTGTTGGATCTATTAGAATCAGGTGTTGCCAATGTTTTTTTGGAAAACACCAAGGTGATTTACCTTTCATAAGTATAGTGCACATTCAATTCAGAGAATGTGTAACCATTTCACATTATGTAAATGTCAGGATTCAGGTTTCACCGAAAAAAACATTTCCTCAAAGAACATAGTCCTGAATTTTTATCCTCCCTGTATCTTTCCATGAACCATTTTTAAAAATCTAGGATCCTTGAATACATGGAATGAAAAACACTTAAATTCCATATATTTACCATACCTCTAGATTTTATCACTAGAACCCCTCTATATTCATGTTTGGCCTCCTCCGATCACCTCATGCCTCAGAATATCACAACAAGATAGGATACATGTACTTAAGACATTACATTGTACAATAAAACATAGTCATTGAATTTTTTGGAAAGAATAAGAGTATCCTCTATGTGACATAATTATGGAATTAAAATAAATTCTACTTTTAGTATAAATGAAATTCAATTTTCTTAACTAAATTGACTAATACAATATTTTATTGAATAGAAATATATTTTTATAAATGTGTCCTTTTATGTGATTTGAATGTAGATTTCAAAAAACATGTGATGATTAACAAAAAAATATTGTGGATATTAATTATTGGTTGATAATAATAAATTATCAATTCATATGAAATATGAACAAATAATATTTATCAATTTAAAATTTTATTTTCCAATTAGAAATGATTTACACTATATTTTTGGATTTTATTTAAATATAAAATTATGAAATTATTGAAATTTATTTTTTAAAAAATAAAAAATATATTTATATTAAGAAGAATAAAAAGGCATTAAGTTATATTTTTTTCTAATTTTCTAAGAATAATATTCATTTTGATGAATAGTGAAGAATACCATTTTTATAAATAAAATAAATTTAATGAAATTCTTAGTACACAAGAATGAATTAGAAATTTTGGAATCCTTTATATTATAATATATATTTATGTTTAATATTTAAAAAAAATTTATAAATATTTTTTTTTAATTTACATTCCCATATTTTATATTTCATAATAGAAGTAATATTTTAAAAAAAATTGTCTTAAAAAGTTATACATTTAAAAAAAATAATTATTATCACTTTAAAAAATGAAAATGCTAGAATGGAAATAAAATTTATAATAAGTTGATATATGTTATCCAGTGCGGAACACATTATATTTTTCATAAATATTAAAATAACTTGGGTAAAAACTAGTTAACGTAGTAAAATATAAAAGGATAAAATTAATAATTCACTAGGTAAAGGGATTAACCTATGATAAAAACATGTCAGTAATTTAGTGGATAAAGTGTGTATCTAACATTTATATTTCACACTAAATTATCACTAAACTTTTGATCCACATTAAATGTTTAACGTCTGAACCCCTTATATTAAGTTAAAATATTTACAAAATATGTTATTCTCTCAACTTATAAAAGGGTCCGATCACCACCCCTTTATGAGAATCCTTGAAATTCTTTATCCTCTAAAATTTATAACTTTTCACTTATCCTATAATAATATATCATTACCTTGATATTTTTTCCATTATATATTATTATATTCCATCCATTTCTATGGGTTATTCCAAGGAAATCTCAAAGTAATCAATACAAGTAAATATATCCAATTAACTCATACTTCTTAATTATTTATTTTAAAATTATAATTTTCTAATACATATTTGATGATATTCGTATTTACTATATTCTTAATTTTTTTCATGCTATGGTTATAACAACTAATAACCTTTTCCCTTTTCTATTAAGTATAAACTAAACTGTAATTCATTAGTTTTGTGAACTATCACCTCGATGACACAATATTTTTTTTCATCTCCAATATACAAGGATGATATAAAATGAAGATTAAATAAATAATTACCTTATTTATATATTGTTTATTAGTCTCAAAAAATATATCATATACTCATTTCTCCCCTTATATGAAAAATGAAATTATCAACCATGCATATCTATGGACTACAACTTCCATTGAATTATTGATAACTTTTTTATCTTCATTCCCACCATATATGGAATCTATTATTCATTGGTTTATGCATATATATTTTTTTATGAAAACAATATGGTTAATTTTTCGTAAATTTTAAATCTTCTTAATGATGTTTTTAACAAACAATTATTATTAATCAAGTCATATAAAATGATCATACTAAGAGGGTGATGATCTCGTAATTTTATGTAATGAACAAAAATAAAATATCTTCAATTTATAATTCATTGAAATTTATAAACAAAACCATAATAAGAATCACATTACATAATTATATTTTGGGTATAATAATATGAAAACTCAACCACTTCATAATCATTAATTAATCATTTTATGATAATGTTTGAGTTGGTTTTCCACCTAATTAAAAGATAATATGAATTTATATCATGAATGAAAATGAGAAAATATTTATTGATATAATTTCATATAAATATTTAAATTATCCTTTTAAAATTAGGGTTATATGATCATTAAACACAATATTTAAGAAAAAACCACTTATGGGTAAAGAATCACAGAAACATGATCATCACTGATTTTATTTTCATTATTTACCAAAACAACCATGTGTTGAAATATTATATTTATAAATTATGAATTAATATTTATTAAAATGCAATATACATTCTTATTTTGATCTAATTTTGGAAAATAATATTTACCAACACCTTCTTTATGAAACTAGTTTAAAGCGATAATGATTACTGGCACCAAGTATTGAAAATTTGTAAAATATAACTAATATATATATGAATAAAATGGATGTAAATTTCAATTATAAATTGTTATAAATATGAATAAGGTTTTTTAGTTTATATTAAATGAAAATAATTGGATTAATTAGGATATTCGGGGAAAGTGAAGTATGAATCATTATCCAGGTAAAGTTTTTCATGTCAAATCCCTATCTCTGAGAAGTGTTTGGTATTACACACCTAATTTATTTTTATAGATAATATAATAACTAAATGAGATATCATTTCATTTATTAAATTTTAATTTAATAATATATTGTTCAATTATAATCCCACTCTTTCAAGGGGTTGGATTAAAATTTAACTCAAGAAATGGATGTTTTCTTGGTCTCAATTTTGATTAATTGATAAATAATACTTGTTATGAACCATTTTTACTTTTTATAATTTCATTTTAATTTAATATCAAATGAAATTTTTTACATTAATTCTATGTAATTCATGAGATAGAGTATAAAAAATCATTTTATTTTAATTTAATGGATTTTGAATCACTTGTTACCCCCTTGGTTACTCTTTTTTGGTTACTCAATTTTAATTTATTTAGTAATGATCATACTCTACATATAAATGTTGGATATATTCTAATAAATTAATATATTATGTTTTTTTCAATTTATTGGCTATTAATGTAAATTAATACTCTATAATTCAATTTTTTTTAAAAATTCTTACTTCAAGAAGCATGTTTCTAGTAAGGAATCTTAATAACTCATGTCTCATTTCATTGAGTTATATTGCTTTATCATGTAAATAATTATTCCATTATTTGGTTCTCACATCCTAATAATTAATTCTACTGTAATATATATATTTTTATGAAAATATTTTATTTTGAAAGAAAATTATTACCCTTTTTATAATGTTTGTTTTGAATGATGGTATTTTCAAAATAATTGAAAGTTGTTTCCTTTTATATTGATATTTTTTTAATGTGATATTTGTTATATTTTATACATTATATCCTTCAAAATATGTACTATTTGATATTATATTTGAAAATAATGGTTCTCAAAAGCTTTCACGTCACCTTTTCAAAAGAAAACATTAAATGAGACATGCAAATTTTTATTTAATATCAGTGTAAAAATGTTTTCAAAAATATATTTTTTTATTTATTACATTTATGTTGTTAATTTATAATAACATATACCTGATGGGTTTTCTATTCCATTATTTTTCCTTAATAAATATATAATATCATTTGGGGAGTTGAAATTGTGATATCAAACAATTTTATTTTGTATCTCTTCTTTTGTGATAACATTCAAAGTAATATTTTTTGAAAATGTATTTTCATTTAAGACAACACCCTCATTTTTATAAACTGATAAACTGGGTTTATGTTTTTCTATAACTATAAATCTCATTTTACTGGATTGGTTATGATCATGTCATCCATTTTTTACATAAGAATAGTACTTGTGTACATTATATTGTTATTAAAATACAGATGATTATTAGAAAGATTAACATGTATTGTTTCATCATCTAATATCATTCTTAGGATAAGTTATGATGATTTCAACCTTTTTAATAATAAGGGGAATTATATTTATATATCGTAAATTTTTTCTAATATGGATTATTATAGGAAAAAGGATTATGTATTATATGTACATCAACATTGTTTCCTATGGTGTTTTATGATCGTGGTATATCATTTATTAAAACAGGGATATGAATTAAAATTAATGATTGTTAAAGAATATTAACTTATGTTGACTATTTTTTGATATTTCATATATTTTATTATATAAATAATCAATTTTTTTCTATAAAGAGTTTCCTTGAGTAATTGACTGAGAAATCTTCTTGACTCTTATAGTAAATGCATTGGAAAGAATCATGTGACAGGTGGAGCTTGGAATTATATAGCCCCATGATGCAATGTCAAAGGGTATCATGAGAAAAAAATGTGGGTTTTATGGTATGTATTTTACAATAATATGATTGTGTCTTGGTACAAGTCATTTTTGTTACATTTTTTATATCGTTCATTATGATTTTAATCAGTATGAGGATAGTGTAATTGATATAAATGTTTTCATTAATTATCATGGTCATGAAAAAGAAATAAATTTTAATTTTATTATTCCATGATGTTTTTTATATATTATTTCTATAATATTTAATCCATGATTTCATCAGTTTTATGTTTTCCCTTGTTGGTCATTTGATCCCACTCCATCTAATTTTTCAATTTCACCATGTTATAAAGAAAAGTAGTACACATGATATATTTAGATGGATATAATGTGAGGAATGATTTTTGAGAAATATTAAAGACCCGTTGTGGATTATGTAATTTAGTAAATAATTTAAAAATATATATGTTTGAAACAAATTACCTGATCTTTCATAGTTATTTTATTATTATAGTTCTCAAAATATCTAAACCCAAAAGATACATGGGATCTAGTAAATTAAAAAATATTTATTGATTTTTTAATTCTGGATGTTTATATTTATGCCTTGTAATTGGTATTAAATAATGTATATAATGTATATAATGTACATGTTTAAGAGAATCTGATCCAGAAGTTTATATTCTAGGAATAATAGTTTGTATTAAAACAATTTTTTAGATAATAATTGTTATTATTATGTATTTAATAATAATTTAATGCTTCATAAGTTATGGTTGATCAGATTTTTAATGTTAAAGATAAACCATCAGAATTGTATATTACCTAATTTTATGGAAATAATGTGTTAGGCTCAGTGTTTCGTTTGCTTTAAATATTGTTTCAATATGTGTTTAGTGTTGTAAGGATGAAATGATGATGATATATCTGATGATTGATGAAGTGATCATAAGTTCAATGAATTTTATCATTGTAAAAATATTTTTTTTAAAAATATTTCAAAGAATACCTCCATAAAATATATTTTATTTCATGAGAATTTTGAATTGATGGTTTCCATGAAAAATAAATTTACATTTTTCTAAAGAATATTTCATATATAATAGTTGAATAATTATTTGTTATAATTTCATGAAGATTAATTTCATTCATAGATAATTCACTTCTATATTTTTTTCAATAGTGGATTCAATAAAATGATATCCAACCATATGATAAACATGCTCTAACTCAACCTCACACATATGGGAAGAGGACCACGAACATGTGGAGGAATTGGAAAACACAACCCACATGGGTTAGAGGGGTAGGTTATGTATAAGGCCCGTAGGATTTAATTTTTAAATAGAACGGATGGATTAAGAAGAGTCACCACTATGTAGATCATCACGATGGTAAAAAACCAACATAGGTCAGTACCAGTGAGGCTCAAGAGAGAACCCCGATACTCTCTTTTACTGAGATAGAGTAACACATTAAAGAAGAAATAATCACAAAACGTATTCTTATGATTGATGTGGGACGTATAAATTGGGTATTATTCCACAATTTAAATAGATATATATATTACATATACATATAATTTGTCTAATATGAGTCATATGATCAAGGAAAATGTATAGTTTTCCTCCAACTATGTTTTAAAGAATATGAAGTGCATGATAACAACGAAATTTTCGAGCCGTAAAGATTATGGATTAATGTACAATAATAAAACTAGTGATGATGATGAACTCTTGATATCCATTTGATTCTAAATAATTTATGTACATGTTTTTCAATAATTTTCATACTTAAATAAAGAATCATCGAGTGATGATGTCCCCTAATGATGTTGAGTTCCTACATTAAGTAAACGTTGGATTTTATGGACATTTATAATAGATATAATATATTAGTGGACTTTCACATGAATGAATATTCATTTAATGAGGATAAATAACACCAAAAACATTTAGGTGTTTAAATGAGTTGTGGTGTTATCACAATGTGTGAGGAATAATCATCAAAACCAAAATCCTTCATGTATTCTAGTTTGATAAAGTCTTGTGATGTTATTAGTATGATGTGTGAAGAAGGTATTAGCCCAAGTCATTTAGAAATTTTAATATTAGGTTATTCAATATTTCATGAGTTATGGTATTCAATATCTAAATAATGAAACTTGAAGAGAATAACCTGAGTCTCGTAGGTGATGTATATACTTGCATGCATGCATGAAGATTGATTTGAGAAGGTTTTTTTAAAGTGAGAAGAAATAATGAAATCCAAAACCATTCGGTTTTTATTATGAGGTTTATGGAGTCATAGTGAGTCATAGAGACTATCTTCCATGTATAATGAAATGAATAACTTGAGTTCTTCATGTATTTGAGATATCTTATTAAAAACAGTGATGAGTTACACATGCATGTATAATTACAGCAATCTTGGTGAGCCATGGGTGATCATTTATCCACATGAATTACAGGAAATCCTTACTTCTTCCATGAATAATAGAAATACGTATTTTATATTCACACATAAATTGGTGTATTGTATATATAATGAAACACCCACACTACTCGGGTATTTCTAGAATATAAATAATACCCATGGTCATTGGGGTATTTAAGTTGAGTAATATTAATACCCAACAGTTTCATGAAGGTAATAATATTTGATGAAAGAAAAAAATGAATAAATGTGATTATTTATAAACACATTTAAATGAATATTTAAACGGAATAATTTAAATCATGTAATTTATTAAGACACCATGCACTATATTGTTTAAATATTAACATATGCATGCATGTGATGAGAAGTGTGTATAGAACATCAGTATCAGTGGGAGATCTCGAACCATTCTTGTTTCAATGAGAGAAAAGGAATTTATTCTCACCTCATGTTGATATTTGTATTACATGCATACATATTATAGTATGTTAATATATTAGCTTCTATATTTAAATGAATAATATTTCCAAATTTCGAATGGATTCACATGTTTTGTGTTTTTTTTGTAGTATAAAAATAGTTTAGGAAAGATGAATAAAACGAGTAAAATATTGGAAGTAAAATACACATCGCAACACTTCGCTTCACTTGCGACACAACACCTGAATTATGAAACCAAGGAGAAGATGGAAAAATAGAGCAGACCAGTTTAAATTTTGTGCAACCCATTTATATGATGTGACTTTTTTCGAGATGAGTTTTTGGAATAGATATGCTGAAATTCATGAATCCATGAATATAAAAGATTTCACATCATGTAACCACATTACATGTCATTTAAATTTTTGGGATGAATTTTATGTTCCTAAATTCAGTGTATCTTTGATTTTTGACCAAATCATTAACAATGGACCCACGCCATGGCACCATTGGACCAATTATTAATAATCATAATCAATACCATATCCTATCTAGAGCCTATAATGGAGAGCTAGTCTTCTTTTTTTCAGGGGGAATTAGAGACCTAGACACCAAATTGTGGTGTAAGAAGCTAAATGTCCCACTCTGAGTTCTTCAATATTTTCTTTATTCTTTATTTTTATTTTATTCACCCATCTTATTATCTCATCACTAGGAAGGTGGGGTAAATCTACCATGTTATAGGGTACTGTAATAGAAAGGGGAAGGTGTGTTGGACTTATTTTATCTTATTTTTTACATGTATTTAGTTTTTGTAATTTCTTTAATTAATTTACAATCACTTTATTTTTCTTTAATCGTGACCATTGATAGTTTAATCTAAAAGGAACATTAAAATTGTGAAACTCATAATCTGAAATAATGCATGACCATTGTCAACGTTAGGGGAAATGAAGTTTAAATATAGTATCGAGATAAAATTGATTCAGCAACACTATAAATTATCTAACTAATGGAAATAGGGTATTTCCATGTTAAGGATGAGATACCATGACTATTGGATATCCCTCATCTTGACTCTAACACAAATTAGGAATAAATGTACGAATTTTTATTAAATCTAATTGCACAGGAACCCTGAAATTAAAAAAACCTAGTCTTCTTTTTCAAATCCTTTTTCAAACCAATCAATCAATATGCTTAATTTTCATTATACAGTAATTAAATCAATAAAACCCATTTTTCTCACCTCATTCTTAAAATTAATAAAGTTAAATATTTTGAAAATCTAATCAAACAAATTTCACCGTATCTATGGATTGATCTTGACCAGCTTCTTTACTACATTTTAATTAATTGAGTAGTTTAGTTTTAGTTTTATAAATTTTATTTTTCATATACACATAAATAATTAATAGTTTTCTCTCTTAATATCACATGAACACATACAATTAAGGATTGGAATTCTATTGAAATAATTATTTAATAAGTATTTTTTCAATGTGTATACAGATAAATAACTAGTGATCAAAAATATTTGAGAAATACCAACAATATGAAATTGTTTTTAAAGTGTGTATGGGAAAGTCTTAATCATAAATCTCATTGAGGATTATCCAAAGGCCATTACAGTTGATCAATACTTGATGAAATGTGAAGTCATTGGAAAGAGCTGGAGTATATCAATCCTATATTCTGGATCTAACTGTAGTAGATAGTTGGGGCATATCACCAACTGAGGAAGAAGAGATGAATTGATGTTAGTATAACAAGAATCAAATATAGAATAAATTACTGGGGATATAACACATATCATCCTAATCCATTCTAATCACTCAAATATTTTCATTGTTAATAATACATATTGGGGGTGTAACAAACATAGTAAAGATTACTTGTTTTTAACCAAAACATATAAATACAATGTGAGGCTATCTGTATTATTATTAATAAAAATGAGGTGATATTCAGAAAAAAACAGAGATTGGATTAGGAAATGTAACATTTTGAAGTGGTTGAATTCAAATTAAAAGAATTTTTAAAACTACATGTACCACCAATTCACCCCCCCCCCCCCACCTCTTAGTGGAACCAAATTTGTAATGGGTTTCTACAAGTGGTATCAAATCATATGTAACTTCAAAATATTCAAGAGACACTTTTTCAAGTATAGGTATTGGTAAAAGAGTAACCTATATCATATGGATACATCGTCCCTAACTTATAATGATAGAAATAAAATATAGGAAAGGAATTTGAAGAATAATCTAATGATAAATGGAGAGAATCCTCAAATCAATAGTAATATTAATTATACATCATGTAATAATTCACTCACATATGATTCCTATAATGAATTATATTAGAAAATGGATAATTATTTATCACTTAGTGATATATATTCTATCCAAAAAACCAAATCATTTTCCCAAATAATTGGTAAAATGTGTTATTAAAGGCATCAAGAGACATATTTCAGATTAAGTAAAACTAGAATAAGGTTTAAAAGAACTAGAAGATGTACTTAGTAAAAACATTATAAAGTGACTCACTCTCAATGTCTTAGTATAAGAAAGGTAGAAATCAGTTATTTATAATAATTTATAAAAAAATAATATATTCCAATGAGGACAATGTTTCTGATTTTATTAATGAAGTACATTTCCATACAGTGAAATGATTAAAAAAATATTCCATTGATATCTAGAATAATCTATTATAAAATATTGAAAATTATTTTCAAAATTTTATAAAACTTAATGAATATCAGATGATGAAAATAAATAATGATTGGGATTATATCTTGAGATCATTCTGGGATGTGAAAAACATCCTCAACATGAAGTGTTTATTGATGGAGATGATATTAAAGAATAACGAATCACCCCAAGAAGAAATTTCAAAAATATTTAGAATAAAATTTCATTCCACTCAATTTCTAATTTAGGATCATACTTATAACATAAATTTATGTTCATCATCTTATATAATGGAAACATCTTCTATAAGGTGATATCCCACGACCTAGAAACTATCTTCTGTATTAATGTTGTTTCAAGGGATTGTTGTGTTTCAAACCAAATTCTATGAATTTATGGATGATAAAAGACATTGATGATCCCACCAAAAAATGATAGAATAGAATCAATTTGTAAGGAACTATTCCTGAAAAGATTTATTACTGAGTGGTGGTTCCAATGAAATGATATGTGGTTCACAATTAAAAGAAGAGAAGAAGGATCATTGGATATTGATTATGTTTAAAGAAATTTGAAAAAAAAAATTAAATTGAATGCTTTAAAATATTTTAAATTACTTAAATGACACAACGCATTTATTTTTTTGGAGAAAATATAAAAAAAACAAATACATGCACCAGAGAAGACAAATACACTAAAAATCTATGGTGATTTTTTTAAGTATTGTAAAAGAAATGGTCACTAATATGAAAATTGAAGGTATGTACCAGTCATGGAAAAATCATATGATAATATGAAGATATGACAAAAAATGGTATGTAAGGATAGAAAAGATGGTGATAAGTCAATATTGAAATATTAATAGAAGAAGATTTTTTTAAAAAAAATATCAACAAAATGAATGATTTTGCGATAATAAATTCCTTCAATAAGAATATATATGTATATATATATAAAGGATTAAAAAATAATAGTTTTATGAAGAAGGGTAACACACATGAGAATTATATAACATGATTACTAGTATATTTCCAATATTTTTTGAATGTATAGAATAATAAAAAGAATAATATTTCCAAGTCATGTATTGATTTAGTGTCTATGAAGAAGAAAAAATCGAGATATATAAGAGACTCTCAATCGAAATGTGATTTATAAAGGATATTAATTTTAATCCTTTTTTATTGTTATTTTTTGTTTAATGTTCTTACATAAAATGAATTGATGGAGAAATTTTGTTCATTATAGATTTTATTAATTTTGATGCTGATAAAGAGGAGTTTTTCCCTTACAAGGGATATTTTTCGAGTAATGAGGTATTACAATCACACTTTAATCGCTTTTTACTTATTAGTATTCATTAATGGTTAGTTCATGGATTATGGTAAAATAAAATAAAGAGGTATTTTTATTGCGAACTTAATGTTTCTAATATGTTTGTTATAGTATTATAATTATTTTTTCATGTCATTTATGAAACTATCCCCTATCTTAAGAATTGAGAAACTTTGAGATTGATATCACTTGTGACTATGTGTTATGGATATCTTAGAAAAAATTTCATATTTAACTCTTATTTTCTACACTAGGTTGGACCATGTATAATTAGTGTTTATTTTTTAAAGGATAGTTGTTATGTATTTTGGGATATTATCAATTTCTTTTAAAACATGTGAATATGTTTTTTCAAAGTAAGATGATATGAGAAGACACCCACTTATCCTTTTCATTTTATATTCAAAGGGTGATAATAATTTTAAAACACATATTTAATTTTAAATAGGGGAGGATATATTGACCAAAAATAGAAAGGGGGAGATAATTGGGCCCAATGTAACATTTTTTTCAATGACGTGTCAATATGTGTTTGGTGTGATGTGGATGAATTTATGGTGATAAATTTTATGACTGATGAAGTGACCATAAGTTACAAAACATTCTTCATTTTTGAAACATTGATTACTAAAAATATTAAGATTAATAAATCAATGAAATAAAAAATATTTCTTAAAGATGTTTAATTGACGGCTTCCATGAAAACTGAATAACATTTTTCATAAGGAGATTTCATAAAGAATATTTGAGGAATTTAATGTGTTAGTGGATTGAAGATTAATTTTTTATGTATAAACTTTATTTCTATGTATTTTTTAATGGTGGATTCATTTAAAATATATCCATCCATGTGAGCCACATAGTCCAACTCAACCCCATATATGTGGGAGGAGGACCTTAGCCATATAGGAAAATTTGTACATATTACCCACATGCTCGAAAAGGGGAGAGACAATGTATAAGTCCAATTGGATAGTGTATGGACATGTATAACATGGACGAAGCGATAGTTCCATCGTGTGGGGAATCATAAAGGTATAGAGGCAACACAGGTCTATACTAGTAGGGTTTGGAAGTGGACCCTGGTACTCACTTCTGGTGAGATGAAGGAACACATTGAACAATAGTGTTCCCTAACAACCTCGTTTATAGACGATGTGGGATATATAAAATAAGTATTGTTCCTATGTTTAAAATGATACAAACATTTAGTTTACATCTAATCTTCTTAATCTGAGTCGTATGATCGATGGAGCCAAATCATCTTCCTTCTACCTTGTTTGAATCCATCTGTAGCATGTAGTATTTATGAAATTTTCAATCCACAATGATCATGGAAGAACATATATTAATCCAAATGATGTCTATGATAATATCATCATATCATGGAAAATTAAGAATCATTTTTTGTATGAATTTTTCATGAATTTTCATGCATGTAAAGAGAATCACCGAACGGCGACATCTTCGGATGATATTGAGTTCCTTCATAAGTATATTCATAAACATTCACATGAATGAGTATTCTTTGAAGGATGATAATGAATACTCAAATCCTTCTAGGGATTAAATGAGGTTGGTGTATTCAAAAAACATGATTAATAGTCAAAAGAACCTAAATCCTTTGTGTATTCCAATTTTATGTGGTCACATGATGTTATTAATATTCTTTGAAAAGAAAATAGCAGCCCAAGTAATTTTTGAATTTTAATGCCTTGTGGTTTAACACTTCATGAGTCATAGTATTTTTTATTCATGTGATGAATATTGAAGATAAGAAATCAATACTGCCAGTTGATGGAGATTCATGCATGAATATTTTTCCATGGAGGTTGTTTTCTATGTTAGAATAAATAAAGTAAACTCAAACCATCAAACATCCCTTGTGAGATGTATAGATGTAGAGTGATTCCCAGAGACTATAATCCATGTAATAATTAATGAAGAACTTAAGTATCTCATGTATTTGATATACTACATTAAACAGGAGTGGTTAGTTTCATGCACATATATTATGCATACATTCTTGGTAAGCTGTAGGTGATCACATATCTATGTGTTGAAGAATAAATCCTCACTGACTTTTTGAATGAAAGAAATTGTTATTTGATATGCACATATAAATTAGTTCATTTATTAAATAATGTAATAACCTGAAACTTTGAATATTTATATAAGATAAATAATTACCATGGTAATTGGGGTATTCAATATGAGTGATATTAATACCTAATAGTTTCATTAAGGTATCAATAGAAGGACGAAAAAATATACAATTTTTTTATTAATTAACATGTTTAAATGTGGATTTAAATGGATGAATTTAAATCATGTAATTTATTAAGACCGCATGAACTATATCTTTTCTATCTAAATATGTTCATGAAGGTAATGAGAAGTGTGTATGGAATTCCAATACCATTTTTAGATCCCTATTCATTCGTGTATCATAGTTAGAAGAAGAATTAGAGTGCATATCTTGCACTCATCCAATTGAGATTTGGATATTAATGGAAGGATGAATTTACTGAGAATTATTTCACTGATTAAACTAATCATGAACTAAGAATCATATATATTTGAAAAAAAACATCAATATATAAATGTTCTTGAAGTGAATATTGGCATGTGGGATCCATAAATATCATGGATTATGGTCAATATATCATCCCATAGTGGATCAGGCCTTGAATAAATGTGAAGTGTTTGGTTGGAGATAGAGAATATGAACCCGCTCAGTTAAACTTTCTAGAAGAATATGGTTGGGGTATATCAAACTACAAATGAAATGTTATATTATTGGGTTGTATAACTATAATCAACTGTAAAATCAATTACTATGGGTATAACTAGTTTCTACCTAAACCATTTTAATCACCCAACTAATATTATAGTGGATATTCTATGTTGGGGGTATAACCAACATGGAAAAGAGTGGAACTTGTAAACTGAACATTGTAAAAACCATGTGAGGGTATCTTTGTAATTATTACTACACAAAAATTAATATTTAGAGATATCATATAGTGGATCAATGTCCTTAAAAAGTTCCAGAGGATGAATTAAAAGTAAATGAATTCATAAAAACTAGTGTTCCACCTACTCATCCCCCTCTATGTGGTACCTAATACTTCATGGGGATCTATATAATGAATATTTTATTTATGGATTAGGTAGAGATATCTTTTTTTAAAACCCCAGGAATAAATCTATGAATGAGATAACATCCTTATGTTTTGGTAAAATAGATATTATGTGTTTTTTATTACCAATAGATACATGTCTAGATATTGGATAGTGGATACAAATATATAACATATTCACATAGTGGTAATAACCCTAAAATATAATGGTTAACAATTGATTCAATCATCACTCTAATCCAAGATTAATGGTCCAAGAATTCACCCCTAGCTAGACACTCTTTGGTGACATATATTGGTTTATATATTTATCTTTAAGAACCATTATGATGGGTCTATTACTGATATTGAAAACTTGGTTAATGGAACTAAAATAAATATTACTATGTATAACCATGGGTTAAACAAGAAGACTCATAGTTTGATCAAAATATATCGCATATTAAAAGAAAATTTCCATAGTGAAGGATATTTTCATATTAATGTTTTCATATTTATATTTATGATATTAGAATAACCATTTTTGTTTTAGTATTTGGTTGAAAAATAATCACAATGATAAATATGATAAATCTATTTTTTTTGAAACCATTATTTCTTATAACTTAATAATAGGTAATATATAAATTGTTATGATTTTTAATATATTATTAATACGGATAAAAAACCCAGTTCAATATAATTGTCTACGGATGTGGGTTTTACTTAATTATTGATATTAATTCTTGATACAAACAGCTATTTTCACATGTGAGTTATATTTATTGATGGTATAATGTTATATTCTAAAATTTAAATGAATTATGGGAAATGTCAAAGGAATTTGATTCATTTGTTTTTCATTAATTATATGAAAACAATTATTAATTGGTCTTAATAACCCTGAAAATTGACTTCATGAAAATTTTGTACTACGGGATATCTATTATAGAACACAAGAGTTATGTGTGAATAAAAATTTTGTTTAATATAATACTAACATTAACTTAATAAAGGGTTGTTTTATTTTGATGAATCAAGAAACATATTATTGGAAACCAAGGAATTTATTGTTGATTCTATCTATTTTTAGTGAATTTAATCACATTTTTTGCTTAATATATATATTGACAAGTGTGTGACCTCACGGACTAGCGTTTAATAACATTTTATGATAAAATGGAGAGTTAGTTTTGAAAGGAATATATAAATTCTTTTCTTTTTATTGGCATAGTGATTTTGTTTTTTTAGGAAAGGTATGAAATGGTGAATATATGATTACATTATATTAATACTTGAGTATCTAATTATATTAATGGATCATATTTTTTGAAGAAAGGCATGTAAATTTATATAAACTGTGAAGGTATGATATGTTTATTATTAGTTTCTATATCCTAAATAATAGATATATTATGATTACAATCACCTATGATCATTAGTGAGTAATAATAAAAATTTTGAGGATTTTGTTTATCTAGCTATGGGAGAATGTAACTCCATAAAATTTTAATAAATTATTTACTTTAAATAAGTCAATGCTTTCGATAACATTCTCCACCCACAACACTAAAATAAAATTACATCACAATATGTTTATATAATTAAAACCTATCTATTTAAATAATATAAATTATTATGAGTCACAAATATATCGTATATTTATGAAATTAAAATAAATTATAATTTTAAATTGAATTAAATTCAATCGGCAGAGAAAAAATTATTAATAAAATAATATTATTCATAAATATAAATTTTCCTAAATATTCATTTTTTGTGGGATATACATTTCTATTTTACGAAATGTATGATTAATGATAATAAAATATATTGATATGAATAGTATATTAATACTTATTAATTATCAATTGATATGAAATAAAAAAATAAATAATTATCATTTTTAAAATCAATTTTTCAATATGTGTTGTTTTCCACTGTTATTTGGGATTTTATTTAGATATTTAACTATCATATTTTAGAAATTTTCATTACAAAATAACATAATTATTATATTTATATGATTAAGAAATTTTGATGTTGAATTTTTTAAATTTTTCATTGTTCAATGATTTTTAGGTGAATTGTGAAAAAATGTTATTAAAATTTAAATTAACTTTATGGAATTATAAATATATAGGTATGAATTGGAAATTCATTAATCCTTTTTACAAGACCAAATATGTATTTTATAACTGGGTTTAATATTTTAATGATGTTTTTTAAAATTTACAAACCCATATTTGAAATTTTATAACATAAGTAATATTTTCAAAAAAAATGTTTTCAACATCTAAAAAATTGTTAAACTTATATTATATTTTGTAAATTTTATAAAATAATAAAATTAACTGGATTAAATATTTATAATTTTTCCATATTATCTATTATGGAAAACTTCATTTTTAGGAATAATGATTAATTTTTCTTGGTCAAAAACTTTTTATCCTTGTAGAATCGAGAAATAAAACATTTATAATTAAAGGTGGAACTGATATAAATTGGATAAAAACATATTTATAATTTTTTGGAGGAGTTTTATATCTTTATTATGAATTAACCACTAAATTATTTTACCATTTTGGATCCAATATGCGTTATTAACATGTTCTTCCTTTATATTAAGAAGAAATATTTAAAAAAATATCATTTTCACCACATATAAAAGGGGCCTCTCACCACCACATGAAGAAACTAATAAAAGTATGATGACTTTAGGAAACTATAAAATATTTAATTACCTGATTATATCCTTTCACTCTCCTTATTTTCTCATCATAATAGAATATCATATTCTATCCATTTCTATGGGATCTTTCATGGAAATCTCAATGTGCTCAACATGAGTAATTATTTTTACTTAACTCATTTACTTCATGTTTATATTTTTTAGTTAATGTATTTAAAACCATAATTAATTAAATAATTATTATTCATAAAATAAATTTTTTAATTCTATTTTAATAACCATTTATCCCCTTTTTTCAATTTCTGTTATGGAAAAACTAAACCGTGATTTTTTCATTGTGTAGACTACAACCTTCATGATGCAATGTCTTTTATTTTCCTTCAAAACAATAAAATGATGGTATAAAATGGATGTTTAATGAATAAATATTATATATATATATATATTATTTCCATGATTCTAAAATAATAAAAATTATACTCATGTCTCCCTTTCTATGGAGAATAAAATCATCAACCTTGTCTATATGTGGACTACCAACTCCATGGGAAGATAACTTTCTATTTTCCAATAACCTCCTTACATTGATTTTAATGATGATGATATTAATGGAAAAATATAATTTTTTACATAATTATTTTTATTTTTTAGAAAATTTGATAACATATTAGTGATATAATAAATAAATGGTTGTTTTTAATTCAATAATTTATGAAAGTCATACTAAGATGATAATGATATCATAAATATATTCAATAAACTTATAAATTATATTATTCATATAAATATTTTAAAAATAATATCACTATGATTCTATTATAAAAACATTACAAATAAACCACTATATAAACACCCATTATACATGGTAGGTTCGTGTTTCACTTAGTTTAAAGACCTACTTGGACAATACTTTTCATTTATAACATGAATGAGTATGAGAAATTATTTTATGATATAATATTTTGTAAACACGTAAATAATTTTTTTACTCTTTTTAGGTTATACCAATATTTTACTCATTAAATAATAAAACTCTTTTTATTTATTAATAATCAATGAAAAATGTTCATTGCATATTTCATCATCGTGGTTTGTAATGAAAACTAACTTGGAATAAAATTATATCGATATTAATTATACAGGATCATTTATTCCAATACCATAATTTTTCTAATATTCATGAAATTCTTAAAATTAATATGTTCCTGGATTATTTTCAAAAAAAAATATTCAAAGCAATAATGATTACTTAAACCTAGTATTAAAAATAGGTTAAAACTATCTAACTAAGATATACATATATATATATATTTATAGAAGAAATATAAATGATTCTAAATGTATGTAGTTATTAATATGGTAAGTTATTATGTATATAATGAAATTATTTTAATTATTCATGACATGTCTTTCAAGTGTATAATGAATAAGGATGGGCGTAAGTGTTTTCATCCCAAATTCCTCTCGTTGAGACATGTTTAGTAATATGCACTGAATTTTAATCATTTGTTTTATAAAATATATATGAGATATCAAACTATAAATTATATTTTTCTTTTGGTATATGATGTAAAATTATAATCCTTATCTTTTAATGGGGTTTGATTATATGTCACTCATGCCGCAATGTTTTTATTAGTCTCAATTCTAATTCTTTGGGATGTATTAGATGTTATTCACAATGATTTTTTATTTTGGTATATTTATTAAAAATAAAATTAATGTTATATGATTAATATACTAGTAATTTATTGGATAAACAAATAAAAATCATGTTCCTTTCATCAAATGGACTTTGACATTGTTATTACCAAATTTTAAACCCTTTTTTGCAACTTAATATTCTTTCATTGAGTTACGATCAACCTCTTGTACATAAATATTTGGAATGTTATAAAAATTTATTATATTGGGATATATTCTATTTATTTCTTTGAATATAAATTTGTACCATATAAATCACATTTTTTATATATTTTATACATCAGTAAGTATGTTTCTTGTAAGGAATATTAATAGCTCGTGTCACTATTCCTTGAGTTATGTTGTTTCCCCAAGTACACAGTTCTTCAATGAAATAGTTACCCCACCCAAATATTTTATTCTATATTAATTTATCAACATATATGTGAAAAATATATGTTGATAAAAAATATTTTTTTACCTTTTTACAATGTGGTTTTTGAATAAAGCTATTGTCGGAATAAGAAGAATGGGTTTTCCTTTATTTTTAATTTTTTTTTTCTTCCTATATAATTTTCCCTATAGAAAACTCTATGTGTATTCAATTAAATATTATTGGAGATTATTATTTGAACTACTAGTTTTAAAAATATTTAATGTCATGTTATCACATTTTAACTTTGATAGTGACATGTAAATACTTATTTTAAGTTAATGTTATTTTTTTCTAAAAGATCTTTATGTTTTTTATACAATTTCCTTTATAAATTTCAAATGAATTTAACATAATGGGGTTCATTTTCAATGATTTATCATCTAATATATATATTGATTTGTTGTATTTAACTCTTAATATCATGAAATTATATTAAGTATCCCATTATTTATGATGTCATTTGAGGCATTCCTTTTGAGAGGGGGTTTTCATTTATGTTAATTCCCTATTATATTTTCTTTCTTTCACTAGGGTTATGTTCTCTATTAACCATACACCTTATTTGTCTTGATGAGTAATGATCATGTCATCCCTTTTATTTTCGTTTTAATTTTATTAGAATGTTGTATACTGTTATTTCAAAATGAGTGATTGTTTGAAGGTTAAGAATATATTATTTGACCATCCAATTTATTTTTCAAGGTGTTTTATAATCATGATATCCCAATTATTTACATTGTTAAATGTATTAGTATATAATATTTTTTATATTCCAATACTGATGATTATTAGATATTTGACTATGTATTTTTTGACCATCCACATTTATTATCCATATGGGTTAAGATCTTGTTATATATCATATTAACATGGTTAAATTTATATAAATTCTTGATGATTATTGAATACTATAAATGTTTGATCATGTGTTTATTCTATATCATTCATTATATGCATGAACATTTTTTCAGTAAGAGGTTTCATATTGAATGTAATGAAATGTATTGTTGAATCAATACGATAATGCATAGGACAAAATCTTGTGATGGATGGGGACTAGAAATATATATCCTACTGATGAATTTATTGGTCATGAGACAAAACAGGTTGGGTTTTGGTTTATGATTCGTATAATAAGAGAATATTGTCTTCAAATAAGGAAATAACATCATTTTTTATGCTTAAAATTATCAATTGCGTCTATATGAGGTCAGTAATATTGATATCTGTGATTCCCATATTTTTCTAGGATTTGGAATGATTTATGTTTAATGATGGTTATGGATTATTATTTTTTACTAATTACTATCATAATATTCATTCCATGTTTATTTCATTATTTCCTCTATTGAATGTTTTTTCTCACTAGTCATTTGATATTAACCATTATTAGGATTCGATTTCCCCTAGTTATGATTTATTTTTATAGAGGCGACATGTTTTGTGGGATTACACATTTTGGATAATTTTTTAGGAGATTCTAAAGACTCATTATGTATTATTTCATTCAATAAATAATGAAAACAATCTATGTTATAAAAATAACATATTATTTGGAAGTTATTAATTTTTTCTTAATTATTTGAGGCTCTAAACTATAAAAGTTTCTTGGGATGTAAAATATTAATTAATTGATATTTATATTTTAATTAATGATTATTATATCCATGATTTTACGTCTTGTATCAAACAAAATATATAAAGTATATGTTTATGAACACTAAATTGAAGAGTTTCTGGTTGGGGATTCATTGATACTCTTTAACATCCATAGGCTTCAAGATAAAATAGTTAAGTCTTTGTCCTATATTTTTATTGAATTCTCCAAGAAAAGTTTCAACGTAATCAACGTTAGTACAAAATTTTTGCTAATTTTGTTTCTTTTATATTTTAAATAAATATTTAAAAATATTAGAAGATTAAATTATTATTTAAAATATAAATAATGTTTTTATACTATGGTAATAACATTAACCACAATTTCCCTTTTCTGTTAAGAATGATTAAAATTTCATTCATATATTTGTGAAAACTATAACTTTCGTATATTAATTCATCTCATATTTGTTATATTTTCTTTCATATTGATTAAAATATCTTAAATATATGATTTTACTCCTTAAAAATATATAAATATTATTAATATTATTATTTAATATTGATATTATTCCCAAATAATCCACTTTTCTAAACATACTCATCAATTAATTATCTTTTGTTCATGTTTGGGTTGGTCTAACAACCCAATTGAGTAATTATATATTATAATATAATGGATGCATATTATAATTTAATTACCCATAATTTATGATGTAAATATATAAATTATAACATGATTATTTTTCCATAATGGTAATATTAATATTAATCTCATTAATTAAGATACATATGTCCATTAGTAAAAAAACACAGAAATATGGTCATCATTCATTTTATTTTAAAGGAACATAACCAAACCTCATATATAAATAAAATATATTATAATAAATAATTTTATGTATACAATTATATTACCTTTTATGATTTGGTAATGATGATCCTTTGGAGAAGCATAAAGAACAATACAGTTAGTTTAGAATGATCGTCATTACCTGCACTTAATATTAAATATGGATAAAAATTTACAAATATAAATATATAGAATAATTGTAAATTAAAATTTTAAAATTATATACTAAAAATTAATATTAATTAGGTGATTAATATAGTTAGTTGTTTTATAATGGATCTTCAAAATAATTATTAGAAGACGTGAATTATGGTAAGGGGTTCACCATCTCAAATTTAATTTGATGAGACATATTTCATATTATGAACCATTATTTATCTCATATAAAGTAATTATATAATAATGAATATATCTTACCATATTGAATTAAATCATGGGGTTTTAAGATCCAAAAAATTTTATTTCTTCAAATGGATTTTGATTCAAAGAATACCAATGTAGAAAGTGGTTCTTTTTCTAAAATTTAATTTTGAGATAAAGATTTTTTATTTTAACAAAAATATCATTAATATATAGTGAATAATACCTAATTAATGTATTTTACCTTATAAATTTAATTCATGGATGTTCTTTGTTTCATATCATTTTCCTTATTCCAATATATTTGGATTCAATAGAATATAATGTTGTAATGGGTTTCTTATATAATTGTTTTTTTACAATGATGAATTTTCCATATCCATAACATGTTTTCTTTTTAGTGGTTAATATATTTTCATTGATATATTTATTCAATTCTTCTATGATAGTTAAAAGGGTTATATGTAAATTTGAGAGATCTGTCATTCAATATCTTTTACTAAAAGGTTACAAAATCTATAATCATTTTATCTCCAATTTCATTTTCAAAAAGAAATATTCCATTTAATATAATATATATATATATAGGGAATTTTATTATTTATAAATCCCTATAGTTTTTTTGATTATTAATTAGGGCTTAACTTCTCCTAAAAATTAATTTCCCCTTGATTCATATTTTCCCCAAAGTGCTTCTTATATGTGAAATTGAAAATATAACTTCTTTTCCCCCTATGAACTCTCTTTTCTGTAACTTTATTCATTGGATTAATTTTCAAATGTCCCTGTCTATTCATTGATAAGTGATTAAGAACATTTTATATTAAAAAAATTCATTAAAAGTATAGAAATTTTTAATGTTTTTCATATGTGTCATTTTCATTATAGTGTGAAATCACTCCCTTTTAAACATTTTCTATGTGAACATATCTTTCTGTTGTTTCATTTTCATAGGAAAATTCCTCTATATGCATTTATAGTTTCATAATGAAATTAAAATCATCCAAGTTTAATAAAAATAAATATTTTTGATAAGTAAATATTTATAAATTTTCATGAATATTTCATGTCCCTAAAGTGATTTTTCTAATTCTCTAAAAATGTTCTTTTCACATATTTCAACATATTTTAACATATTTTATACTAAATTAAGAATACTTATAACATTTTATCATCCAACATTTATTCTTTAGGTGACTTATGAAATATTATTTTCTTTTATTGCAGTGATCCTTCATTTTTTAATACCTAAACATCCACTATGAATAGTAATAACTTTTCATGGAATTTGTATCCATTATGAATACAATATTTTTCATTTTTTCGATAGATGGTTTTCCACAAAGATTTCAAACACCAATTTATTGTTGATATTAATTACTAAATTATATACCCCTTTTTATATAGTGTAAAAACTATATTCTTAATTTAATGGTTTCTATGAATAATTTTAATTTGTATCATAGGATATCAACTTATATTCCATTATTTTATCATGGTCATTAATAAGAGTATGAATTTTTTTATTTTATGATTCTATTTAAAAGGGATAAGAAACACATATTATTTCCTTAGTTTATTTGTGTTATGATGAATTATTTATTTCAAATAGCACACATTTTTATGGATAATGATGGGTGGGTTCATATATATACATCCAATACATCGGTCCAAAGTAAATATTTTATGAGCTAAGGATGATAATAATTAAATTTTATTTCACAATATGTAGTGTCAACATTAATTTTCTTAAAAATATTAAATGAAAAATTTATTTTCCCAAAACATTAAGTGTGGACATTTTTATTTTCTCCCAAGTTATAATATTTTTATTCTAATTTGTGTTCCCTATTGAGAATGTATTTTTATTTTATGATCTCATGGATAAACATTATTGGATAATTCATCCACACTATTATAATTTTTTTTATGATAGTACATATGTCATGACTTGTGATTTTTGATCTATTCATTTTTGGTAATGTGTTATTTATATCATGTTTTATTGATTATGTATTTCAGAATACAATAATAAAACACAATAGGGGTGAATTGTGTCCATTTAAAAAATAGGAAAGGCTCAAATTTTGTCTCTCATCATATATAATGAATATATGTAGTGTTCACTCCCATAAAAAATTATGAGGAGGTAAAACAGACAAGTAGAACATAGTATTTTTTATATTGTTTTGGGAAACAAATATCCCCTAGTCCACTTCACCAAAAATATCTCAGTGAGATTGGTGATTATCACTAAATATGAACTCTTATCTTAAGACCTAAAACACTATGAGATGTTATTTTAAAAATTAAAATAAGATAGGTTATTTTATAGAAAATATTTTATTCTGAAAAATAGTCTAAGATAATGAAAATCCACCATGACTATCTACGAGAAATAGATACTCTAAGAAATCAATATTAATTGATATTTTGCGAAATATATTTATCTCATACTTAAAGTGGAAACAAATAGATAATTTATCTTATTATTTTTATATAATAATATTTATGAATGAAAAAAATCAAAGAGGTCTTGGTTGCATATGATCATTATGAAAAAATAGAACAATAGTTACAACAATAATATAAGGACAGTCTAACAATACAAGATCAAAACATGTATCTCTATAATGTGTAGCTCTCCATAATAGAAGATATTTTTATTTTAATAAAAGGTACTTCACATATAAATTATAAATATAAGGTTATTTAACAATATTAAAATCAATTTATTTTATTTAAACAGTTCTAATAATATCACCTAAGAAATCACTATTAATTGAATTTAAAACATTTAACAATAGTAGTAACTTCCATTTAAAATAGGAATAATTTTATCATTTGAACAAGATCCATTGAATAATATATTAAGAATATTTAAAATACATTAATTAATCCCACTATAACCATTGAAAAAATATCAGAAATGTATTGAATTTAAACTTCGTAGTTGACCAAGTCAAATATAGGGTTAACGTTGATTGTATGAAAGACAACATACAGCTGAATTCAAATGTTGGGTTGTTGAACCATATGTTAGTTTTTGAAATATATGGTTTCTTCCAAAATTATGATTCATGATCCATACATTTATAATATTGTAGGTTAATTAATCCATATGATCACTCTAAATATAGGGTTTGAGAACCATACATGTAACATCCTGGGTTTTTAAATAGAGATAATATATTCGATGATGTACATAATATGCCCCATAGAATATAAGAATTATTATGATACCTTATAACATATATATTAAAATTGTGGTAATGGAAATTATTAATTTATTTATGAAAATATTTTTTCCCATGCATTTAATTATTTCTTTTGTGAAAAATTATTTGTAAATGAAAATGAAACCCTTTTTAATTAAAAGGAAATGTTTTTTTATGATAAACTATTTAAATGAAAATAAGTGAGTTTATCACCCTTTATGTATTTTATTAATAAAATATATATGTAATATATTCAATGTAATTTTTATAATTCATATTATGTGTTTTCTAGACATGATTAAGAACAAATTCAATTTTATGGATAAAATGAGCATTTTTCTAAAAATCTAGTTTTACCACCTTTTAATGGAAAACCCATTTTATATCTAGTTTTATAAAAAAAATTAGTTATTAATGAAATAATAAACTTTTTATTTGGAATTAGGAGTTCAAAATTTACTTTGGAATAATTTTTTGGTATTTTTCTGATAATATTAATTTTTTTAATGAATAGTGAAAAATACTGCATTTTAATTTAAAATCACTTTTTCATATGATTTTTTTATAAATAAATGTTATTATTTTAATTTTTTATAAATTATAATGAGATTATTTTTTACCATATAATCCAATTTTTTTCATTGAAAGTAATTTCACATTGAAATTTGATATAAACGCACATCCATCTTTCAGTTGTACTTTATAAAAACCATGTTTTCATGTTTTGACAACAGAAATTAATTTTAAATTAATTTATGCCAATTATTTGTTATAAATTTGGTAAATTGGATTCAAAATTCTTGAATCATAAGTTCCAAATTTTTTAAACATGTACCTTTTATCTTTAAACAATATAACTGGTAACTTCAGTGATTATTTTTATTTACCATGGTTAAAGGGTAAATCAAGTAAATAAGGTTAAAACATAATATTATAATAATTCAAAATTACCCTAAAATGTGTCCTAATCCTATTTAATGATATATTAATGACCATTATTATACTTGGGTCGATTTTAGGACCCCATGGAGCCACTTTGGTGTGATAATGACATGATTTAATAATTAATTTAATGTAAAGAGAAATATAACATAAACATTTATCGTTTTACTGAAACAATTTTAAGGTGGGATTATATAATCAATATATTTAACTATAAATATTAATTATAATTATAAAAATATTTACTGCATCATGGTATTTTAATTATATTTTTTATACATTAAATAAATTTATTTATATATGTAACATTGATGATGTAGTGATTACCTTATTAATAAAATATTCAAATAAATGATATTATAAATATTAAGATTAATGTAATTTGAAAAATTTTATGTCATAAAAAAATTTATATATGATTATTACATGTTATCTGTGGGTTAATTTCGTATTTTAGAATGAATCAACTTGTTATGAATTTCACATAAATCAATTACTAAATAATTTTAAAATTGGCATAAATGAGTTTTTTAAAACAAATACTATTTTATTAAATGATATAATAGCTATAAAAATATTATATTTGGACAAAAAACTTATATAATGTTAAAATTTTAACTAAAGATCCACTTAATTTCCACTAGTCATTTTATAGTAATAATATTAAACATGTAGTGTAAAAATACAAGAAGACATGGTAATAGTTAATTTATTTAACTAAGGGTTAAAGCCATTATATAAGGTTAAATTTGTGACCTAGGCATGTCTATATGATATTGGTTGAGATTATTTCAACTCATAAGAATATTATCATTGACTTATATAACTTTTGAGATCTTATATTTCTAAAATTAATTTATAATAAAATAATATTTCAAGACTTTACAAAAGTTCCCCTCCTCCAACTTATAAAAGGACACCACCTATACCCACTTACTCACACATATAAATTCGCTTGGCTCATCCAACTTATGATCAAATAATATCTTAACATCCCTCCCTTACTCCTAGATTCCTTACCTTGGGAATAACGCATTTTAATAAATCATTTTGGCTTAATTCAAAAGGATTTACCACATTTAGAGGCAACATCTTCTCTCAAGCTCCTTTAATTTATTTTTTTTCTCCAAACCCCCTAACCTATTATATACATTAATTTATAAAATACTAGAATAAAAAATATACGATGACATTTTTATTCTATGTTTTTTACCTAAACACACACACACCTCCATTTAATAGATATAGAACATATTGTTTCTGTGTACAGCAAACTACTACCTCACGAAACCATAAGTGTTCAATTTTCTCCAACCACCTATCATGGTGGCCATTATAATGGAACAATATTTATATATGATATATATTATATTTATATTATATATATTCTTGTGAAATTTTTATTTACAACATACCTTTATGCTTTCCATAATGGGTAAATACACTAATTTCATTTGAGGAAGTGTGGACTATATACCCATCAAAGTGTTATCAATCACTAATTTTATACATAAAACGTACAAAGGATGGATTTAATGAATTTATGTAACATATATAACATATATAATATATTTTAATTAAAATTTACTTATTTATCACTTATTTTTCATTCCTTTAATTTGAAAATGAAATGAAAGTAGCGTTCATGCGTACGTACAGCCTACAGTCTCTGTGAAGAGTTCATATAATTTCTTACATCCAAATGTTATGCAATATTATAAATACATATATACTAGATATATATGATATTTAAATCATGAATAATATTTTAGATATAATTTACTTTTGACCACATTAATAATTTTCATTAAAACAAATTCATTTTTTACTCAAGTGTCGAACATCGACAAAACATCCGATATGAACTCAAATAATTAAATAATTTTTATTAAATGGTAATAATTGATATATAATGAATAATAAACTTTAAAAAAATTCTAAATAAATTATAAATTAACCTATGTTTATTATTTTGGAAATTAAATAACGAACGAGACAATTTGGACTCAAGGTAAGCGAAATATTAACTCCATATCCATTCAATCAGATAAATATCAATGTATTTGGTTTTTTTTCTTCCATGAATATGTTTTAATGATCTATTATTTTCTTTCACTGAATACACACTTATATTGGGTGTATTTATATTTTCACACATAATTATGTCATTGATTTTTCCTTAATCTAATGATATGATCTTTGTAAGGGACTACGTCTCGATCTCCTTTTATTGAGGCATGTCTTGATATTGTGCACATTTTATTATCATATTAGGTGTATATATAACCATTTTGACATTTTATATCAGGATTTTCAATATTCAAATTATATTTAAAGTTTCATTTGATTTTATTCTTCAATGATTTTTATTCAAGTGTTTCTCAAGTGTTACGGGACTCTTTAATGAAAACATTGTTTTAAATGTATTAAGGAATTATTTTTCTAAATATTTATCATTTATGTCCATTTTTTAGAAATCGTTTTATATATTTATTTATTTGGAAATTAATTTTTTAAAATTATATGTCCTTTAAAAATTTCAAATTGGTATGGTACACTATGATTCAAAAATATTCTTTTAAAATGTTTTAATAGTGTTTTAAAAGGGTATTGATTATTTCAATTGAATTAAATTTTTATGTGTATTTATATTTATATATATGTCTTGAGATTAATATCTCTATTTTATGTCTCTATTATGTATTTTTTAGTGTACAAGTTTTCCATTTTATTTTAAAATAATGTGTTCTCATTTATGAGTGTGAGGCTTGTAAAGATGAAATGTGATTTCAAAGTGGAAATGTTGTTTCTCCTTTATGATTGCTTTATGTGTTATGATTATGGTTCATGGGACTTGTTTATGTATATGGGTGGTTCCATGATAAAAAAGGGAGTGTTATACTGTTATAGATATCCAGTGCATTGGGTAACATGACGGAGATAAACATTAAGGTTTCTCCTAATAGATTTAGTAAATATACTATGATTGGTATTCTAATTGTAACCATGAAGGTTACTCCTTATGTAACTGTAAAAGGTACAATTTAAGTATGTTATGGATTCCACAATTTACATGTATGATTTATTATTTTTATGGGTTTATCAAGAATCTTATGATTTCATAATACAAGAGTATATTTTATGTGGGTAAAAAGTATGATTTTGTAAAAAAATTAATCATGAGTTTTAAATATTCATAGACTAACTATTTTATTATTTATTTATTTTTTCTTGATGATATTTTAATTCTAATCCCATGTTTTTGGAATTTTTTATACATTTTATATGAATTGGTAAGATAAAGGAATAAGTTAAGAATATTTTTATCCAGAATAAGAACCCATGTTTTGTTTAAAGTGTTTCCTTTGGTGGAAAAAGTGGATACTAAGTGTAACTATACACATGTAATGTCTGGGTATATTATGTAATAATTATGGCCTGATATAATAATGGTTTTATAATTTTAATTATTATCATAAGTTTAATGTCTTATAAACTTTTTTTGAGTCTTATGTTATGAACTTTCAAGGTAATAAAC
This sequence comes from Viscum album, assembly GCA_963277665.1. Classification (NCBI taxonomy): domain Eukaryota; kingdom Viridiplantae; phylum Streptophyta; class Magnoliopsida; order Santalales; family Viscaceae; genus Viscum; species Viscum album. Next base: position 1,700,753,039 of record OY728138.1, on the reverse strand, counting down.
GGTATTTTTGGAGACATTTATTTTTGAGGTAATTATGGGCTAGTACTTTTGGGGATGAAAATGGAAGGTATAGAATAACCTTTATGGATAAATCATGTTATGGTTTTTTTGAGGATTCTATCTCATTTTGTTAATGTTATAATAATTATAGTGTTTTTGAAAATTGACAACAAGCAGACAGTGTGAAAACCCGTCACATCAAACAAGGCTATGGGAATCGAACCCACAACTGAAGTGCGACGGGCCTTTATCGCCAACCACAGGTCTACATAAAGTACATCATTAGTATAAATTTTTAATTTTAGTTAAATAATTTTATATATTATTTATAATTTTATTTGGAAGAAATATATTTTATCGAATGGATATCCTAAGTATTGGAGAATGATTTGGGGATTATGTGATAAATTATATTTTGGAGAATGTTAACTCTATTTGGATCCTTATATTATTAAGTTAAATAGAAAACTAAGGTATTTTAATAATTTAGTGGTGGATTTATATTTTTTATGAATCTATGATTTCGTTTTAGGAGTTATGATGATTTTGGTTATTTATTGAAATGATTAACCTAACTTGGAGAATATGTTATTAGATTAATTAATTTTTTATATAAGTCTTTAAAAGTGATCTATTTTATTTGGATATACATGTTAAAATATATCTGTGAATACTATGTTATCAAATTATTATGAGTTTTGGGTTTCAATCTTAGTTGGATTATTTTGAGTAATTTTAAAGATATTTGTTTGTTGAATGGTCTGTGTTAAAAATTTGATATTATTGTTGAATTTTAGAGATTAAAATTAGTCCTTATCCTTATAAATAATTATTATTTTTGGGGATTATCTGATCTTGTACTAAATATTTTGTTTTTGGTTAATGTATAATGAATTGGTAAATATATGGTTCATCTTCTTTGGATTAGGTGAGTCTCTAAAAGTGAATTTTAGTGCTTTAAGAGTGACTAATTCATCGTAAATAATCATATATTTTGGAAAATGTTGAGTTTTTTTTTTGAATTAAATTAATGGATGAAACTCTAATTTTAAAGTAATTAAATTTCCTTATGTTCTTATTATAAGTAGTAAAATAATTTCTCAACTTCATGAAAAGGAACTTAAAAAAGCGTTGTTCGGTTAATTTTCATACTAAAAAGTCCAAGATTATTTAACCTATCACAATTTTTTGGTTTTCATATTTTTAACATTCTTTTTATAATGTCTTCTATCACTCTCCATCAGAACCATATGGTTATTTTTTCTTCCATATCCATGCTTTCCTAAATGGAGTCTTATTATGGGTAATATCAAGTGACCTTTGTACGTCTCATTATTTATGTTCAAGTGATAGTTTTATTGACCATTTTTATGATGTAGGGTTGTGATGAAGTTATTTCAAGAATTTATACCATGTTTACCAACCCTAAATTCTAATTACGGGGACACAATTTTCAAAAGTGGAGGAAAATGTAACATCTCGAGTTTTTAAAAGGAGGTAATATGTTCAACAGCATACAAAATACGTGACATCGAACATAAGCATTATAATTTTTCCTTATAACCTAGGTTTTTAAATTGCGGTAATGGGTAGTATTAGTTGATTTATGAAAATATTGTTTACACATTCATTTAATTAATTCTTTTGTAAATTATTATTTTTAAATTAAAATAAAACCCTTTTTAATTAAAAGGAAATATTTTTTGTGAAAAAACTCTTTAAATGAAAATAAGAGAGTTTATCTATTTTTATGGAATTTATTAATTAAATATATATTTAATATATTCTATTTAATATTTAAAATTCACCTGATATGTTTTATAAATATGATACAAGAACAAATTCAATTTTATGAATAAAATGAGTGTTTTTTTCTAAAAATGTAGTTTTACCGCCTTTTGATGGAGAACATATTTTAAATCCATTTTTTACACATTTATAATTTATTTTTGAAAAAATAAACTTTTTCTTTGGAATCGGGACATTAAAATTTACATGCATTTAATTGTCTTTGTTTTTATGATAATATTCATTTTTTAATGAATAATGAAAATAATGCATTTTAATTTAAAACAGTTTTTTTATTTGATTTATTTATACACAATTTTTATCTTTTTAATTGTTTATAAAGTTTAATTAGAATATCTTTTTATCATTTAATCCAATTTTTTTCATTGGAAGTAATTTCATATTGAAATTAGATATAAACTAACATTAATCTTTTGATGGTTTTTACTTTTTAAAAAACCCTTTTTCTAGTTTTGACAATTGAAATTTATTTAAAATTAATTTCTTACAATTATGGGTTTCGAATTTGTAAAAATGGATTCCATATATTGAATAAAAATTTCAAAAATTGTTTAAATAATAGCCTTTTATTTCTCGACATTATGAATAGTAACTTTAGTAATTATTTTTATTTAACATGGTTAAAGGGTAAATTAGGTAAATAAGGGTAAAAATAATATTATAATTATATAAAACTACACTAACACATTTCATGATCATATTGGATGAGATATTTTATAATATGAGAATTTTTTGATCGATTTTAGGACCCCATGAAGCCATTTGGGTGTTATAATTACATGTTATAATAATTAATTTAAATTAAAGAGAAATATAACATAAATATGTATCGTTTTACTAAAAATTTTAAGGTGGAGTTATATAATTGATCTATTTGACTATAAATATTCATTGAAAAGATAAAACCATTTCATATATCTTTTTTTATTTATAATTTTTAGAAATTAAATAAATAAATTTATTTATGACACAATGGTGATGTAGTGATTACATTATAAATAAAAGATTCACATAAATGATATTATAAATATTAAAATAATTATAATTTTTAAAAATTTATGACATGAAATAAATTTATATATTATTATAACATATCATATTTGAGTTAATATAGTTTTTTGAATGAATAAAGTTGTTGTGACTTTAACAAGTATCAATTACTAAATAGTGTCAAAATTGATATAAATGAGTTTTTAAAACAAAAACTAGTTTACTAAATGATATAATAGTAAAAATATATAATATTTTGTAAACTGATATATATAAAGTTACAATTTTCATTAATAATTCACTTGAGGTTCTCTTGTAATTTTACAGAAAATTTATTAACCATATAGTGAAAACAAATACAAGAGGACTTGATAAGAGTTAATTTATTTAACTAAGGGTTAAAGCCAAAATATAAAGTTAAATTTGTGACCTAAACTTGTCTAAATCATATTGTTTTTAAGAGTATTTAGACCTATAATAATCATATCCTATAATTTATCACTTTTTAGATATTTAAATTCAAAAATAAATTTATAATAAAATAATATTTCAAGACATTCCTAAAGTGACCCTCCTTCCTTTTATAAAAGTCCACTACATCTACCCACTTAATTGCACCTCTGAAGCCCCTTGGCTTGTCCAAATTATGATAAAATATTATCTTAACATCCCTCCCTTCCTCCTATAAACCTTAACTTGGGAAGAATAAAATTGAAGAAAGAATTTTGGCTCAAATCAAAAGGAGTTACTTGATTTAGAGGTAACGTCTTCTCTCAAGATCCTTTCAGTTATTTTCCTACTCCAAACCCCCTATCCTAATTTTATTACATTATTTTAAAAAAATAAAAGTATAGTCAATATAGTAGGATGTTTTTATTATAATTTTTAGATCTACACTTACACACACATCCATCTAATAGATGTAGAACATATTGTTTCTGTTTATGGTGAACTACTACCTCAGGAAATGATGATTGTTCAGTTTTCTCTTACCACCTATCATAGAGGAAATTATGATGGAACTATATTTTTATATGATATATATTATATTTATATTGTCTTTATTTTTTTTGTATGTTTAATTTACATCATGCCATTATTCTTTCCATAATGAGTAAATACGATAATTTCATTTGAGGAAGTGTGGACTACTGGCCCCTCAAAGGGATATAACTCGTTCATTCCATACATAGAACATATAAAGGATGGATTTAATGATCTTATGTAACGTATATAAAATAGATATTATACTGTAATTATAATATACCTATGTATCATATAGTTTTCATTCCATTAATATGGCAAATAAATAAATGTAGTGTTCATGCGTACGTATGGTCTACATTCTCCATGAACGGTGAATTTAATTTTCTATCTCCATATGTTATGGACTTATATAAATACATATATATTGGATATATATTATATTTAAATTATGAATAATATTTTTGAGAAAATGGACTTCTGGCCATATGGATAATTTGCATCAAAATAAGTTCATTTTTTACTCAAGTACTGAACATCGACAAAACATCCAATATAAACTCAAATAATTAACTGATTTTTATAACATTGTAAAAAGTGATATAAAATAAAAAAACTTTTAAACGGTTATAAAACAAGTATAAATTAACCTAATATTATTATTCAATAAATTAAATAATGAATGAGAAAAGTAGAAGTCAAGGTGAGGGTAATTTTAACTCAATCCCCATTCAATGAGTTAAATATCCATGTCATTGGTTTTGGTTTTTCCAAGAATATTTTTGAATTACCTATGATTGTTTTACACTAAATATCCAATTTAATTGGGTGTATTTATATTTTTTACACTTAATTATTTCCTAGATTTTTCATTAATCTAATAGTACGGTCTTTATAGGGGACTATGTCTCAATCTCCTTTAACTGAGGCATGTCTTGATATTGTGAACCTTTTATTATGTGGTGTATATACAACCCTTTTTACATTTTATATTATAAATTCCTATACTCCCATGATATTTAAAGTTTCATTTTATTTTATTCTGTAATTATTTTTATTTACGTGTTTCTCAAGTGTTATAAGACTCTTTAACTAAAACATCATTTTAAATGTTTTAAAGAATTATTACTATAAATATTTTTAATTGATGTCCATGTTTTCAAAATGGTTTTATAGATTTATTTATATATACATGAATGTTTTAACATGTTAATTCTTATAAAACTTTTAGAGTGGTATGGGACACTTTGATTCGAAAATATTATTTTAAAATGTTTTGATTGTGGTTTAAAAGGGGATTGATTATTTCAATAACTTTTATTGTTTATATATATATATATTATGAATGTAATTTCTCAATTTTATTTCACTATTATATATTAATGTTTACTTTAAAATATTAACATTTTATATTAAAATAATGTTTTTTTATTTATGATTGTGCGGCTTGTGAAGATGAAATGTGATTTCAAAGTGGAAATGTTATTTTTCCTTTATACTTGTTTTAGGTGTTATGATTATGGTTCTTGGGAATCGTTTATGTATATGGGTGGTTTCATGATAAACTGGGGGTGGGTGAGACTGTGATAGATCTCTAATTCATTGGGTATCACAACAAAGGTAAAAATTAAGGTTTCTTATAAGATATTTGGGGAATATGTTGTGATGGGTATTCCAGACATAACCATGAAGGTTACTCCCTATGTAGATTTGAAAGTTACAATGTAAGTATGTTATGGATTCCACAATTTACCTTTATCATTTATTATTTCTATGATTTTATCAGTAATCTTATAATTTCACAAGGTATGAGTTTATATTTTATGGTTGAAAAGTATGATTTTGTGAAAATGGTTTCATAAGTTTTAAATATTCATGGAATAATGGGTTTATTATTTAATTTAATTTCCTTAATATACTTTTTATGCTCATCCTAAGTTTTAGGAATGTTTTCCATAGGGTTTAAGGATGGGTAAGAGAAAGGAATAAGTCAAGAATATTTTTATCGAGAAAAAGAAATCATGTATTGTTTAAAGGGTTTCCTTTGGTGGAAAAAGTGGATACTGAGTGTAAGTGTCCACATGTAATATTTAGGTCTATTTTGTAATAGTTATGGTCTAATTCTATAAAAATATAAACTTGAAAATATCATCAATGTGAAACAAGGTTGAATTATTAAATGAAGTTAAGATTATGTATTGTTTTAGGTTGGGTCCATAGAATAAATTTTTTTTACAAACATATGATATAAAGAGTGTTTCCTAAATACTTATAAACACATCCAGAAAACTTTAGGCAAAAAATGAGCTATAAATAACTATAGGTAAAAATAGTTTTATCATGAAATATAATCATGAAAAGTAGTTAATGATATTTCATTGGAAAAACAAACAAGTATATTTCTTATAATCAAAGTCCAAAATATTTTTGGATTAATTCTGAGATAATACGTGACAATATACAATAGATTCTTAAAGGGATATAAAAGAAATTATATCTCTCAAAAAAATAATGATAAAATTATATAAAAAAATAATATTATAAAGTTAGGTTTTATAAACTAGAGATATAATTACATGTTTAAATAAATTTATTCTCTATTTTTTTATATCAAAAAGAAAGTATAATTTTTTTATATAACATAGTTAATGGGGAACAATACAGGAAATTATCTTTTTTTAATCTAAAAGAAAAGAAATTATTGTAATATCGATATAGTTGGATATATAAACATGAAATAAATAAACACAATTGTATAGAAGTAAATAATTTTATTGAAATTTTTCTATGATTATTAATAATTTCATTCCTAAACAGGTCAAGAAGTAGGCTTGGATGAGGGGAGGGTGTTAGTTTAGTTGAGCTGTCAGATGTAAATGAATCTCAAAAATCATGATAATCTTCCCTAAGCTATACCAGCATTATTTTAAAATTATGATTAAACATCAAAGTTCTATGTTACATAAATATCATTGATTACTTTCCCATTTTCAGAACTTCAAAACATATTACACTTTATAACTCAATGACAGTATTTTCTAATCATAAAATATTTTACAGAATCTTACATAACTGATTGAAATTCTTTCTAATACCTTTCTCATCATGTGTTAATTTCTCAACAAGATATTTTTTATTATTTAAAAATCATGATGTGAAACATTATCACACTAATGATTATGGAATTGATCATTTATTGTATATAAAACAAAAATAATTGATTAATACCTTCTCTAAAAATAGGGATAAGTTGGATCATTGTAATTAGAATACATTTTTTATCTTGTGATGCTTATTATTTATTCAAATTGACTCCCTAGGTATTTCCTTAATTCTACAAAATCATACTTTGAAACTAGTTTTACTTTGACTGTCCTAAGAAGGTCAGAAATTTTTCTCTAAAATAAATCCAAATCTATTTTAGAAATAAAATTTATTCTTATGATTTGCTACTAATATTTAATTAATATCAACATTATATTTTTAATAGTTTAAAATTAAAAATCATTGAACAATTTTCTTGAAACAACAGTATCACAATGAATTTATGTATTCACTTCTATCATACCATTAATATTTCAAACCATATATTCAATTTGATGACTAAGTGACTTGGACGATTCTCCTTCCTGATTTCATGTGGTTATTCATACTTCAATAGTAATAATGGTCTTACAATATATCATTACATTGGGTGATGATTTAAAAGTTCTAAGAACATATATTTTCACACCAGATTCCCTAATTTCCTTCTCTAAGGATTCCATACAAACAGAGACTACCTAATTATCAATTAGTCTAGTAGTTTCAAACATATATTTTTGCACCTTACCACCATCTTGAGATTTATTTTCCATATTTTCTTCTTCATGAGCCTCATGTTCATCTATATTTTCAATTGGCCTTTCTACTAAAGAAAATGTTACACCCATATTAATTTAGTATTCAACATATGAAATATTATCCTAATATTCTTTAATTACATGATATTATTCTATTCTTGACCTTGTAATTATAGCATCATAATTGTCTTCTACTAAGGGTTATTCAAGTGTATGGTGGACATATCTTGTATCAATTAGGTCACTGGCATCATCCCTAAGTCTCTTTTTTATTGACCCAATAACAACCTCTATTCTTGATTCACCAATTTATTCAGTATGAAACCATATTGAACAAGCTGAATTATAATTTCCATTAAACCATTATAGATTATAACTAGATAAATGTTTATAATCATCACCAATATGCATTATCTTTTCATTTAAGTCTCTCTAAAAGAAATTAAATTCTTATATGGTTCGAGGAGGAAGAATATTATTTTGATGACATCTAATAACTATGAAAATATCATCAATCTTATTCTTTTTTTAATTAATAAAAATAAGACTCCTATATAGATAATAAGACATTATATCCTCCTATTTATATAATTTATTAATATTACTTTTCATAATTATTGAAAAAAATAAACATAAGTATGCATAAAATATAAAAAATATATATAAATATTAAGAAAACAGAAATATCTTCACCTTAAAAATACTTGTAACTATTACTTCTTGAATAAATTCGACCAGTTTATTATATTTTGATTTAATATTTTTTAACATCATTATTATTACCATGGTGGATCCAAAAATAAAATCCATATTATCAATAGATATATTACCTTCATCTCTAATATATTTAAGATAAATGTGAAAACCCCCTTCATGAGGATTCAAAACAATCATTGTTTGTCATGACCCACCTTCACCAAAAGGAGGGAAGAGTCAGAAGATTGCCAGGCCCTTCCTTCTTTAAGTTGAAGGAGAGATAATGACCCCCGAGACCCACCTTCAATAGGTCCCGGAGTGGCGACTAGCACCAAGGGTATAGAAATTTATCAGAAATGGAAGGCATTTCCCCTTTTTTGTTTTATATGATTGGGAGATAAGATGATGAAACCGAACAACACCAAGATAAAAGAAAAATATAACCAAAAGTGAACCATTCCCACATTAATGTTTCAAAAGTAAAAACCACAAAGTACAGAAGGTGACTACAAAGGAAAGTACCAGAGAAAGATAAACAGCAACTGCAACTGCCCTGAGGGTGCGAGCTAGTATAGTCCAGCGTGGTCCCCGAAGTCCTCCTGGAAACCTAAAAGCAGTTTTATATATGTAGGGTGAGCATACAAGTACACTCAGTAGGGGAAAACCAAAGACTCTCATGCAAAAGTGGGGGAACTTACTAAAGTCCCGTGAGAAAAAGAGTAAACCAAACACATATCAAGGTAAACAATCCACCCCAGGCCTCACCAAGGCACACTCCCCAAATAACATAAGTCAAGTAATATATATAATTAGAGCACATCGATTTTGGGGTACCCCGCGCCACTTTCCCACTGGTTATTGAGATATCCTACGCATCGAACCAATCCCTCCATTCTCACCGCAGTCCCACTGCCACACCCGCCCGCCCACACCTGGGCCACAACCACATGCAGTCCCATTACCGAAACCCTCCCGCACACACCTGGGCCACAACTGTCACATGTAACCATGCCTGCAATAACCTAGGCCAGAACAACCACCACCACGCCCGAAGACACATGGGCCTCATCCCGAAGATGCTTGGGAAACCACCTGCCGCACACACCTGCCCAACCACCACACTACCCCACCCGAAGGTTCTTGGGCTAATAATGGACCTCAGGCCATCACAGCTTGCCTGAAGATACTTGGGCTATCCGGGAAAGAGAGCAGAAAAGGAGCTAATAACCAGCCACTAAGAATATTGTTGGGAAAAACACCCTCCCCCATGAAATGGGGGTGTTCGGTACTAAGTGCTCAACTTGGGTGGGGCACAAATAAGAAACACAAAACTACAAGTATAGATATAGGTAACAAGCACTCACCCAAGTCTAGGTTTTTCTAACCAGCCTACAGAACATAAAACCACTATATCTGATTCACAAGTCACGACTCTTGCCAACAAAACTCATTCTCCCATTCTTGTTTCATTTTCAGTAATAATGTTTAAGTTTAAGCACTACTGGGCAACTAGAAAGCATCGGAACAAGTCTAGAAAAGTAAACAATCAAACAACAACCATAACGCCCACACCCAGTTCTCAACAACATAGGATCCCACCCCAATTTGTGATATGAAACAGTATCCATCGGGCCTTAAAACTCAAAACCACTGAGTGTATAAAATAATAGGGGATCTCATCCCCTCTCACATCTCTAGTAATCGGCCTGAAAGGAAACAACCAACTACCACCACCAACACAAGCATGGCCTTGCCGGTATTTTCAGATTTAAACGACTTAACACACTCCACGATTCATATTATGCGTGCTCTATCCAAGAGTCATCACAGAAGGGTTGATCCTGGTGCTTTCAATTATTTCAGCCGAATATACGTGATTAAACAATTCACTTTTCAAAGCAGGAGTTTACAACCACAACAATCTATTTAAAACATCAGCAGGAGTTCACTAGTGCACAAACAACTACCACCAACGGCCTCGATTTTCAGAAGGCATAAGCCAGCACAACTCAACAAGATGCCCACAGAAGAAACAGCATCAAAACAAATATAAGATAGCATCAACAAACACAGCCCCCTCCCCCTCACTTTCTTTATTGAATTCATTCATTATCTTCATTAAGTTCGGTCTAACTAGTTCTACAGAACAAAAGCACGCCCACCCCGCATGATACACAAAAGAGAGAGGAAAAGGAGAAATTACCTACTTGTTGGATCAACGATCTATGCTGAGGCCGGGGGAGGAACTTTACGGATAACGATGTGGCATGCCCGATGAACCAGAAGAAAAGTCTCGATCGAGGAAAGGAGAAACTACGGGTAACCCTTAGTTTATAAGAGCCGCGAATGGTTGAGGAGAAAACGCGGAACCACATAAGGAGCGGGGGTTGTGGGTTGACCGCGTGGATCCACTCGTCACAAAAAGGGGTCGGGTAGTTTAAGCCAACTCATTAATTGAATAAGTATTTAATTAAAACTCTTATGCACGTTATGGGTCCTTAAAATAGGTTTAACAAGTCATAATAGGGTTTAAAAACCCTATTTGCACAAAGGAGCGTTACTGGGAACAACTAGACAAGGCCGGGTGACGCCGATCGGTCTCACCGATCGGTCTCACCGACCGGTCTCTCCGAGACGCCACTCCTTTAGGACCCAGATTTTGGCAAAGGGAAGAACCAAGAGAGTCTCAATCATCACATCAGATACCTCTCAAACTATTTTCATCCTCAAGAATTTAAACAACCCAGAAGGGAAGGGCGGTCCGAACAACCACCCCAAAAGATACCTCTCAAGAGTGAACCTCATCGTTAACTAAGAACACTTCCTATCACGAACCAGGCAACATACCATGCCAAACTGCCCAGTCATTTGGGGAGTCTCCTCCCCATGTCAAGATATTATCCTCTTTGGGCGGCACTGACTCGCCTGCACGGGTTTAATCGCATCCACCTTAATGCATCTTGATTAGGGGTTGGGTTCTCTCCTTCCCATAGCCGGGGATTTTTACACACAAACAGTGGAAAGAAAACCTGCACATTTCATAGCCAAAAGACAAAACGTTCTACCACAACCGGTACAACAAGGAACAAAACTCAAAACAGCTCTGGGTACTGGCTACACATCTGTGCTTCCCTCTCCAACGTACTCTCCTCAAGCCCACCATGTCTCCACAACACACGAACCAAGGGGATGGTTCGCCCGCGAAGCACCTTTTCTTTGCGATCCTCGATCACCACTGGTCTCTCCACAAAGGTAATGTCTTCCTCGGTGTCCAGCTCGCCCCAATCAAGGATGTGTGAATCGTCGTGCAGATACCGACGGAGCTGGGATACATGAAAGACATGATGTATCCTTAATAGCGGCGGTGGCAACGCTAGCTGGTAAGCCACTTCGCCGACCCGCCACAACACTTGGAAGGGTCCAATGAATCTGGGAGAAAGTTTACTCCCTTTGTCGAACCTCTATTGCCCACGCCGGGGGGAGACCTTTAAGAACACGTGGTCCCCAACCTCAAACTCCAAGGGCCTCTTCCTAGTATCATCATATGACTTTTGTCGGTCCTGGGCCGCCTTCATCCTTTCCCGTATGAGCTAAACCTTCTTTGTGGTGTCCTACACCACCTCTGGACCAAGGATGCCTGCCTCTCCGACTTCGGTCCAACACAGAGGCGAACGACATGGCCTCCCGTACAAAGCTTCAAACGGGGCCATGACAATGGCAGATTGGTAGCTATTATTGTAGGAAAACTCTACCAGAGGAAAGTGTTGCACCCATGATCCTCCTGAGTCCAGAACACATGCTCGTAGCATATCCTCAAAGGTCTGGATGGTGCACTCTGTTTTTTCATCTGTCTGGGGATGGAAAGCAGTGCTAAGGCGTAACTGGGTGCCAAACGCATGCTGTAGTCCTCTCCAGAATCACGAGGTAAACCATCCATCCCTATCCGAGACTATAGACCTCGGAACTCCATGCAACTGCACCACCTCATCCACGTACTTTCGCGCCAAAGCATCCACAGCACTCGACTCCCTGATCGCCAGAAAGTGAGCCGATTTCGTCCAACTGTCCAATACCACCTAGATGGCATCGTATCCTCCTTGGTCCTTGGGTAGTCTCGTGATGAAATCCATCAAGATTTCATCCCACTTCCACTCGGGGACATGTAGAGGCCGTAGTAGGCCTCCTGGAGCACGGTGTTCAGCCTTCACTTGCTGACACACTAAGCACTTGGCCACAAACTCTACCACCGATCACTTAACTCCGGGACACCAAAACTACCTCTTCAAACCCTGGTACATCTTGGAAACACCCGGGTGTACTGCCAGGGGTGAGTTGTGGAACTCACTTAGAACCTTGCTGCGCATCGCCTCCGGAACAAACAACCTTTTCTGGAAAAAACATCTGGTTCTGACCATCCTCTATCCATCATTCAAAAGCATTGCCCTGGTCAACTCGGTCACGCGTCACTTCACACTCTAGGTCTCCCCACTAAGACTCTGCCACTTTCTGAAATAGGGATGACTGCACAGTCATCTGATATAGGAAGCCTCTGCCACTATCCATTTTCGCATCCAGGTGTAAGGCAGCCAACTCCTCCATTGCCTTCCAGGCTTCCGCTGACTCTCGGACCGCATCCTTCTGCATCCTCCTGCTCAATGCATCAGCCACCACATTTCCCTTGCCCTCAGTATAAGAGATCTCGAAGTCGTAATCCTGGAGGAACTCCACCCATCTTTGATGTTGCAAGTTTAAGTCCCGCTGGGAGAAGATATACCTCAAGCTTTTGTGGTCCGTGAAGACCACAAAGCGTTCCCCGATGAGGTAGTTCCACCATAACTTTAGCGCAAAAACGACCGCTGCAAGCTCCAGGTCGTGGGTGGCGTAATTACGCTCATGGGAACACAGCTGCCTGGACCCGTAAGTGATCACCCCTTTTCGCTGCATCAACACACACCCCAGGCCCTATCCTGAAGCATCACAGAACACCTCATAAGCTGCCCCTTCTTCTGGTAATCTCAGCACTAGGGCACTGACCAACTTATCCTTCAGATATCTGAAGGCTTACTGAAACTGCTCACTCTATATGAAAGTCTGGTCCTTCTTGGTCAGAGCCGTCAAAGGGGCTGCTACTCGGGAGAAGTTGGGTACGAATCTCCGGTAGTAACCCGCCAGTCTGAGGAAACTTCGGACTTCTGCCACGTTCTTGGGTGCTGCCCAAGAAACAACTGTCTCAACCTTTGATGGGTCGACCGCTACCCCCGGCTCAGACACCACGTGCCTGAGGAAGTGTACTTCTCGTGTCCAGAACTTGCATTTTGACAACTTCCCATAGAGCTGGTGCTGTCAGAGGACCTCCAAAACTGTCTTCAAGTGCTATGCATGGTCCTCCTCCGATCTAGAGTAGACCAAGATGTCGTCAATGAACAAAACCACGAACCAATCCAGGTGCTCCCAGAAGATGGAGTTCATAAGCCCTATGAACATAGCTGGGGCGTTCGTAACACCGAAGGTCATGACTACGAACTCGAAGTGTCCATACCTACACCTGAACGTTGTCTTCGGGATGTTGCTCTCTTTCACCCACAGCTGGTGGTACCCAGACCATAGGTCGATCTTTGAGAACCATCATGCCCCTTTCATCTGGTCGAAAAGATCATCTATCCTTGGAAGAGGGTAGCGATTCTTAACCGTCACTTGATTCAGCCTCCTGCAGTCTATGGACAACCTAAGACCACCATCTTCCTTCCTTGCAAACAAGACCGGAGCACCCCACGGTGACGCACTCGGACGAACATAACCCCTCTTCATCAGATCGTCAATATTTATCCGCAACTCCAGTAGCTCCGAAGGTGCCATCCGGTAAGGGGCCATCGAGACTGGACGAGCGCCGGGCTGAAGGTCTATCCCAAACTCGATATCACGTCGAGGGGGTAGAGTCGTCACCTCCTCGGTAAAGATGTCCATAAACTCACGGACGATCTCCGGCACTTCCACCATTTCAGCATCAACTGATTCCATTGTCAGCTCGGTCAACAAAGAGAGGAGAGGTTCCTCTCTCTCGTTTCCCTTCGGACTGCTCCACTTGCCGGTGAAGGTAACATGTCGGTCATTCAAGTCCGAGAACTTCACCCTCCTTTGGAAACAGTCGATGACGGCACACACAGAAAATAGCCAGTCGATGCCTAGGATGACATCGTATGGCTGAATCTGTAGCAGAAGAAGATCCCTAACCAACTGAAGTGGACCTATCATCAGTCTGCATCCCTGACAAACAAACAACAATTTGGTCTCACCTCCGACTGGTGTACTCAACACCAGGGGCACTGGAAGTCTCTCCGCATCTAAATCCAGGGCACGGGCTAGGCTTGGTGCAACAAAGGAGTGCGAAACTCCGGTATCGAACAAGGCATAAGCGAGAGTACTAAACAGACTGTCCGTACCTCGAACAACCTCTGGCCCTGCTGGAACTGCTGCCTCTGCGGCGTGCAACTATCCACGCCCACCTCCCCTGCCCCTCGGCTATCGGCCACCTCCCCGACCATGCCCTGGTCGAGGTCCCTGTGGAGCGCCCTGAGGTCGGCCTCCTCCTACGTCTGCCCTCGGAGGAGCGGGAGCTCGCTGTCCCTACTGCTGCTGCTGGAAAGGTCTGACTAGAAGTTGTTGTTGCTGGGGCAGGTGCTGGGGCTTACTGCCACAACTGTACTACACCCGGTCCAGGCACTGACTCCAGAGATTCCCAGGGCTCCCACAGATGAAGAAATGCGGTCCCGGGCCCGTAGTAAAAGGGCGAGGGCCGGGGGATCGAAACTGAAACTGTTGCGGCCTGCTCCCTATGGGTCGAAACCTAGAGGGTCCTGACGCTGGAGGCCTGGTGCTGATGGCCTTCCCCTTCGATGGTCCCAGCTGGATCCCCTCTCGCGACACTCCTCCTAGAGCATGCATCCTCTCCACCACTTCATCCTTCTTCTGGACCTCCAAGTAAGTTGGCAGCGTAAAGGGGGTGACAGTATACTGGAGGGATGGTCGGAGCGCCTCCTCTAGACGTCTTGCCCGAGACTCCTCGTCGGGAAAGAGGTCCGGAGCAAAATGCAGGACGTCCTTGAACTTGATCCCTAGCTCCCTCACGGACATACTCCCCTGCTGGAGGGCGAGTAGTTCCTGCCTCTTTTCTGCCTTCATCGTCGAGGAGAGGAATTCCGCCCGGAACTCCCTCTCGAAGTCCAACCAAGCCACCTCAGACTCCCTCCTCTCCCCCAGGTAAAGTGTCCACCACTAACGTGCTTCTCCCCGCATCTGGCTGATGGAAAGAGGAACCCAGTACTCGGTCAGGGCCCGAATCAGGCCGAAGGCTATAACTAGCTCCTCTAGCCAGCCTTCCGTCTTCATATTGGAGGTGCTTCCCCCATACTTCTCGAGGGCCTCTCGCTGGAAGCCTCGAAGAGTCTTCTGCCACTGGTCGTCCTCTTCCTCTCGATCAGCTCTCTGCCGATCAGGCAAAGTAGTCTTCGGTGCCTCGATCGCCTGAACCACACGTGGTCGCCTTCCAGGGGCCATAGCTGCAAGGTAAACAAGGAATGTCAAAGCCCAATTAGTGCATAATATTGTTCTTAAAACTTTGTAAAATTAATTTATTCTTAATTCCCAAGATATCCCAGAAACACAAGAAGACAAGTCATTATGATGCATGTACCTTTCCTAGGGTCTCTACCCTGCAATCAGTGTGGCCTCACTTGTTCATTTGGTAGGTCCAGAGTCCTTGCATCGGATCACGGGGGGCCCTAAAATCATGTTTCCCAGTCGGTCTTCCCTGGCCTAATTCACGCTCCAGGGTCACCCCACATCGTTGCCTTACCATCCCATGCAATCCTCACTGTGCCTAACTCCAGACTTCATCCTATCTCTCAACCATCCCCTCTGATACCATTCTATCACGACCCGCCTTCACCAAAAGGAGGGAAGAGTCAGTAGATTTTCAGGCCCTTCCTTCTTTAAGTTGAAGGAGAGGTAATGACCCCCGAGACCCGCCTTCAATAGGTCCCGGAGTGGTGACTAGAACCAAGGGTATAGAAGTTTATCACAAATGGAAGGCATTTCCCCTTTTTTGTTCTATAGGATAGGGAGATAAGATGATGAAACCCAACAACACCAAGATAAAAGAATAGTAAAACCAAAAGTGAACCATTCCCACATGCATGTTTCAAAAGTAAAAACCACAAAGTACATAAGGTGACTACAAAGGCAAGTACCAAAGAAAGAAAAACAGCAACAGCAACTTCCCCGAGGGTCCGAGCTAGTATTGTCCCACGTGGTCCTCGAAGTCCTCCTAGAAACCTGAAAGCAGTTTTATATACGTAGGGTGAGCATACAAGTACACTCAGTAGGGGAAAACCAAAGACTCTCATGCACAAGTGGGGGAACCTACTAAAGTCCTGTGAGAAAAAGAGTAAACCAAACACCTATCAAGGTAAAATATCCACCCCAGGCCTCACCAAGGCACACTCCCCAAATAACGCAAGTCAAGTAATATATATAATCAGAGAACATCGATGTTTGGGTACCCCGCGCCACTTTACCACTGGTTATTGAGACATCCTACGCATCGGACCAATTCCACCATTCTCACCGCAGTCCCACTGCCACAACCGCCCGCACACACCTAGGCCACAACCACACGCAGTCCCACTGCCGAAACCCGCCCGCACACACCTGGTCCACAACTGTCACATGTAACCATGCCTGCAAACACCTAGGCCAGAACAACCACCACCACGCCCGAAGGCACCTGGGCCTCATCTCGAAGACGCTTGGGAAAACACCTGCTGCACACACCTGGCCAACCACCACACTAATCCACCCGAAGTTTCTTGGGATAATAATGGACCTCAGACCATCACATCCTGCCCGAAGATACTTGGGCTATCCGGGAAAGGGAGTAGAAAATGAGCTAATAACCAGCCACTAAGAATAGTGTTGGGAAAAACACCCTCCCCCATGAAATGGGGGTGTTCGGCACTAAGTGCTCAAATTGGGTGGGGTGCAAATAAGAAACACAAAACTACAAGTATAGATATAGGTAACAAGCACTCACCCAAGTCTAGGTTTTTATAACCGGCCTACGGAACATAACACCACTATATTCGAGTCACAAGTCACGACTCTTGCCAACAAAACCCATTGTCCCATTCTTGTTTCATGTTCAGTAATAATGTTTATGTTTAAGCACTACTGGGCAACTAGAAAGCATCCGCACAAGTCCAAAAAAGTAAACAATCAAACAATAACCATAACGCCCACACCTGGTTCTCAACAACAGAGGATCCCACCCCAATTTGTGATATGAACCAGTATCCACTGGTCCTTAAAACTCACAACCACCGAGTGTATAAAAGAATAGGGGATCCCATCCCCTCTCACATCTCCAGTCATCGGCTTGAAAGGAAAAAAACCAACTACCACCACCAACACAAGCATGGCCTTGCAGGTATTTTCAGATTTAAACGACTTAACACACTCCACGATTCAAATTCTGCGTGCTCTAACCAGGAGTAATCACAGAAGGGTTGATCCTGGTGCTTTCAATTATTTCAGCCGAATATACGTGATTAACCAATTCACTTTTCAAAGCAGGAGTTTAAAACCACAACAAGATATTTAAAACATCAGCAGGTGTTCATTAGTGCACAAACAACGACCATCAACGGCCTCGATTTTCAGAAGGCATAAGCCAGCACAACTCAACAAGATGGCCACAGAAGAAACATCATCAAAACAAATATAATACAGCATCAAAAAACACACCCCCCTCACTTTCTTTATTGAATTCGTTTATTATCTTCATTAAGTTCGGTCCAACCAGTTCTACAGAACAAAAGCACGTCCACCCCTCATGATACACAAAAGAGAGAGGCAAAGGAGAAATTCCCTACTTGTTGGATCAATGATCTATGCTGAGGCCGGGGGAGGAACTTTATTGATAATGATGCGGCGTGCCCGATGAACCAGAAGAAAATCCGCGATCGAGGAAAGGAGAAACCATGACTAACCTTTAGTTTATAAGAGTCGTGGACGGTTGAGGAGAAAACGCAAAACCGCGTAAGGATCGGGGGTCATGGGTTGACCACGCGGCTCCACTCGTCACAAAAAGGGGTCGGGTAGTTTAAGCCGACTCATGAATTGAATAAGTATTTAGTTAAAACTCTTATGCATGTTATGGGTCCTTAAAACAGGTTTAACAAGTCAGAATAGGGTTTAAAAACACTATTTGCGCAAAGGAGCATTACTGGGAACAACATGACAAGTCCGGGTGATGCCAATCGGTCTCACTGATCAGTCTCACCGATCGGTCTCGCCGATCAGTCTCACTGTTCGGTCTCGACGATCGGTCTCTCCGAGATGCCACTCCTTTAGGACCCGGATTTTGGAAAAGGGAAGAACCAAGAGATTCTAGGTCATCACATCAGATACCTCTCAAACTATTCTCGTCCTCGAGAATTTAAACAACCCAGAAGGGAAGGGCGGTCCGAACAACCACCCCAAAAGATACCTCTCAAGAGTGAACCTCATCGTTAACTATGAACACTTCCTGTCACGAACCAGGAAACATACCATGCCAAACTGCCCGGGCATTTGGGGAGTCTCCTCCCCATGTCAAGATATTATCGGCTTTGGGCGGCACTGACTCGCCCGCACGGGTTTAATCGCATCCACCTTAATGCGTCTTGATTAGGGGTCGGGTTCTCTCTTTCCCATACCCGGGGCTTTTTACACACAAACAGAGGAAAGAAAACCAGCACATTTCATAGACAAAAGACAAAACGTTCTACCACAACAGGTACAACAGGGAACAAAACTCAAAACAACTCTGGGTACTGGGTACGCATCTGTGCTTCCCTCTCCCACGTACTATCCTCAAGCCCACCATGTCTCCACAACACACGAACCAAGGGGATGGTTCGCCTGCGAAGCACCTTTTCTTTGTGATCCTCGATCACCACTGGTCTCTCCACAAAGGTCATGTCTTCCTCGACGTCCAGCTCGCCCCAATCAAGGATGTGTGAATCGTCGTGAAGATATCTACGCAGCTGGGATACATGAAAGACATCATGTATTCTTAGTAGCGGCTATGGCAACGCTAGCTGGTAAGCCACTTCACCGACCCGCCGCAACACTTGGAAAGCTCCGATGAATCTGGGAGAAAGTTTACTCCCTTTGCCGAACCTCCGCTTCCCACGCCGGGGGGAGACCTTTAAGAACACTTGGTCCCCAACCTCAAACTCCAAGGGCCTCCTCTTGGTATCAGAATACAACTTCTGTCGGTCCTTGGCCGCCTTCATCCTTTTCCGTATGAGCTGAACCTTCTCTGTCGTGTCCTGCACCACCTCCGGACCAAGGATGTCTGCCTCTCCTACTTCGGTCCAACACACAGGCGAACAACATGGCCTCCCGTACAAAGATTCAAACGGGGTCATGCCAATGGTATAGTGGTAGATATTATTGTAGGAAAACTCTACCAGAGGCAAGTGTTGCACCCATGATCCTCCTGAGTCCAGAACACATGCACGCAGCATATCCTCCAAGCTCTGGATGGTGCGCTCTGTTTTTCCATCTGTCTGGGGATAGAAAGCAGTGCTAAGGTGTGACTGGGTGCCAAACGCATGCTGTAATCCTCTTCAGACTCACGAGGTAAACCGTGCATCCCTATCCGAGACTATAGACCTCGGAACTCCATGAAACCGTACCACCTCATCCACGTACTTTCTCGCCAAAGCATCCACAACACTCGACTCCCTGATCGCCAGAAAGTGAGCCGATTTCGTCCACCTGTCCACTACCAACCAGATGGTGTCGTATCCTCCTTTTTCCTTGGGTATTCCCGTGATGAAATCCATCGAGATGTCATCCCACTTCGACTCAGGGACATCTAGAGGCCGCAGTAGGCTACCTGGAACTCGGTGTTCAGCCTTCACTTGTTGACACACTAAGAACTTGGCCACAAACTTTTCCACCGCTCACTTAACTCCAGTCCACCAAAACTGCCTCTTCAAACACTGGTACATCCTGAAAACTCCCGGGTGTACCGCCAGGGGTGAGTTGTGGAACTCACTGAGAACCTTGCCGCGCATCGCCTCCAGAACAAACAACCGTTTCTATAAAAAGCATCTGGTTCCGACCATCCTCTGTCCATCCTTCTGAGGCATTGACCTTGTCAACTCGGTCACGCATCACTTCACACTCTAGGTCTCCCCACTAAGACTCCTCCACTTGCTGAAATAGGGATGACTGCACGGTCATCTGATATAGGAAGCCTCTGCCGCTGTCCATTTTCGCATCCAGGTGTAAGGTAGTCAACTCCTCCATTGCCTTCCAGCCATCCGCCGACTATCGGACCGCATCCTTCTGCATTCTCCTGCTCAAGGAATCAGCCACCACATTGACCTTTCCCTCAGTATAAGAGATCTCTAAGTCATAATCCTGGAGGAACTTTACCCATCTTCGCTGTCGCAAGTTTAAGACCCGCTGGGAGAAGATATACCTCAAGATTTTGTGGTCCGTGAAGACCACAAATCGTTCCCCGATGAGGTAGTGCCGCCATAACTTTAGCGCAAAAATTACCGCTGCAAGCTCCAGGTCTTGTGTGGTGTAATTACAATCATGGGGACGCAGCTGCCTGGACCCGTAAGAGATCACCCCTTGTCGCTGCATCAACACGCACCCCAGGCCCTGTCCTAAAGAATCACAGAACACCTCATAAGCTGCCCCTTCTTCTGGTAATCTCAGCACTGGGGCACTGACCAACTTATCCTTCAGATAGCTGAAGGCTGACTGGAACTGCTCACTCCATACGAAAGTCTGGTCCTTCTTGGTCAGAGCCGTCAAAGGGGCTGCTACTCAGAAGAAGTTGGGTACGAATCTCCGGTAGTAACCCGCCAGTCCGAGGAAACTTCGGACTTCTGCCATGTTCTTGGGTGCTGCCCAAGAAACAACTACCTCAACCTTTGATGGGTCGACCGCTACCCCCTGCTCAGACACCACGTTCCCGAGGAAGTGTACGTCTCGTATCCATAACTTTCATTTTGACAACTTCCCATAGAGATGGTGCTATCGGAGGACCTCCAAAACTATCCTCAAGTGCCCTGCATGGTCCTCCTACGATCTAGAGTAGACCGGGATTTCATCGATGAACACAACCACGAACCAATCCAGGTACTCCCGGAAGATGGAGTTCATAAGCCCCATGAACATAGCCAGGGCGTTCGTAACACCGAAGGGCATGACTACGAACTCGAAGTGTCCATACCTGCACCTGAACGTTGTCTTCGGGATGTTTCTCTCTTTCACCCTCAGCTAGTGGTACCCAGACCACAGGTCGATCTTTGAGAACCATCATGCCCCTTTCAGCTGGTCGAAAAGATCATCTATCCTTGGAAGAGTGTAGAGATTCTTAACCATCACCGGATTCAGCCTCCTGTAGTCTATGCACAACCTAAGACCACCATATGTCTTCCTTGCAAACAAGACCGAAGAACCCCACGGGGACGCACTCAGATGAACATAACCCCTCTTCATTAGATCGTCAATCTATATCCGCAACTCCCATAGCTCCGAAGGTGCCATCCAGTAAGGGGCCATCGAGACTGGAAGAGCGCCAGGCTGAAGGTCTATCCCAAACTCGATATCACGTCGAGGGGGTAGAGTCGTCACCTCCTCGAGAAAGATGTCCATAAAATCACGGACGATCTCTGGCACTTCCACCATTTCAG
Organism: Viscum album; assembly: GCA_963277665.1. Lineage (NCBI taxonomy): Eukaryota > Viridiplantae > Streptophyta > Magnoliopsida > Santalales > Viscaceae > Viscum > Viscum album. The sequence continues at coordinate 1,700,730,958 of OY728138.1, read as the reverse complement.
CATCAACTGATCCCACTGTCAGCTCGGTCAACAAAGAGAGGAGAGGTTCCTCTCTCCCATTTCCCTTTGGACTGCTCCGCTCACCGGTGAAGGTAACACGCCGGCCGTTCAAGTCCGAGAACATCACCCTCCATTGGAAATAGTCGATGACGACACACACATAAAATAGCCAGTCGATGCCTAGGATGACATCATATGGCTGAATCTGTAGCATAGAAAGATCCCTAACCGACTGAAGTGGACCTATCATCAGTCTGCATCCCCGACAAATAAACAACAATTTGGTCTGACCTCCGACTTGTGTGCTCAACACCAGGGGCACTGGAAGTCTCTCCGCATCTAAATCAAGGGCACGGGCTAGGCTGGGTGCGACAATGGAGTGCAAAGCTCCGGTATCGAACAAGGCATAAGAGAGAGTACTAAAGAGACTCTTCGTACCTCGAACAACCTCTGGCCCTGCTAGAACTGCTGCCTCTGCAGCGTGAAACTGTCCACGCCCACCTCCCCTTCCCCTCGGCTGTCGGCCACCTCCCTGACCACACCCTGGTCGAGGTCCCTGTGGAGCGCCCTGAGGTGGGCATCCTCCTACGTCTTCCCTCGGAGGAGCAGGAGATCGTTGTCCCTGCTGCTGTGGGAAAGGTCTGACTAGAAGTTTTTGCTGCTGGGGCGGGTGCTGGGGCAGACTGCCACTGCTGTACTGCACCCGGTCCGGGCACTGACTCTGGAGATGCCCAGGGCTCCCACAGATGAAGCACCGCGGTCCCGGGCCCGTAGGAAAAGGGTGAGGGCCGGGGGATCAAAACTGAAACTACTGCGGCCTGCTCCCTGTGGGTCGAAACCTAGAGGGTCCTGACACTGGAGGCCTGGTGCTGACAGCCTTCCCCTTCAATGGTCCCAGCAGGATCCCCTCTCGTGACACTCCTCCTAGAGCATGAATCATCTCCACCACTTCAGCCTTCTTCTGGACCTCCAAGTACGTTGGCAAGGTAAAGGGGGTGACAGCATACTGGAGGGATAGTCGGAGCGCCTCCTCTAGACGACTTGCCCGAGACTCCTCGTCGGGAAAGAGGTCCGGAGAAAAACGCAGGAGGTCCTTGAACTTGATCCCTAGCTCCCTCACGGACATACTTCCCTGCTGGAGGGCGAGTAGTTCCTGCCTCTTTTCTGCCTTCATCATAGAGGAGAGGAATTCTGCCCAAAACTCCCACTCAAAGTCCACCCAAGCCACCTCAGGCTCCCTCCTCTCCCCCAGGTAAAGCGTCCACCACTGACGCGCCGCTCCCCGCATCTGGCGGACGGCCAGAGGAACCCAATACTCGTTTGGGGCCTGAATCAGGCCGAAGGCTATAACTAGATCCTCTAGCCAGCCTTCTGCCTTCATATCGGAGGTGATGCCCTCATACTTCTCGAGGACCTGTCGCTGGAAGGCTCAAAGAGTCTTCTACCACTGGTCGTCCTCCTCCTCTCGATCAGCTCTCTTCCGATCAGCCAAAGTAGTCTCTGGGGCCTCGATCTCCTGTACCACACGTGGTCGCCTTCTAGGGGCCATATCTGAAAGGTAAACAAGGAATGCCTAAGCCCAAGTAGTGCAGAATATCATTCTTAAAACTTCATAAAATTTAATTTAATATTAATTCCCGTGATATCCCAGAAACACAGGAACACAAGTCATTATGATGCATGTACCTTTCCTAGGGTCTCTACCCTGCAATCAGTGTGTCCTCACTTGGTCGTTCGGTAGGTCCAGAGTCCTTGTATCGGATCACGGGGGGGCCCTAAAATCCCATGTCCTAGCCGGTCTTCCCTGGCCTAATTCATGCTCTAAGGTCACCCCACACTATTGCCTTACCATCCCATGCAATCCTCCCTGTGCCTAACTCCAGATTCCATCCTATCTCTCAACCATCCCCTCTGATACCATTCTGTCACGACCCGCCTTCCCCAAAAGGAGGGAAGAGTCAGCAGATTGTCAGGCCCTTCCTTCTTTAAGTTGAAGAAGAGATAATGACCCCCGAGACCCTCCTTCAATAGGTCCCAGAGGGGTGACTAGCACCAAGGGTATAGAAATTTATCACAAATGGAAGGCATTTCAAATTTTTTGTTTTATAGGATCGGGAGATAAGATGATGAAACCCAACAACACCAAGATAAAAGAAAAGTAAAACAAAAAGTGAACCATTCCCACATGCATGTTTCAAAAGTAAAAACCACAAAGTACAAAAGGTGACTACAAAGGAAAGTACCAAAGAAAGAAAAACAGAAACTGCAACTTCCCCGAGGGTCCAAGCTAGTATAGTCTCGTGTGGTCCCCGAAGTCCTCCTGGAAACCTGAAAGTAGTTTTATATACGTAGGTTGAGCGTACAAGTACACTCAGTAGGGGAAAACCAAAGACTCTTGTGCACAAGTGGGGGAACGTACTAAAGTCCTGTGAGAAAAAGAGTCAACCGAACACCTATCAAGGTAAACTATCCACCCCAGGCCTTACCAAGGCACACTCCCCAAATAACGCAAGTCAAGTAATATATATAATCAGAGCACATCGATGTTTGGGTACCCCGCGCCACTTTCCCACTGGTTATTGAGACATCCTACGCATCGGACCAATCCCGAAATTCTCACCGCAGTCCCACTGTCACACCCGCCCGCACACTCCTGGGCCACAACCACATGCAGTCCCACTGCCGAAACCCACCCGCGCACACCTGGGCCACAACTGTCACATGTAACCATGCCTGCAAACACCTAGGCAAGAACAACCACCACCACGCCTGAAGACACCTGGGCCTCATCCCGAAGATGATTGGGAAACCACCTGCCGCACACACCTGGCCAACCGCCACACTACCCCACCCGAAGGTTCTTAGGATAATAATGGACCTCAGGCCATCACAGCCTGCCCGAAGATACTTGGGATATCCGGGAAAGGGAGCAGAAAAGGATCTAATAACCAGCCACTAAGAATAGTGTTGGGAAAAACACCCTCCCCCATGAAATGGGGGTGTTTGGCACTAAGTGCTCAACTTGGGTGGGGCGCGAATAAGAAACACAAAACTACAAGTATAGATATAGGTAACAAGCACTCACCTAAGTCTAGGTTTTTCAAACCGGCCTACGGAAAATAACACCACTATATCCGAGTCACAAGTCATGACTCTTGCCAACAAAACCCATTTTCCCATTCTTGTTTCATGTTCAATAATAATGATTATGTTTAAGCACTACTGGGCAACTAGAAAGCATCGAAACATGTCCATAAAAGTAAACAATCAAACAACAACCATAATGCCCACACCCAGTTCTCAACAACAGAGGATCCCACCCCAATTTGTGATATGAACAACTTTCCACCGGGCCTTAAAACTCACAACCACCGAGTGTATAAAAGAACAGGGGATCCCATCGCCTCTCACATCTCCAGCCATCGGCCTGAAAGGAAACAACCAACTACCACCACCAACACAAGCATGGCCTTGCCGGTATTTTCAGATTTAAACGACTTAACACACTACACGATTCAAATTCTGTGTGCTCTAACTGGGAGTCATCACAGAAGGGTTGATCCTTGTGCTTTCAATTATTTCAGCCGAATATACGTGATTAACCAATTCACTTTTCACAGTAGGAGTTTACAACCACAACAAGCTATTTAAAACATCAACAGGGGTTCATTAGTGCACAAACAACGACCACCAACGGCCTCAATTTTCCGAAGGCATAAGCCAGCACAACTCAACAAGATGGCCACAGAAGAAACATCATCAAATAAAATATAAGACAGCATCAACAAACACAGACCCCCCCCCTCACTTTCTTTATTGAGTTCGTTCATTATCTTCATTATGTTCGGTCCAACCAGTTCTACAGTACAAAAGCCTGCCCACCCCGCATGATACACAAAAGAGAGAGGCAAAGGAGAGATTCCCTACTTGTTGGATCAACGATCTACGCTGAGGCCGGGGGAGGAACTTTACGGATAATGATGCGGCGTGCCCTATGAACCAGAAGAAAATCCGAGATCCTGGAAAGGAGAAACCACAGCTAACCCTTAGTTTATAAGAGCCACGGATGGTTGAGGAGAAAAAGTGAAACCGCGTAAGGAGTGGGGGTCGTGGGTTGACCACGCAGCTCCACTTGTCACAAAAAGGGGTCGGGTAGTTTAAGCCGACTCATGAATTGAATAAGTATTTAATTAAAACTCTTATGCACGTTACGGGTCCTTAAAACAGGTTTAACAAGTCAGAATAGGGTTTAAAAACCCTATTTGCGCAAAGGAGCGTTACTGGGAACAACTTGACAAGGCCGGGTGACGCCGATCGGTCTCCCCGATCGGTCTCACCGATCAGTCTCACCGTTTGGTCTCACCGATCGGTCTTACCGATTGGTCTCACCTATCGGTCTCACCGATCGGTCTCACCGATCGCTCTCACCGATCGGTCTCACCGATCGGTCTCACCGATCGATCTCATCGATCGGTCTCGCTGATCGGTCTCGCCGATCGGTCTCTCTGAGACGCCACTCCTTTAGGACCCGAATTTTGGCAAAGGGAAGAACCAAGAGAGTCTGGGTCATCACATCAGATACCTCTAAAACTATTCTCGTCCTCGAGAATTTAAACAACCCAGAAGGGAAGGGCGGTCCGAACAACCACCTCGAAAGATACCTCTCAAGAGTGAACCTCATCGTTAACTAAGAACACTTCCTGTCATGAACCAGGCAACATACCATGCCAAACTGCCCGGGCATTTGGGGAGTCTCCTCCCCATGCCAAGATATTATCCGCTTTGGGCGGCACTGACTCGCCCGCACGGGTTTAATCGCATCCACCTTAATGCGTCTTGATTAGGGTTCAGGTTCTCTCCTTCCCATAGCCAAGGCTTTTTTCACACAAACAGAGGAAAGAAAACCAGCACATTTCATAGCCAAAAGACAAAACGTTCAACCACAACAGGTACAACAAGGAAAAAAACTCAAAACAACTCTGGGTACTAGGTATGCATCTGTGGTTCCCTCTCCCATGTACTCTCCTCAAGACCACCATGTCTCCACAACACACGAACCAAGGGGATGGTTCACCCGCGAAGCACCTTTTCTTTGCAATCCTTTATCACCACTGGTCTCTCCACAAAGGTCTTGTCTTCCTCGATGTCCAGCTCTCCCCAATAAAGGATGTGTGAATCGTCGTGCAGATACCGACAGAGATAGGTTACATGAAAGACATCATGTATCCTTAGTAGCAGTGGTGGCAACGCCAGCTGGTAAGCCACTTCGCCGACCCGCCGCAAAACTTGGAAGGGTCCGATGAATCTGGGAGAAAGTTTACTCCCTTTGCCGAACCTCCGCTGCCCATGCCGGGGGGAGACCTTTAAGAACACGTGGTCCCCAACCTCAAACTCCAAGGGCCTCCTCATGGTATCAGCATATGACTTCTGTCGGTCCTGGGCCACCTTCATCCTTTCCCGTGTGAGCTAAACCTTCTCTGCCATGTCCTACACCACCTCCGGACCAAGGATTCCTGCCTCTCCTACTTCGGTCCAACACACAGGCGAACGACATGGCCTCCTGTACAAAGATTCAAACGAGGCCATGCCAATGGTAGAGTGGTAGCTATTATTGTAGTAAAACTCTACCATAGGCAAGTGTTGCACCCATGATCCTCCTGAGTCCAAAACACATGCTCGCAGCATATCCTCTAAGGTCTGGATGGTGCACTCTGTTTTTCCATCTGTCTGGGGATGGAAAGAAGTGCTAAGGCGTAACTGGGTTCCAAACACATGCTGCAATCCACTCCAGACTCGTGAGGTAAACCATGCATCCCTATCCAAGACAATATACCTCGGAACTCCATGCAACCGCACAACCTCATCCACGTACTTTCGCGCCAAAGAGTCCACATCACTCGACTCCCTAATCCCTAGAAAGTGATCCGATTTCATCCACCTGTCCACTACCACCCAGATGGTGTCGTATCCTCCTTTGGCCTTGGGTAGTCCCATGACTAAATCAATCTAGATGTCATCCCACTTCCACTCGGGGACATCTAGAGGCCGTAGTAGTCCGCCTGGAACTCGGTGTTCAGCCTTCACTTGCTGACACACTAAGCACTTGGCCACAAACTCTGCCATTGCTCGCATAACTCTGGGCCACCAAAACTGCCTCTTCAAACCCTGGTACATCTTGGAAACTCTCAGGTGTACCGCTAGGGGTTAGTTATGAAACTCACTGAGAACCTTGCCGCGCATCGCCTCCAGAACAAACAACCTTTTCTGGAAAAAGCATCTGGTTCCGACCATCCTCTGTCCATCCTTCCAGAGCATTGCCCTGGTCAACTCGGTCATGCATCACTTCACACTCTAGGTCTCCCCACTGAGACTCCTCCACTTTCTGAAATAGGGATGACTGCACGGTCATCTGATATAGTCATCCTCTTCCTCTATCGATTTTCGCATCCAGGTGTAAGGCAACTAACTCCTCCATTGCCTCCCAGGCGTCCGCCGACTCTCGGACCGCATCCTTCTGCATCCTCCGGCTCAAGGAATCAGCCACCACATTTCTCTTGCCCTCAGTATAAGAGATCTCGAAGTCGTAATCCTGGAGGAACTCCACCCATCTTCACTGTCGCAAGTTTAAGTCCCTCTGGGAGAAGATATACCTCAAGCTTTTGTGGTCCGTGAAGACCACAAAGCGTTCCCCGATGAGGTAGTGCCGCCATAACTTTAGCGCAAAAACAACCACTGCAAGCTCCAGGTCGTGGGTGGCATAATTACACACATGGGAACGCAGCTCCCTGGACCCGTAAAAGATCACCCCTTGTCGCTGCATCAACACGCACACCAGGCCCTGTCCTGAAGCATCACAGAACACCTCATAAGACGCCCCTTCTTCTGGTAATCTCAGCACTGGGGCACTGACCAATTTCTCTTTCAGATAGCTGAAGGCTGACTGGAACTACGCACTCCATACGAAATTCTGGTCCTTCTTGGTCAGAGCCGTCAAAGGGGCTGCTACTCAGGAGAAGTTGGGTATGAATCTCCGTTAGTAACACGCCAGTCCAAGGAATCTTTGGACTTCTGCCACGTTCTTAGGTACTGCCCAAGAAACAACTGCCTCAACCTTTGATGGGTCAACCGCTACCCCCTTCTCAGACACCACGTTCCTGAGGAAGTGTACTTCTCGTGTCCATAACTTGCATTTTGACAACTTCCCATAGAGCTGGTGCTGTCGGAGGACCTCCAAAACTGTCCTCAGTGCTCTGTATGGTCCTCCTCTGATCTAGAGTAGACCAAGATGTCGTCGAAGAAAACAACCACGAACTGATCCAGGTACTCCCAGAAGATGGTGTTCATAAGCCCCATGAACACAGCCGGGGCGTTCGTAACACCGAAGGGCATGACTATGAACTTGAAGTGTCCATACCTGCACCTGAACACTGTCTTTGGGATGTTGCTCTCTTTCACCCTCAACTGGTGGTACCCAGACCGCAGGTCGATCTTTGAGAACCATCTTTCCCCTTTCAGCTGGTCGAAAAGATCATCTATCCTTGGAAGAGGGTAGCGATTCTTAACCGTCACCGGATTCAGCCTTCTGTAGTCTATGCACAACCTAAGACCACCATCTGCCTTCCTTGCAAACAAGACTGGAGCACCCCACGGTGACGTACTCGGACGAACATAAACCCTCTTCATCAGATCGTCAATCTATATCTACAACTCCCGTAGCTCCAAAGGTGCCATCCGGTAAGGGGCCATCGAGACTGGACGAGCGCCGGGCTGAAGGACTATCCCAAACTCGATACCACGTCGAGGGGGTAGAGTCGTCACCTCCTCAGGAAAGATGTCTATAAACTCACGGATGATCTCTGGCACTTCCACCATTTTAGCATCAACTGATTCCACTATCAGCTCGGTCAACAAAGAGAGGAGAGGTTCCTCTCTCCCGTTTCCCTTCGGACTGCTCCTCTCACCGGTGAAGGTAAAACGCCGTCCGTTAAAGTTCGCGAACATCACCCTCCTTCGGAAACAGTCGATGACGGCACACTCAGAAAATAGCCAGTCGATGCCTAGGATGACATCGTATGGATGAACCTGTAGCAGAAGAAGATCCCTAACCGACTGAAGTGGCCATATCATTAGTTTGCATCCCCGACAAACAAACAACAAGTTGGTCGGACCTACGACTGGTGTGCTCAACACCAGGGGAACTGGAAGTCTCTCCTCATCTAAACCGAGGGCACAGGATAGGCTGGGTGCAACAAAGGAGTGCGAAGCTCCGGTATTGAACAAGGCATAAGCGAGAGTACTAAACAGACTGATCGTACCTCGAACAACCCCTGGCCCTGCTAGAACTACTGCCTCTGTGGTGTGCAACTGTCCACGCCCAGCTCCCCTGCCCCTTGGTTGTCGGCCACCTCCCCGACCACGCCCTGGTCGAGGTCCCTGTGGAGCGCCCTGAGGTCGGCCTCCTCCTACGTCTGCCCTCAGAGGAGCGGGAGCTCGCTGTCCCTGCTGCTGCTGCTGGAAAGCTATGACTAGAAGTTGCTACTGTTGGGGCGGGTACTGGGGCTGACTTCCACTGCTGTACTGCACCCGGTCCAGGAACTGACTCCGGCGATGCCCAGGGCTCCCACAGATGAAGCACCGCGGTCCCGGGCCCGTAGGAAAAGGGCGAGGGCCGGGGGATCGAAACTGAAACTGCTGCGGCCTGCTCCCTGCGGGTCGAAACCTAGAGAGTCCTGACACTGGAGGTCTGGTGCTGACGGCCTTCCCCTTCGATGGTCCCAGCTGGATCCCCTCTCACAACACTCCTCCTAGTGCATGCATCCTCTCCACCACTTCGGCCTTCTTCTGGACCTCCAAGTACATTGGCAGGGTAAAGGGGGTGACAGCATACTAGAGGGATGGTCGGAGCGCCTCCTCTAGACATCTTGCCCGAGACTCCTCGTCGGGAAAGTGGTCCGGAGAAAAATGCAGGAGGTCCTTGAACTTGATCCCTAGCTCCCTCATGGACAGACTCCCCTGCTGGAGGGAGAGTAGTTCCTGCCTCTTTTCTGCCTTCATCGTCGAGGAGAGGAATTCCGCCCGAAACTCCCTCTCGAAGTCCACCCAAGCCACCTCAGACTCCCTCCTCTTCCCCAGGTAAAACATCCACCACTAACATGCCGCTCCCCGCATCTGGCTGATGGCCAGAGGAACCCAGTACTCGGTCGGGGCCTGAATCAGGCCGAAGGCTATAACTAGCTCCTCTAGCCAGCCTTCCGTCTTCATATCGGAGGTGCTGCCCTCATACTTCTTGAGGGCCTGTCGCTGGAAGGCTCGAAGAGTCTTCTGCCACTGGTCATCCTCTTCCTCTCGATCAGCTCTCTGCAGATCGGCCAAAGTAGTCTCCAGGGCCTCGATTTCCTGTACCACACGTGGTCGCCTTCCAGGGGTAATAGATGCAAGGTAAACAAGGAATGCCTAAGCCCAAGTAGTGCATAATATCATTCTTAAAACTTCTTAAAATTTAATTTATTCTTAATTCCCAAGATATCCCAGAAACACAAGAACACAAGTCATTATGATGCATGTAACTTTCCTAGGGTCTCTACCCTATAATCAGTGTGGCCTCACATGGTCGTTCAGTAGGTCCAGAGTCCTTGCATCGGATCACGGGGGGCCCTAAAATCTCGTGTCCTAGCCGGTCTTCCCTGGCCTAATTCACGCTCCAGGGTCACCCAACACTGTTGCCTTACCATCCCATGAAATCCTCATTGTGCCTAACTCCAGACTCCATCATATCTCTCAATCATCCCCTATAATACCATTCTATCATGACCCGCCTTCACCAAAAGGAGGGAAGAGTCAGCAGATTGCCAGGCCCTTCCTTCTTTAAGTTGAAGGAGAGATAATGACCCCCGAGACCCGCCTTCAATAGGTCCCGGAGTGGCAACTAGCACCAAGGTTATAGAAATTTATCACAAATGGAAGGCATTTCCCCTTTTTTGTTTTATAGGATTGGGAGATAAGATGATGAAACCCAACAACACCAAGATAAAAGAAAAGTAAAACCAAAAGTGAACAATTCCCACATGCATGTTTCAAAAGTAAAAACCACAAAGTACAGAAGGTGACTACAAAGGCAAGTACCAAAGAAAGAAAAATAGAAACTGTAACTTACCCAAGGGTCCGAGCTAGTATAGTCCCGCGTGGTCCCCGAAGTCCTCCTGGAAACCTGAAAGCAGTTTTATATACGTAGGGTGAGCATACAAGTACAATCAGTAGGGGAAAACCAAAGACTCTCGTGCACAAGTGGGGGAACGTACTAAAGTCCTGTGAGAAAAAGAGTAAACCAAACACCTATCAAGGTAAACTATCCACCCCAAGCCTCACCAAGGCACACTCCCCAAATAACGCAAGTCAAGTAATATATATAATCAGAGCACATCGATGTTTGGGTACCCCGCGCCACATTCCCACTGGTTATTGAGACATCCTACGCATTGGACCAATCCCGCCATTCTCACCGCAGTCCCACTACCACACCCGCCTGCACACACCTGGCCCACAGCCACACGCAGTCCCACTGCTGAAACCCGCCCGCACACACTTGGGCCACAATTGTCACATGTAACCATGCCTACAAACACCTAGGCCAGAACAACCACCACCATGCCCGAAGACACCTGGGCCTCATCCCAAAGACGCTTGGGAAACCACCTGCCGCACACACCTGGCCAACCACCACACTACCCCGCCCGAGGTTTCTTGAGCTAATAATGGACCTCAGACTATCACAGCCTACCCAAAGATACTTGGGCTATCCGGGAAAGGGAGCAGAAAAGGAGATAATAACCAGCCACTATGAATAGTGTTGGGAAAAACACCCTCCCCCATGAAATGGGGGTGTTCGGCACTAAGTGCTCAACTTGGGTGGGGTGCGAATAAGAAACACAAAAATACAAGTATAGATATAGGTAATAAGAACTCACACAAGTCTATGTTTTTCTAACCGCCCTACGGAACATAACACCACTATATCCGAGTCACAGGTCACGACTCTTGCCAACAAAACCCATTGTCCCATTCGTGTTTCATGTTCAGTAAAAATGTTTATGTTTAAGAACTACTGGGAAACTAGAAAGCATAGGAACAAGTCCAGAAAAGTAAACAATCAAACAACAACCATAACTCCCACACTCGGTTCTCAACAATAGAGGATCACACCCCAATTTGTGATATGAACAAGTATCCACTGGGCCTTAAAACTCACAACCACCGAGTGTATAAAAGAATAGGGGATCCCATCCCCTCTCACATCTCCAGCCATCGGCCTGAAAGGAAACAACCAACTACCACCACCAACACAAGCACGACCTTGCTGGTATTTTTAGATTTAAACGACTTAACGCACTCCATGATTCAAATTTTGCGTGCTCTAACCGGGAGTCATCACAAAATGGTTGATCCTGGTGCTTTCAATTATTTCAGCCGAATATACGTGATTAACCAATTCACTTTTCACAGTAGGAGTATACAACCACAACAAGCTATTTAAAACATCAGCAGGGGTTCATTAGTGCACAAACAACGACCACCAACGACCTTGATTTTCATAAGGCATAAGCCAGCACAACTCAACAAGATGGCCACAGAAGAAACAGTATCAAAACAAATATAATAAAATATCAACAAACACAGCCCCCACCCCCTCACTTTCTTTATTGAATTCGTTCATTGTCTTTATTAAGTTCGGTCCAACCAGTTCTACAGAACAAAAGCACGCCCACCCCACATCATACACAAAAGAGAGAGGCAAAGGAGAAATTCCCTACTTGTTGGATCAACGATCTACGCTGAGGCCGAGGGAGGAACTTTACGGATAACGATGCGGCGTGCCCGATGAACCAGAAGAAAAGTCGTGATCGAGGAAAGGAGAAACCACGGCTAACCCTTAGTTTATAAGAGTCGCGTACGGTTGAGGAGAAAACGCGAAACCACGTAAGGAGTGGGGGTCGTGGGTTGACCATGTGGTTCCACTCGTCACAAAAAGGGGTTAGGTAGTTTAAGACGACTCATGAATTGAGTAAGTATTTAATTAAAACTCTTATGCATGTTACGGGTCCTTAAAACAGGTTTAACAAGTCAGAATAGAGTTTAAAACCCTATTTGCGCAAAGGAGCGTTACTGGGAACAACTTGACAAGGCCGGGTGACGCCGGTCTGTCTCACCGATCGGTCTCACCGATCGGTCTCACCGGTCGGTCTCACCGGTCGGTCTCACCGTTCGATCTCACTGATCGGTCTCTCCGAGACGCCACTCCTTTAGGACCCGGATTTTGGCAAAGGGAAGAACCAAGAGAGTCTGGGTCATCACATTGTTGTTTCTAATAAAGATACAAGAAACTCTATATTATTTACCTTTGAGAATATGACATCCACTTCATCACCAGAAATAAAATGTTAATGTTCATAAAACTCTTTCTTCCCTAAAAAAATATAATCAATATTTTTAACATTGAATATAAAGTATAAACCTTGAAAATATAGATATTTCTTTAATAGTTGGTATGTCTAAGACTAGCACTAAATATTGATAACATTCCCTCTATGGTCTCATGTGTTATATCCTAAATAGAATTTTCACAATTATTTTCTCAGTCCACCTTCTTCTATTCTCATTGACTTCACCATTAAAGAAAATATGAATGTTTGAGGTTCATATTTTAGTGTTTTAAAGATAAATCAAGGGCTATAAAAGTCAAAAGGGTTCAATATTAAGGGTAAGAGAGTGACATATATAGAGGTTGTTGCATATGTTTCTTTACATAGTTTATGTTTATTAGGAAAAAATACCCATATAAATCATTAAGGATTTTAATTTTGAAAAGAAATATTTTCAAAAATAGTAATATATCCATAATTTTATAAAAAGACTTATAGATAAATAATATTTTAACATAGTGAAAAATTAATTAGAATTAATTAAAATAAATAACACTATATTAATAAAGTTTTAATTTAATATAATCAAAATATTATTTAAAATTAAATATACTTATCTCCCCTATAATAAATTAAAAAGTAGAAGTGGAAAGTAGTTTGAGAAAAATATCATTAAGTTGATATTTTGTATTAAAAAATTTCAATTATATATCCCTTTTTAGAAAATTATATCTTATAAAATAATTCCTTATATCAATATTCAATGTCCATGAATGATATATGTGATATCTAAAAATATTAATTTCAGTTCCATTGTAACAAAAAGGAAAAAAAATTTATTGAAATTATGTCCAAAGTCCAGTAGTGTAATTTTCATCCACAACACATATGCACAACATCTTCCAGTAGGAATATATTTTACCTTCGATGTTGACAATGAAACTTAATATTGTTTCTTACATGACCGTAAAACTATGTAATTAATTAAAAATTAAAGGGTCCATGACTAACTCTTTCTATCTAAATACATCAAAAATAAGAATATGGGTATTATATTAAATTAAAATCAAATGTTTTTGGGTACCATAATGATTTAAAAATAGTTTCTTTCTAGTACCTAAGAGTTATTTTAACAATAGTAAGATGTGATTGTATTTCCGTTAATTGAAATCTAGCTCAAATATAGATAAAAAAATACATTCTATTCTATTAGGAGTGTGATATAGAAAACATCAATCCGTACATATATATAGAATGATGCAAAATATTGTTACATCATCATCCAAATCAGGATTTATATTTTAAAACATGTTATTTGGGTAGGTCTGACTCTTTTATAGTCTAAACATTTTCAATAATCAATAAAATATTATATTTGATTAAAAAAATCCAAAAATTATTTTGTTAGATTTTAAAAACAAAGAATGAAATTTTATGCTCCCATCATACTCAATTGAAATTTAATTTACATGATTTTTGGAAAATCATTACATTGATATTTATCAGTGGAATAAAATATAACATCATCAACATAAATTTATACAAAAAAAAAATTTAATAACAAATAGTTTTCATAAAGAGAGTATGTTCATCTGATCCTATAAAAATCTATTTTCTAGTACATAGGAACATAATCTTTCATGCAAATATCTTGGTGATTATCTTGGTTTTTCCCATTTTCAAAAGAGATTTAGATGTATAAACGTAGTCCTCATAAGAAAATATAAGTATCCTTCATATCTTTTTTACCTTTTCTCTAATAAAAAATTATCATCAAATACTTTCTTTTTTCTATTGTTATTTTATCTTCTTTCGATTATTGGAAAGTTTCTCTGATATGTCATATTTATTTACATTCAAGTAATATTACTTCTATATTTCTTTAACCATCATTTCCTATACTATTGAAGTAATTTTTCAAGATATTATTTTTCCAATAAAATTTACTAAACATTTGGCATAGATAATCAAATTCCATTAAAAATTTTGATAATTATAGTTTATTCTAGAATACAGCATCAACTATTGATTTATTTTCTTATTCATTAGTAGTGAATTTATGGGAAAATTTTATATTTTTATCATCCTATGATCTTAAACATCATTATGTATTTCAGGTTTATAAATCATTATATTTCCATAGAACTCATTCATTTTCAGTTTTATCATAATATTGGATTATTTGATTGAAGTAGATATCCCATTTCATTTTGAGGGTAAGAGTCTTAGATATTTTAATTCTTGATCATATTTTTAAATTGGTTCTCTCAACGAACCAACATTGTTGAATATTTAATTTAATTTTCCATTCATCTGAGTAATGATTTCAGCATTATACATTCTGAAGGTGTCAAATTTCATATTTGGAATTATGTATCTTAATTGAATCAAAATAGTTTCTATATATCATAGGTAGTAGAATATTAATATACATTATTAAATTCATCTATACCAAGTCAATATATAATATCATTCAAGTGTCATGAAATAAAATCATACACATGTTTCTTAGTAACATCCCACATTTTTTTCTATATGTATTTTATGTGGTCTGAAAATATTCATGTAAGCATTGAAGGAAAGATTCTTTAAATAGATAATCAAGAAAGCAGTTCAATATATATAATTATCTTAATTAAAATAAGTAGCATGAATCATGTAAATTCATTCTTTTAGTTAATTCATCAATATATATCTTTGTGTAGACCTTTTAATCAATATTATCAGAATGTATCATACATCCTCGAAAATTACTAGTTTTATAAAAATTGTTAATCGGAATAATAAAAATATACGTAAGAGGGATGGGAATTTTTTTCTTTTATAAATCTTGATAGATTCAAATACTATCCCTATTAATATATTATCAACATACGAATCATTTTATTCTTCGAGAAAATTATGAATTGGATAAATAGTGAAGAGGATGACAATGATTTTTATATTGGTTCGAGGAACAATGATCCTTAGTCCACTCTATCAACACTCTCTTAGAAGAATGGTGATTTTAAAAAAAATGGTTTCTCTCATCACAACACCTCTATAAATGAGCACAGGTAGATGAAACCTTATTATAATATAAATTCTCTTTTAGAAAAAAAATCCATGTTATAGTGGGAAAAGAAGAAACTTCACCATGAATGACTATGAGCATCTAATACTCTAAGAAACAAAGATTAATTGATTTCAGGAGAAAAATATTTATCTCATAATTTTAGAAGAAACTGATAGATGATGGATCTTATCTAATATAGAAAAATATTTCAAAAAATTACAAATTTTAATGGATCCTGGTTGCAATTGATCTTCAAGAAATAAAGAATCAAAAAATGGAAGTAGAAATAATAGGATGATAGTAAAAAACACAAGATCAAAAAATGTATGTCTATAATGTGTAGTTCATCAGAATATAAGGTACATTCCTTTTCACAAAAGCTACATCACTTATAATTCATATAACTCTATGAATTTAATAAGATAAAATCAATTTGATTGGTTATTAAATATATGTATATATATTTATAGATAAATAACAATGATTTTAATTCAAAACATTAAAATGAAGTCATGATATCCATTAGAAATATGAATAATAAATCAATTAATGATTATATATTCAATTTTTTATTATGGATCTTTAAAATAGATTAATTAATCCTATAATGAACGTTACATAAATCTTGTAAAATATCATAAATTTAAACTTTTTACTTATCCAAGTCAAAAAGTTTTGTTAACTTTAAAAGTATAGTTTACAATGTAATGTTAACGTCAAAATTTTAGGTTTATAGATTATACATTAGCTTCTAAAAGTTAGGCTTTAATTCAAAAGTATGGTTCCTAGTAAATTATTTTATAATATAATAGTTCACTTAATCCATACATTAACTCCAAATTTTGGGTTTCAAAACCATATGTTCCTCTTTCACACATAGGTTGTAAATAGTGTTTCTAGACTACTTGAAAAAATGTCCAAAAATGATAGAAAAAAATTTTATCCCATAAAAATTTTTAGAAAAAGATAAATTTATAAATATTATATTTTGGAAAAACACATTATTTAATTTTACTAGTATTTAAAACAAGGGTGTTTTGAGTATCAAAATCAACATTATTTTGAGAGTATTATCGAGATAATACATTCCCAACATAGTATACTCATATTATAATATTATTATTACTTATTATTTTGTAATTTTATCAATATTATTTACCCTTATTTTACTTTTGAGATCAAATCCATATTTAATTTCCATTTCCCCACCTTATAAGGAATTATAATTAGTATACTCTGTATTGATGAGTATATTTTGTAACAAATTTTGGTAACACCCCAGCCCCTCTTGGATAGATCCAGTGAATTAATTGTGATATTGACATGATTAGAAGGAATGAAAATACTGGAGGAATGATTAGTTTAGTAGTCTTGAAGAATCTAGATACATAAATGTAATTCAAATTAAATTGTAAAAGGTTATAAAATACAATACATAACAAAAACAAAAAATTGCAACCACAGGAACAAAATAAAAAATCTCTCTTCATCACCTGTTGATGGAAAACAATGAAAGCGGTGAGATCAAATGATCAGAAAGGGTTACATATAGCGGATCATGAATCAATAATAGCTAAATTGTAAACAATTTGACATAATCAAAATGGCATGGGGAATAAATGAAAAACTCATGCCATTAACAAACTGAGAATGAAACCGAATCCCTAGATTTTTTCATAGTGAAAACCTCGTGGATATTAATAATTGATAATGAATAAAGAGAATTATTATTAATTAGACATCATGTATCTAGAACATGAAACCATAATACAGTAAAAACAGTTTAGTTCTGTGGGTAGAAACTCATCTGATTTTTTGAAACAAACTCGAAGGGTTTGTCGCCAACGGATTTGTCTCATGAGACCTAACGATGCATCAAAGGGTTGTAGTGGGGCCCGCCTTCTTCTTCTTCCAAATAATTTTTTATAATTATATTCAACATACGAACATTATGACTTTACATTATCCATATAGAATAGAGGATATGGATTCATCAATATTTCCACAGTCAAAACAACATTCAAAACCAATACCATATGTAAAGTGGTATATGGCTTAGACAATAATAATATCCATAATATGAGAATAAGGACATTTAAATGGAATATAATTTCAATTTAAAAGTGATATAAAATGGGCAGTAGTTACACCACATAATAAATAGTAGGTGAACAATTACTTAGCAAGTCACAATGGAGTGAAAATTGAAGCAAAGCTCGTTACCCCATTGTATTCAATTGAGTCATGTGACCAAAAGTTAATAACCACCAAATGATTCAAAGAATACCATGAATATGAAGAGAATCATGATAATATATATAAAATTTCTGTACACTTGTACCACATATAAGAAATAATAGGTGAATAATGGAAATCCCACAGAATTGAAAGTGAGATGAGAAAAAACCCTTACAAACATTTCGGCTTGGCAATGAGTGTTCTTGTGATGGCTTAATGAGAGGTAAAAGGTTATCCCATTATTTATATATCATAATGTAATTATGTGGGAGGTTAAAAAACATACCCTGTCATTAGGTATTAAAAATAAAATAGCACAACATAGGGGAGATTCTTGAACAAAAGAGAGAGAGAGGATCCATTACCTTATGCATGAAGGTGTTGTTTACTTGTAATTAAAGACCTAAATAAACAAATTAGGATTATTAATTCATAAATCCAGAACCTATTTTATATTTAAATGATTTATTATAATCCTTTTTAGTTCATTCAAGGCCTTTTTATTGGTTATAAGGTTCAATTTCATTGTTCGGGCTCGTTTGTTTACTTGGTTTTAAAAGATCGGTTCACTTATATTCAAGTTCTGGTAAATATGAAAGATGGAAGTGGTGGTCTAGAAATTAAGTTATATGATATTAGTGAACATAAAGGTGATTATATAGTTTCAAATTTAATTTGGTTACTTAGAGAGAGGTCGAATTATTATATATAAAACCTTAGTGACAACCGTTTTGGTTAATCGGTGGGTTTGATTACAATGAACACATTTTTATTTAGAACCTAACACCATTTTTACAAAAGGATTACAGAACTTAAAATTGGATATATTAAATATATAATAATCTGGTTCAATCATAACACAAATGGTTTCATGACCATAATTAATTATTATAATAGAAATTGATAAATCGTTGTTCTTGAATGTGCTAAATTAGCACATCTCAAACGGTGCTTCAATTTCTTTCAAATAATGGGTGGGGAAAAGAGAAAAGATGATGAAATATCCCATTAGCATAAAAAAATTCCAGTACATGTATGTTACTAAATTTATCATACTATTTGGGTGAAGGTAGGTGAAGAAAGAAACAAAAAAGAAAAGAACTTAAAAAATGAAGGAATTTGAAATAGGAATTTACCTCTTGAGACTTCCTCCTTTGAGAACCTCTTAAGGGGAGAGGTTTTGGTATTTTTAAGAATCTATGAGATTTTGGACGTGGGGATAGGATCATGGGGATTGATTTGGTCAGAATATTTTCAAGGCACAAGGCTTGATAGGAGTGAATAGAATATGGAGTGAAGGGGGGTTTTTTAGTAGAGGATAGAGGAGTTTTCTTAATATAAAATTCATTAATTTATTACTTCTCCATAAGACATGGAATAGTGAGTCTTCCATGACCAAGAATTGTAATTTTATCATTTGAATATGAATCATTTGGGCTTATATTATCATATCATCATCAATGACTCAATTAATCTATTATTTAGCATTTATTGTGAATTATCGGATTTTACTGTTCATCAAAAATTCAAGTATTTCAGAAAAATCCCAAAAATTCACCGTAACCTTTTTTTGATGTGTAGAATCCAAAAATGAAGTCCATTTTTTAAAAATATTTTTTTAAATATGATTAATTAAATATTTAATTTAATCATTATTTAATCGAAATATATAAACACATAAAATATTCATCTTTATTTTTAAAGTGTCTAAATTCATTTATACACTCAAGGGTATGGATACCATACCTAAGAGTCATATTACTATTCGTAATGGTAAGTTACTATTCATAAGGGTATGTTACTATTCATAATGTTAGGATTCTATTCACCGAAAATTAATTTAATTCTATCAGACTCTAAATATCATCTTGAACACAACCGTGTTTGTCATATTTTTAAAATTCAAATCACAGAGCTTAAAATTTTATGTTTAATTGCTAGGTTATGGCTATCTCAAAAATCTAACAATGTATTGTTCCATATAGGCTCAGTGATTCATGAAATATATGTTATCTAATGAGTACAATGTATTTAAGAGAAACATACCATATAATGTTTGGGGTGCTACATTATTCCCCCCTTCAAAAATTTCATCCTCGAAATTTTATGTATAAAGACCACAAAAAAGATGTGGGTAGTTATTCTTCATAATGTCTTTAGGTTCCCATGTTGCTTCCTCTATATTCTGGTTTCTCTAAAGAACCTTTACTAGACGAGTTGTCCAATTTTTCGATACCTGCTCCCTTGTGTCAAGAATCTTGTTAGGATTTTCACAGTATGAAAAATCAGGTTCCAATTCAATTTCATCATATATGAGTACATGTGTTGGGTCTCGCATGAATTTCTTTAATAATGACACGTGGAACACATCATGAACCTTGAAGATATTTTGTGGAATCACTGGAAGCTAAGATACAGCTCTGATTCTTTCCATAATTTCAAATGGTCTGATGTACCTGGATCTCAGTTTCCATTTATTAACTAACCTTATGATACCCTTTCATGGAGATACTTTTAGAAATACAAGATCTCCCACTTGGAATTCCAAATCCTTTCTCTATTTTTCAGTATAACATTTCTTCCTACTTTGGGTTGCTTTAATAAGGGCTTGAATTTTCTTCACATTTGTCGTGGTCTCTTCAAAACGTTTTGGGCCTATAAGTTTCCTCTCGCCAACTTCACCCCGAACAAGTTGGAGTTCGACATCTCTTTCCATATGATGCTTCATATGGAGCCATTTGAATACTAGAATGGAAACTATTGTTGTAGGAAAATTCCACCAAAGGAAATTATTGATCCCACATACCATGGATGTCAAGAGAGAATAACCTCATCATGTCTTCTAACGTTTTAATAGTCCTTTCAGACTGTCCATCGGTTTTGGAGTGATAAGTAGTACTCATACAAAGATTATTATTCAAATATTTCTGGAGACTTTTCCAAATTTTTTATGTAAACCAGCGATCTCAATCAGATACAATCGATAGAGGTTCACCATAAAGTCTTACATTTTCATTAATATAAAGTATTTCCAAGCGCTCATGTGGAAAATCCTCTCTTTTAAGAAGGAAATGTGATGATTTTGTGAGATGATCAAGAATTACCCATATTGTATCTTTCCTTCTGGGTGTCCTCAGTAGTCTGGTGAGAAAATCCATCATAATTTTATCCCACTTCCACAGAGTAATAGGTAGAGGTTGCACCAATCATTTGGGATATTGCCTCTCTGCCTTCACTTGTTGAAAAATTAGACATCTTGACATGTAGTCAGCAATTTCCCGCTTCATATTATCCCACCAAAAATATTCCTTCAGATCTTTATACATCTTTGTGTTACCCTTGTGTATATTGAAATTTGAGCTATGAGCATCTTATAATAGTTCCCTTTTTAGCTCAGGTACTGATGGAACACATAACCTCTTCCCAAATTTCAGAAATCCTTCTTCATACATGAACTCATGTAGTCTCCCATCCTTGATAGCATTAATTTTCTTGTACAGATTCTCATCATCATATTGAGATATTTTTATCTTCTATAATAAAGATGGTTTATCAATTATTTGAAGGAGGAAATTTGTTTCCCTTTCCATAATAATTCCCACATCTATCTCTAGTAGATCCAAAAAAATAGGATCTCTAACAATCTTCATTTGAGTCATAAGTCTGTGAATTTTCTTACTTAATGCATCTGCCACCTTATTTTCCTTTCACGGATGATATTTTATTGAACAATTGTGATCATTAAGTAACTCAAGCCATCTCATTTGCCTCATGTTGAGTTGTTATTTTTTAAATGTATTTCAAACTCTTGTGGTCTATATAAATCTCACATCTCTCTCTGTAGAGATAATTCCTCTATATTTTTAGGGCAAAGATTACAGCTGCTAACTAAAGATCAAGAGTTGGATAATTTTTCTCATGAGTATTTAACTGTTATGATGAAAAAGAAATAACTTTATCATTTTTATAAAGGATGCAACCCAATCCATTTTTTGATGCACGACTGTATATTACAAATCCACCACTTCCAGATTGAAGATTCAAAATTAGAGCATTGAACAATCTTCTTTTCAATTCTTCAAATAATTATGTACATTAGTTTTTTCACAGAAACTTAACTCCTTTACGTGTGATCTTGGTTAGAGGGTTATCCAGTTAGGAAAAATTCTGAACAAAATGCTGATAGTAACCTACAAAGCCAATAAAACTACGTACCTCAGTAATATTTATTGGAATGGGCGATTCTTGGATTTCCATTTTCTTTGAAGGATCAACTAGGATTACATCCTTAGAGACAATATGTCCTAGAAAATAAACCGAATGAATCTAGAATTCATAGTTTCTAAATTTCCTATATAATTTATTTCTTCTAAGAGTTCTCATAATAATCCCCAAGTGATTCTCATGGTCTTCATAGCTTTTGGAGTATATGAGGATATCATTGATGAATACCACAAAAAAATTCAAGATATTCCTTGAAAAATCTATTCATTAAATCTAGGAAAACAAAGGGCGCATTTGTTAGTCCAAAAGGAATCATTGTAAACTCGTAATGCTCATACCTGGTTCGGAATGTTTTCTTATGAATATCTTCCTTCTTCACACATAGCTGATGATATCTGGATCGAAGATAAATCTTCAAAAATTATTAATCTCTAGAAAGTTGATCAAAAAAATCATCAATCTAGGGCAGAGTATACTTATTTTTTATTTTAATAGAATTTATTTCCCGGTAATCAATGAAAAGTCTCATGGATCCATCAATCTTCTTGACAGAAAGGCAGTGGATCCCCATGGAGAAACACTAGGTCGAATAAATCATTTTTCACTCAAATCCTCTAGTTGTTTCTTTAGTTATAATAATTCCACAGTTTCCATTCTATAGGGATTCTTTCATATAGGTCTTTCACTAGGAATTAAATCAATAGGGAACTCAACTTCCCGCTCTTGAGGATGTCTAGGTAAATCCTCTGAAAATACATCAATGTACTCTTGAACTATGTTCACATCTTCAATTGGAAGATTTATTTCCTCACCCATAGATATTTTATCTTCCTCTCCAAGTATTTCATTGATTAGAGCTACTGGGGGTGGTTCTAGATAAGAATCATGTGTTGAAGTTTTTTCCTATAAGACAAGGGATTCAAAACCATTTACTTAAATTGTAACTTCTTTCTTCTTAAAATAAATCTTTACATCATAATTTGACAACCAATTAATACTAGGAATTACATCAAAGTTAGTCTTTTGTATGATGACATGGTTAGAAACTAAAGCATGTTTTTTTTCTGGAGGGGGACTCGTCGACATGCCTTTGTTGTAATGATACATCCCCTGGGAGTTTTGACTGACAACTCCTTTATTAAATCAAATTGGAAATATATAATTTTCTTAGAAAACAGAGAATATATAAATGAATGAAATGGTCCAGAATCAAATAAATTGTTATCTATGTTTGAGAAAACAATTAAAGTACTGGCCACCACATCATTAGTAACTTCAACCTCTATGGTTGTAATCACATAAACTCTCCATTTCCCTCTTGGATTTCTCTAAGTCAAGTTTACTTGGTGCTTAGGACACTCATTTTCATAGTGTCCCATCACTATAAAATTTTAGCATTGAATATCATTGAATTTCTTATACCCCTTGCATTCATCAGATCAATGACCCTTTTCTCTGCAGTTATAGCAAACTCCCATGCCTTTCAATCATTTCCTAAGATGATTCTTTTCACAGTTATCACATAATGGGAATATATTTGTTCCCTTTATCTTATTTGGTACTTCTCCTTTTAATTTTTTATTAGTGTGTCGTTTCTTATCTTGGTTTCCTTTAAAAATATTTTATCTAGAAAATTCTTTCTTTGTTTTGGTGGTAATTGATAAAATTTCATCATATGATGAAATGATTGAGAACCCAGTAACCTTCGAAGATTTGTCTTAAGACCTTCAAAGAAATGATCAATCTTGTCTGCAGAGTCACATACGTAATCTATAGAATACTTGTCCAGCCTTGTGAAGGTAGCCTTATACTCTGCAACACTGCCTTCTTCCCTTTGATTTAAGCTGAGGAATTTCCACTTAATTTTTGTTCATTGCTCAGGAGGGAAATATGTTTTGATGAATATTTCCTTAAAATTTATCCATTACATATCTTCTATTTCTTCTTCCTCCCTGGTATTTTGAATCAAGGACCATCATTTATCAGTGTCTCTCTTGAGACAATATACGGCTAGTACTACCTTTTTATTTTCAATGCATCTTAACGCCATGAATATATTTTCAAGGGACTTGATCCATTGCTCAGCAATTACTGTATTAGTAGTCCCACTGAAATACGAGGGCTTCTGTTGTAGTAAACGATCCAATATAGGATTGGAATGGTTATTCGTTATAACTTGAGTATGTTGTCCCAATATGGTCATGTTCTGATCTGCTCCAACAGTGATTGTGTTGACTTACTCAGTGCGGAGATCCTTACATTTACCATGAGTTTTGATTCTCGTTCTTCTGTTAGATTCCATTTCTAAATAATGTAACACACTATAATAGGATATGAATCATAATTTATAATCTTAACTTAACAAAATACTTAGCATAGTTCATGATCCTACACATGGCTAATCCCATAATCATAAAAATGGTTTCTTTAAGAAATAATTTACATTTCAATACTTCATAATGTCTTGTAAAGAAAATATGAATTATCCTAAGTAGATCCCCTAAGAGTTTCATTACCAAGAGTGGAGTAAGGACCATTGTTGTCTACCATTTCCCGTTTAAGTCTAGCTCAAAGCGGTGTTTTCAGGTTTTGCGCCTAAATACATCGGTGCCAGAGCAGCCTCTACCTGCTTGTATACAGATAGGGATTTATTGTTTGAAAGATCCACATAATTTATTCCTTACTAAAATACCAGGACATTCTGGTATGCTTATCCTCAAAGTCTTATCTTAGATACTCTTCCCTAATCCATGTTTTCTAAATCTAGTTTCCAAGTTTTCTACTTAACATCCTTTGATACCAACTGTAACACCCTGACCCCTCTATGCTGGAGCTGGTGCATTACTTGTGATATATGATTGGTTAGAAGGAACGGAAATATTGAATGAATGATCAGTTTAGTATTCTTGAAGGAGCTAGACACATATATGTAACTCAAATTACATTGGAAAAGGTTACAAAATACAATACATAACAAAAACTAAAAATTGCAACCACATGAACTCAACAAACGATCACCTCTTCATCACCTGTTGATGGAAAACAATGAAAGGGGTGAGATCCAATGCTCAGTAAGTGCTAAAAATAGTGTAATCATGAATCAATAATATCTGAATTATATACAATTTGACATAATCAAAATGGAATGGGTAATTAATGAAAAACTCATGCCATTAACAAATTGAGAGTGAAACTGCATCCATATATTTTGTCATAGTGAAAACCTCAAGGATAGTAATAACCAATAATGAATGAAGAGAATGATTAATAATTGGATGTCTGGTGTCTAGAATATGAAACCATAAT
This sequence comes from Viscum album, assembly GCA_963277665.1. Classification (NCBI taxonomy): domain Eukaryota; kingdom Viridiplantae; phylum Streptophyta; class Magnoliopsida; order Santalales; family Viscaceae; genus Viscum; species Viscum album. The sequence goes on along the minus strand of OY728138.1, from coordinate 1,700,705,719 downwards.
TCTATAAAAATGGTTTAGTTCTGTGGGTAGAAAACCATCTGATTTTTAGAAACAAACTTGAAGGGTTTATCGCCAACTGATTTGTCTCATGATACCTACCGATGCATCGAGGGGTTGTAGTAGGCCCCACCCACCTATATATCCAAATAATTATTTATAAATATATTTAATATAAGAACAATATGACTTTACATTATCTGTATAGAATAGAGGATATGGATTCATTAATATTTCCATAGTCAAAACAACATTCAAAACAAATACCGTATGTAAAGTGGTATACGACTTAGACAATAATCATATCCCTGATATGAGAATATGAAAAGTTAAATGGAATATAACTTCAATTGAAAAGTTATCTAAAATGTGATGTAGTTAAATCACATAAGAAGTAGTAGGTTCGAAATTACTAAGTAAGTCACAATGGGGTGAAAATTGAGACAAATCTCGTTACCACATTGTATTCAATTTAGTCGTATGACCAAAAGTTAAGAACCACCAAATAAATCAAAGAATTCCATGAATATAAAAATAATAATGATAATATATATATCAAATTGTAGTACACCTATACCACATATAATAAATTAGTGGTGAAAAATGGAAATCCCACAGAATTGAAAGTGAGATGAGAAAAGGCCCTTACAAACATTTTGGCATGGTAACGAGTATTCTTGCAAGGGATTAATGAGAGGTAAAAGGTTACCCCATAATTTATATATCATAAGGGTGATATAGGGGAGGTGAAAATATGTACCCCATTATTAGGTATTAAAAATAAAAGAGTACAACATAGGGGAGATTCTTGAACAAAAGAGAGAGAGAGGGCCCCTTACCTTTGGCTTGAAGGTGTGCTTGACTTGTTATTCAAGACCTGAATAAACAAATTAGGCTTATTAATTCATAAGTACAGAACCTATTTTATATTTAAATTATTTATTATAATCCTTTTTAGTTCATTCAAGGCCTTTTTTATTGGTTATAAGGATCAATTTCATTGCTCGGGCTAGTTTGTTTTCTTGGTTTTAAAATATCGGTTCACTTACATTCAAGTTCAGATAAATATAAAAGATGGATGTGGTTTTACAGAAATGAAGTTATATAATATTAGTGAACATATAAAATATTACAGAGTTTTAAATTTAATCTGGTTACTTAGAGTTAGGTGAAATTATTATATATATAACCTTAGTGACAACCGTTCTGGTTAATCGGTGGGTTTGATTACAATGAACTAGTTTTTCTTTATAACCTGGAACCATTTGTACAAAATAATTACAGAACTAAAAATAGGATATATTACATATATAAAAATTTGGTTCAACCATAAGAGTCATATTACTATTCTTAAGGGTAATTTACTATTCATAAGTGTATGTTACTATTCATAAGGGTATGTTATTATTCACCAAAAATTAAGTTAATTCTATCAGACTCTAAATATAATCTTAAACACGGCTGTGTATGTCTGATTTTTAAAATTAAAATCACAGAGGTAAAAAATTTATGTTTAATGGCTAGGTTATGGATATCTCAAATAAGTAACCATGTTTTGTTCCATAGAGGCTCAGTAATTCATGAAATATAAGTTATCTAATGAATACAATGTATTTAAGAGAAACATACCATATAATGTTTGGGGTGCTATAATTCTTGGGATATGTCGATGAATCTGTATTCATTAAGATGTTTCTCAAATGGTGGAATAACAATTTTTTAATTGAAAAGGACATGTTTTTTGTTATTTAATGATTTTTACTAATTCTCTAAATCTATATACCAAAAATATAATTGCAAATTATTTTAAATAAATTGTCAGTTTACATCATTTAATTATGATTTGGTCACATAAATTGGCTACTATATATTTTTTCTTGTTAAAGGTGGTTTAGAAATATAAAAAATAAAGAGTATGATATTATCCAAAATGGGAGTAAGAATTCATTAATGCTCATGTAGGATTTGTGCTGCATTTCTAAATTTCAAGTCAGAATAGGTGGCTCCCCCTATGGGAATTTCTTTTACTATAGTGCAATAAACTATGAGTCGCCTAGTAGAGATGATATAATTTTAACTTATTATGGTTCAAGGCATGTTGAGTTTGGATTTTATAAGTAATAAGTGTAAATGAGAAGTTAGTATGGAGCTATCCATGATAGAGAGTGTTTTCCTAGGCTTTCTCCATGTCATCGTGATTAATTTCTACATTCCATGGTCATAATTTTCGAACATTGGGGTAATGAAATATTGATTTTATATGGAAGTGTATAAGGAATAATACTACCATCATTATGGATGGATATTAAGTTATTTAAAGACCCATTATGTTCCTTAACTTATGGATAATTATATATTTCATATTAGTTGAAGATTTAATCACAAATTCTAGAAAAATGTATGATTACACATATTAAAGGTGAGAGTTATTCATTAATCACTAAAAATAAAGATATGTAATTCTAAAAGATCTATAAAAAATGAAGAATAAGTGATCAATGAGAAATTTTCACTGGAGGATTCATGCTTTTCAATTGTAGATGAATAAGGATAAAAATTGATACACTGTAACAGGTTAATTTTTATCATCAAACATTTGATGAGAATAAGATAATAATATAAGGATATTTGATCATCTATCTATAATGAAGATTATTTATTTCATTAAATGTGTTTTTTGGATAGTTATTATGGTTAGTAAGGGCGGTATTTAGATCTTGTAAACACATTTAATGAAGTCTGATTAGTATATTTTTTGTATCATTTCACTATTTATTGAATACTCCATAGATTTTACTAGTTTGGGAGATGTAATTAAAATCACATTTTATCTATTTTTTACTTCATTTTTGTTATAGTTATAGTGAGGGAGATATAATGGTGTTACTTTGAAGGAGATAAGAATATAGCAATTGAATATATGTTTTAAAAAATTTGGATCTGAATTCACCCCCATAATATGTTAGATTCTATTATTAATACCAAAATTTTAAATTAATGAAAAGTTTTAGGGTTGATAATTATATCTATCATGATCCATGGAGATGGTTTTCAACTACAAAGGAATACCAATTTCAAAAGGAAATAATTTTTATATGTGTAAAAAATGAATGAAATTTTTAACTTATTAATTAATAGTGGATATTTACATTGAATATATTCATGGAATATCCGCATTATTGTTTATTAGAGAATTATCAAAAAGATATCATATTGAGTTAGACCCCAATTATAAGGTAATGAATTCATTAGAGGGAGATTTTAAAAACCATATATTTACAATGGTTATTACATGGAAAATATATCATGAAAAGTTATAAAATATCATTAAGATATATAAAGATGGCACTATTTTTTTAGAGTAAAATAAAAACATCATTTGGAATGGGTTATAGGACTTAATAATTAGGCTTAATGAAATTATAAATAAATTTTATTGATCAAATTTATATTATTAAAAATTTCATGCATGAACTAGGAGAAATTTTTTCTTTTATAAAAATTTTCACAAGGATCTAGCTAATACTACCTCTTTTCATCAATTGGAAGATATCATTACATAAAGATAAGGATTTAAAATAACTAGAATAGGATAGTTTATATTATAACCTTATTTCTTATGATATGAGGAACAATGCAAATAATTATATCCTAAATGATATATCTCTTGAGGTTTTCATTAGGGAAATGTAGAAACCTTTGGTGAAATATGATAATGATTAAGAAGGATTTTACAATGTGATGACCATACATTCCACTAATTTAAATGGTGAAAATGAAAAATCAAAGTCAAGACACCATTTTCTTGTTTCCAATGTGGTAATATACGTAATCATGCTTCCATGTGTCCAAAGAAACATAGAAAAATGATATGGATTATGAACTAAAGAAGAATACTTTCAATGGTTATAGAATCTTGATAAAACCATGTAAAAAATTACTCAATAGGAAAAATATATCATCTCATAATTTTTAAATTTATAATGAGACATAATTGAAGGAGTATGAGGATTATAGAGACCTTAGTGAATAATTTCATAGAGTTATTGTAGATAATATTCTACTGGATGAAGATGATGATGGGGGTTCTTTAATGAATGGAATATTTAATCATGAAGTTAAATATAAGGTAGAATGTGAAGAAATATAATTTGGAGGGTTAAATAAAAAAATGATAATATAATCTCTCATTATCCCATGATATATATAAAACAACAAGAAGATTCAATTTCATAATTAATATTATAGATTTAAAATCATAAATATGGATATTGTTGAAACTCAATAGAAGAATCATATAAATATATCAATGTTAAAGAAAACATTATATAATGGATGTTCAAATTTCTTCATTGAAATAAAGGGTCATAATAATTTATTAACTCATAGGATAACTGGTGACATTTTAATAAAGATATTATGATTAAGAAACATTACTCAATCCAGGAATTATATACTAGAAATAAGGTTTTGTAACCTCTAATGATGTAAATAATTTTATTTGGGGATCTTAGAATATGGTTATGGATTTCCCATAGATGTTGTGTTGTGATAACCAATGAATTCTATTATATAGAATGATAAAAAAACAACGAATCCAATATTGATGAAAAATAACAAGTGAAAACCCCACGAAGAAAGGTTGGTTCCCAAGAACTCAAAAAAAACTATTGATACAATAGTAATTGAAAATAGTACACTAAAAATATATTGTCACTAATGTGGGATTATGGGAAATACCTAATATGTTTTCTATATTGTAAAAAGATAATATAGAAAGAATTATCTACAAAGTAAAGAAATTATATTTTCATAGAACCATTTTTCTTTTAACAATTATTTTCATTTGTGTGTTGATAACATCCATACGGAAGTGTATTTCTCATAAAGGGTATAAAGATATGTACTGATGGTGACTCAAATAAAGAATAACTAGTAGGAGGATACATGACTATTAATTCATGAGACTCTACTGTAGTAGGCAAACACCATATCAAGAATTATCAAAAAAATGTGCGCTCCAAATAAAATTAAATTCATGATTATATAGTGGTGTTCAATTTAAAATTGTAAGAATTGTTTTTAACAAAAAAATCATTTTTTTAACTTCTAATATATTTATTATATTAAGTTAAATGTCTTAAATTTTTTTGTAAAATAATGTTTTATGTATAAAAATGATAAAATTAATTTTCCATACATATATTAATTTTATCTGATATAATGAAATTTATATTTCTAATTATTTGGTCCAAATTATATAACTGGAAAAATATTATTTCTATCCATTAAAAATAAATTACATTGGTTTAGTATTGGATAAAATAGTAAAAAAACTATGGTTATTTTAAAATAATTAATAATATAAGAGTTATAAAATTTTTCTATAAATTGATTTAGTTAATATAAATTAAAATATTTCTATAATATTATATTTTAAAATATAAAAAATATTTAAACAGTCATTCAATTGATAATTAAAAATAATAATAATAATAATTAATATATAAAAATACATTTTTCTATTAAACAGTTTTCTTTATATCTTAAGTTTTAATGTAAATTTAAATTTCCTCGTATTTATAAATTTGATTGTGTTAATTGATCTGAGATTAATATTCATCATGTTAAAATTTTGTACTAACATTCATCATATATTTTCAATAATAATTTAATGACCATGCATAATTTTAAATATGATTAATAAGGATAAAATTAGTAAGTAAACTATCCTGAACTTTTAATATTTTAAAAGGTAAATTACACATTCTAAAATGCCTCATTAGATATGAAGGTCATAACAAGACGTATCACATTCCATTTCTCTACCTAATTCACCTAATAGACCGAACCCACATAACCTCATTTTGATTTAATTTCATACACTTTATCAACTTTAGATTCAATGAAAGGCCCCTCATTTTTACATATTAAATGATCCTCTAACAACCCCTTCCACACCACTATAAAAAATAAATTTTCACTTAATCCTATACCCCATTTTCTACTAGTAGCATGAAATTCCACACCCATAATCTTTTGAAAACAAGATATTAGCCTAGGCTCTTCCTTTCCATGGAATCCTATAATAGAAACCAAATTTTCTCAACGCATTTATAATCTTTTAACTAATGAATTTTCCATATTATCTTTATATTTTAACTTTATTTATTATCTATATTATATAAATAGTTTTTTATTTATATTATATTGATATTTTTTATATTTCATAATTAAATATTATCCACCTTTCCCCTTTCCCCTAGGGTGGACAAACCCATCATTTGTGACTTGTGCGGATTGTCGCCTCCATGATGCAACTTTTTGATTTTCTGTTACTACCATAAAATTATGGATCTATGAATATGATTAAAGTATAAATATGATTATTATGATATCATTAAGGTTATCTTATGTCATATTATATATCGTATTAATGATGTGATCAACAAACAATTATCATTAATATAATTTTTCAAAATAAGCATACTAAGAAGATAAAATTTTATTAAAATTTTGTAATAATTTAATATAAAATAATTAATATTATTTATCCTTACAATTATAATATATCTGACTCATAAATACTAAATTAGAACATTATGTTTCTGGTATAATGATAAAATAAAAATCTAACTCATAATCATTCAATAATTTCAAGCATGTTCATGTTTGGGTCTGTTTAACAACCCACTTGAACAATAATATGAATTTATATCATGGATAACTATGAAAATATATTTAATAGAATAATATTATATAAATTTTAAAAATTTGGTTCTACATAAGTTATATCAATAACTAATTCATCAATTAACAATACACATGTTGATCGTCAAGAGTCACTAAAACACACTTGTAATCGATTTCATATTCATGTATAAAGACAAAAAAGCACATATGAATATAATTTTAAACACAATAAATAATTATAAATTATCCCTAATAGTAACATTAATTACCTATAAAATATGAAATTTTGGAGAATAATGAATACCCACATTGCTATTATGTAACTAGAATTAACAATCCAAACAATAAACATCGGATGCAGAAACTAGATATAATTAAGGTCAATAATGACTTTTTATGAAGTATATCATTTACTATAGTCTTGATTAATGTTATGAATTAAGTGATTGATATATCTATCTAAGTGATAAAAGAGTTTAAAGCATGTTTGAGGATGTAAATACAAGTGATAAGGGTGTCCATCATGAATTCAACTCTTTGGGAATAGTTTTTTCCTATACATTCCATTTTATAGAGTATATAATTATCATTTGAGATGTTATACCTTGAAATAAAAATATTCGTGGAATTTAAAGATCAATTTTATGACCCTTTATTTCATTGGGTTTTTAATGAGTTTATATCCACAAAAAAATGTTGGGATTTTACATCTAAATTTTTTATTTCGAGGACCCATGTTATATTAAACTCTTATTATCTTTTCTATGGTGTGTAAATTTCCTCTGAAGAATATTTCTATATTAATCATGATAGGTAAGTGAGTTAAAAGTATTTATTTTAATTCCTATCTCATATTCCTTACATTAAAGAGTTGTAAAAACCATTGTTAAAATCAATCAATTCTATGATGCAGAAACAATCTAATGTTCCGGTAGAGTAAAACTGTGTGTAAATTCCAGGAAAATACATCCCTTTTTGGATACCGACAAGTGTATGTTGTTGTTGAACATAATCACAAAGTATTAGTCACCATTAAAATGCTTAGTTTATAATTGATCTAATCAAAACCTCATTTCATGATGAGTAGCACTAATACATCACAATAGAAGAGATAGTCCCACTAGATATGCTTTGGAATACTCACATTATTTTCACTAGTATTGATGATAGATTATTCCAACCATTTCCTTTGTCTCATACTATTGAAAATTATTTAACCTATCTATTATCTTATTTGGATTACCAAAAATATAGAAATTACCCTCTCCAAAATATTTCATTAAAAAGGTTACTTTATGTTACTTTGATGATACCCCATAACTTCTATGTTGATTAAGGGATTTTATCCTAGGAATCCAAAATGTCATATTAAATGGTAAATTACTTAATTTCAATATTTAAAATTATACTAAATTAATTTTTATTCAATAAGTTGTTATATAGGTAATAATATGAAATTTCTGTATGGAACATATGATGAATGATTTGGACATAATTAGGTGATGGGTGTAGGAAAAAGTTATATTTCCCCTTAATTAATCAATATGACTAATAAGACAAAACATGTTATGTTTTTTACACCTCTTCCCATAAAGGGATATTTTCTTGCAACAAGGCCTTGACAACATGTTTTGGTGTTCATCATTATGCATTCCATTAGTACGATAGAAAGGAATTTTCTAATCCAAGTTATCATTTTTTTCATGGATATAGTATGCCATAATTTTCAATATATTGTATATTAACATTTATTATTTATTAATTCCATATACATTATTGTATTTTTATATAATCAAAGATTATAATATATGGTATTCCTTACAAACCACATGATCTCACCCTCATTTCATTTCTTTTCCCCAATAGACCTATAAGAGGACTATATGTAATTTTTAGGGATACGATATAATATATAATCATGTTATCGTAATTTTTTCATGCTTGATAATATGTTTTGAAATGATTTATATGAATTTATTTGGTCTACCAAAACTACTATGCTATTTGATCCTTTGAGAACTCATATCTCCTATAAAAAATATGTAATATAACTACTGGTTTTCGGTATTTCGATTATATGATTTTATAGTTTGTATCAAAGTGAGTTTCATTTAAATCTTGGGAATTAGTTTTAGAGAATCTGATTTAGATATAATTTGTTCACTAAAAATGTTATGATTTTTTGGTATCACTTTAGAAAAATTAATATGATTTTTTTGTTACAATTCATTATCATTGTTTAATTATGTGAATACCACTATAGAATGATAGTGAATAATATAAGGAATTGGAATCATTTGAGACCCTATATTAAATGAAAGGATATTCCCCCTAAAATGATAATAAATTCGGTGTTTAGGCTAATCAATTCTAAAAATTATAAGGGAATTTGACCAAGTTTGTGACAAATAATCTCACTAGTATAAAGAAACATACTGATCCTCAATATGGTTTGACTATGTTAGATAACATCAAGTGAAAAAACCTAGAATTATGTGGAACAAATAATACATTATTATATTAATAATAAATCAGAACCTTCTAGATGATATATCTTACTTTTAGAAGTAGTGAAAAGTAAAAAAGTCAATATGGTGGCCTATTATGTGAATGGAGATGTTGATCTGTGGTGGTCACTAACTCAAAACACTAAAGTATTTTTTGAGATAAATCTCATGGAATGGGGAATAATATAGGATGTGTTCTATGAAAAATATACCATACATGATCAATTATATGGAATGGAAAGGATATTCATCAATAATAGGAAAAATAATGACAAAATGTTTTAGAATTCTATATTGAATTTACAAGGTTATATAAGAATTCTTAAGACTATGTAAATTGAATAAATATAATTATTTTTCATTTATTTTATGGTTTAATGTTGATATATTAAAATTAATTGGTCTTATAGAACTTTTCTTCATAAAAGGATATATTTTCATGCTTTATTATGGAAGGAAAGTGGTTCCCTGTGAATTATGTATTTATGGTAATTATGGATAAGGATAGGTATACTAAGAATTATGGTAATAATGACCCAAAAAAGTTATGAATGTGAGGATTCAATATTCCACATGTGTTGAATATGAGCACAAACACCCCAGGAATTTCCGGAAGGAAACCTATTTTTTTATATGTGTAGATAAAAAATCCATCAGGATCATGAATATATGAGAAATAAAAAGATATTGATGTTCAATTATTCTACCATTTGGATAAGAGATATTATGAAAACCAATTCATTAAGAATTAGTGGAATTTACCTTTAAAAGGCCATGAGATAAATGGTTTACTTCTGAGATTACCGCAACTAATTTATATTTTTTGAATGACAATGTGATAGATAATTTGATTATTTCCTCAAATTTAGATAAGAAATTATTTGATTATAGATATTCACACTTTATTAAATATTCCATCTTTTTCAAAAACAATTGATACTTCCCTGTAACCCTAGTAATGTAGTCATCAATTTGGACACTATATCATAATCTCATGGGAAAAAAGATGTTTTAGGAAGTTCTAATTGTGATTCATGAGTTTTCGTTATTTTCAAACATTATTTTTATAAATATGGTTGAAATTTATATGATCCTTGGTATGAATTTTATTTCAAAGTATAAATCAAAAAAATAAATTCTTTTAGAAGAATAGTATTATTTGTGAAGTGGGGTTGAATCACTTTTCATAATAGGGGAAACATCAACATTTAAATAGTGTGTTTATCTTACCAAATTCAATCTTCATAATTATATTACAGGTAACGAGGTTGATAAACCATGATCTATGGGTGAATAAGGTATCATAATAATACAGGATGAAACCAAGGTACAAAATTTTAGTGTTGTCTTTCTATAATAGTTACCTAGTCATCATCCAAATCATGATGTTGAGTTCACCATTAAATTAACTATTAATATATAGAAAATATGTAAACTCTTTATAGAATAAAACTAGTGGAGTTGGTGTAGTTGAGTAAATAGCTACCAGAGTTCTATGATAATGGATTTATTTTCCCAATAAATTCACCTTGTGTAGATCCTCTTTTAGTTATTAAAAATAAGGATGAGTCTATGAGATATTTCATCAATTATATGGAGATAAATTCAATTAGTACACTGAATTAGTAACATTTTCTACACATTTATGTCTTACTTAATAAAAATTATGTAGCAAAAAACATTTGAAATTTTTACCCCAGCTATGTATATAATCTACTAGGGAGAAAATAGTTTATATAAAGAGGATGAAATTTTGAACAATGTTAAGAAAATTTTGAGTTTATAATAATTATTTTTGGATTGACTATTGTACCCTATATTTGTATTTATATGATGAATATAGTATTAATAGATTATTTTGATTGATTTTTGGTGTTATTAATTGATTTTATCCTCATTTACTATATGTTCAATGAAATACCTAAGGATTATCTTCAAAAATTGTAGAGATCGTTAATTAAAAGATATTATATAAGAAATATATTTCTTTTGAATTTTGGATCAATATAGTGTTTTCATATATATATTTTCTCTAATCATGGAATATCTCTTGAACATTCAATGACAAAGGTACTGAATTAATAGCCTAAAAAAATTTAAATAACTAAGACATATATATTTTTGGGTTTAATAGGTTATTATTTGTTATTCATCTAGAATTTATCATGGTTGGACAACCCTTAATCGAAGAAAACACATAATTGTGATAAATTAACATGGAGAAATAAATTTTAGGAATGATTTCAATATAATAAGAGGATAAATATTAAATCACTAGTATTAATACTACCAATAGGCTTGGAAGGAGTCATTATATATAGTCATTCATCAAAGAATTAATTTTTTTGTTTCTATATGAAAAATAATAGAGTGATTTTCCTTCCATCAAGTAAATTGAACTTCCATGAATAAAACAACCAATTTCATGACCTCGATCTTCCTTAAAAATTAATTTCATTAGAAATATGGGGACACTATAGCTATTTTGAATATCTCAATATATCTACAAACATGAATATTTTAAAATATATACTCTCTCAAAAGAATCTCCACATAATTCAAATAAGATGGATGGAACTAATAAAGGACTATGATTTTTAGATACAATACCATCTTATGAATGAACAAAAGGTAGATAATGAATTAAGTATGATTGAAAATAGTTTTTTTTCCATGATATGTATTAATAATGATATTATATACAATGATCTTATATAGAAATATATGGTTATGTTTAGTTAAGACTATCCATCTTTTCCATTCAAATAATTTATTAAACTATTTTTATTATAAAATATATATATATAAGTCATAGTAGTATTAAAAGGAAATAAAAATTAAAATTAAAGTAGTGAATAGTTTAAAATTAGAAAAAATAATTTATAGAGATGGTGTGTTAAATTTTGAAAAGAGGTTGTGTATTTTTTTCATACCGGAGTTGAATAGGGAACTATGAGTTGAATCAAATAGCCCTAATTTATCTATTAATAATGGTAACACATTAATTTATAGAGATTAAAGGGAAATTTCCAAGTGAGATGGTATAAAGTGAGAAATTTTGTACTATGTTTCTAGATTCAAAGTAATTCTGTTGGTAAAGTCTTAAATGAAACATACTAATGGAGTCATGCATCCTCTGTAGATACCTATTTAGAGGTGGGACAATATTGCAAAATACATTTTCAAAGTAACACCAAACACTCCAAAGAAGAATGACTATATATAGTTACAAATTAATCATCTTATTATGTTTTATTGTTTCATAGAAATAAAGAAAACTTACCTCTTCATCACCTTTCCTGACTCGATATTAATAAAATCATAGGCTTCATAGGAAACCTCTATCGATTGTATTTGATCATGACTCATGGTTAACATTGAAATTTTGGAATAATGTTGAAGGTTGATCTCTACAAGGAGACAAATTTAAGCCCTAACTACCATCCGTATACTCATAGAAATTCCAAACAATTTATTTTGAAAATGGAAATACATTTATATAATGATCTCTTGACTTCAAACTAATGTGAGAAATGTATTTAAATTAGTGTAATTTTAATACAATAATATATTCATTCATTAATATTAATGGAACCATATGAAGCATTGTATAGGAAAAGGTTTTATACTCTAACCTATTGGAAGTAGATCGAGGAAGACTGTTATTTAGACTATAGATTTTAGTGGATAAAATAATTTAAGTGCGAACTATTTAGGATCGAATTAAGGAATCCAAAATTAGATAGAACAGCTTTGATGATAATTTTTGGAATGACATGGAATTTATTGTTTGGTATCATTTATTCTTAAATATTCCCCTATAAATGTTAGTTGTATGATTTGATAAAAAGGTGAAGTTAATCCATGTGTATAATGGGTCTTTGGAAATACTACAAATAATTAGATCAATGGATTACTGTTTGGCTATGATTCCCAATGTTTCTACTGTATCAGACATCTTCAATGTTTTATTACTGATGAAATACTTTCCATAAACATCACATGATCTATAATCTAAGAGAATAGAGATACACCCTAGATTTTGTTAAAAGGGAATTTTCACGAATATTAACAAAAGAGAGAAAGTATTGTTGAATAAAAAAATCATGTGGAGAAATTACATTGGAAGAAACACAAACTGGAAAATGAAACTTTATAGCCTAAGTAATAAATGCAAAAGATATATCCACATTTTTTTCAATAGATGATAAATGCCCTAGCGTTGAGGACGAAATTAATTAAGTGGGGAGAATGTAAAACTTATGACCTTATAATAGAATAAAAACACCATAAAATGTGATATAGTTATAACACTAATGAACCTTTATTCATGCATATATTTAGATTTTTTATTTCTCAATGTAAGAATTTTTAATATATATATATATAAATTTCATTTTTTGATCTCATCATAAATATATTTTCTTAAGATGAAATTTTTGGATCTTTTTTATGAAACAAGTTTATGCATGACAATGTAAAACATAAATTTATTTACACTAATTAATATTATTTTATAAAATCTAATTTCTATAATGAATTAGTAGGTATAATTTATTTTAAAATACCAATATTATTTTTTAGCATTTAAAATTAATACATTAGGACAAATATTAAATATCATGGAAAAAATTAAAATAGTTTTTTTTAAAGAATTAATTATAAAATAGTTATTTGTTTTTTATATAAATTAATTGCTTAATTTTAATTAAAATATGACTATAAAATAATATTTAAAAACATTAATAAATATAAAAAACTCATAAATTATTTTTTAATATGAAATATAAATAAAAATACATTTAATATATAAAATGTTATTTTTTTGTAAAATTTTTCCCTATATCTTATGTTTTCTTTTTAATATTTATTTTCTCACATTTAGAAATCGAATTAGGTTAAATGGATCAAAATTTCACATTAATCATATAGAAATTAATTGTGAGGGTCCATCTTATATTTTCTATAATAAAATAATTATTATTTCTTGTATTTGATCAATATTAAAGGGTAAATTTTGAAAATGAGGTATCACGTTTTTTTAATAATTAAATGGTCTAATACACCTAAAAAGAACCTCTTATGTATGAATGTAATAACCATATGTGTTAACTACCATTTCCCCACATAATTCACACACCCATTTTATTCTATTCCTACCACTTACTTATCTTTAGATCTCTTTAAAAGATTATATTTTCACCTATAATCGTGGACTCTCACCACCCCATCAATACCACTTTAAAAAATAAGATTCTAACAAAACCTTGACCATAATTCCTTCACCTATAATCCCTTTTCACTCTCTTCAAATTTTTCTAATAATGGATTACCCTTTTTCCTTCCTTTTCGTGGAATCTTCTAAGGGCAACCCAATATTCTCAATGTAAGTTAAACATTTTTTCTAAAGACTTTTCCTTCATATAATTCTATTAGAAATTTATTTTTCTAAATATTACAATATTAAATCATAATTTACATTATTATTAATTCTGTTATATTTTTAAAATAATCACTAATCACCGTACCCATTTCTCTTAAGTAAAAAAGAAAGTTTCATTCATGTGTTGTTCGGACTATCAACCCCAACAGACAATGTACATTGTCTTCATTCACCTCTTTAAAACGATGGGTCTAAGGATGGTAATAAAAGATAAATATGATTTCTCTAGTATCATTAATTTTGTGGTATGAAATTTTAGATAAACTATTAATGATATGATCATCGAACTATCATCATTAATTTAATCATTTAAAATAATTTTATTAAGTGGATGGTATTTTATTAAAATTTTGTAATATTTTTATATCCATTTAATATTCTTCTATATCCTTAAAATTTTCATATTTCAAACCTACCAAAAAACAAAAAAAAATTCTTCTATAATAATATTTAACAATACTAACTCATTGTCATTCATTAAATTAGGTTTTGTTCGTGGTTGTGTTATCTTAACAATCTACTTAATCAATATGATAAATTTGTATTTCGGATGACTATATAACCATATTTACTATAAAATTATGATATATATATATATACATAATGATTTTTTTGTTCAAGAGATGTCATATAAATATTATATTATCAATAAATAAAACACTCTTTATCATAAATAATTAGTAAAACATAATTATTATCAATATAAACTTTGAGGATAAATAATACAATACTAGTGAATAGAATTTTAAACATCATAAATAATTACTAATAGAATTTTTTATTACATATTAGTGATTAAAATTTGAAAAATAATTAATATCGACGCCACTATTATAAATCAATTACAAATAGTCAAAACTATAAACAACTGATATGGAAAATCTAAAAAGTCAAAGTAGATGATGAATATTTATAAAGTGTATAAATGAAAATGGATATGATTAAGGTTATAAATTATGTTATTTTGACCTCTATTTTTGTGATGTAGGAGGTTAAAATATATTTTATTTTCATTCTAGAAATAAGGTAAGATTTTCCATCTACAATTCCACTCTTTGAGATGGTTTTGTATTATACACATACATTCCATTATGTGGTGTATATAATACCCATTTGATATGTAATATATTTAAATAAATTTATTCATGTAATTTAATTATAATTTTAATTCACTTTGGTTCATGGGGTTTTGAATTAATTCTTACTCAATCCATATGTGAGGTTCTTCGGTCTGAATTTTCATTATTTGGGGAACATGTGATATTCACCACTTATTTTAATTTGTATGGTTCATAAATTTACACAGAATAATTATCCCATATTATTCTGTAAATTTAACTTATATTGATTTCAATATTTTTTTTCTCCCTCTCATATTATTCTGATATAATAATTTCTAAAACTATTTTAAATAATAATCATTTTGATGGTTGAAAAACAATTCTATGTTTTTGTAAAATAATTTTGTGTTCAATTTAAAAGAGAATAAAACCTTTTATTGATTCTAGAATTTGGATACAGTCGTTTAAAATAATCAAAAAGATTTGATCACATTTAAAAGTGTTGGTTGAGCATTAAATTAGTCATGAACATAATGCATGATGAGTGGTGAAAAGTTTTTATACCAGGTGAGACACAATTGGTGGACATGCTATGGAATATTTGGATACACCAAATGATTCAGGTTAATATATTTTTTCATACCATATCTTTGGTATCCAACCAATGAAAACTATTTAACCTGATTAATATCTTTCATAGAGATACAACACATTGAAATATCCTTATATATATTATTTCATAGGTAAGGGTACTTTATATTACTCTAGTGAAAACACATATCTTCAATGTTTACAATGGTATGTTCTCATAGAAATACACATTGTTCAATATAATTGGGAAATATTTTATTTCTATATTTCTATTTATACTGATATCCATGTATTATTTAGTAATATCTTCCTTAATGAGTGGTATGAAAAGTATAGATTACTCTTATAGTGACTACATGGAACTTAATTAGGTGACAAGTGTATCCAATAATTATATATCCCCCTGACTCAATGATAGTCATCATGGATAAATATGGTTGGTTTTTGGTGTATAACTCTTCCTATAACAATAAAGATTCTCCATATAAGGCCTCGATAGTATGTTTTCTTGTCTGACATTATTCATACCATCATCATGAGATCAATTAAAATTGTTATCAACATTTTCATTTATTATCATGGATAAAAATATCCTCATTTTCAACTAAGTATAGATCCACATTGTCAGTTATTCCAACCATATAAATTACTTATTTTTTATTTCATTAATTCTTTCATTTTATTCTATTTATTTCAAATTATCTAAGATTTCCCTTAACTATTTTTATACCCTAGGAAACCTAGAGGAGAGATATGTGTAATTTTCAAGGATATAATAGATGGTATAATCATGTTTTATTGATATTTTAATGAAGTGTATTATGTTTTCAAATGTTTTGTATGTATGTATCTGAATTTCAAAGACTATTAAATTTTTAGACTTGTTTATAAATATTATATATTGTACTAATAATATAATATAATTACCAACTCAAGGTTTTCAGGGTCTGATATGTCCTATCATCTTTAAATAGAAAAACACGAAACATATTTTTATCTTTCTAGATGATGAAGAAGACATGGAAAATGTTGTGGATTATGGTTTTACACTACCAAAAGAACAACAATATACATGTTCCATGAAATATAATCTGCAGAAGTATAATTTTGTTAAAACAATTAAGGGAAATAGTGAGAGTTTGAATATGGATATTTTAAAATAATAGTACTTTCCTTATGAAGGGAAACAACAACAATTTCTCTATAATATTGTTTGACATAGATGAGGTTTTTTTCAATGACTAGAAAATTGAAATTATTTTTTTAGAAAGTAAAAAACATGATTTAAACACTTAAGGTGAACACCAATATTGTTTTATTAAGGATTCGTTCACAAAATTTATAGCATGATTCAATTATGTTACGCTATACAATATCAAAATTTAAAAAATAACTCCAAAAATTTTGAAGAAAATTATGGATCAATTTTATTTTTGGAAGGAATACCCTCTATCTAATTAATGGATGATAGGATAGGTCTATTTTTTCTAAAGAATAATAAAAATAATTGAGGCTCAAGTGGAATATCCAGTTGAGGAAATGATGTATGTATAAAATTTTGAGAAGTGAAAGATCCTATGATATCTCAAAACTCATAGATTATCAAACTCATAAGTGTGATACATGAAAAAAAATGGAAGATCAACTTAGAAACATACAATCCCATGAAGTCAAAATTACTCTAATTCCCTAATCTGGTGCATGTTTGTGATTTTCAACTGATGAAACATAATACAATACAATAAAATAAAATAAAATTATTTCTTATTTATTATTTAATTTTAAAGTATGGAATGATTTACAGTGATTAACCACAAATATGTGGGGTTCATTTATATTTCCTAATACTGGTGGAAAACTAAAAAATGTTGGGATTAAAAATTTATAATTCCTATGTTAACAGTGGTATAAAATTTTCCAACAACCAATATAAGGAATGACTTTGAAACATATAATTAAATGTAAATGATAATTATTGAGTAATCATATAAAATAGGGTTTTTTATAGTAGGAAATGAATCATTAATAATATAATTTAAAATTATGCTCACATAGATGTTTATCTAAGAGGAATACAAGAAGGGTTGTTTAGGGAATCTCTTTTGGAATAAGGCCCTAGACTTTCAGACTGGACCCATTGACCTTCACATTAATTTCACATTAAAGGGTTCATTACTCCATGACTTCATCCACCATCTCCCAATATTCTTTCACCATAGTCCCGACCTCTTCTTTTAGTGGAGGATAAAGTGTGTGGTTTTTTGAATCTTCCACACCCTCTTTTTTCTCACTCTGAGCATGACACGCATGGGCTTATAGGTTTTTTATGATCAAACATCCATACAACCTACCTCATATAATGAACTATGAGAACTCTGATTTCCACCATACTTGGGATACATAAAAATCCTTCACTTAGGGATGGAGCACATTGGATATCCTCTTTAGGAATCCAAACCTAATTCCCTTAATATGAGTATCCAACTTAGGAGTAAGCCCCAAATTAATTACCCCTTTAATCTCTATTAGTTAATACATATCTCATTGACCCTATTACAAGGGAATCCTTTTTAGGAGTAATCCCCAACCTATTTTTCTCAAATAGTCATACTCCCCTAAGAGACCTACTGAACTACATGGGCTTTGATTACCATCCAAACGGGATATGTAGGAAGCCTCCCTGAGGTTCAAAACCAAAAATCTAAATTAACCATGTTCTCTCTAGACCACATTCCCTAGAGAGTATAATATAACTTGGATACTCATATCCTTTCAAGGTTCCTTGGCCTACTTTTTTATAAGTCTCGCACCAAACTTTAACTAGGAACATTCTACCAAGATGTCCTTGACACATGATATTAAACTATATGGATGGTTCCTTAGCACACGTCCTTAAAAGGTATGTTGTCTCCCATTAAGTGGAACTGAACTATGAGGGTTATGAATCCCCTCTTGAGGATAGATATGTATCACATCTATGGGTATGATCCCTACATCAAAAACACTTCTATCTCCTTATGTGACAATAAATTCTAGATTGCCCCACTGAGTGTCTTAAAAAACAAGAATTTCCATAATAACGATAAAATAATATTTAAAACATATATGAGGGGATATAATTGATGGAAAACCTCAAATACATACATATTACTCCACTAATGATGAATCTTTTGTATATATAGATAATTTTAATTTACATAAATTCTAATAATTGACTGAAAATTTCCAGAAAAACCTATATTATGCTTGGTAAATTACTAAGGATTCTTGAAAGTGTCTTAAATATATAAGGGAGTCTCCAAGTAGGAAATAATTCCCCTCATACATCTGATGAAAATTTAATTAGTCATCTTCAAGGGATTAAAATAAAAATTTAAACAAGAATATACCTATATGAATTCTGATATCTTACAACCTTCCCACCATATAAGGTCTATTCCTCGAGCTGGAATCCCAATATCTTATGAAGTAAAGAGATCTGGTCATTGGGCCCCCATATCAATCTCTCCCTCCCAAGTTTCTCCTTGAACACTTCCATGATTCCACAAAACTCAATCTAAAGGAATAGTCTTTCCCTAAAAGAATTTATCACTATGATCTACAATACTAAATGGATGCACTTTAAAGGATGAATTATCCTCAAGCTCAAAAACCTCAATATAAATCACATGATATGGATCAGTTCGATACTAAAGAAGCTGTGACACATGAAAAATAATGTTCATACAAATATATCACTATGGAAGATCAAATCAGTATGCCATCAGTCTGATCCTCTCCACAATCTCAAAGGCCCTATGTACCTATGTGACAATATACCATGTTTCTAAATTAGATGGTTACCCAACCTTAGAGACACACAAATAAACACATGATCAGAAACCCTAATCTCAATAGGTCAATCATGCTGATCCACGTATGACTTCTTCCTACTATGAGTTGTATCCATGCATTTCTGAATCTACTGGATCTGCTCCGACGTCTCCTGAATGAGAATTGATCTAAACATATCTGATTACCTAACTTCCATCCAACACAATGGAGATCTACACAATTTACCATAGAGTTCCTCAAATAGTGACATCTAAATCATAGCCTGGTAAATATTTCTATGGTAAAAATCATTAAGAGGTATTTGATTTTCCCACGATCCAGAAACATGTAGGACATAAGCTCTCAACATGTCTTCTAGTACCTAAATGGTAAGCTATGAATTCTCGTCCATCTGTGGGATGAAATCCATACTCAAAAACACCCGGGTACTAAAATTATTCCCTAATACATATCATAATCATGATATAAAATGTGTATTATGATCCAAAATTATATTTTGTGGCACCCCATTTAACCACAATATTTCCCAAACATACATCTCACCAAATTGACCAATGGTGAAGGTCTCTCAAATTAATAATAAATGTTCTACCTAGGTTAAGTGATCCAAAACTACCCAAATATCATCATTATTATATTGCATCATTGGAATATCCATAAAAAAATATATCTTTATTTATCCCACTTCCTTTCCAAAATGGGTAGTATTTACAAAAAACCTCATCTAACGATGATTAGTGTTCAACAGTGAACATCTAAGGCATCGTCCCATGAAATATGCTGCCTCTTTATTAATCCCTACACACTAATACTACTTACATAGATCACAATACATCTGGGTATGGTAGGATTCATTGCCCAATTTTATTCATGAAAATCTCACATTAACTCTCCCCGCATACACATTGTCAAAACCACATTCCCACAAACATTAAATGATCACATCATCACTAAGAGCCCAACTGAAAGGTGACTCTCCACCTTTATGACATTCCATCTTAACTAAAAATTCTCGATCCCCAAGATTCCTCTCATTAATCTAGGTCAAAATAATGTACTCCACTTATAATGATGTAACAATCATCTTCCTCTTCTCATCCTACACCTCTAGATTCATCTCTGCAAACAACACAATTATCCTCCACTCAGAGTTAGTTTCCTAAACTACCTAATTTTGAGTCTTTCGACTCAATTAATCTGTAACATTATTTCCTTTTCTAGGTGTTCAAACCATTTCAAAATAAATGTACTACATGTATTCAACCCATGTTCACTGTCGAAGATTCAAATCACCCTGAGATAATATTTACGTAATGATTTTATGATTGGTATACATGGTAGAACTCTCTCCCCAACTAGTGGTGTCACCAATAATTCAAGGTTTATACCACTATAGCCTAATGAAGATCATGATTCGTGTAATTTATTTCATAGATCCCCAAATATCATGAACCACACACAACCACCTGATCATCCTACATCAACATTGCCCTAAGCCCAACACCAAATGTGACCCAAAACTGGGTATACCCCTTACCTGGCTTTGGTAAGATCAAAATATGTGTGATATTCAACCGCTTAATTAACTATTGGAAATCATTCTCACATTACATAAACCACATAATATTACCTCTCTTCTGGGTCATCCCCAAAAGTGGTGCTTCTAAATGAGAAAATTCATTGATGAACCTTTGGTAATAGCCATCCAAACCCCTAAAAAACCAAGCATCATAAACATTATTGGGTTACTCCCAAGACACAACTATATATACTTAATTTTGTTACACTAACATGCCTTCTACTAAGATTATGTGACCTAATAAATTCCACCAATTTATCTAGAAATTAAATTTGGATAGCTTGACGTATAGCCTAACCTCTCTTAGTGTACTTAGGATGATTTCAAGATGTTGGGAATGATCATCATGAGTCTTAGAGTACAAAAAGATGTCATCAAAAAAGAAAAATAAAAACATATCTTTTTAATGGTAAAGTATTCAGTTCATTAGGTCCATAAACAATTCTAGATTATTGTTCAACCAGATCATTGGCCAACCCAAATGGAATCACAAAAAAATCATGAAAACCATACCAGCTCTTGAAGATAGCCTATGGTACATTAGAAGGTCCCAACCTCAGCTTATGATATCCCTACCTAAAATCAGTCTCATAGAACACTAAATCACCTCTTATCTAGTCAAAAAGATCATTTATTCAAGGAATAAGTCATCGTTTCCTAACCGTCATCTAATTTTATTTCCTATAATCGACACACAGTCATAAGGACCTATCATCTTTCTTGGAAAATATCCCTGGAGATCCCCATGGTGATGTACTTGGATGAATAATCCATTATTCTCCAGTTCCACCAACTGGGATTTTAGTTCCTAAAGTTCTTTTGGTTCCATTATCAATAGGGTAATAGAAACTGGTTGTTCCCTAGGTAGAAACTCTATTGTGAAATCAACATCCCTCTCGGGTGGCTACCCTAAGAATTCATCAAGAATTAAATCATGGAGCTGATCCACCACTACAGTAAAAATATGATACTCTACTCCCACATCATCAAGTATAAGATAATCCACTTAGGATGTGAGTTCACCAAATTTCTGAAAAGCTAGCCTTTCATGGCTTGCTCAGATATCCCATTCTCCTCAGTTAACATAAGTACCTTCTTTCATGGATGAGAATGTCACCCTACGATAGTAACAGTAAATATGGGCCCAATACAGCATTATCCAATTCATGCTAAAAAATTTCTCAAAACCGTAAATATCAAGAAAAAAATCCCAAAATAAAATAGTACCAACCATCCTAAAGAGTACAGTATTTACACTACAAGATTTGTTCTTCTCAGACCCCTAACAGTGTATTGATCGACATGACCCCAGGCATATGTTCCACTTATATGCCCACCATACTAACAAACTAGTTAGAAATAAAGTAATATGACTCAAATGTATTGAATATACCATTGGTAAGCCTAGAATCCACAAGAATCATACCTTTAATTTTCGATAGTCCAGTCTCACCACCTCTATGTATAGAATGAACTACATGAAGATGACCAGGCAGTCTACCCTGGGTTACATTATGAGTTCCTGGTGCTGCATTTCCCTGATGGTATGGAGACTCTCACCCTGGAGTACTATTCCCACCACCTCAACTAGTAAATATATTAATGCTCCAACTACCTACCTAGTATGGGGTAACTGACCCCCTGCATGCACTCATCATCAAACTCAGTCCCCCATTTGTGCCCAGTTATTGAGGGTTCCTACAAAACCTCTGCACATTCCCCATCCTTCGGCATGATCGGCACACAAATGGTGTTCAGAGACACTAGCCTAACATGTATCCCAGAATACCACATTAATAATAAAAGACTCATTTACTTCCCTATGAAATGGGTTCCCTTTTCTAACTACACTATCCACCACTCCCCTGGTGGAGACTCTAAAAATGGTTCTTCCTAACATCATAAGTCACACCACCAAATTTCCCAAATGACACTTCATGTCCATCAGTCGGATACTCTTTTATATTTCTATTTAAGATAATATCTAAATTAATCACCTACTGAAACCTCTTTATGAATAATATATTTACATATGAATTCATTTCATGTCTAAGTTCATCGTAGAAGTACCTCACCATTAATTCATTACCACCAACAAATCTAGAACTTAATGCTGCTAGTTAGAGAATCAGACTCCATAATTCATCACCAATATAGTCCCTAGGGTCAAACTCATAAATTATAAATCCATATCTTACCTCAGGTTCTCTAAATACTAAGTCACCAAAAATTATTCTAGGAAACGCTTCCACAACATGCCCTCTACCAGCTCAGTCTGAACAAAGATGTCCCACTAGCGCTTTCCCTGAACTCACAACATATAGGATGCCAAATTGATTCTCTTATCATCAAGATTCTCTAAGTGATCAAGAATCATATGTATGAACTCTATCCAGAACATGGATACCTATGGCCCACCCTATCTTGTAAAGGTATGATAGTGTTGTAGTAGAAACTCTCTACTTAGCTCAAACAATCTCAGTGCAACCCATCCTAGGTCTTGTTCCATCATCTGTATAAAATGAGTGAATATCTCCATGAACTGCACCTCTCCTCTATTTCTCTAGATCATCGGGGTCTCTTTATACACTTTCAGGGGAGAATTATTTGTGATAACCTCTTGTCTCCCAACGGAACACAGCATTGTGGTGGCATCTCCTTACAAGGCTAAACATATTTCTTAGAACACATAACATAAATATCTCATAGTTAACATAAAATAAGGCTCCTCAATAGCCCTAAACAACCCATTATTCACACACTATTCCAATGGTAATTACCACACCTAGCACACTACCCTCAGCCATCCCTACCATGGGTCATGGTGAACATGGTGGAAACCAACTTACATAGTCATGATCCTTTCATTATACGCCTTTTCCATTTCCCATAACGTTATATCTAATATTTCAACTCTTGTTTAAAATTTTTTAAACACAATTATTTAACAAATATATCACATTAATTACAATTAACTATTGGAATCATCCTTACTAGACACCATTTTATTCAAATTTTAAAGGAATTGAAATTCACTCTACCCATTATGTCCCACACATCCATCACATGTGTTACTACCATGATTCATTCCACTTAGATCCCTAGGTTCCTATAATGATTCGTTAATTCATGTCCTCATTCCATTTCATCCATGAGTAAATTATCGAAAAATAATCACATCCCACAAAAAGTGGATCACCCAATGTTGAGATATCATTCCACTATAACAACACATAATAAGAATAATAATTCCCACCATAGGTACATGGGTATCTCTCGTACATGGGTTATCAGTCCCATGCACGAACTTATTCCCAAGGCCTGCCACTTCTTAATCTCTAGTCTGCCATTCCAAAATTGTAAGATGGAGAAAATAATGCCTCTGATACCACCATGAAATGTCCCTCGCCCAGAATGCTTCTTAATAGGTTCCCCGAGACAGGTCCCCACATAACCTCAAGAACATATCCTCGTATGATAGAGGTTTCCATGTAGCATCAATGGTCTAATGGGTCACTTGGGGACACTATACGTGATTTACTAGAGTAATCCATAGAAGATGACATGTTAAATAAAATGGACACTAAAAAATAACTCAGAAAAATTAATTACTAACCATTTCCCAAAAAGGATACAAAAACATAATCAAATGATAAATATTCCATGTCATGCTAAATGTTACAAAGGTGAGGAAAACCCAAAATAAAGACAACAGATGAATAACCAAATGGGACCTGACTCCATGTCAAGATCCTCATCCATGAACATCCCAAGACCCAATTAACTCTCTACCCTAGGACTCTTTCCCTTGTCCAGACCTGCATCTATGCAATTTTCTTAGGTACCCATTGGTGGAACATGCAGGGTGTGAGTAAAATTAGTAGGTCATGACCAACAGTGTCTACAAAATATCAGTCTAAAAAGATAATTCATGCAATAACTAAATAAATGAAAAGGTAAAAAAATGACTACTGTTCTATTAGTTAACAGTATTTACTAACTCCATATTCATCACTTATTCCATGGTTTAGTAATTTACATCATTTTCGCAATAGAATAAGTCAATAAATTACTATTCATAAGTACACAATTCATGTTCCCTAACTCACTAGGAAAAATATCACACAAGATAATTTCTTACACATACTGTGGAGAATTAGTCCGGGTAATTTCAACTAATTTCATTACACTTACCTTGGATCCTTAGTCCAGGTAGTCATCAAATTCAGCTATTAGGGGCCTATACCATCACTGAAACCCCCTAACCCATGTATTCTAATTGTGTGGTTTAGAGCCTTACTCCAACCTGACCCATGAGAGAAGAGAATCAGTTAATACCCACAACTACTAAGCCATGTGAACATGCTTCCATTAACCATTAACCACATTCACCATATCACAAGTCATATTCAAACATTTCACAAGATATTCAAAAATCATTACTTAATTAACACATAAAATTTATTATCATACCATAACTCATTGACATATTCCCATTTCATCCCATAATCCATTTCTCAAAATCACCTTAATTCATTTATCCCATTTATGATTTTCCAAAAAAAAATCCCTTATACCATTAACAAAAACTAGACACAACCACCATTAGTGACTATCACAATCTAAACTATCTTTTCTACAAATATATCATGAGATATATTTTATCATAAAATATATATATTTAACATCGCAATGTTCTATATTCAGTAGGATGGCATACCCCATGGGTGGCCCTATGATCTGTCAAATCTACCTCAATGCATATATGGGAATCATGAGTGGTCAAATTCTTTATTTAGACAACCATTTTACTAAATCATATTAATTGAATCAAATTCATAATGAGAAAGAACCAAATCACAACCACACATGAAAAAATATACTTCAAATATATGGGATATAACCTGTAGACCACCTACATTGAATCCATAGATGAACACTAACTAAACATTATCCTTAGATCAGGATTCAAGAACCCTTTGAAACACCGACCTATAATAATCTAGAAAAGGGGGTTTTGGGGATTTGTAAGAAGAATAATGAAACCATATACCCTAATTTGGAAATGATAATCATGAGAAGTTTTAGACTTACCCGGAGCTTTGACCTATACACAACGACAGCCCAAATTGCCTAGAATCGAAGGAGATTGATCCATGGTAAGATTTTTTTGTTTAGGTTAATGGCTAGGGTGTGATGATAAATAATGGGGAAGAAAATTGGTTAAAACACTTAAAAGTTTTGGGGAGAATATTTTTAATTTCTCACTTTTTAATTGGTTGCATGGTTTGGCTGCATGTTTTTCCAAACCATGCGCCAACCGTGTGCCATACTCTGTCCATGAGGGGTCCAAGTCACATGGTTACTTAGGGATCCTACACTATTTGAAAAAAATGCACCAACCATGAAAAATTACTATGTCCAAGGTCACATTATTTGGCTTCCCCTTTCATGGTTTACACTAAGCGTGTGCCAACCATGTGACATGGACAGGATGGCCCGATTCCCCTTTCTTTCATTTCATGAACCCCTAGAACAACCTAGAGATTCCCCATACACATGTTGAAAATTTAATTAGTCATCTTAAAGGGATTAAAATAAAAATTCAATAAATAAATTACCTCCATGAATTTTGGGATTTTACAACCTCCTCATTTATAAGGGATCATCCTTAGGTTGCAATCTCCAGCATCACCAAGCTTGAAAAGCAAAGAGATCAGGCCACTAGGTCCATATATCCCACTCTCTCTCCCAAGGTTTTCCTTGAACATATCGTTCTTACATAAAACACAAACTAAAAGCACATCCTTTCCCCATAAGACTTTATCACTAAAGTCTACCGTACAAAATGGATGCTCGTTAAAGGATGCATCAACCTCATGCTCAACATCCTCAACATAAATCACCTGAGATAGGTTAGGAATATAATGTAGAAGCAGTGACATGTGAAAAATAATGTGAATACCACTATATCACTATGGTTGTTTCAACCGGTATGCCACTAGTCGGATCCTCTCCACGATCTCAAATGGCCCCATGTACTTGGGTGCCAACTTACCATGTTCCTAAATTAGATGGTAACCTAACCTTGGAGACACCCAAAGAAACACATGATCACCATCCCTAAACTAAAGAGTTTAATCATGTCAATCCATATATGAATTCTTCTTAATTTGATTTGTATCCATGCATTTTCGAATCAACTCAATCTGCTCTAACCTATCCTGCACGAGACTCAGTCTAAACAACTTTGATTCCCCAGCCTCCATCCAACACAATGGAGATCTACATGATCTACCATAAAGTTTCTCAAATAGTGCCGTCTGAATCGTAACTTGGTAAATTTTGTTTTAGTAAAAATCAATAATCATTACTTGATTTTCCCATGATCCACAAAAATATAGGACACAAGCTCTCAACATGTCCTCTAGTACCTCAATGGTAAGATGTGACTGCTCGTCCATCAGTAAGGGGAAATCCGTACTCAAAAACACCTTGGTACCAAGAGCCTTCTTTAATAACTGCCAGAAGTATGATTTAAAATTTGAATCATGATCTAAAACTATATTCTATGGAACCCCATGTAATAACAATATTTCATAAACATACATCTCACCAAATTGATCGATGGTGCAGGACTCCCAAATCAGTAGGAAATGAGCTAATTGGGTCAAGCAATCCAAAACTACCCAAATAGCATCTTTATTCAGTTAAATCATGGGAAGACCCACAAAAAATTATGTCTTCATTCCATCCCACTTCCTTTCCAAAATGGGAAGTATTTTCAACAACCCCCACCCCCTCATCTGATGATGGTTTACATTAATCTACTGAAAGTTAAGGCATCATTCCAAAAAACATGACACCTTTTTCTTCATCCCTACACACCGATACTACCTGAAAATATCACAATATATATTGGTCATATTATGATTCAATGACCAATTTGTAGCATGAAATTATCGCATCAACTCTCTCCACGTACACATTGGCACAACCACATGCCCATGTACATTAAATGACCTCATCATCACCAACATTCCAACTAAAAGGTGACTCTCCACCTTTATAAATTTCCATAAAACCTAAAAATTATAGATCCTCATACTTCCTCTCTTAAATATGGGTCAAAATCAAGGACTCCAATTCCGTGGATGTAAGGTCCATCTACCCCTTCCCATCCTGCACCTCGAGATGCATCTCAGCAAACAATCCCATCATCCCCCACCCAGATCTGGATTCCTAAACTACTTAATTTTGAGTCTTTTGACTCAAATAATCTACAACATTGTTTCCATTTATATAATGTAAACCATCTCAAAATTGATGTACTAAATGTATTCATCCCATCTTCACAGTCGAAGATTCAAATCACACTGATAGAAGATGTACTTAAGGATTTTATGACAGGTATGCATGGTAAAAATCTATCCCTAAAAGTAGTACCGCCAACACATCAAGGTGTATACCACTAAGACCATCTAAATATCATGATTTGGTTAATTTCTTTCATGCATCCCCAACTATCCTGAACCATACACAACCACCCAATCAACCGGCATCAATGTTTCCCCTAGACCAACACCCGATGTGTTAGAAAATAGGGTATACCCCTTACCTAAATCGGGTAAGATCAAAATCATTGTGATATTCAACCAATTATTTAAATATTTTCAATAATTCTCACATTCTCTTAACAAATCATGCTAAATTACCTTCATGGTTAGACCTATAATTGGTTCTTCCAAACAAAAAAACATTGATGAACCTTTGGTAATAGCCATCCAAACCAACAAGAATTAGCACATCATAACCATTCTTGGGATGCTTCTAAGAAAAAACTACCTACACTTTCTTTGGTTCCTTTGACATGCCTTCCTCTAAGATGATGTAACCCATGAAATTCACCCAATCGATCTAGAAAAGAAATCTAGATGGCTTGGCGTATCGCCAATCCGGTCTTAGTGTACTAAGGAAGATATTAAGTTGTTTGGTAGAATCAGCATGAGTCTTAGAGTACAAAAATATTTCTTCAATAAAAAATTATAACCGATCTATTTAATGGTAAAACATTCAGTTCATTGGGTCCATAAACACTTTTGGTTCATTGGTCAACCCAAACGATATCTCCATAAATTCGTATAACCTGTATCTGCTTCTGAAGACTGTTTGTTGTAGATCAGAAGGTCTCACTCTCATCTTATGATCTTCATACCTATAATAAATCTAAGAGAACACTGAATCACCTCTCATTTTTTCAAAAAGATCATCGATTCAAGGAAAGAAGGAATCGGTTATTAATTGTCATCTAATTCAAGTTTATTTAATCGAAATACAACTACGAGGACCAATCATCCTTCTTGGAAAATAGCACTAGAGATCCCTATAGTGATGTTCTTGGATAAATAATCAATTATTTTCAAGTTACACCAGTTAAGTTTTTGTTCCTAAAGTTATTTTGGTTCCATTCTGTATGGAGTAATATAAACCAGTTTATCTCTCGGTATAAACTCTATTTTGAACTCTTCATACCTCTTCAGTGGCTACCCTAAGAAGTCTTCAAGAAATAAATTGTGGAACTATTACACCACCGTAGGAAAGATAGGAATCTTTACTCCCACTTAACGATGCATAAGATAAACCACATGGGATGTGAGTTCACCAGGTTGTTGAAAAACAACCCATGCATGGAATTCTTGGATATCCCATTCTCTTCAATGAACATAGGTATCTCCTTACAGGGATGTGAATGTGACCCTATGATATGAACTGTAAATGTGGGTCTGGTACAATACTATATAATCAAGGCCAAAAATTATCTCAAACCCATATATCTCAAGAAAAACAAGTCCCAAAAAAATAGTACCCACCAACATCAAGAGTACACACTTTACATTGTCGAATATGCTCTTCTTACACCCCTAATAGTGTATCAATCGACTTGACCCCACACATATATTCCATATCTAGGCCCAACACACTAACAAACTGGGAAGAAATAATAGAATACGAGTCACTTGTATCAAATATAACATTAGTAATCATAGAAGCCACATGAATTGTACCTCGAATAGTCAATGGTCCAACCTCACCACCTATAGGTGTAGACTGAACTGCATTAAGATGACCAACCCCTCTACCCTAGAATCTATTATGAGTTCCTAGTGCTGCATTTTCCTACTGGTATAGATTCTCTTATCCCATAGTACCACGACCACCAATTTGACTGGTAAAGCCATTAAATATCCAACTACCTACCTGGTATGGGGTAACTAACCCCTTGAAAGCACTCTGTGTCGGCCTCGTTCCTCCATCTATGACCAACTATTGAGGGTACCTACAAAACCTATGCACATTCCCCAACCTTCCACATGCTCGACACTAAATTGGGCGCTAGTGACACTTGCCTCAAAGGTGTACCGAACTACCACATTGATAACATAAAAATCATTTTTTCCCTAAGAAACTGGTTCCCATTTCTGAATGCACTATTCATCACTCCTTTGGTGGGAACTATCAAAACGGTGCTACCTAAAATCATTAGTCACTCCACCAAATTTCCCAAATGAGACTTCATTTCTTCCACTATTAACCTCTTTTATATATCCATATCAGATATGAACCTAATGAATCTTTTCCAAAAAACCTCTTTAAGAGGATGATATTTACCTGGGACATGATATCGTGTCTAAATACATCATATAAGTATCTTACCATTACATCCTTTCCCCCTACCGAATCTAGAAGAAAACATTGGTAGTCAGTGAAACAGCCTCCATAATCCATCACTGACATAGTCCCCAGGGTCAACCTCATAAATTCTGAAGCCGTATCCTTCCTCGGGGTATATATATAGTAATTCCAAAAAACAATTCCTAGAAACTCTTCGACAACTTACCCTCTACCTTCTCAATAAAAACAAAGATGTCCCACCAATGCTTTTCATGACCTCACAACATATAGGATTCCAACTTGACTCTCTTATCAGCAAGAGTATCTAAGTGATCAAGAATCATCTGGATAGACTCTATCCAAAACATTACTACCTCTGTCCCACTATCCCTAGTAAAATTCATAGAGTATTGTTGTTGAAACTTTCTAGTTAGCTCAAACATGCTCGGTGAAATCTGTCTTGGGTCTCGTTCTATCATCTACATATAAGGAGCGAGGATCTCCATGAACTTCTCCACTCCACTATTACCCTAGATCACTGGGGCCTCTTTCTCCACTTCTGGGGGAGAATTATTGTTGATATCCCCTTGTTTTCAAATGGAATCATGTCAATGTGGTGGAATCTCTCTATAAGTTTAAAAAACATTCTTAGAGAACATAACATAAATATCTCATATTTCACATAAAATAAAGATCCCTAATATCCATAAACAACCCATTTCTTACACACTATCTCAATGGGAATTATCATGCCTAGCACACTACCCTCAAATATCCCTACCTAGGGTTTTGGTCAACATTGATTAACCAACTTACATAGTCAGGGTCCTTTCATTAGACACACTTTCTATTTCATATATTGTTATAACCAAGATTTTAACTCATTTTTATCTTTCATTAAACACAATTATTTAACCAATATTTCACATTATTTCCTTTTAACTATTTTCATTGTCTTTAATAGACACCATTTTCTAAGAATTTACAAGGAATTGAAATGAACTGTACCCTTCATGTCCCACACATCCATCCCATGTGTTCCTACCATGATGCATGCCACTTCGACCCCTATGTGCCTATAATGATTCATGAATTCACATCCTCAAGTCATTTAAAAGATGATTAAAATATCTCAAAATAATCAAATCGCACAAAAATTGAATCAACCAAAGTTGAAATATCATTCAACTGTAACAACACATAATAATAACAACAATCCCCACCCTAAGTAATTGGTTTTCCCTTGTACAGGGGTTAGAACTCCCATGCACAAGCTCATTCCTAAGGCCCAACACTTCCTAATATCTATTATACCATTCCCAAATAGTAAGATAGTTAAAATAATTACTCTGATAGCACAATATAACATCCCTTTCCCAGAAGCCACTTAACTGGTGCCTCGATCTGTGTCACCACATAACCTCAAGAACACATCCCTATACACTAAAGGTTTCCAAGTACTAGAAAGGGTCTAATGGATCACATGAGGAGACTATACCAAATTTAATAGAGTAATCCATATAAGATAACTTGTGAAATAATAGGGTAAATAAAAAATAACTGAGAAACATTCATTACTAAGCATTTCCCCAAAAGGGTACAAAAACATAACCAAATGGTAAATATTCCAAGTCATGCTAAAAGTTACAAAGGTGAATAAAACCCAAAATAAAGAAAACAATTGTATCCCCAAATGGGTCCTGAATCCATGTCAATATAATCATCCATGCACATCCTAATCCCCAATCTACTCCCTAGCATAGGTCCCTTTCCCTTGTCCTAGCTTACAACTATGAAAGCTTTTAGGTACCCAATGGTGGCCCAAGAAGGGTGTGAGTAAAAATCAGTAGTCCATGACCAAAATCTCTTATAAAATATCATTCTAAATAGATAATACATGCAATAAAAAATTTACAAGGTAAAAACAACAACTAGGTTTACATTTGTTGACAATATTCGCTAATTACACCTCCATTACTTGTTCAATGAGTTTGGCATTTAGATGACTTTCAGAATGGAATAATCCAGTCAATTACTATACATAATGAAATAAGTCAAGTTCCCAACCTCACTAGGGATAACATCACACAAGAAAATTCATTACACATACTATGGAGCATCAGTCCCTATAATCTTGACCAATTTCATTTCACTTACCCTAGAGCCTCAACCCAGGTAATCATCCAATGCATATATTAGGGGCCGAGAGCATTAGTCCGACCCCCTAACACATGTATTATAATAGTGGGGTTTGGAGCCTCAGTCCAACATAACCCATGCAAGAAAAGAATCTGTCAATACCCGCAACTACTAAGACCTATTCACATTCTTCCATTAACCATTAACCACATTCACCATATCACAAATCATATTCAAACATTTCACAAGATATTAAAAATTAGTTACATAATTAACACATAAAATTTTTATTCATACCATAACTCATTAATATATTCCTATTTCGTCCCATAATCCATTTTTCATAATCACCTTAATTCATTTAACCCATTCACAATGTTCCACAAAATCCCTTGTACCATTAAAAAACTATGCACAACCACCAATAGTGACTTTCACAATTTAAACTAACTATTCAGCACATATTTCATGGGATCTATTTTATCATAACAATTAAATATTTAATAACACAATGTTCCGTATTTGGGAGGATGGCCCCCCATGGGTGGCCCTATGATCAGTCATATCAAACTCAATGCATCCATGGGGATCATGAGGGGTCAAATGCATTATTTAGCCAACCATTTTACTAAATCCTATCAAAGGAATAAAATTCACAATGAGAAGGAACCAAATAAAAACCACACATGCACAAATTAACATCAATGATATGGGATATAACTTCTAGACCACCTACCTCAAATCCATAGACGAACTATAGCTAAATAGTATCCTTAGATCTAGATTCAAGCACCCATTGAAACCCTAACCTTTGACCCACTAGAAAAGGGGGATTAAAATTTCATAATAAGAATAATGAAACAACAAGACCTAATCTAGTAAAGATAATCATGAGAAGTGTTAGAATTACCCGGAGCATCGATCCGCACACGACGACAGTCCAAATGACCTAGAATTGATAGAGATCGATCCATGGTAAGTGTTTTGGGTATAGGTTCATAAAAATGGGTTGGAGGAGAAATAATGGGGAAGAAATTGGTCTAAAACACTTGAAATATTGGTGGAGAATATTTTTAATTTCTCACTTTTTAATGGGGTGCACGGTTTGGCTGCACGTTTTACCAAATCGTGCACTAACTGTGTGATATCCTCTGTCCATGAGAGTTCCAAGTCACATGGTTACCTAGGGATCCTACATGGTTGGAAAAAACTATTCACTAACCATGCTAAATACCTCTGTCCAATGTCACACAATTTGGATTCCCCCTTGCAGGGTTTACACTAACAATGCGCCAACCATGTGACAACCATAGGATGGCCTGATTCCCCTTTCTTTAATCTCCCCAACCCCTTGAAAACTGACGAGATTCCCCATACAACTAGTAAAATTATAATTGGTCATCTTCATGGGTTAAAAATCAAAATTCAAACCATAAAATACCTCCAAGAATTTTGGGATTTTATATCCTTCCTACCTTATAAGGGATTATTCTCGGGAAGCACTCCCAACAATCACTGATCTTCTAAAGCAAAGAGATCAGGTTATTGGGCCTATATATCTGACTCCCTGTCTACCATGTTTCTCCTTGAATGTTACCATGCTTCCACAAAACTCAAATCAAAGGCACAACCATCCCCCACAAGACTTTATCACTGTGGTCCACAATAAAAAAAATGGATTCTCCTTAAAGGACGCATCTGCCTCAAGCTCAACATCATCAACATAAATCACATGATATGGGTCGTGGAGAAAATGGTGAAGTTGTAATAGGTGAAAAATAATGTACATATCACTATATCACTATGGAAGTTCCAATTGGTATGCCACTGGTCCGATCCTCTCCACAATTTCAAATGGCCCCATGTATTTAGGTTTCAACATACCATGTTTCAAAATTCGATGGTGACCCGACTTTGGAGACACATAAAAAACACATGATCACCCACATGAAACTCAAGAGGTTGATAACGTAAATATATATACAACTATTTTTTACTATATGTTATAGCCATGTGTTTTTGAATTAACTAGATCTTCTCCAATGTCTCATGCATGAGACTAAGCACAAACAACTCTGATTCCCCATCCTCTATCCAACATAATGAAGATCGGAACGATCTACCATAAAGTTTCTCAAATAGTATCATCTGAATCATAGTTTGGTAATTATTTTTTTAGTAAAAATAAATAAGCGGTAATTTATTTTTCTCATGATCCACAAAAATATAGGACCCAAGCTCTCAACAAGTCCTATAGTACCTGAATAGTGATCATTGATAGCTCGTTCATCTAAGGGTAGAAATCCATACTCAAAAACACATGGGTACCAAGAGCCTTATATCATACCATCCATAAGAATGATTTAAAATGTGGATCACAATCCAAATCAATATTCTGTGGCACCCCGTATAATACCAATATTTCCCAATCATGCATCTCACCAAATTAATCAATGGTGAAGGTCCCTAGAATTAGTAGGAAATCTGTTACCTAGGTCAACCGATCTAAAACTACCTGAATATCATCATATTCAGTTGAATACTTTGAAGA
Source organism: Viscum album (assembly GCA_963277665.1). NCBI lineage: Eukaryota > Viridiplantae > Streptophyta > Magnoliopsida > Santalales > Viscaceae > Viscum > Viscum album. The sequence goes on along the minus strand of OY728138.1, from coordinate 1,700,669,652 downwards.
ACCACAAAAAATAAATCTTCATTTCATCTGACATCCTTTCCAAAATGGTTAGTAGTTGAAACACCCCCCCCCCCCTGTCTGATGCTGCTTAGCATTCATCTAGTGACAGCTAAGTCATCACACCCTAAAACATGGAACCCTTTTCATTATCCCTACACACCAATACTGCCTAAAAAATCACAATACATCTTGTTCATGGTAGAATTGGCATCCTAATTTGATGAACGAAACTCTCACATCAACTCTCCCCATATACAAATTGGAAAAACCACATACCCACAGACATTAAACAACCTCATCATCACCCACAACCCAACTGAAAGGTGACTCTACAAATTTATAACTTTCCCTAAAAACTTAAAATTAAAGATCCTCATGCTTCCTATCTTAAATATCTGTCAAAATCATGGACTCCAATTCCAAGGATGTAAGGGCTATCTGACCCTTTCTATCATGTACCACTAAATTCATCTTAACAAACAACTCCATCATCCTCAAATCAGAGATGGATTCCTAAACTGCCTAATATTGAGTCTTTCGATTCAAAGAATCAACAACACTATTTCCATTTATGTAGTGTAAACCATCTCAAAAATCGAAGGACTACATGTATTTGACCCATACTCAATGCTAAAGATTCAAATCATGATGAGAGAAGATGTACTGAAGGCTTTTATGATCGGTATACATGGTAAAACTATCTCCCAACATGTAGTGCCGCAAACAGTTCAAGTCATATACTATTACAAACAACTGAAGATCATTATTAGGTTAATTTATATCATGGAGCCTCAACTATTGTGAACCATACACAACCACTCGATCATCCTACATCAATGCTACCCCATGCCCAAAACCAGATGTGTCAAAAAACAGGGTATACCCCTTACATGTCTCAGTTAAGATCAAAATCAGTGCGATATTCAACCACTTATTTTAATATTTGAAATCATCCTCACATTACACAAACCACTCAATCTTAACTCCCTTCCTGGTTAGGCCGGAAACTAGTGCTTCCAAACAGAAAAATTAATTGATGAACCTTCGATAATATCCAGTCAAACCCATATGAATTCGAACATCATAAGCATTCTTGGGCTTCTTCCATGACACAACTACCTACACTTTCTTCGGTTCCACTGACATTCCTTCCTCTAAGATTATGTGACCTAATAATTCACCCAATCGACCTATAAATAAAATTTTTATAGCTTGGCATATTTCTTATGATCATTAGTGTACTCAGGACGATGTTAAGCTGTTTGGCATGATCATCAGGAGTATTTGAGTACAAAAAGATTTCATCAATAGATAAAAATTAAAACTCATCTGTGTAAGGGTGAAACATTCAGTTCATTATCTCCATAAATACTTCTGGTACATTGGTCCAACCAAACGAAATCACCATAAATTCTTATAACCCATATCTTCTTTTAAAGATAGTTCATTGTACATAAAAAGGTCTCACCCTTAGATTATGATATCCCAACCTAAAATCAATCTTGTATAACACTGATTAACCTCTCATCTGGTCAAAAAGATCATTGATTCATGGTAGAAGTAATAGTTTAATAACTATCATCTAATTTAGGTTCCTCTAATTGACTCACAACCACGAGGACCCATTAGCCTTTTTGTAAAATAACACTGGATATCCCCATAGTGATGTAATTAGATGAATGATAAATTATTTTCTAGTTCCACCAATTGCGTTTTTAGTTCCTAAAGTTCTTCTGGTTCCATTCTGTATGGAATAATATAAACCAGTTCTTCCCTCGATAGAATCTCTATTATGTACTCTGCATCCCTCTCTAATGGTTACCCTAAAAAGTATTCAAGAAATAAATTCTGGAATTGATCCACCGCTGTAGTAAAGATAGGATTCTTTACTCTCCTATCTTCAATCATAAGATAAGTCACTTTGGTTGTGATTTCACCAAATTGCTAAAAAACTATCCATGCATGGCCTGCTTAGATATGCCATTTTCCTTGGTGAACATAGGTATCTCCTTATAGGGATGTGAATGTCACCCTATGATAGTAATGGAAAATATGGTTCTTGTACAAAACTATTGAATCCATGCCAAAATTTATCTCAAAACCATTAATATCAAGCACAAACAAGTAAAAAAAATTGTACCCACCATCCACAAGAGTACGCCCTTTACTCTGTAAAATATGTTCTTATTACACCCCTAACAGTGTATCGATTGACATGACCCCACACATATATTCCATCACTGGGCCCAACACACTTACAAAATAGGTAGAAATAAAAGAATTTGAGTCACATGTATCGAATAGAACATTAGTAATCATAGAATCCACATGAATTTGACCTCTAATAGTCGATAGTCTAGCCTCTCCACCTCCATGTGTAGACTGAACTGCATAAGGATGACCATTCCCTCTACCCTGGGATCTATTTTGAGTTCCTAGTGCTACATTTACCTAATGGTATGGATTATCTCACCCCGGAGTACCATTCCCACAACCTCAATTGGTACATCCATTAAAAATAAAACTGCCTACCTGGTATAGGGTAACTGACCCCCTACATGCACTCAACATTGACCTTGGTCCTCTATATATTCCCATCTATTGAGGGTTCCTACAAACCAATGTACATTCCCCAAACCAATAGCACACTTGAAACTAAACTGATGACTAGGCACACTAGCCTCACAGTTGTCCAAAACTAACACATTGATAACAGAAGACTCGTTTGATTCCCTACGAAACTGGTTCCCTTTTCTAACTACATTATCCACCACTTCTCTAGTGGAGACTCTCAAAATGGTGATTCCTAACATCAGAAGTCATACCACCAAATTTTAGAAAATGTGACTTCATGTTCACCACTGGGATATTGTTTTATTTATCCCTATGAGATAAGATCCTAATCAATTTCCTCTAAAAACCTCTTTAAGTGGAAGATATTTACCTGGGACTTGATCTTATGTCTAAGTCCATCCTACATGCACCTTGGCATTACTTCATTTTTCCCTACCAAATCTCAATCAAAACATTGCTAGTTAGTGAAAGAGCCTTCATTATCCATCACTAACATAGTCCCCAGGGTCAACCTCATAAATTCTAAAGCCTTATCCATTCTCAGGGTCGATAAAATGAAGTTCTCAAAAAATGATTCTTAGAAACTCTCCCAAAACATTCTCTCTACCTTTTCATTCTAATAATATATATCTCGCTAGTTCTTTTCCTAAATTCACAGCATATAGTCTTTCAAATTGAGTATCTTATCAATAATAGTATCTAAGTTTTTAAGAATCATCTGGATAAACTCTACTAGAACTTGGCTACCTCTGGCCCGCCCTCCCAAGTAATGTTCATAGAGTTATTCAGTTTAAACACTCTAGTTATCTCAAACATGCTCTGTATAGATCGTCTTGGGTCCCATTCCATCATCTTCATATAACAAGCAAAAATCTCCATGAACTACTCTTATCCACTATTACACTACATCATCGGGGTCTCTTTCTCAACTTCTGGGGGGAGAATTTTTGGTGATATCATCTTGTCTTCAAACTAGAACACATCATTGTGGTGCCATCACTCTTCAAGGTTAAACATAATTCTTAGAACACATAACATAAATATTTCATACTTTACATAAAATAAGGCTCCCTAATAGCCCTAAACAGTCCATTTTTCACACACTATCCCAATGGTCACTGTCACACCTATCACACTACCCTAAACCACCCCTACCATGGTTCATGGTCAAAATGGGGTAAACTGACTTACATTGTCATGATACTTTCATTAAACACCATTTCCATTTCACATATTGTTATTACCAAGATTTTAACTCATGTTTAACTATTCATTAAACACAATTCTTTAACAAATATATCAAATTATTACCATTTAATTATTTTCAACATCTTTATTAGACACCATTTTCTAAAAATGTATAAGGAATTGAAGTTCACTCCACCCTTCATGTCCCTCACATCCATCCCATGTGTTCCTACCATGATTCATGCCACTTAGATCCCTAGGTGCCTATAATAATTAATGAATTCCCATCCTCATGTTATTTTATTGATGAGTAAAATATTTCAAAATAGTCACATCACACAAAAAGTAAATCAACCAACATTGAAATATCATTTGACTATAACAACACACAATAAGAACAACAATTCCCACACTAGGTACTTAGGTTTCCCAAGTACATGGGTAAGCACTCCCATGCATGAGCTCATTCCCAAAGCTCATCACTTCCTAATCTCTAGTTTACCATTCTCAAATAGTAATATAGAAAAAATAATTTCTCTGGTACCACCATGTGACGTCCCTATCCCATAAGCCACTAATCTCATTCTGTAATCTAGGTCAACACATAACCTCAAGAACACATCCCTATATGCTAGATATTTCTAAGTAGAAGCGAGGGTCTAATGGATTGCATGGGTATACTATACACAAATTACTAGAATAATCCATAGAAGATAAAATGTGAAATAATGCAAAGAATAAATAATAACTAAGAAACATCCATTACGAAGCATTTCCCAAAAAGGCTACAAAAGCATATCCAAATGGTAAATATTCCATGTCATGATAAAAGTTCTTAAGGTGAAGAAAACCCAAAATAAATTAAACAAATATATCCCCAAAGAGGTTCTAACTCCATGTCCATATCCTCATACATGTACATCCCAAGCAACAATCAAATCCCTAACATAGGTCGCTTTACCATGTCTTGGCATGCGACTATTAAATCCTCTAGGATACCCAATTGTGTCCAAACAGGGGGTGAGTAAAAATCAGTAGGCCATGACCAAAATTATCTAAAAAATATCATTCTAAATAGATAATGCATGTAAAGAAAAAATAAATGAAAAGGTAAACAAAAAATAACTAGGGTTATATAAGTTAACAATAATCACTAATCCATCTTCATCACATGATCCATGCATTAGGCATTTACACCATTTTCAAAACAGACTAAGAGAGTCAATTACTACGCATAATGAAATAATTAAATTTCCCTACCTCATTAGGGAGAACATCACACAAGAAAATTTCTTACACATACTGTGGAATATCAGTCTATGCAATATCAACCAATTTCATTACACTAACCTTGGATCCTCAATCCATGTAATCATCCAATGAATATACTATGGGAATAGATAATCAGTATGACCCCCTAACCAGTGTATTTTAATGGTGAGGTTTAGAGCCTTGGTCCAACTATACCCGTGGGAGAAGATCATCAGTCAATACCCATAACATAAACTATATTTTCAACCCACATATTACGGGATCTATTTTATCATAACAATTCCATTTTCGACGTCATAGTTTTCTTTGTTTTGGATGATAGTGCACCCCATGGATGGCCATAAGAAAGCTCAAATCAACCTCAATAAATCCATAGGGATCATGAGGGGTTAAATTAAATATGTATCCAACCATTTTACCAAATCCATTCAAAGGAATAAAATGCACAAAAAGAACGAACCAAAGCACAACCACACATGCAAAAATAAACTTCAAATATATGGGTTATAACTTTTGGACCACCTACCTTTAATACATAGATGAAATCTCACTTAAAATTGGACATAGATTGGAATTCAAGAAATTTTTGAATCCCCAACCTAAGATCCACTAGATAAAGAGGGTTATATGTCATATGAAGGAGAAGAATGAAACCACAAGCCCAAATCTAGAAAAGAGAAGAAAGAGAAGCGTTATACCTACCCAGAGCTTTGATTTTCACCCAAAAGAGCTCCAAAAAGCCTATAATATAAGGATATCAATCCTAAGGAATATTTGTGAATTTAGGTTTGTCACTAGGTATGGACAATAAAGAGTGGTGATGAAAATTGGGTGAAACACTTAAAATCCCATGGGGGAATTTTAATTTATAACTTTTTAATGGGTTGAAGGGTTTGGTTGTACGGTTTACCAAAATGTGTGCCAACCATGCACCGACCATTGTCCAATAGGGGACTAAGTCACATGGTTTCTAGGGGAACCCATAAAATTTGATAAACCACATGCCAAAAGTGGAAACTTCATCTACCCAAGGTTGTATGGTTTGGCTTCCCCCTTGCATGGCTTACACTAATTGTGCGCCAACTGTGTGACATGAACATGATGGCTCGGTTCCACTTTATTTTGTGTACCTAACCCCCAGATCTTCCTTGAGATTCCCCATTCACCCTATAAATATTAAATTATATATATTTAAGTAATTCAAAAAAAAATTTGGACAATAACATACCTCTATGAAGTGTAGGATATTATAGAAACTGATTGGAAATGTTACCTGAATCAAATTGTCTTTGAGTTAAGAATACATTTTCGTAGAAAATGCATCACTTTATTATCAAAAATAACCCCTATAATTTCTCTAATATAATCGATAACATGTAGCTGCACCTTAAATCTGGTGGAATAGAAAAAAATATCAGAGTTTACCAAAGCACAATTTGTGAAATAGAAAAGTGATAGATAATGATGAGACTATTTAATTAGTTAAAATTTTATTTAAAAGTGAATCCTTGGGTTTGTGATTCTTGGGATACATTGTGTTTTCTATACTAAATACTAAAATTTATGGGTTGAATATTTTTCATACAGGAGTTCCATGATTCATAAAACAAACTATGACTCATTGAAAGAACAGTATCTACTTTGACTATTCCATATTATTTTTATGGTAGAACATGTTGGATAAGAAATATAAGATAAATATGAATAATTTTTATAATTAAAAAATGAAATAGTAATAAGAGGGTAATGTGTATTGAACTAATGGAAGAAAAAAATGAATCAATGTCATCAACTTTTCAATAGCCAATTATTTCATGTAGATGTTTTTCAATAGTAGAGAAAACCAAATAGATTCCTTAAATTTTTTATGTGAAATATGATGATTTGGTTGTCTCTTTTATAATGGATAATGTGAAACTAAATCAAATAAAATTTAGTAGTAAAATAAATGAGACCAAATGTGTAACAAATTCTTGGGTAATTCTACTACTGATAGTACTCTTGGAAGCATTTTTAGTCAATTCCATTGATCTAAAGCAATAAATTGAAAATGTTAATAAAAAATTAAATGATTAATACCTTCATAATCTAGAAATTTATGGATTTTACCATTTGATATTATGTTTCTGTGATGTAATATCTGATGTTGAATGAAAAGAAGATAAAGGTTAATTAGAATAATTGGAAGTAGTGATAGTCAATCCTATTGACATCTTATACTTAGTTATAAGTGTAAATGTTAAAAAATAAATTAATGTATAAAAAATATGAAAAAATAAACTCATAAATTAATAAAATGAATAAATACATGGTGAATTTATGTAATTAAATTTGTATTGATGATTCATCGGTATATAGTATCTATTTTATAACAACGAATTTATGATTAAAATATGGTTATATAAATATATAATTTAATGAAACTCATATTCTTAACACAATATGAAGAACATTGATAATGTTTTAATAACATATTATTTCCATTTGTGTTATTGGAAGAGGTGTTCATAGATTAACAATTGAATTAATATTGGGCGTAGTTGGTTATGAAGAACCTAAAATGAAAACAATGTAAAACTACAATTCATTATTAAAATATGAATTTTTTGAAATATATAAAATAAATTTACAAAATATAGTTTGGTGGAACATTCTCCAACAACCCCATAATATATTTGTTTAGTAGATAATATGAATTAACATATTATAAGGAAATAGGTTGAGGTAGAGGTTGTTGAATCCCCAAAAACACATGAGGAAAATATCAAATGTCAGATAAAACAAATATACAATGACAATATAAGTTCATGAAAAAAATTAGAATAAAATGATAATGGATGTGGGGAAAAAATTTATGGAGATAGGAAAGGAATCTGGGAGGAGATGAGGAATTTAATATGTAAAGGAATCGTAAATTGTGGTGAGGAGGCCATGGTATGGAAATCGTTTTGGTGATGACACATGGTGGGAAAAGGAATAGCCATTAGTATACATAAAATATTTTGAAAAAATAGCGAAACACGCCTCATATCATATCCATAAATCTATCATTTCCTAACCTGGACACTAAAAAGCTCAAATAACACCATCCTAGGTAAAATATCAACATTTTATAATAAAAAAATCTGAAAAAAATCATCTAAAAAATCAACATGGAATAAAAAAATTCCGAAAATTCACCAAAACCAACACATATTCCAACGGTATGAAAAGTACTCATATAATACTACTTAAATAATCCTAAAAAATGATATATACCATTAAAAAATTGATATGTTGTTTTGAAACTAACTGAAAATGTTACTTGAATCATGTTTTCTATGAGTTATGGAGTAGTGTTCGGTACAACTGCATCATTTTTTTCAAAAATGACCACAATAATTTCTCTACAGGAATCCATTTCCTACAGTTGCACCCAAAATATGGTAATATAGAAAAAAATTGAATTTACCAATGCACACTTTGTTAAATAGAAATAATGATTAATAATGATGAGACTTTATAATGAGATGAAAGTAAATTTCAAAGTGAGACCTTGGGTTTATGATTCTTGGGGAGTTGTATCATTTTCTACACCATAGACTACCATTTATGAGTTGAATATTTTACATACAGGAGTCACATGACTCATAAAACTAATTATAGATACTTCAAATCTTCTGTGTTATTATTATAGTAGAACGTGTTGTCTTAAAAAGATATGTTAAATGTGAATAAGTATTACAATAAAAATTAAAATACTAATATTAGAGTAATGTGTATTGAACTAACGAATGGAAAAAAATGAATTGCTGTAATAAAATTGTAAATAGTCAATTATTTCATGTAGAGGATTTTCTCTTTTGGATAATACCAAATGGATTGTATACATTATGTTTGATGTGAAAGATGATAAATTTTTCTTCTATATTAGCTTTGATGTTGTGAAACTGAATCAAATAAAATTTATAAGTAAAATAAATTAGACTATATTTGTAAGAAATTAAAGGGTATTTCTACAATTAAAATTGTTAGTGGAAGTAGTATTTTTAAATTCCATTGAACTAAATTAATGCATTTAATTTTTTAATAAAATGATAGTCATACCTTTATAATCCAAAATTTGATAGATGTGACCATTTAATATTATATGTATCTCTAATGTGATATCTAAGGTTGAAATACAAGAACATAATGGAGAAGTAGAATAATTGAAAGAAAATGGATTGGGTACAATTTATTTGAAATTAAAGATGATGAATTTCTCATCTCAATTACCTTAGATAGGGTGAAACTGAATCAAATAAAATTTAGAAGTAAAATCAATGAGACCTAATGTATAATCAATGCTAGTTTAATGCTTCTACTAACAGTTCTAGTAAATGCATTATTTTTGAATTCCACTGATCTAAAGAAATAAATTGGAAAATTTAATAATAAAATAAAATGAGATTCACAATATTACAATCTAGTAGTTGATTTATGTGACCATATGATATAATATGTCTCTCTGATGCAATATATAATTTTGAATGAAAATCAAATAATGGTGAAGTAGAATAATTTATAATAGTTTTAGTTGATACTATTAACAAATTATATTTAGTTATTTGTGTAAATGTTATAAGACTAATTAATGTGATAAAAATGAAACTAAAAACCCAACAGTTAATAAAATTAATAAATACCTGGTGAACTTATGTAATTAAATTTGTATTGAAGAAACTATTCAATAATTTTTTTATTTTATAAAAATGAATAAATTATGGTAATATGGTGAAATGAATATATAATATAGTGATATTCATATACATAAAATAATGTGAATAACTTGAAAGATGTTTTAATATTATATTGTTCCCATTTATGTTTTAGGTAGAGGTGTTCCCGTAATAATGATTGAATTGATTTTGGAATTAGTTGGTTCTAAAAAACCTAAAAGTATTACCATGAAAAATTAAAATTCATGATTTAGGTATGAATTTAATGAAACATATGAAATAAATTTATTAAATACAATTGGGTGGATCATTCTTCGACTACCACATACTGTATGTGTTAGGAAGACTATATGTATTAACTGAATATATTGTAGTAGGTTGAGGTTGATATTGTTGAATCCCAGAAAACACATGATTCATATATCACATGTAAGATAAAACAAATTCTTAATGGAATAATAAAATCATTAAAAACAAAAAAACACTTTTAGCATGAATTTATATATTTTATAATGGAAACCTAATTGAATCTTCTAATACACTATCATTAGAGATAACTGGATTCACGCAAGTAATATGTGGCTCGTGATTTGAATACAAAAAAATTGATATGGAATATATCATTATCAACTATTAATATAATTTATGAGATAAAGGTAAAATAATATACCTTTGTAGTATGAAATTAATATTTTTAACTCTTTGAATCACAAGAATAATATCGAATATGAAAGTAATCACACCATAAAATCAACCATATAGAATAACATATTATATAACATTATACACATGAAAACTGAAACAATGATAATGTGAATTGTGAAATTATGAATAAAATATTATAATATAATGAATAGAAAAAAAAATTATATATTATAGAATATAAAAAACAATGGAGATATTGTATTTTAAAATGCACAGATTATAGGATATAATTCACCTGTAAGGTTGTCATTTTTTGAAATCATCCAAGGAAAATGAAACAAAATTTAGGGTTATAAAATCAGGGGTGTGAATGTCATCCAAGAAGGAATGGAATCACATAATTTTTTAATGAAGTTATTATTTTGTATAGATCATCGGGACAATAGAAATAAACATAGAGTTCCATAAAATGGGGGATTCTGATAACATGGAAAATAGAATATAAGAAAACTAAAACCATAAAATTGTGAAATTAGTTGTTGAAAATAATATTTTCAAGAAATAAACCATATCCTGGATGATCGAGAGATGATCATGAAAGAGTGAGTCTTGCTAATTTAGATATGATATGTTCTCTCTTTCAATAAAAAAAGAGGAAAACACTAAAGGGGGAGGGTAGGTGTGGAGTAAGGAGCAGAGGTGGAGCTGGAAGTATGCAGTCAGGGTGGGGGAATGTGGGAAGGTGGTGATGGGGAGGAGGTTAGAAGGAAAATGAGGGGAATAGGTAGGGAAGAAGATGTGGGGACAGGTGGGTGAGATGGATTTCTAGGAGTTAGAGAGGTGGAAGGGGAGGCGAAGGAGGAGGAGGAGTCATAGGTGGAGAAGGTGAACACAGAGGATATGGAGGCGTATTCAGAGGGGTAGGCATACTTAGATTTGGAGGCCTATAAAGAGTCAGAGGCTATATAAGAGGAGGAGGCAGAGGCGGAGATCGATTTAGAGGAGTAGTCATGGGTGGAAAAGCGGAACGCATAGGATGGTGTAGTCAGAGGGGTATTCGTAGTCTGAGCAGATTCTCTAGGCAAAGGCAGAGGGCATGGAGGAGGCGTTGGAAGTGGATATATTTTAGTTATCACATAGGTAATATAGAATCTATATTTAGAGTAAAGAGTAATACATGGAGAGGTTTCCATGTAACGAGGGATGGTGGAGGATCCAACATGTGGAAGTATATCCTATAATATATATAATAGATTTGAATAAATATAACAACAAGTGGGTGAAAATATGAAAAATTATAATATTATGAACCTGTATACCGAATTGGAATCAATTATTAAATAATATCATCTACTATGAAAAATATAAAAAACAATTACCTATATGAACAAAAAAAAGTACCAGAATGTAAAAAAAATATGCACTTATTTGAAAAAAATATGAACAAATTAGAAAAAAAATATGGACTTATAAAAAAAATATTATCCAACAAAAAAACCAAATCTCCATCATAAAAACACTAAAACACCTCCACCATGGGATACATCATGGTTTTATTTAATCCCAGAGATATAATAATTTATTCTACAACTAATATCCCCAACAAAACATCCATAAAACCCCCCGGAATATATTAAAACTAATCAAATACCACTTATGATAAAAAAAATACATAATAAAATAGTGAAATACCTTAAAATAGGGGTGTAATATCCTCACTCACCTATTTTTGAGATGTTGACATTAATTATGAAAATTTTATTGTGTTAAAAAAATATAAAATGCATTAAATGTAAATATAATATGAATTAATATCATTAGAGAAAAACAAACATATCATATATGAATATAAACTATTTTAGAAGTTTTAATTTACCAAAAATAAATATGATTTTAAAATTTCTAAACATTCCAAAATATTCTTCTTTTTCATGAATGAATAGAAGTAAAATTTAACATGTAAATTTTATGTTTTCGTCTTTATTTGTTTCTATTAATTTGAATATAAATTAAAACTCATGAAACAAAGAATAAGATATATACCATTATGGAAAATTAAATTGACATTATTTTGAAAATAAATGAGTTTAATTTTATTTGGTTCAAAAATAAAAAACATGAATAATATGAAATAAAAATTTCAAGTTCATTGGTATTTTATATAATCCATTATGATTTGGGTTTAATAAAATGTGTCCAAATAATTTTAACAAATATCCTAATGAAATTTTTATTTTTTCTTTTATAATAGACTGAATATATATTCAATTTCCTATGTTGAAAATATAACATAAACTACATGGAAATGAAATCCAATACATTTAAAAAAAATAATGAAATATGATTATCTTTATTGATTACATTGACACCCATGTAGATGATTATTCATATTATCAACATTATACCATATAGATTTTTTAACATGAATGGAGCATTCTCTTCTAAAAGGCTATATTCTTGAAATTGTGTAGACTAAACTGGTTGAACACAATAATCAATATGGTATAGAGTTTTATCAAACCATCCTAGAAATTTAGATTTAATAATCATTTGGTTACGGCTGTGATATGGATTAATAATATATGGAGGTGGTTTTTGATACTTCATGTCACGAAGATGAACATTTTTCCATGCTTTAATGTATTCCCATATTTAAAGGGGAAAGGGGGATTTTTTAAACTAAAGATTTTTCATATAAATAATCATAAGACATCCTTTATAAAAGAGAAGACATTTTCATTAATTCAATATAATAATCAATAATATGATCCATTAGTGGTCGGTAAAAAAAGAAAATGAATACCGATTTGAACATAATAAAGCTTATTTTGACATAATTATAATTTCATATTTTTATTTGTAAAAATTACAAGAAATAATTCAAACATTACAATATTAGTAATATTTAGTTGTTCACAAGTAGTTCCTACTATATTTAGAGTATTTGTGGGATTCTATTCAAAATAAATTAAAAAATATTTAAAATCGTCAATGGAAAATGTACTTATTTTAATTCTAAAATATCGATTATTTTAAAATTATATGACATACTGGATGAGAATAGAATAAGAAAATGTATCTTAATAGGGAAAAAACATATCATAATATAATTGAAATCAGTTTAGAGAAATAAATTTTTATAAATAGTAATGAATATCATTTTTATGTATTATGATATCATAACTTCAAACTACATTTTTTATGAAAATAGAGAATATTTTAATATAATTTTTAAGCTTTAAACCATTGAAAACAAATTATATGAAGTAAATATAAGATTTATTGAAATAAAAGTCAAAAATACATTATTTTGAGAAGAAAGAGTTGAATGATTACTGAATATTTGGTGTTGGGGGAAAAGGTCTCTTAGATTCCATAAAATATGAAGGAGCTTAGGTATCCGAAGGATTTTGATAACTCATTCACATACCAACTTGAAAAGAACATTTAATAGAAACATTATTTGATCATATATATTCTAAAAAATCACACAAAAAATGATTTTGTAAAATCTATATCTTTATAATAATGTTGTGACATCCATTTCCTTACAGTTGTTGAATATCATCTCCCATATTTATTCTAAAAATTAATCAGGGATGGATGTTATAGAAAAATTAATTACATGGGGTTAATTATTATTAGTAAACTGTGTCTATTTTTTACATTTTACAATATTTATTATTGGTATCTCATATGCAGGTTACTATTTCAATAATACATATGAAAATTAACCAGTAATCCTTGGTTTATGAGAAATTGAAATATAATGTCCTCCTCAATATTCCCAAAAAATTGAAATTAACCAACTTTATGTTTTGTAATAGTAAAATTAATAACTAAACTAATTAACCAAGTGGTAATAATGTTTTTCCCCAATTCCAAATTTTTAAAAAATCAAAAGTAAGAACTGGAAAACAAATAGATAAATTTTTTAGTTATTTTATCTATTTCAAAATGATTAATTACTAAAAATGATATTATATTAAAAAAATGTTAAAAAATTAAACATTTCAAAAAAATAAAATTCATATGCAAAAAAATAATAAATGACAATGTTTAAAAAATTACACGACACACAATGTATACAAAAAATATGGAAATTTAAAGAAATTTTAAACTAGTTTCTTAAATAGATATGATATAATAAAATTTTAGATGTTAGTTCCTCTAATACAAATAGGGTTTATATTTTTAAAAAATTTATTTTCTAGGAAGTGGGTTATGGTTTCTGTAAAACCCACAGTGATTGTATAAATAAATTCAATGGAAATTGTTTATTTTAGTCTATGAAATAAATTTGGTAATTCCAAATATGTTCGTTTAATATTTAGTATTAATAGAGAATTTATATTGGGAGAAAAAAAATAATTCAACGTCATGTATTAAATAATCAATCACCAAATGATCCTTCCAAAAATATTAAATATGATAGTTTATGGATGGCATCAGAAAAGTGAATACCCAAAATGTTCCTTTTTAAACTATTAATATCATTTAGAAAATGGTTTTTAATATTTCATCATTATTTTAAGAAATATTATACTATAAAACATATGTATTCTTTATTTTAGGTTAAAAATTATAGTATAAAACAAAAAGTTATTTGATGAAAAATATGTGACTCAATAGGATAATGTTGATTATAAAATAAGTTGGCTACTATATGAATAACAAATATTAATTTATATTAATATATTTGGTAGTGTATGCCTCTGTATTTAACATATTGTTGAATACTTATTACTAATATGGTCATAACAAGTACATGTCATGCATTGTATGTAAATAAATTGTCATTGTAACATGTACATATTATTGTAACATGTTAACATCTATGAATCTATGTTCATAGAATTATAACATGATCATATTATAATCTATCATTGTAACATGTTCATATAAACTATCATTGTAACATTTTCAAATTTTTCAATCTATGTTACCATTCATACTAGTTTGTAGATGTTAATAAAGAAGATACTCGGTTATATATAGAACTTCACTCTCATGAAAAGACCAAAAAACATGTTGAAAATGAACTCTAAAGACAAATTCTAAAAATTCATACTGTTTAAAATGTATTGTTTATTTTTATAAAATAATGAAAATTCACAGTGAAACATGGGAAATAAAAATCTGACCCTAAAAAAATTTAGACTATACTAGTTAGATCGATGAAATTATATAGAATTAAGTAGGATATATGCATCTAAAAGATAAAACATAAGTTTCAGGGAAAGAATGTCATGAAACATTTCACTCTACAAAACAAAATAATAATACATAACAAAACAAAAGAAAAAAAATGAATTATAGAATACATATAAATTAAATAAAATGGAAATTATTAAAAAATAAACAAATAATGTATGGAAGAGACCACGCTTAAATTGGTTTTGTATATTTCAACCCTTTTGGTATTTGAATTTTTTCATACAAAATGATATCTTTTTTTACATATGGAATGGATTTCTTAGTATGGGAGGGAACTTGTATGGTGTACAGCTGAAAAAACCATAAACAATAAGGTTAAAAAATTGAAGTAGTGTTATCTACAAATTGTAGACAAATAAAAATTTGATGTTATAAATTTTAACTATTAGATCATCCAACATAAAAATAAATGAATTATTTATATTAATTTAATAAGGTTTTAATCAGTTCCAAATTTAATGATCCTATAATAAATATAAACCATTATATATATTTTAATGTAAAATTTGAAGTCCTAGTAAGGGCCTTATTTTCTGAACACATTGGATACTTCATTGAATTAATTATCCTTTTCATGTGCTCAAAAGATTCTATTTTACTGACTAATGTAAGGGGAATAACTAATAATTATTGATATCAATTTCATAGAATTAATTTTGAATGACGAATGGATGGTCCTACTTAGAAACATGGATTTTCAAGTTGATACACTGAATTTTTTAGAAGAATTATCCTAACTGAAATTCAATTAATGTCAAATGCAGCGCTAGTGGATAGCTTACTGATAGGTTCACTAAAGGTATATTTCTTTATCCTAAATGAAGTTTCAATAATAACATCAATGTATCTATAATTACAACATTTATCTATAAAACTTATATAGATAGTTTTAAAATAAAAATTATTATTAGATGAAAAGTATTTATCAAAAATCATAAGCAGTTTAATTCACACAAGAAAACACATATTATGGAATTTTTAATTCAATATAATATTTCTAAAATATATATATTATTTATGAATAACTAAAAAATATAGCATAAATAAAATGAAAATAAATAACATATTAGGATACACATAAATAGAATACTAGCAGACATATAAATAACATATTATATTAATAGGAATAAAAAAATATTCTAGTAATTGAATTTAATAAAATATTATAAATAAAATATTATAAATAAAATATTATCATATGCTAAATAACAGTGTAGAAGTAATGGAAATAAATAATACACAAATTATAAAATTTAGAAAATATATAGATTCTGAATGACAATTCACTGATTATTATAAGAATATAATAATTCTCAAATCATGTCATCTTAATTAAAGATTAATAGAATAAAAATAATAATAAAATGTTGTATAAATAATATGTGAATAAAACTCTAAAACATTTATGTATTCAATACTTAATTACCTAAATAATTGTTATAGACTAAACAAAACACTAATTTAAATATCGACAATTTAAATTAAAACAATTAATTACATGTAAACTATAATTCCCAAATTATGTTGATGTTATTACAGATTATTAGTAGGAAAATTATAAATAAGATGTTGCATTAATAAAATATGAATATTAAATTGAAACATTCATGTAGAAGGAACGAAATTATTTATAAAAATTTATGTAGAATGAACTAAACATTGACGTAGACATTATTCATTGTGATTAAAATAATTATTTATAGGTAAACAATTATTCCAATTTCTTGTCTTTATTATTAAATATTATTAGTAGAAAAATAAAAAACAAATTTTGTATTAATAAGATATGAAGAAAATACTAAAACAATGATGTAGAATAAATCAAGTTACCTATAATCATTGATAAATTATAACCCCTTGAATAAATATTTCTTCAATTGATGATGATTTCAAACACTCATGGAATAATAAGATCATTATGTAATAATAGTAATTTTAGAAAAAAAATTATATGCATGTAGGCTATTAAATATCATAATAGGGAGGATAGTTTTTAGTATTTAGATAAAGTAGATGTACTCTAATGGTTGCATAAACATGAGGTGTTCAAGTGAACACCTATATTTTTGGAAACATACATATCTTATATTATAGTTCTTTCTGAAAATAGAGTTATACATTCAATAGTAGGAGCAACATGAACCTAACACTATCGGGTGAAAATAAGAATACATTTTTACTTGTAATATAGTTACAGTACAAAACCCTATATTTGATCCAACTGGGTTGAAAAGGTAAAAAATATTTAATGGAAGCATAGGTCCAATAGTTGCGATATATCATAAAATTTAATTAGAGGTACCTAAATTAATAAATTAAATGGATCAAATTTAATAAGATTAAGTGTATTAGTACTTCGAAAATGGAAAAAAAATATTCCTGAAAATAGTTCTAAGTAATAATTAAAACAACATCAAACCGTAAATCTAAAATCATCCTATTCATGTAAAAATTTCTACAAGTTGAATAAGACAAAATAGAGAAATAATATGGTGGATTTGGTAGTCAACTCACCTATATCGTCCATTGGGGGAATCACTTCTAGGGGATGGACACCGATAAGGGGATATAATAAATCATAGGAACCATATATTTAGTGATTAATATGAATATGTTGATGGATGAATGCCCAAATTGATAAAAATCATTATAAATTAAAATTATGAAAATCATAGTTAATAAAAACATACCATAGAACCATAAATCAAAGGGTGTAGTGAGTAAATGGAAATGTCTCATAGTGGAGTGAGGAAATCTGTGTATGATGTGAGAAATCCCTCAGTTAGAAATTCAAGGTCACTTGACTGGCTCTTCTAGTTCAATGGGTTTGAGAAGGGAGGTGATTTTTTAGGGGATAGAAGAGGTGGGGATTTGGAGGTGGGAGGAGGGATACGAGAGGATGCGATGAGGGGATAGGGGTTAGGGAGAGATAGGTTAATAGAAGGGGAGGTGTGGCTTTAGAGGCTGGAGGATGGAGTCGGGTGGTAGAAGGTGGGAGGTGAGAATAGGGAGAGGTTGGGGAGAGACTAGAGGGGAGGTTGGGAGATAGTAGTCGGCAATCGAGAGATAACAGCTTCAAAAGAGATGGGTGAATGAGATGGTTTCATATAATTGAGACATGATGAGGAGGAAGGAATGGTTGACACATATACATGGATTAAACAGAGGGTGACACATGGTTATAAAAGTCATATCCATTATTATAATAGATGTTGAGAAAGGTAATTTTACGTTAGAGTATGTTTCAATGCAATAATAGATAATAAATATTCTAAAAAATTAATAGTTTGCGATTAATTTTGAATCCCATAAGTTGGCATGTAGACTATAACCAACTCCATATTACTATATGATTTATAGAAAAGAACCCTCACACCACTGTGGGATTTATTTGAGGATAAAATTGTTTGTAATTATTACTAACTTTGAATGATTTGATATCAAAATCTCTTTTTTGGTCATCCATATAAGTGACCATTGTGATCATTGAAAAGGGGGATAATTTCTACCTATTTTCAAGGATGAAATATTAACAGAGTGTTCCTTTCTATTTTTAATGGTGGAGTAATGGAATTTTTACAAGGGGAGAAATGCCATTTTAACAAAGGGGTTAGTTTTTAAATGATTTAGAAATTAAAATGGTTGTGTAATCAATTATTGAATCATTTTATGTATAATTAGGGTTTCATGATGATATTTTCATACAAATCTTGTTTAACACAACAAATATGGGACCCATATGCTTATAATTATTCATTAGTCAGTCATTGACACAATCACTAAATAAGAGTGGTTGAGTTTAATATTATTTCTCCAGATCTGGTAAATTATGAAGTTATTGGATAAATTTGAGATATTTCTTTATAATTTTCAACATACCCAAATGGGTAAATTTTTAAATAAATTCCCCATGGAATGAATTTTGGGCTTTGTTTATTGAAAATATTCATGGTGTTAATTACAAATCAACTCACTAATTCATGGATCTTAAAAAGAATGTCATAAAAATGAATATAATCAAATTTTTGATTAATCCTTCACCATAATATTGATAAATTTGTTATGTGGGGGGGTAATTCATAGTGGACATGAAGTGGATAAAATGGAGCATCAGTGGGCATTCATGTTGATGTTTCTGAATGAGAATATATTTTTTCAAGAATGAGGAATATAACATATCCATGGTGGTATTTATTAATCTATGGTTACGTTTTTTGAATATAAAGTAGTTATTTTAAAAATAATCATAATAATAATAGATGTGATATAGGAAATGTAACATCCCTGGCCGGGAAGCCACAAAACTGGTTCTCCAATCTGGGTGGTTACATGACCATAAGCACGCCTCCCGGTATTCCAAAGGTTGTCGAATAGCAGCGGGAGTCTGAATAGTACATTGGGGAGACTATACCCGATTTTACTAGAGTAAGCCACAATAGAAGATAAAAAATAGTGGAATGACAATAAATATTAATGTTAATTCACAAACAACCATTCCCCCAAACAGGGTACAACCATATCCAACAGTAAATATGACATGCCATGCTACAAGTGAAAAAGTGAACAAAACCCAAAATGAAGACAAACTAAAAAATCCCCAAAATGGTCCCGACACCAAGTCTGGGTCCTCCTCCACATACACCAATGCCAACCCAACTGCCTAACAATGACTATTTCCCTTCTCCTAACTTGCAAACATGAAGTCTTCTCGGGTACCCAACGGCAGCCTGAGCAAGGTGTGAGTAAAACTTAGTAGGCCACCACCAATAGTGTCTACAAAATATCTAGTATAAACATTTGTGCAAGAAAAAGGGAAATGAATAATAAATAACAATTAAAATATAAAGCTCCCTTATCTAGTTTAGTTCCATTACCAACATTTATTACCATTTCTATATCTTACCTTTTCAACACATCTATCAGGGGTTTATTGAACACAACAAGTTACACGGCTTAAAGTACACAATCACATACATGAGGAAAACACATAGTTGTCCTATATCAGTAGGTCCAACTTTCCCATTCCAACCATATACTCCCCTCTAAGAATTATTTCGGGTGGAGGTCAATCAAATCCTCACCTTGAAGCATTAGTTTTGGGGCATGACAACCATATCCTTACCTCGAAGCATCAGTCCGGGTGGATGAAATCGATAGGGAAACATAGCATTAGTCTTATCCATACCTCAGGCATTAGGAGTGGAGTTTAGAGCCTCAATCCAACTTGACCCATGGGTGTATATCCTCAGTCAATACCCCACATTACCAAGATTTATGCACATGCTATACATATACGTAACCATTAACCATTTACACAACATCACAACCATTTCCCAAGGAAAACATAAACCATAACAAAGACATGAAGGTTAACACCATGCCTTAACCCATTAACACATTTACCACACTTCACATCATTTATCCATTTAACCCAATTCCATTTCATTATTCTCATCTCACTAAGCATTCATTCATTGTACCTATCTTACTAGGCTTTGTTCATTATGCCTAACACACTAGGCTTTATTACCATGCTCATGACCCATTCCATTATTGTCTTTAGCCATTTACACATCATAACCCAATATCCCTTTAGTTATTATCAAGCCTATGTTCACCAACTAGCTTCTAACTCAACACATGCAATCACAAAAACGTGTTTATCAAGGGATCTAAATAAATACTCAACAATCTCACTTTTTCTTCTCAAAACCCTAGGTCTGGGAAAGTCGACTCACCCCCTGGGTGGACCTAGTTTAGTCTCATCACCCTCAACCCATCCCATGGGGATCATGAGGGTTCCCATTTACCTTTTTAATAACAATTTTACCAAAAAAATTCCATTTTTAATCAAAACATACCAAGAGACAACATAGAAAAAAACACATATCCACAAATCCTCAAATAAACCATGGGATATAACTTAAAGACCACCTACCTAGATTTCAAGGTTGAAATCACTCTTAATCAAGAACTTAGATTCCACTTCAACCAAAATTTGAAGCTTCAACCTAAATCTCAATGAAAGAGTAGGGTTTTATAGATTCAGAAGGAGATGACAAGATGATACAAACCCTAAACACAAAAGAGAAGCAAGGATGGGATTAGCCCTACCCGGAGCTTCGATCCACAACCAACAGCACCAAAAATTCCTTATAAATGAGTGATATTGATCTATTAGATCCTATGGGAGATTCGGTTCATCCCTAGGGTGAAGTGAGGATAAATGGGTGGAATTCCCTTTTTGGGGTTAAAAATCCCAGAGTGGTAAAATTGTAATTTTTCGAAGATTTTGGGCCACATGGTTTACCCGCATGGTTTTCCAAACCGTGCGCAAAATGTGAGGATGCTTCTTCCCGAAGGAGAACCCCTCATACAGTTTAGCCACACATATTTCCAAACTGTGTGGAGGCTACTGTCTGAAAAACTTCCTCTCGTACGATTTACCTGGGTTGTCTACACGGATAGCACTAACCGTGTGTAGACCGTGTGACCTACCCATAAAACCCCTTTTATCCACTTTTCGTGTCCCAAACCCTCAGAACACCCTCGATCCTCCTCTAGGACTTGGGTAAGCACTTAATTAACCAAAACAAGGGATTCAAACCAAAAACATAAATGAGAACGTACCTTTCCAAGATCCGGGATCTTACAACCTCTCCACCTTATAATGGCTCATCCTCGAGCCGAGATCCCAAGCTTCGTTTCAATTCCAAGAAAAGCAGATCAGGCCACTGAGCTCGCATTTCTAATTCCTACTCCCAAGTTTATTCCTGAACATTTGTATGATACCATTTTTCTTGCACCAATGGAAAAACATTGACCTGCAATACGTTCTCACTTTGATCCATGACACAAACCAGATGCTCCTCAAAGGAAGCATCAGCCTCAAGCACAACATCCTCAACATCCACCACATGAGTCAGGTCATGTTGATACCGCCAATGCTACAACACGTGAAAGACATCATGCATCCCACTATACTATTGTGGAAGGGCCTATCGGTACGCCACCACCCCAATTATCTCCACAATCTCAAATGGAGCCACACACCTCGGCGCCAACTTTCCCTACTTTTGAATCCATCAGTGACACAATTCTGGAAACACCCGAAGGAATACACTATCAACCACCTCGAACTCAAGAGGTCTACGTATCTAATCTTCATATGACTTCTTCCTACTCTGAGTCATTTCCATCCATTTCTGAATCAACTCAACCTTCTCTGATGTCTCTTTCAGGAGAGTTGGTCCTAACAGCTCGGTTTCACTAGCCTCTAACCAACATAGTATTGATCCATATGGTCTCCCATAGAGAGCCTCAAATGGTTCCAACTGAACCGTAGCTTGTAAACTGTTTTTGTAAGAAAATTAAACAAGAGACAGGTGCTTCTCCCAGTAACCACTGAAATCTAAGACACAAGCACTCAACATGTCTTCAAACACGTGGATTGTATTCTCCGACCACCCATCTGTATGTGGGTGGAAAGCTATACTCAAAAGCAACTGAGTACCCAATTCCTTCTTTAACCCTTTCTATAAATGCGATGTGAAACGAGGATCCCAATCCAAAACTATAGTCTGTGGTACACCATGCAACCATAAAATTTCCCGAACATACAACTCACCCAACTAATCAATTGTATAAGTCTCCTGAATAGGTAAGATATGAGCCAGTTTAGTTATCTGATCCATAACCACCAGGATTTCATCATTCTTATAATGTTTCCTCAGAAGAACCACCACAAAATCCATCATCACATCATCCCACTTCCATTCTATAATGGGAAATGGATGTAATAGTCCACCTGGGCATTGATACTCATCCTTCACCTGCTGACAGGTAAGGCACCGTGCCACAAAGCCCACAAAATCCTTTTTCATTCTTGGCCACCAAACCTACCTACAGAGATCACGATAAATCTTGGTCAAACCAAGATGCACTTCCCATTTTGATTCATGGAACTCATGCATCAACTCTTCCCTCATTCACACCATCACAACCACACAATCATGAACACAAACAACCCTATCCACACCGACGGCACAACCTGAAGATGGCTCCCCACCATTAAGTCTTTTATTCATGGACAAACATTTAGAATTGTCAAGATGACTTCCCTTAACATGGATCAAAAGAGTCGATTCAAAAACCATAGAAGCAAGATTCACCTGAATGTTTTCTTCCCGCACCTCCAGGTGCATCTCTGTGAACAAGGCCATCACCTTCCACTCGGTGCTGGATTATTGAACCATCTGGTTCTGAGCCTTCTTGCTCAAAGCATCAGCAACACTCTTCCCTTTCCCCAGTGTATATACAATATCAAAGTCAAAATACTAGAGATAATTGACCCATATTTGTGGCCAAATATTCAAATCCTGTTGTGAAAATATATATTTTAAACTCTTGTGTTCAGTATACACCATGAATCATTCCCCCAACAAGTAGTGCCTCCAACACTTTAAGGAATACACTGCTGCAGCCAACTCAAGATCATGAGTGGGATAATTCCGCTCATGGAATCTCAATTTCATCAACCCATTATCCTCAACCTGCTCATCTTGAATCAACACAGCCCCAAGATAGATACCATATGCATAAAAAAAGAACATACGACCTACCTAGCATAGGTAAGATCAGGATCGGTGCGGTCGTCAATCGGTTTTTCAACTCTTGAAAGAAATTCTCAAAAGAATCCTGCCACTCAAACTTTATTCCCTTCTTGTTCAAGCCCAATAGTGGTGCTACTAAATGAGAGAAATCCAGAATGAACCTCTGGTAATTTCCAGCCAAACCCCAAAAACTCTGAACGTCTAAAACACTCTTGGGATCCTCCCAAGACACAATAGCCTGCACTTTCTCCGGATCTACTAAAACACCTTCCACATAGATGATGTGACCCAGAAAATGCACATCTTCAATCCACAACTGACACTTTTATAGCTTAGCATAAATATGATCCTCTCTTAGTGTACTCAAGACGATGTCACGATGTTGGGCATGATTGTCATGATTTTTCAAGTACACTAATATATATACAACAAATACAACCACAAACTGATCTAGATAAGGATTAAAGGCACGATTCATCAATTACATGAACACTATTGGTGCATTGGCCAAGCCGAAAGGCATCACCATTAACTCAAACAACCTGTAATGACTCCTAAAAGCTGTCAGGGGTATGTTAGAAGGCCTCACCAGAAACTGGAAATAACATGATCTTATATCAATATTAAAAAACACTGATGCACCCCTAAACTATTCAAATAGGTCACCAATTCTAGGAATAGTGTACTGATTTTTACCATCATCTGATTTAACTTCTGATAATCAACGCACAGCCTTAATGAACCATCATCCTTCTTTTCAAAAAGCATAAAAGATCCCCAAGGAGACATACTAGGACGTATGAACCCCTTGAATTCCCACTCAACAAGCTCAACCTTTAACTATTGGATTACTGTTAGTGCCATTCGATATGGTGGAATAGAACCTGGCTCCGCTCCCGGCAACAACTCAATCGTGAACTCAACATCCCTCTTGGATGGAAACCTCAATAATTACTTAGTAAACACATCCTTAAAATGATCCACTACTTGAGGGAAGATAGATTGTTACCCTATTTTATCATCAAGAACAAGACAAGAAACTTGATCCATGAGCCTATCCAAATGCCGAAAGAACAGTCCTGCATGACCTGATCGAACATCCCACTCTCTGCGATGGACATAAGTGTCACCCTTGAGAGACCTGAATGATACTATGTGATGGTAATAGTCTATGTGCGCCCGAAACAACACTAACCAATCCATACCAAAGATCATGTCAAACCCCAACATCTCCAGAATGAACAAGTCCCACAGGAAAAGATAACCACTAACTTCCATATCACATCCCTTGCACTACATGATTTCCTCATTCTGCACCAGAATAGGGTGTCAATTGACATAACCCCACACACATCCTCTATAGGAAAACCCAACACTACCAAAATCTGAGCAAAAATAAAAGAGTGTGTGGCACCAGTGTTATAAAACGCACTTGAAAGCGTAGAATCTACAAGGATTGTACCTAGAACAGTCGATGGCCCAGCCTCACCATCACTAAGTGCAGACTAAACTACATGAATCTAGCCGACCGCTCTACCCTGGGCTCCAACCTTCATGCCCTGCACTGCACTTCCCTACAAATGTGGGAGATCCATCCCCTGAGTCCAAGGTCGACCGCCCCTTCTTGTACGGCCCGTGGATCTCCAACTGCCTTTCTGATAAGGAGAAATTGATCCCTTTCTTCTACTAAGAATCCTCATGTCACTAACATTCATACTCATCTATTTAGGGTTCCTGCATAACCTCCACACGTGTCCCAATATTCCGCAATACCAACACTCAACTGGGGGTTGAGGACATTGGCCACGCATGTGCCCCGGCCTGCCACACTGATATAAGGACACCCAATCACCACCCTGAGAGGATGACCCTATCTTCTGACAACTTTTCACACTTCCTCCCTACTTAAAACTTTTGAAAATATGCTTCTGGCCCTCGGAAGCTGCACCACTTGTCTTCCCACCTGGCATGACAAGACCACTACCTGAAACTCTCTTCAGGTTCCCATATGAGATCAATTCCTAATCCAGTACATCTGTAAACCTCTTCAAGGGAAATATATTCACCTAAGACCTGATCTCGTACCTCAACCCATCCTGGAAATGCCTCGCAACTATGGTCTCATCCCCGCAAATGTTGGAACAAAGCATCACTGGTCAATGAAGTGGCCAGCATAATCCATCACTGACATCGATCCCAGAGTCAGGCTCATGAACTCTGTAGCCCTCTATTGCCACAATGTATCTGGGTAAAAATGCTCCAAAAACATTTCCTGGAAATCTTTCCACATCATCCCCACAGCCTACTCAGTCTGAGCCAGTATGTCCCACCAACTCTTTTCATGGCCCTGCAACATATAAGCTACCAACTTGTCCCACATCACATCGAGAGTATCCAAATGATCATGTATCATCTGGACATACTCTATCCAAAACTCCGCTGCCTCTGGCCCACCCTCTCTGGTAATGGTCAGATGGTGACACAGCTGAAACTCTCTAGTCATCTCAAACATACTCGGTTCAACCCACCCTGGGTCCTGATCCATCATCTGCATAAAATAATCCAAGTTATCTCAGAACCGCTCTTCTCCAATTTCATGGATCACCACATTCTCTTTCCTATCTACTGGAGGAGTGTTTTCAGCATCATACCCTTGTTTCCCAACCAGTGCTCAATGTCGTGGCGGCATTTCTCTACATTGCCAAACATGAGGTTTAGAACGCATGCCAAATAACATTCACAACTTCATAACAAGAAGGCTCTTCACCAGCCACAATAACCCACCATACATGCATCATCCCAATAATCCTTATTATTCCCCAAATATCACCCTATCCATCCCTACCGCGGGCCATGGTCCAGAAGGGGTAAACAACCACACACTACCACAAATCTCACACAAAATGTTACAACAACATTTTCAATTCATTACAACCCTTAACTACACAAATTTAATTTTTCATCGCTTATCATTCGTTTATATAATCCCACTCACATTGTTTCATTTACCACATTTTCCCTTTTCAATTATCAAAATGCATGGTTCATTCTACCTTTAATGTCTCACACACCCAAATTTTGTGTGCCTACCATGACGCATGTCCCCTACCACTCTAGGTTCCTACAATAATTCATGAATGAATAACCTCATGCCATTGAGGCTATGAGCCAAATATCATAAAAGAGTCACATCAAACAACATGTGCATCACCCAATAGTGAAATATCATCAACTATAACATCACACAATCAAGAACAACAATTCCCACCCTGGGTGACTTGGGTTTTCCCTCATACATGGGTTAACTGCTCCTAAACCTGATCTCATTACCAAGGCCCAACACATCCTAACTCCCATCTACCATCCCAAATAATCAGATTTCAGAGAAGAAGATGAAATACCGTCTCTGATACCAATTTTTAACATCCCCAGCCTGGAATCCACTAAACTGGTGCTCCGATCTGGGTGGTTACAAGACCTTAAGCGCACCTCCTCATACCCAAAAGGTTTCCGACAAGCATCGGGGGTCTGAATAGTCAATTAGGGAGACTATAACCCCTTTTATCAGAGTAATACACAATAAAAGATATATAAAATAGTCTAATAACAATCAATAATACAAAAACATTCATAAACAACCATTCCCCCAAATGAGGTACAACCATGTCCAACAGTAAATATTCATTGCCATGCTACAAGTGAAGAAGTGTACAAAACTCAAAATGAAGACAAACTGCAAAATCCCCAAAATGGTCCTGACACCAAGTCTTGGTCCTCCTCTACGTACACCCATGCCAATCCAACTTCCTAACAAGGGAATTTTCCTTTCTCTTGACATGAAAACATGATGTCTGCTCGGGTACCCAATGACGAACCGAGCTGGGTGTGATTACAACTCAGCAGTCCACCACCAATGGTGTCTATAAAATATCTTGTATAAAACATTGTACATGCCAATGGGAAATTAATAATAAATTACAAGGAAAATATTAAGTGCCCTTATCCAGTTTAAGTCCATTACTATCATTTATTAGTATTTCTATATATTACCTTTTCAATGAATTTATCACGGTTTTATTAAACCCGACAAGTTAAATGGATTAATGTACACAATCACATACATGAGGAAAACACACAGTTGTCCTATCTCACTAGGACCAACATCCCCATGCCAACCATATCCTCACCTCGAAGCATCAGTTCAGGTGGATTTAAACCATATCCTCACCTCTAAGCATCAGTTCGGGTGTATGTCAACCATATCCTCACCTCTAATCATCAGTACGGGTGGATGCAACATATAGGAAAACAGAGAATCAATCATATCCCTACCTTATGCATTAGGGTTAGAGTTTAGAGCCTCAGTCCAACTTGACCTGTGGGCATAGATCCTCAGTCAATACACCACACTACCAAGCTAGTGAACTTGATATACATATATGTAACCAATAACCATTTACACAACATCACAACCATTTCCCAAGGAAAACATAATCCATAACAATAACATGAAGTTTAACACCACGCTTTAACCCATTAACACATTTAACACACTTCACATAATTTAGCCATTTAACCCATATCCATTTCATTATGCTTATCTCACAAATAATTCATTCATTGTGCCTATCTCACTAGGCTTTGTTCGTTATTCCTAACTCACTAGGCTTCAGTACTATTTTCAATGCTTTCATTAGGGCACACGCGCATCTGTCGGCGGAGGAGGACGTGTTGCGCTGTTTGTTGCCCTGCATTCCCGCTTTCCAAAGGTGGTCAACATTCGCTCCTTATTCAGGGACGTATACTCCTTGATCGAAACTGAGATGATGGGATGTCGGTTATTCCTTCCGTGGATTCCTCCTCGGAACTCGTCACCTAGTTTGGGTCTCCCTCATAGATTTAATACGTTTTTCATGAAACTCTTCCCCGTTCCATGTTTCCATGGACTCTGGTTAATTACACTGCTTCTGTCAGGACATTGAAAAGGGTCTGGTCAGGGCAGTAACCTTCAGTCGGGGGAGTAGTCACGTCGAGGCATCAGTAGCGTGTCTGGATGCTGGGGAACTGGCATGTCTGTCTATTATCCCTAGTCATAGGGCTTCTCGAGGGCGTGGAAGCCCGAGGAATCCCACATCGAGCATGGAGAATTATATGTCATAGACATATATCTGAGGTTTTCCTCAGCTTCTTGTGTTTAACACAGGGTATGTCGTAGGTTTAACGTCCAACAGAGACGGATCAGCCCGATCAGAGCATTATCTAGAATGGATCAGATTGAGGAATTTCCCTTGAAGGTGTGTTGATATCACAACCATCTCGTGGGGGGCTGTGAAGAGGAGCGGAATGGTATGATCTTGCCGGGATATGGCGGTCCGGGTGATAATCAGGATGGGTGATGGAGAGTTGAATGAAATGGAGGGGGGGTGAAATGGGACCATCGCAGGGGGGGCGACAGTGAAGTTGGGCTTGAGCCACGAAGAGACCTCCTACGTATCCTAGTGGCAGGGAATCAAAGTCTGCGGTAGTTCGGTATGGTGCCGGCGAGCCGACATGAAAGTGGACCTTGGCCCGATGGGTGTCATCAGTGAACCGACATGAGTGAGTACCTTGGTCCGAATAGTGTGGGGCTTACACACTAGGCCGGTCAGGTGCTGGTGACCTGACGTGAAGAAGTTCAGAGTGACCAACAGGTGGTGGGCTTGAACCTCTGGGATGCTTCCTACGTACCATGCCTGGACATGGTTCAAAGACCACATAGTTCAGGTTGGACGTCGGAAGGCCGACGTGAATGAGGAGGACCAGGGGGTCCTAGTGATGGTGGGATTGGACCTCATGGAGGCTTTCTATGTACCATGCCTTAGCACGGATCAAAGACCACGTAGTTCAGAGGGGCTTCATCGGCGAACCGACGTGAAGGTGAACCCGGGGGTCTACTTGTGGTGGGTGTCGGCGAACTGACATGAATAAGGGACCTTGGTCCGATGGGAAATGGTCTTGAACCTCATGAGGCTTCCTACGTACCATGACTTGACATGAATCAAAGTCCTCGTAGTTCGGGTTGGTCACAACAGCTTGTCGTCAGACTGGAATGCAGTTTAACGTCATACTGGACGAGGATGAACTCGACAAGGATAAATGATGGGTGGGCTTGAACCTCAGGGAGGCTTCCTACGTACCATGCCTTGACATGGATCAAAGACCACGTAGTTCAGAGGATGGAAGTCGTCAGCGAACCGACATGAAGGTGGACCTTGGTCCAATGAGGGATGGGCTTGAACCTCAAGAAGGCATTCGACATACCATGCCTTGTCATGGATCAAAGACCTCATAGTTCAAAATGGGTGTATAGTTTAATGTCATGCAGTACAAGGGCATACAGTATAACGTCGTACTGGACGAGGTATTTTCATGGCCAATGCCAACTCTAAGCCCACGTGAGTCATGCTCGGTATGAGAAACAAGAGGCAGCAAGGACCTGACGATCATGCCATGAAGGGTGCATCCGTGAGAAGCGAAGAGGGACTTACGTGTTAGGCAGCCCATGGTGTTGGGACTTACTCTAGGATGGAGGCCCGAAGTGCGGAAAAGCGTAGCGAAAGACGGATTTGGGACCAATGATGGGAGGTGCCTCGTTCCCCATCGTGCCCTCCACTGACCTTGGTAGTGGGGAAGTAAGGAGATGCAGGAGTGAGGCCTTCCGCAAGAGGGGATAGGGGCCTATACCAAGGTGGTTTCCCTTCTCCCATGGACATACACTACTTCGATAAGGAGGATATCATCCCTTGTGGAGGGGGTGACCCCGTCTCTGTAGAGACGGGTGGTGTAAAAAATTTCCGAGCTGGGGGGACCCTACGTGTGAAGCACGGGGCTGGATCACAGTTTAACATCATGTGTGGAGGACAACGTGCTTGGAAGTTTAACGTCATGCAGCTCGGACGAGGTGGGTTCACTCCACACCCCTAGGACTTACATAACTGGTACCCTTTGCTCCTTGGGGGAGGGAAGGTACCAGTAAAGTCGTGGTCAAGGGGGGTCGTAGAGCGAACCATCAAGGGGCCATGTTAGCATGGCTATGCGAAGAAGCAATAGCCATTAGCATTCCTATGTGAAGAAGCATTAGGAGATGCAACGCTACAAGTGGTGTTGTCCGTGGGACTTTGAAATTACATCGTGCAAACCTGGAGGGTCGTACGGGGAGAGGTATTGCCAAGAAGAGGAGTGTGTTTCGTGAAGTGGGGTGCCTTGGCCTTAGAATGTGGAAAATGTGTAAGTGGAGACTGCTTCGCGAAGTAGAATAGTATTCGCGGAGCACTGCCTCGCGAAGAGGAGGTGCCTCGCGAAGCAAGGCACTGCGAAGAAGTGTGCTTCGCGATGTTTAGCGATCCTGCCTTAGCATGGGGATCACTAGTACAGGATGGGTGTTTCGCGAAGCATAAATGCTCTGCGGCTTCCCGGGTTCCCTTCGAGAATCCCCCTCCTTCGCGAATGCCCTTGAACTTCATGAAGGGAATCCCTCTCTGAAGAGGGGCTCAAAACGAGACAAAGCGAAGGCGTCATGCGAAGTAGAAGTACCTCGCAGAGCTCATGATTCCCGGGGCGAAGGGTGCTTCGCGATTCGGGAGAGGAGAAGCCAAACGGTCGTATTGTTTGTCACCTGGACTCAGGGGGAGCCCGGTATTTATAGGCAAGAGGCGTCGCGAAGAATAACTCTCGCGCCGCCTCCGAGGCTTCATGGTGGGCTCGTGAACGTCAGGCCGTTCGCGGAGAGGTACCGCCTCCGGGGCTTCACGGGGTCGCGATGCTCGGGGGTGCTTCACCTCGGAGCTTCGCGAGGTAGCGTGCGGGGCGTCTTTTTCATCCCTTCCTTTCGTGCAATATTTTGGCGCCAACAAATCCCCCCCCCCCCTCAGAATTGGATCTACGGAGGGTAAAGGGTCGAAGTCTGAGGGAATATCGCCAAAATTGTCGGCAGTTCGCAATGCAGCTTCACGAAGGGGGCCCGCGATGCTGACTGGGGCCACAGGATCCAGATGCGCCATGATGCTCCGTGCGGGCGAGGCTCGCCATGAAGCCCCTGGGTCACTACCTATAAATAGGTGGTCGACCTCTTTTGTCTTCATGCGATTTTTTCTCCTTTTGTGCCCTCGATTTCACGAAGCTCCGCGTACTCCACGCCTGCTCTCCGCGACTCGAGCTTCGCAGCGAACCGTGGGTCTCCGACTACGTGACCGCGCCAAGCGAACTCCTGTTTTCCGGCCTAGGTAAGACTCCGCGGCTTGGTCTCACGACCGACCTTCGCGAGGCGTCTTCGCGATCCAGCTTCGCGATCTGTTCTGAAAAAATTCTTTTTGAGTGTCAGAATCAAAATGGACCATCGAGAAGCTGTATTGGGGTGCTTGCAGATGTCGCATGTCGGGATGAGATGACCAACTGTCTAGGCCTTGGGAAGATGGTCTAAAGCCACTTGGACCACATTTATTTGACAAAGCTGCTATCAGAGAGTTAGATGAATTATTCACAGTGCAAGAAGCTACCATTGTACAGTTTCGGGTTGAGGGATGACGTCTTCATCCCTGAGGTGAGTAGGGACAAACCAGCTTACTGGTTTAGGAGAACGCCATGTTAGTACCAATGGTTCAGGGTGGCTGATGGTCATGCATGGGAGGACTTCACACCCATCACCGTCGATTGTCTCTACAACCATGTGGACAATATTGACAGGAATCCACTGAAACTAGAGACGTCCCCTCCTCTCTACCATACCATGCTGAAGGCGGCTTTGAAGGATTTGAAGAAAGGGTGGTCCGATGAGTGGGACCTACGCCAAGGCAGCAACTTTACTGATGACTGGGCCTGGTCCTCCTGGGTAGGCGCCTCATGCGTGGAGTTTGGGGCCGAGCTGAGGAGAGTGGGGTTATATGAGGTGGCATGGGCCTCCCAATTACACATTTACCAACCGAAACAACTGATGCCGGAATTGCTGAGCAGATGGTCATCTAGGACCAATACCTTTCACCTGCACCACGGGGAGGTGGGCATCAGCCTGTGGGATGTCCACCAGATTTCTAGGGTTCCGATCTTCAGGGCCATGTATGATGAGTTCCTCCCCATCATGAGCGCGTGGGAGGATACAGAGCAAATACCGCGGCTGGCGTCAGTGCTGATGGCACTCGTCCTTGGAGAGGACAAGGAGGTAGTGAGGGATGTCCACTTTAAGAAGTGGTTCCAGTGCTTCCTGAATTTCCCAGAGAATCGAGAGTTCCCTCCGAGGCCTCGAACTTGTCCGAGGGCGGCCCAACGGGGTAAGGAGAACTTGTATTGGCGGGTCTTGGAGGACATCCAGTGGAAGACTTGGGGTTTTAGTGTCAGCACTGAACAATATCCGATAGTCAGGCTGGCGACATTCATCGCGGCTCCCATCTGCGGTTAGACCCTACCGGTGAGGGATACAAGCATGGGGGTGTGGCCCAGCTCATTTATTATGGCGTCCATGTTGGCCATGGGCAGTGGGTCAATCTGGGGATTTCAATGCTCGCCAAGATGTACATAATGTTGCGGCACATTAGCGAGGGAAAGAAGCCGCCAAGGATATGCAGGCCCTTCCACCTCTTGTATGGGTGGATTGAGGCACACATCAGGGGGATCTATGAGTATCCAAACCCTATTTCGCCGCCGGGATCAAAAATCCGCCCTTCCATCCTGAATGCACTTGGGAGCTTCCCGTTCAAACTAACCATGTCGATGGTGCTGAACCGGGTGTGGAGGGCGGATGAGTTTAATTTCCACCCCTTCCCATTGTCGATGGGGATACTTACTGAAGACGGGCAGGGAACGGAAGACCACCAGTCTTACCTTCTAGACTTTCGAGGTGGAGTTTTGGTGGCACGAGTGGATCATGAGCCGATCTGCGAACCGTACACCCCGCATCGGTTTGTGAGGCTGTTCTGGTGCCTCCAGCGGCTGACCCCACAGGTCTACTGGGAGGTGTGTCATGAGGAGCACCCATGTGTGATGAGGCAGCTGTGTATCATGTTCACACGGGAAGATGGGAAGATGTGAATTTCATTTCCTCCATCCACCGCTGCTTTCGGATTAGTGAGGGAGTATTCCATTATTTAGGAGGGTGCTTACCCAGGGGAGATGCTGAATCAGCCAACTATTCAGGTTGGTGATGGTGGGCCTCCTCTATCCCGAGGTCGGGGTCGGAGGGCAGCTTGGGCCTCTCGCAGTGGCGGGGCTGCCATGGCGGCGAGACCCGCACCGACCGAGGGTGTGGCAGCAGCGGTGGATCCGGTGATTCCGGAAGAGCAGGGCCATTCGGAGGGGTGTCCACCGAGGGGATTTCGTAGGATATCCACTCAAGATCCGGGGAAGCGGCTGCATCATATCGACATGGCAGAGGATGACTTCTTCCTGGAAGCCTGGGACATTTGGGATGTCAACCGGAAATTCCTCAGCCCACCCAAGATATGGGTGCACTTGAATCGCCTCGGGATGGAGTTACCGGGAATAGGCCTAGTCCGGGCTGGTTTCATGGCGTCTCCGGTGGAGGCAGAGCAATACTTGGACGAGCTGGAGGATTACGTTCACTCTAGTGGTGTCCCTCACCCAATGAAAGACCGAGTGAGGGTACTGCTGGATCGAACGGTCCCCCCATAGTTATCGGCCTCCGATCTAAGGGAGCGCTTCCCCCTGCTGGAAGAATCAGAGGACTCCTCTCGGGAGTATGAGGCTAGAGGAGGGAGCCCATTGGAGGAGGGCGAGGTCGGAGATCAAGGCTCAGATTCTGACGATTTCACGGAGGCTCTCGAGGTAGCATTCCAAACTTCTTTCCTTATGGTCCGTTCTTGGGCCACTATGGACTTCTCACCGATGTTTGAGCCATGCAGGAGGAACTTGTACGCAGGCCTAGTTCTGGCCCCTCGGCAGGTGATGATGTAGGATCTTCAGAACCTGCGCTTATGGCTGCGTCCAGTTCCGTGTCTGGTGGGACCAGAGCACCCGAGGTGGCTCCACTGGAATCTCCAGACCTTCAAATAGTATACGGAGGGCCTCGCCTCAGGGTCTCATCAGTATCGGCTCAAGAGAAACACCAGGAGGTCGATCTCTGTAATTTTCCTCTACCGGTTTCCTTGTCATCATATGTAGAATATTCCAACTAACGTTTATGTCCCTCTCTATCATACAGTTCTACGACTGGCGTGGGCTGCTGCGGCAAGGCTAGTTGGGATGTCTGGTGGCATCCCTCCTAGGGGCATGCCAGTGATGGTGGCGATAGTCCCCCCATCTCCCCGAGCTGAAACACACATCATCACTGGCGGGACCACCAGCAGGGTCATGCCCGAGGTCCTTGAGGTGGACTCTGATAAAGAGGATCGACCAGCCTGTCCCACTCCTGTCGTGCCTGCCTCAGCGCCAGATGTCGTGCCAGATTCAACGCCAGATTCAGATCCTGCCGAGGACTTCCTGCAGGCGTATCCTTCGTACGAGCCTACCAATCGCGCATACTGGGACGAAACGGCCTCCGACGAGGAAGACAGCAGCATAGTCCGTCGCCGGTCATGGAAGCTAATCATGTGCTTCATCAAGGACACACCCAAGCATTGTGGCTGGACAAAATGGACAGACATCGCTCGTGGCTACGTGAACTGTGTGCTGGGGGAGTGGATTCCCAACTTCCTCACGCCCTCATCTGAGATCTTATGGCTAAGAAGATCTGAGAGCATGATCATGGGCTTAGCATGGGCTGGAAGCAGAGGAAGGCGACAAACATCAAGAAGCTCTAGGCGGCTGAAAGCGAGGTCCAAAAGCTTCAGACCCTGGCGGATGAGCACTCAGCCTCTCTTAATGCGCAATCTGAGCTGATCTCCCGGTTGAAGGCCCAGCTGGTAGAGGCAAAAGAGCTTATGAGGCAAGCTTCTGGATAGATGGCTTCCATTCAGGCTGAGGTAGAGAGGGCCAGAGCCAAGGCTGACGAACTGCGCCCCGCCGCTGCTAAGGAGGAGCGGGAGCTGAGTCAGCGGCAGTAAACCTTGGACGCCACATGCAGAAGGGTGGCGGAGCTGCAACGCTCTTTTGACGGGGTCAACCCGTCCATGGGGGGAGTCAACCACCTGGTACTGAAACAAACTAAAAACCTTTTATTGGTACTTTCACACTACAATTTCTTCCTTATTTGTTTTGAATGTCATAGCACGCATGATTTCCACTGTTTGAATCGCCTCATTACATCCCTACAATGTTTGCGGGATGTTCGGTGATAATTCCCCAAGCCCACATGGGTCAAGCTCGATGTGAGAAATAGGAGATAGTTGCCTTCTCATCCCACCTAACATAGGAGTGGAGACCATGCTCCGGGCATCCGGGATTTGGATTACCAGTCCGGATTTCCGAAACATGGTAGAGGATTGACCGGAGAAGGAACTTCTCAAAATATCCAAATTACAGTTTCTTCAGCGTGCCCTCATGCACAAACGGTGCAACACCAGGGGCACTGAAATCAGTCTGAACAGACGGAAATGGGAAGCGTGAATTACGATGCCCAAGATTCGGAGCACTATGGGGATGGCGTGACAATAAAGGAAATCCGTTAACCAAGGAGGATAAGCGGTATCCTTACTGTGTTAGCATGTAATGGGGAAGAAAATGAGGGTCAACCGTTGACCATGTTCGAAACAGGGGACCATGTCACAAATATTGTCGATCAATCTTTCGGGACATTGACCCAGGACAGTTGGCGGACCATAGGTTGAACATCCATATTGTTATGGGGTCCTTCCAAACATGACCAGTCTTCCAGAACGTTGGCCCAGGACGGTAGGTGAGCCGATGCGGCATGAGACTAGGCCGTTAGGGGGTCCCGTCAGACATGAAAGGGGACGAGGGTCCAAATAAGGGGCACGAAAAGCGTGGAATATGGAGTGACGGTTTTTCCGAACAGAATCCAACACTTAAGTAGTTACACCACCGTTGTGGGAGTACAGCAGATGGGTGCGTTGTTTTGGTCATGGATCCTTCCTTCTTTGGGACATGGCCTCTCTAGCGAGGGGTCCGACCAGGGGGCCGGAGAGGGGAAGGATGGGATTAATGATTTCTATGGGTTGAACCCTAGGAAAAATACATGGGTGTCTCTATATATCCCATGAGGATGGGAATCAACCGATACGTAGTTCTGTAAGCATAGTTTAATGTCATGCAGGATGATGAGAAGCCCGACTGTGTTGGTACACATCCTGCCAAAACTACTAAGCCCATGTGAGTCGTTCTCGGTGTGGGAAACAAGTGGTGGTGGGACATTCCCGACACAGAAGGGTTGGTTAGGGTGAAGAGACGCTTGGTGAATACCGGCCCCATGATACTAGCATTCCCATGTGGCGCACTTAGATGCACGAAGAGATAGAGCCGAATATGTTGGAATTCCACTTGAACATGAGGAAGTGGAAGTGTGTGAATCATGACGCTTGAGATTTGGATCACAATGATGGTGGCATGGCGATAAAGGATAACTGTTAACTGTGGCGGAAACGCAGCATCCATATCGTGTTAGCCTAGAATGGGGATAGACAAATGAGGGTTGACCACTGACCATGTTCGAAACACAGGACCATGTCGCAAATGTTGTCCAAGATCCTTAGGGACGTTGGCCTGAAACGATTGGAGGGCCCTTAGGTCCAGCATCCATGGAGCACCCTTAAGCATAGTATCCATGTCGTCCGAGGGTCCTTTTGGTTGTGGAAGAGGATGAGGATCCAAATAGCAAGATCACGAAGCTTGGTCATGGGACGAAGGGAATGTCCCCATGAAAATTCCACACTTCGGGCTTTTTCAAAACACATCTCGCGTGAATGGGAGTAGGGGGTGTGTGTGGTGCGGTGAACACCCCGACACGAATGAGGACATAATCCCATATCACACCGCACGACCTCCTTGGGAGAGGTTTTTGGTTAAGGGACTGAAAGCGAAAGTTAGGTTGGGCCCGCGGGGAAGTGCCCAGGCACTCCTACGTATCTCATAAGGATGAGAATCAAGCCTCACATAGTTCTTGATGGATCTTAGTTTTTGGTCTTAGATCTCGGACCATAAATGGGTAAAGGGAGCAGGGGACACATGGCAACAAAACCTGACGTGAATGAGGACCTAAGCCCTACTTACCATGCGTTCTCTGGGGAAATGCTCGAGTCGAGGGACCGAACACGAAGGTTAGGCTGGGCCCGCGGGGAAGTGCCCGAGCGCTCTTACATATCTCATGAGGATGAGAATCAATCCATACGTAGTTCTGAAAGGTGACATGGTAAGATACCAGTGCCAGGGGAAAAGGGGAGTGCGGGCGTGGCCCTTGCACTAAAAGAAGCAGAATTTGATAAATCTTGTTTGTCCTTTAAGGTGAGTGGTTTTATTTTGTGAAGCGACAGGCCTAGATTAGTAGGTTGTGGTGTCACCACAAGAATCAAGCCATGATAGGCATTGACAAATGGCATGGAACGTGACCAATACCCAACGTGATTTCCTCTACAATGAGTTCATCAAAATGCAGTGCCGTTTTTCATCGTGCAGCCAGGACGAGACATGTATCGACTTGTTTCTTGAAAACCCTCAGGGGAAAAAAATGAGCATCAACTGTTTCCAAAATTCGCAACACGGGACTAGTATCGACTTGTTGCTTGAAAACCCTCGGGGGCGTTGGCCCGTATCGGTAGGAGAGCCCTTGGGCGTAGTATCGTGGACGTTCTTGTGGGTCGCTCCGGGTGCGAAAAATGATGGAATCCCAGTCAAGGAGTGGGTGAAGAAAAGTTGTATCCATCCACGAAAGAGGTGAACATCTCCAGGGGGAACGTGCAGCCGGTTCGAGGCTTGCTCGATATGAGTTGGGGAAAAAGTGTGCACCCTACCATATGTCTTGACCCGAGGGGAAGATTTTGGCTTTTGGGCTGGGCCAATGGACGAAATGTCTGGGTGTTCCTACGTATCCCATTTGGATGGGAATCAAGCCATATGTAGTTCTTGAAACAATAGTGGAAGAGAAAATCTTGGGGGTGGGCTCAAGATGAGGCATCCGAGCGTTCCTATATATCCCATTAGGATGGGAATCAAGCCACACGTAGTTCTTGAAGCACAGTTTAGTGTTGTTCTGGATGAGAAATGTGTCTCAACTGGGTATATGTACAGTACGGCAGGTAACCCAATGTGGGTGAGGATTTAATCCCACACCACACCGTACAATCCCATAAGAGAGTCTGAGTCGACGAAGGCCAAGGGGCCCGAGGCTGCACATTGGTCAGTGAGGCCTGACTGGCTTGCAGTTTAATGTCTTGTTGTAAGGACGGGGGCCCAAGGAGGCCAAGGGGCCTGAGGCTGGGCCTCGGTC
This sequence comes from Viscum album, assembly GCA_963277665.1. NCBI lineage: Eukaryota > Viridiplantae > Streptophyta > Magnoliopsida > Santalales > Viscaceae > Viscum > Viscum album. Next base: position 1,700,630,080 of record OY728138.1, on the reverse strand, counting down.
AGGAAGGCCTAACTGGCTTGCAGTTTAACATCTTACAGCAAGGACGAGGGGGAGATCTTAGTTTAAGGTCATACAGCTCAGACCATTTTGCAGTTTATCATCCTGCAGGATAGCGGTGCAGTTTATGGTCATGCAGGACCATACATTTTAAGGTCATGTTGGACCATAACGTGCAGTTTAAGGTCGTGCAGGACCCTCTAAGATCAGGTGAAGTACCTCTTGAGTAACCTGGCATTGGTGGGAGGAGTTATGCGCTCACCATCCATGGTCACCGAGGAGTACGCCCCATTGGGGTAAACCTTATGGATGATATAAGGCCCTTCCCATTTGGGTTCAATATTGGGTGGCTTCCTAATGGGGATCATTGGTTCTCGAAGGGCCATCACTAGGTCACCCTATAGAAAATAACGGAGGTGAACCTTCTAGTTGAAGGCCCTCGCTATCTTATCCTGATGCCTCTCCAGATTGTGCAGGGCATGAAGCCAGTTCTCGTCCAGTGCTTCTAATTCATCTAGATGGATTTCGGTCACCTCATCTGGCGCCTACTGATCATAGACTACAGTGCGTAACGATGGAAGCTGGATCTCAATGGGTAGGACAGCCTCAGCCCCATTCAACAGGGAATATGGAGTCACCTGGGTAGAGTTGCGAGTTGTCGTCTGATAAGCCCAGAGGGCGTTGGGGAGCGTTTTTGGCCAACTTTTCTTGTTCTGACCAACCATATTATGCAGAATGTTAGAGAGGGTTTTGTTTAATGCCTTGATCTGTCCATTTGCATGCACGTGGTAGCGGGAGGTATGGTTCGAACGGATGTCGTACTTGGTGTAGAATTTCTTCAGCTCAGCCGCTCGGAAGTTGGTTCCGTTATCGTTGAGGACGGTGTGAGGGACCCCAAACCGGTGGATAATATTAGAGCTCACAAAGTTGACTATGGAACGGGCCTTGACCTCTTTAAGTGGAACTGCATCTTCCCACTTGGAAAAGAAATTTGTAGCAGTCATGATGAACCTACACTGGTGAGCTATTGCCGGTGGATATGGTCCTACTACATCATGTCCCCATACTACAAATGGCCAAGAGTACTTGGTGTGGTGGAGGGGCTCCGGCGGCCGATGCAGGAAGTTGGCGTGAACTTGGAACGCGTGGAATCTCTTGGCATACCCGATACAATCGTGGATCATAAAGGGCCAGAAGTACCCCAACCTCCGGATTTGGTGGGACAGCTTCGGCCCAGCTTTATGGGCACCATAGGAACTGGCATAGACCTCTTGCAGAACTTGAGAAATCTCTACTCCTTGAATCCAACGGAGGAGGACTCCATCGAAGCTCCACTTATAAAGGATTTTTTCAAGACCGGGGCCGCTCTGGGGGGTAAATTGCAGCGCGCGACATCGAATTCGCTCGCGCTCGGCCGGATCGTCCGGGAGGCGACTATTTTGGAGATACTTTAAAAAAGGTTCCCTCCAGTCGAGAGTGGCTTCAACCACTGTGTCCGAAGAACCCGGGACCCCTGCCGTAGAGGGCCCAGCGTTGAGATGTCTTACCCACAGGCCATCATTGTCCTCTTGGGTGACAGGGGAAATGACTCTCTGGTGTTCCACATGTATGATCAAATCATCTTGCTCGGGTTCTGTGAGCGACGCGGCTAATCCAACAAAGGATTCTTCTTGACCATTCTGTGATCGTGGGACATAGGTAATCTCTGGTCGAGAAGAGAACTGGTCCATTAGGTGGAGGGTGTACTCCATCAATGGTACAAGATCTGGATTCCGGACGACATAGTCTCCATTGACCTGTTTGATTACCAACTCGGAATCTCCTTTCACATGTAGATGGGGCACGTCGATCTCAAGGGCCAACTCAAGGCCGGTGATGAAAGCCTGGTACTCTGCCTCGGTGTTAGTACAGCCTTCTGACAATAGGAACGAGTATAGTAGGATGGCTTGTGTCGGGGTAATGAAGACAATACCCAGGCCCACTCTATTGAGCTTATGATCATTGAGCCTCCTACCGGTGGGGCTCCGGGAGGCACCGTCGAAGTGCATTTGCCAACACGGGATGACATGATCGACTGAGAGGATCGTCTCATTAGGAAAATCTAGGTCTAGGGATTGATCCACGGAGGTTGCATGGGCAGCTAAAAATTCTGCCAACTCCTGTCCCTTAATGGCCTTCTGAGGTACAAACCTGATATGAAGCTGCTGGAGAATCACTGCCCACCATTCTAGTCGGCCAGTCAGTATGGGGCCGTTCAGGATGTACTTCAGTGGGTCTACCCAGGAGACCAATTGTACCTCATGGTGCTGTAGGTAATGCCACAACTTCTGTACGGAAAAGACGAGTGCAAGGCAGCTCTTTTTGATAGGGGAGTATCTGACCTCCGTATCGAGAAGCATGTGGATGAGATAGTAGAGACAGTTCTCAGTAGCCTCGTTATTCTTCTAGGCAAGAAGTGCACTGAGGGATCATTCTAGGGTGGTCACGTAAAGGACCAGTGGATTTCCGGAGATGGGTGGCATCAAAACTGGAGGTTGGAGCAGATACTGCTTGATTTTCTCAAAGGTGGTCCGACACTCCTCATCCCATTCATAGGCAGCGCCCTTCTTCATGAGCCAGGAAAAGGGCTTACACTTGCCGGCTAGATTTGCGATGAATTGGCGTATATAGGTTAAGTGGCCTTGGAGGCCTCGAAGTTCCCGAATATTTCTCGGGGGAGGAATTTGGATGATGGCCTTGATCTTCTCTGGGTCGATCTCAATGCCTCGATATCTAACAACAAAGCCAAGAAACTTCCCAGAGGTGACCCCGAAGTCACACTTCAACGGGTTCATCTTCAAGTGATGGGAACGGAGGAAACTGGACACCTTCTCAAGGTCTTTGAGATGGTCCTGGCGCTGGCATGATTTGACCACTAGGTCATCTACGTAGCATTCCCCCAGCGTCCAGATAATCAGCTTGAATATGCGATGCATGGCCCTCTGATAAGTGGCACCTGCATTTTTCAAGCCGAAAGGCATAACTTGGTAGCAAAAGGTACCTTGGGGAGCCTTGAAGGCAGTGGACTCCTTGTCCTCGGGGGCCATCCGGATCTGGTTGTACCAGGAATACCCATCCATGAAAGAGAGAGCTTGGAACCCAGCCGTGGCATCAATCAATAACTCAGTCACCTGTATGGGGAAGTCATCCTTTGGGAAGTGGAGATTAAGGTCGTGAAAGTCTATGCAGACTCTGATCTTCCCATTCTTCCTCCTGACTGGCACAATGTTAGAAAACCACTTGGGGTACTGGACTTCCTTAATGAAGTTGGCTTTGATAAGCTTTTCAACTTCGGCCTCAACCATAGCACCATGAGAGGGGTGCATCTTCCTAGGAGGCTGCTTAAACCCACGATGGTTTACCGGGAGGCCCAGACGGTGAACGGCTACTTGGGGATCTAGTCCTGGCATCTCACCATAACTCCAGGCAAACATATCATGGTGTTGTTTGAGAAAGTTTATGTACCGCTGTCGCTCCTCGGGGGACATGGCTGCACTGATCAATGTAGGTCTCGGATCTGCCTCGCTACCAAGGTTCACCTATACCAATTCATCAACCGTGGTAGAGACGCCTTCCTCAAAGGCAGGGGGAGTATCCTCCAGGTCTTCATCTCCACCCGTGGGGGCATCTCCTGCAATGGGAGATACTTCTGGGCTATCAAAACCTGAGGGGCAGCTGGTGCCGGCTTGGGCAGCAGTGGTCATCATATCAGAAGACTCACTCGTCATTGAGACCATAGCAATGAAGGCATTCTACCCTATCCCATCTGGCCTTTGGCCTAAGGGGCCACGTTTGATGACATCAAAGTAGTGGTGACGTGTTGGCCTGAGTCGGTTGATTCCAGCCCGGTGGAAGAGACACATATGGCATACCGTCATTGTTATAAGATTGACATTCCAGTACCGCACAGGGGTAGGAGGCTCCAGGATCACCTGAGCCTGTTTGGTGTAGGATTACGAGGTGATTTTACGCAGTCGCATGGATATGGGAACACGTCTTCCTTGCATACCCGAAACAACAAAACATTTCCCCATGTCGGGGGGTCATGGCCTCCAATCAGTGGATCGGGAGGATGTAGGCGTCATCCATGCTTTCCCAGGGATCACTTGTGACTGGGGCGGGTTCATCCTCACTTACTGGGATTTGCTTATCCTTACTCTTGTAATAATCAGCATCCAGATAGAGGGCCTCACAAGAGGTGAAAGGAGACGCATCTCCTTGGAGCACGCCTACTTGACCATTGAGTGAGTATTTGAGGAACTAGTGATACGACGAAGGGACTGCTGCATGTAGATGGAGCCATGGCCTTCCCATCAACGTGTTGTAGGCGGTGTCTTGAGAGATGACCATGAACTCGGTGCTGGCAATTAAGCCACCAAACCGAGTCTTCAGGCATATCTTGCCGACTGCGGTTTGATCGGTCATGTCGTATCCCTGGATTCTGAGGTTAGAGGGAGTTAAATCATCTTCAGATAGACCCATCTTTCACAGTTTCTGAGTCGGGATTAGTTTGATTCTGAAACCTGTGTCAACGAGGCAGCGGCGGACTTCCACACCATTGAAGTGGCCAGTGATGTACAACGGGCGAATGTGCCCTTTTATAGTAGGGTCCTCATCTTCACCAGAAAACGAGATAACCGCCTGACATTCGGCATTCTCAATTGCCTCGACATGGATGGCTTCTACAGCTGCTACCTCCATCTCAAACTGGAGGGGGCTCCTTAGGGCCTTGGCAAGTGCCTTTCTCAATTCAGACGATAGGAGAAGGGCCTCAAGGATAGAAATCTTTGCCGGAACGCCGGCCAGGTGCTTCAGGACATCATACTTTCGTGGAAAACGCAAGCCTCTGCTTATAGGAGGCCGTTCTGTAGTTGGAGGCATAGAGGGTCCTGCCGGTTGAACCGACGGTTGGCTGGTGTTGGGTACATCCTGTTGCCTACTAGTTGAAGCCTGGAGAGTAGTCGCCGAACTAGGATCGAACATCATAGATTGTCCTGTAGCTAGGAAAGACTGATTGTGATACAAACGGGGCAGCTCTCCCTGATCTAGTATCACAAACGGCGGTGGAGGTAGAGCTGAGGGCGTCAGATGGGGTTGTGCATGCTGAGATCTGCACTGAGCCTGCTGTCTGCTATTAGTAGCATGCACGGCTTGGCTGAAAGTGCCTGCTAACGTGCCTCAACGACCGGCATGGTTGTGGTTCCACTGAGGTTGACATCGGCTGGGGACGTTGGGGAGGCTCGACTGCCGTTCCCCTTCGCCGGGAGTCATATAAGGCTTTACCAGCTCCACGGTGTTAACCGAAGCGTACCCCTGGCTGTCGCTCGACGAGTCATCCACCACCGGATGGATTCTAGGAGGAATCCCCATTTCAGGGGGCATAAAGTCACCGAGATTGTGGGATGACGACGACACCAGTGTAGCGCGTTGTTTCTTCTTTCATCGTCACTGCTCGCCCTTTTGGAAAGAGGTCGACTATGAAGGAGACGCAGAGGTACTGGCTACTTCTTCTGAAGGTTCCAGCTGCTTCAGGCGTGCCCAAATGATACCATGGGCATAGACGATGGTTTTTCGAGCCATCAAGTTGTCGTATTTCTAGGATCCGCGGCTGGGAACCTGCTGCCACTTGCCTTCGCTGTCGCTACCGATCTCTGACCCTGCAAAGACACCTGCCACTTGTGTTGGTGTCAGTCCCAACTTGACTATGTTGTTGTTGACCTGGTCTTGAAGCCAGTCTTTAAACACATAGCATTGCTTAAGGGTGTTCCCCAGAATCTGATGATAAGGACAGTAGTTGGGGTGATCGGTGAGATTCGCCTCTGCCGGCCTTCTGCACTCGGGTAGGCGCACAATCTCTTGCCCTAGAGCACTTCAGAAATAGCCAGGGACCTAATTTTCATTAAACAAATAAGGCTGGTACCTTCTTTCCAGATAGGGGGCCCTAGGGGCCCAGCCCTGACAAGGGGCCGGAGGGGCCTGCCGAGGAGGCGGCACCTGATTGTCTCACCTAGGTGGAGGTGGTGCATTGCGCGGGGGAACCTGTCGATTCTGAGGCGGTCGCTGCTAGGCAGGAGCCTATGCTTGAGGTGGAGTACCTCTACAGGGTCGTAAGGATGGTTCCACTAGCAGTAATTCCAGCTGCCTAGGGGCTTCTATTTGGGCCACCGTGGTGGGTTCATCTCTGGCAGTCCTCCTGGATGGGATCATAGGGGGCAACGAACGTGCCGGACTAGCCTATTGCAGAGCCTCCTCAAGGCACTGTGCCTTATCTGAGAAATCCGGGAACCCTCCATGGTAGTTCTGGGTAATTAGGGAGGGTACCAGCTCCGTTTTAAAGTTACCTACACACATCTTCAGTAATGGATCCTAAGTCAGTGGCATATCGAGGGAGTATGTAAGTCCCTTCCACCGGGTGATGAAATTTGCGACTCGCTCATCAGGACTTTGCTTGCACTTGAAGAGGTCTACAATGCTGGTCTTCCATGCGGTGGAGATGAACTGGTATAGGAACTTCTAGAGGAGATCCTCCCAACTGGTCACTGATCCGATAGGGAGCTGGTTGTACCAGACGAATTCGGGACCTTCCAATGTCTGCACGAAACATCGGAGCTTGGGAGATTATTGCTGGGACGGGGTCCCCAAAATGGGGCCACACCTGGAAGAAAAAAGGGTCAAGTGATGTGGCGGGTCCCCTGTCTCGTTGAAGGGTGAGAAAGTGGGGTTCCCAAAACCCGGGGGTGCGGGCATATCATCCACCCACGCGGGATATGGCTTGCCATCCGGTGGGACTGCCACCTACCGCGTTTCCAACGCTTCGAGGCAGGCTATGAGTGCCGCTATAAGATCATCCGGGTGGGGGTCCATCTTTTGACGGGGATCCCTAATCACATGTGTGTTTCCAGGTTCTTCAACCCAGTAGATGGCATCGGCGTCTCATGGATCAACTGGCAGAACGGCTTGTGGGGTGACTGGGGGAACCCGAACTGGATTCTTCAGATTGCCCCGTCGTTCAGGAGGGTTTAGCGAGACGTATCGCTCCCTCTTGCCATGAGTTCCGGCTTCTGCCCTGTCTGCAGAGGTAGTATGATCAGGGTTGCCTGGAGGCATCACACCAGGAGGAAATTGTTCCTGCCCCTGCTTCCCCAGCTTGGGATTACCATAGTCAGGCCGCCGCTCTGTAGCGCGCTCGACCAAGAGTTCGTAAACCAGACACTTCTGCTCAGCAAGCTGCTGGCGTAACATGGCTTTCTCGGGATCTTTGTCTATTTTCTATACAGAGGCAGACAGGTTAGAGTGCTTGATGGTTCCGATGTGCTACTTACCCTTACCGGCATTTTGACTGAGTACCAGCGACTCGGTGGGTACAGGGAGGCCTAGAAGGTTCCTCTGCTGACGGGTAACCCTCCCTGATGGGTCCATCATTGGTGGTACGCCCTCGGGGGGTAAATCTCCATCGAGAAATTCAAGCTCATCTTCCTTGTCCACTACGTCAGCCATGTGGGCCGCGGCCCCTCTTGAGGGCATGTCCTCAATGTCTCATAATGAATCGGGCTGCCGTCGGATAGGGTCGAAGAGGAGAGCGGCACAGTGTGCCCAGCCACAGACTTGCACATGGGGGGTAGCTTCCCTGATAACTCTGCAGAGTACTTTGAAACTCTGAACACATTTCTATTGAAGGGCTCTCTGACGGCCTGGTGACTCAGGGTGCTGGGCCATAGGGAGTGCAGTCAAATCGATCAGGCGGCATTGCTCACCGATTTCTTCAAAGTGCTCTCGACATATGGGGTACATCACCCGCTTGTAATGAAGGCGGAAGTGTGTCGCCCATAGGGTTAGGCAAAAGAACCCCACTTCTTCTAGGGTAAGGGACTCTGGTGCGCGAAAGTTAGGCACCACCGTCGGCCAGAACTTCTCCGGAAAGTGATCCGCTGTGAGAATTCTCCAGAAGCACCTGGATTCGGACTCGGGTTCTAGCCCTGTATTTCCCCACTCGTCAACCAGGGGTGGCTGAGGGACCGGTAGCGATACCGAGGCGGACCTCTGGGACAGTAAACTTGGCGGCGGAGAATACGGTGAACGAGCTGACTAGCCTCCGAATTCCGGGCCATCCTCTGAAGAATGAGGAGACCTAACCACAATATCACGATACGATGGGCTGATAGCCACAACTTCAGGCACATGAGTTGCAGTTTCCGGCGATATGTCATGTCGTTGCTCTACCGCCGTTGGTCCCCAAAATAGCTCTTCGTGATCTCTGGTAGAGGTAGAGGGTGCTTCTGGTGACAATGGTGGTGATTTCAAGGTCGGGACCTACGGAATTTCCACGATTTCTTCCTCTTGGATATACCTTCGGAGAGAGGTGGGAATCCGGTGGACCTCGCATTCTGGGAGAATGAGGCTGACACGCTTGGTTCCTGCCCCAGTCCTTGATGCGGAGGAGCCGGGGGAAGTTTCCATCACTGAGTCGCATTCTACTTCAGAATTCGAGAAACGAGCCGGTTTGATCTCCACCAGCTCCCCCCGGGATTCTTCCTGTGTCGGCGACGACCCGGTCTTCTACCCCGGGTTGGCTCTTTGGGACAGGGTTGATTCTCAATAGGTAGTCTTGGGGTGGCGATGGCGTCGTGGCGGTGAGGTCCCCCGCTTGAGGTGGCAAGGGTGCGAGGGGCACCGGGGAAAATGTCGAAGGGTACATGGGGAGGACCTCCATGGACGGTGCGGGCAGAGCGAGGATGACCTTCACTCCTCAAGTTTTCAGGGCGAGGAGGACCTTAACCAGTTGCAGAGAGGATGTAGGGAGGACCCCCATGTTGGAGAAGGACTGGATGGACAGTTCCTTCATATCGACGGTTGGGGGCAGGAGGAGGGACTCCATACCCTTTATAGTTGGCGCGGGAGAGGTTTTCGCGCCGAGCGTCATTGCCGTGGAGCGGGTCTTCCTTCGGGATGGGGGTAGCATGAGGCATACCTCCCTAAGGAGCTTCGGAGCGTGGAAATCCCATGCTCTGTGAAATGGTGGTACGGGGAGGACCTCCGTATAGAGTGACGTTACCGCGGATTGGTTCACGGCAATCATCGCCCGGGCCTGCGACCCCGAGAGTCAAACTAGCCTACCTGTGGGGCGGCTGAGGCCTTGATCCCGGTCGGGTGAAGGAGTGCCCCTGCTCAGTGTATGAAGGAACTCCATGATTTGCGTCGGTGGTGGCTTAGGACACAGTAGTAGTTGACATTGACGTATCTTGGTGAGAGTCCTCAGCCCGGGCCTGGCGCTGATGTTGGGTCAGACGAGCTGGCACAGGCGGTGTAGGGGCATGGTCTACCTGCTCTTCCTGTGAAGCCGCACGGTAGCGCTGATGCGGCTAAATGGGAGCCCTTTCCCGGAGCCCTTGGATCGGGACTCTGAGAGGGCCGATCCGGACTTCACCTGTCTCATCAGCATAAGGCGAGGATTCGTCGAGGCATTCCGGGGACAGGCTCTCGAAATGATTGAACGTTGGGGTGGGGAGCAGGGGCTCCCTACGTGGCCAGTTAGTGCAGCGTTGACGATGGGGCCTGGATGCCTCTAGGTCCAGGAAGGCCATACCCCGAGTTGGGATGACCCCTTCCTCCTCATACATGCGTACAATGTTGTTGATCACCCTTCGCTAGATGATCTATGATAGGGAGAGGGGATGTTGGCGCCCCGTATTCACGGATGCAGAGGCCATCGTGGCAGTAGCGGAGCCATGTGTGGTGGCTGTTCCGGTATTTCCCCTACCCCTACGTAGGCGAGCGGGCGGTGATCGTGTCTCCATGGAAGCAACCTGGTTCCTGGGAAACGAAGAGATCAACTCATCAGCACTGCGAGGAAAAGGATGGACAACCAGTGCCCCAGCATCCTACCATTCTCCACATCTGTAAGAAGGATCCATGCCAACACGTTGCAGAACGGAGTGCCCCACGTTCTACTGCCCCAACTTCCGGTGAGTTTCACGCCAGGCCTGCCATTTGCTTGGCGGGACCTGGCACCGGATATCTGGATCCGGTGACATGTCAATCTACTGGTGTCTCAAACGATACTAATCTCCACATTGAGGAGAAGAGTTTCATGGCGGGTTCACCATTTCTGTTTCTGACACTTTAACCAGGGTGCGCGCGCATCCGTCAGTGGAGGAGGACGCGTTGCACTGTTTGTTTCCCCGCATTCCTTCTTTCCAAAGGCAGGCGACATTCTCTCCTTATTCAGGGATGTCTACTCCTTGATCGAAACTGGGATGATGGGATATCGGTTCTTCCTTCCGTGTATTCCTCCTCGAAACTCGTCACCTAGTCCAGGTCTCCCTCATAGATTTAATACGTTGTTCATGAAACTCTTCCCAGTGCCATGTTTCCATAGACGCCGGTTAATTACACTGCTTCTGTCGGGACATTCCAAAGGGTTCGGTCAGGGCAGCAACCTTCAGTCGGGGGAGTAGTCACGTCGAGGCATCGGCAGCGTGTCTGGATGTTGGGGAACTGGCATATCTGTCTATTATCCCTGGTCATAGGGCTTCTCGAGGGCGTGGAAGCCCGAGGCATCCCACATCAAGTGCGGGGAATTATATGCCATAGACATATATCTGAGGTTTTTCATTAGCTTCATATGTTTAACACAGGGTATGCCGCAGGTTTAACGTCCAACGGAGACGGATCAGCCCGATCAGAGCATTAGCTATAATGGATCGGATTGAGGAATTCCCCTTGAAGGGGTGCTGATATCGGGACCATCCCATGGGCGGCTACGAAGATGAGAGGAATGGTATGATCTTTCCGGGATATGGCAGTCCGGTGAGAATCAGGATGGGAGATGGAGAGTTGAATGAATTAAAGGGGGGATGAAATGGGACCATCGCAGGGGGGCGAGAGTGAAGTTGGGATTGAGCCACAAAGAGACCTCCTACGTATCCCCATGGTAGGGAATCAAAGTATGCGTAGTTTGGGATGGTGTCGGCGAGCCGACATGAAAGTGCACCTTGGCCCGATGGGTGTCATCAGCAAACCAATGTGAGTGAGGACCTTGGTCTGGATGGTGTGGGGATTAAACACTAGGCCGCCCAGGTGCTGGTGACCTGACGTGAAGAAGCTCGGAGTGACCAACAGGTGGTGGGCTTGAACCTCAGGGAGGCTTCCTACGTACCATGACTTGACATGGATCAAATACCACGTAGTTTAGGTTGGACGTTGGAAGGCCGACGTGAATGAGGAGGACCAGGGGGTGTCCCAGTGATGGTGGGCTTGGACCTCATGGAGGCTTCCTATGTACCATGACTTAGTATGGATCAAAGACCACGTAGTTCAGAGGGGCTTCGTCAGCGAACCGACATGAAGGTGAACCCGGGGGTCCACTTGTGGTGGGTGTCGGCGAACCAACGTGAATAAGGGACCTTGGTCTGATGAGAAATGGTCTTTAACCTCATGAGGCTTCCTACGTACCATGCCTTGACATGGATCAAAGTCCTCGTAGTTCGGGATGTTCACAATGGGTTGCCGTCAGACTGGAATGTAGTTTAACATCATACTGGATGAGGATGAACTTGACGTGAATAAATGATGGGTGGGCTTGAACCTCAGGGAGGCTTCCTACATACCATGCCTTGACATGGATCAAAAACCACGTAGTTCAGAGGATGGAAGTCGTCAGTGAACCGACGTGAAGGTGGACCTTGGTCCAATGAGGGATGGGCTTGAACCTCAAGGAGGCTTCCTACGTACCATGCCTTGTCATGGATCAAATACCTCGTAGTTCAAAATGGGTGTGCAGTTTAATGTCATGCGGGACAAGGGCATACAGTTTAACGTCGTGCTGGAATAGGTATTGTCATGTACAATGCTAACTCTAAGCCCACGTGATGCATGCTCGGTGTGAGAATCAAGAGGAAGAAAGGACCTAACGATCACGCCGCGAAGGGTGCGTCCGTGAGAAGCGAAGAGGGGCTTACACGTTAGGTGGCCCATGGTGCTGGGACTTAATTCGGGATGGAGGCCCGAAGTGCGGCAAAGCGCAGCGAAAGAGATATTTGGGACCAATGATGGGAGGTTCCTCATTCCCCATTGCGCCCTCCACTGACCTTGGTAGTGGGGAAGTATGGAGATGTAGGGGTGAAACCTTCTGTAAGAGGGGCTATGGGCTTATACCAAGGTGGTTTCCCTTCTCCCATGGACATACGCTACTCTGAGAAGGAGGATATCATCCCTTGTGGAGGGGGTGACCCCGTCTCTGTGGAGACGGGTGGCGTAAAAAATGTTCGAGCTGGGGGGACCCTACGTGAAAAGCATGGGGCCGGATCACAGTTTAATGTCATGTGTCGAGGACAAGATGCTTGGAAGTTTAACATCCTACAGATCGGATGAGGTGGGTTCACTCCACACCCCTAAGACTTACATAACTAGTACCCTTTTCTCCTTGGGGGAGGGAAGGTACCAGTAAGGTCGTGGTCAAGGGGGGTCGTAGAGTGAACCATCAAGGGGTCCACGTTAGCGTGGCTATGTGAATAAGCAATAGTCCTTAGCGTGCCTATGTGAAGAGGCATTAGGCGATGCAACGCTACGAGTGGTTTTATCCGTGGGACTTTGAAATTACATCGTGCAAACCTGGAGGGTCGCACGGGGAGAGGTATTTCCAAGCAGAGGAGTGTGCTTCACGAAGTGGGGTGCCTTGGCCTTAGCATGTGGAAAAGGTGTAAGTGGAGAGTGCTTCGCGAAGTGGAATAGTATTCGTGGAGCACTGCCTCACGAAGAGGAGGTTCCTCACGAAGCAAGGCACTACAAAGCAGTGTGCTTCGCGATGTGTAGCGATCCTTCCTTAGCATGGAGATCACTAGTATGGGATGGTTGTTTCATGAAGCATAAATGCTTTGCGGCTTCCTGGGTTCCCTTGGGGAATCCCCCTCCTTCGCGAATTACCTTGAGCTTCGCGAAGGGCATCCCTCTCAGAAGAGGGGCTAAAAACAAGACAAAGCGAAGGCATCACGCGAAGTAGAAGTACCTCGTGGAGCTCATGATTCCCGGGGTGAAGGGTGCTTCACGATTCGGGAGAGGAGAAGCTGAAAGGTTGGATTGTCCTTCCCCTGGACTCAGGGGGAGCCCGGTATTTATATCCAAGAGGCGCCACAAAGAAGAACTCCCGCGCCGCCTCCGAGGCTTCACGGCGGGCTCGCGAACGTCAGGCCATTCATGGAGAGGTACCACCTCCGAGGCTTCGCGGGGCCGCGATGCTCGGGGGTGATTCGCGTAGGAGCTTCGTGAGGCAGCGTGCAGGGTGTTTGTTTCGTCCCTTCCTTTCGTGCAATATTTTGGCTCCAACAAGTATGATGTTCATAAACTATTCCATTATGGTATTTAGTTATTTCCACATCTTAACCCAATATCCCCTAGGTTATTATCAATCCTAGGTGCCCACCTAGCCTCTAACCCAACATACGCAATCACATAAACATGTTTATAAAGTGATCTACATAAATAATCAACAATCTCACTTGTTCTTCACAAATCCATAGGTCCGGGAAAGTCAGATCACCCCCCGGGTGGCCCTAGTTTAGTCTCATTACCCTGAACGCATCCCATGGGGATCGTCAGGGTTCACCTTTACCTTTTTATTAACCTTTTTACCAAAACATGCCATGGGTAATCAAAACATACCAAAAGACACCCAAGAAAAAACCACACAAGCACAAATACTCAAATAAACCATGGGATATAACTTGTAGACCACCTACCTTGATTCCACGGTTAAAAACACTCTTAATCAATCCCTTAGATTCCACTTCAACAAGCCTTTTTGGATTCCACAAAAATATCACCCAAAGAGTGCGATTCTAGAGCATTAGAAGGAGAAGAGAAGAAGATACAAAACCTAAACTCAAAAGAGAAGAAATGATGGAATTATCCTTACCTGGAGCTTTTATCTGCAAAAAAGTCACAAAAACAGCTTAGAAACAAGGGAGATTGATCTCTTGGATCCCTTGGGAAATTTGGATCATCCCTAGGGTGAAGTGAGGAGAAATGGGAGGAATTCCTAAGCTGGGGTTAAAAATTCCAGACTGGTAAAATTATAGTTTTTTAGAAGTTTATAGGACACATGGTTTACCTACACAGACTGCAAAACTATGTGCAAACTTTTCTGAGGCTTCTGTCAAAAAATTCCCCCTTGAAAAATTTACTAGCATGGTTTTCCAAACCATACGAAAACCATGTGGATGGTTATTCCCAATGGATCCCCCCTCCCAAGGTTTAGCTGCACAGTTTTCCAAAAAATGCGCAAATAGTGCAGTGCCAGCTGTCCGAAAAACATCCTCTTGCACGGTTTACCTGGGATGTCTGCATGGTTAGCACTAACCCTGCACAAACTATGCAGACTATCTCTTAAACCCCTTTTTTCTCCACTTTTTGTGTCTCGGACCCTCAGAACACCCACGAGCCTCTTCTAGGACTTGGGTAAGCACTTAATTTACCAAAAAAGGGATTCAATCCAAAACATAAATGAGAACATACCTTTACAAGATTCGGGATCTTAGAGGAAAAATGGTCTAACCGTTGTTTACCCATAGGGGAAAGGAGACAACATGAGGTATCACAATACTTAATTGCAGTTCGAAGAATGGGAGGTTTGATATTTTTGGATCTGGCACAGGTCTATGAATTAAGATGTAAGTAAGGTACTATTGTAGGATAAAACTTGGAATAATGGCCATTGTATATGGAGTTACCTTCATAATTCACTGGGGGTGGGATATCCTACATGTTGAACAATAAATGAAAATATTTCCCTGTTAATGTATGGTGTGGTTAAAAAGAAGTGTGTAACTATTAAAAGTAAATAGATTACAATATAAATTTTTCATCAAAATTGTCATACCACAAAATAAATAAAATGGAATAAAATGTGTACATTTAAAATTAGCTAGTTATTATATTCTTGGATTGGGTGAATTTTATTTTTAGAAGGAATACTTATTATATAAAATAAGGACATATAGATGAGGTATTGTGCGATTCATGGTCCAAGTTGAGGGAAATTTATATTCATAAAATACAAGGATATATTGAGAAGATAAAATAGGTGGATGAAGTTGACCATGTAGTGGTATATTTCCATAGTTCATTTCAAAAATAGAGAATCACACTAAGGATTTATCAGTTGTTTTGGTGGACTCAAGTATGAGTTAAATATAAGAGAGACTGGAAATATTAAAGGGAATAGTGAAATACATGTGGCGGGTTTACATTCTGAGGTGGAATAGGAAATCGGCAATAAGAATGTTGAAGACTGTGTTTGAAGACATTTCTTATAAGATTATGACTTTTCTTAGTTATTAATTACCACATATCGTGGTACTCATTTTCTATCTAAGGTGGAATAGAATATTGATTTTATATAATAGTTCAAATAAAATAAAAATAAAATCTATATATATATTTTGTTTAATAACCCATTTTGTTCCTTAATGAATATAAATAAAATGGATTAGATTAGTGGAGGATTTAATAACTCATTCTTTAAAATATAAAAGTTTATATTGAACAAAATAGAGTTCATCTAGAATAATTGGTAATTGAGAGAGGTAATATTAGAATTTTTGGAAAGAAGAAGAAGACATAGTCCAGGAGATATGTTCACTTGAGGATCTTGGTTTTCATCAGTAGGTGAAGAATAATGTGAATTTATATAATGTATTAGTTTTATTTTTCTCCTAAAAAATTCAAATTAAATATGATAATCATAAAAGTATTAGTGTGTATCTATATATGAATAAGATTATTAAGTTATTTAGAATTTTTTATTGATTGTGAATTAGGAGGGTTAGTGTAGCCACTCTATCTTTTAAAAACATCAAATGTAGTTCACAGAGTGTCTCAAGTGCATTAGTTGATTTCAAATTTTATAAACCTTGGACCGTCCCTATAGGGGAAAATTAAGTAAAAATTACTATTTTATATTCCCAATATTCTTCTCTCAATGGTAATAGTGAGGTGGGTTGAAGAGTTTTACTCTAATTTAGAGAAAAATATCTAGATCATGGATAGGTTTTCAAACTTTTTCACCCTACTTCACCACCCCCCATGGTATATTCCATGAATAGTACAAACACTTATCAAAATACATCGTGGTTTCAAATAAACCGTGATAATATATATATATATATATATATATTAGAAGCCCATATTTTCATTGAACATGGAAAATAGTCATAGTGACTACTTTTATTTTTATAAAATTTCAGATTCACTATAAGGAATTTGATTTATGCCATGGTTATTTTAAAACCGGTCATGTTCTTTAGTAAAAAAATAGTATCCCTCACTTTATGGGGAATACATTATTTTATTTTTCTATATTGAATATATCTTATATCTTCAAATAATTTAAATTGGTCATCATAATTCTATAGATAAGTTAAATATTTCAAATCCCATGTTTTGAACAATCTTAGTTACTCATTATTTGAGATTTAAAGGGATCAATTCAAAATAGTTTAAGAAAAAAGTTCATGGTTCAATCCTTTTTATGTCATGGATTATTTAAATTTAAAGTTTCAATTTTTTTTATAACTACATTTATTTATACATTCCACATGGGTCACTCAAACTTAATATGGAATTTTTTTTTACTTTGTGAAATGTGAAGAGATAGTCATTGAGGATCCAAGGGTTGAAATTGAAGATAAATATATCAGATATTACTTTAGATGTTTTATTTTTATAATTATAATAAAAAATTTAAAAAAATTGTATGAAATGTTTTTAGGAATCTATTTAAAATTTATATATAGGGAAATATATAATAGTATGTGTTGGATAAGGAGTTAAAGAAACTACCAATAAATAAAATTACAAAATAGTTTATATACATGAATGTGGAACCATCAAGCTATTCATGTGTGTTAAAGAATTTTATTTTTTCACACTTATTATAAAATTTATAGAATTGTAAGGCCATTGAATATTCATTAGATACATTTTTTGTTTCATGTTTTCATGTATAATCCCAAATCATTTTATCTATTTAATAATTTTTTTGTGCCATTTGATCTTGTGATTTTTTTATCCTAAAATGATGTATCTATTCAAGTTGAATAGTGAATAGTTTACTTTAGGTGTCAATTTGATGATTGATTGTTACTAGTTTGCATGTGTTTTATGTTCTTGTAAGGTGATTTATCACTCTAACAGGTGAATAATATTTTCTTTGATGTAATTATGAATGGAAAATAAACCTTTGTTCACTTATTCACTGATATAATTGATCACTTATTTTGTGTCCAACTCTCAAGTGTCTCATGATGTAGATGAGGATGATTAACACAAAATATCATCAATGAAGAATAAAAATAAGGTTAATAAATATTAATATGGATGAAATTTTTTAAAAATAAAAAATATGGTTCCTAGTTTATTAAAGTGTAAAACAATTTTTTCTAAAAAGTAATAGTCATATTTTGATGAGTAATTTGATGTGGAAGAATAAATTTTTGAGATTTTAGGTGATTTTTATTTTATTAAATTGTCTTGGAACTCAAATAAATATTATAGTTAAGAGAAAAATAGTGATGAGAATTATAAAGAAAAATAAACAAATAAGAATTAGGTTCTGATAATAAATAACATAGATCTAATTTAAAATATAGAATATAATGAGAAATAGAATTCATCGTTAGAGAAATCCATTAGGGAAGATGATATCAAAAGAGATACTATAAAATATGGATAGTTATTTATTAATTTTTTCAATATAAAATCAACTATTGTTTAATAAATACATTATAATTGTTGAAAAAACCCACCATACTGACTATTAGGGAAAAATAGGTTCACTCACTTGGAGAAAATATGCATGATGTTAAATATTCTAAAAATAAAATTTAGTTTGATTTTTACAATTATTTAAAAGTAGTGAAATAATCCTCAATATCATTAATGAATATTTTCAAAGCTAATATGAAAACTGATTTATATCTAAATAAGTTCAGATATCATACCATAGAAACCAAAGGATGTATAGAATCAAAGTAAGTGATAGCATGAAAGAAATTATGATTTAAGGTCCAATGATTTTGGACTGGATTGAAATTCCAAGGGAATTTGAATTTTACGATTTGGTGGATGGTATGTTCTCTAAAACGTGTTTTGGAATCATAATTATAGAATTATATCACTATAAATTCTCAATTTTTATTTGAGTTGAAATCTGAGATGTTTCATGGGTGATTAGATGAGTTTTTGGAGAACCGGGCTCTAAAAACATTGTTATAGGAGATACGGGAAAAGACACAAAGATAGTACTAAATGTGAATCCCTATAGGATAAATTTATAGACCTATTTTTATAGGTAAATTGTTTGGTTAAACTATGAAATATGAGGGAAATTTCTATGCATAATCTCTATAGTTTATTATAGTAGTCAACCATATGGATTGCACACTATTTTTCAAACTATTCATTTATCCCATGCAGGGTGTGGAGTTTGATAGTTGAAACAACATGGTTGGAACATAATTTTCTTAACCATGCACACAAACCATGTATGTTATGGCTCCAATGTAGAGGAATCCTCAAAGTTAGTGCATGGTTTGGAAAACTAGGTGGTGAAACCACGCAACTCATTTAAGGGTTGAAATTCAAATTTTAAAAATTACCTTTACTTATTTTATCCCCTATTTTTCCTCCCTCCCAAAACAATTATCCCTATCATGGATATCTTTCTACCCTCTACTCAGAAGGTTGATAACATAACCATCCATCCACTAATTCATGTTTCAATCATCATGTAGTATGTGTATCTAGAATTTTCTTATTTCATCATTTTATTTCCAAATTTATCCATTAAAGGATCAATATTGGATTATTGGATTTTACTAAAAATGAGGTAGGTGGTCTATACCATTTAACTAAATTTTTAGTTGTTTTATAAATTATAATGCGATGTTATGTATTGTAATTTCCATGAATTTCCTATGAAATGTAAAATTAAATATGCATCACATAATTCATTAAAAAAAATTCCTTGTCCTTTTGATCAAAATATTTGAGGTTGTTCATCTAAACTCAAACAACCATATTGGGTGTGTTTCGTTTATAACCATGATTTGTGCCACATGAAGGAGATTAAACCACCATTTTGGGTGATTCTTTGCATGTTTTTAATTGTAATTCCTTGTACACTTTTTATCTCCATTTGAGGTGTGATGATTAATCCCTCGTATAAGTGATGAGTAAATTGAATTATGAGAATTGATAAAGGGGGAAAGGAATCACTGTTATCCCTTTTAATAAATAGTTTATTAAAGTTTCTAGTTAATTTGAATGATGTGTTAGATGACATTGAACCACACTAGTCTATATCCAAGATATTAATTTTGAATAATTTGATCTTCCTTATGAGAAAGTAAAATTTTAAATAGAATTAAATTAATTGTTATGTGGTTTATACTTAACGTTTCATACCCCTAGGTCATTGAAATTTCATGGTGGACCATTCTAATTAAATTGTGGTATTGAATTTTGGAATGTATCTTAACAAGACCTAATTGTATAAATGAATTGTAATATTATATGCTAACTAATGTAGCTTATGATTAATTATTAAATAGGTGTGACTCATAATTTTTTATATCATGGAATGGATTCTATTATACTTGGGATATTTGGGCATGGATTCTCTTGATCATGGAATCCCATATAGTTTTGATAATTTAGTTTGGCATTCCTCATATATTGGGATGCATGGGTATGGAATCCCCCATGCATGGAATTCCATATACTTGTGATACTCAAGCATGGATTCCTTCGTATATTGTGATACTTAGGCATGCAGTACCTCGGGCATGACATCAATTATACATGTGACAGTTGGGTATGGATTCCCTGATATATTTTGATACTTGGGAATGCTGTCCCTCAGTAATGGTTTCCCTTATAAATGGGATACTCAAGAATACGATCCTTATTCATTTTGACACTCATGCTTAGAATATATTATTCATTATGATACTTTGGAATGGAATCCCTCATTATTCCAATAGATATTAGTTGCTATGATTGTATTCCTGATATAGTCCTTGGGTCTTATATTACACTATATATATGGATATATATATATATTTATTTATTACTAAATATATAGTGTATTTATATACCAAAATATTTATATCCTTATATGTATAATTATACACTTATATATATAGTGATACCTTTTAAGAGACATTTAAGCTTTGGTCGAAGTAAGTATGGTTGACCAGGATTCTATAAGGAACTCGATTCCAAGTTGTTTAAATCTATTTATTTTTTATAGCACTAATTATATACTTGTAGCCTATTATATTTTATATTCATGGATTTGATATCTTTAGACAGCATTGGTGGTGGCCTACTGAGTATATCTCACACCATGTTCGGTCAACCATTACACTAGGGTACCTAAATAGATCTAATGGTTATAGCATAATGTACTAGATTCATCTTGCTTGATGTTATTCTTTTGAGTTAGTATAGATAATGAGAGAACAGGACCGAGCTCATTCTCATGACACTATTAGAGATAGTTTTTGGGTCATTTATTTATTTATTTACCTATTCTATATATGTATGACCTACTCTATGTATTAATCTTTTATATTATATCTTCACAATGACATATATGGTTGTATATTTAGTGTTTTCCATTTTTTCAATTATTATTATCATATGCTATTTTTTTCTTCATTTATATGTAATCCACTATTGATATATTTATTTTATACCTCTGTGATACTCTGATTATGATGGTATAGTTTCCACCATTATGATACCCTAGATTATAGTTAGAATCCTCTAGCATATGAGGAGGTATGCTTGAGGCCATGTAACTGATCGAAGAGGGACACTATTTTAGTGGATCTCTGTTTAGGACATTTCAAAGTGGTATCAAAGGAAGGTTTCCTTAATCATACTATTTTAGGTTGGTAGGATGGATAATAGGAATTTTTCAAATCTTGGTAAATAATTGTTTATGGTAGTGATCAACCCATGCACGGGGAAAATTACATGTGGCCATGGAAAGGATTGTTGTTTATTCTTTTCGTTATTATAGTTGATTATGATTTCACCTTGAGTGATTGATATAGTTTCGACTTCTTACTGATTTATAAGAATTATTGTATTTGTTCCTTGGCATGTTATTGTAAGGTATTATTCTTAAATGCATCATTATAGGAACACAGAGATCCACATGACATGCATATATCATTCCATGTATAGTTTATTATTTGATTTCACTTTAAATTATATAAGTTCTTTGTCTGATTTAGTATCATTATTTCCTATATATAATTCTTCAATGGATTTTCTATTATGTTTATATATTCCATAATGAAACTTTATTGCATTATTTATTAATTTTGTGATAAAAAAATTAGTCAGTAAAGTATCTAAATCAACCTAAAAGATGTTTTCACATATATCATAATGGTGGAACCCTAACTAACAAATCATTAGATTTTTGCGCCATGGATTGTTGGTTGCATGGGATAAAATAGTAATGGTTTTCATTATATGGGTTCTAATAACTATTTTTAAGGTTAATAGGACCATATAATTGGGTATGGTAACCCATATAATCAAAACAATACACATGGGTTTCCTAGATACTGATATTAATGATAAAAACCTAGTTTTAACAACATTATTACCAATTTTAGTAAATAATGTAATTCATATTTATAAATTGTAAATTGTAAATTTATAATTTAACCATTGAATTTGATAAAACAAATTATTTAAAGATAGTGGTTTCCTTTAATAATTTTATTAAAAACAATACTTGGGCATGATAACCAAGGTAATTAAATTCATAAATGTATAAATGAAACAAAGTAGTTTATTTAAGGCCTGTTGTTATGAGATAAACCCATGAAGGGTGTTTTTGTACCTTGAATGAGATAACATGACCCTTATAGGTTTCCATAAACTTTTATATATTCCTTGGTACATAACCTAGTGGGGTTTGCTTATGATAAATGGGATAGTTATTTAAAAGAATCTTCAATTTCTTAAATGATGTTATATATAAGCATATGGTGGAATATCACTTGACCAAACCCCTCCTATTAATATAATTTTTTTTATAAACTTTTGAGATCTATTATTATTATGATGATTTGTTTAATTAAAATTTCAATTATATCCTAAAGTTGTTTGCTCTTTATATTGGAATTGACATTTTCTTTATCTAAGTACATTTTTGATATCTTATGGATGAATAAAATTTATTAATGGAATTTATGGGATAAATTTCCGAAAATGAAACAAGATTTAAACTAAATTAATAATTCTTGACAGAAATTTTGATATAACTTTCCAGTGATACTTGTGGCTCTAATTAAATAAATAACCAAGTATAGTTTTCAATCATAACTAGTATGTGGATTTGCATTAATTAAGACTCCTTAAATGCTTAAAGATAAAAGTAAATCAGTGAAAATTGATTGAATGAATCCTTTTAGTGATGTTCTTATCAAGGACAGTCATGAAAATGTTTAGTTGACAATTTCCTTGAGATATTACTTTATTTAAAATGAGTAATGTACCCTTGGATGTCTTTTAACTTTCTATTATATTAATTTATAGATTAGGTCATTAATTCAAGTGACTATATATGGTGTGACTTAGTTAGATGGTTAAAACCAGTTCTTTAGTAGTGGATATCCCAGTGTAGATAACTCCCTCAGAGATTTAAGCATAGTTAATTTTTTTTGAAGAATTTCATACATGAGGCGTTGTTTGGGTATTATTTTTTCCAAGTATAAATCATATTTTATAAAACAAAATCATTGTCAGATGGGTGTTCATGAAGTAATTTGATCCTTTTTAGAACATTGTGAGCATCATGTAATTCTTGGTTTCAATGATTTATACATTCCTAGGGCATGGTCAGCCTCTTAGTAGGTCATGTGGCACCACTTCTTCTTTAATATTGGATTATTTAGGAGATACTTAGATGTATTAATATCCATTATAAATAATATGAATGTGTGAAAATATTTTGAATAGGTCATTAGATACTAGAATTAATAGTGAATATAATCCTATAGATAGTATCAAGTGATGTGTCATTGATTTGATGAAATATTAGGGTAGTATATGTCGATATAGGCAGTAACTTTTGAGTTTGAAAAATTATGTAGTGAACCATATGATTTTGGTGGGAAAATAATTTAAGCCTTGGGCTGATGTGCTTTGAGAAGAATTCAATTATGGGGTGCAGTGACTTGTGAATTATAGGAATTTCGACTAGTCCCCAATACTTTGTATGATGTTACAATAACAATATGGTGTTTTGACATGAAAATCATGTTAATTTAGAGTGTAAAAGTGGTACTAATGAAATATATTATTGTGTCTCATAGGAGCCTTAAACTTATTTTTAAAGTAAAACTGACCTAGTTCACTTATAGGCTCCCAATTATTCTCTCTTTCAAGGTAGATCATGGTAAACAAAAATTATCCACAACCATGGATACCAGTTAATGGTTAGTGGAACATGTGATGTGGGGTGAATTATAGTTTCTAGTAATCTGATTTCTAGGACACTCTTAAGGTGGGGAGCATTACAATGATCATGTTCATGTGAATCCATCCATGTTTGAGGAAGAAAAACTATGACGTTCAATTTGGAAATTTCCAGTATTGCTTTAAATTCTCATTTTTCTGGTGAGTTTTCAAATGTTTCAGTGCTTGTAATGAAGCATGATGTTGAAATGGTTGGTTGTGTACACCTTCTATAAAGACACTATTAGTTAGGGAAAGACTTTAGTGGTTATTCTTGTGTAATAATAAAATTCCATGAGTGGTAATGGAATCATGGTGGGTTAATTATAATCTTTTAGTATAATTAGCTGATCTCCTTTAAAAGGAATCAACTAGAGATTATTTGACTATTCATTCTATGAATATTTGGGTAAGGGTTAGTTGAAATCCATGTCGATAACTTTTTCTTACATATAATGGGAGTGTCTGAGGTCTTATTAGTAATATTTTATATCCACCTTGTGTATTCATGACTTAGTGATGATCATACCCCACATCATGACATCATTCTAGGGACACTAAAGGAGTTCCAGTTATAAAATATTATAATTAAATGTTTTCTATTTTGATAAATTGATTATTTGAAAATTTCACTCTAATAGAGTCCATATTAATTATGTAATAGTTAGTCAGGAGTGATACATGGGTTCCTGCGTAGGAACTCCTTGTATGGACACATGGACACCAGCCAACTCTTCAAAATGAGATTATTTGGGATCAATCTGTTTTTTGATGCATGGATGTTTCAACTATATACCAAATTCTAACATGTAAACACGAGAGTATGGAATACCATGGATTAGTTCCTTGGACACTATTTTATGATTCTAAGGTTAACCTAGACTTTATTTGGGATCGGATGAGAAATTTTAATGTGGGTGATCTAAGTGTGTCGGATCAGGTATAAACCTATGTTCATTCTCTAGAACAAAATCATAAATGAATGTTTGGGTTGGAGACATCATCAGAATCTAGATATGAGCTTCAATGAGCATTCTCAAAGAGGTCTTGAGTAACATAAATTTAAAGGAATCAAGATATAGTTTTTGAAATGCAGCATCCATCATAGCTAAGCATTTTTTAAGGTATCCTATTAGGGTTGGATTGAATTATGATCTATATATATATCTTGTTGCATATGGTTGTTGAGTGAATAATTTCACAACATATTTGGGATGAGGTGAGTACAGTACAACTAGGATAAGGATTTTCATGAAAATAATGCTCAACCGGGTTAAATTATGTCAATTGATACTGAAATATATTATGGTATCATGTAAGAGATGTATCAATGTTTTAGTTTTCAAATTCAAGTGTTGAATCAAGATTTATATAGATTATGTACCATATTATTAATGTGATTATCAGAGGTGTCCTGGGATCGAGAAATAAAATTTGACAATTTGGATGAATATTCAAAACCAAGGTAGGTAAGGTTGTGTTTTTGTGGAATCCCCAACACTTCTATAGGATGATAATTTTTATGGTGGGGAGACTGTACGGTCCTATGATTTTTTACTTGATTGAAATTTCAAGGTAATTTGAATATATCTATTTAGTGTATGTTTCATTATCTAAACCAAGATTCAAGATATAAATATGAGAATTAGAACATTTAAAATTGTCAATTTTATTTGAGGTTTAAATCCAAAATGGTGTCGCGGGTGTTTGGATGCATTTAGGAGCACCGAGGTCGACAAAAAAACATTTAATGAGAAACTGTAAGAGGTACATAGTCATTAATAACTATTCTTACCTCTATAATAAACCATAAAAAATTTAAAGCGACTTTATTTGGTTTAACGATGGAGAGGAGGCACAAAACAATGTAGAATCTATGCAGTTTATTGTAGTGGTGACCCGCACGACATGTGCATAGATTTTTAAAACGATTTCCTATCCTATGAGGGTTTTGGAGTTAGAAATTTCCAAAAACATGGTTGGAACATGATTTTCATAACCATTCACACAAAACATATTAAGTATGGATCCGAGTAAGATGTTTCCACACGGTTGGCGCACGGTTTGGTAAACCATGCGGCCAAACCAGGAAGCTCATTAAAGGGGTTGAAATCCCATTTTTTCCTTGCCTAATTTTTTTTTTCTCTACACATCAACCTCTGACCCATGTGTAGTATCAATCTCTTGGAGATCCTACTCCTCTCTTATAGTAATGGTGATAACATCACTATTTGAACTCGGATTTGAGTGATGTTCCTAGGGTTGGAACCGTATCGATAATTTTTCTCTTTATTCATTTTCTCACAAAATAGATCAATTCAGGGATTATTATTGGATGGTTATACCATCCTAATTAGGACTTATGTGTTATATATATTTTTTGATAATTTCATGTTGTTTTATAAATTACTCTATTTAACCACACACTGTAATTTTTGTGAGTTTCCAATGAAATGTCAAATTAAATATATATAAACAAATTCATTAATGAAATAATCCTTATTGTTTTAATCAAACAGATCATTGTTTTTCACCTAAACCTAAACCAACCACTTAAGAATATTGATTTTATGAATGTGATCTATGCCTCATATGTAAGAGATTTTATGAAAAATATTATTTTTAATTTCATTAATGTCTTGTGTTGTACACTACCAGGAGCTTGCACAAAATGCATCCATGACTTGCCTTGCATTACACGCAATCGCGATCTTCCTCGATAGCGTGTCTAGTACGCAATACCGAGTTTCACTAAATGAGATATTATTGTAATATTATTATGAACTAGCCGTTATGAATAGTAATAACCAATTTTTGAAATTTTGTAAATTTTATTTTTCAAAATGGACTTCATTTTTGGATTCAGAATATCGAAATTAGCTTAGGGTGAAATTTTGGTACTTTTCAGATCACTTTCATTTTCTGATAAATAGTGAAAATTACTAAATTTTAATTAAAAACAACCTTTTTAATTGAAATAATTAATAGTGATAAATTATTAATTTGAGTGGATTTAAAGTATATTTAGAATATATTTTTACAATTTAATACAATTTTGGTCATTGGATGTAATTTCACATTTAAACCAGACATAAACAAGTGTCAATCTTTTGATAGTTATTATCTCTTAAGAACACGCTATTTGTTTTGATGACGGGAATTAATTTTTAAATTAATTAATGCAACTGATATGTTTTGAATTTGGTAAAATAGAAATCATTTTTCAGTTCATAATATCAAATATATCTTAGGCCTAATTTTTGGTATTTTTCTGAAACTTTCATTTTTTAATGAATAGTGAAACCACTAAGTGGTAGTTAAAAAAATGAATTTTTCATAAAACATAATTTTACCGCTTCTGTGAGTGGAATTTCAGAAATCCGAGAGACACGGTTGATGTCAGTAAGTAAAATGTAGTTCAATGAGATGAAAATAATTTTTGGTGAATAGTAACTTTTTACTTTTTTTTACCACGGTTAAAAGTAAATAGGGTAATTAGGGGTAAAAATGATATTATTATTACCCTAACACACGCCCTAATTCTAGTGGATAAGTGTAATTCGACCAAAAACAACCTTAGGAATAAAATATGACCATTTAGGCCCACTTGGATTAGATTAGGACATTTATTATTAATTTATTTAAAGAAGGGTTAAAATAGTTAAAATCAACGTTTAATAAGTATATCATTTTTAGTATAGGGTTATACATAATATAAATTCAACTATAATTGTTCATTAGAAAGATAAAAATAATTCCTACATAGTTATATTTTATTTATAATTTTTATACTTTATATAAGTTAATTTATTTATGACACAAAGATGATAAAGTAATTATCTTATTAATGAAATATTCACATAATTGATGTTATAAATACCCAAATAAATGTAATTTGAGACTTTTTATTAATTCCACTAATTTTCTATATTAATATGACATGTTAGTACTGATTTAAATAAATTTTTTTTAACTAATCATTCTGTTATGATTTTCACAAAAATCAATTACTAAATAGTGTCAAAATTGACATAAAATGGTTTTTAAAACAAATATTATATTATTAATTGTTATTTTATTCCTAAAAATCTAAGGTTCACCCAAATGACTCAGATAAAGTTATATATATTAATACTAAACTACTTGTGGTTCTTTTTGCATGTTATAGAAAGTTTATTAACCTTATAGTGTAAGAACACACAAAAACACGGTAAAAGTAAAATTATCTAACTTAAAGTTAAAACTAAACGATAAGGTTAAAATAGTAAACTAAACTTGTCCAAATTATATTGGATGATAGGTTTTCGACCCATCCCCACCTTATCTTCGAAATAAATCAATTTGGAGCTATTTAAAACCGAATTTGTCTTTATAATAAAATAATATTTTTAGTTATTCCAAAGGTGCCCCTCTCCTCCCTTATAAAAGGGAATCTCCTCCCACTCTTCCTCACACCACATTGAGCCTTAAATCTTGTCCAAACCCAAACAAATTCTCTTCTAAACTTCTCTAGAAACATCCTAGAGGTTCTGGTATTCCTCAAAGACCAATTTTAGTTCCCTAAAAGGAGATCTCAAAGAGGCTCTTCAAAGAAGAGGTAATGTCCGTTACCGATTCTTTCAACTTTATTTCTTCTTCCACTTCTTATTATTAGGTTGTTTCATTATGAAGTAAAAACATCAGTATCAATAATATACTGATATGTTATTATAATTATGAAACAACCCTATTTCACCATCTATCCATCCTACGGAAAACGAAATCACCGCACGTGCGTACGTACGGAATACCATCTCCACGCCGTGGTGTAATCTATTTTCCACCACCACCTTACTTGGATGGGTATGATGGTTTAAATAATAACTATATATGATTATTGTAAAGTGATATTGATTTTTAAATAGTATACATACACTCCAATACAATTCCACGATCATGAGAACGATATCATCGTTCGTGCGTACGTACGGACTACCATCTCCACTACGCAATGAGATTCATTCTCCACGTTAACCATTCATGAATGATTATAAATTATATATAATAAGTAATCATGAAATATATTACATAATAATGATACTGGATTTACATGTATATATATGTATGTCATCTACTTAATTCCATTCAACTCAATAAGGAAACAAAAATAGCGTTCATGCGTACGTACGGCCTACCGTCTACATGAACGGTGTATTTATTTCCATTAATTGATCTATTATATATATGTATATTCTGAATATATATTATATATAAATCGTGTTTTATATTCTGGAATTAATTAATCATGATCTAGGTAATCATATGAATAATTACAAGTCAAAACACGAACGACAAATGAAACGATTTTACCCAAAACGCTCTTTAACATGGAATTTACAAAAGAATGGGTAAAATAAAGTCATAAGTGAACCATATATGATATCATAAAAATAAGTATGATTTTGGAATAATTCAATAACATTATTTAAATCATTATACAGGAGGTTTGTACACTTACAAAGAAAATCGGACCTAAGGTAAGGGATAATTGTGCAAATCTCATTTTTATCCGAGATTTCTTATTCATAAGTATTTACTGGGGATATTGCTATCATCCATGTCCATGTTTTATATAAGTGTATTCATGTATGTTTAATGTCATTTTTACCATTTCTAACTTTTACCCCATGGTATGGGAGGAATATTTCTTTTATTTACCCTACAAGGTACTTTTTGACTTTTCCGACAAAAGTACGAGAAGAATGTTTTTTAACTTATACGGCTTGAAAGGATTTTTACGGTTTTATAAAGACTTATTTTCATGAAGCTTCCTCCAAAAGATTTCATGAATATTATATACAAAATCCTTTTCTTTTAAAATTAAATGGCATTTTTTGAAAAGAAAATGATTTTCAAGATGAAAGGATATTTTCCTCAAGAAATCATTTCAAGTGCTTTATCAAAACCATTTTCCATATAAGATGACATTATTTCATATGTGTATGTTTCAAGTATAATGTCTCTATGATTTAAATGGTTTCACTTTTATTATTATGAAATGATATCCATTTCTTTTATATGGATAATGTGATGATGGGATGATGTTTATGAAACCCATTTTATTTATTGGGTTATTATGAATGATGTATGTTTATTTTGTGGAACAAGTAAGAATGATTTCATTATGAGATGGGTGGGACCTATATCTCCCTCCAATTAATTGGGTAAAGATTTTATATCTCATGAGATAGACATGGCTAGAACGGTGAGTTATTCCGGTTCAGTGTTACAGGACTGAAACGATGAGTGAACTCGATTCAGAAAGGGACTTTGTCCACCCAGATGGTCTTGGCAGCAATGCCTTGGCTACTATGGAAATCATGACATGTGTTGAATGGTTTCCACAATTACATGTTTTATTCCCATGATATTTTATCATTCTTAATGTTTCTTTATGATCTATGCCTTACGTACTTCCATGTTTTATGTCATTGCTCAAGCTTTTGATGTTTAAACATTATGTTCATGTTTTTAAGTTCAAATGTATATGGTTTGTTTTATTCTATCCATGCTTACCCTTACTAAGCATTTGAGCTCACCATTTTTATTTTTTCTTTTCCCCATGACATAAAGAAAGGTTTTAGGTAAGAAAAAAAGGGAATATCTTTATGGGAGATGTTGAAGATCTTTCACCACGATTAGAAGATTACGTTCCAAGTTTCCAAAGACACTAAACTATTATGGTCCTTGTGTTTGTGTTTTTCTTATGTACTAAGTATTCCGCAAAAGTAATGTAATGTCCATGTACGTCAAGTTTTGGGTCTCTACAGTTGGTATCAGAGGAAAGGTATAGCCAACCTTTGGAAACTAGGATGCGAAAACGTTAGTGAGATCCCTAGAGATATTTCTAAGGTATATCTAGGGATGTCCCTAAGGTTAAGTATACGTTATAGTCCTAGAATTTCACTAACCATCTTAGAATTAAACCTAAGATGTTAGATATTGAAGTTACTCCCCCTTTATTATATTGTTTTCCCTAGCGTGATTTTTGCCTCTCACACTATTCTTTTTGGGTTTTAGATGATGGCTGGAACCCGAAGGAACCGTGTTGATCAATGTAATGGACAATGCAATGATTTTCCTCCTGAACAAACAAATGTTATGGGCGATGGAGTGTAAAATCTTATTTCTATACTTACACAAGCTATGAATCATTCTGGACTTCCAAATAAGCAGAGAAGGGATCAATATTCTATTGAGTCCTTCATGAGGCAACATCCACCTTCTTTCAGTGGGTCTTCTGATCCACTTGTTTCTGAACAATGGATCAGTACCACTAAAAATATAAGTTTAGTTCTTCAATGTTCTGAACATGATAAAGTCATCTTAACAGTATATCGTTTGGAAGGTGATGATCAATGGTGGAATCTTATCAAGAATACAAGGCCAAGAGATGAAATTGAGTCCATTGAATGGGACAAGTTCAAGAACGTATTTTTCCATAAGTACTTCCCTCGTATTTTTTGAACAAAGATGGAGAAGGAGTTTCTCGAACTAAAGCTAAAGGATAATGAATCCGTTGGTATATACGAAGAGAATTTTACAAGGCTTGCAAGGTATGCATCTGGATTTATCATCCAACCTGAAAGTAAAGTTGATCGATTCTTCAGTGGTTTAAAACCAAATCTTCGAAGGGAATTATCTATAAGAGACTTCAGTAGCTATGAAAAAATTGTGCGTTGTTCTATCAAAGTAGAAATCGAAGTTGGTGTTACTTATCCATCTCATAGTTTTGACAAGAAACGAAAGATGGAGTTCAAGGAGAAATCTCAGAATAATGGTGAAAAGAAGATGAATGTTTCCTTATGCTCAAAGTGTGGAAAGAAGCATGGTGGAGATTGTCTTAAAGGGACAAGTAAATGTTTCAAATGTGGAAAGGAAGGTCATCAGGCATTTGAATGCCGCAATGATGGAAAGAAGATGTCTAATGATGCAAACAAAGGACAGGATACACAGAATGAACCTACTACACTTCAATGCTTCAAGTGCAAGGAAATGGGGCATTATGCTAATAAATGCCCTAATCCAAGGGGTAGTGATGATCGACATGAGCAACCACTTAAGGAAAAGGACAAAGGGAAGTCACATGCGATCACTATTGGCGATGTTGAATATTAAAACGACATGGTGGAATGATTAAGTGTTTATGTAATGGGATTCCAAAATAATGTTGTATATAGTATCGTGGAATATTGGAATATTTATGTATTTGTCTATTGTCGTTTTCAATAATTTTATGGTACTGGTAACCATGGAAATCTATTGAGATATTTTTGAAAAAAAAAGATGATATGAGCATAATGAAGGGAAAACGAGAAAATGAAGTGTTTGACAGTATTCATGAGCTCATGATTGATATAAGGACTAAGTGATATCATGGTTTGAGTATATAGAATTTTGAGGATTTTGGTATGTGGAAAGAGTTAAATTTTAACAGCATTCATGTTTTCAATGTGACCAACAAGACATATCTCATGATATATGGGGATCAACACTGGTATTAACATGCTAGTTGTATGAACTCTTTGGTAATCGTTTTCTATATAATATGAGATTAGACAGCATTATTTTGAATAATCCTAAAGATTGGAATGGATTATGTTGGACATAAGTTAGTATTATTTAAGGATATAAGTTTTTTTCGATATTATTTATGGGATGTTATAGTAATGTAGTTTTAGAAAAAGGACAACCTGCAGGATGGGCGACAACCCATCGCGCCGGACAAGGCTGTGGGAATCGAACCCACAACCGAAGTGCGACTGGCCTTTATCGCCTACCACTGGCCTACAGGAAGTCCCTGTTTAGTAGAAACTAGTTTTATTATATTAATCAGTATGATATATGAAGTATAAGTCCATTTTAAGAACCATATATGATTAATCTCATTATAGATGGACTTATGTATTTTTTTCATAACTTTTCTAACCTTTTGTTTGAGATAGATGGAATGTCCCATCATTCTATCACATGATCTGCTAACACATCATGAATAACAAATTCAACTTCATTTATTTAAGAGATGAAGTGGAAATTGTCCAAATAATGACCAACGGTGAGACTATACCAAAATAACGAAAGTATTTCTTCTAATTCCAATTTCATCAACTTTAGGGAAATGATCTTGAAAACCAAAAATATTGACCTAGTGCCCTTATATCTGATGAATCAGATGGTACCTTAGATCATCAAAAATTTATGGCTTTGTGATTTTTGGCTTTTCCATAGCCATGTTCTCTACCACTCTCCATCAGAACATGATGGTTAGATTTCTCTTCCATATCCATATTTTCACCTATGTGGAAACCCAGTGATTAGTTTATTTGGGTAACTTTTATGTTTCATACTATTGTTCTTAAAGTTTGTTTTTGGTATTCCTTTTTACGATATGGGTTTCTATTAAACAAAACTTTCCAATAGTAAACCATTTATAACCACGACGAATTTCGAGGGCGAAATTCATTTTAAGGGGGGTAGAATGTAACACCCCGAGATTTTATGAAAAATATTATTTTTAATTTCATTAATTTCTTGTGTTGTACACTACTAGGAGCTTGCACAACACGCATCCTTGACTTGCCTTACATTACACGCAATCACGATCTTCCTCGATAGCGTGTGTAGTACGCAATACCGAGTTTCACTAAATGAGATATTATTATAATATTATTATGAACTAGCCATTATGAAGAGTAATAACCAATTTTTGAAATTTTGTAAATTTTATTTTTCAAAATAGACTTCATTTTTGGATTAGGAATATAGAAATTAGCTTAGGGTGAAATTTTGGTACTTTTCGGATAACTTTCATTTTCTGATGAATAGTGAAAATTACTAAATTTTAATTAAAAACAACCTTTTTAATAGAAATAATTAATAGTGATAAATTATTAATTTGAGTGGTTTTAAAGTATATTTAGAATATATTTTTACAATTTAATACAATGTTGGTCATTGGATGTAATTTCACATTTAAACGAGACATAAACAAGTGTCAATCTTTTGATAGTTATTATCTCTTAAGAACACGCTATTTGTTTTGACGACGGGAATTAATTTTTAAATTAATTAATGCAACTGATATGTTTTTAATTTGGTAAAATAGACATCATTTTTGAGTTCATAATATCATATATAGCTTAGGACTAATTTTTGGTATTTTTCTGGAAACTTTCATTTTTTGATTAATAGTGAAGCCACTAAGTGGTAGTTAAAAAAATTAATTTTTCATAAAACATAATTTTACCGCTTCTGTGAGTGGAATTTCAAAAATCTGAGAGACACGGTTGATATCAGTAAGTAAAATGTGATTAAATGAGATTAAAATAATTTTTAGTGAATAGTAACCTTTTACTTTTTTTTACCACGGTTAAAAGTAAATAGGGTAATTAAGGGTAAAAATGATATTATTATTACCCTACACACATGTCCTAATTCTATTGGATAAGTGTAATTCGACCAAAAACAAACTTAGGAATAAAATATGACCATTTAGGCTAGTTGGATTAGATTAGGACATTTATTATTAATTTATTTAAAGAAGGGTTAAAATAGTTAAAATCAAAGTTTAATAAGTATATCATTTTTAATATAGTGTTATACATAATATAAATTCGACTATAAATATTCATTAGAAATCAAAAAAGATTTCCTACATAATGATATTTTATTTGTAATTTTTAGACTTTAAATAAGTTAATTTATTTATGACACAAAGATGATGCAGTAATTATCTTATTAATGAAATATTGACATAATTGATGTTATAAATACCCAAATAAATGTAATTTGATACTTTTTATGAATTACACTAATTTTATAGGTTAATATGACATGTTATTACTGATTTGAGTATCGTTTTTCGAACTAATAATTCTGTTATGAGTTTCACAAAAATCAATTACTAAATAGTGTCAAAATTGACATAAAATAGTTTTTAAAACAAATATTATATTATTAATTGTTATTTTATTCCTAAAAATATACGGTTCGCCCAAATGAATTATATAAGGTTATATATATTAATAATAAACAACTTGGGATTTGTTTGGCTTGTTATAGTAAGTTTATTAACCTTATAGTGTAAGAACACAAAAAGACACGGTAAAAGTAAAATTTTCTAACTTAATGTTAAAACTAAATGATAAGGTTAAAATAGTAAACTAAACTTGTCCAAATTATATTGGATGAGATTACTTCGACCCATAACCACCTTAGATTCTAAATAAATCAATTTGGATCTATTTAAAACCGAATTTGGCTTTATAATAAAATAATATTTTTAGTTATTCCAAAGGTGCCCCTCTCCTCCCTTATAAAAGGGAATCTCCTCCCTCTCTTCCTCACACCACATTGAGCCTTCAAGCTCGTCCAAACCCTGACAAATTCTCTTCTCCACTTCCCTAGAAAAATCTTAGAGGTTCTGGTATTCCTTAAAGACCAATTTTAATGCCCTGAAAGGAGATCTCAAAGAGGCGCTTCAAAGAAGAGGTAATGTCTATTACGGATTCTTTCAACTTTATTTCTTCTTACACTTCTTATTCTTAGGTTGTTTAATTATGAATTAATATCATAAGTAGCAATAATATACTGATATGTTATTATAAGTATGAAAAAACCCTATTTCACCATCTATCCATCCTACGAAAAATGAAATCACCGCGCGTGCGTACGTACGGAATACCGTCTCCACGCCGTGGTGTAATCTATTTTCCACCACCACGTTACTTGGATGGGTATAATGGTGTACATAATAACTATATATGATTATTGTAAAGTGATATTGATTCTGAAATAGTATATATACACTCCAATACAATTCCACGATCATGAGAACGATATCATCACCCGTGCGTACGTACGGACTACCGTCTCCACGACGCGATGAGATTCATTCTCCACGTTAACCATTCATGAATGATTATAAATTATATATAATAAGTAATCATGAAATATATGAAATAATAATGATACTAGATTTATGTGTATATATATGTATGTCATCTACTTAATTCCATTCAACTCAATAAGGAAACAAAAATAGCGTTCATGCGTACGTACGACCTACCGTCTCCATGAACGGTGTATTTCTTTCCATTTATTGATCTATTATATATATGTATTTTCTGAATATATATTATATATAAATCATGTTTTATATTCCAAAATTAAGTAATCATGATCTATGTAATCATATGAATAATTACAAGTCAAAACACGGACGACAAATGAAACGATTTTACCCAAAACGCTCTTTAACATGGAATTTACAAAAGAACGGGTAAAATAAAGTCATAAGTGAAACATATATGATATAATAAAAATAAGTATGATTCTGGAATAAGTCAATAACATTATTTAAATCATTATACAGGAGGTTCGGACACTTACAAAGAAAATCGGACCTAAGTTAAGGGATAATTGTGCAAATCTCATTTTTATCCGAGATTGCTTATTCGTAAGTATTTACTGGGGATATTGCTATCATCCATGTCCATGTTTTATAAAAGTTTATTCATGTATTTTTAATGTCATTTTTACCATTTTTGACTTTTACCCCATGGTATGGAAGGAATATTTCTTTTATTTACCCTACAAGTTACTTTTTGACTTTTCCGACAAAAGTACGAGAAGAATGTTTTTTAACTTATATGGGTTGAAAGGATTTTTATGGTTTTATAAAGCCTTATTTTCATGAAGCTTCCTCCAAAATATTTCATGAATATTTTTAACAAAATCCTTTTCTTTTAAAATTAAATGGAATTTTGTGAAAAGAAAATGATTTTCAAGATGAAAGGATATTTTCCTCAAGAATTCATTTCAAGTGCTTTATCAAAACCATTTTCCATCTAAGATGAAATTATTTCATATGTGTATGTTTCAAGTACCATGTCTCTATGATTTACATGGTTTCACTTTTCTTATTATGAAATGATATCCATTTCTTTTATATGGATAATGTGATGATGGGATGATGTTTATGAAACCCATTTTATTTATTGTGTTATTATGAATGATGTATGTTTATTTTGTGGAACACAAGTAAGAATGATTACATTATGAGATGGGTGGGACCTATATCTCCCTACAATTAATTGAGTAAAGATTTCATATCTCATGAGATAGACATGGCTGGAACAGTAAGTTAATCCGGTTCAGTGTTACAGGACTGAAACGAGGAGTGAACTCGATTCAGAAAGGTACTTTGTCCACCAAGATGGTCTTGGTAGCAATGCCTTGTCTACTATGGAAATCATGACATGTTCTGAATGGTTGCCACAATTACATGTTTTATTCCCATGCTATTTTGTCATTCGTAATGTTTCTTTATGATCTATGTCTTACGTACTTCCATGTTTTATGTCATTGCTCAAGCTTTTGATGTTTAAACATTATGTTCATGTTTTTAAGTTCAAATGTATATGGTATGTTTTATTTTATCCATGCTTACCCTTACTGATCATTTGAGCTCACCCTTTTTATGTTTTCTTTTCCCCAAGACATAAAGAAAGGTTTTAGTTAAGAAAAAAAAGGGAAGATCTTTATGGGAGATGTTGAAGATCTTTCACCACGATTAGAAGATTACGTTCCAAGTTTCCAAAGACACTAAACTAGTATGGTCCTTGTGTGTGTGTTTTTGTTATGTACTAAGTATTCCGCAAAATTATTGTAATGTCCATGTACGTCAAGCTTCGGATCTCTACATCATATATGATATTAAAACTCTCTTTTTGGGTGATTCTTTAAATGATTATAATTATACTTACTTTCACACTTTTGATCACTATTTGAGGAGTGGTGATAAATCCCTCATGTAAGTGATTTTTAAATTGAATTATGTTAATTGATAAAGGTGGTAATGAATTATACTCATCCCAATTTATAAATGGTTTGACGAAGTGGATTGTTAAATTTAATTATGTGTTAAATAGCATTGAACCACACTAGTCGATATCCATGACATTAATAGTGAATACTTGCCTCTTCCTTACATGCAAGTGAAATGTTAAATTTAATTTAAAGAAGCTTTAGGTGGGTTGGACATGATGTTTCAAACCCCTTGGTCCATGACATTTCATGTTGGAATGTTCTTATTAAATAGTTGTATTAAATTGTGGCATGTATTGGATCATCTCCTAATCATATAAATGAATTATAATATACCGTGATAACTAATGTTTCTTGTGGTTATTTATTAAATTCACATGCCAATTTAATTATGATGCTCAGCCATTGAATTCCTTATACTAGTGATAATTTATCATGGAATCTCTAGGGCATGGACTTCCTAAAATTATGATACTCTGGAATGGAATCCATCATATATTTCAATTCTTGGGAATGGAATCCCTAGAGAATTATTTCCCATATAATTTGTATTCTTGGGAATGGCATCCCTCGTATATTGTAATAATTGGGAATGGTGTCCCTCAAGTATGGTGTCCCTTATACTAGTGATACTCGGGCATGGGTTCTGAAATATATTATGATACTTGGGAATGGTGTCCCTCATGCATGGTGTACCATATACTTGTGATAAACTTTTATTTTATCCCTTACACATTGTGATACTCGGGTATGTATTCTCTAAATATTCTAGAAGACTTTATTGACTATGGTTGGATGCCTAAGTTCCACCTCATGTCCATGAATGTACTAAGTATCTATATATATGGATATACCTATTATTGTGTATATAGTGCATATATAAACATACATATTTGTCACGACCCGTCCTCGGGGCCCGTGCCGTG
This sequence comes from Viscum album, assembly GCA_963277665.1. Classification (NCBI taxonomy): domain Eukaryota; kingdom Viridiplantae; phylum Streptophyta; class Magnoliopsida; order Santalales; family Viscaceae; genus Viscum; species Viscum album. The sequence goes on along the minus strand of OY728138.1, from coordinate 1,700,591,714 downwards.
ACTACCCCAAGCCCGCCTTCCATAGGCCAGGGGCTGGTGACTAGCACCAAGGCGTAAATCCCAACAAAAAGGGAAGGCATTGCCTTTGAAAAGTAAACAAACACCACAGAGTAAGCAAGCGGAAAAGTAAACACTAAGTAAGAACAGAATACAACTGAAAGTGCGGAAAAGTAAATGGGCCAGTATACAAACCCAAACTGAAAGTAAAGTACATCTCGAAAGGGAAAACAACAACTGTAAAGTAAAAGCCGCTACACAGAGCTGTCCACTGGAGATCCCACCTGAAGGGTGGATACAGATAGCTCCACTGCTCCTCGGGTCCCGTCGTCCGCTCCGAGCACGTCCCGCCCAGTGGTCCACCTCCAGGTACCGTTCTGCTCTGCAAGCCTCAGCCATGATCAACGATGTCCGTCATCTTCAACCAACACAACGTAGTGCGGGCATAGCCCATGCAGGGGTGAGTATAAGCTACTCAGTAAGGACCCCGAGACCCCTGAAGGTCTCACAAAACCCACAAATGATAAACCACAAAGGAAGATACAAACACGAAGTAACAACTGGCACTTCTTAGGTTTATGCCCATACATATACCTAAGTCATCAATTCCAATACGCTCCAACCTCCGAGCCCAAGTGCAACTCAGTCCACACAGGAAAGTAAACGTATTCCACACAGGAAAGCAAAACGAAATCCACACAGGATAGCACAACACAATCCACACAGGAAAGAAATAGGATTCAGCTCACACAGGTATACTTATTCGAAAGACGATAAAGATGATCTCTGATCCATCTAAGTCGTCGGACCCACGAAGGATCGATAGGTAACTAACCCCCGCAAAGACCCACATAGGATCGGGCCCACATAGGACCTGTAGGCGTTGGTTCACAGAGGACCGCTGAGCGTAAAGACCCACACAGGATCGGACCCACACAGGATCGGGCCCACATAGGATCGGGCCCACACAGGACCTGTAGCACTGATCCACGTAGGATCGCTGAGTGTTGTAGTCATCGTCGAATCCACAAAGGATCTTTTTACTGTCGTCGTCGCAGTCACAGTAGCAGTAGCAGTAGCCGTAGCAGTCACAAACGCAGCCAGCTCTAGGGTTCCCGCACACAGCAAGCTCGTTCAGGAGGGTCCGCTCCACGAGCCGAGAGGCTGATACATCAACTATCACAAAGTCCAGATTTGATGTATCCAAAAGTTCCGTATCATCAACAGGAACTCAACGCAACAGACGGAGCATCGATCGGACGCTCGGTCTGAGAGTTATTGGCTTTTTCGTCCCAGGGGCCCGGTTGGTTTTTAAGGCAAAACCAACCCGACCATACTCCACCTGCGTCCAAACCTCGGGAGGAGTATGCCAAAAGATCCGTCTCACTAAGAGGAACTCAACAAAGCTGATGGCACGTCAATCGGACGTCCGTAGCTCAAGATATGAGTGTTTCCACTCCGAGGGCCCGGTTGGTTTCGTGAACGAACCAACCCGGCCGAACTCAAAGTATTCCGAAACTTTGAGTGCGATATACCGAATAGACCGTCTCAATCCAAGGATCGCATCGCTGCTAACGGTTCGTCAATCGGAGGTCTGTAGCTCAAGTTATGGGCAAAAGACCGAAGTCGATTCGAAAACAGGGGGTCCGGGTCCGGGCCGACCCGGCCTGACCCCCCTGGGTCGGCCCGAACCGGGTCGACCCGACCTGGCCGGCGGCGCGGCGGTGCGGCCCGGCCGGCGGCGGCACGACCTGGGTGCCGCTCAGGTGCCACGCGCGGGGGGCAGAGCCCCCGCTTCACTTGCCTGGCGGCGCGGCAACCTGTCGTGCCCCATTTTAATAACCGGCCCCACTCACGTGGGGGCCTGCTTTGAGGAAAACGGGGGGCCGCTGCCCCCCCCCCCCCCCTTGGTGTAACCACGGCCCCCCATTATGGGGGGCCGGTTTTCGCCAGCCGGGGGAATTAATTCCCCCGGTCCTTGTCCCTTCCGGCCGGCCCAACATGGCCGACCGGTTCTTCCTCAACGGGACCGGCAAGGCCGATCCCCCTTCCGGCTTCCGACACCGGCGGCCCGGCTAGCCGCCGGTCTTCTCGTTCCGCCGCGGCCCGAAACCAGCCGCGGCCTTCGTCGTCTGGTGCGGTGCGACGGCACCGCGCCCCTCCGCCGCGGCCCCGCTCCGGCCGCGGCGCCTTTGGTTTCCTTCGACGCGGCACGACGGCGTCACGTTCATGATATTCTTTCCATGGCGCGGCGCGACGGCGCCGCGCAATATTTGCCGTGTGATTCCCGCGTGGTGCGACGGCACCATGCCATCCCGTTTTATCCGCAAGAAAATATTCAAGAACAAAGGAGGGGGTTTCGGCCGTGTTTGTGCGGTCTGGCCCCCCTCTCGTTAGATGATAGCACATAATCACTTATCCTCAAGATTTTCATGCTTGAACCAAGAACGAGAATAAATAAATTAAACAACAACAAACCCCTACCTCTATTTCAAGAATGATGATCGTCAATGACCCGTGGAAGATGAGCATCGCGGTGGTCGGCGTCACGGAAGAAGGACGTCGATGTCATGAAGCGAGGATTCGAAGTTCTTTGACGACGATTTCGTCGCGGGAAATCGTCGTGGAAGAGATGACGTGGAAGAAGACGTCGTCGGTATCGCGGGTATGACGTCGTAGAAGTCGATTCCCGAGAACGTGGCGTTCTTCGTCGATGTTCAAAGGTTCTTCGCGTTCTTCGTCAAAGCTTGAAGAAGAAGAAGAAGAAGAAGAAGAAGAAGAAGGCTCCAAATTCTCTCAAGATTGTCTAGAGAATTCTAACCCAAATAAAATAAGCTAAGGTCTTATTTTATTTACTCAACCAAACCATTTTGAAATTCAATGTTTTGAAATTAAACAACTCCACCCATTTAATATCCCAAATTGTCAAGTTAATTAAAGAGGGGTTATTGGGAGTTTAAGAAAAAGAATATGGAGAGTTATGCTTCGTGTTTGCCCCACCACACTTAATCCTCCCAAGGGAGGTTAAGTGGATGTGGGTCCCACCTCTAACTCCCTTTGGGAGAAGTTAACCAATAAGTTAAAATAAAAATTTGTATTCCACAATTTTTATTTAACTTATTCTAAACTCCCAAAAACTAAATCTCAACCCGAAATAAACGCAACCTCAGAAAAGGTCTCCTTAAGCGAATATCGGCACTGCGAGTTCATCGGTGCCCTTGGATTTTGATTCTGGGCACCAGTTCAAAAGTTAGAAATTCCCACTCGTTCGTTCACTGAACGTACCCAAGCCAAACTTCGGAAAATGATTCTGGGCACTCCGGGCCTCGGAATCAGGTGCCTTCAGAAACCGCATTCTTCTAAAATTCCAAAGAAAATTAAGAAAAAATTTCCATTGAATTTTACGGGTCTTTACATTACTCCCACCTCAGAGCTTTACGTCCCCGTAAAGATACATCAAAAACTAGGGAAACAAATGAGGGTACTAAGCACGCATCTGAGACTCCTGCTCCCAAGTGCTCTCCTAGAGATTCCCGTGCTGCCATCTGATGTGCACTAGAGGAATCGACCATCCATGTAGGACCCGCTATTGTCGATCCTCGATCTCCACCGGGACCTCCGTAAAAGTCGCTCCATCGTCAACGTCAAGCTCCCCATGGTCAATGGTGTGTGACGGGTCATGCACGTATCTCCTCAGATGAGACACGTGGAAGACGTCGTGCACCTGGTGCAACTGAGGTGGTAGAACCAAGGGATAAGCCACCTCTCCAATCCTGCTGAGGACCTGGAAGGGTCCGATGAAGCGCGGAGATATCTTGCCGCCTCGGCCAAATCTCCGTATACCACGTCGAGGTGAGACCCGCAAGAAGACGTGGTCTCCATCCTCGAACTCTAGTGGCCTTCGCCTCCTGTCAGCGTATGACTTCTGCCGGCTCTAAGCTGTCCTCACCCGCTCCTGGATGACCTGAACCTTCTCTGTCGTGGCCTGGACCATCTCCGGTCCCACAAGAGATGCTATGATTTCTTCCTTGCCGATTAAGAGAAATCTCATCTCATCCCTTGGATGAACCATGTTCTTTGCCTAATAAAGTCAATCCCATCATGATTAGTTAATTCATGGCATGGATGACGTCGTAAGGCCTCAACGCTGCTACCAAGAGATCCAACCGTTACTCTCGCCTCCAAGGGTTGAGTCACACTGTCGGCATCAGTGTGTGGTCACTGGGTTTCCTCCAGTAAGAATCTCTCAAAGCGTCGCCCACCACCTGCTGCTCGGCCAGCTCCTCTGCCTCGTCCGCCTCCTCCCTGCGGACTACCACGGTCGAACCTCTGCCTCTGCCTAGGTGGTTCCTCAACCTTCTGCTGCTCCTATGCATGGCGGGTCGGGCAGTCATGAGCCATGTGGCCCTGCCCGCCGCACGCGTAGCACTGCCTGCCTCTCGAAAGACTGGCTCCGCGCTGTGTGCCCCGCACTGCTGAGCGAGTGTCCTGAGGTCGTCTGCCTGAAGGTCCGGTCTGCCTGGACCCCTGAGTCATCCGTCGACTGCCAGCTGCAGAAGACTCTTCCACGTGTCGCCCTGTGGTGGGTCTCGACGCTGGTGTATACTCAGCAAGGAAGCTCTCGATCAAAAGGGATCGCTCCAGTACTCCTGTCTGAGTCGGTATGCTGAGGGAGATCAGCGATGCCCTGATCTCGTGTCTCAAACCCTGCAAGAAGGTCCGGGCTGGGAAGAACGGGTCCCGTACCATATCTGTAGAGCAGCGCGAGAGATCAGTAAATCTCGCCGAGTACTACGCCACTGTCATACTTCCCTGCCGTAGCTGTAGCAGCTTCTGGATACGCACCGCACGAAGGGTGGCTGGGACGAACTCCGAGCAGTAGAGGCTCTCAAAGTCCGTCCAAAGTAGAGATGCCTCATCGTGCACCTGGAGCATCAAGCTCCACCATCGGCCCGCTGCTGCGTGCAGTAGGCTCGCAGCGAGGATCACCATGAGGTCTGCAGGTGTCCTCACTAGCCTAAAAACTCGTACCACTGCCTCCAGCCAGTCCTCGGCTGCCTGGGGGTCCGTCTCCCCACGGAACCTAGGCGGTCGCTGGTGCTGAAACTCATGCAGAGCTCCAAGGCGACGTGCATCGTCAGCGACTGGTGCTGGAGGCATCGGTGGCTCGGATGGTAGAGCTACCGCCGGTGCCGCTGCTGACAAAGGGCCCTGCACCGAGGCCTCGTCGCTCGGTGGGCTATCGTCATGCTCGACTCTCGGAACCCTAGCTGACTGTCGTCGTGGGGCCATCCTGAAAAGGAATCAGGTGTGCCACTATCAAACAGTATACCTGGTGAGCTGACATAATGTAATCACAAAGAAAACTTGAAACACACATGAAATCAATGTTTTCGTGCATTAAGTCGGAAATCAGAAGTCAGGGTCCTGGTGTACGGATACGTCGGTCGTCGCACCAACACTGGACTCCCTGGACTGATAACCACACTCAATACGCTAAACAATATTGCTTCACATAGAAAAGATCAGAGTTTGCGGTAGAACTGAACTCCTCTGATACCAATTTGTCACGACCCATCCTCGGGGCCCGTGCTGTGACTACCCCAAGCCCGCATTCCATAGGCCAGGGGCTGGCGACTAGCACCAAGGCGTAAATCCCAACAAAAAGGGAAGGCATTGCCTTTGAAAAGTAAACAAACACCACAGAGTAAGCAAGCAAAAAAGTAAACACTAAGTAAGAAAAGAATACAACTGAAAGTGCGGAAAAGTAAATGGGCCAGTATACAAACCCAAACTGAAAGTAAAGTACAACTCGAAAGGGAAAACAGAAACTGTAAAGTAAAATCCGCTACACTGAGCTGTCCACTGAAGATCCCACCTGAAGGGTGGATACAGATAGCTCCACTGCTCCTCGGGTCCCGTCGTCTCCTCCGGGAACGTCCCGCTTAGTGGTCCACCTCCAGGTATCGTTCTGCTCTGCAAGCCTCAGCCACGATCAACGCTGTCCGTCATCTACAACCAACACAATGTAGTGCGGGCATAGATTGTGCAGGGGTGAGTATAAGCTACTCAGTAAGGACCCCGAGACCCCTGAAGGTCTCACAAAATCCATAAAGGATAAACCACAAAGGAAGATACAAACACGAAGTAACAACCGACACTGCTTAGGTATATGCCCATACATATACCTAAGTCATCAATTCCAATAAGCTCCAACCTCCGAGCCCAAATACAACTCAGTCCACACAGGAAAGTAAACATATTCCACACAGGAAAGCAAAACAAAATCCACAAAGGATAGCACAACACAATCCACACAGGAAAGAAATAGGATTCAGCTCGCACATGTATACTTCTTCGAAAGACGATAAATATGATCTCTGATCCATCTAAGTCGTCGGACCCACGAAGGATCGATAGGTAACTAACCCCCGCAAAGACCCACATAGGATCGGGCCCACACAGGACCTGTAGGCGCTGGTTCACACAGGACCGCTGAGCGCAAAGACCCACACAGGATCAGACCCACACAGGATCGGGCCCACACAGGACCTGTAGCACTGATCCACGTAGGATCGCTGAGTGTTGTAGTCGTCGTCGAATCCACAAAGGATCTCTGTACTGTCATCGTCGCAGTCACAGTAGCAGTAGCAGTAGCCGTAGCAGTCACAGACGCAGCCAGCTCTAGGGTTCCCGCACATAGCAAACTCGTTCGGGAGGGTCCGCTCCACGAGCCGAGAGGTTGATACATCAACTGTCACAAACTCCAGAGTTGATGTATCCAAAAGTTCTGTATCGTCAACAGGAACTCAACGCAACAGACGGAGCGTCGATCGGACCCCCGGTCTGAGAGTTATTGACTTTTTCGTCCCAGGGGCCCGGTTGGTTTTTAAGGTAAAACCAACCCGACCATACTCCACCTGCGTCCAAACCTCATACGGAGTATGCCAAAAGATCCGTCTCACTAAGAGGAACTCAACAAAGCTGACGGCACGTCAATCGGACGTCCGTAGCTCAAGATATGAGTGTTTCCGCTCCGAGGGCCCGGTTGGTTTCGTGAACGAACCAACCCGGTAGAACTCAAAGTATTCCGAAACATTGAGTGCGATATACCGAATCGACCGTCTCGATCCAAGGATCACATCGCCTCTGACGGTTTGTCAATCAGAGGTCCGTAGCTCAAGTTATGGGCAAAAGACCGAAGTTGATTCGAAAATAGGGGGTCCGGGTTCGGGCCGACCCGGCCCGGCCCGACCCCCCTGGGTCGGCCCGAACCGGGTCGACCTGACCCTGCCGGTGGTGCGGCCCGGCGCGGCAGCGCGGCCTGGGTGCCATTCGGGTGCCACGCGCGGGGGGCATAGCCCCTGCTTCTCTTGCCTGGCGGCGCAGCAACCTGCCGCGCCCCATTTTAATAACCGACCCTCCCTCACGTGGGGGCCTGCTTTGAGGAAAACAGGGGGGTGCTGCCCCCACCCCTTGGTGTAACCGCGGCCCCCCCATTATGGGGGGCCGGTTTTTGCCAGCCGGGGGAATTAATTACCCCGGTCCTTGTCCCTTCCGGCCGGCCCAACATGGTCGGCCGGTTCTTCCTCAACGGGACCAGCAAGGCCGGTCCCCCTTCCGGCTTCCGACACCGGCGGCCCGGCTAGCCGCCGGTCTTCTCGTTCCGCCGCGGCCCGGAACCGGCCGTGGCCTTCGTCGTCCGGCGCGGTGTGACGGCACCGCGCCCCTCCGCCGCGGCCCCGCTCCGGTCGCGGCGCCTTTGGTTTCCTTCGACGCGGCGCGACGACGTCACGTTCATGATATTCTTTCCACGGCGCGGCGCGACGGCGCCGTGCAATATTTTCCGTGTGATTCCCGTGTGGTGCGACGGCACAACGCCATCTCGTTTTATCCGCAAGAAAATATTCAAGAACAAAGGAGGGGGTTTCGGCCGTGTTTGTGCGGTCTGGCCCCCCTCTCGTTAGATGATAGCACATAATCACTTATCCTCAAGATTGTCATGCTTGAACCAAGTACAAGAATAAATAAATTAAACAACAACAAACCCCTACCTCGGTTTCAAGAACGATGATCGTCAATGACCCGCGGAAGACGAGCGTCGCGGTGGTCGGCGTCACGGAAGAAGGACGTCGATGTCGTGAAGCGAGGATTCGAAGTTCTTTGACGACGATTTCGTCGCGGTAAATCGTCGCGGAAGAGATGATGCGGAAGAAGACGTCGTCGGTATCGCGGGTATGACATCGCAGAAGTCGATTCCCGAGAACGTGGTGTTCTTCGTCGATGTTCAAAGGTTCTTCGCGTTCTTCCTCAAAGATTGAAGAAGAAGAATAAGAAGTAGGCTCCAAATTCTCTCAAGATTGTCTAGAGAATTTTGTTGTTCCTCTCGTACCCCTCGAGGTTTAATTTTCATGATCACAATCACTCTCTTATTTATCTAATATTGTTTTAAGTGTTTTTGGATGATAGGCATGATTTCAGGTGGCCAACGAATTGGGCCAAGAAAGCAAGAAGCCAAAGTGGACTGAATTTCAGTCCACCGGCCAACCGATGGATGCCCACCGGCCAGCCGCTGGAGGCCTGGACAGAAGGCATCCCTCTGTCCAGACCACCGGCCAACCGGTGTCCCACCACCGGCCAGCCGGTGGCACCCAGACAGAATAGTGTCAGCCACTGCCTCAGCACCGGCCAACCGGTGGCCTAGCACCGGTCAGCCGGTGGAGCCAGTCAAACTAGCCGTTGGGCTTTGACCAGGCTTGTCCACTTGAATCCCAACGGCTCCGAAGGCCTCTCCAACGGCTCCGAAGACCCCCAAAGGCCATTTGAGGGTTCCCCCTCTATAAATAAAGGACTAGGAAGCCCCGGAACACAAGCGAAACATACGGAAGCCCACGGGACACATTTTACATCATTTGGCGAACCTCCGGCGGATTGCTTCAAGGAACCCCACTTGCTCCATCTCATTTCCACATCCAAGGAGCACCTCCATAGAAGCTTGGGAGCGCACTTCATCAACTCCATCAATCCTTTGGCGCCCAAGGCTTCTCCCATTACGGTTTTTATTGTTTTATCATTTTGAGCTTTATTTTGGGTTTGTTCCTACAAACCCCCATTTCACTCATCCTCCTTTCATTTGGGTTTTCACACCACCTTCAAGGTGTGAAGAGGTTAGTCAAGCCTTTCCTTTTAAAAAGGCTTGAGTCATAGGTGAGCTAGCCTTCACCTTTAAGAAGGCTAGTGGGTTCTTGCTCAACCATTGAAAGCAAGTGGGTTCTTGCATAACCATTAAAAGCAAGCTGTAATAGGTTCTAGACTAACCTTAAAGTCTAGTGGGTTTCTTGCTAAAACCATTAAAAAGCAACCGGTAGTAAATCTCTCAACGGTTGAGTTGGGAGCGGAGACGTAGGCTTGAGTTTAAGCCGAACTCCGTTATCAAGTTGTGTGTCTTGCCTCTTTTATTTCCGCTACACTTTTACTTTGATTTTAAATTGTTAATTATTTTTTAAAAAAAGGCAATTCACCCCCCCTCTTGCCATCACTTCTCCTCCCAACAATTGGTATCAGAGGCAAAATTTGAGTAATACCTTCACCGGTTTCAAATTTAAGATCCATTGTGATGGCTTCGTCTTCTTTCGCCCCCGAAGGCTATTCTTTGGGTCGTGCTCCATTCTTTGATGGAACCGACTATAATTATTGGAAAACCCGCATGACCACTTTTCTTAGAAGCATAGGTTATCCTATTTATAAAATTGTCATGCATGGTTATTCTCTTTCTTCTCCCGATGAATCCAAATGGACTCAAGCCGATATTAAAAATTTCGAGCTTGATGGAAAAGCCATGAACGCTCTCCATTGCGGCCTTGATCGTAATGAATTCAATCGAGTTTCCACATGCACCTCATCACATGAAATCTGGAAACTTTTGGAGGTTACCCATGAGGGGACCAACAAAGTCAAGGATACTCGATTGGACATGTACCGTCAAGATTTTGAGTCTTTCACCATGCATACATCCGAATCAATTACTGAAATGTTTACTCGTTTTACTAACGTTTGCAATGGTAGAAAGTCTCTTGGAGATGATGTTTCTGCAGAAACGATGGTCAAGAAGATCCTTTGGATCTTACCAAGCTCATGGGCACCGAAAGTCACGGCAATTCAAGAAGCAAAAGACATCAAGAACATGCCGGTAGAAGAGCTCATCGGATCTCTCATGACCTATGAGATCACCATGAGGAGGCAAGCTGAAAAGGAAGGCAAACCAATCAAAACTCAAAAGAACATCACCTTCAAGGTTCAAAAAGAAGAAAGCTCCTCCTCCTCATCGTCTTCCTCTTCAAGCGGTGATTCCGAAATGGAGAATCTTGCCCGCAAGATGCACAAATTCATGAAGAAGCACAAGAAGAAGAAATCCTGCAAGGCTCAACCCAATGAAAAATCCGAGCCCGAGGTAAGATGCTAGGGGTGTGGCAAGAAAGCCCATTACAAGCCCGATTGTCCACTCAACAAGAAAAAGTCCAAGCAAAAGGAAAAGAAGAAGGCATTCAAGGCCACATGGAGTGATAGCTCCACATCCTCCTCCTCCTCCTCCTCAAGCGACAACGGTAAAAAATGCCTAATGGCATTTCATGAGGTAACCTCTTCCGACTCCTCATCCTCTACTTCTTCAAATTCTTTTAATTATTTATCCTATGAGGATCTCCAACATGCTAGAGATCAATTGGAGGAAGGTTTTCACGAACTTTCTTCCAAATTTGTTGCTTTAGAAAAGAATTTCAAAAAACTCTATTCCGAAAAGGAACAACTTCTCAAAGAAAAGGAGGAGTTGTCCCTCAAGATCCAAAACATTCCCGATGTTGATTCTATGGAATCAACAATCAAGGATTTGAAGGAATCCCTAGCCAAGTTCACCCAAGGGGAACAAAATTTGACCAAATTGCTTGGATCCCAACGCATATCTAGAACCACCGAAGGGCTTGGCTATTTCAAGCAAGCTTCCTCTTCCCATGCTCCAACTATTTTTGTAAGGGGGAGCTCCCAATTTAAATTTTATAATTATTGTAAAAAACCCGGGCACTTAATTTATGAGTGCGATTACAAAAATGCCCGGTATGGAAGGCCCAAAACCATTTCTTTTAATGATGAATTTTATAGGAGAAGACCCGCCACTAGACAAGTATGGATTGAAAAATCCCTTTTAGCGAGTCTCACCGGACCAAAACTTGTCTCGGTTTCAAAAACCTCTCACCGGTGATTTGTTTTTTTTTATTTAGGGGGAGTTAGGTTTGTTTAAGCATTTTTGTTTTAATTTCAAATCTTTCGATTCAAAACTTTCAATTCAAAATTTTCAATTTCAAAACTTTCAATTCAAAATTTTAAATTTCAAAACTTTCGATTCAAAACTTTCAATTCAAAATTTTCAATTTCAAAACTTTCAATTAAAAATTTTCAATTTCAAAACTTTCGATTCAAATCTTTCGATTCAAAATTCTCAATTCAAAATCATTCAATTCAAAACGTTCAATTCAAATATTTCATTTCAAAACTTTCAATTCAAAATTTTCAATTACAAAATTTTCAATTCAAAACTTTCAATTCAAATTTCAATAATTTCAATTGGTTTAAAATCTCTATCTTGTTTTTCAACCAATCCCTCAATCAAGTTTTATGCCCCGTGATATTTTGATAATCACAAAGGGGGAGAAATTCTTGGTTGATTGGGGGAGAAATCTTTCTTTCATGCTTTACTTTACTTTCCAATTTATCCTTTAAAGCATGCCTTTAATTTAATTTTTACATTGCTTGTTTTGGTGATTGTGATCATCGAAATAGGGGGAGATTGTTGTACCTCTCGTACCCCTCGAGGTTTAATTTTCATGATCACAATCACTCTCTTATTTATCTAATATTGTTTTAAGTGTTTTTGGATGATAGACATGATTTCAGGTGGCCAATGAATTGGGCCAAGAAAGCAAGAAGCCAAAGTGGACTGAATTTCAGTCCACCGGCCAACCGATGGATGCCCACCGGCCAGCCGGTGGAGGCCTGGACAGAAGGCATCCCTCTGTCCAGACCACCGGCCAACCGGTGTCCCACCACCGGCCAGCCGGTGGCACCCAGACAGAATAGTTTCAGCCACTGCCTCAGCACCGACCAACCGGTGGCCTCATCACCGGCCAGCCGGTGGTGCTTGAGCCCGAAGGCCTTTCCTTTTTCAAAGCACCGGCCAACCGGTGGCCTAGCACCGGTCAGCCGGTGGAGCCAGTCAAACTAGCCGTTGGGCTTTGACAAGGCTTGTCCACTTGACTCCCAATGGCTCCGAAGGCCTCTCCAATGGCTCCGAAGACCCCCAAAGGCCATTTGAGGGTTCCCCCTCTATAAATAAAGGACTAGTAAGCCCCGGAACACAAGCGAAACATACGGAAGCCCACGGGACACATTTTACATCATTTGGCGAACCTCCGACGGATTGCTTCAAGGATCCCCACTTGATCCATCTCATTTCCACATCCAAGGAGCACCTCCATAGAATCTTGGGAGAGCACTTCATCAACTCCATCAATCCTTTGGCTCCCAAGGCTTCTCCCATTACGGTTTTTATTGTTTTATCATTTTGAGCTTTATTTTGGGTTTGTGCCTACACACCCCCATTTCTCTCATCCTCCTTTCATTTGGGTTTTCACACCACCTTCAAGGTGTGAAGAGGTTAGTCAAGCCTTTCCTTTTAAAAAGTCTTGAGTCATAGGTGAGCTAGCCTTCACCTTTAATAAGGCTAGTGGGTTCTTGCTCAACCATTGAAAGCAAGTGGGTTCTTGCATAACCATTAAAAGCAAGCTGTAATAGGTTCTAGACTAACCTTAAAGTCTAGTGGGTTTCTTTCTAAAACCATTAAAAAGCAAGTGGTAGTAAATCTCTCAACGGTTGAGTTGGGAGTGGAGATGTAGGCTTGAGTTTAAGCCGAACTCCGTTATCAAGTTGTGTGTCTTGCCTCTTTTATTTCCGCTACACTTTTACTTTGATTTTAAATTGTTAATTATTTTTTAAAAAAAGGCAATTCACCCCCCCCCCCCCTCTTGCCATCACTTCTCCGCCCAACAAATTCTAACCCAAATAAAATAAGCTAAGGTCTTATTTTATTTACTCAACCAAACCATTTTGAAATTCAAAGGTTTGAAATTAAACAACTCCACCCATTTAATATCCCAACATGTCAAGTTAATTAAAGAGGGGTTATTGGGAGTTTAAGAAAAAGAAGATGGAGAGTTATGCTTCGTATGGGCCCCACCACACTTAATCCTCCCAAGTGAGGTTAAGTGGATGTGGGTACCACCTCTAACTCCCTTTGGGAGAATTTAACCAATATGTTAAAATAAAAATTTGTATTCCACAATTTTTATTTAACTTATTCTAAACTCCCAAAAACTAACTCTCAACCCGAAATAAACGCAACCTCAGAAAAGGTCTCCTTAAGAGAATATCGGCGCTGCAAGTTCATCGGTGCCCTCAGATTTTGATTCCAGGCACCGGTTCAAAAGTTAGAAATTCCCGCTCGTTCTTTCACTGAACGTACCCGAGCCAAACTTCGGAAAATGATTCTGGGCACTCCAGGCCTCGGAATCAGGTGCCGTCAGAAACCGTGTTCTTGTAAAATTCCAAAGAAAATTAAGAAAAAATTTCCCTTGAATTTTACGGGTCTTTACATATTTATACACTTATATATATATATACATAGAGATGCCTCCTTCGAGACATACCATATTTTTCCAAAGTAGGTATGGTAATCTAAGTTTCATTGTCAAACATGATACTGAATTATTTATATTTATTTTATTTGTTTACAAAATTAATGATAAACATGTTCCCTGTTATATTTTATATTCATGGATTAGGTATCATTTGACACTATTTTGGGTGTCCTTTTTAGTATATCTCACGACCTTATTCAGACATTCATTACACTAGGGTATCCAAGAAGACCACATGGTTGCTTGATAGGGTTCTAATTTGGTTTTCTTATTGTTATCATTCCGATTTACGATGGATTATAAGGGATTGTGATTGAGGTAGTGCTCATGGTGCTATTAGAGTTTTTTTTCAGTAATTCTATTATTTATTTTCCTATTTTGTGTATTTATTAGATGTTTTTTTGTCTTCGATGTATATATTTTAGCTTCATAAGGACATGCAAAGTTTTATTTTTAGCATTGTTCATTTTCTAAATTATTATTATATATTTTTTCTTCATCCATTTAAACTAATTTGGTTATTGATGTATTTATCATATAAGTCTATGTTACTCAGATTATGAGGGTATAGTATCCCTAACATACCATTATTAAACTCTCACTGTTAGTTTTAATCCTTCGGAATATGGGGAGGTACAATTGAGGCCATGTGAATAGCTATCTTGGGGAACTGTTTCAGTGGATTTCGGGTTAGGATGTTATAGACTACAACTCTTTCTCTTTGATAAAATGAAGTTAAAATTTCTACATCAACTAATCATGTGTTAAAATATAATAACCAATGGGTTTGGAAGAATTAGGAACTAAATACTCAACCTAAGGAAAAAATAATTAAAAGAGAAGAAGAGGATTTATATTTGAAGGTAGATATTGTTGTTTTGGTTTTTATTGTCACAGTGAAAAAAATTATATATTATGTATTTTCTCAATAACTAAGAGAAATTTAATTAGAAATCAAGATGTATATTCAATCACCTTCAAGGATTATCATGAAAACATGTCATGTTGATATAACTTTGTTGGTTCCTGTTTAGAAGAGTATCTAAAAATTGATAGAGGGAATAATCTTAGGGTTTATTTAACCAGAACACCTTGGATTTTTTATCTTTCACATTGCTAAGATCATCTATTTCAATAAAAAAATTATAATGTGGTTGGTTGTGATAAATTGATCTAGTTGTGAGAAAAAATAAAAATACAATGAGAAAATTAGTTCAACATCCAATGAAAGATATTAAAGTGAATAAAACATTAAATCACTTGAAAATATTTGTGGAAGGTGTGAAAATGGAATAATACCAATGATTTTCAAAAAAATTGACTTAAGGAACTAAATGATTTTATTAAATCCAATTAAAAAATGAATATTAGTGATCATCAATAATGAAATGGATTTTCATATTTCATAAAATGAATCAAAATATAAAATTCTATGTATATTACCTAGTGGATGTTCAATACACTTGAACAGAAAAAATATTTTAAAATTTCTAGTGATGTATTATGGTGATACTACATCTTTTGGGAATGATATGTCATTTATTTTCAATTTTAAAAATAAAAAATAAATTTTTTAAAATCTAATATATTTAAAATATATTCATTTTATGGATGACTTAAGCCATATTACGTTTAGTGTATCATAATTATGTGATAATGGTGAAATAAGTGAATTTTAAAATTAATTGGTGTGTCATTAGAGGATTGAAAAGGTCTATATCCCCGTGAGGGGGTGTTGAATATGTGGAAATAAATTTTCAAATTAGTAAAGAGGAAAATAATTTATTTATACATAATATTTAACAGAGTGAATTATGGTATTGGGGATTTAGATAATATGAAAAAATAAAATGACAATACATTATTATCAAGATTCTATGTGAAATATTACAAATTTAAATTTTTAAATAACCAAATATTATAATTTTCATCAAAATATGAAGATGTAAAAAAGATTCATAAACTGATTGAGATTACTAGAGGAAGGCCACACACCCTCATATATTTTTTTTATATGATACCATCATACTAGAATCAAACAATAGAGATAATTATTCCATTAAATGTTTTAATTATTTTACTCATATAAATATTATTTAATTTCTATTATAAAAATAATGGTCTCAATAAAATTTCTAGATACTTTTAAGATTTTTTCAGAAGAAATAAAGTCCTCATTTCCAAAAGAAAGAATAATTGATATGAATATAAATATTTATAATTTGATACTTATCTAAAGAATTGTGAAATGGGGAAGGAATACATCTCTTCATGCACACTAAAAAATGATGTTTTTGAATGGATGAAAAAATTTTAATTCAATATGGGAAGAAGGATGTTATTGGAAAAGATAACAAAAATGTATATTTAGAGGAAAAATACAAAAATGGTTATGTATTTTTAGATTCAATGATTGTTCTAACAAAATTATATAAAAACGCCTAATGATAAATGGTTTAAAAAATCCAAAATTTAATGAATTTAGAGTTCTAGGTATCCATTTCACTAAGAAAATCAGTGTAAAGAGATTTGGAATGTTTGATTAAATGTCGATGATGTAATTTTTTTTGGTTTTAAATAGGGTGATAGTTGTTATTGGTGTTTTTATATAAATTTTATAAAAATAATTTAAAAAATTATATTATTTTTAGTGGGGAACATAGAATTTCATTATCATTATTTTCATTTTATAATGAGATTAATGTGTCTCATAGAGAAAATATCGATTAGTAGTATATCATATAAATTTTTGGAATATATAAACATAATAAAAAATATGATTATGTGGATTAATGTAATGGAGAAGGTACAGAATAATATATATTTATGTTCTAAAGGGTCTTAAAACATTCAGTTCCAGAATAAATCATCAGGGACAAAAATGATGGAGTGTTAACATTAAAAACATTGAGGATTTAAAAACTCACAAGCCAAATATCTCATGTTGAACAATAAAATTTCAAAGTTTATTTACTATAACACATGCATTAGATAACTATTCTATGTGAAGTGTGAGATCAAATAGAGAATAATGAAACATGTGACTTTGTACCATCACCATAATGAAAAGAATATTAAAATTGGGAAATGGGGTGTGAAATAATATACCCAATGTGAACTATGAAGGATTATGTAAAAAGTAAATTCTTATTTGAAAAAATATTAGAAAAATATAGGTATACATTCTGATATAATTTTTCCCCGAATATTATCTCTAATAAAAATGGAAATCTTTTATTAAATTTATTCTCAAAGTAAATAAATAATTTTCAAAATGGATAGAATGTCTCTAATTTTTACTAATGAACATTAGAAAGATATATATTTACCCATGATAGTAATGGTAAAATATTGTTCATGATGAATAAATAACCCTATGGGCTTAAAAAATAACCCATTATTTGGTACTTAATAATTTTTAGGTTATTAATGAGAATGATATTTATGAGATTAAATTATTATTATAATATCTTTGATAAATAAAAAAACTCTCACTCGCTCATTATGATAGTTCGTATTGTTGAAATTAATTTTCCTTGATACATGGTAACAAATTTTTAATACTCATATACCAAAATAAAAAAAATATAATATTAAAATATTTTGAGAGACATTATTTTATTTTTTTGAAAATAAAAATATAATAAAATTTATTTTTCTATCACAAGGAAAATATTATTGTGAGTTATTAAGGTGGTTTATAATGGAATAACTGAATATAATATCTACTAATATGTATATGAGGACTATATTTTACATGTATGATGATGGAATGTATGTATATCCTTTTATTTTAGAATATTGATAATAATTTTGATATACATGATGAAATAAAGGCTAAATATGGAGTATGTTTTCATTATTTTTTACGTGATTCCATATAAATATGAATGAATCACATATAAATTTTCCTTAGAGTTATTGATAGTTTTGAATTTTTCTCAATATTTTTTTACAATAATTATTATTTTTTAAGAAATATTTTATGATATTTGTAATGTTTAAATTACTTTTTAATAGCATTTATGATGTTTGAAATCATTATCTTGGTGTTTGAAGTAAATTTTTAATTTTTCATTAGGACATTAATTATTCCAAGTAAATGTTTGAATGACTTTTCAGAATCTTTTTATAACTATTTTATATGACCAAATGTATTTTTTAGACCATTCGTGACTTTTTATATAGTGTTTAGCATTGAGTCTCTGTAGCATTTAATTGTTATATAGCACATATGGCATTTCAGCAGAACGTATGACTTTGGTAATGAGTGTAAGCCTTTGAGATTTCCTAATTCAGACATTTCAACCAAATATTACATCCACATATAATGGTAATTAGACATTTATATGATCCTATATGAATCTACAAACATATATCACTTCATTACATTTGACAATTTTGAAAAACTTTCTTTGTGAAAAAATTTATTTTAGGAATTTAAAATTTTTAAGTATCGTAATATTAGTTTATACATGCACTAATATAAAATGAATAGAACATAATAAAAATTGTTATTATAGTTTAATGATCAGTGTTTGATATTAATTTAGTTGATGATACATTTAATAATGAATTCAATTACATGTTTTTAGATTAATAGGTGTACCAAATTTGTTGAGTGGAGAATTTTAGTAAATATATGTCAATGTTTTTATGATATTGTTTTTTTTATAAAGTTCACCTAATAAATTTCAATTAACCATGTTGTGACTCTAACTAAGTATCCACGTGTATAAATGTTCATTATTATAAGTTATTGTGTGTTTTGTTGCGGTGAGTACTTCATGTTCTAAGAAGGAAAAATAAGATTAGAGGTGACTCTATTTTAATGAAATAAAGAAGATGGGTATTCTTGGATTTTTTTTTAAAAAATTATTAATTATTTTCATAAATTCTTTGTAGAAAAATTTCAAGTATCGGCTTCCAATTTTAATATATGTATATTCAGGTTGGAAAATGAATGATTAAATTGCGCTATTAAATACTTCTTCAAAACATGAACTTACAATTATTTTTACTTTTATCCTGATTTTCATTACTTAATGAATAATTAATGGATAAGTATTATTTTTAAATTAAATCAATTTTTTTAATTATAAAATATTCAAAAAAATATATCATCCAGATAATAGATAAAAGATTATTGAAATTACAAAACACTTTTATGAATGTATTTTTTTATACAATATGTACTGATTTACAAAAATAATATAGAATCTATTTTAGAAATGAGCGAAGGAATTTCATGTGAATAGATATAGTAAACATGCATTGAGAAAATATGGTCCTTTAATGAATTCATTTCAATATTACCTTATATGTTGAAATCAATTCAAAATTCATTGAAATATTTTTGTGACTCAGTATATGGCACACGATCTCAACTAATGACTCTGTATGTATCAATATTTGCAGGTGTTTCAATTGGAATTTCTCAAAATATCAATTTTATTTATTATTATACACAATTATATAATTTAATCACCCTCATTGTATGCATGAGTTCATAACCCATGAATACATCTCAAATTTTATGTCGGTGGTTCATATTCACACCTTCAAGATAAATATCATGGAATATTCTAAAATTGAAATCGTCATATCATTAACTCTGAGTTTTATAGTGCGAACATAACATAGTATAAATGAACTAGACCAACCATTACACTATAAGTTGTATTTTATCATGATTTTTTACACATGTATGTAGATTTCATAACATTCTGTTATCTGTATATCAAAAGTACATAACCAATTTCATATTTTTTGATGTATGTAGTGAGGGATTTCAAACTACCTATAGTGTAAAAAATTCATTATTCATGATTTCTAGAATTCATACTATTGGTTAGAGTGAGTATTATAAATGAAATGGTGGCCACGTGAAGAATTAAATGTGACTTTTGGATGGCATGTTTTCATGGTACTGTCGAAGGATTTCTAATGTGATGCTTATCTATGTAATATAGAATTTTGTATCTCAAAATCATGAATCTTTAAACCATGATAAGATAATTTTATTATTATAAAATGATTCTCATTATTTATAGGTCATTATTTATAGAAATTAAATTAATTTTTTTTATTATTGGAATCCAAAAAATAAAATAGTTGATAATTAATTATCTATAACTTATCTAGTATGTTTCTCTAGTAAATCAAGATATAATCAATCAAAAATAGATGTATTTGATTATTAGGAGGATGAATTCAAACTATAATAGATTTTAAAATGAAATTGGGTAAATATATGATGTTATTTGTATAAATAATTATAATAAAATAGGGGAGTCTCACTATAAGGGATTATATAAAGATATTATACATAGTAGATGTCTAGGGGTTCTTTATTATGGAATAATTTTTTTAATTACATTTATCACTAATAAATAAGATCTAAGATTATGATCAATGAAAATAATATAAAAGGAGGTGTGAGGTCTATCTCCACCAATATTTTTCAATATACAAACTTATAAAGACACCCAACAACACCATCCCATAGTTAGTGACTACTTTATTAAATTTTCACTAGATAAAAGTGATCTCATCCCAAAGGACATAAAACTTTAGTAGTATTGGTAAACTAGATACATACATTCTTCTTATATTACATTGGAAATGAAATATAACACATACTAACAATAATTATTATACCTTCTTGAACTCATTTGAAGATTCCTTCCCATATCCCAGGGAAATTAAAACAAATAAAGAGTGAAATAATATTCTTAGTAAGGGTTATATAAAATATAATCTATCCTGAGTAAATAAAGAATAATCAATATGGAAATTTAAATAACTATGAAAAAAATTATATTTAATAAATTACCAGAGAATCAAATGCATCCGTGGATAATATCAATGCAGTAATCACATGTATATTAATAATTGAATTCTCAATTATGTAAAGGAATAATTTTTTAGGTAATGATCACAAATATAATGAAATATTTAACATCAATGACTTTCACCAAGTTAGTTTACCTGATGGGTATGTATATTCAAAAAAGCCATTAAATAGGGCTACTAAAAAAAATTTCTTTATGAAACATGTTGATGCATCAAAGGGATATATGTAATTGGGCCACAAAAGTCACTACATGTCCAATGAATTCCAAATATATTAAATAAACAATTTAAATCATAAACAATATGTCATACCAAAAAATGATTTTATTGAGTAATGAGAATAGAATATTAATATTTCTATAATCAATCAAACAACTTTCAATGTAAAAAACCATATATATAAATAGTATATGTTTAGGGAAATAATCACATACATGATACAAAAAACTAAGATATATAAGATAAATTTAATTCCCAATGAAAAAATAATTATAAAGTAAGTGTATCAAGTGATTGTTAATGTGATAACAATTAATAAGACATAAATTAGGACCCTAAATTAATCTAAAATAATGATTTGGTAATAAAAATATGTCCCTTTTTAAAATAGAAGAAAATATATGTGATATATTTAATATAATATTTCTTTAATTACTTTCATTTGTAAAATAATTTATTTTTTTTTGAAAAAATCTAAATTGTGTAAAATGGGTATGGTGGTGAAAAAAAATATAAAACAGTGTATATGATAAATAATAAATATTCATTATGACTTTTTTTTAGATAAAACATAAAATGAACTTTCTAGTGAAAAATAGAAAGATTAATTTTAATCCTTATAAATAGTAAATGATAAGATAAAATTGCCTTTATAAATAGTTTGAGTAACTAAAAATTACTTTTTTAAAACAATTTTGAGAAATATGGATAGGAAATAAAAATTTACCATTTCTAAAATATGAATATGATCAGTTTTTCCCTTAATTATTTCTTTCTGTGATTCAAGTTCTAATTTGAGAAAATTTTGTAATAAAATATGGATTCTCTTTAAATATCTATAGGATAAGAAAATATATTGAGTTTATGAAGTGATATTTCTAAAATTCATTTAATGAAATTAATAGAAATTCAAAAAATAAAATTGAGATTTTAATATAATTTCTTACCTCTTTGGTAACATTAAAAATTTAACCCCTTGGAATAATTACAAGGAATTGAAATATTTATCATTTTGAATAAATATATATTCTTGGTAAATAAATATAATCAATATTATATACACCACATAAAAATAATATGTCCATATGACTAAATGTGTCCTAACGGAGTGTAAATTCATACAAAATCCCTTGAAAATATTGTATTATTCTTGGAAGAATTAATAAATTTAGTGATTATTTGAAACAAATATAAATCCAAACAAAACATTAAAATAAAAAATTACAAATTTAGTGGTCACTTTACAAATAATCATCGAATAACATAGTCAATGAAGTTGAATCATAACCCAATGAATTAAAATTCAGTTTAGAAACCCCTTACCACTTAATAGTATTCACGTAAAATCCCCTTGGATGAAATAATTATAATCTAAAATTAAAATAAAAAAAATTATGTAAAAACATGTAAACATGTATTATATGAACCATATAAAATAAATTAGCTAGCTATATTAAAATATGCCTTGATGAATGGAAATTTAGATGAAATCCCTTACCTCAAGTTATAATTTCCATGAAAGTGTTGTTATCCAACTCTATAGTAAATTTAGATTTGATATAAATAAATAAAATACCTATATAAAAAATATATAATATCATATATTTTCCATTTATTATATATTATCACCCATTTTTAATAATCATTTATTATTGTTATTTTTCCTTGTGTCAATACCTTTGTTCATCATTAAAATTTGGGTTTTGAAGTATCATTCCATATACATTTATTATCATTACATCATCTCTAAAATATAAATATAGTTATAAATATAATATATTTTAATTATATATATATACATATATTAAAATATATATTTTTTTAGAGTCATTAACAAAATCTACTTATGTAAAATTTAGTTGCACAACTAATATAGATAGTGGGTAGTTTATACGCATGAATGCGATTTTCAATTTTCAAAGGTTTGAACAAAATAAATGTAAAAAATAGTTCACCATTAAAAATCATTATTATATCGTATATATTTATTAAATTTTACTTTATTTTCATCCATGTAAAAAGTAAAGGAAAAAACTGATCATATCTCTTGGTGGATGTGGTTTTCATATGAACATAGAAGTGATGCCATCATTCTCCAACCAATTGAAAGGTAATAAGGTAGATATAATATTTTAATTATATAATCATAATTATTTTATAAGTATCATATATATTTATTATTTTTATCATTATGACTATCAAAATATATTGGGATTAGAAAATTAATTACAACGTTACACGGAGACAGTAAATCATACGTATGCACGATCGATGTTTTCCCATTTCATATGATAGAAAAGATATAGTAAATGATTTTCCCCAAAATTATAATAACACATAATTATATTTATGAAACTTGAAAAAATATTTTAGTTTTTTTAAAACATATTTAGAGTAACTAGAAGGAAAAATGAATTTGAAATTCTTGGTAAAGACGACTTCCTCTTCTTCGAGAGACATTATTTAGTTCATGTATTATAAATCCTTGTATTGTTATTTTAAGAATTAATGATTCACTAATTCATTGATAAGGAATTTTAGAAGAGAATTGTTTTGGTTTTTTTTATCGTGATAGCACAGTCTCGTGTTATTAAAAGAGAGAATGTGTGTCATTTTATAAGTGAGGAGAGGGGCACTATTGATAATTTTCAAAATATTTTAATAAATAGGGTAACATTCATGTCGATGGGGTTTTAAAAAGATATGGATTAAAAGATAAGGGGTATATAGTTTTAATATAATAGTTTAATAAAATTATATTATTTTTATATATAATTTCAATCCTTATATTTTTTATTAACCCTTTTGATAACCATTTTCAAACATAAATGTGGTGACAACAAATTCAAAATTAAATTCTTATAAATTTCAATATAAGTAGTAAACTGGATAATAAATGTCTAAGGGATGAAATTATTTGTTATATCTTATCCCCATTTTCCAATTTGGATATTTTTATTGTTTTTAAATAATTTAATAAAATATTATTCTTAAAATATATCATTGATTTCATTTTTGAAATTATTCATTTAAATTGAAATTAAAGAAATAAATAAAATAAATAAATTTGAATATAAACCTTTAAAATATCTCAGATATGTTATATCTAAATAATAAAATGTGTAACATGTTAGTGTATCCAAATTTTATTACTTTTAATAATTTTAAAACCATTTATTTTATTTTTAATTTAAATGAATAAATACTATATTGATGTTATGCAAGAATTTAAATTTATTTTTATTTCACTGTAATTTAAATACTAATTAACCTATTTAAAATTTTAAAAAAAAAATAAAACAAACATTTATAACCAAACTAATTATATTTTTATCCTTACGTAAAAAAAATTAGAGTCATTAAAGTCAAGAGAGTGACATTTTGGAATTTTCAATATATAAAGCAATATAAAATTCATCATCAAAAGAAAATGTCATTAAACTATCATATTATCAATATTATGAATGATATGGTCAAATTAAACTCATATAATGAAATAATGTTAAGTATATTATAAATATTTAACCCTTTATCGCATTATTTATTAACCTTTTTTAACTAATTTACCCTTTAAGAAGGTGATAAATTTTACCATAGTTACTATTAATAAAATTGAAAATCAAAAGAAAAATATTAAAAAAAATTTAAACACATAAATCTAAATATTTAATTAATCTTAATGAATTTATATCATATAATTATTGGAAATTTATTTTAAAATAAACTAGCCAAATGGGGTAAAAAAATATTTTCTGGAATAATGCTTTTTTATGCTTAAAAATTATGTTCTGTCAAAATTATGTATAATGATGATTAAAATGGAATTATTTTAATAATTTAAAATAAAAATTATCTTATAATAATTTATTTTATAAATATATTTATTCTTTGAAATTATTTTTTTATAGAAAAAATTACATTTTTACAATAAATTGGTATTATTCAGTATTCATAAAAAAATCATTAAATTCAGAAAAATACCAAAATTTCAACCCAAGTTAATTTTGATATGGTTATTTTAAACATGATTTTAAAATTTTAAAATAAATTGTATAATTTTTTTTAAATTAATTATAATTTCAATTCACAAAATCCAACAAACTCATTTTTGATTAAAATACATTTTTTGAAGTATTACTTGAATTTTCTAAAAAAACGATTGTGTGATTTATTATCATTTATAAATAAATATTTATTGATTAGGACCATTGTAGATAAATTTTATTATTAATATACTCATATTCATACAAACCAATTCTATGACTATGTTATCATATTTAAATAATTATATTTTTATATTATATCTCAATTCACTTAATGCTCAGTGTTGCATGTTAAGCAAGATGTTGAACAATTAAGTTATTTAAAGATAAATTTATAATAAAATGTTATGATGTTAAATTTAATACTCCTTAAATATAATTATCCTTATAAATTTTATCTGTATCATCAAACATTCAACCTTTTTTCCAAACCAACATCATTTAAAGGGATAAGAAAATTTCTTTCGAGATGGGATTGTATAAAACATAAAGGTTGGATAAGATATCACATATTTGAGGTTTTATATAAGTATAACATTTGTGGGAATATGAAATATATAATTATAGGATAAAAATAAACTCCAAGGACTAATATTGAGTGATATAGAACTTGGATATTAGAATATAAATGATTTCAAACCATAAATTAGTGATGGGTGAAAAGACAATCAATTAATCAAAAATAAAGTCAAAAGGAAAAAAAATTATTTCGAGATCATTTTCTTAAATTTGATGAAAAACTTTACTATCCTGATTGATAACATGATAATATGTACTTACTTGATTTATTTCAATTTTATAGGGACAACCTCATCATTTGGTTTTTCTATGATGAATTTCAAAATCATCCCTTATTCAATGAATTGAATAATCATGCTATATTTTTTATGCCTATAGTAATAAAATAATATTTAATTGTTCATAAGATCCCTAAAAGAAATAAGTTTCACTTATCATTTCTCAAAATATTTATCAAACCCACAATGGTAAGAAAAAATTATTCAATATGGATAAATATAATACATTAATCTCTAAAATCTCAATAATAACACCAAGTGTTCAAATTAATACAGTCCATAAATATTTAAAATTAATACACCTATAAAATATTTCTACCCAAATTGAAAAATGAAAAAATTCAAAATATTAGATAAAACATTTCTACCATGACAATAAGAAGTAGCTTAAAATTTCCCATAGAAAATATTAGATCCTGGCCAATAGATATGGTATATCCCATATAGAATGTTTTTATGGGATTTTATGTGGATTTGGATAGGTATTAGGGTTATATAAGGATATTGGGATAAGAAAAAATAGAAAAGAGTCCAATCTATGTTGATATCATAGTTAGAGATTGGTTAGAAATAATTGTGCACCAAAATCGTCTACCCTATAAAATGGGTGTTCAGGGTTTGGGAAATCATGTATGGTGTCCCATAAGACCATATAGCGCAAGATCTCCTTGGATACTGGTGAAAATATGGGCACCACATGGTTTGTTAAACCATATTGGGTTCTAGGAAAACCCTATGGCTCGATTTTATCTTTGATAGAGAGAATTGTATGTTTGGATAATGGTTTTTCAAATAATGATGCAAAATTGTGTGCCTCATTAAAAGAGGTGTTTATACCATTTTCCCTACTTATATTAATTCTTTCTTCCATGAATTTCCCCCCATTCTATTTCCTATATCTAGGGTGATGAACCAACACCTTCCTCCTCCTCCTTTGGTATTTATCATTCAATTCATAGGTGATTAGAGTGATGTTTGGTATCAATCAAAGATCCTGGTAAGGCTTATACTCTATTTCCTTCCATTTTATGGAGGATTCTTCATTTTTTGTTTCCAATTATTTTGAATCCGTAAACCATTATTTTGTCAGGGTATTCTTAATATTCATTGTTTTTATGCTTGTATTATTTTAATCAATGGTTTTTTCTGGGAAAGTAATCCTCTAAGATAATGAGGTAAGTGGTATTTATGATTTTCCCTATAGTTTTTATGTCTTAATATGTAAATGTGGTTGTTCCAAGTTACTACCATACTTTTTTTAATTTATTTGGATATGGAAGGTAAATATGGGAATTAATATGATGTTTGAGACCCTCTATGGACCCTGGTGGGTCCATTAATGAATTAACATTAGAACTACGGCTACCTATGCGGTATGACAACCCATTAAAATGATGAAATGAATTGTTCAAAGTTGAGATAGTGTAACTATTAAATTTAATGGGTTTTAATTGTTAATTTTGTATATGGGAATGTTTAAAGGGATAATTTAAATGTTTATATGCTAGGTTTTGTAAAATACGAAGGAGTATTTTTAAATGGATTAAATGATGGGTTTTTTATTTTGATATGGTTATGGATTTCAATGAAGGAAAATGATTTTATGATATTTTTTAATTAATAGACCAGGAGGTTGTCAATATTTCCCTATGAGTCTATACAAACAAAATATAAAAACTCAACTATGATAATTAATTAATCAAAATGAGTATTATAAGTAGGTTGAGATACAGATACAGTGATTTATTTTTATTATTGTTTTAGAATATTTAATTTTATTAAATTAGAGAAAGTGGTGGAAAATATATTTTTTAACTCATTTAAAGAAACCAAAATAAAAACAAAGAAAATTAATTGACTAGTTTTAATCAAATTTGGAAAAGGTTCTAGGGTTTTATAATGTTGGGGTTCATATATAATTAGATTTAATAAAATATGTTGATTAATTCATTATCGGTATTAGATTCAGGATGAGGAATAACCAATGGTAATGGAATATCCTCTTCAATGTGTAAATACTCTATTTCCCTTTTTTGGTAATTTAGGGTTTCTCCAAATATATTTTCTTATAAATACCATATTTAAAAATTATTTATCCTAAAGATGAAAATGGACATGACTCATTTAAGGTTTTCATTTGTGCTATTATAAATTTAATTTTTAATTCTATTATCAATGATCACGATAAAAGTAAAATAAAGGGATTTGAATATGAATAATAAATTAAAAAAAACAAACACATGAATAAAATTATTTTATACAACGACACGTTCCCACTTTAATTACATAACTTGAGAATAAAGAAAGTTTTTCCCCTCCTCCTAATGATGAGAGAATAAGAGGGAAGGTGAAAATAAAATGAAAGAATAAATAATAGAGAGAAAGAACTCGAAAAGTGCCTCTTAGCTTCTTTCTCCAAGATTTGGCCTCTGGATCTATCTTTTCCCAAAAATAGTAGTCTATATATCCTTTTATATTCTCTATATGGGATCTGATATTAATGAATATCATAAATATTTGGTCTATATGTGGTCTAGTGTGGGTACCTTATAAGATATTTGGTCAATACCCAAAAATACATTGAATCTGGAACTTTAAAATTTATCCCCAAAAGTTAAACGTTATTGAATGATATTTGACACCTTTTAATTCCAATCCTATTTTTCCCCATGATTTTTCAATCATATTTAATCTCATGAAAATGTCATTCCTATATTTAGAACTTTGAATATTTTCACAATGTATATTTGGGACTCACTAAGTGTAACAAGCTTTCACATCATGTAATATTGTCACGACTTTTTCTGGCCACAGTAGTTTCCTGGTGAATTCATAATATGTAATTGTGTTACACATTGTGAAATTGTTCTAATTCAGTTTTCCAACTACATTGCATTCTCAAAAATTAGGTGTCGTTCTTCTTCTCTTTTCACATGGCGTGAAGTGTCTTTTAGCTCCAAAATTTGTCCCTTTTCAATCCTTTTTAAAATATCTATTCTTTCATGACATAAATCATAAAAAAGATCAAATGTTCCAAATATTTAAAATATTAATCAATTAAATAAATAATTCAATAACTTAAAATATCATAAAATGTATGCATGAAATATAGTTATCTGTAATGTTCTAGAAAAGATTGTTTGACATCATGGTGACTCAAAATGGTTTCTTGTAAGATTTAGAGTGGTTCTTTTAATTTTGTGTGTGGTTTTACACTTTTGAAATTCCATGTTCATTCCACTTAATTAATTGATGGGAATGGTTGGCCTTGGGATGTATTTAGAAAATTAAAGAGAAATGCCCTTGTTAAAGGGTAGTTTGGAAGTGTTTTAATTAATTGATTTGTTTTATTAAGGACCTCAAAATGTTTAATAGGTGTTTATAAAGTTTTTAAAAGGGTTTTGGATCTTATTATGATGTGACTGGTTTTTAAGGTCTATTGGTACTGTGGTAAATGAAGATTGATTAACGATATTGAAATTTGATAAATAATGTGATAAATATAGAATGTTTGATAATGGAGTGGTTGGGGATGGTCATAAATAACGTTCTAAATCCTAGTTGTAGTCATGGATTGATGATTAATGTTTCCAGAATTGAGAATAATGGTTTGGGATATTGCACTAATGATTTACTCCTTAGTTTTGGGTGTTTCAGACTGCATCTCCCGGCACCCCAGTACACTATAGTTTTTTAGGGATAATACTAATGCTCCTGAACACAGGGGTATATAAATGGAATTATATATCATGCTTGGTATGTTCATATATGGCGTTCTGAGTCCTATTTTGATTCATGGACCGATGATCCATGTTTTCTAACATTGGACATAGTGATTCGGATGGTCGTACATGATATATTGGATATCACTTAGATTATTAGGCTAAGGATCCTTGATTTTTGACCAATGACCCTTGTGATATATGTTATTGGTACCCAGACTGATACTCTATGGTAAAAATGATTATTTTAATAGAGAAATTAATTCCCTTATGAAATAGAATTGTAAATTTCCCTGGAGGAGATATGAATAAATATAATGAAGTTAATGGATAATTAATAAATGGTAGATTTAAAACATGATCTCTTGTAATTTATTTACTTATTTCACCATTGATTATCTGCATAAACTATTTTATAGACTAGATATTTATTTATACACCATCTCTGGTAGCCTACTGAGTTGTACTCATATCCTATTTAGGCCACCATGGCATAAAGGTAACTAAAAATAACCTACTAGTTTTCTATCACAAGTTTATGATAGCGACCATGTGTTTGGTTTATGCATGGGATGATCAGTTTGAGCATGGGATGAATGGACCAGGTTGGTCTCAGGACATTTTTTGGTATTTGTTTGGTTTTGGTATTATGGATTATGTTTATATGACTGACTGAAAATTAAATTTTTATTTCAAAAACAATTTTGAGGAAAAGTGAGAAACCAGAGTGACATCAAAGATGTAAAACACAACCATGCCTCCATGGGCCAAGCTCATCGAGACAAAGGAAAATCCAATTAAAAAGTAAGAAAAAGCTCCACCCTAGCAAGAAAAAAAAATACACTCAGCATCCACCTTCACATCGATGCACGACTAGCTATCCCATGCAAAGATTCACGGGCCCGGTACCAATGGCAAACGTCATACCCTATCAAAACATCCAAATCTGAGTAGCAATGGAATGGATAATGCTCCTTGATATGAACCACATCTGTTCAGTCCCTTACAAAAAAATTGGATGCAGTGTCTCATGGACCCAACCCACAGTTCTGTGAAAAAATTCCTAAAATTCAATCTGTGAAGCCTCCACAATGCATAGCAACACATCACAACCCAACCTTCACCAATTCAAAATAAATAGAGATGAATATGCACGGTCCATGATAAAATTCATCTTTTTTTGGGCCTTAACTAAATCCATATCAACCAAACTCGCAATCCATGAAACAGAAACATAGAAAACTGCATTCAATACCACTGTAATGAGGAGTTTCCAGTACAAATCTTGCACTCTGTTGCCGCAATACCAATGATTCCACCGCACCCAAACCAGAAAAATCTCGAAGCCTTCTGTAATTACCACATCAAGAAAAAATTCACATCCAAGCTTCATGCATCCAACGCAGACCATATAACCAGATCTAATTCGCAAAATATTCAAAGAAAAAACCCCAACAGAAAAATAGGAAAGGGGAATCAAAGAGAAACAAACCAAACCATGAAGGTATCCACTCGACCTTGACGCAAACCAGGCAAGATCTTGTCTCCTAGATTATGTTTATATGACTATCTAATATGTAGTGTATATGTTATATTGTAATATAATGTGTTACATGGTGACTTATTGGATTTTATTATATGATTTTCATTTATTATTCCTTCTAGTTATTGAATATGATGATATTAATTCTACAGTGTTTTTTATGATAAGTGGTTATAGTTTCCCATATTATTTCTTTAGACCCACACTATTAAACAGAAGACTCTACTGTATGGGTAGGTGTTCCTGAGATCATGTGGTGATCTATTATGAGGCACTAGTTTTATTGGTACCTAGGTCGGTATATTACAATGTAGTATCATAGGATTTTATTTCTGGAAACTATTTGGGTATGGTAGACAAGAGACTATGATATTGTTAGGGCATGGTAATGAGATTGTTCCTAGGTTTCTATAGCCAAACGTATGAGGGAAAACCAAAGTTTCTAGGGTTGGTATTTGATGTTATTTTTTCTTTTATGGCTGATTGATAAAACCACATTGATTTTTGCACTTGTATGTGATGTTTCTTATTAACAATGATTTATCAATTAGCTTGGTATGGAAAGAGAGGGTGTGTGTGTCCATGCATCATGATTTGAATATATAATCGATTGGTCATCGGTATGTTTCTTCTGTTTGATTCTTCCATGGGATTTTTATTTTACTATTTCTATTTAAATGATTGGTAATCCAAAGGTTTTGAAATATAAAATTTTAGGTTTTAAAATAGTAAATTTTAATTATTTTCTGAAACAAGAAATGATCTAACCTTAATATATTGGAAATGAGTTTCCCTTATGTTGTTTATATATCCCTTTGTATTTTTGGTTCAAGATTGTGAGTGCCATAGTTTTAGACCTTGGTTACGGGTTGTGAGGTTTTCTGGTTCTATATCCCTTCCATGTGTTTGAAATAGGGGTATGAATACTTCATGTGTGAAATGAGTTATTGAATTTTAACATGTATGGATTAGGAGGAGAGGTAATATTATTTGTTTTACATTACTCCATTTTTGGGAGTTGTTGTTAGTTGACCATTGAGGGTGGACCATGGGAGGGTTTGGCCAATTTTTTAGTTCTTCTAGGTGAATATGGTATAGGTAGATGCTTTGGACTTGATATTATCAGACATATAGTGTTTTCTAGTGGGGTTTTGGCCTATAGGGATAATTGGGAAGGTCAATGGTCTTGGAGATGTGACTTGAGTAGTGGGAATATGTGGGTGGTTTTTTGAAATAACGGGTAAACTCAAGGGAGGTTAGCCTAGTGCGGGAGGTGTCTATTAATTTGAGGATCAGATTATTGCCTCATAGGTGGAATAGATGCACAATAGATTCCATCAATTTTAGGTACAATGTTCACGTTTATGTCTTGTTTTATCTATTAGGGATGTACTTGAGTTCTTTTGGTTGGTTTTAATGTTGGTTTTGAAGGGAATGATCATTATGATACCTGGTTTGATTGTGTTTATAATTTGTGATGAATTAATTGGGTTGAATTTAAGTGGATATCACAAGGGTGACTAAAGCATGGATGGATGCTTTTAGGAAGTAAGTGACACCCATGAAGGGGTTGGTCACATGGTTAGGCTTGTTTATGAGAAAATTGGTGATGTTGGATAGGAAATTTGAGGATTTTTTGAGTTTTATGGGGATTATGGACCAGGGGTTTGAATTTCTGGGGGACTTTGAATTTTTTCATAGCTTCATTGAGGTACATCTCATGGGATCCTGAGCCAAGTGCAGTGGATGACTATAGTAAAGTGGTTGACCTCAAGTAGTTTGATAATGTTCATATGTAGGTATGTGTTGAGGAGGAATTATGTTTTTTAGGATGTATAAATACGTGGATCAAGATAAGATCCTATTGTTTTTATGATATCAAAGTGGGAAACATTGGTTATGTGAGGGGTCATTTAGTTTTGGACCAGTTGTGGTAGTTTCACCAATGACATCTTATTTTACCTCTATATATAAGATGATAATGTCCAATATCTTAACATCATCCATGGTACACTGAGAGATCATTATCTATACTCTAATATACATAAGGTTTTATTCTAGTTGGTATGAAGGGCCTTCATGAAGTATGTGTCCTGGGAGTGAGTTAGTAGTGAATCCCTATGGTGTGTAGTACACCATAGTTTATCTCTATGTAAGGTTTGTAGGGTAGTTTCATGGTGATACATGCCAAATTTTTCATTATTTTAATTCAATAATAAGTTATTTTTAACTTTTTTTCACTTGAGTGGGTGTGAGATGGCTATGCCCACTTTTTGGGAAACGAAAATGATGGGATAATGAGATGTGGTGGGTGATTCTTGTTGGGTGAGGTGGTGACAATGACACTCTTAAGTTGGAGAGTTATGTGTTAGTCATGAATATATGAGACATACTATGGATTAGACATGATGGAATCATGATTCCAAGGATAATATTGAGTGGTACATGTTTGGGTCTCTCGGAAATGCCAGGTGGGCATTGGGTGTGGTGGTTGAATGGGATGAGCAATGGCTTCGGGCTCGAGATGTTTATAAAATCCCTCTAGGTTTTTTTCGATAATGTGTTAGTGGGTGTTGTAAAAAACAATTATGGTTTTTTGAGTAGTGGATTCCATAATGGTGGATTTTTATTGGAATTTGGGTATGGACTCTGGTAGGTGCGTCAGATGAGTTTGGTATGCATTATGTGAGAAGGAACCAAGGACAAGTGAAGTGGTAATGTTCCAATACTGGGAGTTGGACAATTCAGGACGAGTCATCCGAGAGTGTTCAGAAATGGTTTGGAAAAAATAATGAATGTGGTGATTTATAATCCACTGCCAGTTGATGTTTATTAATAATAAGTGTGCTCAGAAAATTGAAATTGGTTTGGATGAAGAACCAAGTTTTCTATAGGTCATTAATGTTCAGTGTATGTGTATCTATTCTAGATGGTTTTATAGAAAGGATGGATACCTATTTTTGTTGGCCCTATTATGGATGTTTGGGCATAGTGTATTGGGAAATTCATTTGGTATGTTTTCAAAGTTTGAGTAGAGTTTTTAATGGTCTTTTCCATGATATTGGGTCTAACAACTAGAGGTTGGTGGTTATCAGCCCAATCATATGGTGATTAGAACCATACAAAGAATGTGGTTGGTCAATGATGTGATCAGTGGTATGAGTTTGATGGTCTTAGGTAAGACCTATATTGGTGTTTTTATTTTGATAGAGAGCATTCAATCATGTTATGATCGGTTAAATTATTGAGATGATGGTTGTGGATTGGATGTCTTCAAGATTTTTGGGTATGGAATGAGGTCATTGGGGCTTGAGTTGTTGACTGGAATATATTGGTGAATCTGGTTGTATAATCATTTGTTTCATTGTGTGACACCATTTTTGGTTCATATTTGGGTTTAGAAAGAAGGATAGGTTGGTAATCTGGTTTGCTAAGATATTTGAACTTGTAGGGAGAATCAGTCTGAAAGGTTAACAACTGGCTTTCTGTGGGTAGTAGTGCGTGTTTTGATTCCCTTTTGTGTGGAGTTTCTAGTTGTGTTACCTAAACATTTCTATTTTGTTTTAAAAATAGTAATGTTGGATTGATGTTGTTTCATCCACTAAGAAACATCTGATTGGTGTGGTGAATCATAGGGCGATGGGTAATGGGGTACGACCATAATTTGATCTGAATTTTGTGATAGGATGACCATTTTTGAGGAGGCATAGGAGATAAATGTTGATATGTTTTCCAAATAGTCTGAAAATTTTTCTTGGAGGCTTAGTGATTATAGGGAAAGAATATTAAGGAAGATATGTTATAAGGTGGGGAGATTGTAATATCCTTAATCTGAGATACATTATATCCCATATTGAATTTGTTGATCATGGGTAGTTTTTTAGGAGTATTAATCTTATTGGGGGTGTCCCTAGGGGTTCAGAACATGAAAATTGTGTGAAATAAGTCAATATGTGATGAGAGTATGGTTAGAAAATAGTTAGTAAATAACATACTCCATAATTGTACATCCTCCAAAATGGGTGTGCATGATTAGTGAAACTTTGTAGGGTGGCCTAGGAGATTGTGTGGCTTGAGCTACCCTTGGATAGTGATGAATGCATGGAAACCGCATGGTTTTTCAAACTATTCGAGTGGTTAGGAAAGCTGTATAGCACAAATAATTCTTAGACAAACAGAACTGCATGGTTGGAGCACAGTTTTGAAATCTTTGCGGCTAAATCATGTACCTCATTAAAATAGGGGGTTTACCAATTTTCATCCCAATATTATTTCTTTCCCCACCAAATTTCTCCCCCATTTAACCCCCTACTGCTAGGGTGATGAACTAGAAGCCTCATCCTCCTCTATAAGTATTTCTCCTTCTATTCATAGGTGTTTGGAGTGTTGTTGGGTTCAAATCAAATATCTAGGTAATACTTTGACTCTATTTCCTTCCATTTAATCAAAGAGGATTTTTTGGTTGTTTCCACTCATTCGAAATATCTAAACCCTTATTTTAGGGTTTTCTTCATCTTAGTTTCTGAGGCCAGTATAGTTTGAATCAATAGGTCTGTTTTGGAAAGTAGTCCTATAAAATCATGAGGTAGGTAGTCGATATGATCTTTCCCATAGTATTGACATTTTAAAATGTGTATTTAGTTATTATAAGTTACAACCTCATGACATTTTTAGTTATTAAGATAATTAAGGAAAATATGGGCATTAGTTTGATGTTTGAGAAACTTCATAGATCCTGTTGGGTCCATTGATGATCTTTCTCCAGACCTAAGGCTATCTAATGGGTATGCCAAACCCTTGAAATGGTGAAATTAATTGGTAAAAGTTGAAATAGGGTATTTATGAAAGTTAATGGTTTGTAATTATTAATTTGGTTTTGGGGGATAGTTAATGGGATAATTTAATTGTTTATATACTTTATTTTGTTAAATGCCTAAGAGTATTTTGAAATGGTTTAAACGATGTGTTTTTTATTTTGATTTGGTTATGGTTTCCAATAAAGGAAAATGATATATTTAAATTTTTTGATGTTTTAAAAAGGATGTGTTAACGTTAAAGTGATTGAAATGGTGTTCTTAATCAGTTTATAATGGTTTTTGGAATTGAGTGTGTGGTTTTATACATAGGAAATTCCAAAGTGGCTTATTTTAATGAATTGAAGGGAATATTTGGAAATTTTCCATGTTCTTTTTTTATAGAAAAATACCCCTGTTGAAGGGTAGTTTTGAAATGTTTTAATGAAGTGAGTTTTTTTTAAGGCCCTCAAAATGTTGGTGTGGTGTTTATGAAGTTCCGAAAAGGTGGTTGGGTATTATTATAAGGTTTTTTATTTATATTTCAATTTTGACCATGGTAAATTAAGAATGATTATGGATATTGAAATTTAATAAATGATGTGATAAAGATAGAATTATTGATAATAGATTTGTTCAGGATTGTTGGACATGGCATGCAGAATCCTGGTCAAATTCATGGAATGATGCTCAATGTTTTTGGACCTGTGAATAATGTTTTAGGGTGTTGGACTAATTCTCCACTCTCTAGTTTTGGGTAAGCCAAAAAATGTTCCAGGAACCCTAGTACCCCGTAAATCTATTTTTTGGAATGGATTGATGCTTCTGAACCCATATGTATGGGAATAGTGTTCCATATCAAGGTTAGGAAGGTCAAAAATGGTATTCTTAGTCCCAGTTGGATTAATGGAATGATGATCTTTGTTTTTTGACTTTTGAACAAGTGGTTGGTATGGCCGGACATGACATACAAGATCCCAGTTGGTTTCATAGACTCAGAATCCTTGATTTCCAACCTATGAAACCTATGATATATGGTATGGGTACCCAGACTGATTCTCTATGGTGCATTGGATTAATGTAATGGATAAATGAATTCCCTTATGAAATAAAATAGTAAACTCCCATAGAGTTGATATGATGGAACATGAATATGTGAATGGATAAATAATAGTTTGTAATTGTAAAACATGTTCCCTTGCTTCCTATTTATTTATTACACCTTTTATTATCTACATACACAATTATTTAGACTAGATGTTTAGAAACCATTGGTGGTGGCCTACGGAGTTGTACTCACACCCTGCTTGGTCCATTATGGCACTTGGGCACCTAAGAAGATGCTACTTGTTTTCTATCATAAGTTCAGGATAGATACTTATTCTTTGTGCATGGGATTATAAGATAAGGTTGGAATTGGGATCATTATTGGGATTATTTTTGGTTTTTCCATTGCGAATTGTATTTTTATTACTTCATAACATGTATTGTATACATAATATTTCTATAGCATGTGTTACTTGGTGTCTTGTATGATTTTCATGTGTTTTCCATTTATTATTCCCACTAGTTATTACAAATATTGATATTACATATGTTATAGTTATACTCTGATAATAGGATATAGTATCCCCATGTCTATCATTAGACCCTCACTATTAGTCAAAACCTCTGGAATATAGAGAGGTGTGCTTGAGCCCATGAGGTGATCTGGCTTGGGGAAAAAAATTTACTAGCACCTAGGTCAGGATTTTACCCAAAACATGTAAATACATTTATCATATATTTGGTAGAATAAATAATTATTTTCCCAATATAACTTTAATTACCATAAAACCACAATAAAAACATATATTATTCAACAAGTTATCTCAATTATTATCCAAAAAATGAAATCCTATCATAGAAAAGTATATTCCCATTACTTTAATCATATATTATTCCCAAAAATTATATTGTGTCTCTTCTAAAATAACATTAATCACATTTTCAGCAATTCAATTTTAAATAATATGGTTATCTAAAAAATAAAACATATTTTTCCTAATCCTAATAACCCATAATTACTTCATCACTGGATTTCATGTTACCCCTTATAGTTTTCAGTACCTTTCAGAACAAATTTCTATATTTTAATCATTCTAAACCTTCTATAAAACTTCATTACATTAAATATTAGTTGAATAATCATTTTATTTAAAACATACATCAATTAATATGAATACAATATAATTTTTAGAACCTAGTACATAGGTTCATCAATCATGCAACTTCTTTAATCATATTATAACGATGATTTCTTATTTTATTCCATAATATTTCCTTTCCATAATTAGAAATAGGAATTATATCTCAAATTTACTAAATATAAATCTATTCATATTTTATTTAATGTGTAATAGTTAAAATAATTCAAAACACTTATATTTTACTCATATATTATTCATCTCTATCATTATGGCATATAACATTGTTAATATTTTATTCACATGACCTTGCTGATCCTTCCCCTAAATATTAATCAATTAATATTTTCAATGATAGTTTTATTGCTCAATTACCTTTTTATCCACATGTAAAACATCTTCTTAACTCTTTAATAAATTTCCTTAATCCCCACTTTTTACATTCATGAAATGTGGGACACATAATCAGTTTCTTTTCATGATTCTTATCAACTAAAATTGTATGATACTATGTATTCGTCTTATTTGGTATTTTAGGAAACTAAACTTTTTGTGATTGTTAATCCTATAATGAAAAATACTATTTCACATAATAACAAGTATTCACATTATAGATCCAATTTCAATTAGTTTCTCATGAATAAAATAATTAAAATTTCTATCATATTTAGTATTAACACGGTTCATTCTAGCACAAGCCATTGACCATAACAAAAAATCATGGTATTATAACCAATAATAATTATTGGAAACCACATAATTATTATAATATTTTCTTGGAAGACTAAAATATGACACATTATTTTAAATATATAACACCTTAGGTTTAACCTAGGTCATTTGTGTTTATTATCTATTTGATTACATCATAATAGTTTATAATGATATTGTGATTTAACTTAATCATATCGCTTGGGAGTATTATACCATGTGTTAAGTAAGGTCTCATTCACTTTGTACTGTAATTATGGGTGAGATAAACTCAAAAAACTCTTTTTATAGTTATTACCCCTATATACATCTATACCAAAACCGAATCCACTTTTATTATCCATATAGGAAAATATTTCTACGAAAAAATATCATCTACCTTGATAATAACATTATGATATTATTTTATAATTAGACATATCAATCAATGTTTTCTATAGGGTTATGTTCCATAATCATTTCCTTAACCATGTTTTCAAGGATTCTACTAAAATTCCATTAATAGCAACTATAATGAACCTTACTCTAGTATTAAAAATTCATTGTTTACTTAATTACATAGGCACTCGATATAATTTATCACATCCCAACTAACCAAATAGTTTAGTACTCATGGTGAACAAGATAAATAAATTCTTCTCATTTTACAATTAGAAAAATATAAATCATATTGAGATTAATTAATATACATCATTAAAAACATTAAAGATCCCTTCTTCATATCATGTAGAAAGTGGAAAAAATACAGGGTTATATCCGAAGTTTAGTATGATTTTTATATAATATAATCTGTGATGATTAAATAATCCATATTCAATATGTAATTATAAATAACGAAAAACGCATTAAATTTCATTAATAACATGATAACTAAATTCATCCATGGATAAAATCAATGAAATAATCTTATGGATAATAATAAATGATTTTTCAATGAATAAAATTCATAAAGTATTATGCCATGATATCACACAGAACTATATCATTACCAACAATGTCTTATTCCAGGACAATATAAAGGATGGGTAAGTATAGACAAAAACCACATTTAATGACACCAGTGAACTAATTATTCTCATTAGTCATGTTGATGCAACATGGGTATATTTATAAATAGGCCCCACCCATCATTATATTCCAAATTCATTCATTGTTTAAAAAATTATAAATTTGATTCAAAAAAAATATTCCTTATCAGGAAATGTCTATACTGAGTATATATTATGAAATATTATTATATCCCCACTCAATCACATAATATTGAAAGTAAAAAAAATCCAAAATGGAATATAGTTTAGAAAATATTCAAACCCATGACACAATGAATAAGGATATTTAAGGAAATTGTAATATTCAATGAAAACTTATCATAATATAGTAACGTTTCATGATAATTTTAATGAATATAAAATTAATAAGAGGAAAAACATGACCATAAATTTATTGTAAAAGTAGATTTTACAATTAAATATATTTTTATAAATAATAAATGAAAATGAATGCCAAAAAATTACAAAAAAAAATTCATTTAATAGATTTATTTATAAATTAATTAAATACATGTTGAATAATCTAAATAGTGTAAAATGGTTATGGTACCCAAAAATTATTTAAGGTAGTATACCTTAAAAACATTTCTTTTTAATTTTGGTAAACAAAATTCAAAAATGAGACTTTTGAAAAAAAAATAGATATTTTCACTTTAAACCTTTTATTTTGTTATAGATAATATATCATTTATAATTTTTTATATTAAAAAAGTATTTTAAAAAAATTATAAATTTGGATATGAATGAAAAATATACTATATCATAAAAATATAAACAAGATAATATTTTATATTAAACATTTTATCGCATTAATCAGGTTTCAAAGAGTTGAGTATTATTAATAAAATACGGAATATCCTTAAATATATATAGGAATAGAAAATATAAAGATTTTATGAATTTCAAATTATAATATTTATTTAATAAAATGAAGTTAAATCCCAAAAAATAATATTTAAAAAAATCATCTCCCTTTTTTTAAATTAAAAATATAACCCCTTGAAATAATATACATGAATTGAAAAATTAATTATCATGAATAAATATAAATTCTTATTAAATAAATCAAATCAGTGGTATAAACACCATAAAAATTAAATAGGTGTATGATACCAAATATGTATCAAGGGAGTGGAAATTGAGACGAAATACCTTACAAAGATCATATACTTGAAGTGATAATTAAGAAATGAAGTGATTATGTCTAAAAAATATAAATATACACAAAAAATGGAAATAAAAAAACAATACATTCGGAGCTCATTTCATACATAATCCTATATGAACAAAATCAATGAAGTGCGTGTATAACCCAATTAATGGAAATTGAGTTAAGATGCCCCTTAACAAATGATAACATTCATGTCAGATCATTATAAATGAAATAATCTCAACTAAAACATAAGAAATCATGAATTATTATGGATTCATTATAAATCTTTTAAAATTACAGTAAATATACCATATAAAATAAACTAGGTGCATAACATTAAAATATACATCAACGAAGAGAAATTTATATGAAATATGTTACCTCATGTTTGAAATTCCATGTAATCAATTTTAAACTCTAATAATAAAAATTTAGATTTATTACGATTACACAAATAATTTGTATAGAAATCAATAATTTCATATATAATCCATTTAAAACATATTTTCAAACATTCATTATCAATACTTTATTATTATCACTATTTAGGGGTTACCTACTTCGTTTTTCATGAGAATTTGGGTTCGTTATTTTCGAACCATGTACTTAGGTTACGGTTACATCATACAAAGAAGTTGAATTATGATATAAATATCCTATATATTGATTATATATATTTTATTATTAATTAAACAAACTAGATATTAAAAAATTGATTAAACTGTTCATATACATGGTAGGTCGTACATAAGAATGAACATTATTTTAACTTTTTTGACCGATGAAACAAAATAAGGTTAAATAATTGTTTCGAATGGGGGAACGGGAGGACCGACGCGCCCGACGGTAGATCTGGCGGAGGGCTGAGTTCCGCTCGATCGCTCAGGTCGGGTATATCGGACTTCGTTTCAAAACACCCGATGGTTATTTATCCAACGATCTTTGGACATGCTTTCTAAAGGCAGGTGTTCACTGGGCGATTCGGCCAACGATTCTTAAGAAATCATGTTGTTCGAGAGGATGGAAAGTTGGGATCATCGTACCCTTTTGGGGAGGAAATTATTGCCTGTTATGGGAATCTCTTATAGATTTAAGATGTATTCATATGTTCATGAATCTTTGGTTTATACCCAATCATAGTATCCACGGATTATTCCTGGTTGGCAATGGTTTCCTGAACACAGGGATTCAGAATCATTTAGGCCCGAGGTTTTCCATCCCTCATTGGATTAATGACTCTGAGGAGTTTGGACTCATTGAGATGACATTGTCTTCATGCCTTATAACTGGGCTCTCTAGAGTCTATTTTCATCTAGGGGGGATAGATAACGACATCATCGATTGGATCAAACCCGTGATACAGGCTTCCTATGTATCCTCGTGATAGGAATCAGAGTCCACATAGTTCGGTGCCACTTGACGGGACACATCACCTTTTAAGGTTGTGCGATGAGGACCCAACCGTACTTTTTAATGTCTTGTGGCAAGGACACCCGGGCGAGAGATTCCCAATCAAAGTTGGTGCAGGACTTACGCCGAAGCGGCCCAGAAGACCCAAGGGAAGAGATTTCTTGATCCTAAATACGGTCCTGCTGGGGTCATGAGGACATGGTCTAAAAGTGACGGATGTGTATCAAACTTAGATATCGGGCTTGCACCTTGGGAAGACATCCTACGT
Source organism: Viscum album (assembly GCA_963277665.1). Taxonomy (NCBI): domain Eukaryota; kingdom Viridiplantae; phylum Streptophyta; class Magnoliopsida; order Santalales; family Viscaceae; genus Viscum; species Viscum album. The sequence continues at coordinate 1,700,549,223 of OY728138.1, read as the reverse complement.
ATCCCTGTTGGTCAAGGATCAAAGTCCATGTAGTTTTGGGAGATTAGGGCATACATGTGAGAGTTTCCTATTGATGTGATTGGACCTCGGGGAGGCGTCCTACTTACCCTATTTAGGGAAACAGGGATCAAAACCCATGTAGTTTGTTTTGAGGGGCATGATTGGGACTTATACATGGTTAGTAGCCCGAATTGGTAATGAATCTCGGGGAGGCTTCCTACGTACCCTGCTTAGAAAATAGGGATCAAAAGCCACGTAGTTCGTTTTGAGGGGTGTTGTCGTGTGGGCATCGTGGACATTACAAATACCTAATCCCACGCGAGTCATGCTCAGTGTGAGAAATAAGAGAATTCAACAGACTAGGCATGCCTCACACTTTCTCCCTACTGAGAGAAGGGGCGGAAGATGAAGAGCAAGGGATAAGTCTGGGACCACTGGACTCTCCTTCTCCCTGGTGTTGGAGGATGGTAGGAGTCGGGAAGCGGAGCAATGAACTTTCCGTGATGAGAGGGGAAGGTCCATTGGCTTCCAGTGAGGATGATGTGAGGCATAGTCCAAGAGGGATGCCTTGCCACTCTCAGGAGAGGGGATAAGTGCTCACCATTGGCACTCGTCAAAAGGGAACACGAGTGGGGTCCCTCAATCATGGAAAATGGAGAGAAAGAAAGGGAACTCTTGGGCTCAGACCCTCCACTACCATGGGAATGCGATCCCAGGAATGTTTTGGGAACCCGTCCTAGGGCCGGATCATCCACTTTTCCCTCACCTACCGTTGGTATGTGAGCTCAAAGGGGTATGCTGATGCGCTTGAAGGTTGCATCATACGGGTCTGGTGGCTTCGGTAGAGGCCTTGGATCGGGGCTGATGAATAGACCAATGAAGGTATTGGGAAGGATCAGGCCGAATTGGAAGGATTTTATCTGTATTAGGGAATGGGAACACCGAAGGTGTTGGTGGGCCACATGGGTATATGAGGAGTGGCTCCGTTCATGTAGGGGGTGCTACACGGCTGGAGAGGATGTCCACATACCAGGGTGGTACGCGGACTGATAGGCATCCCGCGTACCAAGGTGGTACGCGGCTTCAGGTTCGGCCCGTGTACCAGGTTAATATGTAGCAGAGTTCGTGCAAGAAGCGGCAGCTAGGGGCGACGCCGGTCGGGGGTTCGTCGGTCAGGGCTTCACCCACGTAGGATGGTGTTATGCGGTTCGTTGGATCGAAAAAGGGGAATAGACTCCCTTGTCCGCGAGGAGTACATCCGCGGAGGGGCCATGGCTCTCAGTATTCTTTCTTTCTCTTGATTTTAAGTTCATGGTTCACCAATTGGTTATATGTTTTTCGGTTCCTTATTAATTATTTTCCAGTTTCATAGCTATTATGTTTTGTGAATTTTCACTTCACTGATTTCGAAATCCTAAGCTCCTTCCTCTGAAATCCTTCCACCCAAATCTGATCGATCCCCCCTTTCTTCACCCCTTGATTTTCTCTTATAGAGGGGGGGAATATGTGTACCTTTCGTCATGCGGCACCTTTTGCGGAGGCCCATGACCGTAAACCTGGTTTACGGATGACTTGGTCAATCCACAACTTGCGGGGGGCATTGAATGCACCTTACCCACGAACCAAATTGGTTCGGGGGGGTGCTTTACTGTCGCGCAGGGCTCCGCCTCCATTCTGCAAACGACAGTGCACACGATCTGGGCCGGTTGATGCGTTTCACGGCTGGGTTAGTTCGTGACGGTGGACTGGACTAGCACCTATCCTTCTTCGTGCCCGTGGAGGGTTCCCACCTCTGTTTCGCGGACGACGCTGGTCAGCGGAGGGGGTGGCTTGCTGAACTGGCCGCGTACCATCAATGTTGGACCAGTATGCAGACCGGTCAATCCCTTGCCTATTCATGGCTATTCTAAATATTTTTCCCCTGTTCTTTATAGTAAATTGGGTAGAATCCTTTCTGAAATTAATTGGATTCCTATTCTCCTTTGCGGATTTTTCAGGACCCTACAAATTCCCCCAATCGGAATGGGGTCTGATCGGAACAAAGAAGAGACTATTTCGATGTAGAATGGTCTTGAAATTTGGATAATTTGAGTTAGAGTAGTGGACCCGGTAGGGGACCATGCCTATAAATATGGGGGGCCATTCCCTTGTCTTTTACCAGATTCTTCACGAAAATAGAGCTCTCTTTTTGTCTTTGTGTTCCTACCTCCTTCGCGAAACTTCTCGTCCGTGAACCAACTTCTGTTTCGGTGAAATATTCCTCGTTCACGCTTGCCTTCACCCACAAAGCAATATACTAGCTGTGAACTAAAGCTTTTGATCGAATAAAAAGTAAGTTACGATGCACCACGTAGGAAATCACTACACGGTTTCGGATGGTCCACGGACTGGAATAATCCATACTTTGAACACTTATAGAGTCTTCTGAACTTAAACATTTAAATCTGGGGTTGAGATTCCGTGGAGAAGCCTGGTTCACAGCTGGCCAACGCTCCATGGGCCAGAGTATCATGGACTTCCTCCGCATAGGGCTGTTTCGCGGGATGCTTTCATCGCGATTTGGCCTATGAGGATAGCCTTCGGATTTTTTCATGAAGGATCCTAGATGGAGTCCTTTTGTCAAATACTTGGTGTTTTTTCCAAATATTATTATTTTGGACTAACTATATGTATGGTTTTCGTGATACAGGGAGAAAATATGGTTCCTCCTCGACCTGTGGTTGGGCCTGCTGCTGAGCCTCTTCCGATTGGTGATCAACTCTTAAAGGATGTGGCCAGCTCTGTTTAGGATGGATTCTGTCACACCCCATTGTACCCCCTCCTCGCAAACTTGTTGTTCGAGTCACAGCGGGAGTACCGCTTTTCCAATAGTCATCCTGCCTACGGGTTCAGTTTATTGTTTGATACGCTGATTCCAATTCCATCTCGCGACAACAATCCTGCAGCATGGATATCTACCAGTACTATCCCTCGAGTTACGATAACTGCCAGGGGATGGGCCACCCCAAGGGATACAACTACCGGGTCTATGCTGAATCACTTTCCAGTATCCCTGACAGGATAACAACATCATTAGGATGGGGCAATTCACTATTATCGGAGCATTGCCTGCAATGCTATGGTAAACAACCAGCGTGGTTGGTCAGCAGACCAGGACCTCCGGCCCGGAGGGGCGTTTAAGTCATTGGAATGGGGGTTTCCCTTCTGGGTTCGCTAGATCTATGTGGAGTTTGAGGCAAAATTTCGATCTATAGGTCTATATGAAGCTTCCTGGGTGTCCCAGAACTATACCCATCGGCCCCACGCCCTTGCCAAGCAGTTTATGAGCCATTGGAGTGCAGATACCAACACATTCCATCTGGTCTAGAGGGAGGTGGGTATCAGTCTTTGGGATGTCTTCCATATTTCAGGGGTCCCGATTTTTGGAGGCATGTACGATGATTTATTGTCTCCCCCTTCTATTTGGGATGATGAAGAGAGGACTCCTCCCATGGTGAAGCCGCTCATTGATCAGGCCTAGTAGCATTCTAAGGATATGTCTCTGAAACAGCTTGTCACATATCATGAATGGATCAAGGATTTTTTTAGAGAGAGAAAGTCCATGGATCTTCCATGCAGTCCCATGAATTGTCCTTCGATGGAGTCCTGAAGGCAGAGGGGTAGCTATTGGATGATCCTGGAGAAAGTCCAATTGAACATTTAGGTTTGGGAACTTGTGTCGGACGTTGATCGACTGCTCCGCCTGGTGGCATTTCTAGCCATGTTCTTTAGTGGATGGCTATTGCCTGTACACAAAAATAGTGGTGTGTGGGTCTCTGCTTTTGTTATGGTGGCACAGCTAGCCACCGGAAATGTCATCAACTTGGCCGTCCCAGTACTGGCTAGGATTTATCAGTTGCTTGGAAATGTTACCGAGGGGAGTCGGCCAAACTGGGTAGCCGACCCTTTTCAAATCCTCTAGGGATGGCTGGGAGTGCATATTAAGAACTACAATACTTTCATTAATCCTTTTCATATTTCTGGTATCGTATTCCTGCTGTTTTTTCAATTTACCAGTGGGGTTATGCCCGAGGAGTGGATGACCAAAGAGAAAGATGGAAAACATATGGATCAGAGTATGTGTCTACTTTCGAGTCGGATCCTGAGCTACGATCATTTCAATTTAGGACCATATAATTCCCTGACCGGCACGATCACGAATGCTATATCATAGGAATTTAGCATGCGGGGCTACCTCTTTTCCATCCGAGAGGGTATTCTGGTGGCTCGTATCAGCGGGGAACTGATCTGTGAGGGGTATGCGCCTTTCCTATTTGGATGTCAATTTGGCTGCGTCCAGGTGTTTTGTCCTCCAACTCTCAATGGAAGCCGCGGGAACCTCGATCTAATGGTGGCTAGACAATTGTGGCTAATGTTCACCCAGGAGGATACTGACTGCGAGGTGATAACCTTCACACTTGTAGACTCCATGCCTTTCTTATCAAAAAGGTATGTAGACTCATGGGTGAAATTGTACCCGAATGGTCATTTAGGGCTGTGGGTGCCCACCATCTCGAGTCCTAAGCCATTGAAGAGCAAGAGGAAGCAGAAGGGGGATAATGCTCCAACTAGGATGGGAAAGTTTCTCCGCAACCCTTTTGGTATCGTGCTTCCGGGGAAGGTTTTAACATACATAGGTGTATCCTCACATGCCCTCGAAGCTTCCCAGAGAGAGTTGACCCTTCCTGGTGATGCTGCCTTCATGATTCCTTGGGGACAATGAGACGAATTCAAAGTTCAGTCATCCTTTCGCAGCCAGTACCCCCGTTCTTTGTGACAACATTCTCAGGAATCAGAAATGGCATTCCACAGGCTGGGCTACATATCTTCTCATGCTGACATCCTTTAAAATGTGGACCTGGAGAGGGCCAGTCGGTATCTCTGGGACCGCGAGGCTTACGTTCATGCACGCCAGGGTTATGCGGTGTTAACTCACCATGTCCAGGACATGCTACGATTAGTGACTGATGAGGAGGAGGAAGAGAGTGATCACTCTTCAGGGGGCGATGATTTTGCTGGTTCTCCTGCTGCATCTGAGGAAAGGGAATTTCCCCATGCCCGTGAGGTCCCGCCCATAGGTAGATCATGAGAGTTCTAGGGAGGTGGTGAGATCTAGAAAACAACCACGACTATTGGCACCTCCACCAGCCCCTGCCGCTGCCTGACCCTCTCAGGTCGATCCCCCCAGCTATTTGTTCCTGTTATGACAACATTTTTAGATGCGTAGAGGATTTGGGATGACCTGAGGGTCAGTGGCTCAGATGAAGAGGTTCGGGCGTTACTCCAAACGAGCTCTCTCGAGCTTCCGGGTATTGGGACTATCTTTTCTCTGCCTCACTTTCTATTGGAAGAGGATCTGGATGAAATAGATGGCTCATTGAAGGAAATGGATGCATACGTGCATTCACTCCAAAACCGGCTTTATGGGTCTAATTGGGTGTCCATGATGATAAATCTTCATGAGTCATCAGATCCCAAGGAAGAGGTTTTCATGCTCATCTGTCCCAACCTTCTTCCTTCTTTACTATTGGGGTTTGAAGTTTCTTCCCATTATGCAGGGTGACGAGGAATCCCAAGGAGAAATTCCTTCCCCGGAGTATACTCCTCGGGGTACCGTAGAAGGAGAACATGCACCTTCGACTATGGGGGGTCATTGAGGAGGGGTCTCCTATTGTAGCTGAGCACATGGAAGCGACCATCGCATATCCGACTAGGGTCTTTCTTCCTCCAACTCCTCCCAGCGTTCCGATCGGAGAATTGTCCCTTGGGTAGATCCAGAGATGTCGTCAGGCTTCCTGACTATCAGAACGTCTCAGACAGGGAACATTGGGTAATCATGATTCTCATTTCCTTGATTACCTACTCATATGTTCTGATTCTTCTAGTTATTAACTGTTTTGGTGTTATGGTGTAGGGCCCATAGGAGACCTGGTCATGGTTTCCCAAGTGGTCGTAACTTCCTCCCTTTTATTACCTGAGGGACCACCTGTGGCCATACCTGAGCATGATGAGATTGTAGTCCCTGCTGAAGGGGCTAGTGGTATGGACGCTTTCCTTCAATCTTCAACAACCTAAGATATGTCAGAGGAGGGGCAGCTAGAAGAAGAGACTCTCGTTGATCACAAAGCCTCTATAACTGTGGGGGAGGACGGAGTGCCTGTGATTACCGAGGAGCCTCCATATCTGATGGGGTCAGCTACCCTAAACCTGATGAATCCCATGGAGATGGAGGAAGAGCATGTTATCAGTCCAGTTTTCGAAAACCCAGAGCAGGCCATAATTCTATTTACCAGGGGAGTAATTTCCTCGAGCTTCATCTCTGTAGATGACCGCTTGGTCATAGCTTTGGGAGTTACTGGACTTGGGTGTGGCCTTATGTCCTGGACACCTCTGGAGGTTTCTAGGACTCCACTGCTTCTTTATGACACAGCGTCTTCCTCGAGCGACAACGGCAGCATAGAGCTTGAGGGAACCGACACCTTGATGATGGGGGTAATCTTATAAATCTCTTGCCACTTAATCCTTTCTCTTCTATTTTTTGATTAGGGATACTTATATGTCTTATCAACATTCGGGCTTTAGTACCACAACCTTTGGCGCTGGCGACTGTGTCGTTGGATCCAATCGCACCCGTGCCCACAATCATCGAGGGAGAAGTTGTCGCGGCGTCGGAGCTTGCGGTTGAAGCCACATCAGGTCCCTCCTTGGTGACATTTATCCACGAGTATGTATCTTCGCCCAAGAGTGACTCCGAGCCTAATGAACGAGTCCTTTCCAATCTTCGACCTGCTTGCCAAAGGGCATGGGAGAAAATCTTGAAGCTGATTTCTCAGATGCCCTTGGCCGAGATGCCGACTAAATTGTCGAAGCTATGTGATCTGTTTATGCTGCTGGAATTTGACGGCTTTGGCTACAATGGTATTTATGATATAGTCAAGTAGGTGGTATATAACCAGGAGAGGCTTGGTGATTTTTAATCTTGCCTTTCTATTGCTCAATCTAAATCCTACCTTTCCACAACCCGACAACTTTTCCTAACAGATGCTCATGATCATGTCGAGGTATTCGCGAGACTTCAGGGAAAAGTTCTTAAACAACATTCTCGACTGGAGGTGTTGAGGAGTGACATAAATTGGATTCAGTAGGAGGAGACTAATTTGACATCCATAATTGAAGAAGTGGAGCGGAATATGGAGTAGGATATGAGGGCGACCTTAAAGGCGGCATAGGAGGCGGAAGCACTACAGGCTGGTGCAGAAGCTGAGACAGTCTTGTTATAGAATCTCCATCAAGCAATCATGGATTCTCATCAGCACTTGATAAAAATTTATGAATCCATTGAAAGTATCCTATAATAACCTTTCATGCTAGAGGAGGCTCTGGATTTTGGAATCCCTTCTCATCAACTTTGTTACGGAACAAAAAGATGTTTCTCCTTAGCACTCTTGCTTTCTTAACCTATGATATAAATTATTTGACATGATTTCTGTATATGACAATTCACTGAACTTTTAATAATCAAAGTTCAGGACACATAATAAAATAGAAATGAGCTATAATTTTTTTCCTGGACCATGGGATCCAGCGAGCATAGTTTGACTATTTCTAGGGTTTTATAGAAAAACCCAACAAACTTTTTTTCTTTTCTGTCAATACCCTAATTTTTCCTGGGCCCATTTGGTGTGGACCTAGCGGGTATGGCTCAGCTTTTTTGTAGGTCTCCCTTTTCGGGTTTTAGGCCTAACGGTCTTTCCACCTCTTTTTTGAGCAGTTTAAAGTCCCACCGACAAGACTATAGTTACTAATGTTTTAGGTTGAATAGATTTGACCAGATATGGGGTGGGGCAAGGGCCCCGACATGTTTAGATTTTAACGACATGCATGGCATGTCTCAAGGCATGGGATCTGTATCGGCATGTAGAGGTAGGAAAAGCATTACCTAAGGAATACTTGCCTTTGTTAGACGGGCCAGGGGTGATCAATATGCAGAGACACTAAGGGAATAGTATGCATAGTCATGCAAAGGTGTCCTTAAGTCAATGAATGTCCATTTTTGATGGCCAGAGGACTTCATGGAAGTACAGATTATAGAAACCACCATGGATGGCTTGAAGAATTATAAAAACCACCAGGGGTGGCTCGGAAAGGGTATGTGACGTCTGAAAGGGTTTGGGAACATCTATATGAATCAAGAGAGTGGATGAAGGGTCCCTATACTACGCATTTAGTTAGTGTAGAGGATAGTTGGAGCTTGGCACGGTTTAAAGTCATGTAGCTGGGACAATCTTTAGAATGGAACAACTTTTCCTTGTTCTTGGTAATCTCGTCAAAGATAGTCCAGCATATTCAAGAAAGGTTTTGAAAGAGGTTGTTAAACTGCAGCTCAGAGGGGTTCCAAATCCCAGGATGGATATGGATGCTCAGAGGCCAAGAGTCATACGTAGAGAAGAATTGACTAAGGAAATATTTCCTTTGGTAGATGGGCCAAGGGAGATCCATATGAATAGCTGCTGAGGGCATGGTATGCATAGTCATGAAAATGTGTCCTTAGGTCAATGATTGTATACTCTCGATAGCCGAGAAACTTTAGGGAAGTTTAGATTCAGAACCACCAGGTGTGGATTACAAGGGTTCGGCTCTTTCTGGGTATAGAGTGTGATTTATGAGGAGAAGGTTCTTGGATACGGGAGAAACATCTGGGCTAAATTTCCCAGGAATGGGTGAATTCATCCCTTATCATGCTGGTGTGAGATGGTGGTTGGTGCAGTTCTGGCATGTGCACTGAGGGACGGAGGAAAGCCTCTATTCCTAATTAAACCCAAGATAGGATTTGACCATGCAGTTTAATGTCATTTGGCGATGATGGAGGGCATTATTATTATTTGATACTCTGTAGTTTATTGTCATGCAGTATGGACATATGAGAATTTTAAATTCTGCGCAGTTTAGAGTCATGCGGTGTGGACAGGGAGCATTTTTAAATATATTGTGTAGTTTAATGTCATACAGTGAGGACAGGGGGAATTTTTAAACCTGTGAAAATGCATGTAGTTGGAGGCATTTCCCTGGATTCTTAATGCTTTGTCTTTGCAGCTTCACGCCAAGCGGAAATGATATGTTCCATGTAGTTTCAATCGTCATGCGGTAAGGACGTAGTTCCAAAGGCCACTCTTGATTAGAATGTAACTGGTCTTGAATATCTCGGCATGTACATGACATTGAGAGGGGTTGATGGTGTAAATCGTGGTTCTGGGGCTTCTTGGATCAGGAGAGATGATATGGAGGCTCTTAGGCTGGTAAGAATATGAGGCTAGGAAGAGTATCGCTTGAGTAAATCTTGCCTTTGGTAGATGGGTCAGGGGCTATCAATATGTAGATCCACTGAGTGCATGGTATGCATAGTCATACAAAGATTTCCTTGAGTAGATAACTCTCCACTTCCTATGGCCATGAATGATTATGTGGATCTATGATTGTTCGGGCCATGAAGTCTATCATTTGGTAAGGAAATATCTAGACATTTCGGGGATGTTCATCCCTGGTTGCTGTTAAAACATGAAGAGTTCATCGTGCTAATTCATCTAGCGCATGGGGTGTACCTTTACTCCATGAATTTTAATGTCATTCGGTAAGGATGAAGTACTCTTAGTTTAACGGTCATAGAGTTCGGACCATTGGGTGACTATTGCTACAATCACCTGGAGGGGAATTAAGATAGGAGGCTCTATTATAAATTGAACAAGTGTGAGGGAATGTGGGTGTAAAATGTAACTCTGGGTTTTCCAAAATAATGAGGTATGGTATGGGGCTCTGAGGTCAGTAAGAGTACAGGGCTTGGAAGAGTATCGCCTGGGGAAATCTCACCTTTGGTAGACGGGCCAGGGGATGTCAATATGCAGAGCCGCTGAGGGAATGGTATGCATAGTCATAAAAAGGTGTCTACGGGTCGATAACTTTCCACTTCTGATGGCCATGGATGATTATGAAAATTCAGGATTGCTCATAGTACAGAGTTTGGCATATGGGGATAATGTTGTCCAAGCATACAAGAAACATCTTCACCGCAATTTCTCATTGAGTAAAAGTTGCTCAGCCATGGATTTGATGTTTGTAGATGCAGATTGTCATGTTAACCACGGGAGGATACATAGGCTGACTAGGCAGGGACACCCTGGCAACATTTTGATGTGAGAGTGGAATGAACTTTTAAACCACTGCTCCCTAAATTTTTGGATCGGGAGATATGATATTGGGGCCCTGGGGCCGGTAAGTGTACAGAGAAAGGAAGAGTATCGCCTAAGGAAATCATTACTTTAGTAGACGGTCTAGGGGATAAAAATATGCAGAGTCACTGAGGGCATGGTATGCATAGTTGAACAAAGGTGTCCACGAGTCGATAACTTTTCTCTTTCGATGCCCATGAATGATTATGAAGATCCGCGATTATCTGGGTTGCGGAGTCTGATATATGGAGAGGATGCATCCAAATGTGCAAGGAGTATTCCCATAACATTTCACCGTATATCTTAGGTGGGTCGCGACGAAGTCCATTCATTTTAACGTCATACGGTGAGGACGAAGATAGATCTAAGTGAGAATGGGATTTCGTGCAGTTTGATGTCATGCAGTAAGGACAAGGGTTATATATACCAGTGTTTTCTTTTATTGGTGGTTGGGCTAGAGATAAGATCCTGGTGTCACTATGTATCCTGTGAGGGCTGAAATCATGCCTCATATAGTTCTTTTAGGGAATACACCCCATGCGGGTTTGGTCCGTATAGGGGAAAGGGGTATTTTTAGCTTCATTTGGGGTGGTTGGGCCAGGATGTGGGATCCTGGCATCGCTACGTATCCTACAAAGGTGGGAATCAAGCCGTACGTAGTTCACTGAAAGGGATAATACACCCTGTGTAGGTTGGTTCTATACATGGGGGAAACATGCATTTTCAATCTTTCTTATCTGTGCAGTTTAACGTCGTACAGTAAGGATGAGGAATACACCTCGTGCAGGGTTGGTCCATACACAGGGGAAGAGGGATTTTTTTCTTTTTTATTTCATTTGGGGGTGGCTAGGCCAGGATGTGTAATTATGGCATCACTACATATCATGCGAGGGCAGGAATCAGGCCTTACGTAGTTCTCTGGAAGGTAATACACCTCGTACAGGTTTGGTCCATACACGGGGGGAAAGTGGCATTTTTAATCTTCATTCAGGGGTGGCTGGGCCCGGATGTGGGATCCTAGTGTCACTATCTATCCTTCAAATTCAGGAATCAAGCTACACGTAGTTCTCTGAAAGGGATACACCCCATATAGGATTGGTCCGTACATGGGGGAAACAATACTCTTAGTTTAGGTTCATAGAGTTTGGAGCATTGGGGCTTGGTATTTTAACATCCTGCAGCTCGAACGATAGGTTCTTGGATGTTTAACGTCCTGCAGCTCAGACGAAAAATGCTTTTGGTTATGCGAAATACTTCTTCAAAAATATCGCATTCATAGAAGCGGTAGTGAACTACCCATCCATAGAGATCAGGGAATATGATCTGTTTCAGTAGACCTTGTGTATAACATATGGTCCCTCCCACTTGGGATCCATCTTTGGAGGTTTCTTTCCAGGTATTATTGGGTTCTGGAGGACCAACACCAATTCTCCTTCCAAGAAATACTGAAGATGAACATTTTTATTAGAGGCTCATCTGATTCGGTTCTGATATACTTCTAGATGGTGTAAAGTGTGCAATCTCTTCTCATCAAGCTGTTCCAATTCACCCAGACGTTTTTTTGATTGTTCACTGTTGGATAACTGAGCACAAATGGCAACACGAAGTGAGGGAAATTGGAGTTCAATGGGCAGGACCGCTTCTGTTTCATATACTAATGAGTACGGAGTAGCCCAAGTAGCATTGCAGATTATGGTTCGATAAGCCCACAATTCATAAAGGAGTTTATCCGGCCATGATTTCTTGTCTTTTTCCACCATTTTATGGAGAATGTTGGATAGGGTCTTGTTGAAAGCCTCTATCTGTCCATTGGCCACTACATGGTAGTGGGATGAGTGGTTAGCCGTGATACCATATTCTTGGTACAGTTTATCCAATTCATCAGAGCAAAATTTGGTGTTGTTATCCATCATTATGGTATGAGGGATGCCAAATCTGGTGATGATATTGGTTTTCACAAAGCTGAAAATGTTTCTTGCCCTGACTTCCTTGAGGAGTACAGCTTCTTCCCATTTGGAAAAGAAGTCAGTTTCTATGAGGATGTACTTTAATTTTTTGGTTGTGGAGGGAGGATATGGTCCCATGACATCCATTCCCCAGATGGAAAATTGCTAGGAGTACTTGGACTGATGAATTAACTCCAGGGGTTGGTGAATGAAGTTGGCATGAATTTTGCAGGAGTGTCATTTTTCAGTAAAGTGCTCGCAATATTGTGCCACAGTGGGCCAATAGTACCCAAGCCTTTGAACCTGATGGGAAATCTTAGACCCAGACTGATTTGCTCCACATACTCCGGCATGTACTTCAGTCATGACGGAAGTGGTTTCTTCTCCATCAATGCATCTGAGGAGGACTACATCGAGGCCTCGTTTGTAAAGGACCTCTTGCTGACCCATGACGCCGTATAGGACAAAGTTGATTTCCCTTCTCTGTATTTGCTCTCATCCATCCTTGTCTGATGGAATTTCTACCCTTTGAAGGTAGTTTTCAATGGGGGTAATCCAGCCAGTGGCAGAAGTATATGGCTCAGGGACAGGACTGACATTTTTGATTTCTTCCATCTTGGTCTAAAAAAATGGCAAGACCATTCAATGATGAGCAATACTGATAATTGCTTCATCCCGGTCTGGGTTATTTAGGGCCATGTCCTCATTAGCTAATGCATCGGCTTGGGAATTCTGAGACAGGGGAATATAGTTTAATATAGGTTCTGTGGAGAATTCCTCCATTAACCCTCATACATGGTCAAATATGGGAATCATCTCCTCCTTTTTAATAGCATAATCACCATTGACTTGCTTGATGACCAGTTCTGTGTCTCCTTTTACCTTAAGGTGTTGTACTTATGCCTGGAGTGTGAGCTCCAGGCCTCTAATGAGGGCTTGATACTCCACCTCATTGTTTTACATCCTTCTAACAGAAGGAAATAATATGGCAAGACTGCCTTTTCTGGGGACATGAGTATTATCCCCAAACCCACCTTATTAAATTTGGGATCCTCCATCCTCTTCCCTATCAGGCTTCGGGATGCGTCGTCGAAGTACATTTCCCATGTTTGGAAGTCCTCTTGAACCGAGAATATTTCTTCATCAGGTAACTCGAAATCCAGTGTGGTGGTCCCTGTCAAGGGGTGATCTTCCAGAAAATCTGCTAATTCCTATCCTTTTATGGATTTCTGAGGCACAAACCGGATGTCAAACTGTTGGAGGATGACTGCCCATCAGGATAGGCACCCGGTTAGCATTGAGCGGCTGAGGATATACTTTATCGAGTTACAATGCGAAACCAAATAGACATCATGATGCTGCAGATAATGTCACAATTTTTGAACTATGAAAACCAAGGCCAAACAACTCTTCTCGATGTTTGAGTATCAGGTTTCAGCATCGATCAAGGTTTGGATGAGGTAATAGAGACATTTTTTTACTGCTACTGTCATTTTTCTGTGTGAGGAAGGCTACCAGTGACCGCTCTAGGGCCGTCACATATAGGATAAGAGGTCTTCCTTCAACCAAAGGCATGAGCACCAGCGGGCTTAAGAGGTACTTCTTTAGGCTGTCAAATGCCTCTTGGCACTCATCTTTCCATTGGTACATAACCACCTTTTTCATTAACTTGGTGAAGGGTAAACATTTTCCCACTAGGTTGGTTATGAATCACCTAATGTAGTCTAGGTGTCCTTGGAATCCTCTCAACTCAGTGAGATTGCAGGGAGGTGGTATACTAATGATAGCCTTTGTCATTTCAAGGTCGACCTAGATGCAACGATGGTGTACGAAGAAGCTAATAAATTTCCCTGAGGTTACTCCAAAGGCGTATTTCAAGGGATTCATCTTCAAGCTATGTTGTCGAAGTTTGTTGAAGACGGTCTCAAGGTCTGACAGGTGATCTGAGTGCTATCTTGATTTTACCACCAAGTCATCCACATTTCATTTGATGAATCTCCATAGGAATGGTTTAAAGATACTATGCATGGTGCATTGATATGTGACGCCAGCATTCTTGAGACCCAAGGGAATGACCCTGTAATAGAATACTCCTTGATGGGCCCTGAAGGCAGTGGATTATTCTTCTTCTTGGGCCATCCTGATTTTATTATATCCAGAATAACCGTCCATGAAGGAGAGAGCCTCATACCTGGCCATTGCATCGATTAATAACTCGGTAATCGGGACCGAGAAATCATCTTTTGTGCAATGCCGATTGAGATCTCTGAAATTGATGAAGACAAGGATTTGTCTATTTATTTCTTAATGGGGATAATGTTCTCTATCCAGATGGGGTATTGGACCTCCTGAATAAATCCTTCTTTAATAATCTTATCGACTTCATCCTCTATTTTGGCAGCATGTGTGGGGTGCATCCTTCTGGTGGATTTTTTATAGCCCTGGTGATCTTCTGGTAGACCTAAGTGGTGTCTCGCCACTTCAGGATCAAGTCCCAACATTTCTGTATAATTACAGGAAAAAATATCTCGATGTTTCCTCAGGAAAGAGGTATATACCTCATGCTCCTCAGGAGACATGGTTGTACTAATGAGACTGGGCCTCAGGTCTTCTTCTATACCCAGGTTTATTTTCCTGAGCTCATCCACAGTGGTGGAGATACCTTCCTAAAATATGGGAGGTGCATCCCTGTGACCTTCCTCCTCTTCTTCCCCCGCATTCTCATTTTCTTGATCTGACGGGGGGAGAGTTCTTGGCACGAGCTCTTGGGAGTCTAGACGCAAGTCATCGTGGGTGTCCCTGCTCAAGTATTCATCCAAAAATTGAGGGTTAGTGGTCATTTATACATTGATATGCTCGTCTGTTATGGTTTAAGTCATGAGGACAATTGAGTGTGTGTTTGGGCTTGAACCCCTACTCTCAACATGGTTGATGGGCAGTACGTAGTCTCCGCTGAGCTACTTGAGGGGATCATCAGGAACTATTTCCAAACCATTTGGAGCGGGAACCCAGTCGATACCATCGAGTGAAGGATTATTTTTCTTTTGCTCATAAAATCCGGCGTCAATGTTGTGTGACTCGAAGATCTCGAAAGGGGCCTTGTCAGCATGAAATGTCCCACATTGTCCATTGATGAAATACTAGATAAATTGGTGGTAGGGTGAAGGAATGTCCATGTGTTTATAGAGCCATGACCTTCCTAGCAGGGCATTGAACGTTGTGTTCTGACGGACCACCAGGAATTCTGAGTAGGCCACAAGGTTTCCAAAATGGGTTTTTAGCTTGATTTGTCCCATTGGATTCTGTTCACTCTTGTCGTAACCTAATAGAGTTGTGACTGGGGGTATTATATCATCCTCACTATAGCCCAACATACGGAGTGTCTGTAGGGGAAGGAGGTTAACTCCAGATCCATTGTCAACAAAGAATTTCCAGATCTCAGCATCATTTAGTGTACCGAACACATATATTGGTTTGATGTGCCTTTGCATGATGGAATATTCATCCTGATTAATGAAGTAAATCACCGCATTGCATTCAGTCAGGCCAGTCTCCGTCCAGTAAATCTCAGTGGCGGCTACCACAGCTTGAAACTCTTGCGGGCTGAGCAAAGCTTTTATGATCGCCTCCCTGAGATCTTCTGACAAACTCAGGGCATCCAGGATTGGTAGTTTGGCTGGTACCAATGCCAGCTGCTTAAGGATATAATACTTTTGCGCCAGCGGCTGGAACTTCTCCGTTGGTGGGAGAGTTTTAGCAGTCCCTTTGGGAGCTGGAGTATGTGACGAGGAGGGATCAGTTGTAGGGTCAGAAGTCAGCTGTAGGGTCGGAAGTCAACTGTGTTCCCACGTTCTGGGAACATGGCCCGGCCGATCTGTTTGTGCGCACTAGGCGACTAGACACTTGTTACTCTTCTTATGGGTACCGCATAATGACGGGGACAGAGTGGTCGCTTGTGGAGGTGGAGGGATATTCTTTATCCTTTTGAGTCTGCTGAAGGGCTCTCCCACGGGTTTCCGTGATATTAACATTTTGGGCCAGGGTAAAACCATAGGGTTGGTTTCGGCCGTGGCTGTGTCTCCCCTGGTATCCCTTGCTTCTGTGATCCCTCCCCCTGGCCCCTTGTGTTGGGAACTCAGATTCGTAACCATACCCTTTGTCATGGAATGATTCCATTAGATGGATGACATTGATGGAACCAAAGATTAAATCCTCGTCCTGTGACAGGTCAACCTGGTCTATTGTCCCTGATGGTTCCATTTTGTTGTTTGGTGCCTGCAGCACCAAGTTTGGGGGCATAAAATCTAATAGCATCAGAGCTAACTTCGGCCTCATTGCGGACTGCTCCTCTAGCGCTTGTCTCCTCCCTTCTCGATTACTCCTGGATGACCGGCTCATGGAAGGTTGTGAGGATGATATTGTCGGCTGTGTGGCATTAGGGCATGTTGGCGGCAACACCGGCTACTGTGGTTGGGCTCAGATTATGCCCTGAGCTCGATTAACGGTCTTCCGAGTCATCCAGTCATCAAATTTCTACCCCTCCTTGCTGGTGAATTCCTGCCACCCGTCCCCTTTGACAGAGTCGATGGTAGAAATATATTTCACATGTGTTGGGGGTGGTCCCAGCTCAACCTTCCTAGAGTCTACCATCCTTTTCAGGAGGTCTTTAAAGACAAAGCATTCCTAGATATTGTGCCCCATCATTCGATGGCAGGGACAGTAATTTGGCATGTCATTGTGGCCGACTTCTTCGTGCTTCCTTGGCTCCGGGAGGTGGAGAAAGTTGCAATTCATGGCAGCAATGAAGTAGCCACATACTTGGTCCTCTCGAAATGAGTATAATGTATGCCTTCGTTCCCCTATCTGGTTCATCTTTGATCCTCTCTGATCGTCCTGCTTGGTCAGAGGCGGATGCTGATATACATGGGGCCCTTGACGATTTGGTAGAGGTTGAGGCAGTGGAGTGGGCTCAAGGGCTGGCATGAGTGTGACAGAGGATGCTTCAGCTCTAACTGTTCTCTTTGCAGGAGCCTACGAGGCTATTCGAGACTTTAGATTAGTCTGCTGTAGGGATTCTTCAATTCTATGGGCAATGGCAGAGATATTGTGGAAGCTAGTGGTGAACTCCATTGGTATGAGTGGTGTTCGTAGCTCATCTCGAAGGTTATCGATGCATATGGGTAGCATCTCATCTTGGGGCATTGGCATGTTTAGAGAGTAGGTCATAACCTTCCATCTGGTGATGAAATCTGAGACCCTCTCATTCTCCCTATGTTTTCAATTCATGAGGTCGCTGACCGTTGTTTGAGGAAATGTTTAGCTAAAGTGGAACATAAACTACTGCCAAAGTTCTTCCCAGCCTTTTATTGACTGAGATGGCAGATTCGTATACCAGACAAAGGCAGATCCTTGCAAGGTCCGCATGAAGCAAATGAGTTTCACTGCTTCTTGTTGTTCCAGAGTTCCCATCATAGGGTCGTAATAAGACGTATAGTGCATCAAATGTTGTTCCGGATCACAAGATCCATTGAAAATAGGGAATATAGGGCTCCCAAAATTGGGTTGAGGAGGCGTGTTTCTCACCTAATCTGGGTAGGGATTTTGCCCTGGCTGTACCAGAGTGCATTGACCTTATATTGCTTCTAATCTAGTTGTCAGTGCCTTGATGGTTCTAGAGAGACCCTAGTTTACATCCTGTTGGGCCCATTTTTGGGCAGGCATAGCCCGATGCATTTCTTGAGGATCTGGATCTATCGGCACCAAGGGTGCATATGACATTTGTGACACCTCTGTAGGGTTCAGGCGTACTCTCTCTGGTTTCCTCTTGAGTAGATGGAAGTCTTGGTATTCACTTGAATCCATGTACAGGTAGTTGTACGAACTGGGAACCTTATTGGGTGGGGGCCCTGACCATGCCTCGTTTGCTGGGGAAAACCTTGGTATTTGATGTGCACTTTCTGTGAGTGAAATTTGTGTCTCTTCTTGGGAAGAGATTTCAATAATATGGTTCCTCTGGAGTATCTCGGCGTTAAGCCGCCTCAATTCTTTCATTTCCTCTTCCTGTCGAGCGAATCTCTTTTTGAGCGTAAGTGGCTCATTTTTATCGAGATAATGTGGTGGGTTAAGGGTAACCGGTACCTTGTTATTATCCTTATTGGAGGCTCGTAGGGTAAGCGTAGGAGGGTTAGCTGGAGGGGCGACAATATTTAGGGTGGCCCTCTGGTTCCGAGTGTGCACACCTGGTGGTTCGTTGTGAATCATATCTTGAACAGAACCATCATCTCTTGATCCATCCATATTTGCATCATTTTCAATGCCACTGGTGGGTTTAACCTATATGGCATTAATGGATGTATATTTCGGGGTAGAGGAGATGCCATCTTCCAAATAGGAAGAGGATCTCTCGTGCCTTTTACTGGTCCTCCCCTTCCTGTCCCAAGATTACTTTCAGACTCCTTGACGAAGGGTGATGCAGAGAGTTCTTTGATGTGACCTTATAGTATGCCTCCCTATTGAAGGGGATGATGATTCAAAGGATGGGATAGGGAAGGAACCTCCTCTTCTGACTGTCCTCCCTAGCTGAGAAAATACTGATTCTCATGGGGGAGGTTGTTGTTGAGGTGGTAAAAATGCCCCCATCACTGAGGGATGGGGTTGGATCCGTTCCCTAGATGTTGAGTCTCTTCTAGTTTTTATTGGTCTTAAGGGGGAATTTATTGTTAAAAATACCCACATCCCTACAGGCTGGGGTTGAATCGGGATTGCGGAAGTGGATGTAGTTATCGCCACCTACCAGATCTTGCGTGCCCCTATTCAGTGGTAAACTGGATCTGATGCCGAGTTCACCTGTGGATCAATCCCCTATGGGGAGGCATGCAATGGTTTCTGATTGGCCTCTCTTAGGTGAGAGGCATGTTGTATGCTCTCGGTGGCCTGATTTAGGAGTTTTTGAATGGCATGTTCCCATTGGGCCTGACGCTTCTGGGACTTACTCAAGGCCTATCTTTTTGGGTGTGTCGCCTTTCCCGAACATGGAGACCACTCGATTTCTATCTTGACGTGATGACGTTGCAAGACATTACGCCGAACAGGTTCTTCTGGTAGGAGAGCAGAGTGAAATGTTGAGCCCCATGTTCTCCCCATCCTCTGATATGGACTCTCATCGGAGCATCACCAATGAGGCAGCACCACTGGTTCAGTGCATGTAGGCAGGCTAACTCAAGGTTTCCTTTACGCTTCACAGGGCAGTTGACGCGCCGAAGGAAGAGATTCTTGGTCGATGTGATGCAGGAGGTCTCCTATTGTCTTGGCATAGTCTATATACCCATCGTAGGGTAGGAAGCTTGATTTCAGGTGGTGAAGGGTTGTCCATATATTGGAGTGGATTTCATGCACACATTCTTCTAACAACTTTTTGGGTATATCGAATTGAGAGGGGGTTGTGGGTCGAAGCATAACCGGTACATCATATCTAGCCAGTCGTTTCCTTAGCTACAACATGTCGGTATACTCCTCCTCTCTTGATTCTTCTACCTGGTCAACCCAACTGAGATGCTCACAGATAGTGTGGTCGAGGGAAGTGGGGCCGGTAGGTATTGAATTATTATGTGGGTGATTCCGAGGTGGTTCAGAAGATGAACATGGCCCCGGACTACCTCCTGATTGAAGAAGGGTGTTGTTGGCGACTAGTTGGGAATCCGACATGCTTGATCCTGTCCTTCTGAGTGCCTTGACATATGAAGGCTTTTCTGTGCTTGATTTGGCAGGGGGAGGTCCTTCCTGTCGATATGATATTTCACTGCAGGGTGGACCTTCGCAATGGCAGTAGCAATGGCGAGGACTACCATTACAGCTGCCGTAGGGAGAGAACCAACGGGGTACACCCTAGGTATGGACTCCAGAATGTACGGAAATGAGGGAAGGTCCTTCTCGTTGAATGGTGTCTAGGCGGGGAGGGCCTCCGCTATCCGTGTCGTAATGGATAGGGCTACCATTACTACTTGATGCCTTACTGCATAGAGGACTGTTGTAGTGTATACCCTGGGGAGGACCTCCAAGGCGTGTAGCTTTGTTACGGGTAGGGCCTTCGCAATAACTTTCATCATGGTGAGGATGACTATAATGGTTTGAAGTTCTATGTGTATCATGGGGAGGACCTTCAAGACACACTACGATAAGGGGAGGACCTTCTTGTTGTTTGGGGCCATTGCGGGGAGGACCTTCGTAATGGAAGACGTGGTGGTGAGGACTACCATCACAGCTGACGCAGGGAGAATGTCCGCAGGGTACACCCTGGGGAGGGCCTTCAAAATGTATCACAATAAGGGGAGGGCCTTCTCATTTCTTGACGTCTCTATGGGGAGGAGCTCCGTTATCAGAGTGGCAAGGACTACCATCATGATCTGATGTCTGGCTGTGCAGAGTGTCGTTGCAACATAACCCCTGGGGATGACCTTCAGGGTAGGCCATGACAAGGGGAGGGACTTATTGTCAGGAGGAGATGTCACTTTAGGGAGGGCCTTCACAGTTATGACTACGATAGCGAGGACTACTATCACAATCAGTGGTCCCACTACACGGAGAGTGTTTGCAGTGTATACCCTGGGGAGGACCTTCAAGGTGGACTGTAGCAAGTGGAGGGCCTTCTTTCTGCTCGATCTATTGGTCACGTGGAGGGATTCCATGACTCTCATGAAAAGAGAAGATCTCGTGATCGATATTTATATGCCCTTGGGGGAGGCCCTTGTTTGTGCTCTGGGGAGGACCTTCAGAGCTGCTTATAGCAACATTGCGGGGAGGACCTTCACAACTGCTATTGAAACTCCTATAATATGGTAATGGGTGGGCAGGGTTCTGAGCCATTGATATGTTCTTAGCAGTATTAGGAACCCCATATTCCAGCAGATCAGAGTCATGAACCCTCTCTTTATTTTCTGGATGCCTTCGGCACGTTCGGGGCGCTTTCTTGCGGGCAGCGAGGACCCTCTACTGTTGATAACGGCCTTCACCTTTGGCTCGCTTTCTAATTGGGTCCCATGATGCTGTCAAGATCTTCCGATGAACATCATGACTTTTAGTAGGGATATATGCCTACTCTGGAGCATCCACTGTGATGGACGGGTGTCCCCTAGTTGGAACGAGTGAAGATGCTCGATCTGGTTTCTCTTGTATCGCGGAATATGGCTGACGACCCTCCTGGGGAGAAGCAGGGATGTAGATCTACTCCGAGGGAGCAATCTCATCTCTTAGATTAGTCACCTCAATTTGGGAGATGGGCTCATGGGCCCGAGTCATTGATGTTTCCACTAATGCAATTACATTTTGGCAAGTCTGCAAGATATGATCTGGGATCGATACCTGCTCCTCCATCATTTCCAGGATATGCAGAGAGACATATTTGGATTGAATGGGTATAAAGGCTCATTCTAGTATTGGAGTAGAAATATCCTACTCCGGTCCTCCGGTGGTTAGTGGGTACTGAAAATTCTCTTGTGTCGGGGCAGGTGAATGAATCGGCCCCTGTGTCAGGATATGCTGGTTTATCTCTCCGTTTTCTACCACATCAGGATGAAAGACTTTACTTTCCTCTGTAGGGAGCTAGACCTGCATATTTTGGTTCCCCACCGTATCAAGTTGGTTTCCTTTGTTGGTAGAGAGATGTACCTGCCTGTTAATTGCCGCCACATCTGGATGGCAGGATTTATCGATCGCCACCACACCAAGATGGTAGGCATCAGGATAATCTGCTAGGAGCTGGTCCTGCAGGCACTGGGTTGCCACCACATCTGGTTAGTGGGCATCATGACCCTGGGCAGGGAGAGGTTCCTTCCAGGCAGGTGTCGTCATGTGTGATTGATGGTCTTGATGGAGCTTGGCGGGGATGCGCGCCTGCTCGTATGATGCTGCCATGTCGGGATGGCGGACTTTGGAGGAGCGGACAGGTGTATGTGCATGTTCGCAATATGTCTTCATGACTGGGTAGCAGAGCTCCTCATCAGGGACAAGGGTGATGACCGGTCCTTATTTGTACATTTTCCACCCTCGTCGGTCGGTCCGAGGGGCCGGAGCTTAGGGAGCATGGGCCTGGATCCTCGGGGGAAAATCCTCCATAGCATGAGGATATTGGGACGTGGCGTAACTGCAACAACGTCTTCCAGCGGGGTCTTAAGAGCGAAACCCATGTTCAGTGGGGATGAAGTCCACAGTGTCGACGTCATCCACCTCACTAAGATAAGGGAGGTACGCGTTGTCTCGTTTTGTGGATAGACTACCGAAATGGTTTGAGATGGAAACAAGAGTCGTATGGATCTATTTTCATGGCCGCTGCTGGGCAGGCGACCGGCGGGTCTTGGCGGATTGGAGGGCATGCATGGTCACCTCCACCGTCGGGAGAGTACCATTCAAGTGATACTCTCGGATCAACGCATCTAAGACCCAGTGTTTAAGACACTGAGTAGTTGATGGGGTCCTTCATTGGTGAGGATGTCCAGTCATTGCGTTGCTCGAAGTACGCGTCTGTGAGTTCCTTCGTGATTCCATTGGATCAAAGGGAGTTCTGAGTGGTACTTGTAAAATATTTTAACAAATACAAACAGCAAACCCGTCAATGTAGCATCTCATGAAACCATGCATAATTAATGACCATTATTGGCCATCATTGTGAGTATAAAGGGGAATAGAGTGGGATTATGTTAAATCCATCATTATTGGTTAAAGATTCATGTCAGGTTCACCATTTTTGTTTCGACCGAAGGAACAGGAGGACCGCGGCGCCCGATGGTCGATTTGGCGGAGGGTTGAGTTCTGCTCGATCGTTCAGGTTGGGTATATCGGTCTTCATTTAGAAACACCCAACGGTTCTTTATCCAATGATACATGGACCTGCTTTCCAAAGGTAGGTGTTTGCTGGGTGATTTGGCCAACGATGCTTAAGAACTCACATTGGTCGAGAGGATGGGAAGTCGGGCTCATTGCACCCTTTTTGGGGGAAATTATTGCCTGTTCGGGGACTCTCTTATAGAATTAAGACGTATTCATATGTTTGCGAATCTTTGGTTTATACCCAAGCATTGTATCCATGGATTAGTCCTAATTGGAAATGGTTAGCTTAACGCAGGGATTCAGAATCATTTAGGCTTGAGGTTTACCATCCCCCATTGGATTAATGACTCCGAGGAGTTTGGACTCATAGAGACGGCACTGGCTTGAAGCCTTATGACTGGGCACTCTAGATTTTATTATTATCCAGGGGGGAAAAATAATGATATGATCATTTGGATCTAACCCGTGATACGGGCTTCTTACATATCCTCGTGAGAGGAATCAGAATCCACGTAGTTCGGTGCCACTTAACAGGACACATCACCTTTTAAGGTCATGAGATGAGGACCCAAACGTATAGTTTAACATCTCATGGCAAGGAAACCTGGGGGAGAGATGCCCAGTCAAATTTGGTGTGGTACTTATGCTGAAGCATCCCAAAAGACCTAAGGGAAGTGATTTTCTGGTCATAAATACGATCCTACTAGGGTCATGAGGAAACGACCTGAAAGTGATGTATGTGTATCAGACATAGATATCGGACTTTCACCATTGGTAGATTTCCTACTTATCCATGTTGTTCGAGGATCAAAGTCCACGCAGTTATGGGAGATTAGAGATTACACGTGAGAGTTGCCTATTGTTGGGATTGGACCTCAGAGAGGCAACCTAAGTACCCTATTTAGGGAAACAGGGATCAAAACCCACCTAGTTCATTTTGAGGGGCATGATTGGGACTTACACATGGTTAGTAGCCCGAATTGGGATTGAACCTCGGGGAGGCTTCACACGTACCCTGCTTAGGGAATAGGGATTAAAACCCACGTAGTTGTTTTGAAGAGCGTTGTCATGCGGTTGCCATGGCCATTACAAATCCCTAAGCCCACATGAGTCATGCTCGGTGTGAGAAACAAGAGTATTCTACAGACTTCGAATGCCTCTCACTTTATCCCTATTGAGAGAAGGGGAGGAAGACGAAGAGAAGAGGAGAAGGTCGGGACCACTGGACTCTCCTTCTCCCTAGTGTTAGAGGAAGGAAGGAGTCGGGCAGTGGAGAAATGAACCTTCTGTGATGAGAGGGGAAAGTCCATTGGCTTCCAGTGAGGATGATGCAGGGCTTACTCCGGGAGGGATGCCCAACCACTCCCGGGAGAGGGAATAAGTGCCAACCATTGGCGCTCGTCAAAAGGGAACACGAGCAGGGTCCCTCAATCATGGCAAATGGATAGGTAGAAAGGGAACTCTAAGGCTCAGACCCTACACTACCATGGGAATGCTAACCCAGGAATTTTTTGGGAACACTACTAGAAATTTGAGTATCTGCGCCCCTGCACACAGGCGACCGCCATTGGCGGTCGCTTTTAAGACCATTAGCGACCGCCAATGGCGGTCGCTAATCCAATCTAAAAAACGCGGGATTTTTCCCGCCCTGTCATTCCCCACATCCATTCCTGCCGCTGCAATTTCAGGCCACCTCGCCGCCGCGCGCCGCCACAGTCGGTCACCCCTTCGAATACCTTTGTCGGCCCCCTCTTCCCCCTTCCCCGTCGTAGGTGACCCCCGTCACCCCCCACATCAACGGACCACCGTCCACATTCCCCATCAACATACCTCACATACATCCGGCCGCCGTAGATCCACCATGACCGGCAGGTGAAGCTTCACCATCCCTCATCGCCACTACCGTCTCCACTGGTTCCATACAGCGCAAAAAAAATGTTGTATTTCGATAGAGGAATTAGCGACCGCCATTGGCGGTCGCTATTGCTCTTTACCGACGAAGCAACAGCGACCGCCAAAAGTGGTCACTAGGCGGTCTCAATAGGCCTTTAGCGACCGCTTTTGGCGGTCGCTAATGGCCATTAGTGTAGTAGTGGAACCTACTCAAGGGCTGGAGAAACCCCTTTTCCCTTGCCTACCATGGGTATGTGAGCTTAAAGGGACGCGCTGATGCGCCTGAAGGTTGCATCATACGGGTCTGGTGCCTTTGGTAGAGGCCTTGGCTCGGGGTCGACAAATTGACCGATGAAGATATTGCGAAGGATCAGGCTGGATTGGAAGGATTTTATCTGGCTCGGGGAATAGGAACACCGAAGGAGTTGGTGGGCCACATGGGTGTATGAGGAGTGGTGCCCTTCACGTAGGGGGTGCTACGAGGCTGGAGAGGTTGTTCGCATACCAGGGTGGTACGCGGACTGATAGGCATCCTGCATACCAGGGTGGTATGCGGCTTCGGGTTCGGCCCGCATACCGGGTTTGTACGCGGTGGAGTTCGTGCGAGCAGCGGTGTCCAGGGGCGACGCCGGTC
This sequence comes from Viscum album, assembly GCA_963277665.1. Taxonomy (NCBI): domain Eukaryota; kingdom Viridiplantae; phylum Streptophyta; class Magnoliopsida; order Santalales; family Viscaceae; genus Viscum; species Viscum album. Next base: position 1,700,523,667 of record OY728138.1, on the reverse strand, counting down.
GGGGGTTTGTCGGTTGGGGCTTCGCCCGCGTAGGATGGTGTTACATGGTGAGTTGAATCGAAAAAGGGGCATAGACTCCCTGGTCCACGGGGGGTACATCCGTAGAGGGGCCATGGCTCATGGTATTCTTTCTTTCTTTTTTATTTTATGTTCACAGTTCACCAATTTGTTATGCGTTTTTCGGTTCCTTATTAATTCATTTCCAGTTTCATACCTATTTTGTCTTGCGAATTGGAACTTCACTGTTTGAGAAATTCTAATATCCTTCCTCTGAAATTTTTCCACCCAAATCTGATCGATCCTCGCTTTCTTCACCCCCTCAATGTCCTTTTATAGAGGGGGAAAGAGGTGTATCTGTGGTCATGTGGCACCTTTTGCAGAGGCCCATGACCGGAAACACAGTTTATGGATGACTTGGTCAATCCGCAACTCGTGTGGGTTATTGAATACAACTTACCCACGAACCAAATTGGTCCGGGGGGTGCTTCACAGTCGCGAAGGGCTCTACCTCTGTTCTGCGAACGACAGTGCACGTTGTCTGGGTCGGTTGACGCGTTTCACGGCTGGGGTAGTTCGTGACGGTGGATCGGCCTAGCGCTTGTCCTGTTTCCCACCCACGGAGGGTTCCCGCCTTCGTTTCGCGGACAATGCTAGTTCGTGAAGGGGGCGGCTTGCTGAACCGACTGCATACCATCAATGTTGGAACGGTACACTGACCGGTCCATCCCTTGCCGATTCTTGGGTGTTCTCCATATTTTTTCCCAGTTCTTTGTAGGAAATTGGGTAAAATGCTTTCCCAAATTAAGGGGATTCCTATTCTACTTTGTGGATTTTTCAGGACCCTACAATAATAATTCATATTTCAAAAATCATTATTACATCATATATATTATATTTTTTTATTAAATTTTTCAATATTCCCATCCATGTAAATATAATTGAAAAGAATATTTCATCACTTCATGGAAGTTATAGTACACATGTATGCATGAGAGATATTATCATTTTCTAATAGATCTAATGGTACGAATTTATATAAGATATTATAATTAAATAATAATATCTTTTTAATAAATACATCTATATTAATTTGTTAAATATTTATTTCCATTGAAATAAATAGGTGATGTAAAATGAATTATACACCATGGGGAGACGTTAAGTTGTATGTATACACAAGCATTGTATTAACTTTAAATATGATGGATAAGTGATTGAAAATTATTTAATCATAATCATAATTATATATGATTAAATTTATTATTTCAAATTCATTATTTATAATGAGTAAAAAAAATAGAGGATGTAGAAGTTGAAGAAAATTTTAAAGATTCAATAAATAATATTACCACTTCTTTAGTGGTTATTCTTTAGATTCCTTCTTATGGGTCCATAGAATGGTCTGTTAAAAATTAAATATCCAATAATTCATGGATAAGGATGTTTAGAAGATATTTTTGTTAATATTTGGTGAGATAGATTGATCAATGTGGTGTAAAAAATTTAGGGAAGGGTTGTCCTTTTATAAGTGAGGGTAGGGGATCTCTTGTAATTTTCCAAAACTTTTAAAATATAATAATTTAAAATTCAATGAAAATTGGTTAATAAATGAAATGGATTTGAAGATAAGTAGGATATGGTAATAATAAAATCATAAAAATTTATAGGATTATATATCATTTTAAACCATAAGATTTTATTATCTCCTTCATTAACCATTTTAAATCTTAAGCACAGTACAAACTATTTCAAAATTAATGGGTTATAATTTTACATATAATTTGAAAATTGTCTCATAAAAGTATAATGAATAAAATTTTATACCATATCTTATCAATGATTTCATATTTCTGGATTTTTATTATTTTTAAATAATATAATAATATACTATTTTCTTAAAATAACAATAATGTTATTTTTTACACCATTAATTTAATTTGATGTTAATGACATCAAGGAAATCATGTAATTCAAAGATAAACCAGTTACAAATACAACATATGTAATATTAATCTAAATATTCATGGAATATAATAATTAATCCAAATTTTATTACATATAATATTTCAAAAGTTGTTCATTTTATTTTAAGATCAATTGAATAAGTATTGTGTCGATGTTGCATATTCATATGTGGTAGTTATTAAATTAGTAAAAAATAAATATAATTACATTGATAATAAATAATTTTTATTGGAAATTAAAATTTATAACCGATGATATCCACCTTTTATTCATATGTAAAAATGTAGATAAATATAGTCAAGTGAGCGACATTTTAGAATTTACTATAGTTAACATAATATAAATATTATTATCAGAGGAAAATGGAAAAAAATAAAATAAATGTGAATTTATTATAGATTTTTTTCAAATTCAGCTCATATAATTACGTCAATTATATTGTAGGATAAATGTTTTATACCTTATCACATTATTTTTAACATAAATTTCATGATTTATGCTTTACCATGGTTATAAATTTTACCAATTTTACTATTAATAATCCTAATAAATAAATGGGAAATATTTTTTAAAAAAATTAAACAACTAAATCCAAATATGGAGTACATTTTATCAATTTTAAATCTAATAGTTTTATAAAATGAATTTAATAATAATCCAACAAATTGCGATGAAAAATGCTTTTGGTAAAAAATGTTTTTTATGCCAAAAATTTTACTTATATCAAAATAATTCAAAATATTAATCCTAAAATAATTAGTTAAATTATTTTTGACCAACTAGTTATTATATTTCATTTAATTAAAAATATAATAGGATAGTAAAAGTAATTAATATAAATAAATTAAATGACAGTTTTATAAAAAAAATATTTTTAACGGTTCACTAAACAAAGAATCATTTCAAAAATATCTCAAAATTTGACCCAAAATTAATTTTGAAATACTAATTTAAAAAAATATATGTAAAATAATTTTTCCAAAATTGGTGAAAATTAATTATAATTTCCTTTCATAGAATTAAATAAAATCTATTATGAAGAAAATGCATTTTTTAAGCATAAAATTGTTTCACTAACAAATTTTTGACTATTTCCTAAGAACTCATTAATACATTGGTTTTGAGTAGGAAAATTATACATATATTATATAATGATGTTACTCATATTCATATTACTAATTAAACAACATGGTTATCACATTTATATAATATTATTTTTATAATATATTTGAATCTTCTTAAATATCGGTATTGCATGTTAAGAAATATATTGAACAAATCAAATTGTTTAAAAGAAATATATCATAAAATATATAAATATTATAAAAAAAATAAAATTCATATATAATCTTCTGAAATCATTAGTTATGTAATTCATGAATGGTCCTCTACATGATATTTTATAGTCAATATATTATATTATTTAATGTTGTTATTAAAAAAATATTTAATTATAGATTTTACATATATATATTGGCTATAAAAGTGGAATCTCCATGATAATGAGGTGTCTAGATATGTCTAGTAAAAACTGCTATAATTTTTAAAGGGTGTGGAATGTAGTATTATTAGTGACGCTTCCACGGTAGTGAGGTATCTATATATGTCCATTGAAAACTACTATAATTTATAGAGGGTGGGAAATGTAAAATTATTAGTGACACTTAAAATGAGGGGAAAATTAGAGGAGTCAATTATATCAAAATAATTATCGTAAGGTGTTGTTTTTAAATTTCTATTTTTAATGTTTCTATTATTTAACTGTTTCTTTTAAAATAAATTTTAAAACACAATTTATTTTTGGTCTATGGTATATTCAGAATAAAATTTACAATTATGAAACTATTTTCTTTATTTAATGAGTTTTATCTTATCTTTATGAATTTAAAGGGATTTATATTTTTTTCAAAAAAATATTATTTTCTTGAAGGATTGTTTTTCTCAATGATGCATTCTGAAACCATATATTTTTGGAGGAACTATCTTCTTTGTGATATCTAAAATATTTTTTTCAAATAAACAACAATACAAACCCCTAATGTTTTATCATCGAAACTATTATTTTATATTATAAATCCTTTTTTCCATAAAAATATGTATTTTCTTCTAATAAATGTTTCTTGACATTAATAAAATAATTTTTCTCTTGTGGATTTATTTTAAATGATGTTATATATTTATTTTAATGCAAATGTTCAATTAATTTAAATATATGTACTAAGTATTTATTAACCTGATTTACATTGATGGATTAACTTTACAATTTTCATATTTGTTAATGATTTCATGTAATATATGATAAAAATTACAAGAAATTAAATGATTGATTTTATGATGTGATCCTTTTGAATAATTAGTAGAAATGAGAATTGAGAGTGAAATGAAACCCTAAAGGTAATATGTCTATTATGTGATTGGTGTCTCTATTAAATCCCACCAATGCACTGGGTAATGTGGATGATGATACCTGATTTTATGTTTCCCCTTCTAAATGAAAGTGGTATCCAATATAAGATAATACTAAGAGAATAGTGGAATACTCTGATTATGTGAATCTATTATAAATAATAATGAATTTAGTTCCCTAATGTTCTATTAATATTTCTCTATACATTAAATAGGTTTTATTAAAAATAATTTTATTTAATGAAATGATGTTAATTTTGAAAAAAATGTATTTTTTTCTCCTTTTATGGATAATGGTTTAATTATTTAAATGAAATACATAGTGATGAAAATTTCAATGTAGTGTTATTTAATGACACTTTTTCAAATTTATTATATATATTCGTCTCGAATAAGGATCCAAAACTAATATTCATTCTTTTTACTTGTTAATAAAAAAATTATAATAACTTTTTGGGTGATGAACTTTTTATATGATTAAAGAAATGTGTTATTAATGTTCAATGTTTTTAGTATTTAAATTATTTACATATTTCTAGAATTCTCTCAAGTTTCTCAACTTTTTACAGTGCCTTACCAATTTAAAACCTCTTAATGATATTTTTATGCTATCACTATTTTTTAAAAAGTATTTTCTAGGGATAGGAATGGTTGGTATTGTTTATTCTAGTTGTGATTTATATCATTTTGTAGTAGAGATATAGTTTTTGGATAGAATTCTATATTGATCCACTACCTTTTGAATGGAAAATTATGAGATTTCATATGTTTTATTTTTCCTAATTCTATAAATCTGTGAATATAAAAAGGTATTGGGAATATTGGGACATAATAAGGATAATTATACTATACATGTTATTAAACATAAAATTTTGATTCAATGCTAGAAATTAATGATATTTTCTATTTTTAACATCATACTCAAGTGTGTGGGTATAGGGTGATATTTTTGGTATCTAAGAAACTTTTTAGATATAAAAATATATTGGGATGTTATTAGATATGGATATTTTATATTTTGAGGATCCTATAGATTTTATTTTTATGTATTTAAATGTTTTTTCAGATATGTTTTACTTTGAGAACATTTTATTTGAGTGGTATTTAGTACACTTCCTAGAGATGTAATGTTCTAAATTTTGAAAAAAGAAAAAATTTCCTTCCAATAGAAAACTTTCATATAGTAATTAATTATAAATTTTATAAAAAAATCATCCTTACCAAACACTAGTTAATTATAATTAACAAAACAAATATTTTTTATGATTACTTAAGAGGATAAAAATTTATTCATATTCTAGTATGTGACATTAACATATTAGGAAATATTTTAACAATTGAAGGAGGAAGATCATAAGAAACTTTTATATCCATTATAGATGATGTACCTGTGATCATTATTAAAAATTCAAGCTTTCACAATTCTTAAAGCTTCTCCAACATACAACTTTCCTACACACAATTTCATAATATACCTAACACCGCCTATATACCATAGAATCTAAATGGGTCATGAATTATCTATGGTCAGATTCAAAATTCCAAGTCATCTCATAACACCCTAAAAGTGAGGTGCCATCATGGAATTTATATGTATCTCACCTTATCCTGAGAGTATGAAGAAGATAATGGTTTTAGAATATCTACAAAAAATAGAACCCCTCAATAATTCTATTTAAATATAGTTTCATTACATTTTATTTTTGATGATATTCCTAGTATTATGCGAATACTGAAATTTTAATCTTTCAAAATTATCTTTGATTTTTTTTTAAAATCATATAATTATTATGTTATTAAATTATATATCATAATTATTCATTTTTCAATGCTACGTTATGGTATTCATCGATACAATCCAAATTTAAAAAATATTATTTTTATTAAGGAAGTGAAAGTTTTTTAGAATTACATGAATCATTATTGTAATACATGGATCATATTAATTCTTATAATGTTTTAAAATGGTGATTATGGGATATCATGGTAACAGTATGATTAAATCAGAGTATCTTCTTATAATGAAATGAAATTTTTTGATTAATTTCAAAAAAATATTATTACTCTTTATAGGGGATGAAAATAATGTCATAGAATATAAAAAACCATGCCTAATATTTATATATGTGATTATTGTAATATTTTAATTGTTATTTGTCAGAGATAATTAAAATTTCTAGTGATAAATATATTTAAGGGGTATAATGTTAAATACCATCATTTAAATATATATATGATAAGGTAATAAATAAATATTTGAATTATGTAATTAAATAACTGTTTTACAAATGAATTTATAAATATGTTTACTTTGATATGGAATTTCAATATTTAGGATGAATTTTGGGATGATTGTTCATGTGAAATGAAATTTTTGTTTGGAATTAATATATTCCCAAACATTTGTCTTATATCATACTAGAAATATATAATAAGTTATTTCAAATTAAAAACTATTGTATGGTTGCATATTTTGTAAGAATAATCTAATGAAATGAGAAAATAATATTGCATCTATTTTATATAAGTGAGGTTTAATATTTTATAAGTAGTTATATTATTTTAGGGTCCTAAACAATTCCGTAGTGGGAAGTAAATACTTCAACAAGCACTTTTCAAGGGGAAGAAAATATTTTTACAAGTCCAGCAAGGTAAATGAATGCAAATTAGATTGAAAATTTGAGAAGAAACTTGAAGAAAACAATTTTTTCTAGAGTTTTTAATGTACCACATACAATCACCAGGAAAGGTTCACAGGGTGCACAAACCATGAACCATCAGTATGCAAAAGGACCTGTGAGGAGTTGGCCCATGTGGAAATGGGAAACAAACCTAGGACACCGCGAACTGTGTCATTGGCGAAATCAAACAAAAAAATGTCATATGCATACCATTCTGTGAACTAAGAAGTTTATAAATGAAGAAAGTTGGTATAATTTCACAAACCACATCTAGCGAACCATATCCTTCACAAACCCTGTTTGATCGAGTCTTCAATAGGTTGAGATATATCTTCATGGGATTTCTCAAATGGTATCGCATGCACACAAATATGATTTCTGCAGTTCTCTATAAAAGGAGCACAAGAGGAATTGTAAAAAAGCACAAAGATGAATGTAATAGAGCACGAAGAAGACCCTATAGGCTCGAAGATAGAGTTCAGATATAGAGAAGATTATGACTTAGGTTTCGAATGATCAAAGAAGTGTGAACAGAAAACTAATTTTCTACAGGTATAACCCTCCCTGAATTATAAAAAGAAGGAACTTAATAACTATTGGTGAAACGTGAACCTAATTGGTGAAATTTCATACCCTAAATCCCTCATGGATGAATTTCATATGAGCCACAAGCTCTAGGGCCCTTATTCACTTCATCGATATGTATAGCACATCAATATATGGATCAAACCCCACGTCGCGTACTACATTGGTACGCAGATTGAACCTGGAGTTGCATAGCCAACCACATCTAGGACCATGTACCACTTTGTTATGTGGTTGTCCATAACCACATATGCGTACCACTTTGGTACGTGGAATACCCCTCTACCCACATAGCATTATGCTATACGGTGTTTCCCCATCCTTCATGAGAAATAGTATGTTTAATGGGGTGTCTTTGGGTGTCCTTCCCTCCAGCTCAAATCATGACCCTCCACCACCGTTCATTCCTCCATAGATCCTCTATGAACCAGTCTACCTACATCAGGTTGAATCCTCCTCCAAACCAACATACCCATATGATTAGATCATCGAGCACACTAGTGTGCCTTTATGAATCTATATACCTAAAGTAAGAAGTGTCACTAAGGTTGTATACACAATGGTTTGGACACCCATAATTTCTCTAAGTCTACATTACCTAGGTGAATCAAGGACCAACTTTGGGATGCCACTATGAACCCCACCATTCTTGAGTTTAAGGGTTACCACTGGCATTTCCCTTCAATAATATCCAGTGACAAGAAAGAAGGTCACTCTTTCTTTCCCCTTTGATCAGTTATGATGCCCATCCTATTTCCTAGAACCCGTAAAAGGGAACTTCTCCCAAGGTAAGCCCCTATACTTTTGCGAGAGGTGTCACTATTCACCATATTATCCTTATCTCAGGACGTGTCCAGATAAATCACTAAGATATGACTATCCTAGATATCAACACGGGTGAGGGTTGCATTCTTAAAGCTCCCATTTCCCTCTCCTTTTGGGCTCATAGCCATGACCTCATCCTTCATAATCGTCCTCATTTTCCATCAATGGAGAAGATAAAGTGTGCCTTTATTAAATATTATACATTCTCTTGTTTCTCACACTAATCATGACTCATGTGGGCTTAGGGGATTATGATGATATAACATTCACCCACCCAGACATGAACAATGAGAACTCTGATTCTTGCCATAATTGGGATACATAGGAAACCTACTTAAGTCCTGAGCTCAAAGAGGTACCATTTTTCAAAAAATTTACCCCAAAAATGTCCCAAAAATGGGGTGTCCTCTTTAATAGTATGTCTCGATTCGATTCTCTCAAACGGGAAGCTCCCATGCGTAAGCCCTAATTAATTCCGCACTCACAATGAACTATGAGAACTCTGATTCCTGCTCTAACCAGGATACATAGGATGCCTGTCTAAGGATTGATATCATGGGAAGTTCTCCTAAAAATCCATTCCTGATAAAATGTTCCACCAAATTTGAAAGGGACCCCTCTTAGGTTTAAGTCTCAATGATGGAACTATGCATACTTTGATTCACCATTTGATCGAGATAGATAGTAATCCTCTTTGAGGTCCAAATTCAACCCTCAAATTCACCTTAAAGTTCTCTAGGATATATCCCCAGTAGGGTCATGTTCACCCAGAATATCATATCTTTTATGGGGCCCTCAGGCTACTTTGGAATAATCCCCACACCAAGTCTTAACCATGAATCTTTCACCTGGATGTCCTCACAACATGACATTAAACTGCATGGATGGGTCCCCATCACATGAACATAAAAGGTGTTGTGTTTAATCAAGAGACACCACACAACATGGGCTCTAATTCCTCCCATGATGATATGTAGGAATCCTATCTTATGGTTCTGACCCCAATATCAAACCATCTTACATCCCTCCTAGATGATGATAAACTCTAGAGCGCCTAATTACATGGCTTAAGTCGGTATTTTCTATGTAGCATCAAATACATGTTTATTCATGATGGTCCTACAACCTAGGTGTAACCCATAGATACACTCTTCAGGAATGAATCGAGGAATCTTGAACATATGAACATGGATTAAATATATAAGTCAGTCTTGGAGTAGGTAATAATTTCCCCCAAAAGGTTGTGATGATCTCGACCTCTCATCCTCTCCACCAATGGATTCCTTAAGTGTTGTTGGAAAAATCATCATTCCATGAGTGTATTACTTTGTAATAAAGGTCCATGAATCAAAGATACTATGGACTATGGGTATTTCTAGCTCCATGAATAAACTCATTGGAACCCATCTGAGGAAATCATATCCTGGGAGGACCAATTTCACAAATACTTAACCCACTACAATCGCCCGCTAGGACCATTAGACTATGGATCCACATTTTTAATACAAAAAAGGGTAAACTACCTAATCCCCACAAGGTCGATCCAATTTTCTCTAAAGGATAATGATGAAGATTGGGTCGAAACCAAAATGGCGACGTGAAATTATCTATAATAATAGACAAATGATTATCACCCATCGAACCATTTTTCCTTATCCTAAATGCATCACCTCGAGTTGAAAAAAAAATGGTGAACTCGACATGAATCCTCAACTAAGGTGGGGGTTTTACCCCACTCAAGCCCCTTCACCTCATAAAAAGTAAGGGGGATAAGACGAATCATCAAATATGTATATGATCAAGAGATGATACTTTAACGGGGTTCTGTTGTCTATATATGTCATATATATTTTGCAAGTTTTCAAAGAAACCTTCGATCCAATGGAATCTGGACAACCATCTCATATACGCACCTCAGCGATCCCATAGGTGGTCGGTGCCCTGATGAAGATCAGGACCCCGTTTCCTACCCATCATCTTCAACGCTGGGTATCCAAAATGAAGATTTGAGAGTACCACCAAAATGGTACTCTCCCTACGGTGGAGGCCACAAGATAATCCCTCCAATCTACAAAAGCTCATCAGTCTCCTCCTTAGTTGTGGCTGTCACACTAGCATAAGGTGGCCCTGGTGGTCGTCTTCAACCGATTTGGGAGCCTATCCTCAGAGCGCGATAACAAGTACCTCTATTATCTTAGGGAGGTAGATAAAGTCAATGCTAATGAATTCATCCAATATGCATAAGGGTCTTACTCACGGGTCCCTACAAGAGACCATTGCTTCCAACATCGGGTGACTAAGTATCCTCACTCTGAAGAGGATCTCATGCAGAGGGAACCTGCTGAAGTCCAGAGGACATGGACCCCTTGGGCCGCCCACCGAGGGTAGAAAACATATAACCAGGAGTAGGTAGTCACCCATATTCCTAAGGAGGAAACTCGCTGTAAAAACGTGGCGGCATTCCATGGTCAGACATAAAAACTCTGCACCCTCCACTCAAGCCCACCATGAAAATAGGGTGGCATATTATGAGCATGTGCACATTCTTTCCAATGCTCACCAGTCCCGCCATGCAGACAGAGTGGTGAATTACATGCAGATGAAAATATCTTTTGAGAAGACAGTAATCCAAATAGGACTAAAACCAGCTATAGGAAGGCACACACACCTATTGATTTGTACCAAGATTTCCATCTAAATAGGGTGAAAAAATGAATAGATTAAAATTCCTACAGATTCATAAAAATCCCGTGAGACAAATACAGCGAATGGAAAGTAGATGAAAATTACTATTCATAAATATGAATCCCACCAGTAAAATACCGTGGAAACCAGAAAAGACAATAGGAGGCAGACTCATTACTATATCCCAATATAAGAGAAATTCCAGTATCCACTAGCATCCTATGGAGGACTGGAGTAAGAAAAAACTCCTTCTCCAACATCAAAATGGTCTGTCATACATGTTCCATCCAAAGATGTATCTTAGAACATCTTGGAAATGATGGAAGATTAGATGTCAATTCTAGACTATATCCTCCAAACATGTCAAGACATCATTGCATCAGCGGAAAAAGAGATAAAACAGTCCCAAGAACTGGTTTCCTCAAATGGAATGACCTCCCTACAAAATGGGTTGGTCACTCCAGAGCATTTATGCATACCTTCATCAGTCTAGGAGGGTCAACGACAATATCTCACGATATAAGGACAACCGGATCGGGAAAAAATACACATTCCAACTAGGGGACATTGGTCCAACGTGGTGGTTACTCCAGGGCTGGCATATATCCCTTCCAAAACTCAATATGTATGTCGGAATATCTTAGTGGAATAATGGGATCCAATAAAATAGGGACCCATATATGATTTTTGGTACCAACAATAGACAACCTCGTTTACCCATAGAAGAACACCCAAAAATTAAATATTCCAAAGGCAACCAGAAAATGAAGAGTATATGTATGATTCTACTCTACTGGAAGATAGATTTCTTGATACCCTCGAGCATATATCAATAGAGGATCAGTATCCTATCAGTCCATTTCCAAATTATAAAAGTGGAAGTAGTAGTTGCAAAGGCTCTCCCCACAATGTTTCTACCAGAAGCTCTGAAGGCCCTCCCTAGAGCACCCACAGGAGCTTACTCAGTGGGACATGAATGATCAATCACAAGAGAAATCTCTTGATGTGTGTTAGGGTATCCTTCCCCTTGACTAGAATATTTGATAGAAAGAATTCACTCCTCTTTCTTTCATCTTTCCTGGTTGTCCTCCCTAAGGTATACGCTACGGATATGCTTCTCCTTGTAGTTGGGTGTCAAGTCATGATGGTAGTTCTCACCATGATGGAATCCATTGTGAAGGCCCTACCTGAAATGGTAGTTGTTGTTAAGGCCCTCCCAATAGCAACATCATGAAATGAGAAGGTCCTCCCCTCATTACAGTACATCTTGAAGGCCCTCCCCAAAATGTACACTGTAAAAATTATCCCTTTAGTGAGAGATCAAGTTGTGATGGTTGTCCTCACCATCATATAAGTCATCAAGAAGGTCCTCCCCTCAGTGAAATCAAGTGGCGAGAAGGTCCTCCCCTCGTTGTAGCCCGCCCTGAAGTTCCTCTCCATGGTATACGCCATAGATACATTCCCCACATTCATACATCATGTTTCAATGGTATTCCTCACCATTGTAGCACAAACAGTGAAGGTCCTCCCCTCAGTCAAAAATCACACTGACAAGAAGGTCCTCCCCTTGAAGAATCAAATGTGAGAAATCCCTCCTACGATGAGGCACTTGGAAAGATAGAGTCAGACATGTCAGACACTCTATCTATAAATATTGATATCCTTTCTCAACTCGAAGATGACCCAGGGTCATGCTCATCTTCTGAGCCACCCCCACACTTCTCACATATCAATTAGGCTCCTACCAGCCCTACTACTTGGAACAAAATCATTAAAAAACATTAAATATGGGTATATCAAGTAAAAGAGTCCCTAGAAAAACAACAACATGATATGTTTCTCATGAGAACACAATTAGCTAGGGATTACATACTAGTGATGTATTGTCCCATGACCACTTCCCACTTAGACATTCAAATAGAGTTGTCAAAGGAATGTATTCATAACATTTTCCTCCATATGTGTACAAAATTCCTCTAGCTAAAAGAAAAGTTATTTCCCTATGAAGGTCATGTAGATCATGCCAACATATTAAGATATCTTTGTCATCTAATCGACCTAAAATCCCTCCCATATACATGACATCCATAATCAGAAAGGCGAAAGAAATAACTTGAGCTAGCCTACCTTCACGCATTGCACAAGTTTTTGTTGCCTCATCAGTGATGCCCCATCTAGAGTTCTTATCTGGGGATGAAGAGAACATGGAGGTATACACTTCACCCTGTATCCCGTTTAGCAGACCTCATCGGAAATTGCATCTTGCAATTTCATTACCCAAAGGAAACAATCAAATGGAATCCCTTCTCAGGAAAGGTGGAACTCTCAACAAGATTCGGCCATGAGTAAGTCTCAAAGGTGTCAGGACTAATGAGAAAAATCCATCAAGAATCTTCTGATCCAGGAAACTGAGAACATCCAGCATGATTTCTGAATAAGGGAATCCACCCTATGAGTCATGCTAATGACACGGAAGAAAAAAATCCCAAGAAAATCTAACGCCATACTCGGCTCACACCTGCGTGGGAGTGCACAAAATCAAGAAGGTGGTCATAGAGGCAACTACCACTACAATATGGGTACATACCTAGAACACAGAGCTGGGGGAATTTTTAACTCAAAATTCCCTCTTAAGATCAAAAAATTTTAACCAAAGAGCATCAATGGAAGAATGGGAGAAACCCCATCCCATAGGGATGGGGGCATTTTTACCTCAAATTCCCGCACATCGAACATCTATCTTCTCCCGTCTGGGAAGATCAATGAGTAGAGAGGTCACACGTTCAGTCTCATCTCATGGTTCATGCCCCCTCAGGATAAAGGCATATTATGAGGTCTGATCAGGGATCCCTTCAGGTCACTCTTCTCCAAGAAATTCGAAGAATACCACAGAATGGAAGGAGAAAGTCCAACAAAGGACACAAAAAGCTCTCCTACCATTCATCACCGGGTATTGTTCCCCCAATGTTGTATGCATCTGTAATCATGGTGGACATAAATCCCATGAACCTCATAGGAAATGATACAAATGGAGAGTATGCAAGATAAGATGGTTCCCTACTAGAGGCGGTCCAGACCAAGCTTGAGGGTGTGCATACCTAGAACCCAATAGATGCCCTAAATTCGGTAACACCCATAGAAAACCCATTACTACCTCCCCCGTGAATCCCTGACAAGGAGAAGAATAAATCTCAAGTCGTTTATGACCCACCTCCTCATCCCCCTGAGAATGTGTTCTTCACACTCGAGGAATGATTCACCAAGTATGGGGAAGAATTGAAAGAGATCAAGAAAATAAATATCGAGCTATGTCAAGGAAGTTATCTTGTTGAGTGTGTTCTTCAAGAGGAACGTCAATAGGTTTTTCTAGAAAAGGTGCCTTCGCAACAAGAACTCATCCCAGTAAATAAAATAAGGCTCGGATGCCCATCCAATCTATCCTCAAGGCCATCAGTCTTCTTGAAACCAGCCTCATAAGGATATCTGGACTTCCCTCCACTAGGGAAGCATCTAAAATATATTAAGGTCAACCCCAAAAGGATACCCCCAGCTGGGTATCTGCCCCAAATTCCAGCAGTGTCATCACGTATAGTTTTACCCCCTACTGTACCCTCCCAAGCTCAAGTCTGGTAGGATATGAATCAATGGATCTTTAATATTTTTGATAAATTGATAGCTTTGCTGGAATCCATGGAAGGATGGTGCACTTCGATACTACCAGAATGAAAACCTTACCCTAATTGGATGAGCAACATTCTGCCATCGCCAAAATTAGAGAACCCCGTATACCCAATGCTCAATAGTTCAAGAGACCTAGAATAGCATCTAATTCACTATGAATCTTAATGTTACCCCATGATGGGAATCCTAAAGCAATAAGAAGCTGTAAAACATGGATTATTCGTGAGAAATTTGTAGGGTTTAGACTTTGTGTGGTATACTAGTTTTCCATCGAACTCAATCACAGGTTGGGAGGACCTCTGATGATAGGTTCTCTTCCTGTTCAGTTCGAAATTTCCTAATAAAATAGTCAGTGATCTCATAAACTGTAAGAAATGTGAGAATGAAAGAGTTTTAGACTACATCACTAAAAGGAAAGGCATTAATTACTCCCTAAACCATCCACTTCCCAAGTATGAAATGCTCTCTATGTGCATCAATAATCTATGTGATGAATTACGGACACCAATCATCCCAATGAACCACACATGTAGTTTTTTAGATTTCTCTACCATTTCCCAAAGTATAAAAGACTCCTTGCAGCAGACTGATCTCATGTCCTGACTGGCCCCATCATCCCTTAGAAAAATAATGAGAAAAGCCAAAGTGGCTCTTGTCATTCTTAATCCACCCCCAGCACTAGCTCTAGTTGCTTTTTCTCCACCAAATTTTGTAGTACCCCCTAGACTCTAATAGCCACCCCCACTTCAGCATGATGAGTGAAGAGGTGCCAAAAGAAATCAGTTTGAGGAACTAATAAATAATTTCTACTTGTTCTGATATAACCAAGTATATGGTTAATTCATAGCCACCATGAATTTCAACTTGATTCGGCTACCAGAGCCAAAGTGAGCCGATTAAGTGGGTCTCAATTACCATCCAAATTATTGTCCCTACCACTAAATACTGGGAAAACCAATCCAAGATTGATTCTTCTTCAAGGATCTCCTAAAAAATATGGTGGATTCCAAAAAAATCAGGTTAGGTCTACTTCTAGCACAAGTGTCATATATATCCACCTTAAACCCAAGAGAGGAAGAGAAGTGAAAAATAGTCAGTGGAAAAAGAAGATAAAAAAAATTACAGTTGGATGACTTGGAAAATAGTCAACCGAGCTCATGGAATCCTCCAAGAATAGTTGAAGAAACCAACTATGCCCCCAATATCTCTTGATATAACAAAACCATCATCCCCAGTCCCATAATACTCGAAGGGATGAAATGGTAGAAATAAGGAGAAAGAAGAAAAGCCTTCACCAAATCTGAAACAGATCTTGACACTTTCAGAATTCATGCCAGTAGACGTGAAAGAATGGGCACCACCCCAACAAATGGGACAATGGGAATCACCCTTCAAAACGGAACCATCATAAGAATATATGAAGATAGAATTATTGTCAGATCAAGAACTAGTTTTCAGCTCCATTAATGTCATTCACTTGATGGAACCCTTCACTTATAGAGACTATGGATAAAAACTTGAATTCCCCGCATCCAAATAGAGAGATGAAGGAAGAGTTTGTGGATGCCGAGGGTTTCCAGGGAGGTTTGGTCTTGGTAAGAGTCAAATTCACAGCCACACCTCAACTCAAATCATCAATGTTGAGGAAACTCATATAAGGACCCTCCAGTAGACACGATAAGAACTAGAGTGTTTGTCTACCCATGCCGAAATAAATATGAGCCCAATAATCTTGGAGTATCCATTAAAGGAAGTGTATATGTCTAATAACCCAAGTCATGTAGATAGACCTATTCATCCAAACGTGGAAAAAAACAATAGCACCATCAACTCCTATCACGTAGGTCAAACCACCTATGTCCAATGATCAATCCCCTAAATCACCCATGAAAAAGCATCCCTGAGCTGGGAAGCACCACCCTTTAGATAAGAAATATGATATTATAAAGAATCTATCCTTAGTACCAGAAAAGTTATCAATCCTAGATGCCTTGAATATATCGGTAGAGCTTAGGGAGGTGCTCATCGAATCTTTAATAAGTCCCTAGGAATTTGAGGCCGAAGTAGTAGCAGCTGAAGTGTATCGGGCATATACCAATCCCACAGAATGCCATGATGTTATCTTCTTCACAGATCAGGATAAAGATTCCATCATTCTGGGAAAAATAAAACCCTTATATGTGTATGTCAAGATAAATGGAATTGATATCTATAAAATTTTCATCAACAATGGCTCT
Source organism: Viscum album (assembly GCA_963277665.1). Taxonomy (NCBI): domain Eukaryota; kingdom Viridiplantae; phylum Streptophyta; class Magnoliopsida; order Santalales; family Viscaceae; genus Viscum; species Viscum album. Next base: position 1,700,506,602 of record OY728138.1, on the reverse strand, counting down.
GGAGTTAACCTCCTCCTACTGTAAAAAACTTCGTCGGTTGGGTTATGATGAGGACATTATGACATGGTATACCACAACTCTACTGGGATATGACAAAACAGAGAAGAATCTATTAGGATGAATCAATCTTAAACTTGTCTTGGTGACCTCATATCTGACTCTGAGTTTCTTGTAGTTTGGAAAAGTACAGCCTTCAATATCATGTTAGGGAGTCCCTAGCTACATCGGCATGCTGCAATTCCCTCATCATACCGTCAGTAGGTTAAATATTTTACTAATGGGTAAAATGGTACATTATAAGCCAATAAATCCCCATTCGAATCTTTTGAGTCACATTACATTGATGTGGGGTTCTATGAACCAAAAGAGAAGTGGTCTTTGGTCGATGACGTTGGTTGGATCACTACCCTAGATGGATTGTAAATGGCTCCCACTGATCCCCTCAAACAGCTTGGGGAAGAGTATGTATTACCCATCAATTAGGTTGAGTGCATAATTGTAAGATAATACGTGGAATAAATCGTCAAAATGATCTTCATTATGGATACCAAGTATAAGGATTCTGAAAATCATGCTAACCCCCATGATAATGGTGATGTCTCAAACAAAAATGCTCACATCTCGTACTTGGGGCTCCAAACAATTTCGGCCTTACTCACTAAGGCAGAAGATGATGTAATATCACTAAATGAATGTGAGGAAACTCCTCTACCCCCCCCCCCCCCCCCATTTTATCCTCTTCATAGAATTCCCTACAGTCAGTTGGGGAAAAAGAAGTTGTTTCAACTTCCAAAAATCAGAGTTGTGATTCCTCACCCAACACCGGAGAGTTCATCTCAAGAATCGTCTCCCCATAAGAAGGGGAAGTAGGTGACAAAGAGGACCATGAATAAAAAAATAAAAAAATTATGATCTCACAGATTCCCCCCCCCCCACATTCAAAGAGGGAATCTCCACCATAATCGATGAACTTAGGGAGATAAAATTGGGAACCTAAGATGACCCGTGGCCCACTCTGATTAGTGTGGTTATGACTTTTGAGGAAAAATAAGCATATAACTTCTTCCTAAATAATAATTGGGATGTTTTCTCCTAGAACTAAACAGTAAAGCCATGCCTTGATCCCGAGGTTTCCACTCATCACCTAGGTCCGTGGAATTCCATCGTGTATACAAGAAGGCTTCAAGAAGGACCCACCCGACACATGTTTCCAAAATCAAGGATGATTTTGACAAGATAATCAAAGCTAACTTCATTTGAGAATTCCAATATTATATCTAGATAGAAATCATAGTCCCTATCAAAAAAGAGGAATGGACAGATCCGAGTTTGTATTGACTTCAGGGACCTCAATCACTACTGCCCAAAAGATGATTTCCCAACCCTAATCATGGAATTGATGATCAATGCTACTGCTAGATATGAGGCCCTGTCTTTCATGGATAGACACTCCAGATAAAACTATATATGAATGCCCTAATAAGATGAAGAATCCACTAACATCAAGATCCTTGGGATTATTCAACTATAAAGTGATTCCATTCAGACTGAAAAATTTCAGCACTGTTTATCAGTACACCATGCATCGCATTTTCAATCCCTTCTTGGGAAAATTCCTGGAGTGCTACATCGATGACTGGGTGGTTAAATCTCGACAATGATTAAACCACCTGACAGAAATTGAAATTTTCTTCAATAAACTGTGACAGTACAGTCTAAAGATGAATCCCCTAAAGTGTGCTTTTGGTGTTACCTTTGGGAAATTCCTCAACTTCGTTGTATGCCATCGCGGCATCTAAGTCGACCCTGAGAAGAAGAAAAAATATTTGCAAGTCAACACCTCATAACCTCAGTGATTTGAGGGGTCTCCAAGGGAACTTGGCCTACATTCGACACTTCATAGCCTGCATTATAGGTAAGTGTTCCTCTTTCACTAGGTTGATGAAGAAATGGTTCGCATACTAGTGGGATAATGTGTAACACCCCAAGATTTCATAGTGTGTTATTTCTTCAAAATAATTCAATAACTTGCACTACACGCAACACCGAGTTCAATCACACCTTGACTTACAAAAAAAAATCCATTAAAAGAGGTCATGAATAGTATTAACTAAATTTTAAACTTTATATAATCCTTATAATTTTAGAATCCATATTATGAGTTTCTTAGTCATAATGCAAGAACAGATTCATTTTCAGTATTGCACTTTTATCAACTTTTAATAGTGAAAACTTTTTAAATAAAATATTTTAAACTTTTTGACTAAATGGAGACATCAAAAAAAATTTAAAATGAAACATCCCAAACTTCCACAGTATGCTTTCCTTTGAATAAAACAGTAGCGTGTGTTGTACGCAACTTCGAGTTTTAACACACACCATAACCGATCAAACTAGCCGTTATGAATAGTAATACCTACTTTTTAAAATTATATATATTTTATATTTCAAAATGGACTTCATTTTTGGATTCGGAATATCTAATTTAGCCTAAGGTGAAATTTTGGTACTTTTCGGATAACTTTCATATTTTGATGAATAGTGAAAATTACTAAATTTTAATTAAAAACAACTTTTTTAATCAAAATAATTAATAGTGATAAATTATGAATTTGAGTGGTTTTAAAGTATATTTAGAATATATTTTTACCATTTAATATAATTTTGGTCATTGGACATAATTTTACAATTAAACCGAACATAAACAAGTGTCAATCTTTTGATAGTTATTATCTCTTAAAAACACGCTTTTTGTTTTGACAGCGGGAATTAATTTTAAATTAATTTCTGCCACTTCTGTGTTTTGAATTTAGGAAAATGGATTCCATTTTTGGAATCAGGATGTTCAAATTGTGTAAATAGGTAACTTTTATTTTTAGACATTTTGAATAATTACTGCGGTAAATATTTTATTTACCATGGTTAAGGGTAAATCCGGTAAATAAGGGTTAAAAAATAATATTATAATAATACTAAATTACCCTAAAACGTGTCTTAAACCTATTGGTTGATACATGGTCGACCATGGGCATCTTTGGGTCGATTTTGGGACCCCATGGATCCACTTGTAAGTGATAATGACACTTTATTTTAATTAAGTTAAAATGAATACAAAAATGACACAAGCATATATCTTTTAGCAAAACAATTGTTACATAGGGTTATATATGTTGGATTTTAGATTATAAATATTACATAGAAAGATAAAAAGCTTTCATACATAATGATATTTTATTTATAATTTTTAGATATTAAATAATTTATTTTATTTATGACACAATGATGATGCAGTAATTATTATAATAGTGAAAAATTAAAATAATTGATATTATAAATACCCAAATAAATATAATATGAAACTTTTAATGAATTAAACTAATTTTATAGGATATTATGATATATTAGGATTGATTTTATTGACTTTTTTCGAAGTAATCAATCTGTTATGAGTTTCACAAAAATCAACAATTGAATAGTGTCAAAATTGACATAAAAGAGTTCTTTAAACAAATATTATATTATTAATTGATATTAAATTCCTAAAAATCTAAGGTTCGGACAAGAGACTTATATCATGATATTTTCATCATTAATGGACCACTTGGGGGTCTCTTGGATGTATATAGTAAGTTTATTAACCATATTATATAAAAATACAAAGAGACATTGTAAAAGTGAAACTAATTAACTTAGAGTTAATACTTAAAGATAAGGTTAATATAAGTACCCAAACCTGTCTAAATTCTATTGGTTGAGTTTTTTTCGACCCATACCCACCTTAAACTTTGAATAATCAACTTTGGATCCATTATAAACCAAATATGAATTTATTATAAATTAATATTTCTAGCTTTTCCAAAGGTGCCCCTCACCCCTCTTATAAAAGGACACTCCTCCTTCTCATTTCTTCACACCTTCAAAGCCTTTTGTTTCGGCAAAACTCTGCCCAAATAATCTCCCAACATCCCTCACTACAACCTAGAGGCCTTAGTTTGATCAGAAAGCCAACCTAAGGATCCCTTTTGATCAAATCAAAAGGAAGAACCCGAAGAAGATGTAATGTTTTCACCACCCCTTTTCAAGTTCCTTTCTTCTTCCACTTCTTCTTTATTTATTCTTACCATTCTAAAATAATAACTCCAGTATCTCACATATACTGTGATGTTATTATAAATATGGTACAACCATATTCAGTATTCTATCCACCCTTTGAATAACATGTCACCATACGTGCGTACGTACGGCTTACCGTCTCCACGTCGTGGTGTAATTGTTATTCAATATAATATTATTTGGATAGGTATAATAATGATGTTTAACTCAGGTAAATAATAAATATAACATGTTAATGATTCTGTATATATGATATACCATCCATTTATATATTATTTTAATATCAAAAGAATGATATTGTCGCTCGTGCGTACGTACGGACTACCGTATCCACGAACGCGATGAGATTCATTCTCCATCATATCCATTCAAGTATAATTATAATTTTATGATTTAAAAATAGAATCTAAGGACTTGATATCATTCTGGATATGAATAATATACATCCCATTAATAACGAATATGGCTCACATAACAAAGAATATAAAGTAAAATGAACCCGTTAACACCCGAAATAACGATAATTCTAAGATATTATTAACAAATCAATGTTAAAAGATCATATATGATATCATATTAAAGTAAATAATTCTTGTATTATTCAATAACAATTATTTCACCATTATACAGGAGGTAAACCTACCATCGACCAAGGAAAAAGTACAAGTAAGGGATTTTCTTATCTCACTTTCAATTCCGTGAGATTTCCATTGTTCGCCACTAAATTATTGAAAGTGGTGTATTGTGTATTTCCATTTGATATATATTATCATGATTATCTATATATTCATGTTATTCTGTAAATAATTTGGTGGTTATTAACTTTTTTCCATACGACTCAGTTGATTAATGTGGTAAAGAGTTTCTTATCTCGCTCTTAATTTCGTGAGAATTCCATTATTCACCACTTAATTATTACATGTGGTGTATGTGTACTGACCATGATTGTATTCATTGTGTAATATACTTTAATTTATGGGTATTTACATAGTCATGGTATGATCCTTATTTCAGGGTTGTTTGTTTCGTAAGTTACCAAATCGATAAGGGAATTTGAGATTTCAATTTCCACTCATTCGGCTTTAAGCATATTTCATTGATTATGTTACTCCAAGATTATGTGTAGAATCACTATTCATTTGATTATGTCATAATTTCCACTCCCCTTCCTATGGATATACTTTTGATACACATAATCACTCCATTGATAATTCTCAAGTCATTAATATGAATTTGATAAGAGTAATTTTAACTCTTTCACCATTTGTTGAGTTAAACATCCAATTTGTTGGTGTTGTTTCTACAAGAATATGTGTGAATGTCCTTTGATTATTTTACACTGAATATTCAATCATATTTAGTGTATTTATATTTTTTTTCACACATAATTATGTCGTTGATTTATCCTTAACCTAAGGATACGGCCTTTATGAGAGATTTCATCTCAATTTACATTCAACTGAGACTTCTTTGTTGATATACACCAAATCACTTTTATGTGGTGTATATAATGTACTTTGACATAGTATATCATGAATCCCTTTATTCTCATGATATTAAAAAAAATTTATTACCTCAAATATTTGTATTCAAGTGTCTCTCTTTTGGTTAGAATCTCTAACCAAAATACCATTTTAAAATGTTTTAAAGACTTATTATTCTATATCTTGCTCATTAATGTCCATGTTTTAAAAATGGTTTTAAGGATTTATTTATATGGACATTAAAGTTTTAAAATTAAAACTCCTTTTAAAAGTTTCAAAGTGGTATGGGACACTTTGATTCAAAAAAATCTATTTTAAATGGCTTCTTGACAAATAGTGTGACTTTTAAATGATTTCAAGAAAAGGGGGATATTTCCCTCAAATAGTTTTGATGATTATATTCATCTATGTCAACATCCTTCATTATTCATGATTGAGGTTAATGTGATACAATACAATCTTCCATATTGTATCAAATGAGTTATGTTTGACTGTGGATGTTCTATTTTTATACCATTCATGGTTTGTGGTTAAAGTATTGACATTTCGTGTGCTAGTTTTAATACGAATGTTTATTTTATGTTTAAACCTATTCATATGAGGAATTCATTGGACTTAATAAGTGACGGGTGGAGCCCGCTATAGCTCCTCAATGCATCGGTAGGTCTCATGAGACAAACTAGTGTCTTGGCACAAGGCCTTGGCAAAATCTTATTTGTAGTCTTGGCACGAGGCCTTGACTATGTGGTTATGATAGTCTGGCATTATGCATTCCAACATTATGAAAGTGGTTATTGATTTTTGCATGTGATTATTCGATTAGTAGAATATCCATGTGAATAAGTAAATGGCATTATTTCATTTTATTTATGCCATACCATGTTGAAAGTTCATGTTTGAAAGGCTTTTGTTTTAGTTATACATTGCCTTAAATGTTTATTATTATTTATGAAAGTTTCCGCTATATTGTTATCCTTACTGGGCATTTGAGCTCACCCCTTTTCTATGTTTTATTTTTCCCAGGAAGTGAAGAAGTAAGTTATGAATGACCTGCAGGGATATTATGTGGGGATATGAGTGTGGATTATGGAGACAATATGTTGTTGTAGTAGTTTTTCGTTTTATGATATAATGTAAAACTTATGAATATATCTAGTGTTTCCAAGACTACTAAACCAATCGGTCTTTCTAGATTTGATCTTTCTTGTGATCATGCCAATGTTATGTAATAATGCACCGACTCTGGGTAACTGGGGTCGGGGCGTTACAGTTGGTATCAGAGGAAGTTTAGTACAAACCTTGGAAGCTAGATTTAGATAAACTCTGATTAGAGCACGTAGACCTAAGATGAACTTTGAGGATTAGTATAGAAGAACTTCCTAGAATTTTGGTATTGTAGATATTTTTTGAGTTTTCTGAGAAATACATCCCTGTCTGGATACGAGCAGATAGAGGCGGCTCTGGCACAGATGTACCTAGGGGTAAAACCCGAAAACACCGCTTTGAGCTAGACTCGAACGGGAACTGGTGCACGACAACGGGCCTTGCTGCACTCTTGGTTACGACACTCCCGGGGGATATGCTTAAGATAATTCTCATTTTCTTTACAAACCATTATGAAGGGTTTATGAGTATATACATCCTCAAAGGAGACATTTTTATGATTATGGATTATATCCATAAATAGTTCAATTTATGTTAAGTGTTTTATAAGTATGGGATTATGTATTTTTATTCATAAACTGATCTAGTGTATGCCATTGTTTAGAAATGGCGCCCAGTAGAAGGAATGAGAACTCCAGAAATGCACATGATCCAAAGAGAAGGAAGGATCATATCTTTCATGGTCTTAAGCTAGAATTTATAAGAGAAATAGTCTCCCATGTATTATCATCATATGAAGAAATAATATCATGTGTTGATAAGATAAGTAAAGAGTTTACTAAGTCCTATGGCTTTGAAGGGAAGCAAGAGAAGAAAAGGATAGAAGAGAGAAAGATGGATAAAGGGAAGAGGAAAAAGAATAATTTTCCCATACGTGGTAACTGTGGAAAGAAACACCCTGGAACTTGCCTGAAAGGAATGGGAGTTTGTTATAAGTGTGGAGGAAAAGGGCACAAAGTACGTGACTGCAAGGGTAAGAAAATGGTTTCAAATGTACAATGCTTCATTTGCAAGGAGTTTGGACACTATGCGAACCTATGTCCCAGTCATCAGACTATGACGCAAATGATGTTATTGGATAATAATCAAGTTATGATACTACCACAGATGAAGAGGAATTATTAGAGTTCTTATGTTGATTATGTCAATTGAGTGTTGTATTAACAATGTACTTGTTATAATAATTATGGAGTATATAAGGATTGTATTGCAGTACTATTTCATTAAGGACTTGATATTGTGTAGAACAAAGAAAAGTGACTCAATATGAGGTTAAATTTTTGAAAAATATATGGTTGAGAGAAAGATAAACCATAATATGGTTCTGATACTCAGGTAGTTATTTTAGAATAATACATGATTTATTTGGATAAATTATATTGGATATTCTTGACTACCTTGAAGCTGATTAATGATTTGTATATTCCATCATCGTTGGGGTTTAAAACATTTTTGGATTGATGAAGTATATCCATCATTCTATATGGAATAAGGGAGCATGAATTTAATCAATAAGGAATATGGTAATTCAGGATGTTCAGTTTATTAAAAGAATACATGATAAAGGTATTCATATGCTATTATGGGGTAAAAAGATCTACATTATGTTTACCTTACTTATAAATGTTGGACTGTGAGTTTGGACAGAAGTATTTTGGATAGTTCTAGTTTGGATTATTTTGGATTGCCATAAAAGGACAACCCGGAGGTCGGGCGGCAACCCATCGCGTCCGGCAAGGCCGCGAGACTTGAACCTGCAACTGAAGGGCGACAAGGGTGTATCACCTACCACTGGCCCAAGAGATGTCCTGGATTAAATAATGTAGTTTTTATTAAAAGACCTTGTAGATGAATTATAAATTCGTTTATTTTGGAACCCTATATGAATAGTGTAAATAGAATTTTTTACTTTCTATTATCTTTTAGAGTGAAAAATGATTTTCTGGTAGAAATTTATTAATGGATAAAACTCTAATTATAAAGTATGTATATCTCCTTATGATCTTATCCAATCTCATAAATAAATTCCTCAACATTAATAAAAGAAACTTAGAACAAAAATGTTGTCCTAGATGATACCTTAAATCATCACTAATTTATGGCTTTGGGATTGTTGGCCTTTTCATATCCATGTTCTCTACCACTCTCCATCAGATAATTGATGGTTAGATTTCTCTTCCATATCCATATTTTCCTACATGGAACCCTAGTATGTGTTATTTTCGGTAATCTTCATACTTTCCACTCTTTATTTTAAATAGAGGCCTCATTAATTCATTTTTCGATGTGGGATTTCAACTAAGATATTTTGAAACGTCAAAAATGTGTTATCCCAATACCCTATATTTTGTTGAACCGATGGTACTTCAAATCATCATAGATTGATGAGTTTAAGGACCTCAATTTTATACTTGTTTGTGATTGATGACCTCAATCACTACCTATAAATATTTACGTTTTTTCCTCCAATTATATGTCTCTAATTACCACCAATGTTCTCCTAATCTAAATCATAATTCGATGGTGACCCTTTCATTTCTCTTTTCCTCATATTAAGACTAAATTTTAGTAACCCAATTTCCGATGTGGGTTTTCCCACAAATATATTTTCTATTTTCAACCTTTTATTTTCGAAGACCAATTTCAAATTGCGAGGACGCAATTTATTGGAGGAGGGGAGAATGTAACACCCCAAGATTTCATAGTGTGTTATTTCTTCAAAATAATTCAATAACTTGCACTACACGCAACACCGAGTTCAATCACACCTTGACTTACAAAAAAGAATCCATTAAAAGAGGTCATGAATAGTATTAACTAAATTTTAAACTTTATATAATCCTTATAATTTTAGAATCCATATTATGAGTTTCTTAGTCATAATGCAAGAACAGATTCATTTTCAGTATTGCACTTTTATCAAATTTTAATAGTGAAAACTTTTTAAATACAATATTTTAAACTTTTTTACTAAATGGAGACATCAAAAAAAATTTAAATGAAACATCCCAAACTTCCACGGTATGCTTTCCTTTGAATAAAACAGTAGCGTGTGTTGTACGCAACTTCGAGTTTTAACACACACCACAACCGATCAAACTAGCCGTTATGAATAGTAATACCTACTTTTTAAAATTATATATATTTTATATTTCAAAATGGACTTCATTTTTGGATTCGGAATATCTAATTTAGCCTAAGGTGAAATTTTGGTACTTTTCGGATAACTTTCATATTTTGATGAATAGTGAAAATTACTAAATTTTAATTAAAAACAACTTTTTTAATCAAAATAATTAATAGTGATAAATTATGAAGTTGAGTGGTTTTAAAGTATATTTAGAATATATATTTACCATTTAATATAATTTTGGTCATTGGACATAATTTTACAATTAAACCTAACATAAACAAGTGTCAATCTTTTGATAGTTATTATCTCTTAAAAACACGCTTTTTGTTTTGACAGCGGGAATTAATTTTAAATTAATTTCTGCCACTTCTGTGTTTTGAATTTAGGAAAATGGATTCCATTTTTGGAATCAGGATGTTTAAATTATGTAAATAGGTAACTTTTATTTTTAGACATTTTGAATAATTACTGCGGTAAATATTTTATTTACCATGGTTAAGGGTAAATCCGGTAAATAAGGGTTAAAAAATAATATTATAATAATACTAAATTACCCTAAAACGTGTATTAACCCTATTGTATGATACATGGTCGGCCATGAGCATCTTTGGGTCGATTTGGGGACCCCATGGATCCACTTGTAAGTGATAATGACACTTTATTTTAATTAAGTTAAAATGAATACAAAAATGACACAAGCATATATCTTTTAGCAAAACAATTGTTACATAGGGTTATATATGTTGGATTTTAGATTATAAATATTAATTAGAAATATAAAAAGATTTCCTAAATAATTATATTTTATTTATAATTTTTAAACATTAAATAATTTATTTTATTTATGACACAATGATGATGCAGTAATTACTATAATAGTGAAAAATTAAAATAATTGATATTATAAATACCCAAATAAATATAATATAAACCTTTTAATGAATTAAACTAATTTTATAGGATAATATAATATATGATTATTTATTTAATGGACTTTTTTCGAAGTAATCAATCTGTTATGAGTTTCACAAAAATCAACAATTGAATAGTGTCAAAATTGACATAAAAGAGTTCTTAAAACAAATATTATATTATTAATTGATATTAAATTCCTAAAAATCAAAGGTTCGGCCAAGAGACTTATATCACGATAGTTTAATCATTAATGGACCACTTGGGGGTCTCTTGGATCTATATAGTAAGTTTATTAACCATATTATATAAAAATACAAAGAGACATTGTAAAAGTGAAACTAATTAACTTAGAGTTAATACTTAAAGATAAGGTTAATATAAGTACCCAAACCTGTCTAAATTCTATTGGTTGAGTTGTTTTAGACCCATCCCCACCTTAAACTTTGAATAATCAACTTTGGATCCATTAGAAACCGAATATGAATTTATTATAAACTAATATTTCTTGCTTTTCCAAAGGTGCCCCTCACCCCTCTTATAAAAGGGAACTCCTCCTTCTCATTTCTTCACACCTTAAAAGCCTTTTGGTTCGGAAAAACTCTGCCCAAATACTCTTTAAACATCCCTCACTACAACCTAGAGGCCTTAGTTTGATCAGAAAGCCAGCCTAAGGATCCCTTTTGATCAAATCAAAAGGAAGAACCCGAAGAAGAGGTAATGTTTTCACCACCCCTTTTCAAGTTCCTTTCTTCTTCCACTTCTTCTTTATTTATTCTTACCATTATAAAATAATAACTCCAGTATCTCACATATACTGTGATGTTATTATAAATATGGTACAACCATATTCAGTATTCTATACACCCTTTGAATAACATGTCACCATACGTGCGTACGTACGGCTTACCGTCTCCACGTCGTGGTGTAATTGTTATTCAATATAATATTATTTGGATGGGTATAATAATGATGTTTAACTCAGGTAAATAATAAATATAACATGTTAATGATTCTGTATATATGATATACCATCCATTTATATATTATTTTAATATCAAAAGAATGATATTGTCGCTCGTGCGTACGTACGGACTACCGTCTCCACGAACGCGATGAGATTCATTCTCCATTATATCCATTCAAGTATAATTATAATTTGATGATTTAAAAATAGTATCTAAGGACTTGATATCATTCTGGATATGAATAATATACATCCCATTAATAATGAATATGACTCACATAACAAAGAATATAAAGTAAAATGAACCCGTTAACACCCGAAATAACGATAATTCTAAGATATTATTAACAAATCAATGTTAAAAGATCATATATGATATCATATTAAAGTAAATGATTCTTGTATTATTCAATAACAATTATTTCACCATTATACAGGAGGTAAACCTACCATCGACCAAGGAAAAAGTACAAGTAAGGGATTTTCTTATCTCACTTTCAATTCCGTGAGATTTCCATTGTTCGCCACTAAATTATTGAAAGTAGTGTATTGTGTACTTCCATTTGATATATATTATCATTATTATCTTTATATTCATGTTATTATGTAAATAATTTGGTGGTTATTAAGTTTTGGCCATACGACTCAGTTGATTAACGTGGTAAGGAGTTTCTTACCTCGCTCTTAATTTCGTGAGAATTCCATTGTTCACCACTTAATTATTACATGTGGTGTATGTGTACTGCCCATGATTGTATTCATTGTGTAATATACTTTAATTTATGGGTATTTACATAGTCATGGTATGATCCTTATTTCATGGTTGTTTGTTTCGTAAGTTACCAAATCGATAAGGGAATTTGAGATTTCAATTTCCACTCATTCGGCTTTACGCATATTTCATTGATTATGTTACTCCAAGATTATGTGTGGAATCACTATTCATTTGATTATGTCATAATTTCCACTCACCTTCCTTTGGATATACTTTTGATACACATAATCACTCCATTGATAATTCTCAAGTCATTAATATGAATTTGATAAGAGTAATTTTAACTCTTTCACCATTTGTTGAGTTAAACATCCAATTCGTTGGTGTTGTTTCTACAAGGATATGTGTGAATATCCTTTGATTGTTTTACACTGAATATTCAATCATATTTAGTGTATTTATATTTTTTTTCACACATAATTATGTCGTTTATTTATCCTTAACCTAAGGATACGACATTTATGAGAGATTTCATCTCAATTTACATTCAACTGAGACTTCTTTGTTGATATACACCAAATCACTTTTATGTGGTGTATATAATGTACTTTGACATAGTATATCATGAATCCCTTTCTTCTCATGATATTACAAATTTTTGATTACCTCAAATATTTGTATTCAAGTGTCTCTCTTTTGGTTAGAATCTCTAACCAAAATACCATTTTAAAATGTTTTAAAGACTTATTCTTCTATATCTTGCTCATTAATGTCCATGTTTTAAAAATGGTTTTAAGGATTTATTTATATGGAAATTAAAGTTTTAAAATTAAAAATCCTTTTAAAAGTTTCAAAGTGGTATGGGACACTTTGATTCAAAAAAATCTATTTTAAATGGCTTCTTGACAAATAGTGTGACCTTTAAATGATTTCAAGAAATGGGGGATATTTCCCTCAAATAGTTTTGATGATTATTTTCATCTATGTCAACATCCTTCATTATTCATGATTGAGGTTAATGTGATACAATACAATATTCCATATTGTATCAAATGAGTTATGTTTGACTGTGGATGTTCTATTTTTATACCATTCATGGTTTGTGGTTAAAGTATTGACATTTCGTGTGCTAGTTTTAATACGAATGTTTATTTTATGTTTAAACCTATTCATTTGAGGAATGAATTGGACTTAATAAGTGACGGGTGGAGCCCGCTATAGCTCCTCGATGTATCGGTAGGTCTCTTGAGACAAACTAGTGTCTTGGCACAAGGCCTTGAAAAAATCTTATTTGTAGTCTTGGCACGAGGCCTTGACTATGTGGTTATGATAGTCTGGCATTATGCATTCCAACAGTATGAAAGTGGTTATTGATTTTTGCATGTGATTATTCGATTAGTAGAATATCCATGTAAATAAGTAAATGGCATTATTTCATTTTATTTATGCCATGCCATGTTGAATGTTCATGTTTGAAAGGCTTTTGTTTTAGTTATACATTGCCTTAAATGTTTATTCTTATTTATGAAAGTTTCCGCTATATTGTTATCCTTACTGGGCATTTGAGCTCACCCCTTTTCTATGTTTTATTTTTCCCAGGAAGTGAAGAAGTAAGTTATGAATGACCTGCAGGGATATTATGTGGGGATATGAGTGTCGATTATGGAGAAAATATGTTGTTGTAGTAGTTTATCGTTTTATGATGTAATGTAAAACTTATGAATATATCTAGTGTTTCCAAGGCTACTAAACCAATCGGTCTTTAGAGATTTGTTCTTTCTTGTGATCATGCCAATGTTATGTAATAATGCACCGACTCTGGGTAACTGGGGTCGGGGCGTTACATAATGATTGTTAAGAAACATTCAAAAATCTTAAAATGTATCTCCTAATCCCACCAGTGCTAATGCCACCAGTTGAGGGAGGACTACTCATTTTGCACGTGACCACCTTGGAATGGTCCCTAGGTGATTTCCTCACATAGAAGAATGATTTCGGCAGTGATAATAGTCTCTTTTACCTTGTCTGGACAATGATTGATGTTGAGACTCGATATTCAAGTATAAAAGAGAACTAATTAGCCCTAATATTTGATGTTTAGAAACTTAGTCATTATGTGCAGCACCACAAGTTCCATCTGGTTTCTCATTGCAACCCACTCAATTATATCATCATATATCCGATGCTGATAGAACACCTATCATGGTGGTAAGTCATCCTACAGTACTTTGACATATAGTGTGTGCCCCAAAAATCCATCAAAGGCCAGGGATTAGTGGATTTCTTAGCGGATCACCCCTCAAGAGAAATGACCCCATTGGATATCAAAATTCCAAATAAAGAAGTGTTCTCAACCGAAGAAGTCCCCTAGGCATGATAAATGTGCTTTGACAGTGCCTCTAGAAGCCTGATAGGGAAAAATATGGAGGACCTCAATCTCAACAAAGTGGGGCCGAGATTTATACTCATATTTCCAGAAACTTTTGTCATGTATTAATCCTTCTTTATTTTTTAGGGGTGCATAAATAATAAAGTAGAATACCAGGCCCTCATTTTGGGCCCGGAGCTGGCACTTCATGCACTAGCCAAACGCCTAAAGATAAAAGGTGATTCAGATCTGGTCATCAATAAAGTCAATGGTGACTATTCTATTAAGAAAGAGGTATTGGTTTCTTTGATGAACCATGTCTGAGAGCTAAATGAATAATTCCCATCAGAACAAACACTGGATTATGTTCCCCAACCACAAATTGATCAAGTCTACGCATTGTAAAATGAAACCATATCCCACGATGATCTGGATCAGGATGAAATAGTCATCAGCCTTGGACACCGTTAGATGGTCTTGTCATTCATTCATAACAACATAGAAGAAATTAATGAGATTTTCCCGGTTATTGAGCCTTAAGATCACACCACTGGTAGGATGAATCCCCTTTCAAATTACCTCCAGCGAAGGAGGGGGTTGGGAATCCCTCTAGATAGGACTGGAAGATAACATATCCAGAGGCAGGTAGTCAATTTTGTTTTGTACTATAGTGAAAACCAAAAACAAGTTTCTCTAAAAGTGTGTCCTTGATGAAGTCCTTATCAGTTTCATCGATGGAGAATTGAATTTTATCATCATGAAAGAAGTGCACACCGGGACATGTGGAGCACACCAACTAGTAGCCAATCTCACCCATCAAATTCCAATGTTTGGATACTATTGGACCACTATGATATAGGATTATTCCACATTATCCAAGAGGTGACATCCCTTCAAAGTTCATGCCAATTTTATTCACCAACCCCCAGAACTACTTCACATAGCTAAATACTCTTGACCATTTTCTGTATGGGGGATGGATGTCATGTGACAATATCCTCCTGCCACAGCCAAAAAAATTAAGTTCATTCTCACAAAAGCCAACTTCTTCTCTAAATGGGCTGAAGGCATACCCCTTAAAGAGTACAGGGAAAGAAATATTATTAGCTTTGTGAAATACAACATCATCATAAGATTTGGTGTCCCTAATATAATACTGATAGACAATAGCACTAACTTCTACTCTACTGAGTTGGAAAAGTTATACCATGAATATGGAATCAAAGACAACCATTCATTTTGCTACCATGCAGCAGCCAATGGGAAGATAAAAGATTATAATAAGAATTTTTCCAATATAAAACAGAAGATGGTAAAAAGGACAAGATATTTTGGCTGGACAAGATCCCCCATGCTTTATGGGATTACTGGACCACAACTCACACTACCACCCAAGAAACCTTGCACTCACTATTTTATGGGATAGAGGTAGTTTTTTCCCTTGAAGTTCAAGTGTCATCACTCCGCATTACCTTTTGTGATCAACTATCTGTGGATGATCAATCCCAGAAATGATTTGATGGGTTGGAGAGACTAGGTGAGAAAAGTTTTCACACTTTTTACCATTTGGAAATCTACCAAAATTAGATTGTATGATCCTTCAACAAAAAGGTCTACCTTTGGTCTTTCCTCAAATGAGATATGGTGTTGGTACACAAAACCCTGATAATACTTAGAAAGAAACCCCCAAAGATTAATCCAAAATGGGTGGATCCTATGTCGGTGAAGGCTTCTTGTCATGGAATATTTGCTGGTGTTGGGCAGGTCCAGCAGTTGGTTCTAGTTCTTTTCTTCTTGTGTTTCTTTCTTTTGTTTGGACTGTTATTGCAGTTTCTCACTTTTTCCTTTAAAGTGTTTTGATAAAATAAAAAAGTAATTTTCAATCAGTCATATATAATACATAAGGTATACTACAATGGAGCATGTGACTTGATATCAATGGATGGAAAGCCCATCACATCTCCCACCAATGAAAGGTTTCTAAAGAAATACTTAACATAATAGTTACACTTACATCCTAACTTCAAGTCATAAAACTGTATAGTGACATAAATCATCCTTATCACACGATGTGAAACTACATGATCATTTTCATCCTTACTACATGATGTTAAACTAAAAGGCCAAAATAATCCTTACTACATGATGCTAAACTACATAGTATCTTCACCCTAACCGCAAGACATCAAAATGCATGGTAGGTATTGTGTTCCAGCTAGAAATATGCCATTTATAATTCAAATTCATGCGAGGAAAATATAGTAATACCCTCAAACTTTATATGAACATGTCATACCAACACAAGAAAGGAATTATATAATTACATATGGATTGATTCCCATTCATCAGTGGAATAAGTAACGAATCCTTGACCCTCGATCTTGGACCAACCATCACATGAAACAGAGTTACCCTTTTATATCCTCTATCACCCCATACTATGAAGGAAATACTTGTCGCTCCATGTTTCTCATGTCAAGTACAACTCAAGTGAGCATTGGATTTGTGGAAAGTGTTCCCCCTCATAAAAAACCATAGAGGAATATGATATACCCAACACCCATAGAGGATGAAACCAAAATTCCCCTACTCATATGCCCAAGTCAGATCATTACAGGGAGCATATTATGTCTAGAACTATGTATGGCTTGATTCCTTCCCTTTCAGGATATGTAGTGATGTTTAAATTTAACATCATGCACTAGCCAACAATAAATGAAAAATTCCCTCTCATTTCCTTATGCATAGACCAGACCTCTATAGGGAACTTTTATATCTATGTGTGGATTGATTCCTTCCCTTGTAGGATATGTAGTGATGCTGGGATCATTTATCCCGACCCATCCATCAACACTAGATACCTCCCCCCCCCCCTCGTGCATGGACTGAACCAATATAGGGAGGGAATCTGTAAAACTATGTATGTCTTGGTTCCTTCCATTGCAGGATACGTAGTGACATTGAGATCATCTATCCTAGCTAAGCCATCAGAACCAGATAAAAATACCCCCTACCTGTGTATGGACTAGACCAATACAAGGATGGAATTTGAAAAACAATGTATTCATTGATCCTTATCTCAGTGGGATATGTAGTAATGATCAATTCCTAGGTTTCAGTACCAACTTCAATATGATTATAATTCACATCAGTTTACCATCGTCTTTATCGTATGACATTAAATTTCATGGAATATTCTAGAAATATGTATGGATTGAGTCCTATCTCAGTAGGATACATAATGATGCCTAGATCTCATATCCTGGTTCATATATCATTTAAAATTCATTTCATCTCCCTATTCATGGACCAGAGCTTTACTGGGAGGATATTTCTAGAGCTACAAGTGGCTTGATTCTTACCCTTACAAGATACGTAGTGACACTTTGACCCCAAATCTTGGTCTAGCCACCAGGAAACAAAAATGACCATTTTCCCAACATATGGGCCCGACCTATGTAGGGAATTATTTTACATAACTACATGTGGATTGATTCCTACTCTTGAAGGATATGTAGTGATGCCTAGATCCTCCATCTTAGTCCAGATTCCATTTAAAAAATCAAAAAAAATGACCCTTTCTCTGTGTATAGGTCAAACTTATATAAAGTAATCCATGAAAGGTCCAAAATACATAACATTAAACTACAAGGTTTCTCAAGAATCATGTTCGGACCGATTCTTGGCATTATTAGATCCTAAACATTCCCCCAATTTCCTACACAATAAAATACAAAGAGATGACGGAAATTCCAAGTCTAAATTCCAACACCCAGGAGGAGTCAAAAGATCATGATCCCCCTTACATATGAGTTAGAGATATATATAATCTTTCATAGTTCATGGTGAATCATGATCTTGATATTTCTTACATTCCTAGACACATCTTTCCCATTCAAAAAACTATGTACTTTGGGAAATCGTGGGTCCCCATAAACACTCACGTCCATCAGATGCTAAAGGAAAATGTCCTATGGAAAACATTTTTAACTATTCACATCATGCCTCAGTGGCTCGGTATATGTTGCCTACAAAAACGGTCATTAATAAAAGGAAAATTCATCCTCATGAGAGGACTTTCCAATTTCTGTACACCCAATGGATTAAAAGCCTTGTGACATTCTTCTTGATCCAAGGGCCCCCCATGAATTTGGTTTACACGTTCTGTCATCACTCATGTCTAAGGAATACGTGAATATATTTACCACGATTAACTCAAACATATTTATGGTATTTGTGAAATGTTTTCTCTACAACACAATGGAAAACTATGTTGCCAACATCCTTAATGCACAGCACTAAACTACCAGGCCAGAAGTGTCCTTACTGCATGATATAAAACTGCACCTCACAATGCAAATGCTTAATTTCTTATATTGGCACAACCTCACCAAACAATATGTATTTCATTCATGTGTATGGTCTAGTCCCCCATAAGAAATGTTCATTAGGAATCATGTGTGACTTAGTTTCCCCCTGATAGATGTGTGATAGACTTGAATCCTATGATTAGAACTCATCCACATAAAGTATTGAAATGTCCCCTTCTTTGTGCATGAATTGAATCAAAGAATAGAATCCATGGATTAGTACTATTTATAGTGATTCTCAAGGGTAATCATATTTTCCTTCTTTCATGTCTGGTTTACCCTATGTACACCCCACATAATGATAAATTTTGTGTAATTTTTCCTTTTTTCATGACATTAAACTGCACAGTGTTGTTCTAAGCATAAAATGATCCCTTCCATTGATTATTAAATTCTTAAGTGGTGACCTAAAATCCTTGTCATCCCTTGTTTCTCCCACAGATAATAGCTCACTTACACTTAGGGAACTCATCCGAAAATACACCATGATGTCATGGTAACTAAGTCTAGGATTTTGGTCCTAGCAGCATGACCCTAAAAGGCATGTTATAGTTCCCTTCCACATAAATAACCTCGAATCCTATCCATACGATGTTAAACTACAGGGTACTCCAAAGATGGAACATATGACTCACCCTACATATGATCCAGATCGATATAATGGATTACTTAATCTCATGGTTGAAGCATATCCTGGATGTTTCTAATGTATCTATATGCACTTTTTCCACACATTAAACTCTACATTTTGAGTAATCATAGATCCCCATAATCCTCCATGGACATCAAAAAAGGAAGGCTAGTGTCCTACGTACACCTTTGTTGGACTATGCACATCATGCCCCAGTGGTTCTGCATATGTTTCCTACAAAAAGGTTATCAATCAAAGGAAAATTCGTCCATAAGAGAGTCCTCTTCTACCTCGGTACACCTAATGGCTCCCAAACCCTATGAAATTTATCCGAATTCAAGAACCCTCAAAATAATGGTTTACGTTCTCTTCCCCCCCCCCCCCCCACATCCTAGATATATCATAACATCCTAGCCCAATTCACCTCTAGTATCTCAAGTCTTCTACAAAATAAATATTCCTCATCCATATGCGCGAAATTGATCTACGTTCAAAAAACAAAATGACCCCACTTCTTTTTGTTTTTTCTGGTAAATTTCAGCCAAAGAAATATCCCCTTTCATATTTAGAAGCACCCCTATTCACAAGTAATACTCTATGACTAGAAAAGTACCAATCCCCATAATCCTTCATGGCCATCGGATATGGAAGGCCAGTTTCATGCGGACTCCTTTGTTTGACTATGCACATCGTGCCTTAGTGGATCTACATATGTTGCCCCCAAAATAGCCATCAACCGAAGGCAAATTCATCCTTAAGAGATTTATTTATAGTTTCTATATGTCCATGTGACATTCATGTTCGATATCACTTCTTGGATTTGGAAAACCCATGAATTACGGTTTTTTATTTCCCCTTTCAAATGACCAAATATGAAAAGAATTTCTAGTTGAAGTGATGAATCATTTACTATATCTTATTTAGATAAAAAGGATCCCGCGTAATAATTATCAAATGTCCTAGTTGTATGAAGTTAAACTATACCATTTATAGGCCCTCCCTTACACAAGAAAAATTTGTGTGGGGGTGGTTTCCCACTCAAATCTGATAAAAAATTCACTAATAATTTCTAGAATTATCCCCTAGATAGGCCACTCACTCTGGTTCCCAACCTCAAAACAAATCCAAAGAGTTATAAATCTCTCAGGACATCAAAAATGGATGGCTAGTGTCCTGTGGACACCTTTTTTTGACTATTCACATCATTCCTCAGTGGCTCTGCATATGTCTACTATAAAATAGATATCAACCGAAGGAAAATTCATCCTCAAGAGAGTCCATTCCTATTTCTGTATGCCTAAAATGTCTCCCAAGCCTCATATACATCCAAAACATGAAAATATCGGGTCAAGAAAAATCAATCATTCATGTATGAGAGTTATTAGGACATTCAAGGATGATGCATCCCAAATTAGATCTTTGACCCGTCAATTTTAGTCAAATATATTTGACCTAAAACATCAGTAATATGTCTGATTGGCAAGACTATAAACTACCAAGGAAAAACATGCAATACTCCCCAGAGTGAAAACCCATGAAGGGCACCCCTAGATAAAAGTTGAGTACCATCTCATTGAACCTTTGTTATGTATAGTTTATTCAAAAAATGTCAAGCAATAAAATATTCAAAAGAGATATAAATCTTGTTGGGTTGAAAACCCACAAAAGAAGGCCTAAGAAAAATTCAACTTATACCCGTTAAGCCCGTACCAAATTAGTATTAAACAAAAAATAGGATAATAAAATGAAAATACATGATGTTCATTAGGACATCAATGCAACCCTAGCAATAATAAAACTATTCTCACTAAGTCCAGTAGCTCAAGAGAAAATTATAGAATTATTCGATTATTTCAATTTACCATTTTTGAATCACAGTTTAAATTAATACCTGGTATAAATGATGGTTATATTATCGATTTTGATTGATTAACATTGAAGGGGAAAATAAAAAAAGAGAGTCAATTGAGGGATAAATAGTTTCATTAGTTCCAAAAAAATGGAGGATCATCTCTAATTTGGAGTCTCTCTGTGGTATCAAAATAAAGTGACTACATCACAATTTGGGAAAATTATAGTGAAGCTTGGCTCGACCTTTACAATAAATTGATGGACTACCATGGGTCATCAATGGTTTACTCTATAGTAACTCTCAATTCTTCCTCAGCTTCGACTATAAGGAATATGCATTTTCTAATAGATTTTAGTTCCCTCCCTTTCTTCTTGATAGCTTCATTGTCGGCACTCAAGGAGACCTGTTGATCCTTTAACCTTGCCACGTGAACCTTGCATTCTCATAGCACTTCTATTTGGGAGAACACAAAATCATGATCCTTCACCTCCTCAACCTTCATATGATTTAGTTCCTCATAAACATCTTGGATGTTTGTTGAATGATGGTGTGAAGAATTTGATTTGGCAAGGTTTTCCTCACAAGAAGTGAAGTCTTCTGGGGCTATGACAATCTGGTGAATAAATATTTGTAGATGCCGATAATCAAAACCACCCGAACCCAATTTGGAAAATAATCACCAGAAGTTGTATGCCTCATAGGTAAAGTTGGATAGAGGAGTTTCTATTGTAAGGTAACATAGTTTATTCCATTCCTATTTTCACACGGCTTGATTCCTCCTAATAGTTCCAAGATTTTGGTTCTCCCCCGCTATAACGATTTTATAGATAGGAATAATCATTGAGGAAGTTTGAAGGGACCTAATATGGGTTACCCAGGACGGGGGGATCTCCCTCTCTACAAATTTTTCATCCCCTGGTGCTAGATATAGGGTACTTTCTGCAACTTCCTGGATGTCTGGGGACACCCTTCTTGGTCCAGCCTCATTTGGACCATGAATGATATGCACAAGAGGAGAGCAGTATAAATCATTCCCTACTGAAATGGGTTCTTAGATTAAGCCCCTTCCAGACGCATATGACAACAGATCAAGTGTCTTCTCACCATAGGGAGAGGAATTTATGGCATGGTCATCGTAGTAAAGACAGGGCGAAGGAGAGTAAATGGCTTTTTGACCTGTCGAATTGGTCTTCCCAGCACCCTTTCAGGGTAACAATCCACCCATAGTTGGGCATACTCTAATACTATAATGGTGCATATTGTCATATTAGGGATGATGAAATCCATGGAAGTACCCTAGTGCATCATTATAATCCATAATTGGAAAATAATTTCAGGATTATATTCTCCCCTCAACTGAACAGCAGGAAGAATAATAGTCACTTGAAGGCATATGAATTTCCTAGAAAGCTGGTAGGGGATGTATGGATCCCAAATAGCCACTATATCTATTTGATTAGTTAGCATACCACCTTAATGTGTGATTATATATGAACTCTCTTATAAATAACTACTCCCATCACCACTTACTGACTCAAGAGGAGTAGGGTGTGGTGCAAAAGAAAAGTGAGAAGTATCAATTAGTAGCCCGACCACATCGCTAATTCTTAAGGTCATTGGATGAACATCGTCAATGTTAAGAAGGGCAGGGTGAAATTAATAATTAGGAACCCTTATAGTATATCGATATTCATAGCCAGGGAAATGTTTTACAATACACCCATATAAAAGTTGAAACGGTCCGCAGAGACGATGCAGAGGTTTACCTTCTTGTATCTTTCCGAATAGATCATAAAGTTGGGAATGAGTAGGAATGGCCAGATTGATTGGTTGACCCTATAACAAAGTAGCTTCCATGATCATATTACAAACATTTACCCCAGTATAAACATCATGGGAGGGAAAGATCCATCCACTCAAAAACATGGAAAAGAATTCTGCTAATCTAAGCTTAGGTGGCACGCCCGATTTAATCTCGTATCCCCAGGTAGTGTATCGTTCTACTTCATGGGTGGCACAATATGACACTATAATTTAATGATATTGTCAGGTTGGATGATTCAAACTATGGTGGACCCTCATCACAGGCCTCTTCACCTACAAAAATAACCCTATCCAATTCTCAAACGGTATAAGGGAGCGATCTTGGAGAGGTTAACCAAGTAGTCTCTGTGATACAACCAGTATAATCATGGCCTGCAAGGACACCTGATTGGCATTCTCCCAAGTAGTAACTGTGGGAAGGAATTATTCATACATATTTCCTAGAATGGGGATCCCTCCAATATGATATATGCCCCAGAAGCCAATCCCCACCTCTCCATGAGATAAATTGAAAGTATTGGTACTTGAACATCAGCAGCTCAGTAGTTCAGGTAGGATTTCACCTGGAGAGAAAACTGAAAATTGGGAGTCCTAAGATTACTGGTACAAGTTTACTACTTCCAACTGATTGGTGGACTCCAAACAAATTTGATGTACCCAAAATTCCAGGCTCATTCTTCATAAAAGAATCTTCCAGCTCACAGGACCCATTTGGTGCTCCACCAACCATTAGGTTTTTCTCAAGAAAGTTTGGTAATAGATGGGTACTCTTGGGAAACTAGTCCCAAGGAAGTGTTGTGAAAACTATGATTGATCTGATTCCACATAGATCCTCTTAATGTGGACACATTATCTTGAATGGGAGTAGTTATTATTTCTCCTATTAATGAAATATTGGCTCGGTTATGCCCTTGGGGTGCTTCCAGAAGAAGAATGGGAGTATTATGGTCATCCAATGGAAAAGGGACATCATTTTAAAGACCAAAGCTATATTGAAGTAGCTGGACAAATAATGGGTAAGCTAGAATATCTAGCATAAGAAGTTATTTTAAGTTACTATCCCAAGGAACAATGTAAGATCAAATATGGTACTCAATGTCCTCAATAATGGCTATTAACATCCTGGTTAATTATATCACATCCTATAGAAGATCCATTGCAGTTTTCATAAGAAAAAATATCCAAAAGACCAAAGAAAATTCATTCGAATGAGAAAGTCGTTGGAGAAAGGAAAAAAATAGCCAATGGACTTAAAAAAGAAGGTCTGTATGGGGATCTGTGTACTGATCTTGGGAACAATATGCAGAATCCATTTCCTGCATACTTCACCGGTATGCAGAAGCCATTTTCTGTTTACAGCCTTGGTATGCGAATGGCCCATGAGGCGCTAGCCCACAGGGCATTGGATTGAAAACTAAGTGGTTCGCAAAATGAAGAAAATTTGAACTGAGGCCTCTCTATGCAGATGTTTGAAGTTTTCTGGTTGAAATTTTAAGTTTGGTTTAAAAAAATTTAATGTTATATTTTTTGGTTTAAATCAAGGTGTGAGGAACCTAAAAATCACATAGTGTTCTACTATGTAGAGGTCCAGACATAAGTTCTAAATTCCACGGTGTAGTTCGCAGAACCAAAATTTTGTTCACAAGAAAAGGAAATCATGATGAGTTTTGTTCATGGAACCTATGGAGTGTTTCACATATGTGTATTTCACAAAGGAGTCGGTATACGAGTGCAAAGGAAGTCGATGATAGGTCAATGGTTCTTTTTTCATGAAAACCAGTAAAAGGAAAATGACCTAGGATATTATAAATATGCATGGTCCCCCTACCATACCTATATGTTCTACCACAAACCACTTCAGTTCAGGACCACTTCTATATCTGGATATCCTCCTCTTTATTCCAATCGAACACCATTCCAATGAGGGTCATTTGAAGGGTCCTAAAAAATTTAGCAGAGGGAAGTAAATACTCCCTCAAGCACTTTGCAGAGGGAATAAAATTTTCCTATAGTCAAACAAGGTAAATGGATGAAAATTAGATTGAATATTTGAGAAGAAACTTGAAGAAATAAAATTTTTTAGGTGTTTTTAATATACTACGTACCATCATCAGGAGAGGTTTGAGGGGAACATGAACTACAAACCATCAGTACACAGAAGGACCCATGAGGTGTTGGCCCATAGGGAAATGGACAGAAAACCTAGGACGTCGTGAACCATGTTGTTGAAAAAATCTAATGTAGAAATTCCATCTGCATACCGTGCCACAAACTAAACAGCTCACAGATGAAGGAAGATGGTATGGTTATGCGAACCACATCTCAAAAACCCCAACCTCTGCAAATCTTGGTTGATTGAGTCTTCTGCGGGTTTAGATATATCTTCATGGGCTTCTACATATGGTGTTTCATGCCTATAGATATTATTTCCACAATTCTATATAAAAACAGAACAAGAGAAATTGGAAAAGAGGGTAGAGACAGGTGGAAGAGAGAACGAAGGAGACCCTAGAGGCTGGAAGAGAGAATTTGGATACAGAGAAGATTTTGAGTTTGGTTTCAAATCATCAACGAAGTGTGAATCGTGAACCACTTATCCATAGGTATAACCCACCATGAACCACAAAAATAACTTAATAAAAATTGGTGAACCATGAAGATAATTGGTGAAATATTGAGCCATAAATCTGTCACAGATGAATTCCCCACAAACCATAGGCTCTAGGACCCTTCTTCACTTTGGTGCTCCACATAGAGCATCACCATGTGGATCGAACCTTGCGCCACGTACTGCATTGGTACACAAACGGAACCTGGAGTGGTGTGGAGAACCACATCTAGGACCACGTACCACTTTGGTATATGGTGGTCCATACCCACATTTGCATACCACTTCGATACATGGATGAACCCTCTACCTGTATAGCATTACACTATGTGGGGCTACCCCCATCTTGCATGAGAAAAAAGTACACAGAATGGGGTGTCTTCGGGTGTCCTTCCCCCCAGCTCCAGTCATGACCCTACACCACCGTCTAGTCCTCCATAACCCCTCCACAAATCCATCCACCAACATTAGGAAAAATCCTTCTCCAATGCCACCAGACTTGTATGACCAGATCATCGAGTGCATTAGTGTGCTTTTCTGAATCTACATACCTAAGGTAAGAGGAGTCATGAAGGCTATCCCCACAACAGTTTGGGCCCCCATAATTTCTCTAAGCCAAAATTCCCATGGTGACCCGAGGACCTACTATAGGATGACAAGATGAACCTCCTCATTTTCAAGTGTAGGGGTAACCAATGGTAATTTCCTTCAATAAGTTCTAGTGAAAAGCTAGAAGGTCACTCTTTTCTTCCCCTTTGAACAGGGATGATGATCCTCCCATTTACTAGAACCCATAAAAGGGCACTCCTCCTGAGGTAATCCCCTATACATTTGTGAGAGGTGTCAGTCTTCACCATCCATTCCTCACCTCAGAATGTGTCCAAATAGATCCCCAAGTTATGACTATCTTAGATATCAACATAGGTGAGCGTTACATTCTTAAATCTCCCATTTTCCTCTCCTTTTGGGCTCATATCTACCACCTCTTCCCTCATAATCGTACTAATTTTCCATTAGTGGAGAAGAGAAAGTTTTCCTTTGTTGAATCTTTCACATCCTCTTGTTTCTATCACTGAGCATGACTCGCATGGGTTTAGGGGTTTGAGAAGATATAGAATTCTCCCACTCAAAAATGATCTACTAGAACTCTGATTCCCACCATAATTGGGATACGTAGGATGCCTACTTAAGTTTTGATCTCAAAAAGGGTCCCTTTTTAAAAAGGTTCACACCAATAATGTCCCCAACATAGGGGATTTCTCTTTAGGAGTAAGTCTTTATTTTGATTCTCTTAGACGTGTATCTCTCATGCGTAATCCTCAATCAGGTCACCACTTATAATGAACTATGAGAAATCTGATTCCTTCTCTAACCAGGATATGTAGGACTCCTGTATAAGGCTCGAGCTCAAGGGACATTATCCTTGGAAGTCAGTCTTGATAAAATGTTACCCAAAATTTCAAAGGGTCCCCTTCTAGGTGTATTTCCAGATAATGAAACTATGTGGACTTTGATTCCCCATTTGATTGGGATACGTAAGATGCCTCCATCAGGTCCAAATATAACCCTCAAATCAACCCTGATGTTCTCCAGGATATATCCATGGTAGCATAATGTTAACTGAGATGATCATTAATTTTTTGGGACCCTCTAGTTGATTTTGTGTAAGCCCCACACCAAGTCTTGACCAGGAATCATTCACCTGGATTTCCTCATTTCATGACATTAAACTGCAGGGATGGGTCCTTGTCACATGACCTTAAAAGGTAATGTGTCTAGTCAAGCGACACTGAAATACATGGGCATTGATTCCTTTCACGAGGATACATAGGAAGCCCATCTTATGGATTCTACCCCAACATCAAACCATCTTTTGTCCCTCATAGATGATGAAAAACTCTAGAGTGTGTCATTTCATGGATTATGTCATCATTGTCTCTGTTTCATCAACTCCATGTATATTCATGATGATCCTGCAATCTAGGGATAACTCATGGATACACTCTTTGCGAATGAACCAAGGATTCACGAACATATGAACATGGCTTAAATATATAATAGAGTCTCATAGTAGGCAATAATTCCTCCCAAAAGGTTGTGATGAGCCAGGCCTCCCATCCTCTCGACCAATAGAGTACTTAAGTGTCGTTGGACAAACAGTCATCCAACGAGTGTCTGGATTTAGAAAAAAAGTCCATGAATCATGTACACCATGGATTTTGGGTGTTTATGGATACACGAAGAAACATGCGGGGGACTATCAGAGGAAATCATATCCTAGGAGGACCGATTTCACCAACACTTAACTCCCTACAATTTCCTGTTAGGATCATTCAATTGTGGCTCCTCTTTAGTAATATAGAAAGGGGTAAACTACCCAATCTCCACAGGGTCAATCTAGTTCCCCCTAAAGGATAACGATGCATATTTGGTCGAAATAAAAATGGAGATGTGAAATTATCTATAATAACAGAAAAATTCTTGTTGCTCGCTGGACCATTTTGTATTCCCCCAAATACATCACCTCAGGTCGAAACAAGTATGCATGAATATAGATGATTTAGTGATCACAAGAATTGCAGGGTGCAATAAATGAAATTCAAAACACTATTCAAGAATTGGGGAAATTATTTTGTGACTTGGTATGTCATATTTTTTCTCACCTTACAACTTTGAATTAAAACATATTACCTAGTGTTTCTCATAAATTCAATCCTCTTCATCATCATGAAAATCCATGTCATGCTATCACCCCCTTGAGATGTATCAGTACAAAACCATAGAAGATAACTTGAATTTAATTTGTTTTCTTTCATTTTCAAACATGGAGTGAATTTAAACTAGAATCCTCTATACGAAGAACTCTAAAGATTTTTGTTTGAATATATCAAAATATTCCAGATCATAACTAATATTAATGCTATTATCTTAGTATATCACACAAATATATGCATGCATAGAGAAGGTGTATCTTTTAGTTATCTATAGATCGAAAATACATATTTAATTCCTCACTTATGTTCATATATAGTGTGGGATTTTAGACTACATACAGTGTGTGATATAAAATTTCCATTGTTTATATAATTCAACCCATTATTTAGAAGTATTATTATGGGTATAATGGAGGCTACATGAAGAATGAACAAAGACATCAAAATTAGACATGTCTATAGTATAGTTCTATCATTATGAATGTGATTCATATCCCTATAATGAAGAATTAGGTATCTTTAAATCCTGAAGCTTTATCCAATTAAAATTTTGTTTTATGATTATAAAATTACTTTCATTATTTTCATATCATTATTTATAAAATTGAATAAATATGAAGTTACGATATTACGGGAATTAAGAAAATACAATTGTAGATAAATGCTTCAAAATATGTAGACTTATAATGTTTCAATTAATTCATGGATTAGTTTGTGCCTCTAGTATTTGAAAATACACTATATAAGACATGGATGTATTTAAATATTTGAGGGATGATGTAAAACTAAATAATATTTTAAAATGTTTTGGAGAACAATGCAAAGTCACATGTATCATATTTTATAATAAAACAAGTGTAAGTCTCACTTTGCGGGGTTATATAAAGATCTTATGAAGAGTGTATGATCTTTCATTTCATGGGATCGAATAATTTATTAAATTATGTATATAAAAAATAAATATATTTTGAGGCATAGATCATTGAACGTTAATAGATAAATATACATGAGGTCCTTGTCCAAAAGAAAATTAAAATTCAAGAATCCATTTCAAAAGGAGATATGAACCTTTAAAATCATCATAAAATAAACTATGAACCTTATTCTACATGATATATTATGATCAACGTTTTATATTATTTATAAAATTTTAATCCAAAATTTTAAACTATCGATATTCCATTTATATTGTTTTACAAATTTTTTCTTCTTATAAGGAATAGTATCAAGATATTTCTTAAAAAAATTACTACAGTATCATAGAGAGAGAAGAAGATTTTGATCTTAGTGTGATTGAGTGGGGAAACATAATTGGTGGAGTCTAGTGTCTCACAGGAGTGAAGGTAATCGGTTTTTGAGAAATTTTAATTTCAGATGTTTAATTAAATTCATTAGTTCAATTAAAAAATTTACAGAAGAAAATAAACATTTTGGTCCATGATATATTAGAAATAAAATCTCAACTTAAAAAAACTTTTTTTAGTATTTAAAGAAACATAAATTATTTTTCAAAGTTAAATATATTTATATATTTTTTCAGTAAATATAGTTTTTCTCATGTACACTCATTCATACTGATTATTTATGAAATCCATATTTTCATTAGAAGAACCCACTTCATTGGTTATTTTTAATATACATATTTGAAATATACTTCAATATAAACCCACCATTGTTTATATTTTATTGCATTATTTTATTTTCTAAATTCATTTTTCCCTAAAATTATTCTTTAATCATGTTATAAAATTTTCATTTTTATATTATAATAATTATTCTCTTATGATTTAATTGTAAATGATGTTTTCTATAGATTTTAAAATATTATTTAAATAAATTTCCATAAATCATCTAAGAATTTATTGAGATAATTTAGTTTCATGGAGTGATTTTAAAAGGCCTAGATTTATGGTTGATTTTTTGGGATATATGATTAATAGTTCAAGCTATTAAATGTTTAAATTTAAGATATTATTTTTTAGAATTATTATTGAATGAGGGAATAGGGTGTGATCAGAAAAATCTTAAAAGAAATTTTCCATTTTGTTAAAGGTGGGTATGTTAAATCCCTCCAATGAATTGGGTATTTTTTATGTAGATAACTGATTTTAAGTTACTCATATGAAGTAATGGAGTAAACTAGTATAATTTAATCTTAATAGGATTTTTTCGTATCTCATTAGGTGATTCTATTATGAATGGTGATGAATGTAAATCCTAATTCTTATATTATGATTATTATATACTAGTAATAATATTCTATAAAACCTAGAATTTTTTACATTACGATTTTGTGGAGAAAATGGGAATTTTTATACTTTCAAGAATAAAATTTTTATTCTTCAAGCAATCACAAGAATATTCTTCTCCAAATGCCTAAAATTTTTCTAAAATTTTTATGATATTCCATTAAAAAAATTCATGAGAATATCAAAAAATACACTACAGTTCAAGTATTTAGGGAACCCATTTTGACTAGTTGATTTCATAAGTTGATCTATATAAGATTTCATATTAAGTATGTGGGTTGAATTTGAATACTTTATGGGCCCATGGAGGATGATATCTCTAGATTGTTTCTTATGAAACTAAATCATTAATGATATCTCTATCTTGTTAAATCTATGAAATTGTATATATAGTTTAAATTTGGGTAGTATAGTATAAATTTTTGATGGAATATTTTGATTCCACACATGTTCATGAAATTTGAATTCACTTTTCGTTATATAAAAGAATCACTTGGGGTGAATAAGAAATGATGGTAAGTATTAGATATTCAACGAATGGATCGGGCCATGTTAAAATTCAGTAAAAATTTAATTTTTATTTTCTATATATGTGAGTGAGGATGTAATATTATATTGAAGTGGGCCATAATTTAACTACTAACAAAAGATCATTTTAAAGTGAAATGAAATTTTAAAAACAATCCTCTATTGATTTAACCACCCTTATCAATATAACAACATGATAATAAGAACGTCAACATATTTCTATAGTGAAGTAGATTTATAATTTATTCATATTAACTTTTAATTATGTTCTTTGTTATGGTAAAGGTTTATTTGTTAACATAATATCTATTTAAATAAATATTTGGTTGTTGGTGTATGGGATGGATTATTAACCTCTAGATGAGCATTATTTATTAGGGTAATACATTATCTTTGGAAATATAAGAAGAAAAATTCAATCAACCTTACCACTAATTATGATGACAACATTTAATCATTAAATACTATAACCCAATTTACAAGGATAAAATATTATCCAGGGTTAATAAAAGTATATTTTTTATATAAAATAATAATTGTATGTGATAATAAAAGTTTGATAAAATTATTAATGAATTCCATATAAAATTTTAAATTAAAATATATTGAAATCAAATACTATATCATCATTGTGATAGTGGAATATGGTGAAATCTAATTATACTATGTTTTAAAAATTAAATGATTCATATAAATTAATAAAAATACCATATCGATGTATATATTCATACACATTCTATTATTATTGGGTGTGAATTATCTTTCAAAACCCTCATAGGACATCCATTATAATTTTATTCTCATGTTACATTATATTTTCTTTCAAAGATAGATATTTATGGAGATTATCTTAGTCGTGTTGAGTTGGAGAAGAAAAAGGAGAACTACAAATTCATTATTAATGAATGTATTTATTTAAAAGGGGAGAAATAAATTTTAAAATTAAAGGATTGAATTTTATGAAGAATGTATAAAACCTTTATGGTATGGATGCATATTATTAAGAAATAAAAATGATTAAACTAAAGAACACCTTATAATATTGAAGTAACTTTTAGTGGTGATTTTATATTTTTAACTTAATATTTTTCTTTACACAAATAGATGTATTTCTCTCACAAGTAGGAATATATTCAACAATGTAGTATTTAAATAATAATAATATTAGGAGAGTGCAAAAGACTAGATTATTGAGCTATTGATTCATGAGTTATAAAATTTTCATTTATTGTATTTATTATTAATAAGACCATGGATTTGATTTTTTTTGTATTTGAACAGGTTATAATGGAATTAACATTTTTATTAAAATAGAAAAATATAGCATAACTAATTTTTATAAATTTTATTCTTTCTCTAAGGGATATTACTAATTTTTTTCAAAATTAAATAAGATAATATTTTTTGTCAAAATTTATTGTTACATTAACAGTTTTAATATTTAACTTTTAAATACTCATAAAAATTATAGAGACTGTAGAAGTGGAGTTTGGTATCCACTGATTGTCATGTATAATTTAATATGAAATAATTTATATAATTAACCCATAGTTTATGAGAAATACATTATAATCTATATGTATTACATGAAACAAAAAATAGAGAAACCATTAGATTTAAGGTTCTAAAAATATGTAGAGGATCTATAAACCAATAAATAACGTGATTCCAAAATTTTGTATCTACAAAAAATATGAAAAAATCAACATCATATAATTTAATATTTTGTTATTAGATAAAGATAATGAAAATAATATTATGTCATAAGATACAAAGTAGTATTCTTATGACTTGTATATATTGTTAGTTTTTTTTAATTATTTATAGGGTAGATTAAACAGATATTCCATGATTTGTTAATATAATTTTGACGAAATATTAACTATTGGTTTTTGAATACAAGATATGTTTTTTATAACATTAAATATTTTGAGATCATCTTTAAGATTGGTAGATTTAATTTCCCAAATATTATATAATGTTTTGTTGAGGGATAAGGTGTGTTTTTTGAGATGAAAAAAATTATACACTTCTATATGGGATGAAACAAACTAATGGAGAAAAAAACCATAAATTAATTTATAAAGTAATTTTTTATTATTATTTACATTTATTTTCTATTTTATAATATAATATGTGATAGTAAAACTATGACTATGGGAATACATCATGTTAAAAACATGAGAAGTGGGATAACACCTAGAAATCCCCAAGCATTTTCAATTTATATAGATTCAGTTAACATTATATAAACATAATATTAATTTTTTTTATTAGTCCTAATGATTCAATAGTTTTAATATAGGATCTAATATTATAATTTCCAATAAATAAAATGTTATTGGAAAAAATAAATTATGTCATCATTGGTTTTCCACCCATCTATGATCCTTATATTAGGCTTGGGACCACAATTATTCTTGGATAAAACAAATCATGAAAACTAAATAAAATTAATGATAAATCAAAATAAGTAATGTAAAAAAAATATTGTTAATAATTAAACTAAATTAATAAACCAATTACAGTCGTTAAAATTCATAAAAAATATTTAATTTTATATGAAATTATGATACTAACATATAACACTGTATACAAAAATATATAAAACATTTTACATTTTATTTAATTCTAACTATATAAATTGATAATATTCCAAAAGAGGTAAAAGAATGAAATTTTTTACCATCTCAACAACTATATAAAATAAAAAATAATAATTTTGTTATTTAAAGAGTCTAATTTCTAATTATTTTTCATTTATTATGTAACATATCACATTTAATGATAAACTTTTCAAAACATTTCCTCTCTAAGAGATGATAATTTTTATATGAAATTTCTTTTTGAAATGGATAGGTTTTTTAAATCATATTAAATAATATAGTGATATGTAATGTTTTCAAATATATAATAATATCATATTATCATATTAACTCTAATATATAAAATTAAAAAGTAATATATAAGAGTTGAAATAAATATTTAAATAAAAAATACATTGAATAAAATTTATTAACCAATTAGTTTCACTTAAAAAATTTATCCATCCTAATAAATAAAAATAATTATTGGTTTTCAAGGAAAAAATAAATAAAATTTACTAAAATTTACAAATTTTTATATAATATTTTTTAAAATAATGGAAATATATATTCAAAACTATTATGATTAACTTTTTTAAAAATTATTCCATTATTTAAAATAGAATAAAATATTTTATAAACCAAAAAAGAATTACTTTAAATTTTTTAAAAATTATTATCTACAATTAACTATGAATTATTTTTATGAAAAAATAAATTGATTCCAAAATTATAAAAAATAAGAACAATATTCAACATGTTATTTGATATTATACAATGATTGAAAATAAGAATTAACCTGGTTATAAATACTCAAAACTTTATTCCTAATATGTTAATATTTGTTCCAAACAACTCTTTTTAGTTTTGGATTGATCCATGTTTGGGTGTATCCCTATGTCCTTATGAAAGTTTTTTGGTTTTGGGAAACCTATCTTTTTAAAATGGGCTACACCATTACTATGGTGGTCCTTGGAAATCCTAGTGAAAAAATCATAAAGAGAAAACAGACATGGTTATAGGTATGTAGTGGTGGGGAACTAAATCTGGGCGACAAATCCAGTTACCACAGCATACCCATGGTTGATTCTATGGTGATCGAAAATGTTAAAGGATATGATACATGGGGTAGTCATTTTAGGTATCCTAATTCTTTGTGTATGGGTCTACTAAAAGAATATTGGAGGTTATGATGGAGGTTGTGGTGATGGTTGGGATACAGTTTGAAATAGTTGAAATATGAAATTTTAACCATGGATCTTGAACGTTTCAAGAGGAAAATATTGTGTTCATTTTGTTTAACTTGAATGAATTTTTGATTTGAATATTCCATTAATTAATTAAATAAAATGTATTTATTAACTACCCCTTTAAACTAGATTAATTCAAGATTAAATTATAGTCAATTTTAGTACAATTCTTTAGATGAACTTTCTTACTAAAGATATGGACTTGAGTGATTCTTTATCATATAATATCATTCTTTGATCTTCCTATAAATTGAATCTTAGAATGTGGGGGCTGATCCTATTGGACATAATTCATTGTATCTTTTAAAATCATCAAATTTAATTTTCCTAGAATGATTTATTTCCTTTAGCTAGTACCATACTTGAAGAATGTTTTTTTCTAGTATATGACATTATTTATGTGATTATTTTAACCATTCACATGTTCTTCTTCAGTATCATTTTAAAAACATATCATGTTGGATTGGAATCGGTTTTAGGAACTCCTATTTTGGAAACTAGTTCTATAGGTGTCGAAACAATGTTCTAATGATAATGTCATTAATGAACTTTTATGTTGACATCGACATTATTGATGTAGGAAGTACATACCATATTAGACAAAATATGGATTTTTTTCATAGATGACATTTTTTGTGAATTTAGCCCATGATACCCAGGATTTATTTTGATCACATGTTTGTTTGTTTATACCTGTTGATATATGTTATTAACATGGTTTTCTATGTATATATTGTGTATTTTGTTATATTTAATCTATTTACTATGTAATATTTCCTATCATGTAGAATTACTTATTGAGATTTATTGTTCATTCCTATAAAATACCTTATATATAATTTTGTGCATAGATGATGGAATCTCGGTTTTAGTTTATGGTTGATAGGTGTCCCAAACTAACTTATTTGACTCCTTGATAAGGGGACCATAGATTACATGACACATTCATGATGTATTTCATGGTATGGTTATCCTCTTATCATGGAATACACATAAGAATTACATATATCCTTGGGAAGAGTTTTTATATATATTGATGTGATGTGAATTGGGAAAACATTATCACATATAATAGATCATTCATTATAGAGGTGTTCCAAGAGTTAATATCATTATATGAAAATAGGTAACAATATATCAATGTAATGACTTTCCCAAAATAGTTTTCATTAAGTTTTCTATTAAGTATGAGCATGTTTGTCCTTAAAGTTGTATATATGTTAATAATTAAAAGAGGATGAATTATTTTACTTAAAGTATAATGAATACTTTTCTGTAATGATGAAACAAATCCCTCAAAAATGGTCATGGTTTTTGTCCTCAAAAGTCAATATATTTTCCGAGAATGATCTAAGTCATGTGGTTCTACTATGATAATATTCTGACATAGCATATATTTAGGTACAATCAAGGTTAATGGAGGTTTGGTCAATACACATTCACTAAATATTTTATTGGTTGTATGCATGAGAGCACATTTACTTTAATAGAATGTATTATACATTGATATACAAGTACATTTTTAATATGTATTAGTTGGTGGTATCCTACAGGTTTATACTTAGACTATCCTTGGAAACATTGATGCACATGCATACATCATGGTCATGGATTCAAGAATAAGAAAAGGCCCAAAAATGGGAGTGAGGATAAGGATCATGGTTTTTAGAATACATATCTTGATGGAATATAGAGGTATGTCATAGTGCTTGGTTTACCTACATGTCCTAATTATACTCATGTTTGACTTGAAACTTTTAGGATCATTGGTTTTTCTTTATATGTTACTTGATTTACCTTCCATGTCATTCAATATGGAGTAGTTTATTTATCCACTATGTTATACTTTACTATAAATTATAATTTACTTTACTAATATTGTGGGTAGAGTCTCCCCACTGATGATGTTCAAAACCTCACTCCTACTTAGTATCCTCTTTCATGGGGGAGGAATTCATGAGGGTATGTGTCAATCTATCTCAAATTTAGTGATTTATGTTTGGTCATTACAATGTGGTATCAAATGATTTTTTTATTTTTATCTACATGAACATGTTTTGGGGTAATATGGAATGGTGTTAGGGTACATGGGACTTGGGATGGGGAGTTTCTTATGTCACTGGATAGTGGATATGTAATAAGATTTTTTGTTACTATAGTTGGGATTATTGTTACATTTATGTTTTAACAGTTTCATATTGATCCTGGGTATATTGTTTTGTTATTGTTTTAAGAGATATAGGTATTATCATGTTTGATAAGAAGGCACGTGGAAGCACATTATATATATATATTTTTGATTTTGTTTAATAATTCTTTAATTAAATTCCTTGAATATTCTTTCTATTCAAGAAATACCTATATTTTTTATTTAGTGGTATATCAATGTTCATTTTTTGTGATATATGTTTGTGGACTTAGTTATTTGAACATGATAATTTTGTTATAATTTTTTGTATATATTATTCTGAATAACATATAGGTACATATGAGTATGTATTCTCCTTAGGTGTAACTTGGGGGTTATACACTATCTACGGGTATCTCCCTGGATAAGCCATCTGATAGAAATCCCTTTTTGTACCTTATAACTATTTATGATATTATGGAAATAATGTTATATTCAGATTTATAAACAATCATTTGGAATTTTAGGAAATATATCTTTAGATATGTTTAACTAGTCCATTTGGTAGAGAAGGAAATAATACCTTGAAAATGTAGAATGTTCTGGTATCACCACCGGATTTGTAAAAGAATCATCCCACACCCACTCCAGTGGCTAGGGAGGTAGGGCCACTTTATTCATGAGTATTTTTCATAGTGTTATTTCACATTATATAAATTTCAATGAGTGTGGCTGATTAATATCAATATCATTATATCTAGTTCCTCTATCCATCCTTGTTACTATAATAATCCCTTAGTATGTTGAAGACTATATTTGTTTCATTAAAGGAATATTTGATCTAGTCATGACACTAGAGGACTATTGAGTTAAGATTTCATCCTTTGTGGTTTAAGGATTTTGTAAGAGGTGGGTGGGTGTCATGAAATAGTAAGGAAGATCTGAAAGACTTACAGAGAATAACATAATACACATTTACTTCCAAGAATACTTTTGAAATAAAATGTGGGTGGACTAAGAATTGGTATTCATAGACCTTCATCTGGAAATGTGGAAACGTTATTCTAACATGGGTCATTTTAATGAGTTACTTCAATTTCCTCTAATATTATCTGAGATTACGGAATTGAAGGATGGGATGTTTGAAATCATAAACCTTCTAGAGTTGTGGAATAAGGTTAGGATCTTCAATCAGATGACATATATAATGGTACATTACAAGGCCCTGATGATCATGAATGGTTTGATGTAAGATATTAATGTCGGACTTATTTATGTATTCATTAGAATTTTCAATGGTACGTATTTTATTAGAAAGATAAAGTAATATTATTCACAATACAACGAAGGCATAAAACATGAGTAGGAGGGGTGGGACCATTATTGAGTCAGATTAGAGTGATCAAGGTTCATGTAGAAGGATGGTCTCTTAAAACAAAATTAGTAGTATCCCCTTATACTTTCACACTAGTGGTGGATTTTTACCAGGATTTCCTTCTATGTGAATTATCAGTTCTTCATCGAGATAGAATAATTTAGTTTGATATTTATCTTGTGACAAGATCATAATCAAAATTTATTCATCCTTATCATATTGAACTAACTAATTTGAAAGAGTTAACAGAGGATATAAAGAATTTGGAAGTTAAAGGCTTCGTCAATTGGAGCACATATCCTTACGGTTCCTCAAAGTTGTTTTCTTTGATAGTAGAAAGTATTCAACAAATTTTTGTGGATAACAATAAGATAAATATGATAATATTGTAGAATAGGTATCATTTAGACATTATTGATGATCTTTTCAATCATTTGGACGGATCCCAATGGTTTACCAAAATTTATCTTCATTCATGATATAATTATATATAGGTTTGAGAAAATAATATTCAAAGGAAATCATTTAGGAGTAGGTACAAAAAAGATGAGTATATTTTTATGCCTTTTGTGTTGTCAATGTCTCAAGTAGTGTTTATGGATATCATAATATTTATTTTACATCCATATCTTTAATATTTTATTTTTGTATTCATGGATTGAATATTGACATATTTTAAGACATCATACATGAAATCTAGGAACCTTGATATTGTATTAAGAATCAATTGATCACATAAAATATAATCATACATGAAAAAGGTATCACTTTTGTATTCCTGAGATGTAGTTCCTTGGGAATGTGATCTCTGAGGTGATAATTTAGGTGAACCCGAAGATTTAAGAGGCTATGATGTGTTCGGAATATCCTAGGAAACTTTTTGATATTATGGATTTCATGGGATTGTGTAGTAATATAGATGATTAATCTAGAAATTCTCTTTTTTGGAATCACCAATTATAGATCTGACCAATAGGGGGAATAATATTGAGTGTTATGATTAATGTGATGATGTACTACCTGAGATAAAGTGGAGATTTAGGACATCCCCAATCCTGACATTCCCAAAATCAAATATTGTATATGTAGTTTACTGTGATTCCTATGGTGATTTTTTAGGCGTTTTA
This sequence comes from Viscum album, assembly GCA_963277665.1. Lineage (NCBI taxonomy): Eukaryota > Viridiplantae > Streptophyta > Magnoliopsida > Santalales > Viscaceae > Viscum > Viscum album. The sequence continues at coordinate 1,700,466,505 of OY728138.1, read as the reverse complement.
ATAATATAGTGATAATTTGTAGTCTCCTCTAGTTCATGTTAAATTTTACCCCACTAGTGGAACTACCAGACACATAACATGGGTTTGGTATCTATGGTCTGTGAAATGAAGTGTTGGATGCACTATCTCTTCAGTGAAAGATTTTTGGTGTACAAAAACCCAAGATCTTATGATATATCTTCTCTAAGTGGGATTCAATGTTGAGGTTGAGGCATTATGTGGTCTATCTATATACATTAAACATTGATATGGAATATTATCTATGAAATGGTAATGTTGTTTAAGATAATATCAATTGGAAAATGTTCAAGTTTCATGATCATGGAGAGGGACTATCACAAAAGTAATGGAATATGATGTGGATGATTGATGAGTGGCTTGTGGATGCATCATAGGACGATATTGTAATGATATGTGATCCTTTAGTTATCTTGTATTAACTAGTGGAATATTTAATGAATGTAAAAGAGTCATATCTCAAGTGTATGATCATATAATAATTCTTAGCAGGGTATGATACTGATCCAAGATTGTCTTCAAAATATGATAATGTGATCTACACTCATGTGATGATAGTAGTTATAGATTCATTGATGGATTATTTGCTGATAAAATCTCATGGTTTGAAGTTTTAATTTCATATAGGGTTAATGGAAATGTACCATGATATCTATTGTAAGTTTTGGGTGAAATTATTAAGAGGGACATCAGATGTTTTTTCCTTGAGATGTCTTACAATCAAGAGGATAATTTTTGAGTATCATCATCTGAGTTCTTTTCTTCAACCGCATATAATTCCAAAGTAGAAGTACAAATATGTAATGTTATAATTCATAAAGGTGTTTCCCATGACCTCAAAGAGTCGTGTTTTTTATTTAGTTTATAGTCAACTGGTTCATAAATTTGGATCATTTATTTCCAATTCGAGAGATCATTTTAGTATGTGAGTTAAAGAACATGTATATTCGAGTGATTATAAGACTCCATGGTCCTCCTATAAAAATTTTAACTGATATATATATATATATATGTGTGTGTGTATGTATGTATGTATGTATTTAATCTCATGGTTTTGGATACACCTATATATGGCTTTGGGGAATTAGTTGAAGCTGAGTGTGGTGAATCATCCACAAACATATGGACATTCAGAGGGGATGATTCCAATCCTTGATAATATAATTTAGGAATTCATAGTATACTTTATTAGATCATGTAATGAGCACTTATATTTGGTATAGTTCACATAAAAAACAAATTATATGACTCTAATCAGATAGAACCTTTTGAGTCTCTCTATAAATGGTTGTTCTACTCACTATTATATTAGCATGAGGTGGGTGACACATTAGTTATTAATCTGAGAGTGGGTAAATGAAATAATATATAGAGTTTTTTATCAGTCAGTTTTTTGATACCACTTAGAGTAGAAAATTATCATCATCTAGACAAAGGACATCAACTATTTATTTCATTGTTCATTAGAAGGTTTTCTTACAAGTTCCACATTGGTTGGGTAATCATTGTTTACATATGCAAGGAAACCTAGTGTTGTAGTTTTTGGATCTATTTGAGGCCATAAACAATATACAGACAGTGGATTATAATTTGGGTCTTCCATGTCATTATCAATGTATGAATGATTCATCCCATGTATCTCAACATCATATGTACAATCCAAATCATGAACATATTTTAGGCCTCATGGATGTTGAGTTGGAGAAAGATGTATCATATGAAGAATGTATCAAATTAAGAATGTATAGTATGTATAGTTGAATGGGGAAACAATGTTTTATTGTGGGAGATGTTTCCACTTGTTTGGGTCTTATGGAGTAATTGAACAATCCAAGAGGAGAATTGGGAGTGGGAGATTGGTGTTCAATATTAGTGGCCTGAGTTATTCGGGAAAGACCCCTAGAGATTCTTCTATAGGATGAAAGTCCTTAAAGGGTGATATTTCAAGGACTTAAAACAATTTCATAACATGTAATTTATTATTACCATATTCCCCTTTTTTAGGTTGATTAGTGTTTGGTTGAATCCATATGACAACCCTGCTTTTATTACAAACTTAAACATGATTTATTACATTAAACTTAACTTGATACAACAAAGAAGATCAAGAGGTTTAGTGTCTTTGGGGCTTAGTATCATTAAATAAAAACTTAAAACATGAAATACAACATCTTTATTGAAAACTTCCTTTACATGACCACTACATTCCATCGTACTTAGCATTGCATGGGATAACCTAAGGACATGCATAAGAATTGGGTGAGCTATAAAGCCCAGTAAGGGAATACACATGGAATAACATGAGGAGTACAATACATTTTAGACATTAGGCATATTAATAGATCACAAGAGAAACATTAACATAATGTAATGATAAATCATGATAATCATAACTTGGAAATGTGGCAACAACACTTAACAAGGAAATAGCATGAGCCAAGGCTCATTGCACATGGAGAATGAGTAAATTCTCATTGCACATGAAGCATGAGTAAACCCTCATTGCACTTGAGTTATCATGAGTCAACACTCATTGCACATGACGTATCATGATACTATACTTTACCCAATGCATTGGAGTGCTATAAGGGTGCACCCTTCTTAAACATTTCATTTTATGCATAAGTGTGCCACATGGATCATAAAACATGGATTCATTAAACATAATCATTTATTCAATGATAAAGGAATGTGGAATTCATACATGAAACATTATAATCAATAAGTAAATATGCATAAAGTTGAATACCCTTGATGGAGAAATCAGCATGGTATTCACTACACAATGGCATTGGCTTAGAAAGTCGGTGCGATTTCGGCAGCGTAACGGAGTGACATGAGAATTCATAAAAAAGGTTGATGAGAGAGAAAGGGGTTCCTCATAATATTTACATGTATTGGACAGTAATTGTGTCATATATATACATGTACCAACAATTTTAATTGAATTTAGATTCATGATACAAAAGTATTTCTTGAATGTAAATGAGGAGAGAGAAGTTCCTTTCGGAATTTCGGCATAGTAACGGGTGTACATGGGAGGAATTTAATGAGAGAGAGAAAGGGGTATCCAATCATTCAAACACAAAGAGGGAGGTATTAGGGAGGTGAGAAACCATACCCCAACATTCATAATTGAAATTAAAAGGGCAAAAAAACTTAATGAAAATTGGACAAAAATGAGAAAGGAAGAAAAACCCTTAAATGGAAGTGTGCTTCCAAAGGCTAGAGACAGGATTGTGAGAGGCTTCTTGGGAGCTTGGGGCACCTTGTGAGGATTCTAGAGAGAGTATGTTAGAGTTTGGAAGAACTAAAAAGGCTTTGAGTGAGGAGGAAGTGGGAACTTGGGTGGGTTTATATAGGAAAGGTGAGGGAATTCTTTATTATTTAGGTTTGGGACACCTTATATTAAATTAATCCTAAACACAAACCATCCCATGGTTTTTTCCCATGGTTTTTGGAAAAGGGAAGAGGAAAACAATATTTTATAAGGCCTAAGTCCGAACTTCTTAAAATAATAGGGTTGCTTATGTGGAGGTGAGTCATACTCCCATGGAAAACAATTTAAAAAGACAAGGTGTTTAATAAGTCTTAAGAGGTCCATTAATGCTTTGAAAAGTAAGTCAAACAACCCCAAAATCACATTATTATAATGGTAAAACGTATATTAGCCGAACATAAATATTATATTATATTATTATATCACTATTGGGTCATTATGATGTCATAAAACACATTATATATTTAAACGGTATTTAATTTTTACCCAAAAATTTGACTGTCTCAGAAAATTATGAAAAATTCACTGTTGGATAATTTCGACATCTTGATTCCAGAAATAACATTTATTTTATCTAAATAATTTTTTAAATATGTTAATTTTCACTTTTAAAATAAAAACCGATATTTATCGAAAATTCACGGGTTTTGAGAGAAATGGCTTTCAGACATTAATAAAAAATTATAATTGCATTCATAAAATTATAAGATCATTTATATTTAATAAAAATTAATTTAATAATAATAATAATATTTTATTAAAATATTATTTAATTATAAAATCCCTTAATTTAAAAAAAAATAGATTTCTTAATTAAGTAATAACTAAAAACACTATTTGTACTTTAAAAACTATTTACAATGTATCAAAAAAATGAAAAGGAGGTATATTCATTATTATATACAAAAATAATATACATGAACATAGTACTAGAGATTTTTTACATAACCCCTTAAAACAGTCATATAAGACCTGAGGGTAAGGTATGTGATGGTGACAGACTCTTGGGGTGGTTCAGACAACATTGCTCGAGTGGTAATCTCTATCAACTTCCACTTTTCCCGTAGACAGTCTCGTTCGAGCTTGACATGATAAATCTCAGCTTGGGATTTGTCAAGAGTGAATCCCACGGATGCCACCTCTTTTCCGAGATCCAAAAAATGGGCTTTGTATGGAGCAATTCTACTTTATGAGTCCATCGCTTCTTTTGTCTGAGTAAATTGGATTTGTTAAAGCCCTATATTTATACTAATAATGTGATCACTGTTCAACAACTATATTAGCAATGGTCAAAATTATTAACATAAAATCGAAGAAGTTGACATTTTATATAAACATAAAGAGATATTTAATTATATCAAGAGGGATTTCCATTAATGAAACTTTGAGTCATTACAATATTCCCCCCTTATGAAATTTCGCCCTCGAAATTTTCCTTTCCCCACACTAAAAAAGATGAGGGTAACTCAGCTTCATCATTTCATCTGATTCCCAAGTCGCTTCTTCAAACTTTTGGTTTCTCCACAACACCTTGATGAGGGGCATTGTCTTATTTCGTAGGAATTTTTCCCTATGATCTAAGATCTTCACTGGTTTCTCCTCATAAGAAAGATCATCCTACAACTGTACCACCTCAGAACAGAGTACATGTAAAGGGTCCGTTATGTACTTCCTTAAGAGGGATACATGAAAGACATCATGTACTTTGGCCATGGTAGGTGGAAGTGCTAGTCGATAGGACATTGCCCCAACACGATCAGGAATCTCGAAGGGGCCGATGTACCTTGGACTTAACTTCCCCTTCTTTCCAAACCTCATGACCTTCTTCCATAGAGATATGCGTAGAAACACCATGTCTCCAACTTTAAACTCAAGGTCTCGTCGACGGTTATCTACATAACTCTTCTATCAACTATGGGCTGCCTTGATATGCTGCTGAATGTTTTTCACCTTCTCCACCATTTCTTCGACCATTTCCGGTCCAAGCAGCTTATATTCACCGACTACATCCCAACATGCCAGTGTTCTGCACCTTTTCCCATACAGGGCTTCATATGGTGCCATTTGGATGCTTGAGTGGAAACTTTTGTTTTAGGAGAATTCAATCAGTGAAAGATGTTGATCCCATCCTCCTTTAAATTCCATTGAGCATGCTCTCAACATGTCCTCAAGTGTTTGGATAGTCTGCTCGGATTGGCCATCAGTTTGAGGATGATAGGCCGTACTGATGTTCAGTTCAGTATTCAGAGCATTTTGAAGACTCTTCCAAAACTTAGAGGTGAATCTTGGATCTTAGTTAGACACAATAGATAGTGGCACTCCATGCAACCTTACCACTTCCCTGATATATATCTGTGCCAGTTGATCCAATGAGAAATCCTCCCAAATAGTAATGAAGTGTACAGTCTTTGTAAGATGATCCACTACAACCCTGATCACATTTCTTCCTTTAGATGTCCTTGGAAGTCCGGTGACAAAGTCCATGATCATGTTCTCCTATTTCCATTCTGGTATGGGAAATGGTTGCATCATCCCCTTAGACTTCTTCCTCTCTGCCTTCACTTGCTAGTACACCAGGCACTTTGATGTATATTCAGCAATCTCCTTCTTCATATTATCCCACCAAGAGTTTTCTCGAATATCTCAATACATCTTTGTGCTCCCTGGATGAATAGAGGAATTTGAACTTTGTGCATCATCCAAAAGATCCTTCTTCAGCTCCGGACTCGATGGAACACATAGTCTTTTTCCAAATCGCACAATTCCTTCTTCATTAACATTAAACTTCGAGTATTTATCCTTTTTGATAGCTTCCACTTTTTCCTAAATTCACACATCATCCTTTTGAGTATCCATTAACCTTTCCAAAAGAGATGGTTGAGAAATAATTTGTGAAAGTATTGATGATGTTCCCTTCTTTATGATTCCCATGTCCATCTTCATCAAGTCTAAGAAGATTAGATCCTTCTCAATTCCCATCAATGATAGAATCGTTGGGTCCTTTCTACTTAGGGCATCTACCACCTTGTTCACTTTCCCAGGGTGGCAATGTATTGAACAGTCATAATCCTTGATGAGATCTATCTATCTTCTCTAGTGCATATTATGCTCTTTCTATGTGAATATATATTTAAGACTCTTGTGGTCAGTATATATCTCACATTTCTCCCTATAGAGTTAATGCCGCCAGATTTTCAAGGCCATGATCACCCCTGCCAACTCCAGATCATGCGTTGGATAGTTGCACTCATGGATTTTCAACTTCCTTGAGGCATATGATATCACTTTATCATTCTTCATTATCACACAACCTAATCCCTTCTTCACAGCATCACTGAATACCACAAAAAGTTCCCCACTTGTGGGTAATGTGAGCACGGGTGCAGTGATAAGCCTTCTTTTCAACTCCTTGAATCTTGTTTCGCATTCATCACTCCAATAAAACTTTACTCCCTTCTGAGTTAGCTTGGTAAGAGGGTTGTAAAATCATGAGAAATTCCTCACAAATCGTCTATAATATTCAGCTAACCCCAAGAAGCTACGGATATCCATTACAGATGTTGGCATCAGCCATCCCTCAATTGCATCTGTTTTGGAGGGATCCACAGATATCCCATTTCTTGTGAGGATATGGCCCAAGAATGAGACATCCTTCAACCAGAAATCACACTTGCTATACTTTTCATAGAGATTTTCCTTGTGCAAAGTCTCTAGTTATGTTCTTAAATTCTCCTAATGTTCCTCCTTGGTTTTGGAGTATATTAGAATATCATCTATAAATACTACCACAAATTTGTAGATGTAATCTCTAAAGACTCTATTCATCAATTCCATGAAGATTGTTAGAGCATTAGTGAGTTTGAAAGGCATTACTATGAATTCATAGTTCCCATATCTTGTGCGAAAAGTAGTCTTGGGGATATCTTCCTTCTTAACCCTTACTTGATAATATCCTGACCACAAGTCTACCTTGGATAAGTATTATGATCCACACAGCTGATCAAACAAGTCATCAATTCATGGGAGAGGATACTTGTTCTTTATCGTGATTTTGTTGAGATCACGATAATCGATGCAAAGGCCCATTGACCCATCCTTCTTCTTGACGAAGAGGACTGGTGCACCCCATGGTGAGCACTTCGGCGTATAAACCCCTTATCCAGATTCTCCTGTAGTTGTTTCTTCAACTCTTCAATCTCTACAACAGCCATTCTATATGGAGTCTTGGATTTTGTTAATTCCCTAGGTATATGTTCAATTGATAATTCAACATCTCTTCTAGGAAGAAGACCAGGCAGTTCCTCGGGAAACACTTCCCCAAATTCCCTCACAATAGGCATTTCTTCAATGATGGTTTCTTCCTTGGACTCAATCATCTGATCCAGATATGCGTGCTCATAGGGTAGTAATATCCATACTTGAGATAATGGAGCTAAAGTAGATTCATCTTCCTCCTTACACTTGTAAATAATCAGGGGTCGATTCTCTATATGGAGTGTGATTTCCCTTTCCCGGCAATTTGTGTTGGCTCTATATAAGGAAATTCAATAAATGCCAAGAATTGCATCAAATTCCACCATAGGGAGTATGACGAGGTTCACCGGGAAATTCAATCCACAGATTATAATAGGGGAGGAATTATATTCATGGGATGCAACGATTGCCCCATTTTCCGTACTCACCGACATCTTCACTTCCATGATTTGTGGTGGTGCTGGGATTGTTCTACTAAACTTTCGAGATATAAAAGAATGCATAGAACCCGAATCAAAAAGTACGTTCGCTATTCTTGAATGAATAACTAGTGTACCTGTCACCACTTCATTTTCGGGGTTCACTTCGGCAGAAGTGATAGAAAAATCTCTTCCTTATTGCCTTGGAGTTTGTTGGTTGCCTCCGAAAACCCTTGGATTAGGGTACTAATTTGCAAGATTCCCTAATTCTTTGAATTTATAGCAATTAACAATGTATTGAGGTTCGAACGGAGTGTTCCTCTCCTATGTCGTTGCCGCAGGTCTTTCTTGCTGACAGTTAACAGCTAGGTGCCTTTCTCTTCCACACCTAAAGCATTTCCTCATCCCCTTAAGGAAATTTCTAGGGTGTTTCTTTCTGCACTTTTGGAAAGTGGGGGGTTGTATCTTCTTAGCACCGTTGGATTTATCCATCGGACCACCAGCATTGAATTCCACCTTACACTTCTTATCCCCATGATACCCCTGTGATTATCCGATCTCCATTTCGACCTTGATGGCACATCGGACAATTTCCTCATAGCTGTCGAAGTCACGGACCACCAATGATTTCCGCATGATAGGCTTCATCCCACCAAAGAAGCGGTCAACTTTGCATTCAGGGGTAACGACAAAGCCGGAAGCATATCGTGCAAGCCTTGTGAAGTTTTCCTCATACGCTCCAACAGATTCTTCATCTTTTTTCTTGAGGGAAAGGAAGTCCCATTCCATCTTAAGCCAGAGGGTGCACGGAAAATATTTATCGAAAAACATCTGCTGGAAATCCATCCATTCCAACGCCTCGATATCTTCCTCAGGCTTCATAATTATGATCAATGTCCACCATTGATCAGATTCACCCTCCATATGATAGGCCGCCAGGAGAACCTTCTCTTGTTCAGAACATTAAAGGATGGATAAGATCTTTTAAATGGAGTTGATCCACTGTTCAGCAATCATGGGATTGGATGATCCACTAAAAGTATGAGGCCTTTGTCTCATGAATCTCTCAATAGCAGATTGTTATTTCTTAGGGGGGTTGAACGTTCCTCTTGACCTGTGTTTCTATTCAAATCTTGAGTTAGGTGAGAGATAAGCGTAACAAATTTCACAATTCTCGCTCCCATTGGATTGGGAATCTCATTAGTACAGTCATGACACTGATCTTCACAATGGTTTTTATCCTGAGTCCTCCTATTACCGGCCATTGGCTGGAATAAAATGAAATTTAGGGGTAACACATAAATTGTAATCTAAAGACAAAATTTGATGACTTATAAATAAACTTTTATTTCCTTAACTCATTATTCTATAGGCTTCAATATAGGCTTTTCATGATATACTTTCTAACTCATATTCTTAGGGGCATTTTTTTTAATTCCCTTAATAAGGGTTCATACTATGCTTGTGAATTTATCAAAACATATCCCCCGGGAGTGTCATAATCAAGATTGAAGCAAGTCCCGTTGTCATGCACCAGTTCCCGTTCGATTTTAGCTCAAAGCGGTGTTTTCGGGTTTTACCTCTAGGAACCATCTGTGCCAGAGCCGCCTCTACCTTCTCGTATCCAGACAGGGATATATTTGATTGATAAACCACTTACTCATTACTTACCAAAACTTAGGGATGTTTTTATTATACTTAGTCTTGTCTCTAAGGCTTTACTAGGGTTTTCTAATCCTAATCCCAAAAATAACTAAACCAATCCTCTGATACCAACTATGACAACCCTGATTTTATTACAAAATTAAACATGATTTATTACATAAAACATCACTTGATACAACAAAGAAGATGGATAGGTTTAGTGTCTTTGGGGCTTAGGATCTTACATAAAAACTTAAAACATGAAATACAACATCTTTATTGAAAACTTCCTTTACATGACCACTACATTCCCTCTTACTTAGCATTGCATGTGATAACCTGAGGACATGCATAAGAAAAGGGTGAGCTATAAAGCCCAGTAAGGGAATACAGATGGAATAACATGAGGAGTAAAATACATGTTAGACATTAGGCATATCAAAAGAGAACAATAGAAACATGAACATAAAGTCATGATAAAGCTTGATAATCATAACTTGGAAATGTGGCAACAACACTTAACATGGAATTAGCAGGAGCCAAGGCTCATTGCACATGGAGCATGAGTAAATTATAATTTCACATGAAGCACAAGTAAACCCTCATTTCACTTGAATTAGCATGAGTCAACACTCATTTCACATGACGTATCATGATACTATACTTTACCCAATGCATTTGAGCGCTATACGGGTGCACCCTTCTTAAACATTTCATTTCATGCATAAGTGTGCCACATGGATCATAAAACATGGATTCATTAAACATAATAATTTATTCCACGATAAAATTAATTTGGAATTAATATATGAAACTTTATAATAAATAAGTAAATGTTTATAAATTTGAATACCCTTTATGGAGAAATGGGCATGGTATTCACTACACAATGGCATTGGCTTAGAAATTCGGTGCGATTTCGGCAGCGTAACGGCGTGACATAAGAATTCATAAAAAAGGTTGATGAGAGAGAAAGGGGTTACTCATAATATTTACATGTATTGGAAATTAAGTAGGTCATATAGATACATGTCCCAACAATTTTAATGTAATTTAGATTCATGATACAAATGTATTTCTTGGATGTAAATGAGGAGAGAGAAGTTCCTTTCGGAATTTCGGCATAGTAACAGGTGTATATGGGAGGAATTTAATGAGAGAGAAATGGGTCTCCCATCATTCAAACATAAATAGTTAAGTATGAGGGAGGTTTAAATCCAAACCCCAAGATTCATAATTGAAATTAAAAGTGCAAAACAACTTAGTGAAAATTGGACAAAAATGAGAAAGGAAGAAAAACCCTTACTTGGAAGTGTGCTTCCAAAGTCTAGAGAGAGGCTTGTGAGAGGCTTCTTGGGAGATTGGGGAACCTTGGGAGGATTCTATAGAGAGTAGGGCAGAGTTTGGACTAAATCAAAAGGCTTTTAGTGAGGAGGAAGTGGGATCTTGGGTGGGTTTATATAGGAAATGTGAGGGAATTCTTTATTATTTTGGTTTGGGACCGCTTATATTAAATTAATACGAACCACAAACCATCCCATGGTTTTTTACCATGTTTTTTGTAAAAGGGAAGATGAAAACATTATTTTATGAGGAAAAAGTCCGAACTTCTTAAAATAATATGGTTGCTTATGTAGAGGTGAGTCACACTCCCATGGAAAACAATTTAAAAAGACAAGGTGTTTAATAAGTATTGAGGGGTCCATTAATGCTTTGAAAAGTAAGTCAAACAAACAAAAAATCTCATTATTTTAATGGTAAAACATATATTGGCCGAAAATAATGATTATATTATTTTATTACATCACTATTGGGTCATTATGATGTCATAAAACACATTCTATATTTAAACAGTATTTAATTTTTACCCAAAAATTTCATTGTCTCAGAAAATTATGAAAAATTCACTATTGGATAATTTCGACGTCATGATTCCAGAAAAAACATTTATTTTATCTAAATAATTATCTAAATATTTTAATTATCACTTTTAAAATAAAAACCGATATTATCGAAAATTCACAGGTTTTGACAGCAATGGATTTCAAACCTTAATAAAAATTATAATTGCATTCATAAAATTATAAGATCATTTATGTTTAATAAAAATTAATTTAATAATAATAATAATATTATATGAAAATATTATTTAATTAAAAAATCCCTTAATTTAAAAATAATAGAATTCTTAATTAAATAATAACTAAAAACAATATTTGTACTTTAAAAACTATTTACAATGTATCAAAAAAATGACAATGAGGTATATTCATTATTATATAAAAAATAATATACATGAACATAGTACTAGCTATTTGTTACATAACCCCTTAAAACATCCCCATAATACCTAAGGGTAAGGTGTGCGATGGTGACAGACTCGTGGGGTGGTTCAGATAACATTTCTTGAGTGTTAATCTCTATCAACTTCTACTTTTCCCGTAGATGGTCCCGTTCGAGCTTGACATGATGAAGCTCATCTTGGGCTTGTTCAAGATCGAAGCCCAAGGATGCCACCTCTTTTCCGAGCTTCGACAAATGGGATTTGTATGGATCAATTCTACTGGATGAGGCCATCGCTTCTTTTGTCTGAGTAAATTGGATTTGTTAAAGCCCTATATTTATACTAATCACGTGATCACTTTTCAACGGCTATATTATCAATGGTCAAAATTCTTAACATAAAACCAAAGAATTTGACATTTTATATAAACATAAAGAGACATTTAATTATATCAAGAGGTATTTACATTAATGAAACTTTGGGTTGTTACAATCCATGTGGACTTTTGAGAGGTTTTCCTATATTGGAGAAATTTCTAAGAATAAATGGGTTGCACCACAGCCATCGTGTAAGACATGGTGGGCCTTGATAAACCTTATGAGAAATATGTAAGGGGAAAAAAATTTCTATAATAATTGAGCTATGGGGGAGAACATATGGGCTATATCTTGGATTACCTTACCACACTCATGGTAGAGACCTTAGTGAGGGAAACATTTGTAGATAAGGAAGCCCGTCATTGGGGGTAGTCATTCCAAGTTACCTGGCTTTGTGCGATTTAGGATACCATGTCTATGGTGGAGTCTATAGTGGTTTTCATGGTGATGGTTGGGTTTTATTTTGAAATAACCTACACAACCAACTTATTCCTCAGATCATGAACGTACCATGGGGAAAATGTTTCTGATCTAAATAAGTGGTCTTGAATTTTATTTTAATTTTAACTTATTACTCTATTAATAGAATCACACCCCTTCAATGGTAATTGATTTGAAAGATAAAAAACTTTAGATGATTTGATTGGTTATTATTAAGGAAAGGATTCAAAATAACATCATTTTAAATTCTACATCCTTGGTTTATTTTTTCTAATTAACACTGCTTATTTGACATTTTTGGAAATTGAATCAAGGATATTTGGGGCTAATATTATTGAATCAGATCCATTAAAGTCTTGAATAGTTTATATTATGGATATACAAGAGCATTGAATTTCCTTAATCCTAAAGAAGAAATGAATACTTATATTTTTAGTATTTTATATTGGGTATGTGATTATGCTACCCTTTTTATTGTTCTTATTATGTCTCATTAGAGAACCATGTCATTTTGGAATGGAATTGGTTCTAGTAACACATGTCATGCAATATTTTTTCGTTGGTGTGAAAAAATGGTTCAAGTGACAATTCTCTTTATAAATGTTGTTGTTAAAATGCTTGATGTGGGAAATATATACCGTATTAGGACTTGTATGTATTATTTTTCTGAGTTTTATTGAGTGTGTATATTCCTTGAGATCTATATTTGATTTTTATAAGAGGTGTGTGTGTGTGTGTGTTTGGATACTGGTATATGTTTTGGATTTTGTTTCTTAGTATATCTTACGTATTACTTTCTATATAATTTATTAGAAATTTACTTCTTCATATATGGTGGAATTAATTGTCAAGATATATTTTTCCATGAAATGTAATGCCATATATGATGTTCTGTTCGATCTGTTAGAATCTAAATTTCAATTTCAATTTGACAAGTGGCCCTAGTAGATATATATAAATCCAAAGAGGGGGGTCATGGATGACATGAAACGTTTTTAATGGATTGTATTGGATGGTTAGAATTGTAGACTAAAATTCATGGGGTTAATTCCATATCAATGTTATAAGAGGGGCTATATGAGGTAGTTTTATATACTAATGGGGAACATCTTTTCACATGAGAAAGTTTCTATTATACCAATGTGAAAAGTGTTCATACCATCAAATCCATGCAAGTAACCATGATTTATGGGTATAAATTCCCATTAATGGGGGGAGTGGAGTTGTTTCTTAATGGTAGAGAATGATTTTCATTAAAGGTGGGTGGATTATTTCCCTTAAAGGTGGATTACTTCTTATTCTCGAAGGAGGATGGATTCACCATTAAATTAACATTTATGGTTTTTACTTCAAGGTGTATAGAGATACAAGTAATGATCTATGTCGTGTTGTATTACTATGATACTCTTTTAGCACGACACTTAAGAATTTATGGACAAGGTTTATATTGGATTGTTCAGTTCTCATTCACTTGGTGTATGATTGGTTGTATGCTTATTTTTGAATTTATATTTCATTTATGGAAAACATTTATATATACATGTTAAATTTCTCAAAGTTGAATTGGTGGTGTCCTAATTGGTTCATAATCACATCTTGCATGGGTATCTAGATTCACATGTAGAGTATATGATCAAGGGCTCAAGGAAGTGAAAATTCCAAGCAACATGGAGATAGGAGATGGGGCATTATGTTTGGAGGTGGTACCAGGATGGAATCTGAAGGGATGTTGCTGTGTTTTATTTACTAACCTATATTTATCATACTCTTGTTTTAAATGAAACATTATAGATCCTTTTATTATTATTCATTATGGATTCAATGAAATTATATTTTATACATTATAGTGTTATTTTTTTATTTATATATGTTATCCTGTGTTATTATTTAATAATGTCTTAACTAAAACTAAGTGTATAGTCTACCCCACAGATAGTCTTAAGATCCCCACTGAAAGTTATAAACCTCTAGTATATAAGGAGTCATGCATGATGACATGAGCCACTTTTTGTTAGATTTTGTTCTTCGAGTTGAGTTGTTATAGTAGTGGTGGTTCAATTTATATAACTAGATGTAATAAATTAATTATAATAAAATATAATTCTTAGATAAATATAATTTAAACTTAACTTAAATCAAATGTATCCTTTAATTCCCATTTTAGGTATCAACAAAAAAAACATGAAAGTGGTCTCATCCTTTAATGAATTAATATAAATCAACATAGAAATTAATGGAGTCTAAAATGAGTCTTTAATAAGATCACCAATAGAAAATATAATACATCTCAAATTATATTTTTAGTAAAGTGATAATGGTTTCTTATATTCAATACTTCATCATTTAACTATATCAAATTTATATTCATTATTTTTTGAAAACTGTTCTCTGAAAATAGGATATTAATACAACTACATTAGAAAATAAAAAACTAAAGCATAACAATAAAAAAATTCATTATTTTATAAATAGAGTATAAAAAATTAAAGCCATTACTCAAAAACATTTCTAATAATTAAACAAGGAATTTGTTTTTAAATTCATAATATAATAAAATATTTTAAACTAATTAAATAGAAAATGAAAATAACATTAAACAATTTATCAAACTCATGCAACCAAATATAATTTAAATGAACTATCATATCAAAAATAGTGTTCATTTCCACCTCCACCACCAATACTTTCATTGTCACCACCACCCAATCAAAAAAAATAAAACCCCATAAACCCCATAAATTTTATATTCATCAAAAATAAAATCAATATAATTTATGTGAGGTGGTATCAATGAAACATGGGAAAAATGTAATGACCCAATTATTCTAATTGGTTTGAAAATACAATGAATAATTACTATTCCTTAAACGACATCCCCAAGATGCCAAAGGATGGAAATAAATTCTGAAGGGATTTAAATCAAAGTGGGGGATGATTTACCCTTTTAGAACACAACCATTAACTCAACAAACCATAATGAAACAGCTTTCTAAATGACGCATGAACAAAGGAAAGACAACTCAACCATTCTATTCAAATCAAACAAATCTAAAGTGTGCAATTGTGGAAGACCAATCAAATATCAAAGTAAATCATGTAAAAAACTAAAGACTCTAGGAAGACCACAATACTTCATGCTCCAAAATCTCTAAGCTCCAACATCACCAAACAGTCCAAGTATCACAAGGTGGTGTAAAATACGTGTTATACTTTACCTTTTCCCATGTCTAGGAAGATAACATCTGCAAAAGCACCAAAGTTCCAAAGTAGGGGTGAGTATAACACTCAGTAGGTTTTTCCCCAGTGACTTCCCTACTCAGGCCACTAAGATAGAAATGTTAGCAATATTAACACAACATAGTTTATAAAAAAAATTCTCAAAACAATTTATAACTAAATATAAACAAGATCCAAAACCATTTATTACCAAATATAAACAAGTTTTATGTTCACCCATTTTCCAGAAATTTATAATTCTAGAAAAAAACCAATAAAATCTTTAAAACCATTTCTCGTTAACATTTTGTCATAACCATTCCATTACACTTATTCACATATTCAACCATGAATAATTCATTATGATAGTTCCATACTCATGAGTGGTCTATCTTCTATCTACCATGTCGTCACATGATAATTATACCCCATGTTCCATCATAACTTTGACATCGAGCACAATTTCATTTTCCAACCAAGCCTCGTAAATGTGATCTACACACCCCACTATTTTTCCAAAACCATTTAAAAAAACATTTTCAAACCATTTCAATAAAACTATTCTTTTATTGAAACCCATTTAAACTTGAAAAATATAAACACCTATTTCATTTTAATAAAATCAACCCTTTTATTGAAAATATTTAATCAAATACAAATAATATAATTCCAAAAAAGAAATCCAATTTTTAAAATCCACATTTTAAAATCAAGAATCAAAGCACCTTTCAATAACAGTAATTGTCCATATTTCCACAATTTGACAAACTATCACAAAATTGGGTTTCCAACCATTCTCAATCAAAAAATTCATTAAAAATTTAACATAAGAATATCAATTTGAAATCATGCCAATCATTTATACTAAAAGGAGTCAAGAGTGAAGCCACCCACCTCAACTATTTTGATGAAAACCAAAAACAAACGAAGAATGCTCAAGAAAATCGGGTTTATTATCCATGAAACCACCATATATCTCTTCTCCTAACAACACAAGGACCAAATATCATCATATTTGGAATTAAAAATATTATATCTACCCATAATTGTTGTATATATAATAAACTGAGAGGATTTGAGAAGTATATCTAAGTATATCTAATAAACTGATCAAGAATTATAAAAGAACGATCACATACCTCAACAATCCAAATTCAAATCACTAAGGGAAGCCTTTGGATTGCCTCCAGATTGATTGTAGAACCTTCTATGGCCATAGGAGAAGAAAAAACTCGATTTACAGTTGGTTTGGGGAAATACGCTTTTATTAAATACAAGGCCGACCTAGATTTACTTTTTAATGAGGTGGTTTTTAACACAAGCACGGTTAGGAAAACTGTGCGCTAACTGTGTGTTAGATACTACCTTAAAGATCACCCCACATGGCCTCCTCACATAGTCTTTCTAATTTTGTTTATACTATAATGAAGCTACTAACTAGAATCTATAACTTCACATGGTTTCTACTAGGCTATCCACATGGTTTGGAAAATCATGTGCATCCTGTGCGGCTTCCCTTAATCCCCAAAAACACTTATCAACTTCTCCAGAATCTCCCAACTTTCACCCTTATTCTTTATAAAAATAAAAGTAAAAAGTAATTATTATATACTAGAAATCATGGGGTACTAAATTCTCCCAACCATTGGTCTTTTCGTCCCCGAAAAGAAGAAAACCATCCTGGCCCTGAAAGAGTTCTGGCCATAGCTCTTTCATTTCCTTCTCACATTCCCAATTTTCTTCTTGAATCTTACCATGTTTCCATAAAACTCACACTAGACCGATGATTTTCCCATGCAATAATTTATCCTTCCTATCCAAAATCCACATCGGGATATATACCAACGAATAATCTGACTCTCGGTTAATGTGATCCAATCTGATCACATTGTCAGGGTCAGTTTGATACTTTTTCAAATGATATACATGAACCACATTGTGAACCGAACTAAACCATGGTGGAAATGTCAACCGATATTCCACCTCTCCAACCCTTTCAAATATCTCAAAAGGGCCAATATATACTTTCCATTCTTTCCAAAATGATGATTTCCAATCCTTCAAAAGATACTCAAGAACACATGATCACTCACCATGAATGAAAATAGTATTCTGTGATGATCTGCATACAATTTTTGATGAATTTTAGTCATCTCCATACTCTTTCTAATAAACTGAATATTCTCTATCATTTCTTGTACAAGAATCATCCAAAATTGTGATGTCTTGCCTATTTCCACCCAACACAGTGTAGAATAACAAGGACTCTCATAAAGTTCTTCAAAAGGATCCGTATGTATCAAGGCCTGATAGATGTAATTATATGAGAACTCCACTAAAGGTATATGATCTTCCCATGAGCCACTAAAATCCATTACACAAGCCTACAACATGTCGTCCCAGGTCTATATCATCCTTTTGGATTTCCCATCCATCTAAAGATGATATTCCATACTCATAGTCAATTGAGTGCCAAATTATTTCTATAAGGATTTTTAGAAATAAGATATAAACCTTAGATCTCTTTCTGAGATGATCAAAACTGGTATGCCATGTCTCTTTACCACTTCTCAGGTATATATTTTTGACATATCCTCCACTATATGAGTTTCACAAATATGGATGAAATGAACTGACTTTGTGATTTGATCCACTATCTCCCATATGTAATCATGTTTCTGAACCATTCTTGGTAGGCCTATAACAAAATCCATTGCTATCTACTCCAAATTATACACTATAATAAGTAAATATTACAACATACCTAGTTATTTTTGATGCCCTAACTTAACTTGATAACAAGTTAAGAAATTTGAAACAAACTTAGCCACTTTACTTTTAATGTCGATCCATCAAAAATACACCTTAAATTACTTATACATCTTCTGTATTCCCATATTTACATCCCATATTGAATGTTGGTATGCAATAAGAAGCTGGTCCTCACATACCATTGGTACTACCATTTGATATACAAACCACAAAATCAAACTCCATCAAGTTTTAATCCTTCAATGGTCTCCCCACCATTGAGTTTTGAACTCATAACCAGGCATTCTGCATCAGATGTTTATACCCCTTTGACCATCTTTACAAAATCAGGAACCATAGAGACTGAATGGAAAACCAAAAAACCACCTAGGTCTTCACATTCCTCATTAATGTTGGTTAGGACCGACATTAACTGACACTCATCTAAATCTTCCTTCACTAGCTAAGCATAAAACTTTATACTTAATGCATCTACCACTGAATTAACTTTTCCTAGTGTATACATTATGTCAAAATCAAACATCTAGAGATACTCCATCCATCTCCTTTTCCTCGGATTCAAATCCCATTGTGAGAAAATATGTTTCAATATTTTTTGGACCATGAACACAGTAAATTTCCCACCAAATAGATAATGATGCCAAGTTTTAAAAGAATGGAAAACCATAGCTAACTCCAAATAATGTGTTGGGTAATTCTTCTCATGAATTCTCAACTGAATTGAACCATAAGTAACCACATGGTCTCCTTGCATGAGAACGTATCACAACCCAAATCCCAAAGCATCACAGTATACCACATACATCTATGCTAATTCTGGATAAATAAAGATATATGATTATCTAATATGAACCTTTATCTCTTGTAATGACTTATGGCATTCTTTAGTCCATCAGAATCAAACATTATACTTTATCAAAGTATCCATCAGTGAATCTAATTGTGATAAGTCACATATAAAGCATCAGTAATAACTAGCTAGACCAAGAAAAATTCATATCTCAAAGAAATTATTCTGGGGTTTTTAAGAGATAACAACTTCTATATTTTTAGGATCCACTAAAACACATTTTCAGAAATTACATGGCCAAGAAAGGATACCTCTTGTATCAAAAAATCACACATTTATAGTTTCACATACAAATGATGGTCTCTCAAGACTCTGAATAAGATCACCAAGTGTTTCTTATACTTATCCTTTTTTCCTTGAATACGCCAATATTTCATCTACAAACACCAAAACAAAAGAATCTAAATATTTTTGAAATATCTGATTCATAAATACCATAAATACCGATGGTGCATTCGTGAGACCGAAAGGCATTACTATATATTCATAGTGTCCATATCAGCTTCTCAAAGTTGTTTTCTAAATATTTTCCTTTAGAACTCACAATTTATGATATCCTAATCACAAGTCAATTTTTGAGAACCACTAGGCTCCCCTCAATTGATCAATCAGATCATCAATGTCTGGAAGTGGATATTTTTTCTTTATCGTAACTTGGTTAAGATTACAATAATCAACGCACAATCAAAGATTTCTATATGCATTCTTTACGAAGAAGACTGATGCTTCCCATGGAGACACATTTTTCTAAATGAAACCTTTGCTTTCTAGCTCCTCGAATTTCACTTTCAATTCCATTAACTATGATGGTTCCATCCTATAAGATAGAATGTAGATAGTACTGGTCCATAAAAGGAGATCAACCGTAAACTCCAATTCTCTCATAGGTGGTAACCCTAAGAAGTTCCTTGGAAACCCATCTAGAATTTGATCCACAACTACTGGAAAACTAGAATCCTTGATCTCTTCTATAGATGAAAAAGTCAACGCCTCCAATTGGTAGGATATTGTTCCCATAGTTAGTGCCAACAATTCTGTTGAACCTATATTCACAAGATTTTTTCCTCTAAAGGGATGTTCGACTCTATCCTCAGTTGTGAAACAAACTATTATTCTATAATAGTTGATGTGAGTCTTGAACATTTCTAACCAATCCATACCTAGGATTACATCATAGAAATCTATCTCAAAAATTGAGAAGTCCCATTTCATATCAACTCCATCAACAGTTATAGAACATGCTCTACATAAGAAGTCTGTACATTCTTTTTCCCCAATAGGAGTTTGAAGTTTTATCATAGAGGGAATCATCTCATGTTTCAAATTTAGAAAATCAATAGCATGAGAATCAATGAAGGAATTAGATTCACCATTTTAAAATAGAACTTGCATAAGGGTAAAACTCAATAAAATCATACCTATCACCATAGATGGTCTATCCTAATCACTGAAAATCATCTGCTCAGCTCCATAAAATTGATTCATTGCTACACTCTTCTCCTTATTTTTTTGATGAGATTGACCATGTTGAGGAGCCATGGTGTTCCTAGTAACAATATGGGGATCTCTTCTCTGTTGATGAGACTGATTCTTCTATCCTTGTCTGGTCTAAGTATATGATGCATGTGACATCTGAGAAGTGCCTCAAGGACCTGAACTCAGAGCACATCAAAAATAGCTCTTAATATATACCGTATCATTATAATTGTGGTAGGATCTTGGTGGTATTGTTCAATCTCGTATCATGTGGTCAAAGGAACCACATTGGAAACATCATGCTTAGCTCTTTATTCATGGAGGAAGGTTCACTGATCAAGTCGTCTGATTATGAGTCCCAATCCAACCTTAGAAATAGGTGTCCCCATTCTGTATGCTCCCATAATTAGAGTTCCCACCATTTCCTATAGGTATCATCATACTTCATCCTCCCACAGATTTTGAGATATCACATTAATCCATTGTCACTTTGTTCACTATATCTTTATAATCTGTAATACATAGCACTGAAATCTTCGAGTGAATCTCCCACCTTATCCCTAATTCAACGATGTGTTCCTTCAAGGATGAACTAGCGGGAATCTATTGTGAATAGCGCCCTAAATTCATGAATTTAGCCGCATATTCTGTGACAGAAATATTTTCGGGCTTTATCCTGAATAATCCAATCGTTTTATGGATCCTGAATGTGTGAGGATAGAATTATTTGTCAAATAATTCTTCAAAATCCTCCCAAATAAGACCTTCATCTAGTTTAGCATGCACCATTAAATCCTACTACTGCCATGTGAGATCCTAGAGCATATAAGTCACCATATTTACTTTTATCTTTGATGGTGTGCCGATGAAAGCAAAGATATGATTGATCCTATTCAGCCACACCTTCACCTTTTCGTGTTTAGAATCACCCCAGAAGATGGGTGGATTCTACTTCATGAACTGGATGAAATGATCCACATGCCTTGGATCATCCCTCTGGTTACCATTGTCCACAACATGGAATGCTTGGACGATACTCTACACCAAATCTTAGTTCACCTATGGATCAGGTGCAACAACATTCTTTGTAGCTTCTTCTGGTTAATTTCTATGATGCCTACTGAGTACCATTTTCTAAACAGACGTCAAACTCTATAAGTCTCACTATATAACAACTAATTTCTTAGGATTCCAAATTCTATCAAATAAACTATCATACAATTTCTTTTTGAAACAACCTCTTCGAGGTTTAACCATTTTTGAAAAATTATAATCGTGATTTTCAAAATTAAACTATTTTCAAAATTCATGGACCATAGAATTTTCAAAATCTTTCCTTTTAAAACAATTGCAACACTTTTCAAAAAAAATCCACCTTTTCAAAAAATTGTAAATCATTACTCAAAATGAAATATGAAATCCTAGTGGGAATTAATTCCTCTACAATGCATGTCATGCCCATCTCAATGGATAAACCCATGACAATGAGATTCAAAGATCTTATAAGTGTCTCCAAAACACTTATGTACCCAACTACCTAGTAACATGAAGCTCAGCATAAAAAGTTTATCTACGACTTTTTATGATCTAAATTTTAAGTCCCAAAAATCTTAATACTATCTAATATCATAACCCAAGGAATAGACAAGAATGAATTTCAACTCCAAAACTAAAAAAAACATATGAATAATTGTTCCACAAGGGAAGGAAAAAGTTAGTACCATTTATCTCAAATAAAATTTTAGATCAAAAAAACCGATACCATTTGTAATTACCCACTTATTATTATTGGCTTGAGAATACAATGATTACTTACTAGGCCTTAAGCGATATCCCCAATATGCTAAAGGCTGGAAATAAATACTGAAGGTCTTAAAATGCAAGTGGGTAATGATTTAACCATTATGAACACAACCATTAACTCAACAAAACATAACCAAACAGCTCATTCTATGATGCATGAACAAATAAAAGACAACTCAACCACTATATTCATATCAAACCACTGTAAAGTGTGTAATAGAAAAATACCAATCAACAATCAAAGTAAACAGAAAAAAAACAACTAAAGAATCTAGGAATACCACAAAACTCTATTCTCCAAAAGCTCCAAGATCCAATATCACTAAACAATCCAAGTATCACGAGGTGGTGCTAAATAAGTGTGATACTTTACCTTTTCCCATGTCCATGAAGATAACATCTAGAAAAGCACCAAAGTTCTAAATCATGGGAGAGTATAAAACTTAGTAGGCTTTCCCCAATGACTTCCCTACTCACACCACTAGTATATTAAAGTTAGCAACATTAATATAACACATTTAATATAAAAAAATTTCTCAAAATAGTTTATAAAAAAATATAAACAAGTTACAAAACCATTTATAACCAAATTTAAACAAGTTCTATGTTTACCCATTTTCCAATAAGTTATAATTCTAGAAAAACTACCAAACAAAGATTTCAATCCATTTCTCATCCACAATTTGGCATAACTATTACATTCCCCTTATTCACACATTCAACCATGCATACTTCATTATGACAATTCCATATTCATGAGAAGTCTCTCATAGATCTACCATGTCGTCAAATGATAATTATACCCCATGTGGCATTATACCTTTTGGCACTGATCATAAGTTCATATTCCAACCAATCCTCATAAATACGATCTATACACACCACTATTATTACAAAACCATTTCAAATAACCATTTCAAACTATTTCAATAAAATAGTTATTTTATTGAAACTCATTAAAACAAGACAAATCCAAACACCATTTCCATTTCAATAAACCATCCCTTTTATTGACAACACTTTAGTCAAATCCAAATACCATAATTCCAGAATAAAAAATCCCATTTTAAAATCCATATTTTAAAATCAAGAATCTAAGCACCTTTAAAGAACACTAATTTTCTAGATTTCTACAATCTTCCAAACCATAAAAAGGGAGGGTTTGAAATCATTCTAAATCAAACAATTCACAAATAATTTAACATAAGAATATCAATTTCAAAGTATTCTAATCAGTTATACTAAGAGGAGTCAAGAGTGAAGCCACCTACCTCAACCATTTTGATGAAAACTGAAAATGAACGAAGAACGCTCAGGAAAACATGTTTATTCTCCATAAAACCACCTTAATTATCTTCTAATTCTATCAAAAATACAAAATATCATCATATTTGGAATTACATATCTTCAATATACCTATAACATATGTAAATCCAAGAAACCGAGAGGATAAGAGAAGTTGATCTAAATATATCTAAGAAACTGACCAAGAATGATGAGAAATGATCACATACCTCAAGAATCCAACTAAGAATCACCAATAGAATCCTTAGGATTGCCTCCATATCAATTTTTAGAACCTTTTATGGCCTTAGGAGAAGATAAATCTTGATTTAGAGCCAGTTTGCGGCAAACCAAGTGGATTAAATGCAAGTATGACCAAGATCCACTTTTTAAGGAGGTGGTTTTTTACCTGCACATGGTTAGTCCGAATGATTAAGAAAACTATGAGATAACCATGCGTTAGATACTTCCTTACAGATCACCCTTCATGGTCTCTTCACATGGTATTCCTAATGGTGCACACACCATGTTGAAGCTAATATCCAGAATCTAAAACTTCACACGGTTTCTACTAGGCTTCCCACACAGTTTTGACAAACTGTGTACATCCCATGCACCATCCCTTTATCCCAAAAAACTATCAAAAGTTTCTCCAAACTCTCCCGAATTTATCACTTATACTTTATAAACATATAATTACAATTTAAGGGTTACATACCCGAAACTGTGGGTACTACAAAAAATTAGGTTCAAAAGATGACTACAAGTTTTTTATCCTTAAACTGATCTATGGACCTTCATATATATGAGCATATATTTTTATATCCTATGTGTAATACACAATATATGAGATTATATATTAATTTAGCCCTCTAAATTAAATATTCTGAGTATAATTCTATAATAGTGATGCTATAATCCACCACAATACTCAAGAAATAATAATAAATAAATAAAATAGGATTCATTCACAATTTACAATGAAAAAATACTAGTTTATTGTTAGAAAAAATACAATGAATTCTATTATGTTGTATTTATAGAAAATATTAGAAACAATATTAAGAAATAATGGATGAATCCTTATTGAAACAATCATCTAATCCTATTTAAATTGTAGCACCCCTGGTTTGAGGTATGTAGCCTTTGTTTATGTATTTTTTTATGTGTTTAAATTGCGTGGGATGAGTTGGGAAGAGGTTGGGAGAGTTTGGAATGGTTTTGAATAAGTTAGAGGATTTTCTAAGGGAGCACGATTTGATAACGGTTAGGGGAAGTCGTGCGGGTTCTCTAGGAAATCGTGCGGGGGGAGACAGTAGGCTTCGCACGGCCTGCGCACGGTTTTCCGAACTGTGCGAGGAAACCGTGAGGACCATAGCTCTTGAGAAAGTGGAATGCACATGGTTAGCGCCATATTTTCCAAACCATGTGGACTAACTGTGTGGCCACTTAAATTTAGTGTTTTTATATTCAGGCTCCCTCAGGCTTGACCTATTTCTCTCCAAATCTTCTCCCACGCAAGCCTCACTCAGAATTTTTGGTTCTCAAGGTTTGGATGGGCTCTACCACTCATTTTGGAAGCGAATAGAAGGGTTTTCTTAGTGGTTTGAAGGCATTTATTCTTGGGTAATGGGATCTATAGTGGTTGTAGTGGAGCATTTACTTGTATTTTGGGTGTGGTTTCCTATGGGCTGAATTCGCCGGAACCCTAAAGGTAGGTGTCTTCTCTCTCGACTCCACTTTCTAGAACTTGAATCTTGGTTACAATTATTTTTTTTCATAACTAATTGTTCTTTTGATGTGTGAAATTTTTTGGAAGTCCCTTTGGTGATGTTTTTAGGTATTTTTTGGAAAAAGGGTGTTATGGGGTTAAATGCTTTTGTTGTGGATTTTAAAATAGAGAATTTAAAATGGGTTTCCAGGATTGATTTGTAAAAATGGTTGATGTAAAAGGGTTTTCAATAAAGATTTTGTTTTATTAAAATATTTTTTATCATGGGAAATGATTAAATGGTGGTTTCAATAAATTTTTGATTTATTGAAGTGGATTGGCATGTGATGGAAATGATTATTTGCATGTTGTGTGGCCTTGGTGGGTTATATGCTTGGTTATGGCTTATTGGAATGTTGTGTTAAAGTGGGCGGGAAGCACCACTATAATAAGGAGATGGATAGTGGGTGGAAGGCCCACTATCAAGGGATAAGTGGGCGAGGAGTACCACTAGTGAAAATGGGTGCATAGGTTGGACGGAAGCTCCACCGTTTTGGTTGTCTTGTTGTGAACTTCTTTGTAAGATGAAAAATGTTGTGATAATGTTAAATGGTTAGATGGATTATGACATTATTGTTTGTCTTTCCCTTGGGTTTCTTGGTTTGGGTGAGGTGGTTGGGTAAGGTTATATTTGACTTATGGTAATGGTTGCAATTTTGATTATTTTATATAAACTACTTTATATAAATTTGCTAAATATTTTATCCTAGTGGCATGTGTTGGGAAGTCATTTGGGAAAAACCTACTGAGTATTATGAATCACCCCCTACTTTGGAACTTTGGTTCTTTTGCAGATGTCATATTCTGGGATACATGTAAAGGCAAAGCATCTCATTACTAGTGGTTTGTGGTGATTCATGGGAGTTGTGGTGGTGCTTAGAGCATGGAACTTGATGTTGAGTTGTATAGTGTGTCCTAGTTTATTTTGGGCCTCATGTTTATTCTTCTGCATAGTACTCTGATATTTTGTTCAGTTGTATTGTTTTTTGGGTTGTATTGTGAAATAGTGTAGTTCCTTTCTGGTAATGTATGAGTTAGTTGTTTTATTGAGATGCATAATGTAGTTTGTTGATAGTAAATCGTTTGGTTTGTTTTTTCTCAAGGGAAAATTGTTCCCCAATTTATTCTCGAAGACCTCAAAATTTATTTCCAGCCTTTGGTACCTTGGGGACATCACTAAAGGCCAAGTAAAATTTCCCCCACCCTCTTAATCGAATGATATGGGGAAGTATGTTACAAGTGGTGTCAATTTGTTTGATCCTTGGCTTTCAAGTGAGAGAAGTTGTTCAATCCTTGGTGTCGATCATTGGTCTTGGTGTTGGCACTCATTCTTGGTCTATTCCTTGAGTCTGGATGGTAGAAAGGCATAGGATTTTCAGAACTTGGAATGTATAGCAAAAAAGGATGTAGCTAACCCTTTTATGCTAAACTTCAAGTTACTAGAGTGTTATGTATATAAGTGTTTGAAGACACTTATAGGGATTGGAATCTCATCATCGTGGGTATACCCAATGTGATGATCTTGGCATGCATGGTAGAAATGAATTCCCAGTAGTATCCATATTTCATTGGGTTATAATTATTTATGGTATGATTTAAAAATGTGGATTTTAAAAAAATCTAAATTGGGGTTCAAAATGGAAGGATTTGAAACATAAAAACTGGTTGTATTTTAAAAATGGGTTGATTTTCAAAACATGGAGGATTTTTCAAATTGGTGCATTATGAGAAATGTAAACTGTGGAAATCCTTATTGTGGTATTTGTTATATAATTGAATTTAAAAATGCTATACCCCTTATTGTTAAGAGATTGAGACTTATGGTTTTTTTGTCTTGATAGAAATGGCATCGGGTAGGCGTCGTAGAGACCAACTGGAGGAAGCTTCTGAAAATGTGGTTTCACATAAGCCCCAGGTGAAATAGTAGCTAGTGAGGAGTATAGTGAATGATTTCAAACCAGTAGGAAGTGAACATAAAGTGGATAAACCAAGTCATGTGGATCATGTAGTTCAGTTTCAAAGGTAGAATCCACCCATCTGTAGGGGTGATTCAGAGCCAGAGAGGGCAGAAACATGGCTGAACAAGATGAATAGGATATTTGACTTTTTGGGAACATTGAAAGAGTTAAAAGTGAAGTTATCCACTTATATGTTGTAAGATATTTATTTTTAGTGGTGGGAACTGAAATTACAAGATGTGATGGACCAAAGTGTGACATGGGATGGGTTTGAATAATTTTTTAATAAACAATTCTACCCTCATATGTTCAGAATTCAGCGTAAAACAGATTTCTTCAGTTTGAAGCAACAGAACATGGAGGTGACGGAATATGAAGCTAAGTTTATGAACTTAGTGTGTTTTGCACCCAAGGTGTCGGGTAGTACGTCCTTGAAGGCTCACATTTTTGAAGCCAGCTTGAACCAGGAAGTTCGTTCCAAGATAGCGGTACTGTGTATAGATGATTACACATAAATTATGAATTGAGATACGGTGGTTGAGTGGGATATTTTGGGGCTACAGGCAGGGGAGGCATGTGGGTACCCACATGTAATAGTCGTAGCTCGAATGATGGGTTCAAGAGGAAGAGTGAAACTTATTTCTAGGGTGGGAGTACAGTTTAGAATACAATGGCAGGATCAGTGAATATTCCTTCGAAGCCTTAGAGTAATCCA
Organism: Viscum album; assembly: GCA_963277665.1. Taxonomy (NCBI): domain Eukaryota; kingdom Viridiplantae; phylum Streptophyta; class Magnoliopsida; order Santalales; family Viscaceae; genus Viscum; species Viscum album. Next base: position 1,700,437,943 of record OY728138.1, on the reverse strand, counting down.
GGATGTTTTCAACATGGTTCTAAGAGCCACATCAAGAAAGATTCTATGAAACAACCTCGAGAATGTCATATTTTTAAGCATATGGGGAATCTGTAGCGTTATTGTTAGAATACTCCAAGGTTGGGTGTCTGTGACACTTCTCAGGGGTCACAGGGGTCTTATGCCTCGACAGGATGAGGGAAGTAGCATATCCCTCAAAAGCAGAGTAAAGTAGGTCATGGTGATTCTCAGAATACCACAACACCTTAGTAGGGTAATAATGAGAAGAGTGTGGCAAGCAAGAAGTTGTTTCGAGTTGATCAGGTTGCGGTGGATGGTCAGTCGGGACCATCCACTGTGCGAGTTATGGTTCTTTTAAATTTCACGTTGATGTAATCTTTTTTTGATATGGGTTCTTCGCATTCTTTTCATGCTTCTTGTATCATAGATTTTTTGGGATTAACATTGTAAATGACTCTTTCTGTTTTGAAACTACAAACTCCTCTGGGTCAAAGAGAGTGTCGAGCCTTCCTATGTCGAGGCTATTATTTAGTTGTGGAGGGCATTAAATTGATATGGGACTTCTCAATGCTTGAGATGTATGTGTATGATATAATTTTTGGAATGGATTGGTTGATAATGTTTAAGTCCCACATTGACTGTTATGTCTGAATGGTTAGTTTTGTGACAGAGGATGACCTGAGACATCTCTTTAGAGGGGAGAAGAAAGAGAAGCAGGGTGAAACATACTTGTTGGCACCAGTGGTTGGCACGATATCATACCAGTTAGTGGCTTTTTCATTGGCAACAGTGGAAGGTATTGAGAAGAGTGTTCTTACAGTAGTCTTGGATCAGTTTATGGATTTATTTTCCAAAGAATTCCAATGGTTTCCACCCATGAGAGAGGTGGAGTTTACGATTGATCTCCTTCCAGGGACCAGTTCTATCTCACTTCCATCTTACTGAATGGAACTAGCAGAATTGCAGGAATCAAAGGTGTAGTTGTAAGAGCTATAAAACAAAGGGTTCACCTAGCATATCACGTCTTCAAGGGTAGTACCGATATTGTTTGTTAAAAGGCGGATGGAACTCTGTGGATCTGTGTTGATTATCGTAGACTTAATCAGGTTACAATAAAGAACTAATATCCACTTCCATTCATTGATGATTTGTTTGACTAGTTGAGGAATGTTCAGTGGTTCTCCATGATTGAATTACGATCAGGGTATCATCAACTATAGGTGCAGAAGGAGGATATTCCAAAAACAGCTTCCAGAAGTAGATATGGCCATTACGAGTATGTGGTTATACCCTTTGGTATAACGAATTCACCATCTATGTTCATTTTATTGATGATTCGGATATTTCAGAGATATATGGATGCTTTTTTGGTGGTATTTGTTGATGATATACTGGTGTATTTGAGGAAAATAGTAGAGAATGAGTAGAACATGCTGATCATGTTGGGGATCTTGAGGGATCATCAATTGTATACCAAATTATCAATGTGTGACTTTTGGATATAAAAGGATTGTTTCCTTGGGCATGTTATTTCTGAGAGGGGTGTTTCTGTTGATCCAGAAAAGATAGAGGCGGTTATCTCCTAGAAATCGCCAAATAAATTTTTTGAGATACGAAGCTTACTTGGTCATGTTGGGTATTATTGACGTCTTATTTGTGATGTATCACAATTTGATTTTCCGATGATAGATTTGACAAGGAAGAATGTTCCATTTCAATGGGATGGACAGTGTTATAAATGTTTTGAAGAGCTAAAGGTTCGCCTTATATCAACACCAATCTTGGTTTTTCTAAAACCAGGTAAAGGGTACATGTTGTATTGTGACACATCAGGATCAGGGTTGGGGTGTGTTCTCATAAAAGGGGATAATGTGGTTGCATATGGATCAAGGAATTTGAGGTTGCATGAGAATAACTACCCAAAACGTGATTTGGAGTTGGCAGTAGTGGTCCATACTTTAAAAATGTAGCATCATTATCTCTTTGGTGATAAATTTACTGTGTTTACCAACCCTAAAAGCTTAAATCATATCTTCTCAAAAAGATATTTGAACATGAGGCAAAGGATATGGATGGAATATCTCCATATGTTTAATTTCGACTTAATGTACACACCAGGTAAGGGAAATTTGGTGGTGGATGCATTAAGTAGGAAATCATATGCTCAAGTGGTAAAGAAGATATCAGATCAGTGGAATTTGATGTTAGTCATAGATGACATGTGGTTGGAATGTAAGGACCAGGGTTAAAAAGTTATTTTCTTTCCAGTTTATTTGGTTCTTGACATGGATGATTTGGTTAAAGAGGTATAATAATATGATTCCGAGTGTATGGAGATGAGTTCGAAACTCAATGGTGGGGAGACCATTGAGAACTGGGAAGTTAATGGGAATTTAGTCTTGTGTTTTCGGAATAGGATGGTGGTACCAGTGACATGTTAAGAAGAACTTCTCAGGGCTTATAATCATTCAAGGTGGGATGTACATCCTGAAATTCAGAAAATGTATAAGGTGTTGAATGCATCGCTTTGGTGGTTAGGTATGAAAAGGGTTATGGTCGAGTTTGTTTCAAGATGCTTGACTTGCCATCCAGTTAAGGCAGAGCATCAGCAGCTAATAGGAATTTTTTAGTCTTTACCTATCCCAATATGGAAATGGGAGTAGATAGTAATGTATTTTGTAATGGGTCTCCCATGAATGGTCCAGAAGCGTGATGCCATATGGGTGATTGTGGATCGGCTCACAAATTCAGTCCATTTCATTCTGATTCATGAATATTATATGGGGGAGGATCTGTCAAAAATCAATATCTAGGAGGCGGTAAAGAGTCATAGTGTTCCAGTTTCGATTGTATTAGATAGAGATCCAAGTTTCACATCTTGTTTCTAGAAATCCTTGCAACAATCCCTTGGGACATAGTTGACGATGATCATGGAGTATCATCCTCAAATAGATGGCAAATCCAAGAGGACGATACAAACCTTGGAGGATATGTTAAGGGCTTGTGTAATAGATTTTTTTGGTTAATGGGAGGATCACTTACTATTGGTGGAGTTCTCCTACAATAACAATTATCAGGCTTTGATACATATGGATCTTTTTGATGCTTTGTATGGGCATTAGTGTTGTTCTCCACTATGTTGGGTGGCAACAGGTGAGAATTTGATGATCGGACCAAGCCTTATCCAAGAGACTATAGAAAATATTAATATGATCAAGTAAAAAGTGTAGATGGTGAAAATTCTTCATAAGTCTTATGCAGACCATCATCAATGGCCATTGTCATTTGAGGTGGGTGATCACATGTTTTTAAGAATCTCTCTTAGGTTGGGACATCATCAGTTTGGGAAGTAGGGTAAGTTATCTCTAAGGTATATTGAACCATTTGAGATACTTGAGAGGATTAGAGAGGTGTCTTATCGTTTGGCTTTTCCACCATGGATTCGTGTGGTGCACAATGTGTTTCAGGTGTTGCAGTTGTAAAATTATCTACTAGATCATGACTATGTGTTTCATTGGGATCATGTTGAGCTAGAACAGTATGATTCCTTACTACACGTACTAGTGCGGATTGTGGATATGCAAGAGAAATTATTTCATGGTAAAATTATCAGTTTAGTTCATGTTTTGTGGTAGCATGTTCAGATTCAAGAGGCGACTTGGGAGTGGGAGAAATAGATGGTCGAGCAATGGCCCAAGCTCTTTCGAAAATAATATTGTTCTCTACATTCTGAAGATGGAAAGTCTAATGGTGGGGAGAATGTAGCACCTACTATTTAAGGTATGTAGCCTTTTTTATGTCTTTCTATGTGTTTAAAGTGAATGGTATGAGTTAGGAAGAGTTTGGGAGAGTTTGGAATGGTTTTGAATAAGTTGGAGGATTTTCTAAGGGATCATGGTTTGAGCACGGTTAGGGGAAACCATGTCGGTTGTCCAGGAAACCATGAAGGGGGAGACAGTAGGCTTCGCATTTCCTGAGCATGGTTTTCCAAACCATGCGAGGCAATTGTGTGGACCCTTTCTCCCAAGATAGTGTCATGCGCACGGTTAGCGCCCATTTTTCCAAACCGAGCAGACTAACTGTACGACCACTTAAATGTAGTGTTTTTTAATCTGGGCTCCCTCAGGAGTGACCTATTTCTCTCCAAATCTTCTCCCACTCGATCTTCACTCGAGATTTTTAGTTCTCAAGGTTTTTAGGGGATCAACCACCTGTTTTGGAAGCAAATATAAGGGGTTTTTTTGTGGTTTGAAGGTTATTCTTCTTGGGTAAGGGGATCTAGTTTGGTTGTAGTGGGGCGTTTACCTGGATTTTGGGTGTGGTTTCTTATGGGTTGAATTCACCAGAACCCTAAAGGTAGGTGGATTCTCTCTAGACTCCAATTTTCAAGAACTTTAATCATGGTTACAATTAATTTGTTTTGTTCAAAATTAATTATGGTTTTGATGTGTTAAGTTTTTTGGAAATCCCTTTAGTGATGTTTTTTAGGATTTTTGGAAAAAAGGGGTTATGGGGTGAAATTCACTTGTTGTGGATTTTAAAATGGAGATTTTAACATGGGTTCCTAGGATTGATTTGTGAAAATGGTTGATGTAAAATGGTTTTCAATAAATATGTTGTTTTATTGAAATATTATTTGGCATTGGAAATGATTAAATGGTGGTTTCAATAAATGGGTGATTTATTAAAGTGGGTTGGCATGTGATAGAAATGATTATTTGAATCTTGTGTGGCCTTGGTGGGTTATATGCTTGGTTATGGATTTTTGGAATGTTGTGTGGAAGTGGGAGGGAAACTCCACTATAATAAGTGGATGGATAGTGGATGGAAGGGCCACCATCAAGGGATAAGTGGGCAGGAAGTACCACTAGTAGAAATCGGTGCACGAGTTGGACGGAAGCTCCACAATTTTGGTTCCCTTGTTGTGCATTACTTTCCAAGATGAAAATTTTTGTGCTAATGTTAAATGGTGAGATGGATTATGAAATTATTTTTTGGATTTCCCTTGGGCTTCTTGGTTTGGGTGAGGTGTCTCGGTAAGGGTATGTTTGGCTTATGGTAATGGTTTCACTTGTGATTATTTTATATAAAATTATTTATATAAATTTGCTAATGGTTTTATCCTATTAGAATGTGTAGGGATGTAATTTGGGGAAAACCTACTGAGTATTAGTACTCACCCACTGCTTTGGCACTTTGGTGCTTTTGTAGATGTAGTATTCTAGGACACAGGTAAAGGCAAAGCATCTCATTGCTAGTGGTTCGTGGTGATTCTTGGGAGATGTGGTGGTTCTTGGAGCATGGAGCTTGGCGTGGAGTTGTGGAGTGTTTCTTGGTTTATTTTTTGTCTCGTTTTTAGTCTTTCTCATAGTACTCTGATATTGTGTTTAGTTTTATTGGTTTTCAGGTTGTATTGTGGAATAGTGTGGTTCATTTTTGGTAATGTATGAGTTGGTTGTTTTGTTGACATTTATCATATAGTTGTTTATAGTTGATCATTTGGTTGGTTGGTTTTCTCTCAAGGGAAATTCATTCCCCAATTTATTCTCAAATCCCTCGGCATTTATTTTCGTCCTTTGGCGCCTTGGGAACATCGCTTAAGGACAAGTAACATTTTCCCCACCCTATCAAGACAATGAGATGGGGTGGAATGTTACATATATATATATATCTGTGTGTGTGTGTGTGTGTGTGTGTCTGTATGTATGTATATCCATCTAAATTATGAATTTATAGAGTAATATAAGATCATTTTTTGTAATAAATTGTATTTATTTTGAAAAATATCACAACCTCCACCAAAATTTTACACACCATCAAAAAATCATAAAAATACCATCATAAAGAAAACACCCAGTATGGTATTTTGTGGTTCAATAAGGTAATTTTTTGTGTTTTATTCAATGGATTAAATGAAATATGATATTTGTTGGAAATATTTTCACTAGTTTTAAGGTAATATTTTTAGATCTATTCCTCCCATATATCTCTCTTTCATGTCTCCTTAATATATAATATATGATATATTAGATTAATTAAATTAAAATATTTAGAATTGACTGAGATAATTTAAATATATATTTGAGTGAATAATATCATTGTATTTTTTATGTAGATGTGTCATTTAGGGACAACAGATATTTATTTCATTAAGACAGGTTAGTGGATTATAACAGCTGAGTTTATCATATTTTGAGAATTTAAAAAATCTAAATTGTTTGGTGGTTAAAATTATTTGATCATATGGAATTAATAACAAATAATATGATTAATGAAAATATCTGTTGAATTTTATGAAAACAATAAATAAATAATGTAATTTTCAAGTTTAATTTTTTTCAAATGTGATTAAAGAGATTAGTGTGGATAAATTATTAATGAGTAAGGAATAAAATAAATGAGTAAATTTATTTTATCTGTAGGATGTATTTTTTTACTAAAATTAATCTAGAAAATAATTAAATATTAAATTGGAGGTTTGGAAGAAGATTGATATTTATGGGAATATGGATATTATGTTGGACTAAATTAATTAAAATTAAATTATAACATGATTATATATTAAATAAAATTACAAAATATCATTTATTTATGGTAAAAACATGATTATTATTGAATAATGATATTATGATATCATTATCCTTACATGCATTGTGTTTATATTTAGTCATGAGTTGTTAGAATGTAATTTTGGTAAGGTAATTGGATGGAAGATAAATAATACTCAGGGCCATGTGAATGTTATAAAAGGTAATGGAATAACTAAATGAAGTTTTTGAATTTAAAATGTTTGGTTTATTTACTTTAAGAACGTATTTTTTATAGGTTTTTTTATAAGATAAAATATTCCATGTAATGTGATTGGTGTTAAATTTATTATGTGGATTCATATGTAAAATGATTTACATTATGTTAATTTTTTTTCATAAATTTTCATATTAATCCTTAACTTAATAGTGATGTTTTATAGTGGGATATTCAATTCTATATGGATGGTACTATATGAAAGGTTTTTGTATTCCTTAGATTGGGAATTGTTTTTCTTTGAATACATGCTACTATGCAACTATTATTGTCATAATTTTTTATTTATCATTTGAAATTGTTGTAATCTTATGTGAAATGATTAGTTATGGTAATAGATGTAGATAATCTATCACTAGATATGAGAATATTGTGAGATGGTTATGGGGAAATGGTGTTACATCCCAGACTTCTTGAAGGTATGTTCTTGCTTAAATTTTGGTTTGAATCCCTTAATGTTGGTTAATTAAAAGTTTAACGGGTGTATGAAGAATATCAGGGGAGTTTGGGGGGTTTTCCCCAAAAAATAAATAGGAATCAGGCCTCTATGTGTACGTTGTAAGGTTGGAACATGGTTAGTGTAGATTTTGTGACCAAACTCTACTAGCCATGAAGATAGGTGAATGATTAGGTGAACCGTGCAAGAGGGGGATCCAAATCGTGTGGCCTTGGACAGTGTCATTCCACATGGTTTTTGAATGGTTTTTTAAACCATAGAGAGCTACCCAAGAAACTGTGTGACCTTAACCCCTCTTAAACAGTATAAGGTTCATGGTTTGCACATGGTTTGGAAAATCGTGAAACTAAACCGTGTGCCCCATTAAAAAGTGATAATTTACCAAACTGTCCCTTTGGAATTTAGGTCTCTCGCATGATTTCTTCCCCCATTTCTCCTCCAGTAACCCTTGTTATGAAAAATTTCAATAAAATAATACAAGGGTCGATCTCCTTCAATTATAGTCCATTTGGAGTGTCTTTGGGTGCGGATCAAATCTTTGGATAAGTCTAAAGCTCCTCTTTATTCATTTTTCCATATTAGGGATTATAGATTTGTTCTTCTTCTTATGAATACCTAAAATCCCGTTTTTCCAGTGGATCCTATGTTGAAGCTTTAAGGGGTTATTGAATCCAGATCCAAGTCTAAGTTCAAGGGTACGTTCATTTTTGCATTCGAGGTTGGTGGTCTACAAGTTATACTTCATAATTTATTGTTGATTTGTGCATGTGTGGTTGTGACATTTTTCCACTCTTCATTTTTATTTGATTCATTTAGTAAGGTTTGGTAAAAAAAATTGGATAACTGATAAATTTAACCCTTCATGGTTCTCATGGGATGAGTTGAGGTTGATTTGACCGGTTAGGGCCACCCATGGGGTGTGCCAACATTCCTGAACATGGTAAAATATGATGATGAGCATATAGTTAATTTTTATTGAAATAGAGACCATGATAAATATCATGAAATGCTATATTGATTTATAAAGAGTCACAAATGTTGGTAGTGTCTAGTCATTGATAATGTCTTAAGTTATTGTTTAGAATAATATGAAAATTGTTAAGTGGTTAAATGTGAATGTGTGAAATGGCTTATGAAATTGTAATGAAAATGTGTAAATGAATTACGTCATATGAATTGATGAAAGGGTTAAATGGTTTAATAGTTGAAAATTTATGAATATGTTAATTGGGCTATTAAAGGGAAATGGTAAATGTGTTAATGAGTTTATACATAAAGATGATTTATTAGCTTAATGAAATGTGAAATGTGAATGTTATGTGTATTGATTGTGGTATGGATTGTGATATGGTATGTGTGATAAATGGAAGAATAATCATATGCACATTTCTTAGTGGTGTGGGATAAAGTACTAATGATCCTCCCATGGGCCGGGTTGGAACGATCCTTAACCCTCCCTTATAATACATGGGTTAGGGAGTCAAACGGATGCTCTATTACCCTAACAAATTCATTGGATGAAACTACCTGGATAGATGATCCAAGGTAAGTGTGATGTATTGTTTATGAAATGTTTATCCCTAGTAAGATAGGGTGCTTGGATTTTCCCTTATGCATGGTAATGGAATAGCTTAGGCCACTGTGAAAATGATGTAAATTCTTTACTCTTGAAACAAGTAAGTAAAATGGTACGAATGATAAAAATGGATCTAGTGTATATTATTAACTAAGGGAACTCGGGTTATTCCTTGTTTATCTTGCCATTTATTTTTCTTGCATAAAAAATTAGTTTAGGCTGGATATTTTTTAGACCCCATTGGTGGTAGCCTACTAATTATTACTCAGACCCTGATCAAGCTACCATTGGGTACCCAAGTATATTTCATAATTACAAATCAGGAAATGGGTAAAAAAAATATGTTAGGGAGTTGATATGGGAGTGGGATGTACATGGTTGGGGATTCGAACTTGAAGTTAGAAACTATTTTTTGGAACCAATTGTTGGTATTTATTTTGTTTCTTCTTTCACTTTCAACAATGTTAGCATGACAAGGAATATTTATTATTTCATTTTGGTTTATACCCATTTGGGAAACTATTGGTAATGCATGTTATAGTTTATTGTTTAATTTTTTTCTCATTATATCTATTTTTATTACTCTAGTAAAGAGGGTGTAGTCTTCTGATTTTATTTATCAAACACTCGCTGCTAGTCGGAAAATTATGGAATATAGGGAGGTTCCCTTAAGGTTATTTGGTGACTTGGATTGGAGATCTGGTTTACTGTCTATTTGGTCGAGGACATTAAAAAGTGGTATTAGAGTGGTTATTTTATGTGGTTTTATTATTTTGGATGGTATATTTGATATTATGATGTGTCAGGTATTAAAATATGAGCTCATTATTTGGATTATCTTACCTACATATGATGCAAAAACTAAGTACCCAGGGTGGGAATTGTTTTTATTGATATGTGTTGTTATTGTTAAATGTTATTTTTCCATTGGGTGAGGCACTTGTAGTATGATGTGACTATTTTATGATATTTTACTCATGGTAAAAATGGAATAAGGATGTGCATTCTTGAATCATTATAGGAACCTAGGGATACAGGTGACATGCATCGTGATATACACACATAGAATGGGTGTGTGGGACATGGAAGTTAGAATGCAATTCACTTTCCTGAAAATTTTAAGAAAATTGTGTCTAAAAAAGATGATGAAGTGCGTAAATGGAAATAATGTGAAAGAATGGTTAAAGAAATTTTTTTTAATCAAGGTTTACAAATGAGTTAAAATGTTGGTGGTAACATGTTGTGAAATCGGAAATGCTCATAAAAAGAGAAAGTTTATGTTGAAAGTTGAAATTGTTTAAGAAATTTCCTAATGAAAGACTTGTAACTATGTAAGTGGGTTTACTCAGGTTATCCACAACCCATGGTAATGATGGTTGACGGTCGTGTTCTAGATGTGATAATGTTCGTTGGTATAGTGAATGTGAATTAACTTTTTTATTTCAAGTGGAGTGCCTTCTTTTGTGTAATTTGTGGAATATTTATGGTGTGTATTCTAAGACTCATGTTTAGCATTATAGGAAAATGCCATTGCAATTGCATGTACCGATTGTGTAATGAGAGGATATCAGTAATAATGCTTCTCTAGAAGTGGATAAAAACCTGTTTAACCAGGGTAATGGAGGAGAGGTGTAGTTTCATGATAACTTCTCCCATTTTATAAAAATAGTGGAATCGGACCCAGGATGGGTTATGCTGAGTATGCTTGAGATGATTAGGGAGTTTCAACTACAACACCCACCAACCTTTACCCGAGAGGGTGGGTTGGATGTAGCTGAGTTCTAGATAAATTCTATCCAGATGATTCTAGACCACTTAGAGGATCCTCCTAGAAATAGGGTCAAGATGGAAGATTACATGTTGTGAGATCAGGAAAAGCATTGGTCTGACATCTTAGTTCAGACTAAGTAGGTAGAGGGTATGTTATATAAGAGTTTCTAGGAAAAGTTTCTAGAGTATTAATATTTGGATACCTTGAGGTAGGAAAATGTTTTAGAGTTTATATGGTTGACCTATGGGTCTATGTCGGTAATTTATTATTAATTTTGTTTCACTGACTTGCAACGTTGTTTTCCAACTTTGGTAGGTGATGAGGTATCTATGGTGAGACATTTAAAGGATGGACTTAGATATGAGATAAAGTCCCAGGTAAATATATTCTTTTTAAACAGGTTTGCAGAGGTGATGGATTAGGACCTTGTTTTAGAGGAAAATCTTAAATGGTCTTTAGGTAGTGGAAATGTGGATTTATTCATGCGATCCGATGGTGATACTTATGGTGGTAAGAATTTTAATTTTGAGAGTCTCCCTTAGGTAAGTGGTGGATAGTTTAGTCCTAAAAAGGAACCAGTTTCTATGGGAAGTGACCAAGTCTACTATTATCAGTGTGGTAGGGAAGGACATGTGCGGGGTTAGTTCCCTAAACCACCAGTTGAGTGTCAATCATTTTATGAAATGGGTTATGTGTATAGGTTTTGTAGAAACACTCAGAAGTTTGGAAACAATAGAGGTTTAAGGTGAATGTAGAGTGCAGGAAGGGGGTTGGTTACCATTTATCAGGAAGGTAGTTAGATCTCTACTATTCATACTGATCGAGGTGGCAGACATGGTACTATGGGGGGGAGTTTCCATATCAGTAGGGTAGTACCACACCAAGAATTTAGATCGGGGCCTATATAAAAGGGGAAGGTCAGCTTCATATAGTTCATTCTACACCTATAGGTGGTGAGGCAGGACCATATATGGTTTGAGTTAATATCTTTGTCGCTTCCATACTCTCTATTACTTCATTTGATATTAGTGCTTCACATTATTTAATTTCTTCTTAGCTTTTTGAGTGTGTTGGGGTTACTGGTGGAACATTTTTTGGGTTTATGTCGATTGATACACCATTAGGGGTTCGGGTAGAAAATATCCAGAAATGTAATATGTGTTCTCTTAAGAATGGTGAGTACCATTTTCTATGGGATTTATTTGTGATTGAGATGTTAGGTTTTTATCTGATCTTCGGTATGGATTGGTTAGTGTTATACCAAAACCATATTTATCATTACCATCATAGGGTAACATTCATGTATCATCAAGGATACAATTTCATTCTTCATGGATAGTGTGATGTTTGGTTAAGACATGCAGTGTTGGTTTGTCAGCAATTTTGTGAACTCATGGGTCAATTGGCCTACCTTATTCTTCATGAAAGGGGATTTGACCATCTTGTATTTCCTTTGAAGGTGGATTGGCTTCAGGATGTGTTTTCAAAGGACTTATTGAGTTTATCACCCGATAGAGATGTTGAGTTCACAATAGAGTTTCTTCTAGAGGTAGAACTAGTTTCCATTCCACCATATATAATGGCACTAATAGAACTCTAGGAAGTAAGGACTCAGCTAGATTAATTGGATAACAATGGGTTTATTCATCCTAGAATGTCACCTTGGGGATCTCTAGTGGTATTTTATAAGAATAATGATGAATATTTGCAGTTATGTGTCGATTATATGAAGTTTAATTAGATAACAATAAAAAATAGATTCCTTATTCCTAAAATCAATAATCTTTTTTACCAGATGATAAGTGACTTTGTGTTCTCCAATATTTATTTGAGGTCGGGATATCATCATCTAAGGGTGAGACCTTCTGATGTACCATTAAATCCCTTTATAAGAAGGTATGGTTGGTGGGAGTTTGTTATGATGTTGTTCGGGTTGACGAATGCGCCGATAGTGATTATGGGCCTAATAAACTAAATATTTCTCCCTTACTAAGATCAGTTTGTAGTTATATTTGTTGATGAGATCTTGGTGTGCTCTAAGACTCATGAAGATAATTTCAAACATCCTGAAATCATCCTTAGTGGACTAAGAGAGCATATTCTATATGCTAAGCTATCCAAATTCCATTTCTGGATTGATATGGTTCATTTATTGGATCATAATATCTCAGATTAAGGTTTGTTGGTGGATCCAAATAAAGTGAAAGTCATTATATCTTGTGAGAAGCCCAAAAATGTCTCTAATGTTTAAAGTTTTTTGGTTTTGTCTGGCTACTAACAAATGTTCATCAAAGACTTTTCCCATTTAGCATCACCACTTACAGGGTTTACCAAGAAGGTTATCATGTTCGAGTGGTCTGAGTAATGTGAGAATTCTTTCCAAGATTTGAAAAAGTGGTAGATAGTTGTGCCGATTCAGATCTTACACTATCTAGGTAATGAGTATACCTTATTCTCTGATGCATATGGTGTTTAAATTGGTGCAGTGTTGAAGCCGGATAATCGGGTTGTGGCATATTGGTCATGACATTTGAGGCTTCGTGAGATTAATTACCCTATGAAAGATCTTGATTTTATTGTGGTGGTGTATTCTTTAAAATTTTTGTGGTATTGCTTGTTTGGAGAGTTGTTCATGGGGTATATTGATCATAAAATCCTTAATTATATATTTTCTCTACATGGTATGAATCTTTGGTGATTAATATGGGATGATTACAAGTATTATTTTAACATTGATTTGGTTAACATGTTGATAAAATTGAATATTGTTGCATATGCTTTGAGTCAAAAGATATAGAATCAGGTGGTTGAGGAGTCCAGTTCTGAGTGGAGGATGATGGATATATTTGATGAGATGCATCTAGAGGTGTAGGATGGCTAAGGGAGGATGACCCTTGCATCCTTGGTTGTTGATTCCATGCTTCTAAGTCAGATTAGGGAGAAGTAGTTTCAAGATCTGAAATGCTTGGCTTCAAGGGGAAGTCTTAAAGGTTGAGAGTCACATTATAGTTTGAACATTGGAGATGATTAGATCTTTTATGTTTGTGGCCATATTTTGTCCCAATGTGTATGTGATAAGAATTTATGTGTGAGTTTCTTGAATCAAGGTGGACAGTGCATCAAGGTTTGACCAAAATGTATAGTGATCCTCATAGGTAGTATTGGTGGTCAGTGATGAAGAAGGAGGTTACAAGTTTTGTATCACGATGTCTTACCTTTCAGCAGGTGAAGGCTGAGCATCATTGGTTGAGTGTTTTATTGTAGATGATATTCATTACAAAATGGAAATGGGATAACATGAAAATGGATTTTTTTTATGGGCCTTCTAAGGACACCACAGAAGAATGATGCAATCTAGGTACTTATGGACTGGTTAACTAAGGTGTCTCTTTTATTTCCAATTTTAGAGACTTTAATTATGCATCATTTGGCTATGTTTTATGTTTGAGAGATAGTCTAGTTTCATGGGTTTTCTGGAACTATAGTTTCGTATTGTGATCCATGATCAACATTGCACTTCTGGTAGGGATTAAATATGTTGTTTGGGACCCAACTGTTTTGAGTATGACTTTTCACCAACAGATGGATGGGTAATTAGAGCATACTATTTAGTTACTAGAGGACATGTTGAAGGATTTTGTCTTATATTTTGGTGGAATGTTAAAAAATAATCTATAACTGGTTGAATTTTCCTACAATAATAATAACTTGGATATGATTCATATGGCACCATTTGAGGCACTCTATGGTAGACCATGTAGATATTTGTTGTATTGGTTAGAGGCCAAAGAATAAGATTTTTTGGGACCAAGTCTCATGTAGGATACATAGAAATAGATTCAGTTGATTTCAGAAATGTATGGATATGGATAAAAGAAGGAAAAAGTCATATGCATATCGACGTCGTCAACCTATTGAGTTTGTGTTGGGTGATCATGTGTTTCTTAGTTTGTCGCCAAGGTTGGTTCACCATTAAATTCAGAAGTATGGTAAGTTAGAACCGAGGTATGTGGGGCCGTTTGATATTGTGGAGATGATCCGACTGATGGCATAAATATTTTCTCTTCTATAGTGATATAGTGGTATGCACGATGTTTTTCTTGTGTCATGTATTTGGAAGTATCACCCTGGCCCATCTCATATGATTGATGTAGAGGTTGTTGAGCTTGAGGTTGATGCATCCTTTGAGGAAAATATTGTTTTTATTTTTGATGGTAGTGATAAAGTATTTTAGGAAAAGACTATGACTTTGGTTTAATTCTTTTGGTAGCATGTTAATTTTCAAAAGGAAAATTATGAGAGAGAGAAGTGTATATATGGGCCCAGTGGCCAAAAAACTTTTCTTTGGTAGCTCAGGGATACCTGAAAGTACATATTGAGGATGATCTGTTATAAGGTGGAGAGTTTATAATATACCTAACTTTGTGAAGGTATGTTCTTGCTTCAATTTTGGTTTAAATCCCATAAATTTTGTTAATTAAAGATTTTTCTGGTGTTTGAGGAATCTTGTGAGTGTTCTGAGGGTTTGAGACATTAAAGAGAGTGGAATCAGGCCTTTCTATGCATGTTTAATGGTTTTCATGTGGTTAGTGTAGACCATGCGCCCAAAACATGATATCCAGATGTAGAAGTGCACCGTTATGTGAACTGTGTAAGGGGGAAACCCAAACCATGCAGGCTGGGATAGTGTCATTCCACATGGTTGGCATATATTTTTTTAACTCTGTGAAGCTCCCCAGGAAACAGTGTTACCTCATCCCCTCTTGGATAGTGTCAGGTGCACGGTTTGTACATTTCTTGGAAAACCCTACGGGAAAATTGTGTGCCCCATTAAAAAGTGAGAATTTACCAAACTACCCCTTCATATTTTAAGTATCTTGCCCAATGTTTTTCTATATTTCTCCTCTAGAAACCCTAGTGATGAACCATTTTGACTAGATATTCCCTAGGGTCTATCTTCTTCGATTCTAATCCATTTAGAGAGTTTTCGGGTGTGCATTGAAGCTTAGGGTAAGTATAACACTCTGATTTCTTATTATTTTTTGATTATAGGATGTAGATTTGTTCTTCTTCATTTGAAGATCTAAAATTATCTTTCTCTAGAAGACCATAGGTCTTGGATTTAAGGGGTTCTTGAATCCAGATCTAAAGCTAAGGTCAAGGGTTTTTTCATCTTCATATTCATCATAGGTGGTCTATGAGTTATATCCCATAGTTTATTGTCAATTTGTGAATGTGTGGTTGTGACATTGTTTCCCTCTTGATGTTTATTTCATGCCTTTAGTAATATTTAGTAAAATATTTCTACAAGTGATGAATTGAACCCCTCATGATCCTTGTGGGATGAGTTGATATTGATTTGACAGGTTATGACCACCCATGGGGTGTACCGATATTCCCAAACAAGGTAAAATATTATGATGAGCATATAGTTTATTTTTATTGAAATAGAGCCCCTGATAAATAATATGACATGCTAGCTCGATTTATAAATAGGCACAAATGTTATTTTTTGTCTATTCCTAGATAATGGACTAAGGGATTGTTTAGTGTATTGTGAAAGGGGTTAAGTGGGTAAATGTGAATGTGTTAAATGGATTATGAAATTGTAATGAAAATTCATAAATAAATTATGATATATTAATTGATGAAAGTGTTAAATGGGTTAATGATTGATAATTTATGAATATGTTAAATGGGATATGAAAGGGAAATGGTAAATGTGTTAAAGAGTTAAGGAATAAAGATGATTTATGTGATAAATGAAATGTTAAATGTGAATGTTATGTGAATTGGTTTTGGTAACGATTGTGATATGGTATGTGTAATAAATGGATGAATAACCATGTGAACATGGCTTGGTGTTTTGGGATAAAGGGTTGATGCTCCTCCAATGGGTTGGGTTGGACTGATGCTCTACCCACCCCAGAGAATGAATGGGTTAGGGAGTCAGACTAATGCTCTAGGACCCTAACAGTTGCATTAAATGAAACTACTGGGACTGATGTTCCATGGTAAGTGTGATGTATTGTTTATGAAATGTTTATCTCAAGTGATATATGAATCTTGACATATCCCTTATGCATGGTAATGGTCTGGATTAGGCAATTGTGTAAATAATGTAGATTCTTAACTTATGTAACCAGTAATGAAAATGAAATGAATGATGAAAATGTCTAAAGTGGATATTGTTAACTAAGGGTACCCAAGTTATTCCATGTTTATCATGTCATCTATTATTCAGGATTCCATTATCTGTTTAGACTGAATATTTTGTAGACACCATTGGTGGTGTCCTACTGGGTTGTACTCAGACCCTCCTCAGACCATCATTGGGTACCCAAGAAGATTACTTGATTAAAGTTCAGGATAAGGGTAAAGGCCCTATGCTAGGGAGTTGAGTTGGGATATGGATGTTCATAGTTGAGGATTCAGTCATGGAGTTAGAACCTATTTTAGGGATTCAATTGTTGTTCTTTATTTTAGGTTTTCTTTCACATTTATCACTATTAGCATGACATGGAATATTTATTGTTTGGTTTTGGTTTGAATCCATTTCGGAAATGATTGGTAATGAAAGTTTTGGATTATTGTTTATTGTTTCATTCATTTATTATAACATCTGTTGTGGTTTAATCTAGTAAAGAGGTTATATTATTCCCATTTGATTTATCAGACCCTCAATGCTAGTCGACCAGCTTTAGTATACAGGGAGGCATGCTTGAATTCATGTAGAGACTCTACTTAGGGAACCAGTTTAGTGGATCCTAGGTCAAGAATATTACAAATTGGTATCATTTTAGTTGTTTTAAGGGGATTTATTATTTTTTATGGTAGAAGGGACATTTAGTTTGTTTTGGGTCTTGGCATATGAGATCCTTCTAGGGATTAGTTAACCAAGGTATGAGAGAAAAACCAAGTACCTAGGGTGGGAATTGTTTTTATTGATGTGTGTTGGTAAGGTTGAATGTCATTTCACCACTGTGTGATGCACTCGTGGGGTAGTGTGACTATTTTATGATATTTTTCTCATGGAAAAAATGTAATGAGGTTGTTCATTCAGGCATCATTAAATTAAACTAGGTATATAGGTGACATTCATCATGATAGGAACGCATGGGATGGGTGTGTGGGAAATAGAGGTTTGAACTCATTTAACTTTCTTGAAAATTTAAAGATTTTTTTTTAACAAAGATGATTAAATTATGAAAATGAAAATAATGGGAAATAAGGGTTAAAGAAATTTTTTTAATGAAGGGTTTCAACTATGTTAAAATGTTGGTTATAACATGTTTTGAAATTGGAAATGTGCCTAAAAAGAGAAAGTTTGTGTTGAAAGTGGAAATGGTTTAAGAAGGTTCCTAATGAAATACTTGTAACTATGTAAGTGGGTTTACCCAGGTTATCCATGACTTGTGGTAGGGATAGTTTAGGGTAGTGTTCTAGATTCAACAGTGTTTGTTAGTAAAGTACATGAAAATTAATTTGTTTATGGATAGTGTAGAGCCTTATTTTTTGTAATATATGTAAGATTTATGTTTTTTATTCTAAGACTCGTGTTTGGAATTAGAGAGAAATTACACCATGATGGAATGTTCTAATTGGGTGATAAGAGGATATTGCCGAGAATGCTCCTCCAAAAGTGGAGCAAGAAACCCTATTGAATCAAGGTAATGGAGGAAAGGTAAATTTTCATGATAAATTCACCAATTTAAGAAAATGATGGAATGGGGACCTGATGTTATTAATATTTTCATGACTTATTATATACTCCATTTACTTATTTTATATGAAATGTGCATAATTTGTGTGAAATATTAATGTTTTAATACTAAGTATAATTTTTTAGCATTTTTAGAAGTAGTCCAATTGATTCAGTTTAGTATTTTATTTATCACTCCCGCCCTACAGATTCAAATTGTGTGGTTCTTGTTTTTTAGGATTCCTTATTCAATTCCTCACATATCATTATAAGGAAAAATGGGCCAATTCTTCCATTTGAAGGCTCATATGGTCAACACAAGAAGACCCAAATAATTTGTGATGAAACTGGACCATCAATGATGATTGAGTTATTGGTCTATATCCCGAAGCCCAAATTTTATGAAACTCCACCATATGTTCGAGATTATTCAAATGAATAATGGATAAAAATTTTAAGGTCTAACTATAATAACAAGAGGCCTAACTAATGCCTTGAAGTCTAGACCACCATTCTGGCCAGGAATTAAAATCCGGATACAATTCATGACATATCTCATGTTGTAATCATCAAATAGAGATGATATGTTTCAGTGATAAATAGGATATATAAATGACCTACTTTGTTAAATAAATCATTCTGTTTTGAAGGCATATTAAAATTCAAAAACCCTTTCACATTTTGGACATAAAAAAGACTGGATTGAAATGGAAAGATTAAAATATTTAATAAACTGGCTATAACCTTGGATCCATAGGTCCAAATGCCACAAAAATATTAGATTAGTCATCCAACATTATTATATACAACTTTTAAGAAAGAGATATATCGATATTCTACTGTATGGATGTACAAATAGTCGATCCATGTTGAGGGACAGATTGGGAATGCAAACAGTCCACATCCTTGGGCTATAAATACATCTCCCTCCTCTCCTTCAAATGGGTTGGCATTTCAGAAGAGAGAAGCACATATTGGCACGAACAAAGTCTTACCAAGGGATTGGTAGTACCTTCCATACTCATGATTTTACTTGAGATACCATTCCTCCACTCTTTGTTTCCTTTCACTTTTGTGTTGTTCTTCGTTTGTAATCTTGTAAGATTGTGTTTTGTAATTCTGTTTTAATGCAATTTTCTTCTTCAATATCTCTTATTATCATCCACCTTTTGTAGTTTAATATTAATGTTCTTAAAATATTTTAAATATAGTTGAATCACCTTCCCTTCTTTTGCTTCCTCATTCAATTGAAAGTCCGTTTTTTTAATTCTCATCATTGTTCGTGTGTGTGTGTTCGACGTACCACTCTTTTATTATCCCTTACTTTTTCTTCTCTTATTAATTAATCATCATAAATATATAAACCAGATTAATATTAATATCAATGGCTGAGTAAATATATTATTGGGTTGAGTCAAAATTTAGGGATGTTAAGTGATTGAGAGTATTTTCTCGATGAATATTCTTTAATTTAACATTGTATATGTTGGACTTAAAATGTCATGGATTAATGACATATTTTGATTAACATGTGGTTTCCATGGATTATTAGAACCATAAATAAACTACCATAAACAAGTAATGGTAATTATTAGAACCCTAAGTTAAGTTAATGCTTGGATTAAAGCCTTAACACTTAGGTATTCCAATAAACGTTATCTTGTGAAGTGGGTGTTAATTTAAATGAAATATAAAGAAAAGATCAAGGATATCACAAGATTAACTCCCTAATAATGAACTCACCCCAATATTAATCAAATTGTTAAATCAAACACCAATCATTAACCACTTCATTTAAGCTCTGCAAGAAAACCACCCAATCAGAATACAATCAACTAAAAACAAATGACTATTACAAAGTATCATCGCTGAGGATTCGACCCGAGTGCTATTATACACATTAGTAGAGCACAGAAACCTTGACCAGTCGATAGGAGACAATTGTCCGTGCATTTCAAATGGAATCATTGCTGGGGATGGTGATTTATATAGTCATTAGTTTCTGGTTATTGTAAAAAAAACCCAAAAAAGAAAAGTTTAAAAAAATTGAAAAAAAACAAAGAAAAACCCATCTTCTCATAAAAATCATAAACAGAAAAAACACAAAGAAAAATTGGTCTTCATTTTCCTTCCAACATCTTTCTGAATGCCCCATAGCCTCCCAAACAATACCTTGGATTTGTTTGACCCTGAAATTGAGAAAACACTTCGCCAACTTAGGAGGAACATAAGAGATAATCAAATAATTCAAGAACCAGTCCTTGTCCAACCAATTGAATTAGATATGGACAATCCTATGGAACAAAAACTTAAAGAACTTGTTTCCCCCGATATGAATTACTAACCTCTTGGTATTCAATATCCAAACATAGAGGCATAATTTGAACTCAAATCAGGTTTGATTCATCTTCTCCCTCATTTCCATGTGCTAGCCGGTGAGGATCCACATCTTCACCTTAAAGAGTTCCAAGTGGTGTGCTCTAACATGAATCCTAAAGGGGTTTCTGAGGAAAAAATCAAACTCCGAGCAGTCCCTTTATCCCTATATTACACTACTATGTCATGGCTTTACTACCTCCCTGATGGTTCCATAACCACATGGAATGACGTGGAGTGACTCTTTTTAGAGAAATTATTTCCTAATTCTCGTACTGCTTCTATCCGAAAGGAAATAAGTTGTATCAGCCAGTTCCCAAGTGAATCACTCCATGAATACTGGGAGAGGTTCAAAAAGCTTGTTGCAACCTGCCCACATCACCAAATTTCTGACCAAAGTTTGATCCAATACTTCTATGAGGGGTTATTTGATATGGAGATAACTCTCATTGATGCCGCAAGTGGCGGTGCTCTTATTGATAAAACTCCCACAACTGCAAGAGATCTCATAAGTAACATGGCTGCAAACACACAACAATTCAATAATCGAGCACATTCTCAAGTAAAAAAAGACCAAGATAATCAATCAATTGATATGAACAAGATGACCGAGTGGATGAGTGAACTTCCAGGTCTTGTGAGACAACTAGTTGTGGATACCAAATCCCAAACTTCATCTTCTCTGCAATCAATGTTTCCTGGACCTTTCAAAAACTATAGAATATGACTCTCTTCATCTCATCCAACTGACACGTGTCCCCAACTTCAAGAGGATAAATCTGATTCATCTGGGCCAATGGAGCTCAATGCAGCATATGCTCAGCGGAACACCAACCCTCAACTATGAGGTTAGTTTGTTAGAAAATTCAACCAACCTCACTTTGAGCCATTCTCTTCTTCATATAACCAAGGCCTGAGGTATGGTAATCCCATCTCTCATCCCCCTCAATTCCCTCCTCAAAACCCAAACCAATTTCAATATGGTCAAGGTGTTGCTAACTTCCAACAACTTTATCATTTTATTCCTCAACCTCGAAGGAACAATCCTCCTCCTGGATTCCATTATCCTAGTGAGCCTTCCCAATTCCAAAACCAATACAATCACTTTCCCAAGAACCAAAATCTAGGTAATCCCAATTTGGGACAAGCCTCTTCTTCCATGAAACCATGGGAAAGTATAGTGGAATATCGTGCCTTCTTCACCCGTTCTAGCCTCAAGAACATTGAAATTCAAATCGGTCAACTTGCATCCCACCTTAGTCACCAGCAACCATCCAATTCTTCCCAACTTCCAAGTCAAACATTACCCAACCCCAAGGGTAATGTAAGTGAAATTGCACTTAGATCATGAAAGAAAATTGATATACCTCAAGATAAGTAATATAAACCACCTGTAAATGTTGACCTAGAAAATTAAAAGAAAAGGAAACATTAAAAGGAACCTTTTCCTCAAGCCATTTCTAAGCCAAAGAAGTCCTTTGAACCCGATCCTGAAATGCTCGACAAGTTTAGACGTGTTGAAGTCAATATTCCCCTATTATATTCCATAAAAAAATTACTAAGTATGAAAAGTTTCTCAAGGAGTTGTGTACCCACAAGAGGCAACTTAGGACCTTCGAAAATGTTTCCACCCAGCAGCCGATTCCCATTTAGTGCAAAGATCCAGGAACCTTTACAGTTCCATGCCAAATTGGAAGTTCCAACTTTGATGACGCACTCATAGACCTAGGAGCCTCAATTAATGTCATTCCCAAATCTATATTCTAAAACCTCGTTCTAGGTAACTTATATCCAATGGGTGTTGTCATTCAATTGGTCAATCAAAGTACAGCCAGTCCTGAGGGAATAATTGAGGATGTCCTTGTTTGTGTCAATGATTGTATCTTCCCTGTTGATTTCTATGTCCTTGACATGGATGGTGAGACGAACTCTTCTCAATATCCCCTATTTCTAGGAATATCATTCCTCATGACTGTGAGAACCAAGATTTATGTCCATTCAAGCATCTTATCCATGGAATTCGGGGACCAACTGGTCAAGTTCAACATTTTCCAATCCATGCTATACCCATCTGAGGATCACTCTGCATTCTCAATCCATTCTTCTGAGGACACTTCTAAGAGTCAATCAAACCCCAATCCACCATGTTCTTCATGTTCTAATGACCAAGGATCTTGTGAAATCTGTACCATGATTAACCAAGTCATAAATGGTGAATTTGATGTGGACCTCTCATTAATAGACTCCATAAATATAGAGGAACTTGAAAACTCTATTGAATCTCACATCAACTCTGATATCTACTGCTCCACATTGGATAGTATTAAGGAAAATGAATTTTAAGAAACTAGAGTCCCTTCATCCATTCCTGAAATGTCTAACCCACAAATGAGAGATAATACTGATCTAAAACCTCTTCCTGGACACCTAAAATATGAATTCCTTTTCCATTATCACTCTTATCCTGTCATTGTCTCTTCTTCACTTACCAAAACTAAGGAGTCCAAACATGTTCAAGTGTTAGAGGAAAACAAAAATGCCTTAGGGTGGACCCTAGATGACATACCAGGAATCAACCCTTCTTTTTTCATTCATCACATCCATCTTGATGAATCATCCAAACCAACTAGACAACCACAAAGAAGACTCAATAAACTCATAATTGAGGTAGTTAGAGAAGATATCACCAAGTTTCTTCAAGCTGGTATTATTTACCCAATTTCTGATAGTGAATGGGTTAGTCCAATTCAAGTTATACCTAAGAAGGGTGGGATAACTTTTGTCGCAAGTGAACATGGAGAGGTAGTCACAACTCGAGTGAAGAACAAATGGTGTGTGTTCATTGACTATAGGAAATTGAATTTTGAAACAAGAAAATATCACTACCCTCTTCCATTCCTTGATCTAATGCTGGAAAGATTAGCCAGAATGGAACACTATTGATTTCTTGATGGATACACCGGCTCCTTCCAAATCCCAATCGCACATCAGGACCAATAAAAGACTACTTTCACATGCCCCTTTGGAACATATGCATATAGAAGAATGCATTTTGGCCTTTTCAATTCTCCTGCAACATTCCTGAGGTGTATGATGATTATCTTTTCTAAATTCATTGAACACTTCATGGAAGTATTCATGGATGACTTCACCATTTATGGTGATTCATTTGAATCTTTTTTGAATTCACTCTCTCTAGTCCTCCAAAATTGTTTTAAGTGTAAACTTGTGTTAAATTTTGAAAAATGTCATTTCATGGTTGAAAATGGGATTGTTCTAGGGCACATAGTTTCAAAAGATGGTATTGAAGTCGATCCTGCCAAAATTGAAGTGATCCAATCACTTCCTCAACCCACTTCTATTCAAAAAATCCGTTCATTTCTTGGTCATGCCGGTTTCTATCAGAGATTCATCCATAACTTTAGTAGGATCTCTCTCCCACTCACCCGGTTTCTCCAAAATGATGTCACATTCCATTTCGATGAGTTTTGCAAGAAAGCCTTTGTTGAACTAAAAACTGCTCTAACATCTGCCCCAATAATCCAACCCCTAGATTGGTCCTTACCCTTTGAGTTGATGTGTGATGATTCTGATAGAGCCGTTGGGGATGTTATTGGTCAAAGAATAGAAAAGATTCCTCATGTTATCTATTATGCCTCAAAAACATTGGATGAAACTCAATCTCACTACACCATCACTAAAAAGGAATTTTAGCATTGGTTTTTGCCTTAGATAAATTCTTTCCCTATATCTTAGGTGCCAAAATCATCATCTTCACAGACCACTCTTCTATAAAGTTCTTACTCAAGAAAAGTGATTACAAACTGAGGCTAATAATATGGATCCTAATGCTCCAAGAGTTTGACCTTGAAATCAAAGATAGAATAAGAAAAGAAAACCATGTGGCTGATCACTTAAGTAGAATTTCTAATTCTTCTCATTCTAAAATCATCAATCCTAAATTCCCCATAGAGCACCTTTCATATCTCACTCCAAAAATACCATGGTATGCCCCAATTGTAAATTACTTGGTTTCTGTTGTTTTTCCTAAAAAATTTTCAAAATAACAAAAATCGAAGTTGAACAGTGATTCAAAATACTATTTTTGGGAAGAAAATAAACTTTGGAAAACTGAGGCTAACATGGTAATAAGGAGATGTGTCGATGAAAATGAAAATTCTTCCATATTAGAATTCCATCACTCAATGCTTGGTGGTGGCCACTTTGGACCACAGAGGACCTCATGAAAGGTCCAAGACTCTAGATTCTTCTAGCCTTCACTCTTCAAGGACTCACATGAGTTCTTTAAATCATGTCCCACTTGCCAAAAGTTTGGCACAATTTCCAAGAGAAATGAAATTCCCCAAAATCCTTTAATTTTCTATGAGATCTTCGATGTTTAGGGCATCGATTTCATGGGACCATTTCTCCCTTCTAATGGATTCTTATACATACTTCTTGTAGTTGATTATGTTTCTAGGTGGGTCGAGTCCAAACCCACTATAAAGGATGATTCACATACTATTATTCAGTTTCTAAAGACACACGTCTTCCACTGATTTGGCACACCACGTGCCTTGATAAGTGACTTAGGAACCCATTTCTGTAATAGAACCATGGAATCTCTTTTTAAAAAGAATATGATTGCACCGCCAAACAAATGGAATGGCTTAAATTTGTAATAGACAAGTGAAAAGAGTTATTGAGATAATTGTAAAACCTACCAGAAAATACTGTCCTGAAAGACTTGGTGAATCACTTTGGGCTTATCAAACTGCCTATAAAACACCCATTGGGATGTCTCCTTTTAGGCTATTTTCTGGTAAATCATGTCATCTACCAGTTGAAATCCAACATAAGTTATTTTGGGACGTGAAAACTTTTTATTTTGATTGTGAAAAATATGGTGAAAAAAGATTGTTACAATTGGCTGAACTGGAGCATCTTTGACTTGAATCCTATGATAATTCCAATCTGTACAAAGAAAAGTCTAAGGTAATCCATGAAAACACATCCTGAGAAAGGTATTCCATGGAGGTGAAAAGTTAATGCTCTTAAATTATCAATTTTGGCTTCACCCGGGTAAGATTTATTCTCATTGGGAAGGTCCTTTTATTGTTTCTCATGTTTACCCATTTGGTGCAGTGCATGTCCAAGACCCCTCTTCAAAAAGAACATTCACAGTTAATGGACATCGGTTAAATCATCACTATGAGAGGATGAAAAAACCTAGATCAACATCGACTCCAACTGGATCCCCAACTTCTCCAGTTGACCTACCACTAGATGGAGATGGTAACTCGCAAAATCCAACCAAGAGGGAACCTCTTTCCCTTTAATTATCTCTCTATCTCTTCCTCTCTCTACCTATTTCTTCTTCTTCCTCTCTCCTTCATTTTTTTACCACTTTCTTTATAAAAAATATTCTTTTTTTATTTATCTTTTTTGTGGGTGTGTATTTTAAAGAACACTAAAAAATCTAAAAAATGTAAAAAAAACCAAAAGAGTCATACTTACTCACCTTCAATTATTAAATTTTGTCCAACCATTTTAGGGATTCAAAAGAAATGTTTTCATCTCAAAAATTTTTATTTTCATCATGACTTTTGATAAAGAATTTTGTGTCAAAATTAACAAATTTTAAATGCTCAATTTTTTATTTGGAAAATGATTTTCCCAAACCATGAGGAAAAACATTTGATTTCATGACAGGGCTACCTATGGCCATCTTTTCAAAATGTGTGTTTTCACCCCCATTTGTGAGTCTTGAGTTTATGGACCTTAGAGCTTAATTTCTTACTTTAGTGTGAATTAATATGATAGAGTCATTTTCTAAACCACATGAGAATCACAATATCCAAATAGCCTCCCATTTCTCTTAAATTAATCCTCCTTTTGAAAGCCCCTTCAATCCTATGTAATCCTTTTCTTTTATAGCCACATTACAAGACCAATACATTTTCCCACCCAATATCAACATGGATTTTTCATTGCATAATTTTTTTTTGAAGTTTAATTGTGGGGTGGATGGATTTCATTTTGTGTACCCTTTGTTGATTTCACCAAGTTATTATATGCTTGAGGAAAAGAATCCATTTCAGTGTGGGGGAGAGGTTTTCATTCACTGTGTTTTGGGGAATGTAATGTACTTTCATTTATGTAATTTTGTAAATGTTATTGACAAGTGTTAAAAAAATCAAAAAAAACAAAAAAAAACAAAAAAAAAGAACAAAAAACAAACAAAATTGGGTTGTTTCTTGGGTAGGTCAAAAATCACTCTTCCTCAACCTTTGATCTTGTTATAACTATTAAAATTAGTGTCGTGAGGAAATCAATCATGGATTTGGATATGAGTGTGAGATCTTTTCAAAGTTAAACTTTCAGAAAATCAGAAAAAAAAGAAACAAAAGAACACTTTCATTATATTCTTATGTCATTGTGATAAGTTTTGTGGTCTGTAAATATTTCATCTTCTCATCCACATAAAATTTTCATCCTCTATTGTGTCTTTCTTCACACAATAATTCCCTTGTAAATATTTTTTTTCATTTCTTTCCATTTTTTATTTCAAAAAAATGTGCATTGCTTTTTCTATGTTGGTGTTTTACCCCTCTTTTTATCTCTCTTGGAAATTATATTCCTACCATCCCATAGCCACAGAAAAACACCTTAAAAAGATCTCTTGATTCTTGTGCACTTTGGATAGGGATTGGAAGCTGAGATCTCTTTCAAACTCTAATATTTTCACTTTTGGTTGGTGAAAGAGTGAACCTCCGCAAATGAATTTTATCATCTTGAGAGGTGTGAGTTTTGAGTGTGCACATTTTCCATTTATAAATTTGATAATGAAAAAAATGAATTGTTTTTGGAACATTATTTCTGTAACAACTTGTGGTGTAATTCAATACGGATGAGTGAAATAGTATAAACCTCCCCTGATTGAAGAAAACAAAATTTTAATATTTTTTGGTGAGTGAAAATGATTTTGTTATGATTTTATATTTGTTGCACATGAGGACATACACAAGACTAAGTGTGGTGGATTTGATTTTATTAATATTTTAATGACTTATTATATACTCCCTTTATTTATTTTATATGAAACGTGAATAATTTTTGTGAAATATTAATGTTTTAATACTAAGTATAATTTTTGAGCATTTTTAGAAGTAGTCCAATTTGAGTCAGATTACTATTTTATTTATAACTCTCACCCTAATAATTAAAATTGTGTGTTTCTTTTTTTTAGTATTAATTATTGAATTTCTCACATATCATTAGAAGGAATCATGGGAAAATTCTGCCATTTGAAGGCTCTTATGGTCAACACAAGAAGACCCAATGAATTTATGATGAAACTGGACCATCAATGATGATTGAGTTATTGGTATAAATCAAGAATCCCAAATTTTATGAAACTCCACCATATGTTCTAGATTATCCAAAGGAATCATAGATCAAAATTTTAAGGTCCAAATACAAGAACAAGGGTCCCAACTAATTCCTTGAAGTCCAGCCCACCATTCTAGCTGGGAATTAAAATCTGGACACTATTCATGACATATCTCATGCATTAATTATAAAATCAAGCTGAGAGGTTTTAGTGTGAAATAGGAGATATAGGAGTCCGACTTTTTTGAATAAATCATTCGTTTTTGAAGGTATCTACCTATTCAAAAACCCTTTCACATTTTGTACTTCAAAAAGATTGGATTAAAATGATCATATTAAAAGAGTTTAATCAACTGGCCATAACATTGGATACATAGGTCAAAATGCCAAAAAATATTTAGAGTGGTCGGAAAACATTATTATATACAACTTCCAAGAAGTATATATCTTGAGATTCTGCTATATGGATGTCCCAATCATTGAGACAAGTGGAGAGACAGATTGGGAATGAAAACAGTCCACTTCCTTGGGCTATAAATACATCCCCCTCTTCTCATTCAAAGGGGTTGGCATTTAAGAAGAGAGAATCACATATTTTAATTACCAAATCCTTGCCAAGGTCTTGGTAGGACCTTCCATACTCAATTTTGCACTTGATATACCCTTCCTTCTCTCTTTGTTTCCTTTCACTTTTGTGTTGTTCTTCGTTTGTAATCTTGTATGTTTTTGTTTTGTAATTCTGTTTTAATGCAAGTTTATTATTCAATATCTATTATTCTCATCCACCTTATGTAGATTAATATTAATTTTCTTAAAATATTCTAAATATAGTTTAATCCCCTTCCCTTCTTTTGCTTCCTCATTTAATCGAAAGTCTGTTTTTTTAATTCTCATTATTGTTTGTGTGTGTGTGTTCGACGTACCACTCTTTTCTTATCCCTTTATTTTTCTTTTCTTGTTTACTCATCATCATAAATATATAAACTATATTTATATTAATATAAATGGATGAGTGAATATATTATTGGGGTGAGTCAACATTTAGGGATGTTAAGTGATTGAGAGTATTTGCTCAATGAATATTCTTTAATTTAACATTGTGTATGTTGGACTTAAAATGTCATGGATTAATGACATATTTTGTTTTAAATGTGGTTTCCATGGATTACTGGAACCATAAATACACTACCACAAACAATTATTGGTAATTATTATAACCCAAAGTTAAGTTAATTCTTGGATTAAAGCCTTAACACTTAGGAATTCAAATCAACGTTATCTTGTGAAGTGGGTGTTAATTTAAATGCAATATAAAACAAAGCTCAAGGATATCACAAGCTAAAATCCCTAATAATGAACTCACCCCAATATTTATCAAATTTTTAAATCAAACACCAATCATTAACCACTTCATTTAAGCTAAAAAAAACCAATTAGAATACGATCAACTAAAAACAAATGACTATTACAAAGTATCATCACCGAGTATTCGACTGAAGTGCTGCTATACACATTAGCAGAGCACCGAAACCTTGACCGGTCGATAGATGAAAATAGGCCGCACATTTCAGGCCCAGTATAGTTTGTGCCAAGTATGTTTGAGCTAAATATGGAGTTTCAGCTACAACACCCTTCAACCCTCATAGGTTTCTATGTTGATAATGGATTATGCATGTCATTTCACCAACTTACAACATTTTGTTCCATCTTTTTTAAGTGATGAGGAAGATATTGGTAGAAATTTACAGGATGAACTTATACAAGAGATCAAGTCCCATGTAAATATCTTATACTTAAAGTGGTTTTTGGAGGTGATGGATTAGGCCCTTATCTTAGAGGGAAATCATAAATAATCTTTAGATTGTAGTCATGTGGTTTCATTTAAGAAATATAGTGGGGCTAATTCTAATGTTTAGAGGCATCATTTTGAGATTATCCAACAAGGAAGTGGTGGAACGTTTTTTCAGAAAAAGGAACCAATTTCTCTGGGTAGTGATCAAGTCTAATATTATCAGTGTGGTAGTCTAGGACATGTGCAGGGTAAGTTCCATCGACTATCAGTTGAGTGACGAGTGTGCGTTATAATGGGGCATGTGTAGAGGTTCTATAGAAACCCTCATAAGTTGGAAAATGGTGGATTTTCAAGGACAATGTTGAGTGTATGAAGGGGTTTAGTTACCCTTTATTAAGAAAGCAGTTGTAACTATACAGGTCATACTGGTATAGTTGGAAGATGTTGCAATATGGGGTGGGAGAGTCTATATTAGCAAGGTAGTACCACACCAAGAATTCAGACAGAGGCCCAGGTAAAAGGGGCAGGTAAAATTCATGTGGTTCAGTCTACACCTGGAGGTGGTGAGGCTAGACCACCGACAGTTTAGGTATGATCCTTGTTTCTTCCACATGTGTTAGTGCTTTATTTTACATTGATTCATAACATTATTTTATTTCTACTCAGTTTGTGAGTGTGTTGGGCCTAATGGTGGAGCATTTGTGTGGGGTTATGTTGATTGATACACTGTTAGGGGTGTGAGCAGAAAATATCTAACAATGTAATAGGTATTCCCTTGAGGTTGATGGGTACTATTTTTTGTGGGATTTTTTTTGCTTGATATGTCCGGTTTTGATCTATTATTAGGTATGGATTGGTTAGTGTTATACCAATACCATATTTATTGTTACCATCATAGGGTAGAATTCAATTCTCATGAGGGATACACTTTAATTATTTATGGGGGTGGGATGTTCAGGTAGGCCATGTAGGGTCAGTTTTTCAATAGTTCGGTGAACCCAAAACCCAAGTGGCTTTCCTTATACTTGATGTTGGGTGAGTAGAGAAGCTTGTCTTTCCTTCGATGATGTATTTTATTTAGGATGTGTTTCTTGAGGACTTCTTGGGGATTCTTCCTAAGAAATATGATGAGTTCATGATAGAGTTTTTTCTATGAGAAGAACTGGTTTCCATTCCTCTATATAGAATGGCACCAAAAAAACACCAAGAACTAAATACATGGCTGGAGGAATTGAAGAATAAGGGGTTTATTTATCCTAGAACATCACCTTAGGGATCTCCAGTTTTTTTTCTAATAATTTTCAGCGATCATTGGGTTTATGTGTAGATTATAGGAAGATTAATTAGATAAAAGTCTAGAATAGATACCCTCTTCCTTGAATCAATGATCTTTTTGACCTATTGAGAGGAGAGACTTTTTTCTCCAAGATTGATTTGAGGTCGTTATATCATCATTTGAGGGTGAGAACTTCTAATGTATCACCAAATGCCTTTAGGAGCATGTATGGGTTGTATAGGTTTCTTTTATGTTTTTTGAGTTGACCAAGGTGCTGGAAGTGTTTGTGGCCCTAATGAGTTGAATCTATCACCCTTACCTAGATTGATTTGTAGTTGTATTTTTTCATGACATATTGGTGTACTCTAAGACTCATAAAAATCATTCCCAACACATGAAATCATCCTCGCTACACTAAGAGATAAAAGGAAATACAAAAAGCTACCCAAATGAAATTTATGGATCGATAGGCTACATTTCATCGGTCATATTATCTCATAGTAAGGTTTTTTTGTGGATCTAGATAAAGTGAATGTTGTTGTATCTTGGGAACAACCCAAGAATTTCTTAAATGTTCATAGTTTTCTTGGTTTTTCTGGCTACTACCAAAGGTTTATCAATGAATTTTCCCATTTGGAAACACCACTTTTGAGACTAACTAATAATGGTATGAAGTTTGAGTTTTCTAAGACATGTGAGAATGATTTCCAATAGTTGAAAAGGTAATTTAAAACCATAGTAATTCTAATCTTACCTGAGCTGGGTAATAATTTTACCTTATTTTTTAATGTATCTAGTGATGGACTTAGTGCAATGATGGTGAAGGATGGTCAGTTTGTGGCATATGGGTCATGAAAATTTAGGCCTCATGAGAGTAATTACCCTAGACATGATCTTGAGTTTTCAGAAGTGTTGTATGATTTATAGTGTAAAATGTATTACTTGTTGGGAGACAGGTTCATGATGCATAATAATCATAAAATCCTTAAATATATCTTTTATTATCATGATCTTAATATTCATCAGTGAATGTGAGTTGAGTGCATTAATTATTTTGACTTTTATTTGGTTTATATTTTCAGAAAAGGGAACAGTTTTTCTAAAGATTTAAGTCAAAAGACTCATAATTGGGTGTTTGAGGAGTCCAGTTTCAAGTTGAGGATTCTGGAATTATTTACTAAGATGCATCTAGAGAAACATGATGTATAAGGGAAGATTACCCTTGTGTCCTTGGTATTTTATTCCTTGCTTCTGATATAGATTAAGAATAATAAAATGTGAGGATCGGGAGTGATTGGATTTGAGGGAAAGTCTTAAAGGTGGAGGGTCACCTTCTGGTTAGACCATTAGAGATGATGAGATCATTTATGTTTGTGGTCGTATTTTTGTTCCAACATGTATGTGAGAATACTTGAAGCATGAGTTTCATGCATTGAAGTGGTCAAGGAATCTTAGTTTGATTAAAATTTATCATGATCTTCATAGATAGTATTGGTGTCCTAGGATGAAG
Source organism: Viscum album (assembly GCA_963277665.1). NCBI lineage: Eukaryota > Viridiplantae > Streptophyta > Magnoliopsida > Santalales > Viscaceae > Viscum > Viscum album. Next base: position 1,700,405,287 of record OY728138.1, on the reverse strand, counting down.
AAGAAGGTTATAGGTTTTTTATCAAGATTCCTTACCTTCCAGTAGGATAAGGATGAGATTCAGTGAATGAGTGGTTTTTTTCATCCACTACCCATTCTGAAATGTAAATGGGATGACATGATAATGGATTTTATTATGGGTATTTCGAGGATTCCATAGAAGAATGATAAAATATGGGTAGTTGTAGACCAATTGGATAAGGTGGATCTTTTCTTTCCAGTTATATTTCCTTTCAATGTGGATCATTTGAGAGAATTATATGTTCAAGAGATAGTTTGGTTTCTTGGGGTGTCATGAAATATAGTTTCAGATCATGATTTTTGATCCACATCACAATTCTAGAAGGGAATAGAGAATTCTCTTGGGACCCAAGTGTTTTTGAGTATGAATTTCCACCCACAGAAGGACAGGAAATCAGAGTATACTATGAAGGTACTAGAGGACATGTTGAGGGATGGTATCGTAGATTTTGGTAGAATATGGGAAAATAATATATCACTAGTTGAGTTTTCCTAAAACAATATTTATCAAGATATGATTCATATGGAACCGTTTGAGGTGCTCTACGGTAGACCATGGAGATATTTATTGTGTTAGAGGCTAGTGAATCAGAGTTTTTAGGACCGAGTATCATGTAGGAGATGTCGGAATAGGTTTACTTTATTTGTAAACATATGGTTATGGCTTAGAGTAGGAAAAATTAGTATGCAGATCGACATCATCGACCTCTGGAGTCAATTGTGGGTTATTGTGTGTTTCTTTGTGTGTCTCTGTGGTTGGGCCACCATCGAATTTAGAATTATGGTATGTTGTCACCCAGGTATGTGGGGTCATTTGAGATTTTGGAGAGGATTGAACTAGTGGTGTATAGATTGGATCTTCCACAATGGTATTGTGGTATGCATGATGTTTTCCATGTGTCACAGCTTTGGAGATATCAACCTGAACCATCTCACATGATTGATGTAGAGTATGTTAAGCTTGAGGTCGATGCATCCTTTGAGGAGAATCTAGTTAATATTTCTGATCATAGTGAGAAAGTCTTGTGAGGAAATAATGTACCTTTGGTTCAAGTCTTTTGAAAGCATGGTAATGTTCAAGAGGAATCTTGGGAGTGAGAAGCGGATATGTGGGACTAGTGGCAAACTCTATTATCTTTTGAAGCTTAGTGATGCTTGGGAGTGCGGCTCAAGGATGAATCATTATAAGGTGGAGAGGTTGTAAGATCTTGATCTTAATGAAGGAATTTTATTGATAAAATTTTGGTTTGAATCCCTTAAAGTTTGGTTAATAAAATTTTTACCGGGTATATGAGGAAGTTTGGGGGGTGTTTTGAGGGTTTAGGACATGAAATAAAGAGGAATCAAGCCTTTTGGGAATATTGCATGGTTGGAATGTGGTTAGTGTAGACCTTGTGCCCAAACTATTCTATCCAGGAGGAGTGGTTCATGGTAAAGTGAACCTTGCAAGGGGGTAGATCCAAACCATTCATTCTTGGATGGTGTCATTTTGTACGGTTAGAGCATAGTTTTTAAAACAGTGTGGAGCTCCCCAAGAAACTATGTGACCTCAACCCCTCTTGGATAGTGGAAGGAACACAGTTTTCATGTGGTTTGATAAATTGTGCGGCCAAACCATGTGACCCATTGAAAAATGAAAATTTACCTTACTACCTCCTCAAGATTTTAATTCTCTCAATTTTTTTCTTCCCCTATTTCTCATCCAGTAACCCTAGTGATGAACCATTTCGACCAAAACTTTCCAAGGGTCTATCTCCTTCGATTATAGGATGATTGGGGTTTCTTTGGATGTTGATCGAAGCTCGGGGATAGTCTAATGATATCCTTTATTCTCTTTTCTAGATTAGGGATTTTAGATTTGTTCTTCTTCTTTCGAATCCCTAAATCCCTCTTTTTCCATCAGATCTTAGGTTGGGGATTAAAGGGGGTGATTTAATCTAGATCTAAGGCAAAGGTTAAGGTTTTTTTCATATTTTGATTCAAGGAAGGTGATCTACAAGTTATATCCAATAGTTTATTATCGATTTTTGCATGTTTGGTTGTTATATTATTTCACACATGATGTACATTTGATGACTTTTGTAAGATTTGGTAAAATAGTTGGCCAAGTGAAAATTTAACCCCTCATAATCCCCATGGGATGTGTTGAGGATGATTTTACCTCTTAGTGTCACCCATAGGGTGTGCCGACATTCCCAGACATGGTAAAAGATGATGATGAGGATATAATTGATTTTTATTGAAATAGATACCATGATAAATATGATGACATGAAATCTTGATTTAAAAAGAGGTGAAAATGTTTATTGTGTCTAGTAGTTGATAATGTCCTAAGGGATTGTTTGTAATAATGTGAAAAGGGTTAGGTGGATAAATTTGAGTGTGTGGAATGTCTTACGAAATTATAATGAAAATACACAAATTAATTACATCATATGAATTGATGAAAGGGTTTAATCAGTTAATGCTTGAGAATATATGAATATGTTAAATGGGATATGGAAGGGAAATGGTAAATTTGTTAATTAGTTAATGCATAAATATTATTTATGTGCTAAATGAAATGTGAAATGTGAATGTTATGCGTATTGATTGTGGTATGGATTGTGATATTGTATGATTGATAAATGCATGAATAATAATGTGCATAGGGAGTGGAAGTGTGGGATAAGGGATGGATTCTCCTCCCATGGGTTGGGATGGAATTATGATTGACCCACACTATAGAATAAATGGGTTAGGGAGTCGGATTTATTCTCTAGGACCCTAATAGTTGTATTGGATGAAACTACCTGGACTGCTGCTTCAAGGTAAGTGTGATGTATTTTTTAGGAAATGTTTATCCCTAGTCACATATAGATCTTAATGTTTCCCTTATTTATGGAAATTTACCATCTTTATCTATTTTCTAAATGATGTAAATGATTAATTCGTGTAAAAAGGTAATAAAAATCATATGAATGATGAAAATGGATAAAGTGGATATTGTTAACTAAGGGCACCTGAGTTATTGCTTATATATCTAGTCATATATTTTTCATGAATACACTATCTATTTAGACTAGATATTTTGTACACACTTTTGGTGGTGGCCTACTGATTTGTAGTCACACCCTACTCTGGCCTCCATTGGGTACTTTAGTAGATTTCATGATTACAGGTCAAGACAAAAGTAAAGGCCCTATGCTTGGGAGTTTAGTTGGGCATAGGATGTCCATGGATGAGGACTCAAAATTGGAGTTATAACCTTTTTTGGGTATTTATATTTTGGTCTTTTTGTTGGGTTTTCTTTCACTTTCATCACTTTTAGCAATACATGGAATATCTATTGTTTAGTTGTGGTTTGTACCTGTTTGGGAAACGATTGGTATTGTATATTCTGGTTTATTGTTTATTATTTAAATAATTTCTTATGATATATTTTTTAATTACTCTAGAAAATAGGTTATAGTCTTCCCATGTGATTTATCATACCCTCGCTACTAGTTAGAAACATCTTGTGTACGAGGAGGTGCGCTTGAGGTCATGTGGCAACTCGTCTTGGGGCACTAGTTTACTGGATCCTCAGTCAAGGATGTTACATATGGATAATTAAATATTGTTTTTTATGAACTTTATCGAATGATGATGTGGTAAAGTGAATTTTTGAATAAAAATTTAATTATGTGGATAATGGGATAATGATAATAGTGTGGTAGAGAATAGTGATTGATTACAAGGATGGACAAGTTAAATAGAATGTGGTGTATGATTTCTTGAATTAAATGTTTCACTATATATTTTTACTAAATAAATGTATTAAGACACATAAAATTGTATATATAATTCATTGAGGTATAATTATTATATAGTTAATAGTATAGAGGTTGGAAGAAAATCCTAAAAGATATACACATATTCTCACCCTATATTTTTTTTGTTTTCTTGCAGACATAAAAGATCATACTAGATGTTTTTTTTTTAAATTTATTCTCAATATTAATATGTTCTAGGATGTATTTGGATGATCCATGTGTTATTGTTCTTAATTTCTATTTTAGATTATTTATTTATTCCATTGGTGGAATTGAGAGTTCAAAATACTCATGCATGTGATCATTTGAGATGTCTAATATATATTAACAATTTATTAAGGAATTTATTATTTGATGGTTATTTTTTTGGTTTTTGATTAAATATTAGGATAAGACCTAAAATATTTGTGATTTAATACTCTTCGTGTTAGGATAAACCCTAATGATTTTTAGATATGAGCTTCATAGTTTACTCTGGATATCATTCTCAGGTTAATGTGATTCCTAGTGGGACTAGGAAATGATATATTGGTTTAAATGATAGTTTTTAGGATAAATTTTGGGTAAGGTATTGGTAATTATTTCATACTATGGTAAGAAAAAAAATATTACTTGAACCAGGCATGTGAAGTAGGTTATAGAAATTATTTATAGTTATAACATCACTAAACTCACATTATGGGATTCAACATTGAAAATGTAAAAATTAAATTTTTTGATTTCATATAGATGAAGGTGACCCTATTTTAGGATCCAAAACATAAAAAATAAAAATAAAAATATTGGATCACTTATATTTTCATGGAGTATTTAGGTTTATAGTTTTATATAATTAGTATAAACTCATAAAATCAAATATTCATGAACAACTAGTTCGTAAAGAAGAAAATTATCACCCATTATACCCATATTTTCATATTAAACATTATCTCATCATCATAATATATATATAACTATTCATGAAATAAGTTTTTGAACCTATATCATTATATCCTAGTGAAAATTAAACATAATAAGGGTGAGATCAAAAACTCATTAATGGTAAATGTAACCATAAATAATTGAATATCATCAGGGAGAATAAGAACAAAATAAGGGTAATATGACATTATCAAAGTGCATTATTATAACATAATAATATTAATACACATCAATTACTATATCATAGTACATGAAAACTTGGCATAAGGATTTAAAAAAATGAAACATACATCAAATTCATTAATCATTAGTCATGTGATATCAATATTTATCATAAGAATAATTATAAACCCATGGAAATACTAGATAAAAATTATTTCTATCTTGGGGGAATTTCCATCTTATCACTTGGGATAGCCTACATATTTGGCTTCAATCCCTAGAGTACCAAATGAATTGGAGGGTTATAATGGACCCAACCTCAACTAGTTAATTATATAACCACCCATTATTGGTTAATAACATAACTACATGTCATTGTTTTATAACCGAACCACTCATCTATATATTATAAAGGAATCCCCATCATTATAAATAATTTCCAAGAAGTGTATCATGAAAAATAATCATAGAGAATTCATTGTAATATAAACTCATTGAAAAAAAAATTATTATTTCGAACCATAATTAACCCATTGAAAAAAACTGGTTTCATAATAACATATTTCGAATAAGATTAACCTATAGAAAATAAATGGATTCTATAACAATATCATAGAAACATGATTAACCCATATAAACAAAATAGGTTACATAAGAATCTCTTTGGAACATTATTAACTCATGGAAAATAAACGAGTTTCATAAAAATATCTTTAAAACATGATTGGACCATATAAACTAAATGGGTGACATTACAATCTTTTTTAAACATGATTTACCATTATAAGATATATATGTTACATAAAAATATCTTTGAAATATTATTAAATCATATAAAAAACATGTTACATGAAAATCTCTTTAAAACAATCATAATCTATCCACAGAAATAATTTCTATAGTATCATTACAAAATAAACCCATTAGAGCATAATTAAAAAAAGCTTGTTGATTTTGATGAATTGAATTACCATTAGAAACATTTTTTAGGAAAATATACTTTTTATTTTGAAAATAACTTTTAAAATCTAAAAATTAAAAAATATTGTGAAAAATACATTTATCTGAGAAAACCTTGGAAACATATAAAGTAATATTTATCACAGATAATGGACACGATGGAGGGAAAATCCGTTCATGACATAAATGTTAAGAAAAAACTATTTTCCATACATTTTAAAAAAAATTGAGAAACAATTTACCCATTTAAAAAACGTTAATAAATTTAGATTTTAAAATCTTTTAATAAAAGTTAGTAGATCAAGAAAATAGATTTATGATATCATTTAAATTTAGAAAATAAATTTTTTTAAAACATTTTAGAATTTTTTTAGAAAACTTGGTTATGTAAGGGAAAGATACCCAATCTAAGATAAAATACAAGATTAGTATCACATAAAAATGAATATAATTATGTTTCTTTAATCAATAAGGGTGGAAATGGAAATTAAACATGTAAAACACATTAGTAACTATAGGAGAATAAAAATTTATTGGTTCAATAAAACAATATCACATTATTTCCTCTAAAATAATCTTGAACATGAATAATCCTAATAGAAAGGATATTATAACATAAATCCTTTTCCACTCTGATAACTCTTTAATCATAAGACCCCTAAGAGATTAACTTAAAATTAAACTTTAAATATCATAAAAATAAGGTGATTCATGATATGTCATGTAAAAATTTATTATATATACCTCACATATTATTATAGGTTCATATCATAAATGTATATCATAAAGAAAGAGAATTTGAGATGAATAGTCCATACAAAAATCAGACCATTGAATTTGAGAATTAATTAATGAATAGATTATGTGTATAAAATATAAATCCAGATAAAAAATTAATATTTAAAAACATATAATTAAAAAATTACACATGAAATTATATAATTTCAAATATAATGAATAAGTAATATAGTCCAGTGAAAAGAAAATGAGTTATAAAATTAATTACCACTTGGTAACATTCAAGAAAAATCACCTTGTATAAAATAAACCAAGTTAAAACATAGAATACAATGGAGTTTGAAGGATTAATTATATTTTATCTATAAACATCATTATATACACAAAAAAATATAAACTACTAGTGAATATACCATATATATCATAGAAGTAAAGGAGAGATAAGAAAAACTCTTACCTCGAGTCCAAAAATTCCTCATACATCCATTAACTCATGTATGATAAGAATACATTAATTATTATATTTCTTAAGAACATGTTACATGTTTAATACCATATAGATAAATAATTTATTTTATTTATTATTAATTAAATATTTAATTATTTAATTATTTAAGTCCACATTGAGTGTTTTGAGGACATTTGGTTCATTGTTTCAAAACAGCTTTTGTGTGTTGACCATGGTCAATGTGGTAATTATATAAAAATATATAGAATCATAATAATTTCATAATTATCATATATATTCATAATATATACTTTAAAAACCTACAATGAAAAGTGTCTATGTAAAATGAAGTATCTTACGATACTGGAGATTATAGTTTGTACATACGTATGACTAACACAACAAATTTTAAATGATCATTATAAAAAGAAGGTATGTATTATTTTATCTTTATGTAAAGATAATAATATAAAAATATCATATTATTTCATTAAATTTACTTATATATATCATTATTATGATGTGGGGATGAAAAATTATCATGTTGCTTTGAGGAGGTGGTAGTTCACCCATACAGGAATGGCGTTATTATTTTTCAATGTAAAAAATAAGATGATATATTATCTTTTTAGAATGATAAAAAAGTCAGTAAAATTATAATGATGAAATTTATATCACATAAATTCTTTAACATAATCCTTGTTATGTTCTATGTAAATAATTAGTTAAAATAAAATAAAATCTCTTCACGCTGTGGTATTCTTCTGTACACATGAGTGAAATTACCGTATCCCATATGAATTGGAATGTAAAAGGTATTTGTGATATCGTAACACTGTATATATAAAAATGTTACAAATGTCATATATATATATATAAAGACATTAAATCCATAATTACAACAACACATGTGTAATAAATTGATATTTGAAAATAAATTTTTTTTTGATAACATGTATGACATGAAAGTCCAAGATTAGAATAAAATATAACACCCATAACTTTATTAAATATTTTTTAAAAATAAATATAATATCTTCAATAACTTGTAGAAGATGAAACCCTGAGTCTAAATGAACCAAAATCCTGAATATCTTTACAAAAAAATAGATAAATTTTTTTAAATTAAAAACTCTAACTAAATTATGAAAATTGTGGTTATCTGTTTATTAGAAATAAAATAAGAATAATTTAAAATAAAATGAAATGTTTTCTTAAAAACTGTATTTTTTTCTAAAAGATGGTTTAGTATCCCTTTGAACACATAATTTAAAATTAATTTTTACCACTTTTAAAAATTTTATTTGATAATACGAAATTATTTTTAAAATTATAATTTCATAATTTTCTTAGGGTAAATTTTTGGGACATTTTTGAAACGTTTCATTTTTCAATAAATAGTAGAAAATACAAAATATTAATAGAGAACTTCCTTTTAATTTAAATTAATTATAATAATTAATTATATATTTAATTTTATTAAACGTAAAATTTGTTTAATTTTATATCCATTAATCCAATTTTGGTCATTGGAATGATTTTTATAAAGATTGTTTTCTATAAAACATTGTAAACATTTGATGGTTTTCTATTTAAAAACCATCTTTATAGTCGTGTATGTAGGATTCATTTGAAATTAAATATTTCCACTTCCCTGAATGAAATTTAAAAAAATAAATTCAATATTTATAGTGGATGTCTATATATATACCATATCAAGTATTATTGTTGATAATACTCCATTGTTTACCCTTTTTAAAGTGAAAAATGTGGGTTCACCTTAGTTCAGTCTCTGGGCGCTGAGTGTTGAATCCCCTTAATCTCTTGTATTTTTCTTCGAATAAAAATTTACATATGATGCTGATGATAAGGACAATACCCTTCAAATAGAATTTTATATATTTCTTCCTCCACCTCCTTCAATTATTAATAATCCATTTTGATATAATATCTTAAATATCATAAATATACATAGATGTTTTTATGTTATAGTCATTGCCTAAAATCTTCTCCAATTCTATCATATGGGTTCTGAAATCATCATGCATGTCTAAAGTAGATTACCGCCTCATAAACCAATGTCATTCATTTTTCCATTACCACCACCTCAAAGTTGGGTATGATGATGGATATAAAGTTTATATGTGATATATATAAGATAATTATACTTATAGAGTCATTAAATCATATATACCTTCATAAATTACATTTCATAGGGTATATAATAACGTCTCTTATGCGTACGGAGGACTACCACCTCACAAAGGGTTGTGATTTATTTTTCACTAACACTTTTCATGGAAGATAATAAGGATAATTTTAATGAATATGTGTGATATAAATTTCATAATTATGATATTCATGAAATATTTATCATTATTAAATAATAATATATAAAATTTTCTTTCTTATTGTTTCACTAAGTTAAAGATGATAGCATCATTCGTGTATGTGTAGACTACCGCCTTCACAAAGTGATGTGAATCTATTTTCATAGCCACAAATCTTTGATCAAATATATAAGAGTTTTTAATGAACTAATATGGTATATATGATATTATGGTCATTATTTGATGTTAGAATAATTGTCATTGGAAAATGGAAATGCTACCCATGTATACGTATGTCCTACCGTCCCTATGATCGTAACATATGTCATTTCTCAAAACTACAATTCACAATTAGTCATAAAATTATAATTTATGTATAAATTTTATAATTATTTCATTATTATTATTTTTAGATTATGGAACTATATAATATTCACAAGAACTGAATATTTCATAAAGAAACACATATGAGAAGACAAGGCAATTAACACCAGAAACAAAGAAAATAATGAATGATAATAATCAAACGGGTGATAAGATGTTAAAAATTTATTATATATGATATTATAAATATTAATATAGACATGGTATAAGTTAATAATATTTTTAAAACCACTTTACATGAGTTTAATACACGTTCAGCCAAAGGGAAGTGTGAGGTAAGGGACATAGTCTCAATTTCCCTTCGTTAAGGAAATTAATGTTATGAACCTAATTTATTTTATATGGTGTATATACTTCCCCTTTAACAAGTTATATTATGGATATTTAATAATTTATGGTACTTTATGTCTCAATTTGAATTATTTCATTAAAGGGTATTTTATTTAAAAGTTACCGAGTGGTGAATAATTTCATAACTCAATTTATTATCAATGGGTTATATTACTTTTTTTTGTCTTTAATATTATAATATTATGTGAAGAAGTAAATTTCTATTATATTTTATTGTATTTTGACTTATTTTATCTATATTTTTATTTGATATACATAATATATTCATTGATTAATTCTCACCTCAATGTTATGATCATTTCAAGGACGTGTTTCACAATCTATTTCTAATCGAGGTTGTTTATTCTTGAATTTAAGTTAAAGGAAATTATATTAATATTTCCTAATAAAACCATTTAATTTTATCATAAAATGATTATTCAGGGTTTTCTAATGTAATAACACCATTTTTTCACTCTTTTTTATTAAAAAATTTTGTTGATATTTTTTTTAAGAAAACCCGACTTCATTTCTCTCTTCTGTCAAAAATATGTTTTCCTCAAAAACCATTTTTTCAAAAAAAAATCCAGGTTTTCTTAACTATTTTATAAAGTATTTATTAATAACATGTTTACCCCTATTTAAAAATTTTTACACTAAACTTCGTGTAATTTTAACAAAAATTATCATTTGTTTTATATCAAAAAATGAAAGGAATTGTTATTTTAACATGGACAACAAGAACTGAATTTCAGGCCATCATAACAACTAAAATGTTTTAATTAAAATTTTATAAGATTAAATTGTTATTTTCAAAAAAAAATTATATTAAAACTTTTTTGTGATGTTTTAAAATTTGATTTTCTAAATGAGAATTATATTTTCCTCAAGACTATTTTTAATGATATTTTTAGGGTATTTTCATTCATCAATGATGGTAGCCCTTATTCTACATATTCTCTACTTAGGATATATTGGATTTATAACATCATTATTCATTCTATAAATTTAGGATCATTTTGACCAATTAAAGTAATAAAATTCACTTCTTTGATTCATTTTTTTAGTCATTAACATCCCCTTGAATTATTCACATTCTTACGGAAATTAAATTTCCCCTAAATATCAATTTTATTTATCATTTATATGTTTGTTTCTTAAATCATATATCATTTCTACATATTATTTTCTTTATTTAAAGTTATTTTTTTTTTCTAGTGAAATATTTATAAATCTTTTTTCTTTACTCAATAAATATATTTGAGGATAAGGCCCATTTTTCATGAATTTAATCGATTATTCAATATATGATTAATAATTTAGATATGTAGACATGGGTGGGGCTTGGTTATGGATAACCCTTGAAGAATCGATAGGTCTCATGAGTTGAATCAGTTAGCTAGCCTTAGTAATATGGGTTACTAACCAACAGTTTGAAAGAATATCTTTGATAGATCTAAACGGTGGAGGTAACACATCCTTGAGACATGTCATATAATAATTAAGTACTTCATTATGAATTTAGTTATTATTATCCATGTTATTTTCACAATGATATTATATATGGATTCATTTCATTGTTATATTATTGATAAATACAATTTTTTTCAGTTATTAACCTTTCCATATTGATTATTCATTATCTTATTATGATAGAAATGTTATTAAAGTGGAAGGTGTGTTCAATTATTTTCATATAAATATTTATTATACCTTCTATTATCATGATAATAATGTTTTTAAATGTCATATGTGTTCTATTATTTTCCATTCCATATTGATTATTTTTTATTGATTCATGATAGCATATACAGTATATAAACCTTTCTGATAATTTGAGATCACTCTCATTTTCTTTCCTTTATTAGGAATCCATGATGTATATTATATCTAATATGAAAATATATTCTAGGGATAATAATTTTATTCTAAAAAAATTATGCTTTAATTTATTTTTTCAATTCGAATTTCTGAATCATGTATATATCTAGTTTATCAAGACTATTAAACTATTCATACCTTCAGGATGTGATTCCTTTTATCTTATTAAAATGAAATGTATCATGCATCAGCTCTAGGATACTGGGTTCTGGGTCATTACAATTGGTATTATAGTAATATTAGTAGAAACCTTGGGATATATATTTATGAAAAAATATATTTTGAATTATAAAACTAGGATAGAATTTGAGGAGAAGTATAAAAGAACATCCTAATGTTTTTGAAAGGTTAATACTATCTGGTTTTTCTTATAAATGCATAATTTTATGGTTAACACAAGTGTACGTTGTTCTAGAATAGATATACATATGAGTAATAACTCTAAAAAGGGTGCATTGGGATTGAATCAATCATCACATAGTGCACACCAATGGGCCATATTGTGCACCTTTTTGTAAAGTCCCAAGAGACGTTCTTAGGATAATTAACATTTTATTTACATACCATTATGAAGGATTTCAGTATATCCCCAAAAAAACCATGATTATGGTTATGATTTTATCTATGTATATTTTGTTTTTTAAATTATGATTAATAATTTAACTAATTCTGGGATTATACATTATGTTTTATAATGATATGATATATTCTAATGTATTCCATCATTTAGGATTTGTACCTATAAAAAGGAATGGGAACCATACTAATGCACATAATTCACAGAGTAACAATTTTGGTTTCTTTGATGGGATTAAGCCCATATTTTGATAAGAAATTTTCTCCCAAACATTCTCATCATATGAGTACATATTATCATGATCTAACAGGATAGAGAAATAATTCCCAAAGTATTATGTCATTTAAGGGAATCATGAGAATAATGGGAAAGCAGATAAAAATATTGATATAGGGAAGAAGGTAAAGAATTATTTTCCCACATGTGATAATTGTGTAAATAAAAATCATGTTACTTTCTAAAAAGTCATGGGATTTTTCTAAAAGTGTGGATAGAAATTTCATTGTGATTTTTATTTAAAGGGAAAGAAAAAAAAATTCCAATGTACAATGCTTAAACTATAAGAATATGGGGAACTACACAAATCACTTTTTCAAGCATCAAATGAATATATATCAAAAGTAAATAGTGGATCATGGTTAAGCTTATGTTATTACTATCAAAGAAGTGTAATGATTAATGTGATTGTGTTTGGGTTTAAGAATTATATCATTTGATTATTTTATCAATGGTATTTTGGTTATATGAATTATTAAACTTAAAAGTATTATATTAAAGAACTATTTTATTAAGTTTTTGAAAGTGTATTGGGAATTATACCAATGAACAAGAAAAATTATCCATGTAAAAGTTAAAAATCATTGAAAACACATGATTTAGAAAATGATAACCCTTAATATGTTCCTTATGTTGAGATAATGATGTTGGGATAAATTGATGATTGATATGGATAAATTAAATTGGATAGTACTGACTACCTTTGAGTTGATTAATGATTTTTTGACAAAGTGGATAATGAAATCATTGATATATTTTATAAAAACAATTTAAGGAATATATCAAATTTCATATGTTTTACTTATAAAATAGTGAATCATGCATGTTTTGAATAATATTTTATTGTAATTTTGGTTTTTACCATGTTTTAAGAGAATACATAATGAAGGCATTCACTTGTTTGGTCAGTGATGATTAAGATCTACTTAATATTGTTTGGGTGACTAATGATATGTTAATTTTAGAAATTTAGAAAAATTTCTTTCTAATGTTTTGGATACTAATCATTTGGATTGGCCTCAAGGTTATCCATTTAGGAAGTGATTAATGACTAAATTTGGAAGCGATTTTACAAATTATTATATTACTTCACCATATAAAGATTTATGCATATTTGATAACCAATACTAACCATTTTTTCATAATAATATTTAAATATTGAAGGAATGACTTATCATTCTATAATTAATATAATGATCTATTAAAAGTGAAATTTTAGTTCTTCTTGAATAAAAAAATCATTTTTAGATGTTTATTTCATGGATTAAGTGATGAATTTTAAATTGATTTAATCACAACCAAAGGATGAAATTATGCTTATGAAATATAAACATATCATGTAAGTATATTTTCTTATATTCTTATATAGTAAACTAATTTTTAAAATTTATGAAAGAGATCTTGAAAAAAAAATTATCTGATTAAATTCATATATGATGAATCAAATCATCCTTAAATCATCATAGACTTACGGTTTTTAAGTTTTTAACATTCTATATATTACCCAATTTCTTATGATCATTGACCTCAATCACTCTCTATAATTATTTAAGCTTTTCTTCCATGTCTAATCATAACATTCTATAAACAATCACTTTTTTAGAAACCAAGTTATGATTTATTCTATATTACGTTCATAATTCCATTTCATTATTATTAAAAGGATATTTTCTTAACCCTTTTTCAATGTGTTCTTTCAACCAAAAAAATAAAATATCAAACCCTTGATATCTGAGATCAATATTAAATTACAATGAAAATATTTATTTAAGGTGGTATGAATGTTACACGTCATTATTTTAAAAAAAAATAACATTTTTTTGATAGTGTGTATGACATGGAACACCAAGAAAATAAGACAAAATGACATGTGAGACTTTACGAAATATATTTTTCAACTAAATTTAATCTCTTCGATATCTTGTGGAATACGCAACCACGAGTAGAAATGAATCATAATATATTATAACATTATAACCTAATAGTTAAATTAGTCAGTGTGAATAGTAAAAATAAATTGTGAATATTATTTTGTTATATAAGTTATAAATGAAATAATAATAACTTAAAAGAAAATGAAATGTTTTCTGAAAACTGTATTTTTTTAAAAGATGGTTTAATAACTCTTTTCACACATAATTTAAAAATAATTTTTACCACCTTCATAAAATTTATTTCATTAAATTAAATTCATTTTCTTAATTGGAATATCAAAATTAGCATATAGTTATGGTTTGGGATTTTATTTAAATATTT
The DNA here is from genome assembly GCA_963277665.1 of Viscum album. Lineage (NCBI taxonomy): Eukaryota > Viridiplantae > Streptophyta > Magnoliopsida > Santalales > Viscaceae > Viscum > Viscum album. Next base: position 1,700,390,210 of record OY728138.1, on the reverse strand, counting down.
CATTTTTAAATAAATTGTGAAAATATTAAATATTAATTAAAAACATATTTTTCAGTTAAATTATTTATAAAGATAAATTATATTATGAATTGGTTTTAAAGTAAAATTAATTCAATTATATTTAATTTATCCAATTTAGGTCAATCAAATCATTTTCATATTGAACTTTTATATAAAAAAATTTTATTGTTGTGAACATTTTTCCTTTGAAAACCAATTATCTCATCTCTTCTATAGGATTAATTTTAAATTAAAATTTTCCACCTATATGAATATAATTTAAAAAAAATTATTTCTTATTTGGAATCAAATTATATCATATTATCTAATAATTTCAACATATTTTTTTACCAAAATGAATAGAGAAAATAGAAAAAAAAATATATTTATCATGGTTAAAGTAAAAAATATATTTATTGGGAATTAAAATAAAAATATAAGGGTTAACATGAACTTATAACTTTTCTAAAATTTATTATATTGAGATATTTAAAACCTATCATGTCTAATTCCTGATAATACCTTTTTTGGGAATTTTTCATATGACATCCTAATACTTGTTTCAAGTAACTCCTCAAAAATTATTTTGAGCATGATTTGGTAGGGGTTTGTCCCAGGTTGTTTCTAGTGAAATTTGGAAAATTTTGGAAGCCCTTTATGCTATATACATTTGGTGCATGTTTAGGGAAAACTGTTCAGTTTGGGCCAGAAAACTATGCACCCTTTGATGGTTCTCTGGTGGGGGTGCATAGTTTTTCCAAAAAATGCATCCAGACCCTCTAAACTATAAAACCTTAAATATTGAGGGTTTCCATGGTTAGTACATGGTTTATTAAACCATGCACTTACCTGGGAGAAACTTTTCACCCCACTGTAGGGGCACAAGTTTAGGGTGTACAGTTTGTCTAACCATGCGGTCCTCTCCATGAAACCATTCACTCATGTATTATTTAATTCAAAAATTAATTATTTAATTCCCAGGCCCCCACTTATATTTCATATCTCCCCTAATCAAACTTGACTCAATTTACAGGGTTCATAAGGCTAACTATAAGTGATTTATTCTCCTCAAACATCCTCCTTTGAATAATCAATGTGTCGGTTGAAGATATGATCTTTTTCTAGAAAGTGGATATCCTCTCATTTAGTTTCTCTCAATATCTCCTCCTTTATACTTTTTAATGGATTAAGACATATTATATGGTTCTAAACTGAGTTTAATTTGATCATAATTCTAATTTTTGTTTCTATATGTCTAATTACATAATTCTTCATTGGTGGATTCCATTTATAGTGTTAATTATTGATCTTTGAGTAAAGGTAGGTGGTTTTATAATTATTTTCCCTATAATTGAAACCTTAAATTCTTATAATAAATTGAAATAAATTTTTAAATAATTTTAAAATATGGAAATGTGATGTTTTGATTCTTTGATTTAAGGGTTCTAGAAATTGATAAAATCCCCAATTTCAATGTAATTTAAATTTTAGGGTGGTTTTATGAAAATTAATGTCATGATTTTGAAATAGTTTTGATTAAATAATTTGACGTTGATTTTGATAAAATGGATTGAATTGAAGAGTGATTTTAAATGGAATTAAATGATGAAATCCTATGAATTTTTTTAAAATTGAAAATTCATAGTGAAAATTGAAATTACGAAAGCATGTATTAAATTTTTATAAAGAATATTGATTTCCAATTTGATTGATTATAGAAATACATGTTATCCTAGCTAGTTAGTGGTAATTAGGATAATAATTCTAGGACCTTTACTCTATATAAATGGATTGATGATGATAACTATTACTAAAACAACATCAGCAAAGCTACCCATAATAGAGTCCCCTATTATGGTGTACACTTCCCATGTTGTGTTCCCCTATTTGGGTGTATTTGTGTGTGTGTACCTGAATATATATGTGATTACTATAATATGTTTGAGGATCTTATTACCTGATAAACTAACATACCATGTGGATTTTTTAAATGGTGCTTTTTTCTAGGAGTTCATTAACATGATACATATGTCATTGGATTGTTGAACTATTTTATTCACGCTATAAGATTTATAAAAAAAATTTTATATAAAATTTTCATTTAATCATGTATGAAAGTTTTTTGATACACCCGACATCCATTTGAAATGAAATCATTTTTTGGTTCAAAATTTTAAAATGAAATTCCATGCCCTATATTATTTAAATTTATATAATTTGGGAAAAATTGTTATGGAACACTTTATGAGAAACTAATATGATTTATAGCTCACAAATTAACTTTACCTTCAAGAATTTTTATATTTTATTATGTCAGGTTTGAGAAAAGGGAAAGTGCCACATTGAGGTTATGGATGTTATTGATCTTTTGAGGCATGGGTTTCTATTATTTTCTTAGGATGTTTGACTTTCTTCTAAGAACCTTGATGATTTACTTATTTGGTCTTTGTTTTAACTATTTGGTTTTTGGTACTTTCACCCTTTGGAGTGTTGATCATACTGACTTGTAATCATTTTTCTTCCACTATTTTGAGGTAAATTTGTTCCCTATTATATCTTGTATGATGCTAGGTTCTAGTCTCCAACCCATGGGGAATGGGAATTCCCTTAGGGCTATGTCAGTTCCAGCTTGGATATTAGGGTACCAAGGTACCCGATATGTTTCATTATAAAGTTCTATTAGAGGTGTAGGATTAAAATCAACTCAGGATATCAATATTCAGTTTTGGATATCTTTTTGGTACTTAGAAGGTAGTTATGACTGAGTACCTGGATAGCTCTAATCTTAATGATCCCAAATTCACCGTTACTGGTTTTGGAATGGAGTGTTAAGGAATAATTTGATCCAATTATAGTCTTTTACCTTTTTCGATTTGGATATATTGAAATAAAAATATTGATATCTTATCTGATTTGATTAATTTTCCCATTGATCTTGTTTGAGATGTTGATATGGGTAATCTTATAATGTATTCATTGTTGTTTTATGATGTTGTGTATCATATTTCCCCCAATAAGATGTGTAAATATGACCTAGGATAAGGACTCCATTGAACCACAATGAATTTATGCTCTCATGGACTATAACATTTTTAATATTATTATGTATGATATATAAGCTATGGGATAAGCATCGGCCCCCATTCTCATTCATGATCCAATTTTGGAAACTCAAAGGTTTGAATCTCATAGTTGTGCTCAAGGATTTATTCAACAAAATACACTAATGTTCCAAGTCTCTAATGATTCTATAGAAGATAAGGAATGGTTTAGAAAAAATATATCATCAATTTTATTTTTTGGAATCACCTAATCCGATTAATGTTAAATGTGTCACCTTTACGCTATAGGAACTGATATATAGATAATGGAACTCAATGGGTATGACTAAAAAGCAAGAGTGTATAGAGTGGGAGGACTTCAGGGTTATTTTCAAAGCTTATATCTATCCTGAGTCTATGGTGCTGGATAAGGTTAAGATTTTTTTCTAAAATGAGTAGGTAAAAAATACCATGAAAGATTTCATAAACCATTTTTCCAATATTTTGAAATTTTCACCTAATATTGTATTGAATAATAAGATAAAGACTCAATTATTAGATATGGGTCTTTGACCTAATATTCATTATTAGGTTTTATTTCTAAATCTATATTATTACATTAATATTATAGATAGGGAATTAATTGATGATGTTGACTTGGATAGTATGTTAGGGTGGTTGGGAGTTCCTTTTTCTTCTAGTGGTGGTTCAATGTGTTAAATTAAAGGGAATAAAAATCATGATGAGTCTCATAGTGGTTCTTGATAGGATACATCCTCTAGACCCCTGAGAGTTCCTAAAAGAGGGACTTTAACATGATTCTAGTGTGTAAAGGATCGATAATCAAGAAGTTCTCATACTGAGGCACCCAGGATCGACAGTTCTAGTGATCATTTAGGACACATACATAAATTATACCATATATTTTCTGATCTATGTAGTGTCATACTCTCATCGGGACATAATTATACTACGGTGAAATAAAATACTTCACCAAAAAATAGTTTCAAGACATAGGAATCCAAAAAAAATATTCTTCACATGGTGGAAGAGTCTCCAGAGGAAACTGATATACGTCCAACAACTATGAGAGGTACCATCACTATAGCTTCATATTTAGTTACTACTTTATTTGATACTGGTGAATCTCACTCATTTATATTAATGCTTATTTTTAACCAGCTATTTCATCATATAAAGTTTTTTGTATTATGTGTTGGGTATTACTACACCCCTCAAACAGAAGAGAGGGTAATGTCTTTATTGTCCTAATTGTGTCTTCTCTTTATTAGAGATTTAACTTACTTGGTATTTTCTAGTTCTTGAAATGTAACATATTTTATGTAATTTTCAAAATAGATTGTCTCATTTTTATTAAATTATTAATTTAATTCTATCATAAATGTTTCTCTTTTACCATGCCTAATTGGTTGTGTCATATATATTATGGGGAATGGGACCCAAGGTCGATTAGAGTTAGTCCCTCTTATATGGAGTTGGATAAAGTTATACCAGTGTTTGCTATTTATCTGGAGCAGAAATATTTGAGCGAATATCTCCATCTAGTTTTCAATAAATTTCCCTAATTTTTTCTTCTATTTGTCTAGATTGATAGTGGTAGGAGAGGTATTGTTTTCTTTTTATTTATATCTTGGTACTCTACTAGTGTCAATTTATTCTTATTGCATAGACCCAACTTAAATAAAAAATTTGAAGACTATATTGGATAATATTTTAGAAAAATTATTTATATTCTTGAATTTTTTACCTTAGGATTATCTTTTCTAAGAAATATGATGGAACACTTCCCCTATGTTTTCATTATAGGAAACTCAATCGATTTACTATGAAGAAAAAGTATTTTTTTCATTGGATAAATGATCTATATGACTGGTTGAAAGGGAAGAATTTGTTCTCATATATTGATATTAATTATGGTAATCACTAATAAATAATAAATGAATATAAAATTCATAAAACCGTCTTTCGGAATAGGCATGGATACAATGAGTTTATTTTCAATCAATTTGATCCAAAAACTTCTCTTGCAATATTTATAGATTTGATGAACAGGATCTTCTATGAGTATCTTGACATGTTTTTGGTGATCTTGGTGGATAAAATCATGGTTTACTCGAAGTATGAGGAGTATCATTCAGGTCATATTTGAGAAGTTCTGGAATTTTTTATAAATCACTGAATTTATTCCAAGTAATTGAAATGTGATTTTAGGATTTGGGAAGTATATTTCTTTTGACATGTTATCTTGGAACATGGTATCTCAGTTTATACTAAGAATGTTATTCATTTTATGACTTTGGAATAACAAAGAAATGTTTTTGATATTAATATATTCTTGGGTTTAATGGGGTATTACTGCCATTTTGTGAAGGATTGCCCATTGTTGGCTTCTCTGAGGACTACTCTCACATAAAAATGACTGAGGTTTTCATGGGAGCAGAAATTTAAAAGTTATTTTGTTGATTTAAAAAAAAATTACATCTTTTATGGTCTTGACTCTTACATAGGTTGGTTGGGGCTATGTGATCTTCTATAATGCATCTGTTTTAGGTTTGGTTTTTGTTATTATTTATAGTGATCATGTGGTTTACTGTGGTGCTATATAGCTTAGGAAAAATGAGAAACATTATCTCACCCATGTCCTTGAACTTTAATTCATGATACATTTTCTTAAGAGTTTGTGGTATTAAATTTTTGGATAATGGTTTACCACTCGGTCTAATAACAATAGCCTCAGTTATGTCTTCTCTCATTGATATTTGAAACATTGGTAGAGGTGTTTGGTGGATTACCTGAATTGTTTTTATTTAAACATTTCCTATACATCAATCAAAGGGAATGTTTTTTTTGAATAATTGAGTAGGAAACTTCTGACCCATGTACTGAAGGAACATCAGAAGTTTGGGAAATGATGGATGATTTTCCACAGTTACATTTTTTTAGTCTGTGATGATGAGGCCAAGGTTGTCTTTGAAGTTGATTAACCCATAGAAAAGAAATGGGTTACATAAAAATCTATTTTTAATTATCATAATCCATAAAGAGAAATAATGTGGATGGTACAATTATAAAATATCTCTATTAGATCACAAGTGGTAGTAAGGTTTATTGATGTTAATGAATGAAATTACCATTAGAGACATTTTTTAGGAAAATAAACATGTCATTTTGAAAATAAATTTTATTAAATTAAAATTATCAACTATTTTTAAAGATAAATTTATTTAAAAATAAACTTTGAAACATTTAGAGAAAAATTTGTGAAAGAAATTGATATTCTGGTTGGAAAATCATTGCGTGTAATAAATGTTGAAAATAAACATTCTTTTCTAATCATTTTGAAAAAGGGAGTCAATAGTGACCCATTTGGAAGATGTTAAGAAATTTGATTTTCAAAACATTTTAAAAGAAGGTAAAAGATAATGAAATATTAATTAAGGAAATATTTTATTTTTAGAAAAGGAAAATTTTGAAAACATGTTAGAAAATATTTTGGAAAACTTGGATATGGAATATAAACATACATAATCTAAAATAAAATACAAGATCAATATCACTTATAAAATAAAATTATTGATATTTATTTAATCAATAATGTATGAAATGTAAATCAAACATGTGAATCACATTAATATCCAAATAAAAATAAAAGTTATGTGGTTCAAGAAAATAATATCACATTATTTCCTCTAAAAGTACATTTAACATAAACAATTGTAAAAAAGGATATTAGAACACAAATCCTTTTTTACATTGGTAACACTTTAATCATAAGTCCCATAAATTATTAAGAAAAAATTATACATTAAATATCCTGAAAATAAGAAGTTTCATGATATATCATGTCAAAAGGAAGTATAAACACCTCACAAATGAATATAGGTGTATATTGTAAATGTATGTCTCAATGAAATAAAATGTGAGATGAATAATACTTATAAATATCATAACATTAAATTTGGGAATTAATAAATGAATATATTGTGTTTATAAAATGTAAATTCATATAAAAAAGTATAAATACAAAATTATATAATCAAAATTAATTAAATAATAAATAATAGAATATAAAATAAAATGAATAATTAAGATAAACCAATAGAAATAAATTGAGTTGTTAAATTCTTTACCACTTTGTAAAATTGATATCAAATCCACTTGGATGAAATAATTCATATTCAAAAATATAATACCATTATGTATGAATTATTCATGGTATTATATATATATAAGGGTCATTATATACATCGAAAAATATAAATAAGGGTTTAATATATAATATTTCTAATAGAAGTAAAAGAGAAGAGAAAAACCTTAACCTCAAGTATATACTTTCCTTGTATATACATTAACTAAAGTACAATGAGCTAAAATTAATTTTTTTATTTCTTAACACCATGTTATAGGTTTTATATTTTATACTTAAATAATTTATTTTATTTATTTTTAATTACATATTTAAATATTTAATCATTTATGTCCACATTGGTTGTTTTGAGGACGTTCAGTTCATTACCTCAAAATGGAATCATTGTGTTGACCATGGTCAAGTAGGTCATTATTTCAATATATATAAAATATAAATAATAAAGATTTATTAATATTTTTTAATCAATTAAACTTTTAAAACCAATAATGAAAAATTATTGTGAAAAATGAATTGTGTTTCAATCATATAGAGGTAGGCTGTATGTACACTTGAGTAATGTTTACAGTTTTCAATGATCATTATGGAAATAAGGTATGTATTATATTTTATTTTAATAATTATTAAAATATCATAGATACCATATTAATTCATTAAATATACTTATATATATCATTCATTTTATGTGGTGTGAAAAAATAATCACATCCCTTCGTGGAGGCAGTAGTCCACACGTACACAAACAATATAATCATTTTGATGTGTAAGAAATAAGATGATATACTATCATTTCATAATTATTAATATCTAATTATTTTCATTTTTACATCATTTATATCACATAAATTAATTATCATTTTCTTTATCACCTTCCTTGTAAAGCGTTAGTGAAAAATAATCACATCTCTTCGTAAGGTGGTAGTCCACCATAAACACGAGCGTCGTTATCGTATACCCCATAGAATGTGAAGTAAAATGTATATGTAATATAATATATCCATGAGTATAAATATTTTTCAAATATCATATATATATATATATAATCCATCATGACAACAATCCAAGAGAGGCGATGATGGAAAACGAAGGACATAGATTCGCAAGGCGGTAGTCCACTATACACATGGATATTGATTTCGTACCCCATTTGATGGAAGAGAAGATTTATTTAGGATATTAAATTATTATAATTACATATAATTATATATGAGATAATATTTTAACATATTATCATATTTTAATAAGTATTTTAGGTGGTGAAAGAAGATATAAAATAAAAATGCACATTTAATAATTTTACCTCTTCTTTGACCACCTCTTTAGGATTATAACTAAAGTATTACTAGAATTTATTTTTGAAAATAGAATCCTATTTTATTATGGGATTTAATTTTAGAATTTATTTTTGTATTTATTTTCCTAAAAAAATTTAAGGTGTTATATGGAGAGGAGATTGGGTGGCCTTTTATAAGTGAGGTGAGTGGTACACTTGTAATTTTTGAAAAGAAAAAGGTGTACCCACTTTTCTATTTTCTAGAAGATCGAAAATGGTGAATTATAGATACTTGGAAATTATAAGGTCTAAATGTTTCATTAAATTATTTTTTAGACATGTTTTTAGGTTATTTTTACCATTGTCGTATTATTTTAACTACTGATAAACTCGATTTCACCTTAACAACGATAATTTATTTTTACTGTTTTCACAATTCGTTATGGTAAAAAAATTATTTTAAAATTACTAGATAATATGAATTATTATAATTCAAAATATTTAATCCATTTTTCTAAATTCTATTCACATATATGGAAAATTTTAATTTTAAATTAAACCCACAGATGTGATGAAATAGCAGGGTTTCAATAACTGTATTTTTCTAGGAAAAGATAATTTTATATTAAATCTATGAATAATAATAAATATTAATTGAATATCAATTAACATTTATTTAAATTTAATATATAAAATTCAGTTAAAATATTTCTCATTAGGGGTTATTTTAATTAATTTAAAAGGAGAAAACTTATTCACATTAAAAAAGTTTTCAAAAAAATCCCGATTTTAATCCCAATGACGAACGTATACTAAAATCCAATATGAAGTCGATTCAATAGAAATTAAGTGGATTAAGTTTTACTAAATAATACTTATGTCATTTTAAATCATATCAAAACATAATGGTATCTTCAAATTTCAATTTTTTTGAAAAATAATGACATTTTTACAAATAATCTTAACTTTTCACAATTCATTAAAAATCAATATTTTCCAAGAAATAAAAAAATTTCAACCTAAGTAAATTTTTATATGAATATTTGAAAATTAAAATTAATTTTATTTAATACATTTCATGTATGTTCCAAAAATTAATTAAAATATTTTTTCATGATAAGCAATAAAAATCATTTTTGAAGAAAATATATTTTTGAAAAATAAAATTTCTATACTAAAAATTATATTATTATTTGCTAAAAAATTATCAATAATTTATATTGAGAATTAATTTAATATATATATATATATATCATATATTATTCAACAATATTCATACTCACCAATGTAATTTCTTGTATATAACAGTTATATATATTGTAGGTTATTTATGCTCATTATTGTGTGTCGGATATGTTATCGAACATAGTTTTCTTTTATAAAATATATCGGTATTAAAATAGTCATAAATTTACTCTATATTTATAATAATTATCATTTATTACCTTTAAATCATTAAAATAATAATTGTCTAATGACTTTAGGGTAGTTCGGTATTTGTTATTTCATACATCATATATTATTAGGTTATAATAAATTTTTGTTTAATAAATAAATATTGTGATTAATAATAGGGTTGTCTAAATAAAAATAGAACTATATAGTAAAGTAAAATGTTCATGGAAACAATGAGATAATTTAGAACTTTATTCCATTAGATATGAACATATTATGTGAATAACCTAAAAAAATCATTTATTCATATATATATATAGTAAGTGGTTAATGTTGATTACATTATATGGAAATAAATTCATCATAGATTGGATATAAAGAATAGCATCACATTTGAGGATCAAATATAGAGGTATGGAGATATTTTTAATTCAATGGAGATGACATTAATGGTCAAGCAGAGTATGGGAAAAATTGGGTATTATTCAGTGTGGAAATATAATTAACTCAGATCTTATGAGAAGTATTCTTATTTGACTAAAATATCTATAAATTAATATAAAATATTTGAAAATAAATGATGTATAATACATTGAATAAAATTTAATGAACCCAATAATGGGGATTATTTGAAATCTACCATAGTTCTAACCTTGGGAAAGGTTTTCAGAAATAGGGAAATGTTCTCGATTTCAGAAGAAGAAGAAGAAGAATTCCTATTAAATGTAATGTTTTTCAAAGGGTAAAATAATTTCTAAAAACATGTATTGATATGTGAGTGAGAAAAAATAATTAATACATAATTATTACGTCCTAATAGATTAATATATATTACAAATCATCATGATAAATTATAGAATAATAAATTTGCATATCTTTTAAAAAATGGATATATAAACAACTGGTAAAAAATGATTTATATCATCACCCACTAAGTTCATCACAGCTAAAACCCCTATTAAATATATCATAAATAAAACATTTCTTCATATCATATGGGAAAATTTAACATAAAAAGTTTTAACTCATTTTCTCAATATGGATAAACAATGGACATATAAATCATTAATAAATTTTAAGAATAACATGAGAATAATTACATGAGAACATTTTAAAATCATACCCATGAATTCATATATCATAATCACTAGTCATGGAATAAGTATTTGAAGTTCATATATCATGATTCATAAAGAATTTTAAGATAATGAAACATGAGAGAAAAACATAGTAATAAGATCATGTAATAAAATATTTTCCTAGTGTTTCATATATTCATAATCATAATAAAATTATGTTAAGGCTACCCACCAAGACCTTCATCACATGATAGGATTATGATAAAAACCTATGTACCTATTATGGGTTTTGTATGACCTCCAGTATACTATATTTTGGTATTGAGATAAAATCAATTTTATCCTTTAATCTCATAAAATATTAATATTTACCCAATTCATTAGAGTGATATAATAGATACACCTATATAATAATAACAATTCATTCATATATGTTCCATAAAATAATGAATCAAAATATAATCTCATCATAGAAAACCCCATGGAAAGGAAAATTTGTTTCATCATGATTTCATCATCATAATCAATAATACACTAGAAAAATAATAAGAATTTTATTATATAATCATATCTTAATATGTAACATTAAAATATTCTATCGTAGATAAAAAATTACAATAAAAGTTCTCTAGGAATTTTCATGAGAAAAATACCATTTTCATTTTGAAATCATTTATTTAAATTAAAAAAATCCAAAATATGAAGGAAAATATTTTCCTCAAAGAAATAAATGGAATATTTTATTGTATTATTCAATTAAAAGCATTCATAATGGTGGGAAAACATTTTCATGTGGTGTATATTAAAAAAATATTATGTTTATATCTTTTTCAAAAAGTACTTTTCCTTTAAAATCAAAAATGATTACATTTAAAACATTTAATAGAATGTAAAAAATGGTTATAAAGTACAATAAAAAATCAATTTATTTTAGTTAAAATGTTTCTGAAAATATTTTCAATGAGTATATAGACATGTAAGAAAAATATTATATATGAAATAGAAAAATAATTATTGTTTTCCATAAAAAATGTCTGAACAATTATGAACATAGAGATAGGAAAATAAATCGAAAAATTGTAATTTTTATAAATGAAAACAAGGTAAAGAAAATATATTTTATTTTTGAGAGAGATCGTATAATTTTTACGTTGTAAATTTAAGCACAAATAATCCCATATAAATTTTATTCTAATGTAAAACCCTTAACTCATGGTCAAATTACTTCATAAGTGCTCTAATATATTGTATAATAAATTGAAATTTTTTATACATATATGCCATAATGATATTAACAATTATAATACCAATCATTTTTCACTTTTAACAACTTTTTAACCATTCATTAATATTTTTTAAAAATTTACTTTTTTAAATGATAACAATTTCATTTTTCATGTATGTTTAATTTCGGTCATTATGGTCCATACATATTTAAAATGGTTCTATTGTATTCTGAATGTTAATGATGATATAAATAAAATTTATATTAATTATATAAATATTTATAACCATATTTAAAAGTTATATATTAAAAAAATTAATTATACAATTCATGGAAATGCTAGTCAATATATAAATAGGAACACTGTTTTTTATTTCTATAAAAAAGATGGAAATAAGGATAAGTAATATATTTTAATTAACGAATCATAATTATAGCATATATATCATATATTATAATTAAATTCATAATTAAATTCATCAATGTGATGAGGTGGTGGAAAATAAATAATATCTCAATGTGGATGTGGTAGTCCACACATACGCACAAGCGATGCATTAATTTCCTATTTAATATAAAAGAGGTGAAATTGGTTATTAAATACTCATAAAATAATATGAGAATATTTTTGGTACTTGAATAATCAGGTTACAATGGATACGATAGGTTTGGAGAATATGTAATAATAAATAAAACTAAAATAACTTTGTAAAAATTATTCATATTATATTGGAGAACATATTTAACTTATATATTATGCCATGAATGATTGGTCATAGAAAAAGGCTAGGAAATCTTGGATGAATGGAATATAAATTTTTTGGTTCATGTATTTTTTTTGATACATAAGTATAATTTTGTATTAATAAGGGTGGATAAGAGGCGCCCTTTTATAAGTGTGGGGGTGACAAACGTGGAATTATATAAATAATTCAAATCATATAAGTATATTTCCATTTTAAAGTAGAAAATGTCTAGGAATTTTAATAAATGATATGGTAAGGTTGAAATATGTTAAATAAATAATATTTATACATGTTTAAATAGAACAGTTTCCCTTATTTATTAGTTTAATCCCCCTCTATCATTAAACTTTTTTTAACCCTAACTGTTGTAACACATTTTTTCTATTTTAACTATTCATTATGACCAAAAATGAATGTTCCCTCATAAAAATATTACATGAAAATTAAAAATAATTTATCCATTTTATCAAATTTAAATTCAACTACTGGAATAAATAAATATTTTTAAAGTATCACAAAACCCAATGAAACCCCATTTTTAGAAAAATATATTTTTAAAAATAAAAGTGAATTAACATTCATTCCATGAATACAAAAATATATTAAATTAATTTAAAAAAATTAATTTTAATATATAATAAATAAGTTAATTAAAAACCAGTAATAAAAAATGATTTACTTTTTTGTTATGATAAAACACACATTAGACACATAATAACAGTTTTATGATATGTAAATATATTTAAATTTAAATGTTTTTATCTTCATTCTTATCCTTTGGAAAACAAATGTATGTATTTTTATTCATATATTTACAATAAAATTTGATAAAATGAATTTCTAATAGTGATGAAAATATTTTGTTTATATAATAATACATATCATGTTAAAAATAAATTTCTTTTAAAAGTATATCTTTTAATCATTTTACAAATTTAAAAAAATTACTATTGTAATTTCCTTTAGTTAATAAATAAAATTGAATTTAGGATAACTATTATACATATTTCATAATATGTTTTTTCCTACACATAAATTCTAATCCAATATCATTGATATAATGGTATACTATATCATGGGTTCATTTAGACTTAGGGTTACGTGTAAAGAAAGATTCAAAAAACATCAATTTTATTTCAAAGAAAATAAATATAAAATCTGGGGTTATTACATTATAAACCCTAAAAAGTAATTTCTATCTTGAAATTACATATCTTAAATACATATAAATGAGTATATATGGACTTTATTAAATCCCCTTATCCCTATGAGTATTCCTTAAATTTATGTTTCCTCAATAGAAATTTAAGCAGTTGAGTGTTTTGTTCTATAGCAATTTATCCTTACAAGACAAGTTTTCTACTAGTTTTTTCTCATATTAAAGATAATTATCCAGTGGTAAAAGTTTTGATATTAGTACATGTGATGGATCATGTATGTACTTCCACAAAATAGATACATGGAACACAATTTCAACTTGAGGGAGGTTCAATGAAAACACCAAAAAAATAAGAATACATCCTAATATGATAATTAATATTGAATTTTGACACATATAAAGGACTAATATATCCCTTTTTTAGGAATATAGTTACCTTTTTCAAAGGAAAATCATATTACTACCTACTCACCAACATTTATTTCCAGATATCACTGATGATTGGCAGCATAACTCTTATATCCACTCTGATTTTTCTTGATTTTTTGTTGAATCCCTATAACCATATATTTTATTTACTCATCTATATAAAGTCCCAATATGTTTATTTCTAAAAATATATCCCATAATGTTATATTATGACTCTTCTTTTCAAATATTGATTCATCAGGATCCATTTGAATGCTTAAGTGATATATATTTTTGTTAGAGAACTAGAATAGAGGAATGTATTAATCCAAACCACATTTGACATCCAGGGAAAATATATCAAGATATCAAAAAAGGATTGAATAGTCCTATTATAATGATCATTAGTATATGGATGATAAGATGTACTGAAACACAACTCTTTATAGAGACCTTGCTGAAGACTTCTCCATAACTTCTAGGTAAACCTCAGGTCTCGATTAGATTCAACTGAATATGTTACCTCATGAAACCTTTCCATATCCTTAATGTATAACATAGAGAGATGAAAAAAATATAATTAATATTAGTAATGGAAATTTATAACTTTAAATGAAATCAACAAACATCCAAAAAATATTATATCTATTATAAATTTTTGGGGGATTTTTCAAATGAAATCCATGGTGATGTTTTCTCATTTCCATTTGATATGGATAATGGTTTTAAGATCCACATAGACTTTTTTCTCTTATCTATAAATTACAAACATAATATTAATTTAGATATATACTCTAAAATATCAATTTTCATGTTATCTCACCATAAATATTCATTTAGATCTCTATATATCATCATACATCTAAGATAAATAAGGAATGATTAACAATAATCTTCATCCAACATCTACTTTTCATGTATAGAATCGATGGAACAAATAATACATTATTAAACATTATCATTAAATGTGAATCATAGTTGTAACATCTTGTTACTATTTTTAGGTATTTCTAAACCCCTCTTTTTAGTAAGATTTGGTTTGGTTTCTTTTTGGGGTTGTTTTGGGTTGAAAATTTAAAAGTTTGAAATTTTATAGGCTAGTGCATGGTTGGCACACAGCTTTCCCAAACTATACGCCCTATACGAGAAAACCATTCAACCTAAGGCAATGAACTATTTTACAGTTGTGCATGATTATTCAATTCGTTTTCCCTCTTAGTAAAAATTGTTTGACCTATTTATAACTGGTGCACGGATTGCGGACCTCTTGTACACAGTTTGTGTAAACTGTGTGCCTCTACCCAGAAAACCATGTGTACGAGATATTAAGATATTATATTTTTTTGTTAAAAATTCTCAAACACATATTTTAGTTCCTCGACGGACCTCCTTTGAACCAAAAATCATTTCTTAATTCCTAAAATCTCCAAAATAGGATTCTTGGCCCCTCTGATCACTCCCAGAAGTGATATGAAGCTTGGTGAAGGTCGGTTGATTATCTTCTTGTTAGTTTCCTTCTAGTGTTCTTGATCTCCCTCAATCTCTCTTTTTCTCCTTAGGTTTCCATGGATCTTTTTTTTTTGATTTATGGATATACTAACCTCTATTTGGGGTCAATAAACCTAGGTTTTATCCTTGTTTCCTGGATTCCTTGATCACCATTCTTGGTTGAAGAATCTTGGATTGGGTTTTGTGATTTGAGATCCATTGATCTCGAGGTAGGTGGGTCTGTTATGATGCCTAGTTTTTATTAACCCTAAATTTCTTTATTTAATTTAAACTATTTTAAATTAAATGAAATTGTTTAATTTTGATCAAAAGTCTTTCAATATTTTTGTTAAATGAAACCCAATTCCATTGATTTGGGGTTTTTATGAAAAATGGGTTTTTGAAATGAAATTAGAAAACCCCAATTCAATTTAATTGGGGTGTGATTATGGAAATTGTGGTTATTTAAATTTTTATATTTAAATTCTAGTTTTAATGGAAATTTATTCAATTAAAATGTT
Organism: Viscum album; assembly: GCA_963277665.1. Classification (NCBI taxonomy): domain Eukaryota; kingdom Viridiplantae; phylum Streptophyta; class Magnoliopsida; order Santalales; family Viscaceae; genus Viscum; species Viscum album. Next base: position 1,700,373,707 of record OY728138.1, on the reverse strand, counting down.
GAATTTAATTGTGAAAATTGATTTCATGGAAAAATTGTTAAAATCCATAATTCCATTTAATTTGGTTTTTGTTATATAATTGATGGAATATTTTTGCAAATTAAATTATTGAATTTAATTGAAAAAAATGTATTGTGATGTTTCATGGTGAATTGGTTTTAAATCCCTATTTTGAATAATGGATTAAAAATGGTTTTGATGGAAACCTAGTGGTTTTAAATTTGTGAAAATACATGTTTTTTATTATAACCCTACTATTTTTTTAAATAGAAAATTGGCATATTTTAAATGGATAATGTGATTTAATTGTTTTTTAAGCAGTCTTAAAATAAATTTCTCATCATTTTTTTGAATTAGACCACATGCAAACCATAGGTAGTTAGTGAGTTATTTTGGGTGGATTATTAAGATTTACAATGTTCTAATACCTCATATCAGCACATCCCATTCCTTAGGGGATGTTGATGAGACTTCTCGGCCTTGGTTCAATGAGAGTATGTACATAATTTTCCATTTCACAGTGTTGGGTCCCTATAGCTAGGAACTATCATACCTACTAGGAATATGACCGTGTTTCTTTCTTTTTTTATTTAAAATATATTTTATTGTTGTCGAAAAATATTTAATATGACTCGTGAATTTATATAAACAGTTTTATATAAAAAAATTATTTAATACATTTTTTTGAAAAGTGTCATTTTTGTAAAGCACCCTTTGATTAAAGGTGAATTCCATCATTTTAATTTATTTCCGTCAATTGAAATTTGAAGCATGAATTGAAAAAGTATTTCCATATTTTGAATTGTAAATAATGATTTGTTAAAATATGATTTTGAAGTTCCAAACCTGTTTATTTGAAAATTGAAAGCACGTTCTTGGTTAATTTGATATTGGAATTTTGTTTGGTGAAATCTGATTAGGGTTTTGACCACACCCTACTTGTTTCTTTGGGTGTTTTTAGATTATCTTATTTCAAATTCGAGCAAGGTAAAAGGATTTTTGTAAGTGGATCCAACTATTGAACCTTGTACCTGGTTAGTCATTTCCTTAAGTACATGGGTTGATTTCCCTAATTTCGTACTTTGGTTGTAGTAATTTGGGATTTTTTTTCTATTTAAATTTTGGTACTTTACTCCCAGTGGATTTTTATTTGATATAAATACTGTCTTGTTTCTTTTACTTTTTCATTTTTAGTGTAAAAACTTTTCCCATATTCATTTTGTATGATTCCATGTGATATTCACTATTCTGTGGGGATTGAGAACACCATTCAGGCTATGTTAGGACTATCTTGTTTATCAATTTACTCAGGTACCTGGGTTGGTTCATGAAAAAGTGGTATCATAGCTCTATGTTGAGATTTTGTTTTGAAGTCATTATGAATTTTTGAAATATTTTCAGAATTTAGAAGGTATTTTTTATTGAGTTTTTGGACATATCTCACCGCATTAAACCTTAAGTCGTTATGGGTGGTTAGGGAAATACATCTTGTGGATTAGTACTAGTCTTATCCCTACTTTGATTTGTAAATAGTGAAATTAAAATCTTGTTTATCCTATCTGTTGGGATTAATCCCCCCTGTTTCTCTATTTGAGTGTAAAATGATGTCTTGTTATTTCCTATTTATGTTGTATAGCATCATGCCTCCAAGAAGGTGTGTGAATCAGATCCAGGAGGAAGCTATTGTTGAACCTTAAAGAGTGAATCATGATCTGAATCTAGTTGAGATGATTGTACACATTGTCCAATATCTAGGACAGGTAGCACCTCCAGTTCCCATTCAGGCTCTAGATGTGGAACCTCATAGGGGTGTCCTAAAGTTTTGTTCTCAATAGATCCTTCACAAAAAACTATAATGTTCAAGTGATCAAATGATCTTCAAGAGTCTAAGGAATGTCTGAGTAGAATGAATGATTTTTTGGGGTTTTTTGACACACCCAGTGAAATCAAAGTGAAGTGTTCCACCTTCATGTTGGATGGTTCAAAAAGGAGATGGTGGGACATGATGGTGACTGTGAATAAAAATGAGGTCTTAGAGTGGAAGGACATCAAGGTTCTTTTCACTGACCAGTTCTATCTAGAGTCGGTGTTATTAGTCATGTCCAATGAGTTATTCAGACTTGAGAAGTTGGATAAGACCGTGAAAGAGTATGCAAACCATTTATATTAGCTCATGCATTTCACACCTAAGATAGTATTGAATCATATAAGTTCTAGATAGTAGGGTTATTCTAGACCTCCTCCAATTCCTAGAATAGGTCATTTGGTTTGTTACCAGTGTATAAAGTCGGGATATTTAAAAGTTGGATTTCACTAAGGAACCCAATAACTGTGGATCCTATATAATTTTGGGGCACTTATAGAGATTCATACATATCTATTATACTACATTTATTGAAACAAGATCATCATATCCTCAAAAAAATAGGGAAATCAAATTATTCACACGAAATATGGTTCCAACCACATGTATCTAGAATGAATATTTTTCACGTAGTGTAAGAGTCTCTAGAGTAAGCAGATACGAGTCTATAGACTATAAGTGGTACCATTACTATAGCTTTATCCTTAGTGACTACTATATTTGATATTAGTGTATCTCATTCATTTATTTCAACCCATATTGTTAATATACTAAATCTTACTATAGAGATATTTTTCTTCTAAAATGGATATTACTTCACCCCCTTGGAGTAAAGAGAGAGGATGGTCATCATAGTCCTGCATGTACTTTCTCTCTGTCATATGTTGATCTTGCTTGGAATTTTCTAATTCTCAGCATGAAATATCTTAATGTCATATTTAAGAAAGATTTTCACATTTCCAATAAACACTAGATTGCTTTTTATCTTTGATGGGTCTTCTTCACTACACCAAGTGGTGTGTGCTACGTCTTCCAAGGAGAATGGGACCCAAGGTCGTGCAAAGCCAGACCTTCTTATCCAAATTTTTTGAATGTGATATCTATGATTTCCTTTGATCAGAAGAGGTAATCTTTGAGTGATTATCTCCATCCAGTGGTCATTGAGTTTACCGACATGTTTCCTTCTGATTTATCTAGTTTTCCACTGGTAAGGGGTGTTGAGTTTTCCATTGACTTGATGCCTGGTACTCAACTAGTTTTTATTCCCTCTTACCACATGGAACCAGCTAAACTGAAAGAGATGAATTCCAAGTTGTAAGATGTTCTTGAGAAAGGATTTATACACTCAAGCATGTAACCTTGGGTGGAAACAGTTCTCATTTCTAAGAAAGATGATGGTTTGACTTCACTTATGAGTTGATTTCCAAAATATTAATCAGGTGTTGGAAAATAACTAGTATTCATTGCCACAGATTGATGATCTATTTGATCAGTTAAAAGGGGAAAATTGGTCCTTGAATATTGATCTTTTCTCTGGTTACCATCAATAGAGGATAAAAGAATATGACATTCAAAAAACTACCTTTCGGAGTAGGTGCAATCACTATGAGTTCCTTATTATACCCTTTGGTCTAAAAAATGCACCTAATGTATTTATGGTTTTGATTAATAGGATTTTTTGTGAGTATATTGATACCTTCAGGTATTCTTTTTGGATGAAATCCTTTTTTACTCAAAGCCTGAGGAGGATTACGTGCATCATCTAAGAACAGTTTTATGTTTGTTAAGAAATCATAGACTTTCTTCCAAATTTTCTAAGGGTGATTTTTTTATTTGGGAAGTAAAATTCTTGGTACATATGGTGTCAGAACATGGTATTTCAGTTGATCATAAAAAGTTGAAAACGATTATGATAAGGAAACAACCATGGAATGTTTTCAATATTCAGATCTTCTTAGGCCTAGTTGGTTATTATCGCCAGTTTGTTAAGGACATCTCAAAGATGGATTCTCTGATGACTGCACTAACTCAAAATAGAGTAAATATTTCTTAGAAGGATAAATGATAGAGTTATTTTGTCGATATGAAATTTATTTTGACTATTTCTCTATTTTTGACTCTTTCAGAGGCCATGAAAGGCAATGTGGTCTTCTATGATGCATCGGGTTCAGGTTTGGGTTGTATTCTTATGTAGGGAAATCATGTTGTTGCTTATGTATCTTGTTAGTTTAGTCTGCCTGAGAATAATTATCTGACCCATGACCTTGAACTTACAGTTTTGATGAACTCCCTTAAGAGTGGGAGGAATTACCTTTATAGATAAACATTTACCATGTATTTTGACCACAAGATATTGAGTTATATATTCTCTCAAAAATATTTGAATCTTCCCTCGAGGTGTTGGGTGGAATACTTGCAATATTTTTTATTTTGACATCACATATACCCTAGGGAAAGGGAATGTCATTATAAATGATTTGAGTAGGAAGAATCCAACCCAAGATGTGAAATAATCTTTAGAAGATTAGAAATTGATGTATCTCTTTGTACAGTTACATATTGGTGTTTCAGAAAAATGGCTAGAGTTTTCCTTGACCACCATTCATTTAATATACACTCTTCATGAAATTATTCTCCATGATCAGCAGCTTCATGATGAGTTATATAGAATTAGAGACTCTCTTTACAGTGGGAAGATGGTTTCCCAATGGTTGTTCTCTAAAGAGGGTGTTCTTTGTTATCAGAATCTATAAATGGTTCCATTAGTGACAATGAAAATGGTAATTAGGAATTTTCATAATTCCTAGCAGGTAGTGAACCGAGGAACCACCAAGGTGTTATATAACATGTGGTGGAAGTTCTGGTGTCTAGGTATGTGGTGGGGCATTTCTGAGTTTGTCTCTCATTTTTATACATGCCAACAGGTGAAGGTCGGGCACCATAATCCTTCAGGTTTGTTTCATCCTCTCCTTGTCCAAACTTGGAAGTGGGATGAGATATCTATGGGATTTGTGGTTGGTTTTCAACGTAAACAGAGAAATAAGAATTCGATATGGTTTGTTATTGAAAAGATGACTAAATCATATCACTTTATACCCATTCATGATACAACCAAATTTTAGGAGTTGGAAAATCTCTATGTGAAAGAGAATGTTCGTTTTCATGGAGTTCCATACGTTATAGTCTCTGATAAGGATCCTTGGTTTACTTATTACTTTTAGAGAATCCTTCATGAGTCACTAGGATCTCACATCCATTAGAGTGTGTCATACCATCCACAGTCAGATGTTCAGATAGAATGAGCTATAAAATTCATTAGGATATGTCTCTCACTTGTGTTACCAACTTTGGGGGGGCTTGGATGATCATTTGGGGATGGTTGAGTTTGTTTATAAAAATAGTTACCATTTTGTGATCAGGATGGATCCTTTTGAGGCCTTGTATGGTTGGCCTTATAGATCTATGTTGTGTTGAATGGAAATTGGTGAAAGTTCTTTGGTTGAAATGATTTTGGTTCAAGAGATGACAGAAGATATTCAGTTGATTGGTTAAAGGATATTGATAGCTCAGATATAGTATAAATATTATACTTATTATCATCATAGGTCGTTGGAGTTTTCAATTGGTGGCCTTGTGTTCATGAAATTTTCACCTCGGTTGGGTTATCGATGGCTAGGGAGGCAAGGAAAATTTCTTCTCATTTTTTGGGACCTTTTGAGGTCATTGATAAGGTGGGGAAAGTTTATTACTATTTAGTGCTTTCTCCATAGCTGATATTTATAGAAAATGTTTTTCATGTATCTTAGCTATGAAAGTATCTATCTGATCCATATCATGTTCTGAGTTTGGGATGATCTTGAAGTTGAACTCGATTTATTTGTGACTGAATAGCCATCCAAGATAGTTGATTCTGATACCAAGTTACTTCATGGGATGATAATACATTTGGTTTGTGTTCTATGGAAGAAAATTATTTATTTTGAGTAGATGTGGTAGATGGAGACACTAATGAGGGAGTAGTGGACTTATCTTTTTGGCATGGAAGCTTCTTTGTAGGCTTTCTGGGGATAGTTTGTTTCTATTGTTGGGATACTGTAACATCATATTACTATTTTCAATTATTCCTAAACCCCTATTTTTACTGAGCTTTGTTTGGGTTTCATTTAGGGTTGTTTTGGGTTGAAAATTTTAAGGTTTCAAATTTTCTATGCTAGTGCGCGGTGGGCGCACTGTTTTTCCAAACTATGTGCCCTATCATAGCAAACCATGAAACCCAATGTAGTGGTATTTTTTCAAGGTTGGTGTACAGTTAGTTAATAAGTGAACCATCTTAGTAGAAACTATGAACCCATTTATAACTAGCATACGCCTTGCACACTGTTTGTCTAAACTGTGCACCTCTGCCCAGGAAACTGTGCCAACAGGGTTTTAAGAGATCTGAGTTTTTGTTAAAAATTCTATAACCCCTATTTTAGGTCCCCAATAGACCTCCTTTTACCCAAACACATTTATCCCTTCCTCAGAGCTCTCAAGAAGGATTCTTGGCCCCTTGTATCCCTCCCAAAAGCGATTCAAATCTAAGTGAATATTGGTCGACCCTCTTCTGGTTAGTTTACTTCTCTCATTCTTGATCTCCTGTGATCTCTATTTTTATTTGTATGGTTCCATGGATTATTATTTTAATTTATGGATATAATAACCTTTGTTTTGTGTCAATAAACCTATTTTTGATCCTTGTTTCATAGATTCCTGGATCATCATTCTTTGTTGACAAATCCCAGCTTGGGTATGGTGATTTGAGATCCATTAAACCTGAGGTTGGTGGTTCTGTTACTATGCCCAATTTTTATTAACCCTAAATTGGTTTATTTAATTTCAACTATTTTTAATTAAATGAAATTGTTTAATTTTTATCAAAAGTATTTTGGTTGTTTTGTTGGATAAAAACCCAATTCCATTGAGTTGGGATTTCTATGAGAAATGGGTTTTTAGAATGAAATTGGAAAACCCCCAATTCAATTTAATTGGGTGTGATTATGGAAATTGTGGTAATTTAAATTGTTAAATTTAAATTTGGGTTTTCATGGAAATTTATTTAATTAAATTTTTATTATTAATTGTGAAAATGGTTTTGATGGAAAATTTGTGAAAACGTCAATTACATTGAATTGTTGGTTTATTATATAATTGATGGAATTTGTTTAAAAATTAAATTTTTGAATTAATTGAAAGAAATTGGACTGTGTAATTTTATGGTGAGTTGATTTCAAATCCATGTTTGTGAAAAATGGATTAAAATGTTTTTGATAGAAACCTAGTGGTCTTATCTTTTTGAAAAGGCATGTTTTTTTATTGAAACCTCATTATGGTTTTTAAAGGGAAAATTGGCATATTTAAAATGGATAATTGGATTTAATTGAATTTTAAGTAGTATTAAAATAAATTTTCCATAATTGTTTTATTAGATAACATGAAATCCTTATATAGTTAGTGAGTTTTTATTTTTTGGAACTTTATGATTTACAATGTTTTAAAACCTCATATCAGAACATCTCATTCCTTAGGTGATGGGGATGAGTCCTCTTGGACTTGGCTCAAGGGGATATATGTATACTTTGTTTTTACATAGTTTTGGGTCTCTATAGTATATAAATATCATCCCTACTTGGAATATGACCATGTTTCTCTCTTTTATTTATTTGAAATATATGTCATTATTGTTGAAAATTATTTTACATGCCTTGAGAATCTATATAAGCTATTGTATATAAATGTTTTTATTTAAACCATTTTGTGAAAAGTGACATTTTTTGTAAATTAACCTTTTATTTGAAGGTAAATTTTATCATTTGAAAATTATTTCTATGATTTGAAATGTGAAGCGTTAATTTATAATGTATTTCCATCTTTTAAACTATAAATCATGATTTTTTTAAATATTCTTTTGAAATACCAAACCTATTTTTTTTAATTGAAAGTATGTTCTTTATTAAATTGATATTTGAATCTTGTTATATAATCTTTGGAGAAATCCTATCGGGCTTTGGCTCACACCCTACTTGCTCCTTCGAGTGTTTTTAGATTATATTCTTCCAGGTTCGAGAAAGGTAAAAGGGTCTCATGAAGGTGGATCCAGCTATTGAACCTTGGACCTGGTGGGTCATGCCGTTTGGAACATGGGCTAATTTCTCCATTTTGGTACTTTGGTTGTATTACTTTGGTATTTATTTCCTGTTAGACTTATTTTACATTACTCCTAGTGGATTTTCTTTTCATATGTATATTTCCTTGTTTCTTTTACTTCTGCATTGTTAGTGTAAAACTCATTCCCAATTTCATTTTGTATGATGCTAGGTGCTAGTCACTGACCAATGAGGATCAAAAATTCCCTTCAGGATATATTAGAACTGACTCAGTTATCAGTTTACCAGGATACCCGGGCTGGTTTGTGACAATATTTTTACTGAGGAACATTCCTTAACATCTTCTGTTAGTCGACTTCTTCATTATGTGCCTTCTTAATCATAAAATGGTTAGATGGTTTATCTTTCATATGAGAAATATAAGATCTATATTAATTACTCATTATTAAAAGATTCATCATCTCTAAATCCATAGGTATTATATCTCTTTCAATACTTATAATGGAAAAAATAGTATGGTCTTTCTTACATAGAGAATCATCCACCCTATTCACCTTTATAGGGTAACAATATATTAAGTAGTCGTAATCTTTAATCAACCCCAAACATCACCTATGGGGAATATTTGACTATTTATAATTTAATCTATAAATTAAAATTTTATGATCATTAAATGTGTCAAAAATTTCTCATATGGATAATGCCTCCATATATTTAATGAAATTATTACCATTAATAACTCCAAATCTTGAGTCAGGTATTTTTTTCTCGAGATCATTAAATTTCCATGAGGCATTATAAATCACCATATAATTTTTTAAAAGAACAGAACCAATACCATTAATTAATGTATCATATTAAATTTCAAATCTTACTCTACTATGGAATAGTGTGATCGTAGTTTCACGGACCAATCCTCTGTTAAATTCCTTTAAATTTTATTCACATTCATTAGTCCAAAGGAACAAAAATCCCTTCCAAGTTAACATGGTGTATTGATTATATAGCTATGATAATTTTTTAAAAAAAGCTAATATTATCCATCCAATATCAGAAATCTATGGATCTTGTCTATATTGTTTATTCTATTATAATATTCTATAAATTCAGTCTTTGATAGTCTATCGATATACCCTCTATTGAGATCATATTATCCAAAAATGGAATTTTTTATGTCCAGAAGTCACCCTGTGTAAATTTCTCATACAGTTTCACCATATATAGGGTCATCATTATTATCATAATGTGATATTTATGCACTTCCATTTAATAGTAATATAAAATAACATCATTTATAAATTCTACCAAAAACTGATCGAGGTAATATCTAAATAATTTATTCATTAAATCCATTAATATGGTGGGGAGAATTAGTAAGAGAAAATGGTATTAATATAAATTCATAGTTTACATACCTCATATGGAAGTCTATATTGGTTATGTATATACTTTTTAACCTCATTAGACACTATCCAGATGAAAGATAAATTTTGGAAAAATAATGATCTCCTCATAATTAACCAAACAAATCATCAATATGAGGAAGAGGAAACTTATTATTGATTTTCATATTGTTATGTTCTTAATAATGAATATAGATTAAAATTTATCAACATTTCCCATTAATAAAAAAATATTTTCTCTATGTGGATATGGACTTGGAAAAATTAATCCCCTAACAAGAAACTCATGGTATTTCTTCTTAAATTCTGGAAACTCGATTGGGGATATTCTATAGCGCTTATTTCAAATCGGTGTATCCTCATGTATGATTTAAATAGGAAACTCCACTAAATTATTTTTTAAGAATAGTAAAATCATCCTAAAATACATCAATAAACTCATGTATAATAGGAATTTGAGTAATTTTGAGTTTTTTCTAATCCATCTAAGATAAATACCACCTTTTAATGGGAATCAAGACCAATAAAATTGATGTAATTTACATTTGATGTTTATATTTATCCTCTTACTGATAGAAAATAAATGTTTGGTTCATTATATTAAATTTTGATTCCTATACTCTATAATTGGAATAGGTTCTATTTAAAAAACCCAACTCCTTCTAGAATAAAAATAAAATTCAACTAGAGGAAGAATAATGAGATTTGTTGGAAACCCAATTCTAAAAAATTAAACCGGAGAAGAATAATATAATTATGACATGATAATAATACCTTTAGTAATATTTATAGTTAATTCAACATCTTATTGTAAATTTGTTAATGTGATACCCTTATAAAATTTTTCAGTTATGAATGAGTGGGTAGAATTAAAATCAAATTAAAAATTTCCAATTATAGATTGGTTGGTAAGTGTACCTTTATCCACTTTTTTATCATAACCCACATCAAAAATATTGACTACATGATATTTTTATTTTTATTTTTCCTTTAGATGTTCATGAAATCAATCATCATTAACCCTCGGTTTTGAGAACTAGTTAGTGTAATTCCCATACTACTAAAATATTAGTCATTGTAGTGTTTATGGAGCATTATATGGATATTTTTCTCTATTAAAATCCATATATAACTTCCTATATGTTTCTATACACAACACTAGTATAAATGAAGTCTCTTTTTCTTCCCATTATTTATTTAATTATTATAATTTCCTTTAAATTCACAATTTCTTTTTTTATCAAAATCATGATATTGATGGGTGAATCTGATAACTATTTATACATTAAGAGAACATCATACAAATTAATAATATATTATGAAGTATCTTATGGATATATCCATTTTGATAAAAAAAATTATGCCACTAAATAATGGAAGAACCTTGATTTAAATTTTTATGATATCACTAAAATCATGCCATATAAGTATTATAAAATATACCTCATTGATAGTAATGGATTTTGCATCTCTCAATGTCAAATATTGAAATTACTTCACCATTTTTTTATTAATTATAGAGGTAAAGGAAATTTTTGAATAATAATATTTTAATTTCATCCCACTCTATATAGAAAATTTCATCATATTTCCTTCTGTTTGAGTTAAGATTCCACTATTTATCTTCTTCGGCTTCCAAATAACCAATATCCATAATAACATTATCATGATCTAACCACTAGATAATGGAAAACATATTTTTAATTATAATGAATAATTTCTCATCAATTAGTGGATCAGTAAAACTACCAAATTAATGTGCATGTTTCTTCATGAAGGACTCAATAGAACATTGTTCTTATCATCAATCATTTTGAATTTGAGCATGATTTACAACTTCAGAATGTTTCATAATCCTACTAATGATATATTTCATTCCGTATAACATTACATTTGGTATATCATGAGTGAAATCATTAAATTTTCTATAAAATTCAATATTATCTCAATTCATAGTAGTTCCAACTATTTACCACAACTAAGAAACATAATTTGGGCAACAATAATCATATTGGGAGTCTACATGAAAATGAAAATCATTTATATTATGTCTAAATAATTAAACCTTATTTTTAATATATGGAACCTTAGTTTTATCCTAGTTATTCTAAGGTCATAATCTATTCAAATCCTTCATAATATCTTACAATGTAAATATAAATTAATCCAATTGTATTCCCTAAGAGTCTCTTTCTAGGTGTGAGTCTTATGTCCATTCATCTTGCTCTAGTGGAAATATAGTTAATACTTAATCCACTCAATTTTTTTTCTATTGGTGTATCTATGCCACAACCACATACACTTTCCCGTATTAAGATAAGGATTTATTTTCTAGAACATTGAAAATCCTCTCTTTACCATAAGTTCGGACTTTCTCATGTAATTAGGTTTATCTAATTGGTTCTCAATAAATTTTTCTCTTCCTAATACCCAGAAATAATAGAACCTTTCTATGATCCCAAATAAGGTTAAAAAAATATTACATATTGAAATATTATATATTATTAGATAAATATTCATTAAATATAATTATTTTCATCACTAAAATCATAAAGTATTAGTTCCTTTGGGAACATGAATACATAAGAAACTATACATAAAATATCTACATCATCTCATAGTACATTCTTTACAAATAGCACCCTTCTTAGATATATAATACATAAAAATTTCTTTATATCATGGTTAAAAAGAAACAATATAAAGGGTATTATATTATACATGATAATATTAAACAACAAAGATATCAAAGAATAATAACTTTCAAGAATAATAGTAGTATATGGGTATGACAACATTTGAATTTTTTTCCCAAAAATTCATAGATCAGAATAATGAGTCATGGAAAAAATATTGGAACTTCAAAATTTATGAATCTTAGAGGAATCAGAGAATATGAATCATGAGATCATAAATTTTTAATAATAAAATTTCATAAAAATGTGTTATAATGTTTGGAATAATCATTTTATGAGAAATATTATGTCATGGATGACCACTAAGACAACCATCTCAAGTTTAGGCATGGGATAATGACATGTGTACCTACTTTCGGCATGTGATAACTTCCAGTGTACCCTGTTTAGTTCTTTGGATAACCTATCATATACCCTTTGAACTCATAAAATATTAATCATTACCCAGTTCACTATATTTAGATAATTGACCTACCTTCCTCATAATCAAAATCAATTCATACGTATGACACAAAATTATGAAAAAATTTATCATTTTTTCATAGCTTCAGTCATAGAAAAGAAAATGTGTTTCATCAATATTTAAACATCATAAAAAACCATCCAGATAATGTTTAAGGATAGTATAATATAATCATATCCCTAATGAATCCTATATAACTTAAATAAATTTTATTATTGGTAAAAAATTTCTTTAATCGGTAGATGGACTTTTTCATAAGGAAAATATCATTTTAATCTGGAAGTCACTTATTTCAAATACATGAATTTGTGAATTTTTAATAAAAAATTAATAACATAAAATAAACACAGAATCTTTTAATATATGGTTCAATGAAAAGAGTACTGATAATGATAAGAAAATTTGTTCACATCTTGTTTTATAAATAAAACAATTTGTTCACACCTTTTGTAAAAATATAACTCATTTGGAAAAAGACAAGAAAAATCCATTTATTCCATTTTATATAAATTACAAATAATTTGAGAAATTAATTTGAAAAATAATATGAAAATATAAATATCATTATTAAAAATATAGAAATGTAAGAATAATATTCTAGATCAAATAGAAAAAATAACATTTTTCTTTAAAATAACAACTTTATAAGTTAGATTACTTTTAGAGAGGAAAATAAAGTGAAATATTTTAATTTATTGAAAAAACAAGAGGAAAATAAAGTAAATTTTATTTATAAGTGATATAAAATTTAAATTAATCATCATAAACTTAAGCATAAACAATTCTGGTAAAAATATGATTGTAATGTAAAAGCCTTACCACAAGTTTTACTTACAACATAAGAACTATATAATCCTATATCATAAAGTATAATTTATTATAATTATATACCATAACCATATTCCTTATTATAAAACCATACATGATTTACTTATAAAATTTAATTACCTTTTCAATAGAAATTTAGTGTTAAAATAACTATTTTGTGTGATAACTGTTTCGTTTTAATATATGCTTCAATTTTCATATTATGGTCATTACCTCTAGATCAAGGTTTCATTATATTCAAATTTATTATCATTATATAAATATAATACATATTGATAATATAAATAATTATAACCATCTATAAATTTTCTAGAAAACAAATGAATTATATCATTCTAGGATATGGTAGTTCATATGTATGCATGCACTTTATTTTCATTTTTTAAGAAAATGAAAAAAATTATAAATAATATTTTATTATTACTAAATAATTTTAACATCATATATATCATATATATATATATATATATATATATATATTTAATCTATATTTATATCCACAAATATGAGGTGGTGGTGGAAAATGAATCATATCACTATGTGGAGGTAATAGTCCACACATATGGTTGAGTGATATATTAATTTCCCATTTGATTGAAATAAGGTGGAAAATGGTTGTTCCATCATAATAATAACATATCAGTATATTTAGAATATTTTAATTATCTATTTTTCATAGATACATCATGTATAGAAATTTTGTAAGGGTAAAAAATATATAAAGAGGTTAGTTAATATTTATACACATTGTTTAAGAGATATCATTTGAATTAAACCTCATACCTTGAAAGATTGGTCATAGGTAAATTTTGGGGGATCAAATATGAATTGAATAAATAAAGAAAGGTTTTTATTAGCTAATCACTGAGATAGAATAATAAACTTTTTTGAATAATGGACTTGATAAGGTGCCCTTTTATAAGTGAGAGGAGGGAAACACATGGAATTACATAATATATTTCAATAATATAAGGTCAATTTAATGTGAATTTGGAAAAATTCAAGATATCAAAGATAAGGTAATATAAGGTTGAAATATTTTAAACCAATAATATTTGGGCAAGTTTGTGTTGAAATTTAACCCTTATCTCTTAGTTTAACCCCCATCAGTTACCCTATTTTAATAGTAAATGTGGTAAAATTTTTTACTATTTTAATATTCATTATGAAAAAAAATTAATGTGGAATCATTAAAAATTTTTGAAATTCTAATTCCAAATATGGAATACATTTTTTCAAATTCAATTTCTATAAGTGGAAGTAATTAATTTTAATATAATCATGTGAAAAACAACAAAAACCCATTTTTTGAAAAATTCATTTGTATGAATAAAACTATATATACATTCATTAATTAACTACTAAAAATAAAAAAAAATAGTGTTAAAATATTTTATTGAATATAAAATCTTTAAATTTCATTAATAAATTAATAAAAATTTGATTACTAATTTTATTATGAAAGAAATAGATTGTTCACAGACAAAAGGTTTTAGGAAAAGTAAATCTTTTTAAATTTTATTGATTTTATATTCAATACCATCCTTTAAACAACTAATGTATTGATGTATGTTAAAAATTAAAAATAAATTTATTTTAAAACACTTTTTAATAGTGATCAATTTTTTAGATAATAATACATGACATGTAGATGAATACATTCCACTAAAAAAGTCTTTTAATCCTTAAATAATTCTATATAAAGTTTAATTATTATTTCATATGCATTATTCAATAAATTTTAATTTTTTAATATATATTTATATATCCCAATCTTTTAAATCATATTTATACTCACCAATCCAATAGTTATGTTATAAATGTGTATTATATGTCATGTTCAATTAGACTCAGGGTTTCATTTAAAGCAATATATCGATTACTTTATTCTTATTTCAATAGAAATACATATAAAATCTATGTGTTTTAAAGTATTTTTCTAGTTTTTATTTTCACAATACATATATTAGGTGAAAAATAATTTTTAATATGGTTTTTAATTTGGGGTAAAATTCATCACATGAATTTTATGTGATTAAAAGAACAAAGAATGTGTTTTAATATTGAAGAGTGGTGTTTGAAGCTGTTTGATGTGTATTTGAACTCACTACGATGTGAGAAAACACACAATAGAAATGGATTTAGTATTAGAAATAAAATATAATGTATTATTAGGAAAAAAATAATTTTGATAAGTTTTAGTATAAGGAATATGACTTAAATATATCGTTGTGTAAATAATTAATTTTCATAAAAAGGAAAATAGTATATCCCCTTAGAATCAGGTGTTTAAATAGGCATTTAAATGGAGAAATTTGCTTCTGAGAAATATTAAGGGTCATAAAAATCACAGGGGATTCCATGGTGGATCACATTTGATTAATTTTAGAGTAGAAAAATGATAGTCACTTATATATAATCAAATAAGAGAAAAAGTGGATTTTATACTATTGACTTGGAGGGAAAAAATATCTGGGGTGGAAAAATTGAAATATTAAATGATTGATCATCTATTTTAGAATCAAAATATTGTTCACCACACTAAATTTTTCATATGATGGTCATTTTAAAAAAAATTCAATATGTTGGGGATGTTTGTACCTAGGGAATTAAAATAAATTGGTTGTTCATGGTTGTTTTATGAGGTTCAAAATAGGGAGTCTTATTCCATCCCACATTATATGGTATGAGAATAAATTCCTTATAAAAAATAATGGGAGAACACAGTCATCTTCAAAGAATATTGAAAATTATTTTTGATAAGTTTAATAAATTTGAAACTAAAACTATGTACCACACATAATTTTGAATTTAAATATTCCATGGCCTTGGTATAATTCAAGATATTGAGTAGATTTAATAGTATAATGCATTTAATGATTCATGAACTACACATACATGATATATAAATTCTCATTAACAAATCATCAGGGACTATGAGGTCGTGAATTATTTAAAGTCTCAAGATTATTAAAAATAATATATAGGATGTTATGAATTTTAAATTTAAATTCAAATTCAAATTTTAGAGATGTTGAGTTATTTTTCAATTTTAGTTTGTGTTAAATGGTTTCTAGAATCAATTAAAAAAATAGAAATAGTGGATGGAGATTGTTTGATCGTAATGTGAAAAAAAAAGTAGTTAAGAAGAAGAAGAAGAAGAGTTCACACTTGGATTATATGTGAGTAGTTCACCTATGTTTTTTTTAGAATAAGTTGGTTCACACCTATTCTATATTATGAACAAGTTTGTAAAGGATATACATTATAGATAAAAAATATTTCAGATGAGAATTATAGTCCCTAACTAATTTTCCACAAGAGAACATAAAAAATATGATTATTCAAGGTACTTTCATATCCTCTTGTTTTATTGGACTGTTATGTTTTATTCATGAAACAATAGTTCAAGGATAAACTCTACTCATTATATTCACATGGATATTCTATTTGACTATATGGTATCAAGTGATTCCATATCATTTGTATGATGTAGCCACTCTGTTTGAGTAGTAAACCTTACCTCGAATGGCCTGTAGGCCTTTTTTTTTTTTTTTTTTGATAACCCCCATTTCAAGGGATGAGTGGTAACCCTTATAAGGCCCATAGGATTATAGATTTCATGGAATGTAGGTATTATGGGAATATATAGACCATAACTACATGGAACTGTTCCTCCCCATCTTCTTCATCATGATGTCATCTCTTTACCTTCATATGGTTTTTTCAGCTAGGCTTCTCGTGCATGCCCAATATGGTCCAAATGGTAATGTTATACCCTCTCTTTCTAACAAATTAATTTAACCTCTGCTCTATTGAATGCGCCTGCTCTGAATCCTCATCTGGAATCTACTCCTTGAAGAGTCTGTCTGGTCATTAAGCACAATTTTAGGTGGCCTAAAGGTCTTGAGGTGGCCCAAAGGCCTTGAGGTGGCCCAAAATCTGAACTATCCCAAAGGCCTTGGGTGGCTAGAAGTCCTTGAAGGACTCAAGGCCCAAACTGGTGGCCTAGAAGACCAAATGGATGAATAGTTCCGACTACTACAGTACTGAACAGTGCATGCTACACTACATATTGTTGTCCTGCAACAATGCCTGCTATAGTAACCCGAAAATTATTTCTCTACCCAGTTTTGAACTCAGGTCGCTTAGATGCACTTGTTGAGCCCTCTCCAACTCGGCTAAGTCTCTTGTGTAGTAGTGAATCTTGTGTATTTAGTGTTCTATCTTCTTGTACATTAATTATTTTTACATAAGTTTATATTTTTTATTACTCACTCTAATATATGTTGGAGGTTTATTTAAAAGTGAAATATTATTTTAAATTTATAATACAGTTCACTGATTCACCCCCGCCCCCCCACCCTCAATGAAGTTATACACTATACTAGGCTGTCAAGAGTGTTATCATCATATTCCTGATTTTCTCTAATGACATTTATTTTTAATGATTTTTTATGTTAAGTTTTTTGGAATGAAATGGTTATTCAGTTTTTTCCTCTATTTTAAAAATATTAGTCTTATAATTTTATTATTTTAGGATTTTAGTGAAGTTAGAGTTTTGAAATTTATATTTATATCTATTGTGAATAATATCAATTCAGGGAAAACAAAGGGATTTGAAAAGTAACTAGTAATAATAAAAAAAAAATTGAAATAGATAATATTACCCTAATTGTATTCATCATTTATGGATATTCAATATATTATTAGGACTGATTTTAATCATATTTCACAATATTCCTCTTTTATTGGGGATTATAGAAAGAACTTGAAGATCGATAGGTGTTAAGGAAATTCCATGATATCCTTACATTCAAAGAAGAATATTTTAAAGGTTATATATTTCAATATTATAACATGAATTTGTTTCATGGTACATAATATATATGAGTTCAATGTCAAACCCAAAATGCTAACTTTCAAATTTGACGATTGACATATGATGATTTATGTATGCTTGATGGATATTCTATTGATGAATTATTTTTAGTGGTTAATGAGGTATTGAGAACCATTAGAGGATTTTTTTCAAACTCTTATTGATTCAATGAAGTTCAATAATATACATTAAATATTACTAGAATTATATGATTCGAATTATTCCTATTTAGTGGATCATAATCTTATCATTCTTTCTTTGGAAGACTTTCACAATATCATGGTTTCAAATTAGATGATAGTGATGTATTCCTCATAGAGTAATAGTTTTTCAAAGAAGAGAATATAATATAAAAACATTGAGAAGGAAAATATATCAATGAAATTTGAGGATGAATGTGAATATTAAGATGATAATTATGATTCAGTTGAAGATGCTAATGTGATATTCAAAAATATCATGTCACTCATCTTTAAAGGTGTGTGAAGATTAAAAGGTAAATTCATGGAAGGTTTCCTATAAGGTGTTTCAACTATAGAAAAATTGAATTCTTTATAAAAAAATTCTAAAATATTGATGAATATGTACATAAATATGCATAGGGGTCCCCTTATTATGCAATAAGTATGAAATCCAAGAGCTTCGGACATGGGAAATATTCATCCAGGATTTTATGAAACGAATATTTTTTTACCAAAAGGAGGATTTATTTATCAATTTATAATAAAAAAATTAAGTCGCAATTTTGAGAGTGTTTGATCCTAAATTGGTATAGGTGAGAAGATGTTCTTTACAATATTGGGTTATATGCATTCAAGTAGTAAATATTACTCAAATATTGAAGTATATGTTTTATCAAGAAATTTCTAATAGTTACATTACTATAGAATGTATTTCATATTGATGATTGAAATGAGAAAGATATTCTATATGGTCTTTATGTTTGAAAATTAAAATTATATAATGGATATTGAATATAATACAGATGAATTAGTAAGGATGTTTTTATAAAAATGAAGATGCTCTAATCCTAAGTGTTAATAAAGTAAGAGACATACTCACCATGGAGAAAAATTAATTTTAATTTTTTAATGAATGAGTATTTTATATGATAAGGACCATGATTATATCAAAGTGTAATTTCTATATAAATAAAATAAATTAAATATTATCATAAAAGTTTTTTCAAATTCAAATCATGGATTGAGAGATTATCTAAATAAAATAAAGTGTGTTGTGGTGAAAGTGAGAATTGAGTATAGTTAAATTCATAATTATCTCAACCAACGATTCATAAATATTATAGATTCACTCTAGGAAATTTTTTTGACATTTCAAAATATATAATATTTTAGAAGTTATCATTGAATGAAAATATGATATTATATGTAGTGACAAAAAAATATGTCAAACCTTCTACCAAAAGTGGAACATGACTATTGTATCATTGAGTTTTGATATTTCAAATAATGGATATGAATTATTTAGGAATGTTGAATTTCATAAATATATAGACACTAGATAGATTGACATATTAAGAACATGATTTTTCTTTTATGGTAAATGTTGGGTTTTTTAGGATAAGTGAATATGATAAGAATTATTTTTTCATAGGAAGAACATTTATTTCCATGAAGAGTAATTAAAGTTAAACATATAGCAAGATATAACCCTTCAAAAAAATCAAGAAGAATATAATTCAAAAAAATGTGAAGTTGATAAACCATTTTTAAAACTTTATTTATGTTTCTTGGAGAATTGACCATAGGATCATGTACCATCCCCAACCCTAAATCCACTAAACTGGTGCTCTGAGATGAGTCTCCACATGACCTCAAGCACACCTTCCCATACATTAGTGGTTTTTGACTAGTAGCGAGCATATAATTTGTCAAGTGTGGAGACTATACCCTCTTTACCAAAGTAAGACACATAAATTCACAATAAAAATAGAAGAGACAATAAAAAGTAACTAAGAACCATGCATAACCAACCCTTTCCAAATTTGGATAAAAACCTCAACCAAATAGTAAATATTCCATGTCATGCAATACAATATTATGTGTGGAATAAAACCAAAATAAGGACTAATGAAACAAACCTAAAATGGATCCTGACTCTAATATCGAATCCCCCTCCATGCTCATCACAAGCCCTACTCAATTTTTTAGCACCGATCCCCTGCCCTTATCTGAACCTATAACCATGAAATCTACTCGGGTACCCAATAGTGGCCCGAGCTGGGTGTGAGTACAACTCAGTAGGCCACCACCAATGGTGTCTACAAAATATCCAATCTAAACAGATATTGCATGTAATTATTAAGTAAATGAAAAGGTAAAGTAAAAGTTTACTTTGGTGCCACTAGCTAACAATGTTCACTTTAACAATTTCCATTGGATATACCATTCTCATCATTTACACCATATTATTTTCTAAACACATATCATTACATGTTATGTGGGTTAGGCTTTTAAATTACTTACAAAATGGAATAAGCCAGAAACCATCGTGAATAAGGGTATAAGTCAAGTTCCCTATCTCACTAGGGATAAAAATTTTGTAAAAAAACTTCACACTTGCCTTGGAGCCTCAATTAAGTTAATCTCATTGAATGCAACCATTAGGGGTAAAAAGAATCAGTATGACTCCGTAACACATGTAATCTTGGGTGGGGTTAGAGCAACATTCCAACACGAACCATGAGAGGATCCTCAGTCCTTTATCCCACCACCAATCCATATGCACATGCTTATTTATTAATTTACCACATATACCATATCACATTCCAATCACAATCAATAATCACAATCATTCACATTTCACATTTCAAATGAACACATAAATCATCCTTATTCCTCAACCCATTTACATGTTATCATTCACCTAGAATAGTCCATTTAACCCATTCCCCTTTCCCATGCCTTAACCCATTAATAGTAATCAACAATTTTTATACATTATCCCATTAATCATATTCAAAAATTCACATACCTTATCCCATTAACACATTTACATTACAAGTTCATAGGGCATTTTTCACATTCACAATAATCTATTTAATCATATTTCACATTATTTCAAACAATCTATTATTCCATTATCAAAGTCTAAACATACTACTAAACCCCAATTTTTATCTGAAACCAACATATTAACATGTTAATTATGGGATCTACTTAATTTCATGTCAAAACCATGCATAACATTACAAGTTCCATGTTTAGGAATGTCGTCACACCCCATGGGTGGCCCTAAATCGATCACATCATCCTCAACACGTCCCACATGGGTCATGAGGGTTTAAAATCCTTATTCAGAAAACCATTTTACCAAATGTTACTAAAGGAATATAAAGCACAAAAAGAGGAAGGTAAATGAACCAACAAGAAACCAAAAATCAACATTAAGACTATGGGATATGACTTATAGACCACCTACCTTAAATCTGAAGACAATCACACGCTTAGTCTTAGCCACATGTCTAAACACAAACACCCCTTGAATACCTAACCTAAGATCCATAGAAAAACAAGGGTTTATGGTGTTTGGATGGAGAATAGGGAAACCGCAAACCCTACTCTGTAAAATAGAATAAATCAGGAGATTAGACTTACCCAAAGCATCAATCTGCAACTAACGGTGCTCCAAAAAACCTAGAATCAAGGGAGAAGCACCCTTGGAAAGATTTGGGGATTTGAGTTCATCACTAGGGATAGAGGTCAGAGAAATGGGAGAAATAGGGTAGAACATAAAAATAGTTAGATAAAAAAATTAAAATTTTAAACTTTTAATTGGTTGCATGGTTTGTTTGCATGGTTTGAAAAAACATACACAAACCATGTGCAAGCCACTATCCAATGAGGGTTGGACTGCATGGTTACCTAGGGATCTTTTCATGGTTTAAAAAACCATGCACCAACCATGTGTAATGTTGTTATCTCAAAATTCATTATTTCGATCTCCCCTTACATGTTTTTCAATAACCGTGTGCAAACTGTGAAACATACACAAAAAGGCTCGATTCCCCCTTATTTCATATCTTGAGCCCTCAGAACACCCTGATCTTCCTCATACACCTAGTGAAAATTTAATTAATCAAAAATTAAGAGATTTAAATCAAATTTAATTATGTTTATACCTCCATTAAATTTGGGATCTTACAACCTCCACACCTTTTAACTGCTCATCCATGAGCTGTTCTTCCTGAGCATCACTGATATGTCAATGTAAAAAGTTCAGGCCACTAGGCCCACACATTCAACTCCCTTTCCAAAGTTTCTTCCAAAACATTACCATGCTTCCATAAAACTTGAACCAATGAAACTATTTTTTCCATCAATACTTTCTCACAATGATCCACAATACAAACCTGATGCTTATCAAAGGACGCATTTTCCTCAAACTTCACATCCTTCACATCAATCACATGAGATGGTTCTTGGTGATACTATAAAAGTTGTGACACATGAAAAAAATCATGTATTCCACTATACCACTGCGGAAAGGTCAATCAGTAAGCCTCCAGTCTAATCCTCTCCACAATCTCAAATGGCCCCACATACCTGGGTGTGATAGTGAGAAAACCTTGGAAACACCCGAAGGAACACACAATCACCCAACATAAACTCAAGAGGTCGATGACAGCTATATGCATATAAATTCTTCCTACTCTAAGTTTCTTCCATATGTTTTTACATTAACTAAACCATTTCTAACATCTCCTGTAGGAGAATCAGTCCCTAAAACTCAGATTCCCCAACTTTCATCCAACACAACAGATATTTATATGGTATACTATAAAGTGCCTCAAACTATTCCATCTAAATCGTAGATAGGTAACTATTATTGAATGAAAATTAAACCAGTGCTAAATTTTTTTCCAAAGATCCCCCAAAATCTTGGAAATAATCTCTCAATATGTCCCCTGGTACCTAAATTGTATGTTCTAACTCTCTGTCTTTTTGCGTCTGTAAAGCCATACTCAAGAACACCTGGGTCTCAAGAGCCTTCTACAAAACCTGATATAAATATGATTTGAAACATGAATCATGATATTAAAATATAGTTCTTGGTACTCCATGTAACAATACTACCTCCCAAAAATAAAAAACACCCAATTGATCCATGGTTAAGGTCTCTTGAATCATCAATAAATGAGTCACCTTAGTCAACTGATCCACAAAAAAACCAATTGTATCATTATTCTAAGGAATCATGGGAAGTTCAACTAATAAATCCTTTATTATATCATCACATTTACATTTCGGAATGGTAAATGGATACAAAACACCACTCAGGAACTGATTTCAATCCTTTACCTGCTGACCAGTAAGGCATTGTTCCCCAAAACCTACAACCTCTTTCTTCATTCTCGACCTCCAATACTGCATATGAAGATCACAACATATCTTAGTCAAACTAGGATGCACTTTCCAATTAAAAATATGATACTCATACATAAAATCTTCTCTCATACACATTGTCACAACAACACAGCCACAAACATAAATGGTCCCATCATCTCCAACATCCCAACCAGAAGGTGAATCCCTCCCTTTAATGCTTTCCCTCATAGCCAAACACTTAGGATCCTCAAGTTTTCACTCATTAACCCAGCTCACAAGCATGGATTCAACTACTATGTATGCAAGGGTCCTCTACCCTTGGCCATCCTACACCTCCAAATCCATCCCAGCAAACAACACCATCATCCACCACTCATAACTATATTCCTAAACTACTTGATTTTGAATTTTATAACTCTAGGAATCTACAAGAAAATTTACATTTCCTGATGTGTAAACTAGCTCAAAATCAAATAATTTCATGTACTCAGCCCATATTCACTTCCAAAGATTCAAATCACACTGATAGAAAATGTACATAAGATTTTATGGTCAATATACACCATAAATCTCTCTCCTAACAAGTAAAATTGCCAACATTTTAAGGCATGAACCACTGATGCCAATTCAAGATCATGTGTAGGATAATTTATTTCATTGGTCCTAAATTTACCTGAACCATATGTAACAACCCAATATCCCTAAATCAACACTTATCCCAACCCAATACCAGACACATCACAACACAAGGTATATTTCTTACCTGAATCAAGTGGGATGAGGATTGGTGCGGTAGTCAACCGCTTCTTTCACCCTTGGAAATCATTCTCATTTTCTTATGATCATTCAACCCTAATGTATTTCTTGTTAAATCTTGAAATTGGTGATTCTAAATGGGAAAAGTATTTACTAAACCTTTGATATTATCTTGCTAAACCCATAAAACTTCAGACATCCGAAAAAATTTTGGGCTAATCCTAAGACACAACCGCCTACACTTTCTCTGGTTCTACTGACATGCCTTCCTTATAAATAATGTAACCCAAGAAATCCACCCTATTGATCTAGAATTGACATTTGGATAGCTGATTATAGAGCCTATGATCTCTTATAGTACTCAAGATGATTTCAAGATGTTTGGAAAGATCACCATGAGTCTTATAGTACACCAAGATTTCGTCAATGAAGACAACCAAAAACTAATATGGGTAAGGGTGAAATATTATGTTCATTAGAGGCATAAACAATGCCAACACATTGGTCAAACCGAAAAAAATCACAACAAACTCATATAATCCATACATGATCCTAAAGGTTGTCTATAGTATATATGAAGATATCACCCTCATCTGGTGATATCTCAATCTTATATCAATCTTAGAAAACATTGAAGCACCACTTATCTAGTCATATAGGTAATCTATTCATGTAAGATTATATCTATTCTTAACTTTCATCTAATTCATCTTCTTGTAATCAACACGCAATTTCAAGGATCCATCATCCTTCTTGGAAAACAACACTAGAGATACCTAAGGTGACATACTATGATGGATAAACCACTTATTCTCCAATTCCTCCAACTGAGTCTTAAGCTCCTAGAGTTCTACTGGTACCATCCTACATGGAGGAATGGAAATTTATTCTTCTCCTAGTAGTAAATCGATCGTAAACTCAACAACCCTCTCAGTCGGCAGCCCCAATAAATCCTTAAGAAACACATCCTAAAACCGATCCAATATAAGATGGAAGAGTAGTTACTCTATTCCTCCATCATCAAGCATAAGAAAAGACACTTGGGTTGTGAGTTTGTAATATCCCGGCCAAAATTACCATTAAACTAGTAGTTGGACCTGCCACCACATGGCCTCAAGAACATCTCCCCCTATGATAGAGGTTTTCAAATAGCAATGAGGGTGTAAAGGTAGTTTAGTAAAAATACTATACCCCCATACTCAGAGTTCACAATGGTAAAAAGATAGTAAAACTCAAATATTAGTGGAAGCAGTATAAAGAAATAATCAAAATAGCAGAATAAAAATGTAATAATATCTGAATAAATAATATGGAAAACACAAATTATACAATTCATGCATTTCATATGATGATTACAGAAACTACAAAAATAACATACAACATACTTTTCATTTTAGTAAAGAATAAGGAAAAGATAGCAAAGCCCCATGGGAGATCTCCATGAGCATCCTGAGCTCTAGCTCAGTCATGTTCTCCCAACATCTAGGTACAAAAAAAAACAAAATAATCAAGGTCCATAGCCCAAAAAAAAGTAGGTCTACTCAGGTACCAATGGTTCCCAAGCAGGGTATGAGATATAAATCTCAGCAGACCAATTCAACCTATGATATGAAAATATAGAAGTGCAAGAAATTATATAACCAGTATGTAAGTAATCAAAAATAATAAACCTATAAATTCCAGGATTCCACATATACTCAAATATGTTAATAAAATTCATTTTAAGTGATAATCCTCTGATTTAACTGTCAGACCTCCTTCATTTTACCCAGTTCAAATGACATTTCAAATCATTAATTAAATAATCCTCAGGACATAGTATGTAACCTATAATCCCCTATATGATACAATAAATAAGCCTAACTATGACATCTATAAAGCATAATCAATACTGTATCCAATCTTGTGATTTGTCTTGGAAAACACATCACTTGATTCATTTCATTCATTAAGAAATTTAGAACCTTTGTCTATCCTTGACATTCCTATGTTGTAATTCATGTATCACTCGAGGTATAATATCATCCAATATCATACAATCTCATCCCTCTAAAACCTCTCAAGAACCCGGTATCACTCTAGGTGAGGTATAAAGTATATTTCATTTGAGATTTTCCTTAGCAATCCTATATGGAAACCCCAAGTATCACCCATGAAATATTTCATTCCCCCCTTGATTCTATCCATGGAATCCCTCTTATAACTAGATAAATGTATCACTAAGCATATAATTCATATCCTCTATGATTTTATCCATGGAATTATAATATGAATCCATGTATCGCTGGGATTATAAGTCAAAAGCCTCTATGGGTCGGCCGAAGTAATTATAATATGAATCCATGTATCACTCAGCTTATAATTAAAACCTCAAGAGTTTGTCCATCAAATCCTTTGAATGGATCCATGTATCACCTTAGTAATAAACATGTTTCAAGGAAATTGATTTCATCTATGGAGTTATAATATTAATCCATGTATCACCCATATCTCTTGACCATTTAATCAATTCAATTAATTTTAAACAATTAATTTAACATGCCAAGTTCAAACCCAAGATCATCCTTCAACAAACCCACCTCAACTGGTTGATTCAAGCAACGTCCAACCTCATAAGGATTTGCCTTTCATTTACTCACATGGGCCTAATTCATATAACAACCATCACATGCATAACACTAATACATGGATTTAACATCATTTAACTCATGTGGGTAAATCTTTATAACAAGATTATTAATCTTAATAACCTTCTACATGGCAAGGTAGTATCAAACTCACATGGTCATAGCCATATAAAGGAAATTCATGCTTAATCAAGAAATGAAATAATAAGGGACAAGGTTCATGTTCACTCATCACTTCCCATTCAATCCACTTAATTCTCAATTTTATCTACAAAATAATTGGATGCTTTACATCCCATGACATGGGGTAAAAAGGCACACCTAAGGGTGTCAAAGGCCAAATCCATTAAAGTTCCAGTTAATAAGAAAACCCAAGGGTTTCTTAATGTTTAACAATATATCTCATGGCATTGATTTAACATAACTCACATGGGAAACAAGTGATAATAATTTATGTTACTTTCTTAAAAAAAACTAAATTTCATAGTCCTCATTTTTCTCATGTGGTAAGCATCATTTAACAACATTAAAAAGGGACATTCATTAGCATATTATGTATCAACACAAGTAGAAATACATATAGAAATATGAAACCAAAAGTAAGCATGATATAACAGATATCACTAATTTTTGGTTTAAAGGAAGCACACCTCCAATGGATGGCTTTTATTATAAAAACACAACTTTATTCCTCAACAATTCATTTATCACATTTAATAATTTCATTCAAGCTATGCAGTTCTATAAAAAAAAGTAAACTCATAATTCAACTTATTTAAAGAATCACATAAATCATTCTTAAATAAAAAGGTCAAGGATATGGATCCTACATCAAGCAGAAGAACGAGCCTACTTTCATAACTTTTCATATTAGGCGGCAACCACTCAAAACTGCCATGCACTCACAAGTACATATAATCTTATATATATCCTTTAGTCCAAATCATGTATTCCCCTCTCCATAAGGGAATGCGGTCAAGGAAGTTATATATATATATATATACCTTTGTATGTGTGTGCACACTACCAAGGATAATTAAAAATACATATAATCAATTTTAGGGACTCAATATAGCTTAATATTATCAAATTAAGGGTTCCAAACAAAACAGTGAGTTTAGAACCATACCCCAATCAACGGAGGCAAGGAAAACCAAACTCATTCACCTCACCTTATGCAGGGGATACCAAAACATGGAACCAAGAGTCCCGAGGAATCCTCCTCACACCCTAATACCATAAGAACAAAAAATTTTGTGTATTAGGACAACCCTAGGGTTT
This sequence comes from Viscum album, assembly GCA_963277665.1. Lineage (NCBI taxonomy): Eukaryota > Viridiplantae > Streptophyta > Magnoliopsida > Santalales > Viscaceae > Viscum > Viscum album. Next base: position 1,700,345,416 of record OY728138.1, on the reverse strand, counting down.
TTTCCAAATGGCCCAGGGTGACAGGGAGTCTGAAAAAACACTAGAAAATAAAAGAAGAGGTAGGAGAAGGACTCACCTTGAAAATCTATCCATGATTCTTCAAGAAATCCAAATAAATCAAAACAAGAGGAGGAGGGCAGAGTAGGGAGTCCCAATACTCAAAGGGGAAGGGTGTGTGCATCATGCAACCCAAGTAAGGGGAAAGAAACCCCTTAAGCCCCTTGTTAAAATATTTTAAATTTAATTAAAAATATTTAATTTTTAAAATAGGGTCCTGGAATACGGTTTATCCCACACAGTTTAATAGACCATTCATCAATCATGTGCCCTTTACTGGGAACCTAGAGCACCTCTCACAGCTTGTCCTGCACTATTTAAAAATCATGCACCGATCGTGTGGTTAATAGTGGATAGTTACTTCCTCTACCACTAACCATGCAGGCTAGGTTCATAATTTATCAAACTATGCATAGCCTGTGCGATATACTCTTTCCACCTAAAATAAGATGTGTGGTTACCTATAATGGACTACATGGTTTCAGACAAACCATGCACCCTCTATAGGTCTTTTACAACCTTCTTTTCTCGGTCCAGTGCTCCTGAAACTCATCAAACCACTAGGGAAAGTTCGCATGCCTTCACCCTAGTCCTAAAACATCACTTTGAAGAATTAAAAATCTTGAAATTAAGTTACAAAGTTCCATTTTAAAAATGACCCATATGGTAATCACCAAAAATTCAAATTCTCACAGAATTTCATGTCGCTCAAAACACAGGCTCTTACAAACTCACCCCCCCCCCCCCCATTAGAACTTCTCATCCTTAAGAAGCCTTCAAGAAAACAATGAATACATCACACAACCTATAAGGATCATGAAGTATTGTTCAAATGGTGACATTGTGTTTCCAAATGCTCAATGCACCTCAAGGTAACTCTTAAGAACATGTCACTCATGCCATCAAACTCGAGCCAATGCTTGATTTCAAACTGAAACATAAATCGAATCTTACTTGATCCCACTTAACCAAAGACACGATCACATAATTATCTATAAACAAATGGACAAATGTGCAACCCACATTAGTATTTAACATTAAAAAGAGTCCAAATCCCAATCATATCTTTTTTTCCCATAGTTGGAATTACCTTACAAACACACCCCTAAGTGTTTTACCACAACAAAGTCCACCAAATCTCACTCTTGACTTCTGGTGACTTTTAAAAACCAACCAAAACATATCCATTTAAACTATTATTCCTCATCACAAAATAAGGCATAGACCGGTTCCATCTCACTAGAAACACTACCCTAAAAGCATTACATTCAATCCTGATAACATATCCAAGATAACCTCAAATTCAATAAACCAAAGTCCCTGAAACTATTCCTAGTTATACTATGACCTTTTATATAAGTGAGATGTTGGTAGAAAGCCAAAACATCCATGTATGAAAATTGACTAAGCCTAAATAGGCATTCTTCTGGTGGTCACGTCAAAAAATGGCAAGTTCCCAAAGGTCCATTCAAGGTGTTCCTACACAGGAACCCATGTATATCCTATGACTAACCACACATCAAAAAAACCCATGCATCAGGTATACAATATAGAAAGAGATTAAAAACTAGCCCAACAGTTTTCATACTTTAGTGCGGCGTATAACCAGTGCTCTCTTAGTGCATCCAAGAAAACATCAAGATAGGGCACATGCTCTTCTCTTCAAGAATAGAACACTAAGAGAATACTGAAAGAAATATTCAACCACTATTGGTCGACTTCTTTAGAAGAAACTAGGCTTCACCTACCAACGCATCATCAACCAAACCAAATTTTCTACACCACCCAATGAATTCTCGTTCTTTCAAATTTTACCATCAAAACTCTTCCTAGAATAATGGTATTTTTAAATGGGTTACACACGCATCCAACCTCATCAACATCATGCTTCTAGGTAGGAACCAAACTGATTCTAACTTACAAGCCTCAAAGACTGTCACGACCCGTCCTCGGGGCCCGTGTCGTGACTACCCCAAGCTCGCCTTCCATAGGCCAGGGGCTGGCGACTAGCACCAAGGCGTAATTCCTGATAAAAAGGGAAGGAATTTCCTTTGTAAAGTAAACAAACACCACAGAGCAAGAAAGCAGTAAAAGAAAACACTAAGTAAAACTGGGTACAATAGTAAGTACGGAAAAGTAAGTGTGCTAGAATACAAACCCAAACTAAAAGTAAGTACAACTGAAAAGTAAAGTCGCAGCCTCGAGCCATCCACTGGAAGTCCCGCCTAAAGGGTGGGTACAGATAACCTCCATAGCTCCTCGGGTCCATCCATCCGCTCTGAGTACGCCCCGCCCAGTGATCCGCCTCCGGGTACCGACCTTCTCCTCATGCCTCAACCACGATCAGCGTTGTCCGTCATCTGCAACCAACACAACGTAGTGCGGGCATAGCCCGTGCAGGGGTGAGTATAAGCTACTCAGTAGGGACCCCGAGGCCCCCGAAGGTCTCCCAAAATCCACAAAGGATAATCCATAAAGGAAAGATATAATCATGAAGTAACATCCGACACTACTTAGGTATATTCCCATACATATACCTAAGTCATCAATTCCAGTTCGCTCCAACATCCAAGCCCAAGTTCGATCACATCCACACAGGATAGCACAACAGAATCCACATAGGAAAGCAAGTCAAGATTCATCTCACACAGGTATACTTATTTGTATGACGATAGAGATGATCAGATATAGCCACTGATTCATCTAAGTCGTCGGACCCACAAAGGATCGATACGTACTAACCCCCGCAATGACCAACAAAGGATCTGACCCACACTGGGTCGATAGGTAACTAACCCCCACAATGACCCACACAGGATCGGACCCACACAAGATCTATAGGCGTTGGCCCACAAAGGACCGCTGAGCGCTGACCCACACAGGATCTGACCCACACAGGATCGGTGGCACTAATCCACGTAGGATCGCTGAGTGTTGTGGTCGTCCCCGTCGAATCCACGGAGGATTTCTGTACAGTCGTCGTCGTCGTCGCATCCAGCTCTAGGGTTCCCGCACACAGCAAGCTCGTTCGGGAGGGTCCTCTCCATGAGTTGAAGGGCTGATACATCAAATGACACAAATTCCGGATTTGATGTATCCAAAAGTTTCATATCGTCAACAGGAACTCAACGTCACAGACGGCGCGTCAATCGGACGTCCGGCGTGAGAGTTATTGGCGTTTTCGTCCCAAGGGCCCGGTTGGTTTTTAAGTCAAACCCAACCCAAACGTACTCCAACTGCATCGAAGACTCAAGAGAAGTAATCCAAATGGTCTGTCTCACCTAAAGTAATCCAACAAAGTTGACGGCACGTCAATCAGACGCCCGGAGCTCAAGTTATGAGTGTTTCCGCTCCGAGGGCCCGGTTGGTTTCGTGTACGAACCAACCCGGCCAAACCCAAAGTTCTCTGAAACCCTGATTGTAATATACCGAAATGACCGTCTCGATCCAAGTATCGCTACTCAACTGACGGTGTATCAATCGGAGGTCCTCATCTCAAGTTATGGGCAACAGACCGAAAGAGATTCGGTACTAGGGGTGCGGGCCCGGTCCGACCTGGCCCGATACCCCCAGTGTCAGCCCGAACCCGGTCGACCCGAACCAGGTCCGGGTCCGGCCTGCTTGGGCACAGCCCAGCCTGGATGGCGCGGCCTGGCCTGGCGGTCCGTCTGGGCGGCTCGGCCCGACGCGATAGTGCTGGCCAAGCGGCCGCGCAAAGGGGCGTCGCCCCCTTTGATGAAACTGCGGCCCCGTGTGGGGGTCACCCCTTGCCAACGGACGCAGCCGGTTGCCGCGTCCCGCCTCCTCCAGTCCCGCGCGGTCGTTGGACTTGCAGCCTTCCGCCACGGCTTCAGCCACGGTAGCTCTTTCCGGTGGCGCGCCGAGCACCGCCGTCTCCTGGCGGCCGGCCACCGCCACCTGCCGCCGGCGTCGCCGTGCCAGCGAGGCGCGCCGGCGGGTTGCTCCGCTGACCACCGGACGAGCTCCGGTGGTCGGATTTTCCTATTGTCTTCGGAAATGGCCCTCCAGGGGCCGGTTCTTCACTGCGAAGACCTCGTAACCCCCGTGCGGCCTGCTTCATCGTTGCCCGCCGATCCGCACAACAAGAACGAAGGGACGGTGGGTTCAGACTTGTTCGTTGGTCCGCACCCACCGTGTTAGCAGTTTAAAAAGGCCTCCAACAAATATTTAAACATATTCCGTGGGTATAAATCACAAATATTTAATTGAATTAAAACCCCTACCTCGTCTAATTCATTGAGCGAGGATTCTTCACGGAAATGCGCGTCATGGAAGAAGGCGTCGCAGAAGGGGGATCGTCGCGTCGCGGAAGGAGCGTCGCAGAAGAAGCATCGTGGAAGAAGCGTCGCGGAAGGGGAATCATCGCTTCGCGGAAGGAGCGTCGCGGAAGGAGCGTCGCGGAAGATGCGTCTCGGAAGAAGCGTCGTTGATTTCCGAGGATCCTACATTCTTCGCGTTCTTCGCGTTCTTCGCGTTCTTCGCAAGGAAGAGAAGATCTTCAAGAGCCTGAGTGAAATCTCTTAGCCTCTCAACACCCCAGCCTAATAAAAATAAGAGTTGTCTTATTTTTATTCCTCAAGCCTTGCGTTTTAAAATTCAAAATGAAAGAAAAAGTTAAGCGAATTAATTGCAACGCTTAAACCGCCACATTAATGAGGCGTTTCTTAACCAGAATAAACGCAAGGGTTGACTTCATTAATAGGGGGTGCGCATGTGTTACTTAAGAAGAAAAGAAACGGTGGGGATCGTGTGGGTCCCACCTCACAAAATATCCTACCAAGTGGGTAGGATATTTTGGGTCCCACATCATCCACTTAACATAGGTTAAGCGACTTAAATAAAATAAATTGGTCACACCACTTTTATTTTATTTCTTAACTTCACCCCAAAAATTAAAAACCACACCCGATCAAACGCAACTCCGGAAAAGGTGTTTCTAAGCAATTACCGGTGTTGCGATTCCATTGGTGCCCTAGAAATTTGATTCCGAGCACCGGTTCAAAAGTTAGAAAACCCCACTCGTTTGTTCACTGAATGCACCCGAGCTAAACTTCAGAAAAATATTCCGGGTATACCGGGCCTCGGAATTAGGTGCCGTCAGAAACTGTGTTCTTGTAAAATTCTCAAGAAAATTAAGAAAAAAAAATTTCCTTGAATTTTTTGAGTCTTTACAAAGACATTCAAAATATAAGGAACCCTCTAAAAGATATTTATTAATTGTGTTCCTTATACTCTGATGGACACATTAATAGAATTAATGCGATGATGCCCACATATGGAGTGTCCTAGCTATCAAAAGAAAGAATGAACCAACCTCTCACCAACACTCCAGATCCATATTCACCTTAAATGCACATGTGAAGTTCCACAAATCATGATCACCACATAAAATTATTTGGCATGAAATCTGAAATCAAACCGACCATCCTGTCAATATACCTGAGTCCCAAAAAATCCTCTTGAGTAGTAGGATAAACTTAATTCTCAAACACTCGGGTCAATCTACTCTGGAGATGACCCAAGAATATACTTAATAGCTCAAATCTCAACAACTTTACCAAACTCACCCAGTTTTTTAAATAATTTAACACTGGACGAGTACTGCATATTCCAACACATACTACTCTAAATTTAAAAGATAAATGGAACATCCTAAGTACTATCCATAGGTTGTCTTACCTATGAATTAAAGTATCATATGGTTCACACAAAAACCGGCTCAGTATCACATTATCCCAAACATCCATTTACTTGGATGATGTCATACTAAGTCATTCGTCACTAAAGAAAGGATAGGTTCACATGACCTTCTAAGCAGCTGACCATGCTCGATACATGTATAACCTGTTGAATCGAGCATTCCTCGATGCTCACTCCAAAATCAAGGGTCAAAATGAAATGACCACCCATCCGAACAAGGGTTTCCTTTTAAAAACCAAACATCCTAATATAGACAATGGCACCCTAATGACACCAACCATCAAAAATGTCACTCCATAAAGCAATACATAAAGACCTAAGAGAGATACCTACCACGAGCTAGCCCCTTACGAATCATAAGCATTGAACCTATCTCAAGGTCACACAAACATATTTCACTAGGCTCAAGATCCCCTTTCATTTAATCCAAATCAAAAAATAAATAGCCTATGGATAAACTATCATGTCTATGTTCAAAGGTATGCCACTAGAAAACATTTAGACTACCCTTAAATGAGGTTATAAACATAGGATACCACTTCAATATCCAATTTAAATATATTTCATTAATTAAGTTTAAACTTTAAACATTTGAAATAATTTTAACCAAACCACAAGTACTATTTTCTAAAACAAGCCACTTGGAATACACTTTAGCTAATAGTTCAAAGAAAAAAAATAGGCAAGTCATATAAAATCCATTTTTAAACATTTAAAATTCATTGAAATTCCTTCATAACAATAAATTTAGCATATAAATTCCTTTTAATCGATTAGATGACCTATGCGGGTTTCATTAAACAAGCCTGGATTCTTCAAAAAGAAATCCAATATAAGTTTTTTAACTATATAAAGCATAAACACTGTAATGGTTTATCATATAAAAGCATGCCCCAACTATCCTACTTGGGTCAAGTTAAGTATTTTAAATTTAAACCAACCATTCATGTTCAAAACTTAATATCTTTCAAGTTTATAACCATTCTCAAACATACCATGGTTATATAAAGGCTTGGTCATTAGGGTATCCATCTACTAATACATAAGGTACCCATACACCTTATGGTTTGCATTTGGATCTCATTAATTGAAATAATTCCACTTTAACATTTAACTTTAGCATCCATTTTTCATTTAAAAATATTTTATAAACTTTTATAAAGGCCCAGAGATGGTTCAAGTATATGGGTTACCCTTTTCCAAATCATAAGGCACCCATACACCTTATAATTGAAAACTGGATCCCTCCTAAACAATAACCAACAAAAATCATCCTATGCAACCATTTTTACATTAAAAATATTATTCTACAACAAGAAAAAAAAGCATGGTGTATATTATCTGAGAATGTTGCACCACAAGAAAGACATGTTCAATAACCAAGAATGCTAAAAGATTACCACAATAGGTGTAAAAATAAGCATAGAATCACTCAAGGCACAGAATCATACTTAGCAGGAAACCAACTAATGAAACTACATGGCATGGAATATGCATTGAATGTGAATTTCTTCTATGTTCTTACTATGAAGAATGTTATGTCCCTTCCTTTCCATTTTAGGCCAGGGGTAAAATTACATAAATTTCAATAAATCTATAAGCTACAGAAAAATACACCATTCACTCAAGGTGAAATCATATCAACTATAACATTGAATACTATAAACAATAATTCTCAACCCTGGACACTTGGTCATTTCCCATGCGTAGGGTGATCATTCCCAAGCATAGATATTTACCAAGTGCTGAAACACTCCTTGTATGCAGTATACCATCCCAAAATAGTAAGAAAAAAGTAATAATACCTTTGATACCACTTTGTAATATCCCGACCCAACTTATCACTAAACCGGTTGTCGGACCGGTCACCACATGGATACAACCATGTCTCCCCATATGATTGAGGCATCTGACTAATAGCGAGGGTGTAAAGGTAGTTCTATGGGGAGAGTATACCCCCATACTCAAAGTGAACAGTGGTAAATAGATAGTAAAACTCATATATCATTAGAAGTAGTATAAAGAAATAATCAAAACAGGTGAAGAAAAATTTAATAATAACTGAATAAATAATATGTCCAGTTCCAATTATAAAATGAATTCAAGCCAGATTATTATTAAAAAAACTAATATAATAACATACATTATGCTTCACATTTTATTATAGAATAAGGAAAATACAGCAAATCCCCATGGCCAATATCCACGAGCATCATGATCTCCAGCTTGGTCCTTTGCTCCCAACTTTTGGGTGTAAGCAAAACAACACAAGAAAGGTCTATAGACCTACAAAAAAGTAGGTCTACTCGGGTACCAATGGTGCACGATCAAGGTGTGAGATATAAATCTCAGTAGTTTAGCACCCGCAGTGTCCAACCCAATCCAACCTGTGCTTTGAAATTATAGTAGTGCAAGAAATTATATAACAAGTATAGAAGTACTCAAATGTAGGCAACCTATAAAATACATGCTTCCACATATACTCAAATGCATTAATAAAAATCATTTAATTGAGAATTATTTTATTTAACAGTTAGACATGTTTCATTTAACCAAGTTCAAATGAGGTTTCAACTCATTAATTAAATAATTCTTGAGACCTGGTGTATAACATAGAATCCCCTATAAGATACAATAAGTATTCCTAATATGAATCCATGTATAACTTGGATTATAAGTCAAAATACTCTATGATTTAATCCATGAAATTCTAATATAAATCCATGTATCACTTGGCTTATAAGTCAAACATCAAGAGTTCATCCATGGAATCCTTCAATTGGATCCATGTATCACCTTTGGCATAAACATGGTTCAAGGAAATTGAGTTCGTCCATGGAATTATAATATGAATCCATGTATCACCCAAGGCCCTTGACCATTTAATCAATTCATTTCATTTTAAACAATTCATTTAACATGCCAAGGTCAAAACCAAGATCATCCTTTAACAAAATCACCTCAAGTTGGTGATTCAATCACTAACCAACCTCATAAGGCTTGGACTTTAATTTACTTATGTGGGCCCAATTCATATAACAATCATCAGATGGATAACACTAATACATGGATTTAACATCATTTAACTCATATGGATAAATCATAATAACAATATTCTTAATCTTAATAACCTACTACATGGTGTGGTAGTATCAAACTCACATGGGCATAGCCATACAAAGGAAATTAATGCTTAATCAAGCAATGAAATAATAAGGTTCATGGTCACTCATCCCTTCCCATTAAATCTATTTAATTCACAATTTGATCTACAAAACAATTACATATTTGACATCCCATGACATGGGGTAAAAAGGCACATCTAAGGGTGTCCAAGTAAAAATCCATTCATGTTCCATTTAATAATAAAAACCAATAGTTCCTTAAATTTTAATAATCTATCTCATGGCATTGGCTTAAACATAACTCATATGGAAAACAAGCGATATAATAAGCATTACTTTCTTAAAAAAACTACATAACCTAGTCCTCATTTATCTCACATGGGAAACATCATTTAAAACACTCAAAAGGTACATGAAATAACATAATATATATCAGCACTAGTAGGAATACATATGAAAATCTAAAAACACAACTAATCATCATATAACAGTTATCAATTCTTTTTGGTTTGAAGGCAGCACACCTCCGATGGAGGGGTTTTATTATAAAAACATGACTTTATTCATCAACAAGTCATTTATCACTATTAAGAATTTTATTCAAGCTATGAAGTTACATAAATAAAGGAAACTCATAATTCAACTAATTTAAAGAATAAATTATAGCATTATTAAATAAAAAGGTCAAGGATAGGGATCCCACCTCAAGCTGAAGACCAAGATAAATTTTGGAACTTCACAGATTAGGTGGTGACCACTCGAAACTGCCCCATACTTGCACGCACATACATTATTATTATTATATATATATATATCCTTTAGTCAAAATCATTAATTCCCCTCACCATGAGGGAATATGCCTGAGAAAGATATATGTATATATATATATACATACCAATGTATGGTTGTTTGTACCACCAAGGATAATTAAAACACTATATAATCAATTTTATGGACTCAACACACCTTAAGATTATAAAATTAAGGGTGAAAAACAAAACAATGTGTTTATAACCTTACCCCAATCGATGGAGACAATCCAAACCTAACCCATCCGCCTCACCTTCGGTGGAGGATATCGGATCATGGACCTACAAGTCCTGAGTAAGCCTTTTCACACCCTAATATCAGAATAAAAATAAAAAATGGTTATTATATCTACCCTAATGTTTCGGTTGAATGGCCTAGGGTGATGGGGAGTCTTAAAAATCACTAGAAAATAAGAGAAGAGGTAGGATAAGGACTCTCCTTGATGCACCAACCATGATTTCTCAAGAAATCTGGAGAAATCACAACAAGAGGAGGATATTGGAGGAGGTAGTTGCATGGATTAAAGGGGAAGGGGTGCATTCATCGCGTGACCTAAGGGGAAAGAAACCCCTTAATCCCCCCTTTAAAATATTTTTAATTTAATTAAAAATATTTAATTTTTAAAATAGGGACTTTGTGAATGGTTTAGCTCGTATGGTTTAACAGATCATGAGCCTATCATGCTCCCTTTATTGGGCTCCTGGAGCACCCCACATGGATTGTCCCATATGATTTAGAAACTATGTTCCAACTGTATGGTGAATAGTGTTTAGCTACTGCCTTTGTCACTAACCATACAGGCTAGGTGAACATTTTAGAAAACCATTCACAACCCATGAAAAAACCACTTTCCACCTAAGATAAGCTTCATGGTTACCTGTTATGGGCAACATAGTTTTATATAACCCCTACACCCTCTACAGATCCATTAAAACCTGTTTTTTCTAGTCTAGTGCTTCCAAAACTCATCGAGCCACCCAGGAAACTTCTAAGGCCTTCACCCTAGTCCAAAAACATAACTTTTAATGATTCAAAGTCTCTTAATTAAGTTCTGAAGTTACATTTTAAAAACAACCCATCTGGTAATCACCAAAAATTCAAATTCCAACAATATTTCATTTGGTTCAAAATGCGGATTCTTACAGAGTTGTACTAATAGTTTGTAAATTGACCTTTCACGACCTACTTGAACATCCCACTCACCATGATGTACATTACTATCTCCCTTAAGATATGTGGATGTTAGTTGATGATGGTAATAGTAAATATATTCCTAGTATAACACTATCCAATCCACTCCCAAAATCAGTTCAAAACCTGACATCCTGAGGATGAGAAAGTCCCAAAGAAAATGGTACCCACCAACCTCTAGAGAAAAACCTTTATATTGTCTGATATTCTCTACCCCCACCCCTAATGGTGTATCAATTAATAGTACCCCACACATTCGTTCCACCGCTAGGCCCAACACAACTACCAACCAAGAAGATATAAAATAATGTGAAGCACTTATATCAAATAAATCACTAGAAATAGTGAAAGCTACAAGGATCGTACCTTAAACCATCGATGGTCCAACCTTGCCACCTCTAGGTGAAGGATAAACTACTTAAAGCTGACCTACCCCTCTACCCTGGGCCTCAGTCATAGTTCCTGGTGCTAAATTTCCTTCCTGATATGGGTGTTATCACCTTGGAGTATCGTATCTTCCACCTCTCCCAGTAAACCCATTCGAGCTTTAACAAAATGCCTGATATGGGGTAACTGGCCCCCTGCTTGTACTCTACACTGGTGTTGATCCTCCATTATTTCATGAATGTTGTATGTTTCTATAGAACCTATTCACACCCCCCAACCTACCACATACTTGGCACTCAACTGGTGGTCAGGAACACTAACTGTGCATGTGTCCCATCCTGCCACAGTGATAGCAGTAAACTCAATCACTAACCTAAGGGACTAGTTCCTTCTTCTGGTTTCCCTATCCACCATCGCTATAGTGAAAACTCTTGAAGTTTTTCTTCCTACTATCATAAGTTGAACCACTAGTTCTCCCCACTAGAACCTCATTTATGATTCCAAAATCCTCCTTGAGGTTTCCTCCTAATATAATGGCATGATATAACACTTCAATGACCCTCTTTAAGAGAAATATGTTTACCTATAACTACATATCATACCTGAGTCCATCTTGGAAACATCTCACCATGGTCGCCTCATCTCCCACCAAAGCTAGAACAAAATGTTTCAATTCGGTGAAATGGATAGCTTATTCAATTACTGTTATAGAACCCTAGTTAAACCTTATAAACTCTTCATCCTTTTCCTGCCTCAGGGTTTCAGTATAGAAATTCTCTAGAAACATATCTTGAAAATATTTCTAAACTATACTATCAACTTTCTAGGTTTGAAACAGAATATCCCACCAGCGATTTTCCTAAACCTGCAACATGTAAGTTTTTAACTTGAATATCTTCTCTATAGGAGTCTCCATGTGATCAAGAATTATCTTAATAGACTCTATCCAAAATTATGTAGCCTTAGGTCCACCTTCTCTAGTAAACATGGTAGGGTGTTGCAACTGAAAATCCCTGGTTATCTCAAACATACTCATCAAAACCCGCCTTGGGTCACTTTCCACCATCTATATGAAACGAGAAAAGTTCTCACAGAACTTCTCTTCCCCTATATTACCCTGAATCACTAGGTTTTCCTACACCACTTTTAGAGGGTCATTATTTAAGACATCCTCGTGTTTCTCAACTAGAACATGTCATCATGGTGGCATTTTTCTACAATGCCAGGCACACATCTCAGAACACATAACATAATAATTTCACTATTTGTACAAAATAAGACTTTCCCACTTGCAATAATCAACCCATATTAAACACATTATCCCAACGAACACTATTATGCCTAGAAAACTACCCTCATACATCCCTACTATGGGTCGTGGTCAATATGGGTAAACCAAATTACTTAGTCATGAGTATTTTGTTAGGCTCCTCTTTAAATAATTTCCTCTTGGGAACATTTCTCATTTCACAACTTGTTATGAACGTCATTTTTTAAGTCATTTTCGTCTTTTGATAAATACAATTATTTGACACTTATTTTACATTATTCTTATTTTACCATTTTTATCATCCTTATTAGACATCATTTTCTTCAAAAAAATTAAGTGGAAAGAATTCTACTCTTTATACCCCATATACTCATCGCGTGTGTGTACCAATCATGATTCAAGCCACCTATATTCATAGGTTCCTAAAATGATGCATTAATGCACAAACTCATGCTATTCCGAGCATGAGAAAAATATCATAAAATGGTCACATCACACAACAAGTGCATCACCCAATTGTGAGATATCATTCAAATGTAACAACACACATCAAGAACAGCAATTCCCACCTTAGGAATTTTGTTCTTCCACCATACATGGGTTAGATACTATCGTTCATGGGATCATTGCTAAGCCCTGACACATCCTAATATTCTATCTACCATCACAAATAGTAATTACAAATAAAATACCTTCTCTTATGACACTTTGTAACATCCCAAACCCAGAAGCCACTAAACTAGTGCTCTGAGTCGAGTCTCCACATGACCTCAAGCGCACCTCCCCATATGGTAGAGGTTTCCAACTATCATTGAGGGTCTGATTAGTCACATGAGGATACTATACCCTCTTTATCATAGTAAGACAAAATAAATCACAATATAAATAGTGAAAATAATAAAAAATTATCAAAAACAATGCATAACCGACCCTTTCCAAATCTGGATACAAACCTCAACCAAATAGTCATAATTCCATGTCATGCAATACAATAATAAGTGTGAAAGATAACCAAAATAAGGACTAATGAAACATCCCCAAAAGAGATCCTGAATTTAAGCCTGGACCCTCATCCATACTCATCCCGAGCCCAACTCAATTTTTTAACACTGATCCATTTCCATTAGCCTGTTGTGTTGAGAGAAAATGGGAGAGATCTCTTGTGACTTGAAGAACTTCATCTCCTTAATTGAAGAACGCCAAGACTCCGACGAAGAACATCGACTCGGAGACCCCGGGGTCTCCTTCCTTTTCCTCCACCGCGGCAAGGAAACAACGATGCGGGAATTCTCCAACGACGTCATGCTTCATTCTCACTGTGATAAAAGAGGAGACGCCGCTTCCTCCTCGGACGATCTTCGTCGATATCTACGGAACCTCACCTCACAATGCCGTTTTCCACAACGCCCATCGTTCAAAAACTTTTGTTGTGGTAGGGGTGTGTTTTGATTGAGAAACATTGGTTTACCTTCCATGTTGTTGTTTCTCATAAAACACTTGTTATTGGACTAATGCGGAAGGAACTAGACCAAACTAACACGGTCTGATTCCTTCGCCGTTCTTATTGTTGTATGGTGTTCACCTACCGTTCTTGAGCGGTGAATCAAGTTATGTTTTCGGAGCCGATCGGAGGCCCAAAAACATTGTAAACGGCCTCAGAGCATCGGGGAGACCTAGAAGCGGAAGTTTCGTAGAACTCGGGTCATCAGAATGAAGAATGGATACCTCGAGAGGTGTGATGGCCAGAGGCATCGTTTCTGGAAAATTAAAGAATACACGACGTGTCCTCCAAGAGCACACGTTGTGTAGTACAAGTGTATTATGGCTTCCATTTTGGATGTTGGAAAAGTAACACATGGTGTGTGACTCTAGTCACATGGCTTGTACTATCCACACAGTTTGACAGAGGAGATTTCGAGGGACTCTGCGTGTATTTAGGGAAAATACACGGACACGGACAGAAATACACGGCCATGTCACACGGAGTGTATTCTCTTCATAGAAAGGCAGAAACGGCTTCGCGAGGCTCATCATGTAATCTGTAAGATACACGGACACGAGCAGAACCACACGGTCAGGGGAACGGCGAGTACTACCTTCACCATGGCAGAAGTGGCTTCGTGATGACTCGGCGTGTATTCCGGAAATACACGGACACGGGGTGGAGTACACAGGCATATACTCCACCACATGTCCAGGAATGTCCAGCGCACATGGAACTGACCCTAGAGGTTTGGACTTGACATGTAACCACACTACACGCCATGTACTTATCTACACGATCAGCCCTGCGACATGGGCCGTATTACATGGGCAGTACCCGGTGTCTGATGACACGGCTTGTATCGCTTACCTATACGTCGTGTACTTTAGGGAAATGGTTTGGTCATCTTGTTCATCATGACTTGGGCACGTTTTGATTGGTTTTCCCCTATGATGTGGGATGGAACTATGGGATACATCAACTCTGGTCTTCATGACAGTTGATGTATCGATATTTGGCTCGTGGAGCGGACCCTCCTGGAATCGAGCATACTGTGTGCAGGAACCCTAGATCCGGATGCGACCGCGACGACGATGATGATTGTACTTGGATCCTATATGGGTTCGGTAGTGAGGATGATTGTACTTGGATCCTACGTGGGTTTGGCAGTGAGGATGACTGTACTTGGACCCTTCGTGGGTTCGGCAGCGATGACGACTGTACTTGGATCCTACGTGGGTTCGGCAGCAATGGTTACTATACTTGGATCCTATTTGGGTTTGGCAGAGATGACTTCAATACTTGGATCCTACATGGGTTCAGTAGGGGATATGATTCAGAGATTACATCTATGCATCTCCACCCCTCTTCATGAGTAGTATACCTATGTGAACTGAGTCTTGATTTTCAATCATTATCTTCGATATGATTGACTTGCTTTCCTGTGTGGATTGGGTTGTGCTTTCCTATGTGGACTGGGTTGTACATGGGCTCGTGAGTTGGAACCGAACTGGAAATGATGGCTTAGGTATATGTATGGGCATATACCTAAGTAGAGTTGGTTGATACTTCGTGTTTGTAACCTTCCTTTATAGTTTATCCTTTGTGGATTCTGGGAGACTTTCGGGGGTCTCAGGGTCCCTACTGAGTATATTATACTCACCCCTGCACAGGATATGCATGCACTACGTTGTGTTGGCTGCAGACGACGGACATCACTGATTTTGGTTGAGGCTTGTGGAGCGTGACGGTACCCGAAGGTGGACTATCAGGCGGGACGTACACGGAGCGGACAACCGGACCCGAGGAGTTGAGGAGACCATATGTACCCACCCTTCAGGTGGGATAACCATAGGAAGACTCAGTGGTTTCTGATTTACTTTACTACTATTGTACTTTCTTTTCAGTTGTACTGTACTTTCAGTTGGGTTTGTATTCTGGCCCATTTACTTTTCAGCACTTCTTTTGTTCTCAGTTTACTTAGTGTTTACTTCAGCTTGCGTACTCTGTGGTGTTTGTTTTATTATATAAAGGAAATTCTTTCCCTTATATCAGGATTTACTCCTTTGGTGCTAGTCTCCAGCCCCTGGCCTATGGAAGGAGGGCTTGGGGTAGTCACAGAACGGGCCCCGAGGATGGGTCGTGATAAATTGGTATCAGAGGATTCAGTTCTACCACAGAACTCAGAACTCTGATAATTTCTTCTGTGTGAGGCAATAGTGTTTAGGGTATTGAGTGTGGTTATCAGTCCAGGGAGTCCAGTGTTGGTGCGGCGGCCAATGTATCCATACACCAGGACCCTGACTTCTGATTTCCGACTCAATGCACGAAAACATTGATCACATATGTGTTTCAAAAGTTTTCTTTGTGATTACTTTGTGTCAGTTCACTAGGTATACTATATTAACTGTGGCTCACCTGTTTCTTTTTAGGATGGCCCCACGATGGCAGCCAGCTAGGGTTCCAAGCTTTGTGTGAGACGGCATCCCACCGAGTGACGAGGCCTCGGTGCAAGGCCCCATTACAGCGGAGGCACCGGCAGTACCTCTACCCACCGAGCCACCGATTCCACCAGCCCCAGCAGCTGAGAGTGCATGTCGCTTGAGTGCACTGCATGAGTTTCAGTGTCAGAGACTACCCAGGTTCTGTGGGGAGACAGACTCTCAGGCAGCCGAGGATTGGCTGGAGGCTGTAGTTCGAGTATTCAGATTGGTAGAGACACCAGCAGATCTCATGGTTATCCTTGTGGCGAGTCACCTGCACGCGGCAGCAGGTAGATGGTGGAGCCTAATGCTCCAGGTGCATGATGAGGCATCTCTCCTTTGGTTAGACTTCAAGATCCTTTTCCTCTCGGAGTTCGTTCCAGCCACCCTTCGTGTGGTGCGCATCTAGGAGTTAATACAGCTGCGGCAGGGCATCATGTCAGTAGCCCAGTACTCAGCGAGATTTACTAATCTCTCGCGCTACTCCACGGACATGGTACGGGACCCATTCTTCTGGGCTCGGACCTTCAAGCAGGGACTAAGTCATGAGATCAGGGTATCGATGATCTCCCTCAGTATTCTGACACAGGCAGGAGTATTGAAGCGAGCCCTTCTTGTGGAGAGCTTTCTAGTTGAGCCTTCACCAGCAACGAGACCTACCGCAAGGTGGCACGTAGCGGAGTCTTCTGTAGCAGACAGTAGACAAATGTCGCAGAGGTCCAAGTGGACTCGACTATCAGGTGGATGACCTCAGGATACTGGTTCGGAGGTGCGAGGAACACGCAGCAGAGCCAGTCATTCGAGAGGCAGATAGTGCTATGCATGCTGCAAGCAGGTCCACATGGCTCATGACTGCCCGACCCGCCATGTAGAGGAGCAGCAGATGGTTGAGGGACCACCCAGGCAGAGGCAGAGGTTCTACCGTGGCGGTCTATAGGGATCAAGCGGACAAGGTAGAGGAGATGGCCGAGCAGCAGGTGGTGTACGACGCTTCGAGGCTCTACCACCACCACCACCAGGAGGTCCACAACAACCACAGGGAGCTGGTGGACAGAGGCAGGCTCAGCTTCAGGCAGTGGAGGCCTATGACCACAGCGCAGCTGCGATAATTTGAGGTACTATCTGTGTCTACTCCACCCTTTATTCAGTTCTTATAGACATAGAAATGATTCATTATTTCATTGTTACAACCCTTTTTCAGAGCTTGGAGATTCCGACGGAGTCGTTGGATCGATCCTTACGGCTAGAGACTCCTAAGGGAGCAGAATCTATGATTACGCACTGGTGCCGGCAGTGTGAGCTTACTCTTGGAGGTGAGAGCTTCGGCTGGGATCTTCTTGTAGCAGTGTCGAGGCCTTACGACGTCATCTTGGGCATGGATTGGTTATCTACGGTCTATGCTCAGATCGACTGTATTAGGTGCAAGGTGTGATGTGTCCGTGCCGATGGGAGTAGGTTCACCTTCACCAGTGATAAGGGAGACTTTGCAGCGTAGGATGGACTCACACAGAGGAGAGGACAGCCGATCACTCATCAGTTGGCTAGTCTCATCCTAGGAGTAGTTGACATGCGGAGTCCGAGTTTTCCTATTCTGGTGGATTAATATTCGGACGTTTTTCTTGATGACGTTCTAGGACTACCTCCTCGCAGAGAGGTAGACTTTTATATTGACCTATACCCTGGTACAGCCCCGATATCTACTCCAGCATATCGGATGGATCCCGCTGAGCTTCGAGAGCTACGGTTACAACTGTAGGACTTGTAGGTCAAGGGATTCATCTGACCCAGTGTTTCACCCTGGGCTTCCCCGATATTGTTCGCCAAGAAGGTGGACAAAAGCTTGCGACTGTGTGTCGACTACCGTCGCCTGAATCAGGTGACTGTGAAGAACAAGTATCCACTTTTGAGGATTGAAAACCTCTTCAATCAGCTCAAGGGAGCACGATGGTTCTCGAAGATAGACCTCAGGTCAGGTTATCATCAGCTTAGAGTTCGAGATGAGGATGTGCAGAAGACGGCCTTCAGGTGTCGGTATGGCCACTATGAGTTCTTGGTTATGCCTTTCGGTGTAACCAATGCTCCAGCAGTGTTCATGAGTCTCATGAATAGGATATTCCAGCCTTACCTAGATTGATTTGTCGTAGTCTTCATCGACGACATATTCATTTACTTGACTGTTGAGGAGGAGCACGCCTATCACTTCCGGGTTGTACTAGACACACTACGAGAGCACTAGCTTTATGGTAATCTCTCGAAGTGTCAGTTATGGATTCGAGAGGTCTACTTCTTGGGACACATCATCTCTGAGGTGGGATTTGCAGTGGATCCTATGAAGATCAAGGCAGTGCTAGCTTGGGAGCCACCCAGGAGCGTGACGGAGGTGCGGAGTTTCCTAGGTCTGGCTGGATACTATCGGAGATTTGTGCTAGACTTCTCCAGAGTTGCGGCACCACTTTCATATTTGACAAAGAAGGGGAAACCCTTCGTGTGGTCGGATAGATGTCAGCAGATCTTCCATGAGCTGAGACAAATATTGACCAGTGCACCTATCTTGAGGATACCAGAAGAGGGTGTAGGGTAAGTAGTTTACTGCGATGCATCAGGGACCGGACTCAGGTGTGTCTTGATGCAGGAGTGGGCAGTGATCGCCTATGGATCACGATAGTTGAGGAAGCATGAGCAGAACTACGCTACCCATGATCTGGAGTTAGTAGCAGTAGTCTTCGCCCTGGAGATGTGGCAACACTATCTGATGGGCGAGTGCTTTACAGTCTACTCTGACCACCAGAGTCTCAGGTACATCTTCTTGTAAAAGGACCTGAACCTGAGAAAGTGGTGATGGCTTGAGTTCTTCCAGGACTATGACTTTGAGATATTCTAAACTCTTGGAAAGGGGAACGTAGTATTTGATGCTCTCAACAGGAGTTTGGGCATCCAGCTACTTGGAGAGGCGACAGAGCAGCTAGACGCGTTGCATATATTCTTCATGGATAGAGATGGGGCAGCCTTTCTAAAGTTGCTCAAAGTCACTCCTCCACTCCTTCATCGGGTCAGATAGGCACAACGTGGGGACGTTGATTGTGAGACGCGGCGTGCATATATCCATAGGACAAGCACTAGATGGATTTTTTGTAGGAGGAGAGCACGTCAACCTTTTTTAGAGGACGTACCATGGTACCAGTTGCATTACAGGAGGAGGTGCTGAAAGAATTTCACACTTCCCTATTGGCAGTATATCCAGGAGTAGCAAAGATGTACTAGGATCTTAGATGAAAGCACTGGTGGCCAGGTATGAAGAAGGCTGTGGTGGAGTTCGTTTCATGATGCCTCATCTGTCAGCAGGTGAAGGCAAAGCACCAGGTACCAGCAGGCTTGGTACAGCCCTTAGAGGTCTCGGAGTGGAAGTGGGATGGGATATCTATGGATTTCGTGACAGGGCTTCCATATACTTCTATAGGTCACGACTCCATTTGGGTGATTGTCAACCGACTCACCAAGTTGGCCCACTTCCTACCTATCAGAGAGCAGGGCTCAGTGGAGATCTTGGGACGCCTCTACATTCAAGAGATCATACGTCTTCATGGTGTGCCATCGACTATCATATCTGATCGAGATGCTCGTTTTACTTCTCGGCTTTGGAAGGGGTTGCAAGAGTCATTTGGGACGCAGCTACACATGAGCACCGCCTTTCACCCTTAGACGGATGGTCAGACGAAGAGGACCATTCAGAATCTTGAGGACATGATCCGTGCATGTATCCTTGACTTTGGTCACAGTTGGGAGGATCACCTACCCTTGGTGGAGTTTGCGTACAACAATAGCTACCACTCCACCATCGGGATGGCACCATACGAGGCATTGTACGACCGACCTTGCAGATCAACTCTATGCTAGACAGGCCCTGGGGAGTCAGCACATGTAGGACCAGAGATGGTTCAGGCCATAACAGAGAAGGTGCAGATCATCTAGGAGCAGATGAGGACTGCTCAGAGCTGACAGAAGTCCTATGCTAATAGGAGGTGTAGACCACTAGAGTTCGAGGATGGAGACCAAGTTTTCTTATGGGTCTCGCCTTGACGTGGATTACGGAGATTTGGATGGGGCGGCAAGTTATCTCTGCGCTTCATCGGACCATTCTAGGTCCTCATTAGGATACGTGAGGTGGCTTATCACTTTTCTCTTCCACCTCAGTTGCACCGGGTGCACGACGTCTTCCACATATCTCAGCTAAGGAGATACGTGCACGACCTGATGCATATCATTGATCACAGAGAGCTGGACATCGATGAAGGGGTGACATTTTAGGAGGACCCGGTGGAGATCGAGGATCGACAGGAGTGGGTCCTACGTGGATGGTTTATTCCTCTAGTGCGCATCAGTTGGCATCACGGGAACCTCCAGGAGAGCACTTGGGAGCGGGAGGCTCAGATGCGTGCACAGTACCCCCATTTGTTTTCCTAGTTTATTATGTAGCTTTACGGGGACGTAAATCCCTGAGATGGGAGTAATTTAACGACCCGTAAATTTCAAGGAAATTTTTTTCATAAATTCTTTGGGATTTTACGAGTACGAAATTTCTGACGGCACCTGATTCCGAGGCCCGGTGTGCCCGAAATCAATTTTCGAATTTTAGCTCGGGTACTTTCAGTGAACGAACGAGCGGGTTTTACTATATTTTTAACCGGTGCTCGGAATTGAAATGTGAGGGCACTGATGAACTCGCAGCACCGGTATTTGCTTAAGATTAATTTTATTGTTGATGCGTTTTCTCAGTACAATAAGTTAAATTTTGGACTTTAAGTCAGAAGTAAATAAAATTGTGTACAATTTTATTTTATTATCCTTGGAAGTTATACTCGTTCATGGGAAGTTATTGGTGGGGACCACAACCATCCAAATTCCCATGTGTGCTTATGAGGGATGTGGGTCCCACACGAGCCCTCAGCTTTTCACATTCCATAAACCTTAACCCGTTTGAACTCCCATGATAAATACATGTCAACTCCCCGTTAAATTTTGGTATCCTTTAATTATGTGACTTCTCCTCTCCCCACATTAAATCATGCCAACACACTTAATCAATTAAGAGAGTTATGTGTTTGAATTTTAAAATTTAAATGCATGGCGTGAAATAATAAAATAAGATGAGACTTATTTTATTTGGGGTTAGTCTGTTGTGTTGAGAGAAAAGGGGAGAGAGCTCTTGTGACTTGAAGAACTTCATCTCCTTTGTTGAAGAACGTCAAGACTCCAACGAAGAACATCGACTCGGTGACCCCATATTCTCCTTCCTTTTCCTCCACTATGTAAAGGAAGGAAACAATGATGCAGGAATTCTACAATGACGTCACGCTTTGTTCTCACCGTGATAAAAGAGGAGACGTCGCTTCCTCCTCGGACGCTCTTCATCGACGTCTATAGAACCTCACCCTGCGATGCCGTTTTCCACGATGCCCGTCGTTCGATAACTTTTTTTGAGGTAGGGGTGAGTTTTGATTGAGCAACATTGGTTTACCTTCTATGTTGTTGTTTCTCATAAAACCACTTGTTATCGGACTAATGTGGAAGGAACCAAACCAAACTAACATGGCATGATTCCTCCGCCGGTCTTGTTGTTGTATGGTGTTCACCTACCATTCTTGAGCGGTGAATCAAGTTATGTTTTTAGAGCTGATCGGAGGCCCGAAAACATCGTAAATGGCCTCAGAGCATCGGGGCGACCTAGAAGCGGAAGTTTTGTAGAACTCGGATCATCGGAATGAAGAACAGACACCTCAGGAGGCGTACTGGCCAGAGGCTTCATTTCTGGAAAATTCCAGAATACACGGCGTGTACTCCAAGATCACACGCCGTGTAGTACAACCGTACTGTGGCTTCTGTTTTAGATGTTAGAAAAGTAACACACGGCGTGTGACTCTAGTCACACGACGTGTACTCTCCACACTGTTTGACAGAGGAGATTTTGAGGGACTCGGTGTGTATTTAGGGAAAATACATAGACACAGATAGAAATACACGGCCACTTCACACGGTGTGTATTCTCTTCATAGAGAGGCAGAAGCGGCTTCTTGAGGCTCGGCGTGTAATCTGGAAGATACACGGACACGGGCAGAACCACACGGCCAAGGGCATGGCATGTACTACCTTCACCTTGGAAGAAGCAGCTTTATGATGACTCGGCATGTATTCAATAAATACACAGACATGGGGTGGAGTACACGGGCATGTACTCCACCACATGGCCAGGAATGGCCAGCGCACATGGAACCAACCCTAGAGGTTTGTACATGGCGTGTAACCATACTACACGCCATGTACTTACTTATCTACACAACCAGACCTGTGACATGGGCCGTATTACATGAGCAGTACCCGGTGTCTGATGACATGGCATGTATCGCTTACCTACACATCGTGTACTTTAGAGAAATGGCTTGGTCGTCTTGTTCTCTGTGACTTGGTCACGTTTTTCTTGGTTTTTCCCCTATGACGTGGGATGGAACTATGGGATACATCAACTCTGGTCTTCATGACAGTTGATGTATCGATATTTGGCTCATTGAGCAGACCCTCCCAGAATCAAGCATACTGTGTGAGGGAACCCTAGAGCTGGCTGCGACCGCGACGACGATGACGACTGTACTTGGATCCTACGTGGGTTCGGCAGTGAGGAAGAATGTACTTGGATCCTACGTGGGTTCGACAGCGACGACGACTGTACTTGGATCCTCCGTGGGTTCGGCAGCGATGACGACTGTACTTGGACCCTACATGGGTTCGGCAGCGATGGTTACTGTACTTGGATCCTACGTGGGTTCAGCAGTGATGACTTCAATACTTGTATCCTACGTGGGTTCAGCAGGGGAGATGATTCAGGGATTACATCTAATCATCTCCACCACTCTTCGTGAGTAGTATACCTATGTGAGATGAGTCTTTAATTTCAATCATTATCTTCGATATGGTTGACTTGCATTCCTGTATGGATTGGGTTGTGCTTTCCTGTGTGGAATGGGTTGTACTTGGGATCGTGAGTTGGAACCAAACTGGAAATGATGACTTAGGTATATTTATGGGAATATACCTAAGTAGAGTTGGTTGATACTTCATGTTTGTAACCTTCCTTTGTAGTTTATCCTTTGTGGATTCTGGGAGACCTTCAGGGGTCTCGGGGTCCCTACTGAGTATCGTATACTCACCCCTGCACGAGCTATGCCTGCACTACGTTGTGTTGGTTTCAGATGATGGACAACACTGATCGCGGTTGAGGCTTGTGGAGCGTGACTGTACCCGGATGTGGAATATTAGGAGGGACGTACATGGAGCAGGCGGACGGACCCGAGGAGCTGAGGAGACCATCTATACCCACCCTTCAGGTGGGATATCCAGAGGAAGACTAGGTGGTTACTAATTTACTTTATTGCTGTTGTACTTTGTTTTCAGTTGTACTGTACTTTCAGTTGGGTTTGTATTCGGGCCCATTTTCTTTTTAGCACTTCTTTTGTACTCAGTTTACTTAGTGTTTACTTCATCTTGCGTACTCTGTGGTGTTTGTTTTCTTATATAAAGTCAATGCCTTCCCTTATATCGGGATTTACGCCTTTGGTGCTAGTCGCCAGCCCCCGGCCTATGGAAGGCGGGCTTGGGGTAGTCAAGGCATGAGCCCTGAGGACGGGTCGTGACAGGAAATGTTTTTATTATGTAAAGTCATCCCATGAAAGAAATGAGATTTCAAGAAATTGTTATTTATAATTTCTTTTCAAATACCACTAATTATGGACCATCAATACATTCCCACAATTGTTAAAATTTTATACTGTGTTTTTAAAATATAAAACACTTAAAAATCAAATTTATATGATGTAAGCATTTACCGATATATAAAATCATGTGATAAATCATGTGAGTTAATAAATATAATCACCTAAGAGTTTCCCTAGTTTTTTGTATAAACCCCTACTTATATAATATAGAAAGGCTTTTTATGTGTAGTTTTTAGTCGTGAAGTTATGATCCCTTAACTCTTATCATCGACATTCATTGCATCAAGTTATTCTAGTATATCATAGTGTAATATGTAATTATATTTTTATTTTTGTAATGATCTAGTTGGGATATCAATACCTATTGAGATGTGATATTTTTTTCCTTCTATTTTTCTAAAAACATTAAGTATATTTGAAGTCATTTTAGTGATTTTTATGTTGTAAGGAATGATTTATTGAATTTTATAATTCTATGTTTCTAATAGATTTCATGTCTATTATTCATAGAGAACCATTGATTGATTTCTTTTTATCTTAATTTTTTTTTAATTGTAAAAAAATTCAATATTTGTATCAGAGTGACCCATGTATTCAACCATATAATCTAATCAAATAAAAAACAAATTTTCATTTTACGTTACAGTGTTTTTTATTGAGTATTAATAAATTGGGAATTGAGAATATTTTTGTTAATCTACCATGTGAAACATGTGTGGAATGAATTGATCTACCCATTACTATTCTATATGATGAGTGTATATATTATATGAAAAGTGTATGTTGAATTTTACATGTAAAATTCAGGCAATATCATGAAATGTTATCATATTATTGATGAATAATTCAAGTAACTGAGCAAGTACCACAAAGAACAAGAACTTGGTAGCATGTTGATTTATTTATTTTTCATCTCATAACGGGGTCTATGAAATCTTGGGTAACCACCCTAATGTATGACAACTTTTTTCATTGCACCCCATATGGTGAACCTCTCGATTGTTCTCACATGCACTTCATATTTTGACCAACCCTAAATCTCTATAGCCACTTAAGTCTTTCCATCCACCAATGATTTTAGTGGAAGTTTCTATAAAACCCATTTATACTATAAAATTTTTTCATAATTAATAAATAATTATTTATAATTTAAGAAAATAATTATTGAAAAATAAATATTATTAAATATTTATTATTAAAAGAATAATTTATAATATTAAAGTGTTATCACTAAATACCTTTTCAATATTATATGGCATATATTATGAGTTTTAAATGAAGTGTTTATTTATTATTCATAATTGGTTATTTATAAATCGATTATAAATAGTATAATGTGAAAAAATAATGATTTTTTATAATTAAAAATATTATGAAATATTCAAAATAGTATAAAATGTTCACATTAAAATAGTCCTTATTGGAAATAATTTGAACATCTTCAAAATGAGTTTTGACGGTGGATGTGATGAATGATATAAATAATATTGATATATGATGTGTTGATTATGTAAAAAATTTACATAATTGGAAACTGAAATGTAAAATTTTAATAATTGATTAACACATTATCTATTTAAATTGAAATTTTATATAATTGATAATATGAATAATTCTATTAATAAAAAAATTATATACTTTACGGAATGAAAATAAAAATTAATATTAGATTAAAAAATGATTATTATTTTATTTTATTTATAAATGGTTCATTGATGATTATCTATTGTTTAAATACTAAAAAGTTTCATCTATTTAATGATTATTCAGTAGATTATTTTTCATGAATATAAAATTGTTTATATTCTATGAATATTTCAAAATACTTTTTATAAATTCTAAATCCTTATATTATATTCTAGGAGTATCATCAAAATATATTGTTTTATTTTAACATGACCTCAGTTTTTTATTTGTTTTATTTTAATGAAATTTAACACCCCAAGCTTCCACGGTACACATCTCTTTGAATAATACAGTAGCGTGTGTTGTACGCAGCTTCGAGTTCTAACACACGCCACAACCAATCAAAGTAGTCGTTATGAATAGTAATACCTAATTTTTGAAATTTTATAAATTTTATCTTGCCAAATGGACTTCGTTTTTGGATTCGGAATATCAAAATTAGCCTATGTTGAATTTTTGGTATTTTTCTGAGAACTTCCAATTTTTTATGAATAGTGAAAAATACTTAAAAACAACTTTTTTAATAAAAATAATTTATAGTGATAAATTATACTATTTAGTGGTTTTAAAGTATAATTAGAATATATTTTTACCATTTTATCCAATGGTGGTCATTAGAGTTAATTTCACTTTGAAATTGGATATAAACAATTGTCAATCTTTTGATATATATTGTTTCTTAAAAACACGCTATTTGTTGTGACAGCAGAAATTAATTATGAAATTAATTAATGAAACTTATATGTTTGGAATTTTGTAAAATATACATCATTTTTGAATTCAGAATATCAATTATAGCTTAGGATGAAATTTTGGCATTGTTCTGAAAAACTTCAATTTTTGATGAATAGTGAAACCACTAAGTGGTAGTTAAAAAACTAATTTTTTCGTTTAAATGAAACATTACCACTTCTGTGATTTGATTTTCAAAAATCCAACATAAATGGTTGTCATTATGAAGTAAAATGTGGTTCAATGGGATTAAAATAATTTTTTGGTGAATAGTAACTTTTAAGTTTAATTAATCGCGATTAAAGGTAATTAGTGAAATTTAAGGTAAAAATGATATTATAAAAATATGAAAATACCTTTACACTTATACTACCCCTATTGGATGTGTAATGTATGACCAAGACAATCCATGGGTCAACTTTGGGACCCCATGGAGCCACTTTGGTATGAAAATGACATAAATAACTTTTATTTAAAGTTAAAATAAAAATATCACAAACATAAGTTGTTTTACTAAATCAATTTTTAAATGGGGTTATACAAGTAATATTTTTTACTGTAAATATTCATTAGAAATCTAAAAAGATTTCCTACATCATGATATTTTTTTTATAATTTTTAGACATTAAATAAATTAAATTATTTATGACACCATGATGATGCCGCGATTACCTCATTAATTAACGATTTAAATAAAATGAAAAGATAATGTAACATCCAAGGCTTACACTTGTCAAAAAACTATTGGATGAGTATATTTCTAACACTTATCACCTTAGACTCAAATTATATAATTGTGGGACCTTTAAAATCCGAAACTCATTATATAATAAAGTAACATTTCATTACTTTCCAAGAGTGCCCCTCCTCTCCACTTATAAAAGGCCCCCACCACTACCACCTTACTCACACTTTCAAAGCATTTTGGCTCGTCCAACCTCTTCCCAAATACTCTCCCAACTTCCCTCCCTTACTCCTAGAAGCTTCACTTTGGGCAGAATTTTTCCCAAGAAAGCCTTTGGCTCAAATCAAAAGAGTTACCCGATTTTAAGGTAATGTCTTCTCTTATGTTATTTTGTTTTATTTTGCTTATCCAACCCCCTAAACTCTTTTTATTCATTTCTTTTGTAACAACACCAGTATCCTCAATATACTAGGATGTTGTTATAAGAATTATTCTAGCTACACTTACACACACCTACATCTAATGGTTAAAGAACATATTGTTTCTATGGATGGTGAATTTCTGCCACACGAAACGATGATTGTTCAACACTCATATAACACCTTCAAAGGTGGCCATTAAGATGTCACTCTATTTATATATATGATATATAATATGTTTATGTTTTACTTAAGGTTCTGTATTTTTCATTTATGTCATACCTTTGTGGTTTCCATTATCGGTAAACGTAATATTTTCATTTTAGGAAGTGCAGACTACCACCCCCTCAAAGTGATTTGAATCGTTAATCCCATACGTGGATGTATAAAGGATGGAGTGAATGATATTATATATGTTATTATACTGGAATTATAATATACCTTTATATCATTATGATTCCATTAAATACGAAATAGAAATGAAAGTAGCGTTCATGCGTACGTACGGCTTACCGTCTCCATGAATGGTGCATTTCATTTCTTACCTCTAAACGTTATGGAATAATATAAATGCATGTATATACTGGATATATATGAGATATATGATATCTATATCATGAATATAATTATGGATATAATGGATATATTACCACATGAACACCTTGTAATTATAGGAAGTTTATTTTTGACTCAAGTACCAAAGATCGACAAAACGACCGTTATTAACTTAAATAATTACATAATGTTCATAACATGGTAATAAGTGATATAAAAGGAACAAAAAACTTGAAAATGGTTCTTAAGAAATTATAAATTAACTCTATTTTATTATTCAGGAGGTTAAAGAACGGTCGAGTCAAGACAGGACGCAAGGTAAGGGAACTTCTTAACCCAATTTCCATTCTTTGGGTTAATCTCCTACTTTCAAATTATGTCATGATATCATTATGTCCTATCATGTATTTGTACTTTCTTTATGTGTACTTATATTGAATACACATAATAGATCTATTTTATTTTAAAAATGATCTTTGTAAGGACTTCGTCTCAATCTCCTTTCATTGAGGCATATTTGGTTTTATACACAACTTTCATTTATACGGTGTATAAACCCCTTTGACTTTTACATTTATTCAAAAGGAATATTCTTTATACGAAGCATTTAATAAACGAAAAAAGGGAATGTTTTTGTCGTACGTATGCGGCGACAACAACTTCTCTGCCGCCGTGACCATTATTTGAGTTTCGGCTTCCTCTAAAAGTCATACCTTTTTTAAAATGAAAAATAAAAACCAAGTTTTAACTTTCATTTATTTTGGTATCAAAAATGGTTTTATAATGTTTTAATATATCAATGTGTTGTGTTGATATCTTGTGATTTAAATGTGGAAGTGTTATGTTTCCTTTATGCATGTTTTATGTGATACAATTATGTTATGGTTTATGATATGTTTAAACCTGTTCATATGAGGAATGCATTGGACTTAATAAGTGATGGGTGGAGCCCGCTACAGCTCCTCGATGCATCGGTAGGTCTCATGAGACAAATTAGTGTCTTGGCACGAGGCCTTGACAAAATCTTATTTGTGGTATTGGCACGAGGCCTTGGCTACGTGGTTATGATAGTCTAGCATTATGCATTCCATCATTATGAAAGTGGTTATTGATATTGCATGGGATTATTCGACTAGTTGAATATCCATGTGAGTAAGTAAATGGAATTATTTAATTTTATTTTTGCCATATCATGCTGAAATTAAAGTTTAAAAAGGCTTTTGTTTTAGTTATACATTGCCTTAAATGTTCATGTTTATTTATGAAAGCTTCCACAATATTGTTATCCTTACTGAGCATCTGAGCTCACCCCTTTCAATGTTTTAATATTTTCCAGGATGTGAAGAAGTATTTTATGAATGACCTGTAGGGATAGTCAGAAGAGGATATGAGTGTTGACTATGGAGACTTTGTTATTGTAGTTTTTCACTTTATGATGTAATGTAACATTTATGAATGTATCTAGTGTTTCCAAAGCTACTAAACTAATCGGTATTTCGAGACTTGATCTTTTGTGATCATGCCAATGTTATGCAATAATGCACTGACTCTGGCTAACTAGGGTCGAGGCATTACAGTTGGTATCAGAGGTAGTTTAGTACTAACCTTGGAAGATAGATTTAGATAAACTCTGATTAGAGAACATAGCCAAAGATAGACTTTGAGGATTAGTATAGTAGAACTTCCTAGAATTTTGGTATTATAGAGATGTTGTGAGTTTTCCGAGCAATACATCCCTGTCTGGATACGAGCAGGTAGAGGCGGCTCTGGCACAGATGTACCTAGGGGTAAAACCCGAAAACACCGCTTTGAGCTAGACTCGAACGGGAACTGGTGCACGACAACGGGCCTTGCTGCACTCTTGGTTACGAAACTCCAGGGGGATATGCTTAGGATAATTCTCATTTTCTTTACAAACCACTATGAAGGGTTATGAGTATATACTTCCTCAAAGAAAACATTTTTATGATTATGGATTATATCCATAAATAGTTCAATTTATGTTAAGTATTTTACAAGTATGGAATTACGTATTTTGATTCATAAACTAATCTAGTTTATGCCATTTTTTAGAAATGGCGCCTAGTGGAAGGAATGGAAACCATATCAATGCACGCACTCCATGTAGGGATTTCCCTCCTTCTCAAGATAATTATTGTGGATCTGGAGATACAACTGGTGCTGATCAACTTATTACCATACTGGGACAACTCACTCAGGTTATGAATAATAACCTTACTCGTATGGAGCACCCTGATCCGCAATGTGGAGGATCAATGTTAGACCGCTTCATGATGCAACAACCGCTAACATTTAATGGGGGTACAAATCCATTAGTAGTTGAGCAATGGATAAACTCCTTATAGAAAATATTCCACGCCTTGGGGAGTAGTGAAAGGGAGAAGGTTGTCATGGCAGTCTACCGCCTCACTGGAGATGCCAATCAATGGTGGTCGCGGATTCAAAACACAAAGGAAGATGATGAAGTATCAAATATGGAATGGAGAGAGTTCAATGATCTTTTCTTAGAAAAATACTTTCTACATGACCATCGAGCAGATATGGAAAGGCAATTTCTGAGTTTGAGGCAGAAGGAGGATGAGAATGTCGCAAAGTATGAGGCTAACTTTACAAGGTTATTGACGCATGCTGTAGATTATATACGTAACCCAAGAAGTAAGATTGATTGTTTCTTTGATGGGTTAAAACCATTTCTCCGTAAAGCATTAGTCTCACAAACCTTCTCATCATACAAAGATATTGTCTCGTGTGCTATCAAGAAAGAAAATGAATTCTCTAAGTCTTATGACTTTAAAGCAAAGCAAGAAAAGAAGAGATATTCTGATCAATCTAGAAATGGAAATAAGGGGAAGAAGGGAAGAGTTGAATATTAGTCATGTAGTAAATGTGGAAAGAAACACCCCGATACTTGCTTGAAGGGAATGGGAGTCTGTTACAAGTGTTGTGAAAAAGGCCACCAAGCTCATGATTGCAAGGGAAAGAAAGTTGTTGTCAATGTGGAATGCTATAATTGTAGAGAGTTGGGTCATTATGCAAATTAATGTCCTAAGTTTCAGGGGAACATAACTCAGAAGAGGATAAGGGATCAAGGCCAATATTATGCTATCACTACTGCTGAGGTTGAAGCTTCGAAAGACGTGGTGGAAGGTAATTTAATGGTTTCCGCAAGTTTAGCAAATGCATTATTTGATTCTGGATCATCGCATTGTTTCATATCTTCTCAGTTTTCTAAGAAAATTAGATATTTCCAGTTTGATTTAACAAGAGAATTGTCAGTTAAAACTCCTAAGGGAAGTATTATTGCAACAAAGTTTTGTGAATCAGTCCTCATTAGAGCACATAATTGTTCTTTATCCGCTGATCTCATTGTCATACCTATGATTGAGTTTGATATAATCCTCGGTATGGATTTTATTTCGGACTATGATGAAAAGATTTATTGTAAGAAGAAGGAGGTTATGATTTTTGATAATGATGATAAGGAACACCTTGTTTTTAGAGCAGAATAGTCACCACCTAATTCTTATTTAGACCCACCCCCAGTAGCTCAACTAAATTCAATTATTGGGGAGGAAGAGAGTGAAATGACTAAGGGCGAGGAAAGTAATGTTCAAATAGGGGATGTACCTATTGTGAAAGAATATGAAGATGTGTTTCTGGAAGATTTACCTGGACATCCTCCAGAACGAGAAGTTGAGTTTTCCATTGATTTAATTCCTGGGTCAAGGCCTATATCGAAGACCCCTTATAGGATGGCCACCGTGGAATTAGTTGAACTAAAGAAAAAACTAGAGGAATTGAGTAATAAGGGATTTATTCACCCTAGTGTTTCTCCATGGGAAGCCCCTTTCCTTTTTGTTAAAAAGAAAGATGGATCTATGAGGTTGTGCGTTGACTATAGATAGATCAATGCTATAACAATAAAGAACAAGTATACCCTACCTCGCATTGATGATTTATTTGACCAATTGCATGGAGATCACTACTTTTCAAAGATTGACCTTCAATCTGGATACCATCATTTGTGTGTGAAGAAGGAAGACATTCCGAAGATAGCATTTCAAACAAGGTACGGGCATTACGAGTTTACAGTAATGCCTTTTGGATTGACTAATGCACCTTCTGTATTTATGGATCTAATGAATAGAGTTTTCAAGGAATATCTTGATGATTTTGTGGTGGTATTTATTGATGACATCTTGGTGTACTCCAAAAGCTACGAAGATCATGAAAATCACTTGCACATTATCTTGAAGACTCTTAGAAGGCATGAATTATATGGGAAGTTTAGCAAGTGTGAATTCTGGCTTCAGGAGATTTCCTTTCTTGGCCACATTGTCTCTAAGGATGGAATTTTCGTTGATCCTTATAAGACCAAGGCAATCCAAGAATGGCCAGCACCAACGAGTATAACTGACGTACGCAGCTTTATTGGTTTGGCAGGTTATTATCGACGTTTTGTCCAGAATTTTTCCCGATTGGCTAACCCATTAACGAAGCTCACACGTAAAGGGGTTAAATTTGTCTGGACAAAAGAGTGTGAAGAATGTTTTGAAGAACTGAAGAGAAGATTAGTCAACGCTCCTATATTAACTCTACCATCAGGGAATGATGGGTTATTTATTTATAGTGATGCATCAATGAAAGGACTTGGTTGTGTCCTTATGCAGAATGATAAGGTTATTGCCTATGCATCACGACACCTAAAAATTCATGAGCAAAACTATCCTACTCATGATATCAAGTTAGCTGCTGTAATCTTTTCCTTGAAGATATGGAGACATTATCTCTATGGTGAAAAATTTGAGATATATACTGATCACAAGAGTTTGAAATATATTTTCTCACAAAAAGAACTCAACATGAGGCAAAGGAGATGGCTTGAACTACTCAAGGATTATGATTTCACGATACACTACCACCCAGGGAAGGAAAATAAGGTTGCAGATGCTTTGAGTAGAAAATATCATGGATTTTTGAACATGATGAGAGTGGAAAGGGATCCTATTTTCATGGATCTAGTAAAGATGGATATGGGAATCACCATGGAGGGTGAAACATCAAAACTTTTTCAAATGGTTGCCAAACCATCTTTACTAGAAAGGATAAAGAGTTCTCAATCCAATGATGAAGTGTTGAAAAAGAAGATTAAAGCTGTGAATGATGGGCGGTTGAGGGACTTTGTGTATGAAGATGGAATTTTGAAATTTGGGAGGAGACTCTGTATTCCCGATATACCTGATTTAAAGAGGGAATTGTTGGATGATTCCCATAGTTCCAATTTCTCTATACACCCTGGGAGCACCAAAATGTATAGAGATTTAAAGGGACATTTTTGGTGGGACAACATGAAGTGGGAGATTGCTGATTTTGTGTCAAGATGTATGGTATGTCAACAAGTGAAAGATGGAAGGCAACTGCCTGGTGGAGTATTGCAACCTCTTCCCATACCTGAGTGGAAATGGGATAATATTATGATATATTTTGTCATGGGACTACCAAATACTCCTAGAAGAAATGATGCAATATGGGTCATTGTTGATCGTCTCAGGAAGTCAGCACATTTTCTTGCAATAAGGGAAGATCTACCACTTGAACGTCTAGCAAGACTGTATATTAATGAAGTTGTGAGACTTCATAGAGTACCCCTGTCGATTTTCTCGGATCGTGATCCCCATTTTACATCAAGATTCTGGAAAAGTCTTTAGAAGACCTTGGATACTGAACTTCGTTTGAGCACTGCTTACCACCCTCAAACAGATGGACAATCAGAAAGAACTATTCAACCCTTAGAAGACATGTTGAGATCATGCTCACTTGACTTTCAAGGAATGTGGGATCAATATTTACCTCTGGTAGAATTTTCCTATAACAATATCTTCCATTCAAGTATTCAGATGGCACCATATGAAGCGTTATACGGAAAGAAATGTCGCACACCAACCTGTTGGGATGACGTTGGCGAAAGAAAACTTGTAGGCCCAGAATTGGTGGAGGTAACGATGGAAAAGGTGAAGGTAATCCAAAACCACATCAAAGCAGCTCAAAGTAGGCAGAAGAGATATGCTGACAATCGAAGGAAGGATTTGGAGTTTCTGGCAGGAGATCATGTTTTCTTGAAGGTATCACCATGGAAGGGAGTTATAAGTTTCGGTAAGAAGGGTAAATTGAGTCCCAGGTACATCGGACCCTTCGAAATTCTAAAACGAATTGGGGTTGTAGATTACCGTTTGGCAATGCCGCCAAGTCTCTCTAAAGTTCATGATGTATTCCACGTATCACTGTTGAGAAAATACATGCCCGACCCAATGCATGTACTCACCTATGAGGAATTAGAATTGGAACCCGATCTGTCTTATTGTGAATAGCCCGTCAGGATTCTTGATACAAGATAACAAGTGCTGAGAAACCAGACGACTCGTCTGGTAAAAGTTCTATGGAGAAACCATAAGATGGAGGAGGCAACGTGGGAACCCGAGGAACTTATGATGAGGAATCACCTGAGTCTTTTTATACAGTTATATTATATGAAATTTCAAGGACGAAATTATTTGAAGGTGGGGAGAATGTAATACCCCAAGCTTCCATGATACACATCTCTTTGAATAATATAGTAGCGTGTGTTGTACGCAGCTTCGAGTTCTAACACACGCCACAACCAATCAAAGTAGCCGTTATGAATAGTAATACCTAATTTTTGAAATTTTATAAATTTTATCTTTCCAAATGGACTTCGTTTTTGGATTCGGAATATCGAAATTATCCTCTGCTGAATTTTTGGTATTTTTCTGAGAACTTCCAATTTTTTATGAATAGTGAAAAATACTTAAAAACAACTTTTTTAATCAAAATAATTTATAGTGATAAATTATACTATTTAGTGGTTTTAAAGTATAATTAGAATATATTTTTACCATTTTATCCAATGTTGGTCATTAGAGTTAATTTCACTTTGAAATTGGACATAAACAATTGTCAATATTTTGATATATATTGTTTCTTAAAAACACGCTATTTGTTGTGACAGCGGGAATTAATTATGAAATTAATTAATGAAAATTATATGTTTGGAATTTTTTAAAATAGACATCATTTTTTGAATTCGGAATATCAATTATAGCTTAGGGTGACATTTTGGCATTGTTCTGAAAAACTTCAATTTTTGATGAATAGTGAAACCACTAAGTGGTAGTTAAAAAACTGATTTTTTCGTTTAAATGAAACATTACCACTTCTGTGATTTGATTTTCAAAAATCCGACATACATGGTTGTCATTAGGAAGTAAAATGTGTTTCAATGGGATTAAAATAATTTTTTGGTGAATAGTAACTTTTAAGTTTAATTAATCGCGATTAAAGGTAATTAGTGAAATTTAAGGTAAAAATGATATTATAAAAATATGAAAATACCTTTACACTTGTCCTACCCCTATTGGATGTGTCACAACCAAAAAAATACATGGGTCAACTTGGGTACCCCATGGAGCCACTTTGGTAGGAAAATGACATAAATAACTTTTATTTAAAGTTAAAATAAAAATGTCACAAACATAAGTTGATTTACTAAAACAATTTTTAAATGGGGTTATAAAAGTCATATTTTTTACTAAAAATATTAATTATAAATCTAAAAAGATTTCCTACATCATGATATTTTTTTTATAATTTTTAGACATTAAATAAATTAAATTATTTATGACACCATGATGATGCAGCGATTACCTCATTAATTAACGATTTAAATAAAATAAAAAGATAATGTAAAATCCAAGGCTTACACTTGTCAAAAACCTATTGGATGAGTATATTTCGAACCCTTATCACCTTAGCCTCGAAATATATAAGTGTGGGACCTTTATAATCCGAAACTCATTATATAATAAAGTAACATTTCATTACTTTCCAAGAGTGCCCCTCCTCTCCACTTATAAAAGGCCCCCACCACTACCACCTTACTCACACTTTCAAAGCCTTTTGGCTCGGCCAACCTCTGCCCAAATACTCTCCCAACTTCTCTCCCTTACTCCTAGAAGCCTCATTTTGGGCATAATCCTTCCCAAGGAAGCCTTTGGCTCAAATCAAAAGAGTTACCCGGTTTTAAGGTAATGTCTTCTCGTATGTTATTTTGTATTATTTTGCTTATCCAACCCCCTAAACTCTTTTTATTAATTTATTTTGTAACAACACCAGTATCCTAAATATACTAGGATGTTGTTATAAGAATTATTCTTTCTACACTTACACACACGTACATCTAATGGTTAAAGAACATACTATTTCTGTGGATGGCGAATTTCTACCTCACGAAACGATGATTGTTCAACACTCATATAACACCTTCAAATGTGTCCATTAAGATGTCACTATATTTATATATATGATATATAATATTTTTATGTTTTACTTAAGGTTATTTATTTTTTATTTATGGAATACCTTTATTGTTTCCATTATGGGTAAACGCGATATTTTCATTTTAGGAAGTGCGGACTACCGCCCCCTCAAAGTGATTTGAATCGTTAATCCCATACGTGGATGTATAAAGGATGGAGTGAATGATGTTATATATGATATTATACTGGAATTATAATATACATTTTTATCATTATTAAGTCATTAAATACGAAATAGAAATGAAAGTAGCGTTCATGCGTACGTACGGCTTACCGTCTCCATGAATGGTGCATTTCATTTCTTACCTCTAAACGTTATGGAATAATATAAATGCATGTATATACTGGATATATATGAGATATATGATATCTATATCATGAATATAATTATGGATATAATGGATATATTACCACATGAACACCTTGTAATTATAGGAAGTTTATTTTTGACTCAAGTACCAAAGATCGACAAAACGACCGTTATTAACTTAAATAATTACATAATGTTCATAACATGGTAATAAGTGATATAAAAGGAACAAAAAACTTGAAAAAGGTTCTTAAGAAATTATAAATTAACTCTATTTTATTATTCAGGAGGTTAAAGAACGGTCGAGTCAAGACAGGACGCAAGGTAAGGGAACTTCTTAACCCAATTTCCATTCTTTGGGTTAATCTCCTACTTTCAAATTATGTCATGATATCATTATGTCCTATCTTGTATTTGTACTTTATTTATGTGTACTTATAGTGAATACACATAATAGATCTATTTTATTTTAAAAATGATCTTTGTAAGGACTTCGTCTCAATCTCCTTTCATTGAGGCATATTTGTTTTTATACACAACTTTCATTTATACGGCGTATAAACCCCTTTGACTTTTACGTTTATTCAAAAGGAATCTTCTTTATATGAAGCATTTACTAAAAGACAAAAGGGAATTTTTTTGTCATACGTATGAGGAAACAATGACTTCTCTACCGCCGTGACCATTATTTGATTTTTGTCTTCCTCTACTAGCCATACCTTTTTTTAAATGAAAAATAAAAACCAAGTTTTAACATTCATTTATTTTGGTATCAAAAATGGTTTTGATAATGTTTTAATATATCAATGTGTTGTGTTGATATCTTGTGATTGAAATGTGGAAATGTTATGTTTCCTTTATGCATGTTTTATGTGATACAATTATGTTATGATTTATGATATGTTTAAACATGTTCATATGAGGAATGCATTGGATTTAATAAGTGACGGGTGGAGCCCGCTACAGCTCCTCGATGCATCGGTAGGTCTCATGAGACAAACTAGTGTCTTGGAACGAGGCCTTGAAAAAATCTTATTTGTGGTCTTGGCACAAGGCCTTGGCTACGTGGTTATGATAGTTTGGCATTATGCATTCCATCATTATGAAAGTGGTTATTGATATTGCACGGTATTATTCGACTAGTTGAATATCCATGTGAGTAAGTAAATGGAATTATTTAATTTTATTTTTTCCATATCATGCTGAAATTCAAGTTTAAAAAGGCTTTTGTTTTAGTTATACAATGCCTTAAATTTTAATGTTTATTTATGAAAGCTTCCACAATATTGTTATCCTTACTGAGCATCTGAGCTCACCCCTTTCAATGTTTTAATATTTTCCCGGATGTGAAGAAGTATTTTATGAATGACCTGCATGGATAGTCAGAAGAGGATATGAGGGTTGACTATGGATACTTTGTTATTGTAGTTTTTCACTTTATGATGTAATGTAACAATTATGAATGTATCTAGTGTTTTTAAGGCTACTAAACTAATCGGTCTTTCGAGACTTGATCTTTTGTGATCATGCCAATGTTACGCAATAATGAACCGACTCTGGGTAACTGGGGTCGGGGCGTTACAGTTGGTATCAGTGGCAGTTTAGTACTAACCTTGGAAGCTAGATTTAGATAAACTCTGATTAGAGCACCTAGCCAAAGATAGACTTTGAGGATTAGTATAGAAGAACTTCCTAGAATTTTGGTATTATAGAGATGTTGTGAGTTTTCTGAGCAATACATCCCTATCTGGATACGAGCAGGTAGAGGCGGCTTTGGCACAGATGTACCTAGGGGTAAAACCCAAAAACACAGCTTTGAGCTAGACTCTAATAGGAACTGGTGCACGACAACGGGCCTTGCTGCACTCTTGGTTACGACACCCCCGGGGGATATGCTTAGGATAATTCTCATATTCTTTACAAACCACTATGAAGGGTTATGAGTATATACATCCTCAAAGAAAACATTTTTATGATTATGGATTATATCCATAAATAGTTCAATTTATGTTAATTATTTTACAAGTATGGAATTATGTATTTTGATTCATAAAATAATCTAGTTTATGCCATTGTTTAGAAATGGCGCCTAGTGGAAGGAATGGAAACCGTATCAATGCACACACTCCGTGTAGGGATTTCCCTCCTGATCAAGATAATTATTGTGGATCTGGAGATACAACTCGTGCTAATCAACTTATTACCATACTAGGACAACTCACTCAAGTTATGAATAATAACCTTACTCGTATGGAGCACCCTGATCAGCAACGTCGAGGATCAATGTTAGACCGCTTCATGAGGAAACAACCACCAACATTTAATGGGGGTACAAATCCATTTGTAGCTGAGCAATGGATAAACTCCTTAGAGAAAATATTCCACCCCTTGGGGAGTAGTGAAAGGGAGAAGGTTGTCATGGCAGTCTACCGCCTCACTAGAGATCCCGATCAATGGTGGTCGCTGATTCAAAACACAAAGGAAGATGATGAAGTATCAAATATGGAATGGAGAGAGTTCAAAGATCTTTTCTTAAAAAAATACTTTCCACATGACCATCGAGCAGATATGGAAAGGCAATTTCTGAGTTTAAGGCAGAAGGAGGATGAGAATGTCGCAAAGTATGAGGCTAACTTTACAAGGTTAGTGAGGCATGCTGCAGATTATATACGTAACCCAAGAAGTAATATTGATCGTTTCTTTGATGGGTTAAAACAATTTCTTCTTCAAGCATTAGTCTCACAAACCTTCTCGTCATACGAAGATATTTTCTCGTGTGCTATCAAGACGGAAAAGGAATTCTCTAAGTCTTATGACTTTAAAGTAAAGCAAGAAAAGAAGAGATCTTCTGATCAATCTGGAAATGGAAATAAGGGGAAGAAGAGAAGAGTTGAATATCAGTCCTACAGTAAATGTGGAAAGAAACACCCTGGTACTTGCTTGAAGGGAATGGGAGTCTGTTACAAGTGTGGTGAAAAAGGTCACCAAGCTCATGATTGCAAGGGAAAGAAAGTTGCTGTCAATGTAGAGTGCTATAATTGTAGAGAGTTGGGGAATTATGAAAATGAATGTCCTAAGCTTTAGGGGAACTTAACTCAGAAGAGGCCAAGGGATCAAGGCCAAGATTATTCTATCACTACTGCTGAGGTTGATGCTCCGAAAGACATGGTGTCAGGTAATTTAATGGTTTCCGCAAGTTTAGAAAATGCATTATTTGATTCTGGATCATTGCATTGTTTCATATCTTCTCAGTTTGCTAAAAAAATTAGAAATTTTCAGTTTGATTTAACAAGAGAATTGTCAGTCAAAACTCCTAAGGGAAGTATTATTGCAACAAAGTTTTGTGAATCAGCCCCCATTAGAGCACATAACTAATCTTTATCCGCTGATCTCACTGTCATACCTATGATTGAGTTTGATATAATCCTTGGTATGGATTGGCTTTCGGACTATGATGCAAAGATTTATTGTAAGAAGAAGGAGGTTACGATTTTTGATGATGATTATAAGGAACACCTTATTTTTAGAGCAGAATCGTCACCACCTAATTCTTATTTAGACCCACCCCCAGTAGCTCAACTAAATTCAATTATTGGGGAGGAAGAGAGTGAAATGACTAAGGGCGAGGAAAGTAATGTTCAAATAGGGGATGTACCTATTGGGAAAGAATATGAAGATGTGTTTCTGGAATATTTACCTGGACATCCTCCAGAACGAGAAGTTGAGTTTTCCATTGATTTAATTCCTGGGTCAAGGCCTATATCGAAGACCACTTATAGGATGGCCACCATGGAATTAGTTGAACTAAAGAAACAACTAGATGAATTGAGTAATAAGGGATTTATTCTCCCTAGTGTTTCTCCATGGGGATCCCCTGTCCTTTTTATTAAGAAGAAAGATGGATCTATGAGGTTGTGCATTGACTACAGGGAGATCAATGCTATAATAATAAAGAACAAGTATCCCCTACCTCGCATTGATGATTTATTTGACTAATTGCATGGAGCTCAATACTTTTCAAAGATTGACCTTCGATCTGGATACCATCAGTTGTGTGTGA
This sequence comes from Viscum album, assembly GCA_963277665.1. NCBI lineage: Eukaryota > Viridiplantae > Streptophyta > Magnoliopsida > Santalales > Viscaceae > Viscum > Viscum album. The sequence goes on along the minus strand of OY728138.1, from coordinate 1,700,304,265 downwards.
AGAAGGAAGACATTCTGAAGACAGCATTTCGAACAAGGTACGGGCATTACGAGTTTACAGTAATGCCTTTTGGATTGACTAATGCACCTTCTGTATTCATGGATCTAATGAATAGAGTTTTCAAGGAATATCTAGATGATTTTGTGGTGGTATTTATTGATGACATCTTGGTGTACTCCAAAAGCTACGAGGATCATGAAAATAACTTGCGCATTATCTTGAAGACTCTTAGAAGGAATGAATTATATGGGAAGTTTAGCAAGTGTGAATTCTGGCTTCAGGATATTTCCTTTCTTGGAGACATTATCTCTATGGTGAAAAATGTGAGATATATACCGATCACAAGAGTTTGAAATATATTTTCTCACAAAAAGAAATCAACATGAGGAAAAGGAGATGGTTTGAACTACTCAAGGATTATGATTGCACGATACACTACCACCCAGGGAAGGCAAATAAGGTTGCAGATGATTTGAGTAGAAAATATCACGGAGTTTTGAACATGATGAGAGTGGAAAGGGATCCTATTTTCATGGATCTAGTAAAGATGGATATGGGAATCACCATGGAGGGTGAAACATCAAAACTTTTTCAAATGTTTTCCAAACCATCTTTACTAGAAAGGATAAAGAGTTCTCAATCCGATGATGAAGTGTTGAAAAAGGAGATTAAAGTTGTGAATGATGGGCGGTTGAGGGACTTTGTGTATGAAGATGGAATTTTAAAATTTGGGAGGAGACTCTGTGTTCCCGATATACCTGATTTAAAGAAGTAATTGTTGGATGATTCTCATAGTTCCAATTTCTCTATACACCCTAGAAGCACCAAAAAATATAGAGATTTAAAGGGACATTTTTTGTGGGACAAAATGAAGAGGGAGATTGCTGATTATGTGTCAAGATGTATGGTTTGTCAACAAGTGAAAGTTGGAAGGCAACTTCCTGGTGGAGTATTGGAACCTCTTCCCATACCTGAGTGGAAATGGGATAATATTACGATGGATTTTGTCATGGGACTACCAAAGACTCCTAGAAGAAATGAAGCAATATGGGTCATTGTTGATAGTCTCATGAATTCAGCACATTTTCTTGCTATAAGGGAAGATCTACCACTTGAACTTCTAGAAAGACTGTATATTAATGAAGTTGTGAGACTTCATGGAGTACCCCTATCGATTATCTCGGAATGTGATCCACGTTTTATATCAAGATTCTAGAAAAGTCTTCAGAAGGCCTTGGATACTGAACTTCGTTTGAGCACTGCTTACCACCCTCAAACAGATGGAAAATCAGAAAGAACTATTCAAACCTTAGAAGACATGTTGAGATCATGCCCACTTGACTTTCAAGGAATGTGGGATCAATATTTACCTCGGGTAGAATTTTCCTATAACAATAGCTTCCATTCAAGTATTCAGATGGCACCATATGAAGTGTTATATGGAAAGAGATGTCGCACACCAACCTGTTGGGATGGCGTTGGTGAAAGAAAACTTGTAGGCCCAGAACTGGTGGAGGAAACGATGGAAAAGGTGAAGGTAATCCAAAACCACATCAAAGCAGCTCAAAGTAGGCAGAAGAGATATACTGACAATCGAAGGAAGGATTTGAAGTTTCAGGCAGGAGGTCATGTTTTCTTGAAGGTATCACCATGGAAAGGAGTTATACGTTTTGGTAAGAAGGGTAAATTGAGTCCCAGGTACATCGGACCCTTCGAAATTCTAGAACGAATTGGGGTTGTAGCTTACCGTTTGGCAATGCCGCCAAGTCTCTCCAAAGTTCATGATGTATTCCACGTATCACTGTTGAGAAAATACATTCCTGACCCAACGCATGTACTCACCTATGAGGAATTAGAACTGGAACCTGATTTGTCTTATTGTGAAGAGCCCGTCAGGATTCTTGATACAAGAGAACAAGTGTTGAGAAACCGGACGACTCTTCTGGTAAAAGTTCTATGGAGAAACCATAAGATGGAGGAGGTAACGTGGGAACCCGAGAAACTTATGATGAGGAATCACCCGAGTCTTTTTATACAGTGATATTATATGAAATTTCTAGGATGAAATTATTTGAAGGAGGGGAGAATGTAACACCCCAAGCTTCCACGATACACATCTCTTTGAATAATATAGTAGCGTGTGTTGTACGGAGCTTCGAGTTCTAACACACGCCACAACCAATCAAAGTAGCCATTATGAATAGTAATACCTAATTTTTGAAATTTTATAAATTTTATCTTGCCAAATGGACTTCGTTTTTGGATTCGGAATATCTAAATTAGTCTATGTTGAATTTTTGGTATTTTTCTGATAACTTCCAATTTTTTATGAATAGTGAAAAATACTTAAAAACAACTTTTTTAATCAAAATAATTTATAGTAATAAATTATACTATTGAGTGGTTTTAAAGTATAATTAGAATATATTTTAACCATTTTATCCAATGGTGGTCATTAGAGTTAATTTCACTTTGAAATTGGACATAAACAATTGTCAATCTTTTGATATATATTGTTTCTTAAAAACACGCTATTTGTTGTGACAGCGGGAATTAATTATGAAATTAATTAATGAAACTTATATGTTTGGAATTTTGTAAAATAGACATCATTTTTGAATTCGGAATATCAATTATAGCTTAAGGTGAAATTTTGGCATTGTTCTGAAAAACTTCAATTTTTGATGAATAGTGAAACCACTAAGTGGTAGTTAAAAAACTGATTTTTTTCGTTTAAATGAAACATTACCACTTATGTGATTTGATTTTCAAAAATCCGACATACATGGTTGTCATTAGGAAGTAAAATTTGGTTCAATGGGATTAAAATAATTTTTTGGTGAATAGTAACTTTTAAGTTTAATTAATTGCGATTAAAGGTAATTAGTGAAATTTAAGATAAAAATGATATTATAAAAATATGAAAATATCTTTACACTTGTCCTACCCCTATTGGATGTGTCATGGCCGACCAATAAAATCCATGGGTCAACTTGCGGACCCCATGGAGCCACTTTGGTAGGAAAATGACATAAATAACTTTTATTTAATGTTAAAATAAAAATGTCACAAACATAAGTTGTCTTACTAAAACAATTTTTAAATGGGGTTATACAAGTCATATTTTTAACTATAAATATTCATTATAAATATAAAAATATTTCCTCTATCATGATATTTTTTTATAATTTTTAGACATTAAATAAATTAAATTATTTATGACACCATGATGATGCAGCGATTACCTCATTAATTAACGATTTAAATAAGATGAAAAGATAATGTAAAAACCAAGTATTACACTTATCAAAAACCTATTGGATGAGTATATTTCGAACCCTTATCACCTTATCCTCGAATTATATAAGTGTGGGACCTTTAAAATCCGAAACGAATTATATAATAAAGTAACATTTCATTACTTTCCAAGAGTGCCCCTCGTCTCCACTTATAAAAGGCCCCCACCACTACCACCTTACTCACACTTTCAAATCCTTTTGGCTCGGCCAACCTCTGCCCAAATACTCTTCCAACTTCCCTCCTTTACTCCTAGAAGCCTCACTTCGGGCAGAATTCTTTCCAAGGAATCCTTTGGCTCAAATCAAAAGAGTTACCCGATTTTAAGGTAATGTCTTATCTTATGTTATTTTCTTTTATTTTTCTTATCCAACCCCCTAAACTCTTTTTATTCATTTATTTTGTAACAACAACAATATCCTAAATATACTAGGATGTTGTTATAAGAATTATTCGAGATACACTTAAACACACCTACATCTAATGGTTAAAGAACATACTGTTTCTGTGGATGGAGAATTTTTGCCTCACGAAACGATGATTGTTCAACACTCATATAACACCTTCAAAGGTGGCCATTAAGATGTCACTATATTTATATATATGATATATAATATGTTTAGGTTTCACTTAAGGTTCTGTATTTTTCATTTATGGCATGCCTTAATTGTTTCCATTATGGGTAAACGTGATATTTTCATTTTAGGAAGTGCGGACTACCGCCCCCTCAAAGTGATTTGAATCGTTAATCCCATACATGGATGTATAAAGGATGGAGTGAATGATATTATATATAATATTATACTGGAATTATAATATACCTGTATATCATTATGATTTCATTAAATACTAAATAGAAATGAAAGTAGCGTTCATGCGTACGTACGGCTTACCGTCTCTATGAACGGTGCATTTCATTTCTTACCTCTAAATGTTATGGAATAATATAAATGCATGTATATACTGGATATATATGAGATATATGATATCTATATCATGAATATAATTCTGGATATAAGGGATATATCACCACATGAACACCTTGTAATTATAAGAAGTTTATTTTTGACTCAAGTACCAAAGATCGACAAAACGATCGTTATTAACTTAAATAATTACATAATGTTCATAACATGGTAATAAGTGATATAAAAGGAATAAAAAACTTGAAAAATGTTCTTAAGCAATTATAAATTAACTCTAGTTTATTAATCAGGAGGTTAAATAATGGTCGAGTCAAGACAGGACGCAAGGTAAGGGAACTTCTTAACTCAATTTCCATTCTTTGGGTTAATCTCTTACTTTCAAATTATGTCATGATATCATTATGTCCTATCTTGTATTTGTAATTTCTTTATGTGTACTTATAGTGAATACACATAATAGATCTATTTTATTTTAAAAATGATCTTTGTAAGGACTTCGTCTCAATCTCCTTTCATTGAGGCATATTTGGTTTTATACACAACTTTCATTTATACGATGTATAAACCCCTTTGACTTTTACATTTATTCAAAAGGAATCTTATTTATACGAAGAATTTACTAAATGACAAAAGGGAATTTTTTTTGTCGTACGGATGCGGTGACAACAACTTCTCTGTCACCGTGACCATTATTTTAGTTTTGGCTTCCTCTACAAGCTATACCTTTTTTTAAATGAAAAATAAAAACCAAGTTTTAACTTTCATTTATTTTGGTATCAAAAATGGTTTTGATAATGTTTTAATATATCAATGTGTTGTGTTGATATCTTGTGATTGAAATGTGGAAATGTTATGTTTCCTTTATGCATGTTTTATGTGATACAATTATGTTATGGTTTATGATATGTTTAAACCTGTTCATATGAGGAATGCATTGGACTTAATAAGTGACGGGTGGAGCCCGCTACAGCTCCTCGATGGATCGGTAGGTCTCATGAGATAAACTAGTGTCTTGGCATGAGGCCTTGACAAAATCTTATTTGTGGTCTTGGAACGAGGCCTTGGCCATGTGGTTATGATAGTCTGGCATTATGCATTCCATCATTATGAAAGTGTTTATTGATATTTCATGGGATTATTAGACAAGTTGAATATCCATGTGAGTAAGTAAATGGAATTATTTAATTTTATTTTTTCCTTATCATGCTGAAATTCAAGTTTAAAAAGGATTTTGTGTTTGTTATACATTGCCTTAAATGTTAATGTTTATTTATGAAAGCTTCCACAATATTGTTATCCTTACTGAGCATCTGAGCTCACCCCTTTCAATGTTTTAATATTTTTATGGATGTGAATAAGTATTTTATGAATTACCTATAGGGATAGTCAAAAGAGGATATGAGTGTTGACTATGGAGACTTTGTTATTGTATTTTTTCACTTTATGATGTAATGTAACATTTATGAATGTATCTAGTGTTTCCAAGGCTACTAAACTAATCGGTCTTTCGAGACTTGATCTTTTGTGATCATGCCAATGTTACGCAATAATGCACTGACTCTGGGTAACTGGGGTTGGGGAGTTACAGTTGGTATCAAAGGCAGTTTAGTACTAACCTTGGAAGCTAGATTTAGATAAACTCTGATTAGAGCACATAGCCCAAAGATAGACTTTGAGGATTAGTATAGAAGAACTTCCAAGAATTTTGGTATTATAGAGATGTTGTGAGTTTTCCGAGCAATACATCCCTTTCTGGATACGAGTAGGTAGAGGAGGCTCTGGAACATATGTACCTAGGGGTAAAACCTGAAAACACCGCTTTGAGCTAGACTCGAATGAGAACCGGTGCACGACAACGGGCCTTTCTGCACTCTTGGTTACGACACTCCCGGGGGATATGCTTAGGATAATTCTCATTTTCTTTACAAACCACTATGAAGGGTTATGAGTATATACTTCCTCAAAGAAAACCTTTTTATGATTATGGATTATATCCATAAATAGTTCAATTTATGTTAAGTAATTTACAGGAATGGAATTATGTATTTCGATTCATAAACTAATATAGTTTATGCCATTGCTTAGAAATGGCGCCTAGTGGAAGGAATGGAAACCGTATCAATGAACGCACTCCTTGTAGGGATTTCCCTCCTGCTCAAGATAATTATTGTGGATCTAGAGATACAACTTGTGCTGATCAACTTATTACCATACTGGGACAACTCACTCAGGTTATGAATAATAACCTTACTCATATGGAGCACCCTGATCCGCAACGTGGAGGATCAATGTTAGACTGCTTCATGAGGCAACAACCGCCAATATTTAATGGGGGTACAAATCCATTAGTAGCTGAGCAATGGATAAACTCCTTAGATAAAATATTCCACGCCTTGGGGAGTAGTGAAAGGGAGAAGGTTGTCATGGCAGTCTACCGCCTCACTGGAGATGCCGATCAATGGTGGTCGCTGATTCAAAACACAAAGGAAGATGATGAAGTATCAAATATGGAATGGAGAGAGTTCAAAGATATTTTCTTAGAAAAATACTTCCCACATGACCATCGAGCAGATATGGAAAGTAAATTTTTGAGTTTGAGGTAGAAAGAGGATGAGAATGTCGCAAAGTATGAGGCTAACTTTACAAGGTTAGCGAGGAATGATGTATATTATATACGTAACCCAAGAAGTAAGATTGATCATTTCTTTGATGGGTTAAAACCATTTCTCCGTCGAGCATTAGTCTCACAAACCTTCTCGTCATATGAATATATTGTCTCGTGTGCTATCAAGACAGAAAAGGAATTCTCTAAGTCTTATGACTTTAAAGCAAAGCAAGAAAAGAAGAGATCTTCTGATCAATCTGGAAATGGAAATAAGGGGAAGAAGGGAAGATTTGAATATCATTCCTGTATTAAATGTGGAAAGAAACACCCTGGTACTTTCTTGAAGGGAATGGGAGTCTGTTACAAGTGTGGTGAAAAAGGTCACCAAGCTCATGATTGCAAGGGAAAGAAAGTTGTTGTCAATGTGGAATTCTATAATTGTAGAGAGTTGGGGCATTATGCAAATGAATGTCCTAAGCTTCAGGGGAACTTAACTCAGAAGAGGCCAAGGGATCAAGGCCAAGCTTATGCTATCACTACTGCTGAGGTTGAAACTCCGAAAGATGTGGTGTCAGGTAATTTAATGGTTTCCACAAGTTTAGAAAATGCATTATTTGATTCTAGATCATTGCATTGTTTCATATCTTTTCAGTTTGCTAAGAAAATTAGATATTTCCAGTTTGATTTTACAAGAGAATTATCAGTCAAAACTCCTAAGGGAAGTATTATTGCAACAAAGTTTTGTGAATCAGTCCCCATTAGAGCACATAACTATTCTTTATCCGTTGATATCATTGTCATACCTGTGATTGAGTTTGATATAATACTCAGTGTGGATTGGCTTTCGGACTATGATGCAAAGATTTATTGTAAGAAGAAGGAGGTTAAGATTTTTGATGATGATGATACGGAACACCTTATTTTTAGAGCAGAATCGTCACCAACTAATTCTTATTTAGACCCACCCCCAGTAGCTCAACTAAATTCAATTATTGGGGAGGAAGAGAGTGAAATGACTAAGGGTGAGGAAAGTAATGTTCAAATAGGGGATGTACCTATTGTGAAATAATATGAAGATGTGTTTCTGGAATATTTACCTGGACATCCTCCAGAACTAGAAGTTGAGTTTTCCATTGATTTAATTCCTGGGTCAAGGCGTATATCGAAGACCCCTTATAGGATGGCCACCGTGGAATTAGTTGAACTAAAGAAACAACTAGAGGAATTGAGTAATAAGGGATTTATTCACCCTAGTGTTTCTCCATGGGGAGCCCCTGTCCTTTTTGTTAAGAAGAAAGATGGATCTATGAGGTTGTGCGTTGAATACAGGGAGATCAATGCTATAACAATAAAGAACAAGTATCCCCTACCTCGCATTGATGATTTATTTGACCAATTGCATGGAGCTCAATACTTTTAAAAGATTGACCTTTGATCTGGATACCATCAGTTGTGTGTGAAGAAGCAAGACATTCCGAAGACATCATTTCGAACAAGGTACGAGCATTACGAGTTTTTAGTAATGCCTTTTGGATTAACTAATGCACCTTCTGTATTCATGGATCTAATGAATATAGTTTTCAAGGAATATCTAGATGATTTTGTGGTGGTATTTATTGATGACATCTTGGTTTACTCCAAAATCTATGAAGATCATGAAAATCACTTGCGCATTATCTTGAAGACTCTTAGAAGGCATGAATTATAAGGGAAGTTTAGCAAGTGTGAATTCTGGCTTCAGGAGATTTCCTTTCTTGGACACATTGTCTCTAAGGATGGAATTTCCGTTGATCCTTCTAAGACAAAGGCAATCCAAGAATGGCCAGCACCAATGAGTATAACTGAGGTACGCAGCTTTATTGGTTTGTCTGGTTATTATCGACGTTTTGTCCATAATTTTGCCTGATTGGCTATACCATTAACGAAGCTCACACGTAAAGGGGTTAAATTTGTCTGGACAAAAGAGTGTGAATAATGTTTTGAAGAACTGTAGAGAAGATTAGTCAACGCTCCTATATTGACTCTACCATCAGGGAATGATGGGTTCGTTATTTATAGTGATGCATCAATGAAAGGACATGGTTGTGTCCTTATGCAGAATGATAAATTTATTGCCTATGCATCACGACAGCTAAAAATTCATGAGAAAAACTATCCTACTCATGATCTCGAGTTAGCTGCTGTAATCTTTGCCTTGAAGATATGGAGACATTATCTCTATGGTGAAAAATGTGAGATATATACCGATCACAAGAGTTTGAAATATATTTTCTCACAAAAAGAACTCAATATGAGGCAAAGGAGAAGGCTTGAACTACTCATGGATTATGATTGCACGATACACTACCACCCAGGGAAGGAAAATAAGGTTGCAGATGCTTTGAGTAGAAAATATCATGGAGTTTTGAACATGATGAGAGTGGAAAGGGATCCTATTTTCATGGATCTAGTAAATATGGATATGGGAATCACGATGGAGGGTGAAACATCAAAACTTTTTCAAATGGTTTCCAAACCATCTTTACTAGAAAGGATAAAGAGTTCTCAATCCGATGAGGAAGTGTTGAAAAAGAAGATTAAAGCTGTGAATGATGGGCGGTTGAGGGACTTTGTGTGTGAAGATGGAATTTTGAAATTTGGGAGGAGACTCTGTGTTCCAGATATACCTGATTTAAATAGGGAATTGTTGTATGATTCTCATAGTTCCAATTTCTCTATACACCCTGGGAGTATCAAAATGTATAGAGATTTAAAGGGACATTTTTGGTGGGACAACATGAAGAGGGATATTGCTGATATTTTGTCAAGATGTATAGTTTGTCAACAATTGAAAGCTGGAAGGAAACTGCCTGGTGGAGTATTGCAACCTCTTCCCATACCTGAGTGGAAATGGGATAATATTACGATGGATTTTGTCATGGGACTACCAAAGACTCCTAGAAGAAATGACACAATATGGGTCATTGTTGATCGTCTCACGAAGTCAGATCATTTTCTTGCTATAAGGGAAGATCTACCACTGGAACGGCTAGCAAGACTATATATTAATGAAGTTGTGAGACTTCATGGAGTTCCCCTATCGATTGTCTTGGATCGTGATCCTCATTTTACATAAAGATTCTGGAAAAGTCTTCAGAAGTCCTTGGATACTGAACTTCGTTTGAGCACAGCTTACCACCCTCAAACAGATGGACAATCAGAAAGAACTATTCAAACCTTAGAAGACATGTTGAGATCATGCTCACTTGACTTTCAAGGAATGTGGGATCAATATTTACCTCTGGTAGAATTTTCCTATAATAATAGCTTCCATTCAAGTATTTAGATGGCACCATATGAAGCATTATACGGAAAGAGATGTCGCACACCAACCTGTTGGGATGACGTTGGTGAAAGAAAACTTGTAGGCCCAGAACTGGTGGGGGAAACGATGGAAAAGGTGAAGGTAATCCAAAACCACATCAAAGCAGCTCAAAGTAGGCATAAGAGCTATGCTGACAATCGAAGGAAGGATTTGGAGTTTCAGGTAGGAGGTCATGTTTTCTTGAAGGTATCACCATGGAAGGGAGTTATACGCTTTGGTAAGAAGGGTAAATTGAGTTCCAGGTACATCAGACCCTTCGAAATTCTAGAACGAATTGGTGTTGTAGCTTACCGTTTGGAAATGCCGCCAAGTCTCTCCAAAGTTCATGATGTATTCCACGTATCACTGTTGAAAAAATACATGCCCCACCCAACGCATGTACTCACCTATGAGGAATTAGAACTGGAACCCAATCTGTCTTATTGTGAAGAGCCTGTCAGTATTCTTGATACAAGAGAACTGGTGCTGAGAAACCGGACGACTCGTCTGGTAAAAGTTCTATGGAGAAACCATAAGATGGAGGAGGCAACGTGGGAACCCGAGGAACTTATGATGAGGAATCACCCGAGTCTTTTTATACAGTGATATTATATGAAATTTCGAGGACAAAATTATCTGAAGGAGGGGAGAATGTAACACCCCAAGCTTCCACGGTACACATCTCTTTGAATAATACAGTAGTGTGTGTTGTACGCAGCTTCGAGTTCTAACACACGCCACAACCAATCAAAGTAGCCGTTATGAATTGTAATACCTAATTTTTTAAATTATATAAATTTTATCTTTCCAAATGGACTTAGTTTTTGCATTCGGAATATCTAAATTAGCCTATGTTGAATTTTTTGTATTTTTCTGAGAACTTCCAATTTTTTATGAATAGTGAAAAATACTTAAAAACAACTTTTTTAATCAAAATAATTTATAGTGATAAATTATAATATTTAGTGGTTTTAAATTATAATTAGAATATACTTTCACCATTTTATCCAATGGTGGTCATTAGAGTTAATTTCACTTTGAAATTGGACATAAACAATTGTCAATCTTTTGGTATATATTGTTTCTTAAAAACACGCTATTTGTTGCGACAACGGGAATTAATTATGAAATTAATTAATGAAACTTATATGTTTGGAATTTTGTAAAATAGACATCATTTTTGAATTTGGAATATCAGTTATAGCTTAGGGTTAAATTTTGGCATTGTTCTGAAAAACTTCAATTTTTGATGAATAGTGAAACCACTAAGTGGTAGTTAAAAAACTGATTTTTTTGTTTAAATGAAACATTACCACTTCTGTGATTTGATTTTCAAAAATCCGACATACATGGTTGTCATTAGGAAGTAAAATGTGGTTCAATGGGATTAAAATAATTTTTTGGTGAATAGTAACTTTTAAGTTTAATTAATCGCGATTAAAGGTAATTAGTGAAATTTAAGGTAAAAATGATATTATAAAAATATTAAAATACCTTTACACTTGTCCTACCCCTATTGGATGTGTCATGGCCGACCAAGACAATCCATGGGTCAACTTGGGGACCCCATGGAGCCACTTTGGTAGGAAAATGACATAAATAACTTTTATTTAAAGTTAAAATAAAAATGTCACAAATATAAGTTGTTTTACTAAAACAATTTTTAAATGGGGTTATACAAGTCATATTTTTTAATATAAATATTAATTAGAAATATAAAAATATTTCCTACATCATGATATTTTTTTATAATTTTTAGACATTAAATAAATTAAATTATTTATGACACCATGATGATGCAGCGATTACCTCATTAATTAACAATTTAAATAAAATGGAAAGATAATATAAAATCCAAGGCTTACATTGTCAAAAACCTATTGGATGAGTATATTTCGAACCCTTATCACCTTAGCCTCCAATTATATAAGTTTGGGACCTTTAAAATCCGAAACTCATTATATAATAAAGTAACATTTCATTACTTTCCAAGAGTGCCCCTCCTCTCCACTTAAAAAAGGCCCCCACCACTACCACCTTACTCACACTTTCAAAGACTTTTGGCTCGGCAAACCTCTACCCAAATACTCTCCCAACTTCACTCCCTTACTCCTAGAAGCATCACTTTGGGCAGAATTCTTCCCAAGGAAGCCTTTGTCTCAAATCAAAAGAGTTACCCGATTTTAAGGTAATGTCTTCACTTATGTTATTTTGTTTTATTTTGCTTATCCAACCCCCTAAACTCTTTTTATTCATTTCTTTTGTAACAACACCAGTATCCTAAATATACTAGGATTTTTTTATAAGAATTATTCGAGCTACACTTACACACACCTACATCTAATGGTTAAAGAACATACTGTTTCTGTGGATGGCGAATTTTTGCCTCACGAAACGATGATTGTTCAACACTCATATAACACCTTCAAAGGTGGCCATTAAGATGTAAATATATTTATATATATGATATATAATATGTTTATTTTTTACTTAAGGTTATGTATCTTTCATTTATGGCATACCTTTATTGTTTCCATTATGGGTAAACGCGATATTTTCATTTTAGGAAGTGCAGACTACCGCCCCCTCAAAGTGATTTGAATCGTTAATACCATACGTGGATGTATAAAGGATGGAGTGAATGATATTATATATGATATTATACTGGAATTATAATATACCTTCATATCATTATGATTTCATTAAATACGAAATAGAAATGAAAGTAGAGTTCATGCGTACGTACGGCTTACCGTCTCCATGAACGGTGCATTTCATTTCTTACCTCTAAATGTTATGGAATAATATAAATGCATTTATATACTGGATATATATGAGATATATGATATCTATATCATTAATATAATTCTGGATATAATGTATATATCACCACATGAACACCTTGTAATTATAAGAAGTTTATTTTTGACTCAAGTACCAAAGATCGACAAAATGACCGTTATTAACTTAAATAATTACATAATGTTCATAACATGGTAATAAGTGATATAAAAGGAATAAAAAACTTGAAAAAGGTTCTTAATAAATTATAAATTAACTCTAGTTTATTATTCAGGAGGTTAAAGAACGGTCGAGTCAAGACAGGATGCAAGGTAAGGGAACTTCTTAACCCAATTTCCATTCTTTGGGTTAATCTCATAATTTCAAATTATGTCAAGATATCATTATGTCCTATCTTGTATTTTTACTTTATTTATGTGTACTTATAGTGAATACACATAATAGATCTATTTTATTTTAAAAATTATCTTTGTAAGGACTTCGTCTCAATCTCCTTTCATTGAGACATATTTGGTTTTATACACAACTTTCATTTATATGGTGTATAAACCCCTTTGACTTTTACGTTTATTCAAAAGGAATCTTCTTTATACGAAGCATTTACTAAAGGAAAAAAGGGAATGTTTTTGTTGTACGTATGCGGCGACAACGAATTCTCTGCCGCCGTGACCATTATTTGAGTTTCGGCTTCCTCTACAAGCCATACCTTTTTTTAAATGAAAAATAAAAACCAAGTTTTAACTTTCATTTATTTTGGTATCAAAAATGGTTTTGATAATGTTTTAATATATCAATGTGTTGTGTTGATATCTTATGATTGAAATGTGAAAATGTTATGTTTCCTTTATGCATGTTTTATGTGATACAATTATGTTATGGTTTATGATATGTTTAAACCTGTTCATATGAGGAATGAATTGGACTTAATAAGTGACGGGTGGAGACCACTAAAGCTCCTCGATGCATCGGTAGGTATCATGAGAAAAACTAGTGTCTTGGAATGAGGCCTTGACAAAATCTTATTTGTGGTCTTGGCACGAGGCCTTGGCTATGTGGTTATGATAGCCTGGCATTATGCATTCCATCATTATGAAAGTGGTTATTGATATTGAATGGGATTATTCGACTAGTTGAATATCCATGTGAGTAAGTAAATGGAATTATTTAATTTTTGTTCTTTCCATATCATTCTGAAATTCAAGTTTAAAAATGCTTTTGTTTTAGTTATACATTGCATTAAATGTTAATGTTTATTTATGAAATATTCCGCAATATTGTTATCCTTACTGAGCATCTGAGCTCACCCCTTTCATTGTTTTAATATTTTCCAGGATGTGAAGAAGTATTTTATGAATGACCTGTAGGGATAGTCAGAAGAGGATATGAGTGTTGACTATGGAGACTTTATTATTGTAGTTTTTCACTTTATGATGTAATGTAACATTTATGAATGTATCTAGTGTTTCCAAGGCTACTAAACTAATCGGTCTTTCGAGACTTGATCTTTTGTGATCATGTCAATGTTACGCAATAATTCACCGACTCTGGGTAACTGGGGTCGGGGCGTTACATGAAATATATTATACAACATAGTTTAAACATATTATGTCTTGTTATTATTATAATTTTAATTCTCACTCGAGTAAAGTCTCTCGTAGGAGAGGGAGTTGGTATTGAACTTCCCAGGGGCCTAGATTCAATTCCTTATTCTATAATAGAAAGGGTTATCTATCTGTTACCCCGAGCCTTCTAGTGTAGAGATTTTTAGTATCATAAAACGTGGTGCCTCTATATGATGAGTCCATATACTTTATCCATGGTATATAGTTGCTTATGTGTAAATATTTTTTTCTTCTCTTCATTTGTGAATAATAAACGATTTGGACATTTTAAAGAGTTTCACACAAATATGGATAGAATATATTGTCTTAGTTGATGAAATAGGATTATAAAACTAAATCACTAAAACAATATATATATATATATAAATGGAATAACATCTCATAATATGTTAATATTAAATCCCTTCAAAATAATATGTGTTGGATTCCATCAAAAGACATGATTCTCAATACTAGGATCGTCCAACTGTGATGGTCATGAAAAACATGGGTTCCTCTAGATTATCATGTGTCTGAAAATAATGTAATAGAGAACTATGGATCATCATGTTGATTAATTCAAACCAAATTGTGGTTCTCCTTGATTATCCATTTTCACTTTTTATAGAATTTCCATCGATTTACACTATCTAGGAGACCCTAATAGGAATAGGTTTCTAGTGGAACAGTTTTTGATTTTATCCACATGATATATTAGACATTTTTTTACACATAAGAATATAAGAGTCAAGTATAATATGATTCAGATAATTCCAAACCTAAATAACTATGTGGTGAGATACAAACCAAATAAGACTCATTTATTAGCTAAATATAGATCTTAGACCACTAATGGGTTTGATGAATTTTAATAGGGGCCATCATTTAGTGGGATACTATTTATTTAATGTCCATATAAAATGGAAATAGGATATCATACCCATATGAAAATGGATTATTTTAAGTTAAATGGAATAATAATCAATCTTAACCATAATATTGACCATGGATAATGAAAAAATGAATAGTTTTGTCTTTATTGAATTTCTCCAGAACATCAAAACATAATCATATAAAAAGGAAAGTTAAATGCATATAAACAACCACATCAAACTATCCTACATATAGATTTTTATACCTATTAAAATAAAATAAATGATTTACTAAAGTTATTTACACTCATGATTTTAAACATAGAATCAATGTTTTTGTAAACCCATATATGTTATTTATAATATATAGAGTATTTTTTGGTAGAAAATGGGTGTATTGGTTTAATTTCCTTGTTGATAGTACATAAAGAGAATGGTAACAGTTTTATCAGGATAGGAATGAAAATAACTAATCAAGAGTTTGTATAACTAGTTAAACCAAAAAAGAAAATATAGAGATACTTTTATAATTGTGTATATATTTCCCATCAGGGGTAAAATTTTCTATATTTGCTGAAGTGCCATAATAATCCATCTATATATTCAACTAAAGGTATAAAATTTATAGAATCCATTTTTTGATTCTTAAGTGTATGAGATAGTAACTATTTTTTTTTATAAAATTTGTAAAGATACAGGAGTTTATTTATAATGGGATAATTGAATATTATAGATTAATTTAATAAAGTATGAGGTAAATTTATTAAATTATTTTAATTAAAGATTCACTTTATATTGGGATGAATTTTTTGGATGTGAATTTATTTTCTCATTATAGATTTATTGAGTGGTTCATGTTATTAATCATTATTTGTATGAATGAATAATGTTTACGATAAAGATATGATTCATCTAAATTATATATCATTCCTGAATAAGTTACAAAGTTAAAATTGTTTAATATAAGATAAATTTTTTTATCCAAATATAATGGAATATGTTCCTATCACTAATAAATAGAAATTATAATGTCTTATTCTCATGGGAAAATGATTCGAACACATATAATATCATATCTAATATAAGGAAAATGTTTCATTTATTAAATCTTCCAACTAAAAGTAAATAAAAATTATTTTCTACATAATGGTTTTTCTATATCATAGAATGATATTCTGAGAAGAATATAGTGTTCAAGAGTCTTTTGGGATGATACATGAACTTATAGAATTTCAAATCCAAAAAATAAATAATTATTCTAGTAAAATGTTAACATAACATTGATTCTATATCCTATAAGGATTAGGATATTTTATTATAAGTAATAATGAAAATAATTCCATTTAGATACCATGAGAAAAATAATATTAATACCTACAAATGAATTATTATACAATATTTACATAGTTAATTTACATAATATCCTAAATGGTTTAGGATATGAAATTAAATAAAAAATTAATGTTGTTACATTTGGTTACCATATTAATAGAATATAATTTAATTATAAAATATTTTATGATGTTATGATTGAGGTCAAGGGATGAGTTTGAAAAAATGGTTTCATGGATGGTGATGGTAATCTTAGAAATAGTTATAAGTAAAAAAACAAAAATTGACATTGAAACATTTGATGTTATGAATTTAAGGAATTATAATGTGTGGAAATTGTTGAACATTAGCAATATGATTTCTATATCTCACAACTTTTCAAAATTTCATTCATTATAGATGCTTCTTATTGAACAATTAAGTGGGATTTTTTTATCAGGTGATCATATAAAGATGTAGAAGGAATTACATAGAGATGTAATGAATTAACATAGACTTATAGAGTGATTTTTATATAATATTACTGTAGAAATATATATTATATGATATTATAACATCCTTAAATCTATAAATCCAGTTTGTTTTTACTATATTATATTAGTACAAGATAAAATATATTGCATCAAACATGATTGAATAGTTTTGTAATCTTGGAATACTAGGTACATACAAATTTTCCATATTACATTTAAAACATAAAAATAGCTTAAAAATCTTAAAAACATTGTTATTTCTTTTAGTACTTACTTGAATACATTAAATGATATCTTATTGGTACCCTAGAGAGAGGAAAACCAAATATAAATTGATCCCAGATGCTTGGTAAAGGTACATGTCACGAACCAGATCTGTTCGCCACTAATAACGGCACTAAGTCCAGCCCATAACAAGGCCTGAAGGGCGTACCCTATCCCCACGGGCTGTCACAAGTTCTCGAGTATCAATAAATTAGGTTATGGAATGATTTACCTGAGTATGAAAGCCTAAATCCTTAAAAACAATCAATAATAAGAATCTGAAATTTCAATGCCAAACAAGACTTAGGAAAAATCAAGAACTGAATACATGGTTTTAAACAAAGTACAAGAGGTAAAACTAATAATAAAAGTATAATCAAGTCATCCACAATGACTCCAAACAACAATGGGTCATCACCCACGAGCCGTCTTCACAACACTGCACCATAGGAGGGGTCTAACAACCCAAACCACCTTCACCTGAGGCTTTTCCTTTCCCTGAGTCAAACACAACCAAGTATACTTACACCCAAGGGTTTTAATTAGTGTTTTATCCTAATAAAAAAAGGATACCACCCAAATATTCCAAATAGTATTCAATACAATGTGAAAAATAAATCACTTTTAATATGTAAAGAAAATCGGTGATGAATTCCAAGAAATGCAACTTTCAATTGGAAACCGTTTTCAAACTAAAACTTTCATAATGTTAACATAGTTAAATAAGAAAGGTTAGATACTTTAATTCACATCCAAAAACACCCTAAGAAAATGGTAAATAACACAAATCCAATGAGCACCAAAACCAGAAACACCCCTTGGCAACTAGATAGTCTCAGGCCCTATGTACCCTATACCTCAGTGAAAATTAACCATGTCACAATTCATTTCCCATTCACAAGCCACTAGTAGGGAACATACCCATAACCTAGTGGTCCCTAAACATCATCCATATAGTTTAGTTAGATTTGTCTTTATCCATTTCCTTAGTGAAATAGGGACAAAACCCATCAGGATCACTAGTCGTACTAGTACATATCAACCCACCTAGGTACCTGAGCTTCCCCCTCTGTGCTAAAACAATTTCAGCAATCAACACACATCCCTTTTCATATAAAAATACCACTACTGTTCACTTAAAAATAATAAAGTATCTACACACTTTATACCACTTAAAACACACAACAAAGCATTTTGATTTTTAATAAACAACTTCTCAAAATCTTGTCTTGTTTTGTACCCAAAACTCATTGAAACCCCCACTTTGCACACCATGTGAACACTTTAAGTTACCAAAACAAAAATGTAAGTCCAAAACCTTTTAATGAAACCAAAAAATAAATTTTATGGAAGCCCCATATTATTTAAAAATTGATATCGTTGTAAAACCTTCATTTTCACACAAACATGGCACTTAATGTTCATACGCCTCACAAACACCATTAAAACAGATTTTCGCAGCAACAACCAAAATATATAAACAGTAAAAACAGTATTTTTTGCCCTAATACATCCCAATAAAATCAAATAGGTAGTTATAGGGAATCCCCAAATGAACCAGTAAAAAGTTTTCTATGGAAAGACCCCAATTTCACATAAAAATGACACTTAAAGTTCATTTTCTTGATAACTACCACAAAAACAAATTTTTTCAGAAACATTTAAATGTAATAAACATGAAAATACCATAATATAGTATGCTAATTCACCAAAATTTCAAACACAATAGAATCACATAACAAAATGTGTTAAAACCTTGAATCCTTTGTGAAAAAACTCAAACGCACCACCACCACACCTCAAGGAAGGTATATCAAGCCTAAAAACAAAATATTGGACCAAGAAAAATCAAGTTTAAACCCTTGGTTCAAAACCATAACCTTTGGACATTAGGAACATCAAGAATAAGGGAAGAAACCCTAACCAAATGGGAGCAAGAAGGAAGGAAAACCACTTACTTGAAGGATCTTGAAGAAATATCACACAATACACCCAAAAATGAAATTGAGGTTCCAAAAAGGATGAGGAGGTTATGTAGGAACTGTAATGGGGGTAAATTGTGAGAAATAAAGGAGTTATGAAGGAAACAAATTACCTCTTCAAATATGCACGATTTGAGAAAGCTTGAGAATATTTTCCCTACTCTACAATGTAAATGAGCTCCAAAGAGGGAGAAGATAATCTGGGGTCTCTCCTAGGGATGTTATCTTTGAGTGGGAGGTGTAATCATTGAAAAATAGTAAAAAATTAATATGTTATTAAATAAACAAAATTTGTTTTTAAAACTGGAAATGGGATTCCGGGCTGGCCAATTCATTAAATAAAAACCCAAATCCACCATGATTATGGATTCCTAAAGGGTCCAAATTAATATGGTGGTGTTAATAGGTTAGGGGAGGACATTTTTTAAGTATAATGGGTGTAAAATATTTAAAAATGAAAGAGTTATAAAATAAGAAAAAATTGGTTTTTAAATCTATAAATGGGCTCACAGTTTAGTCCAAATCAAGAAAACTCACCCATTCTGCCAAAAATGCATGAGAAACCCCAAAAACAAAGAAAAAATGGAAATTAAATAAAAAATACCTTTAAAATAAGTCATGAATGTGACAATTCTTCCTACAATGAAATACTTTCTGCCTCGAAAAGTCAACCTGAAGCTTGATCGAAAAACAAGAATGGGTACTCTTCCTCAACCCATGACTTTTTTCCCATGCCTCATGTGTATCACTACCATGCTGCCAACAAACCTGGACTAGACGAATAGACTTCCCTTAAATAACCTTCTCTTGGGAGTCTACTATTTTCACTGGCCAATCAAAAACTGACAAGTCAGGCTCTATCTCTAGTTCTTCCCAACTCAGCACATGGGACGGATCTGGGTTGTATTTCTTCAACAAGGAGACATGGAATACTGTAGCAGCAGGTTACTATTCACAAAATGTGAATTGGCCTTAGAATTTGGGCCTATGGGATATTTAATGGGATACAAGCCCACTGGGCCTTCGGGCTATGTAATGGGTTTCCCTCTACCCAGTTAAACGAGGACTTTTCTTTGATTTAATAATAAAAATGAGGCTTCGGCCCCATCCTTTTTTAAAAAAATACGTCGTGGATGGATGCCAAATATGAAGGTAAATCCAACCTATATTCCACCTTTCCAATACACTCGGTGATCTCTAAAGGTCTGACATACCTCGGCGTCATCTTCCCTTGATTTCCCAATCGATGATGGCCTAGACGAGGGGCCACTTTCAAAAATACCCTATCACCCCCAGAAAACACCAAGTCTCAACACCTTCGATTAGAATAAGATTTATGGAGACTATGAGCTATCAATAAACGATGCCTGATCAATTTGACCTTCTCAGATGTATCCTGTACCAGACTCGACCCCAGAAGTGAGGTCTCACCCACCTCAGCCCAACACAGGGGGGCGACAAGGCCGACCATAGAGCGCCTCAAAAGGAGTGATTCAAATCGAGGATTGGTAACTATTGATATAATCAAACTCAACCAATCCCAAATGGATATCGAAGGAACCTCCAAACTCCAAGACACATTCACGGAGCATGTCCTCCAAAATCTGATTCTCAATCTCTGTCTGGCCATCCATCTAAGGGTGGTATGTCAGGATCATATTAATCTGAGACCCCAAGGACTTCTGAAGGCCTTCCAAGAATTTAGAATTGAAATGAGGGTCTCTATCTAAGAAAACTTCCTATGGCACGCCATAGAGTCTCACCACCTCCTGAAGATACAAACGGCCCAACTCATCCAATTTAGCTATATCTCTGATCGGAATGAAGTGGTATGATTTGTTCAGATGATAAATCACCACCCAAATGACATTCTTACCCCGAGGTGAATGAGGAAATACAACAATAAAGTCCATGGAAACCTCATCCCACTTCCAGGTAGGAATGTTTAATGCAAGGAGAAAACTGGAGGGCCTTTGATGCTCTGCTTTCACCTACTAGCATGTGTAGCATCTCGACACAAAGTTCTATATGGACCATCGCATACCTATACAAGAGAACTATCGTCTCACATCATAATACATCTTGGTGTAACCCAGATGGACAACCCACTGAGACTGGTGGCTATCCTCCATCACCACCTTTAATAGAGATAACGGAACTACTGAATGTCCCTTGAAGCACAAGATTCCCTCAGGAGATGACGACCAATCAGAGGATGTCTCCCCACCATGAATAACTTACTTGACCTCTGAAAAATATTATCACTAGACTATTCCCATTGAATCAACTCCAAGAGAGGATTCAACTGAATGCTTGCTAAGAATTCACCTCCATTTTTCTCCTTCGTCTCCACATTCATCTAAGCAAGGAGTCCTATCAAAGTCTACTCATCACTAGACTTCCTCAAAACCTACACTAGAACTCTTCTACTCAAGGTGTTTTCCACCACATTACCCTTTCCTAGGGTATAGACAATGTCAAAGTCAAACCCCTGAAAGTACTCGATCCAGTGATGCTGCCTCAAGTTGAGGTCCTTTTGTGAGAAGATATAGGCCAAGATTTTGTGATATCAGTAGACCACAAACTTCTCCCCAAAGAGGTAGTGACGCAAATTATTCAAATCATGCATCATCGCTACAAACTCCAAGTCATGGGTTGGGTAATTCTTTTCGTATGGTCGAAGTTGGGGAGAGTTTTATGCCACCACATGATCATCCTGCATAAGAATGAACCCAAGACTCATACCTGAAGCATCACAATAGACCACATTCCAATTTCCAGCCTCAGGAAAAATCAGCATGAGGGAAGTAGTCAACCTCCACTTCATCTCTTCAAAGGATTCCTGACATTCTGGGTCCCATAAAAACTTCACCCCTTTCCGAGTCAGCGCGGTCATCGGTGAAGCAATCTGAGAGAAATCCTGAATGAATTGCCTGTAATAACTAGTCCGTCCAAGGAAACTCTTGATCTTGAACACATTCTTCGGTTTCTCCCATGACATGACCGCACTGATCTTCTTAGGTTCCACTAAGACCCCCTACTCTGAGATCACATGCCCCATGAATCTCACTTCCATGATTCAGAAAGTGCACTTTGACAATATTGTATAAAGGCGGTGATCCCACAAAGTGCCCAAAACGATCCTCAAGTGATGTTCATGTTCTTCCTCATAGGCATAGTATACAAGAATATCATTCAATAACACCACAATGAAGTAATCGAGATACTAATGGAACACCCTATTCATGAGTTCCATAAATACTGTTGGAGCATTGGTCAATCCAAAGGGCATGACCAAGTATTCAAAGTGTATGTACCTACTCTTGAAGGGTGTCTTTAGGATATCTACCTCTTTCACCCTGATTTGGTGGTATCCCGAATGCAGGACTATTTTTTAGAACCACTTTTCCCCCTTAAACTGATCAAACAAATAATCAATTCTAGGAAAAGGGTATTTTTTATTAATTGTTACCTTATTTATCTTTTGGTAGGTAATGTACAACCGGAGGGATCTGTCAGTATTTTTCACAAAAAAGATAGGAGAATCCCAAGGAGAGATGCATGGGTGAATGAATCCTTTGGATTCCAAGTGATCCAACTGTATTGTTAATTCCCTCATCTTGGTAGGGTCGATGCAATATGAGGGAATAGATATCGGTTGTGTTCCCAGTGCTAGATCAATCGAAAACTCCAAATCCCTCACTGGGGTAAAACCTGAAAAATCATCTGGGAATACCTCCAGAAACTCATTCACTACATGAGATAGTGCACCTTCATGGTAAGGACCATCATCCAATAGCATGAGTGATGTTAACTATAACATAATAATTCCCAACTCTGGGAGTGGAGGTCCTACGTGACCCGACTGAGGATCCCATTCTCCACGAAAAACCTGACGAATCCCATCAGGTGTCGTGAAACTCACTCACCACCTATATCAATTGATGTGTTCATGTAAGTGTACTAGCCAATCCATTCCAAGTATCATGTCAAAAATATCCATATCTATGACCAAGAGGTCTCACTCTATCTCATTACCTAACACGGAGAGCGCGCACGATGGGCACCTGAGAACCAGCTCCATCTTTCCCCGCGGTGTCACCAACTCGGTTGGTAAATTCAGTGTGTCCACAAAATGGGAAGAAATTAAAGAAACAAAGGTACAAGTATCAAAAATAGCATCATATACAGAAGATGCAATCAAAACGGTACCACGAACTGTCGACAGTCCCGCCTCTGATCCTGCTGGTGCCTGATCCACTGCATAGAGATGTCTGGTCTCCAACTAAGGATGATTGCAAGTATGTGGTTGTGCCCAGAATTGGATCTTCCCATAATATGACCCATCCCACCACCACAACCACTAAAATGAGATTCCCCAATCCTTGATGGCTTGGACAGTGTTAGCACTCCTCTTGAAGCCACTAACCCTGCCTCACTCAGAAGTGGATGTGCCACCCCGCAGAAGCGCTGCAAATGCCCCATACCTCCACACTAGTAACAAGGCCTTAGTGGAAGTGGGAATACTGGTTAGATTTTCCCCATATTCCCAAAATGGTGGCATATAACTGATCTCGCATCAGAAGCTGCAGAAGAAAACTTCCTGGAGGAGTAGCCTAAACTATCACCTCCCTTCTTCACATGTTCCTCCCACTTCCTTTTATTTTCTAAAGAGCTTCCACTACCCACTACTGATACTGATCCAGAGAAACTAACCCTGACTTTTCGGTCAATATCCACCATTCACACCTAGTCAATGACCTTATCATAGTTCCTCATCTTAAACAAGAATACCTGGGAGTATATCTCTAGTCACAAACCTTTCTCAACCCTCTAGGTCTTTACTTGCTCATTTCAGACAATTTCAGGAGCATAACGAACCAATTCAGTGAAACGGTTGGTGTACTCCATCAAAAATAGATTCCCCTAAACAATATCCATGAACTCTTGGGACCTGGAATATTCCAAGACCTCAATGAAGTACTTCTCATTGAAGATAGCCTTGAAATCTCCCCACCACATCTGCTCATTCTTCCCAGTCTGAATCACAGATTCCCATCACCTGCCGTTAAGACCCTCCAACAGAAAAGAGGAACACTTAACCCTGATCTCCTAGGGTGTATCAAGTAACTTGAACATGTGCTCGATCTTATCAATCCATTCCTCTGCTTCCTGGGGTTCAATGCTGCCTTAGAAGGTGGGAGTCTTATTTTTCAATAACTCTTAGGACTTGTCCTTTCTAGGACCAGTCTCTTCCTCTCTAACAAGATATGTAATGGGATATAATCCCTATCCTATAGCCTGGATATCCTGGACCAAATCCTCTAATAGCCTCTGATCAATTGGTGTGGTATAACTCTCTCTGGCTTCCTCCCGTGGGCGCATGGGAGATTTCTGGGGAGGCATGTTTCTACAAAATACAACAGTCACAAAAACAATAGTAAATAACACAATTAGGAAAATTTTAATCAAATAAATCAAAAATAAATAATCTAAACACATTACAGTAATAAAATAATCAACTACTGCACCCCCACCTGATGTCAACGTGTGGTCTGCAGCCCACACGTCTCACCTAGAAGTGAAGTCAATCAAAAAATTCCAACGTGTCCTGGTGACTCAAGGTCCGCCATAAGAGGTGCGGGACAGGAACCCTACTCATGGAAAAAACCCTAAGCATCTACAGTACTAGCTTCTGTCTATCCCAACTCATCCCAAAATAGTAATATAACCCAAAAACATTGGCATCCTCTAATACCATTTTGTCACGAACCGAATCTGGTCACCACTAATACTGGCACCAAATCTAGATCATGACAAGACCCAAAGGTTGTTCCATATCCCCAAATGATATAAACAGTGCTCGGGTATCAATAAATTATGTTTGGGAACAATTTAATTGAGTATGAATGCATAAATCCTTTAAAACAATCAATAATAAGAATCTGAAATTTCAATGTCAAACAAGACTTAGGAAAAATCTAGAACTGAATACCTAGTTTTAAAAAAAGTACAAGAGGTCGAAATAAAAATAAAAATAGCATTAGGTTAGCCACAATGACTCCACACAACAAGGGTTCATCACCCCAGATCCATCTCCACAACACCTCACCGTAGGAGGGGTCTAACAACTCGAACTGCCTTCTCCTGAGGCTTTTTCCTTCCCTGAGTCAAACATAACCAAGTATACTTACACCCAAGGGGTGTAAGTAGGGTGTGATCCTAAAACCAAGAGGATACCACCCAAATATTCCAAATAGTATGCAATACATGGTGAAAAATCAAGCAGTTTTAATATGTAAAGAAAAGCAGTGATAAATTCCAAGGAATGCAACTTTCAATTAAAAACAGTTTTCAAACTAAACCTTTCAGAATGTGAACACATTTAAATAAGAAAAGTCAGATACTATAATTCACATCCAAGCACACCCTAATACAAGGGTAAATACCAAAAATCCAATGAGCACCAAAATCGGGAACACCCCTAGCCAACTAGATAGTCTCAGGCCCTATGTACCTCGTACCTCAATGAAAAGTAACCATGTCAAAAATCATTTCTCATGCATGAGACACTAGTAGGGAACATACCCATAACCTAGTGGTCCCCAAACATAATCCATATGGTTTAGTTATAGTTTACATTATACATTTTCTTATTGAAACAGGGACAATACCCATCAAGATCACTAGTTGTACTAGTACATATCCATCCACCTAGGTACTTGGGCTTCCCCCTTTGTTCTCAAATAATTTCAGCAAGAAACATTCATCCCTTTTCATATAAAACACCACTATTGGTCATTTACAAACAATATAGTATCTATAAAAACTTTATACCACTTAAAACACATAACAAATCATTTTTATTTTTAATAAAAAACTTCTCAAAATATTGTCTTGTCTTGTACCCAAAACTCCTTGAAACCCCCACTTTACACACCATGTGCAAAACTTAAGTTACCAAAAAAAATTGAAGTCCAAAACCGTTTAATTAAACTAACAAATCAATTTTACGGCATCCCCATATTATTTAAGAAGTGATATCATTGTAAAACCTCCATTTTCACACAAACATGGCACTTAAAGTTCATACGCCTCACAAACACCATTAAAACAAATTTTTTCAGAAACAACCAAAATATGTAAACAGTAAAAACAGTATTTTCAGCCTTAATAAATCCCAATAAAATCAAATATGTAGTTATAGGGCATACCCAAACGAACCAATAAAAAGGTTTCTATGAAAATCCCCCAATTTCACTTAAAAATGACACTTAAAGTTCATTTTCTTGATAACTACCACTAAAACAAATTTTTTAAGAAACATTAAAATGCAATAAATATTTAAATACCATAATATATCAAGATAATTCACAAATAATTTCACACACAATGGAACCACCTATCAAAATTTGTTAAAATCATGAATCCTTTGTGCGAAAACTCAAACGCACCACCGCCGTACCTCAAGGAAGGTATATCAAGACTAAAAATACAATATTGGACCAAGAAACCCCAAAGTTAAACCCTAGGTTCTAAACCCTAACCTATAGACATTAGGAACATCAAGAATAAGGGAATGAACCCTAAGAAAATGGGATCAAGAAGGAATAAAACCCACTTACATGAGGGATCTTGAAAAAATCTCACACAATACACTAGTAACTAAAATTAAAAACAAGAAAAATTAAATTGAGGTCTGAACAAGGATGATTAGTTCATGTAGGAACCGGAATGTGGGGAAAAGAGTGATAAATTGAGGAGTTATGAAGGAAACACATTACCTCTTCAAATCTGGATGATTTGAGAAATCTTGAGAATAGTTTCCCTAATCCGTGATGGAAATGAGATCCAAATAGGAAGTAGAGAAGTTGGGGTAGCGCCTAGGGATGTTGGCTTCTAGTGGGAGGTATAATCATCAAAAAATAGTAAAAAATAAATAAGTTATTAAATAAAAAATATTTGTTTTTAAAACAGGAAATGGGCTTTCGGGATAGCCCAATTCCTTAAATAAAAACTCAAATCCACCATGATTATGGATTTTTAAAGGGTCCAAATTAATATAGTGGTGTTAATAGGATAGTGTAGGACATTTTTGGAAGTGAAATGGGTGAAAAATATTAAAAAATAAAAGAGTTATAAAATAAACAAAATTGGTTTTTAAATATGGAAATGGGATCACAGTTTGGCCCAAATCTTGAAAACTCACTCATTCCTCCAAAAATGCATGGGAAACCCCCAAAAAAAAGCAAGAATGGAAATTAAATGAAAAATAAATTTAAAATAATTCATATATGTGGCAGTATAATAAATAGGATGATATCACAATTATATAAGGAAAAATAAATATGGCAAGGCAAATAATCAATAAATATTATATATAATAAAAACATTAGAATAAAAAATATAAAAGGATAATAACATTGTATTAATCACCTAGAAAAAAATAAATTATCTCTAAATTAATTAATGTATAAATCTATACGTCCTAATCATAAAATCGTGGCCTCATCTAGGATAATTTCAATAAATAGTCTGTAATTCACTAAATTCCCATATTGGAAGTAATGTATTCCAACTACATTATCTCATGAAACCTAATTGATGGATCGAGGGTCTATATAATTTTGGTCCCCACACAAAAGAGAACATACATAATGAATTTCTATTATACAAAATTAATAATATAATACATAGTTAATATGACTTAATAATAACAAAATATCGCTATTGAATCATGTATACAGAATGTCAATATTCACCATCCAAAAAATTAACATTATAAGTAATATTTATTCAAATAAATTCATTTATATAAATGAGTATTCAATTAATAAAATATAGATATGATATCAAATATATACATGTTACTAAAGAATATGGTGATCAAGGATAAAAGTAATGATAATGGAATAATTGAGTGTGATATAAAACATAACCTCATGAGGAGAATGAACTATGAAAAAACATGATGCATTAGATAATTTAAAAAAGATAAATTGATAATGGATGAATGGATACCATCACTTAATTATAAATAAATATTTTTTATTAAAGAAATTTCATTGGGAAGAGAGAGAAGAAATTGTAATTGAAACATTAAAATGATTTTTATATTGATTTTGTATCATGGTTAAAAAATGAATATAAAAGTAAGGTTAAAAACTATTCATGATGTTCTATAGTGTATTCTAAAAAACTTTTTTAAGATATAAATTATAATAATGTAATAATGAAATGAAAATATTGTCATATTATTAAATTTTGAGTGGAAGATAAAAATATATGTGTGTGAAATTAAATACCTTTTCAAAACATCAAATAAAATAATTTTTTTAAAATTGGTACAAAAATGAAAAAATTATAGATTTATTAAGATATATATTAATTTAGAATAACAAAAGACATAAAATGTATTATATATAATAATGAATGTTCATGATTTTATAAAATCCCAGTCATGTGGAAAATGATAAAATTATATTTTTATTAAAAAGTAAAAAAAATTGATTATATGGAATAAATATTAAAAGGATCCATTTATTATATTTAATATAAAGTAAAATATTAATAACAATTATCATTACTAGATCATTTAAATTTATAAAAGTTTATTATTGATTTAAAATAATGAATACAGATATGGAGGAAAAGGATTCCCAACAAAAGAGGAAAAATAAGGAAAAAAATTATTATAAATATTCTTTTGGTTGATTTGAGTACTAATGGGTTGAAGAAGTTAAATAATATTAAAAAATAAAAATAAATAGATAATAATAAAATATATCTCTTTTTAGAGAGAGAAAACATAAAAATTCTATAATAGAAATTGAAATTTAAATTATCCTAATATTAAGTGATATTTTAAAATAAACCCTTACATTAGATTGCTACATGGTTGAATGTGTTCAATACTACCAAATAATAAAAATCATTTAATTATATTCTTTATTGAGAACCTTTTTCTTATTTATTTCATTTTTAATGTCTATTAATTATCATACGCCATTCGTTTATTGAATATTTTTTCTTATATTGACCACTTATGGTAGTTCAATCAATTTCTCCAGAACATATTTTTTATATTGACCATGTTCAATGGTGATATAAAATTATTACATTATCTCCATAATTGCATATATATTTTTTATTTCTCATTAAAGTAATAAAAATTTTCTAAAGTTCAATAGATTGTAAAAAAATTGTTTCAAATCTAGTGAAATGTATATGCATGCTCACTTTACATGATTAAATTTACATTAACCACTTATTGAAAAAATTAATAACATAATAAATAAATTATATTTTATGAATATTAATATTTTTTAAAATATCATATTTATGCGATAAATATTTTTTTAGAACTAACATTCTATAGTGGTGATGAATAATGAAATGTGTCATTCATGGAGTCGGTAGTCCGTACACAGTACAAGATATGTGTTTATTTTCAAATGGGTGGGAGGGAGTTAGATTATGTTTTTACCATCAATATAATGATATTTATCTAAAATAATGACAGTAATTTCATTATTTTAGGATTTATCTAAAATATTTTGAAAATTATTAATAATAATAGACATAAATAAACTCTATTAAAAGAATTGCATCATTCTTGGATAGCATCATTTGGAACTATCAAAAATCCTTCCTATATTAGTCTAGACCATAATCTCTATAATGTGAAAAGAGATTTGGGAATTAATTTTTGGTGGGACTCGTCGAGCTAAAGGTCTCATGATGTTAGGAGGAGTGAAGTGGTTAATTCATTATGTAATAAGTGATAGGGGTGGAACATTTTTAAATACTTATAATATTAAAATAACAAAAATTTATTTTCAATTTAAAGTGTCCCAAAATTATACCAATTTCAATGATATTATAATTAATGGAGATAGTATTCCATGATAATAAATTGAGGAGATGTTTTTTATGATATTTTATAACTTTTCAATTAGTTTAACCCCCTCTTTAATTATTTTAACCTTTATCGTAGTGAAAAAACTTCCACGATAACTCATCTTTTGATAAAAATTAAGTTGAAATTATTACCATATTAGAAAAAAAATTACTAATATGAAAAAAAAATTCATTAGATTTATTTTTTTATTTTTTAAAATCAATTTTAATAAAAGAAATATTTATAAAAAAATAGGTTTTAAAAAATTTAATTTTTCACATAAAAATTAATTTACACTAAAATCATATATAGTATTGATTCTCATAAAATTCATTGATTTATTACTAAAATAATGATTTTTTATTTGAAATTTATATCAACCCAAAATTGAATGGAACCTTCCATCTACTCAATTAGATGTAATTACTCAAAAAAAATTTATTATAATTAAATATAACTTATGTTCCAAAAATATAAATACATATTTCTAAATTAAATATATTAATTGTAAATTAATTAATCTAATACAAAAATTCATTTTTTCGATGAAAATGTTTCATATATTTTTATTTCATTTATATATCATAATGATGTCATAAAATTGGTAAAAAAATATATTCACTATTCACATAAAATATATATATATATATATATATCACAAAAATTAACTCAAATATAATTTTAACATGATGAGGTGAAAAAATAATTTTTTTGAGGGAATTCATATAACAAAATTTATAAATTTTTTGTTGTTGGAATAATAAAATTTGTTTTGTTCTATAATTTCTTTAGGATGAGATATTTAATTACTATAATTGAATCTTGGGTATTATAAATATTATTAAAATGGTTTTGTATTTTTATTGTAATGTATTTAATAATATGAAATTTATAACAAATAATGTAATCTTTATTTCAAAATTGATTCATGATTTCTACATAAATGTATAAATAGATGTAAATTTCATAAATTGTAATGAGAATTATCTTCTCAAAGTATGAAATTTTGTATCCCTATATGATGCTCAATATATTTTCTTTTAAGTTATAATGAAATGTTAAGGATACCATGATTATGATTCCTGTATATAAATCCAAAATATACCCATGTGGTACAAATTAAAAGAGATGTTATTTATTATGTGATTGATGGACCACTAAGTATAAAACATGGAGTTTTATAAACATTTTATTTGGTATAGTAGAGGTGTACAGATCATATTGATTCCCCACAAGTGTGATAAGATACCCTACATGATAACCTACATTTATTAATACATTTGTTACACAAGTTCTACCTATCTAATCAAGGAGTTTTTGGGGTATGTTGTTGATCATGTCGTCAGTTTGAACCAATCCAATATGGGATGTTTACCCTCATGTGATTAGTACAATATATGGTACCTTTAATGAGGCATATTGGTATGTGTGTGGACACACCTATATAGTACACATTATATGCTTATATATTCATAAATGTGACTTATGATGGGATCATCAAAAAATAATAAATTACTTGTGATGTATTCATCGACCTATTCAGTCTATAATTTTATAATCTTGAACACGTGATTTGACTATTTTGGATTGACATAACATGTGTAATATAGTCACTTGATGCTTTATATAAAGGAAACATATGTGAATTCATGCTTACAAATGATAAAAATTGGTGGACACAGGTATCAAGGATCATGTGTTTAATGGATATCATGAAGGAACCCTGTATAGATTTAATAGTATTGATTCTTTTCTAGAGAATTATCATTTCTTATATTAATGAATCTATATGATTGTATTTTTTCAATTCCATAATGTCTTGGGGGATACTTTGTGGTTAACTAATAGTGGAATGAGTTTGACTCAGATATCTATAGTATTTTAGAGTAAATCCAAAAGATTTTTGGATGGTGGGTTTACAATGTATTATATACTATGTTACACCTATGCGATGATATATTTCCAAAAGTGTTTTGAAAAAAGTCCAAAAAGGATTTTTGGATATGATTGAACAATTTACTATA
Source organism: Viscum album (assembly GCA_963277665.1). Classification (NCBI taxonomy): domain Eukaryota; kingdom Viridiplantae; phylum Streptophyta; class Magnoliopsida; order Santalales; family Viscaceae; genus Viscum; species Viscum album. The sequence continues at coordinate 1,700,271,844 of OY728138.1, read as the reverse complement.
TAAGGTAAAATAAAAGTGAAATGAAAAAAAGGCTTTTGGTATTTTCTAAAAGTGATATATCTTTGAGATATTCCATAGCTCATCTATTTATATATATGATCTATATGTGTGTGTGTGTGTGTTACATTATAATATATGATATCAATATTCCATAGAATATATTTTATATCCTATATAAGTGTTATTCATACATTTATGCATGTGTGTGTGTTTTTAGACATGTTATATTACTAAAAGACAATGGTATATCATGTAAATTCATCCCACACAACAAATTAGATTTCATGTGATCATTATTTGTCATTTATTATAATTTAAAACTAATTATGGGTGGTTGAAACTCTTCAACAAAATTTATCATTTAATGGTGAATTTTTATTTGATAAAATATGTGTGTAATAAAATGAATACGATGAATGTATTGACCAATGTATAAACTTTTATGATAAATAACCTATGTTAATACACATAATGATTAGAATTTTCCTCAAATTATATATAAACCCTCCTTCCATTTGAAGAAATTCTGAAGTGTTCACAATGACTTATTGATATCCCATAATCCCCCAAATCTTATTATCTTCATACTCTCTATAAAGAGGATCTATTACTTCTTGGTGGAATAGGAAATTATTTTTTTATCATTGGTACAATTTAGTTTTCCCATAAAAACTTCTAATGTGGGGGATTTTTTCTACCATTTTACTAATTTAAATAAATCATACTTAAAGATGTGTATGTATCTTCTACAATTAATGTTATGATTTAAATATGTTTTTAATTATCTATTTTCCACATAATTTTTATATACTATTAATGGAGATCCTATAATTGATTCATTTTCCCCCACAGTGTATATTTTACCAAAAATAAATAAACAACATCATTAAGTTCCCTACTTCCTTTCTCTGAAACCCACTAGATATCTTTTTCATAACAATCTTTAGGAAGTCCCCATAATTACTAAAGTAAATTTGACCCATGGAATATTTCCTTTGTGTCATAAGACATTTATCATGACTCTATTTAGATTTATAATACATTTACTTCATAATTTTATCATTAGATAAGGGATAATAAAATAATTAATGAAATATATCATTTCAAATTAGATTACCCTAAACAATTGGTTTCTATATATGCTTATTCATAAAGATCAATTATACTTTTATTTAATGGGTCTTTTATTTAAATTTTTTAATTCATGACTTATTCATGCATCATTACCTTAGAAATATAATCTTCTAACTCATTAGATAAGTAATCTAGAATGTCAATTTGTTCCCTTATCTTATTTTACATCTAATAAATATAATCCTTTAGACATAGTTCCACTGGGTTAAACCATTGATTTTTATATAAAAATTATTCAATGTATATAATTTTTTTATCATTCATTGTTATCTTATATTCAAAATTATTGAGATAGGTCCATTCTCTATAGAATCATAATTGAGTTTTTGTAACTTTTCTCCTTGTATTACATGACATGAGTTTCATCCATCTCCCTGTAATCAACGAAAACATAATATAATATTTTTTGAAGTATTTAAAAAATTTTATCTCAATCATAACTCCCATTAAATAAAATCCATATTCTCATTCTGTAAAAATTTAAAAATTTATCCTTAGAAAACTAAACATAGTTCCTCTGATAAGAGGATAGAATGCACCACTATACTATTGTATATATCATCGTCTCCAATGGATCCATAATTATTTGGTAAATTTGGTTCCTTTAATAATCTAGAAAAATATTTTCATAGAACGATATATTTTTAATAAAAATTATTCATACCTTTCACATAGTGATAATAAAATCCATTATCGAATCTCAATGAGTTCATGAACATTCCCAGTAAATGGAATCTCCCTGGATGTATTTTTATATTCTTTTTTTTCAATGTCACTAATAGGTTGTTAGTGTTAATTTTCAATAGATATAAACTTAATTCCATGAATAAATCACATCAAATAAGATTAAAATAAATCAAAAATATGTGATCAAATATTTGATACTAATTGTAATTCCCATAAGGGTTCTTAGTGAGAGATGCCTTGAGCTAGGTTTGGGGGATCAAGGTATGAAAAACATGCCCCTAACTAAATTACTTAAATCCTCTAAAATATCGCCTATCTAAATGGTTTCATCCACATGATTTGTATAGCCAATTTTAATCTTTATTTTTATGAAAAATCACATCATAGTCCCTTTATATTTTCATTAATTAAATTTATCTAATGATTAAATAAACACATAATGAATTTATTATCCTACTAAGAATATGTAATGTATGTAAACTATGAATAATATTTTACTTGGTACAACCTATACAGTCCCATACTTTTCATATATAGATATTACATCTTTTTAGATGAATATTGATTACATAACATATCAAATCCACTCCAAAATTGTATAGGTCTAGTGACTTTGGAAACAGGGAATCATAAACAACTTGTTCATAAAATATATACATCTTTTAAAACTTATTTCTTTATAAATAGACCCATTTTAGACATATCATACTTAACACATTTCTTTATATCTTAGGGGAAAAATAAGAAAGGGTGATCTCAGATGCTCAGTAAGGGTAAAAAAGGGAGATAACAAATATTTAATAAGAATAATATGAGAATAAGGGTATAAGAACACCAATAGAAATGCGAAACGGGTGTGGTAGGGCGTTGCAGGCCAACCCGTGTAGGCTTGAGCCCATACGGGCTAGACCCATAAAAGCCCGCATAAAAAACGGGTGGATTTATCAAGCATGTCTCTCCCTACAGCGGATGTGGGCAAGCCTGAGGGAAACCCGTATTCATTATTGTTTTTATAATTTTTTACATTTTAATAGGATTATAATGAAAAATGAATGGATTTATGGTTGAAAATATGATAATTAGAGATTAAAAATATAAAAAATTAATTTAAAAATTTATTATAATTGATATTCAATATTCCACCTCATTATAAAATTTTCCATGATTAGCATAAAAAGTACAACTGTTCAAAATCAAGGTTAAAAATATAAAATATAAAAAACTCAATAAAGAATATAGAATGAGGCTGATCTCTTTCCCATGGTTCTCTAATTTTACATGCACCCTTGTCTTTTTTAATGGCTCCTCCAAATCGTACATCAAAACATAATTAAAAATTAATTTTTAAACAGATATAAAATAAAAAATATATAATAAAAAATAAAAGTATTGGATTTTGATAAAAAAAAATATTATGAAAATATATTAATAAAAGTAACAGGTCATTATTAATTATTAGGAAGAGAAACATTTAAGAAATCGAAGGGGTACTTGTGTTTTCCACATATATACATTCAGAACTAGAATATTCCTCCAAGCCAAATTCCACTTTTTCATCATCCAATCCTACAAGAACATAAATGTTAATATAAATATTATATATATGAGATGATAAAAGATAATAATGATAAATTTACCAATAGGTACAAGACCATGAATCTAACTTCGAGCACATATTAATGCTTTAATGTTTTTTGGTAGAAGACGACTCATGTATTTATTCAACACCCTTCCTCCAATGCTAAAGGCAGACTCTAAGGCCACCATGGTAAAAGTAATTCTTAACAAATCACATGCCATGAGTGATAAAATAGGAAATATTTTACTTTCATCCTTCCATAAATAGAGCACATTAATATTTCTATAAATTTATATATCTACCAATGGAATCTACAAATAAATATCCAATTGGGATTTTTCATCATTTATGCCTACAAATTTATTTTTTAGATCAATCTACATATAAAAATATATATATAGATAGAAAAAGTTAAAATAAAATAAAATGAAATAAAATAAATAAATAATGATTTAAATGATAAGAAATTAAATTTACATCAATTAAATCAGCATTTTCCCTTGTTAAAGAATTAAGAGAAGTAGAAGATAAACTCATTTGATTAGTTTTTGTTGAAAAAATAGATGGAAAATCCTTTGTATACTATTTATAAAGCTGGAATATCTTTTATTTCACCAGAGAAATATTTTCTTGATAATGACATAAATTAGGTCTTTGATAGCTAAATTCTAACATTGTCAACTTAATCAGAGGATCAAACACAGTTGTCGTTGCAAGTATAATGCTATAATGAATCCAATATTTATCAAATTTATTCTTCATATTACATGGCACTTCTCTAATGAAATCTTCATCATTGTTGACATTATGAAATAAAAACCTCTAAATTTTCCAAACTTGACCAAAGTATAAATCTTAAGTAGGATATGCAGATCCATAAATCAAATTTTTCATATCACAAAAAGCCTTCAAAAAATTAAAAATTAGCTCACCTCTTTTCTATTCTTCTTCTGAATGGAAATATTTATAATTTGGATCATAAATATCCAAATTATTGAAAACATGTTTATACTTCAATGCACATTTAAACATTGTATAAGTATAATTTCACCTAGTGGGTGCATCTAATCTTAAAATCACACCGCTATCAACCGAAGCACTTTTTGAAAAATCTTGAAAACAAAACATTCTACCCTCAGAAACTTTAACATAAGAAATGCTTTCTCTAATTTTTTTACATGAAGAATCAATAACTTTCAGGCCTTCTTGAACAATAATATTTAAAAAATTAGAACAACATCGAACATGAAAAAATTCACCCATTCAAAGAAAATTCTTTTCCAAATTCAATTTATATTTCCAATTTTGTTGCATGATATCATTGGTAGAAGCCTTTTCAAGGGTAAGAGATAAAATTTTCTTTTGTATGCCCCAAGAAACTAATATTTCTTTCACATTTCTTTCCAATTAAACACCAGAATGTGTAGGTGGAATGTCAATAAAAGAAATAATTCTGCTTTTTAACTGCCACTCCAAATAAACTTAATGATCAGTCAAACAAATATATCCCTTACTAGTACAGGACGTCCAAAAATCAGAAGTAAGACATATCCTACCACTAATGTTTGGAAAAATATGTTTCAATTTTTTTTTGATCATATACTTCCATCACATCTGAACTTGCATTACTTTTAGAAAAAACATCACTTCTGGATTCAAATAACTAAAGATTTATCTAACTCCTTCATATTCAATAAATTTAAATGTAATTTCATGTTTTATAATGGATATTTCCATATTTTCCCGAAACATCTTTGAATCAAACTTCTTATTCTGTAACTTTCCTAAATAGTCCAAGATCATTGAAGAAACATAATGATCTTTTAATACTCTGATTCCATTTCGTTTTTCAATATGACTAGACAAAGTTGATGTTCCATATTTTCTTCCACCTCCCACCAATACTAATCCACATCCTTTACACTTTACCCTTGGCTTTTTACCAATTACACCCATTTTCTCAAAATAACTCCAAACGTCAGATGATGACTTTTTTGATCTTTCTGTTTCAAATTGAACATCATCATTTCTTTTCCATATTTATCTATGGATCGATTAGATTGACAAGTGTTATCCACACCATCACCATATATCACTAAATTACTATCTTTAATTCCATGCATTTGTTCTAATTTGACATCATTTTGAAGTTGATACATGTTTAAGATAACCTACAATAAAAAAAATTCTATATTTATATTCGTGAAATAATTTAAATAATTTTTTTTAATACAATTATTGGTGAGTCAAAAATACACTAAATATTAAAAGAATTATATTTTAACAATCATAAATGTAAATCAATAAAAATTCATAATTCATAATTCGAATATAAATGCATAAATGATAAATATGTTAATCTAATGAAATCTTATAAAATCAAAAATTAAACAATGAATGATTTCATTTTAATTGAAATTATGAAAAAAATCATAATTTAAAAAAATAACAAATAATATTAAGGGTTTATATCCTTATATATAACAAAATAATATATATATATTTTAAAAAATAATTTCATTTTAAATTAACAAATAAAGATGTGATATAATATTTATTGATGTTATAAGTTGTTTTTTAAATTTATATTAAAATTTTATGAGATATATAGAACAAAAATATTAAAAATATTAAAAATTAAAACTAAAAATTAAAATAATTTATCATAAATCAAAAAATTTAAAAAAAAAAACCTAAAACGTGCTTACCTCATCAGATCCATGATTGAAGTAATAGAGGAGGAAGGAAGTCTTTGGTTAGTTACCTCACCATTGCAGTATCTGAGGAGGCGGGTATAGGCTCGCTCTTGCACTGGAGGAGGAGGAAGGTTGTTAACTGGATGTTGCACCAGAGGAGGCAGTCTGAGAAACCAGGGGTGGCGGAGGAGGCTGAAGTGGCGAAGGAGGTGTGGGTGGTGGAGAAGTTCATGGATAGAGGTAGAGGGCTAGGGTGAGGGCGGTGGTTGTGGCGGAGGAGGTGAAGGGTCATGGTGGAAAAAACAGCGGAGGGGGTCGTGAAGTAGGTGCCGAAGGAGAGGGTCCGGCCGATATGGGTTTGTAGAGAAGGGGGAGGGCTCAGGGCTGGTCAGGGTTAGCGTAGAGGTGGAGGGGGCCAGGTGAGGATAATGAAGGTGGAAAAGGCGGGGGTCACAGACGAGCTGGGGTTGCGGAGGAGGAGGCAGGGAAGGTTGGGCATCAGGAGGGGATGGTGCAGCGGTGGCAGGGGTGGTCGAGGTGGTGGAGGGAGGAGGTAGAGGACGAGCGGGGATAATGGAGTTTGTAGAGGCACTGGTCACGGACAGGATGGGGTCGTGGGGGGGAGGTGGGGGAAGGTTCAGTATCGGGCGAGGTTGGTGCGGAGGTGGATGGGGTGGTTGGGGTGGCGGAGGGAGGAGGCGGAGGCCAAGCGCGGATAGTGGAGGTGGTGGAGGCATGGGTTGCGGTCGGGCTAGGGTCGCTTACGGAGGACGAGGCTGGGAAGTCTCAGGGCCCGGATGGGTTGGCGCGGAGGTGGTCGGGGTGGTCGGGGTGGAGGTGGTGGTTAGGAGCTGGGAAAGGGTATCGGGGGTCGCGGAAGATGGGGAAGTTGGTTGGGCTGAGGAGGGAGGGTGACGGCGTCGAAGTCTGTTGCGCTGCATAAAAGGAAGGAGTTGAAGAGGGAGGGTATAATTTGGATAAATAAAATAATGATAGATGATGGGAATAAGAAGAGGCAGTGGGATTTTTTTCGAGGATTCATCGGATTTGGAGATGTTTGGAAAAAGAGGAGGCAGTATGTTCAAGGCTTTATCGGATTGAACGCCTTCAGCACATGGGGGGCAGGTGAATCACCTCGGTAATGAAATTTGAAATTTTAATTATTATAATAATTATTATAAAGCAATTAAAATAATTTGCAGTCTAGGTCATATCCGTGTGGGTTTATCTGTAAGGGTTAGCAGCTCGTGCGGGCTGTCCCTATAAGCCCGCATCAAATGTAGGTTATTTTTAATAAACCTTCCCCTCCCTAAACTTACCTCAAGCCAACTTAGCCCTCAGCCCAGCATCCCATTTTTTATTTCTAAACACAAATATTACATTTTAAAATTATACCCTTTATATCAAATATCATAATCATGAATGATGGAATTAATCTTGGAAGTTCATAAAACATGATTCATAAGGAAATCAAATAACATGAGCCACGAGAGCATAATATTGGCATAAAACTACAAAAAGTGGCATAAGTGTGAGTATAGAAAATAATTTCATTATTAATCAAGGATCACTTCCAAGACCATCATAGTGGGTAAAATTTGATACTAAATTAGGTTCACACCCTATTCTATCCTTTTCTTACTGATCTTAGTTCACTCCACTTTTCATCCCAGTCTTACTGAACCTAGTTCACTCGCTATTCAAACCCCATCTATCTCATGAGTTATAAATATTTTCCTAACTCATTATAGGGATATATAGGTACCACCTGAAAAATAATTAAAACCACAAATATATGTTCCACAAGAACATAAATCATTCGTCGTATCAAAACCCATGAAAAGAAGTGGGTTTCATAAAAATTTCATCATTTCATAACCCATGAAAAAGTAATGGGATTCATAAATGTAATGACATAATAAATATAAACAATCCAGATAAAGAATAAGAATGGTATTCTTGGATCATATACCAACTAAAGAATATGTAAAATCAAATAATTTTTGTCTTAAATGGAAAATTATTTTGAAAGATCGATAGATATAATTCTTGAGTAAAATATCCTTTCCATTTTGAAAACATGTTTTTTGAAAAGCCACACAATTTCAATAGAAAAAAATTATTTGAAAATAACATTATATTCTTATATAGGAAGCTTAAAATCATTAAGTCTTCATGATGGAGGAAAAATATGCTCATACCAAATAAGTTTAAAAAACTTTCCTTTGTATTTTTTTCAGAAAAGTCACAATATACCTTTTTTAGAAAATGATAAAAGTATTCCTTTAAAATAATTTTTTAAAGTGTAAAAATTGGTTAAAAATGAATTTAAAAATTCATAGGAGAATAGTAAAATCATTTTTCAAAACATTTTTAGATAATATGTATTTTTAATATAAATATTCCCCTACAAATACAGTCTCAAATAATATTGAGACTATGAAATAAACTTATTACCTCAATTCTTGAATTTATTTTTTCACATTCAAACCTCATGTATAATAGATATGGATATATTATAAATTTTTCCATAAAATTAATTCTATCAGAATATAAATTATTTATTTATAATATCTTATCACCCATGTATTAATAATTTTTTATTAAATTCACTATTCTGGGTGATAACTGTTTAATTTTTCAAGCATGATTCAGTAGAGTAGTCTTGGTCCTTATACATTGATCTTGGTATCATGATTTAAATATTGTTAATCATGGTATTTTAATAATATATAAAAATTATATATATATATATTTATAATCATTCATAAAAAGTATAAATATAAAAATGAATTACACCTTTCATAGAGAAGGTAGGTCGTACGTAAGCCTGAACACTATTTTCATTTTTCAAATTATAGAATGAAAGAAAGATAAATAATAATTCATATTTTAAAAATCATTAATATATTATATATTTAATATATATTATTTAAATCCATTATAATACCCACCCATAAATGATGGTGATGAAAAATAAATTGAATCGCTAAGTGGAGACGGTAAGCCATATGTACACACGAGCAAAACATTCACTTCTTATTTGATGGGAAAGAGCGTGTATAATGGTGTTTTCATAATAATAATAACATTTAACAATATTTATTATACTAAATTTAATATTTTATGATAAAAATCATAGATTTATAGGTGGTAATAAAGAGTTGAAAAATAAGGTGTCAGGTTAGATCGATTACCTCTTCTATAAAACGTCTCAAAATATCTTCTATAAAGGGCTCCAGGGTTGGTATTTTGATAAGAAAAAAAAGATCTAAAAGGAGATAAGTGAAGTTTAAAATAGAAATTGGTAGGGTATGTTTGAGATATAAGGCTCATATATGGTGTAATGAAGTGAGGGAGGATGTTCCCTTTTATAATTGAGGTAATGGGAACTTTTAGAATTTCTTAAAAGATTAAATTATAATAAATATATTACTATCCAAATACCAAAAAATGTCCATGGATTATAATATAAGATAATAAATAATTTTAATATCATCAAAATATAAATTTTATACATGTTTTCATGTTATTTTAAAACTTATCATTTTGATTAACTCTTACTTAACCTCTTTTAATTTTAACTAGGTTAATAAATTTTTCAATATTTAAAAGTTTTAAGTTTTACATATATGGTGTTAATTGGAACATAAATGGAAAACTAATTACATTTACCAAAATATCATATTCAATTTTTTTAATTTTTTTTATGATTTTTAAATAATTTTAAAAAAATATTAATCCAATAAAATATCATTATAGTAAATTTTGATACTATTCACCACATTGACTTTTAAAAAATATCAATACAATATATAAAATTATAACCAACTATTTTATTATATCCCTAAAATGTTATGGTAATCTATTTAATTTTTAGATGACATTAAATATCTCAAATTATGTTACTTTTAATATTTTTAAAATAATTTATTTAAATTTTTATATAATTGAATAATTACTGGATTAGCATTGTGTAACCATTTAGGGTAATTATATAATTCAAAAAAATTATAAATAAATTACCAAGATGAATATAATTCCTTAATATTTAAAAATAATATTTATACATGAAAAAAACTTCCAATTAACTCTATATTAAGAACATTATACTTATTAAAAATAATAGTGTGACACTTTTGTCACTTTCTTTGATTTTAATAACATATAAGTCATTTTAATGGAAAAGTTTCCATTAAATAATTAAATTCTAAAAAATATGTGTAAATAGAATACTTAAAATCATCTAATAATAAATTGGATGAAAAATTATGGCTTTATCACTTATTTTTAATCTAGATTAACCACTTTCACCCTTTACTAAGGTAATAAATTTTACCACTGTCAATATTCATATTGATCTAAATTAAAAGGTTGATAATTAAAAATTTGGAAACTCATGATTATATATATGTAATTAATTTTTTGTAATTCAAAACATATAATTTTATGAATTAAATTTAATATAAAATCGGAAAGACATAGTGAAAATTTGTTTTTTGGGAAAATCCCATTTTAAATATAAAATGGTTTTAGACTAATTTCATGTATAAAATACACATAAAAACAATAATTGGATCAAAATCTACTTATTAAAATTTAAAACTAATATAAAACATAATTTTACCATGTAAAATATTAAAAAAATATAGTTTCAAATAAAAATCAGTATTTTTTACTATACATTAAAAAATAAATGTTTTCAGAAAATTATCAAAAAAATATTTTTTATATTATTTTGAAATAATGATCTAAAAAATTAAATTAAATTTTTCAAATAAATTTTATATAACTTCTATAAATTAATAAACACTAATTAAAATAAGAATAACTCATTTTTAAAGAAAAATATATTTTTTAAAGAACAAAATGACTTTACTAAAAAAATTGTAGACATTTTCAATGACAATATCAATACATTTATATTTTATTGGGACTTTATATTTATTTCATAAATTAGTAATTCTAATTAATTTCCCACCAATTCAATTTCTATTTTATAACATACATATAATATTTTTATAATTTACATATCTCATTGAAACTCACTCTTGTGTGCAATACAATATATCAAAGAAATAAACTTATATAAAGAGAAACAATTCATAAAAATATTGTGGTGTAATATTAAACCCCACCTAAAATTATTTTCACCCTCAAAATTCATCACTCAGATAAAAAAAGATGAGGATATCTCTTCCTCATCACATCCTCAGGTTCAAACATAGCTTTCTCAAATTGGTAGTTTCTCCAAAAAAAATAACCCATTGAGTGGTCATGATTGGTATTAGAAGTGAAAAATGGGATGGGTGGGGTAGGGTGGGCCAAGCCCACATGGCCTTGAGCCCATGCAGGCTAGACCCAAAAAATCCCACATAAAAAGAGGTGGATTTATCAATCCCTCACCTCCCCGTAGAGGAAGTGGGCAAGCCCACGGGAAACCAGCATTGATTATTGTTTTTATAATTTTTTACATTTAATAGGCTTCTAATGAAAAATGATTGGATTTATGGTTAGAAAATAAGATAATGAGAGATTAAAAATATGAATAATTAATTTAAAATTTATTGTAATGAATATTCAAAATTCCACCTCATTATAAAATTTTCCATGACTAGCATAAAAAGTCCAAATGTTCAAAATCAAGGTTAGAAATATAAAATTTACAACACTCAACAAAAAATATAGAATTAGGATGATCACTTTCACATGGTTCTCCAATTTCACATGCACCCTTTTCTCCTTTAATGGATCCTCCAAATATTACATCAAAACACAGTTAAAAATAAATTTTTAAACAAATATAAAATAAAAAATATAGTAAAAAATAAAAGTACTAGATTTTGATAAAAAATATTATGAAAATATATTAATAAAATTAACAGGTCATTATTAATTATTATTAAGACATACATTTAATAAATCTAAAGGGTACTTGTGTTTTCTATAGATATACTTTAAGAACTAGAATCTTTCTCCAAGACAAATTCTACTTTTTCATCATCCAATCCTGCAGAAACATAAATGTTAATATAAATATTATATATATAAGATGATAAAAGATAATAATTATAAAGTTACCAATAGGTTCAAGACCATGAATCTAACTTCGAGCACATATTAATGCTTGAATATTTTTTGGAAGAAGATAACTCCTATATTTATTCAACACCCTTCCTCCAATTCTAAAGGCAGACTCTGAGGCCACTGTAGTAATAGGAATGCTTAAAAAATCACATTCCAAGAGTGATAAAATAGGAAATATTTTACTTTAATCCTTCCACAAATATAGCACATTCATATTTCTATAAATTTACATATCTACGAATAGAATCTTTAAATAAATATCCAATTGGGGTTTTTCATCATTTGGTCCAACTACTTTATTTTTTAGATCAATGCACATCTAAATATATATATATAGACAAAAAAAGTAAAATAAAATAAAATGAAATAAAATGAAATAAAAAAACATAAATAATGATTTAAATGATAAGAAAATAAACTTACATCAATTACATCGGCATTTTCCCTTGTTGAATAATTAAGAGAAGAAGAATATGAACCCATTTGATTAGTTTTCATTTATGAAATAGAAGGAAAATACTTTGAATACTCTTCATAAATCTGATATAGCTTGTATTTCACCATAGAAATATTTTCTTGATAATGACATGAATTATAACTTTGATATCTAAATTCCAACATTTTCAACTTAATCTGAGGATCAAACACAGCTACAATTGAAATTAGAATGCTATAATGACTCCAATATTTATCAAATTTCTTCTTCATATTGCACGACATTGTTCTAACGACATTATCATCATTTTTGACATTATTCAATAAAAACCACTCAATTTTCTAAACATGACAATAGTATAAATTTGAAGTAGGATATGCGGATCTAGAAATCAAATTTTTCATTTTATAATCGGGATTCAAAAAATTTCAAATCAGATTACCTCTTTCCCATTCTTCTTCTAAAGGGAAATTCTTATAATTTGGATCATAAATATCCAAATTATTGAAAACATGTATATACTTAAATGAACTTTCTAACATTTTATAAGTATAATTCCACCTAGTGGGAACATCTAATCTTAAAATCACACAACTATCAACCGAAACACTTTTTTCAAAATCTTGAAAACAAGTCATTCTACCCTCAGAGCCTTTAACATAAGAAATGATTTCTCTAATCTTTTGACATGCAGAATCAATAACTTTCAGGCCTTCTTGAACAATAATATTTAAAACATGGGAACAACATCAAACATGAAAACATTCACCCATGCAATGAAAATTCTTCTCCAAATTAAATTTATCTTTCAACTTTTGTTTCATGATATCATTGGAAGAAGCATTGTCAAGGGTAAGAGAGAAAATTTTCTTTTGTATTCCCCAGTAAACTAATATTTATTTCACTTTTTTTCCAATTCAACACCAGAATGTGGAGGTCACATGTCAATAAAATAAAGAGTTCTGCTTTTTAACTGCCACTCCAAATCAACATAATGAGTAGTAAAACAAAGATATCCCTTACTAGTACAAGCCATCCACAAATCAGAAGTAAAAAATATCCTACCACCAATGTTTGAAAAAATATCTTTCAATTTTTTTATATTGCTCATATACTTCCATCACATCTAAACTTATAGTACTTCTAGAAAAAAACTTCACTTATAGATTAAAATAAATGAATATTTCTCTAACTCCTTCATATTCATCAAATTTATCTCGAAGTTCATGTTTTATAATGGACATTTCCATATTTTCTTGAAACATATTTGAATCAAACTTTTTATTCTCTAACTTTCCTGAATGGTCCAAGATCATTGAAGAAACATACTGATCTTTTAATACTCTGATTTAATTGCATTTTTCAATATAATGAGACAAAGTGGTGTTAAATATTTCCTTTCACCTCCCACCAATACTAATCCACATCCTTTAAACTTGAACCTAGGTTTTTCATCAATTACACCCATTTGATCAAAATAACTACAAAAGTCAGGTGTGGTCTTTTTTTATCTTTTTTCTTCAAATTGAACATCGTCATTTTTATTTCTATCTTTATCCATGGATTGAATATATTGAAAAGTGTTATCCACACTATCACCATGTATCACAGAATTAATATCATTAATGTTGTGAATTTGTTCTAATTTAGCATCATTTTAAAGTTGATACATGTTTAAGATAACCTACAATAAAAAAATACTATATTTATATTAGCGAAATAATTTACATAAATTTTTTAATAGAATTATTGGTGATTCAAAAATACACTAAATATTAAAATAATTGTATTTTAACAAGCATAAATGTTAATCAATAAAAATTAATAATTAATAATTCAAATATAAATAAATAAACGATAAAATGTGTTATTATAATGAAATCTTAAAAAATTAAAATTATAAATTGAATGATTTCATTTTAATTGAAATTATGAAAAAAAACATAATTTCAAAAAATAAAAAATAATATTAAGAGTTAATAGCCATATAAATAACAAACTAATGTAGATATATTAAAAAAAATGATTTCATTTTAAATTAACAAATAAAGATGTGATATAATATTTATTAATGTTATAAGTTATTTTTTAAATTTATATTAAAATGGTATGATATATATAGAAAAAAATATGAAAAATATTAAAAATTAAAACTAAAAATTAAAATACTTTATCATAAATTAAAAAATTTAAAATTAAAAATAACCTACGATGTGCTTACCTTATCAACGCCACGGTTGAATTAATAGAGGAGGAAAGAAGTCAGTGGTTAGTTACCTCATCATTTTCGTATCGAAGGATGTGGGTACAGGATTACTGTTGCACTGGAGGAGGAGGAGTGTTGTTACCTGGCAGTCAAACCAAAGGAGGTAGGCTGGGAAACAAGGGGTGGCGGAGGAAGCTGAAGTGACGGAGGAGGTGTGAGAGGCGGAGGAGGTAAGGGGTAGCAGGAGAGGGCTGGGGTGAGGGTGGGGGTGGCGGCGGAGGAAGCGGGGGTCACGGAGGAAAAAGTGGAAAAGGACGGTCGGGGAGTAGGTGCTGGAGGTGAGGGTGCAGCTGGTTTGAGGTCGTGGAGATGGGGAAGGGCTTGGGGCTAGGCGGGGTTAGTGTAGAGGTGGAGGGGGATAGGTGGGGATACCAAATGTGGTATAGGAGGTGGTTGTAGATGGGTTGCGGTCATAAAGGAGGAGTAGGGGGAATGTTCAGTGCTGGGTGGGGTTGGCATGGAGGTGGTCGGGGTATCAGAGGGAGGATGTGGAGGCCGAGAAGAGATAGAAGAGGTGGCAGAGGTGGGGGGTCGCAGTCGGGCTGGGGTCACCCATGGAGGAGGAGGATGGTAAGGCCCGAGGTCGGGCTTGGTTGGTGTGAAGTTGGAGAAGGTGTCTGGGGTGGCAGAGGTGGATGGGGGCTAGGAGGGGGTAGCGGGGGGGGTCATGGAGGACGAGGAAGTCGGCTGGGCTGAGGAGGGCGTGTGATGGCGGCGAAGTCCACTACGCAGCATTCAAGGAAGGAGTAGAAGAGGGAGGGTAGAATTTGGATAAATAAAATAATGATAGATGATAGGAATAGTAGGAGGAAATGGGATTGTCTTTGAGGATTCATCGGATTAGGAGATGTTGGGAAAAAGCAGAGGTAGGATGTTTGAGGCTTTATCAGATTAAACGAATTCAGCACGTGGGGGGGCAGGTCAATCACCTCAGTAATGAAATTTGAAATTTTAATTATTTTAATAATTATTATAAAAAAAACTAAAATAACCAGTGGGCTAACCTGTATCCGTGCGGGTTTACCCACACGGGTTGGCAGCCCATGTGGGCTGTCCATATAAGCTCACTTCAAATGTGATTTATTTTTAATAAACCTGCCCCACCCCAAGAACGCTTATCCATGGGGCCCGTAGCCCATTTTTCATTTCCAAATATGAATACAACATTTTAAAATTAAACCCTTTATATCAAATATCCTAATAATGAATGATGGAATTAATCTTAGAAGTTCCTAATATATGAGTCATAAGGAAATCAAAGAACATGGGCCACCAGAGCATAATATTGGCATTAAAACTAGATTAAGTGGCATAAGTGTGAGTATAGAAAATAATTTCATTATTAATCAAGGCTCACTTCTAATACCATCATAGTGGGTAAAATCAATACTAAACTGGGTTCACACCCTGTTCTATCCTTTTTTTTACTGATCTGAGTTCACTCTACATTTCATCCATGTCTTATTGAACCTAGTTCACTCGCCATTCCAGCTCTATCTATCTCATGAGTTATAAATATTTTCCTAAATCATTAGAGGGAGATATAGGTACCACCTAAAACATAATTAAAACCATAAATATATGTTCCATAGGAATATAAATCATTCATCATATCAAAACCCTTGAAAAGAAATGGGATTCATAAAAATTTCATCATTACATAACCCATGGAAAAGTAATGGGATTAATAAATTTCATGACATAATAAAAATAAAAAGTCGAGATAAAGAATAAGGATGGTATGCTTGGATCATATACCAACTAAATAATAAGTAACATCAAATAATGTTGTCTTAAATGGAAATTTATTTTGAAAGATCACTGGATATAATTCTTGAGGAAAATATCCTTTCCATTTTGAAAACATATTTTTTGAAAAGCCACACAATTTCAGTGGAAAAGAATTATTTGAAAATAACATTATATTCTTATATAGGAAGCTAAAAATCATTAAGTCTTCATGATGGAGGAAAAATATTCTTATACCAAATAAATTAAAAAACTTTCCTTCGTATTTTTTTTTCAGAAAAGTCACAATACACCTTTTTTAGAAAATGATAAAATCATTCCTTTCAAAAAAAATTGTAAAAAGTAAAAAATGGTTAAAAATGAATTTAATAATTAATATAAGAATAGTAAAACCATTTTTCAAAACATTTTTAGATAACATGGATGTTGAATAGAAACATTCCCCTATGAATACAGTCTCGAATAATATTAAGACTATGAAATAAACATATTACCTCTAGTCTTGAATTTATTTTTTCACATTAAAACCTCATGTATAATAGATATGAATATATTATAAATTTTTCCATAAACTTAATTCTATCAGACTATGAATTATTTATTTATAATATCTTATCACCCATGTATTAATAATTTGTTATTAAATTCACTCTTCTAGGTGATAACTGGTTAATTTTCCAAGCATGATTCAGTTCAGCAGTCATGGTCCTTATACATTGATCTTGGTATCATGATTTCAAGATTGTTAATCATGCTATAAAAATAATATATAAAAATTATATATATATATATAATCATTCATATAAAGTATAAATAGAAAAATGAATTACACTTTTCATAGAGAAAGTAGGTCATACGTAAGCCTGAACACTATTTTCATTTTTCAATTTATGGAATGAGGGAAAGATAAATAATAATTCATATTTTAAAAATCATTATTATATTATATATTTAATATATATAATTTAAATCCATCATAATACCCATTCATTAATGATTTCAATGAAAAATAAATTGTATCGCTAAGTAGAGACGGAAAGCCATATGTACACACGAGCGATACTTTCACTTCTTTTTTAATGGGAAGAAGTGTGTATAATGGTGTTTTCATAATCATAATAGCATTTAATAATATTTATTATACTGAATTTTATATTTTATGATAAACATAATATATTTATATTTGGTAATAAAGAGTTGAAAAAGAAAGTGCTAGGTGAGATCGATTACCTCTTCTTCATAACTTCTCAAATGATCTTCTATAAAGGGCTTTGGGGTTGTTATTTTAATAAGAAAAAAAAGATGTAAAATGAGATCAGTTAAGTTTAAAAGATAAATTGGTAGGGTATGTTTGAGATATAAGTCTCCTATATGGTTTATTTAAGTGAGGGGGGATGTGCCCTTTTATAATTACGGTAAGGGGAACTTTTGGAATTTCTTAAAAGATTAATTTATAATAAATTCGTTTTTATCAAAATACCACCAAATGGTCATTGATTAGAATATAAGATAATAAAATTTTTTAATATCATCAAAATATATATTTTATACAAGTTTTGGTGTTATTTTAAAACTTATCATTTTGATTAACTCTTACTTAACCTGTTTTAATTTTAACTACGTTAACAAATTTTTCAATATTAAAAAGTCTTAATTTTTACATATATGGTGTTAATTGGAACAAAAATGGAAAATTAATTTCATTTAGCGCAATATCATATTCAATTTTTTTAAATATTTTTTTGATTTTTAAGTAATTTAATAAAATATTAATCCAATAAAATATCATTATAGTAAATTTTGATACTATTCACTACATTGACTTTTAAAAAATATCATTATAATATGTAAAATTATAACCAATTATTTTATTATATCCCTAAAATGTCAAGGTAATCTATTTAATTATTTTATTACCATAAATATCTCAAATTATGTTACTTTTAATATTTTTAAAATAATTTATTTTAAGTTTTATATAATTTAATAATTACTGGTTCAG
The DNA here is from genome assembly GCA_963277665.1 of Viscum album. Classification (NCBI taxonomy): domain Eukaryota; kingdom Viridiplantae; phylum Streptophyta; class Magnoliopsida; order Santalales; family Viscaceae; genus Viscum; species Viscum album. The sequence goes on along the minus strand of OY728138.1, from coordinate 1,700,253,208 downwards.
CATTGTGTAACCATTTAGGGTAATTATATAATTCAAAAAAATGATAAATAAATTACCAAGATTAATATATATCCTTTATATTTCAAAATAATATTTATACTTGAACAAAACTTCTCATTAACCCCATATTAAAAACATTATACTTATTAAAAATAATTGTGTGACATTTTTGTCGCTTTATTTGATTTTAATAACATATAAGTCATTTTCATGGAAAAGTTTCCATTAAATAATTAAATTCAAAAAAATATGTGTGAATTTCCTACTTAAAATCATCGAATAATAAATTGGATGAAAATTTATGGCATTATAACTTATTTTTAATCTAGAATAACCACTTTCACTCTTTACTAAGGTAATAAATTTTACAATCATCAATATTAATATTGATAAAAAATAAAAGGTTCTTAATTAAAAAAAACAACCTCATGATTATATATATTTAATTAATTTTTTTAATTCAAAACATATAATTTTATGAATATAATTTGAAATAAAATCGGAAAGATGCAGTGAAAAATAGTTATTTAGAAAAATCCCCTTTTAAATATAAAATGTTTTTAGAATAATTTCATGTATAAAATACCCATTAAAAACAATAATTGGATCAAAATTAACTCATTAAAATTTAAAACTAATATAAAACATAATTTTAACCTGTAAAATATTACAAGAAAATACAGTTTTAAATAAAAATCAGTATTTTCACTATACATTAAAAACTAAATGTTTTCTAAAAATTATCAAAAATATATTTTTTATATTATTTTGAGATGATGAACTAAAAAAATGAAATTCAATTTTTAAAATAAATTTTATAGAACTTATATAGATTAATATATACTAATTCAAATAAGAATAACTCATTTTAATGGAAAACAATATATTTTTAATGAACAAAATGACTTTACTAAAAAAATTGTGTGTTCATTTTCTATGAACATACCAATAAATTCATATTTTATTGGGCCTTTATATTTATTTTATAAATTAGTTATTCCAATTAATTTCCCAAGAATTCAATATCTATTTTATAACAAACATATAATATTTTAATAATTTACACACCTCATTGAAACTCACTGTTGTTTACAACACAATATATCAAAGAAATAAACTTATTTAAAGAGAAATAGTTCATATAAATATTGTGGTGTAACATTCAACCCCCCCTAAAATTATTTTCACCCTTAAAATTCTTCACTCATATAAAAATAGATCAGTATACCACTACCTCATCACTTCATCAAGTTCCCACATAGCTTTCTAAAATTGGTGGTTTCTCCAAAAAACATTAACCGGTTGAGTGGTCATGATTGATATTTGCAATGCGAAATGGGTGGGGAGGGGTGGAGTGGCCAAATATACCGCGGGCTTGAGCCCATGCGAGCTAGACCCACTAAATCCCACATAAAAAAATAGGTTGTTTTATCAAGCCCTCCCCCACCCCATAGTGGATGCGGGAAAGCCCATGGGAAACCCGCATTCATTATTATTTTTATAATTTTTTACATTTTAATAGGATTATAATGAAAAATGAGTGGATTTATGGTTGGAAAATATGAGAATAAGAGATTAAAAATATAAAAAATTAATTTAAAAATTGATTCTAATGAATATTCAAAATTCCACCTCATTATAAAATTTTACATGATTAGCATAAAAAGTCCAAATGTTCTAAATCAAGTTTAGAAATATAAAATCTAAAACACTTAACAAAAAATATAGAATGAGGCTGATATCTTTCACATGGTTCTCCAATTTTACATGCACCCTTGTCTTCTTTAATGGATCCTCTAAATCCTAGATAAAAATACAATTAAAAATAAATTTTTAAACAAATATAAAATAAAAAATATAGTAAAAAAAAGAATTGGATTTTGATAAAAAATATTATGAAAATATATTATTAAAAGTAACAGGTCGTTATTAATTATTAAGAAGACATAAATTTAAGAAATTGATTGGGTACTTTTGTTTTTCACATATATAATTTCCAAACTATAATCTTCCTCCAAGCCAAATTCCACAGTTTCATCATCCAATCCTACAAGAACATAAATGTTAATATAAATATTATATATAAAAAATGATAAAAGATAATAATGATAAATTTACCAATAGGTTCAAGACCATGAATCCAACTTCGAGCAAATATTAATTCTTGAATGTTTATTGGAAGAAGACGACTCATGTATTTATTCAAAACCCTTCCTCCAATTTTAAAGGTGGACTCTGAGGCCACTTTGGTAATAGGAATGCTTAACAAATCACATTCCATGAGTGATAAAATAAGAAATATTTTACATCCATCCATCCACCAATCGAGCACATTCATATTTCTATAAATTGAAATATCTACCAATGGTATCTCCAAATAAATATCCAATTGGGATTTTGAATCATTTGGGCCAACAACTTTATTTTTAGATCAATCCACATCTACGAAAATATATATAGACAAAAAAAAGTTAAATAAAATAAAATGAAATGAAATAAATAAATAATGATTTAAATGATAAGAAATTAAACTTACATCAATTACATTGACATTTTCCCTTGTTGAATAATTAAGATAAGTAGAAGATAAACCAATTTGATTAGTTTTCAATGATGAAATAGAAGTAAAATCCTTTTCATACTATTCATAAATCATATATAGCTTGTATTTCACCATAGAAATTTTTTCTTGATAATGACATGAATCAAGACTTTGATTGCTAAATTCCAACATTGTTTACTTAATCCAAGGATCAAACACAACTGCCATTTTAAGTAGAATTCTATAAGGATTCCAATATTTATCAAATTTCTTCTACATATTGCATGAAAGTTTTCTAATGACATCATCATCATTGTTGAAGTTATGAAATAAAAACCTCTCAATTTTCCAAACTTGACCAAAGTATAAATTTGAAGTAGGATATGTGGATACAGAAATAAAATTTTTCATATCATAAAATGGCTTCAAAAAATTGAAAATCTACTCACCTCTTTCCCATTCTTCTTATGAAGGGAAATTCTTATAATTCGGATCATAAATATCCAAATTATTGAAAACATGTTTATACTTCAAGGAGCTTTTTGACATTGTATAAGTAGAATTCCACATGGTGGTCTCATCCAATCTTAAAATCACACCTCTATCAACCGAAACACTTTTTACACAATCTTGTAAACAAGTCATTCTACCCTTAGAACCCTTGACATAAGAAATGATTTCTCTAATTTTTGGACATGAAGAATCAATAAATATCAGGAATTCTTGAACAATAAGATTTAAAACATGGGAACAACATCGAATATGATAAAATTCACCCATACAAAGAAAATTCATTTCCAAATTCAATTGATATTTTAACTTTTGTTTCATGATATATTTGGTTGGAGCATTGTTAAGGGTAAAAAAGAAAATTTTCTTTTGTATGCCCCAATCAACTAATATTTTTTCACTTTTATTTCCAATTCAACACCAGAATGTGGAGGTCGCATGTCAATAAAACAAATAATTATTCTTTTTAACTGCCACTCCAAATAAACATAATGAGTAGTCAAACAAATATATCCCTTACTATTACAAGCTGTCCATAAATCAGAATTAAGACATATCCTACCAACAATGTTTGATAAAATATCTTTCAATTTTTTTTAGGTTGATCATATAATTCCATCACATCTGAACTTGCAGTACTTCTATAAAAAACTTCACTTCTGGATTTAAATAACTGAAGATTTCTCTAACTCATTAATATTCAATAAATTTAAATGGAAGGTCATGTTTTATAATGGTCATTGTCATCTTTTCCCGAAACATCTTTGAATCAAACTTTTTATTTCATAACTTTCCTGAATGGTCCAAGATCATTGAAGAAACATACTGATCTTTTAAAAATCTGATTCCATTCCATTTTTTAATATCATGAGATAAAGTTAACATTCCATATTTCCTTTCACCTCCCACCAATACTAATCCACATCCTTTACACTTGACCCAAGGTTTTTTTATCAATTACACCCATTTTCTCAAAATGAATCCAATCGTCAGATGTGATTTTTTTGTATCCTTTTTTGCTTCAACTTTAACGTCACCATTTTTATTTCCATCTTTATCCATGGCTCGACTATATTGACAAGTTTTATCCACACCATCACTATGTATCACCGAATTACTATCATTAATTCTAGGAATTTTTTCTAATTCAACATCATTTTGAAGTTGATACATGTTTAAGATAAACTAAAATAACAAAATACAATATTTATATTAGTAAAATAATTTATGTAAAGTTTTTTTAATACAATTATTGGTGAGTCGAAAATACACTAAATATTAAAATAATTATATTTTAACAATCATAAATGTTAATCAATAAAAATTCATAATTCATAATTCAAATATAAATACATAAATGATAAAATTTGTTAATATAATTAAATCTTATAAAATTAAAAAATAAAAAATAAATGATTACATTTTAATTAAAATTATGAAAAAAAAAATCATAATTTCCAAAAATAACAAATAATATTAAGATTTAATAGCCATATAAATAACAAAATAATATAGATATATTAAAAATTCATTTTAAATTAACAAATAAATATGTGATATAATATTTATTGATGTTATAAGTTATTTTTTAAATTTATATCAAACTTTTATGAGATATATAGAACAAAAATATGAAAAATATTAAAAATTAAAAACTAAAAATAGAATAACTTTATCATAAATCAAAAAAAAAATAAAAATTAAAATAACCTACGATGTGCTTACCTTTCCAGCGCCACATTTAAATTAATAGAGGAGAGAGGAAGCCAGTGGTTAGTTCCCTCACCATTGTAGTACCGGAGGAGGCAGGTATAGGCTCGTCAGTGCACCAGAGGAGGAGGGTTGTTACCTGGTTGTTGCACTAGAGGAGGCAGGTCGGGAAACTAGTGGGTGGAGGAGGAGGCTGAAGTGGTGGAGGAGGTGGGAGAGGCGTAGGAGGTAAGGGGTAGTGGAAGAGGGCTGGAGTGAGGGTGGGGGTGGTAGTGGAAGAGGCAGGGTGTCGCGGCATAAAAAGCAACAGAGGGGGGTCACAGAGTAGGCGCTGGAGGCGAGGGTGCGGCCGGTTTGGGGTTGCGTAGAAGGGGGAGGGGGAGGGGCTGGGCGGGGTTGGCGCAGAGGTGGTGGGGGTCGAGCGGGGATACTGGAGGTGGCATAGGCAGGGGTCGTGGATGGGTTGGGGTCATGGAGGAGGAGGTGGGGGAAGGTTCGATGTCGGGCGGGGTTGGCGCAGAGGTGGTGAGGGTGGCCAAGGTGGCAGGGGTGAAGGAGGGAGGAGGCAGAGGCTGAGTGGAGATTGAGAAGGTGGTAGAGGCAGGGGTCACGGATGTGATGGGGTAGCGTAGGAGGAGACAAGGGAAGGTTTGGCACCGGGATGGGTTGGCGCGGAGGTGGAGGCGGTGGCTGGGTGGCTGATGGAGGAGGTGGAGGCCGAGTGGGGATAGTGGAGGTGGCAGAGGTGGGGGTCGTGGCTGGGCTGGGGTCGCTAGTGGAGAAGTCTAGGGAGGCTCAGGGTCAGGCTAGTTTGGCATGGAGGTGGTGAGGGTGTCCGGGGTGGTAGAGGTGGATGGGTGTTGGGTGGGGGTAGTAGGGGTCATGGAGGATAGGGAAGTCGGCTGGGATGAGGAGGACGGGTGACGGCGGTGAAGTCCGTTGCACTGCCTGCAAGGAAGGAGTCGAAGAGGGAGGGTAGAATTTGGATAAATAAAATAATTATAGATGATGGGAATTGGAGGAGGTAGAAGTATTGTTTTTTAGGATTCATCGGATTAGGAGATGTTGGGAAAATTATGAGGTGGGTAGGATGTTTGAGGATTTATCAGATTGAACGACTTCAGTACGTGGGGGGCAGGTCAATCACCTCGGTAATGAAATTGAAAATTTTAATTATTATAATAATTATTATAAAAAAAATAAAATAAAATGAAAATAATCCCATATCCGTGCAGGTTTACCCACATGGGTTGGAAGCCCGTGCAGGCTGTCCATATAAGCCCACTTCAAATGTGGGTTATTTTTAATAAACTCACCCCGCCCCAAACCCACCCCAATCCTGCTTAGACTATAGGCCCGCAGCCAGTTTTTCATTTCTAAATAGGAATACAACATTTTAAAATTATACCCTGCATATCAAATATCATAATCATGAATGAAGGAATTAATCTTAGAATTTTATAATACATGATTCATAAGTAAATCAAATAACATGAGCCATGAGAGCATAATATTGGCATAAAAACTAGAATAAGTGGCATAAGTGTGAGTATAGAAAATAATTTCCTTATTAATATTTTCTAACTTCCAAGACCATAATAGTGGGTAAAATATGATATTGGACTGGGTTCACACACTATTATATCCTTTCCTTACTGATCTGAGTTCACTCTACATTCCAACCTTGTCTTACTGAACCTAGTTCACTCACCATTCCAACCCTATCTATCTCATGAGTTATAAATATTTTCCTAACTCATTAGAGGGATATATAGGTACCACCTAAAATATAATTAAAACCATACATATATGTTCCACTATAACATAAATCATTCATCATATCAAAACCCATGAAACGAAGTGGTTTTCATAAAAAAATCATCATTTCATAACCCTTGGAAAAGTAATGGGATTCATAAATGTCATGACATAATAAACATAAACAATACAGATAAAGAATAAGGATGGTATGATTGTATCTTATACAAACTAAATAATAAGTAACATCAAATAATTTTGTCTTAAATGGAAAATTATTTTGAAATATCGCTAGATATAATTCTTGAGGAAAATAACCTTTCCATTTTGAAAACATATTTTTTGAAAAGCCACACAATTTCAATAGAAAAAACAATTCTTTGAAAATAACATTATATTCTTATATAGGAATCCGCAAATCATTAAGTCTTAATGCATAGTAAAAATATGCTCAAACCAAATAAGTTAAAAAAACTTCCCTTATTATTTTTTTCAGAAATGTCACAATATACCTTTTTTAGAAAATGATAAAAGTATTCCTTTCTAAAAAAATTGTAATAAGTAAAAAACGTTTAAAATTGAATTTAAAAATTCATAGTAGAATATTAAAATCATTTTTCAAAACATTTTTAGATAACATGAATGTTGAATAGAAACATTCCCCTATGAATACAGTCTCGGATAATATTGAGACTAGGAAATAAACCTATTACCTCAAGTCATGAATTTATTTTTTCACATTAAAACCTCGTGTATAATAGATATGGATCTACTATAATTTTTTTTATAAACATAATTATATCAGTCTATGAATTATTTATTTATAATATCTTATCACCCATGTATCAATAATTTATTATTAAATTCACTCTTCTGAGTGATAACTAGTTAATTTTCCAAGCATGATTCATTTCAGTAGTCTTGGTCCTTATACATTGGTCTTGGTATCATGATTTTAAAAATTTTAATCATGGTATAAAGATAAGATATAAAAATTATATATATATTTATAATCATTCATAGAAATTATAAATCAAAAAATGAATTACACCGTTCATAGAGAAGGTAGGTCGTATGTAATCCTGAACACTATTTTTAATTTTCAATTTCTAGAATGAAAGAAAACTAAATAATAATAAATATTTCAAAAATAAATATTATATTATATATTTAATATATATTATTTAAATCCATCATAATACTCACCCATAAATGATAGATATGAAAAATAAATTGTATCACTAAGTGGAGATGATAAGTCGTATGTACACATGAGCGATAATTTCACTTCTTATTTGATGGGAAAGAGTGTGTATAATGGTGTTTTTATAATCATAATAACATTTAATAACATTTATTATACTGAATTTAATATTTTATAATAAACATAGTAGATTTAAATGGGGTAATAAAGATTTGAAAAATAAAGTGTTAGGTTAGAGCGATTACATCTTCTTCGAAACATCTCAAAAGATCTCCTATAAAGGGCTCTAGGGTTGGTATTTTGATAAGAAAAAATGATCTAAAATGAGATAATTTAAGTTTAAAATATAAATTGGTAGGGTATGTTTGAGATATAATGCTCCTATATGGTTCAATTAAGTGAGGGAGGATGTGCCCTTTTATAATTGTAGTAAGGGGAACTTTGGAAATTTCTCAAATTATTAAATTCTAATAAGTTCATTTCTTTAGAAATACCACCAAATGGCCATGGATTAAAATATAAGATAATAAAATTTTATAATATCATCAAAATATATATTTTATACAAGTTTTGGTGTTATTTTAAAACTTATCAGTTTGATTAACTCTTACTTAACCTATTTTAATTTTAACTACTGTAACAAATTTTTCAATATTAAAAAGTTTTAAGTTTTACATATATGGTGTTAATTGGAACTTAAATGTAAAATGAATTACATTTACTGCGATATCATATTTAATTTTTTTTAAATATTTTTATGATTTTTAAATAATTTAACAAAATATTAATCCAATAAAATATCATTATAGTAAATGTTGATACTATTCACTACATTGAATTTTAAAAAATATCAATACAATATGTAAAATTATAACCAACTATTTTATTATATCCCCAAAATGTCAAGGTAATCTATTGAATTTTTGTATTACCTTAAATATCTCACATTATGTTACTTTTAATTTTTTTTAAATAAATTATTTGAAATTTTATATAATTTAATAATTACTAGATCAACATTGTGTAACCATTTAGGGTAATTATATAATTCAAAAAAATTATAAATGAATTACCAAGATGAATATAAATCCTTCATATTTCCAAATAATATTTATACTTGAACAAAACTTTCGATTAACTCCATATTAAAAAAATATACTTATTAAAAATAATAGTGTGACACTTTTTTCACTTTCTTTGATTTTAATAACATATAAGCCATTTTCATGGAAACATTTCCATTTAATAATTAAATTCCAAAAAATATGTGGAAATGTCTTACTTAAAATCATCTAATAATAAATTGGATGAAAATTTATGGCCTTATCACTTCTTTTTAATCTAGATTAACCACTTTCACCCTTTACTAAGGTAATAAATTTTACCACCATCAATATTCATATTGATAAAAAATAAAAGGGTTTTAATAAAAAAATTGAACCTCGTGATTATATATATGTAATTAATTTTTTATAATTCAAGAAATATAATTTTATGAATTTAATTTAAAATAAAATCGGAAAGATGTAGTGAAAAGTAGTTATTTTCGAAAATCCCCCTTTAAATATAAAATGTTTTTAGACTAATTTCATGTATAAAATACACATTTAAAACAATAATTGAATAAACATTAACTCATTAAAATTTAAAACTAATATAAAACATAATTTTACCATGTAAAATATTAAAAGAAAATATAGTTTTAAATAAAAATCAGTATTTTTTATTATACATTAAAAAATAAATGTTTTCTGAAAAATATAAAAAATATCTTTTTTATATTATTTTGAAATGATGAACTAAAAAATGAAATTAAAATTTTAAAATAAGTTTTATAGAACTTATGTAAATTAATATACACAAATTAAAATAATAATAACCCATTTTTAAATAAAAATATATTTTTAAAGAAAAAATGACTTTACTAAACAAATTGTGTTCATTTTCTATGCATATACCAATACATTCATATTTTATTGGGACTTTATATTTATTCCATAAATTAGTTATTCCAATTAATTTCCCACCAATTCAATATCTAGTTTATAACAGACATATAACATTTTAATAATATACACATCTCATTGAAACTCACTGTTGTTTGCAACACAATATATCGAAGAAATAAACTTATTTAAAGAGAAATAGTTCATAAAAATATTGTAGTGTAACATTCAACCCCCACTAAAATTATTCTCACCCTAAAAATTCATCACTCAGATAAAAATAGATGAGGATACCTTTACCTCATCACATCCTCAGGTTCCCACATAGGTTTTTCAAATTGGTGGTTTCTCCAAAAAACATTAATCGGCTTAGTGGTCATGATTGGTATTAGCAATGCGAAATGGCCGGGGCGGGGTGGGGCGGGCCAAGCCCGCGTGGGCTTGAACCCATGTGGGGTAGACCCAAAAAATCCCGCATAAAAAATAGGTGGATTTATCAAGCCCGTCCCGCCCCACAGTGGATGCGGGAAAGCCCGTGGGCAACCTGCATTCATTATTGTTTTTATAATTTTTTACATTTTCATTGGCTTCTAATGAAAAATGAGTGGATTTATGGTTGGAAAAAAATGATAATGACAAATTAAAAATCTAAAAAATTAATTTAAAAATATATTGTGTTGAATATTAAAAATTACACCTCATTATAAAATTTTCCATGATTAGCATAAAAAGTCCAAATGTTCTAAATCAAGGTTAGAAATATAAAATATAAAAAACTCTACAAAAAATATAGAATAAGGCTGATCTATTTCACATGCTTCTCCAATTTTACATGAAATCTTGTATCCATTAATGTATCCTCCAAATCTTACATCAAAACGCTATTAAAAATAAATTTTTAAACAAATATAAAATAAAAAATATATTAAAAAATAAAAGTATTGGATTTTGATAAAAAAAATATTATGAAAATATATTAATAAAAGTAACAGGTCAATATTAATTATTAGGATGACTTGAATTTAAGAAATCAAAGGGGTACTTGTGTTTTCCACATATATACTTTCAAAACTAAAATATTCCTTCAATCCAAATTCCACTTTTTCATCATCCAATCCTGCAAGAACATAAATGTTAATATAAATATTATATATATAAGATGATAAAATATAGTAATGATAAAGTTACCAAGAGGTTTAAGACCATGAATCCAACTTCGAGCACATATTAATGCTTGAAAGTTTTTTGGTAGAAGATGACTCATGTATTTATTCAACACCCTTCTTCCAATGCTAAAGGTGGACTCTGAGGCCACCGTGATAATAGGAATGATTAACAAATCACATTCCATGAGTGATAAAATATGAAATATTTTACTTTCATCCTTACACCAATCGAGCACATTCATAATTCTATAAATTCACATATCTACCAATGGCATCTCCAGATAAACATCCAATTGGGATTTTTCATCATTTGGGATAAAAACATTATTTTTTAAATCAATCCACATCTACAAAAATATATATAGAAAAATAAATAAAATAAAATAAATTAAAATAAAATAAATAAATAATGATTTAAATGATAAGAACTTAAACTTATATCAATTAAATTCGCATTTTTAATTATTGAATAATTAAGAAAAGAATAAGATAAACCCATTTAATTAGTTTTCATTAATGAAATAGAAGGAAAATCCTTTTCATACTCTTCATAAAGCTGATATAGCTTGTTTTTCACCATAGAAATATTTTCTTGATAATGACATGAATCAAGACTTTGATAGCTAAATTCAAACATTTTCAACTTAATCTGAGGATCAAACATAGCTGCCATTATAATTATAGTGCTATAATGAATACAATATTTATCAAATTTCTTCTTCATATTATACGACATTGTTCTAATAACATCATCACCATTTTTGAAATTATGAAATAAAAACCTCTTGATTTTTCAAACTTGACCAAAGTATAAATTTGAAGTAGGATATATGGATCTAGAAATCAAATTTTTCATATCATAAAAAGGCTTCAAAAAATTGAAAATCAGCTCACATATTTCCCATTATTCTTCTGAAGGGAAATTTTTATAATTCAGATAATAAATATCCAAATTATTGAAAACATGTTTATACTTCAATGAACTTTCGAACATTGTATAATTAGAATTCCACCTAGTGGGCACATTTAATCTTAAAATCACACTACAATCAACCGAAACACTTTTTTCACAATCTTGAAAACAAGTCATTCTATCCTCAGAACCTTTAACATAATAAATGCTTTCTCTAATTTTTTGTCATGCATAATCAATAACTTTTAGGCCTTCTTGAACAATAATATTTAAAACATGGGCACAACATCAAACATGAAAAAATTTACCCATTCAATGAAAATTCTTTTCCAAATTCAATGGATATTTCAAATTTTGTTTCATGATATCATTAGAATAAGCGTTTTTAAGGGTAAGAGAGAAAAAGAAAATTGTTTGCCTCAATAAACTAATATTTCTTTCACTTTTTTTTTCCAATTCAACACCATAACATGGAGGTTGCATGTCAATAAAAAATAATAATTATGATTTTTAAATGCCACTCCAAATCAACATAAGGAGAATTCAAACAAAGATATCCCATACTAGTACAAGCCTTCCAGTAATCAGAAGTAAGACATATCCTACCACCAATGTTTGACAAAATATCTTTCAATTTTTTTTATGTTGATCATATACTTCCATCACATCTTAAATTGTAGTAATTCTAGAAAAAAACTTCACTTCTAGATTCAAATAACTGAAAATTTCTCTAACTCCTTTATATTTAACAAATTTAAATAGAAGGTCATGTTTTATAATGTCCATTGCCATCTTTTCCCAAAGCATCTTTGAATCATACTTTTTATTTCGTAAATTTCCTGAATGGTCTAATATTATTAAGAAACATACTGATCTTTTAATACTATGATTCCATTTAATTTTTTATTATGACAAGACAAAGTTGATGTTCTATATTTCCTTCCACCTCCCACCAATACTAATCCACATCATTTAAACTTGACCCTTGGTTTTTCATCAATTACACCCATTTTGTTAAAATAACTCCAAATGTCAGATGTGTTATTTTTTGATTTTTTACTTCAACTTGAACATCATCATTTTTATTTCCATATTTATCCATGGATTGACTATATTGAAAAGTGTTATCCACACCATCACCATGTATCACCGAATTACTATCATTAATGCCATGAATTTGTTTTAATTTGACATAATTTTGAAGTTGATACATGTTTAAGATAACCTACAATAACAAAATACTATATTTATATGAGCAAAATAATTTACATAATGGTTTTTTAATACAATTATTTGTGAGGAAAAAATACACTAAATATTAAAAGAATTATATTTTAACAAGAATAAAAGTTAATCAATAAAAATTCATAATTCATAATTCAAATATAATTACATAAATGATAAAATGAATTAATATAATGAAATATTATAAAATTAAAATTTAAAAGAATGAATTATTTGATTTTAATTAAAATTATGAAAAAAATCATAATTTCAAAAAATAACCAATAATATTTAGAGATAATAGCCATATAAATAACAAAATAATATAGATATTTTAAAAATAATTTCATTTTAAATTATCAAATAAATATGTGATATAATATTTATTGATGTTATAAGTTATTTTTTAAATTTACATTAAAATGTTATGAGATATATAGAACAAAATTATTAGAAAATTTAAAAATTAAAACTAAAAATTAAAATACTTTATCATAAATAAAAAAAATAACCTATAATTTGCTTACCTTGTTGGCGTTGTGGTTGAAGTAAGAGAGGAGGAAGGAAGCTAGTGGTTAGTTACCTCACTATTATAGTACTGTAGGAGGAGGTTACAGGCGTGCCGTTTCACCAGAAGAGTAAAAAGGTTGTTACCTGGATGTTGCACTGGAGGAGGTAGGCCGGAAAACCAAGGGGTGGCGAAGAAGGATGAAGTGGTGGAGGAGGTGTGAGAGGTGGAGGAGGTAAGGGGTGGTAGGAGAGGTTTGTTGTGAGGGTGGGGGTGGCAGCGAAGGAGGTATAGGGTCACGGTAGAAAATTGGCGGAGGGGGGTCACGGAGTAGGCGACGGAGGTGAGGGTGCGGCCGGTATGGGGTCATGGAGAAGGGGGAGGGCTTGGGGCTAGACGTGGTTGACGCATAGGTGGTGGGGGCCGTGCAGGGATACCGGAGGTTATAGAGGTGGGGGTTGTGGAAGAGATGGGGTTATGGAGGAGGATGTGGGGAAAGGTTTCGCACCGGGCGTGGTCAGTGTGGTGGTGGCGGGGGTGGCCGGGGTGGTCATGGTGGTGGAGGGAGGAGGCAGAAGCCGAGAGGGGATAGCATAGGTGGAGGTGGCGGGGTTCGCGGATGGGTTGGGGTCGCAGAGGAGGAGGTAGGGGAAGGTTCGGTGCCGGGTGGGGTTGGCACAGAGGTGACAAGGGTGGCGGGGGTGGCCGGGTTGGCAGAGGGAGGAGGCAAAGGCTGAGTGCAGATAGCGAAGGTGGCGGAGGTGGGGGTCATGGCCGAGCTGGGGTTTCTCATGGAGGAGGAGTATGGGAAGGCCCAGGACAAGGTTGGGTTGGCGCGGAGGTTGTGGAGATGTTCGGGGTGGTGGAGGTGGCTGGGGGTCGGGCAGGGGTAGCGGGGGTCATGGAGGACGAGGAAGTCAGCAGGGCTGAGGAGGGCGGGTGACAGCGACGAAGTCCGCTGCGCTGCGTGCAAGGAAAGAGTCGAAGAGGGAGGGTAAAATTTGGATAAATAAAATAATGATAGATAATGGGAATTGGAGGAGGCAGTGGGATTGTTTTCAAGGATTCATTGGATTATGAGATGTTGGGAAAAAGAGGAGGCAGGATGTTTGAGGATTTATTGGATTGAATGACTTCAGCACGCAGGGGGCAGGTCAATCACCTCGGTAATTAAATTTGAAATTTTAATTATTATAATAATTATTATAAAAAAATTAAAATAACCTGTAGGACAACTCGTATCTGTACGGGTTTACCCACATGGGTTGGAAGCATGTGAGGGTTGTCCATATAATCCTGCTTCAAATGTTTGTTATTTTTAATAAACTCACCCATCCCCAAACCCACCCCAAGACCGCTTATCCTGCGGGCCGAGATCCCGTTTTTCATTTCTAATTGTTATAACTTTTTCTTTATTATCTGGAATCTCTAACTATTTTTCTTCATAAGAAATATCTTTAACTAGTGTTATAACCTATGGGTTTAATTCATGTGAAGTATCGGATATTTACGTTATCAAGAGAGATACATAGAACATATCATAAACTTGAGAGTGATTGGTGGAATCACCAATTGATAAGATGTCATCCCGATATGATCAAGAATTTAAAAATAACTAGTATACCTAGGGATTAGCTTTCACTTTTTTCCAAATATCATTACACTCTTCTAATGAGATGTTTATATAAATACCTTATCACACACTTTAAACTCTAGGTATTTTTATCGATTAGAAGCTTAAATGTTTTATCGACTCTGAGATACTCTTATGTGATGTTGAATGGATCTAACCTTCACTTCCATTTCCACAACTAGATAAATTCCTAGTAGATTTATTTCCCAAACTTTATTTCAACATGTTGTAATTTTTCAATTTATATCATAGATGGATTCATAAGTAGACATTTGAATACTGGAGTGAAAAATATTATTGTAAAAAAATTATACCAATAGAAAGTGTTGATCACAAACTCCATTGAAATCCATAGATCTGTATCTCAATATGTCTTCTAGATTTTGAATATTTATCTCAGACTGACCATCTGTCTAGGAATGATAAGAATCACTGAAACATAAATATGTATCCAGAGTCTTCTAATGAATTCTCAAAAACATTGAGGTAAAACTTAGATCCTAATTAGATAAAATGGAAAGTACTACTCCATGAAATATTACCACATCCTTAATAAATATTCTTTAAATCTAATCAAGAGAGAAATTTTATCTGATAAAAATGAATTATTCCAACTTCTTAAGATGATCACTACAACCCATATAGAATTATTCCCTTTAGTTGTTTTGGGGAGTCTGATGACAAAATCTATGGTGATGTTTTCTCATTTTTATTTTGGTATGGGTAATGGTTGTAACATCCCCATAAACTTCAGTCTCTTAGCCTTAACTTGCTAACATATCAAGCACCAAGAAATATACTCTACAATATCTCTTTTCATTCCATCACACCATAAATACTCTTTCATTTATCTATATATATTTGTTCTTGTATGAAGAATAGAGAATGATGAACTACAATCCTCATCCAATAGATCTTTCTTTAAATCTAGCATGGGAGGGACACAAACACGGTTTTTAAACCTTATTATTCCATCATAATCAAATTCGAAATCAAGAGAATTTCTCACCTTTTTTGTGTATCTATATCTTCCTTTTGTGTATCCTTAATCTTCACTTATATATATGGTTGAACATTCATTTTAGAAAGATAGTATTTGTCCCCTTTCTTCAAGATTTCCTGGTCCATCCTTTTATAATCTAGAAATAATTGGTCTTTTTTTATCCACATCATAGATAGGCTAGTGTGTTCCTTTTAACACAAAAAATATTCCACCTAATTCAACTTCCCAATGTAGTAATTTAATAATAATTCATAATCTTTAATCAACTACTATTATCTTATTTTTCACATATTCAACTCCTTATGTGTTAATATTTACATTAAGCATTTGTAATGAGTATATATATCACACTTTTATCTATAAATATAATTACTCTATATATTTAAGAGAAATATTACCATAGATAACTCTAAATCATGATATGGGAAATTTTTCTCATGAACCTTTGGTTTTTATGAGGCAAAATCTATAACCATGTCATTCTGTATGATAATATATCCCAATCCCTTCTTAAATGCATCACTATAGACTATATACCCTTCTCCACTATAGTGTAATGTAATCATAAGGGCATTGACTAGACTTATCTTTATTTCCTTAAAATGTTCTTCATATTCATTCATTCATAACAACTTGGCACCCTTTTGAGTTAACTTGGTGAGTGGATTGGACAGTTGAGAGAACTTCTTCATAAAGAGCTGATAATATCCTGCCAAATCAATAAAAATTCAGATCTCATTCACCATTATTGTCTTGGTCCAACATTCAATAACTTCTATCTTTGATGGATCCCTAGATATATCCTCTCTTGAGATTATGTGACCCAAAAATGAAACTTTCTTAATCCAAAATTCATATTTGGTAAATTTTTCATAAATATTATCATTTATCTAGGTCTTCAGAACAATCCTCAAGTGATATTCATGTTCTTAATTACTCTTTGAATATATAATAATGTCATCTATAAATACTATCCCAAACTGATCGTGATAGTCTCTAAAGACTCTATTAATTAAGTTCATGAAGATAGTAGGGGAATTAGTAAGACCAAAAGGCATTACTATAAATCTTTAGTGACTATAATTTGTACAGAATGTCATCTTGGCTACATCATCCTTATTGACCCCAAATTGATGATATCCAAAAAGAAGAATAATCTTGGAAAATTGTTGAGCATCAAATAGTTGAAAAAATTAGTCATTAATATGAGGAAGTGGATACTTGTTATTAATAGTAATATTTTCATGTTCTCAATAATAAATTCAAAGTTGCATTGACCTATCTTTCTTATTCATAAACAGAACAGGTTCCCCAAGTTGATGCACTAGAGTATATGAATCCCTAAACAAGACTCTCTTGGATTTTCTTATTAAATTCCTAATACTCGATTGGGGTCATTCTATAAGGAGTCTTTGAAATTGGCATAACACTAGGTATGAGTTCTATTTAATATTAAGCCTCATGATTTGGTGGAAGACCTAGAAATTCCTCTATAAATACATCAATAAAATCATGTACAATAGGTGTATCATTAATGTTGAGTTTCTCCCCAACCATCTGAGATATATAACCTTCATTTATAGGAATTAAGACCCAAAATATGGTGTTAATTTACATTAGAAGTTCATATTAATCCTTACATTGATTGATGATCATAGGTTCATTTAGAATATGAAATATGACTTCACTTACTCATTAATTGATATGACATCTATATATAGAAAGAAAATAAATGCCAAAAGCTAACATCAAATTCAATTAAAGAAAGGATCACAAAATTTTCACAAATTTCTTTCCCACAATCTTCAACCAGAGAATAATTATAAACGTGAGATGTAAATATTGTGTCATTGAGAGTTTTCACATTTAACTCAACATATAATAGATGAGTTCATATGGTGATACCCTTATAAAATTCTTTATAAATAAAAGAGTAGGTGGATCCAAAATCAAATAAAACAATGTATATTTTAGTGTGGATGGTAATTGTACTTTTAAACACTTATTTTTTATACTCCACAACACCAATCGTGATTGCAAGAGATTTCCCTTTTTATTTGGCTATAATAGGTTTCTTAAGTCAATCTTAATCATTAAATCTTAGATTTGGGCATTGATTAGAATAATTATCATTTTACTTAAACTTGAAGAAATAAAATGTGGGAGTTTCATTCATGCATCCTTCTCTCTATTCACATCATTATCTACCTTATTCCTAGCAAATTGGAAATTAGTTTCTTGATGATATTCCCTTCCACACTTAAAGCATTTATTATTCCCCTTAAGAAAATTTCCTCCTTTTTTATTCACACACTTTGAGAATAAAGGAAATATCATTTTATTCTCTCCACGTTTTTTATATTTTCATTTGAAATCCATATTATTTTTCTTGTCAAAACCATGAGATTGATACGTAATTTTATCCTTCATTTCCACTTTGATGGATTGTCAGATGATTTCATCATAACTACTGAAGTCTATTATGGATAACTTTTTTCAGATATTTGGTTTTAATACACTAAAGAATGATCAAACTTAATTTTAGGTTGGATGGTGATTTCAGAAGCATACCTCAAAAGTCTTAAAAAAATCTTCATGTGTTACAACAGATTCATCATCATTTTTATTTAACTCAAGGAATTACTTCCCCATTGTCATACAAAGAATATGAGGAATGTAATTATTGAAAAATAAGTTCATGAACTTTTCCCATTCCATGGATTCAATTTCAACCTTTTACCTCATATTATTGATAAGAATCCCTTATTTATCTGTTTCACCCTCTAAATGATAGATAACCAAAATGACTTTCTCATGTTCTGAACATTAGAGAACATAAAATATATTTTTAGTGTTGTTGATCCATTTCTTAGCCACTACTGGATCAGAATACCCACTAAAAGAAGGTGGACGTTACCTCATAAATAACTCAATATAATTTTTTCCCTCCATTTATTATTTGGTAGTCCAACATAATTAACATAATGATAAAGTTATGGGATCATAGCAACAAGATTTTTCATTCCATATCCCAAAACATTCATTTTCTCAACAGTTCAATCATTGAATTTCCCATCACATTCAACTGTAGAATGGTTCCTTTAGGTTCCATACATTGACTAAAATAAAAAATCATAGTTTTAACAACAATAATCATGGTTAGAGAACTTCATAATCAAAAAAATGATTATAAAATTTAAATCTTTGACACCTTAATCTTAATCCTAGGTTATTCATAATCATTACCAAATATCTAGGATTGAAACATATTCATATATTTATCCTTAGGGTTCTTAAAAAGTATTTTACACCGTAGATATAAAGGTTAACTAAACCTTATACTGATACCAACTATAATGGCCCATAATTTTTATAGCTATATATTACATATTTTTATATGAATATTTATTACTTATCATAAAAAATCCATTCTAGAACTATATAGTTCAAGTGTATTTAAGAATAGGGAATCATAAAAAACTAGTTAATAAAATATCTACAATGACTCCCAATTATTCATTCATAACTAAAATCATTTATGACATATAATACATAATACCTTTCTTTATATATTGGATAAAATAAGCATAATAAAGGGTTAAATTTATTGATTAGTAAGGGTAAACATTGGGGATATCAGTGATTTCAAAAGAATAATATGTATATAAGGGTATAATAACATGAAGAAAATATTTGGAAATTATACCTTGTATATCAATGATCATAATATTAAATGATAGAATAAATCATGGAATTTCAAAGGAAATGAATCATAAGGAAATCAAAGAACAAGATCTATGAGAGCGTAATATTTTCATAAGACATGGAATTTTTAGCATACCCATAAGTGTAAAAAATAATTCCCTTATTACTCAAGGGTCACTTACAAGACCATTATAGCAGAAAGTAATTTACTGAACCATGTTCACTCCCTGTTCCATCCTTATCTCATTGAACTGAGTTCACTCCTCATTATAGCCATGTCTTATTGAACCGGGCTCACTCGTCATTTGAGTCAAGTATATCTCATGATATATAAATATTTACTAAATGAATTGGAGGGACATATAGGTCTCACCTATCACATAAATAAAAACATACATATTCTCTCTACAATAACATAACTAATTCATCATATCATAACCCCTGAAAAAAATTGGGTTTCATAGTCATTTAATCATTTCATAACACATGGAAAAGTAATAGGGTTCATACATGTCATTACATTATAAACATAAACCATCTAGAGAAATAATAAGGATGGTATACTTGGATAATATCCATAGTAAATCATATATAACAATAAATAATATTTTTTTAGATAGTAAATTATTTTCAAAAATCACTTGAAATAATTCTTGATGAAAATATCATTTCAATTTTGAAAACAATTTTAATAAAAATATAAAGAATTTCAATGGAAAAAAAATTATTTGAAAAAAACCTTATAATAATTTATAGAAAGATTCAATATATTAAGGATTCATTATGGTAGGAAAATCCACTCATGCATAATATGATAAAAAACATTTCTTCTTTATTTTTGTCAGAAATGTCACAAAGTAACTTGTTTGGAAAATGATAAAAATATTCCTTTCATACCATTTTTTAAAAATTAAAACATAAGTAAAAATGAATTTAAACATAAATAGTAGAATAGTTAAAAACTTTTTGATAATTTTTTTAGAAAACATGGATATGGAATAAAAATATACCCCAGTAGATATAACCATGAATAATATTGACACTGGGAAATAAAACCTTACATCAAGTCTTTCCTTTCTTTGTTAACGTTCAAACCACCAGTAAAATAAATTTGGATTTATAAAGAAATTACTCAATAGAAGTAATTATATCATACCATGTATTATCTATTTACAATATCTTATCACAATTTTATTAATAATTTATTATTAAAATCACTATTCTCAGTGATAACTATTTCATTTTCCAAGTATGTTTTGGTTTCGTACTCTTAGTCCTTATACTTTGATCTTTGTATCGTCATTTATATATTTTTAATCATGGTATAAAAATCATATATGATAATTATATATATACTTATAATCATTCACATTATGTATAAATAGAAAAATTAATTATGTCATTTGTGGAGATGGTAGGTCGTACGTATGCATAAATTCTTTTTCATTTTTCAATTTATGTAATGAAATAAAGGTAAGCCATACGTACGCAAGAGCGATACACTCACTTCTAGTTTGATGGGAAATAAGGTTTTTAATGGTATTTTTATAATCATAATAACATTTAAAAATATTTATGATAATGAAGTTATTATTTTATAATAAACAAAATGTTTTAGATGAGGTAATAAAGAGTAGAAAAAAATTGATCAGTTAGAGTGATTACATCTTCTTCAAAATATTTATTTTAGATATCCTCTCAAGGTCTCTAGGGTTGGTCTTCTGAGAATACCAGTGCAAATAGAATGTGGATAGGTAATTTTAGAGGAGAAATTTTTAGGTTATGTTCAAGATAGAATGATCTTATGGGGTGTAAATAAATGAGGGAGGGGATACCCTTTTATAATTGAGGCGAGGAGAACTTTGTGAATTTCTCAAAAGATTAAATTATAATAAATTCATTATCTGTCCAAATACCACCAAATATCCATGGATGAGAATTTATGATAAGATACAGTTTTAATATCATCAACCATTATATTTTTTACTCGTTTTGGTGTTATTTTAAATCTTATCATTTTGATTAACCCTTAGTTAACCTAATTTTAACTATGGTAACAATTATTTCTATATTAAAAAGTTATAATTTTTAATTTTGTGGTAATAATTGAAATAAAATGGATAAGTTATAAAAATTTAGACCCTATAATAATCAATTTTTATTTTTTAAATATTTTTTTTATTTTTAAATAATTTAATTAAAATATTAATCCCATAAAATATCATTATTGTCAATTTTCATACTATTAACTACTTTTACTTTTAAAAAATATCAAGAAAACATTTAAAATTTGAAACAACTATTTTTTTATATCCCTAAAATTTTAATATAATCTATATAATTTTTGGATCACCTTAAATATCTCAAATTATGTTACTTTTATTATTTTTAAAATCATTTATTTGATTTTTTATTTTATTGAATAATTACTGCATCAGTGTTGTGTAAAAATTTAGGGTAATTATTTAATTACTAAAAATTATAAATAAATTACCATGACTAATATAAATAATTTATATTTAAAGATAATATTTATAGTTGAACACATCTTCTGTTTAAACCCATATTAAAAATATTATACTTATTAAAAATTAGAGTGTGACATTGTGTCACGTTCGTTGATTTTAATAATATCTAAGCCAATATCGTGGAATATTGTCCATTAAATAACTCAATTACAACACTTAGGTATTTAGGTTCAAATTAAATTCATCCAATAAGAAAAATGATGAACAATTATTGACTCCTCACTTAATTTTAATACAAATTAACATGTTTTACCCATCATTGAGGCAATAAATTTTACCATAATCACTATTCATATTGACCAAAAATAAAAGGGGATATATTAAAAAAATTGAACCTCTTGATTAAAAATATGTAATTAATTTTGTATAATTAAAAACAAAAAAGTTTCATAATTTAATTTAAAATAAAATCGGCAAAACGCAATGAAAAATTTGTTTTTTGGAAAAAATTTCCTTTTAAATATAAATTATTTTTATACTAATTTCAATAATAATGTCCACTTCAAAAACCATAATTGGATAAAAATGAACTAATAAAAATTTAAAACTAATATAGAATATAATTTTACCTTGTAAATCTTTAAAACAAAGTACTTTTTTCAATAAAAATAGTATTTTCACTATTCCTTAAAAAATAAATATTTTCAGAAAATTCTCAAAAAAATAAATTTAAGATAATTTTGAAATAATGATTTACAAAATTAATTTAATTTTTTAAAATAAAATTTATATATATTATATAAATTCATATTCACTCATAAAAATAATAAAAACTCATTTTGGAAAAAAATTATTTTTGAAGAATAAAATGACTTTACTAAAAACTTGTGTGATAATTTTATAAGCACATACCAATAAATTCATATTGAGTTGGACCATTATATTTATTTCATAACTTATTTGTTATAATTAATTCCTACCAATTTAATATCTAGGTTATAACAGACTTATAATATTTTAATAATAATATGTGGTTTCTTTAAACTCGTTGTTGCGTAAAATGCAAGATATTGAAGAAATAAAATTATTTAAATAAAAATATTTCATAACAATATTGGGGTGTTAAAAAAACACATTGGGATACATCCAAGGGTCATTAAATGAAATCTTTTAAGTACACCCAAATCTATTAATTAACATTTAATGGTGGGTTGAAGAAAGATCACATCACTCCCTTTACAAAGAAATAGGGATAGTACAATACCTCTTAAGGGTGACTCCATGGTTCCTAACTTTATCCCCATTTCTTGAAACATGAAAACATGATTGAGTATAAAAATATACGATGATATAGAAATATATATATTTTTTATAATACACAAAATATATATGGGTGCTTATTTATATTCTTTTTATACTCCACCTTCATTAATAAAGTATGAAAATAACCATTATCAAAGCCTCACATTCCCTGAAAATATCATTAAAAAATCTCAATGGAACATCATCCTTTTTATCTTTGTAAAGACCACTAATGGGTTGAAGTAAAAGATTTCTATATTTTTTTTAATCTACATGTTTCTCCTTGTACTCTAACACTTTATTAAATTTACAAATATACAATAAATATAATTAAAAGTATCATATATCTATCATTAATATTTTTATTATATACTACAATATAAATTCTCCATGTTTACCTTATTTAAGGGATTCCTTTAAATTTTTTTAAATTATTCCAATTCATCTCCTTCAAATATGATTCAAAAAATTCCCTTTCTGATCATAAGTTATCTACTATAACGTAGGTAATTAAAATTAAATTTATATTGAATGATCATGAAAATCATGATGTGAAAAAATCCATCATAGTTTAATATTTAGTGCTTTTAAATATAATGGAGTAGTATTTGACAGTTACATAAAGATATCTTTTTAAAAAAATATATCTTTTTTCAAAACTTCATGATGAAATTCATATATCATAGTGAAATTTATAATTCCAAATATACCCTAATATTTTACAACCACTATTGTTTCAATGAACAACACCATTTTTTAGTACAGCCTGATTCATTATGGAATGATCTATTCCCTTCCTAAAAACCACTTGGACCTCATTCATCCATTATGGTGTGACCTTATATCTTCACAGTGTAAGAAATTATCTTACCTAAATAAAACTTGAGGAAACAAATTATGGGGTTATTTTATGGAATATTATTTATAATCGAGGCATAGTACCTCAGACTGTTGTGTAATCTCCTTACTTGAATTAGTCACTCATTTATAGATATCATAAATTATGATGTGATAGACACCTTTTTAGTTTGATTAATTTTTTTATAAAAACTATATCAATAAATTTCTTTGAACTCATATATAACTATCCCACTTTTCATAACTTCCTAGAATTAGATACTTTTTTTCTTTTACCAATTAATTCATTTTCCACAGAAGCAATAAATAACTATTCATGTTGAAATTGAAACTTGATGATTAACCATTACTTTGACAATGATAACACTATATAGTGTTTAATCCAGCATTAACATCATGTATACAATTTCTTATGGTTGAAAACAATCAATATGGTTGATAGTAAGTCCAACACCGTATAACATCAATTACATATTAGATGATAAAAAGTTATATATATGACACACTAATTTTCTATGCATATTTTTAAAAAAAATTCAAGGATTTTAAATGAATTTAAATTAATAATTCCCATGTATTCTAATGTTTTACTTAATTGTGGGAAAATAAGAATATGGAAGTAAAATGATTTGAAATAAGTAAAAAAAGTTAAGGTTTTAAAATTTGTTTTCATGCTATTAATTTCATTTATATTTTTTGAGTTTGAAATTTTTCTATCCATTTACATTTTTTGGAGGATAACTAAAAGGTTGTTCATTCCCAAGAAGGCCATCAACTAGGGGTCTATGAACCATTTAGCTAGCCCAAGAGGGACATTCGGTCATGCATTCCACTAAGAGGGCCCGCCATATATGGAAGAGCACGAGGGGTAAAATTTTCTATAGTATTGGCCTACAAAAGTCCAACCCATGGGAGATTAGATCTTGAGTATAATATCGCACATGTCGTGTGTGGTTAGACCCGTATTTGGTGTGTCTAATTGGATGTGGAAGATTGTCCTTACTATATGAAGTTTTAGACATTCATCGTACGCATTATATTAAAAATCATCATGAGTCTAATCATTCATTTTGATGTGGGGTGATAGTTTTTTAAGTCAATATTCATACTTTTAAATCCTTCATGCCCCACCTTAGTTGTAACATTCCACCCATCTCTATAGTAGCTCTATTTCTTGACATAGTTATCCACCAATAAAACTACTGAGAATGCCATGTCTGACCACCGGTCACTCGATCTCGAGGTCTACCTATACTATCATGAGTCAAGACCACCTCATATCATTACTAGACCATGGAATGACACCCATAAAAAATTTTCAATTCTTTATCTAGCCACTTCAATGGCCGAATGAAGAAGGATCTTGGTGAAACCTCTATTTCCACTACCTTCTCCAACACATGCCACACCTCCATGAAAATCCATTTCCACATCATCATACATGCCATGAACCCGCACCATGGAGGTAATCCATTAGGACAAATATTTCTACCTTCTATTTTTCATTTTTATATTTTATTTTCATTTATTTAGTTTTATTTTAAATTTAATTTTAATGTAGTTTTATTTTATAAATAACAATTCATGAATGATTATTTTTATTTTTTTCCACCCATAAAACACTTCTAATTATTCTTATTATTATACTTTATCTCATTCTTATTCTTTATTTTATTTTTATTTCTTATTCTATTAATATTTTTCTAAAATTTATATATATTTATTTTCTTTTATATTTACTTTTATTCTTCTTTCATATCTCACTCTCTCTCTCTTCTTATTATATTTTTATTTTTATTATTTAATGTGTTCTTCTTCTTAATTTATTTTATATTATTATTATCTATTTCTATCATACTTATTCTTTTTTTATTATCTTATCTTATCTTTTTATTTTATTCATATTATATCTCTCTTATATTACTTTTATTTTATTTATTTTCTTCTTTTAACTTCTCTTTCTTTCTAGCATTGTGATATCTTACCCTAGACATTTAGGAGATGTCTCGAGGCTTGGACTGTGGGACTTTAAGGTGTTCTTGAGTACTTTATTAATGTTTATTTTATGTCTGTGATACATGTGAGTGGAATTCATGTTTGTGACAATTGTCTCCAATAAATGAAACAAAAATCTATTTCAATTATTTTATTTTATCTTTTTTCAATTTATTCATTTGATTAGTTTTACACATGATGTATTTAAGCTAATAAATGGATGAAACGGCATACGATGGATCCTATCTTGGAAGATTCCATACTCTTGACTGAGGTGTCCCATTAACATTTATTACAGGTGTAAGTGGAATTTAGATTGCATGAAGTCATTTTTGGTTTCACAACACTAAATAAAAGGCTATTAATTCATTATGATATTTCATTATTGGATTATCAAAGTAAATTCAAACAAATAAAAATGAATAATGACAAAATCCAAAACAAAAATCTGGACCAAGTACTTTCTCTCTAATCACATTCTATTTATAATTTTATGTTAGTATAAGTTTAAATTTTTATATTTAATATATTTTCATTATCTTAAAAAATAATCACAACCGAAAAAAATTAATTTCTTTCATAAAATAATAAAAAAACAAAAAAATAGTTTAAGTTAATTTTATTAAGTTGGTTAATAATTATGAAACTCCACAAGTGATTTGAGCATGGTCAGACTCTGTGTTTCATTAGGAAAATAAATTTTCTTTTCTATGACCTACGATTTTCGTGCATAAAAACTAACACCATTTATGGGTATAAAATCCATATTTTCTTTTATTTTTATATTTTCATATTAGATAGTTTGTAGATTTATTTTTAAAAAAACATAAAAAAAAATATTCTTCCATGTTTTTTTCAAATGATTATTTTTTCAATTCATGGAATAATTACTCACAGGTGCAAGAAAAAGAAGCAGGATATATTGAGGAAACCCTCCAAAAAAAGGATAATTTTCTTGTGATAGTGTTAAAGAAAAATCATAAAGACGTAGATATAGGCCTCTCACCTCAAGATTTGATGGGCATGGTTAATCAACTCTTAATTAAGTTGCAAATATTCGAGGACCTTATGGATGTGCCACTGGATTTTCACAATTTTACTGATGACATCCAAGAAGTTGAGGACAAACTTTAGGAATATAAATAACCCAACCATTTGAGTAATTAGGTCCATGATGACCATAATAAGCTAGAGTGGATCCATGATAAGGAAGAACTACCGAATGAGCTACATGTGGGAGATTAATAAGATCCGGATGCCTTCTATAATGAGTATGAGGTATGACTTGATCTCCCCGGTCCTTACAATGAAGAAGAGTTATCACCATTATATATTTTTCTAGACATGACAGAAGACACCACCCAATTGGTGGGATTTGAAGAAAAATAGAGCATCTCGACTACCTGCCTCCATCCACTGAGTTCCATCTCCAAGATTTACTCACTATTGAAGAAGATATTGAAGATAAATTAACTCAGGAAGATGATGCATTCTTTAACTCAATATCTATTAATTTTATTCAATCTAATTTTAGTATCACTCCTAATTTTTTTAAGTTTTTAGGATCGAACAACTCGTATTATACCCTAGATGAAGGTGATGAAAATTAAAATGAACCTATTGAGGAATACATGGATATCACTAAATACATTGAAAATTTAATGGAGGGGTATAATAATAGATCCTAGTGTCTCTTCTAGAAGAACAAGGTTTACACACAGTCAATATTAAAATGGATGATTTTGAAATTAATTCTTCAAATTTAAATTTTGAATCTATATTTGATTATTATTTTTAAGAATCACACTTTAAGGAACCACTAAAAATTGTAGAATTTGTTTAATAAGTATCAACAAAGGAATAGGATGGCCCATACTTCATCCTCCCTTGTCTATGGAATCTTTACCTAATTTTAAACAGGGATGATTTGGTATACTCTTTATATGGAGCATTCCTCACTAAGAAGGAAACAGTGGAGGCTGAGAAAATCCACATGTGGTGGTTCATATCCATGAAGATCCATCGACCATAAGACTATGGAAAACATCTGGTACTACCCTCTGTAGGAGTTAATAATTTAGGTCCCACATGGGGGATTATACCATGATTTATCTTTACATGATTTCTATGAATTTAGATTTCAAATTACTTCATATGATTTGTATATCATCCATCCCACTCTCTATTATATTTTTGATCATAAATGACATGATCCTTGTGCCTAATTGATTAATTTAATTTTATAGGTTCATGGTGAAAGAAGGTTATCCCAAATAGTAAAGGAGGAGAGAGGGATAAGATCTATGAGAAAGGGAGTTCATTTTTATTGTTTTTTTACTCTATTAATTTCTTTCTAAAAACATGTTTTGATATTTTAGCTAGAAATTTCATACCCATACTTGAATTTATTCTTTAATTTACATATCTTAGAGACATGAGTTTATTAAAAATCATGTGATTTGATGTTTTAGATTTCAATTTTAATGAGATTGAATGAGTAAAATGAATAATTATATGGTTCAAGTGAATCATGGATATTAAAATGATGACTCTTTATTTAAATTAGTTGATTCATGAAAATGAAATTTCCCTAAAATTTTTCATGATTTAAAATTTTGAAAGTCAAGTGAATTGATTTGTAATTATTATTCATGCATTGAGTGATTGTCCCAAATAAAACGTCCCATTACTAAGAGTATTTATATACCAATTACTTTCTATTTTATCTTGATAATATTTTTTGAGTGATCTTGGGGCATGTCATCTCTTGGAACATTCATTTGAATTGGTAAAAGATATAACTATACAAAAACACATTTAAATGGTTGAGGCATATTTTTAAAAACTATTATCCTTGAAAAATATATTGTAACCCCCCGACCCCAGCTACCCAGAGTCGGTGCATTACTTCGTAACATTGGCATGATCACAAAAGATCAAGTCTCGAAAGACCGATTAGTTTAGTAGCCTTGGAAACACTAGATACATTCATAAGTCTTTCATTACATCAAAAAGTAAACAAACTACAATAACATGGTCTTCATAGTCCACAATCATATCCCTTTCTGACTACCCCTGCAGGTTACTCATAAATTACTTCTTCACATCCTGGAAAAAATATTAAAACATTGAAAGGGGTGAGCTCAGATGCTCAGTAAGGTTAACAATATAGCGGAAGCTTTCATAAATAAACATTAACATTTAAGGCAATGTATAACTAAAACAAAAGCCTTTTAAACTTGAACTTCAACATAATATGGCAAAAGTAAAATGAGATAATGCCATTTACTTCTTCACATGGATATTCTACTAGTCGAATAATCACATACAATATCAATAACCACTTTCATAATGAGGGAATGTATAATGCCAGACATTCTGAAACATTTTGTCAAGGCCTCGGCCAAGATGTCTAAAATGATTAAGGCCTCGGCCAAAACCATAAATCATATTGGGAAAGGGCCTCGGCCAATTCCACGTCTAGTTGTCTCATGAGACCTACCGATGCATCGAGGAGCTATTGCGGGCTCCACCCGTCACTTATTAAGTCCAATACATTCCTCATATGAATAGGTTTAAACATATCATAAACCATAACATAATCGTATCACATAAAACATGCATAAAGGAAACATAACATTTCCACATTTCAATCACAAGATATCAATACAACACATTGATATAATAAAAACGCTTTCAAAACCATTTTCAATACCAAAAAAAAAGAAAGTTAAAACTTTGTATTTATTTTTCATTAAAAAAAATGATGGCTTGTATAGGAA
The DNA here is from genome assembly GCA_963277665.1 of Viscum album. Classification (NCBI taxonomy): domain Eukaryota; kingdom Viridiplantae; phylum Streptophyta; class Magnoliopsida; order Santalales; family Viscaceae; genus Viscum; species Viscum album. Next base: position 1,700,222,981 of record OY728138.1, on the reverse strand, counting down.
GCCGAAACTCAAATAACGGTTATGACGGCGGAGAAGTCGTTGTCGCCGCATACATACGACAAAAACATTCCCTTTTGTCGTTTAGTAAACGCTTCGTATAAAAAAGATTCCTTTTGAATAAACGTAAAAGTCGAAGGGGTTTATACACCGTATAAAAGAAAGTTGTGTATAAAATGAAATATGCCTCAATGAAAGGAGATTGAGACGAAGTCCCATAAAAAGATCATTTTTGAAATAAAATAGATATATTATGTGTATTCACTATAGGTACACATAGAGAAAGTAAAAATACAAAATAAGACATAATAATATCATGACATAATTTGAAAGTAGGAGATTAACCCAAAGAATGGAAATTGGGTTAAGAAGTTCCCTTACAAAGAGCATTTTTAAAATAAAATAGATCTATTATGTGTATTCACTACAAGTACACATAAATAATGTACAAATACAGGATATGACATAATAATATCATGACATAATTTGAAAGTAGGAGATTAACCCAAAGAATGGAAGTTGGGTTAAGAAATTCCCTTACCTCGTGTCTGACTTGACTCAACCGTTCTTTAACCTCCTGAATAATAAACTAGAGTTAATATATACCTTATTAAGAACCATTTTTAATTTCATTATCCTTATTATATCACTTATTACAATGATATGAACATTATGTAATTATTTAAGTTAATAACGGTCGTTTTGTCGATCTTTGGTACTTGAGTCAACAATAAGCTTCTTATAATTACAAGTTGTTTATGTGGTGAAATATCCATTATATCCAGAATTATATTCATGATTTATATGTCATATATATCTTATATATCCAGTATATACATTCATTTATAATATTACATAACATTTAGAGGTAAGAAATGAAATGCACCGTTCATGGAGACGGTAAGCCGTACGTACGCATGAACGCTACTTTCATTTCAATTTCATATTTAATGGAACTAAATCATAATGATATAAATGTATAATATAATTCCAGTATAATATAGTGTATAATACCATTTACTCCATCCTTTATACATCCCACATATGGCATTAACGATTCAAATCACTTTGAGGGGGCGGTAGTCCGCACTTCCTAAAATGAAATTATCGCGTTTTACCCATAATGGAAATCATAAAGTAAGACATAAATGAGAAATACATAAGCATAAGTAAAACATAAACACATTATATATCATATATAAATATAGTGACATCTTAATGGCCACCTTTGAAGGTGTTATATGAGTGTTGAACAATCATCGTTTCGTGAGGCAGAAATTCGCCATCCACAAAAACCGTATGTTCTTTAACCATTAGATGTAGGTGTGTGTAAGTGTAGCTCGAATACTTCTTATAACAACATCCTATTATATTGAGGATACTGGTGTTGTTACAAAAGAAATGAATAAAAAGAGTTTAGGGGGTTGGAGAAGAAAAATAAAACAAAACAACATTAGAAAATACATTACCTCAAAATCGGGTAACTCTTTTTGATTTGAGCCAAAGGCTTCCTTGGGAAGAGTTCTGCCCAAAGTGAGGATTCTAGGAGTAAGAGGGGGAAGTTGGGAGAGTATTTGGGCAGAGGTTGGCCGAGCCAAATGGCTTGAAAGTGTAAATGAGATGGGAGAGGTGGGGGCCTTTTATAAGTGGAGAGGAGGGGCACTTTTGGAATGATTGAAATGTTACATTATTTCACAATGATTTTCGGATTATAAAGGTCCCACACTTATATAATTCGAGTATAAGGTGATAAGGTTTCTAAATATCCTCATCCAATAGGCTTTGGACAAGTGTAAGCCTTGGATTTTGCATTATCTTCTCATTTTATTTAAATCGTTAAATAATGAGGTCATCGCTGCATCATAATGATGTCATAAATAATTTAATTTATTTAATGTCTAAAAATTATAAAAAAAATACTATGATGTAGGAAATCTTTTTAGCTTTCTAATGAATATTTATAGTCAAAATTTGGACTTGTTTAACCCCACTTAAAAATTGTTTTAGTAAAACATTTTATGTTTGTGTCATTTTTTACTTTAACATTAAATAAAAGGTGTTTATGTCATTTTCTAACTAAAGTGGCTCCATGGGGTCCCCAAGTTGACCCATGGGTTTTCTTGGTCGGCCATGACTCATCCAATAGGAGTAGGACAAGTGTCATGCTCATCTCATATTATTAAAACATTATTTGTTCCTTAAACTACACTAATTACCTCTAATCGCGATTAAGAACTTAAAAGTTACTATTCACCAAAAAATTATTTTGATCTTATTGAACCACATTTTACTTCTTAATGACAACCATGTATGTCGGATTTTTGAAAATAAAATCACAGAAGTGGTAATATTTCATTTAAACGAAAAATCAGTTATTTAACAACCACTTAGTGGTTTCACTATTCATCAAAAATTGAAGTTTTTCAGAATAAGGCCAAAATTTCACCCTAAGCTATAATTGATATTCCGAATTCAAAAATGATGTCTATTTTACAAAATTCCAAACATATTAGTTGCATTAATTAATTTTATAATTAATTCCCGCTGTCACAACAAATAGCGTGTTTTTAAGAAACAATTTATATCAAAAGATTGGCAATTGTTTATGTCCAATTTCAATGTTAAATTAATTCTAATGACCACCATTGGATAAAATGGTAAAAATATATTCTAATTATACTCTAAAACCACTCAATAGTATAATTTATCAGTATAAATTATTTTTATTAAAAAAGTTGTTTTTAAGTATTTTTCACTATTCATAAAAAATTAGAAGTTCTCAGAAAAATACCAAAAATTCAACATAGGCTAATTTCGATATTACGAATACAAAAATGAAGTCCATTTTGAAATATAAAATTTCTATAATTTTTAAAAAGTGGTTATTACTATTCATAACGGCTACTTTGATTTGTCGCGATGTTTTAGAACTCGAAGTTGCGTACAATGCAAGCTATTGTATTATTGAATGAGAAGCGTATCGTGGAAGCTCGGGGTGTTACATTCTCCCCTCCTTCAATAAATTGCGTCCTCGCAATTTGAAATTTTTCTTTGATAATAAAAGGTTGAAAAGAGAAAATACCTTTGTGGAAAACCCACATCGGAAATAAGGTTAATAAAATTTAGCCTTAATAAGAGGGAAATGGAAATAAGAAAGTCACCACCAAATTATGATCTCGATAAGGAGAACATTGGTGGCAATTAAAGACATATAATTGGAGGAAAAACGTAAATATTTGTAGGGAGTGATTGAGGTCATCAATCACAATCAACTGTCAAATTGAGGGCCTCAAAGCCTTCAATCTATGTTGATTTAAAATATCATCAGTTCAACAAGACATAAGGTATTAGGATAACACATTTTTTTTGTTTTAATATCCCTTTACTAAAGTTTAAGAATTAATTTAGTCATTGAATAAGAGATAGGTATATATATATTTATGCTTGACAATTAGAGTTTCAACCTTCAACTCATCTTTCACTCAAAAAGATAATAGAACTCAAAAATATTATACTTATCCTAATTGTATAAGGTTCCAAATGTTAACACATACCATTTAGATTAGTAAAATTATTTTGTAATAACCGGGGACTTCCTGTAGGCTAGTGGTAGGAAATAAAGTCCTGTCGCACTATGGTTGTGGGTTCGATTCCTGCAGCTTTGTCCGACGCGACGGGTTATGCCCCACCCTGCAGGTTGTCCTTTTCCTAAAAATATAGTACTATACTATTCCAAAAATAATCTTCATAAATGTTTTAACCTTAAACAATACTATTCAAAGTTCAACTTAATCCACTCCAACCTTTATAGTTATCCAAAATACCTTCATCCAGACTTTCTTTAAAAGGTCTCTAAATTCCAAAATCAATTGTAACATCAGATTCCCCAAACAAAGAAAAGTTTCTCTTATTGTCACATACTAAAAATATGATTACCTTAATCATATTAAAACCTTACTGAAATCAAAAAGTACTGCAGTACAATCCATATATATATATTACATTATTCTTATAACCAGAATATAATCCTTGAGTCCAAAAGCACCAATACATTAGTTATTCTGCTTCAACTGTAGTAACAGCATAAGATTGTCCTTGATCCCTTGGCCTTTTCTGAGGTAAGTTTCCCTGACGCTTAGGACATTCATTTGCATAATGACCCATTTCTCTACAATTGTAGCATTCAACTTTGACAGCCTCTTTATTTCCCTTGCAATTACGAGCCTGGTGACCCTTTTCTCCACATTTATAACAAACTCCCATTCCTTTTAGGCAAGTACCAGGGTGATTCTTCCCACAATTATCACATAATGGAAAATCCTTCTTTCCCTTTTTCCCTTTATCTGTCTCTTGTTCCACCGTTCTCTTCTTCTCTTGCTTTACTTTGTTGTCATAAGACTTAGAGAATTCCTTTTCTGTCTTGATAGCACACGAGACAATATCTTCGTATGATGAGAAGGATTGTGATACCAAAGCTCGACGGAGAAATGGTTTTAACCCATCAAAGAAACGATCAATCTTACTCCTTGGGTTACGTATGTAATCTGCAGCATACCTTGCTAACCTTGTAAAGTTAGCCTCATACTTTGCGACATTCTCATCCTCCTTCTGCCTCAGACTCAGAAATTGCCTTTCCATATCTGCTCGATGGTCACGAGGAAAGTATTTTTCTAAGAAAAGCTCTTTGAACTCCCTCCATTCCATATTCGATACGTCATCATCTTCCTTTGTGTTTCGAATCAGCGACCACCACTGATCGGCATCTCCAGTGAGGCGGTAAACTGCCATGACAACCTTGTCCCTTTCATTACTCCCCAAAGCCTGAAATATTTTCTCTAGGGAATTTATCCATTGCTCGGCTACTAAGGGATTTGTACTCCCATTGAACGTTGGTGGTTGTTGCCTCATGAATCGATCTAACATTGATCCTCCACGCTGTGGATCAGGGTGCTCCATACGGGTAAGGTTATTATTCATAACCTGAGTAAGTTGTCCCAGTATGGTGATTAGCTGATCGGCCCCAGTTGCATCACCAGCCCCACTATAATTATCTTGAGCAGGAGGGCAATCCCTACATGGAGTGCGTGCATTGATACGGTTTCCATTCCTTCCACTAGGCGCCATTTCTAAACAATGGCATAAACTAGATTAGTTTATGAATCAAAATACATAATTCCATACTTGTTAAACACTTTACATAAATTGAACTATTTATGGATATAATCCATAATCATAAAAAGAAATGTTTTCTTTGCGGAAGTATGTACTCATAACCCTTCATAGTGGTTTGTAAATAAAATGAGAATTATCCTAAGCATATCCCCTGGGAGTGTCGTAACCAAGAGTGCAGCAAGGCCCGATGTCGTGCACCAGTTCCCGTTCGAGTCTAGATCAAAGCGGTGTTTTCGGGTTTTACCCCTAGGTACATCTGTGCCAGAGCCGCCTCTACCTGCTCGTATCCAGACAGGGATGTATTGCTCGGAAAACTCATAACTTCTCTATAATACCAAAATTCTAGGAAGTTCTTCTATACTAATCCTCAAAGTCTATCTTTGGGCTATGTGCTCTAATCAGAGTTTATCTAAATCTAGCTTCCAAGGTTAGTACTAAACTGCCTCTGATACCAACTGTAACGCCCCGACCCCAGCTACCCAGAGTCGGTGCATTACTTCGTAACATTGGCATGATCACAAAAGATCAAGTCTCGAAAGACCGATTAGTTTAGTAGCCTTGGAAACACTAGATACATTCATAAGTCTTTCATTACATCAAAAAGTAAACAAACTACAATAACATGGTCTTCATAGTCCACAATCATATCCCTTTCTGACTACCCCTGCAGGTTACTCATAAATTACTTCTTCACATCCTGGAAAAAATATTAAAACATTGAAAGGGGTGAGCTCAGATGCTCAGTAAGGTTAACAATATAGCGGAAGCTTTCATAAATAAACATTAACATTTAAGGCAATGTATAACTAAAACAAAAGCCTTTTAAACTTGAACTTCAACATAATATGGCAAAAGTAAAATGAGATAATGCCATTTACTTCTTCACATGGATATTCTACTAGTCGAATAATCACATACAATATCAATAACCACTTTCATAATGAGGGAATGTATAATGCCAGACATTCTGAAACATTTTGTCAAGGCCTCGGCCAAGATGTCTAAAATGATTAAGGCCTCGGCCAAAACCATAAATCATATTGGGAAAGGGCCTCGGCCAATTCCACGTCTAGTTGTCTCATGAGACCTACCGATGCATCGAGGAGATATTGCGGGCTCCACCCGTCACTTATTAAGTCCAATACATTCCTCATATGAATAGGTTTAAACATATCATAAACCATAACATAATCGTATCACATAAAACATGCATAAAGGAAACATAACATTTCCACATTTCAATCACAAGATATCAATACAACACATTGATATAATAAAAACGCTTTCAAAACCATTTTCAATACCAAAAAAAAAGAAAGTTAAAACTTTGTATTTATTTTTCATTAAAAAAAATGATGGCTTGTAGAGGAAGCCGAAACTCAAATAACGGTTACGACGGCGGAGAAGTCTTTGTCGCCGCATACATACGACAAAAACATTCCCTTTTGTCGTTTAGTAAACGCTTCGTATAAAAAAGATTCCTTTTGAATAAACGTAAAAGTCGAAGGGGTTTATACACCGTATAAAAGAAAGTTGTGTATAAAATGAAATATGCCTCAATGAAAGGAGATTGAGACGAAGTCCCATACAAAGATCATTTTTGAAATAAAATATATATATTATGTGTATTCACTATAGGTACACATAGAGAAAGTAAAAATACAAAATAAGACATAATAATATCATGACATAATTTGAAAGTAGGAGATTAACCCAAAGAATGGAAATTGGGTTAAGAAGTTCCCTTAAAAAGAGCATTTTTAAAATAAAATAGATCTATTATGTGTATTCACTACAAGTACACATAAATAATGTACAAATACAGGATATGACATAATAATATCATGACATAATTTGAAAGTAGGAGATTAACCCAAAGAATGGAAGTTGGGTTAAGAAATTCCCTTACCTCGTGTCTGACTTGACTCAACCGTTCTTTAACCTCCTGAATAATAAACTAGAGTTAATATATACCTTATTAAGAACCATTTTTAATTTCATTATCCTTATTATATCACTTATTACAATGATATGAACATTATGTAATTATTTAAGTTAATAACGGTCGTTTTTTCGATCTTTGGTACTTGAGTCAACAATAAGCTTTTTATAATTACAAGTTGTTTATGTGGTGAAATATCCATTATATCCAGAATTATATTCATGATTTATATGTCATATATATCTTATATATCCAGTATATACATTCATTTATAATATTACATAACATTTAGAGGTAAGAAATGAAATGCACCGTTCATGGAGACGGTAAGCCGTACGTACGCATGAACGCTACTTTCATTTCAATTTCATATTTAATGGAACTAAATCATAATGATATAAATGTATAATATAATTCCAGTATAATATAGTGTATAATACCATTTACTCCATCCTTTATACATCCCACATATGGCATTAACGATTCAAATCACTTTGAGGGGGCGGTAGTCCGCACTTCCTAAAATGAAATTATCGCGTTTTACCCATAATGGAAATCATAAAGTAAGCCATAAATGAGAAATACAGAAGCATAAGTAAAACGTAAACACATTATATATCATATATAAATATAGTGGCATCTTAATGGCCACCTTTGAAGGTGTTATATGAGTGTTGAACAATCATCGTTTCGTGAGGCAGAAATTCTCCATCCACAGAAACCGTATGTTCTTTAACCATTAGATGTAGGTGTGTGTAAGTGTAGCTCGAATACTTCTTATAAAAACATCCTAGTATATTGAGGATACTGGTGTTGTTACAAAAGAAATGAATAAAAAGAGTTTAGGGGGTTGGAGAAGAAAAATAAAACAAAACAACATTAGAAAATACATTACCTCAAAATCGGGTAACTCTTTTTGATTTGAGCCAAAGGCTTCCTTGGGAAGAGTTCTGCCCAAAGTGAGGATTCTAGGAGTAATAGGGGGAAGTTGGGAGAGTATTTGGGCAGAGGTTGGCCGAGCCAAATGGATTGAAAGTGTAAATGAGATGGGAGAGGTGGGGGCCTTTTATAAGTGGAGAGGAGGGGCACTTTTGGAATGATTGAAATGTTACATTATTTCACAATGCTTTTCGGATTCTAAAGGTCCCACACTTATATAATTCGAGGCTAAGGTGATAAGGTTTCTAAATCTCCTCATCCAATAGGATTTGGACAAGTGTAAGCCTTGGATTTTGCATTATCTTCTCATTTTATTTAAATCGTTAAATAATGAGGTCATCGCTGCATCATAATGATGTCATAAATAATTTAATTTATTTAATGTCTAAAAATTATAAAAAAAATACTATGATGTAGGAAATATTTTTAGCTTTCTAATGAATATTTATAGTCAAAATTTGGACTTGTTTAACCCCACTTAACAATTGTTTTAGTAAAACATTTTATGTTTGTGTCATTTTTTACTTTAACATTAAATAAAAGGTGTTTATGTCATTTTCTAACTAAAGTGGCTCCATGGGGTCCCCAAGTTGACCCATGGGTTTTCTTGGTCGGCCATGACTCATCCAATAGGAGTAGGACAAGTGTCATGCTCATCTCATATTATTAAAACATTATTTGTACCTTAAACTACACTAATTACCTCTAATCGCGATTAAGAACTTAAAAGTTACTATTCACCAAAAAATTATTTTGATCTCATTGAACCACATTTTACTTCTTAATGACAACCATGTATGTCGGATTTTTGAAAATCAAATCACAAAAGTGGTAATATTTCATTTAAACGAAAAATCAGTTATTTAACAACCACTTAGTGGTTTCACTATTCATCAAAAATTGAAGTTTTTCAGAATAAGGCCAAAATTTCACCCTAAGCTATAATTGATATTCCGAATTCAAAAATGATGTCTATTTTAAAAAATTCCAAACATATTAGTTGCATTAATTAATTTTATAATTAATTCCCGCTGTCACAACAAATAGCGTGTTTTTAAGAAACAATTTATATCAAAAGATTGGCAATTGTTTATGTCCAATTTCAATGTTAAATTAATTCTAATGACCACCATTGGATAAAATGGTAAAAATATATTCTAATTATACTCTAAAACCACTCAATAGTATAATTTATCAGTATAAATTATTTTTATTAAAAAAGTTGTTTTTAAGTATTTTTCACTATTCATAAAAAATTAGAAGTTCTCAGAAAAATACCAAAAATTCAACATAGGCTAATTTCGATATTACGAATACAAAAATGAAGTCCATTTTGAAATATAAAATTTCTATAATTTTTAAAAAGTGGTTATTACTATTCATAACGGCTACTTTGATTTGTCGCGATGTTTTAGAACTCGAAGTTGCGTACAATGCAAGCTATTGTATTATTGAATGAGAAGCGTATCGTGGAAGCTCGGGGTGTTACATTCTCCCCTCCTTCAATAAATTGCGTCTTCGCAATTTGAAATTTTTCTTTGATAATAAAAGGTTGAAAAGAGAAAATACCTTTGTGGAAAACCCACATCGGAAATAAGGTTAATAAAATTTAGCCTTAATAAGAGGGAAATGGAAATAAGAAAGTCACCACCAAATTATGATCTCGATAAGGAGAACATTGGTGGCAATTAAAGACATATAATTGGAGGAAAAACGTAAATATTTGTAGGGAGTGATTGAGGTCATCAATCACAATCAACTGTCAAATTGAGGGCCTCAAAGCCTTCAATCTATGTTGATTTAAAATATCATCAGTTCAACAAGACATAAGGTATTAGGATAACACATTTTTTTTGTTTTAATATCCCTTTACTAAAGTTTAAGAATTAATTTAGTCATTGAATAAGAGATAGGTATATATATATTTATGCTTGACAATTAGAGTTTCAACCTTCAACTCATCTTTCACTCAAAAAGATAATAGAACTCAAAAATATTATACTTATCCTAATTGTATAAGGTTCCAAATGTTAACACATACCATTTAGATTAGTAAAATTATTTTGTAATAACCGGGGACTTCCTGTAGGCTAGTGGTAGGAAATAAAGTCCTGTCGCACTATGGTTGTGGGTTCGATTCCTGCAGCTTTGTCCGACGCGACGGGTTATGCCCCACCCTGCAGGTTGTCCTTTTCCTAAAAATATAGTACTATACTATTCCAAAAATAATCTTCATAAATGTTTTAACCTTAAACAATACTATTCAAAGTTCAACTTAATCCACTCCAACCTTTATAGTTATCCAAAATACCTTCATCCAGACTTTCTTTAAAAGGTCTCTAAATTCCAAAATCAATTGTAACATCAGATTCCCCAAACAAAGAAAAGTTTCTCTTATTGTCACATACTAAAAATATGATTACCTTAATCATATTAAAACCTTACTGAAATCAAAAAGTACTGCAGTACAATCCATATATATATATTACATTATTCTTATAACCAGAATATAATCCTTGAGTCCAAAAGCACCAATACATTAGTTATTCTGCTTCAACTGTAGTAACAGCATAAGATTGTCCTTGATCCCTTGGCCTTTTCTGAGGTAAGTTTCCCTGACGCTTAGGACATTCATTTGCATAATGACCCATTTCTCTACAATTGTAGCATTCAACTTTGACAGCCTCTTTATTTCCCTTGCAATCACGAGCCTGGTGACCCTTTTCTCCACATTTATAACAAACTCCCATTCCTTTTAGGCAAGTACCAGGGTGATTCTTCCCACAATTATCACATAATGGAAAATCATTCTTTCCCTTTTTCCCTTTATCTGTCTCTTGTTCCACCGTTCTCTTCTTCTCTTGCTTTACATTGTTGTCATAAGACTTAGAGAATTCCTTTTCTGTCTTGATAGCACACGAGACAATATCTTCGTATGATGAGAAGGATTGTGATACCAAAGCTCGACGGAGAAATGGTTTTAACCCATCAAAGAAACGATCAATCTTACTCCTTGGGTTACGTATGTAATCTGCAGTATACCTTGCTAACCTTGTAAAGTTAGCCTCATACTTTGCGACATTCTCATCCTCCTTCTGCCTCAGACTCAGAAATTGCCTTTCCATATCTGCTCGATGGTCACGAGGAAAGTATTTTTCTAAGAAAAGCTCTTTGAACTCCCTCCATTCCATATTCGATACGTCATCATCTTCCTTTGTGTTTCGAATCAGCGACCACCACTGATCGGCATCTCCAGTGAGGCGGTAAACTGCCATGACAACCTTCTCCCTTTCATTACTCCCCAAAGCCTGAAATATTTTCTCTAGGGAATTTATCCATTGCTCGGCTACTAAGGGATTTGTACTCCCATTGAACGTTGGTGGTTGTTGCCTCATGAATCGATCTAACATTGATCCTACACGCTGTGGATCAGGGTGCTCCATACGGGTAAGGTTATTATTCATAACCTGAGTAAGTTGTCCCAGTATGGTGATTAGCTGATCGGCCCCAGTTGCATCACCAGCCCCACTATAATTATCTTGAGCAGGAGGGCAATCCCTACATGGAGTGCGTGCATTGATACGGTTTCCATTCCTTCCACTAGGCGCCATTTCTAAACAATGGCATAAACTAGATTAGTTTATGAATCAAAATACATAATTCCATACTTGTTAAACACTTTACATAAATTGAACTATTTATGGATATAATCCATAATCATAAAAAGAAATGTTTTCTTTGCGGAAGTATGTACTCATAACCCTTCATAGTGGTTTGTAAATAAAATGAGAATTATCCTAAGCATATCCCCCGGGAGTGTCGTAACCAAGAGTGCAGCAAGGCCCGATGTCGTGCACCAGTTCCCGTTCGAGTCTAGATCAAAGCGGTGTTTTCGGGTTTTACCCCTAGGTACATCTGTGCCAGAGCCGCCTCTACCTGCTCGTATCCAGACAGGGATGTATTGCTCGGAAAACTCATAACTTCTCTATAATACCAAAATTCTAGGAAGTTCTTCTATACTAATCCTCAAAGTCTATCTTTGGGCTATGTGCTCTAATCAGAGTTTATCTAAATCTAGCTTCCAAGGTTAGTACTAAACTGCCTCTGATACCAACTGTAACGCCCCGACCCCAGCTACCCAGAGTCGGTGCATTACTTCGTAACATTGGCATGATCACAAAAGATCAAGTCTCGAAAGACCGATTAGTTTAGTAGCCTTGGAAACACTAGATACATTCATAAGTCTTTCATTACATCAAAAAGTAAACAAACTACAATAACATGGTCTTCATAGTCCACAATCATATCCCTTTCTGACTACCCCTGCAGGTTACTCATAAATTACTTCTTCACATCCTGGAAAAAATATTAAAACATTGAAAGGGGTGAGCTCAGATGCTCAGTAAGGTTAACAATATAGCGGAAGCTTTCATAAATAAACATTAACATTTAAGGCAATGTATAACTAAAACAAAAGCCTTTTAAACTTGAACTTCAACATAATATGGCAAAAGTAAAATGAGATAATGCCATTTACTTCTTCACATGGATATTCTACTAGTCGAATAATCACATACAATATCAATAACCACTTTCATAATGAGGGAATGTATAATGCCAGACATTCTGAAACATTTTGTCAAGGCCTCGGCCAAGATGTCTAAAATGATTAAGGCCTCGGCCAAAACCATAAATCATATTGGGAAAGGGCCTCGGCCAATTCCACGTCTAGTTGTCTCATGAGACCTACCGATGCATCGAGGAGCTATTGCGGGCTCCACCCGTCACTTATTAAGTCCAATACATTCCTCATATGAATAGGTTTAAACATATCATAAACCATAACATAATCGTATCACATAAAACATGCATAAAGGAAACATAACATTTCCACATTTCAATCACAAGATATCAATACAACACATTGATATAATAAAAACGCTTTCAAAACCATTTTCAATACCAAAAAAAAAGAAAGTTAAAACTTTGTATTTATTTTTCATTAAAAAAAATGATGGCTTGTAGAGGAAGCCGAAACTCAAATAACGGTTACAACGGCGGAGAAGTATTTGTCGCCGCATACATACGACAAAAACATTCCCTTTTTTCGTTTAGTAAACGCTTCGTATAAAAAAGATTCCTTTTGAATAAACGTAAAAGTCGAAGGGCTTTATACACCGTATAAAAGAAAGTTGTGTATAAAATGAAATATGCCTCAATGAAAGGAGATTGAGACGAAGTCCCATAAAAAGATCATTTTTGAAATAAAATATATATATTATGTGTATTCACTATAGGTACACATAGAGAAAGTAAAAATACAAAATAAGACATAATAATATCATGACATAATTTGAAAGTAGGAGATTAACCCAAAGAATGGAAATTGGGTTAAGAAGTTCCCTTAAAAAGAGCATTTTTAAAATAAAATAGATCTATTATGTGTATTCACTACAAGTACACATAAATAATGTACAAATACAGGATATGACATAATAATATCATGACATAATTTGAAAGTAGGAGATTAACCCAAAGAATGGAAGTTGGGTTAAGAAATTCCCTTACCTCGTGTCTGACTTGACTCAACCGTTCTTTAACCTCCTGAATAATAAACTATAGTTAATATATACCTTATTAAGAACCATTTTTAATTTCATTATCCTTATTATATCACTTATTACAATGATATGAACATTATGTAATTATTTAAGTTAATAACGGTCGTTTTTTCGATCTTTGGTACTTGAGTCAACAATAAGATTTTTATAATTACAAGTAGTTTATGTGGTGAAATATCCATTATATCCAGAATTATATTCATGATTTATATGTCATATATATCTTATATATCCATTATATACATTCATTTATAATATTACATAACATTTAGAGGTAAGAAATGAAATGCACCGTTCATGGAGACGGTAAGCCGTACGTACGCATGAACGCTACTTTCATTTCAATTTCATATTTAATGGAACTAAATCATAATGATATAAATGTATAATATAATTCCAGTATAATATAGTGTATAATACCATTTACTCCATCCTTTATACATCCCACATATGGCATTAACGATTCAAATCACTTTGAGGGGGCGGTAGTCCGCACTTCCTAAAATGAAATTATCGCGTTTTACCCATAATGGAAATCATAAAGTAAGCCATAAATGAGAAATACAGAAGCATAAGTAAAACATAAACACATTATATATCATATATAAATATAGTGACATCTTAATGGCCACCTTTGAAGGTGTTATATGAGTGTTGAACAATCATCGTTTCGTGAGGCAGAAATTCGCCATCCACAGAAACCGTATGTTCTTTAACCATTAGATGTAGGTGTGTGTAAGTGTAGCTCGAATACTTCTTATAACAACATCCTATTATATTGAGGATACTGGTGTTGTTACAAAAGAAATGAATAAAAAGAGTTTAGGGGGTTGGAGAAGAAAAATAAAACAAAACAACATTAGAAAATACATTACCTCAAAATCGGGTAACTCTTTTTGATTTGAGCCAAAGGCTTCCTTGGGAAGAGTTCTGCCCAAAGTGAGGATTCTAGGAGTAAGAGGGGGAAGTTGGGAGAGTATTTGGGCAGAGGTTGTCCGAGCCAAATGGCTTGAAAGTGTAAATGAGATGGGAGAGGTGGGGGCCTTTTATAAGTGGAGAGGAGGGGCACTTTTGGAATGATTGAAATGTTACATTATTTCACAATGCTTTTCGGATTCTAAAGGTCCCACACTTATATAATTCGAGGCTAAGGTGATAAGGTTTCTAAATCTCCTCATCCAATAGGCTTTGGACAAGTGTAAGCCTTGGATTTTTCATTATCTTCTCATTTTATTTAAATCGTTAAATAATGAGGTCATCGCTGCATCATAATGATGTCATAAATAATTTAATTTATTTAATGTCTAAAAATTATAAAAAAAATACTATGATGTAGGAAATCTTTTTAGCTTTCTAATGAATATTTATAGTCAAAATTTGGACTTGTTTAACCCCACTTAAAAATTGTTTTAGTAAAACATTTTATGTTTGTGTCATTTTTTACTTTAACATTAAATAAAAGGTGTTTATGTCATTTTCTAACTAAAGTGGCTCCATGGGGTCCCCAAGTTGACCCATGGGTTTTCTTGGTCGGCCATGACTCATCCAATAGGAGTAGGACAAGTGTCATGCTCATCTCATATTATTAAAACATTATTTGTACCTTAAACTACACTAATTACCTCTAATCGCGATTAAGAACTTAAAAGTTACTATTCACCAAAAAATTATTTTGATCTCATTGAACCACATTTTACTTCTTAATGACAACCATGTATGTCGGATTTTTGAAAATCAAATCACAGAAGTGGTAATATTTCATTTAAACGAAAAATCAGTTATTTAACAACCACTTAGTGGTTTCACTATTCATCAAAAATTGAAGTTTTTCAGAATAAGGCCAAAATTTCACCCTAAGCTATAATTGATATTCCGAATTCAAAAATGATGTCTATTTTACAAAATTCCAAACATATTAGTTGCATTAATTAATTTTATAATTAATTCCCGCTGTCACAACAAATAGCGTGTTTTTAAGAAACAATTTATATCAAAAGATTGGCAATTGTTTATGTCCAATTTCAATGTTAAATTAATTCTAATGACCACCATTGGATAAAATGGTAAAAATATATTCTAATTATACTCTAAAACCACTCAATAGTATAATTTATCAGTATAAATTATTTTTATTAAAAAAGTTGTTTTTAAGTATTTTTCACTATTCATAAAAAATTAGAAGTTCTCAGAAAAATACCAAAAATTCAACATAGGCTAATTTCGATATTACGAATACAAAAATGAAGTACATTTTGAAATATAAAATTTCTATAATTTTTAAAAAGTGGTTATTACTATTCATAACGGCTACTTTGATTTGTCGCGATGTTTTAGAACTCGAAGTTGCGTACAATGCAAGCTATTGTATTATTGAATGAGAAGCGTATCGTGGAAGCTCGGGGTGTTACATTCTCCCCTCCTTCAATAAATTGCGTCCTCGCAATTTGAAATTTTTCTTTGATAATAAAAGGTTGAAAAGAGAAAATACCTTTGTGGAAAACCCACATCGGAAATAAGGTTAATAAAATTTAGCCTTAATAAGAGGGAAATGGAAATAAGAAAGTCACCACCAAATTATGATCTCGATAAGGAGAACATTGGTGGCAATTAAAGACATATAATTGGAGGAAAAACGTAAATATTTGTAGGGAGTGATTGAGGTCATCAATCACAATCAACTGTCAAATTGAGGGCCTCAAAGCCTTCAATCTATGTTGATTTAAAATATCATCAGTTCAACAAGACATAAGGTATTAGGATAACACATTTTTTTTGTTTTAATATCCCTTTACTAAAGTTTAAGAATTAATTTAGTCATTGAATAAGAGATAGGTATATATATATTTATGCTTGACAATTAGAGTTTCAACCTTCAACTCATCTTTCACTCAAAAAGATAATAGAACTCAAAAATATTATACTTATCCTAATTGTATAAGGTTCCAAATGTTAACACATACCATTTAGATTAGTAAAATTATTTTGTAATAACCGGGGACTTCCTGTAGGCTAGTGGTAGGAAATAAAGTCCTGTCGCACTATGGTTGTGGGTTCGATTCCTGCAGCTTTGTCCGACGCGACGGGTTATGCCCCACCCTGCAGGTTGTCCTTTTCCTAAAAATATAGTACTATACTATTCCAAAAATAATCTTCATAAATGTTTTAACCTTAAACAATACTATTCAAAGTTCAACTTAATCCACTCCAACCTTTATAGTTATCCAAAATACCTTCATCCAGACTTTCTCTAAAAGGCCTCCAAATTCCAAAATCAATTGTAACATCAGATTCCCCAAACAAAGAAAAGTTTCTCTTATTGTCACATACTAAAAATATGATTACCTTAATCATATTAAAACCTTACTGAAATCAAAAAGTACTGCAGTACAATCCATATATATATATTACATTATTCTTATAACCAGAATATAATCCTTGAGTCCAAAAGCACCAATACATTAGTTATTCTGCTTCAACTGTAGTAACAGCATAAGATTGTCCTTGATCCCTTGGCCTTTTCTGAGGTAAGTTTCCCTGACGCTTAGGACATTCATTTGCATAATGACCCATTTCTCTACAATTGTAGCATTCAACTTTGACAGCCTCTTTATTTCCCTTGCAATCACGAGCCTGGTGACCCTTTTCTCCACATTTATAACAAACTCCCATTCCTTTTAGGCAAGTACCAGGGTGATTCTTCCCACAATTATCACATAATGGAAAATCCTTCTTTCCCTTTTTCCCTTTATCTGTCTCTTGTTCCACCGTTCTCTTCTTCTCTTGCTTTACTTTGTTGTCATAAGACTTAGAGAATTCCTTTTCTGTCTTGATAGCACACGAGACAATATCTTCGTATGATGAGAAGGATTGTGATACCAAAGCTCGACGGAGAAATGGTTTTAACCCATCAAAGAAACGATCAATCTTACTCCTTGGGTTACGTATGTAATCTGCAGCATACCTTGCTAACCTTGTAAAGTTAGCCTCATACTTTGCGACATTCTCATCCTCCTTCTGCCTCAGACTCAGAAATTGCCTTTCCATATCTGCTCGATGGTCACGAGGAAAGTATTTTTCTAAGAAAAGCTCTTTGAACTCCCTCCATTCCATATTCGATACGTCATCATCTTCCTTTGTGTTTCGAATCAGCGACCACCACTGATCGGCATCTCCAGTGAGGCGGTAAACTGCCATGACAACCTTCTCCCTTTCATTACTCCCCAAAGCCTGAAATATTTTCTCTAGGAAATTTATCCATTGCTCGGCTACTAAGGGATTTGTACTCCCATTGAACGTTGGTGGTTGTTGCCTCATGAATCGATCTAACATTGATCCTCCACGCTGTGGATCAGGGTGCTCCATACGGGTAAGGTTATTATTCATAACCTGAGTAAGTTGTCCCAGTATGGTGATTAGCTGATCGGCCCCAGTTGCATCACCAGCCCCACTATAATTATCTTGAGCAGGAGGGCAATCCCTACATGGAGTGCGTGCATTGATACGGTTTCCATTCCTTCCAGTAGGCGCCATTTCTAAACAATGGCATAAACTAGATTAGTTTATGAATCAAAATACATAATTCCATACTTGTTAAACACTTTACATAAATTGAACTATTTATGGATATAATCCATAATCATAAAAAGAAATGTTTTCTTTGCGGAAGTATGTACTCATAACCCTTCATAGTGGTTTGTAAATAAAATGAGAATTATCCTAAGCATATCCCCCGGGAGTGTCGTAACGAAGAGTGCAGCAAGGCCCGATGTCGTGCACCAGTTCCCGTTCGAGTCTAGCTCAAAGCGGTGTTTTCGGGTTTTACCCCTAGGTACATCTGTGCCAGAGCCGCCTCTACCTGCTCGTATCCAGACAGGGATGTATTGCTCGGAAAACTCATAACTTCTCTATAATACCAAAATTCTAGGAAGTTCTTCTATACTAATCCTCAAAGTCTATCTTTGGGCTATGTGCTCTAATCAGAGTTTATCTAAATCTAGCTTCCAAGGTTAGTACTAAACTGCCTCTGATACCAACTGTAACGCCCCGACCCCAGCTACCCAGAGTCGGTGCATTACTTCGTAACATTGGCATGATCACAAAAGATCAAGTCTCGAAAGACCGATTAGTTTAGTAGCCTTGGAAACACTAGATACATTCATAAGTCTTTCATTACATCAAAAAGTAAACAAACTACAATAACATGGTTTTCATAGTCCACAATCATATCCCTTTCTGACTACCCCTGCAGGTTACTCATAAATTACTTCTTCACATCCTGGAAAAAATATTAAAACATTGAAAGGGGTGAGCTCAGATGCTCAGTAAGGTTAACAATATAGCGGAAGCTTTCATAAATAAACATTAACATTTAAGGCAATGTATAACTAAAACAAAAGCCTTTTAAACTTGAACTTCAACATAATATGGCAAAAGTAAAATGAGATAATTCCATTTACTTCTTCACATGGATATTCTACTAGTCGAATAATCACATACAATATCAATAACCACTTTCATAATGAGGGAATGTATAATGCCAGACATTCTGAAACATTTTGTCAAGGCCTCGGCCAAGATGTCTAAAATGATTAAGGCCTCGGCCAAAACCATAAATCATATTGGGAAAGGGCCTCGGCCAATTCCACGTCTAGTTGTCTCATGAGACCTACCGATGCATCGAGGAGCTATTGTGGGCTCCACCCGTCACTTATTAAGTCCAATACATTCCTCATATGAATAGGTTTAAACATATCATAAACCATAACATAATCGTATCACATAAAACATGCATAAAGGAAACATAACATTTCCACATTTCAATCACAAGATATCAATACAACACATTGATATAATAAAAACGCTTTCAAAACCATTTTCAATACCAAAAAAAAAGAAAGTTAAAACTTTGTATTTATTTTTCATTAAAAAAAATGATGGCTTGTAGAGGAAGCCGAAACTCAAATAACAGTTACGACGGCGGAGAAGTCGTTGTCGCCGCATACATA
Organism: Viscum album; assembly: GCA_963277665.1. NCBI lineage: Eukaryota > Viridiplantae > Streptophyta > Magnoliopsida > Santalales > Viscaceae > Viscum > Viscum album. The sequence continues at coordinate 1,700,203,305 of OY728138.1, read as the reverse complement.
CGACAAAAACATTCCCTTTTGTCGTTTAGTAAACGCTTCGTATAAAAAAGATTCCTTTTGAATAAACGTAAAAGTCGAAGGGGTTTATACACCGTATAAAAGAAAGTTGTGTATAAAATGAAATATGCCTCAATGAAAGGAGATTGAGACGAAGTCCCATACAAAGATCATTTTTGAAATAAAATATATATATTATGTGTATTCACTATAGGTACACATAGAGAAAGTAAAAATACAAAATAAGACATAATAATATCATGACATAATTTGAAAGTAGGAGATTAACCCAAAGAATGGAAATTGGGTTAAGAAGTTCCCTTACAAAGAGCATTTTTAAAATAAAATAGATCTATTATGTGTATTCACTACAAGTACACATAAATAATTTACAAATACAGGATATGACATAATAATATCATGACATAATTTGAAAGTAGGAGATTAACCCAAAGAATGGAAGTTGGGTTAAGAAATTCCCTTACCTCGTGTCTGACTTGACTCAACCGTTCTTTAACCTCCTGAATAATAAACTAGAGTTAATATATACCTTATTAAGAACCATTTTTAATTTCATTATCCTTATTATATCACTTATTACAATGATATGAACATTATGTAATTATTTAAGTTAATAACGGTCGTTTTGTCGATCTTTGGTACTTGAGTCAACAATAAGCTTCTTATAATTACAAGTTGTTTATGTGGTGAAATATCCATTATATCCAGAATTATATTCATGATTTATATGTCATATATATCTTATATATCCAGTATATACATTCATTTATAATATTACATAACATTTAGAGGTAAGAAATGAAATGCACCGTTCATGGAGACGGTAAGCCGTACGTACGCATGAACGCTACTTTCATTTCAATTTCATATTTAATGGAACTAAATCATAATGATATAAATGTATAATATAATTCCAGTATAATATAGTGTATAATACCATTTACTCCATCCTTTATACATCCCACATATGGCATTAACGATTCAAATCACTTTGAGGGGGCGGTAGTCCGCACTTCCTAGAATGAAATTATCGCGTTTTACCCATAATGGAAATCATAAAGTAAGCCATAAATGAGAAATACAGAAGCATAAGTAAAACATAAACACATTATATATCATATATAAATATAGTGACATCTTAATGGCCACCTTTGAAGGTGTTATATGAGTGTTGAACAATCATCGTTTCGTGAGGCAGAAATTCGCCATCCACAGAAACCGTATGTTCTTTAACCATTAGATGTAGGTGTGTGTAAGTGTAGCTCGAATACTTCTTATAACAACATCCTAGTATATTGAGGATACTGGTGTTGTTACAAAAGAAATGAATAAAAAGAGTTTAGGGGGTTGGAGAAGAAAAATAAAACAAAACAACATTAGAAAATACATTACCTCAAAATCGGGTAACTCTTTTTGATTTGAGCCAAAGGCTTCCTTGGGAAGAGTTCTGCCCAAAGTGAGGATTCTAGGAGTAAGAGGGGGAAGTTGGGAGAGTATTTGGGCAGAGGTTGGCCGAGAAAAATGGCTTGAAAGTGTAAATGAGATGGGATAGGTGGGGGCCTTTTATAAGTGGAGAGGAGGGGCACTTTTGGAATGATTGAAATGTTACATTATTTCACAATGCTTTTCGGATTCTAAAGGTCCCACACTTATATAATTCGAGGATAAGGTGATAATGTTTCTAAATCTCCTCATCCAATAGGCTTTGGACAAGTGTAAGCCTTGGATTTTGCATTATCTTCTCATTTTATTTAAATCGTTAAATAATGAGGTCATCGCTGCATCATAATGATGTCATAAATAATTTAATTTATTTAATGTCTAAAAATTATAAAAAAAATACTATGATGTAGGAAATCTTTTTAGCTTTCTAATGAATATTTATAGTCAAAATTTGGACTTGTTTAACCCCACTTAAAAATTTTTTTAGTAAAACATTTTATGTTTGTGTCATTTTTTACTTTAACATTAAATAAAAGGTGTTTATGTCATTTTCTAACTAAAGTGGCTCCATGGGGTCCCCAAGTTGACCCATGGGTTGTCTTGGTCGGACATGACTCATCCAATAGGAGTAGGACAAGTGTCATGCTCATCTCATATTATTAAAACATTATTTTTACCTTAAACTACACTAATTACCTCTAATCGCGATTAAGAACTTAAAAGTTACTATTCACCAAAAAATTATTTTGATCTCATTGAACCACATTTTACTTCTTAATGAAAACCATGTATGTCGGATTTTTGAAAATCAAATCACAGAAGTGGTAATATTTCATTTAAACGAAAAATCAGTTATTTAACAACCACTTAGTGGTTTCACTATTCATCAAAAATTGAAGTTTTTCAGAATAAGGCCAAAATTTCACCCTAAGCTATAATTGATATTCCGAATTCAAAAATGATGTCTATTTTACAAAATTCCAAACATATTAGTTGCATTAATTAATTTTATAATTAATTCCCGCTGTCACAACAAATAGCGTGTTTTTAAGAAACAATTTATATCAAAAGATTGGCAATTGTTTATGTCCAATTTCAATGTTAAATTAATTCTAATGACCACCATTGGATAAAATGGTAAAAATATATTCTAATTATACTCTAAAACCACTCAATAGTATAATTTATCAGTATAAATTATTTTTATTAAAAAAGTTGTTTTTAAGTATTTTTCACTATTCATAAAAAATTAGAAGTTCTCAGAAAAATACCAAAAATTCAACATAGGCTAATTTCGATATTACGAATACAAAAATGAAGTCCATTTTGAAATATAAAATTTCTATAATTTTTAAAAAGTGGTTATTACTATTCATAACGGCTACTTTGATTTGTCGCGATGTTTTAGAACTCGAAGTTGCGTACAATGCAAGCTATTGTATTATTGAATGAGAAGCGTATCGTGGAAGCTCGGGGTGTTACATATATTTACATCAATCATTATTTACCTATAGAGACTATAAATTACTATATAAGGGATAATCCATATTTCAATACATTTTTATCAATTCTTACCCTCCTATAAAATTTTTGATGATATTTTTAATGTTGAAGTGGGGGGTGAAGGGAGTCATAAAGAAAGGAATGCTTTAAATTGTATAGAATAATTTTGGGGATGCTACGTATGGGAGTTGATAAAGGTATATTCATTGTACTCTTAACTGTTTTTTCCCTCTAAAAAATAAGACAAAATATAAAAAAAGAACTAAAAATGAGAAATAATAAATACGGGTTGTGACTTAGAGGAATCAAACATCACTATCACCAGACTGATTATTTTTATCATATGTGGTTAGGTGGTGGGTGTGAATTTTATTCTAAGCATAACACTTGAAAAATAAAAAAATAATTTAGAATAAAATTATAAAAATAGAGAAAATTTTTAGAAGGTGTACAAAATTTATTATGATTTCATTATCGTGAACATACATTGAGTTTAGGGAAATTGGAAATTGTCACAATATTAAGGGGAGAATGTCATTAAAATTTTACTATTGAAATATTGAACTTTACTTTAAGAGATAATCCTCCTCCTTGATCCTTAATTTTTAAACATCACTTTAAACCTACCATAAGCCTCCGATTCATATGAAATTTGATTTAAAATTACTCATGATTTTATGTTTTTTCATTAAAAAGTGAAGAAAGTATTTCCTTTACAAGCCTATGGATAAGGAGAATGTATTCATGATATGAGGATTAATATACTTGAATTAATATCATGAGTTGTGAGTGGAAAGATTAAAAATAGATGAAGATCGTGATTTGTCTTTTTTAATAATAATGAATTATAGAACGTGAAAGAATTAGAAAATAAGGGTAATCATTTTAAAGGGATAAAGTAAAATACTTAAATAGATTATTTCTTTGAAAAATGATAAATTGAGTTGATTTTTAATTTGACATTTGAAATTTTGTTTTAACATTGATGATTATTTTATTTTATTTCTTTTGTAATCTGTATATTGATAATATTGGGGCTCTATGAATTAAATGTTAAGATTTAATTCTTGAAGAAAAGCATGGTTTACATGTGGGGTTATTTGAAACACTCATTATCCATGTATATTTTTAAATTATTTTAAATTATTTTAAATTAATTTCAATGAATAATTCCCCTAAATTCTAGTGTTTTACCTAAATGTGGGAAATTATGAATATGGATATAAATTTATTTAAAATAAGAATAAAATTTTTATGATTTAAAAATTGATATGCATGTAATTATTTTTATAGGTTTTTTTTAGATTGAAATTATTCTATCTATTCATATTTTTTAAGAGGTTAACTAAAAGAGTTTACAAACCTAAGAAGGCCTTAAACCATGGGTCCATAAACTATTTATCTAGTACAAGAGGGTTGGATAGTCATGCAGCCTACCAAGAGGACATGCCAGAGCTGGCAGAGCATGGGGGATCAAATCCTATGAAGGAGTGGTCTATAGGGAGTCAATTCAATGTGGGAGAAGAGATTGGGCCAAATCCCACACATGTCACGTGTGGTGTTGCCCATATGTGGTGTGTGCGATTAGATGTGTGATCTGCACCATTTATAAAAAAACTATCATGACTCCTCTCATTCGTTTTGATGTGGGATAGAAATTTTTGAAGCTACTATTCATACTTTTAAATCCTATGTTCCCCAACTCAGTTATAACATGTCATTCATCTCTGCTGCAAGTTCTCTGCTTGACTTCACTAGAGACCACTAAAACTCCCAAAAAATAAATGTGTGGCCACTGATGGCTTGAGCTCGAGCTTAACCACTACTATCACAACCCGAGACCACCTCGTATGACTCTCGAACCCAATAACAACACCCATAAAGCCATTTCGAGTCTTCATTTGGCCACTTCGAAGGCTAGATAAAGGGGGAACTCAATGAATCTCGTGTTTACACTACTTTATACAACCATTTCCATGTCACCATGAAAAACCACTACCACACACTTAGGCATTCAGTGCACCCTTAACGCAGAGGAAATCCCAAAGGCCAAATGATGCTGCATTATTTTCTTCATTTTTTATGTTTTTTTTTATTTTTTTAGTTTAATTTTAAATATAATTTTAATTTATTTTTATTTTATAAATAAAAATTCACACATTATTTTTCTTATTTTTTTCCACCAATAAAACACTTCTTCTTATTCACCTCCTTCTTATTATTCTCATTCTTATTAATATTTTAATTTTTATTTGTTCTTCTTTTAACAATCTTACTATATATTATATACATTTATTTTCTTTTATATTTTCTTTTATTATTATACCATCTATATCTATCATATTATTATATTTTTTATTTAATGTGTTCTTCTTCTTCTTTTATTTTATTTTATTCTTCTCTCTTTCTCTCATCCTTATTTTTTTGTATTATATTCTCTCCTTTTTATTTTATTCTTATTCTATCTCTCTTATATTATTTTTATTATATTAATTTCCTTCTTATTCTCTCTATTTCTTTCCACCATTTTGATCTCCTACCATTAACAATAAGGGGATGACTTGTGGTACGGCCCGAGGATGGCTAAGTTATTATTGAGTTCTTTCTTAAATTTTATTTTACATTTCTGATAGATGTGAGTAGCATTCTTGGGTGTGATTATTGTCCCCCATGAAATGTAAATCAAATATATTTCAATTCATATATTTTATGTATTTTCCATCACTTCATTTGATTAGTTATTCACATGATAGAGTTGATCTGATCAATGGATGAAATAATGTATGATAGAGCCGGGTCTTGAAAGATGTCACACTCTCAACGGGGTTGTTCCATCAACATTGATTATAGGAGGATGTGGAATTTAATTTTGTTAAAGGAAATCAAGGTTCCCAAACACTAAATAAAATCATACTAATTCATTATGATATTTAATTATTGGATTATCAAACTAAATTAAAAAATTATTATAATGATAGAATCCAAAACAAAACTCAGGACCAAGTACTTTCTTTCTAATCACATTTTGTTTAGTATTTCATTTTACTATAATTATAAATTTTCATATTTCATATCTTTTCATTATCTTATAAAATAAATAAAACCCAAACATTTTCCATTGCTTTTATAAAAAAATAAAATAAATCAAAAATAAGTATTTTAGGTGAATTAGATTAAGTAGGTGAACAACTATGATGTTTCTTAAGTGAGACGGCCCTAGTTAGCCTCTATGATGCATTAGGAAAATAAATTTTAGTTTTCCATTCCCTATGACAGGTGTTCATCAATATACATTCACGCTTTCCCCAATATATAAAAATATATAGGAGTAACATAATAAATAAATCTAAAATAGAATATAACTAAGTATCCATTTCAATTTTTTTACATAATATAGAATATAAAAAAGAGAAATTATTTTTATTTTAAATATATTAAAATTTTCTTCAATTAAATTAATTAAATAATTCATATATATAATATAATAGATTTAATCAATTAATATAAAATGAAACTGTATAGTATGAGATGTTTATTAATGTAATAAAAAATATTATATAAATGGATTTCGATGTATTGGTAGTAAAAGACGAATGTTAATAGTCCATTGAAAAAATGAATAACTTATTATGTTTTATAAAACGAAATTATAATTAATATTTTAAAAAACCACCATTTTTACAATAAAAGTTCTTTATATACTAAAATGATATCTATAACTAAAAATTATAATAAGATCATTTTTTCTATTACTATCAAATACAACACAATCACTTTGAATGTTGTCTTAATTACTCTTTCCTAATATGTTATCAAACGCATCCTCAAAACACTTTTCAAAATATGATGTTTCATTTAAAAAAAATATTGAATACTATTTATAACAACACGGACCCTGGGTGATTTGAACAAATCATTTGGTACCAACCTAACAAGCCCTTTCTTAAAAATCATAGATAATATATAGATGTTATAGTAACCTAGTGTTATATTCTATTGAGAAAATGAATCCTCAATATCATATAGATAAGGTAAATTTTTTATTATATAGTTTATATAATATTAATGTGTATACACTATCTTTCATCTTGGCTTATAACATATAAACATCATTTGAATATTGAATAGTACATTTATTATTCCAAAAATTCATGTATCACCATCATAACATAATTTAATTCTTCTAATGATATTTTTTTATGTCACAAGACAAATAAATCATTTGAAATAAGAGTTTCTTCATCAAACACAACATTGAATACACCTAAATTCTGACCATGATAATTATCTTCAAAAGTGATGCATCTACCCTTTATATTTTATCTTTCAAAAATAATATTTTTCTATAGTCAAATACTGAAAACTTACACTATCTGTATATAAACTTTTCTTGTAGTTAGCACTAAAATTATTTAAGTAGAATGTTTTTTATACCCATGATTTAATTTTCCTATAAATATTAGAAAAATTTACTTTAGGAACCTATATTTTCTATTAAAAAAATTTGTTTTACACCTTCTATTTCCATTGAAATATAATATTTATGAAATCTAAATGATTTAATATTATTTTAGGAGAAATTTTTCCTTTATTTTTTCCCACTTAGGAATTTTTACCTAAAAGGTGAACTTTTGGATCAATGTTATGTGAAAAAATGTGACTTACCATATGTAAAACCTACTCTAGACATTGTTTTATTTGGTTTTAACTATCTAAGATGTTTATTGAAATTCTCCCTACTATATGAAAAATTGAACAGTAATTTTTTCAAAATATAAACTTCAATAATCATTTCAATAAAAAAAATTTATCACCATTGTTAATGATTAAAATTTAATTTTTTACTAATATCAAGTGTTAAATTCATAAAATTTAATGAATATAAGAATCATATGTATCATCCTTAGCTATATCAGTAGTAGCCAATATAAGTTCCATTTTAAATTATTTTTCTATATTTTAATACATGACATATACTTTATTATTCCATCAGTTTATGAAATATATTCATCATCTTATGATGATGAAGAACTATTTTCATAATCTCATTTATATGTAAAATTAGTGTAATGGTAAATTTCACCAATAGTTTCAGGATGTACCATTCCCATGAAAAATATTTTAATCTTGGTAAGTATAAATAAAAACAATCATTCTACAATAATTACTATTAGGTTCATTTTTTATTAATGTATATATACCATTTAGCACTTCAAGTATCAATAATAGTATCAAATTCATTACATTCCATATTCATTATTTTTTCATTTAAATTCTCCTTCTTTAATATTGACCAATATGTTTCTATTTTCCTTAATAATTGTATATTCATAATATGATCTTCGTTACTAGTTTCTAAATACCTAATATCCAAGGTACGTTTTGAATTTCTCATTTAATTTATAAAAATATAATGTTGAGAACCATAATATGAGGTGATAAAAGATAAAGGGAAGCCAGCTTTGTTATTTCATTTCACATTCTAAAAATATTTATTCAATTAGTTCTAATATTTAATTAACATAATAATGAGATCATCATGACTCAACTATATTGAAATAATTTATTCTATAATAAAATTTCTTTTGTATTTCCTTCTAAATAATGTATATAAAATTTTCAATAAGTTTTTCATCCATTAATTATTTCTCACTTAAATATTATAATACATTGACTATTCAAATAAACCATTCATTCACTTGCACAAGAGATCCACTAATTTAAAAAATATTATAATGAGTTTATAACATTACCCATTAAGTTTAAAACATATTAGTAGTTCCAAAATTAATAACTTATAACATTTTCAATATTATATTTCCTATCTGAAAAATGATATCTAGAAATAAATGTTTGTGGTCACTAAACATAACAAAGTATTATGAACCTTGTAATCTTATAGATATTCATGTTTTTAATTATGATAAAATTGTATTTCCACATAGTGATGATTTTTATATCCTTAACTCGTTATAATAAAGCAATCCACACTAGAATAAATAAAAAAATTATTCATTATAAAATTCCAATATTAATAATCTGCATGATAAAAATTAGGTTATTTGATGGGATATAAGTTTTATAATTTTATAATTTGATGTAATTCCCTAAAAAATCCTTATACTATTAGATTATCATAAGTAAAATAAGATATTAAATTACAATAAAAAGAAAAATCAATGTAAAAACAATAGATATAATCTTATATATATAAACCTTAATTTATACTATGTGTTTTACAATATAGATATAGATAACAGGAGGTGGTGGATTGTAGTTTGTGAAACCGAAAATTTTCAACATCCTTAAGTACTAAATTTATTAGATTATATGAACTTATAATAAACCTTAAAACCTATGTAAATAAGTTTGTGTGTGTGTGTGTCATAAACCAATTATTATGGATGATATTCATAATATAGAAATAAAAAAACTACATAAAGTGGTAATAATAGTGGAAGTAATAAAATATAAAGAGTAATAAGAAGAATGGAAATAAAACAACTACAAAAAGAAATAAGGACAATAGAAATATAAAAATGAAACACAAGTTATAGTTAACAAACCATGAACTCTCATATATGATATTATTGATGGTATACTTTTAACCTAATGTAAATAGATGATCATAGTCATGATCTAATTTATGTAAGTTAAAAGAACTTCTTAGACTAACCTATTTGAAGATATGTGTATTAAAAACCATTTAAGACTTATAATCTTTACCTAACATATGTTTTTATCTTTCTAACCCTTGGAACAAAGTCATACTCAATATAATCCCTTGATCTATGTGATCATAACAACTCTTTCATCTATAATCCAAATATATCTATTCAAATTATAGGAAACAACTTTGTCATCCTTAACTGTATGCCCCCATACATGAAAGATAATACACATAATACTTACAAAAAAACTATAGGTGATTCAAAGTGAAATACTCTTGATGTGAACTATTAGAAAATATCTCTGAAAGAATGATTATAAAGATTAGAAGCGCTCATAAAAAAGAAGTTGAAAAAAATTAAAAAAAAATATTGATTAAATCTCTTTAGTTCGAATGATCAATGTAATGTTCTTATATTTTGTATTCTTATATATGATGTATTGGTCCTATTTATAGAATATATTGTAACAAAATGAAATATTTGGAATCTACATTCTTCAGGGTTAGTTGATATTATATCTGAATCTACTTTATTATATTCTAATGAACTCAAAGAGTACCATTATAGTGCTACTATATCTAGTATATAAACTATAGAAAAAAAACATTAGACAACTTGATTTTCATTATACATTATCTCATGATAGAATCATCATAAATAAAATTACTGAATTTTCAATTTTTAGAAAATGAAATTTTCTAACAAAATGATTAAATAAAATTCAAACATAATTGTATTTTTAATTTTAAAATAATAGATACAATGAGTCTCTAAATCAAGAATTACAATCCATTCTATATGTGTGGGTGTATTTATTACTAAAAACTATTTTTATGTAACATTATTAATTATTTTTATTTTTCTATTGAATTTTGTGTGATTTTTTATAGGAATATTAAATTTTATCTTGTTTATTTTTTATAATATTTTATAAGAATATTAAAAACATTATTTATTCATCCAAATTTATTTTTAGGAATTTAATTTTATGGTTTAATTATTTATAGAAATATTAAAAACATTATTTATTCATTCCAAAACTGTCTGGGTATAACGGAACCCAGCGATGATAAATGGAGATGGAAAGGGAATGAAATTTTCATTTGATTAGTAGGTAGGAATGGGATTCCAGGTAATTAGATTATCATTTATAAAATAGAATTTTCATTCCTTCAACAAAATCATGGAATTGAATTATGTATATGAAAATCATGATTTTTTAAAATCATACACTCCTTATCACACCATCAGTGTCTCCTCCTTCCTCCATTTTGTTGATGAACATTTCCCTCTATGCCAACAACAAAAAATATTTATTCTTCTACCTCCCCTTCATTAATGATTCCTTACCGACATTTTTTTCTCTCACCTATGTCAATGACTATCACTAACTAGATCTTATTCTTTTTATTCATCTCATGATGACTTCCTCCTCTACATGTCCTCTATCGATAGCCACTATAGCATTTTCTAACAATGTTTCTACACTTAACCCATGATCTTAGTCATATATTATATCCTTTTACCTCATCATCATGTTTATAATGGATCATTCAAATATGATTAAATTGATAAATGGTTTTGTGGTGATTAAATAACGTTGATTAGAGTTGGAATCAATAAAAGATTATGGTTATGGGGTCAGAAATATGGGGGGATATATGGAAGTTCTATAGGGAGATTCATATATGAGAGATTAATGGGATGATATATTTATGGGAGGGATATATTTGTAATTCAAAATATTTTAACTGTGATTGTATCTAAAAAGTTCCATGCATACCATACATGATTTTGAATATTATTATTCTTTAATTTATAATTACTTTTAATATTTTATTCTTGATTCTCTTTCCATATTAAATCATTCAACTATACAAAACGAGGCCTAAAATATTTTTTGTAATATTTGAAATTAATAATTTAGTATTGTAATGTATTGATTTTATCTTATTCTAACATTTTAAAATAATATAAAAATAAAAAATATAAGATTTATACAAATAATATGGAGTATTAAATATAATAAAATATAAATTAATGTCCAGATTTATAATTTTTTTATGAAAATAACTGAATTCAATCATTCAATTTTATAATAAAACATAAAAAATTGGAACACTTAATTATATTTAATTAATAACCTATAGTGATAATGTTTTTCCACCTATTTGAACTTAACATTTTTTTGATTTAAAAATTATCCAATCCTCATATGGGGTTAATTAGTAAATTTATCATATATAAAGACCATAGAAAATTTTCATTTTTCACATTGAGTTCAAAATGTTGTGTTTATACTTTGGGTTTTTATGGAATTCAAATCAAGTTCATTTTAATTGATGAAAAATATTTAATAAATAAATAATTGTATGCCCATGAGTGTGAATGTTAATATCTATTAAATCAAAGATCAAATGGAAATTTCAACATTGTACTTTTTTTTTATGTGTGGTTCATTATCGAAGTCAGATGAAAATTATTTGTATGTTCATTGGGACTTCAACTGAGCTTTTTTTGTTAGACTGTAAATATTTTTCCCAGTTGACCTAGAATAGATGATATAAATTTATATTTTTATCTTCTTTTTTATTACAGATATATTTTATTTTCCTTATAAATGATCACTAGATAAGATATGGTAAATATGAGTTGATAATTTATGGTTTCAACATAATATCAATAAAATATAGATAGATATGATAGTTAATGATAAATAATCAAGAATTGATGGTGTATAGATAATGAAAAACTGATTATTCACCATCAACATTGGACTTTTAGTGAATATATTACACCCAATTCTTTATGTGTTTTGGTTCATTATACAAATATTAAATTCCAAAATTTCCCATGTATATAACTTGATAAAAGTAATTGAATATTAATTATTAAATTATTTGATATGTATTTCGTTATATTTTAAATAAGGATTATATTAATGGTGCAAGAATTATTAAATTTCATAATATTTTATTCATGATTAAGTGTTCATGATTTTTCATAGATATTTACTTCTTGGGATTACCATGAATTTGATACATCAGAATAATTATAAATTTTACATAATTATTGTAGCAGTTCATAACATTGGAAATTTATTTTTGAAATTTTTTAACTTCACATAATTTCATGAATTAGTCATACTAATGTTTTTCATGAGTCTTACGAAATAATGAATATTATATCCATTAATAATATATCTTAATAAATATATATAGTATTTCTCATAATTTTCATTTGAATTTTTTTTCTAATTTATTCCATTTAAATTTCATGATAGGTGAGACTCCAATAATATATTGTCCTGGATCACTCTAAAACCATTATCTATACTATTTTCCACATGGAATCAAGCATGCCTCCACATAAACTAGAGGTTTCTGACTATCAATAAGGGTTAAAAGTTAGTATGGTGGGGATACTATACTCTCAAGATCAGAGTAAAATAATGGTATAAGAGATAAAAAATAATATAAGTAATGTAAATAATTAAGAATTTGAAGATGACAATAATTGATAAAATACAAAACTCCAAATACATAACTTTTCATGTCCATATGATACTATAATGTATAAGTAGTACAAATACAAGAGTTTATACAATAAATTCATAACTAAAAGAAAAAAACCAAGGATATCTCCATGAGAATCTTGAGATCTGTGTTATTCATGTACCCTTAATCCCCCATATACTGCATTATAACACTAAATTAATAACAACCATTCTGATTCCAGAAATATATCCTACAACCATGAGGTCTATTTGGATACCCTAGTTAAATGGCAGCCCGAATAGGGTGTGATATAAACTTAATAGGCCACCACCAATGGTTTATAATGCTATCCAGTCTATGAATATAAAATATAGTGGTGTGTAGGTATATAAATTAGACACTAAATAATTATAAGTAAACAAAATGGACTTGAGTTCCTCAATGGACACCTGACCTACAGTACCTACTTCATCCTAAATCGGAATACCTATGAACATGTGCCCGTATATATAATTATATATATATATATATATGTTTGTGTGTGTATATGGGATAGATATGTAGTAACATATTTTCCCCTATATATATACTAATACTATCTAGGACACCATCCATAAATCAGGTGTCAATGTGTTGTCGGAAGAGTCTCATAGTGTGATAGGGGATGTCATGCCAGAAAATCAAATATAATGAGGGGATCTAGGCATGATAATCATATGTAAATAGTAATTTCATTCTCAAATATCATAATTTGGTGGGAAACCATAATATAATATCATAAATCGTTAGGGGAATCCATGCCTGAATATCTTAGTCAATAGGGGATGCAATGACCGATTATCATAAATAATTAGAGGATGCCATACCTGAATATATTAAGTCAATAGGGACACCATGAATGAGTATCGTAATTTATAATTGATGTCATGATCAAGTATAAACATTTATAAAATAATCCATTCCCAAGTATCATAATTTATAAGAGACGTCATGCCCATGTATGATAAGTTATAAGGGGAACTATGCCCAAGCATCATAATCAATAAGGTATACTATTCTTGGGTATCAAAATATATATAATATTATAAAAAGATAAATTTATTTAATCAATCGGCATAGGCCTTGATATTTATATATCATTTCTTACCATATGACTCATATAGGTATTTCATATCTAATTCAAGTATAAGTAAAAAAACTTAATACCTTATGAAGGTCCATGCCATTTATCCTTTCAATCATTTCCATTTCATTTTCCCTTTTAATTTAAGAAGACATATCACCTCATATGATGTTTTATTATAAAACTAGGTAATGTTTTCATACCATTTTATTTAATAAAATTAAAATCAAATCCTTAAAATGGATACTACAATATAGATAAAAATATTACTAAATCCTATGAAAATAATTATGTTCAAAAGAATCTAAAACAGGACACCCAAAATGGTTAGTTTACTTCTTATTCCAGAACAAGGGTTTAAATATGTATCAAAAACACACCCAAATGTGGTGGTTTGAGTTGAAGTAGATGATATTTGAAAATACAATTAAATGCACATATATTAAATAGTTTATGGTATTTGAATTATTATAGTTTATTTCATATTTTGGAAGCGACTCTTGGGAATGTATAGTGTGAGGAACAAATACATAATTTATAAATAAGATATACCTTAAGGTATAAGCCATATAACACCTACCTTGAGAATAGAATGCTCTACTCATCCAATATCAAGCTTCTATTAAATCTAGATTGATAGATATTCATTAAAAACACAAATAAACTGAAAATAGGTCACATGATCTCTCATTTAAATATAATTGAATGTAGGAAGATAATTGGAGGATGAAAGGAAGAGGATTGAAGATATGACAAATATTCTTCCAATAAACCCAATGATGTTCAATTCAAATGCTAAATGAAGGAGGAGCATCAAAGCCTCAGAGGATGAGAGGGAGCTCAAGCAGCCTAATGTGCATGGGTGAAATGAGGGATAAATAAGAGTAGATAGTGTTAAATAGGGAAGGTAAAAAACATAAAATTAACCCTATAAATGAGGAACAGGGTTTGGCTGCATGGTTTGGCCAAACTTTAGGCCAACCATGTGTACCCACTGGTTATGTGGAACTATGGGTGTGTTCTAGGAAAATATTTTTCCAAACCATGTGTAAACCATGTGCTAACCTCTATATTTTTCTATATATATACCACACGGTCATTTATCCTCATGTGAATAGTTAAATAAAACCTTTTACACACTCTGAGTCATTATACTTGATCGAACAGTTTCCCATACAATGTTTCACGATATAAACATATTGTGTTACCTTGTCTGTCACTCTCAAAAATTATCTTGCAGGGCTCTATGCTCCCAAAACTCATCCAAACACTTGAGATACATCTCAGGAATAAAACCAATCCAAAATAAGACACTTTTAAGAGTTCCAACTCTCAAGATTACATTATGAAGATTATTTTATGATTTGTCTCATCCACCAAACGAATAGATCAAATTCTATTTCACTATTTCCAACTATCTCAAAACATAGGATCTTAAAATCTCCCTACCTTAGAACTTATCATAACAAATATGTCATTATGAACAAAGAAACATCACCTGACCTACATGGTTTGAGTAATTATCACTAAAATGGTCACATTATGTTTTAAACACACGATATGCCTATAAGAATCGCCTTTAAATACATGGTACTTAAGACATGAATCTTGATCCAATGCTCGTATTCAAATCTAATCATTAAAATTGGGCATACTTGATCATGTCTAACCCGATACATGATCACGTCATCATCTCTTTTATCATCTAGCCTATTGAACTCCCCACCATCGGTTCAATCATTGAATGTAATATTTTTTGTCATTGTACTTCCTAACATCTAAATTCACCAATACAAGAAATACATTAGAGTTATAATTATGCACTTGGCACACTATCTAAACTTGATCAAATGATTGATTCCCAATCTACCTCATTGAGCCTTGATAAACCATGAAAATCATCATCTTCTCATTACACTACACTCACCTAATCCTAAAATTATTCCATAATTGGTTCCTCACTGACCACAATCAAGGAAATAAGATAAATGTAGTTTTATCCAATATCGAATGAATATCTCTAGAATATATTTGATATAGAAGTTGAAACTCCCAAAACCTGATTATGAGTTTTTTATTCCAATTCATTCTGAGTTAATTTTTAACATACTCCATGGATCCCATAACTATCATCTGGTGATGTCACCAGGACAAACATTTATTTATTTTTTTGTTCCATATACTGAACATGGTTGTATATACAACCCAACACCATTGAGTTGGTAAACACTGATCACCTCAAATGATCCCAAAAAAAGTTTGGGTTAACTAAGAGATAAATCACTATAATCCATAGATCTCATTAAATTTAGAATATACTCTTGTGTTTATATGTGAGACGTAAAAACCCATTAATAATATCCACATATCAAGAACACTGAATGATCCAAACAGTGGTATCCTTCCTAGATATCAAGTAAACAAATATTCTAGTGTCCATGATTCTATATTAATCCTTCATATAAGTTAATACCAGTATCACTTAGAACAATCCATACCTCTATAAATAACCACACTCCTAGAGTGAAACTTCTATTGTGTCTATTTGAAAATCCAACAAGGATTTTAGTTTGTTTATTTCATTATCTATGTGTATAACCAACACTCTTTTAGTATACCCTTCATGATGTCATGATAAATTCATGATCATCACTAACATGATATTACACTAAGACAATAAAAATTATTACCAATAAGACCTGATATAATCCATTCATATCCAAGAAAAAGTTTTCATCGTGGTTTCCAATCGAACAAATAAAAATACTAAAAAAAGAACAGTTGAACCACTACAGGGATACTTCTTTTAAAAGTGCACGGCTATACCTAAAGATAAATAATCATTTACCAACAACTCTTCTATAATAATAGTTCATTTGATGATTATTTCAAAAACCTACACTGTGAGTTCCTCCCCATACACCCAAGTCTACCGACTAGTAGCAAGGGACCAAAGGCGGTAGGGTGGGGAGACTATACAATCATGATCAGAGTAACATAGTGGTATAAAAGATAAAAAATAGTGGAATAAATATAAATTACTAAGAATTGAAATTTAAAAATAACTAATAAAATGGCCTACACCATATACATAACTATGCATGTCCATAAGATACTATAATTTATAAGCACTATAGATACAACTTGTGATATAATAAATGCACAATGAAAAGATAAAAATGTCACAAGGATATCTCTATAATCATCATGAGCACTAGATCTATTTTTTTCTACTAGGACCCCATATAAAGGTGTACAGAATAAAATGAATAACAGTGAGCAAGCTAAATCTAGAACCTGATCCTAAAACCATGAGGTCTATTCAAGTACCCCAATGCAATGGAAACATAAAAAGGGTGTGAGATAAACTTATTAGTCCACCACCAATGGTGTATAATTATATCTAATATGTGAATATAAAATACAGTATTTTTATCTATATCTATAAGGAACTAAATAAATATATGTAAATGAGATATGCTTAGGTTCCTCAATGGATGCTTAACCAACAATACCTACTTTGGCCTAAATCCAAATACCATTGAACATGTACCCATATATATATATATATATAAGTATATAGATATATACATATATGTATTTATATGGATATGATATGTAGTGACATATATATCCATATATATAGATACTAAGACTATTAAAGACTGGAGGTGTAACTCATGTGTCCATGTGTAGTCGTAAGAGTCTCATAGATTTATAGGGGACACTATTCTTGAATATCATTAATCATGATGGAATCCATTCTCAATTATCATAAGTCAAGAGGGATCTCATTTATTAATATAATAATCAATAGGGGTCTCTATGCATGAATTTTATAAATCATTAAGTTATTTTATACCCAAATATCACAATCAATAGGAGATTCCATGCCTAAATATCATAAATCTTTAGGGATTCCATGCCCAAATATCATAAGTTAAGAATCATTACTTTCCCAAGTATCATAATTTATAATGGACTCCATGCCTGAGTGTAAAAATTTATAATGGATTTTATACCCATTTATCATAATTTATAAGGGACATTATGCCTGACTATCATAAGTTATAAGTGATACAATTCCCAAGTATCTTAATCAATAAGGGACATAAATCCTAGTTATCACAACATATATAGTAATGTAAAAAGGAATGTGAATTTCATGATTAGAGATAATATATGGTATTTAGGTATCATTTACAATAATACGACTCATCTAGGTCATTAAAATCCTATTCAACTATATATAATATAGAAGGTTGTGTGAAGGTCAACCCCATTTATCTATTCGTTCATTTCTATTTTATTACCCTTTCAATTTAGGAAGACAACACCCCTCAGATGATGTTTTTTTATAAATCATGGTATGGTTTTCATACCATTTTAGATAATATAATTTAAAATAATATTCATTCCAAGGGATACATAAATATAACTAAAAAGTTGTTAAAATCCTAATAAATTAATTATGTTCATAATCATCAAAAAAACATGCCCAAAATGGGTGGTTTAATTCAGGGTCAAGTGGATGGGGTTAGTGACATAAAATAAATACACACAAATGTGGTGGTTGTATTTGAGGTATAGGACCTCCGATGATGAAATTAGATTCACAGAGATTAAATAATTTATGGAATTTCCATTAGAATAGGTGATTTCATATTTTGGAAGTGATGTATTCGAATGTTAGGTGAGTGACATAATAGAGAAATTTATAAAAAAACAAATCCATAATGGATAATCCATAGACCACCTATCTCATACTACGGATGCTCCACTTATCCAATATCAATCTTTGATTGAATCTAGTTTTAGAGAAATCAATGAAAAATAAAAACAAAACAAAAATGAGGAATATGAGCTCAGATTTAAATAGCATTCAATCTGAGAATATAAATGAAGGAATCTATTAATTGGATTGAAGAGCTTAAATATATGATTCTAATTCACCTTTTGGCATTCAATTATGACCCACGATGAAGGAGGAGTATTAAATACTAGGGGGAGGGAGATCACGTGGACTTTTATGCATAGGATAAATGAGAGATAAATAAGGGCATAATTTTTTAAATAGGGTAGAGGAAAACCATAAAGCCAACCCTTTAAATGAGGTCCATGTTTTGGATATATGGTTTTTTATAACTATGTGCAAATCATGCACACCCACCGGTTAAGTGGAACTAAGTGTGTAGGCTAGGAACATGGTCTTCCAAATGTTGTGTAGCTCATGTCCTCCACTCTATAATTTTCTTTTGAAATCCTACATGTCTATGAGGCCTCGGGTGTATGGTTAAACATAATTTGTAAAACTCTTTAATCCTATACTCCAATACACATAGTTTCTCCTAAGGGGACACATGGTTTAAGAAAATTGTGTTCTACATGTATATATCTCCTAGAAATAAGATTTCTAAACCCGATGCTCCCAAAACTCATCTGAACACCCATCTCTATCCTTAGAAAATGTCCACGGAAAGTAATTTTAAGTTATCAAAATATAATAATTACATTCCAATTCTGTGTTTACGATTTGGCCCATCCACCAAACAAAATGTTCAAATTACTTTGGAAAAATTACAACAAGCTCATAACATGTGATATTACAAACTCTTATGAATTGTATCACTAAAATCACTAGATCTATATTTTCTATAAATACTATATATATTTTTATTCATTACTGAATATGGTTCTTGAAATAGAATTTAAGTGGTTGAATTACACAATTCCTACCATTCATCTTGTTTCATTCCTTCCTACCTATTTTTTTCATTATGAATTAATGATGGGAATATTTAAAAATTACCAGATGATGGTGAAATTCAAGAACTATAAGAGGAATATATGACTTGATATGTCATAATAGCATGAAACAGTCAGGTTATCTGAGTTCATCCAGGTACCAATAGTGTGATCTTGGTTTGGTAGGGACCAATGGGTAATAAGAATGGAGTGTACATATAATGGTGATGGATCTTAGGAAATGTAAGTAAGAGATATCTGATTGTAACAGAACGTCCTAGTAGTGGAGGAAATCCCAAATATGGTGGTGGATCTGGTGAATGAGGCCTTGTTAGTCAAGAGATATTGAGAATTATTAATCTATATTTATGAATTACATGACATGTATCCCTAATAGTCATGCATTGTGTCCTACTCTTTATGTGGTTCTAGGTATCCTTAAATTATGTAAATATCACATTGTATCTGAATATGGGTTACACACCTTGTATAACAGACCATATGACTCGGGTATATGATAGAGTAAATACAAGGGAAATCAAATTTCCCTAGATACATTATGGGATTAGGAACACACTGTTTATTTTTGGTGACTCGACATGGGAAGGTCTTCTAGTACATTCCCAAGTAGTTTATAGAACACCCACACTATATATATGAGGAATTAAATGTATGATAACAAGATCAATATTATGTAAAAGTATCCTCTTCCAAGTAGTGATGATATTTTTTATCAATTATGAGTAGATATATATTTTTACAAGAATGATATTTGATATGGATATCATCGGCCAAGGATCGATAAGGAGAATAATTCCAAGACAGCCTCCCATACAAGGTATTGTCACTAATAATTTATAGTAATTCCATTTGGACATAAAAATTATCCTTCTATCTTTTTAGATTTAATGAATGGATTCTTTATAGGATACATTCATCATTTTATGTTAGCCTTTATATATGGTGCTCTTATATATTAAAATAGATGGGAAGATCATGAATAACATTTTAGAATTGTTTTGAATACCCTTATAAAGGTTATATTGTATGATAAATTTATCGAGTGTAAATTTTGGATTCAAAATGTTTTTATTATTGGGTTATATTATCTCATTTAAGAGTAATTTGGTGGATTATTCAAAGATGAATGTTATTAGGAAATAGTCTAGACCAACTATGTTATCCAATATCTATATATTCCTTGTAATGGATGGATACATCCAATTATTTGTCAGATATTTATCATGACTATCTAATCCACTCACCATGATGACTTGGAATGGGGTTATATTCTTATGGATAGATCACTATGATGAGAGTTTCAAAAAAATGAAGAGAATTTTGGTCTGCATACATGTTTTTAAACTACCCTACAGTGGTGAATGGTTTGTAATATAAAGTTAAGGATGAAATAATTTAATTGGATTTATACTAAATTAAAATTACATGGTGATAGAATATGACTCTCTCTAATTAAAAATTCATAAGAAAAATCACTTGACCCATGATTTAGAATTTACAATCATATTTTCTGCATTGATGAAATTAAGGCATTATTTGTAAGGTGAAAAGTGTTATAAATATACTAATCATAAAATCTTGGAGTATATATTTACACATAAGGATATAAATATGAAATTTAGTATATGTTTGCAATTTATTAAAGATTATGAATACTCAATACATTACCTCCTTGGGAAAGTGAACAAGGTTGTCAATTATTTGACCAAAAATGATCATGCTACCTTATCTATGATGAGAATCAAAAAATATCTAATATTTATGGATCTATAAGGGATAGATGTGTAAATATGGAAGGAAGGATAAAATATTAACATTATCAAAAGAATGTTCGACCATATATTAATTTGAGGATTAATGAGGTGAAAAAGGAATATTTGGAGTTGTGGAATAAACTGAGAGATGTTCCTAAGTTTAAAATTTATTGGGATAGAAATATAATGTTTAGGAACTATGTATGTGTTCTTTACATACCATTTTTGAGTAAGGTGTTAAATTAGGGTCATAATTCAACATTATCAATTCATCTTGGATGTAATTAGATTTATAGAGATATGAAAGAGTGTTTTTGTGGGAATTCATGGAGAAAGATATTTATATATATGTATCTTAGTGCCTGATATATCATTATGTCAATTCTATGAGAAAAAAATCAAATAATATTTTACAAACATTACCCATAATAGAATTTAAATGGGAAAACATCACCATGTATTTTGTTTTTGGATTCCCCAAAATAAATAAAAAATCCATAATAAAATATTGGTTGTATTCGATCACCTTAAAAATTAAGCATGCATAATTGCTATCAATGAATATTTATCTCTTGATTTTATTGTCATAATATACATTAAGGAAGTGGTAATGTTGTATATAGTACCAAATTATATTATATTTGATTAGGATTAGAGGATTTTATTGAGGTTCGTGCGAAGACTTCAATAGTCTCTAGATAGAGATTTATGATTCAGTACTAGTTATGATCCTCAAACATATGGTTATTCCGATATGAACATTAAAACCCTATATGATATGTTGATATATTGTTCTATGGATTCATATGTGATTGATATTAATTCCTGACCATTGTGGATATTTATTTCAATGATATCATTCACTCAATAATTCTAATTTATTATTATGAAACCCTATGCAGAAAGAAGTGTAGAAATATAATGTTCTAGGAAGTTTTTTGAGGAATAAATCGGTTGGTACCTTATCTATATAAGGAAATGGAAAATGAAAGTCAAATCTATTCAACAATACATTAAGGAAGCTTAGATTCGGCAGAAATTTTGTGTTGATAATTGTGAGTGAGATCTTGAGTTTGAAGTTGGTGATAAGGTGTTTATGTAAATTTCTCCATAGAATAAGGTCATGAGATTTATAAATAATTTAAAAGTTAATCCCTGTGAATATTGTCCACATAGATATTATTGATTGATTAAGGATTGTAGCTTATCTCTTGGTTCTTCCATTAATTCACTCTCAATTTGAGAATGTCTTCCTTGTATCTATCCTGAGGTAGTACTGTTTCAGGGTGGGTCTCGAAATGCCCAATGGTTTTGTATCTGATGACATGTGGACCTGCTTTCCAAAGGTAGGCGTTTGCCGGATGGTCTATCCAGCGATGCTTAAGAACTCACATTGTTCGATAGGATGGGAAGTCGGGCTCATCACACCCTTTTGGGGGGGGGAATTATTGCCTGTTTCAGGACTCTCTTATAGATTTAAGATGTATTCATATGTTCGCGAATCTTTGGTTTATACCCAAGCATAGTATACATGGATTTCTCCTAGTTGGAAATGGTTAGCTGAACGTAGGGGTTCGGAATCATTTATGCCCGAGGTTTGCCATCCCTCATTGGATTAATGACCCCGAGGAGTCGGGAATCATTGAGGTGGTACTAGGAGCGGCGCGGTGAACTGATGTGAAGATAGTCGGATCGACCGGTTGTTGGGATTGAACCTCATGGAGTCTTCCTACATACCCTGCCTAGGAGACAGGGATCAAAGTCCACATAGTTTGAAATGTCTTGGGAATTATGCTCTGAGGTAGCCCAGATTGATGGATTGGGGCTTACACTCTGAGGAGACCCATGGTGATGGATTGGGGATTACACTTTGAGGAGGCTCATAAGAGGATGTCATGGTCGAAGCTTACTCTAAGCCCACGTGAGTCATGCTCGGTGTGAGAAACAAGAGGAAGCAGGGACCAGAGGATTACGTCATGAAAGGTGCGTCCGTGAGAAGTGGAGTGGGGCTTACACATGAGGGCAGCCCATAAAGTCGTGGCTTACTCCGGGATGGATGCCCATGGCGACAAAGCGCAGAGGGAGAGGGGAAGAGGTTCTCTTGTGCCCGTCACCTCTCTAGTTCCTGGGGGAAGTACCGAAGTGCATGGGGACTTCCTTCTGATGGGTATTTTACTACCCTCCAAAGAAGGGAGAAGTACCCCAGCCCCAACAAGTGGATGGTCAGAAAGGGGGCTCCCGAGCTCAGACTCCACATTATTGTGGGAATGTGAACCCAGGAATGCTTTAGGAATCTGCTCAAGGGTCTGTGCAACCCCTTCGCCCCTGTTTACCGTCGGTATGTGAACTTAAAACGGCGCATTGATGTGCCTGAGGGTAACATCACACGGGTCTAGTGGCTCCGGTGGAGGCCTTGGCTCGGGGCCGATGAGTAGGCCAGTGGGGGAGTCACAAAGGATCAGGCCAGATCGGAAGGATTTTATGTGGTTTGGGGAATGGGAACTTAGAAAAACTTTTCGGGCCACACAGGGGTATGGGTTGTGGCGCCCTTCACGTAGGGAAGTGCTACGCGGTTGGAGAAGTCGTCCACGAACTAGGGTGGTCTGCGGACTGATGGGTATCCCACGAACCAAGGTTTTTTGCGGCTTCGGGTTCAATCCGTGAACCAGGGTGGTCCGCGAAGGGTTCCTTGCAGGCAGCGGCGACCAAGGGTGGCACCGGCTAGAGGCTCATCGGTTGGGGCTTCGCTCACGTAGGAGGGTGCTATGTGGTGTAGCAGATCAGTAAATAGGCATAAACTCCCTGGTCCACGGGGAATACATCCGCGGAGGGACCATGGTTTTTTGTTTTATCTTCTTTGTTATCTTAGGTTCGAGGTTCACCAAGTTATTATGCGTTTTTGGTTCCTTATTAGTTCGTTCCCAGGTTCATACCTGCTCTGGTTCGCAAACTGGAACTTATAAAATCCTAAGCCTTCCTTCGAAATCCTTTCACCCGAATCTGATTGATCTCCTTTATGTTCTCCTCCTTCTTCTCTTCCCCTCGGTCTCCTTTTATAGAGTAGGGAAAAGGATGTATCTATGGTCATGCGGCACCTTTTGCGGAGGCCCCTGACTGAAAACCCGATTCATGGAGGACTCGGTCAATTTGCAACTCACGGGGGGCATTTATTACATCTCCCCTGCGAACCAAACGATCTCCCCCGCGAACCAAACGAGCTCAGAGAGTGCTTCGCGGCCGCGGAGGGTTCTACCTCTATTATGTGAATGACAGTGGATGTTGCTTGGGTCGTTCGACGCGGTTCGCGGCTGGGGCGGGTCGTGACGGTGGACCGGCTCGGTGCCTGTCCTTCTTCGCGCCCACGGAGGATCTTTGCCTCCATCTCGCGAACAAGGCTGGTCCACGAAGGGGAGCGGTTCGCTGAACCAGCCACATAACACTTGAGCCGGTTCACAGACCGGTTATTCCTTTTCCAATTTTGAGTATTGGCCTCCTTCCTTTGTCCAATTCGTTGAAGGGAATTGGGTAAAAATCCACTCTCTAATGAAGGGGATTATTATCTTCCTTTGCGGATTTTTTAAGACCCTACAAATGCCCCCCATTGGAATGGGGTATGATCGGAATGAAGAGGAGGCTATTCCAATGTAGAGTGGTCCTGAAACTTGGATGGTTTGCGGTAGGGTAGTGGACCCGGTGGGGGACCAATCCTATAAATACGGGGGGGCCTTCATTTGTCCTTTACCGAATTCTTCACGAAACCAGAGCTTTTTTCATTTCTATATGCGCGTGCTTGTTCCTTCGCGAGACGGTTCATCTGCGAACCAGCTACCACTTCCGTAAACCATTCCTCCTTCGCGGTCGCCTTCACCCATAGACCAATCTCCCAACCGTGAACCAATACCCTTAATTAACTAAAAAGTGAGTCACGCCAGGCCGCGTAGAAAATTGCTACGCGGTTTAAAATGTTCTGTGGACCAGAATGATCCAAACATTGAAAAATACTTTAAGTCTGAACTTAAACGCTTAATGCTCAGAGCTGAGGTTCCGCAAGGCAGCCTTGTTCGCGGTTTTCTGGCCAATGCTCCATGGGCCAGGGTTTCGCGGACGCATTCCATGTAAGGCTGGTTCACGGGATGTTGTCATCGCGAACCAACCTATGGGGCCACCTTGCGGATTTCATTATGAGGCTTGGATGGAATCCTTTGAAAATACTTGGTATTTTTTCAAAGTTTTATTATTTTGGACTGACCGTTTGCATGATTTCCATGGTGTAGGGAGAAGATAAATATGGTTCCTCCTCGTTCTGTGACTAGCCCTGCTACTGGACCTCTCCCAATTGGCTCAGGGATACGTATAGCCATGATTCGCAGAGCGGAAAACATCAAAGAGGACCCTAGTCAGTCCATCATTACTGACGATGGTTTCTTGAAAGACTTACTCTCTCATGAGCTCCTGGGTTATCCACTATCAAATAGGCTTCCTCTTTACGGATTTGGTCTTCAGGATGACGTCCCTATCCCCCCTACTTTCTCGAGTCTTCCATCTCCTTTCTTGGAAGTGCTACCAAAGTTCGTTCAGGCGAGCCCTACCCCCATTGGGGGAGATAACCTCTGATTCTGATCCGAAAGATGCCTTCATTTTGAGAGGCTCTTTCTAGACCCAAAGTGATCAGTACACACAAGACTTCTCTCAAGAAGCTTTCCTCAATAGTTACCCTTCTATTATCAACCTTTCCCAAATGGATCCTGAAGCAGGGTGGATTCCTAGGTGGTATCTTTAGTCCGACGGGCTCTTCTCAAATGACTGGGCCTGGGCCTTCTGGGTTCATCATCATTGCCGGGAATCTCCTGAGTCACTGGAAGCAGTCAATTTGTACTCCGCGGTATGGGCCTCCCAGTTTGTTGTTTACCCACCATCCTTGATCTTGCCTGACCTGCTCAGTCGCTGGTGTTCAAGCACTAATACTTTCCATCTTGCCCATGGTGAAGTTGGCATTAGTCTGTGGGACATCTATCAATTGGGAGGGCTCCCGATTATTGGTGAGATGTATGAAGAGTTCCTGCCCACTCCTAGTGCATGGGATGATGTCGAACAAGTGCCTTCATTGGCGAAGGATCTGCTGGTTATGGCGGAGCAATCACTAGGTCAGGCCTTGCGTTCCCTCTCTCTTATTCCCTATATCACCTGGATAAGGTTATTTCTGAACACCACTGGTCCTGTGCCGAGGATCAATCACCCCAGGACTCATCCTTCTCAACAGTCA
Source organism: Viscum album (assembly GCA_963277665.1). Lineage (NCBI taxonomy): Eukaryota > Viridiplantae > Streptophyta > Magnoliopsida > Santalales > Viscaceae > Viscum > Viscum album. The sequence goes on along the minus strand of OY728138.1, from coordinate 1,700,176,267 downwards.
CGAACCACCCCAGGTTCCTACTGGGCGGTTCTGGAGGCGGGAGACTACCTTTCATGGGGTTATGAGGTGTTCCCTGGTGTGTCGCCTATGCTCCGGATGGCAGGTTTGTTTGCTATGTTTTTTAGCAGGTGGTTATTCCCTTCTTGGGATATCAACCCAGGCGTCAGAGCTTGCACCTTGATGATGGAAGTCAAGTTGGTAGAGGGTCACCCGATGAACTTAGTCGTGCCCACTTTGGCTCGTATTTACGAACTGCTGAGTCACATGTAGGAGGGCGGGTCACCCTACCATCTGAGTAGTCCATTTCAGTTCTTATACGGCTGGATGGAAGATCACTGCCATTGTTATGAGTATTGTCATAACACGGTCATCTCGCATCCTACTTTTCGGCCTACCCTGCTCAATATAGCTGGGGTTCATCTAAATCCCCTTAGTTCTAACGAAGTCATTGAGCTTATGATTGATGTCTCCCAGTTTTCCTTCACTCCCTACCCTTCCCCTTCTGGTGTTGCAGTTGACAACCGTCGGGGGAGCTTGGAGGAGTGCTCTTATGTGATTTAACTGCAGGATGGGTTTTTGTCCGCACGAATCGATGGAGTTTCTCTGTGCAAGTTATATGCCCCGCGTTGTTTTTCTCTCCAGTTTAGGTGTATGTAGATCCAAGTTTCTCTTCCTCCTCCTCAGGCTCGAGGACTGCACCCAGCCACTCTCTGTCAATGGTGGTTGATGCTGATGCGAGAGGGATCTGACAAAAGCATTCTCTTGCCTGGTATGGGAGAGGCTGCCAGCCTATCCTTGGAGTATGCAAGGATGTGGATAAAACATTACCCCAATGGGATTCTGGGGAAGGCTTTCCGGCAGGTTCCCAAGTCAAGAGTCATTGTGGCTGTTATGCCTACCGCACCTTCCTCATCGGCTCTAAGGGAGGACCGACTGATGGCTCGTCGGTCAAAGCGACTCAGGATATTTTCCCCTCCCATCCTCTCTACGGCCGAAGTTCAGATGAACCCAACCTTCTTGGGTGTGGATGAAGATGAACTTGTGGATTCAGGTCCTATCGAGACAATTCCTGAAGTTTTGCCGACCGATACCGATCTTAGCAACTTGACTCCCAAGCCCGAACCGGGGTTAGAAGCTTCAGTTCTTCCAGCTTCGGAACCATCATCTAGCGTGCACATGCCTGCGCTGGTCGCAATGCCAGACTTCACTCTTGTGCCTTCTAGTGAGGATACCAAAGATCCTCATGTGATGGTGGATCACCGATCAGTGCATAGGTGGGCATGGCCCCAGATTCGCGAGATTGTCACCGAAACCCCCCTGGCCGAAATGGAAACTAAAACCGAATCTCTTCGATAGCTCTTCCTGGGTTTGGGGTCAGGTGGTTTTGATTATCGCCAGTTCCATTCTCTTGCTTTCCAAGTTGTCAAGGATCATGAGGAAGTTTCCACTAGTGAACGAAAACTTGCTCACCTCGCTGTCACTCATTGCGGAACCCGATCCCTAGAGGAATCCATGATACAACTCCATCAGTTGATAGCATAGGAGGCGATATCTCGAGATCAGGCGACCGTCATGTGCTCCGAGTTGCATGAATGTGAAGAATGGGTAGAGATGCTGAGAGATCAGTTATTAGCTATGACTAGTCGTCTTAAAGCCACCAGAAAAGGGATCAATGATCTCCAAACAATAGTGGAGCATACTCGTTTGGTGGCTGAGGTTGAGTTCAGGGAGAAGGTCGTGCTGTATCAGACATGCAATGACCTTCGTCGTACGGTCGCTGATCTGGTGGAGAGAGCAATTTAGGCTTCTTTATGACTATTAAAGCCATTCTTGTACTCTCTGTTTTACTTACCCCTCCTTTTTTGTGAGGGAGAGACCCCAGCTTGTGGACATCCTCCCTTTTTTTCGAATGGAATACACTCTTTGTCAATCACTTGTTGCTGTAAAATTTGATTATTACTAGAACAATTTTTGTGTAAATAACAACTCACTGAATCAAAATTTATCATAACTCAGGAAAACAAACTCTAACTTTTTTCTGGACCATGGGGTCCAGCGATCATAGTTTGACTATTTCTAGGGTTCTATAGAAAAACCCCACAAACTTTTTGTCCTTTCTGTTAATGCCCTAATTTTTCCTGGGCTCATTTAGTGTGAACCCAGTAGGTGTGGCCCAACTTTTGATTAGCTCACCCTTTTTGAGTTTTCATCCTAACAGGATTTGTGCCTCTTTTGTGAGCGGTTTAAAGTCCCGCCATCAAGACTATCATTACTGATGTTTTAGGCGAACATCTTTGGCCAAATATAGTGGGGAAAGGGCCCCAATGAGGTTTGGTTGATTAAAAGATGTCTCAGTGTCCTTTAGATTCTTTTGGAGGGAGTGTGTTTAGATTTGAACAACATGCAGGGCATGTCTCAAGGCATGGGAGTTGTATCGGTGTGCAGAGGTGGGAGGAGCATCGCCTAAGGAGATATTTACTTTGGTAGACAGGCCAGGGGCGATCAATATGTAGAGCCCCTGAGGGAATGGTATGCATAGTCATGACAATGTGTCCTTAATTCAATGACTCTCCATTTCTGATGGCCATAGGACTTCATGAAAGTCCAGCTTATGGAAACCACCATGGGTGGCTTGGAGAATTATAAAAACCACCAGGGGTGGCTTGGAAAGGGTATGTGACATCTGAAAGGTTTCAAGAACATTTGTATCAATCAGGAGTGTAGAATCAAGGTTATTGTCCTACACATTTATCTAGCGTAAAGGACGGTTGGGGCTTGGCGCAGTTTAAAGTCATGCAACTGGGACATCATCTAGAATAAAACAGCTTCTCCTGGTCCTTGTTAATCTTGTCAGAGACGTTACACCATATTTAGGAAAGGTTGTGAAAGGGGATAGTAAACTGCAGCTCAAAGGGTTTCCGAATGGATATGGGGGATCAGAGGCCAGTAAGAGTACAGAGAGAGGCATTGCCTAAAGAAATGTTTCCTTTGGTAGATGGGTTAGGGGCGATCAATATGTAGAGCCGCTGAGGTCATGGTATGCATAGTCGTGCAAAGGAGACCTTAGGTCAATGATTGTATTCTTCTGATAGCTGAGAAACTTTAGGGAAGTTGATATTTGAGACCACCAGGGGTGGCTTACAAGGGTTCGGCTCTTTCTGGGTGCAGAGTATGGTTTATGAAAAGAGGATTCCTGAACACGGGAGAAACGTCCCGGCTAAATTTTCGGGAATGAGTAAAGTCATCTCCCCCCACGCTGATGTGAGGCGGTAGTTTGTGCAAGTCTGTCCCTTGCATTGAGGGGGGAGGAAAACCCTTATCTCTGGTTGGACTCGTGAAGAGTTTGACCATGTAGTATGACGTCATGCGGTAAAGACGGAGTCCGTGCATTTTAACATCATGTGGTAAGGACAAAGTCCGTGCATTTTAATGTCATGCAGTAAGGACAAGGTACATTTCTACATTCTGTGAAGTTTAACATCATGTGGTAAAGACAAAGTACTCTTAGTTTAATGGTCATAGAGATCAGACCATTGGGCGACTATTTCTACAATCACTTGGAGGGAAATTGAGTTAGGATGCTCTGGCATGCTCTGGACAAGTGTGTTGGAATGAAGGTGTAAACTGTAACTCTGGGGTTTCCTAGATCATGAGAGATGATATGGAGGCTCTAAGGCCAGTAAGCGTACAGGGCTAGGAAGATTATCACCCGAGGAAATCTTGCCTTTGATGGATGAGCCAGGGGCTATCATTATGCAGATCCGTTGAGGGCATGTTATGCATAGTCGTACAAAGGTGTCCACGGGTTGATAACTTTCCACTCCCGATGGCCATGAATGATTATGAAAATATGGGGTTGCTCATAGCACAGAGTTCGGCACATGGGAATAATGATGTCCCGAGAACAAAAGATACATCTTCACGGTAGTTTCCCACTGAGTCAGAGTAGCCCAGTTCTGGCTTGATGCTTGTAGATGCAAATTGTCGTGTGAAATGTAGGCGGATACATAGGCTCATTGGGCAGGGGTTCCCTGTCAACACTTGGATGCAGGTGAGGAAAAAAATTGTAAACCACTTCTCCATAAATTTTGGATCAGGAGATATGACATGGGGGCACTGGGGCCAGTGAGCGTACAGATATAGTAAGATTATCACCTGGGGAAATCTTTTATTTTATGGATGAGCCAGGGGCTATCATTATACAGAGCCGCTGAGGGCATGGTATGCATAGTCATACAAAGGTTTCCATGGGTCAAGGGCCTTTCGCCTCCGATGGCCATGAGTGGTTATGGAGATCCACAATTATCCGGGTCGTGGAGTCTGGTGTATGAAGAGGATGCATCCAAATGCGCCAGGAGTATTCCTTTCCCCATTCGCCGTATATCTTGGGTAAGTCTCGATGAAGCCCATGAAGTTTAACATCATGCGGTAAGGATGATCTCCATGCAGTTTAACATCATGTGGTGAGGACGGAGGTGACCCGACATGAAAGGAAAAGGGGGGTCTGCGCAGTTTAACGTTGTGCGGTGAGGATGACTTTCGTGAAGTTTAACGTCGTGTGGTAAAGACAGGGAGCATTTTTAAAGGATGTTTTATAGTTTTACGTCATGTAGCGAGGATGGGGGAATTTTTAAAGGATGCTGTGCAGTTTTACATCATGCAGTAAGGACGGGGGAATTTTTAAACCAGTGAAAATGCTTGTAGTTGAAAGCATTTCCCAGGACGGTCAGTTCTTGGTCTCTACAGTTTTATGCCAAGAAGACAAGATGTTACGTGCAGTTTAACTTCATGCGGTAAGGACGTAGTGGCAAAGTCCGCTCTTCATCAGAATGAAACTAGGCTTGAACATCTTGGCATGCCCAGAAATGGATATGGGTTTATTGGTGTAAATCATGGTTCTGGGGCTTCTTGAATCAGGAGAAATTATATGGGGATCTTGAGGCCGGTAAGCATACGGAACTAGGAAGAGTGTTGCCTGTGGAAATCTTGCCTTTGGTAGACGGGCCAGGGGCTATCAATATGCAGAGCCACTGAGGTCATGGTATGCATAGTCATCCAAAGGTTTCCATGGGTCGATAACTTTCCACTTCCGATGGTTGTGAGTGGTTTTGAGGATCCGCAGTTATCCGGGCCACGAAGTATGTCATTTGGGAAAGAAATGTCTGGGCATGTCAGGCATACTTGGCCCTGGTTGCTGTTAAAGCTTAGATATCTCCCTGTGCTGATTTATTTTGCGTGCGGGGGTGTACCTTTATTTCATGCAGTTTAACGTCGTGCGATATGGATTAAGTACTTCTAATTTAGTGGTCATAGAGCTCAGACCATTGGGTGACTATTGCTGCAGTCACTCGAAGGATAACTGAGTTACCATGCTATGATATACTCTGAACAGGGTGGGGATGAAGGTTGTAAACTGTAACTTTGAGGTTTCCCGGATCAGGAGGTGTGGTGTGGGGGCTCTGAGGTCAGTAATCGTACGGAGCTAGGAAGAGTACTAACCAATGAAATCTTGCCTTTGATGGACAAGCCAGGGGCTATCATTATGCAGAGCCACTAAGGGCATGGTATGAATAGTCGTACAAATGTGTCCCTAGGTCGATAACTTTCCACTATCGATGGCCATGAATGATTATGAAAATCCGAGATTTCTCACAGTACAGAGTTCGGCAAGTAGGGATAATGGTGTCCGAGCATACAAGAAACATCTTCACTGCAATTTTCCGTTGAGTCACAATAGCCTAGTCCTGTCTTGATGTTCGTAGATGCAGGTCGTCATGTGAACCACGAGTGGATACATAGGCTAACCAGGTAAGGATACCCTGGCAATTTTGGATGTGAAAAGGGGACGAACTTGTAAACCATTGTGCCATAAACTTTTGGATCAGGAGGTATGGTATGGGGGCTCTGAGGCCGGTAAGCATACGGAGCTGGGAAGAGTGTCACATGTGGAAATCTTTTCTTTAGTAGATGGGCCAGGGGCTATCAATATGCAGAGCCGCTAAGGGCATGGTATGCATAGTCATGCAAAGGTGTCCACTAGTCGATGACTTTCCACTTTCGATGGCTATGAATGGTTATGAAGATCCATAATTATCCGGGCCATGGAGTTTGATGTATGGGGAGGATGTATCCAAATGCACAAAGATTATTTCCACCTCGTTTTTTCATACATCTTAGGTGATTCCTGATGAACTCCATGCAGTTTAACATCATGCAGTGAGGACTCGGTCCGTGCAGTTTAACATCATGTGGTGAGGACGATAAATACACCTCGTGCAGGTATGGTCCATACACGGGGGAAAGGGGAACTTTTATCTTTCATTATCCATGCAGTTTAACATCGTTCAGAGAAGAATTAAAAATACACCCTGTGTAGGTCTAGCCCATACACAGGGGAAAGGGTGCATTTTTAAATCTTGCTATCTGTGCAGTTTTACGTCGTGTAGTAAGGACGAAGAGTACACCCCGTGCCGGTCTGGTCCGTACATGGGGGAAAGGGCATTTTTATCTTTTATTAGTGGGGCTGGGCCAGGATGGGGAACCCTGGCATCACTATGTATCCTGTAAGGGCAGTAATCAAGCCGCACATAGTTCTCTGGAAAAAGTACACACCGTGTAGGACTGGTCCGTACACGGGGGAAGGGGACATTGTTTAACTTTTATTTTATTTAATTTGGAGGTGGCTGGGTCAGGACGGGGAACCCTAGCGTTGCTACGTATCCTGTGAAGCCAGGAATCAATCCGTACATAGTTCTCTGAAATCTTTGCAGTTTAACGTCATGCGGTAAGGATGAAGGATACACCCCATGCAGATCTCGTCCGTACATGGGGGGAAAAGGGAATTTTTAAACCCCATTTTTTTAGGGGGGATGGATGGGCTAGGAATGGGAAACCTAGAATTGCTACATATCCTACGAGGGCAGGAATCAAGCCGTACGTAGTTCTCTGAAATAAGTACACCCCGTGCAGGTCTGGTCCATACACAGGGGGAGAGGGCATTTTTAAAACTTCTTGTCCGTGCAGTTTAACGTTATGAGGTGAGGATGAAATGATCTTAGTTTAAGGTCATAGAGTTTGGACTGTTGGGTGCTTGGAAGTTTAATGTCATGCAACTCAGATGAAGAATACACCCTGTGCAGGTCTGGTCCATACACGGGGGGAGGGAGCATTCTTAACTTTAATTCGGGAGTGCTGGTCCAGGATGGGGAACCCTGGCATCACTACGTATCCTGCGAGGGCAGGAATCAAGCTATACTTAGTTCTCTACCAAATACACCCTGTACGGGTCTGGTCCATACAAAGGGGAAGGGGGCATTGTTAACTTTTATTTTATTTCATTTGGAGGTGGCTGGGCCAGGATGAGGAACCCTGGCATCACTACGTATCCTGCGATGGCTGGAATCAAGCCGTACATAGTTCTTTGAAAGAAGTACACCCCATGCAGGTCTGTTCCATACACGGGGGAGGGGGTATTATTAAAACTTATTATCCATGCAGTTTAACATCATGCGGTAAGGACGATGAATACACCTCGTGTAGGTATGGTCCATACACGAGGGGAAGGGGCGTTCTTAACTCTTATTATCTATGCAGTTTAACGCCATGCGGTAAGGATGATGGATAAACTTGGTGTCTATGTGAAATACTTCTTCAGAAATCTCGCATTGGTAGGAGTCGTGGTGAATTTCCCATTCATGGAGATCAGGGTATATGCTTCGTTGGAGTAGACCTTGTGTACAACATATGGTCCCTCCCACTTGGGATCTAGCTTTGGATGTTTCCTTACAGGTATCATTGGGGTCTAGAGGACCAATACCAATTCTCTTTCCAAGAAAGACAGAAGACATACCTTTTTATTGAAGGCTCGTGCAATCTGATTCTGGTAGACTTCCAAATGGTGAAAAGTGTGCAGTCGCTTCTCATCCAGTTGTTCCAATTAACCCAGCTGCTTTTCTAATTGCTCATCATTGGATAATTGATCAAAGATGGAAACACATAGTGAATGAAGTTGGAGTTCAATGGGCAGGACCGCCTTTGTGTCGTACACCAATGAGTACGGGGTAGCCCAAGTAGCAGTGCGGATTGTGGTTCGATAAGCCCAAAACGCATGGAGGAGTTTATCCAGCCATGACTTCTTGTCTTTGTCCACCATTTTCTAGATAATGTTGGACTAGGTCTTGTTGAAAGCCTCTATCTATCCGTTGGCCGCCGCATGGTAGCGGGATGAGTGGTTAGCCTTGAAACCATACTCTTGGTATTGTTTCTTCAATTCAGCAAAGTAGAATTTGGTGTCGTTATCCGTCAGTATGGTATGAGGGACACCAAATATGGTGATGATATTGGTTTTCACGAAGCTGACAACACTTCTTTCCCTGGCTTCCTTAAGGGGTACGGCTTCTGCCCATTAGGAAAAGAAGTCTGTTGTCGTGAGGATATACTTCAGTTGTTTGGCTGTGGCGGGGGGGTATGGTCCTACAACATCCATTCCCCAGACACAAATGGCTAGGATTACTTGGCCAAATGAAGTAACTCTGGGGGTTGGTGTATTATGTTGTCATGAATTTGGCACGAGTGGCATTTTTCGGTTAAGCGCTCGCAATCTTGTGCCACTGTGGTCCAATAGTACCTGAGCCTCTGAACTTGATGGGAAATCTTGGTGCCTGGCTGATGTGCTCCACATACTTCGGCATTCACTTAAGTCATGATAGCAGGGGTTTCTTCTTCATAAATGAATCTGAGGAGGACTCCGTCGAGGCCTTATTTGTAGAGGACCTCTTGCTGACTCGTGCCGCCATATAGGACAAAGTTGACTTCCCTTCTCCGTATTTTCTCTCATTCAGCCCTGTCTGATGGAAGTTCTCCCCATTGAAGGTAGTTTACCATGTGGGTCATCCAACCGGTGGTGGGAGCATACATCTTAGAGACAGGACTGACTTCATGGATTTCCTCTATCTTGGTCTGAACATATGGCAAGACCATTCGGCGGTGAGTAATACTGATGATTGTTTCATCCCAGTCTGGGTCGGCCAGGGTTGTGGTCGTGTTGGCCAGTGCATCAGCCTGAGCATTCTGGGACCGGGGAATATAGGTCAATGTTGGTTCTGTGGGAAATTCCACCATTAACCCTCAGACATAGTCAAATAGGGGAATCAGCTCCTCCTTTTTGATAGCATAGTCACCATTTACTTTCTTGATGACTAGTTCCGAGACACCTTTTACCTTAAGGTGCTATACTTGTGCCTGGAGTGCGAGTTCCAGTCCTGCAATGAGGGCTTGATATTCCGCTTCATTGTTCATACATCCTTCTGACAGGAGGAAGGAATATGGCAAGACTTCTTTTTCTGGGGACATGAGTATTATCCCTAAGCCCACCTTGTTAAATTTTGGGTCTTCCATCCTTGTCTCGGTTGGGATTCGGGAGGCGTCATCAAAGTACATTTCCCATTTTTGGAGCTCCTCTTGAACCTCGAAGATGTCTTCATCGGGTAGCTCAACGTCCGGTACGGCGGTCCCTTATGAGGGGTGCTCTTCCAGAAAGTCTGCTAATTCCTAACCCTTAATGTCCTTCTGAGGCAAAAACCAGATGTCAAACTGTTGCAGGATGACTTCCCATATGGATAGGCGCCCGATTAGCATTGGTCGGCTGAGGATGTACTTGAGCGGGTTATTACGCGAGACCAAATGGACTTCATGATGCTGCAGATAATGTTGCAACTTTTGAACTGCAAATACCAAGTCTAAACAGCTCTTCTCAATGTTTGAGTATTGAGTCTCAGCATTGATCATTGTTCAGCTGAGGTAATAGAGACGGTTTTCACTGCCGGTGTTGTTCTTTTGTGCGAGGAATGCTCCTAGTGACCACTCTAGGGTCATCACATATAGGAGGAGAGGTCTTCCTTCAACCGGGTGCATGAGAACCAGTGGGCTTAAGAGGTACCTCTTTAGGCTATCAAACGCCTCTTGGAAGTCATCTGTCCATTGGTACGTGACTCCCTTATTCATTAACCTGGTGAAGGGAAAGCATTTGCCTACTAGGTTGGATATGAATCACCTGATATAGGCTAGGTTCCCTTGGAATGATCTCAACTCAGTGAGGTTGTGGGGAGGTGGCAGGCCAAGGATAGCCTTTGTCTTCTCAGGGTCAACTTTGATGTCGCGATGACGTACAACAAAGCCAAGGAATTTCCCTGAGGTAACCCCGAAGGCGCACTTCAAGGGTTTCATCTTCAGGATATATTTTCAAAGTTTGTTGAAGACGGTATCGAGGTTTGACAGGTGATCTGAGCAATGTCTTGATTTGATCACCAAGTCTTCTACATAACATTAAAAGAATCTCAACAGGAATGGTTTAAAGATATGATGCATGGCGCGTTGATATGTGGCACCATCGTTCTTGAGACCAAAGGGCATAACCCTATAACAGAATACTCCTTGGGGGCTCTGAAGATGGTGGATTATTCGTCTTCTCAGGCCATCCTGATTTGATTATATCAAGAATATCCGTCCATGAAGGATAGAGCCTCGTACCCGGTCGTCGCATCGATTAATAACTCGGTGATCGGGACCGAGAAGTCATATTTCGGGCAATGCCGATTAAGATCTCTAAAGTCAATGCAGACGCGGATTTTCCCATTCTTTTTCTTGACGGGGACAATGTTGTCCAACCAAATGGGGTACTGGACCTCCCTAATGAAGCCTGCTTTAATGAGCTTATCTACTTCAGCCTCTATTTTGGCAGCATGTGAGGGATGTGTCCTTCTGGCAGCCTGTTTATAGCCCCGGTGGTCTTCTTGAAGACCCAGGTGATGCATCGCGACTTCGGGATCGAGTCCCAGAATTTCTGTGTAATTCCAGTAAAAAACATCCTGATGTTGCTTCAAGAAATAGGTATATAACTCATGCTCCTTAGGGAACATGGATTCACTAATGAGAGTAGGTCTTGGATCTTCCTCGGTGCCTAGGTTTATTTCCCTGAGCTCATCCATCGTGGTGAAGATACCCTCCTCAAATGCAGGAGGTGCATCCCTGAGATCTTTTTCCTCTTCTTCTATCAAATCTTCATCTTCTAGATCTGATGTGGGGGAGCTCTTGACTCGAGATCCTGGGAGTCCGGAGGCGAGGCATTTTGAGTGTCCTCGCTCAGGTACTCACCCCCAAATTTAGGGTTGGCAGACATTCCCGTATTGTTTTTCTCGGCCATCGTGGCTGAAGTTATGAAGACAGCTGAGTGTGTGTCTGGACTTGAACCCCTGCTCTCAATATGGTTGATGGGAAGTACGTAATCTCTGCCAAGCTGCCTGAGGGGGTCGTCAGGAACCACTTTCAGACCATTTAGAGCAGGGATCCATTCAACACCATCGGCCAAAGGCTTCTTCTTCTTTTGCTCATAAAATCCAGCGTCAATGTAGTGTGACTCAGAGAGCTCGAAAGGGGCCTTTTCGGGGTAAAATTTCCCACTTTTCCCATTGAAACAGTACTTAATAAACTGGTGGTATGACAAAGGAACGTCCATGTGCTTATAGAGCCACGGCCTTCCCAGCAGGGCATTGAATGTTGTGCTCTATCGAACCACCAGGAATTCTGAGTAGGCCACAAGGTCTCCAAAATGGGTCTTTAGCTTGATTTGTCCCATCGGCTTCTGCTCACTCTTGTCATAACCTATAAGAGTGTTGTCCGAGGGTATTAAATCACCCTCACTGTAGCCCAACCTATGGAGTGTCCATAGGGGAAGGAGGTTAACTCCTGAGCTGTTGTGAATGAATACTTTATGGATCTCAACATCATTCAGTGTGACAAACACATACAGTGGTTTGATGTGTCCTTTCATGATGGAATCTTCATCCTGATCGGTGAAGGAAATCATCGCATTGCATTCAGTCGGGCTGGTTTTTGTCTGGTAAATATCGACGGCAGCTACCTCGGCTTGAAACTCTTAGGGGATGAGCAAGGAATCAATAAGCGCCTCCCTGAGGTCGGCTGATAGACTCAGGGCATCCAGGATGGATAGTTTGGCTAGTACTGACGCCAGCTACTTAAGGATGTTGTACTTTCTCTATAATGGTTGAGGCTTCTCCGCTGCATGAGAGTTTTAGCAGGCGGCTTGGGAGCTGGAGTATGTGATGAGGAGGGACCCGCCATGGGGTCGGATGTCGACGATGTTCCCATGTTCTGGGGACCCGGTACGGCTGGTCAGTTTGTGCACGCTAGGCGACTAGGCGCCCGTTCCTCCTCTGATGGGTATCACAGAATAACAGGGTCAGGGTGGCCACTTATGGATGTGGAGGGATGTTCTTTCTCCTGTTGATTCCATTGAAGGGCTCTCCCATGGTTTTCCGTGATATTAACAGTTCGGACCGGGTTCCAACCGTAGGGTTGGTTTCGGCCGCGACTGCGTCTCCCCTAGTATCCCCTTCCACTACAATTCCTCCTCCTAGACTCTTGCGTCTGGAATTTAGGTTTATAACCGTACCCTTCGTTAGGGGAAGATTCCATGAGATGGATGAGGTTTATGGAACAAAATATTGGCTCCTCATCCTCTAACAAGACAACCTGGTTGGTTGTCCGTGATGGTGTCGTTTGGTGGTTCGGTGCCCGTGGCGCCAAGTTAGAGGGCATGAAATCTGACAGCGTCAGTGCTAACTTTGTCCTCGTCGTGGAATGCTCCTCTTGCGCTTGTCTCCTCCTTTTATTATGCCTAGATGAATGACTTGTGGAGGGTTGTGAGGTCGATACTGTTGTTTGTGTAGCATCAGGGGCTGTTGGCAGCAACACTGGCTGCCGTAGCTGGGCTCGGAGTATGCCATGGGCTCGGTTGATAGTCTTCCGAGTCATCTAGTTATCAAATTTCTACCCCTTCTTGCTGGTGACTTCTTGCCACCCCTCCCCTTTGGTAGAGTCAGTGGTAGAAATATACGTCACATGTGTCGGGGGTGGTCCCAGCTCGACCTGACCGGAGTTTACCATCCTTTGCAGGAGGTCTTTAAAGACGAATCATTATCGAATATTGTGCCCCAACATTCAGTGGTAGGGACAGTAGTCTGGCCTGTCATCATAGCCAACTTCTTCGGGTTTCCTCAGCTCCGGGAGGTGGAGCAAGTTACAGTTCATGGCAGCGATGAAGTAGCCGCGGACTTGGTCCTCTCGGAACGATTATACTTTGTTCCTTCATTCCTCAAACTGGTTCTGCTTCGATCCTATCTGATCGTCCTGCCTGGGCGGAGGCGGCCACTGATGCACAGGGGGCCCTAGACGATTTGGTGGAGGCCTAAGTGGTGGAGTAGGAAAAGGGGACGGCTTGAGCATGAAATAAGATGCTTCATCTCTGGCTACTCTCTTTGTAGGAGCCTGCGAGGCTATTCGGGACTTCAAATTGGTCCGCTGCAGGGAGTCCTCGATTCTCTGGGCAATGGCCGAGAGATGGCGGAATCCAGTGGTGCACTCCACTGGTATGAGTGGTGTCTGCATCTCATCTCGAAGATTGTTGATTAATATGGAAAGCAACTCATCTAGAGGCATCATCCTGTTCAGAGAGTACGTCAGACCTTTCCATCTAGCGATTAAATCGGAGACCCTCTCGTTATCTCTCTTATTGCAGTTCATGAGGTCACTGACCATTTTCTTGGGAAACGTTGAGCTAAAGTGGAACAAGAACTGCTGCCGAAGGTCTTCCCAGCTTTTTATTGACTGGGCTAGCAGACTCATATACCAGACGGAGGCGGATCCTTACAAGGTCCGCACGAAGAATCTGAGTTTCACCGCTTCTTGTTGTTCTGGAGTTCCCATCATAGGGTCACAATAGGATGCGTATTGCATCAAATTCTGTTCCAGATCACCGGATCCATTGAATATAGGGAATACAGGGCTCCTGAAATTGGGTGGAGGTGGTGTGTTTCTCACCCAATCCGGGTAAGGTTTCCACTCTAGCTGTATCGGAGTGCGTCAACCTTCCATCGCTTCCAATCGAGCTGTTAGTGCCTCGATGGTGTTGGTGAGACCCTGATTTACATACTGTTGGGCACGGTCCTGAGCGGGTGTAGCCTAAGGCATTTCTTGAGGATCCATCTCGGTTGGAACCTAGGTTTCATGTGCTATTTGTGATACCTTCGAAGGGTTCAAGCATACTCGATCTGGTTGCTTCATGAGTGGAGGGAAGTCTTGGTATTCATCCGGATCCACATTTAGGTAGTTGAATGGACCAGGCGCCTCATTGGTCAGGGTAAGCCTGGGTCTTTGAGGTTCACTTACCAGGAGTGCAGGACGTGGCTCCTCTTGGGATGCGTTATCAATAAGATGGTTCCTCTAGAGTAGCTCGGCGTTAAGCCACCTCAATTCCTTCATTTCCTCTTCCTGTCGAGTGAACCTCTCTTTGAGCATGAGTGGCACGTTTTTGTCGAGAGAAGGAGGCAGGTTAAGGGTAACCAGTCCTTTATTCTTATCATTGTTGGAAGATCACAGGTTAGGTGAAGGGTGGTTAGCTGAAGGGGAATCTATATTTAGGGAGGCCCTCTAGTTCTAGGTGTGCACACTTGGTGGTTCATTGTGAGTCATAACCTGACCGGAACTATCGTCTCTCAATCCCTCCTGATTTGAAGTATCTCTGGTTTCACCCGTGGGGTTAACCTCTATGACATTGATAGATGCATATCGTGGGGCGGAGAAGATGTCATCTTCCAAATGGGAAGGGTATCTCCCGCATCTTCTGCTGGCCTTCCCTTTTGTGACCTGGGATTTCCTTCTGACTTCTTGACGAAGGGTGGCGCGAAGAGTTCTTTGATGCGACCTTACGGTGCACCTTCCTCTCGGAGGGGATGATGATTAAAATAAGAGGATAGGACAAGAACCTCCTCTTATGGCTATCCTCCCCAGACGAGAGAATACTGACTCTCATGGGGGAGGTTGTTGTTGAGGGGGTAATAATTCCCCCAGCCCTGAGGGGTGGGGTTGGCTCCGTTCCTTGGACATCGAGTCTCTTCCCGTTTTTGTTGGTCTTATGGGGGCATTTTTTGT
The DNA here is from genome assembly GCA_963277665.1 of Viscum album. Taxonomy (NCBI): domain Eukaryota; kingdom Viridiplantae; phylum Streptophyta; class Magnoliopsida; order Santalales; family Viscaceae; genus Viscum; species Viscum album. The sequence goes on along the minus strand of OY728138.1, from coordinate 1,700,161,261 downwards.
TAAAAATTCCCCCAGCCCTATAGGCTGGGGTTGACCCTGGACTATGGTAGAGGCTGCTGCTATTACTACCTGCCTGATCTTGCATGCCCCCATTCGGGGGTGAATTGGGTTTGGTGCTGAGTTCTTATGTGAACCTATCCCTTCTGGGGCGGCAGGCAAAGATCGCTAATTGGCCTCTCTTAGGCGAGAGGCCTGTTGTATTCTCTTGGTGTCCTAATTCAGGAGTTATTTAATAGCTCGTTCCCATCAGTCCTGATGCTTCTGGGACTTATTCAAGGCTCGGCTCTGTTGGATGTGTTGACTTTCCTGAACAGATAGACCACTCGATTGTCATCTTGACGTGATGATGTTGCAAGACACCACACCAAACAGGTTGTTCTGGGTGGGGAGCAGAGTGAAATACAGAGATCCATGTTCTCCCCATCCCCTAATATGGACTCCTATCGGGGCATCACCGATGAGGCGATGAAACTGGTGCAGCGCATGGAGGCAAGCCATCTCCATGTTTCCTTTACGCCTCTCGGGTTGCTGTCGTCGTGCCAACAGAAGAGATTCCAGGTCTATGTGACGTAGGAGGTCTCCTATTGTCTCGACATGGTCTAAATACCCGTCGTAGGGTAGGAAGCTTGATTTCAGCCGGCGGAGGGTTGTCCATATATTGTGGCGGATTTCGTGCACGCATTCTTCCGACAACTCTCTGGGTATGTCGAACTGGGAGGTGGTCGTGGGCAAAAACATAACTAGTATATAATCCCTAGCCAGTCGTTTCCTTGGGTGCAACATGTTGGTGTACTCCTCCGCTAGCGACTCCTCTACCTGGTCAGCCCAACTGAGATGCTCACTGTCAGTGTGGTCAGAGGCAGTGGGACCGGTAGGTATTGAATCATTATGTGGGAGATTCTGAGGTGGTTTAGAAGATGAATGTGGCCCCGGAACGTCTCCCGATTGAATAAGGATGTCGTTGGCGACTAACTGGGGATCTGAAATACTTGATCCTGTCCTTCTGAGTGCCTCGGCATACGAGGGCTTTTCTGTGCTTGATTCAGCAGAGGGAGGACCTTCCTGTCGATATGATTTTCCATTTCGGGGAGGACCTTCGCGATGGAGGCTACAATGGCGAGGACTGCCATCACATCTTGATGCCTCACTGCATAGAGGACTTTTGCAGTGCATACCCTAGGGAGGACCTCCAGGGCGTGTTGTAGTAAGGGGAGGAACTTTTGGATACGTAGCATTGTTATGGGGAGGGCCTTCCCCACAACTTCCATCATGGTGAGGATGACCATCATGGTTTGACGTTCGGTGTGCATCCTGGGGAGGACCTTCAAGACACACTACGACAAGGGGAGGACCTTCGCAATGGCATCCGTGGTGGCGAGGACTACCATCACAACTGCTATAATGGTGAGGACTACCATTACAGCTACTGCTGGGAGAATATCTGTGGGGCACACCCTAGGGAGGGCCTTCAGAATGTACCGCAATGAGGGTAGGGCCTTCTCGTTTCTTGACGTCTCTACAGGGAGGACCTCCATTATCAGGGTGGCGAGGACTACCACTGTGATCTGATGTCCAGCTACGCGGAGTGTCGTGGCAATGTAACCCCTGGGGAGGTCCTTCAGAGCAGTCCACGACAAGGGGAGGGCCTTCTCGTCATGATGAGATGTCACTGCGGGGAGGGCCTTCGCAGTCGCGATTATGATAGCGAGGACTACTATCATAATCTGTGGTCCCACTGCATGGAGAGTGTTTGCAGCGTATACCCCGGGGAGGAACTTCAGGGTGGACCGCAGCAAGTGGAGGACCTCCTTGCTGCTCGATCTTCTGTTCACGTGGAGGGTTTCCATGACTCTCATCAAAATAGGAGATCTCGTGATCGATCATTATATGCCCATGGGGGAGGCCCCCACGGGTGCTCTGGGGAGGACCTTCAGAGCTGTTGGTAGTAACATTGTGGGGAGGACCTTTGCAACTACTACTGCCGCTCCCATAATATGGTAATGGGTGGGTAGGGTTCTAAGCCTGCGATGTGTGATTAGCGGCCTTGGGAACCCCAGCTTCCAGCAGAGCGGAGTCATGAACCCGCTCTTTATTTTCCGGCCGCCTTCGGCGCGTTCAGGGCGCTTTCTTGCGGGCAGCGGGTACCGTCTGCTGTCGACAACGGACTTCACCTTTGGGTCCCTATCTAATTGGGTCCTAGGATGCTATCGGGATATGCCGATAAACATTTTGAATTCTAGCAGGGATATATTCCTGCTCTGGAGCATCCACCATGATGGACTGGTGTCCCCCAGTTGGAACGAGTGAAGCTGCTTGATCCAGATGCCCTTGCATCACGAAATATAGCCGGAGACCCTCCTGGGTGGGAGTAGGGATGAATATATGCTCTGAGGTGGCTATCTTGTCTCTCAGATGAATCGCCTCAATTGGGGAGATGGGCTCACGGGCCTGAATCCTTGATATTGCCGCTGATGAAATTACATTCTAGCAAGTCTGCAAGATATGATTTCGGATCGATACCTACTCCTCAATCATTTCTAGGATATGCAGAGAGAAATATTTGGATGGAATGGGTATGAAGGCCCATTCCGGTATCGGAGTAGGGATATCCTGCTCCAGTCCTCCAGTGGTTAGTGGGTACTGACAATTCTCCTGTGTCGGGGCAGGTGAACGAATCTTCCCCTGTACCAAGATACTCCAATTTATCTCTCTGTTTTCTGCCATATAGGGATGTAAGACTTTAATTTCATCTGTATGGAGTTGTCCCTACATATATTGGTTTCCCAATGTATCGAGTCAGTGGCCTTTATTGGTGGGGATACGTGCCTGCCTATGATTTTCCGCCACATCTGGGTGGTGGGGTTTGTTGATCACCACCATATCGAGATGGTAGGCGTCAGGAGAATCAGCTATGAGTTGGTCCTGTAGGTTCTGGGTCCCCACCACGTCAGTTTGTGGGCTTCATGACCCTGGGTAGAGAGAGGTGTCTGCCCAGTAAATTCCATCCTGTGTGAGTTATGGGCTTGATGGAGCTCGGCGGGGATGTGCGCCGGATCGTATGATGCTACCATGTCTGGATGGCAGGCCCTGGAGGAACGAACAGGTGTATGTGTCTGTTTGTGTTGCGTCTCCATGACTAGGCAGCAGAGCTCCTCCTCGGGGACCAGGGTGATGATCGGTCCTCGGTTGTACGTTTTATGCCCTTGTCGGGCAGTCCGAGGGGCCGGAGCTCGGGGAGCGTGGGCCTGAATCCTCAAGGCTACATCCTCCTGAGCATGAGGATGTTGAGTCGTGGCGTGACCGCAACGACGTCTTCTGGCGGGGGCCTTGGAGTGGAACCGCCGTTTTGTGGGGATAAAGTCCTCAACGTCAACCTCATCTTCCTCCCTAAGATAAGGGAGGTATGAATTGTCCTGTTCTGGGGATAGACTCCTGAAACGGTTGGAGACAGCAACAGGGGCTGTCTGGATAAGCCTTTGCGGCCACTTCTGGGAAGGTGGCCAGTGAATCTTGATGGATTGGAGGGCATGCATGGCCACCTCCACCATTGGGAGAGTACTGTTTACACGGTACTCTCGGATCAGTGCGTCCAAGAAGAAGCATTGAAGACGATGGGTGGGTGATGGGGTCCTCCATTGGTGAGGATTCCCGGCCATCGTGTATCCTGAAGTGCACACTTGCGAGTTCCTTCGTGACGCCATTGGATCAAAGGTAGTTCTGTATAGTACCTGTAAAACATTTTAACAAATACAAATAGAAAACCCATCAAAGTAGCATCTCATGATCCCATGCGTAATTAATGACCTTGCTTGGACCTCATTGTGAGTAAAAGGGGGCATAGGGTGGGATTAGGTTAAATATGTCATGCTTGGTTAAAGATTCACGTCGGGTTCACCATTTTTGTTTCGGGGTCGGTCTCGAAACACCCCATTGGTTCCGACCTCCTTCATGTCGGTTCCCACCACCTGAACTACGTGGTATTTGATCCTTGCCAAGGCAAGGTACGTAGGAAGCCTCCTTGAGGTTCAAGCCCACCACCCATTGGTTCCTCCCCCCTTCACGTCGGGTTCACCATTTTTGTTTCAGGGTTGGTCTCAAAACTCCCAATAGTTCTGTATCCGATGACACGTGGACCTACTTTCCAAACACAGGCGTTCGCCGGATGGTCTGTCCAGTGATGCTTAAGAACTCACATTGGTCGAGAGGATGGGAAGTTGGGCTCATCACACCCTTTGGGGGGGAATTATTGCCTGTTCTGAGACTCTCTTATAGATTTAAGACGTATTCATATGTTTGTGAATCTTTGGTTTATACCCAAGCATAGTATCCATGGATTTCTCCTAGTTGGAAATGGTCATCTGAACACAGGGGTTCAGAATCATTTATGCCTGAGGTTTACCATCCCTCGTTGGATTAATGACCCCGAGGAGTCGGGACTCATTGAGGCAGTACTAGGACTGGCATGGTGAACCGATGTGAAGATAGTCGGATCAACCGGTTGTTGGGCTTGAACCTCATGGAGGCTTCCTATGTACCCTGCCTAGGAGACAGGGATCAAAGTCCACCTAGTTCGAAATGGCTTGGGACTTATGCTCTGAGGCATCCCAGAGTGATGGATTGGGGATTACACTCTAAGGAGGACCATGGAAATAGATTGGGGCTTACACTCTGAGGAGGCCCATAAGAGGATGTCATGTTCGATGCTTACTCTAAGATCACGTGAGTCATGCTCGGTGTGAGAAACAAGAGGCAGCATGGACCAGAGGATTACGTCGTAAAAGGTGTGTCTATGAGAAGTGGAGTGGGTATTAAGCATGTGGGCGGCCCATAAAGTCGGGGCTTACTCCGGGATGGACGCCAATGGTGACAAAGCGTAGCGGGAGAGGGGAAGAGGTGCTCCTGTGCCCGTAAACTCTCTGGTTCCCAGGGGAAGTACCAAAGTTCATGGGGACTTCCTTCTAATGGGTATTTTACTACCCTCCAAAGAAGGGAGAAGTACCCCAGCCCCAACAAGTGGAGGGTCAGAAAGGGGGCTCCTGATCTCATACTCCACATTACCATGGGAATATGAACCCAGGAATTCTTTGGGAATCTGCTCAAGGGTTGGGGAACCCCTTAGCCCCTATTTACCATGCGTATGTGAACTCAAAAAGGCGTGCTGATGCGCCTGAGGGTTACATAACACAGGTCTGGTGGCTCCGGTGGAGGCCTCGGCTCAGGGCTGATGAGTAGGCCAGTGGGGGAGTCATGGAAGATCAGGCCAGATCAGAAGGATTTTATGTGGCTTGGGGAATGGGAAATCCAAAGAATTTGGTGGGCCACACAAGGGTATGGGTGGTGGTGCCCTTCATGTAGGGAAGTTCTACGCGGTTGGAGAAGCCTTCCGCGAACCAGGGTGGTCCACGGACTGATGGGAATCCCGCGAACCAAGGTGGTTCACGGCTTCGGGTTTGATCCGCGAACAAGGGTGGTCCGAAGAGGGTTCCATGTGGGCAGCGGCGGCCAAGGGTGGCGCTGGCTGAAGGCTCGTCGGTCGGGGCTTCGCCTACATAGGAGGGTACTACACGGTGCGGCGGATCGGTAAAGAGGCATAAACTCCCTGGTCCGCGGGGAGTGCATCCGCGGAGGGACTATAGTTTGTGTTTTTCTCTTCTTTTTTATCTTAGGTTTGTGGTTCACCAAGTTATTATGCATTTTTGGTTCCTTATTAGTTCATTCCCAGGTTCATACCTACTCTGGTTCGCGAACTGGAACTTCCAAAATCCTAAGACTTCCTTCGAAATCCTTTCACCTGAATCTGATTGATCTCCTTTCTGTTCTCCTCCTTCTTCTCTTCCCCTCGGTCTCCTTTTATAGAGCAGGGAAAAGGATGTATCTATGGTCATGCGACACCTTTTTCGGAGGCCCATGACTAAAAACCTGATTCATGGATGACTCGGTCAATTTTCAACTCACGGGGGGCATTGAGCGCATCTCCCCAGTGAACCAAATGATCTTTCCCACGAACCAAACGAGCTTGGAGAGTGCTTCATAGCCATGGAGGGTTCCACCTCCATTCCGCGAATGATAGTGGATGCGGCTTGGGTTGGTCGACGCGGTTCGCAGCTGGGGTGGTTCGTGATGGTGGACCGGCTCGGTGCCTATCCAGCTTTGCGGCCGCGGAGGATCTCTACCTCCATCTCGCGAACGAGGCTGGTTCATGGAGGGGATTGGTTCGTTGAACTGGCCGCGTAACACTTGAGCCGTTTCGCGGACCAGTTATTCCTTTTCCAATTTTGAGTATTGGCCTCCTTCCTTTTCCCAATTCGTTGAAGGGAATTGGGTAAAAATCCTCTCTCGAATGAAGGGGATTATTATCTTCCTTTGTGTATTTTTCAGGACCCTACAAGTACATACCTAAACCATCACATGTACTAAATATAGAGGTTATACCACTCATGCATAATCATTATTATGAATAATAACATAAATAAATCATGGATAGTAGAGATAAAGTTATACACAACAAGAATACTCACATGGTTTATGTTCTCAAGAGGAATACAAAATTTGAAGAATTTACTTTAAAACTAGAGGATGTAATGAAATAGATATTTCCTAATTTGTTTGTATAGGATTAATGTAATTTTGAGTTTGAAATTACTTTTATTGATGGTAGAGTGTAACTCCCCAATATATTTGTTGATATAGTTATATAAGTAAAATTTTATTTATTTGATAGATTTTGATACATGAAACCCTGATTCAAGATTAACTATAAAATATTTTATCATTATAAACTAAGAATTAAATTGGTTTTTATAACTATGAGTAACTAAATAATGAAATATATTGGGTTTAAATATAAATTCAGTATTTATCAATAGATTAAAAATGTAAATAAAAATATTTTGTAAGTAAAAGAGATGTTTTTTCTGAGAAACTATTTTTTATAAAATAAAGTGTTTTTATCTTGATTAATTAATTGATCAGTACTCTTAATTATTTTCATAAAATTTATATATTAATTATTTAATGAAAGGTTTTATTATTAATCTATTTTTTTCTTGGAATGAGATTATAATAAACATCCATTTTTATGCATAAAACATATATTTTTTTAAAATAGGTTTTGTTGTTTTTTTTCACACCTATTTTTGAAAGTAATTTATTCCACATATAGAAATTGAATTGTGAAATATATATTCCAGGTTTGGAATCATAAGATCCAAATTTTCTAAATATGTCTCTTTTATTTTTATGAATTGTTAAAATTAACCATGGTAAAATTTATCACCACAGTAAAAAAGTAAATTGGATTAAACTTGGATAAATATAATTGATAAGGTATCAATTTTTCATCTTTATTATTATTATATGTAGGTGATTTATCCATTATCACTTTATCCTTGAAATTTAATTTTTTTAAAAATACTTCTCCCTGAAAATGACCTATTTAATTTTTAAAGAAATGAAAGATAAAAAATTTCAATATATTACATTCAAATACCTCTTAAGTGTTCACATAAGGAAAGAAGAAAGTCATGATTGAATCATAATAGTTAATTTTAGAATAATCAAATTCGTTTCTTGATTTTAATTTATTTCAATTTTATAGTTAATATATAATTACCTTAAATTCTTATGCAATGTTGATATAATATTTCTTCAATTAATAGAAATATAAAATAAATGATTTTGAAAATATTAAAATTAATATAATTAATGTGATTTATAGTGATCCTCAAATATTAGTGATTAATATAACTTATTATTTATGTTTTAATGGATTATATTAGAATTAAAACCTCATTTCGGTGTCTTTAAATTCAAATTAAATGAATAGATTCAAAATTGGCATTAATGATATTTTATGAAAATAAGATTTTATTTAATTATTTTATCTCATATAAATATGTAAATAGGATAATGTGGATGTGATATGGTCTAAAATTTTATCTCTTTTCTATTTATTATCAAATTTTCCCATTATAAGTAAAATTATAACCCTTTATGATTGAAAAAATCATTATTAAGGTAACGGTTAAAATAGGTTTACTAAGGTGTTAAAATGGCAGATAATGTTTAAAACCCCAAAATAACCTATTATAATTTTATTGGATAATGTTATTTAAACAACACACTACATTATCATTGAATCATTTTCCATTTTGAATAATTTTTTTAGATAATGACTTTTTATTATTTTAATCTTTTAATAAATTCCAAGAATGCACCTCCCCTCACTTCTAAAAGGACACCCCTTTCCTCTCTTTTTTAAACCATATTAAGAAACTCGTCTTAACTGAGACCTACCCATTTATCTTACCAAAATACCTATACAAATTAAAGAGGATTCTTTCTTCCCAAAATATCAACTCTAAGGTCCCTGAGAGGATATCTAAATGAGTTCTTTCAAACAAGAGTTAATCGCCTTAACCAATCACTTTATTTTTTACTTATTATTTTACATCCTATAAATATTTATAATTTATAATTTAATAATAAATTTTTATCCACAATATACTGAAATTTTATTATGATTATGAAACCACCAATATAAAACCACTTTTTCATCAATTGAAAAATGTGTGCATCGGTTGTGCGTATGTGTGGACTACCACCTCCACGAAGTGATGTGATTCATTTTTTTCGTTTAATTTTTACATGGATGTTAACAAGGGTAGATTTTATAAATATATATAATATTTAATAATTATTTTATAATGGTGAATTATTATTTACCTTTATTTCTTTATATATATTGAAAAGTGAAAACAATATTCATGCATATGTACAACCTACCGTCTACATGAACAGTGTAAATCATTTTTTATCTCTATCTATTATGGATTACTCTAAATACATATGTAAATAATAAATTTTATATTTATAAAATTATTAAAATTATATAGATAATAAAACCATGAATAGTGTACAAGGAATGAATCTATCAATCCAAAACATACATGAAAAATGAAGTTATTACCCTAAAAGGGGATTTCAACAATGAATTATTTATAAATGGGTCATAAAGGATTATAAGGAAATCATATATGATGTGAAATATATATATATATGAATGGTTATGTAATATATTTATAATAAATATATATTTATAATAAATATATATTTATTATATCATAGGATTGAACAAGTCTGAAGGAAGTTGGACCCGAGGTTAGGGTTTATTTCACAATCACATCATTATTCAGGATGGTTTATGTTTAAGTCTTAGATAGAGTAATTATATGATCTTTAATTTTAACCCAATAATATTCATAAACTTTGGTGACTGGGATGTATGCATTTTGAAACCTTGATGATGTGGGAAAATTCCCGGACTTGACCACATGGAACAGGCTTGAGTGGAGGATCCAGAGATGGCGGTTCATCTTTGTAGAGCTTAACAGATTTGGATGTTTGAGAGGGTATGGCATTAGCCATCATATCGGGCCTATGATTTGACACAGGACACTTTCTAACCGAACATTCATGCAACGGTGTAGAGCCTCGTCACGATAAAATGCTAGGGAGGGGCAGCTCTATGTTGTTAGTCTGGTTTTATGCTCTAGACCTTCAGGTCATGATTTTTCTTAAGTCCATGAAGTCTATTTGGGTTACCCCTTTCTTGCCTTAAATGTTTTTTTTATTATAATAAAAAAAATAGTCCTTTGGGCCTTTGGATTGATGGTTATTACTATAAATTATAATTGTTTCTTTTATGTTCCACTATAATATACCCAAAAAAATTATAGAAAACTAGCATTTCTTTTCTACTCGGTCAGGGATTGTTTTTCTTATATGTCTATATTTTCTATAAAATGTATGAAATGATGTTTTTAAAATTCTCAAATGAGTTATTAAATAAATTTTTACAAATTTATTTCTTTTTACAAAAAAAATAAAATAAATATACTTGTTGTTTTCTAAATGATTTACTTATTGACATTTTTACAAATGTTTTAATGGAATGTTTTTTAATTATATGGAATGAACTGAATTTTCTTCCATCACAACTTCTCATTACATTTATGTTTCCATTACAATTTATAATTTTCTTTTCAAATAAAATGTATTCCATAATATTTGGGGTATTTTTAGATTTAAAATAATTGATTAGAAATTGAAAAAATGTATTTTCCTCAAGAAATTTTCACATTATATTTTGAAAGTATTTTAATATATTTCAACATACTTTGTTGAATATTATAATTTACTAAGGTTATTATATTATGATACCATCCAAAAAAATTATTCGGATGGTTTTTGGTCAGCTTTACTGGGGAAAGTAATATTGTTGTTTATGTTAGTTCTTCCAATACAGACAGTTATTGATTAAATATATCATATTTATTATGTTATTATGATTATTAATATGATGAATTAATTGGAATTATTAGGTGATAGGTATCCCCCAATATTATATATCCACTTGATTCATTATTTGGACTTTTTATAAAAAATAGATTAGGTATTTTGCATGTTCCTTATCCATTTTTGTAATATGTCATGGAAAGAGGCCTTGATGGTGTACTTAAAATGTATATCATTATGAATTCCATAATTATATAAATAGTTCTTGATGTCCATTTGATTATTTTAATAGTTATTATTTCCATGGATTAGTTTCTATATGATTATATTATTTATATTGAATTATTTTATCATCATTTATTCTTCCGATATTATTTATGCCATATTAGCTTCTATTATACCCATACCCGTATTTAGTATCTATTCTAACTCATTACCTATGTTTCCTTTCACCATTATTCTAGGAAGTTTATTATGATTTATTTTCATGGATATGCTAAATTGAATAATTGTTTTCTCAATGAAACTAAATTTTTTTAATTTTTTTTCAAATGTAAATTGATATTAAAGTATATATTTGATTTTCCATGAATACTAAATTTTTATTCTCTTTGGGATGTGATAACATGTATCTAGTACCAATGTAATAAATTAACCACCTAATATAGTCTTCATTAGTCATGCTATTTACATTGTTTATCCCTATCTCACAATAGGGTATTTAGAATGCCTCTCTGAGGTTTAATACTAACATCATCAAAGTTTTATCACCCCCTCAGGAGGTAGTGTTTTAGAAGCTTGGTAAAATATTTTTTATATACTAGAACACTCACTAAACCATACCCATATCCCTATAGTAATTTTGAGTTTTCATGATATTTTAACCTTTCCCCGACCCAATACGTGATGATTATATATAAGATGAATCCCCATTGGAATTTAAACTGTGAACATCCCCATAAGACATTATATCATGAACAAATGTCCCCACTATTACTTATCATGTTTCAACCATTATGTTATGAGAATATTTGGATTCATCCTCACTATATTTTAAACATTAAACAAACCCACACATGAGGAGAATATATGGTGCCATCACTACAGAACATTATACTTGTGAATGGACCCTATGTGAAGGGTGTTTGTGTTTTCATCCCCACTAGACTCTATACCTCTAACTGTCGATTACATGACATGCATATTTAGATCCCCATATGATGAATCTAAAACCCATACCTATATGAAGAACCTAGGTAAAAAAATATTATGATAATTAAATAAAATGTGTGATGAGCATAAGATGTTTTTTTGATGAGAATAAGATCTATTTTCCCCTGATGTGGGTGACATGCCTATGTTATTTCCTCATGTGAAGATCATGTCATACCATATGTGAAAATCATCAGATGCCCATGTGGCGAGCATGATTCCCCTTCATTCTATCATTAGGTGATGATCCTAAGATTATTACCTTGTGTGATAAGCATAGGATGCCTCTGGTGATGATATTGGGTTTTCCTAGGTGATTCCCATAGTTTTCCTTTTCATTAAATCATTATATACCTTATGTGATAATTATTTCTATCCTTTGGTGATTATTAAGGGTTTCCCTAGGTAACGAGAATAGTATATCTTATGTGATGAGAATAAGTTTACTTGTGTGATGGGAAAAAGAATCCGCATTACATAATCTTTAAAATCCCTTTGTTATTAACATAGAATTAGATAATGAAGTACACTACCGATGATATATATAGATACCCAACATCCCCAAAGATATTTGATGAATCCTAAAGTCTCTTCCTCTCAAACGAAAGGTGTTAACCAAGCTATGAAAGCCAGTTATGTAATTTACTAGTGACCACATGACTATGGAACTAGGAATGAGATTCATAAGAATTTATTAAATATATGAGGGTGACCCAGGCTAAGAAATGAGCTCCATTGAGGAATATATATAAGGAATGGGTGATATCCAATCATCCCATTTTGATCAGGGATTCAACATTGTTTCCCTTAGTGGTGAAGTTAACTCGCATTTGGAAAGTGGTAATATGATAGATAAAAGATTAAGACTAGTCCAATGATTCCATTTGACACAAAAGAGGGTCCTGTTCAAAATCATTTGAAAAGAGAATATGGAATAATATATGGTAATATTCAACATTAATAGTGAGTGGATGTGAAACATTGTGGATTCACAATCTCGATACATCTCTGAATTTAGGCATATTGGGAATCTCTATCATTATACATGTAATCATGGTTAGATTCAACTATTTCTTGATGAATGAAAGAAACCATTCATTCCAGAAAAATATTACCAACCACTTAGTAAATGGGGATAGAGGTTAAACCACATGGTAATCACACGTATATATGCTAATGATTCCATGAATACCTATCCCAAAACTCTGAGGCACTCTCACCCCATTTGTAACACCACAAAAATTTAAAATATGAATATCATATCTGATAGTGTGTCTGATATGAAACACCATGTTTAGAAAGGAATATCACATCCTAAGACATTATGATATATGAACTATTTTAAATAAATTAAATCTATTATATAGGTTGCAACAAACACAATACTGAGTTATCTTGTGTTGCATGCAATAATGAATTTCTTTGATATCTTATGTTACATGAAAGACTGAGTTTTATCAAATTCTATTAAAATTATTTAAAATGAAAATTATCTCCTAGCTATTAAATTTGTTGTTTTGGATATGATTAACAAAATTATGAAAATATATGGTTGAATTCATTGGTTACCAATTAATTACAAATGAATATAAAAACCAATTTAATATAAAGGAAATGTTTTTATAAAAAACTATTATTAAGCCATAAAGGTGTCTTATCATAACAAATTAAATTAATTACTTTTAATGGATGATAATAATGAAATTTATATATTATATAAATTTTTTTACCTTCATCCAATATATTTGATAGACATTATATAATAACAAATCCAATTTTACGCATAAAAAACTATATTTTTTCTAAAGGTAGTTTTTCCACCTTTTAATGGCGCACTTGTTTTAAAAATAAAGTTTCACACTTTTTAAAATTATATATGAAAAAATAAACTTAATTTTTTAAATCATAATTTGAAAATTTTGTTAGGGGTAATTTTTTATATTTTTCTAAGAAGTTTCATTTTTGGATGAATAGTGAAAAATACTGCATTTTAATTAAAACCTACTTTTTCAAATAAATAATTTATAATATAAAATTATATTTTGAATTTGTTTTGAATTAAAAATATTTAAAATTAAATCTATTAAAAAACTTAGGTCATTTTTATCATTTTTATACTTAATTTAGATATAAAAAGTTGGTAAACTTTTGAACAGTTTCACTTTAAAACCCCACTTTCTTGACCCATCCACATGATTAATTTTAAATTATTTTTTCCAATTATGTGGATTTAATTTGTAAAAATTAATTAAATATTTTTAATCATCATAATTTATAATTTCTAATTATTTCAACATAATTTTTCACCAAAATTATTAGTGAAAATGGTTGAAATTAATTATTGCAATTAAGAAGAAAATGTGCTTACTTAGTGGTTAAACATATAAAATATGGTGTAAAATGAACCAAAACTTATAAAAACCAAATTTTATAGCCATATATATACCTTATACATTATTATATCTAGTTTTTTTCTATTATTTGGGCTTATTGACTTGAAAAAAATCATGGGTGGAATTCACTCTTTCATAAAATTACAACTATACCACTCACCCCACTTATAAAAGTCCACCCCATACCCTCTCCACTTCACACCTTAAAACAAAATTTGTTAAGAAACTACCTTCCCAAATCACTCCCAATATTCCATCCACTCATCCTAGTGGAATTATATTGGGCAAAAAACCATCTTATGAAAGAATTAGAGAAAGCCTAAGGAGGATACTTGAAGAAGAGGTAGTGTTCTTCTTAAAGTGTTTTTATATTCTTTACTTATCCACATAATTCAATTATTTTTATACCATGGTTATATAATATCCTAATTATATTAAATATACTTAAATGTTGTTATTTAAATGGTATAACAAACACCTTTACAAACTTCTATCAAATGGGTTATGAAATTATCATTCGTTTGTACGGTGGACTACCGCCTCGTGAACTGATGTCATTCATTTTTACATTACTACCATTCAAGGTGAAGAATAATGATATAAATACTATTTATATATATTATATATGTGATATTTATGATTTATTTGTGATTATCTAATTATTATATAACATGTATCTTTATTCTTTACATTTTGTGGGAATAAAATAACTTTTTCCTTGTGCACGATGTACTACTGTCTTGCAAAGCGATGTGATTCGTTCACGCTTTACATGGCATGTATTATAGATATTTTTAACCAAAATATGTGTTATATATGGCATAAAAATTATACTATAATGATAATATATATATATATATCATTTACTTTTTTTCTCTAAACACGATAAAAAAAGGAAACAATGTTCATGCGTACGTACGGCTTATCGTCTCAATGAACTATGAATTTCATTTACTATAAAAGAATTTAATGGATTACTATATATAAATATATAATGAATAAATATGATATTTTCATAATTTTTTACTTTTATTAGATTATTAAATCATGATCTAAGTCATAGGAACAAAAAATAACAAGTCAAACATACTTTAAAAACAAGGCAATTAAAACCTAAAACAATAAATATAATAAAATGTTATTAACAAACAGGTAATAATATGTTATAAAAAGTTAATATATTATATAATAAAAAATAATAGGGTTATTTTATAAGTTAATAACAATCATAAAACCATTATAAATTAGGATAAAGAGTGTTCAACCAAAAGGAAGCATAAGGTAAGGGTTTTCATCTGAATTTCATTTCATTGAGGAATATTATATTTTTAGGCACCTATTTTATTTTTTAAGGTGTATATGAAACCCCTTAGACGTGTAATATCATGAATACATAATTATTAACTGTATAATAATTTTAAATTTTAATTACGTCATCTAATGGTGTTTGAACTTAAATTTACCAAGTGGTAATAAAATTTCATAACTCGATTTCTTTTCATTGGGTTATATTACATCTTCATTGATATTAAATGATTATGTGTATAATGAATTTTTATTATATATTTTTTTATTTAAAATTGTTTTATGTGGATTTAAAGTTGATACACACAGTCTATTTATAGCAACCCAAGCCTTTTACATAAAACATTTCATGATTTTAAGCATAATTAATCATCAGAGTACAAACCAAGGATCATAGTCTAGAGTCTGGGAAGACTGGGTACATATAACATAAAACATAGGGCAAAAAAACTTCGTTATTTAATCTCTATAAAGATCTTATAACTTTCTTTGATCCCTTACATCTACATAGGGTACCCTAGGGAACACATGAACAAAGGGATGAGCTAAAAAGCCCAATAAGGGAATGAACATAAGGATACATCTCAAGCACATGAGTTAGGAGGCATGACATAATGATATCCAAAGAATGAAACTTATAAAATAATTTAATATAAGAATGGGATCATATAAACATGTAATCATATAAATGTTTCATAATCATAAAACATTTCTTTAGTATGGGTCAAGGCTAACCCCCAATCCCGTTTCCCATTTCAGTACGGGTCAAGGCTAACTGCCAATCCCGTTTCACATCGCATCTCATGAGACTTATCCTTACCCAATGAATTGGAGCACTATCTGGGAACACCCATATCATCATTTTCATGAATATTCTTACCACATAAATATTCTTACCACATATACAATCATACATAATCAACCATACACAAACACAAGGGTACCCATAGAAAGAATTGGGTACCACAATCATGACATAAATCCTAACCAATGGGTGTATCATGAAAGTGTCCATGTAAGAAAATAATTAGAAAATACATGGATGTTCATAGGGTAAAATAGGCATATAACATGTTAAGTGGTTTCAAACATAAGTGACAACATATGAGAAATGTATTTTAGAAACATTTACATTAAGATATTTTTGTGTGGTTTTAAAGAAAATATTATAGAGCTTTTAAAATAGTAAAGAAGAAATTCTTTTATATAAAACCATAATTTAAACAAGAAGGTTTTCATAATAAAAATACAGAATTTACAAAGATAATGGTGTCTTAAAAAAGAAGATAGAGTTCACTTGAAATTGGGTAAAAGTTCGAAAAGTTCCTTTAAAATGAGTGTGCTTATTGGGAAGTATCGAAGAGAGATTCAGTTAAAAGCATGTATATCCCCAAAATAGAATGAGATATGGATATTGGAACATGATTTTTGAGCATATAAACAGAATTTTTAAGTTCTACATAAAATAAAAGACAACAACATTTTGGTAAAAATAAAGATAGAGCAACCCGAAGGAATAAAGGAAGTTCGGGTAGAATACATCATGGTTTATTAGCATGGTATTGAGTGTAACTAAGAGGGATTGATGAGAGAGATAAGGAGTTTCTCATAACTTATAAAACATTATTTCAGTATGGGGAAGGTGTATAAATTTATCCCATCACTTGGTATTACACAAAAAGACATAGCATAGAGAACAATCTTGATTAAGAGTAAAAAGGGGAGGATCCCTTACCTTAAATCCATTGGTGTTCTCCACTTGTTATTAAAGACCTGAATAAACAAATTAGTATTAATAATTAATAATTCTATAACCTCTTATATATTCAATTTATTTATTATAACCCTTTTTAATTCATTAAAATCCTTTTTGATTAGTTACAAGGTTCAATTTCATTGTTCGGGCTCATTTGTTTACTTGGCTTTAAAAGATCGGTTCACTTATATTCAAGTTTGAATTATAAGCAAGATGAAAGTGGCTGTCCAGAATTGAAGTTATATTCTTTAGTTAATATACAGTATATTAAATGGTTTTAATTTTAATTAGGTTACTTAGAGTTAAGTCGAATTATTATATATATAACCATAGTGATAACCGTTTTTGTTAATCGGTGGATTTGATTACAAAGAATGTGTTTTTCTTTATAACTTAATTACATTTGTACCAAAGGATTACAGAACCAAAAATAGGATATATTACATATATAATAATCTGTTTCAACCATAACACAAATGGTTTCATGACCAGAAGTAAAGATAATAATAGAAATTGATAAACCATTGTCCTTGAATTTGCTAAATTAGCACATCTCAAACGGTGCTTTAATTTCTTTCAAATAAAAGGGTGGGGAAAGAAGATAAGATAATGAAATATACCACTATCATGAATACATTATAGTACATTTATGTTACTGGATTTATCATAATTTTATGGTGAAGGGAGGTGAGGAAAGAAATAAAAAGGAAAAGAACTTAAAAGAAAAGAAGAAATTGGGAAGAGGAATTTACCTCTTGAGACTTCCTCCTTTGAGAACCTCTTATGGGGAAAGGTTTTGGTATTTTGAGGATTTTGAGAGCTTTTGGACGTGGGGGAGGACCTTGGGGAGAGATTTGGGTAGAATAATGTCAAGACACAAGGATTGAGAGGAGTGGAGAGAAGAGGGAGTGAAGGGGGGTTTTATAGTGGAGGAGAGGAGGGATTTCATCATATTATAATCATTAATTTATTTTCTTCCCAAGACAAGGAATAGTAAGTATTCCATGACCAAGAATAGTGATTTTATCATGTGATCCTGAAACAAGTGGGCTTACATCAGCAGAACATCATCGATGACTCAATTAATCCATTATTTATCATTTATTGTGAATTATCAGATTCTACTATTCATCAAAAATTCAAGTATTTCATAAAAATCCCAAAAATTCACCCTAACCATTTTTAGACATGTATAATACAAAAATTAAATCCATTTTTCAAAAAAAAAATTCTAAATATGATTATTTTAATACTTAATTAAAATAATAATTTATTATCAAAACCAGTTTTAAAACATTCATTAACTTATTCTAAAATATAGGTATATAGTACTTCCAACTTGAATATTATTTGTATACTACCATAGGTGAGGTAACTATTCATTAGGGTATATCACTATTCATAAGGTTATGTTACTATTCATTAGGGTAGGTTACTATTCACCAAAAGATACGTTTTCCTTATCGGACTCCAAATAAATTACTGATTACAACCGTGTATGCCAGATTTTCGAAATTCCAAACACAGAAGTGACAAAATTATGTTTAAAGGTCACTTAGCACTTATTAGTTCATTATGTTGTGTTTTCATGTGATTTTATGATATACTTATGAGAAGGGAATTTCCATTGAAAAACATTGGGTCGTTACATTCTTTCCCCCTTATGAGATTTTGCCCTCGAAATTTTGTTTTACATTCTAAGCCAAAAACAGGTGTGGGTACTTTTCCTTCATTGCTTCCTCCAATTCCCATGTTGCCTCTTCGTACTTATGGTTTCTCTACAGTACCTTGAGCAAATGAGTAGTCTTGTTGCATAGAACTTTGTCTCTACGATCCAAGATCTTCACTGGTTGCTCCTCGTAAGGGAGAT
Organism: Viscum album; assembly: GCA_963277665.1. Classification (NCBI taxonomy): domain Eukaryota; kingdom Viridiplantae; phylum Streptophyta; class Magnoliopsida; order Santalales; family Viscaceae; genus Viscum; species Viscum album. The sequence continues at coordinate 1,700,142,429 of OY728138.1, read as the reverse complement.
CATCCTATAACTGTACCACCTCTGAAGAGAGTACATGTGAAGGGTCTGGTATGTACTTCCTTAAGAGGGATAAATGAAAGACATCTTTTACTTTTGACATGGTAGGTGGAAGTTCTAGTCGATAGGCCACAGCTCCGAATCGATCAAGGATCTCGAAGGGGCTGATGTACCTAGGACTTAACTTCCCTTTCTTCCCAAACCTCATGACCTTCTTCCATGGGGAAATACGTACAAATACCATGTCTCCAACTTTGAACTCAAGGTCTCATCGACGGTTATCTGCATAACTCTTCTGTCGACTTTGGGCTGCCTTGATATGCTGCTGAATGGTTTTCACCTTCTCCACCATTTCTTCGACCATTTCAGGTCCTATCAGCTTACGCTCACTGACTTCATCCCAACATGCTGGTGTTCTGCACCGTTTCCTATAAAGGGCTTTATATGGTTCCATTCGGATGCTTGAGTGGAAACTATTGTTGTAGGAGAATTCAACAAGTGGAAGATGTTGGTCCCATTCTCCTTTGAATTCTATTGAACACAGTCTCAACATGTCTTCCAATGTCTGAATAGTTCGCTCAGATTGGCCATTAGTTTGAGGATGATAGGTCGTACTGAATTTCAGTTTAGTGCTTAGAGCATGCTGGAGACATTTCCAGAACTTTGAGGTGAATCTCGGATCACAATAATATACAGTAGATAGTGGTACTCTATGTATCCTTACCACTTCTTTGATGTAAATCTGTGCCAGTTGATCCAATGAGAATTCCTCTCAAACCGCGATAAAGTGAGTTGTCTTCATAAGACGATCCACAACGACCCATATAGCATTGTTTTCTCTAGATGTCTTTAGAAGTACATTGAAAAAGTAAATGGTAATGTTCTCCCACTTCCATGATGGTATGGGTAGTGGTTGTATCATCCCCTTATACTTTTGTCTCCCAGCCTTCACTTGCTGACATACAAGGCACTTTGATGTATATTCGGCAATCTCCCTTTTCATATTGTCCCACCAAAAATTTTCTTGGAGATCTTGATACATCTTTGTGCTCCCTGGGTGGATAGAGAAGGTCGAGATATGTGCATAATTCAATAGCTCCTTCTTTATTTATGGATCATATGGTACACATAATCGTGTCCCAAATCTCACAACTCCTTTATCATCAATTTTGAAATCGGAGGATTTCCCATTTTTAACAGCTTCCACCCTTTTCTAAATTTCCACATCCTTTCTTTGAGCATCCTTTATTTTCTCCAAGAGGGGTGGTTGATCAATCATTTGAGAAAGGATTGATGATGTTCCTACCTTAATGATTCCCATGTCCATCCTTTAAAAATCTAAGAAGATCGGATCCTTTTCAATTTTCATCATTGATAAAGATGCAGGATCATTTCTACTTAGAGCATTTGCCACCTTGTTTGCCTTACTAGGATGGTAGTGGATTGAGAAGTCATAATCCTTGATGAGCTCTATCTATCTTCACTGGCACATATTAAGCTCTTTCTGTGTGAATATATATTTGAGGCTCTTGTGGTCAGTATATATCTCACATTTTTTCCCATATAGATAATGCCTCCAGATTTTCAACGCAAATATCACAGCCGCCAACTCCAGATCATGCATGGGATAGTTTTTCTCATGGAGTTTAAGCTACCTTGAGGAATAGGATATCAATTTATCATTTTACATTAGAACACAGTCTAAGCCTTTATTAGAAGCATCGCTATACACCACAAAGAGTTCTCCACTTGAAGGGAGTGTGAGTACCAGCGCAGTGATAAGCCTATTTTTCAACTCCTTGAAACAGTCTTCACATTTCTGTGCCCAGACAATCTTTTCTCCCTTTTGTGTCAGCTTGGTCATTGGGTTTGACAATCATGAAAAGTTATTCTTGAATCATCGATAATACCCAGCTAGACCTAAAAAGTTACGGATCTCCATTACAGAAGTTGGCCTCGACCACTCTTCAATTGCCTTCATCTTGGAAGGGTCCACAGATATCCCTTTCCTTATGATAACATGTCCCAAGAATGATACTTCCTCCATCCATAACTCACATTTACTTTACTTTGCATACAACTTCTCCTTTCGCAAAGTCTTTAACACAGTTTCCAAATGCTCCTCATGTTCCTCCTTGCTCTTGGAGTATATCAGAATATCATCAATAAATACCACCACAAATTTATTGAGGTAATCTCTAAAGACTCTATTCATTAAATCCATGAAACTTTCTGGAGAATTAGTGAGTCTGAAGGGAATCACTATGAACTCATAGTGTCCATACCTCATTTGAAAGGCAGTCTTGGGAATATCTTCCTTCCTCAACTTTAGTTGGTGATATCCCGACCGAAGGTCCACCTTAGAGAAATAACTGGCTCCACGAAGCTGATCAAACAAGTCATCTATCCGTGGAAGTGGATACTTGTTCTTTATAGTGATTTTATTGAGCTCACGATGTAACACCCCAGGTAAATAAAGAATATGTCATTTTCATATTTATCCATATTTGTGAATAAAATATTAATATGACTTTAAAGGGGACGCTATGCTCGATGGCGTACCCAACACGCAACAACGAGTTTCTTGGGAATCTTATGTTGCACTCTAATAATAAAATAATATTATTTCAAATAGTAGTTAACATGTAGCTGTTGTATTGGCGAGAATGGATAGAAATAACTAAAATATGATTATATATGTTTTTTAAATGTTTTTAAATTTATCCAATAAAATCTAAAGGCTTAAAATATGGAAAGAATTCAATTTTAGGCGTATATGCCCTAGTTTTCACTAAAGGTTCACTTATCGCCTTTTAATGGAGAACTGTCATTAAATATAGTTTTGATCACTCTTATACATTCTTGTGGACCAAATAAAACTCTTATTAAGAATCGGGACATCAAATTTTACTTTGTGTAATTTTTTGGTATTTTTCCAATAAAGTTCATTTTTTAATGAATAGTGTAAAATGTTGTGTTTTAATTCAAAACCTCTTTTTAACCTAATTTATTTATATAATTAGATTATATTTTGAATTGGTTTTAAAGTGAAATTAGAAAATATTTTTACCATTAAATCCAATAGTGGTCGTTGGAATCAATTTCACTTTGAAATCAGACTTAAACTAGTGTCAATCTTTTGATACTTATTGTTTTATAAAAACACGCTATTTGCTCTGACAGCGGGAATTAATTATTAAATTAATTAATGTGATTAATATGTTTTTGAATTTTGTAAAACAGACTTCATTTTTTAATTCGGAATATCAAATATAGCTTATGGTGAATTTTTGGTAATTTTCTGAAAAACTTCAATTTTTGATGAATAGTGAAACCACTAAGTGGTACTTATAAAGACTGATTTTCCGTTTAAATGAAATTTTGCCATCATTGTGTTTTTAATTTCAAAAATCCGACATACATGGTTGTCATTAAGAAGTAAAATGTGGTTCAATGGGATAAAAATAATTTTTTGGTGAATAGTAACTTATTAAGTTCTTAATCGCGATTAGTGGTAATTAGGGTAGTTTAAGGTATAAATAATGCTTTAATAAGATGAAATGACCTAGACACATGTCCCAACATTATTGGTCATGTCATGGCCGACCAAGAAAAGCCATGGGTCAACTTGGGGACCCCATGGAGACACTTTGGTTGGGAAATGACATAAATAACTTTTTATTTAATGTAAAAGTAAAAATGACACAAACATAATATGTTTTACGAAAACAATTTTTACATGGGGTTATAAAGATCAGATTTTTGATTATAAATATTCATTGGAAAGATAAAAATATTTCCTACATCATAGTATTTTTTTTATAATTTTTAGACATTAAATAAATAAAATTATTTATGACATAATAATGATGCAGCGATGACATCATTATTTGACGATTTAAATAAAATGGAATGATAATGTAAAATATATGAACTACACATGTCCAAAACCAATTGGATGAGTGTATTTCGAACCCTTATCACCTTATACACGAATTATATCAATTTGGGACCTTTTAAAACCGAAACACATTTTCAAATAAAGTAATATTTCTTTACTTTCCAAAAGTGCCCCTCCTCTCCTCTTATAAAAGGCCCCCACCTCTACCTCAGTTCACACACTCCTCAAGCCTTTGGCTCGGCCAACCCCTGCCCATTTACTCTCTCCACATCCCTATCCTCATCCTATAGGATTCCCGTTGGGCAGAATCCTTTCAAAAGAAGCCTTTAGGCTCAAATCAAAAGTAGTTACACTTTTAAAGGTAATTCATTCTCTCTTGTTCATTTGTATTATTTTGCTTCTCCAACCCTCTAAACTCTTTTTATTTACTTCTTTTGTAACAACACAAGTATCTTCAATATACTAGGATGTTGTTATAAGATTTATTTGAGCTACACTCTCACACAACTACATCAAATGGTTAAAGAACATACGGTTTCCGTGGATGGAGAAATTCTGCCTCCCGAAACGATGATTGTTCAATACTCATTTAACACCTTCAAAGGTGGCCATTATGATGTCACTATTTTTATATATGATATATAATATGTTTATGTTTTCTTTAAGATTCTGTATTTTTCATTTTTGGCATACCTTCATGGTTTCCATTATGGGTAAACACAATATCTTCATTTAAGGAAGTGCGGACTACCGCCCCCTCAAAGTGATGTGATTCGTTAATGCCATATGTGGGACTTGTAAAGGATGGATTTAAAGTTATTATATATGATGTTATACTGGAATTATAATATACCTCTATATAATTATTATTTATTTCCATTAAATTATGAGATAGAAATGAAAGTAGCGTTCATGCGTACGTACGGCTTACCGTCTCCATGAATGGTGCATTTCATTTCTTATCCCCAAATGTAATGTCCTATTGAAAGTACATGTATATAATGGATATATATAATTAATGATATATCTAAATGATGAATATAATTCTGGAATTAAAATATACATACCTCTCATTTATTTTTAATTCCATTAATATGACAAAGAAATGAAAGTAGCGTTCATGCGTACGTACGGCTTACCGTCTCCATGAACGGTGCATTTCATTTCTTACCTCTAAATGATTATGTAATATTATAAATACATGTATATTCTGGATATATATGGTACATATTATATCCAAATCAGGAATTTAATTCTGGATATAAAGAACCTTTGACCACACGAACAACATGTAATTGTAAGAAGTCCACTTTCGACTTAAGAACCAAATATCGACAAAACAAACATGATTAACTTAAATGATTAAATAATGTTTATAACATGGTAATAAGTGATATAAAAGGAATAATGAACTTTAATAAGGTTCTTAAGGAATTATAAATTAACTCAAGTTTATTATTCAGGAGATTAAAGAACGATCGAGTCAAGTCGGACCCGAGGTAAGGGATCCTACACCTCTCTTTCTTTTTAAGTACACTCTTTTATGTCATTCCTTTTAAGCTCATATTTATTATGATTGGGGATGTTTTTTTATATTACTCCTACTGTACTTATTATGTTCATATGATGAGAGACCCTATTTCCTCTCATAAATCATTTTTGAAAGTTTTGAGTGGCGTCGTTAGGCTGCCGAATTTTCGTAAGGGATTTTTCATCTCACTTTTATTCTCGTGAGATTTATGCTACATTTGCCACAAATTCCATTGAGTGGTGTATGTACTGCCCATTATTCTACTCTTTGTGTAATATACTTTCGTTTATGAGTATTTACATCAATGATCTATCGTCCTTCTTTCATGGGGTGTATGAAAGATACCCAAGTCGGTAAGGGAACCTTTCACCCTCCTTTTTTTTTAAAAAGACTTCTTTTGTTGGGTCTTTTAATTTACATATTGTTATTTTGGGATATTTTCTCATATATCCTTTTTGATGTAAATTTTATGTCCAAGTTATGAGATACTCTTTTTATCTCTCATCAACTCTTTTTATGTGATGTCGTTAGGCTGTCAAGGGAACTTTTTAACCCAATTTCGATTTCTTTGGGTTCAACATGTAGTCATTGAATATGTCATCCATTGAATATGTGTGAATGGCCTTTTATTGTTTTACACTTAATATCCACTTATATTGGGTGTATTTATATTTGTCACACATATTTTTGAGATTGATTTGTCCTTAATTTAAGGATACCTTCTTTATAAGGGATTTCATCACATTTGACATTTCTATTGAGGGTTCATTGTTGTTATGCACCAATTCGCTCTTATATGGTGTATATACTGTCCTTTGGAGTATTATATCATGAATCCATTTATTCTCATGATATTACAAAGTTCTGACTAAATGTTATTCCTCAATTATTGTATTCAAGTGTCTCTAATTTTGGTAAAACCCCTATATCGCTTTAAATGTTTTAATTATTTGTTATTATTAATATCCATGTTTTCAAAATGGTTTTAAGGATTTATTTATATGGATATTAAGGGTTTAACATTTTAAAAGCTTCAAGGTGGTATGGGACACTTTGATTCAAAAATCTCTTTATTAAATGTTTTAAATGGTTTTGAAAATGGTTTTGATAAAGGATTCTATTATGATATATTGTGATGTGGAAATGTTAGCATTATTTTATATTGGTTTTATGTTTTATGATTTTATATTGGTACTTGGACATTTTAACGGGTGGTTACGTTATAAACCATATGACGGGTGGTGCCGTGAATACCAGGACGGGTGGTTACGTTATAACCTCCAATGCATTGGGTATGGAAGTCGGCCGTATGGCTATTCCATTAAGTATGTATGGAAATTGTCCGTATGGCTATTCCATTAAGTTATATGTGTGGAAGTCGACCGTATGGTTATTCCACTTAAGTATGTTTATGTCCCAAGTTACCTTTATATATGTTATGTGTTATTTATATGGGTTTTATGGTAATTCTTTGGTTACAAAAAGGTAAGTAATGATACTTTTTTTTTCAGTGAAAAGTTTTTACTACTTCATGAAGGTGAAAAGTATTACATTGATAAATTATTCATGGTTTACTTGTTGTTTTGAAAAACTAACAGTTTTCATTCTTTGTGTATCCCTTACTGAGCTTCTTATGCTCATCCCAAGTTTTTTGAAATGTTTTTCACAGGACATATCATGGAATAGGGTCAAGGATGGGATCAATGGAAAGTCATGCTACCTAAAACATGGAACTATAAATGTTTCTTTTAAAGAGTTTTTATTTTATGGAAATTTAGTAGAAGCGACTACTTTGTAATCTTTTGAGATGTAATAGTTATGTCCTAATTCTCTAAAACTCTAAACCTGAAAAGATCCTCAATGTGTAATCTTGTAATAACTCAAGATTAAGTAAGGTTTAAGGTTGGGGCCTTATAGTTGGTATCAGAGGGAGGTTTGGATAACTTTAGAGGTTAGGTTATTCTTTAAGCATAAGTGACATTACCATAATGGTTAGGATTTCAGAAAGAGTCCTAGTTTTAGATAAAGTGAATGAGTAAGTATATCTTAGTGTTTATATTCCTCATTGGTACTTGATGGTTTTTTTGATATACTCACACTGACCTTTTTGGTTTTAGTAAATGGCTGGATCTAACAGGCACCAAAGTGACAATGTGTTTGAAGGAAACTGTGGTGGTTCTCTGATTAAGATACTGGATGAGATGGGGGATTCAATGAGGAATCTCATAGTTGTTCTAAACCAACTATCAAGGAGTCATGATCAATCACTTCAACCTTGGTGATTTCTCTAATGGATCATGTACGAGATGGCCAACTCGATGTGGAAATTCAGGTAATAATTATTAAGGTAACCATTAGGGTTTATATGATACTTAATTTTTAGGTAATTATGGGTTACTCTATGATATGATGGAAAATGAAAGGAATGAGATAAACTTGAGGTTAAAATATGTTATGATTATTCTTGAAGATTTTATCTCATTTTGGGGTATGTTTTAAGAATTATATAGTTTTGGAAAAAAGGACAACACGCAGACCGTGTGACATCCCGTCGCGTCGGACAAAGCTGCGGGAATCGAACCCACAACCAATGTGCGACTAGTATTTATCACCTACCACTGGACTACGTGAAGTCCCTGGTTAGTTTGACTGATTCATTCTAGTTATATAATTTTATGAATTAAGAGTAAGTTGATTTTGGGTTATTTATGAAAATGATTAACCTATCATGGAGGATATGTGATTAGGTTAATTACTTTTCAATACGGGACTTTAGGAGCAACTGATGTTGTTTGGAGATAAATGTTACGATTTAACTTGGAAGACTATGTGAATAAATCCTTAAAATGTTTGGGTTTCAATCTTATATTGGTTTACTTTGAAGAATTTTATGGACAAATTGATTATAGAATGGTCCTTGTTGAACTTTGGGTTTTGTTGGACAAATTTTGGAGATTAAGAATAGATTTTCTTTTTATAAAGGGTTATCCTTTTCTGGATTATCTGATCTTGTACTAGCCTTTTTGGTTTTGGTTTTGCTTAAAGTCTAAAGACATGGGAAGTATATAGTTCTATTTTGTGGATTAGGTGATTCTCTAGAAGTTGATTATAGTACTCTTAATGTGAACAAGTCTTCCTAAATACTCGTCTTTTGGAGAAAATATGAGTTTGTGTAAGGAATCTAATAAAAGTTGAAATTCAATATGATAAGTGATTATGTTTCCTTATGAATAAATTCCTCAATAAAAATTAACTTAAAACAAAAATGTTGTCTATTAACTTTTCCTACTGGGGAATCGAATACCGTTTAACCCATCACAAGTTTGTGATTTTCTCGTGGTTAACTTTCTCCTAAACATGTTTTCTATCACTCTCCATCAGAACATGACCCTATGTTTTCTCCTCCATGTCCATGTTTTCATACTTGGAATCCTAGTATGGGTTAACTCGGGTGACCTTTGTACTTGTCTCTCTTTATTTTAAAGTGTTTGTTTTACCGACTTTTGTTCCGATGTGGGACTTTCAAGGATGTTTCCAAGCGCAATTTTAAAATTGCGAGGACGCAATTCCCAAAAGGGGGGAAGGATGTAACACCCCAGGTAAATAAAGAATATGTCATTTTCATATTTATCCATATTTGTGAATAAAATATTAATATGACTTTAAAGGGGACGCTATGCTCGATGGCGTACCCAACACGCAACAACGAGTTTCTTGGGAATCTTACGTTGTACTCTAATAATAAAATAATATTATTTCAAATGGTAGTTAACATGTAGCCGTTGTATTGGCGGGAATGGATATAAATAACTAAAATATGATTATATATGTTTTTTAAATGTTTTTACATTTATCCAATAAAAGCTAAAGGCTTAAAATACGGAAAGAATTCAATTTTAGGCGTATATGCCCTAGTTTTCACTAAAGGTTCACTTATCGCCTTTTAATGGAGAACTGTCATTAAATATAGTTTTGATCACTCTTATACATTCTTGTGGACCAAATAAAACTCTTATTAATAATCGGGACATCAAATTTTACTTTGTGTAATTTTTTGGTATTTTTCTGATAAAGTTCATTTTTTAATGAATAGTGTAAAATGTTGTGTTTTAATTCAAAACCTCTTTTTAACCTAATTTATTTATATAATTAGATTATATTTTGAATTGGTTTTAAAGTGAAATTAGAAAATATTTTTACCATTAAATCCAATAGTGGTCGTTGGAATTAATTTCACTTTGAAATCAGACTTAAACTAGTGTCAATCTTTTGATACTTATTGTTTTATAAAAACACGCTATTTGCTCTGACAGCGGGAATTAATTATTAAATTAATTAATGTGATTAATATGTTTTTGAATTTTTTAAAACGGACTTCATTTTTGAATTCGGAATATCAAATATAGCTTATGGTGAATTTTTGGTAATTTTCTGAAAAACTTCAATTTTTGATGAATAGTGAAACCACTAAGTGGTACTTATAAAGACTGATTTTCCGTTTAAATGAAATTTTGTCATCATTGTGTTTTGAATTTCAAAAATCCGACATACATGGTTGTCATTAAAAAGTAAAATGTGGTTAAATGGGATAAAAATAATTTTTTGGTGAATAGTAACTTATTAAGTTCTTAATCGCGATTAGTGGTAATTAGGGTAGTTTAAGGTATAAATAATGCTTTAATAATATGAAATGACCTAGAAACATGTCCCAACCTTATTGGTTGTGTCATGGCCGACCAAGAAAAGCCATGGGTCAACTTGGGGACCCCATGGAGACACTTTGGTTGGGAAATTACATAAATAACTTTTTATTTAATGTAAAAGTAAAAATGACACAAACATAATATGTTTTATGAAAAAAAAATTTACATGGGGTTATAAAGATCAGATTTTTGATTATAAATAGTCATTGGAAAGATAAAAAGATTTCCTACATCATAGTATTTTTTTTATAATTTTTAGACGTTAAATAAATAAAATTATTTATGACATAATAATGATGCAGCGATGACATCATTATTTGACAATTTAAATAAAATGGAATGATAATGTAAAATATATGAACTACACATGTCCAAAACCAATTGGATGAGTGTATTTCAAACCCTTATCACCTTATCCACGAATTATATCAATGTGGGACCTTTTAAAACCGAAACACATTTTCAAATAAAGTAATATTTCTTTACTTTCCAAAAGTGCCCCTCCTCTCCTCTTATAAAAGGCCCCCACCTCTACCTCATTTCACACACTCCTCAAGCCTTTGGCTCGTCCAAACCCTACCCATTTACTCTCTCCACATCCCTCTACTCATCCTATAGGATTCCCTTTGGGCATAATCCTTTCAAAGGAAGCCTTTAGGCTCAAATCAAAAGGAGTTACACTTTTAAAGGTAATTCATTCTCTCTTGTTCATTTGTATTATTTTGCTTCTCCAACCCTCTAAACTCTTTTTATTTACTTCTTTTGTAACAACACCAGTATCTTCAATATACTAGGATGTTGTTATAAGATTTATTTGAGCTACACTCTCACACAACTACATCAAATGGTTAAAGAACATACGGTTTCCGTGGATGGAGAAATTCTGCCTCCCGAAACGATGATTGTTCAATACTCATTTAACACCTTCAAAGGTGGCCATTATGATGTCACTATTTTTATATATTATATATAATATGTTTATGTTTTCTTTAAGATTCTGTATTTTTCATTTTTGTCATACCTTCATGGTTTCCATTATGGGTAAACACGATATCTTCATTTAAGGAAGTGCGGACTACCACCCCCTCAAAGTGATGTGATTCGTTAATGCCATATGTGGGACGTGTAAAGGATGGATTTAAAGTTATTATATATGATGTTATACTGGAATTATAATATACCTCTATATCATTATTATTTATTTCCATTAAAGTATGAGATAGAAATGAAAGTAGTGTTCATGCGTACGTACGGCTTACCGTCTCCATGAATGGTGCATTTCATTTCTTATCCCCAAATGTAATGTCCTATTAAAAGTACATGTATATAATGGATATATATAATTAATTATATATCTAAATGATGAATATAATTCTGGAATTAAAATATACATACCTCTCATTTAGTTTTAATTCCATTAATATGACAAAGAAATTAAAGTAGCGTTCATGCGTACGTACGGCTTACCGTCTCCATGAACGGTGCATTTCATTTCTTACCTCTAAATGATTATGTAATATTATAAATACATGTATATGCTGGATATATATGATACATATTATATCCAAATCAGGAATTTCATTCTGGATATAAATAACCTTTGACCACACGAACAACATGTAATTGTAAGAAGTCCACTTTCGACTTAAGAACCAAATATCGACAAAACAAACATGATTAACTTAAATGATTAAATAATGTTTATAACATGGTAATAAGTGATATAAAAGGAATAATTAACTTTAAAAAGGTTCTTAAGTAATTATAAATTAACTCAAGTTTATTATTCATGAGATTAAAGAACGATCGAGTCAAGTCGGACCCGAGGTAAGGGATCCTACACCTCTCTTTCTTTTTAAGTACACTCTTTTATGTCATTCCTTTTAAGCTCATATTTCTTATGATTGGGGATTTTTTTTTTATATTACTCCTACTGTACTTATTATGTTCATATGATGAGAGACCCTATTTCCTCTCATAAATCATTTTTGGAAGTTTTGAGTGGCGCCGTTAGGCTGCCGAATTTTCGTAAGGGATTTTTCATCTCACTTTTATTCTCGTGAGATTTATGCTACATTTGCCAAAAATTCCATTGAGTGGTGTATGTACTGCCCATTATTCTACTCTTTGTGTAATATACTTTCGTTTATGAGTATTTACATCAATGATCTATCGTCCTTCTTTCATGGGGTGTATGAAAGATACCCAAGTCGGTAAGGGAACCTTTCACCCTCCTTTTTTTTAAAAAAGACTTCTTTTGTTGGGTCTTTTAATTTACATATTGTTATTTTGGGATATGTTCTCATATATCCTTGTTGATGTAAATTTTATGTCCAAGTGATGAGATACTCTTTTTATCTCTCATCAACTCTTTTTATGTAATGTCGTTAGGCTGTCAAGGGAACTTTTTAACCCAATTTCGATTTCTTTGGGTTCAACATGTAGTCATTGAATATGTCATCCATTGAATATGTGTGAATGGACTTTTATTGTTTTACACTTAATATCCACTTATATTGGGTGTATTTATATTTGTCACACATATTTTTGAGATTGATTTGTCCTTAATTTAAGGATACCTTCTTTATAAGGGATTTCATCACATTTGACATTTCTATTGAGGGTTCATTGTTGTTATGCACCAATTCGCTCTTATATGGTGTATATACTGTCCTTTGGAGTATTATATCATGAATCCATTTATTCTCATGATATTACAAAGTTCTGACTAAATGTTATTCCTCAATAATTGTATTCAAGTGTCTCTAATTTTGGTAAAACCCCTATATCGCTTTAAATGTTTTAATTATTTGTTATTATTAATATCCATGTTTTCAAAATGGTTTTAAGGATTTATTTATATGGATATTAAGGGTTTAACATTTTAAAAGCTTCAAGGTGGTATGGGACACTTTGATTCAAAAATCTCTTTATTAAATGTTTTAAATGGTTTTGAAAATGGTTTTGATAAAGGATTCTATTATGATATATTGTGATGTGGAAATGTTATCATTATTTTATATTGGTTTTATATTTTAGGATTTTATATTGGTACTTGGACATTTTAATGGGTGGTTACGTTATAAACCATATGACGGGTGGTGCCGTGAATACCAGGACGGGTGGTTACGTTATAACCTCCAATGCATTGGGTATGGAAGTCGGCCGTATGGCTATTCCATTAAGTATGTATGGAAATTGGCCGTATGGCTATTCCATTAAGTGATATGTGTGGAAGTCGATCGTATGGTTATTCCACTTAAGTTTGTTTATGTCCCAAGTTACCTTTATATATGTTATGTGTTCTTTATATGGGTTTTATGGTAATTCTTTGGTTACAAAAAGGTAAGTAATGATACTTTTTTTTTCAGTGAAAAGTTTTTACTACTTCATGAAGGTGAAAAGTATTACATTGATAAAGTATTCATGGTTTACTTGCTGTTTTGAAAAACTAACAGTTTTCATTCTTTGTGTATCCCTTACTGAGCTTCTTATGCTCATCCCAAGTTTTTTGAAATGTTTTTCACAGGACATAGCATGGAATAGGGTCAAGGATGGGATCAAGGGAAAGTCATGCTACCTAAAACATGGAACTATAAATGTTTCTTTTAAAGAGTTTTTATTTTATGGAAATTTAGTAGAAGCGACTAATTTGTAATCTTTTGAGATGTAATAGTTATGTCCTAATTCTCGAAAACTCTAAACCTGAAAAGATCCTCAATGTGTAATCTTGTAATAACTCAAGATTAAGTAAGGTTTAAGGTTGGGGCCTTATACACGATAATCAATGCAGAGGTGCATTGATCCATCCTTCTTCTTGATGAAGAGGACTAAAGCACCCCATGATGAAGCACTTGAGCATATAAAACCCTTCTCCATATTCTCCTGTAACTACTTCTTTAGCTCTTCTAGCTCTACAGTGGCCATTATTTAAGGTGTCTTTGAGATTTTTAGAGATCCAGGGATAAGTTCAATTGAGAACTCAACCTCTCGGTCAGGAGGAAGACCAGACAACTCTTTAGGGAATACATCAGTGTAATCCCTCACGATGTGCATGTCTTCAAGAATGATTCTATCCTTTGTACCAATCATTTGAGCTAGATATTCTTTCTTATAAGGAAGCAGTATCCAAAATTGAGATGAATATTCTAAAAAAGACTCATCTTTTTCCTTACACTTGTAAAGAATCGGAGGATGCTTCGAGATGTGAAAATTAATCTCTCTTTCCTGACAATTGATGTTGGCCTTGTACAAAGATAGCCAATCCATGCCCAAGATAGCATCGAACTCCACTAAAGGAAGTATGACAAGATTTTCTGGGAGGTTTAGTCCACAAACATTAACCGGGGAGGAGTTATAAACCATGGATGCAATAATTTCCCCATTTGTTGTTCTCACTGATAACTTTTCCTCCAAATTTTGAGGTGGTGTTTAAATATTTATACTAAACTTGCAAGATATGAAAGAATGAGTAAAACCAGAATCAAATATTACGTTTTCTATTCTTGAATGAATAACAAGCGTACCTTTCACCACATCGTTTTCAGGCTCCACCTCAGCAGTAGTGATAGCATAATCCCTTCCTTGTTGCCTTGGAGGTTGTTGCTGATTGCCTATGACAACCCTTGGCTTAGGGAAATTGTTCACATAATGCCCAAGCTCCTTGCAGTTATAACACTACACTACAGGCTGAGTGTTGATCTGAAACTTCCTTTATTCTTCAAAATTAGCAGGATTTTTCATATCCCTTCGGTAGTTATTGGCCAGATGACCAAAATTTCCACATTTGAAGCAATTCTTGGTTCCCTTGAGACAGAAGCCAAGATGCTTTTTCCCACAATTTTTGCAAAGGGGAAAGTGATGCTTCTTTCCATCATGGTATTTTTTTGATGAACCACCCATGTTGTTCTCCATTTTCCGCTTCTTGTCACTAGGCCCATGATACCACTAAGAGTCTCCAATCTCTATTTCAACCTTGAGGGAACAACGGACAATATCCTCATAGCTGTCGAAGTATCGAATCACCAACACTTTACGTAGACTCGGCTTTAGTCCGCTAAAGAATCGATCCACCTTGCTTTTGGTGTTCATGACAAAGCCAGAGGCATACCTTACAGGCCTTGTAAAGTTCACTTCATACGCCTCGATGGACTCATCTTCCTTCTTCTTGAGTCCAAGGAACTCTCTTTCCATCTTGAGATGGAGGGTTTGAAGAAAATATTTGTTGAAAAACATCCTCTTGAATTCCTACCATTCTATGGAATCAATTTCATCTTGGGACTTTGTATTCTTGATTAGTGTCCACCATTGATCAGCTTCCCCATCAAAATGATAGACTTCTAGTACAAATTTCTCTTCTTCTGAAAAATGGAGGATAGATAAAATATTTTCAATGGAGTTAATCCATTGTTTTGAGAGGAGGGGATTAGAAGACCCACTAAACAAGGGAGGCATTTTCCACATGATGGATTCTATGACAACTTTCTCTTTCCTTGGAGGAGTAGGATGTTCCACCTGATTCAAGTTATTATTCATAACTCGAGCCAGATGAGCTTGTACTGCCATGAAGTTTTGAGCACCCGCTTCTATCACATCAGGCATGTCATTAGGGCAATCATCACATTGCCTATCACATTGGTTGTTGGAACGTGTTATTCTATTTACCGCCATTAACTAAGAAAAAGAATGTATGATTAGAGGTCTTGAATACTTAGCTATTGAGCATAAAAAGAATCTTTGAACATAAAAGTATTAACTTATAAAGAATAATTATATCCTGACTTGTGATTCCTTAGGTTTATATCTAGGTTATCCTTGATATATTTCTTAACTTATAATATTATGGTATTCTTTTTGTCCCTTAATAATGGTTTTTACTATGATCGTAAATCTACTGAAGCATATCCCCCAGGAGTGTCGTAACCAAGAGTGAAGCAAGGCCCGTTATCATGCACTAGTTACTGTTTGAGTCTAGCTCAAACTAGTGTTTTTGGGTTTTACCCCGAGATACATCTGTGCCAAAGCCACCTCTACCTGCTCGTATCTAGACAGGGATGTATTTTCTTGATAAACCACTTAATCTATACTCACCAAAATTTAGGACTATTTTCTTATACTTAGTCTCATCCTTAAGGTTCTCACTAATGTGCTTTATTCCTAATCTCCAAAAATAACTAGACCATCCTCTGATACCAACTATAGAGACTTGAGCCTTTTACATAAAACATTTCATGATTTTAAGCATAATTAATCATCAGAGTATAAGCCAAGGATCATTAAGTCTAGTGTCTTGGAAGACTAGGTATATATAACATAAAACATGGGGCAAAAAAAACTTCATTATTTAATCTCCATAAAGAGATTCTAACTTTCTTTGATCCCTTACATCTACATAGGGTACCTTGAGGAACACATGAACAAAAGGATGATCTAAAAAGCCCAGTAAGGGAATGAACATAAGGATACATCTCAAGCACATGAGTTAGGAGGCATGAAATAATGATATCCAAAGCATGAAAATTATAAAATCATTTAATATAAAAATGGGATCATATAAACATGGAATCATATAAATGTGGCAGAATCATAAAACATTTCTTTAGTACAGGTCAAGGCTAACCGCCAATCCCGTTTCTCATTTCAGTACGGGTCAAGGCTAACCACCAATCCTATTTCACATCACATCTCATGAGACTTATCCTTACCCAATGAATTGAAGTGATATCTGGGCGCACCCATCTCAAAATTTTCATGAATATTCTTGCCACATAAATATTCTTAACACGTATACAATCAAACATAATCAACCATACACAAACATAAGGGTACCCATGGAAAGAATTGTGTACCACAATCATGACATAAATCATAACCAATGGGAATATCATGAAAGTATCCATGTAAGGAAATAATTAGAAAATACATGGACATTCATAGGGTAAAATAGGCATATAACATGGTAAGTGGTGTCAAACATAAGTGACAACATATGAGAAATGTATTTTAGAAACACTAACATTAAGATATTTTTGTGCAGTTTTAAAGAAAATACTATAGAGCTTTTAAAATAGTAAAGAAAAAATTATTTTATATAAAACCAGAATTCAACCAAGAATATTTTCATAATAAAAATACATAATTTAAAAACATAATGGTGTCTTAAAACAGAAGATAGAGTACACTTGAAATTGGGTAAAAGTTAGGGAAGTTCCTTTAAAACGAGTGTGCTTATTGGGAAGTATCGAAGAGAGATTCAATTAAAAGCATATATATCCCCAAAAGAGAATGAGAGATGGATCTTGGAACATGAGTTTGGATCATATAAAAAGAATTTTTAAGTTCTAAATAAAATAAAAGACAACAACATTTTGTTAAAAAGAAAGATAGAGCAACCTGAAGGAATAAAGGAAGTTCGGGTAGAATCCATCATGGTTTATTGGCATGGTATCGGGTGTAACTAAGAGGACTTGATGAGAGATATAAGGGGTTTCTCGTCACTTATAAAACATTAGGTCAGTATATTGAAGGTGTATAAACATACCCCATCACTTGGTATTATAAAAAAGTCATAGTATAGAGAACAATCTTGATTAAGAGTAAAAAGGGGAGGATCTATTACCTTAAATCTGTTGGTGTTCTCCACTTGTTATTAACAACCTGAATAAAAAAATTAGGATTATTAATTAATAATTCCAGAACCACTTCTATATTCAATTTATTTATTATAAACCTTTTTATTTCATTCAAAGCCTTTTTTATTAGTTACAAGGTTCAATTTCATTGTTTGGGCTCGTTTGTTTACTTGGCTTTAAAAGGTCGATTCACTTATATTCAAGTTTGGATTATAAGCAAGATGAAATTGGTTGTCCAGAATTGAAGTTATATTCTTTATTTTATATCCAAGATATTCCATGGTTTTAATTTTAATTAGGTTACTTAAATTTAATTCCAATTATTATATATATAACCATAGTGATAACTGTTTTTGTTAATCGGTGGATTTGATTACAAAGAATGTGTTTTTATTTATAACTTAATTCCATTTGTACCAAAGGATTACGGAACCAAAAATAAGATATATTAAATATATAATAATCTAGTTCAACCATAACAGAAATGGTTTCATGATTATAATTAAAGATAATAATATAAATTGATAAATCGTTGTCCTTAAATGTGCTAAATTAGTACATCTCAAATGGTGCTTTCATTTCTTTCAAATAAAAGGGTGGGGAAAGGAGAGAAGATAATGAAATATACCACTAGCATGAAGACATTCCAGTACATGTATGTTACTGGATTTATCATACTATTATGATGAAGGGAGGTGAGGAAATAAATAAAAAAGAAAAGAACTTAAAAGAAAAGAATAAATTGGGAAGAGGAATTTACCTCTTGAGACTTCCTCCTTTGAGAACCTCTTAAGGGGAGAGGTTTTGGTATTTTGAGGAGTCTTAGAGATTTTAGACGTGGGGGAGGACCTTGGGGAGAGATTTTGGCAGAATAATGTCAAGGAACAAGGCTTGAGAGGAGTGGAGAGAAGAGAAAGTGAAGGGGGGTTTTATAGTGGAGGAGAGGAGGGATTTCATAATATTATAATCATTAATTTATTATTTCTTCCCAAGACAAGTAATAGTAAGTATTACATGACCAAGAATAGTGATTTTATCATGTGATCCCGAACCAAGTGGTCTTACATCATCATAACATCATCGATGACTCAATTAATCCATTATTTAGCATTTATTGTGAATTATCGGATTCTACTATTCATCAAAAATTCAAGTATTTTAGAAAAATCACAAAAAATTCACACTAACCAATTTTTGATGTATAGAATCCAAAAATGAAGTCCATTTTTAAAAATTAATTTTATAAATATGATTATTTTAATATTTAATTAAAATAATAATTTATTGTCAAAACTAGTTTTAAAACATTCATTAACTTATTCTAAAATATAGGTATATCGTACTTCCAGCTTGAATATTATTTTTATACTGCCATAGGTGATATTACTATTAATTAGTGTATATAACTATTCATAAGGGTATGTTACTATTCATTATTTTAGGTTACTATTCACCCAAAATTACGTTTTCCTTGTCGGACTCCAAATAACTTACTGATTACAACCGTATATGCCGGATGTTCAAAATTCCAAACACAGGAGTGAAGAAATTATGTTTAAAGGTCACTTAGCACTTATTAGTTCATTATATTGTGTTTTCATGTGATTTTATTACATACTTATGAGAAGGTAATTTCCATTAAAAAACATTGGGTCGTTACACTATTTACTGATTAATTCTCACTTTGATGTTATGATCATTTTAAGGGTTTATTTCACAATCTCATTTTAATAGAGATTGTTTATTATTGAATATACATTAAATTTAATTATTTTATAATTGTTTAATAAACCCTTTAATATTATTATCCTATAGTTATTAATGATCATTTTCTAATAATAGTACCATTTTTCTAATTTTTAGTACTTAAAATGTTTTGAATTTTTTTTTTAAGAAAACCCAACCTCATTTCTCTCTTTTGTCAGAAACCAGTTTTATTATAGAAAAAAAATTCTAAAAAAATGTTTTTAACCATTAAAACAATTTATTAAAGACATTATTACCCATTTTTACTTTCTACCAAATTTCTTGAAATGGATATTCTTATCGTTTTCCGAACAATGCACTTTTCTAACCTTCTTAAAATGAAAAAGAAATGAATTTTTTACCTTGTACCATATGTATGGAATTACCCGACATAGTTTTTTTAAAGCTTACTTTGAAAAAATAAAATGTTATTTTTAATGAAATTTTTTTTCAAAGTGATTTTCAATGAAAATAGTTTTCAAAATTTTTTATGTTTTAAAATGTTATTTTCAAAATTAAAAGGATATTTTACTCAAGAATGCTGTTAAATAAATTTTATATTTCATCAACAAAAACAACCCTTATTCTTACTCCAATGAGTATACATTGTATTTATACCATCCTTTTTCTTCCTCTAGATGGCTTATGATTATTTTGACCAAGGATAGTATTGACATTTACTTCCTTGAATCATTTTCTTAGTAAGTAACTTTCCCTTGAGTTATTCACTTTAATTTGATCATTACACACTAAATTTCCCCTCAATAAACATATCATTTATCATGGATATTATTTCACAAAACATATACCTTTTTTACATATAGTTATTACTTTGATAGTTATTTGATTAACTAGGGAAATATTGATAAACATATATCCTTTAATCAATATAGATATTTGATAAGGCACCTTGTTTATGAATTAAATAGATTATTTGATATATATGAGGAATGCTTTGGACTAGTATGGCACTGGTTGGGGACTATTTAAAGTAATCTCATTGATACATCAGTAGTCTCATGGGATAAATTAGTCAGTTAGCCTCAGATAAATGGGTTTTTACCCAATATACTTTAATCCATCTTGTGAAAGGTCTTGATGGTAAAGGTTCCATGAATCTAGGAAACATGGAATAAAATATTTAAGTATTACTTTTATTCAGAATTTAGTAATTATTATCCATTATATTTTCACTATAACAAAATATATAGATGTATTTAATTATCATTTTATTGATTAAAATGAATGTGTTTTTAGTTATATACCTTTCTATATTGATTCTTCTTTATCTTATCATGATATTCATTTTAATTAAATGGAATGTGTATTCAGTTATTTACCTTTACATATTATATATCCACTTCCTTCTCTGTTTATTGATCACATGGAATGTGTGTTCAATTATTTACCTTTCTATGTTGACTATGTTAATTTATTTATTATTTCTTCTATTGTATTTAACCCTTACTGAGCATTTAAGCTCAAAATTATTTTTTTTCCGTTCCCTAGGATTCTAGGAAGTTTACTACAACTCATATGTAGGTATATTATAGATGGAATAAAGTTATTTTAAAAAAACATATGTTATAATTTGTGTATTCCAGATGCAATGTTCGAATCATGTATGTATCTAGTTTATCAATACTACTAAACTATTAAGTCCTTTGGGATGTGTTTTCCTTGTATCTTATTCCAATATAATGGTAGTTAGAACTGGATCTGGGATGTTGGGGTCAAGGTTGCTACACCTTCTCCCTATCAAAAAAGATTTAGTTGAGGGTTATCATTGACATTATCCACCAATATGAGTATGAATTAGTCATCCCCAATCTAAGAGACTTCCTATGAAGACTGGTAAGATTTTATTCCTAACTGAAACTATCACTAATAATGGTCATGTAGGGGGAAATCCCTTACATTAAAACTTATAAAATTCTCATGATTCTTCCAAAAAATCACACTAATAAAACATTCCCATGGATCAAGGTGTTACATGAAATTTAAGGTATAACAAATCCTATTGTGACCTATGTTTGATCAAAGAAATAATTCACCACTCAATATCATCAAAATTTTAGTTTTTCCTCACTAATAAAGGATACGTTTAATCCAGTATCTCCTACCACAGACCATATAAAGCCCATGTGAGGGGCAGTACACATACCTTTTCTAATGAAACTCAACATCTGTAACTTCTATAGAGGATTAAAATATCTTTTTACCCCCATAATTTCATACCATTATGTTGGAGGGATGTTTTTTTAGACTAGTATGGAGATTTGAGATGCCAACTTTTTGTGAAAGTTCCACTCTCCCATCCTATAGACCATTGAACAACCATTATGGAGATCGTTTCTATGGTAAAGAACAATTTCATTGATTTCATCCCCATGATATCTTAAAATAACATGGAAATCCTCCCCATGACAAATTGGTTCACTACCCTTTGTTCATCTCTAAGGAAAAGGGGATACTAACTACCCTAGTTTTCCTTCCCATAGGTCCAACTATAATTCATGTGGTAGTGATCTTCTTGATTATCTAAACCTCATTCATGATGAGATCCCACATTTTAATTATAGGTAGGGAATGTGGAACTAACACCATGATGCCATTTATCATCCATAACATTATATGTATAATGATTCTAGATAGATGTTAACACCTTAATAATGGGTGATGGGTCAGGAACCCTCTAGATATGGATAACCATATTATAAGTTGATGTCAAAAAATTCATGATGCCCCTATGGAAATACCTAAAATAGATTTTTTTTAGTGATTCATTTTAGTGACTCCACATCCCCCATTAGAATCCATTATTCTCATTGATTCCCTTCACCTCTACATTGTTGGTTGGGAAAACATCGGGATTTAGACTGACACACTCCAATAAGGAATAACATTTAGTTAATTTGTGGGTGCTTGATAAACTCAATCACTAACTAGCAGATGGAGAACATATTTCCTATATTGAAATTGTGATGAAGTTGAAACCACATTATTAGGATTTTTTCTCATGAGTGATATCTCAGATGATGCATATCTCATCAAAAGACCAATAGCAGAACATAACCACCATTCATCCTCCTACAACATAACTATTGTATTATATATAATCTTAGGTTGATAATGAGATATAATATACTACTAATAAATTGTATTAAGATGATAGGTTTTGGGAAATCATATCCATTATATACTTACCAGTCATGTTTTGGACACCAATTAACCAATACTTATCTGTCTTGAAGTTTCTCTCTTAAAATCATACTGAAATACTCTAGAAGAATCTATGGGAGATGTTCCAGAACCTTTATATAATTAATATAACCTAACTAAGAATATTTTAGAACCTTAAATACCTTGAAATATATATATCAAAGGTTTACCATTCACTTTTTTTGTTATCCTTATACCCTAATTTATACGAGTATCATTATTGTTTCCAATAGACCTCTTTGAAAGTATCATAGTGTTGTATAATATTATGGAAGAACCATATCTCCATGTTTAGTTTAATTGTTTGGGAAAGTAAATTATCCTTAAATTCAGTTCTTTCATATGGTTATGACATATCATACTAGTAGGCCAACTAGATCTTTCTAATAGTCCTCCTCTACCGACCATTCCCATTATTACAAATATCACCATCAATCCCCTTCTAAATAGAAGTGTGAAACTAATGATGAGTCTCATGAGGATGACCAGTGTGATCCCCCATACCCAAAATCATGATTCAGGTGCTAAAAAACATACTTTTATATGTTAACATGGATACCTAGTGAGATGATCCAAATTAAAATAGCGTAAATTTTATATTAGTATGACGTCTCAAAATAAGCTCATGCTACTTATAGAAATTTTTCATTTATTGTAATTGAATATATATATATATATATATATATATTATTTTTAAAAATATGCGATCCTTTCCCTATAATAAAACTAGAAAATACTCCCTCATGGACTTCTAATGGGTTTCATTCATATTCGTAACCAAGGGAAATAAAATATAAAAAGGGGTTAGCTTGAATGATAATTAATGGAAAATATCTCCTCACCATGTAATCATGAGTTGGATCATAAAAATGAGATAAAAAATATCTAGGGATAAATTTCATATTAAAAATAAAATGGAATATTTTAATTTTATCATAAATCATGTAGCACCTCTGGTTTCAAGTAAGTAACACTTTATTTATGCTTTTTTATAATGTAAAGTATATGGGTGAAGTTTTAGAGATTTTAGATAAATCTTGTATTATTTTTTGGGATTTTCTATATGTTCACGGTTTGTGAATAGTTTGGGAAAACCATGAAACGCCTATAGGAAACTGTGCAAAATGAGATAGGGGATAAAGGCAAGTCACGCGGATTGCTCATGGTTTGTCCAAACCATGGGGAATCCTAGGAGAAACCATGATTTTTTGGATAGTGGTATTTGGAATGGTTGGCGCATGGTGTGGAAACCATGTGATCTAACCATGTGAGTTTCATCCTAGATTCAATGGTTGGCACATAGTTTTCACTTGGTTTGACTAATCATGTGACTAAACCATGTGTGGTTAAAAAACTAGATCCTGAAAAAGTGGATCTAGGTTAGCCTTGTTTTTAATGCCTTTTTTTGCTCCAAAATAGACCTAACTCATTATTTTTCATCTAAAAGGTTTTAGAACCTCTCCCCATCATTTTTTAATAAATCTGAAGTCTTCTCTTAGTGATTTGAAGCTAGATTCTCACGATAAGTGATCGTTCTTGGTTGTTTTGTAGGGTTTTCCTTAAATCTACCTCTCCATTTCTCTTGGTTTCTTAGATCTACTTCCATTATGGTTAGATATATGATATTTTATACCAAACAAAATTATATTTGGATTTATTTATAATAGGTGAAGATATCTCAGTTGGGTTCACGGAGATTTAACCCAGTTTCATGGATTCTTTTCGTTTCGTTCTTTGTTTTCATCATAAAACATGAGGTGGGTGGCTTCACTCTCAACTCCTTTATTTAGAAATTTAAGGCTTAGTTTCAAATTGATTATTTTTATTGAAATTAATTGTGTATTCTCTATGAAATGATTATTGAAAACCCTCTTGAGTGATGATTTTTGGAATTATGGAAATTGGTTGTTTTGTTGGAAGGTGATTTTGGTAACTTGATTTTAAAATTGTGATTTTAAAACAATGGTTTGGTTTTTATGATTTTAAAATTGTTTTCAATAAAATTTTGGATTTATTGAAATGGTTTTTCTAAAGGTTTTCAATAAAAGGGTAGTTTTATTATAATGGTTTAAATGGTGGTTTTGGAATGGTTTGGCATAATGGGTTGGTGTGAGTTCATATTTCATTTACGAGGCCCGTTTGAAATATTACTTGGTTCTTAGTTGCAAAGGTGTAATGTACATAGGGTATAATTACCTTGTGAATACTTGGAAGATTGATGAGAAACTATTCATGAGTATGGAACTATCATAATGAAGCATGCCTGTATAGATATGTGGGCATGTGGATTTGTTTATTGGAATGAGATATGATAAAAATAGAAATATGGAAAAGTTTTGGATAACTTATTTAGTTTCATTCATAGAAAATAGTTTTAGTGTGGAAAACTATTTTGTTAAAATATTTTTGGTTATTTTATAAATTGTTTCAAGTTGTTTTATATAAATTGTTTTATATAAATTGTTTTATAAAATTTTTTAACCAGTTCTATCCTAGTGTAATGATTATAGAAGTAATTGGGGAAAATCTACTGAGTTTCATTACTCAACCCTACTTTGGAACTTTGTTACTTTTGCAGATCTTGTTTATTGAGACATGGGAAAAGTTTGAGTGTCACATATCTTTAGTAGTAGTTTTTGATACTTGTTCTATTTTGTATTTGTATCATGGAGCATGTTTGGATATTGTAGGGGTCTTTAAAGTCTTTGAGTTTTTTCTTTTGCTGTTTACTTTGATATTATAGTCTTCCACTATAGTACTTGGTTTTATTTTGATTTTGATAGATTAAATGTTGAGTTTTATTTCATTTTTATCATGCATCATATAGTGGTTTGTTTGGTTATGGATCGTTTGGTTAGTTTTTTTATTCATAAAGGGAAAATCATCCCCCACATGTATTTAAGCCCTTCAACATTTATTTCCATCCTTTGGCATCTTGGGGATGTCTCTTAAGGCCAAGTAATATTCCTCTTTCTTTTTAATCCAATGAGGATAAGGGGGATGTTATAAGTGGTATGAGTTTGTTTATTCCAAAAAAAAAATTCAGAAAATTGGTATCATATTGGTCCTTCCTTTATGTAATAAGTAATCATCACTTCTTTTGGTCTTGGAGTTGATATTCTATTTTTTCTATTCCTTATTTTGAGATGGTAGAAAGAAGTAGGATTGTCGGGACTTGAAATTTAGAGCATAAAAAAGACATAGATAGCCTTTTTATGATGAACTTTAACTCTCCATGGATTTGGGTACATGAGTGTTTTAGAGACACTTATAGGATTTGGAATCTCATTTTCATGGGTTTAGCCAATGAGATGAGCTTGACATGCATTAGAGGAATTACTTTCCACTAAGAGTGCATATTTAATTTTTAGTAATGATTTATGATGTAGTGTCAAAGTGTTGGTTTTTGAAAAATGTTATAGTTTTTTTCAAATTTATGATTTTGAAAAAAATAATGGTTGTTGTATTTTTAAAATGGTTTTATTTTCAAAGAAATTAGAGTTTTTTCAAAAATGCTTGAATAAGTAAAATATTGAATTTGTAAAGCACTATTGTGATAACATGTTGTGGTATAATTTGAAATTATTAAGCCTTAAATTAATAGAGAGTGAGACTTATGGAGTTTTTTGTGTCTCTAGAAAATAGAACCTGGTATGTGTCATAGAAACTATCTAGAAGAATCTACTAAGAATGTGGTTTCACCTGAGCTGAAGGTGAACCAATTGCTAGTTTATAGTATCATCCAAGAATTTCAATATGTGGAAATAAATAATTGGAGGGATGATCCAAGACAAGTGGATCATTCTGTCTACTTCCAAAAGAATAATCCACCCATTTTTTGGGGTGATTCAGAACCAAAAAAGGTAGAGGTGTGGCTGAATATGATGAATCGTATCTTTGATTTCATTGGCACACTAACAGATCTAAAAGTTACACTGGTGATGTATATGTTGGAGGATCTTGAATGCCAATGGTGGGATCTAGTTGTTCAGGATAAAGTGGATCAAGGCCTTGGTTGGGAGGATTTTGAATAATTTTTCAACAAATAATTCTATCCTCACACATTCAGAATCCAAAGAACATAAGACTTCATCAGCTTAAAGTAAGAAAATATTTTCGTCACAGTGTATGCAGCTAAATTCGTGAATTTAGTGCTCTTTTCACCCATGGTTATGGCTAGTGAATCCTTGAAGGAACACATATTTGAATTGGTACTGAGGTAAGAGATTCTCTCAAATATTTTTATTTTCTGTATTAAGGATTATAAATAGATGGTCAACAGAGTGATTGTGGATGGATGAGAAATATCATGAGCTATGGGAGGAGGAAGTATGTTGATACCCATGGGAAATGGTGGGAACTTTAATGTTGGGGGAAAGTGAAATAGGGGAACCTATTTCCAAGCTGGGAGAGTGAATCATAATAAAATGGTTAGATCAGTGAATCTTCCTCTAAGACCCATGAAAAAAGTTGGATGTTTCTAATGTTGTTCCTTCGACCACATGAAGCGAGAATGTATCGAACCACCAAGATCATACCACAATTACAACAATATGGGGAATCTCTAGTGTTATTGTCACATTGCACCGAGGTTGGGTATTTGGTACACTTATCAGTTGTCACAAGATTCATATGCTTATATGGGATAAGAGCAGCAAAATCAATCTTGTTAACAGAATAGAGGTAGCCATGGTGATTCCAGGAATACCATGACTCCTCAGGTAGTGCAATCTCAACAGGGCAGCACAGATCAAAGTGTTGTGATGAATCAATTATATGGAGCAGAAAAGGTTATTTTATATGATCAACTGATACTATCTACAGTGTGAGGTACAATTATTTTTAATTCTACCCTTATGCAGGTGTTGTTTGATATGGGTGCATCCCATTCCTTTATTGCTTCTCATGCTATTGATTTACTGATCTTAAAACTTGAGATGATGTCTTTTATGATTAAACTTCAAACTCCTCTTGGTCAAAGATAATATTGAGTCATTATGTGTAGAACATGTTCTATAACCATTTATGGATCCATGTTGAAATGGAATTTATATGTGCTTAAGATGGATGTCTTTGATATAATCCTTGGTATGGATTGGTTTACAATGTTTAAGTCTCACATAAACTATTATAGTATAACAGTTATTTTCATGATGTAGGATAGTATAGAGAATCTCTTTATAGGAGAAATGAATGTAAAGGCAGGTGAAACGGGCTTGTTGGAATGATCATATACCAGTTGGTGGCATTGACTTTGGAATCTATGGAAGAGATCGAGGATAGAAGCTTTCCAGCAGTTGTAGATTAGTTTCCATATGTGTTTCCTAATAATTTAGCAGGGTTTCCACTAATGAGATAAGTTTAGTTTATGATTGATATCCTTCTAGAGACCAGTATTATTTCACTTCCATCTTATTGAATAGATCCAATAAAATTAATGGAGCTGAAAGTGCGGTTGGAAGAGATAGAAAGTAAAGGTTTCATTCGACCTAGCAAGTCTTTGTGGGAACCACTGGTCTTATTTGTCAAAAATGTGGATAGAACTCTAAGATTGTGTGTGGATTATTTTAAGCTTAACAAAGTTAAGATAAAGAAAAGATATTAACTTCCATGCATTGATGATCTTTTCAATCAATTAAGGGGAGCTCGGTGGTTCTTCAAAATTGGCTTGTAATCAATATATCACTAATTGAAATTTCAGGAGGATATTCCAAAGATAGCTTTTAGAAGCATATATGGCCATTATGAATATATGGTAATGCCTTTTGGTCTTATAAATGAACCTATGGTCGTTATATTATTGATGAATTAGATATTTCATCAATATCTGGATTCTTTTGTGGTGGTTTTTGTGGAAGACATATTGGTGTATTCAAAGACAAGGGTTAAGAATGAGCAACATATGGAGATAGTTTTGTGAATCTTGAGGGATCAAAATTTGTTTGAAAATTTATCAAAGTGTGATTTTTTAATAGATGAGGTATGCTTTCTTGGCCGTGTGATTTTTAAAAGAGTTGTTTTAGTGGATCTGGAGAAGATAGAATATATTATATCTTATAAATTGCCAAAGAATGTCTTTGAGATATGAATATTTCTTGGTCTAACAGGTTATTACCAATTATTTGTTCATTATTTTTCATGACTAGATTTACCTATGATAGTTTTGACAAAGAATAATGTTCCATTCCAATGGAATGATGAATGCTAGAATTCATTTCAAGAACTTTAGCTTCACCTTATATCCACAATGATCTTGATTTTTTCAGAATTAAGAAAAGGGTATGTGGTGTATTTTGATGCTTCAGGATCAGTTTTGGGGTGTGTTCTCATACAAGGATATCATGTTTTTGCTTATGGATCAAGACAATTGTGGGTGTATGAGAATAACTACCCAACACATGATTTGGAGTTAGATGTCATGGACCATGCTTTGAAGACTTGGAATCATTGCCTATTTGGTGTGAAATTTACTATGTTTATGGATCACAAGAGATTGAAACATATTTTATCACAAATAGATTTGAATCTGAGACACAGAAGATGGATGGAGTATATCCAAATGTTTGAATTTGACTTGATTTATACACTGGGTAAGGGAAATATGTTGGCAGATGCATTAAGCAGAAATTATTAGCTCAATTGGAAAAGGAGGCTTCATATCAGTGAAATTATATGTCATTTATAAAAAAAACTTGGAATGTGAAGACCGAGGTGATTTTTTGGTTTTCTTTCCAGTTTTAGTGGTTCCTGATTTGGTAAATATAATTTAAGAGGTATATACATCCAATACATAATGTGTGGTAATGAGTTCAAAAACACAATGGTGAGGAGACCATTAAGGGATGTAATTTGGATGAGAATTTGGTGTTGTGGATCATAAATAGGATGGTTATACCTATGGATTGTCAGAAACAACTTCTTTATGATTAACACCATTCATAATGGGTTTTTCATCATGGAATACAAAAGATGTATAAGGCATTGAAAGCATATTTTTTGTGGATTGGTATGAAAAGGAAAGTGGTTGAGTTTTTTTCAAGGTGCTTAAATTTTTAGTAGGTTAAGGCATAGCATCAGCGACCAACAGGTATGTTGCAGTATTTACCAATACTTATTTGTAAATGGGAATAGATGGCTATAGATTTTTTAATAGGTCTCCCAATAATGGTTCAGAAACATGATCTCATATGGGTGATAGTGGATCGGCTCACAAAGTCAGATAATTTCATTCAAATTCGTGAAACTCATATATTGGAGGAATTTTCAAAAATATATATATGATAAGTGGTAAAGATCTATGGCGTACCAGTTTTGATCATGTCAAATAGATATTCAAGCTTTACCTCTCATTTCCAAAAATCCTTACAAAAATTCCTTGGGACTTAGTTGACAATGAGTACAGCGTGTCATCCTCAAAGGGATGACTAGTCTTAAAGGATGATACAAACTTGTGAATACATTTTTTAGTCTTGTGTAATGGATTTTGGTGGCTCATGGGAAGATCATATACTTTTAGTGGAGTTCTCGTATAACAATAGTTATCAGGACTCGATACAAATGGATCAGTTTAAATCATCATATGTCCATACTTTTTGTTCTCCAATTTGTTGGGTGGAAACATATAAGACTTTACTAGTTGGACCAAACCTTGTCCAAGAGACAATGGAGAAGATTAATTTGATCAATAAATGAATAGATACAGCTTAGAGTCATTGTAAATCTTATGCATATCATCATCAACAGTCATTTTCATTCACGATGTGTGATCATGTGTTCTTGAGAATCTCTCCAAGGCTTGGACATCATCATTTTGGGAAGCAGGTTAAGTTATCTCCTTGATACATAGGCCCTTTTGAGATACTATAATGGGTTAGTGAGGTGCCATATCGGTTGGCATCGCCACCATGGTTCAATGTATCTCACAATGAGTTCTATGTATCTCAGTTGAAAAAGTATTAGCCTAATTATAACTATGTGATTCGATGGGATCATGTTGAACTAGATTTGTATACTTTGTTGGTACATATCTCAGTGCAGATTGTGGATAGTTAAGAGAAAACATTGTGTGGTAAAAGTATTATACTATTGTAGGTTTTTTGGAAACATGGCTATATTTAGGAAGATACTTGGGAATGAGAGAAGGATATGAAAGAGAAATGGCCATAACTCTTTTAGAAAGTTGATGGTTTTATACTTTCTAGGGATGGAAATACCAATGGTGGGGTGAATGTAGCACCCCCAGTTTCAAGTAATTAACCTTTTATTTATTCTTTTAATGTATATAAAGTATATGGGTGAAGTTTGGGAGAGTTTGGAGAACATTTGGAGGGTTTTGGGGATTTTTTATAGGTACACGGTTGGTGCAGAGTTTGGGAATACCATGCAACACCTACAGGAAAATGTGCATATTGAAAAAAATGGCTAAAGCAAAGGTGCACAGGGTGTGCACAGTTTTTCCAAACCATACATAAACCTAGTAGAAACCATGCTTTGTTCGATAGTGGGATTTTTCATGGTTGGCACACAGTTTGAAAACTGTGCGAGCCAACCTTGTGAGGTTCATCTTTGAGGTAGTGTCTGGTACATGGTTTTTGCACGGTTTGACTAACCATGTGACTAAAACATGCGCGGTTAAAAAACTAGATCCTAAAAATGTAGATCTAGGTTGGCCTTGTGTTCTAAAACCTCTTTTTGCCCCAAAATAGACCTAAATATGTATTACTCTCTCTAAAAGGTTGGATAACCTCTCCCCATCATTTTGGAAGAAATATGGAGGCTTCACTTAGTGATTTGAATCTTAATTCTAGCATTAATTGATCATTCTTGGTTGTTTTTCATGGTTTTCCATAGATCTACCTCTCCCTATCTCTCTCATATTCTTATATCTACTTCCGTTATGGTTAGATATAAGATATTTTATTACAAACATGATTATATTTGTCTTGTTTATTTATAATGGAAGAGATCTAAGGAGGATTTGTTAAGATTTAACCCAATTTCATGGATTCTTTTCATGTCGTTCTTCGTTTTCATCATAAACCTCGAGGTAGGTGGATTAAATCTCAACTCCTATATTTAGAACTTTAAGTCTTAGTTTCAAATTGATTTTTTGGATTAAAATTGGTTTTTTATTCATTATGCAATGATTTTTTAAAACCCTCATGAGTAATAATTTATGGAATTATGGAATTTGGGTGTTTTGTTGGAAAGTGATTTTGGTAACTTGATTTTAAAATGATGGTTTGGTTTTGATGCTTAGAAAAAAAATTCAATAAAAGTTTTGTTTTATTGAAATGGTTTTTCAAAATTTTTTCAATGAAAAGGGTGGTTTTATTGAAATGGTTGAAATGATGTTTTTGGCATGGTTTTGAATAATGGTTTGGTGGGAGTTCATATTGCATTTACGAGGCTTGGTTAAAAAATGACTTGGTTCTCAATGCTAAAGGTGTAATGACATATGGGATATAATTACCTTGTGATGACTTGGTAGATCGATGAGAAACCACTCACAAGTATGGAACTTTCATAACTAAGCAATCGTGTGTAGATATGTGGACATGTGGATATGTGGATTAGAATGAGATATTCCAAAAATAGAAGCATAGAATAGTTTTGGAGAACTTTCTTGGTTGCTTTCATGGAAAACAGTTTTAGTGTGGAAAACTATTTTATTAAAATAGTTTTGGTCCTTTGATAGATTATTTCAATTTGTTTTATATAAATTGTTTAATATTAATTGTTTTATTAAATGTGCTAACCAGTTTTATCCTAGTTGCATTATTATGGAAGTCATTATGGAAAATCTAATGAGTTTCATTAATCACCCCTAATTTGGAACTTTGGTTATTTTACAGATGTTGTTTGTCAAGACATGGGAAAAGTTAAAGTATCACATATCTTTAGTAGTACTTCGTGATACTTGGGATGTTGTGGAGTTGGATCATGTTGGAGCTTGGAATGGTATTTAGAGTCTTTGAGATTTTGTCTTATGCTATTTACTTTGATATTATAGTCTTCTGTTGTGGTACATGGTTTTAGTTTTATTGTGATAAATTAAATTTTGAGTTGTATTTCATTATTATCATGCATCATATAGTGGTTTTTTTGTCTATGTCTCATTTAGTTAGTTTTTTTATTCTTAAAAGGAAAATCATCTGACGCGTGTATTGAAGACCTTCGAAATTTATTACCAGTATTTAGTGTCTTGGGGATGTCTCTTAAATCCAAGTAATGTTTCTATGTCTCATTAATCCAATGAGGAGAATGGGGATGTTATAAATCATGTCATAATGACAAGTTGTCTTATATGTAAAAACATGACCCATGGAAAAATGGTGTTGAATCATGAGATAATAAACATGATATTTGGAGCATAATATTAATCGTAATCATAAAGATATGACATGATATGTAAAGAATCATAATATTAAATAATTTAACTAATATAGTCTTATAAATCATAAAATAATGGTGTGGGAATCACTACTAGATTCCCATTATAGAATATGAATAACTACCTCATTAACATATATATATTGGAGTAGGAATCACAACCTAATTCTCATAATATACTGGTGTAGGTGTCACTTAATCATTCATATAACATAATAGAGTTGGTATCACTTCATGATTCCCATAACATGGTATAGTATATATCTCTTCTTGATTCCCAAAAAAATGTAAATAAGGTATCACTTACTGGTTCCCATGGAGTAGTGACCATAAATACTTCATTTCATATTTTATCATGAGATATTAATCATTAACCTATGAATTGGGGGTTATATAGAACTCCTACCATCATCATACATACATATGGGTGACATAAATTACCAATAATCTAATGTATAATGAAACCCCATTGAAAGAAAATGGGTTTCATTTTTTTCATCATAGAGTACCCATGGAAAGTCAAATGGGTGTCACGTCATTTCCAAATGGTATCACCAAAACTTAAATAAAAATGTATATGGTTGATACCCATAATTCAATCAT
Source organism: Viscum album (assembly GCA_963277665.1). Lineage (NCBI taxonomy): Eukaryota > Viridiplantae > Streptophyta > Magnoliopsida > Santalales > Viscaceae > Viscum > Viscum album. Next base: position 1,700,108,703 of record OY728138.1, on the reverse strand, counting down.
CCTAAAATATTATTTCATTACAAAATTTAGAAGTTGATTGATCAAAAATAATTTATCAAGAAATAAATCCTTTAGAGATAAGGAGGAAAATAGAGTTGAAATCCTAAAATTTCTTTTAAATAATGATTTTTTCTTTTTCATAAAAGTATAAGTTATGGAAAAATTGAAAAGACATTTTTGTAATGATGAAGTGGAATATTTTGAAAAATAATTACTTTTAAAAGGGAAAATTTAGTGGTCGAAGCCTGAAAAGGAATAATGGTTTCAAAAAAGTGAATTGAAAACATCTTCAAAAATTTTAATTTTTTAAATGATTCTTCAGTAAAGTATATGTGAAAAAATAAATAATGGTTTCAAAATTTTGAGGAAAAAACATTTTGAAAACATTTAATATTTGTAAAAAAATCAATAAAAAAGACATAATGGTTTCAAAAATGTATGTGAAATATTTAGAAATCACTTAATTTTGAAAAATAATCATCAATAATAGATCATTGAAATGAAATATATTTTTCTAAAAAAAATTGGGTGGAAGATAAAACATGTTATTTTGAAGTGATGGTAAACCATTTTTAATATTTTGAAATACATTTGTCTGAAAACACACATCATGAAATAAGAATTAGATTTTCCTTTTAAATATTGGTAAATTTAAATATGAAATTCATAGAAAATAATTCATATTAGAGTTCCATAAAAGAGATGAGATATTTGGAGGGAATGAAAAATATCAACTCATGGGAAAGGGTTCTTTAGAATGAATGGAAGTTATTATTTCCAAATCCACATTTTCATTTGTTAAGGTATTTTATATTGGAATAGGATATTAATGAAAATAATTAAATTCCCTAGAGAAAAAGTGAATGTATCATATAAAATAATGGATTATAATGATCAAATAAGGATTGAAATGAATATTCAAGTTTGAAAGAATATGACACAATGAATCGGAAATTGATTCTATGAAACCATTATGATATTAGAAAAAATATATTAAAAAACCCCTTTATCGACATGATTTAAAATGAAACATTAAATATAAAAACATAATGAGATAGTACATACAGTATTTGAAATAAAACATGGTGTATAATAAGAAATAAGTCTCAAGGGTTGAAAACTTAAGACAATAAACCCTTAAATTAATTCTTGATATCCACTAATGTGCATTAATCTCGTGCATAAATAATATAAGTATCATAATAAAAATTTTCATAATATTATTCATATATTTATCCTTTTATAAACATTATTTATAATTATCCTCTTAAGGTATATTAGTTTGTTATTATATATTTTCAATATTGGGTGTGAGTAATCTTGATCATTTTGAACTATTTTCATGACAGAGGTATTTTTATACATTAGTATCTCCATGTTAATCATTCAAAAATCATAAAAGGTACATTAATTTAAGTTTCATGACATTTTTTAAGTTTATAACTTCATTAAATGTGACTTTTAGTCATAGTTCATGTAGTTGAAATTGGTAATAAGCATGTTTTGATGATCTTTAACATATAAACGACTATATCTTACTAAATGAGTTCAATATTAATGTTACCATTCTATAACAAATATAAAATCATTAGTTGTTTATTTATATCTTATATCATCATTAATTATGTTCTCATATTCATCCATGATATTCTTTTATAACATTTTTCATGTAGGATGTTAAAAAAATTCAAACATGACAAAACCAAAATTAATGGTTGATTGTTACTAAGAAAGTGGATTATAATGAAATAATGTCATAATTAAATAATAATAATGATATTATTTTGATGATATTAAGATTATCAATTATATTTGAATATATTTTATTAAATAAGAAATAAATGAGATGAAAAATGAGAAACGTATCTTCATAGAGGCGGTATCCTGCAAAACAAATGATTACATTTTCCTTTTCAAATAATTATATGTAAAGAAGCTGGATTATAATTTGACCCTTCATAATAGAAAATATATTATATGTATCAAATTTATTACTTAATTTAATTAGTTTAAATATTTCAAAATAATATAAAGAGACCATATGTTTCAAATATCAAGAAGAATAAATAATGGAATATAATGGTGTTAGGAATGAGATAATGTCAATAATACTTTCAACAATTCATTTCAAAACATCTTTTAATGTCCCATACTCGTATAATTTTCTCATTTATGATTTTTTATTTTTTATTTGGAGATTAATTTTTACCTTGGTGATTTAATTTTAATGCCAAAAAATAAAATATCCCTTATTAAATAATTTTGAACTACGGAATCAAAATTTTGATTTTATTTTATGAGATAAAATTTATATGTGTATGAAAACTCAAGTTTGATATTAGAGCATGTAATGCATAAGAACCCATGTTTAGAAAATCTGTATTTTTAAGATTAAATTATTATTATTTTTGATGTATAATTATCTATGTATTTCATTCTCATGATATGAATAGGTTTATAATAAAAATGATATTTTTCTTTAAAATAAATACAAAAATGAATATTTTCGAAGATAATTTTTAATTAAAATGAAAAAAAAAAGATTCTTCTATCAAAAAAAATTATATAAGTTATAAAAGATCATCATAGGTTATATAAATTCAATATAGTAATTATAAATACATTTATTTACTCATTAAAGATACATTTTATCAGTAAATATGTTTTATATGTTTTTATGTTATTCTTAGTTATTTATAAAATTAAAAAACACTATGATTTAGTTAAAACTTTATTTCTAACCATTTAACTAAAAATCAATTGTATTAGTAAAATTTCAAAAAATCACATTAGGATAATATTTATTTGTGGAATTAAAAAATGAATTTAATTTTTTAAAATTAAAAATATAAAATCTACAAAAAAATAAAAATAATATTAAAAATAAAAAGGAAAAATAATTTTATTGAAAATGTCATTTTAAATCATTATAAGTTCATAATATTTTTCAAGATCAATTTATAAATTAAATAATGATAATATATTATTTATTACATGTTAATGTATTATATTATAATAATAATAATAATTTAAAAGCATTCTATTAAATTAATTAAAAAATTAGAATTTATTTGAAAATAGTAATTTTTTTAAAATTTAATCATATTATTAATATATCCTATAATCATAAGAAATTTTCTTTATTGGAAAAAAATTATTTAATATAGATCTTATTATTCTTATAATTTCTTAATAATTTCAATCTAAAAATTCATGGATCACATATTATGGTGTTTCATGTGAAACAAGTTATTGAATATAGTACTAATTTTGATAAAAATATATTCCAAAAACATTAGTCATTACATTCTACCCAATTTAAGTAAATTTTACCCTCTCAATTGTTATTATTAACCACTAATGAAAATAGGTGAGGGTATTTTTTACATATTTATCATTAATGATATAACTTATAATATTAAATCTACTATACCCCCTTAGGTTATATCATGTTACTTATCTATCTAAAAAAAACATTAGTCCTTAATTAAATCATATACTCTAATATGTAAATGCCATAATCATACATTCCAAAAAATATAACTTTACAAAATACATCTAAATTAGAAAGAAATTAAATCATTGTGATTTCAGACTCTTCTATAAATATACAATATCCTTCATACTAAATATTTAATAATTTATAGGTAATAAAATCAAACACTCGCCAATATATACCATAATCTAAAAAATGTGATAAACTTCACCAAAAATGTTAGGAATCAACTATCAACTCCAAGGTTACCAATAATATCTATCTTAATTTTTCAAAATAAATTAACCCTTTATTACCTCAACATCATGCATGTATTTAACCGAAGAGTTATCCAACCATTAATAATTTGTTCTTTAATAAATATTCTCAATAATATTCCCTTTTTATAAAATCAATTTTGAATGTTATTAATAACATTTAATATATTTTTTCAATCCTTTTTAGGGAAACTACTAATGAAAAATATTTATATGTTTCACATAATCCTCATAATTTTTAGAATATACTAGAATATCATCGATAAATATCACTCACTAATGAAAATATATATGAGTGTCATGATTTATATTCTATTATGATATAAACCTCAATACCTTCTTATGACTAGAAAAATCACCTTTTCCATAATAATAGGAATATACTAAAATTAAAAACCATTTATTTATTCTACCTTATTTATAAAAAAATACATATTTGTTTCTAGGCACATACCTTTCTCATATTCATTTTCATTGTCCAGTTTAATCCAAATAATACGACTAAAATAGATAGGATAATTTCAAAACTATTATTATGGAAATTTCAATCTAATGATTTATTCCCATATAAAACCATAATTTTTAACATATTATAATTTCATTTTAACATATGAAACTCTTTATTTAATAATTTATTATACATGGTCATTTATCTATTAGATTCTCTAACATAATTAGTAAACATAATACTCAAATCCTTCATAATAGTTTTAAATAGAATATGAATAACCAATAATTATCCCCCACGAGATTCAAAACAAGTTAATATATAGAACACTTTTTCATGCACTGGGTTATAATCTATTTTATACTGAATCAACCCTATTTATGGTTATTACCCCTAAGTACCTCCATATTATAGCCTGCATCAACTTTCAGTATCTAAACTGTGATGTAATTTCTTGTAAAACCACACAATATCTACATTACCAAAACATCATGATTTAATCCTATACCTAGAATTAATCATTAGACTTATCCCTAATATATTCACTAAATTTATCTTATCTTAGTCCCAAAAATAAAAAATCTAATAATAAAAATTAACTAAAAAATCCTTGAACAACAACTGAGATGCCCAAGACCTATACTCCCAAGCCCAGTTTTAAAGACGCATTCTTTTACAAATTATATTTTGTAACAAGTGATATTATATTAAATAAACATGAAAAACTATCACATTATCATTGAAATCACAATAATCTCAAAATACTCCAAAAAAATTGGTTTTGTGTCCTTCGGAACCGGTTACATGGAATCATATTTTACAAAACTTGTGTACATTTCTCCATAATTGAATCATACTAGACTCCCTTATATAATTTACATAGTTTATAGTTTTATTAATAACTCAGGGAATGGAAAAATAATAAAGGGTGATATATAATGATATGTTGTAGAAAATAACTCATCAACTTGTAATCATGTGTGGGACTATAAACATAAGAGTAAACGTGACTAGGGAGAATTTTGTTATTAAAAAGAACATAGAATAACTAGAATTATCCTTAAATAATGTTTGAATGGAATGCATTATGAAATTTAAAAACATGTAAAATAAAAAATATTATGAAATAATTTTATAATAAACATGATCCATAGATCATAATCCATAACGCTTTGAGTTTTCAAAAGATAAAACTTTGTTTGATAGCATATGTCATACGCAACACCAAACCCAGACAAAGTTGATTATTTAAATATCACTATTTTATCCCTTCCCTTAAATTTTTGGATATGATTAGGATTAACTAATCTATGAAATATATATATATATTGATAAAATCTTGATAAATAATCAATCAATTATTGGTAATGAATTTCGTTCTTCAAACATATGTTTTCTTCAAAAAATATTTTTATTTATTTTTATAAATATAATGATTATTTTATATAAAAATTAGAGAATTTATTTGATTAAAAAAATTATATCAACATATCAAGATTATCATATGGTAAAATTTTGGTATTTTTCTAAAAATAAATATTTTTTAGTGAAAATTGGAAAATATCGTTTTAAAGTAAAATCATAATTTCTTTTGATAAATTAAGTAATATAAAAGTAAAAATATTATATTAATTTTATTTCAAGGTAACATAGGTATTTTTTGTAATATTTAATTCAATTAATTATATTTAAATCATTTATATCACATTTTATTATAAGTTTATTTTTTGGATTAAAAACACATTTTTAGGAAAACTGTTTTAAAATGCATAATGTATCTCCATTTTAATTAATTAAAATAACCCCTAAAGAGAATTTATCTAAATGAAATTTTTTGATTATATATCTATATTTATGAATTAAAATTTATATAATTAATATTACTAGTTATAGAGTTAGAGTGAAATCATCTTTTCCTTAAAAATGTATTTTTTCAAAAACTGTTTTTCATCATGATTGTGAGTTTTATACTAAATTAAATTATTCCACCTATATGAATTAATTTTGATAAAATTTATTCCATATTTGGAATCATAATAATTAATATTAGGTAATAAGGTCAAATTAATTTTTGTAAAATATGAATTGTAAATTTTGTAAATATTTATTACCATGATAAAAGAAAAATAAGTAAATTAATGGTAAAAAATAATTTAAAAAAGAAAAGAAACAAATTAACCCAAATAGAATGAATATTTATATTTAATTTTAATTCAAATTATGATTATATTTATTTCTTATTGTTTTTACTTTATAAATGAATAAGTAATTAGTTTGATAAAAAATATATTTTGATACAATAAAACACAAATAGTATTTATGGTTAATATACAAATTCAATTAGGGAATTTATTTTTATAAATTATTGTATTTTTGAAATAAATATTATTTTAATAAAATATTATTATTAAATAATTTTAATTAAATATAAGTGATCATATAATTTTTTTGAAGTCAAATTTAATTTTTTATAAGGGTTTGAAAATTGTTATTGTCAAAAAATTCAGCATTTCTTAATAAATGTTAAATTTATTTTAAAAGATAAAATTAACATATTTATAAAAATATTTAGATAAAATGAATATTATTTTTTGAATCATAACATCAAAATTATCCAATGGTTAATATTTCATAATAATCTAAGACACTTGAATTTTCGGGTAAAACATAAATACCATATAAATATACTTTGTGAATTATGATAACACAATTACCTAAAAGTGATCTGATAAATACTATAAATGGGAAACAAGACCAAATATATTTTTTCCCTTTAAAATAATTTGATTTATTTTATAAATCCATTGTGAATACTCCAAAACATGTAATATATTTTAAGGTTTAAAAATCATTTCTTTAAGAGTATGACTCACCTCCACATAAGCAAGGGAATTATTTTATTATTTTCGTCCCTTGGTCTAATAAAATAATAAAAAAAACTCCCATTTTTTATAAAACATGGTCAAAAATCATGAGATGGTTTTTATTTTAGATTATTTTATTATGTAGAGTCCAAAAACTAAATAATAAAGAAATCCTCCCTCTTTTCCAATATAAACCCTCTCAAGCTCCCATTTTTCTTCACTCAAACTCCTTGTAGAATGTCCATATTCTTCCTTACACTATTTATATTCCTCCCAAGGTTCCCCAAAGATCTCAGGATTCTTGTCCCAAGTATTTGGAGTCACACACTCTAGTAAGGGACCTTTCTCTCCTCCTTTCAATTCAAGCTCCTTATTTGTGATTTGTCTTCTTAATTTAAATTGCTTATAATTTAATTTATTTATAAAAAAATCTTAATATCCAATTTATGTTATTTTAATGATATATAATTTATACTCTCTCATTTTTACCATTATCTAAGTTCTTACTATGTTGAAATATTTTAAGGGATTTCTTTCTTCTCATTTTCATTCAAGCACTTCTTTTAAAAATTTTCCTTTAATTTTCCTTTTCCTTAAGTGGGGATATGTTATTACATGTTCCCATTACTATAAATTTGATTTATAAATGATTATATCCCCTTTTAATTCTCATTAATCCTCCCATGATCCTTTATGTACACCTGTTACCATGTCAAAATTTAGTAAGGGGTCTTCCACTTTCCTTTTTATTCAAGCACTTATTTTATGTTATGATTCTTAATTTACATTTGTTTATGTTGTAATATGTTATTCCATGTACTAATTACTATCCTTTTGATTTTTATTTTATGATATACCCCTTTCACTTTCATTAATCCTTCCAATGAACTATTATGTTCACCCGTTTCCATGCTGAAATATAGTAAGGGTTATTTTCTTTATTCAAGTTTCTACATTAACTTATGACTTCAATTTACAATTTATAATATTGATATATGTTTTTTCCATGTCCCTATTACTTCACATTTTATTTCTATGTTATGATATACCCCACCCCCATCTCTAATCAACCCAATTTTATGAATCTTTAAGTGATTTCATTATGCTCCTGAAGTTTCACCGCAAATTTCCATGCTAAAACAATTGTATAGTGAATATCATACCCATTTACTATAAAGGTTGTTAACACTTCTGAAAATATACCTTTATATTGGGGACTTAAATATATGTATTCAAAACTCCTTGATCTTGGAATAAATTATGATGATGAATTAATCCATGTTGTATGGTTTATGTGGCACAATTAAGCATGATAATGAAATCATTAGGATGTGTGTACCTAAATAGTGCTCCAATGAATTGGGTAATATTTAGTATCATGATATTTCATGTTGTGATAGGGAGTGAACATAATTACTTTATGGTACCTTTTCCACCCTGATGTATTGGTGGTTTTATCCTTAACCTATGTTTATGATTCAGTGTTTTAAGTTGTTCCAAAATTTCCCATGTTATGATTATCATGTTATATAATGTCTCATTGTCATGCTTATAATCCATAATCTTGTTATTCCCCATTTATATGGATATTATCTAACATGTATTATCTTCTTCATGTTATACCATGTTTATTCCCTTACTATTCTTTATAGATCACCCCTTTCTTATGTCTATCCCCAAGTTATCCTGTGTAGTTTTAAAAGCCATGGAATTTTAGAATTGTATTAAGGAAGTTTTTAATAATTTTATTATATCTCATGTTCAAGATGTTATTATATGTACCTAATTCCAAAATACATTATGATTATAGATATTTAGGTTAAATTAAGTGTAATATTATATAATAAATCAAGAATTATTGTGTAATAAAAAGTATGGTTGTTATAGTTGGTATAAAAGGAAAAGTTTAGTTATTTTTTGGATTAGGATTATAAAACTCTAGATAAAACCTTAGGGATAAGACTAAGTATAAGAAAACATCCCTAAATTTTGTAAAATATATAGTAATTGGTTTAACAAGGAAATACATCCATGTATAGATAATACAATTTGATGTGGTTCTGTCACAGATGTACCTAGGGGTAACAACCCCGACAAGGTGTGTCGGGCTTGACTTGGTGAAACCTAGTACATGAAAATGGGTCTTAATATGCACCTGGTTTGACAATCCCTGGGGATATGATTTAGTAAATTCATAATCTCATTAGGAACCATTATTAAGGGAAAAAATAGCCATAAAATTATTTTTTAGAAAATAGATCATGGATAACATATATTGAATCCTAGAAATTCATAAGTTGATGAAATAAATTTAAATTATAAGTTATCACTTTAATGTCATTAGATTCCCCCTTTATGTCGTTAATAGTTTAAAAATACTCACACCTAAGTTTCCCTTAATTATAGATTATAGTATAAAATAGGAGGAATATTCTTTAGTATGGACATTATTTCACTATAAGAAAGCATATTTATCTTTAACTTTTGGTACTATAGAAGGACCTATGCTATAGAAATCATTGATGTGTAAAGATTAAAGTGCTTATGTGTTTTTATTTTAGATTTTTGTTATATAATATGTATATCAATGAAATTATGGATATAATTATCATGAAACTTCTAAGTATTGTTCCATATTTTTGTTTTTTCTTTAAGTACTTGAAATTTTTATTGAATGGTATCGATAACCCATAAAAATTATATAGTGATAAAGTGATATTTTAGAAAAAAAAACATGATTTATGGATTGATAACCCATAATAGGTTATTGATTTTGGGAAAAACCTCAGGAGTCTTGTAATGATATGTCTAAGGCTAATCTTATTTTTAAAATCATTGATATAACTTTTAAAGATTTATATAATGGAAGTTTAGTATAATATATTTGGAATCATATTACTTAATAAAATCTTTTTGATTTTTAAGAGATTAATAATAATTAGGGAGATGTTTTATTTGGTTAAGGTATATATATAGCCATTATGATTATTCTATATGAATGATCTTATGTTTTTAGAGATATAAGATAAAGGGTATGAGACAAAATTTGTGGTTAAAACACTCTTTAATTTTGAGGATATTAGTATTATATATGGGTAATTATTTAAGGAATGGTCTATATTAAACCTTTTGGAATATTTGTTCAATTTTGGAGATTAATATATTAATTTATTATCATACTTTATTCTAAAAATTTTGGATTTAGTACAATATAGGAAGAATATATTAGTATTCTTTGGTGTATTATGTTATCCATTTTAATTTTATAGTGCTTCAGGCATAAAAAAATTCTTCTAGAGTTCTCATCATTTGGAGAAAAGATGATATTTTAGTGAAAATTAATTATATTTTTCAAGGAATTATATCTAATTATGTTCATATTCTAGATGATAAATTAATTTCCTAACTCTAGGAAAATAATCTTGAATAAAAAATTATTTTCATATTATGGTTATTTTTGATGAATTGATGGTCATTTTATCCATCACAGATTTATGGTATTTTGGTCATTAACTTTCTTCTCACTGTGTCTTCCATCACACTAAACTAGTTCATTAATGTTAGTTTTCAATTAAATTTTTATTTTTTCACTTCCTAGTAATGTTCTCCTACTCAAAAACCTAGTTATGTGATGTCCATCATACTCCCATTTCTCTCTTTTCAAAAGGATTTTTTATTAACCTTTTTTTATGATGTGGGTTTTCAATAAATATATTTAAAAGTTTCAAAACACTTATTGTAGAGTTAAAGTTTAAATTCAAAGGAATAAATTTATTTAAGGGGGTACAATGAAATTCCCTAAGTTTTTAAAAGTGAAAACTTTTTTTGATAGCATATATGATACGCAACACCAAACCCAAACAAAGTTGATTATTTAAATATGATTGTTTTATTTGTTCCATTAAATTTTTTTATATGAGTTGGATTAACTAATTCATGATATATATATATATATACATATATATATATATATTGATAATTTCTTAATAAATAATCAATCAATTTTTGGTTATGAATTTCTTTCATCAAAAATATGTTTTCTTAAAAAAAATTATTTCTTTTTATAAATATTATAATGATTTTATAGAAAAATTATAAAATTAATTTGATAAAAAAATACTTTTTTGATATCATGGTATCAATATTATCATAGGTTTAAAAATTTTTATTTTTCTAAAAATGTAGATTTTTCAGTGAAAATTATAAAATACTATTTTAAAGTAAAATCATTATTTATTTTGATAAATTAAGTAATATAAAAGTAAAAATATTATTTTAATTTGATTTAAAGGTAACATAGGTAATATTTATTAATATTTAATTCAATTAAATACATTTAAAACATTTTATACTAGATTTTAATATAAGTTTATTTTTAGGATTAAAAATACATTTTTCAAAAAATTATTTTAAAATGCATAATGTATCTCTATTTTAACTAATTAAAATAAAACTTAAATAGATGTGATCTAAATTAAATTTAATATTATAAATATATATTTATTAATTTAAATTCATATAATTAATATTATTATATATAGAGTTAGAGTGAAATCATCTTTTCCTTAAAAATGTATTTTTCAAAAAATCGCTTTTCATCGTGGTTGCGAGTTTTATATTAAATTAAATTCTTCCAACTCTATGAATTGATTTTGATAAAATGGATTCCATTTTTGGAATCATAATAATTAATACTATTTAATAAGTTCAACTTAATTTTTGTACAATATGAATAGTAAATGTTGTAAATATTTATTACCATGGTAAAAGGAAAATAAGTAAATGAAGGGTAAAAAAATAATTTAACAAAGACTAGAAAAAAATTAAAACTAATAGTATGAATATTTATATTTAATTTTTATTTAATTAATAATTATATTTATTCCTTATTTCTTTACTATATAAATTAATAAGTAATTAGTTTGAAAAAAATTATATTTTGATACAATAAAACACAAATAGTATTTATAGTTAATATTCAAATTCAATTAAGGAATTTATTTTTATGAATTAATGTATTTTTTAAATAAAAAATATTTTAATAAAATATTATTATTTAATAATTTTTATTAAATATAAATGATCATATAATTTTTAGGAATGAAAATGTACTTTTTTATAAGGGTTTGAAAATTGTTATTATCAAAAAAACCAGCATTTCTTAATAAATGTAAATTTTATTTTAAAAGTAAAAATTCACATATTTATAAAAAAAATAGATAAAATTAATATTATTTTTTTAATCAGAATGTCAAAATTATCCAACAGTGAATTTCTCATAATTTTCTAAGACACTCGAATTTTCGAGTAAAAATTAAATTCCATATAAATATACTTTGTGAATTATGACATCATAATGACCCAAAGTAATGTAATAAATAATATAAATGGGATACAAGGCCAAATATATTTTTCCATTTAAAATAATGTGATTTAATTTTTATTTTATTTATTTTATAAATCCTCCAAAACATGTAATATATTTTAAGGTTTTAAAATCATTTCTTTAAGAGTATGACTCGCCTCCACATAACCATGGGAATTATTTTATTATGTTAATCCCTTGGACTTATAAAATAATAAAAACCACTCCCATTTTTTATAAACCATGGGAAAAAAATATTGTTATGGTTTGTGATTTTTTTTATTTTATTATGTAGAGTTCAAAACCTAAATAATAAAGAAATCCCCCTTCTTTTCCTATATAAACCCACCAAATCTCCCATTTATACTCACAAAAACTCTTTAGAGAACTTCTATACTCTTTCATAAAGTCTATAGATTCCTAAAAAGGTTCTCCCAAGCTCTCAAGAAGCCCCTCCCAAGCATTTTGAGTCATAGATTCAAGTAAGGGACCTTCCTCTACTCCTTTCAATTCAAGCACCTTCTTAGAAATTTGTATTCTTAATTAAAAAAATTTATAATGTAATTTATTTATAAACATTCTATTACTATACAATTAATGTTATTTTACTCATATATCATTTATACTCTCTCATTTTTACCATTATCTAAGTTGTTACTAAGCCGAAATCTTGTAAGGGATTTTTCTCTTCTCATTTCCATTCAAGCACTTGTTTTAAGAATTGTCTCTTAATTTTCATTTTTATTAAGTTGGTATATGTTATTACATATAATAATTACTTAAAATTTTATTTATAAATTATTATATTCCATTTTCACTCTCTTTAATCCTCTCATGATCCATTATGTACACCTATTTCCATGCCAAAATTTAGTAAGGGGTCTTCTACTTTCCTTTTTATTCAAGAACTTCTTCTATGCTATGATTATTAATTTACATTTTTTCATGTTGGGATATGTTCTTCCATATCCTAATTACTGTAATTATGATTTTTATGTGATGATATATCCATTCCACTATCATTAATCCTTCCAATCAACCGTTATGTACACTCGTTTTCATGCCGAAATATAGTTAGGATTCTTTTCTTTATTCAAGTTTCTACATTAACTTATTCCTTAAATTTCCAATTTATGATGTCGGGATATGTTTGTTCCATGTATCTATTACTTACCATTTTATTTATATGTTATGATATACCCCCTTCTCTCTAATCAACCCACTTTTATGAATCTTTAAGTGATGTGGTTATGCTGCCGAAATTTCACCACAATTTTCCAAGTCAAAACAATTATATAGTGAATACCATACCCATTTCCAATCAAGGGTGTTCACATTTATGAACATATACCTTTTTGATTGTGGGATTAAATATATTCATTTCAAACTCCTTGATCATGGAATAAATTATGATAGTGAACGAATCCATGTTTTATGATCTATGTGGCACACTTAGGCATGAGAATGAAATGATTATGATGGGTGTGCCCAGATATCGCTCCAATGCATTGGTTAATGTTTAGTATCATGATATGTCATGTTAGGATAGGTATTGAACCTTATTCCTTTATGTAATTTATCTACTATGATGTCTTGTTGGGTTTATCCTTGACCTGTGTTTATGATTCAGTTTTTTAAGTTGTTGCCACATTTCCCATGTTATGATTATCATGTTATATCATGTCTCATTATCATGTGTATGATCCCTACTATTATTATTCCCGATTGATATACCTATTTTTTAACATGTATTATCTTCTTCAGGTTATGTCATGTTTATTCTCTTACTGGTATTTACATCTCACCTCTTTCTTATGCTTTTCCCTAGGTTATCTTATGTAGTTTTAAAATCCATAGAATTTTAGAAGCATGTTAAGGAAGTTTTTAATAATGTTGTTGTATCCCATGTTCAAGATGTTATGCTATGTACCTAATTTCCAAAGACACTAGAATTATTGATATTTTGGGTTGTACTAAGTGTAATATTATGTAATAAATCAGGAATTAAGGTGTAATAAATAGCATGGTTTTTATAGCTGGTATTAAAGGAAAAGTTTAGTTATTTTTGGGATTAAGATTAGAAAACTCTAGTAAAATCCTTAGGTATAAGACTGAGTATAATAAAACATACCTAAATTTTGGTAAGTATAGATTAGGTGGTTCATAAAAAAATACATACATTTTTAGATACTTCAAGTGGATGTGGTTCTGGAAAAGATGTACCTAGGGGTAACAACCCTGAAAAGGTGTGTCAGACCTGACTTGATGTAACCTGGTACATGACAACAGGCCTTACTAAGCACCTGGTTTGACACTCTCAGGGGATATGCATTGGTAAATTCATAAGCTCATTATGAACCATTATTAAGGGAACAAAAAAGATACCCATAAGAGTATTTTTTAGGAAATAGATCGTGGATAACATAGATTGAAGCGTACAAATTCATAAGTTAAGGAAATAAATGTAAATTATAATTTATCCCTTTAATACCATTAGATTCTCCCTTTATGTGTTTAATAGTTTAAAAATACTCACCCCTAATTTTTCCCTTTATTATAGAAAATACCAGAAATAGGAGGGATCTTCTTTAGTATAGAAATTATTTTACTAAAAGCAAGCATATCTATATTTAATTTTTGGGACTAAGGAAGGACCTATGCTATAGAAATCATTTAAGTGTAAAGATTAAAGTGCTTACATATGGGTATTTTAAAGTTGTGTTTTGCAAGTGGTATATCAATGAAATTATGGATATAATTATCATGAAACATATAAGGATTGTTCCAGAGTTTTTTTTCTTTAATAACTTGAAATTTACATTGAATGGTACTGATAAACTATAAAAATTATATAGTGATAAATTCATATTTTATAAAAAACATGATTGATGGATTGATAACCCTTAATAGGTGATTGATTTTGGGATAAAGCTAAAAAGTATTGGAATTATATTTCTAAGGATAATATTATGTTTAAAATCATTGATACAACTTTTGAATATTTATATTATGGAAGTTTGGTATTTTATTTTTAGAATCATATTACAGGATCAAATATTTTTGATTTTGGGGTGATTAATGATAATTATGGAGATGTTTTATTCGGTTAAGGTATATATATACCCTTTAGGATTATCTGATATAAATTATTTTATGTTTTTTGAGGTATAAGATAATGGGTATGTGACAACATTTTGGTTAAAACACTCATTAATTTTAAGGATATTAGTGTTATATATGGGTATTTATTTAAGGAATGATCTATATTAAACTTCTGGGAATATTTGTACGATTTTAGAGATTAATATATTGAGGTATTATCATACTTTAAAATAAAAATTTTGTATTTAGTAAAATACAAGAAGAATATATTTTTATTATTTGGTGTATTATGTTATCTATTATAAGTTTATAGTGTTTTAGGTATAAAAAATTATCTTTAGTTCTCATCTTTTGGAGAAAATATTATATTGTAATAGAAATTAATTTTAATTTTCAAGAAATTATATTTACTTATGTTCATGGTCAACATAATAAATTAAATCCCTAACTCTAGGAAAATAATCTTGAATAAAAAAATGTTTTCATATTACGGTTATTTCTGATGAATTGATGGTCATTTTATCCATCATAGATTTATGTTATTTTGGTCATTGAATTTCTCCTAAAAATGTCTTCCATCACACTCAACTAGTTCATTGGTGTTAGTTTTCTCTTCAATGTCTATGTTTTCACTTCCCACTAATATTCTCCTACTTGGAAACCTAGTTATGTGATGACCATCATACTCCTCTTTCTCTCTTTTCAAGAGGATTTTTTTATTAACCTCTTTTTACAATGTGAGTTTTCAATAAATATATTTAAAAGTGTAAAAAACTTATTATATATTTCCAGTTTAAATTTCAAGTACATTATTTATTAAAGGTGGGGAGAATACAACACCCTAAGTTTTCAAAAGATAAAACTTTGTTTGATAGTGTATACGATACACAACACCAAACACAAACAAAGTTGATTGTTTAAATATTACTATTTTACCACTTCAATTAAATATTAGGATATGATTAGGATTAACTAATCCATTATATATATATATATTATTAATAAATAATTTATCAATTATTGGTAATGAATTTCTTTCTTCAAAAATATGGTTTCTTCATAAAATTTTTTTATTTATTTTTATAAATATTATAATTATTTTCAAGAAAATTAGAAAATTTATTTGATAAAAAATCATTTTTGATATCATCATATCAATATTATCATAGGGTGAAATTTTTGGTATTTTTCTGAAAATGTATATTTTACAATGAAGATTGGAAAAACTGTTTTAAAGTAAAATCATCATTTATTTTGATAAATTAAATAATATAAAATAACAATATATTTTTAATTTTATTTCAAGTTAACATAGGTATTATTTAGTAATATTTAATTAAATTAATTACATTTAAATCATTTATACCAGATATTAAAATATGTTTATTTTTAGGATTAAAAACACATTTTTCATAAAACTGTTTTAAAATACATAATGTATCTCTATTTTAATTAATTAAAATAATACCTAAAGATAAATTATATAAATAAAATGTTTATATTATATATCTATCTTTGTGAATTGAAATTCAGATAATTAATATTATTAGTTATAGAGTTAGAGTGAAATCATTTTTTCCATAAAAAAAAAATTTTCAAAAAAAATGATTTTCATTATGATTACGGGTTTTATATTAAATTAAATTCATCCACCTCTATGAATTTATTTTGATAAAATGGATTCTATATTTGGAATCATAATACTTAATATTAGGTAATAAGTTCAACTTAATTTTTTTACAATATGAATAGTAAATGTTATAAATATTTTTTACCACTATAAAGGGAAAATAAGTAAATTAATAGTAAAAAATAATTTAACAAAGATTAGAAAAAAATTAACCATAATAGTATGAATATTTATATTTAATTTTAATATAAATAATTAATTTTTTTATTTTTTATTTTTTTTACTTCATAAATGAATAGGTGATTAGTTTGATAAAAATATATTTTGATATAATAAAACACTAATAGTATTTATGGTTAATATTCAAATTCAATTAAGAATTTTATTTTCAAAAATTAATTTATTTTTGAAATAAATAATATTTTATTAAAATATTATTATTAAATAATTTTTATTAAATATAAATGATCATATAATTTTTATGAAGTAAAATGTAATTTTTTATAAGGGTTCAAAAATTATGATTATCAAAAAAACCCATCATATATTAATAAATGTTGATTTTATTTTAAAAGTTAAAATTCACATATTTATAAAATTATTTAAATAAAATGAATATTTTTTTAATTAGAACGTCGAAATTATCCAACGGTGAATTTTTCATAATTTTCTGAGACACTCAAATTTTTATTACAAGTTAAATACCATATAAATATACTTTGTGAATTATGATATCATAATGACCCAAAAGTAATTTAATAAATACTATAAATGAGATAAATTACCAAATATATGTTTTAAATTTAAAATAATGTGATTTTATGTTTATTTTATTTATTTTATAAATCCATTATGAATCCTCCGAACATGTAATATATTTTATGGTTTTAAAATCATTTCTTTAAGAATATGACTCACCTCCACATAATCAAGGGCATTATTTTATTCTGTTCTTCCCTTGGCCTTATAAAATAATATAAACCACTCCTATTTGGAAGAAACTGTGGGAAAACCATGGTATGGTCTGTGGTTTTTTTTATTTTATTATGTAGAGTCCAAAACCTAAATAATAAAGAAATCCCCTATGTTTTCCTATATAAACCCACCCATGCTCCTATTTCTCTTCACTCAAACTCCTTGGAGAACTTTCATACTCTTCCCTAAACTCTCTAGAGTCCTCCCAAGGTACCCCCAAGCTCTCAAGAAGACCCTTCCAAGCATTTGGAGTCACACACTCAAGTAAGGGACCTTCCTCTCCACCTTTCAATTCAAGTACCTTCTTTAAAATGCCAAATAATATTTTTTGATTTTATAAAATGGAATCACTTTAAAGATAAGTGATAACCAACAAAAACCTCCCATAAATATCCATATACGGGCTGGATAAGGAACCCAGTCCAGACCAGACCCGCCCAAAAAACCAAAACAGGAACACCCAAATGCAAAAACTATAAACAGGCCGGCCAGGGAACCCAATCCAGGACCAACCTACCCAAAAAATAACCACAGTAACCAAATTTTCACCAACACCACCCTACACTACCTCAGGACACCCATAACGTATCTCGTAAATCACACATCCCATCCCTCGCTGCCTTCGAATCCCATAGATCACACCCATCATCACTTTCATCGCCGCTCTGCACATTGATCCGTGCACCAAATGTTACTGCCATTTATCACTAGAACATACGCTAGTGACGTTCATACCCCACTGCACCGCCACGAATGGACCACCCATGGGCTAGCACCACACCACTCTGCTCGACCTCCACCACACTAGAACCCGGAATTCAAGCACCTTATTTGGAATTTGTCTTCTTAATTGAAATTGTTTATAATTTCATTTATTTAGAAACATTACCTTACTATCCAATTAATATTATTTTAATGAGATATCATTTATCCTCTCTCATTTTTACCTTTATTTAATTCATTACTATGTTGAAATTTTTTAATGGATTTCTCTCTTCTCATTTCCATTTAATCACTTATTTTAAGAATTATCTCTTAATTTTCATTTTTCTTAATTGGGGATATGTTCTTCCATATCCCCATTACTTTTAATTTTATTTATAAATGATCACTCTCATTAATACTCTCATGATTCTTTGTGTACACACATTACCATTCCAAAATTTATTAAGAGATCTTTCACTTTCCTTTTTATTCAACAACTTCTTTTATGTTATGATTATTAATTTCCATTTTTTCATTTTGGTATATAATCTTACATATCCTAATTACTTTCCTTTTGATTTTTATATTATGAGATACCCCTTACACTCTCATTAATCCTTCCAATGAACCGTTACGTGCACCCATTTCCATGCCGGAATATAGTTAGGATTATTTTCCTTATTCAAGTTTCTGCATTAACTTATGGTTTCAATTTCAAATTTCTAATTTTGGGATATGTTTTTCCCATTTCCATATTAATGCACATTTTATTTCTATGTGATGATATATCACCTTCTCTCTCATAAACCTACTTTTATGAATCTTTAAGTGACGTCGTTATGCTGACGAAATTTCACCACAATTTTTTGTACCAAAAAAATTGTGTAGTGAATATCATACCCATTTCCTATCAAGGGTGTTCACATTTATGACCATATATCTTATTTATTTGGTAATTAAATATATTTATTTTACACTCCTTGATTTTGGAATAAATTATGATGATGAATGAATCTATATTGTTTGATCTATGTGGAACACTTAAGCATGATAATGAAATGATTATGATGGGTGTGACCAGATAGCAGTCCAATACATTAGGTAATGTTTTGTAATGACCTGCCAATTCTCATTGGCTTGAGAGCTCAACGAGTCATTACTAGGCCTTAAGGGAAATCCCCAAGCTGCCAAAGGCTGGCAATAAATGCTGAAGGGTTTCAAAATACTTGGGGGACGATTTACCCTTTAACTGAAAACAACCAATAAACAGAGCAACTAGATAAACATCTCCAAGAAACCACTATATGATGCATGATTTAAAACCAAAACAACTCAACCATTAATTTTATCAAAAACCAACCAAAAGTAGCACAGAAAAAAAAAACACTAAACATCAGAGTAAACAGTGGAAAGACAACTCAAAGACTAAAAGACAACAACCCAACTCCATGCTTCACAAGCTCCAAGCTCCAACATCATGAACTAGCCCCAAGTATCTTGAAGCAATGCTCTAAATATGTGACACTTTACCTTTTCCAACATCCCGGTATATGACATCTGCAAAAGCACCAACGTGCCAAAGCAAGGGGTGAGTAATGAAACTCAGTAGGTTTTCCCCAATGACTTCCTAACCCATGCCTCTAGGATAAAACATGTTAGCACATTTATATAAAACAATTTATATAAAATAATTCCAAAAACAGTTTACAATATAACAAGTTCCATGTCCAAGCCATTTTTCCAACAAAAACATCTTTCTCAAGAAAAGAAAACAAGCAAGGTTTCCAATCAAATTCAAATTTCCATTTTGGCACATTCATTCCATTCCAAAAATCCACACAACCAACCATGCATGCAACCTGGACCTCCCTATACTTGCGAGTGGTGAGTTATCCTTCCACTAAGTCGTCACTTAGTGAACTACCTTGACGGGGGTACTTCATGACCTTATCTGTCCCAACCTATTGATGGGGGGACTTCTCGCCCTTATCCATCCCAACCTTTTGATGGGGGGTACTTCTCGCCCTTATCTATCCCAATGCATATGAACACACACCACAACCCATGAAATCCATGCCCAAAACCAAGTGTGTTCAAAACCTTTCAATAAATAATCACCCTTTTATTTAAAACCCCTTTTTCCCGAAAACCATTTTCCAAATCCAGAAAATCCATATTTTTAAAATCACTATTTTGAAATCAAGAAACCAAAACACTTTGCACAACCATTCTTTCAATTTCCACAATTTCATCAAGACCCATAAATCATCACTAATGAATATTTATAACATGGTTTGCACCACAATTTCACAATAAAATCCAAGAAAATAAATCAATTTTAACTAAGCCTTCAAGTTCTAAGAAAGAGGAATCGATAGTGAATCCACCTACCTCAACAAATTGGGAAAAACCAAGCCACGGACGAAGAATGCTCAAGAACACCAGGTCAAAACTCCAAAAACTCTCCTTAGATCTCTTCTCCTAACACAACCAAGACCAAATCTTGTCATATTTGGCATCCACACCCTTAGATCTACCCATAACGGGCATAGATCTAAGAAAACGATAGAAGAGGAGAAGTATATCTAAGTAGATCTAAGAAACCGATCAAGAACAATCACATACCTTAAGAATCTGGCTTTGATTCGATAAGAGAAGCCTTCGGATCACCTCCGGAATGCTTGGGAGAAGTCTTCCAACCTTCAAGGAAGAGTAATCCTGAGTTAGGGCCACTTAGGAGGTTTAAACAAGGCAATTAGAGGATAAACGAGTTAGATCCACAATTTTAGGAACTAACTTTAAGTGACCACATGGTTAGTCCGCACGGTTTGACAAACTGTGCGCTAACCGTGCATTGGCTACTACCTCGGCCACCCTTCTCACACGGTTTGGCTGCACAGTTAGACAAACCGTGCATCGACCGTGCGGAAGCCACTGCCTCCAAGACCCACTGTGCACGGTTTGGCCACACGGTTAGACAAATCATGTGTCGACCGTGCGACTTCCCCTTTACCTCAAAACATCATTCCAAGTTCTCCCGACTCTCCCATTCAACACCCTTAAATTTAAAACCATGAAAATCATCAAGAAAGGGTTACATACTAGAAATTGGGGCAACTAAATTCTCCCCACCATTGGCCTTTCCGTCCCCGGAAAGTAGAAAACCATCGCTTTCCTGAAAGAGTTCTGGCCACTTCTCTTTCATTTCTTTCTCGAGTTCCCAAGTCTCTTCCTGAATCTGACCATGCTGCCATAAAATCTGCACTAGACCGATGCTTTTTCCATGCAAGACTTTCTCTTGCCTATCCACTATCCCTACTGGGATATGTATCAACAAATCATCCATCTCTAGGTCAACGCGATCCCATCTGATCACATGGTCAGGATCGGGTTGATACTTCTTTAACTGAGATACATGGAACACATTATGCACTGCACTGAACCATGGTGGTAATGAAAACCGATATGCCACCTCTCCAACCCATTCCAGTATCTCAAAAGGGCCTATATATCGAGGAGATAATTTTCCCTGCTTCCCAAAACAACATTGTCCAAGCCTTGGAGAGATTATCAAAAAGACATGATCACTCACCGCAAACGACAACGGTCTTCGGCGATGATCCGCATAAGATTTCTGACAACTCTGAGCCGTCTCCATCCTCTTTCTAATCAACTGGATCTTCTCCATTGTTTCTTGGACAAGGCTCGGCCTAACTAGTGAAGTCTCACCTATTTCCACCCAACAAAGTGGAGAACGACAAGGACGCTCATACAATGCTTCAAACGGAGCCATGCGTATCGAGGCCTGATAAATGTTATTGTATGAGAACTCCACTAAGGGTATATGCTCCTCCCATGAGCCACCAAAGTCCATTACACAAGCCCGCAAAATGTCTTCCAACGTCTGTATCATCCTCTCGGATTACCCATCCGTCTGAGAATGATACGCCGTGCTCATAGTCAACTGAGTCCCAAGGGCTTGTTGTAAGAATTTCTATAAATGAGATGTGAACCTCGGATCTCTATCTGAGATGATAGATACCGGTACACCATGTCTCTTTACTACTTCCTATATATAGATTTTTGAAATATCTTCCACCGTATGAGTTTCACGAATCGAGATGAAATGGGCCGACTTGGTTAGATGATCCACTATCACCCAAATGGCATCGTGTTTCCGGACCATTATTAGAGGATCTGTAACAAAATCCATTACTATATGATCCCATTTCCACACTGGGATAGGTAAAGATTTTATCACACCAGCTGGACACTGATGTTCTACTTTAACTTGCTAACAACACCTTGAAACAAATTCAGCTACCTTCTGCTTCATGTCGCTTTACCAAAACTACGCCTTCAATGCATTATACATCTTCTGTGTACCCGGATGTACAGCCCATCTTGAATAGTGTTAAGCATGAAGGAGTTGTTCCTGAGTAGCTAAAGGTACAACAATCCGATCTCAAAACCAAAAAACTGAACTCCCATCCATCTTCCATCCCTCAATGGTCTCCCCACCATTGAGTTTTGAACTCATTGCAACACAGTATACATAGAATGCATGTGAATCCTTTACTATCTCCACCAAATCAGGAACAATCACAACTGTAAAGAAAACCGCAACATCGGTTCGGTCTTCACATTCCATATGCATGTCGGCTAGGACCGACATCAACTGCCACTCATCTGAAGCTTCCTTTTCCAACTAAGCATATGACTTCCTGCTTAATATGTCGGCCACCGAATTGACTTTACCCAGTGTATACATTAAGTCAAATTTGAACATTTGAATATACTCTATCCATCTCCTCTGCCTTAGATTCAAATCTCACTCTGAGAAAATGTGTTTCAAGCTTTTATGATCCGTAAACACAGTAAATTTCTCACCAAATAGATAATGTCTCCATGTTTTCAAATCATGGATGACTACAGCTAGCTCCAAATCATGTGTTGGATAATTTTTCTCATGCAATCTCAACTTCCTTGAGCCATAAGCAACCACATGGTCTCCTTGCATGAGAACACAAACCAAACCTATTCCCAAAGCATCACAATACACCACATACCCCTATCCTGATTCTGGAAAAATCAAGATGGGTGCTGATGTAAGGTGAACTTTCAACTCTTGAAAAGATCTATGATATTCTTCAATCCATTGAAATGCACTGTTCTTCTTTTTCAATGCTGTCATAGGAGAATCTAGTCATGAGAAGTCATGGAAAAAGCGTCGATAATAACCATCTAGACCAAGAAAACTTCGTATTTCCAAGACATTATTCGGCGGTTGCCAAGAAAGAACAGCTTCTATCTTTTCTGGATCCACTGAAACACCTTTCTCAGAAACAACATGGCCCAGAAAACGTACCTGTTGTATCCAAAAATCTCACTTTGATAATTTGGCATACAACTTATGGTCTCTCAAGATTTATAACACTATCATCAAGTGTTGATCATTCTTAGCCATTGTTTTTGAATACACCAATATATCATCCACAAACACCACAACAAAAGAATCCAGATATCGCTAAAATATATGGTTCATCAATGCCATAAAGACTGTTGGTGAATTCATAAGACCAAAAGGCATGAATACATATTCGTAGTGGCCATATATTCTTCTGAAGGCTGTCTTCGGAATATCCTCCTTCTGAACTCGCAACTGGTGATATCCTGACTGCAAGTCAATTTTAGAGAACCACTGAGCTCCCCTCAATTGATCAAATAGGTCATCAATGTGTGGAAGTGGATATCTATTCTTTATCGTAACTTGGTTAAGTTTACGATAATCCACACATAGTCTCAAAGTTCCATCTGCTTTCTTTACAAATAAAAATGGTGCTGCCCATGGAGACACGCTTGGCCGAATGAAACCCTTGCTTTCTAGAACCTCTAATTTCTCTTTAAATTCCTGTAACTCTGTTGGTTCCATCCTATAAAATGGAAATGAGATAGGACTGGTCCCCGGAAGGAGATCAATCGTAAAATCCACTTCTCTTACAGGTGGTAACCTTGAGAATTTTTCAGGAAAAACATAAGGAAATTGATCCACCACAGCTAGAAAACTATTTTCCGCGATCTCTTCCAATGATTACAAAGTAAATGCTGCTAATTGGTAAGAAATATTTCCCACCATTGGTGCCAACAAGATATTTGCACCTTTCTTTACTATCCTTTCTCCTCTAAAGAGATGGTCGATGTCATCCTCAGTTTTGAAACTAACCGTTCTCCTATAACAGTCGATGTGAGCCTTAAACCTTGCCAACCAATCCATACCCAGTATTACATCATAGACATCCATATTCAATATGAATAAGTACCATTCCAGCTCAGCTCCATCAACAGTTATAGCACATGCTCGACACACTAAGGCTTGACATTCTCTTTCACCAAGAGGAGTTTGCAATTTCAACACAGAAGGCATCATTTCCAGTTTTAAACATATCAAGTCAACAGCACGAGAAGCAATAAAGGAGTGTGATTCACCAGTATCAAACAACACTTGCATGAGGGTAGAATTAAAAATAATCATACCTCCCATTGTAGATGGTCCAGGATGATCATCGACCATCATCTTCTCAGCTCCATACAATTGCTACGTCACTGCACTGCTTTCCTTGTTGTCTTGCTGAGATTGCCCTGGTTGAGGGTTCGTGGTATTCTTGGAATCACCATAACTAGCTCTGTTCTGTTGGCGAGACTGATTTTGCTGTCCTCACCCTGTCGAAGAATAATATGCTTGCGATGCTTGAGAAGTGTCCCGAACACCTGACCGTGGAGCACTTTGACAATATCCCTGAAGATGCCCCATCTGCTTGCAATTGTGGCATGCTCTCGGTGGTGTTGTACATTCTCGTTTCATGTGATCAGTCGAACCACATTGAAAGCAACCTTCTTTACTCTGGGGTCATGGAGGAAGGTTGACTGATCCTGCCATCTGATTCTGATTCACACTCCCACCTTAGAAGTAGGTGTCCCTCTACCGCTTGTTCCCAGCATTGGAGTTCCCACCCGTTCCCGTGGGTATCATCATGCCTCCTCCTATCGATCCCGAGATATCACATTCAACAACCATTGCTCTGTTCACCATCTCTGTATAATCCGTAATACAGAGCACAGCTATCTTCAAGTGAATCTCCTGTCGCAACCCTGATTCAAAGATGCGTGCCTTCAGCGACCCACTTGCAGCAACTTCCGATGAAAATCGCACTAAATTCATGAATTTAGCCGCATATTCTGTGACAGAGAGATTCTCCTACTTCAGGCTGAAAAAGTATGTTGTCCTCTGGATCTTGAACGTGTGAGGATAGAATTTTTTATTGAACAAGTCCTCAAATTCCTCCCATCCCAGGCCTTGATCCACCTTAGCATGCACCACTAGCTCCCACCACTTTCATCCAAGATCCTCCAGTATATATGTCGCCAACTTTACTTTCAGTTCTGCTGGTGTGCCGATGAAATAAAAGATACAATTCATCCTACTCAGCCACACCTCCACCCGTTCTGGTTCTGAATCACCCCAAAAGATGGGTGGATTATGCTTCTGGAATTGGACAGAAAGGTATACATGACTTGACTCATCCCTCTGATTCCCTTTGTCCACATCCTGGAATGCTTGAATGATACTTTGAACTAGCTCTTGGTTCACACGTGGTTCAGGTACAAACACATTCTCCGCAGCTTCTTCGGGTTGGTTTCTACAACGCCTAATGGGTTACATTTTCTATACAAACAAAGCACACTGTTAGTCTCACTTCCTAGCAACTGAAGGCTTAGAATTTCAATTTCTATCACATGAAACATCACATCATTGTTTCCCATACATCAAAATTTTTCACATGTTCAACCATTTTTGAAAACATCCCACATACTTTTTTAAAATCCACCTGTTTTCAAAATATACTAAATATCCACTTTTCAAAATCTTTCATTTGAAAATCAATTTATGCATTTTTCAAAAAAAAATCACCTTGCCCAAAATTATAAATCATTCTTCGCAATGAGATATTACATCCTAGTGGGAAGTCATTCCTCTAATGCATGTCATGCTCATATCATTGGTTAAACCCATGACAATGATATTTGTAACATTCTAGAAGTGTATCCAAAACACTTATGTACCCAACACCCTGGTAACTTGAAGTTCAGCATAAAAAGGTTAGCTACGTCCTTTTATGCTATAAATTTCAAGTTCCGACAATCCTACTCCTGTATAAGATGATCACCCAAGGAATAGAAAAGAAGGAATTTCAATTCCAGGACTAAGAACGTTGATGGCCACTTGTTAGGAAAGGACCGAAAAAGCTGATACCATTTGTAATGACCCGCCAATTCTCATTGGCTTGAGATCTCAACGAGCCATTACTAGGCCTTAAGTGACATCCCCAAGGCACCAAAGGCTGGAAATAAATGCCGAAGGGTTTCAAAATACTTGGGGGACGATTTACCCTTTAACTGAAAACAACCAACAAATAGAGCAACTAGATAAACATCTCCAAGCAACCACTATATGATGGATGATTTAAAACCAAAACAACTCAACCATTAATTTTATCAAAAATCAACCAAAAGTACCACAGTGAAAACCAACACTAAACATCAGAGTAAATAGCGGAAAGACAACTCAAAGACTAAAAGACAAAAACCCAACTCCATGATCCACAAGCTCCAAGATCCAAAATCATGAACCAGCCCAAGTATCATGAAGTAGTGCTCTAAATATGTGACACTTTACCTTTTCCAACGTCCCAGTATATGACATCTGCAAAAGAACCAACGTGCCAAATCAGGGGGTGAGTAATGAAACTCAGTAGGTTTTCCCCGATGACTTCCCAACCCATGCCTCTAGGATAAAACATGTTAGCACATTTATATAAAACAATTCCAAAAACAGTTCACAATATAAAAAGTTCCATGTCCAAGCCATTTTTCCAAAAAAAAATATTTCTCAAGAAAAGAAAACAAGCAAGGATTCCAATCAAATTCACATTTCCATTTTTGCACATTCATTCCATTCCACAAATCCACACAACCAACCATGCATGCAACCTAGACCTCCCTATACTCGTGAGTGGTGAGTTATCCTTCCACTAAGTCATCACTTAGTGAACTACCTTGACGGGGGTACTTCACGACCTTATTTATCCCAACCTATTGATGGGGGGAATTCTCGCCCTTATCCATCCCAACCTTTTGATGGGGGTACTTCTTTCCCTTATCCATCCCAATGCATATGAACACACACCACAACCCATGAAATCCATGCCTGTAATTCATGCCCAGAACCAAGTGTGTTCAAAACCTTTCAATAAAGAATCACCCTTTTATTGAAAACCCCTTTTTCCCACAAACCATTTTCCAAATCCAGCAAATCCATATTTTTAAAATCACTATTTTAAAATCAAGAAACCAAAACACTTTGCACAACCATTCTTTCAATTTCCACAATTTCATCAAGACCCATAAATCATCACTAAAGAAGATTAATAACATGGTTTTCACCAAAATTTCACAATCAAAGCCAAGAAAATAAATCAATTTTAACTAAGCCTTCAAGTTCTAAGAAAGATTAATCAATAGTGAAGCCACCTACCTCAACAAATTGGGTGAAACCAAGACACAGACGAAGAACGCTCAAGAACACCGGGTCAAAACTCCAAAAACTCTCCTTAGATCTCTTCTCATAACACAACCAAGACCAAATCTTGTCATATTTGGCATCCACACCCTTAGATATACCCATAAAAGGTGTAGATCTAAGAAAATGAGAGAAGAGGAGAAGTAGATCTAAGTAGATCTAAGAAACTGATCAAGAACGATCGCATACCTTAAGAATTCGGCTTCGATTCGCCAAGAGAAGCCTTCGGATCACCTCCGGAACGCTTGGGAGAAGTCTTCCAACCTTCAAGGAAGATTAACCCCAAGTTAGGGCCGCTTAGGAGGTTTAAAAAAGGCAATTAGAGGCTAAATTAGTTAGATCCACAATTTTAGGATCTAACTTTAAGTGACCGCATGGTTAGTCCGCACAGTTTGACAAACTGTGCGCTAACCGTGCGTTGGCTACTGCCTCGGCCACCCTTCTCGAATGGTTTGGCCACACAGTTAGACAAACCGTGTGCTGATCGTGTGGAAGCCACTGCCTCCAAGACCCACTGCACACGGTTTGGCCGCACGGTTAGACAAACTGTGCGCCGACCGTGCGACTTCCCCTTTGCCTCAAAACGTCATTCCAAGTTCTCCCGACTCTCCCATTCAACACCCTTAACTTTAAAACCATGAAAAGAATCAAGAAAGGGTTACATACTAGAAACCAGGGGTACTACATTTTTAGTATCATGATAAGTCATGTTGGGACAAGTATTGAATTTTATTCCTTTATGGTAATTTTCTACCATGATTTCTTGGCGTTTTTATCCTTGACCTATGTTTATGATTCAGTTTTTTAAGTTTTTTCCACATTTACCATGTTATTATTATCATGTTATATCACATCTCATTGTCATGTTTATGATCCCTGCTCTTTTTATACCACATTGATATGCCTATTGTCTAACATTTATTATATTCTTCATGTTATTCAATTTTTATTCCCTTACTAGCCTTTATAGCTCACCCCTTTATTATATTTTTTCCTAGGTTATCCCGTGCAGTTTTAAAAGCCATGGAATTTTAGAATCATGTTAAGGAAGTTTTTAATAATGTTGTCGTATCCCATGGTCAAGATGTTGTGTTATGTACCTAATTCCCAAAGACACTAGACTTCTTGATCTTTTGAGTTGTATTAAGTGTAATATTATGTAATAAATCAGGAATTAATGTGTAATAAATAGAAGGGTTGTTATATAATCATAGGCTAAAAGATATTCCATGTAATGGGAAAGAATAATAATGGTGAACTATGTAACTAACATAGGCGTATAAATAAAGAAAGTGTAGAATTATTCACTACCCATTTCTCATAGTGTTGTATAAATCACTATATGATTCCCATATAAATTTTGGATCATGCATCATAACTTTATTCCAATAACATAGTTGAGAAGATAACGCATCCTAATTCCCATAACAGAGTAGACCAAGTATCACTTTCTAATTCCATAACATATTATAGAAGGTATCACTTCTTTATTCCTATAACATAGTGTATAAGGTATCACTATTGGATTCCCAGTGTGGTGTGATCATCAATACTCGATTACCATAATCATATCAGGTGATAATGATCCTTAACCAGTGAATTAGAGGGTGAAATAGGACCCTTCCATTCATCATATATATATATATATATATATATATCTTTGTGAAAAATTATCAACCATTTATTATATCATGAAAATCCACGGGAATAAAACGGGTTTCATTCAATCTGAAGGGATGTTACAACTCCCCCCCCCCATAAAAACATTTTGTTCCCAGAAATCCAATCAAGAAGTGTCCATATCAAATAAATGATTCCACTTACCTATAATAAGTGCCTCATGATACCATGTATTATGATAATTAGAACAATTATTCCATGTAACATGAACTAATGGTATTTTCCTCTCACGACATACCTTTGTCTCCAAATCAAAAATCCTAACTTGATGCCCAATAACAGAAAAATTAGGCTCAATATCAAGATCCCCACAGATCAAGACATGAGATTGGGTAGAAAGATACATCTAAATTTTTGATACATGGAACACAATATGTATTGATGTCAACTATGTTGTAATTGGTAAATCATAAGACACTTTCCCCACCTTTTCAATAATCTCAAATGGTCCCACAAACCATAGTGTAAACCTTCCCTATTTCTCGAGACATCAGTGACCCAACCGAGTTGAAACTCTAAAGAACACTCAATCACCAACTAAAAACTCAAATAGTACTTGAAAATTATTTTCAAAACATTTATATAGGTTCTCTACCATCACTAATCTTTGATGCATTAATTGAATATTATTTGTACTCTCTTAGACCAAACTTTGTCTAACCATGGAAGATTCACCAATATCTGACCCACATAATGAATATTTATACAGGTTTCCATACAAGTCCACAAAGGGATATATAAAAATGGATGAATGGTAATAGTTTTTATATGAAAACTCAACTAGTCCCATGTGGTTATCCTAATACCCACCAAAATTGAGGACGCAAGCACAGATTATGTCTTCCAAAATCTATATAGCCCATTTTATCTATTCATTCTTATATGGATGATATGGAATGATCAATATCACTTGAGATCTCATTTCCTCCTTGAAGTATCTCTAAAAATGAGAAGTGAATCAGATATCCCTATTATATACTATCACAGATAGCACACCATGCATCCTGAAAACCTCCTATACATAATGGCTTCCTAATTCCTCAACATTGGTTTTATCATAAATGGATATAAATTGAGAATATTTGGATATATGATCGATCACAATCGATATCACATTATTTTTTTGAGGTGTATAATAAAAACCCACCATTAATTCCATAAAAATCTTATCCCACTTTCAAGTCAGCACTGTAAGGAGATAGAGAAATCCCAAAGGATTATGGTTCTCGACCTTAACCTTTTGGAAAGTTTAACGGTGTGAAAAAAATGTTAGTGATGTCTCATATCATACTTGGACACTAAAATCATCTCCCGATAACATAGAACATGTTTATGGAATTTAGGTGAACATCACACTGAGAACTATGAAATTATCCCACTACATCCTTCCTCATGTAAGAATAAATAACATACCATTTTCATAAACATATAATACCCTCTGTGGATAAAGACCACTCGGTGATAATTTTCCCATCATGAAGAGAGTCTCTAATGGAATGGAAATAAGCATCATTATGTTGATCCCGATGAATCATCTCGAGAATAGGTGAGTTCAACTGGACACTAATCAAAACAACCTCAGACTCATTCTCCTAGACTCCCAAGTGCAACTAAACAAAGGGTTTCATAAAATTCTACTATTTTGATGATTTTTTCATGGCATGGGATAGAAGTTTCCTACTAAAAGAATCAACTAAGGAATTCCCCTAGATTGGGGTATATGTAATGTTGAATTCAGTTGATTTTAGGAACTCCATCCAACTCCTATGATATAGATTTAAATCATTTTTAGAGAATATATAACTCACTCTTTTTTATCATAATATGCAAAAAATATTTCTCTGAAAAGTTAATTTCACTAGACTTTAAGGTCATACATCACAACTTCAAGTTTGATATCATCAGTTGGATAATTATTCTTATGTGGATTGAGATGTATAGAGATATAGGAAACAAAGTGATCGTCCTACTTAAGAACACAACCCAATCCCAAACCTGATGTGTCACAGAATACCACATATCCCTACATGATCTCTAGAATAATCAACATTATCACATAAGTTAAAAGGCATTTCATCTAAATTAAATAACTCTAACACTTTTCACTCTAATCGAACACCAATCCATTTCGAGTGTGGTAGGTTAGCATATAAGTCAACTTTGATAATTCCTTAAAAATCTAGTGGTAATAAACTACTAAACCCAAGATTCTACAAATCATGAAAACATTTTATGGTTGTTCTCATGTCATAACAACTTTCACCTTCTCAAGATCAATTGAAATACCATTTTCCGAGACCACAGGTCCCATAAAATTCACTTCCTGAATCTAGAAAAAAAAATTGAGAGCTTGGAAGAGAGTTGGTGATCTATTAAAATTTTCAACACTATCCTCAAATGACTCACATAATCCTCCTTAGTTTTCCAGTAAACCAGGATGTCATCCAAAGGGACTAAAATGAACGTGTCCAGGTACTCATGGAAAATACAATTCATTAAATCCATGAAAGTTGATAGAGTATTGGTTAGAAAAAAATGAATAAAAAGATTACCATAGTGTCCATACCTAATCCTAAAGGGATTTTTTTAATATTAAATTCATTAATTCACAGATGGTGGTACCCAGGTGATTAGAGTTGTCGCACACACTCTCAAAAATATTTGTGATTTAACTAAGTGTAATATAGTATCTAACCTAGGTTGTTATCTTGAGGAGTAATTTAATTAAACAACCCTTAATAGGCTTAAAGAAAACAATAAAATAAGTGAAAACAAATGAAAAAATCTTTGGGGGTTTTGAGTATGACTTTCAGACAATAAACAAAACAAAGGAGAATGAACAATCAAGAACAAAATTTCTTTAAAGACACTAATATGAGAAGATGTAGTCAATATAATCCACACCCTTAACTATTAATTTATCATTATATCAAATGATTATAATTTATTCAATTGTGATCACCTGATCTTTTCAACCCCAAAACCCTACAGAAATTAACACGACCACAAATATTAGAAAAATGAACACTATGTAAACTTTTGGACATACAATAGAAGCACTCTACTTTGATTGTGATACAAAATACAACTTATGGTCAATGGAAAATTAGGGCATCATGTCCTCCCCATATTTTATAATTAATTGATTTTGGGGATGAGACTTGAACCCTAAAATTCTATTCCAAGTTGATTGGATCTTACGATTGAAGTTTCACTCACATGATTTACACAAGTATGACCTCGCGATCAAGTAAAAAACAATTTATCTACTTAGAAAATAAAACTCAATTAATTGATAAAAATTTTTGAATTATAGTATTTTTATGGATTCAAAATAAATAAATTAATGTATTAGGTTTGTGATCAACTACGAATAAAATCACTCTTACATGGGAAGAGTTATCGTCATGGAGACGTTTTGCATAAGCAATGGATTGAAAGGGAAACACCCAATATAATATCCACTCTTAGATTCCAGAATCAAGAAAAAAATATAAAAATGTAAAGAGGATGAAATAGAAAATTTATTTGAGAAAAAATCAAGTTACATACATGAAAAAAAAGAAACATAAAGTAGAGGTGGGAGAGGAGAGTCACCTTGGAAGAAATATTTTCACAAATAATTACTTATTCCAAGAGGTTTTATATGTCTCTAGGATCCACACTCTTGTCCACACCTTTCCAAATCCTTGAAAACCCCTCCCAAATAGTGAAAATCTCATTTAAATCAAGTTTGAGAGGGCTAGGGTTTCAAATGCCAAAAGGGTACATGCGTCTTTTGGTCTATAAAAATCACTTCATATCGAGACACATTTTAGACCACCATACCATATGAACCAAGTGTCACTCCAGTTTAATTAAATTATTTAAATTGAGTCATTTAATGTCTCCAAAAAGTTCAGCCACATCCAAGCAGTAATGAAAAAATGATGGCCACTTTATTGAGGTGGGTTTCAGTCTGCTGAATTCTGTCCATCCCTTCATTAATGCCCATTTTAGTCCCAAAAAATGTGTGATTTGGATGACATTTTTTTGGGAAAAAATCCCTCAAGGCATCATTGAAGCATTTTTGAGGTGATTGTGTTTGTTGACAAAGTGTACATCTATGTTGTGATTGTTGACAAAGCAAACCATGACATAAAAATTTGTTGACAAAGGGGTTTTCATGGTGGCATGTCGAGTTCAAGGGTTGTGGTTAACGATCCATGTTTGATTCAATAATTTAGACAAAGGAATGGATGATCTGGAGGCGGTACAAAAAGAGAAGATACAAGGTGGCACCATTTTCCAGTGTTTGCCAAATTTTTGGGCCTGAAAATCGACAAATGGAGAAAAGTGTTTTTGGAAAAGGTACTTGTGTGTCGTGTACTTGAAGTAGAGGAAACTTGTATGCCTAATTTTTTTTCAAGATCAGAACATAAAAATATGGCAAAGGGATAAGGGGTGCCCAAGTTTTAGGGTTGGTCGTGAAAGTGACTTGCGCGGTAGAGACTTGCGCGCCGAAACTTGGGTGTCGAGGGGGGACTTGTGCGCCATCACACAGGGTGTCCAAATGCCTATAAATACAGGTCTACCCTTCCTCATTCTGTACAAGTTCAACACTTAGAGAAAATTAGAGCTCCCTTCGCGTAGGTGTGGTGGTCGCTCAAGTGGTGTGTGGTTGCGCAAGTAGAAGTTGCACTCCAGGTGATAGTTGCGTGCCCAAGGTGGTTTGGGTGAGAAAGGAAGTGAGTCACCCAAGTTTTGAGTTGAGGAAGGAGGTGTCGTGCAAGTGGTTGAGGTGGACTTGCGGCCAGATTTTGAAGAAGCATGAAAGTTTTTGGTTGCGCGCCAATATCAGTTTGGGCGTAAAAGGGTGTGAGTCGCACAAGTTTGGAATTGAAGAAGCTTGTGTCGCACAAGTGGTTGAGGTGGAATTGCACACTAGTTATAACTTGCATGCCAATACTTGCATGCCATCTTAGAGAAGGGTGCCAGGTAGGGTTGATTCGTGGTAGTGATTCAAGGCTGCGTGAAAGCTGGAAGATTTCCTGATACCTTCGGTGCAAAGTGATATTAATATATGGGTGAAAGTTGGACTTCAACAGAGCATCTACATACAACATAGGATGTATTCATTAGTGATAATGAATAGACATATAGGTCTATAAACTATGAGTGGATCCTTTCCAGAGCAGTGATCAAAGGAAGAGGAAGAAGGTGATCCTCTCCACCAGCAGTGAGCCAGAGAGAGAGAGAGACAGGGAGTGACCCTTTGGAAAGCAGTGAGCTGACCCTAAACATTGTAAAGGTAGTGAGATTGAGAATATAAGTGATCTATCTCGAACCTTGTAAACAGCAGTGCACTTTTAGTGGATTTGGTACATCGGCACATCATCGGTGTATGCTCCTTGGACGTAGCCTAGTGAGGGTGAACCAAGTAAAAATCGTTGTGTCCTGTGCATACTTTAGTTTCTGTTTATACTTTGCTGCAGGAAAGAGAGAGAAGATATTATTTCTTAACAGTGAGACAAGATCAATACGAGCTTTAATTTTAAATTATCCATACCCTGATTCACCCCCCATCTCAGGGTATTCAGCCTTATGGACCTAACAATTGGTATCAGAGCGAAAGGTTGATATTTTTACTTCTCTCACAATGGAGGTCACCAATCATAAAGGGATTCCAATCTTCGACGAAAGTAATTTTCAGATATGGAATAATCAAATGCAACACTATTTATGATCTTTGGGAATGGATGTGTTTTCAGCAGCTATACATGGTATCTCAGCTGACATCAACAGTGGAGCATTATCAGAAGCTGAAAGAAGGGAGCTAGATGCTAACGCTAAGGGTATTAATGCTTTAGGTGGATCCATTTCCAATGCTATCTATATGAAGGTGATGTCATGTAAAATGTCGTATGCTATGTGGGAAAATCTTTTGAATATATATGAAGGGGATAAAAAAGTCAGAGAGGCAAAGCTGCAAGTTCTGTGGACTAAGTATGAAGATCTGAGAATGAGCCCGAATGAATTTGTTGATGCATTTTTCGATAGAGTAAATGTTGTTGTGGAAGACATGCAGGATCTTGGAGAGGTCATCAAATATATAAAGATTTTGAAGCATATCTTGAGGAAACTTCCACCTTTCTTTAATCCGAAAGTCTCAGTCTTGGAAGATAAAGACCCAAAAGAGCTGACGTTGGATAACCTGCATAGTACCCTTGTTGCATATGAAATGAGGAATGATGACAATGATTCTATGGAAAAGGGTAAATACAAGGAGTTGGAATTTAATGCCATGAAGAATCTCACCATTTCATAATCTCGGGAGAATGAAGAGACAGATGAAGTGATTTCATTCCTTTCCTCAAACCTTCAAAGAGGAAAAGGAAAGTTTAAAGGGAAACTTCCACTTGCATGCTTTAGATGTGGAAAGGTTGGACATCTCACAACAATGTGCCCAAATAATTCTCAAGATGATTAAGAGGATGAAGTTGAAATCCCCAAAAATAAGTCTTCAACCTATGTGAAAGGAAAGAAGTAGTTAAAAAGAAATTTCTTCAAGAAAAGGAATCTTCTTTCACAAGACTATGAAAGTTCATATGGGTCTAAGGTTGAAAAGGTTGAAGAGATAGAAAACTGAAGAGATCGTGGGGAAAATGCCATGGTGGCGGTCATCGGTAGTTCTCAAGAAAAAGAAGAAATTGACGCTAAAGAAGAAGTTGAAGGAAGAGTTGATATGGAAGACAAATTGGAAGCAACTCTTGAGGAGATAGACGTTTGGAGATCCAAAACAAAGAAAAACAATAAAGTGGTTCGTGATGCCAAACTTTATATGCAACAACAGGATGAAGAAAAGTCTGATCTGTTAGAATAAATTGAAAAACTAAAATCTTCAACAACAGGGAGCTCAGAAAATATTGTTGAGTATAAGCTTAAAATCAAGGAACAAAAGAATGAATTCAATGGTTTGACTAACACAGTAAAGGAGCAGGTAAAACGTATCAAAGAACTCGAAAAAGAAGTTGTTGGTATGTGACAAAGAATTAAGGATCAAGAAAGAAACTTGATACCCAATACAGTTCCAGGAAAACAGATTATTCAGAAGAATGAAAATTCAGAAGTAGAGCACAGACCTCTAGTGGAAAAGAAGCAACAGTCGTGTTCTAATGACAAGACTGGTATGGGACATGAATGAAAACTGAAAGCGGTCATGGATGAAGTCAAACTGCAAGAACCTGCTCTGAGAATGAAGATAGAGTTGGGTACAAAATAGAATCAGAATATCAGCAGATCCCAAGGGAAAACCAGCAGTGCAGAAGTGACACACATGAATGCTCCTTATATTAGGTGTTATTGCTGTGGAAATATGGGACACTCACAGAATGTGTGTTCTATAGCTAAAATATACCAAAGGGCACAAGTACAACAGTAGCAGCCAAACAGAGCTAAATATTATATAACATCCTTTGGAGGTCATTTTTTTTTTGTGGAGGATTTGGGCACATGGCTAGATATTGTATATCAATCATAAAAAGGAATGTGCCAAGCCAAAACTCGATCAGTAATAAGCAGCAAGTTATGGAATTGACAAGTGAGCTGAAAACACAAAATCGATTTGCAGTTCTACAGGATGAAGCTGGTCCATCACACTATAAAGAAGATCAACTTCTCCAAACCACACCGAGTGTGAAGTCGAATACATGGATCAAAAATAAAAAGGATGAGAAGGTAATAGTTGTGTAAATTTCCCTTAAAGCTTCGGATCGTTTAGGAGTATGGATCCTTGACGGTGGTTGCACATCCCATATGACAGGAAATAAGGATCTCATTACAGGCATTAAATATGACAAAGAAGGTTTTGTCAAGTTTGGGAATGATGAAGGGTTGAAGATTATTGGTTTTGGAAAGGATAAATTTGGGGAAAAAGAAATGATACATGCTGATGTCTTGGTAGTAGAGGGCCTCAGTCATAACTTGCTTAGTGTCAGTCAACTATGTGACTTTGGGCACTCTATTCGATTTACCAAGAAGATGTGTGTTGTGAAAGGAAGAAAACAAGTTGTGGCATAAGCGACTTGGTCATCTATGCGAACCATCTATGAAAGATCTTGTAAAGTGTGATACTGCTAGAGACCTTCCCAATTATCATGTGATCACACTCATACGTGTGATGCTTGCCAAAAGGGAAGATCATAAGAAATACATACAAGCCAAAGGAACAGAAATCAACCAAAGTGCTCGAATTGGAGCATGTTGATGTTTGTGGACCAATCTCACCACGAGCCATAAATGGGAAAAGGTACTATGTTCTTTTAATTGATGATTATAGCATAATGGCTTGGGTATTTGTCATTACCCATAAGACATAAGTGTTCAGTTGTATCAAGTAGTATAGAAGGGAATCAGAAAGGATGCTTGGGCAGAAAATTATGAAGTTTTGTACTGATAATGGTATAGAATTCACAAACAGTCAAGTGGAAGACTATCTCAAGAAACACGGGACAAGGCATCAAGTTTCATCAGTGAGAACTCCTCAACAGAATGGGGTAGTTTAAAGGAGAAATCGGATCATCAACAACATGGCCAAAACAATTCTTATTGAAAAGGACCTACCAGAGAAATTTTGGAAGGAAGCAGTTTTGACATCGGTCTATATTTTGAACAGGGCTCTTTTGTGTCCGAAAGAAGGGAATACTCCGTATGAAATTTGCTACAGAAAGAAACCAACATTGAAATACTTTAGAATCTTTGGAAGTAAGTGTTTCATCCTCAACAAAGAAAACCACAGGAAGTTTGAGTCGCAAGGAGATGAGGGGATATTCCTTGGCTACTCAGGTAAATGAAAAGAATACAAATGATTTAACAAGAGGTTGGGAAAAGTGATTGAGAGAAATGATGTCACTATCGTGGAAAATGAAGAGAATATTCAACAGCACAGTGATCATTTTCTTGATGAAATTGGTGAAGGGTAAGGTAACATAGGAGGAGCGGAAGTGGAAGATGCTGACTCAGAAGAAGACACTGATGATGAACAAGAAAGTGTCAAGTCTATGTCTGCAAGGAAGCCAAAGAGTCGAGCTGAAATTTATAGGCAGAATATCATTGGTGATCAGACAGCTTTAGTCCAGACAAGAAGAATGATGTCACTACAGCAGACATCTTTTCTATCTCAGGTAGAGCCGAAATGCTTTGTTGATGCAGCTGAATATGAGTACTGGGTTTGGACTATGAATGAACAATTAAACCAGATTGAGAAAAACCATAAGTGGGAGATTGTTTCAAGGCCAGCAGATAAGAACTTCATCAGGACTAAATGGATTTTTCACAACAAGATTAATCAATATGGCATAGTGATTCGAAACAAAGCATGACTGGTGTGTAAATGATACTCCCAAATAGAGGGAATTGATGTTGATGAGACATTTTCACCGGTTGCAAGGCTGGAAACAATCAGATTATTTTTATCCATTTCAGTGAAAAGAAAGTTCAAAGTGTTCCAAATGGACGTCAAATCTTCATTTCTGAATGGGTTTCTAGAATAAGAGGTGTAAATTGAGTAGCCATATGGTTTTCTCATTCATTAAGATGAGAATAAAGTTTGTCAGCTGAAGAAGGCATTGTATGGGATGAAACAAGCACCAAGAGCATGGTACTCAAGGCTTGACCAGTATTTGAAGAAGCTTGGTTTCCATCATGGTGGAGTTGATTACAATCTATATTTCAGCAATGAAAGTAATCAAAGGATGATGGTGTTGGTTTATGTAGATTACATAATATTTGGTGGATCAGATGAAGCTCAGTGTAGACAGTTTTCTGATTTCATGAAAAATGAGTTTGAAATGTAAATGATTGGAGAGCTAATGTTTTTCCTTGGTCTACAGGTGACACAAGGAAGGAATGGAACATTCATTTCTCAATTCAAATATTCCAAGGAGGTTCTGAGAAGATTTGGAATGGAAAATTGAAATTAAATGAAGGCTCTGGTTGCTACCCGGATGAAACTGTCCAAAGATGAAGATGGTAAGGCAGTTAATATCACATAATATAGTAAAATCATTGGAAGTCTATTATACCTAACTGTGACAAGGCATGACATTGTATTCATCACATTCCAAGTAGCAAGATATCAGAGTAATCCCAAGGAAAGCCACATTATTTCAGTGAAAGTAATACTTCGGTATATCAAGGGCACCGTGGATTTCAGTCTGATGTATAATGACAAATCTCAATTAGTGTTATTGGGTTACACAGAAGCAAATTGGGCCGGATCAGCAGATGACAGAAAATCAATGTCAAGAGGGGAATTCTATCTTGGTGGATTGTATATTTCTTGGCTAAGAAAGAATAAATATTTCATTTCATTGAGCACCACGGAAGCTGAGTATATTGCGTCCACTCAAGCATGCACAAAGTTATTGTGGATGAAGCAGCATCTTGAATATATGGGAGTTGAAGTGAAGAATCCGATCAGGATATAGTGTGATAACTCAAGTGCTATAAATCTCAAAAAAAAATCTCATCCATCACTCAAGGAAAAAGTACAATGAGATAAAGTATCATTTTATCAAGGAGAAAGTTGAGAAGGGAATCATGCAGTTGGAGCATGTTCCTATAGAGCTACAGGTTGCAGACATTCTGATAAAGGAATTACCCAATGAAGATTTTGAGAGGCATCAACTGGCTCTGGGAGTTCATTCGACTCCCCGCACTTGAAAGAGTGTGAATGTGGAAACCCCCACCCCCCCCCCCTCCCCTAGGTATGATGTTCTTTTCCCTAATGTGATGATATGTGTTCTCTACTCTATTACAGACTGCAAAGGAGTGACCTTTGGGTTCATTGACAAAGGGGAAGAAAATAGTGATTGTTCAATGGAGGGACATTATGGCTATTTGAAAATTCATTAATGATATGGGGAAAAGATCAAGGGAGAGACAGTGTAGCTATTTGACAAATCATGAATGATATGGTGAGAAGCTGACATGTGGAGCAACGAGATAGGGGGAGTAATGAGAAAGGGAGAGCGTATAAAATTTGACGATGCTAGAAGTGATCGATCAAAGAATATATATTACGATAACTAAGGATCGTGATAAAAGTAGAAGAGTGGTGTTGGAATATGTTAAGAATATTTCCAAAAATTGGTATCAGTTTGGTGTCAACAGTGGGTGTCAGAGATAAAGTGATTCATTTATGAACTTTTCATTTACTCTTGTTTCTCACACCGAGCATTTCTCATGTGGTATTAGAGTATGTGTTGATTAAATCCTTTATCTCTATAGGAATCGAAATAGGCGAATGGTGGATGAAGAATTAACATTGTATCTTTTTATGGAAGAGTTTTTAACAAACCCAAAGGGGGATATTGTTGGGCAAAAATCCCTCAAGGCATCATTGAAGTATTTTTTAGGTGATTGTGTTTTTTGACAAAGTGGACATCTGTGTTGTGATTGTTGAAAAAGCAAACCATGACATACAAATTTGTTGACAAAGTGGTTTTCATGGTGGCATGTCTAGTTCAAGGGAGGTGGTTAATGATCCACATTTTATTCAAGAATGTCGACAAAGGAATGGATGATCTGGAGGCGGTACAAAAAGATCAGATACAAGGTGGAACCGTTTTCTAGTGCTTGCCAAATTTTTGGGCCTGAAAATCGACAAATGGAGAAAAGTGTTTTTGGAAAAGGGACTTTCACACCATGTACTTGAAGGAGAGGAAACTTGCACATCTAATTTTTTTCAAGATCAGAACATCAAAATATAGAAAAAGGATAAGGGGCACCCAAGTTTTAGGTTTGGTCGCGCACGTGACTTGCACGACAGAGACTTGCACGCCGAAACTTGCGCACCGAGGGGAGACTTCTGCGCCATCACGCATGGTGTCCAAATACCTATAAATATAGGTCGACCCCTCTTCATTCTATATGAGTTCAACACTTAGAGAAAATCAGATCTCCCATCGTGCAGGTGTGGTGGTTGCGCAGGTGGTGTGTGGTCACGCAAGTAGAAGTCGCACGCCAGGTGATAGTTGTGCACCCAAGTTGGTTTGGGAGAGAAAGGAAGTGAGTCGTCCAAGTTTTGAGTTGAGGAAGGAGGTGTCGTGCAAGTGGTTGAGGTAGAATTGCACACCAGATTTTTAAGAAGCGCAAAATTTGGTGGTTGCACGCCAATATCAGTTTGGGTGTAAAAGGGTGTGAGTCGCACAAGTTTGGAATTGAAGAAGCTTGTGTCACACAAGTGGTTGAGGTGGACTTTCGTTCCAGTTATAATTTGTGCACCAATACTTGCACACTGGATTAGATAAGGGCGCCAGGTAGGGTTGATTCGTGGCAGTGATTCAGGGCTGCGTGAAAGCTGGAAGATTGCCTGATACCTTTAGTGCAAAGTGATATTCATCTACGGGTGAACGTTGGACTTCAACAGAGCATCTACATACAAGAGAGGATGTATTCATTAGTGATAATGAAGAGACCTACAAATCTATAAACTATGAGTGGATTATTTCCAGAGCAGTGAGAAAAGGAAGAGGAAGAAGGTGATCTTCTCCACCGGCAGTGGGCCAGAGAGAGAGAGACAGGGAGTGACCCTTGTGAAAGCAGTGAGCTGGCCCTAAACATTGTAAAGGCAGTGAGCCTAAGAATAGAAGTGATCTATCTCGAACCTTGTAAACAGCAGTGCGCTTTTAGTGGATTTGGTACATCGGCACATCGCTGGTGTATGCTCCTTGGACGTAGCCCAGTGAGGGTGAACCAAGTAAAAATCATTGTGTCATGTGCATGATTTAGTTTCTGTTTATACTTTGGTGCAGGAAAGAGAGAGAAGAGATTATTGCTTAACAGCGAGACAAGATCAATACGGGCTTTAATTTTAAATTAGCCATACCTTGATTCACCCCCCCCCCTCTCAGGGTATTCAGTCTTGTGGACCTAACACATGGTCTAAATAAAAAATTTATACAATTTAGTCTTAAATATCACTATAAATTTTAAAGTCAAAATTTGGCACACAAAAAAATTTATCACAAAAATAAAGATGTGATATTAAAATGGTAAAAATAAAATTTCCATGGAATTTCCAAATTCTAGTCCAAAACACATTTTTCTATTAAATCATCCAAATAAGATTAATGTGGGGAAATTATATCAATAAATATCAACAAAATATTTAATAAAAAAAGTATTATCAACTCCCCCACACTTACCCTTTTACACTCTCGAGAAAAACCTAATGTCATGTAATCCAGAAAATGATGCATGTTGAAATTTCTCAATCCATGATGGAAATATAAACATAGCTAGATTCAAC
Source organism: Viscum album (assembly GCA_963277665.1). Lineage (NCBI taxonomy): Eukaryota > Viridiplantae > Streptophyta > Magnoliopsida > Santalales > Viscaceae > Viscum > Viscum album. The sequence continues at coordinate 1,700,065,253 of OY728138.1, read as the reverse complement.
AAAAATAAGTCAATCTTAACAAATCCAGAAGTCATTGTCTCAAAAATTGAATCAAAACAAAATCCAATGAAATCAATGAAACTAATCGTGTGAAAACAACATATGAGTTAATCGTTCCACAAATCCCCCATGTGTGTGTGTGCCAATCATTTCAAGATTGTCTCTCCACCCTTTATCCAGTATATTTAGGTTAGAAAAACTTTTCTTCTTACCCGATTCTATTCCACTGAACCTTTTCAACATCCTTTGTAATAAAATTCCAAAACTCACTCATTTAATCATTCCCATAAATAAAACCTTGATCATCCGACCTAAATATCCCCATATATTATACATTTCTTCACTCCCCTATCTATTGATTGTTTTTTTTAACTTTTTTTTAAATTTTTTTTAAGGGAATACAATATTTTGATATTAGGTACACACGCATAGGTCAATCTAGTACAGTAATGGAAATGATCGAAAGAGAAAAAAACATATGGAAAGACCATGTTATAAGCTGAAAAGGATTACTTTCCCTGACTATACCTTGAATTGGGTAAGAGAAAATCACAAGTCGTGATTGTGTGTGATGTGAATAGAGAGATTAAATGAAACAATTTTCCTATAAATTCCCCATAATGAATGATGCCAAAAATCTCAATGGCTTCATAAAGACACAATCAAACATCTCATTGACCAACTTCCATTTTCATAAAAATAAAAAAACAAAGATGAAAACTTGACCATGCTCAACGTGATTCCCATGAGGGTTGAAAAATAAAACATGCAGTCTCAATGAATTCCATTGATGTAATGGGCATATGAAATGATTTTTTTTTATAACAATAAAAATAATAAACACTCAAAAAAATACTAGAGAATAATTCCAAAATTCCACCCCCTCCCCCACACTTAAAATGTAACATTTTCCTAAATGTGACTCTATGAATTGATAAAATTCCCATGAAATGAAAAATTAAAATTAGGATAAGTAATATAAAAGTTAGAGGGTAATGGACTACATGATGTTTTCAAGTGATGACGGGATCATGCAGGGTGATGATATCAACTACATGTGTTGGGAATCCCTCAATGTATTGCTTCAACCACTGCCCATTGACTATAAAGCTCTATATTTTTTCCTCTTGAGTGATCTCCACTGCACTATAAGGAAATACATTAGATAAAACATAAGGTCCCAACCATATATAATGCAACTTACCAGGCATCAACTTCAATCGTGAACTATATAGAAGCACTTTATCTCTTACAAGAAACTCATTTTTTATCATTTTATCATAATATTATTTTGATATTTCTTTATAAAGCCTTAATTTATCATATTATGACAATTTAATCTCCTCAAGATCTTGAATTTGAATCTTTCTTTGATCTCCATCTTGGGCTAAATCCATGTTGCATTTCATTATAACCCAATATTCCCAATGCTCGACCTTCATGGGGAGATGATGGGATTTACCAAAAACAAGCTGAAATGGGGACATACCACTGGGATTCTTATATGTCATACTATAATCCCAAAGCACATCATCCAAGATCCTGCTCCAATCCTTCCTATTCAACTGCATAGTTTTCTCCAAAATTAGTTTCTACTCCTGATTTGAAACCTCAACCTGGCCATTTTTCTGTGGGTGGTATAGTGTTGAAGTTTTGTGTGTCACCCCATACTTTCAAAGGGGGTAATCCAAATTATAATTGTAAAAGTGTGTACCTTTTTCATTTATTACGGCCTTTGGTATTCCAAACCTTTAAAAATATGTGCCTTGAAAAAATAAACTACAACATGAGAATCATCAGTCTTAGTGGCCTTGGCCTCTACATACTTGCTAACATAATCAAAGGAAAGTAAAATATATAAAAAAATAAATGAACTAGGAAAAGGAACTATAAAATCAATTCCCCATACATCAAAAATCTCACATAATAATATGGGTTTTTGAGGCATCTCATGTCTCCTAGAAATATTTCTAGTGTGTTGGAAACATGAAAAAGACTTAAAAACACATGAGCGTCATGGAATAAGCTAGGCCAATATAATCTAGAGTCTAAGACTTCCATAACTATTAGTTGGGGTCCAAATTGTCCTCCATATGAAAGTGTATGGTAGAAATATAGAACAGACTCAAACTCGTGATCAAGAACACGCCTCTTAATAACTTGATCACTACACATGTTCCAGAGGTAGGGATAAACCCACACATAAAAGCGAGACTCATTTTTTAATTTTTGGACTTGATATTTCTTTAAATTTGAAATAATTTCAGGGGAAACAAGTCAGTTCACTAAATCAGGATACCAAGGATGTGTACCTAAGAGTGAATAAAGATGCTCATCAGGAAATGTGTCCTGAATTGGTACTTGGTCCAAGGTGTCAGGCTATAGTTGTGAGTAATCCTACTCATGTGATCCACCACCAAGTTCTACAAACCATTATTTTCCTTTATATATATATAAAATTCTTGAATAAGGAGCATCCATCATATAATTTTAGGCTTTGTATATGGCTTCTTAAAGAGGTACCTCATAGATTCATGGTTAGAAAAAACAACTACTTTAGAGCCCAATAAATATGAACATAATTTGTCCAAATAAAATATGATAGTAATAAACTCATTTCTATGGTTTTTTAGTTTAATTGAGTTGAATCCAGTGTTCTATAATCATAGGAAATCACATGTGAATGTCCCTCCACCTTCTGTGATAAGATATCTCCAACTACAAAGTTTGAAGAATCACACATAAGATCAAATGGAATGTCCCATTATGGGGGTTGTATAATCGGTGGAGTGGTTAGAATCTTCTTTATCTCATAAAATTAACCCCTACAAGAATCATCAATCAAAAAATTAGAATCCTTTTTAAGTAATCGTGATAAAGGAAGAGTAATATTACTAAAATATTTGATGAATCACTGATAAAATCCTGCATTCCGTAGGAAAGATCTAACATCATGCACGCATGAAGGATAGGGTAAGGATGAAATAATATATACCTTGGATATATCAACCTCTATTCCATGTTTTAACACTACATGACCTAAGACAATGCCATGATCTACTATAAAATGACACTTTTTAAAGTTCAAGACCATATTATTCTCAATATAATGATTCAACACCTTTCCCAAACTAAATATTCATTCATCAAATTAGGATCTATATACTATAAAATCATCAATAAATACCTCCATGCATTTCTCAATAAAATACTAAAAGTACTCACCATGAATCTATGAAAGGTACCTGGGGTGTTTCAAAGTCCAAATGGCATCCTTCAGTAGGAAAATGTTTCAAATGGACAAGTGAATGTAGTCTTATCCCGATCCTCTAAAGAAATAGGGACCTAAAAATAACCATAAAAATCCATCCAAAAAAAATAGTGTGTCCTCCCAATAAGTCTCTAAAGCATTTGATCAATAAATGGTAGGGGGAATAGTCCTTGCGAGTGGTTTGATTTAGTTTCCTATAATCAATGCACACACACAAACTATTTTTCACCCTCATTGGAACTAAATCCTCCCTCTCATTTATAAAAACAGTAACACCACTTTTCTTAGGCACAACCTAGAAAGGGATCGCCTACTTGGAATCTAAAATGGGTTCAATGATACTTTCCTTAAGAAATTTTCCAACTTTTTTCACAAATTCCAGAATAGTTGGATTAAGTCTTCTTTATGGATGCCTTATCAGTTTAGCCCCATCCTCCAAAATAATTATATGCATGAAAATGGAGGGGATAATGCCTAATATGTTATCCAAGGTCCATCCAATTTCCCTAATGTTCTCCCTCAATATATTAAAAAGTTTTCTTCATGTTTAAAAAGAATATTATTATCAATTATAACAGGTAATCTATCACCATTCAACAATTATGTGCATTTGAAATCTAGTGGTAATAGATTGAGTTCTAATGTAGGGGGTGATTTATAGATGGAGACATTAAAGGAACTGGGATATTTGCACAATGGACATCATTATCAAAATAGAAATTATCAAAATTAGAGAATAATGCATCAAATCCATTAGTATACTCAGAAGCCAAGTCATAATCAGAGTGGATATGATCAAAATCAGAATATGAGTCCACATAAAAATCACATTCAAGAGAGTTTTGTGCCTTAGAAATAGGTTTGGAAGTTCCCTTTCACATCAAACTAGAACCAATACTATAATCTCTCTAAGCATAGGACAATAAAAATCCATGGGGTATTTACATGGTGGTTCAAAATGGGATATAAAAAAAAGAAAAATGGTCCTCTAATGGGTACTTCATGGAGTCTAAAACATTAAATTTCACAAATTCATATCCAAACTCCATGGAAAGTGTACGCTCTTGGAAATTTATGATATTTTATGCAGTTTTGAGGAAGGTTCTATCTAAGATAATGGGAGAACATGAACTTACATGATCATCCTCCATGTTAAGAACATATAAATTTGCTGGAAATATCATTTCTCTTACCCAAAAAAGTACATCTTCAAGGAATATTACTGGATAGGTTATAGCTCTATTCGCCAACTACACCACTACTCTTGTTGGCTTCAACTCACCAACCTGTAAATAAGATAATACAAAGTGAGGCATCACATTTATGGAATCTCCTAAGTCACACAAAGCATCAGAAATGTGTAACTCCCATATGGTACATGGTATGGTGAATGTCCTAGGATCCTTTCACTTTTTTGGCATTACTTGAGTTGGGTAATTAGTTCTAACACATTCCTTCCAAGATTTATCCTTTCATTTCCCTTTAGTACTCTTTTATTGGTACAAATTTCTTTTAAGAATTTGTCATACCCTGGGATTTTCTTAATGGCCTCAAGAAGGGGGATGTTTATCTCAATGAGCATGAATGTGTCCAAAACCTCTTTTTTCATTGCCTCTTTAGCCATATTTTTCATTTGAATAACTCTATTTGGAAAGGGAAGGGGTTTATGAGGAATATCGTCAATTTTCATCTTACCTTTTACTTTCTCCTTTGGTTTCTCAATGACCGGTGATGATGGGGTAATCTCTCTGGTTGGGTGAATCTTTGTGGACTACTAGGAACAATTTTCTCACTTGTTTTCTTCTCACTCCTCAATGTTATGGCTCTAACATTCTCATTTGGATTAGTAGTGGGTTAAGATGGAAGGTTTCCAGAGTTATTGATCACCATTTCATGGAGGTCGGTGGCAATATGACTCATTTTCATCTTCATCTCCCTCAATTCTGTGCCTTGACTCTTCAGCTCATTCAGTTGATTAAGAACAATTTGTTTCAAAATATCATTAGTGTTAAAATATACTTTTGGTTGGGGATTCCATTTTTGTTGACTTTTTAATGCTTGGGCTTCAAATATTCTATGTGGTTGTTGAAAACCTTACTGGTAAGGTGGAGGTTGCTGGAAGTTTTGTTGAAAAGGATCCCTTTGTATTCGTTCACATCCATACCTCATTTTTAATTGATACATCTATCCTTGATTGTAAGTTGGTGTGAAGGAATCATACTTATTTTGTGGGGGTTCATGTTGTTATTGAAATGGTCTCCCTAGGAACACTTCTACATAATCCTCTATCTCTTTTAGTTGTGGGAAACAATCTGTTAGATGGTCTGGTGTAGTAGAAATGCCAAAAATATTCATTGGAGTGGAGGGAAAAAAATTTGGGCCAATGCTATCTATCTTAACATATAGGTTAAATCATCCAACTTAGTATTAGTTAAATTATTCTCAAGAGTATAGGGACTTACCTGGTGTACTCCCCTTATAGCTATTGTACCTCGATCCCTGAATTATTGAGAATTTTGTGCCATCTTGTCGAACAATACTTGAGCAACCATTGGGTTTTTTTCAACTAATTCTCCTCTTGGTGTCGTATCCACCATGATCCTCTCCATGGGAGTGATACCTTCACAGAAGTAATGAATGAGGAGTTTCTCACTGATTTGGTGATGTGGACAACTTGAACATAACCTCTTGAACCTCTCTGAGTACTCATACAATGACTCTCCCTGTGCTTGATTGATTCCAGACATCTCCTTTAAAAATTTTGTTATCCTTGATGCTGGAAATAATCTCCATAAGAAAATACATTTCAAATCATTCCAAGATGTAACATATTTAGGTTGTAGGTAATACATCCAATCTTTTTCAATTCCATTAAGTGAGAATAGTAATTCCCTTAATTTTATTTGATCTTCAAAGACATTTTTTGGATTTATTATTGATCAAACCACGTTGAATTCTTTTAAATGTTTGTTTGGATCCTCTCAAGAGAGGCCATGAAATTTTAGAAGCAGGTCTATAAATCTAGATTTTAATTTGAATTTTGATTCAGGATTTGGGTATGCAATTCATATTGGTTGATAATTATCATATGGTTCATCCAACTCTTTAATGGTTTGATTATGTTCATTTTTATTGTTTTTAGCCATTGGATCTAGTTTATTTTTTGTTTTATATGGGTTCCCTATTTCAAAATTCCTAAAGTATAGGAGTTACCCAATTGGGAAAATTTTGAAACTTCCCATAGATTAAGATTTTCTGATTTGATCTCTAAGGTTGTGCTCAATATTAGGGTTTAGATGCAAGAGATCATCAGGGTGGGACCGTGTCATAAATCATAGAAAAGAGAGAAACAAAAAATTATAGACAATAATATCATTAAATGAGGTTTCAATTGATGGCCTAAAAAATAAGTGGTGGGGAAGAAAGAACAAAAAATAAAAAGTATTAGAAGAAAATAAAAAAAGGGAAAAATAGAAAATAACTTGCCTAAAAGAGGTTTAATAACACTTTCTTCCCCAGAAACAGTGCCAATTTGATGAGCGTTGTCGCACACGCTCTCAACAATATTTGTGATTTAACTAAGTGCAGAACAGTATCTTACCTAGGTCATTATATTAATAAGGAATTTAATTAAACAACCCTTAATATTCTTAAAGAAAACAATAAAATAAGTGAAAAAAAGTGACAAAATATTTGGGGTTTTTGAGTATGAATTTCAGACAATAAACAAAACAAACAAAGGAGAAGTAACAATCAAGAGAAAAATTTCTTTAAAAACACTAATATGAGAATATGTAGTAAATATAATCCATCCCTATAACTATTAATTTATCATCATCCCATATGATTATAATTCATTAAATTGTGATCCCCTAATCTTGACAACCCCTAAACCCTACAGAAATTAACACAACCACAAATATTAGAAAAATTAACACTAGGTCAACTTTGGGACATCCAATCGCAGCACCTTGCTTTGATTGTGATACAAAAGAAAACTTATGGTAAATGGAAAATTAGGGCAGAATCTCCTCTCCATATTTGTGAATTACTTGAGTTTGGGGATGAGACTTGAACCCTAAAATTCTATCCCAAGTTTATTAGATCTTTCTGTTGAAGTTTCAATCACATGATTTATGAAATTCCAACCTCATGGTCAAGTAAAAATCTATTGAACTCCTTAGAAAATTAAACACAATTAATTGATCACAATTTATGAGTAATATTGTTTTTATGGATTCAAAATAAATAAATGAAGAGATTAGGTATTAGATAAACTATGAACGAAATCACTCTTTCATGGGCAGAGTTGTCATTGTGGAGATGTTTTGCATAAGCAATGGATTGAAAGAGAAACACCCAATCTCATATCCACTCTTAGATTCTAGTACCAAGAAGAAAAATATGAAAATTAAAATATAATAACACAGAATATTTATTTGAGAAAAATTCAAGTTACAAGCATGAAAACAAATAAACACATAGTGGAGAAGGGAGAGGAGAGCCTTCTTGGAAGAGATCTTTTCACAAAGCCTTACTTCTTCCAAGATGTTTGAGATGTTTCCAAGATACACACTCTCATAAAAACCTTCCCAAATCCTCTAAAAACCCTACCAAAGAGTGAAAATCTCATTTAAATTGAATTTGAAAGGTCTAGGGTTTCAAATGACAAAAAGGGTACATGCGTCTTTTGGTATCCAAAAATTACTTCATATTGAGCCGTGTTTTAGACCACTATACCATGAGAACAAATTTTCACTCCAGTTCAATGAAATTATATAAATTTATTCCTTTAATTCCTTTCAAAATTTCAGCTACATCCATGTTGGAATGAAAATTTTATGGCCACTTTTGTGAGGTGGGATCTAGTCTTCTGAATTCTTTCCATCCCTTCATTAATTCCCATTTTCAGCCCACCAAATATGTGATCCAGTAGACATGTTCTGAATAAAAAATGTAGAAAATTTAGTCTTGAATATAAATTTAAAATTTCAAGTCAAACTTAGGAACATAGAAAATGTTATCACAAAAATACAAAGGTTATGATAAAATGACAAAAATAGAATTTCCATGCAATTTCTAAATTCTAGTCCAAAACACATTTTTTTCATTAAATAATCCAAATAAGATTAATTTGGGGAAATTATATCAATAAATATCAAAAAAATATTCAATAAAAATATTTTTTATCACCAGTTCAATGATCAACATTTGAGAAACACTTCAATCCTTTCAACTGGTCAACAGATCATCTATATGAGGCAAAAAATATTTGTTCTTTACTGTAACTTGGTTGAGATTCTGGTAATCAATAAATAGGTGAAGAACGACATAATAATTCTATACAAAAAGGATATGTTCTTCCTAAGGTGAAAATCTCAATCATATAAATCTATTCTTAATAAAATCATCCAAATGATTCATCAACACTTTCAACTTTATAGGTACTATACGATATGAATGAATAGGAATTGGATGAGTACCATGTACTAAATAGAAAAAATAATCCATCTCTATCATTGGTAAAAGGTTAAAGAAATCATAAGGAAAAAATTTGGGAAACATGGTGAAACTTTGAAGGAGATAACTACTCTATGATTATAGCTCCATGTCAAAAGAAAACATTGATATTACTTTCCCCAAATCCGAATAAGAAGGTTTTTATTGACTCAATATCATGTCCCATTCTCCTATAATGACATAGAACACCCCATCAGTCATATAAAAATAGGATTACTGAAGATAAAATTCAATCCAATCCTAATGACTGATCAAACAATACATCCTGAGAATGACATTTGTACATTTCATTTAGAGGACCAAAAAATTCTAGGTAAGATCAATCATTTATAACAAGATAAAACAAGTAGGAAACTGAAGACCCTTCTCTTTATTCATTCTATGGGGTTTAGTAATATCCATTTCATTAGATAAAATATTCCTAGTAAGGGTTATAAAATTAAAAACACAGACCGTTATGAATAAGTGAGGTGCACTGGTATTAAATAAACTAGTCACTAAGGTTGAATTATAGTGATAGAATATATCATGATCGTAGGACCTATATCAACTTCCAATGAAGACTCTTCCATTGCATGAAGAAGCATCATTATGAATGCTTATAGTTGTAATGCCTTTTTTCTTGAATCATAATATTTACCCGTATTACTTTCATATGCCTATGATCCCATGCTATAAAATAGGGAAGAGAAGATATAACATAATTTCAACAAGTGACCTAAGAATCTGCAGGAACTACAGATATTGGGAGCCTCAGTGAAAAACTATTTAGAATTCCCAGACTTTCCACACTATAATCCTATCAAAGGGACTCTACTAGGAACTACAATATTTTTAGAAGAACCATGCATTCAAGATTCACCATGATACTCATCGTGGTTCCTATTACCTTTAAAGAAACCTACAGAACTACTACTAGTAGAAAAAGGAACTCCTTTCAACCCTGAATTACCAGCTAGTTCATTCTCAAACATCAAATCTCTATCTAGAACATTAATATTAGAAGTTATATTTATGATGAAAATATATGATAAAATATCATCATGAAGTCCCATGTCAAATCTTTGTGCCTTAATCTTCTCATTGGTCACAATCCTAGGAGAAAACTCTTTTAGATCAACAAAGTGATTTCCATACTAGGTCATGGTAATTTAAATTTTCTAGATATTAAAAAAATCCATTTAATTTTGCAAAACCATGGAATTTAGATAGAACTTATTCATAAAAAGGACCTTTAAGTATTTCTATTCCAATAATCCATGCTTTTTCTCCATCAGCATCAAATCCGATCACATTTTTCTAGGCCCCTCAAGCTTGAAGTTATCACAGCTCACTTTAATTGAATCAGGTGTTTCCAAGAAATCTAATTGATTTTTAGTTTCTTTCAAAAAATCCATATACTCTAGAGAATCATTAGATCCTTTTAAATCTAGTGTATTCTAGAAAAGAAACTCTTGTGCATGATCTCTAGATTCGTCTCTTCATAGTTCAATGACTGGATCCTGAATGGGAATGGGTTTGGATGCCTATCCCAGAGCTTTGATAGCACACGCCACTATCTAAATGAGATTTTGGTCAACTTTCATGTTTTCCTATCATAGTTCATCAATATCTCCATCTTTGTAACTTTTCAAACATCTTCTCAGAGGAATGTTTCTACACACCTGTAATAGACAATAATAAAAAATTTAATCACAGGCAATCAGATCAAAAAATCAAATGAGAGTAAAAAGTTTTAATCCCATCACGAAGAATTAAAAATTCTATGATTTTTGGAAAAATATAACTCAAATAGGTAAAAGACCAGAAAAATATCAAAAATATTCATCAATACACTTTTCCCCCCAACTACCCATGGTGACTTAAGGCTCTTCATGACAAGATCTGGTTAGGAACTCACTCAAAACCACCTCTAAAGTCCCATTAATCTTACATCCTATCTACCAGGACAACCCAAACCACATACAGACTTCAATAAAAGATTATAAAATTAAACCTCGGATACAATATCTTCACAAACCATCTTGGGTACCACGGTACCCTTATACCTGATCCAACTATGACATGGGTCGAAGGACATTCCCGATCCCCATGGGTTGATGACTAGAAACTATAATCATACAAGATCAATAGGTAATGAATTTTCCATAAAAAAAAAGTGAAAGATAAAATATACAAGTAGGTATATCAACACTCCCCAAGTAGAATTTACCAAAAGTAAAATAGATAAAATAGTAACCAAGAAGATAGATAAACAAATCAACAAAACTAAAACCAAACCCCCCATTAACAATAAAAAAAATGTCACAAAACCCTATGTAACAAGTGGATATATTCTCCACCATTTACCATAATTACTCTATGGTCCCAAGGATCAAGAACACACACCACCTCCTAGTGGATATTTTCCTTTACTCAAAACTAGCATAAAAAATTTTACAATTTCTTGAGGGAAATGGTAGTGTGTGAGATATAAATCTCATTAGGGTCTTACCATATGTTCCATAATATATTCCAAAATAATAAAATGACCATGATTTAAATTTAAATAAAATAGGGCTTGGAATAACACATCATTTTCATATTTAAAATAAAACATGTTATATATTCAATAGTGGTAAAATATTTCAAACATATATTAAATAAAAATCTTATATTGAATCATTTATATAAATCATTTATAATGAGTAAAAATAGTTCTATAATAAATGGAATATATAATAAAAACATAAAAAATAATCACCATGATCATCTACCCTAAATTATGTTAGTTTATAGTTATATATCCTTAAACTTTTCAAATTAGTGATTACAGGAAAAAAATGTGTGCAGAAGTCCCTTAGGCTAAAGTCGAATAGGACTCATCAACACCTCATCAGAGATAATCATGCTGAAGTAGGTTAAAAAAAATTCCAAAATATTCAGTTACAATATTCCTTTTTTATTTCAAAACCAAAACAAATTTTGTTTATCATTTCATGCCTTTTCAATACAAAAACAATCTCAAGTTTTCATAATTCCATTTTATGCCATTATGTAAAAATAAATATTAAATCATTTCATAAATTCCCACATCAAATAATTTTGTCAAAAATCAATCCATCATTCTCAAAATTCATCCCACAATTATAATTCCATTGGAATTGGATTTTTTTTCTCAAATTCTATTCCTTTTTTAATTTCATAATCAAATAATTCCAAGTCTAGGTTTTATAAATTAATTGAAATCCATTTAAAAAAATCAATAAAAATAAATATTTAAATTACATATAAAATATCAAATTGAACCACCTATCTTTTGATCAAGGAATTATAATGCACAACACACGCAATAGGGAACACCAATGAAGAAAGAGGAGAATGATATCTAGGGACACAACCTAGAATAATGATCCAAAATAATAGAGTTTAGATCGATAAATTTTATGATGGTATATCAAATAGTAAGGATTAGATAAAGAGATATAAGGAGAAATTGTAGGATAGGAGATCTACTTACCATAAAGGGACCAGATCTTCCATCAGCACATTTATTTTCCAAAGAAAGAGGTGGGAGGAGCCAAAATCATCTATTAGAAGATTCCAAGGATGAAAAAATAATAATAGGGGTGAATGGGAGGATTAAAAAACTTTAACCAGGGGATTATGAATATTAAATTAAATTTTGAGTAATTAAAAACCACATTCACAGTTTCCTAGAGATGACCTCATGGTTAGGAAAATTGTGTGCCCTAACCGTGTACCCCTACTGGTCTTCTATTTTGGTTGCACAGTTTAGCCACATGGTTAAAATAATCATGCATCAACCATGCATTTTATCACTATACATGGGGTATATGGTTTTTAGGGTTTGTGAAATGGTTAGAAAAACCATGCACCCAAACCATGTGCCTCCCTCTAGTGGCTCATAACAGAGCACACGGTTTTCTGGGCTAAACCACATAGTTTTCCCTAACCATGAGCCAGCCATTCTCAACCCAATGATCTTTAAAAATTCTCAAAAATACACCTAAAAGCCCCAAAACAATACCCAAACAAAATTAAAACAAAACAAGGGTTGAGTAATACTTTAAATAGGGTAATTAAATGTTATATGGTGTGTGTAATCTTGTTCATTTTGAACAAGTTTCAAAACAGTTTTGTTGTTCATCATTATTCTCTAATATTTCATCATCCCTATATCAAATTAATTCCTGTAAATGAATTTTCATGATATTTTATATAGTTATAATTTCATTTTATGAGATTATTAGTCACTGTTCTTGTAAACTAAATGGTTGAGAATCATGTTTTGGTGATCTTTAACAAATAAATAATGGTATCCTAATTAATGAGTTTAATATTAAGGTTTCAATTCCATAAAAAACTAAAATAATTATTTAAATATATATATATATTATATATCATCAGTAAATATGATCACATGGTCATCCATGATATTATTTTATAACATTTTTAATGTATGTAGTTAGACCATCCCAAACTTGAAAACCCATAATTAATGGATGATTATGATTATGAAAGTTGATTATATTAGAAAAATATCTTTAGTATAGAAGAATAATGATATTATTTATATAATTTTAAGGTGGTAAATAATATTTAAGGATTTTTTTTAAATATAAATTAAACTAGTTTTAAAAGAGATATGTCACTTAATAGAGGTGGTAGTCCAAAAAACGCACGATTAACATTTTCATTTCTCAAAGGAATAGAGGGAAATAAGGTGTATTATAATTTATCACTTTTTAATAATAATTATATTATATGTATAATGTTATTTAATCAATTTACCTTTTATAATTAGAGAAGATAGGTGGTGGTTGAAAAAATTAATTCCTCGCTTCATAGAGGCGGTAGTCCGCACAACACACAAATGACAGTTTCATTATTATTCATATAAAATTGGAGTGGAAGTAAATGTTTATTCACTTAAAATAATAAAATAATGTATACTAAAATTAATAATTTCATTATATATAAATTAAATAAAATAGTTTTTGGAAAATAGTAATGAAAATAAAATAAGTTTTGGAAAAATGAACTCATGTTAAGGATTGTGGATTTCCATTAGAAGACTCCTTAGAAATGGAGAACATGGGATAATTTTAAGTGAAAAGAGGGTGAAGGAAAGATAATGGGATTATAAGGTAAGTAATAAACAAAAAATTTCATGTATAAACCAAATTTTTATGGTAGTCTTGAATCTATGGTGATAATCCCCATTTATAAGTGCTGATAATTGATTTTTTATAAATATTTCAAGTTAATATAAATAGAGAACATTATTATATTATCAAGAAGACTGAAAAATGGAATATAATGGATATTGGGATGATATATGATCATGAATCCATCAACCATTCATTTTCACACATGTTTTAAAATATTTTTATGCCCTTTACTCATAGAATTTTCACTTTTACCATTTATTATTTTTACCCTGGTAACTAAATTTCTCATAATTTATTTAAATTTAATGAATTAAAATAAAATAGGCCTTATTAAATAAATTGGACCAACTGATTCAAAATATAAAATAAATTTTATCAAATAAAATTATTATATGTAAGAATAATTCATTTTAACATTGCCATGTGAAATGCGTAAAACCCCATTTTTAGGAAAATTTTATTTTTATGATTAAAATTTATTTGTATGGTGGAATTATCAACTTATTTTATTTTCATGATATAATATATTTTATTATATACTAAATAATTTTTATTCTTCCTTCAAAGAAACCCAGAATTTCATATTAATAGAAATAATATTTAATTGATGAAAATGAAAAAAAAACATTTTATTTTATTAGAAAATATTACTTATGTTATTAAAAGGTATAAAATAGGTATTAAAAATTCAAAATTGTATTTATAAATGTATATTTTTACTCAAATAAATCTTTGATCCTAAAAAATATTTTTTTAACTCTTATTACTTAATATAGTTATACACGTTACAATTTTAATGTAAACTTTATTTTTTACTATTTAACTATATATCCATTATTTTAGAAAAATATAAAAATTAACATTATACAAGTATTGATATGTGGAATTAAAAAATAGATTTAAATTTCTATATTAAAATTCTAAAATTGATAAATTTTAGTTTTAAATGAAAATTAAAAATATAAATTAAAAGATATTTTATTGAAAGTTTGCATTTTCTTAATAATATTTGATATCAATTCATAATTTTAAAAAATTTAATATATTAGTTCATATATTATAATATCATATATTATAAAAAAATATGCATTTAAAAGTATTCAATTTAATTTTTTACAATTTAGAAATTTATTGTAGAAATTCCAATTTTATAAATATTGAATCATAATAAATATTTATCTTATAAATGTACGAAATTTTAATTGATTATTATCTAACTAATTTTTATAGGTTTTATTAATCTTATAATTTATTATTAATTTTCATCAACCTAGTCATGTCTCATTTTGTTTTAGTGTGGAATGTGATATAATTTATCAAAGATAGTATTAATTTAGGGAAAGATATATTCCAAAATCATAGGTCATTAAATTCTACCATCCTTAAATAAATTGTGTTCTCACAATCTTAATTATTACTCACTAATAAATTTAGTTGATGGTATTATTAACATATTCATCATTTGGGATATAAATACTAATATGGCATCTACCTTACTATCTTATGTTACTTATCTTTTCTCAAACAATATTAATCATTCATGAAATCATATAGTCAAGTATGTATATACACTAATCCTATATTCTCAAAAATATACCTTTCCCAAAACTATATGACTCTTGAACACATTAAACCACACTGAATTGATATAATCTTCTATAAATTGACACTATATTTAACCTTAAAATTGCATTAATAACTAGATCATAAAATGACATACCAGCCAATATATATCTCAATCCCAAAAATTTAATGAACATCACAAAAAATATCATGAATCAATTATCAACCCCAATGTTTCCAATACTATTTAACTTGCTTTTTTAAAATCAATCATCCATTTATTACCTCAAAATTAAGAATATATTTTACCTAATAGGTATTCATTTTTCAATAAGTTCTTATTCAATGGTTATCCCCAAAAATATAACCATTTCATAAAATCAGTTTTAAGGGTTATTGATACAATTTAATATATGTTTCTAAACATTTTATGAATAAATTCTAAATAAAAACCCTTAAATGTTTCACATAATCCTCATAAATTTTATAATATACCATAATACCATCGATAAATATCACTCAGTAATGAAATTAGTTATAGTATCCGTATTTATTTTCTGTTATAATATCAAACTCACAAAAATAGGTACAACTATGGAACTCTCCTTTTCAATATCAATAGTCATATCCTACAGTTCTCATTCATTTAAGTTTTCATCATTATTCTTTTATATGACATAGTGGTTTCCAGAAAAATATAATTTTCACATTGATTTTCAAGATCCTATTTCATCTAAATACTACAATCAAAATTGTTATGATAAAATACAAAATATGAACACAAAAACATCAATCCAAATATTTATTCCTCTATTAAAACATTTTCTTTCACATATGATACTTTCTATTCAACCTGTGTCTCTCTTTGTTCAATATTCAGTTATCCATGGTCATTTTTATATTATGTTATCTAAACTAATTAGTTAATACCATATTTAAATTTTTCATAATGGTTTGTAATGATAATTTTACTAACCAAGGTATATCCCCAAATAATGTCAATCCAGGTGTAAAGTTAGGCCTCTTTGTCATGAACTCTATAATGATCGAGTTATTAACCAATCTAAATTTTCAGGGTAATTTCCTTTAGAAACATCTATCCCAAATCTTATATCAACTTATAGTTTCCAAATAAATATTTAATTTCTAGTAGAACCAAAAAATATCTAATTTACCAAAGCTTTTGAATGTTATCCAATAAATATAATTATCCCCCATACATATCACTATGTATTTTACTAATTTTCTATTATACTAATCCCAAAAAAACTAAAAAAATCTTCAAATATAAATAATAACTCTTTTGATACTGATGGATACCCCCAAGACCTGAACTCTCAAGTTTAATACTAAAAGAAAATAATTTTACAAATTAACTTTGATACCAATTGATATGATTAAAACTATACATTCAAAAAAATTATTTAATCTCACAATAATCTCACCCAAATTAGAGAATCTTTTGGTTTAGTGTCGTTGAGGAATAGTTACATTGGAATCTTATTTTACAAAACATGTGAACATTTCTACATAATTTAATGATACAAGACTCCCATTTATACTTCTCATTATATATAATCATCTTAATAATAAGGGGAATGAAAATATAAGGGGTGATATAGAATGTACAATAAGGTAAAATAACTCATAAACATATAATTATGGGTTGGATCATAAGAATAAGATAAAACATTAATGGGTAGAAATTTATTATTAAAAATAACATGGAATAATAAGAGTTGTCTATAAATCATTCCAAAATAAAATCTAATCTCAAGTAAACAAACATTTACCTTTGTGAAATAGTGTAGATTCATAAGATAATAAAAATGAGATATGGAGAATAATTACAGGCATAAATATACTAAATTTCATGAAAAATATGAATAACAGTTTACTTTGGAACTAAAATAGGCATTAAAATCATAAAATAGTAGTGAGAATCACTACTTGATTCCCATATTGGAGAATATATCACTACAAGATTCCAAAATAATATTGTATATTTAGCATCACAACTAGATTCCAAAAAAAATAATGGACCATGCATCACTTCCCAATTCCCATAACATAGAATAATAGGTATCACTTCATGAATCCCATAATATAGTGGAGTAGGTTTCACTTCCTGATTCCCATAATATAGTGTAGTTGTTATCACTCCTTGATTCCTATAGTGGAGTTATCATTAATACTCAATTCCCATAATTATCTCAAGAGATGTAAATCCATAACTAATTCATTAGAGGGTGATATAGGACTCCATCCATTAGAATTCATATATATGTGTTCCATAAATAATCAATTATTCAACATATAATAAAAACCCATGAAAATAAAATGGGTTTCATTCCTCACATCATAGAGTAATCAAGGAAAGAAAAATGTGTTTTATAATACTTCCAAATGTTATAACCAAAATTTACCATATAAATATAAATGGTTGATACCCAAAATTAAACTACCATAAAAGAGTATTTTATAATAACATTAAGAAGTTGATTCAAAAAAAAATTTCCTTAGGAATAACACCTTTAATGGTAAAGAGGATAATGATAGTGAAATTTTAAATGTTTTTTTAGAAAATGAATTTATCATTCGTGTAAATATAGAAGTCACAGTTACATTGAAAATTCATTTTTGAAAAGGTTATGTGAAAACATTTTAAAAATAATTGCATTTAAAAAAGTACCTTTCAATAGTGAAGACTTGAAAGGCATAACAATTTCCAAAAGGATAAGATAAAACATTTTTGAAAAATATTAATTTTTAAAAATAATCATTAATAATGAATACTTTAAAAAATTATAATGTTTTGAAAAAGGTGGAGTGAAAACATTTTTCAATCTTTTACCTTTAAAAAAATAAGCTTCAATAATGAATCCTATAAAAAGACAAAAATATATAAAAATGTGGAGTGAATTTATTGTGAAACACATACTTTTAAAAATTAACCATTAATGATATATCCATGAAATGATGCACTAATTTTCAATAGAAATTTTAGGTGTAAGATAAATCATTTTATTTTGAAAGCATGTAAGACATTTTTAAATATTTTGATATACCTTTCTCTGAAAACCCAAATCCTAAAAATAGTATTATATTTTCCATTTGTATAGAATTTATGATAATTATGATTATAATATAAAATAATCTATATTATATTTCCTAAAATATAGGAAAACATTGGTAGGGATAAAAATATAGACTTGAAGGTAATTATCTGTTAAAAAGAATGTGAGTTGTTCTTTACAATGTTAAACATTTATTTGATAATGTATTTTATCAAGGAAGATAATATCAATGAAAATATGTATCCTATCCAGATAATAGTATAATATAATATATAAAATAGGTATATGTTAGGATTAAATAAATATTTAAAGTTATATTTAATTAATAAATATTATAACCTAATGAACTATAAATTAAGTCTATGTAATTCTGGCATTATTAGAAACATTCAAATAAAAACCCCTTGAAGGATATATTTTAAAATGAAAAAATAAATTTTATGAATAATTATTGGACCTTGATTCACAATATTAAATGGATATTAGATACATCATTCCAAATAAAACATGGTGTATACTAAGGAAAATGTCTCATGGGGTGAAAATTGGAGACAAGAATCCCTTTTCTTTATTCCATACATCCACTACATGTCATGAATCTCCAATATCATTAAAATAATATTATAAAGTGATTATTTCATAATTTTATTCAAATATATATCCTTTTATAAATTTGATTTGTAATTTTTCTCTAAATATATCATAGTAAATTATTATCTATTTTCAATATCAAGTTTTAGTAATATTAATCATTCTAAACTAGTTTTGTAAATGTGGTGTTATTCTTCATTATTCTCCCAATTTTAAGAATTAATATATCATAAAAGGTACTAGAATAATTTTTATTTAGTGTTATAAATTTTTAATTACATTCAATTTGAGTTTTAGTTTTGGTTCTTGTAGATGAAATTTTCACCAAGCAAGTTTTGGTGGTCTTTATTAAATAAATGGTGTCATTTTAATTAATGAGTTAAATTTCAATTTTACCATTAAAAAACCAAAAAATATATTTATTTCATTATTTATATCATGTATTTTCTATAATTAGGTTCTCATAGTAAACCATGATATTATTCTAATGCATTAATCAAGTAGGTGGTTAGACAGACCCAAACATGAACATACCATAATTAATGGATGATGCTGATTATAAAAATCAATTATGTTGGAATAATATCTATATTAGATAATTATAATTATATTATTATTATTATTTTATGGTTTTGAATAATATTTTAATAGGGTTTAAATATTAAGAAGCAACCCAGATGAAAAACAAGATACGTCACTTTGTTGAGGGGGTATTATGCACAACGCACAATTAATGTTTTCATTTTTTGAAGTATAAAATGAAAATGTAGGTTGATTATAATTTTTATCTTAATAAGAATTATTATTTTATATTTGTCTAATCTCTTCGACCATTTCAAATTTATAAATAGTGAATGCAGGATGTGGTGAAAAAATGAAAGTCATAACTTTGTGGAGGTGGTAGTCTGTACAATGCATGTGTGATGGTTTAATTTTACACAATAAAAATGGATAATGGAGGTTAATGGTTATTAAATTAGGATAAAAAAATTAATTATTCTAAAAAAATTATTTTCATTATATAGGAATCATACAATTTTCTTCAATAATGTAACAAATAAATGAAAACAACCCATGATTAAAATCATCGATCTTTCACTAATGTTGTTGCCTGAAATACCTATCAACACTACTAAGTCTAGTGAGGGTGTCTTTCATATAATGATTTGTGAATATATCCAAATAATTATCATCATAGAGTCCATATAGTGATTTCTTTCTCATCAAATGAGTTAAACCTTCTTTTTTAGGATTTACATTTCATGGTTTTTGGGAAATTCATCTAACGTAGACTATCCTTGAATTTTTTAAGGAAATGTCTTGAGACAATTTGTTTTATAGGTTTCTATATAGGATTATTAAATTCTTCCAATTTCGTTTTCCACCTCTCTTCTGAAACTTATTACTATATACTTTAGGTGAGATGCTCATGGTTTTTAGGGGGGGTTTCTATGAATGTCCTCAAATAGACCCAAGATTTTGATCCTTGCACCAAGTATCCTATTGTTTTGGTATGGCTTGGTTTTTCTATACTAACACATCACATGTTTAAATAAGATTCCTTTTTTCTGATTTTCAACCTTATTGGAAATCCTTTAAATTTGGAATTTACGACAAGGAATCTTTCAACACCCTCGGTTTCTAGGGTTTGTTTAGAGATTGATATCTTAAGAGAACTCTCATCCCATGTCTAGATTCAAAATGGAAATTCTTGATTATTTTTATAAGTGGTATATGAAATCCTCCCTAATTATTGTAGTGATTTCCTTAATCCTGGACACTCTTCAAAGGACTATAGCAATAAGGAAGTACTACCTCTGGATCGTAAAGTGATATAGTTTGAAAAGCTAAAAAACAAGGTATGGAATAGTGAAATGTTACTTTTACTATTATTGTTGGCCCTTATAGGGCTTAGGATCCTCTTGGAGGAAAAAACGAAGATGATCAGAAACCTAATGAGGTTAAGAATAAAGATGTGGAAAATGACTATACTAGGAAATCCATGAGACATGAGGCTAATTAACATTCAGGTTTTTCAAATTTTGTTCACATTTCACTAGGTTCCACACTGATTCCACCACCCAGGTGGTTGATTAGTAGGAACCCATTGGATCTCATGAATCCTTTTAAGATGAGTACAAAATTTTCCACTTGGATTCTAGTGAGTCTTTATAGGATTCATGTGATCAAGATAATCATATTGAGATGATTTATTTGAAATCAAGCTCTAGGAAAGGTTAAAAAATAGTAATTGACTCATATGGTTACATCACCCTGAATACTAGGAATACTTTGAAGCATATAGATTACGATAACATAGAATTAACAATTTTCATTAGATCCATAGATGTTACTATGTCAAAAAAATATCTCCCCCACATCCTATTGATGTTGAAACATCTTGCTCACCCGTTGGTCAAAATGATTCAAAAGTTTTCATATTTGATGAAAATGTTGATCCTTATTTGAAAGATTCATATAGTATTGAAGATAACCTACGGGAGGAACTACTATCTTGGTTGGAGGAATAAGATTTAGTTGTTTAAAAAAATACAAATATGGTGAAGTCATTGTGGAAACTTGTCTTTAAATCTAAAAGTTAATGATCTCTAAAATGGTGGAATAATTAAAATGAAATCATGACTTTAAGTATAGGGACATTACATGGAAATGAATCTTAATTTGTTTCTTATTTAATTCTGTGATTCTATGTTTTGGAGTCGGTCTCCAACCTA
This sequence comes from Viscum album, assembly GCA_963277665.1. NCBI lineage: Eukaryota > Viridiplantae > Streptophyta > Magnoliopsida > Santalales > Viscaceae > Viscum > Viscum album. The sequence continues at coordinate 1,700,043,322 of OY728138.1, read as the reverse complement.
AACAATTTTGGAATTTCAGTTTCATTTCTTGTGGTGTGCTTCTGAAGCTGATGGCCTCTTTTAATGTAATATTTTTGTTATATTTTTATTCAGGTTGTAGTGTTTATTGGATGTGTTAGGTTTATTTGAATTAGGGTTGGACCAGTCCTAATGATGATGTTGGTATTTTGCTTCAGCATTGCTGATATTCTTATTTATTGTTTGGAATTTTTATCTATGAACCATGAGTAGCTTGATGATTACTGGTAGTTTATTTTAGTGAAGGTTGTTCATAACCATGGGACTCTTACTCTAGTGGATATCAATGTGTATTTTATGGATTTTTTTATCTGTATAAAGGAACATCACCTGGAGGTTCTGATTTCTACTTTAGAATGTGGGGATTTTGGGAGGTTCTTGGCATATTCTTTGAAAACATTTCAATTCATAGAAGACTGGACATTCTTATAGTGTTATCATTACAAGAGTGAGGATCAGAATTTCAAGATGGAAGCATTGTTTCTTTGATGATCCTTTAAAAAAATTATATGTTGAATTAGAAATCACTTGAGATCAATACATGTTTTATAATGATCAGGAGATCCTTGATATTATGATTTTCAGTGTATTTTATCTGGTCTGATGATCTGCACTTGATGGAATTAATCGGATTCTGGTGCTCCATTTGTATCATTTATTATGAATTCTATAGAACCTATGGGAACTCTAATGTACCACTCTCTTTGAGATAGAACATTGATATAGGGGATGTTATTTAGTACTATAAAAATACCAATTACTATTTTTTTTCTTCACCATTCGTCATCTGAGCCTACATGAAGTGGGTGATTTTAATGTTGATGAGATACTAAACTCTCAATACAATGGTTTTGACCTTGGGCGAAGGAAAAACACTTTTCTCTTGGATTTTTCATGAAATATGGTCGATTCTCTTCACTATGTTTTCTATTTTTCCTTCTTGAGTCTTGAATATTATTTCTTATGAGGTATCATGCACTGTATTTGGTTATGTAAGATGCTTTTTTTTCTTTTAATTCAATTTTAATATATATCTCATCAATTCAATTTGGTTTAATCTCATTAAAACTCATGCGCATATTGTAACATTGATTTTATTTAATAAATTTCTCAAGTTCATGAGTTGGGTGGCTAATTCATGTCAGGTTCTGTTTAAAAAAAATAGAAAATAATTTAGGAAAAAAAATTAGGTTGTGGACATATTATTTCCCCTAAAAGACTCATTGGAAATGGAGGTCCTAAGATAATTAAATTCTAATAGAGGCTCAAGTAAATGGAATAAGATCATAGGGGATGGAAAATGGTAGAGTTTAAATATAAACATCTTATTTTTTTAGAGTGATATTAAAGGGGTTGTGAGAGACCACATTTTATGTGGTGACAATGGAATTTTTATATATATTTAATATTTTTATAAAGATAACACTTTTTCACATATCATGAAGACTCCTAAAATGAAAATAATGTATTAGGGTATGATATAAGGTCATATATCCCTCAAATGTTAATTTTTACACAAGTTTTTAACATTTTTTATGTCATTTACTCTGAAAATTTTCATTTTTATGAATTTTGGTTTTTACTATGGTGACAAATTATTACCTCAGTAATTTACATTTAATGAATAAAACATAAATTTCCCTTATCACATAAAATGGAAAAAATAATTAAAAATATAATATCCATTTTATCAGATGAAATTTCTCTGTGTATGAAAACCCAATTTTAATAGTAGCATATATAATGTGTAAAAACCAATTTTCAGAAAAACGTGTATTTTTAAGCTTAAAATTTATCATTAGGGTAAAATTATCTATGTTTTATATTTTTCATGATATAAATTGGTTTATTATAAAACATATAAATTTTATGTGTCTTAAAAAAACTAAAACTTAATATTATAAAAAAATATATTTAATTTAAAGAATGACCAAAAATAGTCTCTTCTATTGGAAATATTACTTAAGTTAATAAAAAGTGTAACATAGGTTTTCTAAATTCATAATAGTATTTTTTTTTAATGTATATTTTTACTCCTTAAATACATATTTTATCAAGAAATTTTTTTTATGTGTTTTTAGATTATAAATACTTACTTTTATAGTCATAAATGATATTATTTTACTAAAAACTATATTTTTAACTATTCTCCTAAAATCAATTATTTTAGAAAAATAAGAACAAATTTATTTAAGATAATATTGATATTTGGATTTAAAAAATGAAGGTATTTTTATAAAATTTAAATTCTATAATTTATAAATTTATATTTTTATTGAATATTCAAAGCATATTGGAAGTCTAATTTTATTGAAATGTGACTTTTTAAAAAATTTAAGTGATCCTAATATTATTTCAGATCAATTTATAATTTAATGAATGTTAATATATTATTTGATAAATTTTAATATCTGATATTATCATATTAATTATTTAAAAGTGGATGATTTAATTTTTTAATGCGGAAAATGATCATTTGAGAAAGAATAGTTTTTTTAATATTAAATCAAATTGATTATCATTCTTCTAAACATAAAAAATTTAATTTGATTACTAAATTTTCATTTACTTGAGGTTTTATTGATGTTATAATTTTTTAATAATTTTTATATAATATATCTTGGTTCTTTTTAGTTTTTTTGTGTATGAAAGAAGTTTTTGAAGATAGTATAAATTTAGAGATAAATATATTAAAAAATCATAGGTCATTACAATCCACTCTGTGAGGATCAACAAAATCAAGTTAACTTTCATTCCAAGGCTCATACATATCATAAAAGATGGGTTATGGGCCTCTAAATTCCCACTAAGGTTGTCCTGACTACCCATTAACATCTTAACAAGGGGAAAGGGGTTGTTTAATCTTCCAAAGATCCTTAGATTACCCAGGGAACTGAATAGAATGCAAGAATTTCTACTCAAATACAATAAATTGGGGGAAAATAGACATTTTTATAAACTCCCTAGATGATATCTTCCTATGTTGGGAGATGGTTAGTATTATCCCATCACACTTCCTTTAGAAAATCGACAATTTATAGTACTCATTTGATCTGTTGGAACATAAGAATGTACTATTTTACATCCAACCAAGATCGAAGATGGTGTCTCTACTCATCCAAGACATTTCTTGGACTTCCGAACCATCCATTCTCCAGTGGAACAATATTATATCCCATCATTACTATGGTTTCTCTACTTCGCATGCTAGCAAGCCTATCAAGTGATTGAGACATGTCAACACTCCCATGATGACTTGATAAGTTCTCTCACTTCCTGTCTCAAATTTTTCTATAGATAGATAGAAATAGTGATTTTTGAAAGAAATTGATATCTTATGTTGGTGGATCATACTCCTCCACCACATGATTTAGAAAACTTGATCTTCTACTACATCAATAGTACATGTAAACTAGAGAAACACATTTCCCGCTTCACTTCATGGTGTGGCCCGATGTTGGGGAGTCTAGAACATCAGAAGGCCACCAAGCTCAGGTGATTTATATAGACATTAAGAGGACTTGAATTTTTCTGGTACAACCATATAAACCTAGGATATATTACCATTTATGAGGATCTCTAGAAATAGTTCCTCTATTATTTTAACTCCACTTTTCATTGGACAAGCGGCAATAATCTGTCCATGTGAAAAATATGAGATAATGATTATGTGGATTCAATCATTACTCAATGGAAATTATTGATGTAATCCATTGATTTCAAAAATCCCTATGAACTATTATTTTGAATTGGTATAGAGAATGTATATGATGAGCTAGTTCCACCCATTATCTTCTTGATGCATCTAGGCAGATTCCAAAAATTCATTAAGAGAGTATAGTGCCTTGATGAAGCCATGCAATAGAACAAGAAATGGCCTCTCACATTACCTCCCCCTTCTTCTTCATGGAAGCCTTATAGGGGAGAAATAACTATTATTAAATATACTCTTGGTCCTTAGACAATATGGCTCATGGCGCACCCTCAAAATATGAATTTCCAAACACAATCACAAATAAAGAATGTTTTCTAAGGCCCTTTTAAAGGCCAAGCACATGGGTTCCCTTTCAAGGAGTGGATGTTCATGGTCTATTCATTTATGGTTGACTATTATCCTCAATTTTTCCTCTATTCCTTTTACAATAACCTTATCAGTAATAAAGAGATCATGAAAGGATATGAGGTTTACATGAAGAACCATCATGAATACTTCACCTACCAAAGGATCCTCAGGAGAACCATCAAAGAATTCTTTCTCATCAATAACTTTCTATAGGACATGGTATATCATATCCTAGTGGAATTGGGTAACCTTTGACACATGTTACCAGTATTTCTTCCACAACTGATGATGATGAGGATACCGGTGAGTGGTATAAATTATATAGATAAGGATCCAATAAGATCAATTATTGGATAAACTAAAAGTTGATCACTTGATGCCACAATATTATTCATGCCAGAACAAACCATCCAGCATCCCCTATGGTAATCTAAACCATACCAATCATGGAATTGACTTCCTAATCCTATAAGACTCAAATGAACTAGAATTGGTAGTAGTTTAATAGTCAAGTACCATTATTAGTGTTGAATATGGATTACACCCTCGTATAATTCACTCCCCTTACATTATGAGGATGTTGTGTAACCCATATATTCCTATAAAATTTCTATAATGAAGAGATATAGTATTCCTCTATCAATTACATGAAGATACTGGACTGTTGTACATATCTCAAAGATGAATCTTTCCAATAGAATCTTTTAGGAACCTCTTGAAAACCCTATTTGGTAGAGGTAAAATTTATCTTTGGAAAGAACAATGCCTAAGTAACCATCCCTGAATTTGTTTTTTACACCACTGAGACTATAAGACAAGTGTTATTGAAGGCCCAGTAAGCACAGTATCATAAGAAATCATCCTCTTATACATCACAATAAACCATATTATTGGTTTACCATTTGTCTTGGACACAACCATCCAGTGATCAACCACAAATAGACAACCAGTAAATGGAGACACTAGATTCCAGCCAGTCACCTCCACCACATCCATCTTGGACCTCTACACTTCATGTCTGGATATAGACACATAGGGTAAAACACATGCTCCCTTATTGAATATAATATGTGATCAAGAATATAAGTTATATTTTAGCTTGAATCTTGATCCTTGACATAATCCTCTTGTTAAAGGATCTACATGAATCCCTTATTGTTGATTTTTAATATCCCCTTGTAGTTTGAGACTAAACTAGATTTGTCTGATGTCTACCATGTAAAATTGGTCAAGCATGAACATGGATAAGGGTTCATATCATTTCCTAGGGAATAAAAATACATGATCATAAAAGGTAACATTTTCCCCATCTATATCTCATTCATGCTTAATGTAATATAATTTATCCAATGTTTTGTGGACACTTAATCTAGTATTAATATCATCCTGAATCATCCAATATACAAATATGGGTACATAATAGATTATATAGCTCCTTCAAAGATAAAAACACAATTATATAACATGGACTATAAGAATTTTCATGGAAGGGTTTAACTGGAGATTCAATTTGGATACTTGGTCTCATACATTGAGTTAATTTTGGTCTCACATGACACCACTATGAATACCTTTTTGGGAGGTCCATAGATCCACCTACATTAATTTGTTCCATAATTTTATCACAAGTTGTCTACAAACTCCCTCAATGGTTGGGTTGGGGTACTCCATGGTAATAATTATCCCCTAACATCATGTGAAGCCTATTACCTTGATTTTGGGTTTTTAAAAAGTGAGGGAAATCTAACCTAGATTAAAGAGCCTGACTGTGTCAACATTCACAATGACTTGAAACATCCCATGAAAGACCCCTAAGAAAACTTGAATAGTAGTTTCCTCTAACCCATCCACTATCTTGAATAAAAAAATCTGACCTCATACATCATTTCATTAAATAAAATATGAATGGGTTCTCTTAAATCACAAGCTTCTTCTATGAGAGGAAGGATCCCTTGAATCCTAAAGGTCCCACACCCATTTTATATGAAAAGGTAAAACCTCTTCTAGACAATTGGTATCTCTACCAAGTCCACCATAGAGTGGTATTGACTCAATAAATATTGAACAAGATGCACTATGTCAATTTTAAGGGCAGACCCTACCAACAAATCCCCAATGGAATTAGGACATCATCTTTGATCCCTATCGTGTCCATTAATTTAGAAGGGCATGAATCCACATCTGATGATTCTTCACATTTATAAGAAAATTATTCCATGGAATAGTCTCAAATGGTTGGGGAGTCTTCCCGTACCTCCCATCCTCATGCTTTTGATGTGAAGGACTTGGATAAATCTCGTCCTATATTTGATGACAGGTTCTCCACCACCATTGTTGAAACATACATGTAAACCTTGGTACCGAGTTAGATATAAGGTTGACACTAATCAGTTTCTTCATGTCACATGTTGAGAAATAAAAAACCAATATCTTTGTAAAATAGTATTGTCACATATTTTCAATAAAATATATGTTTACTTTATGTCTTTACCCTCAGGTTGTCATCCACCATTTTACCCTTCCCATTGGCCACTGTGGATTCATGAAGGAGCACAGAAGAATGAAACCTTCTTGTAGTTACATGGTCAAGGTCAAAGATGATATGATTATCAATAAAAACATCTCCAAGTAATTTTTTCCCCAATACGGTGAGAAAAAATCATCCTAATTAAGAATAAAAAAAATTAGAATCTACATCGACTTATTGGACCTCAACCACCATTCCCTAAAAGATGCCTTCTATATCCTAATTATTGAGTTTCTGATTAGATAAATTTTCAGGATTTAGACCCTCTCCATCATGGAATGATATTATCGGTATAAAAAATCCATATGGTTTATGAATATAATGATTCCACTACATTAAGGGAACCTCATGGAACCTATTTTTATCTAGTAATTTACATTATCTTGAAGAATAATGGAGAATCCTTTTAGAAGGTGATACATAATATCATCAATCCACTCCTAAGGATTATGGTGGAGTTTTATGTATATGAATTGGTCATCAAATCCTTCCCATTATAGGTCCACCTAAATTATCTTGAGAAAAGGTTCATCATGCTTTGTACCCACTAACCGAAGATGAACCCATTAAAGTGTGTATTCATAGTTACCACCAAGAAGTTTCTTGAGTTAATAGAAAATATAAAAGTATAAATAATGAACCAAAAAAAGATAAAAGAAATCATTGGAATGCCTCCCCCATGAAATATCATAAATATAAAAGGACTCCATGGTCATCCATCCTATAAATGATGTTTTTTCACCAATGTATTAGGAAAATGTTATCTATATTCAAATATGATAACGAATGGTGTGAACTATATATGGGGGTAGGAATATTAGGCTAAATTTGATGTCATCATTTAGTATCTTCTACATCCTTTTTCTCTGATGTCACCCAAGTAATCCATCGGCCCACTATGTGACCATCAAAGAATGATCCCTTGATGACTTGTTGGATTAGAAGAACATAAAAGGTAAACATAACATTTTGTATTATATCATGAACATGATACCAGATACTGAGATGAGATATTCTCTTATTTAGTAGAACTGTCTTGCCTTATTCTTCACTAGTGAGAAATTGGGACAATATTTGTTGCATGATGTGGTTTTTATTCATTTCATTTTTCCATAGTCTTTTTGTGGGTTTTAATATTATTTATTGATAAAATTAATTTAATTTAGTTAAACTTAACTTTATAGCTAATTTATAGTTGTATTAATAAATTAACGGTTTTTAAATTAATAATGTTTGTTTTATTGTTTAATTCATTAATTTTACATTCATTTTATATTAATAATGTTCTGATTCAGTGTAGCCCAACCACATTTGAAGTCTCGAGTGTAGTGGAGGATTTTTGTTCTACTGATTGAAGCTTTGGATTGAAGACCTCTGATATTGAGGTGAATAACCATAACCTAGCTCAGATTAGGGTTGTTCATGGGATCTCGGTTATGGATTTGACTAAAACTATTAGAAAAGACAGCAAAGCGACGACGTGAAAAGAACAGAAAAGTGAATGCACAGCGAAAATAAAATCTTTCCCTCCAAATAAAATCCTGCAGAACTAAAGTGTATGTGCAGTGACCAAAAGTAAATGTGCATAATGTAAAAGATTACACCAGAAATTTTTACGTGGAAAACCCAAAAGGGAAAAACCACAGGACCTAGTCTAGAAAGAGGAATCCACTAAAATTAAGAATTATATGGTAGTGACTCCCCAAAAATAGAAGGGGTCTCAAAAGTAATACTCTTCAATGCAGAGGAAAAATGATCATTGATGAAAGTCGATCACCAAATTGGCTTTGCACTTGATATTGTGGATGTCCTATTTCTGGACTAGGTCTCATGGTTTTTCCCTTTTGGGTTTTCCATGTAAAAATTTTTGGTGTCAATCTTTTACATTATACACATTTACTTTTGGTCATTGTGCATCCACTTTAGTTCTACAGGAAATTATTTGGAAGAAAAGATTTTATTTTCGTTATGCATTCGCTTTTTGGTTCTTTGCGTGTTCGTCACTTTTCCGTCTTTCCCAACATCTGGTATCAGAGGGATTGGTTGAAGTCCACGGTTGCAGAACGCAGCGGCAGACATCTGGAAAAGTAGTTTTTTAAGGACTCAAAGGACATTATTAGAAAACAGAAGTAGTGCCATATGTGTTTCTGGGATATCGAAAGTTTGATTGACTAGCATGAGTCATGAGGTGTGTTCCATTGTTGATGATAGTCAGAGTTCGGTTTTGGGTTTTTTTTTGTAGGGGAGGCTGATGTTTTTTTATCAAAAGTGAAAAAAGGTTGGCAATGATCCCCACTTGAGTCGGAGGGGGATTTTTTTGGTCACCTTCTTATTTGGCGCACCGCTTAACGTCTCCTCAAATGGTGACCACACGGTTTCTCTATTAATGAGGTGTTTTTAATGCGGGTCAAAACCGTGTGAATTAATTCACACGGAGACGCGTTTTTGACATGGTGACACATTTTCACGTGGATTTTTTTTCTATAAAAGGAGATAGTGACAAGACTTTTATAGGACATCCACAATATCAAGAACAGATCCAATTTGGTGATCTCTTTTCATCGGCGGTCATTTTTCCTCTGCATTAGAGAGTATTACTTTTGAGATACCTTCTATTTTTGGGTATTCTCTATCGTTTACTTATTCATTTTAGTGGATTCCTCTTTTTGGACTAGGTCCTGTGGTTTTTCCCTTTTTGGGTTTTCCACATAAAAAATTCGGATGTCAAATTTATTTTTCTGCACTTAATTTTGTTGTTTCTCATGTTATTTTATTTGGGGGGAAAGATTTTATTTCCACTGCATGTTCGCCTTTTTCTACTGATTGAATCTTTGGGTTGAAGACCTCCAACACATAGGTGAAGAACCATAACCTAGATCAAATTATGGTTTTTCATAGGATCTCTGTTATGGATTTGACTAAAACTGAGGCCGATCCCATTGGATTTTTATCCATAGGTTGAAGACTCACCCATTCTGACATGAAGAAGATGAATCTGATTCGTGGTCCGATTAAAAGAGGAACTTGAGCTGACGAGAGATTTTTGAAGAAGATGAATTGAGTTGTGAAGTCATCCGAGTTCTACTGTGGGGAACTGAGAGACTACGCCACTTGGGTTTGCAGATTGAGGAAGGAAAACCCTATCCATTTTCAAATGAAGTTATTTCAAGCGAATTTTTTGGTTTCAATGAAAACCTTTTCTTTCAATCTGAAGATTGATGTTTCTCCATGCAATCTGACTAAATATGTCGCGTGTCTGAGGTAAGGAAGGTTGTTGATGAACTTTTGATGCTCCCTTTACCAATGAGACTAGTTCCAAATAGGGTCGAATCTGATGCAGTCATCAGTATTCAAGGATGGTTTGAGGGTTCCAGATCTGAGGATCTATGTTTGGTTGAAGCCTCCAGACCTGTTGCATTCTACTTCGTGCCGATGCAGACTGGAATCGATCCAATGGAGAAAACGGTCTGAAGTTAATCTCATTCCAGATCCTAGTAACATTCTTGATTTCAATATTGATGGATTCTGTTTGTTGAGATTTTTTTTTGATAGTGTTGTCTTTGCTGGATAAACTAAAATCTGGAGGTCTTCAATTACTTGAGCTCAGCAATTCATTGAAGCCTATGGTGCTTGATTTCAACCTGTCGAGAATAAATATTTTTGGCGTCTTTGATGATGATTGATTTCTTAGAGACCAGCTCATGTTGTGTTGAGTTATATGGGTTTTTTTTCTTGTTGCAGTGATGATCTGAGCATCACCGGGCTGGTGATTTCTACCGTTGTGGCTGCTATTCTTGAGGAAAAGGCACACTTTGTGATTGATTTAATTTGTGAGAAGATTTCCGCTGGTTTTGAGGTGTTGGGTGAGATCATGATGAGTACAGTAGGTAATGTTTTCATTGAATATTGGGATTTTTAATGAAGTAAATACAATGGGATGCAGAGCATTCATGTCATAATTGATAGGTTGTTCCTTCATGTCAAGCACCTTCACTATAAGATTGTTGTTTGTTTTTTGAAAAAAATTTGTTTATATTTTTCTAGTTTTTCATTTTTTGTATTTCTTGTTTGAAGTAAATCATGAGTACATTATTATATTCTCTTTTTTTATTGGTATGTAGGGATTTCTTTATTCATCAAATGAGAAATTAAAGGAGACCTTTTCTAAGTGGGGAACATTTGAGAATATGAAGAGCTCCAATTTTATATTTTTTCTGGTAAACTTGGATAACATTCATTGGACTTTGTTAGTGATGGATTTGAAAAATCGACTGTTTAGATATTACAAATCCTTGAAACCTGTTAGAGCAACTAGAGAAAGTGATCCATTTATAAAAGACTTCATTAGTGTGGTAAGTTCTTAAATAATATGCATGAAAATTTGGAATACATTGAAATATAGTCTGTTGATTGACATTTTTTGAAAAAATCATATTTGGAAGACATGTTATGAGAAGTCCATGTTGAAAAAATAAAGCACAAGAAATGGGAAATAACAACTGAGAAGACTTCACAACATAGATACTCTAGTTTGGATTGTTGTGTCATTATCTGTTATGTCATGGAGTGTTTGGCTATGGGAGTTGCAGTGGTGGAGAGTTTGAAAAAACAAGGAAATTCTTGAGCGGCAGTTGTTTATGGTTCATTATTTATTAAATGATTCTGGAAGGAGTACGTCAGAGGTCGATACTAAGATTATGATGTATTTGTTTGCTTCTAGAGACATTTGAAGCAAGTTGAATGAGTTTTTTAATGAAACAGATATTTCAGTTGTTGTATTACAAACATAACTACCATCAGTTGTTGTGACAGTTTGAGTGATTGTGGTATTTGGGTGGGTGTGGGATTTGGGGATCAGTTTTTCGTAGATATTTGGTTGTTCATTAAAAAAGATATTTGGTTGAAACACATATTTGTCTATTGTTTTACAAACTTAACCAATGTGCTTTTATATAGTTGTTACAATGTACTTTTTATTTGTAGTCTGCACTGTCTTTTCTTTCGATCATTTGGAAACATAGTGTGCTTATAAATTTCAATTGGGAATTCCCTTTGGAAACTTACACTGTAATTTTCCACTATAAATTCCTACTTTAAACTCATAGTGGAAATTTTTTGTTTGGTTTTCCTAAATTTAGTGGATCATATGTAGTGGGTGGAAATATTCATTTGTAGATTTGGATTTACATTTTTTTTAAATGTGATATTGTTATATTTTTGACATATTATGATAGGTTTTACACTGTAATTTATCTTGGTACTCTTTGTTGTCACTTTTTTGAATAGAAACTTGTTTTTTGTAGAAATTCCAACTCTAAATATCCATTAGAAATTTTCAGTAGAAACCCAAATGGTAAACTTAGTGGAAATATCCACTTTGGTTTACATCAATTAGTTGGTTGGTGTGTAGTGGGTGGAAATGATTATTTTTCGATGTGGATGAACATTTTGATAAAAATGGCATTCATTTATTATGTGATAAATGATAATTATAACACTATAATTTTTCTTTGTAGTATCTATTGTCAGTTTGTTGGATGGTAACTTTCTATGCATAGAAATTGTAACTGGTAATTCGAATTATAAATTTTCATTGGACATTTCCACTGTAAACTAGGAGGATACATTTCTACTTTGATTATGTAGAAGATTCTAATTGCAATTTCCCCATTTGACCAACAACTTTAATTATAAAAAACTGATTTTCAAAAACAGTTTTATATTGTGATGAAATTTTCAGTTGAAGTTCTATATCAACTGAATTTCGAAATGCTTCCAATGAGTTCTTGGTCCTCATATTTATGTTGTCATTCTCATTTGTAGCGATTACTGAATCTTGCAGTGTCAATGGAGAAAAATTCATCCTTAGTGGCTCCGAATTTCACTAAGAATTATATATTAATAGCTAAAAAGATAAATAACAGAATTGTTCTATAAGATCTCAAATAGGAAAATATATCAACTGTTATAAACTGTGTTTAAATTTTTATGTTTTGAACATATGGTACAATATGTACATTCATTGAGATTTATGACAGGATCGACATTGTAGCCTGCATTCAACAGTTCTATTTCATTTCCCTACAATAATATTATAACGTTATTTTATGCATGATATCATTGAATTCAGTAGTTCAAAAAACACAAGCAATTAAAAATAAAATTGTTGTATGAGGTTTTAAATATCACATTATATGAAGTGTTATGAAGTAGTAATGAAAAATAGCCGGGGCGGGGCGGGGCGGACCAAGCCCGCATGGGTTTGAGCCCACGTGGGTTTGTCCATAAAATCCCGCATATAATGTGAACAAAAAAAATCAAACCCACCTCGCCCCGTATAAGCCTGTGGGCTGCCTGTGGGTTGCCCTCATTTTAAAAAATATGTACTATTTATAATCATTTAAATATTTTATTTTTTATCATTATTAATGGTTGTTGTGGGGATAAGTATGGATTGAAAATACCTAGAATTTTAAGAGATGTGATGAAACATTTTTCTATCAGTTAATGGTGGCATGTGGCGACGAAGATGTGGTGGCGAATTGTTGCGATGAAAAGTTGGTGATTGATCAGTGAGGGGAGAAAAATGATAATGTTGTTCATGTGGTGATGCGAATGGTTGGAATGAACGATGACTTTCCAAACAACAACCCGTTTAAAAGGAGGTTATTAGAGTTCCCATAAGATCCTTTCGTATTTTCTTAATAAAAAAATAAAATCAAATAATAAAAAAATTAAATCAACCTAAAAAATATTATGATTATAATTACTCTTTTAGAATTGAAACCATGTTAAGGGGAGATGAGTTCAATTTTTCAAGAGGTGGGATGACACATCATGTGAATATGGTGAATAATTACAATATAAATATTATAATATCATATTAAAACAATGAATATAAACCTATTTAAAATTCACATATGAATGAATGGTGAATTAGTATGATAATTACGGTGAGAAATCATATGTCATGGTTTAATCATAATTTTTTATTAAAAAAACTAAAATATTAAAGAAACATATATTGTTAAAAAAATATTTTTTTTAAAAATTAGGCCCACGGGTAAGCCTACACCCACGCAGGCCTTAGCCCACACCCGTGCGGGCTCAACTCGTGTTAGCCCGCGCTCTAAATGGGAAAAAATTTTAGGCCCACCCCATACCTGTGAAGCCCGCGGGCCTCAGGCCTGTTTTGTATCACTACTATGAATTAGGTTTTAATGTCAATGTTTTTAACCTATTGTACAGTATTTACATACGTTAACATATGTGATAGGATGTCCATTGCAACCACTATTTGACGGTTCTGTAGTTGTTCCCTATAATAACATTAAAACATTATTTATTCATGATAGCAAAAAATGTATTAGTTCAATAACATAAGAAAATAATAAAAATGCAGTACAAGTTTTACGGTCTCTTGATTTCTGATCTTGTGCCTATTTTTCATGCGTTTTGTTGCCCGTTATATACAACTTTTCAGCCTATCATTGCCTTTTATTTTATCTTTTTTCTTGAATGATGTTTTAGATTGTCGTCATCCTTTCCTGTTAGATTCTTGTTGACTGCATTTTGAGGGTACATTATTTTTAGCTTCCTGCAATTCCCTGCCATAATTGTTTAGGTTTGACATTCCAATTCTATATCCTTGTTCAAACTCACAGGATTCTATTAAAAGATTTATTGTTATTTGTGCCAACTGTTGGTAACATTTAGATTTTCTTTCTACCAAATATTCTCTGACGTGATTAACTGTGAGGTCTTCCAAGTGGATGTGACGGGTATGTTGTGTCCATCTCTTATGAATATACAACTCCAACAAGGACTGCACGTCCAACTTTTCCAATATTTTCAGTGCATGACAACACAAATAGACATAACTCTCAAATTTCAGACAAGTACAACCAATTATGATAGGTGACTATTGGTACACTTTTACTATAAAATCATTTGACGAACCTTTAATTACCACAACATACCTTTTTGGGGAAACCGTTTCATTACAAGACTTAAGAAAATAAGCACCACATAGTTGGTGTTCATGCTGAAAAATGTCAAATATTTTTTGAGTGTACAACTAACTTGCTTGAACCATGATCAGATGATATGGAAAATGATTGAGTGTGAGCTTTTCCCTTCCATAAAATTCAGCTTTCATTTCTCGATACTGATTATTTTCCAACACATTCTCAAATTGCTGGAAGAATTCCAAGACATTGAGTTTACGATTCAAGTAATCCTTTAATACACCATTGAAACTCTCACTTAACTGTGTGCTTTGAATTCCTAATTTCAATAAAGTTTTCATAAAACAATAAGCCCATTTTTATTTGAGTTTGTACATATATTCTATCCATGTTGAATTTTTATCACTGTAATATAGTCGTATTTGTTTCCATACTATTTCAAATTGTGAAATCTATGTAACGCCATACATGCATTTTTTGAATTTTTTCAACATTGTCGAGTCATCTTTCATTACATGGACCAAGTGTTTCATTCCATTTTTCATTAGGTTCCAAGTGAATAGGTTGAGTCTTGTTTTAGGTAGTGTCAAACCAATGACTTTACCCATAGCTGCATCTTGATCTGTGAAAATTGTCTCCTTATTTTTGCCCCCATGGAAATAAAAAAATCTACTAAATAGCCAACTAAATGAGTTTGAAGTCTCATTATATAATAATATTTCACCAAAAATTACAATCTCCTTATGATTAGTTATACTTATAAACACTACCAAAGGCCTAGACTCCTTGTTTTTGTTGAAGGTAGTGTCAAACATGACAATTACTCCAAAATGATCATAATCGACCTTCATTTTTGGATCAACCCAAAAAATGTTTTTAATTTGACCGCACATGTCAAGTTTCACCGAGTATAAGAATGATGTTTTTTCCCTTGATTGCTTCTCTAGGTATTGTAACATACCATCAGTATCACATGGATTCAAGTCCCTTTGTTTGGAGCGTAGATAATTCAATTGGTCTACTCATGTATTTCCAAGATTCACAGAGCCACATGCAATAACTGTTATAAGTGAAAAAGAATCATCGGGATTCAGACCAGCTGTGTTATTAACATCTAACTCGGAACTTTGTGCATCACTAATGTATCTTTGTGACCTCATGAAATGCATGGTGTTGGGAGAATGTAAAGCATGGTTATGCTCTTCAAAAAATTGTGTGCACTCGTACTGGTTATTGGACATGTAGACAACTCCCATTCACGCTGGACAATTAGTCCTTGTTTCTACACGTGGCTTTTTGAAATTGACATCACATTTGTCTGCTATTTCGTATCCTTATTTACTATATGTATACAATTTTGATGTTACTAAGATTTTGTTCTTTTTATGTTTGTTGATATACTGTTTCCATACACTAAAACCAACAATGCTTCCGTAAGCAACATAAAATGAATAAGCTTCAAAATCTGATTTAAAAATCATCCCAATACTTGGTCTCCATGTACTTATTTGTTTAGAAAAAATTTCACATGGGGTGATTTCTTCTGAATTTTGGACTTCGTCTATATTGATTCTAATTTCTTAGTTTGTAATGTCCTCACTTCTATGCTCCCTCATGTAGCATTCAGACGAATTTTGGACAGTATTTAAATAAAATTAATGTATGGCCCCTGTATCTTGTAGAGAATTTAGATTTAGGTCGCTTGTTGTCATTCTGATCTATACAATTTTTATGCACAAAGTGTTAGATCACAGTTGTTTGTAATTTTTTTAATGGTGTTATTTCCTTTGGATCCACTGGAAATTCCTATTGGAACTTGCAATTGGAAATTCGTACTGGAAATTCCCACTGGAAATTCCCACTAGAAATTCTCACTAGAAATTCTCACTGGAAATTTCCACTAGAAATTACAACTGAAATTATCACTAGAAAATTCCCATTAGAAATTCCTATTGGACTTTCCCATTAGATATTCTCATTGGAAATTTCCATCTGAAATTTCCCCTGATTTGTTGGAATGAAAATTCCAACTAGAAAAGTCTACTTACTATCAATATTATTTTTTGTTAGAAAAAAACAAAATGATATTTTCATTTTGAATCAATTAAAAACCTCAGTTCTCTTCTTTTGAATATTTTCAAAATTGGAACTTGGAATTTCAATTGTCAATTCATTGTCACATTTTTCAGTATAGATGTCATCAGAGATTTAATTGGAGAAAGTTGCAGTAGACTTTGCAGTGTCAATTAGTAGTGAAATTTTGTATAGGTTGTTCTTGAAATTAATTCGAGATGTCCACTAAAATGGAAATCTCATTTGGAATTGACATTTGTAACTTTCAGAATAAATTCCCAATAGAAATTCCAACCGCAAATTTATATTTTCTTTTTATTTTATATTTTTATATCCATATAGCATAATATCTTCCACTATAAATCATTATCATATTTTAAACCACTTGTTTTGAAACAATTAAAATTTTCAATGCATAATTTGAACTGTGATTTCATGATGTTCTTTCGAACAGAATAATGGACTACCAGAATCCCAAACCTTGATAAAAAATCCTATTGCAAATGGCTACTCTCTAGGGAAGTATTTTTGAAAATGTGTCCTGCAAACGCTCCCTCAAAACACCCCATGTGAACTCACCTTCAAAAAGACCCAAGAAGACGCCTCCTGCAAACAGTGACTGCAAATAAAAAGTTTGTGGCATACATCCCATGTAATCGTGAAGGTCGCCGCATGGGTATAGCCGCCCCTAACAGAGAATCCCGAAGTTAGCCACCCCGGTGTAGCCGTGGTGGGAGAAAGATTTTTGTCACCCTTCTTTAAGCGGGAAGTAAATCAGCCCGCACTTTTTTTTACTTTCCATTAGGATATTTATTTATTTGTCCTAGTATTTTAACTATTCAGATGGATTTACATGACGTGACATTCATCCAGCATCCAACCTGATCCTCAGGTTCAGGTGTTGAACTTGAGACAATACAAATCCGATAACCACATGGAAACAATTTATTTGCCTATTTTCTTTTTTTTTTATTCTTTTTTTGTATTTAAATATTGCGTCAGAGTCTTTATAGAGGGGCATATCTCCTGTCATTTTTTTAATTGAATTTTCTATCTCTCTTCTCTCTCTTCTTCTTGTTTTTCTCTCCCTTCTACAACTCTGTGATTTTTAAATAAAAAACCTTGTCTTGTTACGTCTTCTCGCTCCTGGTGTGTTATCTTTAACCTCCAAACATGGAGGGATGATTTGTGGAGCTATATACAGGAGTGAAGCTTGAATCTATTTAGAGACAGAATATATTTTCAATTATTGATTTCGTCATCTCTCTTGATAAATTGCAAATACAAAGTGATTTGTTGCGACTGCACATTCATTCACATAAACAATTTCTCAATTTATTCTTTTTAAGGAGGGATATGTGATGAATCAAGACAATGAACACACATTGAGAAAGGTTGAATGTTTATGGTTTAAATATTTAAGTCATTTAATGACAGTAGAGATATTTAATTTGTTTGGTTTGATTTATACTTCTCCATGATATTCTTTTTTTTAATTGTTATGCCTCTGTGATTTCATTCTTCACATCAAAATTTTGCGGCAAGTTAAATTTTGGAAACATCTCTTCAAATCATTCATGATTGGATGAATTTTGTTATTGGTGAGCTACAAGAATCATCTTTACACTTGATTTAACTATTGGTGAGGGAGTTAAATCTGGTAATTTTTTTGGATTTGGTGCATTAATTTTTTCTATGAATGAAGACATTTTAGGCCATTTAGTTGTTACTTCCATCTGGATATAATTTCATTCTTACTGAATTTTGTTTCCCCTTATCTCTTCCTTCTTTTCCTATTGTCATTTTTTAATTTTCATCACCACTGTTTCATGTTACCTTTACTTATTTTGAAATAAACAAAAAAAATATATAAAATGATTTTTGAGAAATCACTAGGATAAACACAATGCTTCCTTGAGACTGACCCCAATGTTACACATTGTTCTATATCTAGGGAGATTATAAATGCATATTTGATATTTCATACGACAAACTATAAAAAATCGGCACCGTTGTCGAGGAAGCATGTTCATCTTAGTGATTTTTGGCTTTTCTTTTAAATATTACTAATGTCAACAGTGATAGACTTACAAATTATTGAATATTTGTCACTGTTAGAAAAATATTAGGTGTAGGAACTCACACAATCCATGTAATACATTTTGAGTTTTACTGGTCATTCAATTGTTAGAGCACCTACAATTAATGAATTTTTGGCCCTCGAGCAGCTGCAAAATTTCTATCAAACTTTTAGCTTGACCATGGAGGATCATAAGAACAAGGAAACAATTAAGAAACTTATTGAAGAGCTTGAGATGCCCATCTTTGAGCTTGATTTTACTCTAAATGTCACTCTAGAAATTCAAAATCCACTTTTTGGGACTTTTTTTGAGGGTTGGCAGGATAAGGGTCAAGAAGAATTTGAAGAAACTAGACATACTTTGGAAGAAAAATATTTATTTGGTTTTCATTTTGATGATATAAATTTTACTCACTTTTCTAATGATTTTTACACCTTTTTACAGACTCAACCAACTCAAGATACCCTCTCTTGTGTCATGGATGACACCAAATATGACATGTTTTATTTTGAGGAGAGGTTGGAGGAGGTTGACTACCACCCTCTTGATTTGGAAAAACCCATAGGAACACCAACTTTTATTAATAATGAACAAACTGACCAAAATCTGGGAGAATTTCACTTAATTGAACAAGATTTAATTTCATTTGATTTTAATTTTAATTATGTTGCTTTTGATAATGCTTCTCCCTATAAAGGTTCTGTTGATTCGGTTGAGCTTCATGAATTCTTGGAGGGTCTTGAGAAGGCTATTATTTCACCTGTTGAGAAACATGTTAAACTCACACATCCAATTGTCAATTCAAGTTTGGGAGTGGTTGAAAAACAAAAGGAGGTTGATGAGATGTGCAATAGTACAAAAGTGGATGTTGATACATATGTGGTTTGCAACGATGAATTTTTAGAGCCGATTGAACGAGAAGAAAAATAACATCCAATAATTGATTTTTTTCAACATGTGCACAATATTCCTCATGTTGAAAAATAAGGTAAGTTCCCCTATATTATGTTCCCCATTCCACTATGCCACTATGGTTTCTATGCAAGGGAGAGAAAAAATAAAGGAACCTGATAATGGGGTATTCGACAATCTTTCTAATTTGATAACAAAAGTTTGTAATAAGTCCATATGATGGTTTCTAAGTAAGAAACCACATACACCAAGTGATTGGGGGTGAACCAAGGGTTTTCCAACTATGGAAATCTTAAATACAACACCTCTTGGGGGGTTAAACTCAAGATTATCTTTTTACTGTATTTTTTGTATTAGTTTTGTTGTGCATTTCTTTAATAAATTCTTGAAGTTTATTTTGTAGGAAAATAAGATAACAAAACTTTTCACTGTGTTGAAATGTATTTTTGGTAACATATTTCCCACACTAAAACTCCTAGGTTGTATCCTTTTCCCCTTTACTTTTTAAAGAATTTACATTCTTATTATATGATGTTATTCAAGTGTGGGGGGCAGTACATTCCAGATTTTTTGTTGCTCCATTGTTTGAGTTTTTGGGTGATTATAATTATTATAAAAAAATATGAAACATGCTACAAAATTAAATTTTATTGAAATATTTATTTTTTCCTAAAATATTTAATGCATGTAAACTTTTAAGTTTGTTTTGTTAGTGTGCTTGTGCGAAAAAAATTTCATTATATTGAAGCATAAATTCAATGTTTTTCAAAGATAAAACGAAGCTATATGTTGATGAAAAATGATTAAAACTCCCTAAATTTTTACCTTGGTTTTATTTTGTTGTTGTTTTTTAAATCCTATAATTTTATGCTTGTACTTTTAAATTTTTTGGAGCTAGAAATTTGCATACTATGTTGACTTACTCGACTTCAAAAATGGAGATCTCTTCTGCTAAATCTTAAAGTTAAAGCTTCAATCCAGGGGAGTAAAAATTCAAATTCTTCTACTTTAATCCTATAATTTTTAAAAAATTAGGCTTCATTCTACGTGGGGTGTTATAAATGAATATAGATTTCATATTTAAATATTTTTTTCATGCTGAAATGCTTTGTTTTAATCTGATGGTTTTTACTACACTTTTTACTACATTTATTTGTTGAAAATTAGGTGAGCATGCTTATTTTAACACTTTTCTGAAAATATTTGTTAAACATTAAATGTTAGCAAGAACATACTTTGAAAACAATGAATTTGTGATAAATTTGTTAATGTAGTAACCAGTGGGTTACTTTTGTACATGTGGTACTTGTTTTTTGTAGAAGAATAATTTTTGGACATTATTGTGACCCCTAAAACATTCAAAAATTTCTACTGAATTGAAAATAATTTTGAACTTTAAAGGTCTTAAGTGTTCTTCTGCCTTGAGTTAAACTTTGAGGAAAAAGTTGCGTTTTAAGTGTGGGGAAGAGGTCTTTAATGTGATAATCTATAATTCATTGAGAGCCCATAAAAACCCTACATATTTATCTATTTATCTTATGTATTAATTTATTTTATCATTCATTTTTATACTCTATATAATCTCATTTTTTTTATTTTCTTATAATTTTTATTCTTATCTGTATCTTCATTTTTTCTCTCTTTAATATTCATACATTTCATCTCATTGTTTCTTTTATTTATTCTTTATCATTCCATTTCACTTTTGTTTTCTTTTCTTAAAACTCTTAGATGTCTTTCAATTTTAAAATTTATCAGTTCTAGTTTTTGAGAAGGAGATCATGTGTACATGCACAAAGAAGTTTTTCAGTAAAACACAACGTGAATAGTTTTTTTAGTTTTTTTACAGATTTTTGTTTAATGATGTTTTTTGAACAAAGAATTTTTATTTAAAATTTTTGTTATATTTTTCTTTTGTTTTAAGATTTCTTTTTTGGACATGTGAATCCTTCCCCAACAACGACGCAAAATCTTTGATGCATAATTCCTTGATTACCATAAATTTTAAACATAAAAATTACTAGATAGAAGAAAGAAGGATATCAAATCCAAAGATAAGGCAAATGAAATGAAATCCATGAAAGAAAATCAAAAAATAAATAAAAACACACAAACAAGAAAAAAAACATTGAAGAAATTCTTTTCAAGAAAACAAAATGAAGAGATTAAGATGACAGCATGAATGAAAATTTTGTAATAAGTTCAAAGAAAAGAAGAGTGGGTGATAACAAGATCTAAACGCGGGGGAAATTTTGATTGTATGATTTAATAATTTATTTGTTTGTGTAAATTTAATTGAAATAAAAAACCAAACAGGTAGTCAAATCTTGGCCAAGAAGATTGACTAACAATCTAATGATTTTTCAGTTTGTCATGAAAAAATATCTTTAGATTGAAAAATAAAACATTTCGATTACAATTTTAAAAATGATTTCAAGAACAAATATTTAAAAAGATGAATCAGTACAACCTAATTACCCTGCTAAATTTTTAGCCAACAATCATCTTCTAAATCAAAAAAATGAATATTAAAAACAAAAAACGAATAAAAGAGATAAAGATAAGAAGTCTTCCCTTGATTCTTCACTCTGGATTGAACCTATGCACTTACTGTAGCTCCAACCTTTGCTCCGCTCCGTAAGTCCATCTCTGAATGTCTGTCTGCTCTCTGAATGTCTCCAAAAACATGTGTGTATCTAAAAAAATATGGTTCGCTCTTCATTTTCCACTCAAAACATGACCTCATTTTACTAAAATGATAAATTTGTCATCAAAGGAAGTATTCTTTTCATCCAACCTTCTGTCACCACTCTATTACTTTAACAAATTCCTTCAAAAAACCACTACCTATTTTTTAGGTAACTAATAATTTCTTATGAAATTCACATCATCATTTCCACATCACCTTCCACTGGGATAAGATACGTGTCATGAAGGTAATCAACACCAGCATTCCAAATTAAAGTTTAAGCATTTACCCATCCTCTTCATTGAATACCATCTCCAAAATAACCCTATCATGACATTCGGTGATCTGTAACTCTGATCAGATAAACAACAGAACAACAATCCAAGAAGCTTCCCTTATAAGCTTCTGTTTTGGTTGAAATTTACACCAATATCGTTAACCAAACTTATCAACTTCAATGGCATATGTAAATAGGAATCAATTTTCATTCCTAAGAATCAAAATGAATTACCCCTGACTCTAATCAACACAAATTTTAATTACAGACCCCAAATTCATCATTGTTGGCACAACTCATCTTCATCCCCTGGAGATTTATCTGAGCACATTGAGTGTAGATCCTCGTTTTGGTGTGACCATAACACATGAAGAAATCAAGTCCACTTAAAACCTAAAAAAAATAGAAAATTGACAACAAAAAATGTTAAACATCTCTAAGAACATAAGGTCAAGTTATCCTCCTTCAATGAATGAACTTGGTCATGGACTTTCTTGAATTTCAGCAACCAACTCCTCTTCTTCAACAATGGCGTGCTATCTCCCTTGATGGATCTAAAAATCCATAAAACCCCATTCCATAATAGCTCTGATGTGGATTCAATTTCTTTCAGTAAACAATAACCCCAAAAAGGTGAATCACAATCCATCACATAAAATTACTACTAAATTGAAAATTGTTTTGAACAAAATGTCTTAAATTTTCTTCCATATTTAGTTCAACTTTGCAGAAAAAGTTGAGTTTTAAATGTGGGGAAGGGGTCTCCAATGTGATAATGTGTAATTCATTGAGAGCTCATCAAAACTTATTAATTTTTTTTGATATTGTATGTTTTTAATCATCACTTAATAAATTTCACTAGATGAAGATTTTTCTCAACTTTGAGGGTTGTGATGCCACTTTGACGAGATTGATTTTTAATACCTCTTGGATTCAATTGGGTAAATCATTTGTATTTCCCTCTTAAAAAAATACTTTTGGTAAAATCTTGGGAAAATGTCTTACAGTTTTTATTTACCTTGAACTTTTCAAATTGGATTTAGCTCATAATATTTTCATTAAGTTGGGTTATGAAATGAAAATCCTAATTTGGATGGAGCCACAAATTATTTATTCTTTCATACCTTATTCCTTAAGCTACTTTATTGATTATTTATTTTGTTTTTAATTATTAAACTTTTCCATCCATGTAGAGTTTATATTTATTATGCATTTTAATTATGTGTGTCGGCTCACCTCGAGGTAAAGAGAAGTTTGAACTTTCAATTGGATGCAATTTGATGTTAGTTTAAATTTTTTTTAAAAATTTAATCTAAACAAGTTTTTTAAAACAATAACCAATTTTAAACTGAAGAAATTTATTTTGAGGGGGAATTCATCTTTTCTACTTCAAAGAATCCATGAGGGGAAAATCAATTTGAAAATCAATTCTTCATGGCATTATAATTTCCCCATTTTGAGATTTATTTTCTACCATTGTGTAAAGACCCAAAAATTCAATGTAATTTTTTTAAAATTATTTGAGATTATTTTGAGGTCAAAAAATCTAATGGCACGCGATTCCGAGGCCCAGAGTGCCCGGAATGATCCATCAAAAGTTTGTTAATCTTTAATTAACAAGTGTGAGCATTTTTCCTAAAAAAGTGGAATAACTCTTAAAGGGGTGACCGGATCATAAATATGAGGGCACTGTTGCGTTTAGGATAGCGGTTTTACCCTAGGTACGACTTTAGTTTAGTCGGCGCAGGCCTCTTGTGAGAAAACCCAAAAATGGAATAACCGTAAATAAAATAATTAAATAAAGTTATTTTATTTTTAAAATGATTATAACTCATGAACGGTGACTCAGATTAAAAATCTGAGACCACCGCTGAGCTCATGAGGGTATGATTTTTTTAGGAAGATACTAACATTGGCCGACATGGGACAACTATGGAAGTTAGTTTTTGGCCGTAAATAAAATAATTAAGTAACAATTATTTTAATGTTAAAATCCATAACTTCTAAATGGTAACTCGTATTGAAAATCTGAGAGTATCATTGAGTTTGTTGGGGAGTGTTCCCCTTAGGCAGAGCCTAACCTTGACCGGTGCATGTCGAGGGTGAATATTAATAATTTATTGAACTTTTTTAAGGTACGTTCAGTAAACGTGCGAGCGGAATTTTCTAACTTTTGAACCAGTACTCAGATTAAAAATATAAGGGCACCGTTGAATCCACAGCGCCGAGATTCACTTCAAGGGGGTTTCACTTTGACCACAGAAGGTCGGGAGAAAAAATTTAGATTTTGGACATTTAAAATAATAATAAAATAACAAAGTTATTTTATTTCCTTTATTTCTTTTCCTCCAATGAACACTCGGTGGTGGCGGGACCAACGGCGTGTCAATCCATTAAATGGCTTGACTCCTCAAATTATTTATAACAACACTGTTGGGATTATTAAGGTTCCTTAATTAATTAAACCTCATTAATTCCACGTTCGTTACTCACCCTCCCCCTATCCTATTTATATTGATATTGGGGAGGAGTATTGGCACGTCTTCACCAAGCGATGAACCTCTGATAGAGTATCGCGATGACAACCACTTGGAGGATGGAACCGGTTCCAGCAGGTGGTGATGAGTGTCACCGAACGATGAACACTGACTCTTCCCCAAACATGGATGTTCTCCAACGATCTTGAGGTAGGGGGTTTATTTTGAAGTTGTCTTTGATGAATTAAATCCTCTCTTGCTTGCTATCACCTTAACGTGGAGGGCATGGGCCAAACTAAAAAGGCTCAGACCCTCCGCTGCTTTGTTCTTGATGTGAACTTCAGGGAACAATTTCCAAATCGACGACAACACGAAATAGCTGGTCACGCTATGTTGGTGGCATCGCGGAAGATTCGTAGGCATATATGGCACCAAGAATGGACACTAGAGTGTGTCCCGTGACCGGTGGAAGAAATCGTTGGTGCACCATGTCGGTGGAGGCCAGTGGTGGCTGGAGGAGACCAGCGGCAACCGACTGCGGGTGGTGGAAGGCGGTGCAGGATGGCGCGCCGTGGAGGCCAAGGGCGGTCGACCCGAGCCGGTCGCGTGGGACAAGTGTGGATCCCTCGGTGGAAGCGGCTGCGGCCAGTAGGCCATGGTAGGAGGGTGCGGCGCGGACTGTGCTGTGATGCATTGGAGGAACCTGGTCGGCCAAACGGCTGACCGGTTAATGCGGTGGGGCAGCTCCCCACTGTTTGGGCGAAAAGACCCCACAATCGTGGGGCCGCGGTTCGCCTTCTGGAGGACCGAGCCGATGCGGGCCGGCTAAGCAGGTCGGACATGCCAGTGGGCTGGACCCCGCCAGCAGGTCGGGCTGGACCCACGGGTCGGACCCGCCACCCAGCGGGCCAGTGTGGGTGGGCTGAGCCCCTCCCGGCGGTCCGATCCAACTGCGGCCCGGGCCCGCGAACCAAACCGAGCTGACCCCAATGGGCTAGACCCAATGAACCGGGCCGACCCTTAGTGGGATGAACCCAAACGAGGTCTAGTATACCCCGAGACCCGTTACGTTGGGTTGGTCTGACCAAGTTGGACCGGGTCCAGACCCAACCGGTACCCGAATAAAGAAATGATCGTAACTGACGAACTGGGTGTCCGGTTGACACGCCATCAGTGGGGTTGTGACCCATTTTGGGAAGTGGTCCCTTTGGCATATTTTGGCAAGCCTGACTGAGTCGGGTCGGACCAAGGTGCGATCACCTCCCGTTTCATAGAAAGGGATGTAACTAACAGACCAGGTGTTCTATTGATGCGTCGTCTATGGCATAAGGACCATAGTGACAAGGTTGTACTTTTGAGATACTCTAAGTGAGTTTTGTCATAGTTTGACGTGCAACCCGAGTTGGATCAGACTTGAATCCAATCGGGCCCCTTTTTACAAAAGTTCCCATATCTCACAGACTGGGTGTCTGATCAACACGTCGTCTATCACGTTGGGACCCTTACGACATGATGATCCTTTGAGATTCTTCTTCATGTAACTTAGTGGAAGTTGAGGTATGACCGATAGCTTGAGGAGAAGATCCTCCTGGAATCAAGCGTGCTTAGTGCAGGAATCTCATGGCTGGCTGTGACGTGAAGAATGAATAGTGATCCTGTGTGGTTCAGTACCTATCGATCCTGTGTGGGTCAACAATCAGAGATCCTATGTGGGTCAGCGCATACCGATCCTATGTGGGTCAGATCCTGTGTGAGTCAATGCATACCGATCCTGTGTGGATCAGTAGCAGAGCCTCTCGATAGAATAAGATGATCCAGATTTAAGAATAATCATATGTACTTATTTACTTAAGTTATATACCTAGTGTGAGCTGATTCCTTACCTTTTTGGTACTTTTACCTTCGTGGTGTTACCTTTGTAGTACTTTACCATCATGGTGTTACCTTCATGGTGTTACCTTTATAGTAATTTTACCTTCGTGGTGTTACCTTTGTGGTACTTTACCTTCGTGGTGTTACCTTCGTGGTGTTACCCTTGTGGTACTCTTACCTTTGTGGTGTTACCTTCATGGTGTTACCTTTGTGGTACTTTTACCTTTGTGGTGTTACCT
Source organism: Viscum album (assembly GCA_963277665.1). NCBI lineage: Eukaryota > Viridiplantae > Streptophyta > Magnoliopsida > Santalales > Viscaceae > Viscum > Viscum album. The sequence continues at coordinate 1,700,016,127 of OY728138.1, read as the reverse complement.
TCGTGGTGTTACCTTTGTGGTATACTTCCATCGTAGATCAATTGTGAAAATAGCTTAAAGGTTGGGGCCTTGTGTTTCCTCATGTAAGATATGAGTATATTTTGATAACTTAGGTATATGTATGGGAATATACCTAAGTAGAGTCTATGACTACTTCGTGCTTTGTGATTGAGGTCTTGCTTTATGTTGTTTCCTTTTTGGAACTCTAGGAGACCTTCGGGGGTCTCAGGGTCCCTAATGAGTATTGTTATACTCACCCCTGCATAGGCTTCACCCGTACCTTGTTTTGTCTCATGTAGACTATGGGCAGTTGGGCTGAGACTTGAGGGAGCGAGGACCAGGAGGTACATAGAGGAGATGTGATGACGTAGAGTGTTGTGGAGACTATATGTACCTACCCTTCAGGTATGATCCTTGGTGGACGATCTAGTAGTTGTTTTCTCTTTTCAGTTGTACTTGTACTTTTCAGTTGGGCTTGTATTTTGGCCCCCTTTACTTTCAGTACACTTTTTACTACAGGAGTTTACATCGTGAATGCTTCTTGTTGTGTTCTTAGATTGTGTGTTTGCACAGGTTTAAAGGAAATGCCTTCCTGTTATAGGTATATGCCTTTTTGGTGCTAGTCGCCAACCTCTGGCCTATGGAAGGCGGGCTTGGGGTAGTCAGGAACGGGCCCCGGGGGATGGGTCGTGAAAAGGTGGTATCAGAGGAGTCAGTTCTACTGAAGAACTAGGGCTCTAATATTTTCAATGTGGTAATAATGTTAAGTGTTATGAGTGTGGTTTTAAATTTGGGAAATCCAGTGTTGGTGTGGTGGCCGATGTATCCATACACTAGGACCCTGAATTTTGATTTCTGACTCGGTGCATGAAAACATTGATTACGTGTGTTTTGGAAATGTTTTTCTTTGGTTTCTTTGGAGTCAACTCACCAGGTATAACTTATTGACTGTGGAGCAACTTTTTATTATCAGGTTGTTGCCGCGTAGACAGCCAGCTATGATTCTCAAGAGAGTACACGATGAAGGCCCACCAAGTGATCCTGTGTGGATCATCATTCTAGCGATTCTGTGTGGATCAGGAACAGATGCTACTAGTGGACCATGCATGTCGACTGAGCGCGTTGCACGAGTTCTAGCGGCATAGGCTTCCGAGGTTTCGAGGCAAGATAGATCCTCAGGAAGCTGAGAACTGGCTGGAGACTGTGACTAGATTTTTCCACCTAGTTGGGACACTAGAAGATCTGATGGTGATCCTAGCTACTAGTATTTATCAGTGTGTATCCATGAGGATGGTCTGCATGGTGATGAGGCGTTGGTACATGGATTGTTTCCCAAGATGGTACCTTTGGGTAGTGTACCAGTTATATCACTACCTGTTGGTCATCATTTACAACTGGCGGTACTGGTAGAGGACACATGTAGTCTTAGTGCCTTACACATGTTTCTGCATTAGATACCCCTCAGGTTCCGAGGTGCGCCTGAATCACAGGTGGCTAAGTACTGGCTTGAGGAGGTGGCCGATTTTCCATCTAGCCAGGGAACATTTCGATCATATGGCGGTCCTAGTAGAGAGCCTTTTACATGGCTTAGCAGGATGATGACAGGGTTTAAATTACCCTAATCTTGCGAATATGTGACTTTTCTATGGACAAGATTGAGAACCTTCCTCAGAGAAGGGGTTCTCTTTCCATAAAAAGCTAAGGGGTGAGTGTTCCCAAGAGCTTCTACAGCTTCGGCAGGACGACATGTCAGTAGCTAAGTATTCATTGAGGCATACCGATCATCCCAGGTACTCGATGAATACAGTACGGTTAGTGCTTTAGGGCTCGGACCTCCGAGCGAGGTGAGTTTAGGGGCATCTGAGCCATCACTATTCCTCTATGAATTCCTACTTATATTAGGGTGCTAGAGAGAACCTTTTTGGTTGAATTTTCTTTGGCTGAGCGGATATAGCTAGTGATAATTAGCAGTGGGAAAGCAGGAAACTGATGCCAGTTTCAGAGACTTGGGTGTGTAAAATGTTTCGAGAAGAGGAAGTAATGGGGACAGATGAATCTGTGGGGTAGAAGACATGAAAGTTGTAAGAACCCGGATCTATTTCAGGTACGTTTTTTCCTTTTTCTAGAGTTTTTGAGAAAAATGAATTTTTTGGAAATTCAGAAGTACACGCCGTGTACTTTCTGAGTACACGCCATGTACTCTTCCCCGGCTCGAAGTCGTGTGTTGGCCGTGTCCGGGCCACACACACGGTGTGTAAGGCTGAGGTGGAGTCCAGTTAATTCAGAGTATGGAAAAATTGAAGTACATGTCGTGTATTCAAGAAGTACACGCCACATACTTTCTTTTTTTTCATTAAACAGACCGGGGTCGCGCCTAACCCCCATTTTCATCTTCTTCTTCAGTTTTCGTCTGTCCGAGAGCGACCGTACAGCCAGATCTTCTACAGTCTCCCGCCTCGTCGTCCGTTATCCGATTCGAGCACGGTCGATTGCGTTGGAATCGCAGTGGTGAGTTCTTCCTTCAGCTTGAGCCTTGTTTCTTGATTCCTCCTTATTTTCAAGATATCGTGGGATGAACGTTTTGTGTGTTTTCTCAGATCTTTGTCGTTCTAGGAGGAATCTGTCATCGAGGTTCATGTATATCGATCTCCTAGGATCAAGGTAGGTGGTTTGTGCCTTTCCGTAGAAAGTTGATGAATATTATGTGAAAATTCCACCAATACCCTTGAACGGGGTATTGTGTGTTTCCTGTTTTTACCTTGTTGTTTTCCTACTTTTCTTGATTGCTTTAGTAGAGGTTATTTCTTATGAGTAGAGTAATTTATTTTGTGATCAGGTTGCTTTTCCATGCTTGTTTTGCGTGTTGGGCGTTTTTCCAGTTGTCATACCTTATTGTAGGATAGTGGAACTATCTCTTTTGTTATACTGTTGAGACTTAGTTGATAGCCAAGTAGTTCTTGAGGTTTAATTGGATGATATACGTGCACTGAGCATGTTTAGTTATACTCAGGACTGTGAGAACCTGGAGTAGTAGACCAAAGGGAGAATTGACGGAAGGGCTTCTCCAGAGTGTCTTTTAATCACAATGTGAGACCAAAGGGAGAATTGACAGATTGTCTTCTCCATAGTGTCTTTTAATTACGACATGGGACACAGGGGGAATTGACGTTGAGTGCTTCCCCGGAGAGCCTTTAGCACGATACGAGACTATAGGGGGAATTGACGGTGAGTGCTTCCCCAGAGAGTCTGCTTAAATACGTAGCTGAACCAGAGGGGTGAGACTGTGTGTGCTTCCCAGAGGGTTGCTAGTACTTATAGGTTGAACCATAGGGGTTAGACTATGAGAGCTACCTAGAGGGTTACCTGTTTCTTCTTTTGTTGCTGGCTGTTTACTTGTGTACTTTGTTTGTTAGAACTGTGGATTGTAGCTTCTTGTGCTTTTCTATTTACTGCTTCTTGTTTTATTACTGTCATGTATTCATTGACTGTTAGGAACAAATATTTGGGTGATTTACTACTGGGATTGTATCTCACACCCTGTTTGGGCCATGCTTTTGGGCCCAATCAGACTATATTGCTACAGGTATGGACAAGGGAAAGCTCCCTTCTACTTCAGGTTCTTGATTGTGCTGGAGCGGGAGAGCATGGGACCGAGCTGTGACTCGCGATGCTGAGGAGTTTATTTTGTTTTCCATTGAACTTTGTTTTCAGTTTTATTCCATCACGTTGTTGTGTTTGCTGCTTTCCATAGATACTTGTACCTGCTGCGTTATTTTCATAATTGTTATATATCTATATTGCTTCCGCTGTTTGGATTTTGTTGTTATGAATGTCGTTACTGCTTCCGTTGTTGACTGTTGTTTTTCCGCTGTGTACCTTACCGAATAAGGGCATAGTTTCCCCACCTACTTACCAAGGCCCTAGCTGCTAGTCGGAAGCCTCTGGCGTTTGGGTAAATGTGCTTGAGGTCATGTGGCGAACCGGGTACGGGGCACCAGTAGAGGGGCTCCGGATTCAGGTCGTTACAAAGTGGTATCAGAGGAGTTCTTTTCTCTTATTTTACTTTTTGGAGACCTTATCTAGGGATAGGACGGATTCGGTACTTGGCATTAAGTTATGCTCGGGATTAGCTAACTCGTGTACAGGGAAAAGCCATACTACCTCGTTAATTGCAGTTTTTGGTTTTGAGATTTTATGGTTGACCTGATTTCACCTAGAGTGATTCACATGGCTTGTGTTATTATTGTTTTGATATTTTGGTTTTATTTCTATCACAACCCGATGAGATGAGGTTATGCCATCTCATGCATCATATAGGTACTTTTAGAAATCACATGCCATGCATTCTTTCCATGCCATCTAGGGTGCATTAGCGATTGTATGCTGTTGTGATAGGCTCCGTGTAGATTATGCATGCTATTGTGATAGATGCTTGATAGATTCTCTGCTGTTATGCTAGAAAACTATTTGTTTTGTTCCTTGCTTAAAATGAATTCCAAATTTTGGTTCTTGAGGTGTTATGGGCCCTCACAGATTAGAATTTGGCATCTTTTCCCTTGTATTTAGTGTTTCTGGAATTCTGCACAGTTTCTGAGCTACTGCCCAGAAAAACCCAGAATACATGGTGTGTACTTTTTAGATACACGTCGTGTAGTTTTTAGGCCGTGTCACTGACCGTGTGAGTAGAACACGGTGTCGTGGGAGTAACTTCGGGAACACGTCGTGTACCATTGGTACACGCCGTGTGAGTTCGGAGCCGTGTACCCGGTCGTGTCACTAACAACACGGGTCGGGGAAGCTTGGGTAGAACACGCCGTGTCCATAGGGAACACGCCGTGTGGTCCTGTCCAGGTACCTGGCCGTGTCACGAACAACACGGGCCGGCATGACCTTCTTTTCCGCACGCTGTGTCTGTTCGGAACACGCCGTGTAGTCTTGTCCAGGTACTCGGCCGTGTCACGAACAACACGGGTCGGCGTGACCTTCTTTTTCGCACACCGTGTTTGTTTGGAACACGCCGTGTGGTCTTGTACAGTCACCCGGCCATGTCACGAACAACACGGGACGGTGTCACCTTCACCTATACACGCCGTGTTTGTTTGGAGCACGCCGTGTAATGTTCATCCGTGTAGACGGTCGTGTGCTTAACAACACGGGCCGCCGAAGCCTTGTCTAGTACACGTCATGTTTGTTTCGAACACGCCGTGTAGCCTCAGGTTGAGTCGGACCATGTGGGTTAGTCGTGTAAAGAGACTCGGGCAGGGGAATAGTTTTCAAGTACACACCGTGTAGTTTTATACACGTCGTGTGGTCGTGTTTTGCAATCTTGTGTGTTTTCTTCCCCTGTTTTTGTTTAGTACTCTTGTGTTCTCTGTCCTTGTTTTCCTGATCTAAGGTGTGGTTTTGATCTTTCAAAGCTATGCCTCTGATACTTCCTTTGGTCGTATGTATGTCATCAGGCAGTGATCAGACACCAGACAGGGCTGATCAGGGACTTCCTATCGATCCCCCAGCCGAGCCAGCCTTGGCACCGGTTGTTGTACCAGTTGCGGGCGCTGATGTGCAGTTCAAGGAAGGTTTCATAAGGATGATGAAAGCCTTCCAGGGAGCACCGCCTCCTGCCTCGTCTATGGAAGACTTGACGCGGGTCTTTCAGCAGCAGCATCCTCCCACGTTCTCGGGGGAGGGAGGACCTCAGGCTGTAGAGTCATGGATGGAAGTCATGCTGACTATATTCGAGCATCTGGAGACGACTCCAGAGAGGTGGGTCAAGCTCGCCACCTACATGCTCCAAGACTCCACCAAGAGGTGGTGGGATGTGATCTCACAGGCGGGTCAGCAGCAGGCTATGGCTTGGGAGGAGTTCCAGCGTGTGTTCTACGACTACTTCTACCCGGAGACCCTGAGGGCCGATTGAGCCTGGGAGTTCATGAGCTTAGAGAAGGGTACTCTATTTTTCATGGAGTATTCCTCTCGTTTCACTGAACTTCAGCGTTTTACACCCCTTCGGTATGGGAGTGGGGTGTTCTTGGCAAGGAATTTTGAGGATGGACTCAGGTGGGAGATCCGCTCACAGGTGAACATCTTCCAGCTGACTTCCATTACTTCCATCATCAACCAGGCACTGATTGCAAAGCGCAATCTGAGGGACTCTAGAGCTGCGAGCCAGGGCGGGTCTACTTCCAGAGCTAGTTTGCCTCCAGATGACAGCAATAAGAGCTGTAGAGAGCCTACACGTGGTGATTCGAGGAAGCGAGATGCATCATCAAGCAGCCATGTGACATGCTATCAGTGTGGCCGGACAGGGCACACGAGGCCGCAGTGCCAGAGGGACCCTATGGAGTTCCAATCTTGCGGCAAGATGGGTCACCTTCAGCATTTCTGCCAGGTTTTCTCACCAGTAGCTGGTGACCGAGGTTCTTCCGTGACTCCTCGTTTAGGAGCAGCCCCACCAGTCTCTCACCAGTCAGGGAACTGGAGTTCTTCCGGCCGTTCGAGCCGAGGTGGAGGTAGAGGCCATGGCGGTCAACCACCAGTCCCTCAGCACCAGTAGGGAGGTTCAGCTCAGAGTGGTCAGTTAGGGGCGTAGGGTCGCAGTGCAGGTCAGTCTTTCGCCGTGGAGCAGAATTATCATGAGCAGGATCTCGACCCTTCTACTGTTCGAGGTACTATTTTAGTAGCCACAATTTTATCTTTATCCCTTTTCGATACTGGTGTTACGCATAGCTTTATCTTTGTTTCCGTTTTGGAGATCCTTGGACTCTTCATCTTTTCTTCTGTCGACTCGTTGACACTAGACACACCTTTGGGAACGAGGACATATAATGTACGCCAGTGTAGAGAGTGCCCTCTCGAGGTTACTGAGTATCACTTCTTATGGGATCTCTATATCCTATAGATGACAGGATATGATTTCATTCTCAGCATGGACTGATTGATTCCCTTCCAGGTAGTCGTTGACTGTTATCTCCGTAGAGTCAGTTTCATTTCACCAGAGGGTGAATCTTTCCTTCATAGAGGCGAATGGGATGTTCGGGCGAGTCGGGCGGGACTCGAGCATCTTGGTCTAGGAGGGGTGACATCCCAGATTGCTATCCTTTATCTGGATGATCAGGAGACTCCACAGTTGGAATTTCCTCTAGTAGTGGATTGCTTCAGGGATGTCTTTCCAGAGGACTTTTTGGGTTTGCCTCCGGAGCATGAGGTAGACTTCTCTATTGAGCTCGTGCTAGGAGTGGCACCAGTGTCCATTCCTCCCTATAGAATGGCCACACCTGAGTTACAGGAGCTCAAGAAGCAGTTAGAGGAGCTACAGGCTAAGGGTTTTATCTGACCCAGTACTTCTCCTTGGGGTTCTCCTGTTCTGTTTGCGAAGAAGGCAGACGGTACCCTTCGGCTTTGTGTGGATTATCATAAGCTGAACCAGTTGACAGTCAAGAACCCATATCCCTTGTCGTGAATTGATGACCTTTTCGATCAGCTTCGAGGAGCCTGGGTGTTCTCTAAGATCGACTTTAGGTCCGGTTATCATCAGTTGCGCGTTAGACCATCAAATGTACCTCTGACAACCTTCAGGAGCAAGTACGGTCTTTATGAGTATATAGTCATGCCTTTCAGACTCACGAACACACCTACAGTTTTCATGGAACTAATGAACTGAGTGTTCCATCCTTACTTGGATTCTTTTTTCATGGTCTTCGTGGATAATATCTTGGTGTACTCTCACACTCGACACGACCATGCCACATATCTTGAGATCGTTCTGAGTACACTGAGAGAGCATTGGCTTTATGATAAACTCTCGAAGTTCCACTTCTGGATGGATCAGATTCACTTCTTGGGTCACATCATCTCTGAGACAGGAGTATCTGTGGACCCAGATAAAGTGAGAGCTGTAGTTTCCTGGGAGTATCCGAAGAACATTTTTGAGGTACGGATCTTCCTAGGGATGGATGGATACTACAGACGCTTCATTCAGGACTTTTCTCATCTAGAAGCACCTTTGACAGGTCTGACCAAGAAAGGGGCGAAGTTCTTATGGTCAGATTCTTGTGAGTCATCCTTTCAGAAGCTGAAAGGGAGGTTGACGTCAACACCGATACTAGTCTTGCCAGATCCAGGAAAGAGCTACACTATTTACTGTGATGCTTTGGGTATTGGGCTGGGAGCAGTGCTTATGCAGGGAGATGGATTCGTTGTGTACGGGTCTCGGCAGTTGAGGCCACATGAGAGGAACTACCCTACGCACGATCTAGAGTTGGCAGATGTTGTTCATGCCTTGCGCTGTTGGAGACACTATCTTCTTGGAGAGCACTTTGTGGTCTTCACTGACCACAAGAGTCTCAAGTATATCTTCACTCAGCATGATCTGAATCTGAGGCAGCGTAGGTGGGTCGAGTATCTTCAGTCTTTTGATTTCGAGATTGCCTATACGCCGGGAAAGGGAAACGTCGTGGCAGATGTGTTGAGCAGGAGAACTCAGATTCAGGAAGTTCAGGAGGCCAGTAGTGAGTGGCAGCTGATGGATCTGTTCTCTGAGATGCATTTGGTGGTGCGCGACAGACGGGGATAGACTTTTCTATCTTCTGTAGCTGTTACCTCCACGCTACTTGATCGGGTACGGATGAGGTAGCTATCATACTCGGAAGGCTTAGTCCTATGGGAGAGTGTGTTAGGAGAGGACCCTCTTCCTGGATGGACAGTGGGTGAGGATGAGATCTTGCATTTCCAGGGATGCGTATGGGTGTTAGTAGACATACGCGAGGAGCTGATGCGGGATTTCCATTCCTCTGTTTGGGCAGTTCATCCTGGAGTCACCAAGATGTATCGGGATCTTCATCGCTAGTACTGGTGGCCAGGTATGAAGAATGATGTTTCTGGTTTTGTCATGAGATGTTCTACTTTTCAGCAGGTGAAATAAGAGCATCAGCGACCATTGGGGCTCTTATAGAAGTTACCCATTCTGGAGTGGAAGTGGAACGATGTTGCGATGGACTTCGTGACCGGTTTTCCAAGATCACCTTGGGAAAACGATGTTGTTTGGGTTGTCATCGACAGACTTACGAAGGTTTCTCACTTCTTGCCGATCAAGGAAACCTTCAGTGTCAATGATCTGGGATGACTTTACATCAGGGAGATTGTGCGTCTGCATGGAGTTTCACACTCCATTGTTTCAGACAGAGATGCACGCTTTACCTCTCTGTTCTGGTAGAGACTTCAGAAGGCCTTGGGTATATAGGTACTTTTGAGTACAGCTTACCACCCCCAGAATGATGGTCAGTCCGAGCGCATGATCCAGGTGCTTGAGGATATGCTCTGAGCTTGCATCCTTGACTTTGGCGGTTCTTGGGAGAAGCATATTCCTCTGGTGGAGTTCGCCTACAACAACAGTTTCCAGGCGACCATTCAGATGGTGCCATACGAGGTTTTGTACAGTATGCCATGTCGATCACCCTTATGCTAGCTGGAGGTAGGAGAGGTAGCTTTGTTGGGACCTCGTCTTGTTTAGGAGACTTCAGAGCAGATAGAGCTGATTTGGAAGAGGATGAATACAGCGTAGTCTCGACAGAAGTCTTATGCTGATCAGCGGAGATGACCTCTGGATTTCGAGGTCGGAGATCAGGTTTTCCTGCATGTCGCACTGAGGTTGTGACACAAGAGGATTCAGAGACAGGGTAAGCTTTCACCACGGTACATCGGACCGTTTGAGGTCTTAGAGAGAGTTGGCTCGGCCGCCTATCGGTTGCAGCTACCTTAGAGGTATCAGGCCATACACGACTTCTTCCACATATCTCAGCTCCGACGCTACTTTTCAGACTCGTCTCATGTCTTTTAGCCCGAGGAAGTCAAGCTTGAAGTGGATGCGTCGTTAGAGGAGCATCCTATCCAGATTGTCGATCGCAGTACGAAGGTTCTCCGCGGATGGTCTGTTCCTCTGGTATGAGTGATATGGCAGCACGAGAGAGTACATGATGAGACCTGGGAGAGGGAGACCGATGTACGATCACAGTGGCTGGAACTGTTTGGGGTTTCTCCTTCTCCACCTCATTAGGGAAATTCATGGATGAATTTCTTTAATGGGGGAAGTTTTTAAGAACCCGGATCACTTTCAGGTATGTTTTTTCCCTTTTCTGGAGTTTTTGAGAAAAATGAATTTTCTGGAAATTTCAAAAGTACACGCCGTGTACTTTCTGAGTACACGCCATGTAATCTTCCCCGGCTCGAAGCCATGTATTGGCCATTTCCGAGCCACACACACGGTGTGTAAGGCTGAGGTGGAGGCCGGTTAATTCAGAGTATGGAAAATTGAAGTACACGCCATGTACTCAAGAAGCACACGCTATGTACTTTTTTTTCATTAAATGGACCGGGGTCGTGCCTAACCCCCAGTTTCGTCTTCTTATTCAGTTTTCATTTGTACGAGAGTGACCGTACGGCCGGATCTTCGATGGGCTCCTGCCTCTTTGTCTGTTCTCCGATTCGAGCACAGTCGATTGCGTTGGAATCATAGTGGTGAGTTCTTCCTTCTGCTTGAGCCTTGTTTCTTGATTCCTCCTTGTTTTCAAGATATCGTGGGATGACCGTTTTGTGTGTTTTCTCATATCTTCGTCATTCTAGGAGGAATCTGTCATCGAGGTTCACGTATATCGATCTCCTAGGATCGAGGTAGGTGGTTTGTGCCTTTCCGTAGAAAGTTGATGAATATTATGTGCAAATTCCACCAATACCCTTGAACGGGGTATTGTGTGTTTCTTGTTTTTCCCTTGTTGTTTGCCTGCTTTGCTTGATTTATTTAGTAGAGGTTATTTCTTATGAGTAGAGTAATTTATTTTGTGCTCAGGTTGCTTTGCCATGCTTGTTTTGCCTGTTGGGCATTTTGCCAGTTGTCATACCTTGTTGTAGGATAGTGGAACTATCTCTTTTGTTATACTGTTGAGCCTTATTTAATAGCCAAGTATTTCTTGAGGTTTACTTGGACGATATACGTGCGCTGAGCATGTTTAGTTATACTCAGGACTGTGAGAACCTAGAGTAGTAGACCAAAGGGAGAATTGATGGAAGGGCTTCTCCAGAGTGTCTTTTAATCACGATGCGAGACCAATGGGAGAATTGACGGAAGGGCTTCTCCAGAGTGTCTTTTAATTATGACGCGGGCCACAGGGGTAATTGACATTGAGTGATTTCCCAGAGAGCCTTTAGCACGATACGAGACTATAGAGGGAATTGACAGTGAGTGCTTCCCCAGAGAGTCTGCTTAAATACATAACTGAACCAGAGGGGTGAGACTGTGTGTGCTTCCCAGATGGTTGCTAGTACTTATAGGTTGAACCATAGGGGTTAGACTTTGAGAGCTACCTAGAGGGTTACCTGTTTCTTCTTTTGTTGCTGGTTGTTTACTTGTGTACTTTGTTTTCCAGAACTGTGGATTGTAGCTTCTTGTGCTTTTCTGTTTACTACTTCTTGTTTTATTACTGCCATGTATTCATTGACTGTTAGGCACAAATCTTTGGGTGACTGCCTACTGGGATTGTATCTCACACCCTTTTTGGGCCATGCTTTTGGGCCCAAGCAGACTACGTTGCTGCAGGTATGGATAAGGGCAAGCGCCCTTCTACTTCAGGTTCTTGATTGCGCTGGAGCTGGAGAGCATGGGACCGAGCTGTGACTCGTGATGCTGAGGAGTTTATTTTGTTTTCCTTTGCACTTTGTTTTCAGTTGTATTCCAGCACGTTGTTGTGTTTACTACTTTCCATAGATACTTGTACCTGCTGCATTATTGTCATCATTGTTATATATCTACATTGCTTCCGCTGTTTGGTTTCTGTTGTTATGCATGTTGTTACTACTTCCACTGTTGAATGTTGTTTTTCCACTGTGTACCTTACCGAATGAGGGCATAGTTTCCCCACCGACTTACCAAGGCCCTCGCTTCTAGTAGGCAGCCTCTGGAATTTGGGGAAACACGCTTGAGGTCATGTGGCGAACCGGGTACGGGGCACCGGTGGAGGGGCTCCGGATTCGGGTCATTACAAAAGTGGAGCTAGGAGAGCATCATGAGGTGGTATACATTTTGACATGTTACAACCACCACCCTAATGTGGTCCCCACCAGGCTCAGGGATATAGAGGATAGGGGAAGGGAGTAGCTACATGCAGTCAATGAGTGTGACCCAAGGGCTCCAAGAATGATTCGAGGCACGGTCTTTGTTTACTACTAGTTGTCGTATTAATATACATAGGTACCAATCATTCCTTCTTGCCATGAATCTTGTTCAAGACCTAGAGTTTCTGGTTAAACTAATGACTTGACCCTTATGTCTGGAGATACATTTGGGAGGAGACTCGATAATCATGCTTGTGCTAATGGTGTGATCTGATCCTTGAGGAAAAATTTTTAGTTGGAACCTCTTGGTGGAAGTATCGTGGACTTACGACATTATTTTGGGGATAGACTAGACATCCACAGTTCATACTTAGATTGACTGTTTTAGGCAAAAAGGATTTAGTATATCTACAGCGTTGGAATGGGGTTTTCCTTGGTCGACAAAAATGGAAAGCCAGACAGCACAGGATAAACTCATTCATAGGAGGGTGAAGTTAATCACTCTTGAGTCGGTCGGCCTTACCCTTGTGGCAGCATGAGTTTTGAGTTTTCAGTTCCCAACAGTAGTGGTAGAGTGTGGGGACATATTTACAAAAGATGTTTCCAAGAATACATCCTCGAAGGGAGAGAGACTTCTGCTTTGGCTGAGTACTACCAGATATTTGTACCTGACTTATCTAGGGTAGTGGCACCCTTTTCAGCTTTGACGAAGAAGGGGGATCCTTTTCTATGGATGGGTAAGTGTCAGCAGATCTTTCAGGAGTTGAGACAGAGACTGACAAGTGCCTCATCTTGAGGCTACCCAAATAGGGCATTGGGTATGTAGTCTACTGCGATGCATCAGGGACCAGACTAGGTTGTTTCCTGATGCAGGAGCAGGCAGTGATCGCCTACAACTCATGGTAGTTGAGACAACATGAGCAGAACTACACTACACATGACCTGGAGTTAGTAGCATTGGTCTTTGCGCTGAAGATGTAGCGGCACTACTTGATGGGTGAACAGTTTACTGTTTACTCTAATCACAAGAGTCTCGAGAATATCTTCCCCCAGAAGAACCTAAACCTGATACAGAAATGATGGATATACTTCCTCTAGTACTATGACTTTGAGATAGTCTATACTCATGGGAAGGGGAACATGGTAGCAAACACACTCAACATGAGGTCTGGTCTACAACTGTTGAGTGAGGCATCAGAGCAGCTAATCGCTAAAGATGGAGCATCTTACCTCCAATCTATAACTATCACTCCCCCAATTCTTCAGTGATTTCAAGAGGCATGGTGAAAGGCGCTGTCGTGGGCGCTTTCAAATGATGTTCGGTTTCGGGTTACTTAGGTGTAGAAGAGTGGCTGACCAAGGTCGTCTCTCAAAGGAGGAAGCAAATTATAACAACTTCTTAAAGGTATTATAAAAATAAAATAAAAGAGAACAAAAACACTACTTGTAAGGATGGGGGGGGTTTATTGTTTATAAAACTAGAACAAGTTTTCTGGAAGAAGATTCCATTTTTTTGTTTGTTTTTTTTTAAATGAAGTTAGATAAAAAATACACAACAAGAAGATGTTTTTTTATAAAATATTTAAAAGGCATAATTGATCTAAATCTACCTATTCACTCAATTATTTATCATTATCATTTAAATTAACATTCACTTAATTATGATCCCTTAATTTGTTAAATCCCAAACCCTATGAGAATTAACTTTACCACAAAGATGAAGTGAATTTAACCATAGGCTAACTTCGGAACATGCAATTGCAGCACCCTGATTTGATTGATATTCTAAGGTTAGCTTATGGTCAGTGGTAAATTAAGACAAATTTCCATTTTGGATAATGAGGATGAATTTTTTTTAGGTAATATATTTGAACTCTACAAACTTATCATGTGTGGTCGTGTATTACCGATTAAGTTTGCGCTCTCACAATTTAAACAAAACCTTGATCTCGTGTGTTTTTATGTTAATTGTTCAATTAATTTATTAGTTTATTATAATTTAAGAACACAATTCATGTATCATATTATGTCAATTACATTATCTCAATGATTCAAAATAATTAAATGAAGAGGGTAGAAGATAGATCGATCACTAGAAAACTACTCTTCCATGGGCGGTGTGGTCATCGTGGAGACGTTTTGCATGAGAAAAAAATTGAAAGAGTAGAACCTAATCTCGTCTCCACTCTTGACTCCAACACAATTAGTAAGATTAAGATAATAATAAATTTGAACAAAACAGAATAAAAGAGAATAAATAAAAGAAGAACAAATAAGTTTATTACATAAATGAAAACATTACAACCTGATGAAGAGAAGAAGGCTTCGATGAGAGGATCATTGCTTCAAGAGCTACCCCTCTTACAATGGTTGGAGAATTTTGGTGAAACCAATTATCCTTTACCTCCAATCTCCTAATTCATGTCCCAACCCCTCAAAATGAGAAAAACACTAATTTATAGAGTGGAAGGGAGGCTAGGTTACAAGTGGTTTCAAGTGTGAATGGGGAAATTCGGCTAATTATTTTAATCTAACTTTCACCGCCCATTTTATCACCAAAACACATGAATCATCCCTCCTTACAGAAGTATTATTTGTGAGAAATTGAATCCTAAATCTCCTCTCAAAATTTGGTCCTAATCCAAGCACTTATGAAGAAGTTATGACCCACAAATAGAACTCATGTCTATTCCAGCGAGTCCAGCCCACCATTGACTTAATGTCCCATTTACTCCATCCAAAGGCACTCTTTAGCTCTAGTGTACTGAATAAAAGTTATAGAAAATTAAGTTAGGAACACTATTAAAAAAAATTAAGTTCAACTAAGTCATATTATAATATTTATGTGCGAAATACTAAAGTGCATTTTAAAAGTGTAAAACTGTAATTTTCATCAAATTTTCAAATGAATGATCTAATCCAAAATATTTCATAAATGAATATATTTAGTATAATGTGAGTAAATATTGTCATTTATTATCAATAAAATATTCAACAAAATAGTTTTTTATCACACAGCTTGGGGACATTTACTGTGAGGCCCGACATGCTTAGATATCCTCAAGACAGTCTCCTGAAGGATTTTCTGAAGTTGGGGAGCACATCATTCTCTTAGGAGGACGCACCATGATACCGGTGATGCTACAGGAGGAGGTGTTGAGGGAGTTACATACATCCCCTTTAACGGTACATCCTAGAGTGGTAAAGATGTACCAGGACCTCTGGTGTCAGTACTGGTGGCCAGGGATGAAGAAGGCAGTGGTAGAGTTTATATCACGATGCCTCACTTGCTAGCAAGAGAAGACAGTGCAGAGTAGGCATAAGTCTTATGTCGACATGAGACGGTGACCCTTGGAGTTTAAGGAGGGAGGTCATGTCTTCTTATAGGTCTCACCTCGATGAGGATTGTGGAGATTCGGCTGGGGTGGCAAGCTATCTCCGAGGTTCGTCAGACCTTTCCAGATCCTCAGCAGAGTAGGCGAGGTGGAGTACCGTCTAGCTCTTCCCCCACAGATGCACCAGGTGCATAATGTTTTCCATGATTCATAGCTGAGGAGGTAGGTTCATGATCCATCACACGTTATTGACTGGGGCGAGCTGGGCATCGACGATGGGGCGACTTTTATGGAGTTTCCAGTGGAGATAGAGGATCGATAGGAGCGAGTACTTTTTGGATGGATGGTCCCTCTCGTGTGAGTTCTGTGCAGCATGGGAACCTCCAGGAGAGCACATGGGAGCGGGAGGCTCAGATTCGTGCTCAATAACCTCATTTGTTTGATTTTCCTTTGTTTTGGCTTTCAAGGACGAAAGCCCCTAAGGTGGGGAGAATGTAAAGACCTGGAAATTCCATATATTTTTTTAATTATTTGGGATTATTTCAAGGTCATGAAATCTGACGACACGTGATTCCAAGGCCTAGAGTTCCCAGAATGATCCGTCGAAATTTTGTTAAGCTTTAATTAGAGCGCATGAGCAGTTTTCCTAAAAAAGTAGAATAACTCTTAAATGGGTATCTGGATCAGAAATCTGAGGGCACCGTTATGTTCAGGATAGTGGGTTTACCCTAAGCGCGACTTAAGTTTAGTCGGTGCAGGTCTCCTATGAGAAAACCCGAAAATGGCATAACCGTAAATAAAATAATTAAATAAAGTTATTTTATTTTTCAAATGTGTATAACTCATGAATGGTGACTCGGATTAAAAATATGAGACCACCGCTGAGCTCGTGAGGACATGCTTTCTTTAGATAGATACTAACATTAGCCGGTGCAGACCAACTATATAAGTTAGTTTTTGGCTGTAAATAAAATAATTAAGTAATGATTATTTTATTGTTAAAATCTATAACTTCTAAATGGTAACTCAGATTGAAAATCTGAGAGTACGGTTGAGTTCGTTGGGGTGTGTTCCCCTTAGGAAAAGCCTAACCTCGACCGGCGTGGGTCGAGGGTGAATGTTAATAATTTATCAAAAAAAATTAAGGTACGTTCAATAAACGTGCGACCAGCATTTTCTAACTTTTGAACGGGTGCTTGGATTAAAAATTTGAGGGCACCGTTGAATCCACAGTGCCGAGATTCACTTAAGTGAGGCTTCACTTCGACCGCAGAAGGTCAGGAGAAAAAGTTAGATTTTGGACATTTAAAAGAATAATAAAATAACAAAGTTATTTTCTTTCTTTCTTTTCCTCCAATGGACAAGCAGTGGTGGCGGGACCAACGACGTGTCAAGCTATTAAATGGCTTGCCTCCTCAAATTCTTTGTAACAACACTGTTGGAATTAGGAAGGTTCCTTAATTAATTAAACCTCATTAATTCCACGGGCGTTACTCACCCTCCCCCTCTCCTATTTATATGGAGCTTGGGGAGGAGTATTGGCACGACTTCACCAAGCGACGAAGCTCTAGCAAAGTAACGCGACGCCAACCACTTGGAGGACGGAACCGGTTCCAGCGGGCGGTGACGAGCACCACCAAAAGACAAACATCGACTCTTCCTCAAACACGGACATTCTCCAACGATCTTGAGGTTGGTGGTTTATTTTGAAGTTGTATTTGATGAATTAAATCTTCTCCCGCTTGTTATCACCTTAACGCGGAGGGAGCGTGTCAAACGAACAAAGCCCAGACCCTCCGCCGCTTCATTCTTGATGTGAAGTTCGAGGAACAATTTCCAAATCGATGACAACACGAAATAGTTGGCCACGCTATGTCGGCGGCAGCGCGGAAAAGTCATAGGCGCAGACGACACCAAGAACGGACACCGGAGCGCGTTTGGTGACCCGCAGAAGAAATCATCGGCACGCCATGTCGGTGGTGGCCGGAGAAGACCTGCAGCAACCGGTCGCGGGCGTTGGAAGGTGGCGCACTGCGGCGGCCGGCCAAAGCCGGCCGCGCGGGACAAGTGCGTCACCCGCAGGCACTGCCGGCGGAAGCGGTCGGGGTAGGAGGGTGCGGTGCGGCCCGCGCCGCATCACGTTGGCGGAACTCAGTCGGCCGAACGACCGACCGGTTAATGCGATGGGGTAGCGCCCCACCGGTTGGGCGAAATGGCCTTGCAACTGCGGGGCCAGCGAAGGAGGCGGTCTGCCTTCTGGCGGACTGAGCCGGCGCGGGCCGGACTTACCAGCGGGCCGAACCCCGCCAGCAGGCCGGGTCAGACCCGCAGCCCAACGGGCCAGCGTGGGTGGGCCGAGCCCCACCCGATGGGTCGGGCCAACCGCAGCCCGAGCCCGCGAACGAAACCGGGCCGACCTCGATAGGCTGGACCCAATGAACTGAGACGACCCTTAGTAGGTCGGACCCGAGCGGGGTCAGGTAGACCCCGAGACCCGCTGCGTCAGGCCGGTCTGACCGAGTCGGACCGGGCCCATACCCAACCGGTACCTGAATAAAGAAATGCTCATAACTGGCGAACTGAGTGTCCGGTTGACATGTCATCAGTGGTGTTGGGACCCCTTTTGGGAAAGGGTCCCTTTGGCATATTTTGGTGGGCCCGACCAAGTCGGGCCGTACCGAGGTGCGATCACCCCCCGTTTCACGGAAAAGGATGTAACTAACAGACCAGACGTCCGATTGACGCGTCGTTTGTGGCATAAGGACCCCAGTGACAAGGCGATCCTTTTGAGATACTCTAAGTGAGTTTTGTCAGAGTTTAATGTGAGACCCAAGTTGGATCAGACTTGAATCCAACCGGGCCCCTTTTTACAAAAGTGTCCATATCTCACAGACCGGGCGTCCGGTCGACGCGCCGTCTGTCGCGTTGGGACCTTTACAACATGGCGATCCTTTGGGATACTTCTTCATGGAAATTCGTGGCGATTGAGGTATGACCGATAGCTTGAGGAGTGGATCCTCCCGGAATCAAGCGTGCTTAGTGCGGGAATCTCGTGGCTGGTTGTGACGTGAAGAATGAATAACGATCTTGTGTGGGTCAATACCTATCGATCTATGTGGGTCAGTGCTCAACAATCTCGTGTGGGTCAGCGCATACCGATCCTATGTGGGTCAGATCCTATGTGGGTCAATGCTCAGTGATCCTGTGTGGGTCAGCGCATACCGATCCTGTGCAGGTCAGCAGGAGAGCATCTCGACAAAACAAGATGATCTAGATTTACGACTAATCATTTGTACTTCTATACTTAAGTTATATATCTGGTGTGAGTTGAATCTTTACCTTTGTGATACTTTTACCTTCACAGTGTTACCTTCGTGGTGTTACCTTTGCGGTACTTTACCTTCGTGGTGTTACCTTTGCGGTACTTTTACATTCGTGGTGTTACCGTTGTGGTACTTAACTTCGTGGTGTTACCTTCGTGGTGTTACCCTTGTGGTACTTTTACCTTCGTAGTGTTACCTTTGTGTTGTTACCTTTGTGGTACTTTTACCTTTGTGGTGTTACCTTTTTGGTATACTTCTCTCGTGGATCAATTGTGAAAATGGCTTAAAGGTTGGGACCTTGTGTTTCCTCATGTAAGAGATGAGTATATTTTGATAACTTAGGTATATGTATGGACATATACCTAAGTAGAGTTGATGATTGCTCCGTGTTTTATGTTGAGGTCTTGCTTTGTGGTGTTTCCTTTGTGGAACTCTGGGAGACATTCGGGGGTCTCGGGGTCCCTACTGAGTATTGTTATACTCACCCCTGCACGGGCTTCGCCCGCACCTTGTGCAGACGACGAACAGCTGGGCTGAGACTTGAGGCAGCGAGGACCAGGCGGTACACGGAGGAGACAAGCTGATGTGAAGTGTTGTGGAGACGATTTGTACCTATCCTTCAGGTATGATCATCGGTGGACGATCCAAGAGGTGATTTCTCTTTTTAGTTGTACTTGTACTTTTCAGTTGAGCTTGTATTCCGGCCCCCTTTACTTTCAATACACTTTTTACTACAACAGTTTACTTCATGGATATTTCTTGTTGTGTTCTTGGATTGTGTGTTTGCACATATTTAAAGGCAATGTCTTCTCGTTATAGGGATACACTTTTTTGGTGCTAGTCATCAACCCCTGACCTATGGAAGGTGGGTTTGGGGTAGTCACAGCGCGGCCCCCGGGGGACGGGTCGTGACACATTGAATGTAACCAAGTGGTTGCATGAGGACAAATAATGTTTAAGTGATGAGAAATTCGATGTGGCTTTAATTCATTACATTTTTTCACATCCTTTTTGGGGGTTTTAGTGTTATTTATTGCTAAAATAACTTTAATTTAGTGAATTTTAATTATATGGCTAATTTATAGTGGTATAAATAAAGCCCCACTCATGCGGGTGTGGTGGCAGGGGGTTTGGGGTGGTGGTCACGGGGTCGGTTTTCTTTTCTTGTGTGCATTGTAAATAAAAAAGTTTTACAGTGGTATTAATAAATTAATGGTTTTTATATTAATAATGTTTATTTTATTGTTTAATTCATCAATTTTTCATTCTTTGTAATAATTAATAATGTTTGTTGAATCATAAATAGTTTAATTATTGTTTTTTATTAATTTGTTAAGTTTTATTTAATTTTTTGTTCTGTATACTTTATTTTTATCCCCTTTATGTTATTAATTTTTTCAAATTTAATAATTAATTGTTGTATAAATTTTAATTAATTTTCTTTAAATAATAATTTAATAATTTTTTACATTTACTTTTAATATTTTCATAATTTTAAAATTTAATTGTTTTAGTTAATCAATTAATCAATTTATTATTTTACCTAATTTGTTTTTTATATTTAATTTTGTTATCTTTTAAAATTTTAAATAGTTTTAATGAATTTAGACTGATCTGTCATTTTTACTTTGTTATCTTTTAATTTGTTTTTTTTTGTATCATTTTTTTTTTGTTTTTTGTATTATTATTATTATTATTTTTTTTTGGTATCATTTATTTGTATCTAGGCCGACCGCATTCGAAGTCTCGAGCGTAGTTGAGGATTTCTGTTTCCACTGATTGAAGCTTTGGGTTGAAGATCTCCGGCGCCGAGACGAAGAACCATAGCCGAGCTCGGATTAGGGCTGTTCACAAGATATCGGTTATGGATTTGACTGAAACCGAGGCCGATCCCACTGGATTTCGATCCATAGGTTGAAGACTCACCCATTCTGACATGAAGAAGATGAATCCGGTTCACGGTCCGATTAGAAGAGGAACCCGAGCCTGCGAGAGATTGATGAAGAAGACGAATCGAGTTGTGAAGCCGTCCGAGTTCTACCATGGAGAACTGATAGTCCGCGCCACTGGGGTTCGAAGATCGAAGAAGGCAAACCCTGGCCGTTTTCGGATGAAGTTGGTCCGAGCAACTTTTTCGGTTTCAGAGAAACCCTTTTCTTTTAATCTGAAGATTGACGTTTCTCCACGCATGCCGACTGAATCCGTCGCGCGTCCGAGGCAAGGAAGGGCGTTGATGAACTGTCGATGATCCCTCCACCGATGAGACCAGTGCCAAACATGGCCGAATCTGATGCTCATCAGCGTTCAAGGATGGTTCGAGGGTTCCAGATCTGAGGACCCGCGTTCGGTCGAAGCCGCCGGACCTGTTGCGTTCTACTTCGTGCCGATGCGGACTGGAATCGAGCCAATGGAGACAATGGTCTGAATTCAAGCTTGTTCCAGATCCGAGTAAAATTCTTGATTTCGAGTTCGATTGATTCTGTTTGTCGAGATTTTTTTGACAGCATTGTCTTGCTTAGATAAACTGAGATCTGGAGGGCATCCATTACTTGAGTTCGGCAATTCATTGAAGCTGATGGTGCCCGATTTCAACATGTCGAGAATAAAGATCTCTGGCGTTTTTTTGATGAAGATTGATTTCTTGGAGACCCGCTCAGGTGGTGTTGAGTTCTGCGGTTTTTTTTTTTCTTGTTGCAGTGGTGATCTGAGCATCGTGGGGCTCGTGTTTTCTACTGCTATGGCTGGTGTTCTTCAGGAAAAGGCACGCTTTGTGTTTGATTTAATTTGTGAGAAGCTTGCCGCTGGTTTTGAGGTGTTGGATGGTGTTCTTCAGGAAAAGGCACACTTTGTGTTTTCTACTGCTATGGCTGGTTTTGAGGTGTTGGCCGGTGTTTTCTTGGCGTGTGATCTTTAACCTCCGAACATGGAGGGCTAAGTTATGGAGCTAGATCCAGAAGATCAAGCCTGAAGCTGTCTCTCTTGATAAATTGCGAATGCGAAGTGAGTTGTTTGGATTTATTTCTACTTCTTCACAATATTCTTTCTTTTTAATTGTTATGCCTCTGTGATTTCATTCTTCGCGTCATAATTTTATGGCGAGTTCAATTCTGGCGACATCTCTTCAAATCATTCACGGTTGGATTGATTAATTTTGTTAGCGGTGAGCTGTAAGAATCATCTTTTCACTAGATTTAACTTTTGCAAAGGGAGTTAAATATGGTCATTTATGTGGATGTGGTGCATTAATTTTTTATGTGAACGAATAAATCGTTTTAGGTCATTCAGTTGTTACTTCCTTCTGGATATAGTTTTGTTCTTGCTAATAAAATGTATCCTTCTCTGTTTCTTCTTTTCCCATTTTCATTTCTTTAATTTTCATCACCACTGTTTCATGTTATTTTACTGCTTTTGAAATAAACAAAAAAATACAAAAAGATTCTTGAAAAATCATTAGGATAAGCACACTGCTTCCTTGAGATTGACCCCGATGATAGTCATTCTTCTATATATAGGGTGATTATAAATGTATCTTTGATAGTTCACGCGACAGGTTATCATTGCACCATGCTATATAGATACTATCATTCACATTCTTACTAAATTATATCATTACCTATCCCAGTACGATTGAGTGATTTTTAAGTGATTCTTTAGTAGTATGATATCATGTTTGTCCATCATAAGTATTTGAAGGATCAGACACATATTTCCTCAAATCACACTCTATTTCTAAGGAGTTTCCCATTTATGTGGATATCTTAGATGAGATCGTTCTCTCTGTTGATCAAGTGGCTATATACCGGCTCATGAACTTCGAAGATTTCTTCAAGAGAATAGCTGAGAGAAGACTCAATAAAACTAAGATAAATAGTTTTGGACATGGAGTGTACTTCATAAATCCCTCTGAAGATCCCATTCCATACTCCCTCTCGCCCACAATGAGGATGAATACCATGCCATCATCACTCATGTTGAGATGGACCTTGAGATTTAAGTTCCATGGTCGCACGTTAATGGCGATTCTGATCTGCTCATCAAGATAATTAATATTGACTGCACATTTAAAAAAAATAGAAGCTTGTTCCATTTTTTGAGCGTACCTGTATGTTGATGGAACAATTTGCGTCTGAGTAGCAGGTATCTCATGTCATGTGATCCCAAAATCATTGTATTGAGTCTCTTGAAATAATGCCAATGTCACTCTTATAGTTGTATCTAGAAAATTGGGTAATCCACAAGGAAAATTTGAAGGTTATTTCACTCATAACTCGCGATGAGGTATACCACCAATTAAATCATCCAACTACTATAATATCCTAGGGATGGTCCTCAAATTCCCTTGTAGTTGAAGCAGATTCTGAATCAAGGAATATTTTGATTGAGTAAATGTAGTGAAAAAATATTATATCTGTTTGAGTTGAGTGTGATAAAATCTACTAATGTGTGGGGAATTTTATTCAATGTGATGGCCCAAACCCATATAAGGTTCTCTATTGATGAAGATTTGAGGAAATCACCTTCCATTTCATATAGGAAAAAGGAAATTCCCTTTGTTATTTAAGAGGTCCATGTTAGGTCTTATGGGGCTCATTTATCAATATTGAATTTCTCTCACCGAATCTAATGGTTAGGATACTTTTGGCCCACTCTTATACTAGACTACATGGAATTCCCTATGACGTGTCATGCATACTATATTCATGGAAAACAATTCATCAAACACCATAGATTCTCCATGCACCTAAACACTTTTCTCCCTTTTATCTATGGGGACTAGATTTCATGGGTACTACCGAAAAGAATCATATTTATACTGAAGATTCATCCTTACTCCCACAAACTTCTTTTTGAGGGCTAAATAATTTTCCATGCAGGAGGTTAAGACTCGATTCATGATTGAGTCCAGGAAATCACATATCATCCCTATACTTTGAATCCCTCACATCATTCTCATAGAAAACAAAACCATCTATTAAGCTGCTGGAGTGAAGAAGGTATTCATCAAGTATAATATTTTATACAACCAAACATCCATCTACCATGCATATGAAAATTGGTATATCGAGTTGTTTAACCAAACCCTCTCTAACATTCTATAGAAACGGTGGACTAGAATATGAAGTTATATCATGAAAGGTGCTACACGACCCTATGGGAATATTAGGATACAACTAATACTTCTATCTAGGTGATTCCTTACTATTTGGTTTAGGGAAAAGAGGTTGTGTTTCCCATTGTGATTTAGTTTTCATCACTTTAGAAGTCAATCTATGATCAATTCACACTATAAATAAGGTCCCAAGGCTACTATGTTAAAATGAAATCCCTCGATGATGACATGATCCATGCATTGCACAACCTCAAGGTCTTTTAGAATTGAGTGACTCAGGTATTCTGTAAAATGTTTCATCTTTTCTCCTTCCTATAAGGTGACTTTGTATTCATGTTATGAACACCAATAATATCCATATGGGACGGAACTATTACCATTCATAAAGTAAACTCAAATGCTGATAAATCATTAATCAACATAGATGAATAGTGTATCACTCCTCCCACCAGTGTATGGTTTCTCAAGGAGTATTTTTCATAATTTCTTATTGGTTTTAATATTCCTCATTACATGATGTTAAAGTACCTAATCAATTTTTTACCTGCATGATGATTAAATGGGATTCCAAGTCCATTCTACACAACAATACAATGATTAGAATAGTTCATCATTTCATGATCGTAAAATGCATGGTATATCATCATTACCATATGATGTTAAACTGCATGATATACATCATTCTTTTATGGTGTTAAACCACACCAATTTATTTCATAGTTGTATGATTATAGACAATATATGTAATGTATATCTATATATTTCTTAAACTATAGAATTTGATTATGGTCCTCTCATGAGTGGATAACTCTCCATTTCATCTTGTCTCCCATTGAACCATTCCCCTAAAGGATAATCTATCACTTGATTACCATATTCTGGGATATGTAAGGATGCCTGGATGTCTTATCCTATGCCTAGCTACCATCATAATTTCTTTACACTATCTTGTTTTGGTGATCACTAACCTCCCATTTGGTTTCTTATTATCACCATTAATTGGGAATATGCTCCACTTAGAAGATGGGCATTACTCATTATTAGTGATGTACCACATAAATGTGTTCAAATGCATAATGAAATAACACCATGGGTGAACATCCCATCATTTTACCTTCACATTTCATGTATTCCTAAATTTTAATCCCCATAAATATTCTATATCTAAATAGGCTCCCTAATGGTGATTGAAGAATTCTCCAAAGGCCTACCTCTCATCATGAGAACATGCTCTATAGGATTTACTAACAACAACACGATAGGTACCATGTTTCTATGACATTGTAGTCAGTTGAACCTAATTTTTTCCTCATCTATGACAAGGTGGTGGTGGAATCTATATGTCAAACACTTTTTCAGTAGTCAACCCCACACATTTGTGAACCCCTTTGTGGTTGAGATCCCCAAAGTCATGAATTACTTCCCATCCGCCCTCCTTTGTTTTGGTATAACTTTAATTTCCTCAGTCCCACCCCTAGTGCATTTTAGAAAATTGTTAGAGAATGCCTTCCTAGTGGGGTTACCCTGGTCAACATTCTTATGATATGTATCCCCCAATAGATGATATGACATGCCAACCATAGAACATTTTCCCCAATTTTTCATTCTTATGTGGCATGATTGATAACTATCTATGCCTTATTTCCCACACAAAGCATGTATCACTTGGTCTTAGATGTTTTATGTGGATTGTTTCCCAGAAAAATCAAGGCATTTCAGTTAGGGGACCTCGTAGTCCTTGAAAAACAACTTTAAACTACACATACCCCATTTTCACTTTAAGGGTTGTCTATGTGGCATTGGGATTCCTGTTTATAGTGGGGTTTTATTTACACTTCATGATAGGCTGACAGTCTAGTTTCATGTGGTCATTATAGTAAAAATGTAAACTATAACACCCGTGCTTCATTCATGGTAAGTGATAATTTTTTCATAATGAATCTATAATGCAACACAAATTTTAATATTTCATGGAACACACATTCTAATTTGATTGTGTTAATATAAATTATAAACATAATATGAAAAAATAATCCTTGAATGTTTTTTTTAATATTATCACTTAGAAAAATATTTTATGAATAATTGACAAAGTTGTACTTGGATAATCATCCATTTATTTATAATAATGGGTTATATTTTGTGTAAGAACCCAGATATTTATTTTAGGTATGGATCTTGAATTCGAGTTTTTTTTAGGAAAAAGGAAAGAATGAGAATTTTCTAAGTACACGTCGTGTACTTACGAGTACACACTGTGTACCTGGGTACCGCATATAGCCATGTACTGGCCGTGTAACAGCCGAGTACATGGCTATGTAGGTGACCTGGCAGACCGCTTAAGGTGGGGGCCGGTTAAGGGTACTACACGACATGTACCTTTATTGAACACACAACGTAGTTTTCTTTTTTTATTTAATAACTTGGAGCGGGGTGGCGTCTCATATTTGGAAACACCTTCTTCTCCTCTTGGTTCGTATAGGAGAGCGACGAAACGCCGAAGAACTTTGAACCCCTCCTGATTCTCTGTCCGACCTTCGATTGAGACACTGTTGGGTGCGTTGGAATCCCACTGGTGAGTTCTCAATTCCCCTAGAGCCCTTCTTCCTGATTCCTCCTCTCTCGTGAGTTATTAATGGTTGGACGTTTTCCATCTTTTTATAGATCTATGCCATTTTAGGCCGATTCAAGGGCTGACGTTCAAGAGTATTGATCATACGGAATCAAGGTAGGTGGTTTGTGCCTTTCGTTGTTCATCTTTGGATTATATATGCTTAAAGTGTTGAATACCCATGTTTGGGGTATTGTGCATTTTGGAAATTAAACCCTGTTTATTACCTGTTATGGTTTGATTGATAGAGAAAGAGTTATTGCTTATGTGTAAGGTTAAATACCTTGTTATGGGACACCCCATGGGTGCGTTCCTTTGATTGACCGTTTATGGCTATTTGGTTTAGGTTGCCTGTTAGTCTTGCCTTGTTTTCCATGCCTTGTTTAGTTATGATGGAGTTACTGATTATATGAGATGCACGTGATATGCATTATGGAAGTTTGACCAAGGGGAATATAACTATGAGAGCTTCCAGAGGTAGGATCATTTATGTATGTTTTACTGTCATGATGACCCATGGGTATTGACTGTGAGAGATGCTAGGTGGTCTTCAACCTAGGGGTTTAGACTGTGAGAGCTTTCCCAGGTGGTTGTTAATAATTGTTTGATAGTATGTTGGACCCTAGGGAATTGACCGTGAGAGTTGCCAGGTGGTCGTTATATTTTATTGATGCTATGTTGACCAAGGGGTATTGACTGTGAGAGCTACCCAGGTGGTCATTTGTAAATGATAGTGCTAAGTTAGACCAAAGGGGTTAGACTGTGAGAGCTTCCGAGAGGGTTGTTATTAAATTAATTGTTTTATGTTAGACAAGGGGGATTAGACTATGAGAACTTTCCCAAAGGGTCATGATTTATTAATTGAATGATTGTGATGAGTCTGCCAAGCCAAAGCACAAGCTTGGACTCAGTCTTACTTGATTTGTTTAGATGGTCTTATGAAACATATGTTTATTATTATTACACATAGGGATATAGATCTTAGGCTAGGTCCCGAGATTACATGTTTCAACAGATTGAAAAATGAATGTAAATAAATGTAATTGAAAACTATAGGATTGTTTACTTTTGATTACTTCATAGTTATTGCTTTATTTTTGCATATTTCCTGCTATATATATTCACTGACAGTTAGACACAGATCTTTTGGTGGTTTCCTAATAGGATTCATCTCACACCCTATTTGGGCCATACTTTTGGACCCAAATAGATTATATGGTTGCAGTTATAGATAAGGGAAAACACCCTTCTTCATCAGGTACATGATTGCTATTGGAGCTGGAGAGCATGAGACCAAACTGAGCCTTACGATGCTGTTGGAGTTTTCTATTTTTCTGTACTTTGGTTTCAGTATTGTATTTCCATCATTGTGATTTTTTGGCTACTTTCCTAGATACATGTGACATGCATCATTTATATATGTGCTCATGTTGTTTTATTAGTATCAGTCTTCCGCTGTTTACTTCTGTTGTATGGTATCATTGCTTCCGTTATTTTTTACTATTTATTTTCTGCTATGTATACTCTACCAATGAGAAAATAGTTTCCCCACCATCAGACTTTGGCCATCGCTACTAGTCATCAGCCTATGACATTTGGGGAAATGCGCTTGAGGTTATGTGACCAACCGTGTTTGGGGCACCTTTGAGCGACACCCTGTAAGAACCCGAATCTTCTTTTCAGGTATGTTTTTCTTTTTTCTGGAGTTTTTGAGAAAAGAGGAGTTTCTAGAAATTTTTGAAGTACACGCCGTGTACTCACTTACCGCGGGTAACCGTGTGTTGGCCGTGTAGCGGCCTTGCACACGACCATGTGTGATGACCTGGAGGCCGCCTAAAGCGAAGTACGGAAACGTCGAGTACACGCTGTGTACTTAAAAAGTACACACCGTGTATTTTGTTTTTTTTTCATTAAACGCACCAGGGTCGCGTCTGACGGATATAATCGTCTCCTTCTCAACCTAGTTCATTCGAGAGCGCCGAGCGGCCGTGTATCTTTGATGAGCCCCCGGTTGAGCGTCCGTCCTCCGAATCAAACACCGTCGGTTGTGTTGGAATCGCATCGGTGAGTTATCTATTCTCCTAGAACACCATCCCTTGATTTCTCCTCTTTCATGAGTTATCGTGGGTTGAAAGTTTTATATGTTTTCGTAGATCTATGGCGTTCTAAGGCGATTCAAGCCTCATGGTTCAAGTATATTGATCTCCCAACGCTGAGGTGGGTGGTTTGTGCCTTTCTGTTGAAAGTCTTTGAGTTTTATATGCAAATTTGCCCAATACCCATGAACGAGGTATTGTGCATTTACCGTTTTAGCCCTATTGTTTGTCTGCTATGCTTTTATGCTTGAGTAGATGATATTTGATTGCGAATAGAGTGAATTGTTGTGCTTTGGATGTGTTGCCCATGCATGTTTTTCCTGTTTTAACCTTTGGGTCTAGTTGCCCGTTAGGCTACTGTTTACTTTCCCATGCCTAGTATTGTAGGATGGTGTGACTGTTGTTCTGACATTCTGATATGCTGTAGAATGCTAGCCAAGTAGTTCTTGAGGTTTACTTTGGCTGATACGTGATGCTATACTTGTTGATTTACACAAGGCCGTGAGAACCTAGTATAGTAGACCATAAGGAGAATGGACGTAAAGGCTTCTCCAGAGTGTCTTTTATAATATTACGATGTGAGACCACATGGGGAATTGACGTTGAGTGCTTCCTCAAAGAGTCTATAGTTCCTCGACGCGAGCCATAGGGGGAATGAGACGTTGAGTGCTTCCCTAGAGCACCTTTAGTACCGATACGAGACTATAAGGGGAATTGATGGTGAGTGCTTCCTCAGAGAGTCTATACTTCAGCTGAACTTGAGGGGTGAGACTGTGTGTGCTTCCCAGAGGGTTGCTTGTATTTGTTAGGTAGGACCAGAGGGGATAGTCTGTGAGTACTTCCCAGAGGGTTACCTGTTTGTGTTTATCTGCTTTGATTAGCTGTTGTTTGATATCTAAAACTGTGGATCATTACTGTTGAGTACTTCCTTGTTTACTGCTTTCTACACTTTTACCTGCCATATATTCACTGACTGTTAGACACAAATCTTGTGGTGGTTGCCTACTGGGATTCGTCTCATACCCTATTTGGGCCATGTTTTTGGGCCCAAATAGATTATATTGTTGTAGGTATAGACAAGGGAAAACACCATTCTACTTTAGGTACTTGATTGCATTGGAGCTGGGGAGCATGAGACCAAGCTGAGGCTTGCAATGCCGATGAGTTGCTTATATGTTTTCCTTTTGTACTTTGGTTTAGTAATGTATTCAACATCGTGAATTGTTTGGCCGCTTTCCTAGACATATATGTATCATGCATCATTTATATATATATATATGCTCCAGTTGTTTCTTTATCAGTCTTCCGTTGTTACTGTTATTTGGTATTATTACTGCTTCCGCTATTGTATATCTATTTACTTCTGATGTGTACTCTGCCAATGAGGGCATAGTTTCCCCACTATCACACCTAAGGCCCTCGCTGCTAGTCGGTAGCCTCTGGCATTCGGGGAAATGCACTTGAGGCCATGTGACCAACAGGGTACGGGGCACCTCTGGGCGACTTCTGGAACCGGGACGTTACAAAGTGGTATTAGAGGGGTTATTTTCTCTTGACTTACTGTTTGGAGCCTTTATCCAGGGATAGGATGGAATAGGTACTTGGTAATAAGCTGTGCCTGGGAATAGCTAACACGTGTACAGGAAAAATCCAATATACCTCGTTATTGCAATTTTTCTGGTTTTTCAATTTTACGGTTGATTTGATTTTCACCGTTGGGTGACTCACATGTTTTGTACTATTACAGTTGATGTTATTGAGGTTCTACTTCTGTCGTAACCCGATGAGATGAGGGTATGCCATATCATGCATCATTTTGGCACTTGGTAGAAATCACATGTCATGCATTCTTGCCATGCCATTTAGGATGCATTAGCGATTGCATGTTGTTGTGATAGATGTTGTGTATAATATGCATGCTATTGTGATAGATGCCTTGATAAAATACCGCTTCTTGATAAAGCATTGATTATGTAAGGTTTTGTTTGAATGAATGCCAAACTTTGGTTCTTGAGGTGTTATTGGCCCTCATGGACTGGAAATTGGTGGATCATTGCCTGGTTTACCAAGTTTATAACATGTATAAGATGCCAAGCTTTGATTCGCGGGGAGTATGAGTCCTCACAGATCAGAATTTCGCACCTTCAAGGTTCGTTTCAGTGTTTTATGGGTTCCAAAGTAGTTTCTGAGCCTTACTGTCCAAAAAAACCCAGAATACACACCGTGTAGTTTTGAATACACGCCATGTGTTCTTCTGTTCAGGAAGAAACTGTTTTTCATAAGTACACACCGTGTACTTTATACACACACTTTGTAGTCTCTAACTGTGTCGTAGGCTGTGTGGGCAGAGACACGGGATAGGGAAAATCTTGTGGGAACACGCCGTGTACCGGTTGTGCACGCCGTATGGTGTTGACCCTATGTCTGCCCGTGTAACTAACAACACGGATGGATAAACCTTAAGCTATACACACCGTGTCGGGACTGAACACGCCGTGTAGTGCAATCCTAGGAACCCGACCATGTAGCTAACAACACGGGTCGGTGGAGTCTCTTCTTATACACGCCGTGTCCACCTGGAACACGTCGTGTAGTGTGAGCCGTGTATCCAGCCATGTCACGAACAACACGAGCCAAGTGAAGCTCGTCTAGTACACGCCGTGTTTCAATTAAACACACCATGTAGTATTGTCTTAGGAAAGTCATGTGGCTTAACCGTGTAGAAGGACTCGGGCAGGGGAAGTGGATTCAGGTACACGCCGTGTATTAAGACAACACGCCGTGTGTGTGGGGTGATACACAACCTAGGCTGGAAAAAGTACACACCCATGTGAATGACTTAAGGGAACACGCCGTGTAGGAATTGTACACGCCGTGTAGTCATGTTTTGTAAAACTTGAATGATTTCTTTCTCATGTTCCCTTCTTACACTTATAGTTTTCAGTACTTGATAATATTGATCTAAGGTGTGCATTTGACCTTGGAGATTCATGCCACTGAGACGTCCTCCGGTTGTCCGCCAGTTACAGGGCAATGATCAGACGCCAGATATGGCTGATCAGGGACTTCCCGCAGATCCTCTTGTTGTGCCAGTCTTGGCACCAGCAGTTATACCTGATATCGGTGCTGATGCATAGTTCAGGGAAGACTTTATGAGGATGATGAAGACCTTTCAGGGGGCACTGCCTCCTACCCCGTCGATGTCATAATTGACACGGGTTTTCCAGCAGCAACATCCTCTCACCTTCTCAGGGTAAGGAGGACCTCAGGCTGTAGAGTCATGGCTATAATCCATGCTGACGATCTTTGAGCATCTGGAGATGCCTCCAGAGAGGAGGGTCAAACTCACTACCTATATACTTTGGGACTCCTCCAAGAGGTGGTGGGATGTGATCTCACAGGCGGGACGCCAAAAGGTTATGGCTTGGGAGGATTTCCAGCGCATCTTTTATGACTACTTCTATCTGGAGACCCTGAGGGCTGACTGAGCCCGAGAGTTTATGAGTCTGGAGCAGGAAAACCTTTCTATCATGGAGTATTCCTCATGCTTTACCGAGATTCAGCGCTTTACACCCTTCCTAGGGGGAGATGGGTTGTTCCTGGAAAGAAAGTTCGAGGATGGTCTGAGGCACGACATCCGATCACAGGTGAACATCTTCCGGTTGACTTCCATCACTTCTATCGTCAACCAGGCGCTAATCACAGAGCACAATCTAAGGGATTCCAGAGTTGTGAGCCAGGGCGGCTCAACATCTGGAGTTAGCATCCCTCCTACTGACAGTAGGAAGCGTCCTAGGGAGTCTTCGTGCGGAGATCCGAGGAGGCGACAGACATCTTCTGGTAGTCAGGTGGTATGCTACCAGTGCTGAAAGAGTGGGCATACAAGGATGCAGTGTCAAAGAGACCCAATGAAGTGTCGATCTTGCTGCAAGATGGGTCACCTTCAGCGTTTCTGTCAGGTCTTCTCACCAGCAGTTGGTGACAGGGGTTCTTCTATGACTCTGCATTCGGGAGCAGCACCGTCAGTTTCTCACCAGTCATGGAACTGGAGTTCTTCCGGCCGTTCAGGCCGAGGTGGAGGTCATGGCCGTGGTGGTCAGTCACCAATCTTTCAGCGACAACAGAGTGGATCAACTCAGAGTGGTCAGGTAGGGTCATAGGGCCGTGGAGTAGGCCAGACCTTTGCAGTGGAGCAAACCCAGTCGGAGAAGGATCCCAGACCTTCTACAGTTCAAGATACGATCCTAGTTGCCTTAGTTTTATCTTTAGCTCTTTTTGATATAGGGTCTTCCCATAGCTTTATATCTGTTGTTGTCATAGAGAGCCTTGAGCTATGTATCTTTTCCTTAGCTGATATCTTGATGTTAGACACTCCATTGGGGACTAGGACGACTAGTGTAAGTTAGTGAAAGGAGTTCCCTCTAGAGGTTGGTGGGTGTCACTTATTATGGGATCTCTATGTCCTAGAGATGACAGATTGTTATTTCATTCTCGGAATGGACTGGCTAGTTCCCTTCCAGGAAGTCGTCGACTTCTATCGCTGAAGGGTGAGTTTCATATCACCAGAGGGTGGATCTTTTCTTCATAAGGGTGAGTGGGATGTCCAGGCAAGCAGAGAGGGTCCAGAGCATCATGGGTTGAGAGGAGTTATAACCCAGATTGCTAGTCTATATCTAG
Organism: Viscum album; assembly: GCA_963277665.1. NCBI lineage: Eukaryota > Viridiplantae > Streptophyta > Magnoliopsida > Santalales > Viscaceae > Viscum > Viscum album. Next base: position 1,699,982,873 of record OY728138.1, on the reverse strand, counting down.
ATGATCAGGGGACATCACAGTTAGACTTTCCTCCAGTGGTGGATTGTTTCAGATATGTCTTTCCAGAGGACTTTTTAGGTTTTCCTCTGGAGCGTGAGGTGAACTTTTCTATTGAGCTTGTGCCAGGAGTGACACTGGTGTCCATTCCTCCTTATAGGATGGCTACACTAGAGTTGCAGGAGCTCAAGAAGCAGTTGGAGGAGTTGCAGGCAAAGAGTTTCATCCGACCCAGTACTTCTCCTTGGGGTTCTCCTATCCTATTTGCGAACAAGTTAGGCAGTACTCTCAGTATTTGCGTGGATTATCGGAAGTTGAACCAGTTGACGGTCAAGAACTGATATCCATTACCAAGGATTAATGATCTCTTTGATTAGCTTCGAGAAGCCCAGGTGTTCTTGAAGATTTACTTGAGGTTCGGTTACCATCAGTTGCACGTTAGACCATTAGATATACCTATTACAACCTTTCGGAGCAGGTATGGTCTATACGAGTATATGGTTATGCCGTTCGGTCTCACGAACGCGCTAGCAGTTTTCATGGCACTGATGAACCGAGTGTTCCATCTATACTTGGATTCTTTCGTGGTTGTCTTCATGGACAATATCTTGGTGTAATCTCATACTCGGCACGACCATGGCACACATCTTAAGATCGTTTTAAGTACACTAAGAGAGCATTAGTTATATGATAAGCTCTCAAAATTCCACTTTTGGACGTATCAGATTCACTTTTTGGGTCATGTTATCTCAGAGACAGGAGTATCAGTAGACCCAGAGAAAGTGAGAGCAATAGTTTCCTGGGAGCAGCTGAATAACGTCTTTGAGGTGCGAAGTTTTCTAGGGCTGGCTGGATACTACAGATGCTTCATTCAGGACTTTTCATGCTTAGCAGCACCGCTGACAGGTTTGACTAAGAAGGGTGCGAAGGTCTTATGGTCAGATTCTTGTGAGTCATCCTTTGAGGAGCTGAAAGGGAGGTTGAATTCAGCACCGATACTAGTGTTTCCAGAGCCAGGAAAGAGCTATACTGTGTACTGTGATGCTTCAGGTATCAGGTTGGGAGCTGTGCTTATGCAGGGAGATGGAGTCGTTGTGTACGAGTCTCAGCAGTTGAGGCCACACGAGAGGAATTACCCAACGCACAATCTCGAGTTGGCTGCAGTTGTTCATGCCTTACGCTATTGGAGACATTACCTTATGGGAGAGCATTTTGTGGTTTTCACCAACCACAAGAGTCTCAAGTACATCTTCACTCAGCTTGATCTGAATTTGAGACAGTGAATGCGGGTTGAGTACCTTCAGTCTTTTGACTTTGAGATGACCTACACGCCTGGGAAAGGCAACGCAGTGGCTGATGCGTTGAGCAGGAGAACTCAAATACAGGCAGTTCAGGAGGCCAGTAGTGAGTGGCAGCTTATGGATTTATTCTTGGAGATGCATTTAGAGGTTCGCGACAGACAGGGGAAGACCTTTCTTTCTTCTGTAGCTGTTACCTCTACCCTTCTTGATCGAGTACGAATGATGCAGCTATTAGATTCTAAAGGCCTAGTCCTGCGGGAAATTGTGTCAGGAGAGGAACCTATTCCCGGATGAACCATAGACGAGGATGAGATCTTGCGTTTCCATGGGCGCGTATGGGTGCCAGCAGATATACGCGAGAAGATGATGCGGGATTTCCATTGCTCAGTTTGGGCAGTTCATCATAGTGTCACCAAGATGTATCATGATCTACACCATCAGTATTAGTGGCCAGGTATGAAGAGGGATGTTGTTGGTTTCATCATGAGGTGTTACACCTGTCAGCAGGTGAAAGCAGAGCATTAACGACCAACAGGGATTTTGCAGTAGTTACCCATTCCCAAGTGGAAGTGGAACGACGTCGCGATGGATTTCGTGACAGGGTTATCGAGGTCACCTCGCGGGAGTGATGTAGTATGGGTTGTCATTGACAGTCTTATGAAGGTCGCTCACTTCTTGCTGATCAAGGAGACCCTTAGTGTTGATGAGTTGGGACGGTTGTACATCCGAGAGATTGTGCATTTACATGGAGTTACACACTCCATTGTTTCAGACAGAGATGCTCGTTTTACTTCTTGGGTTTGGCAGGGGTTCAGAAGGCTTTGGGTACACAGGTACTTTTGAGTACAACCTACCACCCTCAGACAGATGGCCAGTCCGAGCGTACAATTTAGGTGCTTGAGGACATGCTTCGAGCATGCATCCTGGATTTTGGTTGTTCTTGGGAGAAGCATATACCTCTTGTGGAGTTTTCCTACAACAATAGTTTTCAAGCAACTATTTAGATGACACCTTATGAGGCTTTGTAGGGTAGGCCATGCCGATCAACCATATATTGGCTGGAGGCAGGAGATGTAGCTTTGTTGGGACCTCGTCTTGTTTAGGAGACCATGGAGTAGATAAAGTTGATTCAGAAAAGAATGGCTACTGCATAGTCTTGTCAGAAGTCTTATGCTGATCAGCGGAGACGACCTCTGGAGTTTGAGGTCAGGGACTAGGTTTTTCTACGTGTCACACCGAGGTTGGGACACAAGAGGATTAGGAGACAGGGTAGGCTTTCGCCAAGGTATGTCGAGCCATTTGAGGTGTTGGAGAGAGTTGGAACGGTGGCTTATTGGTTGCAGTTACCTCAGAGGTACCGGGCTATGCATGATGTTTTCCACGTTTCTCAGCTTCGACGTTACTTTTCAGACCCGTCACATGTTTTCCAACCCAAGGAGGTTGAGTTGAAAGTAGACACATCTTTCGAGGAGCATCCTATCCGGATTGTTGATCGAAGTACGAAGGTTCTCCGTGGCCAGTCTGTTCCTCTGGTACGGGTGCTATGGCAGTATGGACGAGTACAGGACGAGACTTGGGAGAGGGAGACCGATGTACGATCGCAGTGGCCGAAGCTGTTCGGGGTTTCTTCTTCTACACCGCCTTGCTAGGGAAATTTGGGGATGAATTTCTTTAAGGTGGAAAGTTTGTAAGAACCCGAATCTTCCTATCAGGTATGTTTTTCTTTTTTCTGGAGTTTTTGAGAAAAGTGACGTTTCTGGAAATTTTTGAAGTACATGCCAAGTACTCGGTTACCACGGGTAGCCGTGTGCTGGTCGTGTAGCGGTCTTGCACACAGCCATGTGTGATGACCTGGAGGCCGCCTAAAGCGGAGTACGGAAACATAGAGTACACGCCATGCACTTCAAAAGTACACACCGTGTATTTTGTTTTTTTTCATTAAACGCACTGGGGTCACGTCTGACGGACAGAACCATCTCCTTCTTAACCTAGTTCGTCTGAGAGCACCGAGCGACCATGGATCTTTGACAAGACCCTGACCAAGTGTCCATCCTCTGAATCAAACACTGTTGGTTGCGTTGGAATTACATTGGCAAGTTCTCTCTTCTCCTAGAACACCATACCTTGATTTCTCCTCTTTCGTGAGTTATCGTGGGTTGAACGTTTTATACGTTTTCATAGATCTACGATGTTCTAAGGAAATTCAAGCCTCATGGTTCAAGTATATTGATCTCCCAATGCTAAGGTAGGTGGTTTGTGCCTTTCTGTTGAAAGTCTTTGAGTTTTATGTGCAAATTTTCCTAATACCCATGAACGGGGTATTGCGCGTTTACTATTTTAGCCCTATTGTTTTCATGCTATGCTTGTATGCTTGAGTAGATGATATTTGATTGTGAATAGGGTGAATTTCTATGCTTTGGATATGTTTCCCATGCATGTTTTTCCTGTTTTGACCTTTGGGTTTAGTTGCCTGTTAGGCTGCTGTTTACTTTCCCATGCCTACTATTGTAGGATGGTGTGACTGTTGTTCTGACATGCTAATATGCTGTAGAATGCTAGCCAAATAGTTCTTGAGGTTTACTTTAGCCGATATGCGATGCTATACTTGTTGATTTACACAGGGCCATGAGAACCTAGTGTAGTAGACCATAGAGAGAATAGATGTAAGAGATTCTTCAGAGTGTCTTTTATAATATTACGATGCGAGACCACATGAGGAATTGACGTTGAGTTCTTTCTCAGAGAGTCTGTAGTTCCTTGACGCAGGCCATAGGGGGAATAAGACGTTGAGTGATTCCCCAGAGCACCTTTAGTACCGATACGAGACTATAAGGGGAATTGACGGTGAGTGATTCCTCATAGAGTCTATACTTTAGCTGAACCAGATGGGTGAGATTGTGTGTGCTTCCGAGAGTGTTTCTTATATCTGTTAGGTAGGACCAGAGGGGATAGGCTGTGAGTACTTCCCAGAGGGTTACCTGTTTGTGTTTATCTGCTTTGATTAGCTGTTGCTTGATATCTGAAACTGTGGATCGTTACTATTGAGTACTTTACTATTTTCTGCAGTTCTACCTTCCATATATTCACTGACTGTTAGGCACATATCTTGTGGTGGTTTCCTTCTAGGATTCATCTCACTCCCTATTTGGGCCATGCTTTTGGGGCCAAACAGATTATATTGTTGCAGGTATAGACAAGGGAAAGCGCCCTTCTACTTCAGGTACCTGATTGCATTGGAGTTGGAGAGCATGAGACCAAGCTGAGGCTTGTGATGCTGAGGAGTTGCATATATTTTTTCCTATTGTACTTTGGTTTAGTATTGTATTCATCATCGTAACTTGTTTGACTGCTTTCCTAGACATATATGTATCATGCATCATTTATATATATATGCTATAGTTGTTTCTTTATTAGTCTTCCATTGTTACTATTGTTTTGGTATTATTACTGCTTCCGCTATTGTATATCTGTTTACTTCCGCTGTGTACTCTGCCAATGAGGGCATAGTTTCCCCACTATCACACCCAAGGCCCTCACTGCTAGTTGGCAGCCTATGACGTTCGGGGAAATGCACTTGAGGTCATGTGAACAACCGGGTACGGGGCACCTCTGGGTCGCTTCTGGAACAAGGACGTTACACACCCAGATCCGGGATGTTACAAAGTGGTATCATAGGAGTTTCTTTTCTGCTTTACCTTACTATTTGGAGCCTATAGACCGAGATAAGAAGGAACATGTAGTTGGTAATAAGATGTGACTGAGAGTAGTTAAGCCGTGTAGAGGGAAAAGCCAAGTTACCTTGAATATGGCAATTTTTCTGGTTTTTCAATTGTTACAGTTGATTTGATTTGACTATTGGGCGATTCACTTATTTTTCACTGTTATGATTTATATCATTATGGTTCTATTTCTATTGCAACTCTATGAGATGAAGGTATGTCATCTCATTTATCATATATGCACTTGCTAGAGATCACATGTCATGCATTCTTGTCTTGCCATTTAGGATGCATTACTGATTGCATGCTGTTGTGAGAGATGTTGTACTAGATATGCATGCTGTTGTGATAGATTCCATGATATAATTCCTACTATTTTTTATTGGGTATTGGTATATGTAAATTTTAATTTGGATGGACGCCAAGCTTTGGCCCCCGAGGTGTTATGGGACCTCTTAGATCCGAATTTGGTGGATCATGTTTGAACTTTAATTTAATTATGTTATGATATGACACGAATAAGGATGCCAAAATTTGATTTGCGGGGAGTATGAGCTCTCACAGATCAGAACTTGGCATGCCTTGGTCAAATTTTAAGTTTTTAAGGGTTTTAGAGAAGTTTCAGAGGCTTACTTTCCAGAAACCCAGACAACATGGTGTGTGATGTTATGAACACACGCCATGTGTTCTTTTGTTCTGAAAGAAACAACTTTTCTTAAGTACACACCATATACAGTATATACACGCTGTGTAGTTGTTGACCATGTGACTGACTGTGTGAGCAGAGACATGGGGTTGATAAATGTTTTGTATAACACTCAGTGTACTGGAAGTACATGCCATGTTGTAAAGACCATGTGTCTGACCGTTTGACTAATGAAACAGGTGGATGAAACTTAGGTTGTACACAATGTGTATCATTTATAAACGATGTGTAATAATCAACCGTGTATCCAGTTGTGTGACTAATGACATGGGTCGATGAAACTTAATTGGCATGAACACGCTATGTAGTGTTACACCGGGAGAGAACTGTGTAGTTCTAGCCGTGTGGAAGAACCTGGGTAGGAGGGAGAAATTCAAGTACACGATGTGTCTCAGGTGGCACACATCGTGTGTAGTGGTGTTACATGACTCAGATTGGTAGAGGCACATGCCATATTAAAGGCTTAAGGCAACACGTTGTGTAACCCTATTTTGAGAAACATGAATTTTTTACTTCTCCTATTCTGTTATTTAACTTTTAAGTTGTTGTCCTTGTTAATCTTGAACTGATCTGCGCTTGACCTTGCAGAGTAATGCCACTAATACATCCTCCGATTGTACGCCAGGTACAAGGCGATGATTAGACACCATAAATGGTAGATTAGGGACTACCAACAGATCCTCCCATCATGTCCGTTTTGACACCATATGTTATACCAGACGCAGGTGCTAATGCATAGTTCCATGAAGGATTTTTGAGGATGTTGCAGACTTTTTTGGGAGCACCACATCCTGCCCCGGATATGGTAGATTTGAAGAGGGTGTTCCATAAACAACATCCTCCCACCTTTTTAGGGGATGGAGGACCACAGGCTATAAAGACATGGTTGGAGGTCTTTCTTACTATCTTCGAGCATCTGAAGATGCCTCCTGAGAGGAGGGTGAAACTTGCGACGTACATGTTATGTGATTCTACCAAGATATAGTGGGATGTTGTCTCATAGGCAGGAATTCATCAAGATATTACTTGGGCAGAGTTTTAGAGGACCTTCTATGATTACTTATACCCCAAGACGTTGAGGCCCGATCGAGCCTAGAAGTTTATGCACTTGGAGAAGGGCACTCTTTCAATGATGTATTATTCTTCACATTTTACAAAGCTACAACTCTTCACACTTGTTTTGGGAGGTGATGACTTATCTTTGGTTAGGAAATTTGAGGATGGTCTTAGGTATGACATCTAATCACATGTGAATGTTTTCAGGCTAACTTCGATGGCTGCTATAGTAAACTAGGCACTGATTACCGAGTGCAATCTGAGGGAGTTGGGAGCTATGAGCTAGGACGATTCAATATCCAGGGCTGGTACTCCTTTGATAGATAGCTGGAAGCATCGTAGGGAGATTTAACATGATATTTCTTCAGGTAACCAGGTGGTATTCCACTAGTGTGGGAAGAGTAGGAATACGAGACCACATTGCCTGAAGGACCTAGTCGAGTACTGATCTTGCGTCAAGATGGGCTATATTCATCATTTTTGATGGATTTTCTCACCAAAAATGAGTGATAGTGGTTCTTTTATGACTCCACATTCAGGAGCAGGACCACCGGTTTCTCATTAGTTAGGGAACTGGAGTTCATCAGGCCGTTCAGGATGAGGAGGTGGTCGTGGCCGTGGTAGTCTGGCTACAGGTTTTCAGCAATAGTAGGGTGGATCAACTCAGGGTAGTCAGACAGGGTTGTAGGGCCGCGATACAGGTCATACTTTTGTAGTGGAGCAGACCCAGCAGTAGCAGGATCTCGAACCCTCTACAATTAGATGTGTGATTCTAGTTGCCTAAGTTTTAGCTTCTTCTCTTTTTGATACAGGGGCTTCCCATAGTTTTATATCTATTGTCATTGTGGTGATCCTTGAGCTCAATATCTTTACTTCTGAGTATATTATGACGCTAGAAACTCCATTGGGGATTAGGATGGCTAGTGTAAGTTAGTGTAAGGAGTTCCCTCTCGAGGTTGGTGGGTGTCACTTCTTTTGGGACCTCTATATCTTAGAGATGAAAGGATTCTATGTCATTCTAGGAATGGACTGGTTGGTCTCTCTCCAGGACTTTTTTGACTGCTATCACCGCAGAGTGAGTTTCACATCACCAGAGGGTGGATCTTTTCTACACAAGGGTGAATGAGTTGTCCATGTGAGCAGAGCGAGACCCGATCATCATGGGTTGGGAGGAATTATAGGCCAGATTTCTATTTTATATTTGGATGATCGGGGGACTTCACAGATGGACTTTCCTCCAGTGGTGAATCATTTCAAAGATGTCTTTCCAAATGAATTTTTCAGGTTTACCTTTGGAGAGAGTTAGATTTCTCTATTGAGCTTGTGCTAGGAGCAACATCGTTGTCCATTACTCCTTATAGGATGGATACACCAGAGTTACAGGAGCTTAAGAAGAAGTTAGAGGAGTTTCAGGCGAAGGGTTTCATCCGACCTAGTACTTATCCTTGGGGTTTGCTTGTCCTTTTTATGAATAAGGTGGACGGTACCCTCAAACTGTGTGTGGATTATCAGAATCTGACCAGTTGATGGTTAAGAACAAATATCCCTTGCCGAGGATTGATGATCTCTTTGATCAGCTTTGAGGAGCCCGAGTGTTCTCGGAGATTTAATTGAGATCCAGTTATCATCAGTTGCGCATTATACCATTAGATATACCTCTTACAGCCTTTCAGAGTATGTATGGTATATACGAGTATTTGGTTATGCCATTTGGTCTCACGAACGCGTCGGTAGTTTTCATGGCACTGATGAACCGATTGTTCCATACTTACTTGGATTCTTTTGTGGTAGTCTTCGTGGATGATATCTTGGTGTACTCTCACACTCGACATGACCATACCACACACCTTGAGATCATATTGAGTATATTGAGAGATAATCATTTATATGCTAATCTCTCAAAATGCCACTTTTGGATGGACTAGATTCACTTCTTAGGTCATGTCATCTCAGCAACAGGTGTATCAGTAGACCCAGAGAAAGTGAGAGCAGTAGTTTCTTGGGAGAAGCTAAAGAACATCTTTGAGGTACAGAGTTTTCTAGGGCTGTCTGGTTACTATGAGTGCTTTATACAGAACTTTTCACGCTTAGAAGCACCACTGAAAGGTCTGACAAAGAAGGGTGCAAAGTGCTTGTGAAAAAATTCCTTTGATTTAGCCTTTCAGGAGATGAAAGGGATATTGAATTCAGCACCGATAATAATTTTTCTAGAGTTAAGAAAGAGTTACACTGTTTACTGTGATACATTGGGTATCAGACTGGGAGCAGTACTTATGCAAGGGGAAGGAGTCATTGCGTACGAGTCTTGGCAGTTGAGGCCACATGAGAGGAATTACCCGACGCATGATCTTGAGTTGGATGCAGTTGTGCATGTTTTGTGCTGTTGGTGAAATTATTTTTTGGGAAAACATTTTTTGGTATACACTGACAACAAAAGATTCAAGTATATCTTTACTCAGCATGATCTGAATTTGATACTGTGAAAGTGGGGTGGGTACCTTCAGTCTTTTGACTTTGGGCTTGCCTACATACTGAGGAAAGGTAACGCTGTGCCCGATGCGTTGAGAAAGAGGACTCAGATACAGGCAGTTCATGAGGCCATTAGTGAGTGGCATATTATGACTCTATTCTCTAAGATGCATTTGGATGTGCACGATAGATAGGGGCAGACATTCCTTTCTTCTATATCTGTTACCTCTACTCTACTAGATCAAGTGCGAATGAGGAAGCTATCAGATTCTGAAGGCATAGTCCTATGGGAGAGTGTGTCAGGTGAGGACCCTACTCTTGGGTGGACCTTAGGCGAGGATGCGGTTTTTTATTTTCATGGATGCATATAGGTGTCAGCAGACATACGCGAGGAGCTGTTGTGAGATTTTCATGCCTCAATATGGGCAGTTCATCCTGGTGTCACCAAGATGTATCGAGATCTACATTGTTAGTACTAGTGGTCGGGCATGGAAAAAGTTGTAACTGGCTTTGTTATGAGATGTTCCACCTATCAACAGGTGAAGGTGGAGCACCAACGACCGACATAGATTTTACAACAGCTACCCATTCCTGAGTGGAAGTTGAATGATGTCGCGATGGATTTCGTGACGGGTTTACCAAGGTCACCTCAAGGGAATAATGCAGTTTAGGTTGTTATCGATGGGCTCACAAAGGTTTCACATTTATTACTAATCAAGGAAGTCTTCAGTGTTAATGAGATAGAAAGGTTGTATATCCGAGATATTGTACGTTTTCATGAGGTTCCACACTCTATCGTTTCAGACAGGGATGCCCAATTTACTTCTTGTGTCTAGTAGGTACTACATAGGGATTTGGGTAAACAGATACTTCTGAGTACAACTTACCATCCCCAGACAGATGACCAGTTCGACCGTACGATTCAGGTTTTGGAGGACACGCTTGAAGCATGCGTCCTGGATTTCATGGGATATTAGGAGAGACACATACTCCTGGTGGATTTTGTCTATAATAATAGTTTTCAGGCAACGATTCAGATGAAACCTTATGAGGCTTTGTACAGTAGGCCATGCCGATCACCCCTATGTTGGATGGATCTAGGAGAGGAAGCTATGTTAGGACCTCATCTTGTCCAAAAGACCACTGAGTAGGTGGAGTTGATTCAGAAGAGAATGGATACTGCACAGTCACACCAGAAATCTTATGCTGGTCGACGGAGATGACCTCCAAAGTTCGAGTTCAGAGATCATGTTCTCCTACGTGTCACACTGAGGTTGGGACACATGAGGATTAAGAGATTGAGGAAGCTTTTACTGAGATACGTTTGACCGTTTGAGGTTTTGGAGAGAGTCGGGCCGATTGCCTATTGGTTTCAGTTACCTCAGAGGTATCAGGCTATGCATGATGTCTTCCATGTTTCTCAGCTACAACGTTACTTTTCAGACCCATTTCATGTTTTTCAACCTGAGGAGGTTGAGTTAGAGGTGGATGCATCCTTCAAGGAGCACCCTATTTGGATTGTGAATCGTAGCATGAAGGTTCTCCATGGCCAGTCTATTCCTCTAGTACGAGTGCTATGGAAGCACATGCGAGTACAGGACGGGACTTAGGAGAGGGAGACCGACATACGATCACAGTGTCTGTAGTTGTTCGCAAATTTTTCTTTACCACCATTGGAAGGGCAATTTGGGGACAAATTGCTTTAAGGGGGGAAGTTTGTAAGAACCTGAATCTTCATTTCAAGTATGGGTCTTAAATTCAGGTTTTTTTGAGGAAAAAGGAAGGAGTGAGAATTTTCTAAGTACATGATGTGTACTTATGAGTACGCACTATGTACCTGGGTACCGCATGCAACCACATATTGGCCGTGTAATGGACGAGTACATGGCCGTGTAGGTGATCTGGCAGGCCACTTAAGGCGGGGGCTAGTTAAGGGTACTACACAACATGTACCTTTAATGAACATGCTGTGTATTTTTCTTTTTATTTGATAAATTAGAGTGGATCGAGTCTTATCTTCGGAAACACTTTCTTCTGCTCTTGGTTCATATAGGAGAGCGACAGAATGTCGAAGAACTTCGAACCCCTCCCAATTCTCCATCTGACCTCCAATTGAGACGCCATCGGGTGCGTTGGAATCCCATCAGTGAGTTCTCAATTTCCCTAGATGCCTTCTTCCCGATTCATCCTCTGTCATGAGTTATTCAAGTTTGGGTGTTTTCCATCTTTGTATAGATCTATGACATTTTAGGCCGATTCAAGGGACGTCGTTCAAGGGTATTGATCGTACGACATCGAGGTAGGTGGTTTGTGTCTTTCGTTGTTTGTCTTTGGATTATATATGCTTAAAGTGCCAAATACCCATGTTTGGGGTATTGTACGTTTTGAAAATTAAACCTTGTTTATTACTTATTATGGTTTGATTAATAGAGAAAGAGTTATTTCTTATGTGTAAGGTTAGATACCTTGTTATGGGACACCCCATGGGTGCATTCCCTTAATTGATCATTTATTGCTGTATGGTTTAGGTTTCCTGTTAGGCTTGCCTTGTTTTCTATGTCTTGTTTTCTTATGATGGAGTTACTGATTATATGATATTCTTGTGATATGCATTGTGGAAGTTTGGCGAAGGGGAATATGAATGTGAGAGCTTCCTAAGGTAGGGTCATTTATGTATGTTTTACTATCATGATGACCCATGGGTATTGACTATGAGAGCTTCCAGGTGGTCTTCGACCTAGGGGTTTAAACCACGCGAGCTTTCCCAAGTGGGTGTTAATAATTGTTTGATAGTATGTTGGACCCTAGTTCATTGATTGTGAGAGCTTCCAGGTGGTCGTTATATTTTATTGATGCTATGTTGACCAAGGGATATTGACTGTGAGAGTTACCCAGGTGGTTGTTTACAAATAATATTGCTAAGTTAGAACAAAGGGGTTAGAACGTGAGAGCTGCCCAAAGGGTCTTTATTAAATGAATTATTGTTATGTTAGACTAGGGGGATTAGGCTGTGAGAACTTTCCCAAAGGGTCATGATTTATTAACTGAATGATTGTGACGAGTCTGCCAAGCCAAAGCACATGCTTAGACTCAGTCTTACTTGATTTGTTTAGATGGTCTTTTGAGACATCTGTTTGTTATTATTACACAGAGGGATATAGAGATTAGGCCAGGTCCTGAGATTACATGTTTCAACGGATTGAAAAATGAATGTAAATAAATGTAATTGAAAACTGTAGGATTGTTTACTTTTGAGTACTTCATATTTGTTACTTCATTTCTGCATATTGCCTGCTATATATATTCACTGATAGTTAGGCACAGATCTTTTGGTGTTTTCCTACTAGGATTCGTCTCACACCCTGTTTGGGTCATGTTTTTGGACCCAAATAGATTACATGGTTGCAGGTATAGATAAGGGAAATCGACCTTCTTTATCAGGTACTTGATTACTGTTGGATCTAGAGAGCATGAGACCAAGCTAAGGCTTGCGATGCTGTTGGAGTTTTCTGTTTTTATGTACTTTGGTTTCAGTATTTTATTTCCAGTATTGTGACTTGTTTGGATGCTTTCCTTGATACATGTGACATGCATCATTTATATATGTGCTCTAATTGTTTTATTAGTATCAACCTTCTGCTATTTACTCTTGTTGTATGGTATTAATACTTCCGCTATTGTTTACTATTTATTTTCTGCTGTGTATACTCTGACAATGAGAGCATTGTTTCCCCACTATCAGACCTTGACCCTCGCTGCTAGTTGGCAGCCTCTAATGTTTGGAGAAATGTGCTTGAGGTCATGTGACCAATTGAGTTTAGGGTACCTTTGGGCGGCACCTAGATCTTGGACGTTACATTTTGTATAATTAATCATATATTGATTTTAAATTTGACAGAAACAAAGACAATATCATTTGGAGGTAAAAATGATATTTTTCCAAAAAACCTACATTATGTGAATATTGTTTTTTATTTTTATTTAATTAAAAAATATCTAATTGTTGGTCGGAGTGGACACTCAAGAGGGGGGTGAATTGAGTTCCAATTAAAATTTCTGTTTAAAAACTTTGTCTTAAAATCCCCCAAATAAAACACAGAATTAAACTGTAGTGAATTTATATCAAAATAAAGGTTTTGTTAGGTTCTCAAAGGATTGATTATTTCCCAGTTAATCAAATCAGAAGAATTGATTAAATTTTGAAACTAACTTACTGATTTACAACTAATATAAACACTTGTGAGTTTAATTATCAAAGTGACTTTAAAACAGTTTTGGTTTTAAAGTAGTTTGCAGCGGAATAAAAATAACTTTGAAAATAAATAAGCACAGTAGATTTAACCAAGAGGTTCAGTCTCAAGCTGAGACTTAGTCCTCTGAAAACTTTATATAAAAGTGATCCACACCCTGGATCGGGGTTTACAACAGTATACAATTGTCCATGTCCAAGACCTCTACCACTGTTATCCGTGGGAACAAAAACAACAGCTCTAGCTGTCTAGGTCACACACGAACTCTACCACTGTTATTCGTGGGAACCAAACACAACAGCAAACCAGCTGTCCAGGTCACGCACGACCTCTACCACCATCCAAGTGGGAAATAAAAGATGTAAGAGTTTGAGTGAGGATTTACAGATCCTCCAGTTAAAGTACATGAGACAGTGTGTGTGTAAAATATAGCAGATGACACACACTGCTCAAAATGTAAAAAGTAAATCACAGAGGCTAAGATTTAGAGTTTAGAAATGGCTCTAGTGATTGCAGTGCAGCTCTGGACTCCTTTGGATTGATCAGAATTGGTTCTGAGTCCTCTTCTGGTTTTTGTATGGAAAATAGAGTGTCGTTTGCTTCCTTGACTTCCAGGTTCAGAGATAGTGAAACAAGTAGTCGATGAAGTTCTTGTGTGGATGTTCTCGTTCTCAGCTCTTCACTGGTATGCAGTAATGAATGAGTTCTTCGTGTAAGTTCAATCGTTTCTTTGCATTCACACTCGGTTGTTCTTCCAGCACACCTCGTGGTATGTATGTCTCTGTGTATTCGTCTATACATTCCTTGTCTCTCTTCAGCAGCACACCCTTATTTCATTTAAAGCACGAGCTCCGGCAAAAGAAATGATTTCTTTTCGCAGGTACGAGGTACGGTTCCCTGACATCCAATAACACACATTAAATAAATGTCAGTGTATTAAAATATACCTGATATGACCGTTGGTTAGATTAAATAATGATAAAGAAATTAAAGCAGCATCGGGTTTTGTCTCTGGAACTGTAGCTTTGGATATCGATAGCCTTGTGTATCGGTAGGTCTTGAGTAATGGTAGCCTTTCTATCGGTAGCCTTCCGTGTAACGGTAGACTTCATGTATCGGTAGCCTTGGTAGCGGTAGCCTTGAGTAACGATAGCCTTTCTATCGGTAGCCTTCCGTGTAACGGTAGACTTCATGTATCGGTAGGCTTGCTTGTATCAGTGGGCTTTCGCATATCGGTAGGCTTTGCATAACGATGACCTTTCCGTATCGGTAACCTTTTCGTATCGGTAACCTTTACGTATTGGTAGGCTTGTCTGACGGTAACCTTCTTATATCGATAAGCTTAGTATATCGGTAACCTTCCGCGTATCGGTAGACTTGCATACCGGTGACCTTCGCGTATCGGTAGACTTGCAAACCGGTGACCTTTGAGTATCGGTAAACTTGTTCTATAACGGTGACCTTTGAGTATCGGTAAACTTATTCTGTAACGATGACCTTTGAGTATCGGTAAACTTGTTCTGTAACGGCGACCTTTTGCCTGTTTAAGTATTCTATTGGCAGAATGAGTTAAGTTAGAATATATATTCATCAAGTAACCATATTCCTTGAAGATAATATAAATAATATAATAAATGAATATGTGCATGATGTTCATAAATACCGAAATAATTAATTTAACCATTAATCAATATAGGAACTACCAAACTAAAATTGATCATAATTGGGATTATCAAAATACGATTGAGCATAGTTGATATTATGGAAATATGAGTTCAACTAATTTGCCTAGAGGGTTCAACACTAATTATGAATAATTTAAAGGAATTATATAGATCATATATACATCTATATGAATTTAAAATCATATAATGATTATTACTAGTCGTAGAATTAATGTAAGATCATCTTATTCTTGAAAAATGCATTTTCATAAAAAATTGTCTATAATCATGTTTTCAGGTTTATTTTTAAATTTATTTATACCAAATATTGAAATTAAATTTGATAAAATTTATTCTATACTTATAGTTTAGATGATCAAATTTTTTAAACATGTCCCATTTATTTTTAGGTATTATTAATATAATCCATCATAAATTTATCAAAATTTTAAAGGATAAAATGGGATAAAAAGGTTAAAAATGTAAAATGATCCTTCAAAATCATCTATACACATGCCTATATTTCATTGTATGAGTGTAATTAGACTACCCACTTTATATATCAGTATATATTTCATCTTGGTCCCAATTTTATTTGATAAAGGCATTTATATTATTATATATAAACCACAATTCCAAAATTTTACTTTCATGAGTTGAATTTCAATTTCATATTAACATGGGGATAAGAAGATGAACTAAACAAATATATTTTTTTAACAAAATTAATTTAAATTTTTACGTGACATTATTTTTTATTTTTAGATATGCTATAATTACATTGAATGTTTGCATGATGCTAACATAGAGATTGTTCATACGGTAGAAAAATCAAACTAAATGATTTTAGAAAAATCAAACTAAATGATTTTTAAAAATATAAAAAAGTAATATTTATTGGATGAATTAAGGTTTCACATGAATTTTAAGGTTATTAATAATTTATAATTGATTATGAAAAAGTTTTTATTAGAATTAAATTTCTATTATGATGTATATAATGTCAAAATATGATAATAGTTATTAAATTACATTAATGGTATTTTAACTTAAATAAAAATTATTAAATGATGTAAAAAATATAAAAATACTAAAATTGTACTAGAGGGATGGTGTATGATCTAAAAAATCACCCCATTACCTTTTATTATCCAATTTTAACATTAAAAAAAATTATAACCCTTTATGAATAAAAAAGTTCTAACCACGATTAATGCTATTTTTTTAATTAAGGTTATAAACCAACAAAAAAGGTTCATAATAACTCATAAACCTATCCAAATTATATTTTTTAAGGGATTTAATCCTTACACTATCTTATCATAGAAGTTTTTTTCACATGGTTACACTTTTATATGATAAAAAATTTATTATATTTAAATATTATATATAATTCCAATTGTTTCCTTTCATTTACAATAAAATAAAACCACATATCATCCATTAATCACACAACCCTAAAAACTATAAATGAAAAAAACTACCAAAATATCTTCCATCATCTATAGATATGTTCAAGCGGTGTTTTACATTCCAAAATACAAACACTCAGGTCCAAAGTTGTAGATCAAAAGGAGGTTCCACAAAGAAGTGGCAATCATCTTAACTAACACTTTTAGAGTTCATTACTTCCTATACATTTTATAAATTATCTTTTAACATAATAATATAATAATACCAATATAATTTTCTTATTATAATTTTATCATGTTTATGATAATATCCCTTTTCATACAATAATCCATTTAATGGATGATGAAAATATCACTCGTGCATACGTGTAGACCACCGCCTCCCAAGTCGATGAATTTCATTTTCATAAACACATCACATGGCTTGTATATATTAGTGTATTAAAATAAATAACATGATATTTATAAAATTTATATCATTTTTATATGATGAAACTGTAACATATGAATATGTATTATAACTTTCACAAAGAAAAATGCATGAGAAAACTAAAAATTTATAACCCAATGAATAATTTTACCATGATTTTTTAAATATAGGGTAATGAGAATATATATAAATTAATATAAATATGAATATGGACATATAATTAATTAATATAAAGTTTTAATCAATTATACAAAGTTATAAACCATGTTCCACAGAGTGGAAGCATGGTGTAAGATGTTTTCATCTCAACTTCCAATTCATTAAGATGTATTTTTTATTACACAACATATTTCCATTTATGTATTGAATATATTATCCCCTTGATATATTTGACATGAAACTATATATATTCATTATATTTAATTTTTCAATTCAATTTCATCTTTCAAGTGGTTATAATTAAAAAATTAGTAAATTAGTATGGATTTATTTTTATGATCTCATTTTTTTGGATTTCATATATTTTAATTAAAGGAATATTATAAAATATAATTCATAAATAATTTATATATTCTTATATAATAGATATTTAATGATTTTTTTTTCTGAATTATCCTCTTATTGTTCCTTGAATCAAACAAATAAATGTTTAAAAGTAAATAAAATCTTATTTCTCTTCTTAATCATGAATATTTTCTTTAATATCCATGTTTTTATTTTTTAACAAAATCCATTTCATTTTAAATTAAATAATTTATTAAGTATATAAAATTACATATGTTACATCCTTTATAAGGATTGAATGGGATTGTTCTAATGTATTATGAGAGGTTCATTTATGACTTTATTTTGAAAAATTAAAAAGGAATATTTTTTAATGTATATGAAATTAATGGATTTTCCCATCACTATGGCCATTTTATGCTAATTTTATCATTATAAAGGTTTCAATTGGTTTTACATGGAAAATTATTTAATGAAAATTATTTTAAGTATTTTTCTTCTATTTTAATATATTCTATAAAAGTCTTTATTTTATTATAAAACCTTTATTTATAATTAATTTATAGCCATATTTTATCACCAATTAATTTTTTGGTCATTAAAATTCTCTTGAAACATTCACATTCTTATGATCACCTTTAATTAGACACTAAATTTATTTTCCATATTCATATTCTTTTTATCATTGGTATGCCTATTTTCTATAATGTATGTCATTTCTATATATGGTGTTTTACTATGAAATTTATTTAAATTACTATGTAAATCTTGACATTCCATATTATTCACTCAATTCATATATTTTTTGATAAGGAATTTTGTTTATGAATTAAATTGATCATTTAAAATATGAGGGATGGATTGTATATATAATTATGGGTGGGACCTATTATAGATAGCACATCGATGTATCTACAAATCTCTTGAGACAAACCATTTGGCTAGCCATATTAAATTTGTTTTCATGTATACATATACATATTTAAAAGTATCTTAGAAAAAGGAATTGATTAAGATGTACAACATTATGCATTTCATTCACTGTAAATTCAGTTATTTTTAACCATTAGATTACTACATTGATTTTATCTAGGTTTGCATTTCCTTCACAAGTTATTGGTTAAATGGATTTTTTTTTCATTTATCTACCTTTGTATGTTGATTATTCCAAATTTAGTCATAATATCTTCCATGATTCATAAACCATAAAGAGTGTTTGATCTCACCCTTATTTTTATTTCCTTTCCCTAAGACATAAAGAAAGATTTTTGAATGACTTTCAGATATATATATTATTTACTTTTACTATGTTTTATATTTTCATATCCGATGTAAAATGAGAATCATTTATGAATATAGTTCTTTAAGACTACTAAAGTGATTGTTCCTTGGTGACATGATCCCTTGTATCTTATACCACGTTAATAAAGAAGACACCAACACCAGGATACTAGCGTTGGTGTTATTACAGTTGGTATACAAGAAAGATTATTAGGAAACCTAGGAACTATAATTAAGAAATAATAAATTAGAGAACATAATTTTATGATATATCATAGGGATAAATATATGTATAGGGTAATATAAAGAAGGTTCATTAAAGTAAATATTGTGTGGTTTTCTTAGAAAATAAATCCATGTCTGGCTATTGGAAAGTGAATACGGATGTGGAACAAATGAACCTAGGGTAACAACTATGGAAGGGGAGGATTTGGTATTAACTTAGTGGGAACCAGTGCATGATGAGTGGGAATAAGACAGAACACATATATAGACCCTCTCAGTGGATATGATTTTGTCAATTAACAAACTCTTTTTCAACCTTTATCAATGATTTGAATATATTTGGACTATTTGATGATATTCCTAATGAAACCATGTTTATGATTCTAAGATTATATATGAAAATAACTAAAGGAAGGATTCATAATTCCAAGTGGGAGATCACATTTTCTTAATGATTTCCCAGTGAAGTGTGTTATAAGGATCGATAAGAAAGGGAAATTGGGACCCGTGTACATAAGGACTTTTGAAATTCTAGAAATAATTGGAGTTGTGTCTTACCATTTGGAAATTCCAGCAAACCTTTATAAAGAAACTGATATGTTATATATCTTATTATTAAGGAAGAATATTCTAGATCCAATGCATGTTCTCACCTATGAAGAAATAAAATTGTAACACAAATTATCTTACTACAGAGATTCTATACAAATTATTGAACCTAGAGAATAAGTATTTTTGAATCAGAAATCTTGACTCATAAAGCTACATTTGAGAAAACATAAAATAAAGGAAGCAATACAGGGACCTGAGTTTGTCATGATGAATAACCACCTCCATTTTTTTATAATGTAATATCCTTGATAATTTCATGGATGGAATTTTTAATTGAGTATAGAATGTAACAACTGAGTTTCAATTATAGTAACTGAACATTTTACCTTAATAGAACTATTATACAAAAAAAAAACATTTCATCAGACAAAATTCTAATTTTATAGAATGAATATCGCTTGTGAAATTACAATGTGAAATAATCCTAGAATGAGTTTTCGAAATATTACCTTAGAAATATGCTCTTATAAATAATTCAAAATTTAGTATTTATAAAATCCACATTATATTTATAATAATGTGTTATATTATAAATAATTAGATATATATTTATTCTCAATTAGATAAAAATAAAAACAAAATCATTTACAGGTAAAAAGAGACATTTTTAGAAAACTATATTTAAGTTTATAAGGTTATTATGATTTAATTAATTAAAATAATACCTAATAATTAATGTTTTGAATGAAATTGATAGATTTTATATCTATCTACCTGAATTTAAATTCATATAATGATGATTATTAATCACAAAGTTAATCTAAGACCATCTTATGATTGAAAATACATTTTATTGAAAAGAAGTATTTTTCATCATGCATTTCAAGTTTATATTTATATTAATTTTAACCACTTATATAAATTGAATTTGATAAAATAGAGTCCATATTTTTAATTATTTGGTTTAAATTTTGAAAATATGTCCCTTTTATTTGTAGGCATTATAAATAGCTACCATGGTAGAATTTATCTCCACCGTAAAGGGTAAAATGAGATAAACATGGTTAAATATATAGAATAAGGATTTAAAATCATCTAATAAAATGCCTATATTTCATTGGAAAAGTTTAATTTTATTGAACATTTAAAATAATATATGTTATAGAAACTTGGATCCATTTTCAGTGATAAATTCCATTATATTATTTTAAGTAATGGAAAATTTCAAAATGTCACTCTCACACTTTTAATTTCACATAATTTCTCACATAGGGATAATACGATTTTATAAATGAATGTAAAATTTTATTTTTAACATAATTTATTTTTTTATTTCGTTATTTTCATTCAATTTTTATTCATGGTATAACAACATTAAATGCATACAAAACATTGAAACTATACTTGTGTAATAAGTATAAAAATCAATGTAAATGATCTTAATAAACATAAAAAGTATTTTTTAGATGAATTATGGAATCAAATGAAATTTATTGTTAATAATAATTTATAATTTATGTTTAAATTGTTTATATTTAAATTCCATTCATATATTGATGTCCTTAAAATCAAAATATTTGAGTTTTTCGTAAAATCACTTTAATTGTATTTTATGTAAAAATATTATATTAAATTATTTAAAAATCATAAAGATAATGAAATTGGTAAAGAGGGATGGTATATATTTGAAAATATAAAACCTTTAACTATGGTGTTCCAATTTTTACCTTAGAAGTAAATTTATAGCCCTATATAATGAAAAATATATTACCATTTTTATGGTTAAAACTAGTTAAGGAAGGGATTAAACCAAATGAAAAATTTTATAATGCCAAAAAACCGATTAAAGTTTTATTTTATGAATTTATTTCAAAAATACACTATATAAAATTAATGTTTTTGAAACATGTTTCCACTTGAACATGAAAAATAATATATTATATTTAAATCTTTTAATAAACTATAAATATGTCATTTCCTTTACGAAAAAAACACCACATCTCCACTATCCTGAAAACCACCATGAAAAACATAAATTGAAAGAACACTATAATAATATCTACCCAATATCCTTATAATCATTATATAGGTTCTAGTATTATCATATGAATAATTCTAGGGTTCTTAATTGAAGATCTAAATGAGGTCATGCGATAAATATATAATAGTCTTAACTGACTCTTTTAATGTTCATTACATCTTCTACCTCACATAAATATTCCTTTAACATCATAATATAATAATAATACTATTATTATATTTCTGTAATATTATTATGTTTTGGGTAATATATTTTTTCATACACTCATCAATCTAATGGAAAAAGGAAACATCGTCCATGCATATGTGCGGACTACCGCCTCACGAGTCGATGCATTTAATTTTTCATTTATAAATAAAATGGATTGCATAAATATATGTATTTAAAGAAATAAAATTATATATACAACATGAATATAATTCTTGAGTTTTTAAAACTATATCCCATCGAAAATAACTGGAACTTCCACAATGCATGAGAAAACTAAATAGCTGACACATGACTATTAATTTTAATATGAATTGATAATGAATGGGTAATGATAAAATATATCAATTAATAAAATTCTTATTAATTTTATGGTACTAATTAATAAAAAATTTCAAACAATTATAAATAATATTAAAACAAGTTCATCTATGTGGAAGCATGATGTATGAATTTTTCCTCTCAATTTCAACTTCAGTAAGACATACTTTATATTTTCCACCTACTTCAATTTATGTGATATATATGTTACCTATTTGATATATTTAACATTAATATATTTTTATTCATGGTTTTTAATATTTTAATTCATGTTTTATCTTTTATTGGGTAACAATTGAAAAAATAACAAAGCTGTATGAATTTATATTTTCAATATTTTTTTCTTGATTCCTTATATTTTCATTGAAGGAAGAATATAATATATCATTCATGAAAACATTATAAATTATTATTCACTTTGTATTTAATTAATTTCAATTTTTATTTCTTAATTTTCCTTACATTAACAACCGATTCATGAAAATCAATGTCTAAAAGAAAAGATGTCCTTATTTCTTTTCTTGATCTGGGAAATTTTCTTTCATATCCATATTTTTTAAAAAATTTCTATGAAATCCATTTCTATTTAATTAAATAAATTATTAAGGAAATGTTATGTTATATTTTACTTCCTCTATATGGTTTAAAGGAATCATTCTAATTTTATTTCAAAGGGTCATTTTCAATATTCTTTACAAAAATTTAAAATGAATATTTCTTGTGAACATATATAACATCAACATAGTTTCCTATAAGAATAACCATTTTATGATATTTATATTATTGTATATGTTTACTATGTATTTATAAAGGAAATTATTTAATGAAAATTTCTTTTAAATGATTTTATTTTTTTCATCAGTTCTGAAAAATAAATTATTTTTTTACAAAACATATATTTATATAGGATTGATGTTTATATTTTATCTATTATTAATTTTTTATTAATTAAATTTATCTTCAAACATTATATTTATTATGATAATCATTCATTAACTATTACATTTATTTTCCATGTCTATATTCTATGTATCATGGGTATTTATAATACCTAAACTATGCACAATTTCTACACAAGGTGTTATAGTATGAAAGTTATTTGATTAATTTTCAAAATCTTGATATTTCATATACATTATGAAATAAAAATATTTTTTTCAAGGAATTTTTTTATGAGATAAATTGATCATGTAATATATAAGTAATTCATTGGTTATAAAGGTATGTGTAGGTCACAATTATAAATATACCCACGGTGTATCGATAGGTCTCATGAGGAAAACCAGTTAGATAAACATATTAAATGCCTATTGGTGTATATCTAACCATATTTGAATGTATCCTGGAAAATTTACTTGATCAAGTCATCTAAAATTATGTATTTCATTGAAAATTCTATTATTCCATCAATCCAACATTAAATTTTTATTAATAGGGCATAGAAATAAGCAATAAGAGACAAGAAGCAAGAAACGAGAAATAAGAAACAAGAAACAAGAAACAAGGACACACTAGACTTAGGGAGGCCTAAAGTAATCTAAACCAAGGGCATCCCATCTAATCAAATTAACCCCCTTAGGAGTCAAGGAATTTATCATAAGTAGGAAGGTGATGTTGGAACCCATATTTACCATGGACGCAAGATGATCCACAACTTTGTTCCCCTCACGCCATGTATGGATACACTGACATTGTTGGTGAGGAGGGTATGAAATTTCCTAACAATGTATGATATAGACTAATGGGTGTGTCCTTTTCCATGAAAATAGTCACGTGATATCAAATAATCAATCTCGACTTGAGTGATAACAAGATTCCTGTGCTTTTATAGTGATAACCCAGTGAGAATTGCTTTGTCCTTGGCCTGGAACGAGGTTCCATTCCCATAAAACGTATTAAAGGACAAAACAACACTTCCCTAAATGTCACATACCACTCCCCCACCTTTAATGTCACCGAGCATGCATGATCCATCTATATTGAGCTTGTACCCAGAGTCCGGAGGATGCCAGCAGACCCATTGCCCCTGTGGTCTGTTGTGGAAAGATATGCCAGGAGGTATAATGATAGAATCATCTATATAAAAACCTTATTGAGAATTTGATATCAACATTATTTTTTTACATTCCCAAGGATATGAAGAATAAATCCTTGAATGAGTTTCAATGATGAAGTTTTTTTGATTTTACTTATTTTTATATTTTATTTCTAATATAAAATGTGAACCATGTATATATCTAGTACATCAATAAAACTAAAAGGACATATCTATGGCGATGTGATCCCATGTATCTTATGCCAATGTAATGATATATACACTGGCTCTGGGTTACAGGAGTTGCGGTTGTTGCATAAACTCATAGAAATCCCATTTTCCCCCTCACCATATATTGTTAAAGTACATGGACTTCACCCATACCATATGTCATTAAATAAAATTTTTATTGTCATCACTATATAATATCAAATTATATGATATTGTCTCCATTTAATGAATCAAAAGTGAATAATGATTTGTTTCCTCATCTGAGAGTGTTCCCCCTATCTTGGTGATGGTATCCCACTGCACCTCCCCTTTAACAAACTATAAATAACTTGATTCACAATATTTGTGACATGTAGTGATTTCCAAATCATTTTTCATGGCCCCAACCACTATTTATCGATTAAAATCTCATCATCCTCACCATGTTGTGTTGATTAATACCCAAAAATTGGGTTCCCTGTATAAACATGATATAAATATGATTATCCTCTTAAGAAGTAGGTTCAACCCTTTATTCAAATTATATTCCACATTATTTTCTCAATTTATGGTAATGTAACACTTAGATCATTGGAATCAACTTGAATATCATCCCAATTCACTATCATACTTCATAACCCCCTTGTTTTTTATCCCAAACATCCTTTTTGTCTTAATGGGATCCCCTATAATGATGTAAAAACACTCTAAATAACTTCCCCTTATTTAGGGTAAAATCCTTAGAGTACTCTTGGAATCAACATGAATGGTCCTATGTTTCTATGACATGGTTAGAAGGTGACCCTCATGTTTCTTTACTCCATATTTGATAGTGTGGTAGTATAACCTTTGTTTCAAAGACATGGTTAGTAGTCATCCTTAACTTACATGAATTCTATTTCCCCAATTATATATTGTAATTAAATTCTCTTATCATTACCCCACCCCATGAATTCATTCATGTTGGTAAAATAATGCCATCCTGATAGAGTATTTACCCGACTAGCTTCCCCTTTCTTCAGGATGATTCCAATATTTGATGTGTGATTATGACTCTAACCCTTCCACCCATGTGGTGAGATCTCATTTGATAAGGATGGTAATTTTCTAATAATTTATTAACCCACTAATAAAGACCCATATGGGATTAGAATTTTTAGTTTGTTATCTACTAACATGATTGAGGCACATCATGAATAGGGGAAGATAACCCATTTTAGCCTGATAAACATGACATTAAACTGCATAGAATCAAATTAAACCATTTAAAACTATATATACTAACAGTTTGGATCACTAATAACATTATATTTTCCCATCAACCATTAATTTTTAGGACATTTCACCATTATTCATAGTTATATAACCATAAATTTTTATTTCACTTTATGAGGTTGTTTATGAGAGTGTTGAACCCTCTATTCACATCGATTATTTCTTTTATCTTAGATCCAAATTTGTTACCATATCTATAGTATGATATTACCAATTAAAATCTATATATATGTCCTCTTAGTCCTTACTACATTACAATAAACTACACTACCCCATTTCACCTCTTATGAGAATCACTATACTGGCATTGGGTTTTGGAAATCACATTAGGGTTTTCCTTTTCCTGACTCTTTATAAATTGTCTCTCTAATGATTTAAAATAAACTATCTTATAGTGTGAACAAACCATACTAATATTTCCAATCATGAATTGATGATGAAAGGCCATTTTCTAGTTTTTCTATCTTTACATTTTTTATTCTGATTACCTCTCCCACAATGGGCTAAGCATCATGACCTTAAACATTGTACCCATACTCATCATGAGCTAACCTATTTTTTCACTAATCCTATTAGTCCCACCACATATCTATTCATGTTAAGTTTTCTTTTCTAATTTTAAATAGACCATGTCACCCCTATTAGTCTATACAACATGAACATAAAATATTAGTTACCCCCTTGGTGCATGAATCATGACCTTAAACTAGGTTCTTACCCCTCTTGAGGATGGTTGTGTATAATTATGACCCTAGGAATTCCATTCACCTTGGGATTACATTAAATTCCATGTTATATGTCACGAACTGTCCTCGGAGCCCATGCCGTGACTACCCCAAGCCCGCCTTCCATAGGCCAGGGGCTGGCGACTAGCACCAAGGCGTAAATCCTGGAAAAAGGGAAGGCATTGCCTTTGAGAAGTAAACAAGCACCACAGAGTAAGCAAGCAGAAAAGTAAACACTAAGTAAAAACTGTAACAAGCTGTGCTGAAAGTGAAAGGGGCCGGAAATACAAGCCCAACTGTAAAGTACAACTGAAAGGGGAAAACAACAACTGAAAAGAAAAGCCGCAGCGTCGAGCCGTCCTCTGGAAGTCCCACCTGAAGGGTGGGTACAGATAAACTCCACTGCTCCTCGGGTCCACCTGGACGCTCCGAGTACGTTCCGCCCAGTGGTCCACCTCCAGGTACCGTCCTGCTCCGCAAGCCTCCACCACGATCAGCGCTGTCCGTCGTCTGCAACCAACACAACGAAGTGCGGGCATAGCCCATGCAGGGGTCGGTATAAGCTACTCAGTAGGGACCTCGAGACCCCCGAAGGTCTCCCAGAATCCACAAAGGATAATGCACAAAGGAAAGATACAATCACGAAGTAACATCCGACAAGGCTTAGGTATATGCCCATACATATACCTAAGTCATCAATTACCATTCGGCTCCAACATCCGAGCCCAAGCACAACCCAGTCCACACAGGAAAGCAAAACGTAAACCCACACAGGATAACACAACACAATCCACGAAGGAGAGTAAAAGTAAATTCACACAGGATAGCTCAACACAATCCACAAAGGAGAGTAAACAGTAAATCCACACAGGATAGCTCAGCACAATCCACAAAGGAGAGTAACACAGGATTCAGCTCACACAGGTATACTTCTTCGGACGACGATAGAGATGATCACTGATCCATCTAAGTCGTCGGACCCACAAAGGATCGATAGGTACTAACCCCCGCCATGACCCACACAGGATCGTACCCACACAGGATCAATAGGTAACTAACCCCTGCAAAGACCCACACAGGATCAGGCCCACACAGGATCAGGCCCACACAGGACCTGTAGGCGCTGGCTCACACAGAACCGCTGAGTGCTGACCCACACATGATCAGATCCACACAGGATCTGTAGAACTGATCCACGTAGGATCGCTGAGTGCAGTAGTCGTCGCAGTCCACTGAGGATCTCTGCACAGTCGTCGTCGCAGTCCACTGAGGATCTCTGCACAGTCGTCGTCGGAGTCCACTGAGGATCTCTGCATAGTCGTCGTCGGAGTCGCACCCAGCACTAGGGTTCCCGCACATAGCAAGCTCGTTCGGGAGGGTCCGTTCCATGAGCCGAGAGGCTGATACATCAACTGACACAAAGTCTGAAGTTGATGTATCCAAAAGTTCCGTATCGTCAACAGGAACTCAACGTCGCAGACGGCGCGTCAATCGGACGCCCGGTCTGAGAGTTATTGGCTTTTTCGTCCCAGGGGCCCGGTTGGGTTTTAAGGAAAAACCAACCCGACCATACTCCACCTGCGTCCAAACCTCGGGCGGGGTATTCCAAAAGATCCGTCTCACTTAGAGGAATTCAACGAAGTCGACGGTACGTCGATCGGACGTCCGAAGCTCAAGATATGAGCGTTTCCACTCCGAAGGCCCGGTTGGTTTCGTGTACGAACCATCCCGTCCGAATACAAAGTAATCTGAAACCTTGAGTGCGATATACCGAAACGACCGCCTCGATCCAAGGATCGCGTTGCCGCTGACGACGCGTCGTTCGGAGTCCCATAGCTCAAGTTATGAGCGAAAGACCGAGAACATCCGGAGACAGGGGGTCTGGGCCCAGGCCGACCCGGCCCGACCCCCCTGGGTCAGCCGAACCGGGTTGAACCGACCCGATCCGACCCGGTCCGGTCCGGCCAGGGCGCGGCCCGGCCCGGCCAGCCGGTCCGGCTCGGCTCGGCCGAGCGGCCGACCGAGGGAGCCGCGGGGCGCTGCCCCCGCGGGATGGAGATGCTGTGGCCCTCGAGGGGCCGCGCTGGAGTCAACGGACATGGCAAGGGCCGCGTCCCATGCGTGTGAGCCGGACCCGCGCGGCCACGGGTCCGCTGGCCGCCACCGCCGCACCGGCGACCCGCGCCGCCGAAGGCTTCCGCGGGCCACCAGAGTTGCTCTGGTGGTCCGTTTTCCTTCCCGTCTGCGCCGGTGCTTCTCCCGGGTTCCGTTCTTCACTGCGGAAACATCAAATCGCCCTTGCGTCACGTTTTGTCATCGCCCGCCAAATCCGCACAACAACGAAGAACTGCAGAGGGTTGTCGGGCCGTGTTCGTTCGGCCCGCACCCTCCGCGTTGGGCGATAACAACCGGGAAGAATAATCAACATATCAAACAACAATTTTAATAAATTAAAAATTGTTCCTATGAAACCGGGTTCTTTATTTTAAAAGAAACGTTCACGAGAAAATAAATTATTTCACAACAATCCCTACCTCGTCAAGTCGTCCCACACGCGTTCTTCGCGGAATTGATCTTCGCGGAAGGTGGGGACCGTCGCGTCGTCGTGGTATCCGGCGTTGCGTCGACGAACTCCAAGGACCAAGAAACAATAGATTTAATTATAAATAATTAAATCCGTGTGTTGTTATAAGCCACAAAGGAGGTTTATAAGAAACCTGAAATCTCTTACCTCATGCAGTTGGTGATCGGAGATTTTGTTGCGGAGGAAGGAACGTCGCAGAAGAACGTTGCGGGAGAGGAAACGTCGGCGTCACAGCACACGGCGTTGCGTCGTCGATTTCCGAGGGCTCGGCGTTCTTCGCGTTCTTCGCGTTCTTCGCGAAGGAGGATGAAGAATTCTTGGTTTCTGTCAAATCCTCTCAACGAGTATTTTTCCAAAAGTCGTGCATTGGTCTTATTTTATTATTACGCCAACGGATTTCAAACAGGTTAAGAAACGAATAAATTAATTCGTAGAATTAATTCAATGAGGAAAACCACCCAATTAATTCAACGAATAAAACCGCCCAATTAATTGGTGTGTTAAGAAATTAAGAAAACGCGTCAGTTGACTTTCATAATGACGGGTTTTCGCGGGTGCGTTACTTAGCGGAAAAGAAACGGCGGGGCTCGTGCGGGCCCCACCTCACAAATATCCTACCAAGAGGGTAGGATATTTTTGGATAGCACCCTATCTGCAACAACTCAGCTTAAGTAGCTTTAAGTGGCTTCAAGTGGCTTAAGTAAAATAAAATAAAGTTTGTCGCACAACTTTATTTTATTTCATAACTTTAAACCCAAAAATTAAAAACCACACCTAAGAAAACGCAACTCCGGAAGAGGTGTTTCTAAGCAATTACCTGCGCTGCGATTCCATCGGTGCCCTCAGAATTTGATTCTGAGCACCGGTTCAAAAGTTAGAAAAACCCGCTCATCCGTTCACTAAACGTACCCGAGCCAAACTTCGGAAAATGATTCCGGGCACACCGGGCCTCGGAATCAGGTGCCGTTAGAAACTGCGTTCTTGTAAAAATCCAAAGAAAATTAAGAAAAAAATTTACTTGAATTTTTCGGGTCTTTACATCACTCCCACCTCAGGTCTTTACGTCCCCGTAAAGATACATCATAAACTAGGGAAACAAATGTGGGTACTGAGCACGCATCTGAGCCTCCCACTCCCAAGTGCTCTCATGGAGGTTCCCGTGCTGCCATATGATGCGCACAAGAGGAATCGATCATCCACGTAGGACCCGCTCCTGTCGATCCTCGATCTCCACCAAGACCTCTGCAAAAGTCGCCCCATCATCCACGTCTAGCTCCCCATGGTCAATGATGTGCGTCGGGTCGTGCACGTATCTCCTCAGCTGAGATACGTGGAAGACGTCGTGCACCCGGTGCAACTGAGGTGGTAGAGCCAGGCGATAAGCCACCTCGCCAATCCTGCTGAGGACCTGGAAGGGTCTGATGAAGCGTGGAGACAACTTACCGCCTCGGCCAAATCTCTGTAATCCACGTCAAGGTGAGACACGCAAGAAGACGTGGTCACCATCCTCGAACTCTAGTGGCCTCCGCCTCCTATCAGCATAAGACTTCTGCCGGCTCTGAGCTGTCCTCATCCGCTCCTGGATGACCTGGACCTTCTCTGTCATGGCCCGGACCATCTCTGGTCCCACAAGTGCTGACTCCCCAAGGTCTGTCCAGCACAAAGGGGATCTGAAAGGTCTGCCGTACAATGCCTCGTATGGTGCCATCTCGATGGTGGAGTGGTAGCTGTTGTTGTACGCGAACTCCACCAAGGGTAGGTGGTCCTCCCAGCTGCGACCAAAGTTGAGGATACATGCGCGGAGCATGTCCTCGAGAGTCTGAATGGTCCTCTCCGTCTGACCATCCGTCTGAGGGTGAAAGGCGGTGCTCAGACGTAGCTGCGTCCCGAACGCCTCCTGCAACCCCTTCCAAAGCTGGGAAGTAAATCGAGCATCCTGATCAGAGACGATAGACGATGGAACACCGTGAAGCCGTACAATCTCCTGAACGTAGAGACACCCCAAGCTCTCCACTGAGCCCTGCTCTCGGATGGGTAAGAAGTGTGCCGACTTGGTGAGTCGGTCAACAATCACCCAAATGGATTCGTGACCTCTGGAAGTGCGTGGAAGTCCAGTCATGAAGTCTATAGATATCCTGTCCCACTTCCACTCCGGGACCTCCAAGGGCTGTACCAAGCCTGCTGGTACCTGATGCTCTGCCTTCACCTGCTGGCAGGTGAGGCATCGAGAAATGAACTCTGCCACAACCTTCTTCATGCCCGGACACCAGTGCTGTCGTCTGAGGTCCTTGTACATCTTCACCACTCCAGGATGTACCATCAAAGGAGAAGTGTGAAACTCTCTCAGCACTTCCTCCCGTAAAGCAACTGGTACCAAGGTACGTCCTCTGAAAAGGACGTCGTGATCTGCTCCAAGGGAGAAACCATCAGGTGCCTACCCCGAGGATATCTGTGCACGCCGTGTCTCACAGTCAGGGTCCCCATGATGTGCATCTCTGACCCGTTGTAGAAGTGGAGGAGAGACTGTGAGAGACTGAAGGAAGGCTGCTCCGTCCCTATCCACGAAGGATATCTGCAAGGAGGCTAGCTGCTCTGTCGCCTCCTCAAGTAGCTGAATGCCCGTCCTCCTGCTGAGATCATCGGCTACTACGTTCCCCTTCCCAGGAGTATAGACTATCTCAAAGTCATAGTCCTGGAGGAACTTGAGCCATCGCCGCTGTCTCAGGTTTAGTTCCTTCTGAGAGAAGATGTACCTGAGACTCTGGTGGTCAGAAAAGACTGTAAAGCGCTCTCCCATCAGATAGTGCCGCCATGTCTTCAGTGCGAAGACCACTGCTCCTAACTCCAGGTCATGCGTGGCATAGTTCTGCTCATGCGGCCTCAACTGACGTGATCCATAGGCAATCACGGTCCGCTCCTGCATCAGGACACATCCGAGTCCGGTCCCTGATGCATCACAGTAGACTACGTATCCAACTCCCTCATCAGGCAACCTCAAGATAGGTGCGCTGGTCAATCTCTGTCTCAGCTTCTGGAAGCTCTGCTGACATCTTTCTGACCACACAAAGGGTTTCCCCTTCTTCTTCAAAGTTGAGAGTGGCGCCGCAACTCTGGATAAGTCCGACACAAATCTCCGATAGTATCCGGCTAGACCCAAGAAACTCCGCACCTTCGTCACGCTCCTGGGTGTCTCCCAAGCTAGCACTGCCTCGATCTTCGTGGTATCCACTGCAACTCCCGCCTCAGAAATGATGTGCCCCAAGAAGTGGACCTCACATAACCAGAACTGGCACTTCGAGAGCTTTCCATAAATCTGGTGCTCTCGGAGTGTGTCTAGTACAACCCGCAAGTGGTAGACATGCTCCTCCTCCGTGGTCGAGTACACCAAAATGTCGTCGATGAAGACCACGACAAATCGATCGAGGTATGGCTGGAAGATCCTGTTCATGAGGCTCATGAACACTGCTGGAGCATTGGTTACACCAAATGGCATAACCAAGAACTCATAATGGCCATACCGACACCTAAAGGCCGTCTTCTGCACGTCCTCGTCTCGAACTCTGAGTTGATGATAGCCTGACCTGAGGTCTATCTTCGAGAACCACCGCGCTCCCTTGAGCTGATCGAAGAGGTCATCAATCCTCGGTAGTGGATACTTGTTCCTCACTGTCACCTGGTTCAGGCGACGATAGTCGACACACAGTCGCAAGCTCCCGTCCGCCTTCTTGGCGAACAATATCGGGGATGCCCAGGGTGAAACACTGGGTCGGATGAACCCCTTGCCCTGCAAGTCCTCCAACTGTACCCGCAGCTCTCAAAGCTCAGCGGGGGACATTCGATACGCTGGAGTGGATATCGGGGCTGTCCCGGGGTACAGATCAATATAAAAATCTACCTCTACGAGGAGGTAGCCCTGGAACGTCATCGGGAAAGATGTCCGCGTACTGATCCACCACTGCAGGAAAACTAGGACTCCGCACGTCAACTGCTCCAAGGATGAGGCTAGCCAACTGATGAGTGATGGGATGTCCCCTCCTCTGCGAGAGTCCCTCCTGTGCTGCAAAGGCTCCCTTCTCGCCGGTGAAGGTGAACCTACTCCCGTCGGTGCGCACACATCGCACCTTGCGCCTAAAACAGTCAATCTGAGCATGGACTGTAGATAACCAATCCATGCCCAAGATGATGTCGTAAGGCCTCGACGCCGCTACAAGAAGATCCCAGCCGAAGCTCTCGCCTCCTAGAGTAAGCTCACACTGCCGGCACCAGTGCTTAATCATCGAGTCTGCTCCCGTAGGGGTCTCTAGCCGTAAGGATCGAGCCAACAGCTCTGTCGGAATCTCCGAGCTCCGAACAAGGGCAGCGGCTATGAAAGAGTGACTCGCTTTTGTGTCTATAAGAACTGCATCAAGGGTGGAATAGACACAGATCGTACCTCGAATCATATCTGGCGCGCCGTGGTCGTAGGCCTCCGCTGCCTGGAGCTGTGCATGTCTCTACCCGCCAGCTCCCTGTGGTCGGGGCGGGCCTCCTGGTGGTGGTGGTGGTAGAGCCTCAAAGCGTCTCCCACCACCCGCTGCTCGGCCAGCTCCTCTGCCTCGTCCGCCTCCTCCCTGTGGACCGCCACGGTCGACCCTCTGCTTCTGCCTGGGTAGCCCCTCCACCGTCTACTGCTCCTCGGCACGGTGGGTCGGGCAGTCATGAGCCATGTGGCCCTGCCCGCCGCATGCGTAGCACTGCCTGCCTCTCGAAAGAATGACTCCGCGCTGTGTTCCCCGCACTGCTGAGCCAGTGTCTTGAGGTTGTCTACGAGAGGGTCTGGTCTGCCTGGAACCCTGAGTCATCCGTCGGCTACCTGCTGCCGAAGACTCCGCTACCTACCGCCCTGCGGTAGGTCTCGCTTCTGAAGTAGACTCAACAAGAAAGCTCTCGATCAGAAGGGCTCGCTCCAGTACTCCTGTCTGGGTCGGGATGCTGAGGGAGATCAGCGATGCCCTGATCTTGTGTCTCAAACCCTGCTCAAAGGTCCGAGCCCGGAAGAAGGGGTCCCGTACCATGTTGGTCGAGTAGCGAGAAAGATCGGTAAACCTCACCGCGTACTGGGCGACCGTCAAGCTGCCCTGCCGCAGCCGAAGAAGCTTCTGGATGCGCACTGCACGGAGGGTGGCCGGGACGAACTCTGAGCGGAAGAGGCTCTCGAATTCCGTCCAGAGAAGAGATGCCTCATCGTGCACATGGAGCATCAAGCTCCACCATCGGCCCGCTTCTGCGTGTAGTAGGCTCGCCGCGCGGATCACCATGAGGTCTGCTGGTGTCCTCACTAGCCTGAAAACTCGAACGACCGCCTCCAACCAGTCCTCAGCTGCCTGGGGGTCTGTATCCCCACGAAACCTGGGTGGTCACTGGCGCTGGAACTCGTGCAGAGCTCTGAGGCGACATGCATCGTCAGCGGTCGGTGCTGGAAGCATCGGGGGCTCGACGGGTAAAGGTACCGCTAGTGCCTCTGCTGTCAACGGGCCCTGTACCAAGGCCTCGTCGCTCGGTGGGCTGTCGTCACGCTCTACTCTCGGAACCCTAGCTGACTACCGTCGTGGGGCCATCCTGAAAAGGAAACAAGTGCGCCACGGTTAGAATAGTATACCTGGTGATCTGACACAAGTAATCACAAAGAAAACTTGAAACACACATGCAATGAATGTTTTCATGCATTAAGTCGGAAATCAGAAGTCAGGGTCCTGGTGTACGGATACGTCGGCCACCGCACCAACACTGGACTCCCTGGACTGATAACCACACTCAATACGCTAAACACTATTGCTTCACATAGAAGAAAGATCAGAGTCTGCGGTAGAACTGACCACCTCTGATACCAATTTGTCACGACCCGTCCTCGGGCCCCGTGCCGTGACTACCCCAAGCCCGCCTTCCATAGGCCAGGGGCTGGCGACTAACACCAAGCCTTAAATCCCGGAAAAAGGGAAGGCATTGCCTTTGAGAAGTAAACAAGCACCACATAGTAAGCAAGCGGAAAAGTAAACACTAAGTAAAAACTGTAACAAGCTGTGGTGAAAGTGAAAGGGTCCGGAAATACAAGCCCAACTATAAAGTACAACTGAAAGGGGAAAACAACAACTAAAAAGAAAAGCCGCAACGTCGAGCCGTCCTCTGGAAATCCCACCTGAAGGGTGGGTACAGATAGCCTCCACTGCTCCTCAGGTCCACCTGGCCGCTCCGAGTACGTTCCGCCCAGTGGTCCACCTCTAGGTACCGTCCTGCTCCGCAAGCCTCAACCACGATCAGCACTGTCCGTCGTCTGCAACCAACACAACGAAGTGCGGGCATAGCCCGTGCAGGGGTGAGTATAAGCTACTCAGTAGGGACCCCGAGACCCCTGAAGGTCTCCCAGAATCCACAAAGGATAATCCACAAAGGAAAGATACAATCACGAAGTAACATCCGACACGGCTTAGGTATATGCCCATACATATACCTAAGTCATCAATTCCCATTCGGCTCCAACATCCGAGACCAAGCACAACCCAGTCCACAAAGGAAAGAAAAACGTAAACCCACACAGGATAACACAAAACAATCCATGAAGGAGAGTAAAAGTAAATCCACACAGGATAGCTCAACACAATCCACAAAGGAGAGTAAACAGTAAATCTACACAGGATAGCTCAGCACAATCCACAAAGGAGAGTAACACAGGATTCAGCTCACACAGGCATACTTCTTCGGATGACGATAGAGATGATCACTGATCCATCTAAGTCATCGGACCCACAAAGGATCGATAGGTACTAACCCCCGCCATGACCCACACAGGATCGGACCCACACAGGATCAATAGGTAACTAACCCCCACAAAGACCCACACAAGATCGGGCCCACACAGGACCTGTAGGCGCTGGCTCACACAGAACCGCTGAGCGCTGACCCACACAGGATCGGATCCACACAGGATCTGTAGCATTGATCCACGTAGGATCGTGGAGTGCAGTAGTCGTCACAGTCCACTGAGGATCTCTGCACAGTCGTTGTCGCAGTCCACGTAGGATCGCTGCACAGTCATCGTCGCAGTCCACTGAGTATCTCTGCACAGTCATTGTCGGAGTCCACTGAGGATCTCTTCACAGTCGTCATTGGAGTCCACTAAGGATCTCTGCACAGTCATCGTCGGAGTCGCAGCCAGCACTAGGGTTCCCGCACACAGCAAGCTCATTCGGGAGGGTCCGCTCCACGAGCCGAGAGGCTGATACATCAACTGACACAAAGTCCGAAGTTGATGTATCCAAAAGTTACGTATTGTCAACAGGAACTCAACGTTGCAGACGGCGCGTCAATCAGACGCCCGGTCTGAGAGTTATTGGCCTTTTCGTCCCAGGGGCCCGGTTGGTTTTTAAGGAAAAACCAACCCGACCGTACTCCACTTGCGTCCAAACCTCGGGCGGGGTATGCCAAAAGATCCGTCTCACTTAGAGGAATTCAACGAAGTCGACGGCACGTCGATCGAACGTCTGAAGCTCAAGATATGAGCGTTTCCGCTCCGAAGGCCCGGTTGGTTTCGTGTACAAACCATCCCGGACGAACTGAAAGTAATCCGAAACCTTGAGTGTGATATACCGAAACGACCATCTCGATCCAAGGATTGCGTTGCCGCTGATGGCGCGTCGTTCGGAGGCCCATAGCTCAAGTTATGAGCGAAAGACCGAGAACATCCGGAGACAGGGGGTCTGGGCCCGGGCCGACCCGGGCCGACCCCCCTCTGGGTCGGCCGAATCGGGTCGACCCGACCCGGTCCGGTCCGGCCAGGGCGCGGCGCGGCGCGGCCCGGCCGGCCCGGCTCAGCTCGGCCTAGCGGCCGACTGAGGGAGCCGCGGGGCGCTGCCCCCGCGGGATGGAGATGCCGCGACCCTCGAGGGGCCGCGCTGGAGTCAACGGACGCGGAAAGGGCCGCGTCCCGTGCATGTGAGCCGAACCCACGCGGCCGCGGGTCCGCTGGCCGCCGCCGCCACGCCGGCGACCCGCGCCGCCGGAGGCTTCCGTGGGCCACCAGAGTTGCTTCGGTGGTCCGTTTTCCTTCCCGTCTGCACCAGTGCTTCTCCCGGGTTCCGTTCTTCACTGCGGAAACATCAAATCGCCCTTGCGTCACGTTTTGTCATCGCCTGCCAAATCCGCACAACAACGAATAACTGCGGAGGGTTGTCGGGCCGTGTTCGTTCGGCCCGCACCCTCCGCGTTAGGCGATAACAACCGGGAAGAATAATCAACATATCAAACAACAATTTTAATAAATTAAAAATTGTTCCTATGAAACCGGGTTCTTTATTTTAAAAGAAACGTTCACGGGAAAATAAATTATTTCACAACAATCCCTACCTCATCAAGTCGTCGCACGCACGTTCTTCGCGGAATTGATCTTCGTGGAAGGTGGGGACCATCGCGTCGTCGCGGTATCCGGCGTTGCGTCGACGAACTCCGAGGACCAAGAAACAACAGATTTAATTATAAATAATTAAATCCGTGTGTTGTTATAAGCCACAAAGGAGGTTTATAAGAAACCTGAAATCTCTTACCTCAAGCAGTTGGTGATCAGAGATTTTGTTGCGGAGGAAGGAACGTCGCAGAAGAACGTTGCGGGAGAGGAAACGTCGGCGTCGCGACACACGGCGTTGCGTCGTCGATTTCCGAGGGCTCGACGTTCTTCGCGTTCTTCACGAAGGAGGATGAAGAATTCTTGGTTTCTGTCAAATCCTCTCAATGAGTATTTTTCCAGAATTCGTGCGTTGGTCTTATTTTATTATTACGCCAACGGATTTCAAACATGTTAAGAAACGAATAAATTAATTCGTATAATTAATTCAACGAAGAAAACCGCCCAATTAATTCAACGAATAAAACCGCCCAATTAATTGGTGTGTTAAGAAATTAAGAAAACACGTCAGTTGACTTTCATAATGACGGGTTTTCGCGGGTGTGTTACTTAGCGGAAAAGAAACGGTGGGGCTCGTGCGGGACCCACCTCACAAATATCCTACCAAGAGGGTAGGATATTTTTGGATAACACCCTATCTGCAACAACTCAGCTTAAGTAGCTTTAAGTGGCTTCAAGTGGCTTAAGTAAAATAAAATAAAGTTTGTCGCACAACTTTATTTTATTTCATAACTTTAAACCCAAAAATTAAAAACCACACCCGAGAAAACGCAACTCCGGAAGAGGCGTTTCTAAGTAATTACCGACACTGCGATTCCATCGGTGCCCTCAGAATTTGATTCCGAGCACCGGTTCAAAAGTTAGAAAAACCCGCTTGTCCGTTCACTGAATGTACCCGAGCCAAACTTCGGAAAATGATTCCTGGCACACCGGGCCTCGGAATCAGGTTCCGTCAGAAACTGCGTTCTTGTAAAAATCCAAAGAAAATTAATAAAAAAATTTCCTTGAATTTTTTGGGTCTTTACATTATAAAAAGTAACTTACCCCTCTTCTTTAGTAAAATCCACATGACATTAAAAATTAGAAAACACCCACTCATCCTCACTTTATATAATTAAACTATGTGCCAAATTCATTACTACTAGGCATTTAATAGCACAATATTATCCCCATCACTATATTTTAAACTGTGTGAATAATTATATTGTCACCTATGAGAATTCACCCATTTTGGCATTGGTCTCCTATAAAAACATATTGAACTACATGTGGCTTGATTCCCATTCCATAAGATATATAGTGATGATTGAATCCCTAATTCTAGGCCATGTAATGTGTTTCATTCTCATTCCCCCATTAATTCTAGTGATAGGTATTTTTCAAGGTCCATTATGATTTGGTCCGACATGTTCATAAAATCACCCAATACTTTCTTACCAACATTCTATACATAATTTATATCCATACAAATGTATAATGTCTCTAATAAATATATGATTCTTGATTCTCATTCCATGGGATGTGTATCTAAACCTAGATCTCTTATCTTGATCACAAACATAGTTCTTCTATCATATCTTCCTTAGTATGAAACCTATAACATATTCACCTGGTCTCATTTCCTTATTATTCATTACAGTGGTGTATTATCTTGATGGAAATAGTCTATGATGTATGACCCTAACCATATTCTCCACTATGGTACACATACCATGTCCTTAAGCTGTGTAGTATTTCCCACTGAGTTTTTAAGTATCAATATTAGTACCATCACTCACATTGGGATTTTTCTCTCCAATATTCTATATAGGAATCCTCACCATTAGTCCATGAATCACAACCATAAACTTTTTGCAACCCTAAGTATTTTTATGGTTCACATACATTACCCCATATACATTAGGTTACTAAACCCATATTAATACATAAATAACCATGAATTTACCATTACATATGTCTCTAAACTCATATCAACCTCAAATCAAAGATATGTGACCATAAACTCCAATCCTCAAAATTCTGACTACCTCATCTCTAAACTGTCATAGGAAAGAGGCACAGAAAATCATCCAGATGAAAACCTATAATGCAAGACCTAAGAGACTATGGGGACTATTATCACCATGTTAATTCAATTAATGTATTTGAAAAAACATTTAAAAATATGGAAAAGGTAAAATCCCTTTGAAAATACCTCCTATCACAAGTAAGAGCATGGATATGTGTGTTGGAACCATTAGTTTATAAAAAAACATAGATAAAATATGTTCCCTATATTTAGAATCCTATCTATATAACTCTTAAATACATTTCACCCACATCAATGACACATAAAATTACAATATATAGTCTCAGTACAAGGCTAATGAAAAAAAGGATTGTTGTTATAGTCTAAGAATCATAACCATGAACTGGGTACCCACTATTTGGGTTTCATATATAATTTAATGAATTATTACACTAAAAATGGATTCTATCATCTTCTTTAGCATATAATTCACCCCTCTATGGATCTAAGAATCACGAACTTAAACTATATGCCTTTTCCACTATAATTCATTTATATTGACATTTGATTTCTTCTTTATTTCATATTTTCTATTTACTAAGTTCTTTACAGACCATCACTTCCCTAGACCGAGTTCCATGAACATAAATTTATAGAAACCTTGTTGGTCTGATCTCCATAACCTAAAACTAGTATCACCCCATTGTAGGATCTATATGACTATAAAATCCCAAAAAAACAATGAACAATATTATCCTCCCATTAGAATTATTAATCATTTTCATTATGTCCCTAATGGGATAGGAACCCCATCAAACATGTTGCACCCCATTGACATTCCTAATGAAAAATAGTGTATCTCCATGATGCTCAGATTTCTTTATGATATTAATCATTCATCTCCATACATTTTATACCCTAATTTTCAATTATCCAATCAAAATTTCACATCCAAATGGACTAAAATACAGGGATAAAACAATTCTTTAATGGCATGTCTGTTTTCTAGAGAACAGGTCTTGAATGATTCTCAACATTAACATGAGGATCCCCATTATTTAAATCCATTTTAAGAGGTTAACCCTAATTGTTTTCTTCCATTCATGATAATATGGAAGTGGAATCCATGTTTGGAATGTGGTTAATGGTTATCCTCAAACTTAAATCAACCACCTTCAAATTCTAGTTTCTAAATCCATAATTTTCATCCATTTAATCCCCTTTCCTCAAGTGGAGTCCAAAATACATTGGTATTTTCTTTTGGTAACTTCTGGAATGTTGGAAGGGTGGACCATCCCTATGAAATCATGCCCAATACGTCTCCCCATTTCAATGGGTTCGCGCAATGGATGATGAATCATTTCAACCTTTAATTATTCCTCATTTCTGAACTCTCATATAACTTGAGTAACCCTCCACTCCCCTTTTTTTCTCAAACCAATCCTAACTCATAAAAAGTTAGGGGTGTTTCTATTAGTTTCCTCATTATAATGATTGAGATTCATTCTTTATCATCCTCTACACAATATATTAAATGGGGTGTTCAATGTTTTAAATGTATGATGTTAAACTATATGGTGTCATCCCCATATCATGACTTAAAACTACATAATACCTTGTTCCTCACCTCATAGTTGAACCACTATATGGTCTTGGTCTCCTACCACACCACCTTATAGAAATACATGTCTCTTGATTCAAACATAGTGGGATACATATTGAATTGTATCCATTTTTCCTTGAAACAACCATAACATCTAATTTAATTCCATATCAATGCCCATTCTTCTTATTATACCCCTATTAAGACACCTACCTTGCATAGTTTTTGGTTGATATCCTTCCTTTACAATGAAACAGATATAGGAACATGGTTTTTATGGCTATTCTCTAATGATGGTTCAATCCCTCATTCATGTAAGTTATTATTTTTCTTTTAAGTATTGAAATTTATATATTGCATGAGCCAAGTCTATATTGAGATCCCTTGGTCTAATCATATGGAACTAAAATTTCATGAACTTATCATGGTGTTTGTTTCCTTGAAATTTTGGCATCCAATTCATTTCATATTATTCCTAATACATGTTGATGAGAAGGAATCCTCAAACTATGGTTCAAGAAGCACGATCTTAAAAGGAACCATATCATGGTCCTAGTTTTATGATCGAAAAGGAATTACCCTACGATCAAAGCTATGCAACCATAATCTATGTAGCTTTGGGACCACCATTTATCTCCTCCCTAGAGAATGACTAGAGTCCATCCTTGTGTATGTTACTTGGGTGAGATATGTATTTCCCCCACTATCCTATATGCCTTAATTATATTTTTTATGCCTATCTGATATGCTTGATGCAGAAAGACATAAATCTAAGAGTGTTTTAACTATTCATGAGAATATATCTCCCCAAAAGACACACACTGTGTCCCTTGATATCTTTCAACATCCATTATCATGTCTAAATGGTCTTCCCTATAGTGATGAAACTATGATCCAAATGCTTTCATCCCTTATATGGTATATACCATGGAGGATACACCCCTTTCTTCTCTAAATAGACTCCCCTATTGTGATATCATTATGAAACAAATTCCCACCTCATATCCACTATATTGTTATTGGATGAAAGATCTTCCAGTGTATATTAGAGGAATATATGATTCACATTTGGTTAAAATCACCCTTAAACAATATAACTCTTACACTAATCAATTCCAACACTCAAATTCATCATCTACATATTTCACATTCACTTTTTTTTTCTAATGTAATTATAATATTTTTCTATCCCTCAAATATCATGCACATTATCAGAGAAATAAAAGTGTTTGAAGATCATAATCATATTTCCCTCAACATTGATGGGTTTTGATGGATATCGATTTAATATTCTGATAACAAATCATCCCTCACTATCTACTACTCTCATAAAATTGAGAGATATTTTAATTATCTATTTTCTATTAGACTGACCATGACTCACATGGTCTTAGATTTTTTTTATTATTTCATTTAATTAGATAATAATTAAAAATTTAAAAAATGGATTCAAACAAGTGATACTTTTATTTCATAGTTAAATAAAGAAGAGGGTAATCTATATGTTTAATCCTCTACCATATTTTATGAAAAAATGGTATTCCCTTATGGTTCATCCTAGGAGACAGAATGCTCATGATCAGAAATACTTTATCAAGTTGATTCAATAACTACTCACCACATGGATCACCCCACCAATTCCTTGCCATACCAAGGATGAACTGCATCCATCCCTACCTATATTCTTTCTCACTTTGGATCATAATAATCTACTATATATATTTTTTGAACCACATCATCCATGGATAACACGAATTGATATTTTAAGTAGTGGATCATATCTTCTTTTTCAAAGTTGAAGGACTCATACAGGAATGATTCACACTTCTACTGGTAAACATCATATTTGGTAATATGAACTTATCTGATTCCATCAAATATTGTCACATACCATGGATAATTGAACTATTGAAAATCATGACACAATCGTCCATCCACGAAAAATTGAGTCAGTTCATGGAGGGCATGGTAGTCGACCTAAACAGTCCCAAAGATTATCAGTAACTGTGGAAGGGATTACATCTACCCACCAAATCATCCAATGACATGGGATTCGTGATATTATAGTTTCTCCTATATTCCATGTGTATGTTAACCCTATTCTTTACTACAATATTTTTTTTTGTATTTTGTAAAATCCACTTTTTGGAAAAGTGAGAACTGTACAGAAGGATCCACAGACCACGTTCTCCATAAAACAAAGCACAAATACCCCATTAAAAGTTCAAAATCCAACATTCAATCCAAAAAAAAATAAATTCAAATCACCACATGTGCCATCCACATCTTTCAGTAGTCCACTCCATATTTCTGCTAATGAAACTAAAAAATCCATTTCAAATTCTGAAATTCAAAAAAACCATGAGACTTTCATCACTGCCTTGGTCGCTGAACTGCCTCGATACACACACTCTAACACAGAAGAGTTGGCCATCAGATCACCGATAAGATCCAACCACCGTAAACCCCCGTCACCACCTTGATCATCGTTGCCATCACTGTTTAGTATCAACATAAACCATCGACTGCGCTGGTGAGAACACCCTCATCACCATCATGAGATACCATCAACACATGCCATCAGAACCAAAAGATTAAGTCTCTCCATAGAGAATTCATCGACCATCACCACCAGCATCTTCACCATAAGAACCCACAGAACTGGAAACATCCACCATTGGTCGCATAGCCCTGTAACCACGTACTGCTCCCCTAACACATCCCCAAACCTCCATGATAACTGTTGCACCCAACCGACCTGGAAGGGAGAAAGGAAATAAGAAGCCAGAGTAGGAAGGAGTGGAAAGGAAGGGAGTAAGAACACATAGATTAAAGGAAACCCGAAAAAAGAGCCAAAAAACCATGAGGCAAGAAAAATCCTGGACTGAGAAAGGGGAAATCTGGGCTGATTCCCTAAATAAAACAAGAACAGAGGGGAAATTAGGGGTTGATACCTTAAGATAACCACCATGAGACAAGAAAGGGTAAACCGGAACTAAAACTCTAAGAGGAAAAAAAGCATAATGGAATGGAATCCACCGAACGGAGGTTCCCATGTTGCCCCTACTCCCACCACCACAGTCCCAAACCCATCTAAAAACCAACACAACTGACCAAAGTGGGGTCTTATGTGTCAGAATAGACCGAAAGAGAAGGGGACGGAGAGGAGAAAACGAGAAAGCTTCTAGCATGAGGAGGACAAAAACCTAGAAGGGGATAACATTTGAGAGGAGGAAAAAACTCACCAGATAATTCAATAAAATATTCCACCTTAGTTGTTTCCTAAAACATAGTCAAAGGATCTTTAAACCCACCGAATGTCTCTTTAGGTGTGAAATGTTATTACTTTATCATTGATATCACTTCCCATTGTGTAGACGGTACCCCTAATTTAGGGGTTTTCACTAATGTAGATATAGTTTCACCCTTGTCTGGGGCTTGTTATTTTAGAACCGCTTCTTTCCCACTAACCACCAGAATAAAAGAGAGAGCTTTAGAGATCTTTAGAAAGCTAAGTTTCCTATCCTCTAAATGGATCCCCTCAGAGTACATTGTAATAGGGGATATTATAGTAGTTTAACCTGGGAATTATGAAGTTTTTATAGAGGTAAATGGAATAAAAATTTAATTTCCATATTGACTTAATCCATCTATATTTTGGTAATTAGCATAAAAACTCTAAGAATCCCATTTAGATCATTTTTATAATTTCTAGTAGGACAGAGCCTATCATTTTGTAGAGAATGTGTATTGTTGGAGACCCCTATTCACTATTTGGAAACCTAGAATATTTAATGAGGCCCATCATAGATGAATATTAAATCACTATTAAAATAAAAAAGAATGATTTAGCACATGATATCA
This sequence comes from Viscum album, assembly GCA_963277665.1. NCBI lineage: Eukaryota > Viridiplantae > Streptophyta > Magnoliopsida > Santalales > Viscaceae > Viscum > Viscum album. The sequence continues at coordinate 1,699,938,000 of OY728138.1, read as the reverse complement.
ATCAGTTATTTAGATTAAAGGAAAAAATAAGAGAGGGGAATGTATCGGTTTACCACCGAGGATTAGAGGGACTCAAATTATCAACTAAAATTTTCATCATGCCTAACCAACATATTGGGTCACCCATTCAATTCTAGGGTGTGGGCCCATATATATTTCTAGTAGGGTTAGAGGAATGGGTGATTGGGTCCCTTCTTGTCACACATCCCCTCATATTGTTTTTTCCTAATGGAATTTATAAGTCTATTCCAACTCACATTAAGAGGTCATCTTATACTCAATAAATGTTTCTTGTGTAGATCATGGACTGAAAGTTGGATGAATTCGAATAATAGTAATGATACTTAACATAGAAGATTTGGATTTACCAATATTTGAAAGAGATAACTTAAACTGTCCTTGAGAGTGATCTAGTTATTCTTAGTTGTAGAACTACCTTTCTTGGAATTTCTTCCCCATGAGAAATCATCAAAATATTAAATCATATATGTGTCTCAAGGAAGAAATCCCAAGATAAAACTTAAATAGGTACAAATTCATTTATTATCTCCTCATTGGTTCATCAACTGAGCATAGCATACACCTGATTAGTGTAGGGGAAGTCCTCTTCACGCTAGTTCCCCCAAGGCTTCTAACACAGAAATAAGGTAATTTTTTTCCTTCAATTAATCCCTAACACTATTTTTACATAGACTAGAATATATCATCTCCACTCAATACTTTTTAATCTTCTTTCACACATGCTCTATTTTGTGTTTCAGCTATAGTCAATCCCAATCTTCCTAGAGATTTGGGGATAACATGTTATATACTACTTCTATGAGGTAATACAAAATTTTTATTATATTTGTATCACATATAGATGCGATGGATCTAGATATTTTTAATTTATTATATGCCATCAACCTTTGGAGTCCCTTTCCTCTAGATGCAAAATCATCATAGTCCCCAATCAGATGATGAGAAGGGGATATAATAGGTCCCTCAAAGACTGCCTCATCCCTCCTGACAGGTATCCTATCCACATGGAGAGCACCCCTGAATGGATACCACCTTTTGATGGTGTTCCTTTAGTCCTATTCCATTGGGTTTTGTCAAATCAACCATCACTGAAGCACCTCACCGGGATACATTACATACCATATCTATATAGAGTCATTCACTACATTGACTGTGGTTCCAGAGGGTGGTAGGACATTCATATCCTTAGAGATCTATATAAAAAAACACCCCTTAGAGTTTTTGAATTTCAAAAGGTTTCCTATCCAATTATAAATTTTTATAATTTTATCATATTAAGTGGTGAATATAATAGAACAAGATGGAAATCATTACTACTAATTGCAATATGTGTTTTCATAGATTCTTGAAACTAACAACCCACCTCAGAAGGATTGTTGATATGACCCATGATTCTTGGTCTCATTCTAATTGTCAATAATTTTCCTAGATGTAATATAGAAGGGATTAATGTTGATATCCCATGGGTTATTGATATGATACACCCCACCATATTTATCAATTGATGTAATCCACAAACTGGAAAAATTTATTAGTGAAGGATAATTTTTTTATTTGGATGAGTGATGGTATATATGAATTTATACACAATATATTGTATTAAAACCCATCCGTATAAAAATTGGAAGGGGTCCTAGGGACATAGGTGTATATCCATTTTACTGATATGCACTAACATGACGTAGATCCTTACAAGCATAAGAATAACCATGTTGATCTAGTTCCTAGATTCTAGTGATGTTGCTATAATATGGGTGGAGAATAGCAATCCCATGTGCATGAATCTAAAGGGAAAGTTATTTCCAAAAAAATTTAGTTCCTGGAATTCTATGAATATGACCTCCAGGATGGAAAAAGTCACATTGTCTCCCTATTTCTCATATTTTCTTTTCTTAATAAGGATAACTACAATCCCAATTTTCTATATTTCATTAACCATGATCCCTACTTCAATCATCCCAATATCTGATCATTGGAATCATTTTGAAAAAGGCTAATCCGTGTATTGATTGAATTTTATAAGTGAGGGTATGAGTGGTGTCATATCATTTCTATAAGAAATACAACATCACCCTTATAATAATTGATGTCATCTCTATATCCTATCATGAAAAACATACCAATAGAAACTCATCATACTCGAAGAAAACTATAGGGATCCAACTAAAGTGTTATAGATCCAAAAAACTGACCCCCACCACTCCATGTTGGATATGTAAGGTGTTATTATATACCAAACTCCTACTCACTATCCTTATAATGATTTTTGGGTGATGATTTACATGGAATAAGAAAGTACATGCAACTTCATGTAACCCTACTCTGCTAAAAAATTCCCCAAATTCATTACCTATTTAGTTGACCTATAATACCCACACTCAATCATTATTGATGTTACATACTACACATAGGTCCAAATAATTAGTCTAGACATGTCTGTTTTTTGTAATGTTGGCTATTAAGAATCTGTAATTGTTACATCCCAAACCCAAAATCCCTAATCTATTGATCACAATCACAAAATTTACATACATTATTTGATATAATGTGTAAAAACCTAGGATATAACTATCCATAATTAAAAAATAAATAATGGTATTGAATCTTATACATCTGAGGGATCTTTTTAGGTATAGATAATTAGAGAATTAAGAAAGAAAATAAACTGATAAATCCCATTTTATTTGTATTAAATAGAAAAATTTCACATTATATATGAAACTAATTAATTTATGGAAATCCTTCCATTTCTCCCAAAAATTAATCCACACATTTAATCCATATAAATATTCACATTTACTACTTATCTCTATAACCATTGAAAATGGAAATAGAATATTAAGTGAGTGAAAACCCTTAGTAAGGGGAAAATATAACTTAATTAATCCTAGTATAAACATGGCATAAATATTATCTCATGAATATGTAAACAACATGAATTAATAATCAATATGAGATTGGGATAATGATATATCCATGAAAATAACTAAAAACATGGATATTAATAATATTTATCTAATACTGATGGAATCATAAAGTTGGATATCAAAAACCTGCTATTAACACCCTGTTCGGAGATATTTTATTCATTGTTGAGATTAATGTCAAAAAGTCCAACTATCAAGGCCTTGTCATAAAACAATACCATGTAGTGGGAAAAGGAATACACCAAAACCCAACATGGTTTCCCTCATGAGACCTATCAATAAATATATATCCTATATAATATTAGGACACACCAATCACCTATTTATGTCCAATGTATTCATTATGTGAGAAAATGAATAAAAAATTCATTATCAACCTTTTAAAAATAATAAAAATTAGTATAATAATATAAATTATAACACAAAATTATTTTAGAATAACATTATGTTTGATATCATATATAATATGCATTTATATGATTAAAAGAACTGTGAGATTTTATTAAAATATTATTATTAAAAATATGAATATTATAAATATCATTAAATTAACGGATATGAATAGTATTAACTAATTTATGAAATATATATAAAGTATCTCATTAATATAAATGTATTTATAAATTCTTTGTAAAAAAGTACTCAATTTTTAATGAAGTAATTTCTTCTTAAAAAAATATATTTTCTTTGATTTTTTTTGATTTTGTGAGAAAAAAATATAATTTTTTTTAAAATTTAGAAACGTTCTATTATAAAATGTAAATAATTTTTTAAAATATTAATATTAATATTAACTTATGGTGAAATTTTGTAATTTTTTGGAAATGATAGTTTTTTTAGTTAATAGTGAAAAATATTGATTTTTGAAAAGCTATATTTTCTTTTAATCAATAAATTAATTAATATATTGCATAATTATTGTCAATTTAATTTAAAATTATTATAATTATCCATTGTTTTTATATAAACCAATCAATTACAATTAAATCATATTTACTATGGAATCTAGTATAAATTTGTTCTTATGCCTAAAAATTTATATTCATAAAAACTATTTTAAAGTGCATAATGTTTCTCCATTTTAATTAGTTAAAATAAACCTTAATGTGGAATGATTTAAAATATTTTTTTTGAAATTAAATTCATAAAATGATGATTTAAATTCATACTATTAATATAAGATCATATTTTCAATAAAAATAATGTATTTTTTGGAAAACTGTTTCTCATCACTCTTGCTGGTTTAATTTTAAATTAAATTATTACACTTATATTAATTTAATATGATAAAATTTATTTAATATTTTTTTATTATAACATTTTATGTTATATAATAATTTTAACTTAATTTTTGGGTCATAAGGGAGAGTAAAAATAGCAAAAACAATAGTTACCATGGTAAAAATTTAAAATGGTTTAAATGATTAACATTAGTGGGAATGAGTCTAAAATGTTTAAAAAATGTTTATTTTAAGAGGTAGTGGTATGGATCATCATTATATCTCCTTTAGAAATTTATTTTTTATTTTTTTGGCACATGGATTGGTAGGGACTTCACATTATTGAATAGTTTTGGGTATATACAAAAACGTCTCTCCGCCTCAATCATAAAAGGTCATGCCCTCTCCTCACTTCTTCAAACCTCTGAACAAATTTATCATTACTGAACCCTACCAACGTATCAACCAAAATCCTTATCCAAATTATATAAATTTAATTTTTTTTCAAAAGCCCTACCACAGGGTCCTTAATAAGGGATCCAGAGGAGGATCTTAGAAGCAAAGGTATTCATCTTAACTGAGCTCATACTTTTTTACTTCTTCTTTTTTATTTATTCTTTTTTCACCATAAAATTTTTCATAATAATTACTATGTAATAACACTAATATCTATTATATTATGATATGTTATTATGTATATGTAATAATATTCATCCACATCCTCTTCCATTTATTGGTAAATTAAACCATCATTCATGTATTCATCAGTCAACCACCTCATGAACCGATGCAATTAATTTTATATCATTTACTCACATGGATATCCAAGTTAATGTATTTAATTTTTATATTTAATGTTAATGAAATATTAATAATTATTTAAATGACACATATCATATACCTTCATACCTTATAATCCATTGAAAAATGATAACATCGTTTGTGTGTATGAAAGATTACCACTTCAAGAAGCGATGCAATTCATTTCTTATTTCTAAATCACATAGATATTACATATAAGTTTATTTAAAGACATAATATGATATTTATGATATTTTTATAATTCTTTGATGGTAAAATAGAAATTACCTTCTTTCCATCATGATCTTTGAAAAATGGAAACATTACTCATGCGAACGCGGGGTATGCTTTCTCTATGGTTGTAATGAAGTTTATTTTTCATAACTATATTTCATGATTGGTTTTAAAATTATAATTGATTTAAAAAAATATAATTATCTAATTATTATTATTATGGAAATTATGGAATAATTACCCCTTTGACTAAGTTCATCACACCAATTCCATTATGAAATTATTAACTGAGCATCCTCTAAGCACCTGACATTGACATAACATAATAAGTAATTAAAAATGTAATTAAAATAAAAGAATTAAATGATTTATATATATAGTATTATAACTAGAAAAGATTTATAATAAAACAAATAATTTATATAAATTTATTATACATGAGATAAATGAAATACACGAGAATGTGTTGAATCAGGGTATGGGTTTCGTCTCAAATCATCCTTCCTTGTGACACATGTTATTTTATACACATAATTTCTTTTAAATTATGTATATTATTACCATTTACATATTATATCATGAATCCTTCATACTTCATGATATTTTATGTTACACTTAATCAACAACATTCATTGGAGTTATGATTCAAAAAAATTTCTATAATTAGATTTATGTACTAGGAAATTATTTGATTTTTGTCTCATAAAACCAATTAATTTTCAAATACAATAATTATGAATGAAAATTTTAATGTAATAGAAACATTTTATTGTCCTTGGTACTTAAAATGATTTATATTTTTTTATGAGAATCCGACTTCATTTCTCTCTTCAATCAAAAATTCATTTTCTCCCATATCCATGTTTTCAAAAACTATTTTCACTAATGTTTTTAACTTCCCCTAAAAGATTTATTAAAACCATTTTAATCCTTTTTTTTACTTATTAAAAGATCATTTTCAAAGGAATAGTCTTTTTTAATGTGGAACTTTTTAAATATTTTCACAATTGTGTGAAGAGAATATTTCTTTTAACTTATACCACATGTATTGAATTACCCATAGTTTAGATGACTCAACTCATTAAAGATTCCATTATATGTTTAAATGGTTATTTTTAAATAAAATTAATCTGATAATATTTTGAAATTTTCTATCTTTTTTTGAAGTAATTTCAAAGTGAAAAGTTTATTTATGTGAAGAAATATTCCATGTAATCTTTTAAAATTATTTTTATCCATGATGAAAAAATTTGATGTTTATGGATTTATTATAAAGTATGTATATATCTCTTTCATATATATACCTAGGTAATACTCCCTTATATTAATGGGTTAATACATACCTTTACAATTTCTAAAATTTCATCATTATCAAAACTACTTTTTATTATTATACATGGAAATATATCACAACCCATTTTCCTTCCATGTGAAATTTTTATATGTATGCCTTATAATTGACATAATTATATAGAACACATATACATATACATTATATTAATGTGACAGGTTAATCCATAATTATAAATATATATAATGCATTGGTTAATGTTCTATTTTCATGATATGTCATGTATGGGATTAGGGAGTTAACCTAATCCATTATGGGATGCTATCCACCAAATGATGTTGCCTTAGAGATCAGAATTAACTTATGTTTATGTCATGTTATATATTTATTCCACATTTTATATGTTACCATGATATTATAATACAATTTTACTTATAATATATTTCCATGTTATTACTCATGATCTATCTCTTTTATGATATCATATTATATATTTGACTCATATGTTATGTTTCCTTATCATGTTTATTCCATTACTCGGGTTTTTATCTCACCGCTTTAATTTTTAATTCCCCAAGTTATATTATATATTTTTATGATATAAAATTTATTTAGGTGTTCATAATGGAGAATAAAAAAAGGATTTCATTTTTTAGTTTCCTTTTGATGTAATATGATCATTGTCTTCCAAATACACTGTGAACCATAATATTTGGGATGTACTTATTTGATATTTTGTATAAAATTATATACTAATATTTGTAGAAGTATTGGGTCAAGATAGTCGATATCAGAGAAAGGATTAGTTAACCTTTAGAAACTAGGATGATAAAAAATTAGTGATAACTCTATTTATAAGATTAAGGGTAAGTCTATGTATAAGAAAATGAAATATAATTTTGTTATAGGACAGAGGGAGTAGTATCCATGTAATTACAACCCTGTCTAGATTATACAAGTTAATGTTGCTCTGTCCTAGTTGTAATTAGGTGTTATAACTTCAAAATGGTCACATTGTTCTTGGACTTTATGGTCACCTTGTGTATGAAAATGGTCCTTGTTACACACCATGTTTGACAATCCTGGGGGATATGATTTTTAAATTTATAAACTCATTATGAACCATCATGAAGGATTTTAATAGATGGTAACAATGAGTGGCCTTGGATAAACATAAGGTGTCATAGAATGAAATGATGGTGTCATGATTTAGACATAAAATTAATAGTTTTTTAGTACTATGTGGTTTCTCATTATGATTATTGTTTCTCATACTATGACTTTTGGTTTTAGTCAATGAATGGAAAAGGATAAATTGTGTCAAGAAGGCATGTGATGAAAAATTAGGTGATTATGAGGAACCAAATTTAATTATGACTAGAGTGAAAGATATTTTGATTATTATTATTCCACTATAGTGATATATGATTAACAATGTGAACTATAATGAGATTACTAATGTATCAATTAAGTGTAATATAGAATTTTATGAAATGAAGATTAGTAATGAACATAGATGAAAGAATAATAAACTTCCCACATTCCATAAAAGTTGAAATAAGAAACTATAAAAATATATCAAATGTAGGGAATATGTTTTATATGTGGAAATGGAGGCTATATAATAATGAATTACCAAGGAATTATATGCCTTATATCTAGGGAACCTTTTCATTATTGGAGTTAGTTCCCTAAACTAAGGGTTATCACCTAGATAACCTAATGAACTCTGTTATAAAAAATCATTAAAGTAAAAGAGTTGAAGTATTAATTTACTAGGATTTATGATTTTTTTGTAGAATTATTTTTACCAATTCTATTTAGGTTATATGAATCATGAATCATCTAAGGTTTGTGTTAATTTTGGAAACATATATGTCTTCATGTAAGATTAACTTATGAGTTATGGATACCATTATAGGTATATTTTTTTAAGCTTAATCATATGTTTAATATATTAATCACCCCATTTTAGGTTGTTAGTGATGTGATTTTAATGTGATTAATGATATTTTTGGAAACTTTTTATTGGGTTAAGATATATATAACCATTAGGTTTAAAAAAATGATTATTTGTGAAGAATGATATTATGGTCTTCAAGATTTATGTTGAAGTGTATGAGATAAAATTTGAGGTTAAAACCATCATTCATGTTTAGGTTATTAAAGATATTAGTGATATAGTGTTATTTATTTAAGGATTTATCTATGATAAAACTTTGGTTTTATTGTTGAATTTTCGAAATTAATATATTCATATTCATTTTTTGGTATTATATTACTTTTTTCTAAAACATTATGGTTTTAATAAAGATAGACATAATATATTTTTATAGTTTTATAGATATTATCATCTATAAAAATTTAATTTTATTTCTTTTGGCATAAAAAATCTTATTGGATTTTCATTCCATAGAGTAAGTGGTGAAGTGAAAATTGATCAAAGAACACCAAAAGAGAGAAATTGAGTTCATAAAATAAAAAAGTATATAATGTGTATATTTTTTGGTGTTATTTTTCTTGATAGTACAATAACCCCTCAAATATATGAAATTATAACACACTAATAATTTTATGAAATAGATTTTTTAAAATAATTTTATTTATTTGATGTCTTGCATTACATATAAGATTGAGTTTCCATACAACATTATTTTATTATTTTAATTATTTAAATAAGAAAATTATAACCTATTTGTTAGAATGACATGTATGAATAAGATTAACTAAATTATGAAAATATGGTTTGAACATGTATATATAATAAATTATTTTGTGACCAATTCATTATAAATGAAAATAAAAATCCTTTTTAATATAAAAGGAAATCCTTTTTCTGGAAAATTATTTAATTGTGAATAAGATTGTTTTAGACCAATAAATAAAAAAATTACTATTATTAGATTATATTAATGATATATATATATATAATTAAATCTAATTTTTAACATTTATCCTCTGTGTTCTCTAAACACGATATAAGAACAAATAAAATTTTACGTATAAAAGAAGTATTTTTCTAAAAAGGCAGTTTTGTCACCTAATAATGGTGAACTTATTTTAAATATATTTTTTGAAACTTTAATAAATTATATTTGATAAAATAAAAATATTATTTGAAATAATAATATCAAAATTTACTTTTTTTTAACTTTTGATATTTTTCTAGTAAGTTTCATATTTTGATGAATAATAAAAAATACTTAACTTTAATTGAAAAACAAATTTCATTGAAATAATTTATATTGTTGAATTATATTTTTTATTAATTTTAAAGTGTTATTAGATCAATGTTTTATCATTTAATCCAATTTATTTCATTGGAATCAATTTCAAATTGAATTTGGATATAAAAACATTTCAATCTTTTGAAGGTTTTCACTTTAAAAACTCGTTTTCTTATCTCATCTCTGAGATTAATTTTAAATTAATTTTATACATTTATTGTAACGACCTGAAATTTTTAAATAAATTTTGTTTCCTAATTTTATGTGTTATTGTTATACTCAACAAAAATGTTTCATTTGGTAACATGAGTATAATTAAAATGATACTGTTGGGTTTTTACTGTTATTTGACCATTGGTCAATATGACCGCTGGAAACTAAACATTTTGACTATTGTCTCTAAATACAAGCAATCTTGGTTAATTAATATAGAAAGAAGATTCGATGGCCTCACCCAGTAGTCTTGGACCGATCGAAGCCCATCTAATAGAACTTGGGAAGGAGGTAGCACCACTGGGCTTTGCTCTGGACCAAACCCAAGCTGAACTTCATCGTATAAAGCTAGAACGGGATCGCCTTCACGAGAAGTTCAAACTGATAGAAATTACTACTCGTGCGATGTTGGCCGAGCCTCCCTCGGATTCTCTCACCTTAGCACACCTTACACTTAGGTCCTATGCTGGTGTGATAAGGGGCTATGTAAGGAGACCGTAACTGTCTCGTGTAATCCTTTGTTTTAAATAAAATTTCGATTTCTTTTATGAATTTTCAAATGACCGGATAAATATAGTATGCAAATTTTTGATGAATTTTAGAAAAAGGATATTTTAAATATGTTTATGTAAACCCTAAATAATTAAAAATGTGTAATGATTTTTAAAAAATGGTCTTCTGAAATTATGTTCAGTGCTAAATTTAGAGTCTAATAAGATCAACTTGATTTTTGATGAATAGTAAATTATGAATAGTGATTTTATGATTAGGATTAATAATGTGTCCAGATGGATTAGTAATCTCACTTAAAGAAAGTATTAAAATAAGCTAGGCACTTTGATTAAGTAATGTGATTCAATAAAATGGTTAAATAACGGTTTCATAAATTATTATTCAAGTATTAGTTTTTTCGGATGAATAGTGTTTTTTAATTAAAAATTTAATTAAAAATAATTAGAAAATTATTTTTATAAAAATGACTTTATTTTTGAACTCAGAGCATCGATATTATGTTATGGTAATTTTTGGGGATTTTTCTGAAAAAAATGAATTTTCGGTGAATAGTGTATTTATTTAAAAATAAAATTAAAAATATTTAGAAAATTATTTTTATAAAATGGAGTTCATTTTTTGAAATCGGAGCATTGATATTTAGTTAAGGTGAAAGTTTGGGATTTTTCTGAGAAAGATGAATTTTTTAGTGAATAGTAAAAATGCAGTTTTAGGGTTTCGGTATGTTTAATGACATCATAATTGTGTCATGATGATGTCATGAGATCTTTTAAGGGTTGGCCGGACAAGGGTGATGAATTATTGTTTTGGGGGCCCCATGTGGCCTAACTCCATGATAAATGCCAAGGGAGAGCACATGGGTTTGAGAAAAGCACATGTGAGGTGTCCCTTGGCCATTAATGCCTTGTCCCCTCACTTTCCCTATAAATACCAAGCCCTCCTCTCATCCATTCGACTCCCCACTCATTCCCAACGAATTTATGGTCTCATTACCTCCCAAGGAGTCCTCCCAAGGTTCCCCCAAGCCCTCAAGGTCCCAACCTTTGAGGTTTAAGAGTTACATTTTAAGGTAAGGGATCCGACCTCTCTCTTTCTTTTCAAGTAATCTCTTTTATGTCATTTCTTTTATACTCCATGTTCTTATGTGGGAGGATGTTATTTTATATTCATCCTACTGCCTATTTCATGTTCATATGATGAGAGACCCCCCTTTCTCTCATCAATTCGTTTTATGAATGTTCAAGTGGCACCGTTAGGCTGCCGAATTTTTAAGGGATTCTTTCACCTTCCTCGTTTTCAAGTTCTATTTTCATTCAAGTCTTTCATGTTCCTTTTTATTATGTTGGGGTATGATCTCTAAATTTATCATACTGATCTTTTATGATCATATGATGAGAGACCCCATTTGATCGCTTCAATTCAGTATTTTGAAGTTTTACGTGGCGCCGTTAGGCTGCCGAATTTTTAAGTGGTTCTTCACCCTTCTCGTTTTGAAGTTCTACTTTCATGTCAATTATTTCAAGTTCCTTTTTGTTATATTGGGGTATGATCTCTATATATATCATACTGGACTCTTATGTTCATATGATGAGAGACCCCATTTGATCTCTTCAATTCCGTATTTTGAAGTTTTAAGCGGCGTCGTTAGGCTGCCGAATTTTTAAGTGGTTCTTCACCCTTCTCGTTTTGAAGTTCTACTTTCATGTCAATTCCTTCAAGTTCCTTTTTGTTATGTTGGGGTATGATATCTATACCTATAATACTGGACTCTTATGTTCATATGATTATAGACCCCCATTTGATCTCTTCAATTCCGTATTTTGAAGTTTTAAGCGGCGCCGTTAGGCTGCCGAATTTTTAAGTGGTTCTTCACCCTTCTCGTTTTGAAGTTCTACTTTCATGTCAATTCCTTCAAGTTCCTTTTTGTTATGTTGGGGTATGATCTCTAAACCTATCATACTGGACTCTTATGTTCATATGATGAGAGACCCCATTTGATCTCTTCAATTCATTATTTTGAAGTTTAAGTAATGCCGTTAGGCTGCCGAACTTTCATAAGAGAAATCAAACTTTTGTCTTCCTTCCATGTTTTTCATTTCAAATGGTATGTCCTTGAAATTGCACCACAATGTCCATATATACTTCTTATTCTGTCCCTATACTATTTTATGGGTCAATTATGATTGCTCGACCCATGTTCCCTCTCTTTTCAAAGTTTTCTAAAACCTTGTAACATAGTCATTATGCTGCAGAATTTTCGTCTCAAAATGCCTCTCTTTTCTCAAAATTATTTTATGTTATAAAGTGAATACTCAAAACTCCTATTTCTACAGGGGTATTCACATATATATAAAAATTTTCTATTTTAAATTCTGGGATTTACATACATGATACCCTCTTTCCCTTTCCGTGGGTTTAAAGTAACGTAAAGATCATGTCTTTAAAGCAGTTTTTAAAACGTTATGATTATGAAATGAAACCCATTTATTTTATGCTATATGGGTTATTTATGAAATGTTTATGATATATGTGGATCACATGATAATAAAGGAAAATTTAAGGGTACGCCCTGATAGCGCTCCAATGCATTGGGTAATGATGTAACCACTAGAGATTACAATTTTCACGATACCTTGGTGAATAACCTTGGTAATTTTAAAATGACACCTTGGGGATGGACCTTGGTGATATGTTCATGATTGTCTATGTTAAATGATGTAGCCACATCTTCAAGTTATGAAAAAGTTTTATTTTTATTATGATATGCCTCATGATTTCATTTTCATGCCTTAAAGTTCTTTTCATGACTTTATTGATGTATCTCAAGTTCATATGTAAAATGTTTCACTTGTTTCCCTTGCTGGGCCTTCTGCTCACCCTTCCTTTTGATGTATGTCCCCAGGTTATGAGATGCAGTAATGATCCTAGGGTGAACATGAGGAGAAGCCTTTCAAGTGTTTAAGAAGAATGTTTTTTTTTGTTTCATGTTTTATGTTCCTTGTTTCCAAGACACTAAACCTTAAAGATCCTCAGTTCCGTGTAATGGAATGAAAGTTATGTTATAAAAAGACGGGATGCTATAGTTGGTATCAAAGGATGGTTTAGTTATTTTTGGAAATTAGGATATGAAAACTCTAGGAAGAACCCTATAGAAAAGTTTAATATAGGAAATATTTCTGGTATTTTGGTGAGTATTGAGTAAGGGGTTGCCAAGCAAATACATCCCTGTCTGGATACGAGCAGGTAGAGGTGGCTCTGGCACAGATGTACATAGGGGTAAAACCCGAAAACACCGCTTTGAGCTAGACTCGAACGGGAACTGGTACACGACAATGGGCCTTGCTGCACTCTTGGTTACGACACTCCCGGGGGATATGCTTTGGTAAATTCATAAGCTTGGTATGAACCATTGTTAAAGGAACAAAGATAAAATAAAATAAAGGTTTACATAAGAATATATGATCATTCATAACCTATATGGGAACCTAGGAGATCACAAGTTAGGGTATACCTTTCATATACAAGTTATCCTTATATGCTTTCAGTTCCTTTTCATGATTATTAGCTAAGTACTTAAGCCCCTAATTATGCTTTATCTTCTTAGTTAATGGTGGGAAATGGAAGAACATGTTCCGACAACCAATGTGATAGGAAATGCGACGATTTTCGTATTAATATGACAGGGATGATTAGGGGATTAAAATATGATTATTATTTTGGAAGACGTTCATTATTTTGGGAACCATATTTGATCGAGGTAAATAGATTACTACGGTATTTTCATTGAGGAGTAAGGTTGACTTATATTTTGAAAAATCGATGAATTTAAGGTGAACTTATAGTAATTTAGGTTACTTATGGGAATGACTAACCTATCTTGGGTAAAATATGTTTAGGTTAGCTACTTTTTTTATAAGATGTTAGGAGTGGTTGATGTTGTCTGGAGATGAACAATGAAGTTGTTTTGGAAGACTATGTTATCAAATCCTTCTTGTATTTGGGTTTCAATCTTAGTTTAGTTTGTTTTGAGGAATTTTAAGGACCGTTATTTATGGAATGGTCTATGATGAACTTTGGGTAGTACCATGGAACTTTGATGATTTAAAAGTAGTTTCCATTCCTATGGGATTCTTTCTTTTTGAAGAGTTGTTTTACCTTAACCTTTTTGTTTTTGGGATAATGTTTAAAGATAGAAGAAATAGATAGTTAATCTTTTGTAGATTATGTGATTCTATAGAAGATGATTCTTGTGCTTTTATGAGACCAAGTATTTTTGAATTCTCATCATTTGGAGAAAAGATTAGTGTTGGTAGGGACTTGTTAAAGGATGAAACTCTACTTGAAGGTAGGTATATTTTCTTATGTTTTTGTTCTATGTAGTAAATGAAATCCTCAAAATTATGAAAAGAAACGTAAAACAAAAATGTTATTGGTTTATGTTTCCTACTAGGTAATCAAAGACCGTTTACACACGTCATAAGTTTGGGATTTTCTCATGGTTAACTTTCTCCTAATCATGTTCTCTATCACTCTCCCTCAGAACTTGACCCTTTGTTTTCTCCTCCATGTCCATGTTTTCCTACATGGAACCCTAGTGTGGGTTAACTCGGGTGACCTTTGTACTTCCCTTTCTTTATTTTAAAGTAATAGTTTTACTGACTCCTTTTCCGATGTGGGACTTTCAATGAAATTTCAAAACCCAATTTTAAAATTGTGAGGATGCAATTTCTTAAGGGGGGAAGATTGTAACGACCCGAAATTTTTAAATAAATTTTGTTTCCTAATTTTATGTGTTATTGTTATACTCAACAAAAATGTTTCATTTGGTAACATGAGTATAATTAAAATGATACTGTTGGGTTTTTACTGTTATTTGACCATTGGTCAATATGACTGCTGGAAACTAAACATTTTGACTGTTGTCTCTAAATACAAGCAATCTTGGTTAATTAATATAGAAAGAAGATTCGATGGCCTCACCCAGTAGTCTTGGACCGATCGAAGCCCATCTAACAGAACTTGGGAAGGAGGTAGCACCACTGGGCTTTGCTCTGGACCAAACCCAAGCTGAACTTCATCGTATAAAGCTAGAACGGGATCGCCTTCGCGAGAAGTTCAAACTGATAGAAATTACTACTCGGGCGATGTTGGCCGAGCCTCCCTCAGATTCTCTCACCTTAGCACACCTTACACTTAGGTCCTATGCTGGTGTGATAAGGGGCTATGTAAGGAGACCGTAACTGTCTTGCGTAATCCTTTGTTTTAAATAAAATTTCGATTTCTTTTATGAATTTTCAAATGACCGGATAAATATAGTATGCAAATTTTTGATGAATTTTAGAAAAAGGATATTTTAAATATGTTTATGTAAACCCTAAATAATTAAAAATGTGTAATGATTTTCAAAAAATGGTCTTCTGAAATTATGTTCAGTGCTAAATTTAGAGTCTAATAAGATCAACTTGATTTTTGATGAATAGTAAATTATGAATAGTGATTTTATGATTAGGATTAATAATGTGTCCAAATGGATTAGTAATATCACTTAAAGAAAGTATTAAAATAAGCTAGGCACTTTGATTAAGTAATGTGATTCAATAAAATGGTTAAATAACGGTTTCATAAATTATTATTCAAGTATTAGTTTTTTCGGATGAATAGTGTTTTTTAATTAAAAATTTAATTAAAAATAATTAGAAAATTATTTTTATAAAAATGACTTTATTTTTGAACTCAGAGCATCGATATTATGTTATGGTAATTTTTGGGGATTTTTCTGAAAAAAATGAATTTTCGGTGAATAGTGTATTTATTTAAAAATAAAATTAAAAATATTTAGAAAAATATTTTTATAAAATGGATTTCATTTTTTTGAAATCGGAGCATTGATATTTAGTTAAGGTGAAAGTTTGGGATTTTTCTGAGAAAGATGAATTTTTCAGTGAATAGTAAAAATGCAGTTTTAGGGTTTCAGTATGTTTAATAACATCATAATTGTGTCATGATGATGTCATGAGATCTTTTAAGGGTTGGCCGGCCAAGGGTGATGAATTATTGTTTTGGGGGCCCCATGTGGCCTAACTCCATGATAAATGCCAAGGGAGAGCACATGGGTTTGAGAAAAGCACATGTGAGGTGTCCCTTGGCCATTAATGCCTTGTCCCCTCACTTTTCCTATAAATACCAAGCCCTCCTCTCATCCATTCGACTCGCCACTCATTCCCAACGAATTTCTGGTCTCATTAACTCCCAAGGAGTCCTCCCAAGGTGCCCCCAAGCCCTCAAGGTCCCAACCTTTGAGGTTTAAGAGTTACATTTTAAGGTAAGGGATCCGACCTCTCTCTTTCTTTTCAAGTAATCTCTTTTATGTCATTTTTTTTATACTCCATGTTCTTATGTGGGAGGATATTCTTTTATATTAATCCTACTGCCTATTTCATGTTCATATGATGAGAGACCCCCCTTGCTCTCATCAATTCGTTTTATGAATGTTCAAGTGGCGCCGTTAGGCTGCCGAATTTTTAAGGGATTCTTTCACCTTCCTCGTTTTCAAGTTCTATTTTCATTCAAGTCTTTCATGTTCCTTTTTATTATGTTGGGGTATGATCTCTAAATTTATCATACTGATCTTTTATGATCATATGATGAGAGACCCCATTTGATCACTTCAATTCAGTATTTTGAAGTTTTACGTGGCGCCGTTAGGCTGCCGAATTTTTAAGTGGTTCTTCACCCTTCTCGTTTTGAAGTTCTACTTTCATGTCAATTATTTCAAGTTCCTTTTTGTTATATTGGGGTATGATATCTATATATATCATACTGGACTCTTATTTTCATATGATGAGAGACCCCATTTGATCTCTTCAATTCCGTATTTTGAAGTTTTAAGCGGCGCCGTTAGGCTGCCGAATTTTTAAGTGGTTCTTCACCCTTCTCGTTTTGAAGTTCTACTTTCATGTCAATTCCTTCAAGTTCCTTTTTGTTATGTTGGGGTATGATCTCTATACCTATCATACTGGACTCTTATGTTCATATGATGATAGACCCCCGTTTGATCTCTTCAATTCCGTATTTTGAAGTTTTAAGCGGCACCGTTAGGCTGCCGAATTTTTAAGTGGTTCTTCACCCTTCTCGTTTTGAAGTTCTACTTTCATGTCAATTCCTTCAAGTTCCTTTTTGTTATGTTGGGGTATGATATCTATACCTATCATACTGGACTCTTATGTTCATATGATGAGATACCCCATTTGATCTCTTCAATTCAGTATTTTGAAGTTTAAGTAATGCCGTTAGGCTGCCGAACTTTCATAAGAGAAATCAAACTTTTGTCTCCCTTCCATGTTTTTCATTTCAAATGGTATGTCCTTGAAATTGCACCACAATGTCCATATATACTTCTTATTCTGTCCCTATACTATTTTATGGGTCAATTATGATTGCTCGACCCATGTTCCCTCTCTTTTCAAAGTTTTCTAAAACCTTGTAACATAGTCATTATGCTGCAGAATTTTCATCTCAAAATGCCTCTCTTTTCTCAAAATTATTTTATGTTATATAGTGAATACTCAAAACTCCTATTTCTATAGGGGTATTCACATATATATAAAAATTTTCTATTTTAAATTCTGGGATTTACATACATGATACCCTCTTTCCCTTTCCGTGGGTTTAAAGTAACGTAAAGATCATGTCTTTAAAGCAGTTTTTAAAACGTTATGATTATGAAATGAAACCCATTTATTTTATGCTATATGGGTTATTTAAATGTTTATTATATATGTGGCTCACATGATAATAAAGGAAAATTTAAGGGTATGCCCTGATAGCGCTTCAATGCATTGGGTAATGATGTAACCACTAGAGATTACAATTTTCACGATACCTTGGTGAATAACCTTGGTAATTTTAAAATGACACCTTGGGGATGGACCTTGGTGATATGTTCATGATTGTCTATGTTAAATGATGTAGCCACATCTTCAAGTTATGAAAAAGTTTTATTTTTATTATGATATGCCTCATGATTTCATTTTCATGCCTTAAAGTTCTTTTCATGACTTTATTGATGTATCTCAAGTTCATATGTAAAATGTTTCACTTGTTTCCCTTGCTGGGCCTTCTGCTCACCCTTCCTTTTGATGTATGTCCCCAGGTTATGAGATGCAGTAATGATCCTAGGGTGAACATGAGGAGAAGCCTTTCAAGTGTTTAAGAAGAATGTTTTTTTTGTTTCATGTTTTATGTTCCTTGTTTCCAAGACACTAAACCTTAAAGATCCTCAGTTCCGTGTAATGGAATGAAAGTTATGTTATAAAAAGACGGGATGCTATATTTATAGGTTTTTAATTTAAAAAAATGGATTAAATATCTAGAATCATAAGGTCCAAATTTATTAAATATTTCTTTTTTATTTTTTGAAAATATGAATAGTAACTTTAGTAATTTTTATTATCATGGTTAAGGGTAAATCAAGAAATTAAGGGTAAAAATAATATTATAAATATTAGAAAACTATCCTAAAATTTTCCCAAATGTTAGTGTATAGATTAAAATCTACCCTTAAAACCTAATTTTAGAAATTTAATTATCTAATGGACACTTTTCCATGAAAATGACTTCGATATTATTAAAATCAAAGGGAGTGATAAAATGTCACACTCTTACTTTTAATATGTATAATATTTTAAATATAGGGTTAAATATAATATATGATAGAATATATGTATTCATATGAAATATAAAATATTTATCTACATCATGGTATTTTATTTATATTTTTTTAGTGAACAAATAATTTTCATAAATAATTACACAACCATGATGCAGTAATTAGTTAATTAATGAAAAAATCAATTAAATAATATTATAAATATTAAAATAAATATAATTTGACATAATTAAGGTACTAAAAGAATTTATAAAGTGAATATGACATGTTAGAGGTGTATTAAATGATTTTTTTAAAGTTATATAGCTTTATTGATTTTCTTAAAGTCATTGTTATAAATAGTCTCAAAATTGACATGAATGAAATTTTATGAAAGTAATATTTTATTAAATTATTTAAAAAACATAAAAATACTAAATAAATAAAAATTAGGTAAATTATATTATAAAGTATCATAAATTGACCATTTATTTATCAAATTTCCACTTAAAAGTAAAACTCTCAACCTTTTAATATCTAAAAATTTGTTACCATAATTAAAATTATAATAGGTTAACTAAGGGTTAATAAAAAAGACAAGGTTTAAAATTACACCAAAACCTATCTAAAATCTATTGGTTTATAGAATAACAAACCTATAACATGTTATATTTAAATACCTTGTAATATTTAGGTATTTAATGTGATATTTAATTTATTATAAATTAATCTTGTGGGAAATTACAAAACCAACCCTCCCCTATCTTATAAAAGAGGAACCCTTCTTCTCATTTATTCACACATAAGAACATATTTTATTCAGAAAAAATTGTCCAAATATCCTATTAACTTACCTCCATTAATTATTATATCCTTACTCATTACATAATGCCAACCAAATAACTGCTTTTGTGAAAATTAAAAGGAGATACCCAAATAAGATGTAACGATCAACAACAAAACATTTTTGTTTTATTTATTCCTTAAACCAATTCAATTATTTTTATTTCATGTTTATATAATAACCTTAGTATCCTAAATATACTTAGGTGTTGTTATAATAAGTTTTAAAATCACACAAATTTCCATAAAAATGGAATACATAATCATTGTTCCTATGTATGGCGTACTATTGCCTTTCAAAACAATGTCATTTGTTCTTCTATTTCCACCTTCCATGGTTTGTAATAATGATTTAATTTATATTTTTATATGATATATATTATATTTATGTTGTATTTATGATTTTTAAGTATTATATAACATATAACTTCATGATTTTCATTTTGTACAAATACGATAACTTCGTTTCTGGATGTATGGACTACCACCTCCTTAAAGTGATATGATCTGTTAACACTTTACATGGAATGAATTAAGGATGAGTTTATTAAAATAATATGATATATATTAAATAATAATTTCAATGGTAGTTTAATATATATATATATATATATATATTTCATTTACTTTATTTCTTTTAATACAAAAAGAAAACAGAAACAACATTCATATGTATGTACGGCCTACCGTCTCCATGAATGATATATTCCATTTCATATTTAATTATTTTATATATTATTATAAATAAATATATAATGGATATATATATATATATTATATTTATATAATTACTATTACTATTTATATAATGAAATCATTATATGAGTAAGAGGACCAAAAATACAACAAATCAAAATACATTCCAAAAACAAAGTGGTTATTACCCGAAATGTAAATTTAACATCAAATTATTATTAAACGGGAAATAGAAGGTCATAAGTAATTCATATATGGTATGATATAATTTAATAAGTTAATTTAATATATTTATAATAAAATTATATTTATTATACAAGATGTTTGAATGAGTATGAAGTGATTCAAGATACAAGGTAAGGGTTTTCTCATCTCACTTTTATTTCTGTGAGATATATGCTATATTCACCACTTATTCTTATTGCATGCTGTATATAACAAATGATGAAATTTTATATCATTAATTTTATTTATTTCATGATATTCAATGTTTAAATTTATTTCACACTTTCACGGGCCTCACGATACAAAAGTTACTCTAGTAGTAAGTGGATTTCTAGTCTCACATCTATTTCTGCGAGACTTATGCCATATTCATCTATTGTTTCGTTTGTGTAGTGTATATACTACCCATGAATGTATTATATGATACTTAACCTTAATTTTATGGGTATTTTTCAAATATATTTTATGATCTCTCTTTCACGGGGTTTACGGTTTAAAAGTTACCAAATCAAAAAAGGAATTTTTGTCTCAATTTTCCTTTTTTTAAGAAACATGTTATGTTATGAACCTATATTATTTTATGAGGTATATATACTTACCTATGAAATGTTTTATAATAAATCTCATTAATTTCATGATATTATAATTTTCATTTAAATTTATTCTATATTCGTTTGAAAATCCATGTTCCTTAAAAATGATGTTGTCTAAAAATGATTTAAAAGTATTTTAAATTATCAATTATGAATTTTAAAGAAAATGGATTTAAAAGATTTTTAAAATGGTTTCAATGATTATGTTATAATTTTTAAATGTTATTTTCAATTAAAAATATTTTCTAATTGTTTTATGATTTAAAAATAATTTTTCAAAGTGGAAAAGGTATTTTCCTCAAGAAATGATCTAACAAGATATTTCAGAATTATTTTCCTTCTAAGATGAAATTATTTTCTGTTACTTATGATTTATTGGGAATATGAACCAAGGATACCATTATTATTCTTTATATGAATTTTTTATGTTTATGATGAAATTATATTTATGAAACCTATTTATTTTATATGAGTTATGTTATGATGAACTGAATATGGAATCCATTTCATTCCATGGGTTCCAATATGATGAATGATTTATTTTTTTATAGAAAAAGAATGTATGGTTTTAATTATGTTATGTGAGGGTCTAATATATCCCTCAAATACATTGGGTAATTATTTATATCTCTTGATATAGACATGGATGAAATAGGGAGTGAACTCAGTTTAGTAAAGTACTTTGTCTGCTAAGATGGTATTGGGAGTGAACCTTGACTACTAAGATAGTCATGGGAGTAAACCATGG
The DNA here is from genome assembly GCA_963277665.1 of Viscum album. Classification (NCBI taxonomy): domain Eukaryota; kingdom Viridiplantae; phylum Streptophyta; class Magnoliopsida; order Santalales; family Viscaceae; genus Viscum; species Viscum album. The sequence continues at coordinate 1,699,915,801 of OY728138.1, read as the reverse complement.
ATAACAATATGGTATGGGGGAGTAAACCCATAAAACTAATATGGACTTGGAAGTTATTCCTTGACTAATATGGAAAATAATTTTATATGCTTATGTGTCTGCCACAATTTCATGTATTATTCATATATTATTATTTCATGGATTATGATCTTGATTTACTAATGATTCATGTGTTATGATCTTTCTTTTTTATTTCATGACTCAAGTATATGATCTTTGATATGTAGGGTATGATCTTCTAATGGTATTCTCATGTTCTTATACCCTTATTTTCAGGATTATGCTTATGCATTTCCCTTGTTTACCCTTACCGAGAATATGAGCTCACCCTTTTCTTATGTTTCCTTTCACTAAGTTATGAAGAATTATTATTAGTAGGATATATCTAAAAATGTTTCTATATGTGAATAAATTTTGGGAGATAATATATAATTTTTTATAGTTTATTTGTTTATTTTTCTAGGATATGTAAGAGAATCTCTTAATACTCTAAAACACTAAACCTAAAAGGTTATTGTGTATGTAAGTGATCAATTATTTAATTTTTATGTTTTAAATTTTTATGGGAACAATTTGGTCACATTTTTAAAGTTTATTTCTTTAACACGAGACCTAGAAGATCAGATTTTGGGCTATTAAATTGGGTATGAGAGAAACATTTAGATAATTTTGGAGATTATGATGTTTTCATGAGAAGATATCTTAAGAGTTAAATATACCATCATATGTATATAATAACATATGTTAAATTTATTAGAAACCCATTTTAAATGTTTTTATTAATGGAATTTTAATTCCACTAATGATATTTTTGGATACATTTGTTCTTGAGGTAATCATGGGTTATTACATTTTGATATGGAAGATGAAAGTTATGAGATAAAATTTGAGGTTAAAACATTTCTTTAATTATGAAAATGTTAATATTATTTTGGAGTATGTTTATCACGTTTATTTAATTTTATAAGGATTATATTAATATGTTTTTATAAAAAGGAAAAATATCAAGACAAGTGAAAACTCATCATGTCCAGCAAGGCTGTGGGGAATTGAACCCACAATCGAAGGGTGACAAGTGTGCATCACCTATAACTGGCCTACGTGAAGTCCCGGTTAGTATGAAATTTTCTTTTTTAGTTAAAAATTTTTATGGATGAATAATAAGTTTAATTTTGGGAACATATGTTTTATTGTATAGATATCCATGGGTTTAGATATTTATTTATTGGTTAAGTGATTAATGTTATTTTGGATGAAGATTTCTATTTAGGAAAACCATATATGATATTATAGGATATTATTTTTGGAATAAAGGTTGAATTGTCTATTTAAGGAATATATGTTTTTATTGTGGATTTTTTTTTGATTAATATAATTTATGGAAATGATTTGAACATCTTGAAGATTATTAGGGAAATTAATTTTTTACATGATACATTAAGAGTGATTAATTTTATTTAGAGATAAATTTTAAAATTAATCTTGGAAGATTATTGGATTAATTCATTCTAAATTTTTTGGATTCAATATTAGTCTTGAATAATTTTGATCAATTTTTATGGTAAATATTTTTGGAATGATCAATGTTGAACATTAGGTATTACTGATATAATGGATTATTATTTTTTAATAATTATCTTATCTTGCACTAACTATTTTGGTTTTTGAAAATTTATAAAGATATGGATAATAGATTTTTATATTATTTTGTGTATTTTTTTATTCTTAAAAGAATATTTTGATGCTTTAGGAATGAAAAATTCATCTTGAATACTCATCATTGGAGTAAAAAAATGAGTTTTTAGTTGCTATTTATTAAGGGATAAAACTATACTTTTCAAGTAAGTATATTTATTTATGTTTTAATTATAAGTAGTAAAATAATTCCTCAACTCTAGGAAAATAATATTTGAATAAAAATGTTATCCATTTACTTTTCTTTCTAATAAATTAATTGTCATTTCACCAATAAAAAATTTATAGTTTTGTGATTGTTATCTTTATAACGACCATATTTTTTTATCACTCTCCATCATAAATTGATAGTTTTAATTCACTTTCATGTTATTTTTTTTGCTTTCCCCCGATGTTCTACTAATCTAAGTCCTATTTATGTAGTGATATTCTCCTTTTACTTTCCCTCATTTTAATATAATTTTTTATTGACACTTTTTATGATGTGGGCTTCCCATAAAGAAATTATCAAACACCCACCTTTGATTTTCAAAGTGAAATTTCAAATTTCAAGGATGTGGGTTCCTTTTGAAATTCTTGAAAATATTATAATGGCAGTTTATCGATTGGTGCTACCACTAAATCTCTCTCAAGTTCATGATGTGTTCTATATATATCTTCTAAGGAAGTACATACCTAATCCTTTACTTGTATTAAAATCAGAGGTCATACCACTGGAGTAAGATATCTATTATAAATAGAAACTGGTAGAAATTATTTATCTTATATATAACATGCTAAAAAACAAGACCACTCACCTGGTTAAAGTTTTGTTGAGAAACCACCAGTTTAAAGAAGTTATGTGGAATCTTGGGGATATGATGAGGTGAATGAATCCTTATTTATTTGTATTAAAGTGTTGAATTTTAACAGATAAATTCATTTTAATGGATATATAATGTAACTCCATGATATTTTTATAAAACATTTTTTTAAATAAATTTATTTCTTTGATGTCTTCCATTACATGCAAGACTGAGTTTCTACGAAACATCATTTTATTATTGTAATTATTCAAAAAAGAAAATTAAAACTTATCCATTATAATGTAAGGTATAAAAAAGATTAAATAAATTATGAAAATATGGTTTACACATGTATATATAATAAATTATTTTTTGACCAAATGAATATAAATGAAAATAAAAACCCTTTTGAATAAAAAAGGAAATCTTTTTCTTCTAAAAAACTATTTAATTGTGCATAAGTTTGTTCTATAATAAAAAATAAAAAATAACTATTATTGGATTATATTAATGAAATAGTTATATATAGTATATTAAATTTAATTTTTAACATCCATCCAATGTGTTTTCTATACATGATATAAGAACAAATAAAATTTTACACATAAAAGAAGTATTTTTCTAAAAAGGCAGTTTTTCCACCTTTTGATGACACACTAGTTTTAAATATATATTTTAACAATTTTATAAATTCAATTTGACAAAATAAACTTCTTATTTTAAATAATAATATCACAATTTACTTTGGTTGAGTTTTTTGTATTTTTCTTATAAGTTTCATGTTTTGATGAATAATGAAAAATACCAAATTTTAATTGAAAGTAGATTTTTCATCAAAATAATTTATAGTGATAAATTATATTTTTTATTTATTTTAAATTATAATTAGATAATTTTTTTATTATCCAATAAAATTTAATTTATTCAAATAAATTTCATTGTGAATTTGGATATAAAAACATTTCAATATTTTGAATGTTTTCACTCTAAAAACTCTTTTTCTCCCCCCATAAATAAGATTAATTTTCAATTAATTTTGGCCACTTATGTGTTTTTAATATTGAAAAATGGATTCCATATCTAGAATTATAATGTTTAAATTTATTAAATAGTTTCCTTTTATTTTTGGACAATATAAATAGTGACTTTAGAAATTTTTATTACCACCGTTAAGGTCAAATCAAGGAATTAAGGGGAAAATAGTATTATAAAAATTATAAAACTACCCAAACACTTTAAAAGATGTTATTGGATGAATTTAATTAAACCCTTAATACATAATATTTTAAATTGAGTTATTTAATGGATACATGTCTTATAAAATAACTTAGATATTATTAAAATCAAAGTGAGTGAAAGAATGTCAAACTCTTACTTTTAATATGTATAATATTTTTAATATTGGGATAAATATATGATATTATAAAATATATATATTTTTATGAAACCAAAAAGGTTTATCTACCTCATGGTATTTTATTTTTAAATTTATGAAAAAATAATTTTCATAAATAATTACACAATGATGATGCAATAATTATTTAATTAAAGAAACAATCAATGAAATGATATTAAAAATATTAAAATAAATATAATTTGAATTAATTAAGGTACATAAATAAATTTTTTAGGTGAATATGACATGTTATGGGTGTATTAAATTAATTGGTTCAAATTTATCTTAATGTGTTGATTTTCTTAAAGTCAATGTTATGGATAGTGTAAAAATTGACACTAATGATATTTTATGAAAATAATATTGTATTAAATTATTTAAAAATCATTAAAATTAATAAATAATGAAAAATGGGATAAATTATGTCTTTAATATCATAAATTTACTATTTATGGTTCAATTTATACCTTAAAAGTAAAACTCTTTTCCTTTTAATATTAAAAAAGTTGTTACCAAAGTTAAAATTAATACAGGTTAACTAAGGGTTAATAAAAAATATAAGGTTTAAAATTAAACCAAACCCATTATAAAATCTATTGTTTAATAGTATTATCACCCTATACCACTTTATATTCGAATACCTTTCTATTTTAAGGTATTTTAAGTGATATTTAATTTATTATAAATTAATCTTTTGATAAATTTTAAAAGTGCCCCTCTATTATCTAATAAAAGGGCACATCTTCTTCTCTATTCTTAAGACTTAAGAACCTATATGGTTCTTCTAAAATCGATCCAAATATCCTCCCAAATTCACTAACTTAATCCTAGAATCCTTATTCTTAGCATAAATCCAACCAAATATGTCATTTTGTGAAAATCAAAAGAAGATACCCAAAGAAGAGTTAAGGTTCATCAATGATCCTTTTTGTTTTATTTCTTCCTTAAACCCCTTAAATTATTTTTATTTCAAGTTTATATAATAAAATCCATATCCTCAATATACTGAGGTGTTTTTATAATAATTTTTAGATCTACACTCACACACATTTCTATAAAATGGGATATGTAATCATCATTCGTTTGTACAATGGACTACTGCCTCACAAACTAATGTTGTTTGTTCTTCCATTTCCACCTTTCAAGGTTGGTAATAATGAAATAATTTATATTTTTATATGATATATATTATATTTATGATGTATAAATTCTTTTTTAATTATTTTATAACCCATACCTACATGATTTCAATTTTTTGTAAATACGATAACTTCGTTTGTGGACGTGTGGATTACGACCTCCTCAACATGATGTGATTTATTCACACTTAATATGGAATATATTAATGATGTTTTTAGTAAATGAATATGATATATATTAAATAATAATTCCACTTTAATATATATATATATATATATATCATTTACTTTGTTTCTTTCAATATGATAAGAAAGCAGAAACAATTTTTATGCGTACGTACGACCTACCGTCTCCATGAATAGTGTATTCCATTGCATATTTATATATATTATATATTATTAAAAATACATAATATATATATATTATATATTATTAAAAATACATAATATATATATATATATATATAATATTTATATCATTATTATAACTCTTGTTATGATCAAATCATGATATAAGTAAGTGGACAAAAAATATAACAAACCAAAACACACATGAAAAACAAAGCAGTTATTACCTGAAACGTAACATTAACATGACATTGTTAATAAACAGGTAATAGAAGTTCATAAGTAAATAATATATGGTATTGTAAAGACCCGTAAAATTCAAGGGAAATTTTTTCTTAATTTTCTTTAGAATTTTACAAGAGCACGGTTTCAGACGGCACCTGATTCCGAGGCCCGGAGTGCCCGGAATCAATTTCCGAAGTTTGGCTCGGGTACGTTCAGTGAACGAACGAGCGGGAATTTCTAACTTTTGATCCGGTGCTCGAAATTGAAATTTGAGGGCACCGATGAACTCGCAGCGCCGATATTCGCTTAAAGAGACCTTTTCGGAAGTTGTGTTTGTTGCGGGTTGAAAGTTAGTTTTTGGGTTTTTAGTTTAAGTTAAATAAAATTCGTGAAGAACAAATTTTATTTTAACTTGTTAAATCCTACCAAAGGGGGTTGGAAGTGGGGCCCACATCCACTTAACCTCCCTTAGGAGGATTAAGTGTGGTGGGGACCACACGAAGCTCCCAACCTTTCATCTTCTCCCAACTCCCTTAACCCCTCTTTAATGACTTGAGTTATTTAATTTTGGAGTTAATCTTTTTGAAATTCAAACCTTTGAAATTCTTTTGTCAGGTTTTTAAATAAAATAAGCTCTTATTTTATTTGGTTGGGTGAGAACACTTTGGCCACCTTGAGAGCTTTTGGGAGCTTTTCTTCTTCTTCTTCAACTCTGACGAAGAACACGAAGAACCTTCGAACTTGACGAAGAACGCTCAAGTTCCGACGAAGAACGCCGCTCCGCTCTTCTTCGTCTTCCGTGTCAACGAGAGGGAACACCGCTTCCTCCTCGGATTCCCTTCATCGGCATACGAAGTTTCGCCAACGACGTATCTCTTCGGGCGTAACTCTTCGTCATCGGATTTGATGAACGACGACCGCGACGCCTGACCTCCGCGACGTTGTCTTCCGCGGAACGTTGTCAAATCTACGAACCTATACCCGAGGTAGGGGTTGTTGATTTATTGTTTAATTATTCCATTCTTGATCGTGGATCTAGCATGTCTAACGTGAGGCTTTTGAATATTTTTAAGTTGTGTTATTGTTTAACGTGAGGGGTCCGGACCACATGAACACGGCCGAACCCCTCCATCGTTCTTGTTGAATTACCTTGCGGGTGGAAACAAGGTGGCGTGGTGCCGTCGCACCACGCGGTTAATCGTGCTTTTATTTTACGCAACGCCGTCGCGCGCGCACCATGAAGAAACATCTTGAACGCGACGCCGTCGCGCCGCGTTGAAAGAAATCAAGGCACGGCGGAGGGGCGCGGTGCCGTCGCACCGCGCCGGACAACGAACACCGCGGCCGGTTTCGGGCCGCGGCGGAAAGAGAAGACCGGCAGCCGAGCCGCCGGCGTCGGAAGCCAAAGAGGGGACCGGATTTTCTGGTCCCGTTGGAGAAAACCGGCCGGCCAGCTGGCCGGCCGGATGGCATTAAACCGGGGGAAATTAATCCCCCGGCCGGCTCAAAAAACCCCCCTCTTAATGAGGGGGGCGATTTCCTTGAGGGGGGCAGGAGGCCCCCCGTTTCCAGCCAATCAAGCCCCCCACGATGGGGGGGCGGTTTTGCAAAGGGCGCGGCATTTAGCCGCGCCGCCATCAAAATCAGCGGGGGAATTAATTCCCCTCGCGCTGCCTCCGTGCGGCGCCTGGCCGCCGCGCCGCCGGCCGGCCGGGTCGGACCCGGGTCGGGTCGACCCGGTTCGGGCCGACCCAGGGGGGGGGGGGGGGGTCGGGCCGGGTCGGCCCGGACCCGGACCCCCCGTTTCGAATCTTTTTTTGGTCTTTTGGCCATAACTTGAGCCACGGACCTCCGATCGACGAACCGTCTGCGGAAACGCGATCCTTGGATCGAGACGGTCTTTTCGGTATATTGCACTCAAGGTTTAGGATTACTTTGAGTTTGGCCGGGTTGGTTCGTTCACGAATCCAACCGGGCCTTCGGAGCGGAAACACTCATATCTTGAGCTACGGACGTCCGATTGACGTGCCGTCAGCTGTGTTGTGTTCCTCTTAGTGAGACGGATCTTTTGGCATACTACGCCCGAGGTTTGGACGTAGGTGGAGTACGGTCGGGTTGGTTTTGCCTTAAAAACCAACCGGGCCCCGGTGACGAAAATGCCAATAACTCTCAGACCGGGCGTCCGATCGACGTGTCGTCTGTTGCGTTGAGTTCCTGTTGACGATACGGAACTTTTGGATACATCAACTCTGGACTTCGTGACAGTTGATGTATCAGCCTCTCGGCTCGTGGAGCGGACCCTCTGAACGAGCTTGCTGTGTGCGGGAACCCTAGTGTTGGCTGCGACTGTTACTGTGTCTACTACTGCTACTACTGCTACTGTGACTGCGACGACGACAGTACAGAGATCCTGTGTGGATTCGACGACGACGACTACAGCACTCAGCAATCCTACGTGGATCAGTGCTATAGGTCCTGTGTGGGCCCGATCCTGTGTGGATTCGACGACGACGACTTCAACACTCAGCGATCCTACGTGGATCAGTGCTACAGGTCCTGTGTGGGCCCGATCCTGTGTGGGTCCGATCCTGTGTGGGTCCGATCCTGTGTGGGTCTTTGCGCTCAGCGGTTCTGTGTGAGCCAGCGCCTACAGGTCCTGTGTGGGCCCGATCCTGTGTGGGTCATTGCGGGGGTTAGTTACCTATCGATCCTTCGTGGGTCCGACGACTTAGATGGATCAGTGATCATCTTTATCGTCTTTTGAAGAAGTATATCTGTGTGAGCTGAAACCTATTGCAATCCTGTGTGGATTACGTTTTGCTTTCCTGTGTGGATTGTGTTGTGCAATCCTGTGTGGATTACGTTTTTCTTTCCTGTGTGGAATACGTTTACTTTCCTGTGTGGACTAACTTGTACTTGGGCTCGGTGGTTGGAGCGTATTTGAAATTGATGACTTAGGTATATGTATGGGCATATACCTAAGCAGTGTCGGTTGTTACTTCGTGATTGTACTTTTCTTCGTGGTTTATCCTTTGTAGATTTGAGAGACCTTCAGGGGTCTCGGGGTCCCTACTGAGTAGCTTATACTCACCCCTGCACGGGCTTTGCCCGCACTACGTTGTGTTGGTTGCAGACGACGGACATCGTTGACCTTAGATAAGGATTGCAGAGCGGGACGGTACCCGGAGGTGGACCACTGGGCGGGACGTGCACGGAGCGGACGGCGGGACCCGTGGAGCAGTGGAGCTATCTGTACCCACCCTTCAGGTGGGATTTCCAGTGGACAGCTCGGTGTAGTGGCTTTTACTTTTTAGTTGATGTCTTCCCTTTCGAGTTGTACTTTACTTTCAGTTTGGGTTTGTATACTGGCCCATTTACTTTTCCACACTTTCAGTTGTACTCTGTTTTGTTTAGTGTTTACTTTTCGCTTGCTTACTCTGTGGTGTTTGTTTACTTTTCAAAGGCAATGCCTTCCCTTTTTACCGGGATTTACGCCTTGGTGCTAGTCGCCAGCCCCTGGACTATGGAAGGCGTGCTTGGGGTAGTCACGGCACGGACCCCGAGGGCGGGTCGTGACAAATTGGCATCAGAGGAGTTCGGTTCTACCGTGAACTCTGATCTTTTCTATGTGAAGCAATAATGTTTAGCGTATTGAGTGTGGTTATCAGTCCAGCGAGTCCAGTGTTGGTGCGGCGGCCGACGTATCCGTACACCAGGACCCTGACTTCTGATTTCCTACTTAATGCACGAAAACATTGATTGCGTGTGTGTTTCAAAGTTTTCTTTGTGATTTCTTTGTGTCAGCTCACCAGGTATACTGTTTGACCGTGGCGCACCTGTTTCCTTTCAGGATGGCCCCACGACGGCAGCCAGCTAGGGTTCCGAGAGTCGAGTGTGACGACAGCCCACCGAGCGACGAGGCCTCGGTGCAGGGCCCTTTGTCAGCAGTGGCACCGGCGGTAGCTCTACCCGCCGAGCCCCCGATGCTTCCAGCAGCAGCCGCTGACGATGCACGTCGCCTCAGCGCACTGCATGAGTTTCAGCACCAGCGACCGCCCAGGTTTCGCGGGGAGACGGATCCCCAGGCAGCAGAGGACTGGCTGGAGGCAGTGGTTCGAGTGTTTAGGCTAGTGAGGACACCAGCAGACCTCATGGTGATCCTCGCTGCGAGCCTACTACACGCAGCAGCAGGACGATGGTGGAGCTTGATGCTCCAGGTGCACGATGAGGCATCTCTACTTTGGACGGACTTTCAGAGCCTTTTTCGCTCGAAGTTCGTCCCAGCCACCCTTCGTGCGGTGCGTATCCAGGAGCTTCTTCAGCTGCGGCAGGGCAGCATGACGGTCGCTCAGTACTCGGCGAGATTTACCGATCTCTCGCGCTACTCGACCGACATGGTACGGGACCCATTCTTCCGGGCCCGGACCTTCGAGCAGGGTTTGAGACACGAGATCAGGGCATCGCTGATCTCCCTCAGCATACCGACTCAGACAGGAGTACTGGAGCGGGCCCTTCTGATGGAGAGCTTCCTTGCTGAGTCTACACCAGCGCAGCAACCGACCGCAGGGTGGCAGATAGCGGAGTCTTCGGCAACAGGTAGCCGACGGATGACTCAGGGTTCTAGGCAGAGGCAGAGGTTCGACCGTGGCGGTCCGCAGGGAGGAGGCGGACGAGGCAGAGGAGCTAGCCGAGCAGCAGGTGGTGGGCGACGCTTTGAGGCTCTGCCACCACCACCACCAGGAGGTCCACCCCGGCCACAGGGAGTAGGTGAACATGCGAGATCTCAGCTTCAGGCAGCCGAGGCCTTCGATCATGGAGCTCTGGGAGCCGATGGACAGGAGCAGAACTAGTGGATACATCCTTTGTACTTCTGGTTCCTTGTTGCTTTTGTGTAGCGTCTTGTATTATGAGCTGCAATAATAAAAGACGCATACCTTTGTGATATTTTCGTTCCTGTCCTCTTTTGTGATGTTACTAAGAGGTTCCAGTTTTGGCTATTGACTTGACCCTCACTTGTGAGACATCTACTGGAGGAGACCCAGTTACCACACACTGATGCCGACAGTGTGACTCAACCCTTGGAGGCGAGAGTAACGGTTGAAACTCTTAGTAGTAGCATCGAGGCCTTACGACGTCATCCTTGGTATGGATTAGTATCATCCATGTTAGGATTGACTGTATTAGGCAAAGAATGTGGTTCATCCAGGGGATGGGACCAGATTTCTCTTTTCGGCAAAGAAGAAATCTTGCAGCTCTGGTGGGACCGGAGATGGTCCAGGCCACGACAGAGAAGGTCCAGGTCATCCAGGAGCGGATGAGTACAGCTCAGAGCCGGCAGAAGTCATATGCTGACAGGAGGCGGAGGCCACTAGAGTTCGAGGATGGCGACCACGTCTTCTTGCGGGTCTTACCTCGACGTGGTATTCAGAGATTTGGTCGAGGCAACAAGTTATCTCCGCGCTTCATCGGACCATTTCAGGTCCTCAACAGGGTTGGCGAGGTGGCTTATCGCCTAGCTCTGCCACCTCAGTTGCACCGGGTGCACGACGTCTTCCACGTATCCCAGCTGAGGAGATACGTGCACGACCCGACGCACATCATTGATCATGGGGAGCTTGACGTTGACGATGGGGCGACTTTTACGGAGGTCCCGGTGGAGATAGAGGATCGACAGGAGCGGGTCCTGCGTGGGCGATCGATTCCTCTTGTGCGCATCAGATGGCAGCACGGGAATCTCCAGGAGAGCACATGGGATCGGGAGGCTCAGATGCGTGCTCAGTACCCTCATTTGTTTCCCTAGTTTTTGATGTATCTTTACGGGGACGTAAAGCCCTGAGGTGGGAGTAATGTAAAGACTCGTAAAATTCAAGGTAAATTTTTTCTTAATTTTATTTAGAATTTTACAAGAGCGCGGTTTCAGACGGCACCTGATTCTGAGGCCCGGAGTGCCCGGAATCAATTTCCGAAGTTTGGCTCGGGTACGTTCAGTGAACGAACGAGCATGAATTTCTAACTTTTGATCCGGTGCTCGGAATTGAAATCCGAGGGCACCGATGAACTCGCAGCGCCGATATTCGCTTAAAGAGACCTTTTCAGAAGTTGCATTTGTTGTGGGCTGAAAGTTAGTTTTTGGGTTTTTAGTTTAAGTTAAATAAAATTCGTGAAGAACAAATTTTAATTTAACTTGTTAAATCCTACCAAAGGGGGTTGGAAGTGGGACCCACATCCACTTAACCTCCCTTGGGAGGATTAAGTGTGGTGGGGCCCACACGAAGCTCCCAACCTTTCATCTTCTCCCAACTCCCTTAACCCCTCTTTAATGACTTGAGTTATTTAATTTTGGAGTTAATCTTTTTGAAATTCAAACCTTTGAAATTCTTTTGTCAGGTTTGTAAATAAAATAAGCTCTTATTTTATTTGGTTGGGTGAGAACACTTTGGCCACCTTGAGAGCTTTTGGGAGATTTTCTTCTTCTTCTTCAACTCTGACGAAGAACACGAAGAACCTTCGAACTTGACGAAGAACGCTCAAGTTCCGACAAAGAACGCCGCTCCGCTCTTCTTCGTCTTCCGTGTCAACGAGAGGGAACACCGCTTCCTCCTCGGATTCCCTTCGTCGGCATACGAAGTTTCGCCAACGACGTATCTCTTCGGGCGTAACTCTTCGTCATCGGATTTGACGAACGACGACCGCGACGCCCGACCTCCGCGACGTTGTCTTCCGTGGAACGTTGTCAAATCTACGAACCTATACCCGAGGTAGGGGTTGTTGATTTATTGTTTAATTATTCCATTCTTGATCGTGGATCTAGCATGTCTAACGTGAGGCTTTTGAATATTTTTAAGTTGTGTTATTGTTTAACGTGAGGGGGCCGGACCGCATGAACACGGCCGAACCCCTCCATCGTTCTTGTTTAATTGCCTTGCGGGTGGAAACAAGGTGGCTTGGTGCCGTCGCACCACGCGGTTAATCGTGCTTTTATTTTACGCAACGCCGTCGCGCGCGCACCATGAAGAAACATCTTGAACGCGACGCCGTCGCGCCGCGTTGAAAGAAATCAAGGCACGGCGGAGGGGCGCGGTGCCGTCGCACCGCACCGGACGACGAACACCGCGGCCGGTTCCGGGCCGCGGCGGAAAGAGAAGACCGGCGGCCGAGCCGCCGGCGTCGGAAGCCGAAGAGGGGACCGGATATTCCGGTCCCGTTGGAGAAAACCGGCCGGCCAGCTGGCCAGCCGGATGGCATTAAACCGAGGGAAATTAATCCCCCGGCCGGCTCACAAAACCCCCCTCTTAATGAGGGGGGAGGTTTCCTTGAGGGGGGCAGGAGGCCCCCCGTTTCCATCCAATCAAGCCCCCCACGATGGGGGGGCGGTTTTGCAAAGGGCGCGACATTTAGCCGCGCCGCCATCCAAATCAGCGGGGGAATTAATTCCCCTCGCGCTGCCTCCGTGCGGCGCCTGGCCGCTGCGCCGCCGGCCGGCCGGGCCGGGTCGGACCCGGGCCGGGTCGGACCCGGTTCGGGCCGACCCAGGGGGGGGGGGGGGGGTCGGGCCGGGTCGGCCCGGACCCGGACCCCCCGTTTCGAATCTTTTTTTGGTCTTTTGGCCATAACTTGAGCCACGGACCTCCGATCGACAAACCGTCTGCGGCAACGCGATCCTTGGATCGAGACGGTCGTTTCGGTATATCGAACTCAAGGTTTCGGATTACTTTGAGTTCGGCCGGGTTGGTTCGTTCACGAATCCAACCGGGCCTTCGGAGCGGAAACGCTCATATCTTGAGCTACGGACGTCCGATTGACGTGCCGTCAGCTGTGTTGTGTTCCTCTTAGTGAGACGGATCTTTTGGCATACTCCGCCCGAGGTTTGGACGTAGGTGGAGTACGGTCGGGTTGGTTTTGCCTTAAAAACCAACCGGGCCCCGGTGACGAAAATGCCAATAACTCTCAGACCGGGCGTCCGATCGACGTGCCGTCTGTTGCGTTGAGTTCCTGTTGACGATACAGAACTTTTGGATACATCAACTCTGGACTTCGTGACAGTTGATGTATCAGCCTCTCGGCTCGTGGAGCGGACCATCCGAACGAGCTTGCTGTGTGCGGGAACCCTAGTACTGGCTGCGACTGTTACTGTGTCTACTACTGCTACTACTGCTACTGTGACTGCGATGACGACAGTACAGAGATCCTGTGTGGATTCGACGACGACGACTACAGCACTCAGCGATCCTACGTGGATCAGTGCTATAGGTCCTGTGTGGGCCCGATCCTGTGTGGATTCGACGACGACGACTTCAGCACTCAGCGATCCTACGTGGATCAGTGCTACAGGTCCTGTGTGGGCCCGATCCTGTGTGGGTCCGATCCTGTGTGGGTCTTTGCGCTCAGAGGTTCTGTGTGAGCCAGCGCCTACAGGTCCTGTGTGGGCCCGATCCTGTGTGGGTCATTGCGGGGGTTAGTTACCTATCGATCCTTCGTGGGTCCGACGACTTAGATGGATCAGTGATCATCTTTATCGTCTTTTGAAGAAGTATATCTGTGTGAGCTGAAACCTATTGCAATCCTGTGTGGATTACGTTTTGCTTTCCTGTGTGGATTGTGTTGTACAATCCTGTGTGGATTACATTTTTCTTTCCTATGTGGAATACGTTTACTTTCCTGTGTGGACTAAGTTGTACTTGGGCTCGGAGGTTGGAGCGTATTTGAAATTGATGACTTAGGTATATGTATGGGCATATACCTAAGCAGTGTCGGTTGTTACTTCGTGATTGTACTTTTCTTCGTGGTTTATCCTTTGTGGATTTGAGAGACCTTCAAGGGTCTCGGGGTCCCTACTGAGTAGCTTATACTCACCGCTTCACGGGCTTTGCCCGCACTACGTTGTGTTGGTTGCAGACGACGGACAGCGTTGACCTTAGCTGAGGCTTGCAGAGCGGGACGGTACCCGGAGGTGGACCACTGGGCGGGACGTGCACGGAGCGGACGGCGGGACCCGTGGAGCAGTGGAGCTATCTGTACCCACCCTTCAGGTGGGATTTCCAGTGGACAACTCGGTGTAGCGGCTTTTACTTTTTAGTTAATTTCTTCCCTTTCGAGTTGTACTTTACTTTCAGTTTGGGTTTGTATACTGGCCCATTTACTTTTCCGCACTTTCAGTTGTACTCTGCTTTTGTTTAGTGTTTACTTTCCGCTTGCTTACTCTGTGGTGTTTGTTTACTTTTCAAAGGAAATGCCTTCTCTTTTTACCGGGATTTACGCCTTGGTGCTAGTCGCCAGCCCCTGGCCTATGGAAGGCGGGCTTGGGGTAGTCACGGCACGGACCCCGAGGGCGGGTCGTGACAGGTATGATATAATTTAATAATTTTATGTAATAGATGTATACTAAACTTATATTTATTATACAGGAGGTTTTAATGGGTACGAAGTGAGTCAAGACATAAAGTAAGAGTTTTCTCATATCACTTTTATTTTTGTGAGATATATGCTATATTCACCACTTATTATTGTTTTTTGGTGTATATAATGAATTATGACATGTTATATCATTAATTTAATTTATTTAATTTTATTAAAAGTTTCAATTGATGTTACTCTTTCACAGGGCTCATGATACAAAAGTTACTCTAGTAGTAATGGGATTTATAGTCTCGTTTTTATTTCTATGAGGATTATTCCATATTCACCACTCGTTTATTTTATGTGTTGTATATAAATCCCATGAATATATTCTATGATAATTATCCTTAAATTTATTTGTATTTACATATCCATTTTATGATCTCTCTTTCATGGGGTTTACAGTTCAAAAGTTACCAAATCAGCAAGGAAATTTTGTCTCAATTTGCCTTCTTTGAGACACCTATTATGTTACGCAACTTTATTATTTTACAATGTGTATAAAATACCCTATAAATTTTTTTATCATACATATAATTATTTTCAAGATATGATAAGTTTCATGTAAAGTTATTCTCTCCCAGTAAGAAATTTGTGTTTCTATATAATTATTTTTTCTAAAAATGTTTTAAACGGTCTTTTAATAATTTTCAATAAAATTAATTTTAAATATTTTTAAAATGGTTTCAAATATTCCATTATAAGTTTTAAAGGTTATTTTTAATGAAAAAGTTTTGATAATTTTTTTTATGATCTCAAAATATTTTTTCAAATTGGAAAGGATATTTTCCTCAAGAAATGTTCAAACAAGATATTTTAAAATTATTTTCCACATAAAAGGATATTATTTACTCTTACATATTATTTAATATTGATATGACCCATGGATACCATTATAGTTATTTATATGTATGGTTTATGTTTATTATGGAATTATATTTATGAAACTTATTTATTTTCTACGGGTTATGTTATGATGATGTGTTTATGAAATCCATTGCATTCCATGGGTTCTGATATAACGAATGATTTATTTTCTTATGTAACACATATATATTATTTTCATTATATGATGATCAAGACCTATATCTACCTACAATTCATTGGGTAAAGATTTATATCTCATTAGATAAACATGGATGTAATGGGGAGTGAACTCGATTCAGTAAATGACTTTGTCCGCTAAGATGGTCTTGGTAGCGAACCTTTACTAATAATGTGTTCAAGGGAGTGAACCATGACTACTAATATAGTAGGGGGAGTGAACCTATAATTCTATTATGGCCTTAGTAGTTATGACTTTTCTATTATGAAAATAATTTTATATACTTATGTGTCTGCCACAATTTCATTCCTTATTCCTATTTTATGATTTCAAGGTTTATGATACTGATTTCCTCATGATTCATGTCTTATGAACTGCCATTTTTATTCCATGAATCATGTATATAAACTTTGATATGCAGGGTTTGATCATATAATGGTATGGTCATGTTCTCATATCCTTATTTTCATTATTATCCTTACGTAACTCCCCTGTTTACCCTTACTGTGTATCTAAGATCACCATTTTCTTATTTTTTCTTTCCCCATGTTATAAATAAAGGTTATTAGTAGGATATATATAATAAGGGTGATATATGTGAAGAAATTTGGGGAGTTAATATATATTTTTTATGGGATAGTTGTTTATTTTTCTAAGATATATAAGATTTTGTCCTAATACTCTAAAACTCTAAAACTAAAAGGTACTTGAGTATGTAAGTGATCCATCATTTCCTTTTTATGTTGTATGTTTGTATGGAAAAAATTGGGTCACATTTGTAAAGTTTATGTATTTAGCACCAAATATGGAAGTGAGAATTTTAGGATATTACATAAATAAAACTTGAAACATAAATTTTACCATATTTATTTCATATCCTACGAATCAAGGTGTTTTAATTTATCATATATATACATATATATAATTTTTTGGTTGTTAACATTTTCTTGATCATTCACATTCTTATGATCAATGATCTCTATCACCCTCCAAAACTATTTAAAATTTTATTCCATTTTCATATTTTCAAATCCCACTAATTATATTCTACTTGGAAGCCAATTCATATTTTATTTAATATTTATTTCATATTTCATTTTCCCTCTTTTAAAAGGAATTATTATTATCCCATTTTATGATGTGGATTTCCAGAAATGAATTTTAAAATTTAAAACTATTCATAACATCAAAATGAAAGAATTAAATTCATTTTATGTGTTAGAATATGACACCCTAATAATTTGAAATAACAATTTGTTTGATAGTGTAAGAATACGCAACACCAAGATTAAACAAAATGTGACATATTATTAAAATATTATTATTTAAAATATGAAAATTATAAACTTGACATTAAATTGGTGGGAATGAAAATGATTAACTACTATATGAAATATATATAAATTTTTAATCAATTTAAATGTATTTATATATTTGTTTTAAATAAGAACTCAATTTTTAATGATGAAATCTATTCTTAAAAATAACATGTCTTCTTAATAAATGATTTTTATTGAATTTGGGAGAAAGTATAATAATTAATTTATTGGTACTATTATAAATGTTATTTTAGAAAATTAATATGATTTATTAAATCTTAATATCAATATTAACTAATATTGAAAATTTTGGATTTTTTTGAAAAGATCAATTTTTCAGTGAATAGTAAAAAATATTGATTTTTTTTAGAACTGCCTTTTATATTAATATATAAATGAACTAAAAATTCCCATTATTAATTTTATTTTATTTATAAATAACATAAGTATTAATTATTAAAATATAATAAAATTAATTATATTTAATTATTCTTTATACTAGAATTTAGTGTATGTTTATTCTTAGGCTTAAAAACATATTTTTCTAACACATGTTTTAAAAGTTCATTATGATTCTAAATTTTAATTAAATAAAATAAAAAATAATGTGAAATTATTTAAATAAAATTTATAGATCATATATCTATTTTTGGAACTTAAATTCATATAATTCTTATTTCTATTCATATAATTAATATAATACAAACTATTCATTGATAAAATGAATTTTTAGAAAACTATTTTTCATTGTGCTTATTGGATTTATTTTAAATTAATTCATTATAATTTTATGAATTTAATTTTTAAAATGGATTCAATATTTTTAATTATAATAATTTATATTATACAAAAATTTCAACTTAAATTTTGCGTCATAATGAATAGTTAAAATGGTAAATAATAGTTATCATGGTAAAAAATTTAAATATTAAAAGAGAGTAACCTTTAAGGTAAAGTGGATAACATGTTTAAAAGATGTTTATTTTTAGTGGTACAGGTGTGTCTCATCCTTATATCCCCTCTAATACTTTATTTTTCATTTTTAGAGGCACGTGACTTGAGAGTAACTTCCCATTATTGAATTTTTTTAGGTATTATCAACCAAAACCTTCAAAAATATATCCCCATATTCACATTATTTATCTTCTGGTATTCTCAAAATACCAACAATGGGGTCCTCAATAGGTGATCTAATGGAGGTTCTTCTAGGTGATGGTAATCATCTTCAACGACCACCATATTTTTACTTATTCTTTTTTCGACATTCAATTATATCTTAAAAAATAAAATATAATAAAAATAGTATCTAAAATATAATGATATGTTTTTATGTTTAGGTCATAGTATTCATCCATCTTCTATCCCACCATATGGGAAATGAATATATTATTAGTGTTTACTACAATCTACTACCTCACAACCTAATGTAATTCATTTTGTATCATCCCCTCTCATTACTATTAAAAATTATGGATTTAGTGTTTATATATTATATTCATTAAATATTAATCCTTATAGAAAATTAAAATATCATATTACATCGTTCTATACAATCTATTTAAAAATGATAACATTGTTCATGTGTATAGAGTAATACCATCTTGTATAGTGATGTGATTAGTTTTTTATCACTGCATCACATGGATTTTATATGTATATATATTTAAATAAATAATATGATAATATTTATATTGTTATAATTCTTTAAATACAAAATAACTTTTAACTTCTTTCCATTAGGATCGTTGAAAAATGGTAATGTTACTCATGCTTACGTATGAACTACTATCCCTATGATTGTAACATAGTTAAATTTTCATAAAAGTATTTCATAGTTGGTTTTAAATTTATAATTAACATATAAAAATGACAACTATGTCAATATAATTATTCTAGAGATGGTGGAACAATGACCCCTTTGAAAATGATCAACACACATATGTCGTTTTGAAATTATGAATTGAGCTTCCTCAAAACACCAAGTGTGGAAAAAACTAAATAAGTAATTAAATAAGTTATTAAAATAAATTAATTAAATAGTTTAATTATAAGATATTAAATATTTTTAAAAAATAAAGATAAAAATTAATTGATATATTTTTATTTTATAGTTTTTAAAAGACATCCATGATAAAGTCTGGACTCGAGGTAAGGACTTCGTCTTAAAAATTCCTTCTTCAAGACACATGTTCTTTTATGCACCTAATTTCATTTAAATTTTTTATATATTATACCATAACATATTATATCCTGAATAAATAATAATTCATGATATATTAAGTTATAATTCATCTACTTTATTCATAGGATTTATGATTAAAATGTTACAAAAGTTCTATGGGTTTATTTTTTAATTTCATGTTAATTTGGATTTTTATGCATGAATTTGCATTGTAGGAAATTATTTGACATTATATAAAAACCACATTAATTTTATTCTAATATGTATTTTCATGAATCTTTCATGTAATATTACCATTTCCCTCTTGTTGGTACTTAAAATGATTGAGAATTGTTTTTTTAGAAAAGATGACATAATTTCTCTCTTCGGTCAAAAATAATCTTTTATTTAACATCCATGTTTTCAAAAAATATATTCTGTAATATTTATAAAATCCACCAAATGATTTATTAAATAAAATTTTACCCTTTTTTTTAATTTTAAAAAATTATTTTTAATAGATTCTTATTTTCATTTTCTTAAGGAGGTAATTTTTAACCTTTTTACAATAACGTGAAAGGAATATTTCTTTTAAAGTATACTAAATATATGAAATTAACCTCCATCAAGACTACTCAAATATTTGAAGATTACTTAATAAATTTTCATATTTATTTTTAAATAATATTTTCTATATAATTTTAAGGTTTTTTATATTTTTAAGAAGTGATTTCAAAGGTATAGGGTTATTTTTCTCAAGAAATATTTTATGCAATATTTTAATAACATTTTCATCAAATGAAGAAACTTTGATGATATAGATTATTTCTAAATTATGTATATATATGTATCTCACATATATAACTAGCTTATTATTTCTTATAGTTATGAGGTAATACATTCATAATTTTCATTTCTAAAATTCATTCTTTGAGAAAAATCTTTTGATTATGATATGAGGTAAGATTATGGAACCCATTTTCTATCCATGGGAAATTTTTATGTTTATGCCTTATGATTTATTTCTATATGTGGTATAAATATGCATGCACATGATATAAATATGATGGATGAGTGATAACATATTTATCCATCCATTACATTGGGTAATGTTTTAGTCTTATTAGACTTCATGTATGAGATTAGGGAGTTAATATAATCAATTATGGTACTTTGTCCGCAATGTGATGTTGTCTAAGAGGTTTTCCTTGAATTATGTTTATGTCATGTTATATATTTCTCCCATATTTCAAATATTACCATGATATTATGATACCATGTTATTTATGTTAAGAATTCATGTTATTACTAACGATCCTTCTCTTTTATGATATCATGTTACACCTTTGGATCACATTTTATGTTTTCTTATCATGTTATTCACCTTATTGGGATGTTGAGATCACCCCTTTTTTTATGCCCCATGTCATCCTATATAGTTTTAGGTTATCAAATGAATTTAAGAGCTCATTATGGATAATGAAATAATGTTATATTTTTATTTTGATATAATACGATCATAGTCTTCTAAATTCACTAGGTCTCATGATCTTTGTGATGTAATTATTGGATATTAATATTGACAAATTATTTTCAAATATGTGTAAAAGTATTGGGTTATGAGGAGCAAAAATAATTTTCCAAATTTCACTAAAATGGATAACATGATCGTTACTCATCTATAGGGATAATGTAGATGGTTAAATAATACATAGTAAACCATACAATAATCATCTGTATTAGAATAACAACATAGGTAATGCCCATACTTTCCACCATTCCAATATAAGGTAAATCATAATCATAACTTTTCTAGAGGAATAAGGTTAATGGTTAAAAAATTCATATTAAACATGATAATGGTCATCCATATTGGGATTGAAACATACAAAAATCCATTACTTACCCACATGTAAATTGAATAACATTATATCTAGGTGAATATCATCCAAAATAAATTATGTAATATGTGTTGTTCATATCTGTAGGGTCCTGAAAAATTTTCCAAGGGAAAGTAAATACTCCCATAATTTTGGAAAAGGAAAGAAAACAAATTGGATTAAGGATTTAGAGAAATTTTTTGAAGAAGCCAAATTTGGAAAAGGATCAAAATTGGTCTGCATACTAAATATCAGGAACAGTTTATGTAAGGTGTCACCCACAAACTAAGTAGTATGTGGAACGAAGACATTGACACTGGAAATTTCCACAAACTACATCATTGGTGAAATGGAGGCAAAGAATTACACCTCTGCGTACGACTCCTACTGTGAACTACATCGTTAGCGAAATGGAGGTAGAGAATTCCACCCCTGTATACTGTCGTCAGGAACCATATCATTGGTAAAATGGCAAAGGATAATTCCACCCCTGCATACCATCACCGTAAAAGGTATTTTTGGTGGAATTGAGGCATATAAACTCACCCCCACATACCATATCTGCGAACTCAACTGTTCGTGGACAAGAAAAAATTAACAGTGACCCACGAACAAGAAAAATTAGTTTGTGGGATTAAGGCGGTGATTTTCACCATC
Organism: Viscum album; assembly: GCA_963277665.1. Classification (NCBI taxonomy): domain Eukaryota; kingdom Viridiplantae; phylum Streptophyta; class Magnoliopsida; order Santalales; family Viscaceae; genus Viscum; species Viscum album. The sequence continues at coordinate 1,699,893,755 of OY728138.1, read as the reverse complement.
CTGAACTACAGCCCCATGGGTCTCTGTTGATTGAGTCATCTATGGACCAGATGATCTCCCATGGGATTCTGTAAAAGGTTTTGAGAGATCTATAGATCCAACTTACCTAGTACTCTATAAAAGGACCCCGAGGGGAGTTGAGGAGACCGAACTTGAGAGGATTGGACGGACTTGTGAGATGAATTTCTAAAGATATCAATCGATGAGGTACAAACCTCTTTTGACGAATTCCAACAGGTATAAACATGACACATATAATAAAAATAGGGAAATATAATATTAATTAGTAAACTGTGAACCTAATTGGAAAACCATGAACTATATTCTGGTGGAATATGAACTTTCCATGAATTGAAGGATCAATGCCCCTTTCTCACTCCAACACCCTGCATAGCACAAGGCTATATAGGTTGAACCCTACACCACGTAGCACCCTACTATGTGGATGGAACTTGGCATCATGTAGCATCATTCTATGTAGCCAAAAACTGGTCCCACATAGAAAAACACTACTTGGACTGCATACAGGTCCACGTACCATCATGGTATGCAGATAGTCCCTCCACCTGTGTAGCAACATGCTTTGAGGGGATTCCCGCATCCTGCATGAAGAAATAGTACACAAAATAGGGTGCCCTCATATATTCCACTCTCTGGATTTGATCACCACCTTCCATTTCCATCGCCTTGTCTGCATCCCCTCTATAAACCAGTCAAATGGAATTAGGCTTAAGCCTCTTCCAAATCCACTAGACTCGTATGATAAAAACACTTACTGCATCATCACACCCTTTTTATTTTACATACCCATGGTAAGTGGGGACCTATGGGTAATCCACACAATTTTTGGGTACCCAAAAATGTCCCTGGGTTTACATTCCCATGGTAACATGGGGACGGAACTTGGGATACTCACATGTACCTCCCCGTTCTAGGGATCAAGGGTAATCAATGTAGTTTCCATTCAATTAAGGACAATGAAAATTCAAAGGGATCATGCTTTCTTTTCCATTTTATAAGGAACGATGCTTATCCCCTTCCTAGAAATCATTTCAGGGAACTCGTCCTCAGGTAAGTCACTAACCTTTCCATGGGAGGTGGCACTCTTTCTCCTTTTAGGCTCAGTCCAAGACATGTCTAGATAGATCATCATGGCTATCCTAGATATCAACATGGGAGAGGAAATTGGAACATTCAAATCCCCCCTCTCCCTTTGGGCTTTAGTACCATCTATCAGTAGATGCTGTGGGATGTGAGATCTTCAAATCCACTACCTCCTCTTGTTTCTCACATAGAGCATGACTCACGTGGGCTTAGAGGTTCGTGGTGATCATGAAATCTGCATAACCCCAAATCATGGGCATCCTCCTAGGTGTAAGACCCAACAAAACCTCCACATCATCATGAGTCAAGAACCTCATAATTGTTCAATAAACATGGGACTCCTCTTAGGTATAATCCCCAAATTGAATGAACTACAAGAACTCTAATTCTTTCTCTAATTAGGATATGCAGGATGCCTACCTAAGGCCCGAGATCAAGAGACATTCTCTTTAGAAGCTAGTCCTAATAAAATTCCCCCAAAATTTCTAGGGCATCCTTTTTATAAGTAATACTTGACTTATTTATCTCAAATGGACAACTCCCATGTGAAAACACCAATCATGAACCCACAAATGGGCCGCCTCAAGGGTGTAAGTCCCAAATCAAACTGAACTATGATGGATTTGATTCCCAACTAACTAGGATATGTAAGAAGCCTCTCTAAGGTCCAAACCCGACACCCAAATCACCCAAATCACTTGAATGTTATTCAGGCCATATCACCGATAGGTTCACATCAACCTAAGAGACCATATCTATTTTGGGAATCCCGATCCATCTCTGCATAAGACCCAAATGAAATTTTGACTAGGAATATTCCCCCTAGATGTCTTGTCTGCATGACGTTAAACTGTATGGATGGGTCCTTGTTACCTGAACTTAAAAGGTGATGTGTCCAAAAAAGAGACACCAAACTACGTGGAATCTGATTCCTCTCATGAGGATACATAGGAATCCCATCTCAAGGGTTTTATCCCAACATCAAAACAATATCTGTACCCCCTGGATTACGATAAACTCTAGAGTGCCTCATCACATGGATTAAACAATAATTGCCTCTGTAATTCCTGATCCATGTATATCCATGATTGATTTTGAATCCCAGGGGTAATATGTTGACACATTCTCAGGGAATAACCAAGGATTCATGAATATACGAACATTTCTTAAATATATAAGAGAGTCTTGAAATAAGAAATAATTCCCCCCAAAAGGGTGTGATGCGACGGAACTCCCATCCTCTCGACCAATGGAGTCCTTAACCGTCGTTGGCCAAATCATCCAACGAGCACCTGACTTTGGAAATCAAGTCCAAGAATCATGGATAAAAGGGATGTTGGGTGTTTTTGGATCTGTGAATAAACCAGTTGGAGACCATTTGAGGAAATCGTATCTAATGTGGTCCGATTACACAGACACTTATCCCCTTGTAATCACCCACCGAGACCATTCAACTATGGAACCTCCTTCGCAATATAAAAAAGGACACACTACCCAGTCCCCACAAAACCACCTCCTCTCAACCATATAAATGTTAAGAGGATACAATGTGAATCGGTATGAAACAAAAATGGTGAACCCGATGTGAATCCTTAACCAAGGTGTAGGGTTACCCCACCTAAGCCCCTTTCACATCCCAAAAGGAAGAGGGATAATACATATCATTAATTATACATGTGATCATGAGATGCTACTTTAACAAAGTTTTGTTGTCTATATATGTCATATCTATTGTAAGAATTACGGAGAGCTACCTTCAATCCAATGATATCCCAACATTTTTCTCAGACATGTACATTAGCGACCGTATAGGTGGTTGGGTCCCCAAAGAAGAACAAGACTCCATCACCTACCCAGCATCTTCAATGCTGGGTTTCAAACACGCTGATCAAAGAGTACCAAAAAAATGGTACTCTCCCCACGGTGGAGGCTACAAGGCAGACCCCCCCAATTGGTGAAATCTCACCAGCTGCCTCTTTAGTCATGGCTAGAAATCTAGTACATGGAGGCCCCACTAGACGTCTCCAATCACTTCCAGAGCCTATCCCCAGAGCGCGATAATGAGTACCTACCTTACCTTAGGGAATCAAATGAAGTTGATATAAAAGACTTCATCCCAGATGCACAGGAACCCCATTCGAGGGTTCCTATCAAAGAATGTCGTCACCAGCATCGTGTGACCCAATATCCTCACTCTAAAGAGGATCTCATGTTAAGGTCACCTGCTAAAGTCCAATGGACATGGGCCCCTTAGGATTCCCACTGAGGGCATCGAACACACAGTCAAAAAAAGGTCATCACCCTTGTTCCTGAGGAGGAGATCCACTATACAAACATGACACCATACCACGGGTAGACATACAACTATGTCCTCTCTTCTGAAGCCCAACATGGAAATACGACAACAACCTATGAGCGGAAACATATCCCCACTCCCTCTTATGAATCCCACCATGGAAACATGGTGGAACATTACATGCCAATGCATATTTCTAATAATGATTTCCAGTCCTGCTGTGCAATCAAGGAGACAAATTACAGGTGGATGAAAATCCCCACCAATGAACAAGAATCCCACCATCCAAATATGGTGGAAACTAGCTACAGGTAGGCACAAATCCCCACTGACGCACAAGAATCCCACCATCTAAATTGGGCAGACAACTATGGGCATTCATACAACACTGTCAATGCATATGAATCCCACCAGTCAAATACAGTGTCAATCAATATGCAGATGAAAATTCCTACCTACTAATATGAAACCCACCAGTCAAATATAGTGGAAAATAAATGTAAGTAGAGTCAAATTCCTATGTATGCACATCAATCCCGTGTGATAAATATATAAGAAAACAATAAGATAATAATTTCTACTAAAAAATTTAAATTCCCCTAGTTAAATATAGTTAAAATTGTAGAAATTAGTCGGCGTATTCTGGCTGCAAGTTGGGGGCAGACTCATTCCTATTCCCCGGTATAGGAGAACATCCTGTACCCACTGGAAACACATGGAGGACTAGAGCAGGCACAAACTTGTGCTCTAAAATCAGAATGGGAATTTATTACCATTCCATCCAAAGACATATATCAGCACATCCAATCAATGATGGAGGATAAAATGTTGATTCTAGACTATATCCTCTAAACCTATCAAGAAATAATCGTTTCAGTGGAAAAAGTGAGGAGTTAGGCCCACAATCCTCTCTCCCTAGGAGGGGTAATTAACCCAAAAAATAGGATGGTTACTCCAGAGAAGACTTGTATCCTTAATCTAGTCTAGGAGGGTCGATGATTATATTCTGAGATACAAGGACAACCAAATCATGAAAAAACACCAATTACAACTCGAGCAAACTAGTCCAATATGGTGGAAACTCTAGGACTGGCATATATCCCTACCAAACTCAATATTATCAGTAGTGTATCCCAGAGGAATTGCAGGAACCAACCAAAAAGGGACCTATATATGAAGGCTGTTACCAACAATAGCCGGGCTCAACTGCCCACAAGAGAGCACCCAAAAATGAAAGGTGCCAAAGGTAACTAGAAAATTAAGATCACATTAATGATTATGCTCTACTAGAAGTTGGAGTTCTTGATTCCATAATACATATATCAATAGAGGCTCAAGATCCTAACAATCCATTACCAATTTATGGAAGTGGAAGTAGTATTTGCGAAGGTCCTCCCCACAATGTTTCCACCAGTAGCTCTGAAGGTCCTCCTCAGAGAACCCATGGGGGCTTACTCTGTGGGCCATAAATAATCGATCATGAGAGCCTATCTCCTGATGATTGTTAGGGTATCCCTCCCCTAGACCAAAATATCATACAAAAAGAAGGCCCTCCTATTACTGTAGTCCACCCTAATGGTCCTCCCCAGGGTATACACTGTAGATATGATTCTCCCTATAGTTGGACGTCAAGCTATCATGATATTCCTCACTATGATGACAGTTGTTGAGAAGTTACTTCCCATAGTGACACCAAGTAATAAAAAGGTCTCCCCTCATTGCAGTACATCCTGAAGGTCCTCCCCAAGATTCACACTGCATATATTCTCCCTACATCCATATAGAAATCCATAATGGTAGTTCTCTCCATGATGGCAGTCACTACAAAGGTCCTCCCCCCAATTACACTAAGTAGCAAGAAGGTCCTCCCCCTGTCGTGGTCCACCTAGAAGGTCCTATCTAGGGTACATACCATGGAAAATATCCCTATGGTTGGAAATTAAGCTGCAATGGTAGTCCTCACCATCACAACCCCAAATTTTAAGGTCCTCCCCATAACCTAAATTCACATCGGCAAAAAGTTGCTCCCCTTACCAGTCCAAATATGAGAAAGACCCCATATTCTGAGGTGCTTAGAAGTATAGGGTCAAATATGATAAAAGATCTTTCAATAAAAATTGATACCCTTTATCATCCAGGAGATGGACTAGGACCATGCTCATCCTCTAAGCCACCCCAACACCATTCATGCTTCAATAAAATCCCTACTAGCTCTGCTACTTAGGATGAAATCATCACAGAGAATCCAAGTTGGTCATAACAAGTAGAGGAATCCCTATTAGAAGAATAAAATAATATGTTTCTCACAAGAAGAAAAATATCTAGGGATGACATACCAGTTATGTTTTGGCCCATAGACACTTCTCAGTTTAGCATTCCAAAAGTGCTGTTGAAAGAATGTTTGCACAACATTTGCCTTAATGTTTAGAAAACTCTATTCCAGTTGAAAATGAAATTTCTACCCTATGATGAGTATGAAGACAATATCAGTATATTGGGGGAGCTTTGTTAGAAAATTAACTTGGAATCCCTTCTATTTTAATGATAGATGCGACCAGAAAGGAAAAAGAAGAACATTGAGTTGGATTGCCTCTATGCGCTGCAAAAATTGTGTTGCCTCATCAGTGACGCCCTATCTGGTCTTCACATATGAGGGTGGGGAGAACATGGAGCTCTACACTTCACCCCACATCCCATCCAATAGAACCCGCTGGAAATGGAATCCTGAAATGTCATTATCCCAAGAAGATATCCAAATGAATTACCTATTAAAGAGAATTGGTTCGATCGACAAGAACCAGCCTTGAGTAAGTCTCAAAAGCATCAGTCCTAATGAGAGCAAGCCATAGAGAATCCCCTAAACTAGGCCACTGAGAAAATTCAATAATATTCTCGCCTAAGGGAAGCCAACCAATGAGAAATGATCATGTCCTCAAAAGAAAATAATATATGTGCAGATCTGGAACCATATTCGACTCATGCCTACATTGGGAAGTGTGAAATCAAGAAGGTATTGATAAAAGTAGCAACCACTGCAGTACTGGAGAAACCCAGCCTGCCAGGCTGGGGGCATTTTTAACAAAAAGTTCACCCATAAGACCAAAAAATCTAGGCTGAGACATATCAATGGGAGAATGGGAGAATCCTCAACCCACAGGGCTGGGGGATTTTTATGTCAACCACCTGTTTAGAGGAATTCAGTCTTTTCCCACCCAGGGAGGAAAAAAAACAGAGAGGTTACTATTTATATCCCATCTTGCAAATCATTCCCCCCAGAGCAGAGGCATACTTCCAAGTCATGTCAAGTATATCTTTGAGTTACTATTTACCAAGAAACTCATAGAGGGTCCCAGAATGGAAGGAGAAGATCCCAAAAGTGACGTAAGACATCCTCCTACCATTTAACACCCAGTACGCCACCCCTAATGCGGTATGAATCATTGAAAGTTTTGTATTTCAATCCCATAGGACTTACTATAGATAACCCAAATAAGGAGGATGCAATAGAAGATGGTTCCCTTCCAGAGGCGGTCCACACAGAGCATAAAGGTGTGCGTTCCTGGAACCAATGGGCTACCTTAAATTTTAGAACTCCCAAAGGTAATCCACTATTAACTCCTTTGTGAATTCCCAATAAGGAGAAGAATAAGAATAGGGTTTCATATAACTCACCTCCTTCTCCAAATGAAAACGTGCCCCTCAGGCATGAGGAGAGATTCACTCAATAGGAGGAAGAAATGAAAGAGATATGGAGAATTAGAACCAAGATTCTTCAAGAAAGCTATCTTATTGAATATATTCCTTAGGTAGAGAATCAACACACACTTCTAATGGAGGTGCATCTGTCATGAGGACTCATCTCGACAAATAAAGAAATGATCGGATGCTCATCCAATATGGCACTGGGAATGTTAGTCTATCTGGATCTAACTACATAAGGATACCATGATTTTCCCACATTGAGGAAAACATTAGTACAGATTCAGGAAAATCCATAAAGGATTTCCCCAAATAGGTATATACCTCAAGTTCCAGTAGCACTGACACATCCAATCTTTCCCTTAGCTGCACCAACCCATGCTCAGGTTCAACAGGATATGTATCAAGGGCTCACGAATACCATTGATTCATTGACGACCCAATTAGAATCCATGGAAGGAAGGCGCACTCTGTTACAACCAGAATAAAAACCTTACCCCAACTATGTAAGCAATGTTCTGCCACTTCCAAATTTCAGGAACCCCATATTCCCAGTGTTCAATGGCTCAGGTGACCTAGAGAAACATATAATGAAATACACATATTACTGTGATCACATTATGGGAACCCCAGAGAAACAAGAAGCTGTGAAACTCAAGTGCTTTGTGAAAACCCTCCAAGGTTCAGCCTTTGATTGGTACACCAGTTTTCCAACTAACTCAATAATAGGATGGGAGGATCTCTAGTGCCAGTTCCTATATCATTTCAGCTCGACATTGCAAAAAAAAAGTTAGTGACCTCATGAACTACAAACAATGAGAAAATGAGAGAGTTTCATACTTCATTTCTAGATGGAAGGGTCTGACTTAATCCTTGAACCGACCACTCCTCCAAGATGATATGTTGTCCATGTGTATTGACAACCTCCACGATGAACTACAAACACCACTTATTCCAATGAAATACATAAGTGGGTTTTGGTACTTCTCCTCCATTTCTAAAATAATAGAATATTCCTTGCAACAGATTAATATCAAGTCCTGGGTAACTCTATCATCCCCAGTAAAAATAATGGGAAGAGATGAAGTGGCTTCTATCATGCTTAAGCTACCCCCATATGCTGGCTCTAGCTCCCAGGCCCACATCGAATCATGCATGCCCCTCTGTATGTTAGTAGCCGCCCCCACCTCATCAATATGAACAAAAGGGAACCAGGAGAAATAAATTCAAGGAATGGAAGAATAAAGTTTACTTGTTCTAAGATGACCAAGTTTATGTCTACTTCGTAACCTCCATGAATTTCAAATTTCTCTGGCTTCTGGATCCAAAAGGGATGATGAAGAAGGTCTCGATGACCGGCTATATTACTATCCCTTCCACCAGATATTAGGGCACAACATCTAGGAGTGTTTTGTCTTCAAGGACCTCCTACAAAAGATTATAGATTCCGGGCAAGTCGACCTAGGACCACCACCATCACAAGTGGCATATATTTCCACCATTTACTTAGAAAAATGAGGGGAGTGGAAACAATTTGTTAACAAAAAGAAGAAACATTTAGATAGTTGGATTACTTAGAAAACAATAAACTAAGCCCAAAATATCCTCCAAGAACAGTTAAAACAATCAATTGTGCCTCCAGTAACTCTTGATGCAACACAACTGACATCCTTATCCCCACCATAATCCAAAGTTCAACCGACCAAAAATCAATCTAATCAGAAGGGAGGAAAGCAAGTGTAGAAATATGAAATTGAACGAAAGAAAAAGTTGGATTTTACACTCTCAGATTTAATGCCAATAGATCTAAGGATATGAACACCACCCTTCCAAATGACACAATGGGAACCGACCCACCAAATGGCACAACAAGTATCACCCCACCAAATGGAACCACCAAAGGAAGATGATGAGGAAAAGTCATCATCAGAAGATGATTTGATTTTTTGGTTTCATCAGTGTCATCCAATTAATGGATCCCTTCTCTAATGATGAATATGGTTATCAACTAGAATTACCCACACCCAATTGGGGGTCTAGAGGAAGAAGTTGCAGAAGCCAGGGATATCAAGGGAGATACACCTATGGCAGAAATCAAGATTATGGCCGCACCCCCACTCAAACCGTCAGTGTTGGAGAAACTCATGGAAGGACCCTTCAACAGATCCAATAGGGAAAAGAAAATTATACTACCTCCACAAGAAGTCACCCAACCCAATATTTCTAGAATATCTATTAGAGGAAGAAAAAGTGGATAATTTCCCTTGGCAGATGAGTATATATTTCCATACCAATCCACAAAGGATGGAAGCTCCTCCAGCTCCAATCCCAAGGACCGACCCATCATCATAAAATTATCAAGTCCCTAAAGCGCCAGTGAAAGTGCATCCCTGATATGTGAAGAACAAACCTTTATATCATAAATATGATATTATGAAATAATTATCTTTAGTACTAGCCAAGTTATCAATATTAGATGCACTGAATCTATCCGAAGATCTTTGGGAAACACTCATCGAAGCTTTGCTAAGTCCCTAGGAGTTTGAATCTGAAGTATTAGCCACTAAAATATACTAGACAGAGACCAGTACTATAGAATACCATGAAGTTATCTACTTCATGGATCAAGATAAAGATTCCATCATTCAAGGACACATAAAACCCTTATATGTGTCTGGCATGATAAATGGTGTCGATATCCAAAAAGTCTTTATTAAAAATGGATATGGAGTTAATCGACTCCCACTGCAGAAACTTCATCAGTTGGGATGCAATGAGGATAATCTAACACCCTATACCATGACTCTATTTGGATATGAAAAAATCAAGTAGAATCCGTTAAGCCAAATTAAGCTCAAAATCCAATTCGGTGACCTCATAGATCACCCATAATTTCTAGTGGTCTGAAATAATATGGGCTCTAACACCCTACTAGGAAGGACCTAGATGCATAAACACATAGAAACCCCCTCCTCTTACTATTAGTGCCTAAAATATAGCATTAATAGAAATAGTGGGACACTGCATTCCAATAAGGCCCCATTCAACCTCTATGAATTACACTATATTAATGCAGGGTTCTATGAGCCAAAGGGGAAGAAAATTCTAGTCGATGGTGTTGATTGGATTGTCACACCAAATGGTTTGCAAATGGTTCCCACCGATCCCATTAAAAATCTTGGGGAAGGATATGTACTTCCCACCAATCAGATTGAGCACACAAGTCCAAATTCAGATGCATATTCAGCAGTCCTCATGATTTTCTTCATGGCTGCGAAGCTTGATAATGTTAAAAATCTCACTAACTCCCAAGATAATAGTGAGGGTTCAGATAAAAATGTCCTTGAACTATCATTAAAACTCCAAAAAATCCCTGCCTCACCCTTTGAGGCAAGAGTGAGTGTCTCTTCACTCAAATAAGATGAGGAAACTATTTTACCCCTATCTATAGCTTCTTCGGAGAAGCCCCAACCGACGACCAAGGCATAAGAGGTGACATCACCTCCTAGACACAAAAAATGAAACTCTTCCCTAAACTATGGAGCGATCATCTCAAGAATTGTTTCCCCATCAAAATATTAAGATAAAGATGTTGAGGATGTAGAGGAGGAAGAAGAAGATCTAAGGGATTCCCCTACAACATTTGAGAAAGGTGTCTCTACCACCATTGATGAAGTCAAGGAAATCAACTTGGGTATGAAAGAAGACCCGCGACCCACTCTGATTAGTGTGACAATTTATTTCGAAGATAAAGTGGTATATACCTATTTACTGAAGTAGAAATGAGATGTTTTTTCCTAGAACTATACAGAAATTCTAGTATTTTATCCCGAGGTGGCCAATCACCACTTGGGTCTTCTAGAAGACCACTATGGTTACAAGAAAGTCACCAGAAGGAATCACCTGACACACACCACCAAAATAGAGGATAAAGTAGACAAGCTCATTAGGTCCAATTTCATCCAGGGATTACAACACCCCATATGGCTAGAAAATATCATCCCATTCAAAAAGAAAAATGGATAGATTAGAGTCTGTATCAATTTCATGTATCTCAATCGGTATTGCCTGAAAGACAATTTCCCAATCCCAATCACATAATTTCTAATCGATGCAACTGATGGATATAAGTATCTCTCTTTCATGGATGGTTATTCATGTTATAATCAAATCCTAATGGCCCAAGAAGATGAAAAATCCACCACCTTAAGGTCTCCCTAGGGAGTTTTTTTATATAAAGTAATGACTTTTGGTTTGAAAAATTATGGTACCACAAATCAGCATGCCATGCATCGCATTTTCAAACCCTTTATGGGAGAGTTTGTAAAATGCTATGTTGATGATCTGGTAGTTAAATCATGAAAAATATCGTACCACCTATTAGATCTTTAAATAGTTTTCAATAAACTATGACAGCACAATCTAAAAATGAACCCCATAAAGTGTGATTTTAGTTTTACCTTAGGAAAATTTCTCAACTTCTTCATACGCCACCATGGAATCGAAGTCGACCCTGAGAAGAAAAAGGAAATCTTTTCCATGTCACCTCCTCACAAATTAACTGAGTTAAGAGGACATCAAGTACACCTATCATACATTTGGTTCTTCATTACCAACCTTGTAGTAAAATTCTTTCCCTTCACCAGGTTGATGAAAAAAGAGGTAGAATATCAATGGAATGATGATTGTAAGGAAGCATTCAAAAATCTTATGATATATCTCTTGATCCAACCATTGATAATTCCACCTTTCAAAGGAAGACCACTTATTCTGTATGTGACCACCTTGGAGTGATCCCTAGGAACCATCCTCGCACAGAAGAATGATTTTAGTAGTGAGAATAACCTCTATTACCTTATCCACACCACGATTGATGCTAAGACTCGATATTCCAACATCGAGAAGAGCTGCTTGGCCTTGATATTTGTGATCCAGAAGATGAGGCATTACCTATAGCACCACAAGGTCCATTTGGTCTCATGTAGAAACCTGATAAAGTATATTCTCAGACTTACAATATTAACTGGAGGCCTGTCATGATGGGAAGTCATTCTGTATCAGTTTGATATATGGTTCATACCATAAAAATCCATCAAAGGCTAGGAATTAATAGTATTTCTAGTGGAGCACCCCTCAGAAGATATGAATTTTTTGGATGATGAAATACCTGATGAAGAGGTATTATCTATTCAAGAGATTTATCATATGTGGAAAATTCACTTCGATGGTGCCTCTAGAAGCTCGATGGGAAAAAATAATAGAAGACCAAAAAACTCAAAAAAGTGGGGCTGGGAGTCATACTTATATCTCTGGAAAAGAAAGTCTTACATTACTCCTTCTTACTATCAGAAGGATGCAAAAACAATGAAGGAGAGTACCAGGCCCTCATTGCAGGTCTATATTTGTCACTCCATGTGCAAGATGAACACCTAAAAATAAAAGGCGATTTAGAATTGGTCATAAAGAAAGTCAATGGTGAATATGCTATCAAAAAAGAGGAGATAATCCCTTTGATGGATCACATTCAAGAACTGATGGTAGAATTTCTATAAGATCCAACATTGAATTATGTCCCCCAGTAAAAAAATGTGTAAGCTGATGCAATAGAGAATACAGCCATGACTATGGCCAACCTAGATCGAAATGAAATGGCCATCAGTATTTCCCACTAATGGATGGTCTTACTATTAATTCAGGACAACATGGAAGAAATCAACGAAATCAGTCCTGTTTCTGAGCTGCATGGTCCTACCACTAGCTGGATGAATCCCATTATATATTAACTTCAAAGGGGAGAGATACCACCAGATAGGGCTGAAAGGGAATGGGTCCAGATATGGGAAACCAAATTTCTCATGTACAATGGCACTAACCAGAAAAAGGCCCTTTATATGAGAGGCCTTGATGGAGTCCTTCTCAGGTGAATTGATGGAGAAGAGACCACTACCGTCATGAAAGTGGTATATGTTGGAACTTGCAGAGCACATCAATTAGCATCCAAGCTCTCACAGTATATTAAAAGGATTTGGTACTATTGTACCACCATGATGTAGGATTGCACCACATTCACTAAGAAGTGCCATTCCTATCAAGTTTATGAAAATTTCATCCAACAGCCCTCAGATTTACTTCACACAATCAATTAATCATGTACATTTTCTATATGGAGAATGAACATCATGGAACCATACCCTCCTTCCAAGGACATAAAATTAAAATATTTTCTCACAGTAACCGACTTCTTTTCCAAAGGTTCAGAAGCCAAACCCCTCAAAGAAGTCAAGGAAAGAAGAATTTTCAGCTTTGTGAAAGCCAATATCCTCACCAAATTTGGTGCCCCTCACACAATACTGCTAAAGAATGATACCAATTCATGCTCTATGGAATTGGAAAATCTATATCAGGAGCACAAAATAAAATCCAACTGTTCATCCCACTACCATGCATAAGATAACGGGAAAATAAAGACCTTCAAAAAGACCCTATACAATTTTCTCTAGAAGATGGTAGATAAGGACAAGAAATCATGGCTGGATAATATCCTATATACTCTATGGTCTTACTAGACTATGAACCACACCACCACTCAAGCAACCCTGTACTCATTAGTATATGGGATAAAGGTGGTTATAACCATCAAAGTTCAATTACCATAATGCCGCATGGCCATATAAGATCAACTATCCATAGATGAGAAGTCTCAAAAGTGACTTGATGAGTTAGAGTGGTTGGATGAGAAAATATTGCACACTTTTCACCATTTTAAATTTTACCATAACCGTATTTCATGATCCACCAGAAAAAATGTTCGCCTTAGATATTTCCTTGAAGGAGAGATGATATTGGTCCTCATAACTCTAATGATACTCAGAATGAAACCTTTGAAATTGGAGCCAAAATGGGAAGGTAAATATTTTATACACAAGGTCTACTCCAACAGAGAATATGACTTAATTTCAATTGATGGAAAACTCATCACAACTCCCACCAATGTGAGGTTCCTAAAGAAATACTTTGTATAAGTATACGATAATCGTATTAAATGAAAGATGTTAAACTACATAGTTCCACCTGGGTCCATCCTGTACAACGTAAAACTGCTTATCATCTTCATCCTTACCACATGACGTTAAAATGTATGGTGGTAATTGTGTCCTGAACAACGATTCATTGCACATGAGTCATATCTATGCGAGGGAAATATAAAAATTCCTCCCCTTCCTGTGTATGGGCCAAACCGGCATAGGGAGTTTATCTTAAAACTACATGTGTCTTGATTCAAATTCATTAATGGGATACATAGTGACACCTAGATCCTACACCCTAGTCCAACAATCGATAAAAAAATAACCCCTTCCCTATGCCCAGGTTAGACCGGTATAGGGAATATGTTTTACAGAACTATATATGGCTCGATTACAATTCATCAATGGGATATTTAGAGACACCTAGACTCTAGATATTGGTCCATTCATCACATTACATGAAATGCCTCTGTTATATCCTCTATTTTCCCTATACTATATGGGAAATCCTCATCGCTTCTTGTTTCTCACACTGAGTATAACTCACACGAGCTTAGGAATGGTGGTAAGGGTTTCCCCATGTGGAAAAAGTATAGAGGAATATGACAAACCCATCATCCTTAAAGAATGGTATAAAATCCCCCTTTCTTTGTGCATAGGTCAGACTAGAACAGGGAGTCGTCCAGAATTACGTGTTGCTTGATTCTTACCTTTGCAGGATATGTAGTGATACCCTGATCCCATATCTTGATCTAGTTACTATTGAAAAAATCTCACCTATGTATGGGTCAAACTTTCTTAGAGAAATTCATGAGTCCTAACCACATGATGTTAAAATGCATGTCCAAAGAAGTCCTAAACACATGACATTAAACTATAAGGTATCTTAAGAACTACATGTGGCTTGATTACTACCCTCACAGGATATGTAGTGACACCTGGATACTTTATCTTGGTCTATCCACCATTAAAAAACCCCCCTCTATCTACATGGGTCAAACCGGTACAGGGAACATGTTATCATAACTATGTGGACTTTGATTCCCAACTAACTGAGATACATAGAAAACCTCCCTGAGGTTCAAGCTTGACACTTCCCCCACCTCATCCTTTTCACATCGGTTCACTCTTGTATTTACCGTATGAAGTTAAACTACATGGGATACTAGTACTACATGTGGATTGATTCCTATCATCATAGGATACATAGTGACACCTGTATTCTATATGTTAGCCTATCCACCATTCTAAAATAAAATTACCCCCTTAACATGGGGTAGAATAGTACAGGGAACATGTTTTTAGAACTATGGATGGATTTATTCCTACCTTTGTAGGATACATAGTGATGAATGGATCCCATATCTTGGTCCAGCTACTATGAGAAAAATGAACCCCCTACATATAGGTCAGACTCGCATAGCGAAATTCTTGATTCCTAACCACATGACATTAAACTACATGACCAAATAAGTCCCAACCACATGAAATTAAACTATAAGGTATCTCAAGAACTACATGTGTCTTGATTATCAATATGAATAGATATGAAACATCACTCAGATTTGAAATCCTAGGTCCAAACACATAGAATAAAACAAGAATTCCCCCAATCTCCTTCATGTGAAATGCAAATAGATGCAGGAGATTCCAAATCCGGATTCTAACATCCAAAAAGTGTCAAAAGACCATGATTCCCCTTACATAAGAACCAGATATCTGTAGAGGATATAACACCTCATAACTAGTCAAAGTCTGGATATTTCTCATGTACCCATATATACCATTTTCATCCATCAAACTCCATACCCCAAGAAATCTCAAATCCCCATAATCACCCATGGATATAAGTTATGAGAGGCCAGTGTCCTATGAAAACCTTTGTTTGGCCATACACACAACGCCCCAGTGAATTTGCATATGTTTCCCACAAAAATTTCCTATAAACCAAAGGAAAATTTATCCGCAAGAGAGGCTTTTCCTACTTATGTACACCCATTGGATCTAAATCCTCACATCATCCATCCTGATTCTAGGGCTCCTGAAATCATGGTTTACACTTTCTCCCCCCACTCACCTTCAGGGTGTACTGGGGATATCCCAACCTGATTATCCCATATTTATGCATGATTCCTTTGATGTTTCCTCCCTAAAACATGACATTAAACTATGCTATCAACATTCTTTCTGAAAGACTTAAAACTACATGGACCCACAACATCTATCTCGCTCATGTCGAGTTGTCCATGTCCTCACCGCTTGACATTAAACTGCATAGACAAAAAATTCTCCCTTATTTGATCCTTCCATACCTAGGTGGTGGAGTGAAACCCTTGCCACCCATATTTATTGCACCAATAATAGATCACGTGGGCTTAGGAATTTCGGCGGGGAATTCCCCACAAATCCAAGGAAAATTAATCCACAATGACTGATCCTGCTAGAATAACTTTGAAAGGAATATTAGAGATTTCCCCTCTATATTAGAAAACCTAAAGTCTTAACCATGTGAAATTAAAATTCAATGTACCCAAAATATGGATAAAATTCCCTAATCCCTACGCATGGGAAAAACCTATACAGGGTGCCTAATTTCAAAACACTCAGAAGAGTTCCTAACTCTATAGGTGATCATGGCCCAAACATTTCTACCATATCCTGACATGTCTTCTCCATCTTTCAAACTCCATGCTTCGAGTGATTTAGGATCCATATATACCTACTTGTCCATCAGATATGGGATTCTAGTGTCTTAAGGACAATTTTTTTTTGATTATGAACACAATGCCCCGATGGCTCAACTTATGTTTCCCACAAAAATAGTCTATCAACCAAAGGTAAATTCATCCTTGAGAGAGGCTTTTCCTATTCCTGTACGCTTAATGGATTTCAATCCCCGTATCATCTCTCTTGATCCAAGTCCCTTAAAATCAAAAATTACACATTCCTTCCTATCCATGTCTTGAATATGTTGGAACACCATGGCCTGACCATCCTCTAGTTAATCAGGGATTACTACTACAAATAAGGCTTTTAAAAGCACTAGAACCCTCTTTTAACAGTGCTAGAAAAGTGATGTTAATCACGACGAAGCTAGGGGGTCCCCTTTAATAGTGCTAAAAAAGCACTGATAAAGGGACACCTTTATCAGTTCTATTTTGAGCACTGATAAAGGCCCAGTAGTCTGTGATGTGGTATTTATTTAACAGTGTACCACACACCTGCACACCTGCATAAAACAACACCTACATGAACAAAGCACATAAGAAGGAAACAACACACACAAGAGTTTCGAAAAAAATGCTATATACATTTACTTGACATCATGAATACAAAAAACACACTTCTATATACATTTAAAACAATGTTTTATATAGTTACAATTAAAATTATCTAACAAATAGTTAAAAAAATTAATGCTTCATCCTTTGGAATCTGTGATCCCCTCTCAAAAATTATCATCCATGGTATTGGTTTCCGAACAAAGCATCCAAACTCAAGAAAAAAAAATCCACCTATATAAGAAAACAAATATTATGTTAGTAATACAATAATGAATTAAATTAAACCTTAATATGAAATAATACAACAATAAAATGTCAATTTTTAATAAAAAAGAAAAATTTAGAGTTATACAGGTTAAACTGTGTGTCGTATTAAGGTGGGGTTTATTTCTACACATCAAAAATGGGTCACAAATCCTTGTTTTAAAATATTAAAACAATCTGAATGGGTTTGCTCAGTTTTGAGTATGTCACTTTTTCTTTTACTGAAATTAATATCAAATTTAAATGACACATTTGGATTTATATCGGTCACATCATTAATCAAATTGAGGTGAAGTTGATTCTTACACGTCATAAATGACTCATGGATAGTTTTTATAAAGTATCACAATAATCCGAATATGTTTTCTTGGTTTTCAGTATGTCACCTGTGTTTTTTTCTAAAATTAATGTCAATTTTAAATAAAAAGAGACACTTTGAGTCATACCAGTCACATTGTGCATTTAATCGAGGTTCAGTTGATTCTTACATGTCAAAAATGACATATGGATCATTTTCCTAAACTATCAAAACAATCCGAATGTGTTTGCTTAGTTTTTAGTATGCTAGTTGTGTTTTTTACTAAAATGTCATTTCAAATTGGAATCATGAATTTTGAGTCATACCGGTCACATAATGCATTGTTTTGATATGAGACTACTTCATACACATCACAAAGAACTTATTAATTGTTATCCTAAATTATGAAGACAATTGGAGCGGGTTTTCTTGGTTTTCAATGAGTGACAGGTTTTGAGCTAAAATATTAATTTTAAACTGATAGTAGACACTTTTAGCCATACTGGTCACATTGTGTGTCATATTGAGGTGCAATTGATTTCTACATGTCAAAAATTTCTGATGGATCATTTTACTAAAGTATTAAAACATTTCGAATGTGTTTTCTCAGTTTGCAGTATGTCACTTGTGTTTTTTTTTCCAAAATTGATGTCAATTTTAAATAAAAAGAGACACTTTGAGTCATGCCAGTCATATTTTACATTGAATTGAGTTGATATTGATTCCTACATGTCACAAATGACTTATGGATTGTTGTACTAACATATGAAAACAATCCAAATGTGTTTTCTTACTTTGTAGTATGTCAGTTTTGTTTCTTTTACTAAAATTTAATTTCAAACTATAAACACATATTTTGAGTCATACCGATCGCATCATGTGTTGGGTTGATATGATACTGCTTCATAAATGTCACAAAGAACTTATGAATCATTATCCTAAATTATGATGACAATTGGAATAGGTTTGATTGGTTTTCAGTGAGTGATACTTTTTAATCTAAAATGTCAATTTTAAACTAATAACAGACACTTTTAGCCATAACAGTCACACAGTGCATTGGATTGAGGTGAGGTTGATTTATACATGTCAAAAATGACTCATGGATCATTTTACTAAAGTATCAAAATAATCTAAATGTGTTTTCTCAGTTTTCAGTATGTCACTTCTGTTTTTTTTCTAAAATTAATGTCAATTTTAAATAAAAAGATAAACCTTGAGTCATACCGTTCTCATTGTACATTGAATTTAGGCGAGGTTGATTCCAACATGTTAAAAATTACTTATGGATCATTTTCCTAATGTATCAAAACAATCCGAATGTGTTTTCTCAGTTTGTAGTATGTCAGCTGTGTTTATTTACTAAAATGTCATTTCAAACTAGAAGCACGCATTTTGAGTCATACCTGTCACATCATGCATTGGTTTGATATGAGACTGCTTCATACATTTCACAATAACTTATTAATTTTTATCCTAAATTATGAAGACAATTGGAGCTTGTTTTCTTGGTTTTCAGTGAGTATCACATTTTGAGATAAAATTTCAATTTTAAACTGATAACAAACACTTTTAGCTATACTGGTTACACCATGAAATATATCGAGGTGTGGTTGATTCATAAACATAAATAATGACTCATGGATCATTGTACTAAAGTATCAAAATAATCTGAATGCGTTTACTCAGTTTTTAGTATGTCACTTGTGTTTTTTTCTAAAATTAATGTCAATTTTAAATAAAAAGAGACACTTTGAGTCATATCAGTCATATTGTGCATTTAATTGAGGTGAGGTCTATTCCTACATGACAAAAATGACTTATGGATCATTTTACTAAAGTATCAAAACGACATGAATGTTTTTTCTCATTTTTTAGTATGTGAGTTGTGTTTTTTTACTAAAATGTCATTTCAAACTGGAAACACACATTTTGAGTCATACCGGTAGCATTGTGCGTTTTTTTGAGATGATACTTATTAATACATGTCAAAAAGAACTTATGAATTATTATCCTAAATTATGAAGAAAATTGGAGTGGTTTTTCTTGGTTTTTAATGAGTGACAAATTTTGAGTTAAAATTTCAATTTTAAACTGATAACAAACACTTTTAGCCATACCGGTCACACCGTGCATCAGATTGAGGTGGGGTTGATTTTTACACTTCAAAAATGACTCGTGGATTGTTTTTATAAAGTATCAAAATAATTTGAATGCGTTTTCTCAGTTTTTAGTATGTCACTTGTGTTTTTTTCTAAAGTTAATGTCAATTTTAAATATAAAGAGACAATTTGAGTCATACCAGTCACATTGTGCATTAAATTGAGGTGAAATTGATTCCTATAGGTCAAAAATTACTTATGTATCGTTTCCATAAAGTATCAAGACAATTGGAATGTGTTTTCTCAGTTTTTTGTATGTAACTTGTTCTTTTTACTAAAAATAATGTCAATTTTAAATAAAAATAGACACTTTGAGTCATACCAGTCATATCGTGTGTCATATTGAGGTGGGGTTGATTCCTACACATTTCAAATGACTTATGGATCATCTCCCTAAAGTATCAAAACAACTAAATACATTTTCTTGATTTTTAATAGGTTAGTTACTCTAATACCAACTATAATGACCTAAACATTTTATACATTGATATTACATATGAGTAGATTAATATTATTTACATGAAATAAATAAATTAAACATAAATATGAAACAATTAATTAATTCTATGGACAATTATTTTACTATTCAAACATCAAGATTACCTTTGTGATTTAGTAGACACATTGTTGTTTCTCTTCCTGCAAAGTCATGTCACTTGGACAGAAATATTCTAAAATAAATGAACCCTGTAAGGAATAATGAAAATAAAATCAGTGTTTCATTATATAATTTTCATCTAAATAGAGATATTATATCGTACTATTACCTTTAAATATTTCCAAAGGGTTTCTTTAGTCCAAATATAAGCTAATAAAAAAACTAATCATTCTTTGTGCACTTCACTACTGTTGGTTAACTACCGCTTAGCATAGCATATGATATGAACTTCTGATCTGGCGTCCCTGTGATGCTCTGATCCGACACCATCTCTATGATATCATCATTCAACATTCACTTTTCATTCTCTTTCTACACCCATTTACCTAGTAAATGGGTGAAGTAAGAGAAGGAAAAGTGAAGGATGAATGATGATATCATAGAGATCATGTGGGATGAGAGCTTCAAAGGGACTTCAGATCAGAAGTTTAGATGAGATGCTATGAAAAGTTGTAGTTAACCAACAATAGTGAAGAATCTTTAGTTTTGTTATTAGATTTGTGAGTGATGCACAACCAATATTCTTCCAAAACACTATATCCATAGAAACAACAACATAAATGACAAAAATATAGGATATAAATGATCCATTAAATAATAGTTTAGGTCTAGTGCTTTTGGAAACATGGAAACATAAAGAACTAGTTCATAAGAGTCTCTCATTAAGTTATTCTTTACTAGAAAGACAAATCATTTTTAAAACCATTCTTCATAACCTAAGGATATGAAACATAAGAAATGGTGATCATAGGTACTCAATAAGTATAAAAAAGGGAGATATCAATGATCATATAAGGATAACATAAGTAGTAGGAATTCACCTTCATCCTAATTTTGTACAATCTTCCATCAGGAACACTACCCATTCATTTCTAAACACATCTATATCATCTTGTGAATAGAAGTTTTTGTGATATTCATGGTATTATTGAAAAAATATAAATACATAAAGGATTAATAAATATTCTAAATGAAATAGTAATTATTTTAAAAAATACCTCTTCAGGGATGCTAGTTTGTTGATGAAATATGATCTCTTTCATAAATTTAAAAACATAATAACCACAGTCCTTTCCGTTTGTTTTTTTGTATACTATAGAAAAATTGAAAAAAATAAGTAATTTGTTTTGATATGTGTTTGGATAGTGAAATATTATTATATATACCATGATACTTGTCTAGTTTTAGATCTCATGGGCGTTCTTTTCCTTAGGCCCTAGATTAATTCCATGAAGTAGATGATATTGATGCACTTCCCTATCATAAAAAAATCCTCATTAAAATATAATAAAAATTATAAAACTAGATGTTTAGTTATAAAATGTTGGATCTAGTGTATTGCAAATCGACAAACTCCATCATGCATGGTCAGTTTGTTGGATATCCATGCATTGAATCCAAAAAATAAATATATAGAGTATCCAAATTGACTGCAATGATCATCCAATGATACTTAAAAACACAAAAAGAAATATGTAATGAAAGAAATGAAAATATAGTTGATATAATTAAATTTTAGAGTTTTATCCCTACATCATTGGTATTAAAAAGAGTATGTCATCCGTAATTTTGCTTTCAAATGATTTGAGCAGGGATGAAATTATTTCACCCACTTTATCAGAATTTATTTCTTATTTTGAAGAGGTGATGTGAGGACTAACAAGTCCAAATTTTTGTTCATGGGAAAATACCTTCAATTTTTTTTCATATACACACATGTGAAAAATATGTAATGTATTTAGTCATAATTATCATAGTATATCAGCTTTTGTAAAATCAAATCATGAAAACATACCTCATGTGTACATTTTTAACTAAGGCACCTAGCTATTCATACTTATGGATTTCATTTACATTGTCAACACTAATGTAATCCGATTCTTCCCCTCCATACATATTTTTTTCAAAATCAACTGTGTGCATATTTCCATCTATCAACTTTGTGTCCACATGATCCTGCAATGATATTAATTATGGATATAGAATGGGTGGGGTGAAGGTTCTCTCAGTAGATTGTTTTAATCAGTTGGTTGATCCATGAGATAGTTTTGAGATGATATTTCATTTCAACCCCTTCCATTTTTCATTATGTAATAACATTCATCAGTTAAGACCTTTTTTCATTAAATGTAAAAGGTTCAGCTTGAAAAATAAATTAGAAATGAATACCTCCTTATCGATATGTTTTTTTACAAGAATTTATAGCCATGTGATGAATGTTCCAACAGCTTGCTCGACCGTATGAATTTAGAAATCATCATTTGGAATAGGTATCTTGACACTCGTCTCATGAGATATGTTAATCAAAACTATGATATGACCTGTTAGAAGTGGTCTGTTGTGTAGCATGTCATTCTGCATATTGAACACCATAGCCCTCACTACAAGGAGGTAGGTGGGAGTTGATAGATATAAATCATAGTCATTTTCACCCTGTAAAATATCATTACAAGAAAGGTATCAATGTCTATATGATTCAAATTTCATAGATACAATTATTAGAATATTTATTACCTTATCTATGTCAGGTTTTTTAGGGGAATGGATCACCTCAACACTGTTGGGGGGTGGGGCAGGATCTTCATTCACAATTTGTTCTTAAGTTGTTTCTTCTATTTTCATCTCCCATCAAAATTTCTATCAGCTCTCTCTGGTATTTTAATTCTACTTGAAACATAGTTAATTTTTCTCTAATCTTTTTCATTTCATCAGTTTGATCATCTGATTTTTTTTCTTTCTGAAAATATGTTCGGGGTGTCACCCCAAAACCCACACCTCTAACGTGGATATACTATTTTGGCTGCTTCAAGATCGCCGAAAGTATGTATTCATATGGTGTGGTTGTTGTTTATTCATATGACTATGTCAAATAGAAAATATAGAAAAATAATTAATCATTATTATGTAATAGCGATTTAAATAAAAACAAATTTATATTATGTCATACTTACATATGTTTCCCACACTTTTTGTGTGTTTTCATCTATTAGTATTCCTTCTTTATTTTCACATGCCTCCTTCCATATCACATGGCATGGGATGTAAGTGGATTTATATTTCGATTCATCAATCTTCATATAAACAGAGGAACATAGTTATGGTGTTGTTTTATGTCACATAAAAGTATTACGGTAGATTTAAAATACATACCAATTTTTTCTCAAGTGAAGTGTTCCCCATCCTTGCTTTACAGTAGGGGTATGATTTTTTTCTGCCCTTTCCTTATATTCAGAACTCAGTTGCTATTTCATAAATAAAAAATTTTCAATCAAAGTGATGAATAAAAGTAATGTCAAACAACATATTACTAGACACAATGTAACTTATGAGTATGCTCCACACAATGGATGATAAATTTATCCCATGATCCTTGGGATATAAAGTGTGCATAAAGAGGAGGTGGGTGTGGCTTGATTTTCCCTTCAACATATTTAAGATAATATTTAATTAAAATTGTGCGGAAGCCTCTATGAATCCTTCCTGAAACTCTTAATACATATTCCTTGTGCGAGGCATCTACTATAAATGCACTTTATAAGGGATAATGAATACTAAGTACATATTTTAGTATTTTAATTTATTTTAATAAATTAAAGAAATTATATCATAATGTTACCATAATATCTTCCCACATTAGTGTCTTAATCCCCGTGACAATATGGTGCCACGACTGTACATCAATCCGCATGCATTTTTGAGTGACGATTCCAATATAGCTACTAAACATGGATTTGTTGGGGTTAACATGCTGGTCTCTCTTATTCCATCTTACCTCAAATTTGATGCATTTTGATTCTGCCTTAAGGACTTTGGATAACACTGTCAAACCATGACTCTCTTGTTTTTTTTGCACCACTAGGGATTCATTGCCTAAAATTTCCTCAGTTTCAGAATCATCATTATGTTCCTCTGGAGTGCTAACATCGACACTGGGACCAACAAAAATAGGTTGAGAAAACTGTTATACCTCATCATTGGGACCAATAACAACAGGTTGAGAAAGCTGTTGTTCCTCTGCACTGGGACCAACAACAGCAAGTTGAGATACTTATTGTGCATCAGGATTGGGCGCATCTGCAGGTGCATAATTCATTATCTGCAGAAGTGGTTCAACATTTAATTTAGATTACATAAAAGTAGCAGAAAATAGATAATAATATAAGGTAACACAATGTATATTACAATAAAAAATAACCTAATTATTGAACTATTTTTTTAAAGGATGAAGATATTTTACCCCTCTATAGACTATATAAATCCATTCATTATGGTCTCCTCTTACATAAAAAATCCATCTACATTGGGACCACTGTGAAATGATTGTGAAGTCCCAATTAAAGGGTCATCCTCTATTGAATTTTCATCTGACCCTTCAGTTGTTTTGGTCGATAATAGAACAATTGACCAGTTTCAGTTTGCGGGATCTGGAATATAAAATACTTGTACTGCCTGTGATTCCATTATAAACGGTTTTTATTTCTCCCCTTCCTTACTAAAATGAATTTTTATGAATCCCAATTCATCTATTTTAATAGGACTCCAATTATCAACCCACTTGCATTGAAAAATCGACACTTGTAATTTTGTATAATCCAACTCCCATATTTGTTTGATGATTCCAAAGTATGACATATTCACATAAATTGGATTTATATCCTTATCACTAGAAACATGCATCACTTCAGCCACAAGTGTAACCCCACTATTCTTCATGGTACTATATTCATCATGTTCATTAGTATATAATGTATAAACATTAACTACATAATAATTGTAAGATAATACATACACACTTGGTCCTTCAGATATCCATCGAAGTCATTCTGAAGTTGAGTCAGGATTTTCATTTGACTTCTTAAAAATATGGTCCCGAAACCATCCTATAAACTATAAATTATGTATATCTGATATCCATTTTTCATCCCCAAATGGATTCAAATGCCTAAGAATTTCTTTGTGGGTTTGAACATATGGGTTAACATCGAAACTGTTATGCAAAACATAAAGGTGGGCCTACTCCTAATCTGTAATATTGATTGTGACAACCTCTCTTCTAGAAATTCCTTCACCATCAAGCCACCTAGTGTGACAAGATTTTGGTAGGAAAAATCTTTCTACACCAAACAGGTATTCGGTACGGAATTCAATGGCTTCCTAATAATATACTGCTCTGCAATACAACCATCTGGCCGACTTTGATTTTTGACATACCCTTTCAAAATCTTCATATACCGTTCAATGGGGTACATCCATTTATAATGTACATGACCACATAGTCAAATATATCTCACTAAATGAACCATCAAATGAACCATCATATCAAATAATGTCAGTGGGAAGAACATTTCCAATTCACATAATATGAAAAAAATTTCTCTTTCCATAGTTGGAAATTTCACTAGGTCTATAACTTTGCTGTATATAGATTTGAAGAAGAAACAGATCTTCGTGAATGTATAGAAAAAATTCTTGGAAAAAATGCAACATAAATCTATAGGAATTAGATCTTGTATCAAAACATAGTAGTCTTGTGATTTCATACCCTTTAACTTTAAATTTCTCATTTACACGATGTTATTGATATTTGATGAATACCCCTCTGGAACCTTTATGTTATTCAAGAAGTTTCAAAACTGATATCTCTCTTTCCTGGAAATATTATAAGCAATAAGAGGAAGAAATTTTCATTTTTCACCATTCACAGGTGAAAAATATTCTCGTATTCCCATATCAACCATGTACAACCTAGCCTTAATTCCATCCTTTGTTTTTACAGGTGTATTTAGGAATGTGTCTATGACACTATCACATACATTTTTTTCAACATGCACAACATCAAAAATATTTCTGACATACAGACAATTCCAGTATGGTAATTAAAAAAATGATCTCTTTTTTCCAACCAGATTTCATAAGGTTTTTGGAAAATGTTTTAGAAAAATCAGTGTACACATATTTTAATTTTTCAAACAATTAATCACTTGTTAGTGGATACAGTGCTATATGTTCTTCTGAACTTACATCAAATGATTTCTTCTAAGATCGGTACTTATGCCGTCGGGTTAGAAATATGTGATGTCCTAGAAACATGGGTTTTGATGAATGTTTCAACCTAATTGACTGTGTACCTTGTTCGCAAATGGGACAATATTGAGTTACTTTAATGCTCTATCCTAAAAAATTTACATAAATAGGAAATTCATCTATCGTCTCATACAACATGGATCTCAAAGTGAAATCTTCATTTTTGTAATAATTATACAATGTAACACCTAAATCCTAAAATTATTTCAAATCCTTGATCAATGGATCCAAATAAACATCAATATCATTAACCGGTTGTTTTGGTCTTGATATAAGAATAGATAAATGATGTATTTTCATTTAATGCATAAACACGATGGTAAGTTATAATTTACCAACATAACCGTCCATGTAATGTGATTGCTGCTTTGAAAACCAAAAGGATTCACTCCATATGTAGATAATGCAAGACGAAGGTTTCTCAGATCGTTTCCAAATTTAGAATACTCATGATCATTTCTCTTCCACTGAGGAGAGTCTTCTGGGTGATATAGTTTCCCATATTTAATTCTTGTATATGCATGCCATGTCAATTGTCCTGTAGTCTTCTCACTTCCATATAGGCACCTAAACCATGGAATTATTGGAAAGTACCATACAAATTTCATAGAACTAAATTCATCTTTCTTTTATTGAGAAGCACCACAATTTGGGCATTATTTGAGTGATTTTTGGTCCTTACAAAATAGTATACAGTCATTCGAGCAGACATATATTATTTCAAAGATCATACCCATTGAGCATATAATTCATTTAGCATCGTATGTTCGACTCAGGATCTCATTATATTCTAGTGGAGTTGTTATGAAAACCTAATAAACCATATGATCATTAGAATACAATAGTCTTCCAACCAAACTCTTTTTGATTATTTAAAAAACTAATAAAAAAAATCTCTACATTCATGCTCTATCATCAATCACTAAAGCCAATTTTTGAGACATAAAAAAGAAACATAAGCTTTGATACCACTTATTGGGGACAAGTGGAAATTTTAAGATCATCAGTAGTTTTTACTACTGATTCTAAAAAATAGTAGAACTTTATCCAAATGTCTCATATTAGCCACTAATACTTGCATCCCTCATGACTTCAAATACCAAAACTAGGATGACCGCACACCCCAACCACCACACCTATTTTTCCTCCAACTTGGATTCCCCTGGTTTTAGTCATCTCAGTATCCTTATTTAAATGATCATACAAGTGAACAAGCATACATAGAATATATAAAAATGTATGGAAAATGTACAAAGAACATTTTATATATGGATTATTTGATTCATACTTTAATCTAATGTGTATGGTAGAACAACAACATCACATTTTTATTCCAGTAAAAAAAGAGAACATGAGTTACAAGGTAAATTCAATTTTCAAAAACCTTACTTAGTTCTATAGAATATGTATCACCAATACCATATTTCAACCATTTCATATCCTCTATGCTCCTTCCAGTTCTTTGAACATAGCATTTATAATTTCAACCTATGGGAATCTAGATGTGCTTAAGTTTTCTCCTCTTACTATAGCCACTTACATTCGGTACTTAGGTCTCATCAGTGTTGGTCAAATCATACCTTAAACTTATTTCTACAAGAATATATACATACACATGTAGTTCATACCACTCTTTTCAGTGGTCTTAAACTAATCATGCAGTCACAACTTCCCTCCTAAAATTTTAGGCACCCTTCTCTTGGCATGAGTAATTGTTGATTGCTAGTAGAAACTTCATTTATGACCACCAACACCAGTTAATGGTGCATGTCATATCAACTTAAATCTAATGACTTTGACGAACTATTAATTTTTCATTTTATAGTAGAGACTCCCTTGCATCATCATTAGAGTTCATAGAACTCATGGACTTCTACACATCCATCACCTCCTCTGGATATTCATTCAAATACAAATAGCTTCCCCTTCCGTTCACCTCATGAAATTTATTTAGATCCACAACCTATGAAATGGGTACTTTCATAGAATGTTCCACCTTAATATTTCCATTCTCAAACTCCACTATACTCCATCAACTAAACTCATTCATCCAACTACTCATTCTGAACTTCTAGTAAAGGCACTATCACTGAAAATTCAGTGAAGGAACCATCTAGCTACCTGCATCCAGTGAGCTAACATTTTAAGGATTCATTGAAATTTAATTAAACGGAAATTGATACTATTGGTGAACCGATAGATCCAACTTCTAAACTTCCAGTGAACTGAATTGAGCTTCCTAAACTCATAATTCAATGGTTCTAGTGAAATGCTCTTTATCCAAGATATCCCAAGTCTACTTTCAAAGAATGAACTTCCAGATCTTTGAAACTTGACCAAGAAAACAATTATCACACCAAACCCTAACATAGGGATCATCAAGGGGTGGAAAGTAAATAAATAAATACCCTTTTTATCAAGTTCCAAACAAGACTTTACAATATATATATAGTATTCATACATTTGAAAATACCCATTTAAAACCATTTGAAAAAAGTGTAAATCTAAGGGAATTCAACTATAACACCGAACAATAATCACAACCAATCCATGAAAGTCATTAAATAATTCCATAAATCAAACACACACCCCTTTAATAATATGGGAAACCCCTAAACCAAGAATCACCCCACTTTATAAATTTTCATTGTTCCAATAAACCATGAAAAAATAATTTTTCTTCAACAAAACCATCAGTTCAATTATATTAATCATTTAGAATAAATGAAACAAAATTTTGAATAAAATTCTCATTGAATTATTAAAATACAACCATTATGTCAAAGGAAACCTGAAAGTGATCATTGAAAATCTTTGACTAGTCAAATTTATATAACATGTACTTCATTTATCTAATTAAAAATCATGTTTATAACATATATAATCAAAGGAAGTCTCAAATAAATGGAATAAAATATAATTACCTACATAAACTGATGTAAGGGTTCAAACAAACCCTATGCACCTTTTGGAAACCAATGAAACCACAGTAGAGACTCACCGGGGGGAATCTGTGCATTGTAGAGGAGGTTGCTGGGAAGGTCGTCGGATGAGGAGGGAACACCAGAGCATATCGGTTAGATAAGGGGGCCACAAAAGGAGGAGGAGGAGAATGAGGCGAAGGAGGAGGAGGAGGAGGAGGCAGCGGTGGAGGAGGAGGAGGATGATTCACTGACTGTGGAGGAGGAGGAGGAGGAGGCAGCGATGACAGAGGAGGAGGAGAAGGGGTTGCGATGGAGGAATGGTTGCAGCGAAGGAGGGATTGACGGTGGAGGAGGGCTCGACGGCGGAGGAGGGCTCGGTGGCGGAAGAGGGCTCGACGGTGCAGGGGTCCGCTTCCGTGAAGGCTTGAAAGGGTACGAGGGAGGAGGAGCCTGTTAGGGTTATTTGATAAAACCTGCTGAAACCTTTATCAGCGCTAGTTAAAAGCGCTGATAAAGGCATGTTTTATCAGTGCTAAAATAAAAAGTGCTGATAAAATATACCTTTATCAGCGCTTTGTTAGCGTTGATAAAGATATACCTTTATCAACGCTAAAAAATTTCTAATAAAAGACCTATTTATCAGTGCTAAAATTATAGTGCTGATAAAGACATCTTTTATCAGTGCTTTTTTAGCATTGCTAGAGGCCATCTTTATGAGTGCTAAAAAATCACTGATAAATGTATAATTTTAATAATTTATTTATATTATTATATATTTATTTAAAATGATAGATAGGATAAATATAAATATATATATATTTTAATAATTATAACTGTAAATAAATAAATATTTATTTATACTTATAAAATTATAATTTAAGTAATTATAAAATTATAAGCAATATACTTATTATATTTATAATCATATAAATATATAATATAAATATATTAATTATATATATTTAAAAGATTATATATATATAACTATATTTCTTATAATTTTATAAATATTTATATGAAATGTACATTTATTTATAAATATAATTATAAATAAATATATATTTATTTAGTTAAATAATTATAAAATTATAAAAAATTTATATATCTAATATTTATAATTTTTTAATATATATAATGAATATATTTATTATAATTTTAAAATTATTTAAATATATTTGTATTTATTTATAACTATAAATAACATTTGTATTTATTTATCAATATTTGTATAAATATTTATAAATATATTTATAAATATATATTTATTTAATTATATATAACATATTTTATATGAAATAATAAATATATTTTTTATAAATTAATAATTACTTAAATATATATAAATTTATTTGTATTTATTTATAAATATTTACATATATTTATAAGTATATCTATTTAATTATATATTTATAACTTTATAAGTAGTATAATAAATATATTTATTATAATTTTATAATTATTTACATATATATATATATATATTTATTTATAGTTATTATTATAACTATAAATAGTATATATTTATAAATATTTGTATATAATTTTTAATATATATATATATTAATAAAATTATAAAATTATATGTATAGATTTATAATTATTTATTTATATATATAATTATAATTATAATTACAAATGTATTTGAAAAGTAATTATATATATCATTAAAAATATAAAAAAATATATTTATTATTTAAATATATTTAATGTAATTTTATAAGTACATTTTTTAGAACATATATAGTTCATATGGGTAACATTATGAATTAATCAATATACCACATCAATGGATAATGTGATGTAATGTGTAAATGAACATTTATGCATGATACATAACATACACGTATGATCAATATATTCATTGACCAAATTAATTAGAAAACACATATATATTCAATAGTTTTAATTATAAATATATATATTAAAAAGTATTATATATTTATAAATAAAATAAATAAAATAAATAAAATAAATAAAATAAATAAAATAAATAAAATAAATAAAATAAATAAAATAAATAAAATAAATAAAATAAATAAAATAAATAAAATAAATAAAATAAATAAAATAAATAAAATAAATAAAATAAATAAAATAAATAAAATAAATAAAATAAATAAAATAAATAAAATAAATAAAATAAATAAAATAAATAAAATAAATAAAATAAATAAAATAAATAAAATAAATATAATATATATAATAAATATAATGAATTAATCCAATAAATCCAATAAATCTAATAAATTAATCTAATAAATCTAATAAATATAAATCTAATAAATCTCTAATAAATATAATAAATATAATAAATATAATAAATATAATAAATATAATAAATATAATAAATATAATAAATATAATAAATATAATAAGTATAATAAATATAATAAATATAATAAATATATTTATTATTTAATGAAATTTATTATAATCTTATAATTATTTAATTATATATATATATATAATTATAATATTTTTAATACTTTTTTCAATTAAAATATTATATATATATATATATTTGAATTATTAAAAAATATATTAATTATAAACATTTGTTTTTTATTTAATGTATACAAATAAACATTATTTTTGAATATAAATATAATAATTTTATATAAATTAATAATATTTTTTATTTAAATATTTTATCGGCGCTAATAGTAGCACTAATAAATGTACCCTTTATTAGCGCTAAGAAAAGAATTGATAAAGGGCAAATTTATCGGCGCTTTTAGCTAGCACTAATAAAGGCCCACCCCTTTATCAGCGCTTTCTGCTTAGCGCTGATAAAAGGTAGTGCTTCCCTTGCCCTGTTTTGTGGTAGTGGCTTCTACATCAACGTCCCAATCACATGACATTAAAACTATATAATGATCAATGATAAATGTTCATTATTTGGCCCCGACATGCCAAAGAATGTACTCCCCCATGTTCCTATGCATTAAAAGAATCCGCATGGAAATGTTGAACGCGAGTCCCGCTTCATTGGTAACCCCGTGTGAAAATAAAAAAAATGTGTACCCCATTCATATGCACAAACCAGATCTATATATGGAAAAACCTTAAAATAACTATATCTGGCTTGATTTCTATCATCATAGGATATGTAGTGACACTTGATTCTCATATTTTAAGTTCATATAGGAAACAATATCATTCCGTTCTTTCCCGCGCAAGTGACATACCTACATGGGGGAACCTACTCAAACCTGTATGGGAAGCACGCCTTCACATATTCCCAGTAGACTTTAGCCTATAGTGTCCCCTTTTCATGTTCAGGCACCCCTCTTCACACACCATACTTTGTTCTATAATGGTACAAATCCCCATAACTATCCATGGTCATTGGATATGGAAGGCTAGTGTCCTGTGGACACCTTTGTTTGTCAATGCACACAATACCCCGATAGCTTTGCATATCTTTCCCACAAAACGACCTATCAACCAAAGGAAAATACGTCCTTAGAAGAGGCTTTTAAGACCTCTGTATTCCCATATGACGTTAATGTATCACCTCATTCCTCAGTTTCAGAACCCCCCCAAATTATAGTTTACATCCTCTTTCCCCCCTCATGCCTGAAGGTGATAGAATATTGCTGGTCAAACTATCTTGGAAAAAGAAAATTGTTTACCTCATTTGGTTAGAGTAAAGAATACTTTAAAACATAAGTCTCAAAAGTCCCAATTGTACTATGTTAAACTACACCATGAATTATCCATCCTTTTCACAAGTCAAATTTGTATGGGAGTGGTTTCTAGACTAAAAAAAAATGAAAATTACCCCATACTTTCATACATTGTTCCCTAAAAAGGCCACCCACCATGGTCTTCAACAACAAAAAAAATAAAAATTTCCATAAAATTTCTTGGACATCGGAAATGGGAGGCCAGTGTCTTAAGGACACCTTTGTTCAACTATGCACATAATTCCGCATCGACTTTGCATAAATTACCCACAAAAATAGCTTATTAAATAAAGGAAAATTCATATTTAAGAGAGGATTACTCTATTTATGTATGCCCAATGGATTCTATGCCTCATATCATGTTCCATGTTTAAGAACCAGAAAGTCAAGGTCAAGAAAAATCCCTTATCTATTCCAGAAATCTATTAGTACATTCTCAGTTAAGGAGTCCTAAATTGGGCCCCTTGCCCTACAAATCATGGTCCAAACTGTTTGACCTAAAATATCAGTAATGATAGTCCAACTGACAAGACATTAAACTACCCCTGAAAAAGAGACAAAACTCAGCAAGATGAAAACCCAAAAAGGGCATCCTCGACAAAATTTGACTGAAAGTTCTCCAAACCTATGCACCGTATGGTTTAAGAAAAATATTGATGAACCAAGTAATCAAGAGGCATAAATATTTTTAGGTAAAAGAACCTCAAATGTAGTCCTAATAAGAATTCAAGTTATACCTTCTTGGTCCACACCATAACCAGCTTAGGAAAAATTTGGGTGATAATGAAAAAGACATAAAGTTTGTGGGGTTTTCCATAAAACCCTAGCAATAGTAAAACTATGCTCGCTGAGCCCCTCAGCTCAAAAAAAAGAGGGCATAATTTGATTATCTTATTCATCCCATATTGTGACTCAAATTGATATTTGGTTGAGCTTATGGTTTAAAATATATTTGATCATGATCGATTGGCATTGCGGGGAGAAAATGGAGGAGAAGAATTGGAGAGAAAAATATCCTCATTATATTAAAATCAGATAAGGAGGACATCCACAACTTGGATCCTCACCCTAATAGAAAAGGAAAAAAATAGCACAAGACAATATAAAAATATTATAATGAAGCCTTCCTAGATCTTTCCAACAGATCAATGATTTTCTATCATGGACCATTAAGAGATTTCTCTAAAGCAGTCCTCTATGTAGCTTTGGATTCAACCGAGGGACGCACTTACTTTAGAATGGAATTGAGATCCTTCCTTTTCTATTTAATGGCTTCAAATTTGGAACTCATTGATTCCATTTGAACCTTATTCTTTCCTACAAAAGCCTCATAATCTTGTACCTCTTTTATTTGGGTAACCACATGGTCATGAGAATTTACCTCTTTAGCTGTTAGGTGATGCATCTCTCCGGTAAGATCCCAAAAGGTCTTTGTTTGGTGGTGCGAAGCATTGAACTAAGAAAGGATGTATTTATGAGTGTCTAGGTCCTCTAAAACTATGAAAATCTGGTGTGCAATTTGGTGCATATTTTGGTAGTCGAAGCCACCAGAACCCAAGTTGGTAAATAGCCGCCGAAGGGTGTCCTTCTCATTAGCAAAATCTGGTAGATAAGTTTCAGCAACAACAATATAGATTCAAAGCCATGCCTGTTTATACATGGTTTTATGTATTATGATAGTATTGTAACACTAACTCTGTTCCTTTTCCATAACAAGTATTTTTTTCATGAAATAGAACTATGGAAGATAGAGCCTCCCTAGGCTGGGTTACCCAAGCGGGGAAGCCTTCCCATTCTGTAGGTGGTTCAATATTTGGAACTAAGACTTGGGGGTTGAATGTGACTCTAGAGATGCTCAGTGATGTTCCACCAGGTAATACTTCAGTAGGACCATGAACCATATCACCTAGAGATAGAGGTTATGATTCACTTTACATAGATATAGGCTGTGTAGAGGAGGTACCATCTGAATTCATGCAACGATGGGTAGAGCACCTTCGGGTAAAAGGAATGGAGGGAAATGAAACAACTGGCATAGGTAAGATGGGAATGGAAGAAGTCAAAGGCATCTGCACCTGTCAGGTTGACCTAGCCAGTATACCATCAGAATAGCATGTTACCCACTGTTGGGTATACTCTAATGATAAGTAAGTAGCGGAATATTTGGGAGGAATAAAGACATACATGCTAGAGTCCTCCCACATCATCATTAGCCATAGCTGATGAAGGATTTCTGAGTGAGTTTCCATCTTAACCAAGGTAATCGGGAGGAGTGAGACCCATTGAAGACATCCAAACTACCTGGAAAACTATTAGGGAACATAAGATTCATAGACGGTCATCCTGTCTATACGATCACTTAAGATTCCATCCCAAAGTTCCATGTGGTATGAACATTCTTTCGAAGAACCCTGACCATTATCTTCAATTACTCCATAAGGCACGAGGTAAGGTGAAAAAGAAAACTTAGAAACATCACCAAGTAATTCAACTGCTTCATCAACATTTAGAGATCAAGGGTGAATGATGAAAATACTAAGAAGAGTTGGGTGGAAGCTAGAACGAAGAACCATTATGGCATGGTGATACTCATAATAGGGGAAATGCTCCGCCATCCAGCCATACAAAAATTGAAAAGGCCCACTAAGGATACCCACAAGACTTTCTTCCTATATTTTTCCCAACAAATCATAAATTCGGGCAAGGGTAGGGATAACTAAATTTATGGGTTTCCTATCTTCCAGTATGGCTTCCATCATTAAGGCACATGCCCAGACGCTAGTATAAATGTCTCAAGAAGGAAAGAGACACATGCTTAGGAACAAGGTAAAGAAACCAACCAGTATGAGCCTAGGAGATACATCTTTTTTGACCTCATAAACCTAGGTGGTGTAGTGACCCGCCTTGAGGGTAGAACAATATGATACCGAAATTTTCCAGGACTATTGAGTTGGATGAGTTTGGTTGCAACAGACTTTTGGCTTCGACCCACTCACCCGCAAGAACTATCATATCCATTCTTCAAATGAAATCAGTGAGCGGGCATGAAGAGGATGACTAATTAGTACCTCTTCTTGGACTAGTAAATCTCACATTAATGGAGATACTAGTTGATAATTCTCCCAAGTATTGGCCGTCAAAAGAAACTCATCATACATGTCACCACGGATAGGAAGTCCCCATATCTGGTAGACATACCATAAACCGATCCCCACTTCACCATGGGACAATTGAAAGGTATTGGTTCTCAAATACCAGTGTCTGAGCAGCTTAGGTAGTATTTTTTCTAGAGAATAGATAGAAAATTGGGAAACCCACACCACTTGTTATAGGTTGACGAATTCCATTGGAGTAGAGGCTTCCAAGTAGTTTTGACGAAACCAGAACGCCCAAGTACACTCATTAGAAAAACAACCTCCATATCAGAGATCCCATTTGGAACTCCACCCTCTATTGGGATTGACTCATGACAAGTTAAAAATAGTTGGGTAGTCCTGAATGACTGATTCAGAAGATGTAGTTCGACGACATTGATTTTTATGCATCCACATTGATATATTCAAAAAAAAAATGTTTTATTGGCTCGAAGCAGTCATGATTTCCCCTGTGACAAAAATATTCATCTAGTGATACTCTATATACGTCTCAATAGGAATAGTAAAGACTCTCTGGTCAACCGGTGTCAAAGAAACATCATCATGAGGGCTAAAATTGTAAAGAGGCAACTGGATAAATAGTGAATAAATCATATGCTCTGGCGAGAGGAGATCCATAAGGATACCCTCTTGAGAAATGATGGAGGAATAAAGGTAATCTTTGGTGTTCTCAACCATATCCACCATCCTCCTGGTATCTTCCATTGAGATAAGTGGAAAATCCATATCTTTTCTACACAAAAAGACCAATACAAAAGGTCACTCCAATAAAATCTTAGGGAAAAAGGCAAAAAATTGGAGGACTAAAAGAGTCTGCATAACAAATAATTCTGCATACTAAACCCCTGAAATGGTTCATAGAAGACATTATATGTGAACTGATAGTTCACAGAATGAACTATGAGGCACTGGACCACAAAGCGTTGGTCATAGAACTAAACGGTTCGTGGATTGGGTGAGCCGTGCATTGATCCTTGCTACATAGTTATCCAAATCTTACAACGTAAAGACTTGAAGTTTAGTTTTAAAATCAAAGTCCAGTTTTCAAATTTTAAAAAAATTATCTCATGGATGAGGATGACCGTGAATGGTTTTTGGTTCATGGAATGAAAATCACAGTTCACAGATGAAGGATTTCTTGAAGTGTATTCAGAATGCGAAATCAAGGAGATCTAAGAGAACTTTGCAGAGCGCACTTCAGTGAGAAGTCCTATAAATGAAAAATGACCCGCCCCCCCTATATATAGGCATTTTACCCCCTATGAGCCCACCTTTCTATAGTAAACCAGTTCAGTTCAAAACTACTTTCTACATCAGAATATCCTCCTCTTCATCCCAATCAGAACCCATTCTGATGGGGGGAATTTATAGGGTCATGGAAATTTTTCAAAGGGAAAGTAAATACTCCAATAATTTTGGAAAAGGAAAGAAAAAATTTGGATGAAGGATTTAGAGAAAATTGTTGAAGAAGCCAAATTTGGAAAAGGACCCAAAGTGGTATGCATATTGAATCCTGAGAATAGTTTTTGGAATTCATCGCCTATGAACCGATTATTATTAGGAATGAAGACAATAGCACCTGAAGTCACCACGAACCATGTCGTTGGTGAAATAGAGGTGGATAATTCCACCTCCGTGTATGGATCCTACCATGAACCACGTCATTGGAGAAATAGAGGAGGATAATTTCACACCCATATATCATTGTCGCGAACTGTGTCATTGGAAAAATGGAGGCAAATAATTCCACCCCCTCATACCGTCACTGTGAGCCGTGTTGTTGGCGGAATTGAGGCGGAGAAACTTACCCCCACGTACTATCCCTGCAAACTCAATAGTTTGCGGATGATTCAAAACCATAAATTCCACATGAACAAGATAAATTCATTCATAGGTATGAGGTGGAGATTTTCACCATCGCAAACCGCATCCCCATGGGCCTCTATTGATCGAGTCATCTATGAGACGAATTATCTACCATGGGATTTTGTAAAAGGTAATGAGAGATTAATAGTTCCAAATTCCCCAACACTCTATAAAAGGACCCAAAGGGGAGCCAAGAAGACTAATATTGAGAGGATTGGATGGACTTGTGAGATAGATTTATGAAGAGATCGATCGATGAGGCGTGAATCTCTTCTGATGAATTATCTCAGGTATAAACCCACATCATATCATAAAAATGGGGAAAACTAATATTAATCATTAAACCGTGAACCTAATTGAAAAACCACGAACCATATCCAGGTGGTAGATGAACTTACCATGAAAAAAAGGATCAATTCCCCTTCTTCACTCTAACACCCTGCATAGCACAAGGCTATACAGGTGGAAGCCTATACCACATAGCACTTAACTATGCGGGTGGGACTCGACATTGCGTAGCTTCATACTATGTGACTAGAAAATAGTCCCATGTAGAAATATACTAGGCGGACCGCATACATGACTGTGTACCATCATGGTACATAGAAGGTCCCTCCACCCTCATAGAAACACGCTCTATGGGGAGGCCCCCATCCCATATGAAGAAACAATACACTGAATAGGGTGAGATTAGATATTCTAGTCTCCAGATTTGATAATCTCCTTCCATTTCAATAACCTCGTCTGTAGACCCTCTATAATATAGTCTAATGTAATTAGGCCTAATCCTCTTCCGAAGCCACTAGACCCGTATGATAAAACCACTAGGAACATTAGCGCGCCCTTTTGATTTTACATACCCATGGTAAGAGGGGACATGGGTAATCCCTGCAATAGTTGGGTACCTAGGTATGTCCCTGGCTTTACATTCCCATGGTAACATAGGAACCAACCTTGGTATACTCACATGTACCTCCTCATTCTAGGGATTAAGGGTAATCAATGGATTTTTCATTCAATGAGGGACAATGATAAGTCAAAGGGATCACGTCTTCTTTTCCCTTTGATGAATGGTGATGCTTCTCCCCTTTACCAGAACTCATTTCAGGGAACTCCTCATGAGTTAAGTCCCTAAACATTCTATGAGATG
Source organism: Viscum album (assembly GCA_963277665.1). Taxonomy (NCBI): domain Eukaryota; kingdom Viridiplantae; phylum Streptophyta; class Magnoliopsida; order Santalales; family Viscaceae; genus Viscum; species Viscum album. Next base: position 1,699,854,097 of record OY728138.1, on the reverse strand, counting down.
TGGAATTATTTCTCCTCTTAGGCTCATCCCAATACATGTTTATATTGATCATCATGACTATCATGGATATCAGCACGAGAGAGGAAATTGGCACATTACAAGACCCACTCTCTCTCTCCCCTTTAAGGCTCTAGTACCATCTATCAGCACTTGATGTGGGATGTGAAATCTTCAGACCCACTGCCTCCTCTTGTTTCTCACACCGAGCATGAATCATGTGGGATTAGAGGTTAGTAGTGATCATGAAATCTGTATAACCCCAAATCATGGGCATCATCCTATGTGTAAGCTGCAACCAAACCTCCAAATCATCATGAGTCGAGATCCTCTTCATGGTTCCAGAAACATGGGCCTCCTCTTAGGTATAAGCCCCAAATTAAATGAACTACGAGAACTCTGATTCTTTCTCTAATCAGGATATGTAGGATGCCTACCTAAGGTACAAGCTTAAGGGACATTCTCCTAGAAGTCAGTCCCAATAAAGTTCCCCCAAACTTGTTCTGGAATCTTCTTCAGGAGTAATCCCAGACTTATTTCTCTCAAATGGGAATCTCCCATGTGAAATCCCCAATCATGCCCCAAAAAACGGGCCGCCTCAAGGGTGTAAGTCCCAACTCAAGCCAAACTATGAGGGATTTGATTCCCAACTAACTTGGATATGTAGGAAGCCTCTTTGAGGTCCTAACCTGACACCCAAATCACCCAAATCACATGAATGTTCTTCGAGAAATATCCCTGGTAGGGTTAAATCCACCCAAGAGACCATATATCTTTTGAGAATCCTGGGCCACCTAGACGTAAGTCCCACATGAAATTTTGACTAGGCATATTCCCCCATGATGTCCAAGCAGCATGAAGTTAAACTGTATTGACGGGTCCTTGTCACACAACCTTAAAAGGTGACATGTCTAGTAAAGTGACACTGAACTACATGGAATCTGATTTCTCTCATGATGATATGTAGGAAGCCCATATTATGGGTCTGATCCCGACATCAAAACAATCTTCGTCCCCTCTGGATGACGATAACCTCTAGAGAACCTCATCACATGGCTTAAACTATCTCTGTCTCAGTAATTCCTAATCCATGTATATCCATGATTGATTTTGAAACCCAGGGTAATTTGAAAACACATAATTGGGGAAGAACCAAGGATTCATGAATATAAACATTTTTTAAATATATAAGAGAGTCCCTGAATATGAAATAATTCCCTAAAGAAGGGTGTCATGATCCCAAACTCCCATCATCTTGACCAATGGATTCCTTAAGTTTCATTGGAAAAATCATCCAATGAGAACCTACATTTGGAAAACAGGTCCATGAATCATTGTTAAAAGGGACGTTGGGTGTTTCTAGCTCTGTGAATAAACCCGCTGGAGACCATATGATGTAATCGTTTCTGACATGGGACGATTGCACAAACAATTAATCCCTTGTAATCTCCTGCTGGGACCATTCAACTATGGAACCTCCTTCACAACATAAAAAAAGGACACACTTCCCAGTCCCCATGGGACCACCTCCTCTTGACCATATTAATGTAAATAGGATACAAAAAAAATTGGGTCAAAACAATTTCATATAGATAAAGAAGTATATAACTAATTTATAAATTTAAATAATGATCAAAAGTCAACCATGGGAAAAAAGTGGATGGTTTAAAAAAAATATATCCCCAATGTAACATAAGAATACTAGAAGGATTTTGACATAGAAAAATAACTTCAATATAAAATAACTCTTGAATGATACCACCCATTATGGTATATAGAATTAGATTTTTTGGTACCAGGAGTTTATTTACCCACAAGAATATCATATATATATATATATATTATTGGATAAATCATGAAACATAAACACCATTATGTTAAATCATCTTATAATTGTATGTATAATGGATTTAAAAACATGAATTAGATTTTAGAAAACATTTTAACATTGATGTAAAATTGAAATTTCCCTACCGCTTTCAAATGTAAAATTTGAAAATTTGATGTGAATTATTTTAAAAAACATTAAATTAAATAGTAATTTTGAATATCACATTCTTGAAAAATGTGAAGGTATTTTCAAGGATAAATTTGGAGAGTAATAAAAATCATATGAAATAAAAATTAAAACCCCTTCTTAATAATTAAAAAACACCATCATTAAAAATTAAAATGTAAGAAGAGTAATAAAAAAATCATTATATTTAAACATAATTTTCCTAATGAGGATTATAAAATAACATAATATATCAGGGTTGGATATCCCAACCATTGAAGAAAAATTTTCAAGATAAAACATTATAACTTAATAAAGGGGATTTGAGATACCAAAAATTCTTACAACAGGGGAAATAAAGGTATCAATAGATATTTGAATATGGGAGAATGATTTTGGATAGAAAATCCCATTAAATTTAAATATTATGATTGAAACATATACATGGGAATTGAAAACACCATTAAATGGAAACATGGTTCATAACAAGTAACATTACTCAAAGAATCAGAGTTGAGACCAAGAAAAATATTCAGCTTGAGTAAATAAATAATCAAAACCCACTGATAAAGTGGGACTATAATTGATCATAAAATTATAGTATTAAAATATATTTCATTATATTATATCTTAAATATTCTATATATACACCATATAAATGAAATTAGTATCCTAATTCAATCATTTTTCAAAGGGTGGAAATTGAGATTAAAACCCCTACCTCATGTCCTAAAGTGTTTTGCACATACATTTCACATCTAGAATAATTAAATTATCTTCAGTATAAATATACCCAATTTCAAAATTAATTCATATTTATGAATAAATTCTCCTTTAACCATCAATGTTTATTTATTTATAATATTGTTTTTTCCTTTATTGGTTATATGAGGCTATTCAGTTTGTTCTCCAGTAACTCTTAATATATTTTGACCATGGTTAAATGTAACGTAAAATAGTTTCATAATATCCCAATTCACAATATTGTTATGGAAATAATTTTTACTTATTAAATATATTTTTAAAACCAACCATGACAGGTGATGATAAAAAATTAAAATCATTACTCATGGAGGTGGTAATTCACACGTATGCACATTTAATGTTTCTATTTATCAATGTACAAGAGGGAAAGAAGGTAGATGAAAATTTGAAATTTTAGAAACATAATTTTATTATATATATCATATTTATTCATCCATTTTATCGTTTTTATCAACCATGAGTAGTGGTTTTAAAAAAAGAAGATTTTGTTTTGTGAAGGATATAGTTAGCACAACACTATATCAATACTTTTGTTATTCTTAGAGGATGAAGTGGAAAAAAAATGTTTGTTACATTAATATAAAAACATATTTTTATAATAATGACAATGAATTAAACATATTATTATAGTGATAATGTATTTTTTTTGTGTAATATTGAGTATAGAAACATAAGATAGAGATAATACTTACGTTGAAGACATGATCGTTAATTTGAAAACTCATTGGAACTGAAGTCCATAATCTGACATAGTTAAAATAATAGATTTATAATGTTTTAAGGAATTATAGAAGATTATTTTTGGCAGTGTTCCATGAATAATTATAATGTGAGGTTCATGTTTGAAAGTTTTTAAGTGACCCCCTTTTATAAGATATGGAAAAAGAATATTTGGAAACCCTATTTAAATTTTTAATAATTCTATGAATCCATTCCAAGGAAAATGTCACCAATTTTTCAAAATAATTGATTTTAGGGCATCCTTGGGCCTAGAAATACACAAAAAAGTATTTTTTAAACATTTTATAGTATTTTCGTAATTATGTTTTTATATTTTACTCTCTTACTTTTAAACTACCTAACTAGTTTTTAACTAAGTGGTTTTACAATTTATTAAATTTATAACATAAACCATATAACCAAATTTGGGTGTGATGGAACCAAATTTTATCTACATTTGATCATATTTAGTTTATAAATATTATAAAATTAACTTTTAAATTAAAATAGAAAATGTGTAGATAACCAGTTTTAGTAGAAAAAGTGAAATTTTGACCATTATGGATTCTAAGTCTTAGTTAGTATTGATTAAAAATTTAATGAGTTGTAATATATATATTTATGTTTATATAAATCATATTAAGTTAATTATATAATGGATTTTAATTTAATTATCTCGATATAAATTCCATTATATTAATAAAATTTTAATTTTAAAATATCTGTTTAACCATTATTGTGGTAATTAGTATTATACATAATAATATAGTTTTTATAACTAAAAATAGAATCTTCCTTATTAAATAATATGTAAATTATTGTCTAAAATATATTAATAATTTTAAGATAACAAATTTTTATTTATAGGAAAATTAATATTGACATTAGCATATGTAATGTTTAAAGATCAATTTTTAAGAAAAGTGACTTATTATGAATAAAGATTAGTTATAGGAAAAAATTAACATTCATATTAATTATAATGATATTAAAAAATTATTTTTTTTATAAAAATATTTATTTTTAAAACTAAATAAATCCATAACCTAATATTTCCCATTTTTAAAAATAATTAAATAAATATATTAAAAATAGTTTCCATAAAATATTATATAATTTTATAAAATGTTAATAATGGGTTATATAAATTGAAAAATATTCTATAAATTCTTTATTTTACTTTAGAAATATATATTTTGTATATAAAAATGGTTTCAAAAAATTCTATGCTAAATAAAAGTATTGATATTATGAAAATCATTATTTTATTACTATTCACCTAAAAATCAGCTATATTAGACTAATATCAAAAATACATCATAATATAATTCTATTTATAGGAATTAAAGATTGAATTTAACTATATCAAATTTAAATTAAAAAATTAGCAATTTTATCCTTTTTAATGAATATATATAATATTAAAAAAAGTGTTTTATTGAAAATAACCATTTTCAATATTGGCTTCTATCAATTATTCAAATTCTAATGACAATAAAAATTAATGTTTTACCATTTTAGTGTTTATTTTAAATTTATAAAAAATTTATTAGTAATATTTTTGTGGTTTTTTTACATTGGATGTAGTGTTTTCCACATGTTATAAAAAACATGTAGTTATTTAACGGTAATCATATTCTATAATTTTAGGGTCTTACATTCTCCCTTTTAAATAAATTTCATCCTTGAAATTTTAATTATCACTTACTAATAAAATTATAGGTTATATAAAAGATAAATATAATTGATGATATATACTCTAATGAGTTTTCTACTTTAATAACTTGTACCTAAACATGAAACATTTTTTCCATCATTTTCACAAAACTCTTGGCTTCTATATTTACTCATTTTTCACACATAAAACATCATCTAGTTAATTTAAGATGTTTCCCTGGATACTTCTTCCCCCATTTTTGACATGATTAATATTGAATCATATTTCTTTAATTATCTTGGTAACTTAGATTACCATGATATGACACCCATATATTATTTTGTAAGCATGTATTTTCAACTCTATTCACAATGATAATAATTGTTCTTAATAGATGTTTTGGAATAATTACAATATTTATCATTATTTCCCTTATCATGTTAAGATGTCTATTTGTACAATTTAATTATTTTTTATGGCATCCATTGTTAATATGATTCCTCTAGGATTCATTCACTACTAAATAAAAAATATATATCATGAGTGATGATCATTATAAGTGAATTATCATAAATAACCATTGGAAAATTTGATATTGAGATGTCTCACTTTATGAAACTATCATGCCAGCTTACAGTTTATAAAAATAAACATAAACCAAACTCAGTTCAATATATATCCCCTTCATATATCATTATCAATAAAACCTATGTTATATTTATTAGGTTTCTCTCATACTTATTACACTAATCCTTGTAATAAATATATAAAATTAGGATAAACATTACAAATATATTCTAAACCCCAAAAACATTGACAACTATTCTATTAAAATAAAACTGTTCCTTCCAAAGTACATTAATAATTCCTAAAATAATATACCAAAGTATGTATATACTCACAATAACACCCCTTTCCAAAATCCTTTTTTATTCCATATAACATTAAACCACAATGATATTATATATTCCATTAAAAATTAACTTCAACATTATCCCTAATATAATAATAACAATTCTATCAGATGGTCACATTATATTAACTTTATATCATAAACCAAACAATTATATAAACATTACTAATGCATTATCATCAATATAATGGATAATGATACTATATAACATACATTTTAAAAATCACCCAACCATTTATTATCTCAAAATCAACCATATTTTAATCCTAAAACATATTTATCCCTCAAACATGTGTTCTTCAATAGTTATCTCCAATAATAAAATCAAGAAAGAAAATCATTTCTAAAGGTTAGTGATATATTATATGATTTAAAACTATTAAGGAAAAAAATATTGGAGAATGATCCTTAGATATTTCACATAATCCATAATAAAATTTAAAATATACCAAAATTTCATCATTAAATATCAATTTATAATATAAAATTCGTTAGATAAAACATCAATCTCACTACCTCAAGTAGACTAAGAATTCCATATTTTCCACGAGAACTCCCAAATAATAATATTTTCAACCATTTAAGTATGATCCCATATTATGTTATAAGGCATAGTGGTTTCTAGGTATATATATTTCCCTACTTCATTTTCATGATCCTGATTCAACCAAATACTAATGCCAAAATTGTTATGATAATATAAAATATATGAAAATAATATAATCAATCCAAACATTAATTCCCATATGACACCATTGTTTTTAATATATGATGATTTTTGGATCAATCTATGAATCTCCATATTCAATCATAGGCTATCCATAGTTATTTTTATATTAGGTTCTCAAACATAATTAGTTATATCAATTCCAAAATATGTCATAATGCTTTATAAGGGGAATGTGATTAACCAAACAATATGCCTTAGTATTGTCTCATTTGGTGTTCACTCTTAGGCCCACTCATCATGAATCATAGTGATGATTTAGTTAATTCTAAACCAACCCCTTTTGAGGTTATTACACCTAGGTGAATCTTTTCCACAGATGTATCCACTTTCCAATATGAATATATTGATGCATTTTTAGGAAAACGACATAATCTATACAATTAGAAATCATTATTTTATTATCCAATAATTATAATTCTTACATATACTTATATCTAGGGTTTTCAAAAAATTTATCTTATACTAATCCATAAATAAAATGGGACATATTACCTTATTATTAAATCAAATATTATTCCAAGGGATTATATATATCACTGAAATGATGATCAGCCTTTTATTATCATCCCTTAGAAAGAATCCTAATCTACAATATTATCTAAACCTCGCTTTCATTCAAATTCTGATGTTCGAACTCTCATTCCTAGAGAGTATTCTCATAGACACATACTTTATATATTTTATATGATATCAACTATATGAAGCATAAATATAACCATACATAATTAAAAAGTAAATAGTGCTTATTTAATAACATACATATGATGGATATTTTCAGTTTTAGAGCATTCAACAATTAAGACATTACATAATCTGATAAATTCTATGACCATTGTATCAAATGGAAAAATTTACCATTATATATGAAACTATATATTTAATGAAAATTCTTTAGTGTATCCCAAAAAATCATTAACATATGATATCCTTCTAAATATGTTACATAAACTAATTTTTTTCATAACCTAAGGAAATGGAAACATAGGAAGGGGTGATCTAAAATGGTCAATAATGGAAACATATAACTAAATTAATCACGGAATAAATATTATTGAAGGAATAATTAGGCAACATAAAGAAATAATAAACTAGAAACTGGGAGAATACTATATCTATCAAAATAAAAAAAAGCATGGATATAAATAATAATGATCTATTACTAATGTAATTCATAACTTCAGACATCCAAAATCTACTCTAATTAGCTTGTTCTAAGACACATTACTTTTCTTCGAGAACATAGTCAAGACATAATGTTGTCAATGAATTTTTCCAATATAGTATCATACTATTGGAAGATTCATACATAAAAACCAACCTATTTCTCCTCATGATACCCATCGATGCATTGAATAACTATATAATGTTTGACCCACCTTCCACTTATTTATGACCACCGAATTCATCATGCCCAAAAATGAATAATATATTAAAAATAAAAACTTATAATAATAATCCATATTGTTAAAATAAAATATAGAAAACAAATAATTAATATTTATTGAAAAAATTGATAACATGATCATAAAACATATAGAGGAAGAAGGTGTATGGTTAAAAAACACAAAGTCAACATGCAAATAATCATCCATATTAGAATAAAAATATAAAAAATGACAATACATTTTCCCAAGAAAGTGAAGGGGATAAAATGAACAAAGCCTATATAGTGGAAGAAGGTGGATGGTTGAAATATACATTTTTAACTTGAAAATAACCATCTATATTGGGATTATAACCTATGGAACTCCAATACCTTCTTTAATGTCAATGGAATTATATTCTTTTGAAGATAACACCATCCCATCTATGTTGTTTAAAATTTGATGTTCATATAGTATAGTGCAATGCGTATATGGCTATGTAAATACATGAAAAACTTGATCATAATATATCTATGTGAAGTATTCATGTTGTTTCCAAAGAAAATATTTCTAGAAAAACAATTAAAACCTAGAAGGATATTGACATATATGAAAAGTTTCCTTATAAAGTAATTCTTAAATGATACCACCCAAGAAGAGAATTAGAAAATGATGCTTTAGTACTATGATTTATTTTCAATATAATGATAATATATATTATAGTATAAGTAATTAAACATAATCCCTCTAAGGGTAAATCATTTGAAAATGAAAGGGGAAATTAAAGTTAAATATTTATAGATATTTTAGAAAACATGATAATATTAATGTAAAATATGCGTTTTTGTTTCTATTTAAAAGTTATGTTTTGAAAAGGTGATGTGAAATATTTTTAAAACCATTAAATTTAAGAATAATATTCAATAATATGTCCTTAAAAAGACATATGGTTTTTTCTTGGTGAAATTATTAGACGAAGGCATGCCATACTATAATGACTGGAATTTTTTTTTAAATAATTTAAAAAATACAATTAATAAAAAATAGCATTTGAAAAATATTAATAAAACATCAATTCAATTAAAAATCATTTTTAAAAAGAGTATTTTAAAATATCATAAAATATTATAGTGGGATAACCAAATCATAGAATAATTATACTCAAGATATTAAATTAAAACTCAAAGAATGGAATTTGTGTCATAAAAAATTATTAATATATGGGAAAAATGTATAAAATAAACATGAATAAGGGAACATGATTTTTTATTGAAAATTACTTGAAAAATAGAGGGTATGATAAAAAATATCAATAATACACCTCAAATAATATTAATTTAGACCAAGAAAACTATTACAACTTGAGTAACACTTTAATCTAAACCCATTAGAATATGGGTCTTGTAATTGAAATTAAAATACTGTGAGTAAAATTTGATTCATGATATTATATCTCAAATTTGTAGTTTATACACCAAATAAATAAAGTTATATGCATAATGCCAATCATATCTCAAAGAGTATAATTTAATATGAAAACCCTTACATTATGCTCGAAAGTGTTTTAAACTGGGACAAAAAATCCTGAATAATTAAATTAGTTTCATTATTTATATACCTAAGATACCTACTCATATATATTTGAAATTACAATTTCTTATAATTATCAAATTTTATTTATTTATAATATTGTTTTCTTTCTTTTTTTGGTTACTTGAGGTTGTTCAATTAGTTTTTCCATAAATCATTATGTATGTTGACCATAATATAAAGAATAATAAAATAGTTTAATAATATCTATAATTGTATTAGTTTTTAGAATTTATTTTTATATATTAAATATATTTTTAAATCTAACCATGATTGGTGGTGATGAAAAATGATACTTATTTCTTATGCATGAGATAGTCCATACATATGCATGTTTAATGTTTGAATTTATAAATGAATGAGAGGGAAATAATATACATGAAAATTTGAAATTACAGAATAATTTTAATATTATATATATCATATTTATTCATAAATTAAACCATTTTTATCATCCATGAAATTTGGTGTTGAAAAATAGAAGATGTAACATTGTAGAGGTTGTAGTATGCACAAGGCACTAACAATGGTTTTGTTTTTCTTAGCATATTTGGAGGAATAAATAATTTTTATTAAATTAAAATAAAAACATATAATTAAAAAATTATACTTAATTAATCATATTATTATGGTGATGATATATTTTGAAGAGTAATAATAGGAATAAAACATAATAAAGATACAATACTTACATTAGAGACTTGATATGTCCCTTTAAAACACTATGAAATTAAAGGGAATTTGCTAACATAGTGTGATAAATAGATTAAAAAAGTGTGAGGTAATTATAATAGAGTATATTTTTTCTAATATTAAAGTTAAATTATAATATGTTGGGGCATGTTTGGAATTGTGTATATGGCTGCCATTTATTAGCTAGAGAGAAAATGGGCACTTTTGGAAATGCACATTATATTTTAATAATCCCATGACACTATTACAAGGTAAATAAAACCAATGATTCAAATGAATTGATATTTGGGTATCTTTTGGTCAATAAAAACTCAACCACTTATTTAAAAAACATGTTTTAATCATTTTATAAAGATTTTACCATCAAGTTTTTACATTTTACTCATTTACTTTTAAATAATGTAACTACTTTTTAACTATGGGATTTTATCATTTTATAAAAATATTACATAACTCATATAGACAAATTTTTATTTTTATAGAACTAGATATAAACTCTATTTAATGTAATTAAATTTACAAATATTATAAAATTTAAATTAAAAATATAAACATATAATGTTTAGAGAAATTATTTTATTTCAAAAATGACATTTTTACTGTTATGGATTCAAAATGTTATTTAGTATTGAATAATAATTAAATGAGTATTAATATATTTTTTATAAGTTTATAATTAATATTATATTCATTATTTAAAATATTTAAATTTAATTTATTCGATATAAAATCTTAGATATTAATAAATAATTAATTTTAAAATAGCTGTTTCACTATTATTATAGAAATGAGCATTAGTCCTATGAATCAAAAATGTAAATTGAAAAATGAAATTACCCATATTAAATAAATTAAAAATAATTCGATCAAACATCATAATCATTTTATCTATTAAATTTACATCTATAATAAAATTAATCTTATCGTTATCATATGCAATGTGTAAAACCCCATTATTTAGAAAATAATATTTTTGTAAGAATAATGTTTGTGTATAGGAAAAAATTTGCAATTTCATTGATTATAATGATGTAAAGAAGATTAAAATTTATCATATAAGGTTTATTTTAGTAGGGAATAAATCTATAACCTAATTTTTCTCATGTTCAAACTAAATTAATGAATTAGAAGAAGAATAGTTTCCAAAAAATATTACTTGATTTTAGAAAATGATATTGATAGGTATTATAAATTGATATATTATTTTTAAATGAATTATTTTAATTTAGAAATATATATTTTTATTTTGAAAAGGTTTCAAAAAAATTCTAATCCATATAAAATTTTTGGTAACAGAAAAACCATCATTATTTTTCAATTCACTTAAAATAGATTTTTTGGAATAATTTCAAAAACACATCGTTAGATAATTTTATCAATGAATTAAATAATTAATGTTAATCTATTAAATTTAAACTCTAAAAGTTATAAATTTATCTTATTAACATAATATATATAATATAAAGAAAACATTTTTTATTTAATGTAACATTTTTCAATATTAACTAATATTATTTTTCTACCTTTTAAAGGTAGTAAAAATCAATGGTTTTCCATATTAGAATTTATTAAATATTTATTAATAATATATTATTAATATATTGTGGTTTATTTACATTGGGTTTATTGTTTGACCAAATTTATAGGAAAGATTCAATTATTTAACTTTAATCACATATTATAATTTCGAGGTGTTGTAGGAACAAAGAGGTGATAACACCTCGACTATTAGAGGCTCACTAATGATGGTCCCGATATTATTTATAATGGTTTAGATGGTCATTAAATTTTATTCCATCAACACATGACCAGAAGTGAAAAAATTACATCCATGGAGTTTACTGTGGCTCTTACCCGAATTTCCTGAAGGCCTTATTTATTTTATTTTATTATGGATAATCCCCCTTTTAAGGGTTGAAGGGGAACCCGTACATGACCCATAGGCCCAAGGCACAAGACCCTACATGATCCACAATATATGAACCGAAGGTCCAGAGGCATACCATTCCCATTACATGACCTGTAGGGCCAACCCACTAGAAATGCCCCTCCCCAGATTCTGCTTCATTGATCACCTAGCTCCCCACTTTGCATTACTGATCGGCTATGATTGCCCTGTACAAAGCTGCACAATGCCTGGCCTTGATGGCGGTTTCTATACCCTCTCATTCAACCAATCCGGTTAGCTCTACTTCTAGTGACTTCTACTATTGTTTCTTTGACCCTCTTCTGGGGCCTGCTCTGTGTGAATGGGGCTACTCCATGGTCTTCTATGGCCCGAAGGCCCTGTGGCCTGAAGGTCTTGTGGCCTGAAGGCCCAAATCGGGTGAATAGTTCCGGCTGCTACAGTACCGAACCGTACCTACCACAATACCTGCTACAGTACCTACTATAGTACCTGCTACAGTACTTCTATAGTAACCCGAAAATTCACCTCCACCGGGTTTTTGAACCCGGGTCTCTTGGATGCCAAGCAGGAGCCCTTACCACTTGGGTACGAGCGCGTTGGATTTACTATGGCTCTTAAACCAACAAAGAAGAGTGTTAATGTCCACATCAAGCAGGACAAATCCATGAAAAAGATATCATTTTCTTAGTTAATATTCCCTCTACCGCTTAGCTATCAAAGATAATAGCATATTTTTTTAGATTTAACCCTCCAAACCTATGAAATTTTGGGTTCCTCATCCTTTTTCTTTCTCTACGAAGAAGTATTTGTAGTGTCCTTTCCAACCATTTTTTGAGTTTTATGTAAATCTCCTAATGAAGGTTCATATAAAATTTATCTTCATGATATATGTCTCCATCACATAGTTTTTTATTTTTGCAACTGCCAACTATCTATTCGATGATGTATTATTTGAAAAACATTTATCACTAAACATTCTTATAATAAATGGGAGTTATTATAACACAATGGATTGGAATATTTGGGAGTTCACATAATATTTTTACTCATCAAATGTGAGTGTTAAAATATTTCATGAAAATTAATTCTATTTAATATCCCCCTTTATCTATTTATAATCAACGGACAATCCAAGATGTGACAACCTAACCAAATTTTCACGACTCTATCCCGAGTTGTTTGAACATATCCTATGTTTCATGTACCAATATTGAGTTATACGAGATAGAAGGGGGATGGCCAGAATTATTAATTTAATTCATAATTCGATCCCTCATATCCTCAAAAAATTATATTTTAAGTAAATAATTTATTGGGTTTGAAATTTTTTATTTTTGGAAAAGAGGACGGTTCCCATGAACGATCATGGAAGGAAAAGGCTTTAGAAAACATTCGAGAGTAAAGGGAAGAATTTCACGCAACTTACTAGAATTTTTATCAACATAATGGATTTTATATAACTTGAACTTATGCTACTCATTAACATGAGGGTCCATAAATTTCAAAACATCTATTGATGGTGGAACATACCTCTAAAGGGAAAATTTCAAGAGTTCACATAACTCATAGTTTTATAAATAAATGTTGGGGTGCTTCCTAAATATAAAATTACATGATGGACCAAGATTTGTGTGATTTGGAATAATTTTAAATTTAAAATTCCAAAAAATATGGAATTACTTCACATTTTCTAGGATATACATCTTTTTTTCAAAGTCTCTCTCTCAGAGTGTAAAACTTTACCTTTTATAAATTCTCATTACCCAATACCTCCCATAAAATCCCACAAGTGATAAAATTTCATGAAATAACTCCCATATATCTTTTAATGTGTTAGATTATGTTTTATATGAATTCACACATTTTTTTATTAATGAAGAACAAAATTCACACAAGTGTAAAATAATCCATGAAACTCCAAGATTCAAGAAACCTAAAACTATAAATATACCCATTACTTGTCCATCTATGCATTAAAAATTTTCAGGAGAACATGTATCACACAAACTTGTTATATTCATGAAACTCATAAGATGTACGAACCCACCTCCAGGGACCCTTATAGGGTGCCTACATCATGGAATAAAATTTCAATTTTTTTTAGTACTCATGGGTACCATTTCCACTCAATCCTGTATTACTAATACAAAATCCATACACATGAATGGTATTATGGGACCTTTTTCCCAATCACACTTCACCATGCACAGGTCGAAAAATTGCTACATACTTTACTCATTAGAATTGGAACACTTAACTTTGGATCATTTTCATAATAAATGGGTCAGTTGATATTCATTTATGGTGCTCCCAAGAAGGAGTTATGCAATAAAAAATTTGTATAATCCCCACCCATTATCTCCAAATTCCCAAACCGAACCCGAGCCACTTGAAATGTATAATTCCTACTCATCAAATCATAAAGGTAAGTTGATTTTATCCACCTGATAGACCATGATTTACCTTGGGGTGCTCAATTCGAAATATCCATTCAACCCCCATTGTTTCCCATTTCACATCATGATCTATCTCAAGTGGATGAAATCAAACTATAGAAAATGTTCACAGTGAAAGATGTTTAAAATAAATATTATCTTATATAGTGAATATAACCTTCTCTTTGTGAAAATCATGGGATTGATAACATAATTTTAACATTATTTCTCATGAATCAAATATAGGATGATTCTCCCCATATCTAGTGTATTCCAAAGAATAAGCCCAAAAAAATCCCTTGTCATTTCACTATTCATGACACAAGTAACCTTACCACATGATGTAAAAATTCATGGTGTTTTTATACTACAAGAATATAAATAATTCAAATCAAACTATATGGGTTTTGATTCCAATATCCTTGTAGGGTATATATGATTCCTCTCTAATATATAATCCTTACATCACAATAATTTCATTTCCCCATCTAGAGGTAGTGACCTTGAAGCTAGATCAACTTTTTAGATTCTATAAAACATTTCATTATAATATTACAAAAAACCTAATGGACATTGTAATCACCACATAATGTTATCCTATTCCCAAACTAATACATTACATGAATATATGGGAAGCATCCTATTTTGACTTTAAACTATCCCCCATAAGAATTTAAAATGTGATCATCTATCCCCACTTTATTTTTACATATGCCCACCCTTACATAATGTGGATATACATATTCATATTTGTGGGATGTTAAAAATATGAATGATTGATACATGATGATATTATTTGGTACTTTCACCAATAAAATCAAAACATGTTATGCTTTATTACATGATAATTGTATTTGGAACCCCACCTTATGAATCAAAATCCTAGAATAAGGTGATGAACCTAGGGTTCCTCCTGTAAAAATTATCTTATTCTTTTTTGTAATGAGAATAATAAGGCTATGTGATGATAATATGATCTCTTATCACATTCCATAGGTGATAATACAAAGGTCTTTACTCATGTTCCAAGCACAAGATACCTTATGTGATGGGAATAAAAATCCTATGTGATGAGCAATGGATATCTTTCTTCTCTACCTAGTTTAAGAGGCTATGGTTTTTACCATATGTTACGAGCACATGATTACTCTAGTAAAGATCCATAAAATATCCAGTTTAAGAAGATAAGGTTCCTTATTCCATGAGTAAAATATTCCTTAATTGAAGATAATGTTTATCCTTTAGTGATGAAATAGGATTGTCCTAAGAAATGATACCCGGACACCTTATTAAATGAGAATAATTTTACTTGGGTAATGAAATCATTATTCCTTGGGTCCTAAAAATGGGGTTCAAGTTGTGTTTAAAAATGGATACCTATACCAATAATCCTATGAAAGATATATTTACATGTTGTACATACCTAGAGATTTATGAAAATTCAAAAAAACCAAGTCTCTCTAAAAAAATGTGTTCACCCTACTAAAGAATCTAGTAATGCAATTAACTAGTGTCAAATTGAAGATTAAAACATGAAGGGAATTCAATTACATGTATTAAATATATGTGGGTGACCTAAACTAGGGAATGATATCCACATAGGAATATATGTAAGCAATGGATAACATCTCATCGTCATGTTCTGATTAAGGAGTCAACACCGTAACCCATTATGGTGAAGGGCACCGAACTTTAGAATATTGGACCATAATGATCACTAAAAATCAAAGGAATCCATTCAATGTGAAATAAGGTCCCAACCTAATGTTTAAGAAAACAATATTATAAACACGTTAAGAGTTATGGAGTTTAATTTGATGAATGGTTTTAGTAATTAATTTAATGTTATATATTGTAATACATATGGTTGTTAGGAATATATGGAAATTGGGATTCTATGGTTGTTGGGTATATATGGTCATTGGGATTATATGGACATTGGGAATATATGGTTTTTGGACTTATATACTCTTTAGACATATAGAGATATTGATAGAACCACAAAACATATTAATAATTAAAGGGTTAAATTATTAAAATGTGATTGTTACAGTATAGTCATTAACTTGGGGTCTCTAAATAGATGTAACCACATTATCAAAACTATAAATAAAGAATAACCAATGACATCAATAAGTTTAAGTATTCCATAAAATGGTCATTTTTAATCTTTTAAATGTTGTAGCAACACTAGGGTTTTCCCTAGACAAAACCCAAGTTGGACTTCAATAATTATGACTACATAGAAATATTTTTTGGGTTACGTTCATGCTCATGGAAATCACTACTAGCTCTATTCTAGTTGAATCAACACCTATGACTAAATCCATTTCATCTATTACCCATACATCATATGATAATTCCTTTTATGGTTTTGTAACTTTCATTTAGAATGATATAAATATATAATTATTAAAAAATGACACTTATATTTTAATTATAATTTATTTTTTAAAAATATTACAATGAAAAAATGAAGAATTATATTTTAAATAAAAATATATTGATAATGTAAAACATAAATTAATATAAATATTTTTTCTTTTCAATTAATAAGAATAATATATTTTATTCTTAAAAAATAAATTTAATATAAATTATTTTTTATACATTTTCTATTGAAATTAAATTTTATCATGTTTACAAATTAAATGTATTTAAATAGATTCCATATTTGCAATAATAATTTTTGACTTATTTATTGAGAATAATTTTATATTTAGATAAAATAATAATTTACTAAGGTAAATGTTAGTTACTGTATTAATCATTAAAGGATTATTTTTAGATATATATTTTTATAAGTGTTTTTTCTTTATATAAAAAATCAAATAAATTGATATATTTTAATAATTAATCAAATATATAATTTTAATATATTACACTAATTTAATTCATAATTGAAATGAAATTTGAATAATAAAACTTAATATTTAAATATTAATTCATCCATAAAATTTTTTTTTCTCTAACTTTTATGTTTTAATTTAAAATTTATTTTTTCCATATCTTTGAATTAAAATAGATAAAATGGATTAAAAATTTAATTTAATAACATCCATACTATATAATAAGTTTCATATTTTATTTTTAGAAAAACTAATTACCATGGTAAATAATTAAACATTTAAATAACGTGTAAATAAACATAATTTAGCATGGCTTGAATTTTATTAAATCAAAATGACACATAAAAATTCATTAATAATACATATTTTAGTTGCGTAATTTATATCAACATGTATTGACATCATTTAATTGAATAAATCACCCAAATCCCTTGTGAAAAAATATTTAACCCTAATAGAACTATTATTTTCAAGTAAATGTCCCTCATTTTCACTAGAAAAAAAGATTAATTAAACCCAACACAATCCACTAATATAGTGTCACAAACTGACTTCACCAAGATGAGGTAAGGGGCAATAGATTTTCAGGCCCTTCCTTCTTCAAGTTGAAGGAGAGATAATGACCCCCGAGACCCACCTTCAATAGGTCCCGGAGTGGCGACTAGCACCAAGGGTATAGATTCACATGAAAAATGGAAAGCATTACCCTTTTTATTTAGTAGGATCGGGAGATAAGATAGTAAATCCAAAACAACACCAAGACTGGATGTAAAAGTAAATCCGAAAACATCCCATTCCCATATGCATGTTTCAATATAAGTGCTACAATTCAAGAAAACTCCAAAGGTAAATACCAAAGAAAGGAAAACAACAATAGAAACTGCCCCAACGTCCGAACTAGCATAGACCCGCACGATCCTCGAAGTCATCCTGGAAACCTGAAAGCAATTTTATATACGTAGGGTGTGTATAGGTATACTCAGTAAGGAAAACCCAAAGCTCTCATGCACAAGTGGAGAGGCTTTATAATTCCTCGTGAGAAAAGGAGATAACCAGAGCACCTAACAGAGAAACTATCCACCCATACCTCACCAAGGCACACTCCCCAAATAACACAAGTCAAGTAAAGTAATAGTAATATAACATCGATGTTTGGGTACCCCGCACCACTTTCCCACTGGTTATTGAAGACATCCTATGCATCAGACCTCTCCCGCCATTCTCACCGCAGTCCCACTGCCATACCCCACCCGCACACACCTGGGCTACCACAACCACACATCCCGCCTGTAAACACCTGGGCCACAACAACCGCACGTAACCATGCCCGCAGACACCTGGGCCAGAACAACTACTTCCATGCCCGAAGACACCTGGGCCTCATCCCGAAGAAACTTGGGAAACAACCTACCCACACACACCTAGGCCAACCACCACAACATACCCTTCTTTAAGAATCTTAGGCTAAAATGGACCTCAGGCCATCATAGCCTGCCTGAAGAATCTTGGGATACTCATGAAAGGGAGCATAAAAGGAGCTAATAACCAGCCACTCATAGGAGTGTTGGGGAAAACACCCTCCCCCATGAAATGAGGGTGTTTGGTACAAAGTACTCAACTTGGGTGGGGCGCGAATAAGAAACATAAGAACTAAATTATACATATAGGTAAACAAGAACTCATCCCAACCTAGGGGTTCAAAAACCATCTCAACCACAAACACCCTCATTACTATTCATTCATAAGAAGCACCACACCCACAACCATGTCACAACTCATTCCCGGAAAACAATTCCCCATTGAACCCATTCTTGTTTTCATATTAAAGTGATTCCATTTAAGTAATTATTCACTACTGGGAAACTAACATGCATATCCATAAGCCAAGGAAAAATATCCAAGAATAAATTTAAGAATTCACAACCAATTCTATTGTAAATTCATAACAACAAAAGGGATCCATCAGATCCCTCAAAGTACTAAAACCAAACCAAGCCCCAACATACAGCCCCACACGGCTTAGATCCACAAACCAACAACTGCACCACCACAGGGGATCCCATCCCATCCCATGTCACCCCATAAGCATCAAGAAGAACAACCACACATACTACCAAGACAGAGCAAGGGAGTTTCCAGATTCTATCACACCATTCGTTGAGTTTATTCTTTTCGTTTGGTTAACTGGGGTGATCACACAAGTATTCTTGTTCACTAGAAATTCATTTAATCAACCGATTTTACGTGATTAACCAATTTCCAAGTTATAGACATTAAATAATCACATAAGATAGGGGTCCATTAGTGTGAAAATAAAGACAACCAACAACCATGATTTTCAGTGGATACAAGCCCATACAATTCACAACATATAATAAAGGGTAAATGAGTAATAATAGCATCATCAAACACACCCCTTCATTCTTTAAAATTCTATGTATTATCTTCATTAAGTTTTGTTTTCATCCATCCCCATAGAAACATTAGCATACCCAACCCGTATGATACACAGTAAGGAGAGATGAAGGAAGAACCCTACCTGGATGATCAACAATCAAAGTTTCTCTCCACGCACCAAGAACTGGGGATGCGTGTTTTGAAAGGGAGAAACTCCGTGGACTCCAAGAGTGAGCAGAAAAGCTCCAGCAAAAGCACACCACTTGACTCGAGAAGGGGGAATCCAAATGCATAAGGAAAGAAAAGAGATCAGCCAAGAAGAAGAAGAAGAAGAAGAAGAAAGAATTACCGTGTGATAAAAAGGTAAGATCCTAGAGTTATAGGATATGGAATTTTGAATGGATTTAAATGCAGATCATGGTTTTACCATGAGGTTGGGTGGTTACACATGATGTAATTATTTGTCATTTAATAATTACCTTTGTAGAGGTGGCCATAACGGCTGTGAGTCAAAGGGTTTCCTTTAAACTGAGGAAAACACGTAACAGGGGCAGAACTAGAAGGTACGGGAAAAGGTGTGACACTGATAAAATGGCCACTCATTTGGTAACTCAAAGGTTGCCCGGATCTTGGGGGATTTTAGATATCATTTATGGGATTTTAAATGGATTTGAAAGGGGTATTAAAACATCATTACGTCAAAAGATAAGTTGCCGGCACGGAAAAAGTTGGAAACTGGAAAAGAAGGACGAAGGGTGGGACACTGTTCGGCGAGGCACCATAATGGTGCCACAGTCACAGTCCCACCATCAGTGGTGCCACTATTTCAGTGTACGACCGTGACGGTACGAACATCACGGTTCCACCATTACGGTTCCACCGTTACAGTTCCACCGTTACGGTTCCACCATCATGGTGCCCTATCATGGTGTCACCGTCATAGTGCCACCTATTCGGTGGAACACCGTGAGCAGTGCTACCATCACGGTGCCACCGTTTCTATGTGGAACCATGATTGGTGCCACCTTCACGGTGCCGCTGTGATCGGTGCTACTGTTTCGGTGGAACTGTTTGATGGAACCAAGTTTTTTTTGGAAAAGTACTGGATTAGGAGGGTCTGATCCATTACATCAGATACCTCTCAAAGTATTCTCACCCTCGAGAATTAAAACCAGAGCTGAAGAAAATAAAGGGGTCTGGAAAACCACCTCGAAAGATACCTCTCAGAAGTAAACCCCATCAACATCTAGGAACACCTCTCCCTCAAGTAACCACACAAACCTATAAAGGTTTCAATTTACAGACATATGGATTAGGAATTCCTTTCCCCCATGTCAAGATACTATTTGGTTTGGGCGACACTGACTCTCCCACACAGGTTTAATCACATCCACCTTAATGCATCTTGATTAGGGATCGGGTCCCCCCTTCCCCACAGTCAGAACTCTTCACACACATTCAAAGAACAAGGAAAACAACACATTTAATATTTAAAAAGGTCAAACACTACATCACAGATAAGTACAAAATAGAATATAAAAAAACTCAAAACAAATCTGGGTACTGAGCGCGCATCTGTGAATCCCGTTCCCAGGTACTCTCCTCGAGGCCACCATGCCTCCATAACACACGGACCAAGGTAATGGTTCATCCATGGATCACCTTCTCCTTACGATCCTTGATCCTCACCGGTCTTTCTATAAACTTCGCATCGTCCTTGATATCCAGCTTTCACCATTCGAGGACATGTGAATCATCATGTAGATACCGATGGAGCTAAGACACATGGAAGACGTCGTGCACCCTCCGTAGCAACTGTAGTAGCGCTAGCTGATAATCCACTTCGCCAACACACCACAACACTTAGAACGGTCTGATGAACCTAGGATAAAGCTTACTACCCCTGTCAAACCTCCGTTTCCCATGTTTCAGGGAGAACTTCAAGAACACGTGGTCCCCAACCTCAAACTCCAAGGGTATCCTCCTATTATCATCATATGACTTCTTCCGGTCCTGATCCACCTTCATCCTCTCCCGTATAAGATTAACCTTCTTTTTTGTGCTCTGCACCACTTCCAGGCCAAGAATACCCACTTCCCCGACCTTTGTACAACACATGGATGAGCGACATGACCTTCCGTACAAATCTTCAAAGGGAGCCATGCCAATGGTAGAGTGATAGATATTATTGTAGGAAAACTCTATGAGAGGCAAGTGTCGCACCCACAATACCCCAAAGTCCTATACACATGCCCGTAGCATATCCTCCAACGTCTGGATGGTGCGCTCTATCTACCCATCTATCTGGGGGTGGAAAAAAGTTCTGAGGCATAGCTGGGTGCCAAAAGGATGTTGCAATCCTCTCTAGACCCGTGAGGTAAACTGGGTATCCTGACCGGAGACTATGGACCTCAGAACCCTATGAAACTACACCACCTTGTCCACATACCTCTATGATAGGGAGTCCACCACACGCGACTCCTTGATTTCCAGGAAGTGAGCTGATTTCATCAGCTAGTCCACCAATACCTAGATAGCATCACAACCCCCTTGGAATTTGAGTAGTCCCATGACGAAATCCATTGAGATGTCGTCCCACTTCCACTCAGGGACATCTAAAGGGTGTAACAGACCTCCTGGGATGTGGTGTTCAGCCTTCACCTACCGACACACGAGGCACTTTGCTACTAACTCTTCCATTTCCCACTTCACCTTAGGCCACCAAAACTAACCCCACAAGACCTGGTACATTTTGGAAACTTCTGGGTGTACCTCTAGGGGTGAGTTGTGGAACTCACCGAGAACTCTCTTGCACATTTCCATTGGGATGAAAAAATTCCCATGAAACAACATCCGATTATGCCCGTCTTCTAACCATCCCTCTGGAGAATCACCCTGAATAACATGACCACACATCACTTCAGCCTCTAAGTCCCTCCACTAAGACTCCTCCACCTACCGCAACAGAGAGGACTTCACTGTCATCTTGAACAGACATCCTCTACCATCCTCCATCCTTGCATCCAGGTGTAGGGTATCCAACTCCTCCATCGCCTTCCAAGCATCTGTCTACTCTCAAACTGCATCTTTCTGCGACTTCCTACTCAAGGAATCGGCCACCACATTTCCCTTTCCTAAGGTGTAATCAATCTCAATGTCATAGTCCTGAAGGAACTCCATCTACCTCCATTGTCCCATGTTCCTATCTCACTGAGAGAAGATGAACCTGAAGCTCTTGTGATCTGTGAATACCACAAAGTGCTCCCCGATGAGGTAGTGCTGCCAAAAGTTTAGTTCGAACACAACTTCTGTGAGATCCAAGTCATGGGTGGCATAGTTACGCTCATGGGGATGAAACTGCCTAGAACCATAAGAGATCACCCTCTGCTGTTGCATTAGCACACACCCCAGGCCTTGGCCTGAAGCATTACAGAATACCTCAAATGTCACCCCTTATTATGGAAACCTTAGTACTAGGGCACTAACAAAATTCCCCTTTAGATAACTGAAGGATACTTCACACTACCCACTCCACACGAAATACTGGTCTTTCTTGGTCAAGGCTGTCAAATGTGATTCAAATCGAGAGAATTTGGGTACGAACCTCCGATAGTAACCCACTAGGCCTAGAAAACTATGAACCTATTCCACGTTATTGGGTGATTCTGAAGAAACAATCACCTCAAACTTTTATGGGTCCATTAATATCCCCTGCTTGGACACCACATGTACAAGGAAGCGCACCTCTCATGTCTAGAACTTGCACTTGGACAATTTCCCATAGAGCTGGTGCTGCTAGACGACCTCTAAAATCGTTCTCAGATGCTCAACATGATCTTCCTCTGATCTTGAGTAGATCAAGATATTGTCAATAAACACAACCATTAACCGGTACAAATATTCCTGGAATATAGAGTTCATGAGTCCCATGAACACGTATGGTGCATTCGTAACACCGAACGACATGACTATGAACTCAAAGTGCCCATATCTACACCTAAAGACAGTCTTCGAGATGTCACCCTCAAATGGTGATATCATGACCGCAGGTCCATATTAGAGAACCATCCTGACCCCTTTAACTAGTCAAAAAGGTCATCTATCCTTGGGAGAGGGTAACAGTTCTTGACTATTAGATAATTCGGTCTCTAGTAGTCTATGTACATCCTGAGACCACCATATGCCTTCTTCGTGAACAGGACCGGGGCACCCCATGGTGTTGCTCTTGGTCGAACCAAACCATTCTTCATCAGATAATCAATCTGAATCCGTAACTCCCATAGCTCATAAGGCGCCATCTGATTGGGAACTATCCAAATCAGACTAACACCAGGCTGCAAGTATATCCCGAATTCAATGTCACATCGAGGGGGTAGAGTCACTACCTCCATAGGGAATACATCCATGAACTCACTAATGATCCTTGGGACTTCCACCATCTCTGTATCTGCCGACTCCACTGATAAATCAACTAATAAGGGAAGGAGGGGATCCACTCGCTGGATGCCTTTTTGGAAACCCCACTCACCGATGAAAGTCACATGTTGTCCTCCCACATCTGAAAACACGATCTTTATTCAGAAGCAATTAATAATAGAACATACAGAGAAAATCCAGTCGATGCCTAGAATGACATCATATGACTGCATCTGTAGAAAAATATGGTCCCCACTAGACTGATGTGGTCCCAACACCAGCCTACACCCTTGGAAAACATGAGACAAGACAGTCTGACCCCCGACTGGCATAATAAAAAACAAGGGTATGGGAAGTCTCTCTGCGTCAAGACCCAAGGCATGGACAATAATGGGTGAAACAAAGGAGTGATAATCTCTCGAATCAAACAAGGCATAGACAAGAGTACTAAACAAGATGATCGTACCTTGAATGACTTCTAGCCCTACTAGAACTGCTGCCACTGCAGCATGTAACTGCCCACGCCCAGCTTTTCTACCCCTCGGCTGTCGGTCCCCTCCCCAAACACGCTATGGTCGAGGTCCATGAGGAGCACACTGAGGTCATCCTCCTCTTGCAAAGTCTGCCCTCAGAGGAGCGGGATCTCACTGTACCTGATTCTGCTACTGACAAGGCTTTGCTGGAAACTAATGCTGCTGAGGTGGGTGCTGAACTGGTCCACCCCCACTATACTGTACTCGGTCTGGGTACTAATTCCGAAGGTTCCCACAACTGAAACAGATGAAGCACCTCGATCCTGGTCTTGAAAGGAAAGGGAGAGGAAGAGGAGATTGAAACTAGAACTACTGGGGCCTGCTCCCCACTAGTCGTAACCTGGATGGCCCTGACACTGGAGGCCTGCTACTGACAGACTTCCCCTTTGACGATCCCAACTAGATTCCCTCTTGTGATACACCTCCCAACGTGTGGATCCTTTACACCACTTCATCCTTCTTCTGGACCTCCAATTATGTCGGTATAGTGAAGGGGGTATCAACATACTGAACAGAAGGTTGGAGTGCATCCTCTAATCATCTTTCCCAAGACTCCTCATCTAGGAAGAGGTCTGGAGAAAAGCGAAGGAGATCCTTGAACTTGATCCCCAAATATCTCACTAACATACTCCCCTGCTGAATGGAGAACATCTCATGCCTCTTCTCATCCTTCATCATGGAAGATAAGAATTCCACCCAGAACTCCCTCTAGAAGTCTATCCATGTAACCTCATCCTCTCTATTCTCCCCAAGGTAGAGCGTCCACCACTGACGTGCTGCTCCCCACATCTGGCTTACAATCAGAGGAACCCCGTACTCCATCAGAGCCCGAATCAAGCTGAAAGCTATCACCAGCTCCTCAAGACATCTCTCCATTTCCATGTTTGATATGCTGACCTCATACTTCCCGAGGGTCTTCCCCTGAAAGGCACGAAGCATCCTCTGCCACTGGTCATCCTCCTCCTCTAGATCAGCTCTCTGCCGATCATCCAAATCAGCCTCCTGGGCCTCGATTTCCCGCACTACTCATGGTCATTGTCCAATTCCCATAGATATAAGGTAAACAAGGAATGCCTAAGCCTGATTAGTGTAGAAGATTTCTTTTTAATTTGTTTTCTTAGACTTATTATTCATTTTAAATCCCCAAAAAACCCAAGACACATAAGAAAACAAGTTATTATGATGCATGTACCTTTCCTAGGGTCTCTAACCTGTAATTAGTGTAGCCTCGCTTGGTCATTTGGTAGGACCATAGTCCTTGCATCAGATCACGGGGTCCCCTAAAATCCCATATCCTAGATGGTCTTCCCTGGCCAATTTCACGCCCCAAGATTGCCCAACATTGTTTCCCTACCATCCCATGCAATTTTCACTGTGCCTAACCCCGAGCTCCATCCTATATCTCAACCTCGCTCTGATACCATTCTGTCATGACCCGACTTCACCAAGATGAGGTAAGGGGCAGTAGATTTCCCAAACTTTCCTTCTTCAAGTTGAAGGAGAGATAATGACCCCCGAGACCCACCTTCAATAGGTCCCGGAGTGGCGACTAGCACGAAGGGTATATATTCACACACAAAATGTAAAGCATTAACCTTTTTATTTAGTAGGATCGGTAGATAATATAGTAAATCCCAAACAACACCAAGACTAGAAGTAAAATTAAAGTAAAAAACATCCCATTCCCATATGCATGTTTCAATATAAGTGCTACAATACAAGAAAACCCCAAAGGTAAATACCAAAGAAAGGAAAACAACAACAACAACTACCCCAACGTCTGAACTAGCACGACCCTGCACAATCCTCTAAGTCCTCCTAGAAACCTGAAAGCAGTTTTATATACGTATGGTGAGTATACAGGTATACTCAGTAGGGAAAACCCAAATATCTCATGCACAATTGGAGAGGCATTCTAATGCCACATGAGAAAAGGAGATAATTAGAGCACCTAGCATGGAAACTATCCACCCATACCTTAACAAGGCACACTCCCCAAATAATGCAAGTCAAGTTAAGTAATAGTAATATCACATCGATGTTTGGGTACCATGTGCCACTTTACCACTAGTTATTGAAGACATCCTATGCATTAGACATCTCCTTCCATTCTCACCGCAGTCCCACTGCCATACCCCACACGCACACACCTGGGATACCACAACCACAAATACCCCTTGAAAACACCAGGGCCACAACAACTACACGTAACCACACCCGCATGTATCTAGGACAGAACAACTACTGCCACGCCCGAAGACACGTGAGCCTCATCTAGAAGACACTGGGAAAACAACCTGCTCGTACACACCTCGTCCAAATGCCACAATGTACCCTTCCTAAAGAATCTTGGGCTAAAATGGACCTCAGGCCATCACAGCCTGCCCGAAGAATCTTGGGCTACTTAGGAAAGGGAGAAGAAAAGGAGATAATAACCATCCACTCATAGGAGTGTTGGGAAAAACACCCTATCCCATGACATGGGGGTGTTTTGCACAAAGTAATCAACTTGGGTGGGGTGCAAATAAGAAACATAAGAACTAAATTATAGATATAGGTAAACAAGAACTCATCCCAACATAACGGTTCCAAAACTAGCTCAACCACAAACACCCTCATTACTATTCATTCATAAGAAGCACCACACCCACAACCATGTCACAAATCATTCCCGAAAACCAATTCCTCATTGAACCCATTCTTATTTTCATATTCAAGTGATTCCATTTAAGTAATTCTTCACTATTGGGAAAATAACAAGAATAGCCATAAGACAAGAAAAAACAACCAAGAAACAATTTAAGCATTCACACCTTGTTCTCTTGTAAAGTCACAATAACAAAAGGGATCCGTGAGATCCATCAAAGTAATAGAACCAAACCAAGCCCCAACATATGTCCCCACATGACCTTAGATCCAAAAACCAACAACTGCACCACAACAGGGGATCCCATCCCCACCCATGTCACCCCACAAGCCTTAAGTAGAACAACCACACATACTACCAAGACAGAGAAAGGGAGTTTCCAGATTCTATCACACCATTTGTTGAGTTTCTTATTTTATTTTGGTTAACCTGGGTGATCACACAAGTATTCTTGTTCACTGGACATTCATTTAATCAACTGAGTTTACATGATTAACCAATTTCCATGTTACAACCATTCAATAATCACATAAGACAAGGGTCCATTAGTGCACAAAGAAAGACAACCAACGATAATAATTTTCAGTGGACACAATCCCATACAATTCACAACATATAAGAAAGAGTAAATGAGTAATAGCAGCATCATAAAAAAAACGCCTTCATTATTTCAAAGCCCATTTATTATCTTCATTATGTTTTGGTTTCATCCATCCTCGTAGAAACATTAGCATAACTTCGCCGCATGATACACAGTAAGGAGCAACTTAGGAAGAACAATACCTGGATGATCAAAGATTTAAGTTTCTCTCCACGTGCCAAGAACTAGGGATGCATGATTTGCAAGGTAGGAACTCTGGGGACTCCAAGAGTGAGTAGAAAATCTCCAGCACAAGCGCACCACTTGCCTTGGGAAGGGAGACTCCAAACGCACAAGGAAATAAAAGATACCAACCAAGAAGAAGAAGAAATAATTCCTGTGCGATAAAAATGTGAGATCCTCGAGTTACGGGATATGAAATTTTGAATGGATTTAAAGGTGGATCGTGGTTTCAGCATGCGGTTGGGTGGTTACACATGATAGAATTAATTGTAATTTAATAATTCCCATCAGAGAGGTGGCCATAACGACTTTGAGTCAAAGGTTTTCCTTTAAACTGAGGAAAGTGTGTAATAGGGGTGGAACTAGAAGGTACGGGAAAAGGTGTGACACCAAGGAAAAAGCCACTCGTTTGGTAACTCAAAGGTTGGATGAATCTTGGGGGATTTTAGATATCATTTATGGGATTTTAAATGGATTTGAAAGGGATATTAAAACATCTTTATGTCAAAAGATATGTTGTAGGAGTGGAAAAAGTTGGAATCTAGAAAATAAGGATGAAGGGTGGGACACCGTTCAGTGAGACACCATAACGGTACGACGATCATGGTGCCACCGTCATCGATGCCACCGTTTCGGTGTGCGACCGTGACAGTGCGATCGTCACAGTGCCACCATTAAGGTGCCACCGTCACGGTGCCCTATCACAGTTCCACTATCACGGTGCCACCATTTCGGTGTGCAAAAGTGACCGGTGCCACCATCAAGGTGCCGCCTTGACCGGTGCCACCGTCACGGTGCCACCATGACCGGTACCACAGTTTTGGTGGAACCGTTTGATGGAACCAAGTTTTTTTGCAAAGTACTGGACCAGGTGGGTTCGGGCCATTACATCAGATACCTCTCAAAGTATTCTCTCCCTCATGAATTAAAACCAAACCCAAAGAAAAGAGAGGGGTCCAAACAACCACCTAGAAAGATACCTCTTAGGAGTAAACCCCATCAACATCTAGGAACACCTATCTCTCAAGTAACCACACAAAACTATAAAGGTGTCACTATCCAGACATATGGATTAGGGAGTCTTTTCCCCCATGTCAAGATACTATCCACTTTGGGCGGCACTAACTCACCCGCATGGGTTTAATAACATCCACCTTAATGCATCTTGATTAGGGATCGGGTCGTCCCTTCCCCAGAGTTAGGACTCTTCACACACATTCATAGAACAAGGAAAACAAAACATTTCATATTTAACATGTTCAAACACTACATCACAGATTAGTACAAAACATAGAAAAAAAACTCAAAACAACTCTAGGTACTAAGCATGCATATATACCTCCCATTCCCAGGTACTATCCTTAAGGCCACCATGCTTCCATAACACATGAACCAAGGGAATGGTTCATCAATGAATCAACTTCTCCTCGTGATCCTCGATCCTCACTGGTCTTTATACAAAAATCACATCGTCCTCGATATCCAACTTTCCCTAGTTGAGGACGTGTGAATAATCGTGTAGATACCGACAAAGCTGAGACACATGGAAGACGTTGTGTACCCTTGGTATCGACGGTGGAAGCACTAGCTGATAAGACACTTTTCCGACCCGCTACAACACTTCGAATAGTCCGATGAACCTAGAAGAAAGCTTACTAACCCTGCCAAAACTCAGTTTCCCATGCCACGAGGAGACCTTCAAGAACACATAGTCCCCAACCTCGAACTTCAAGGGTCTCCTCCTATTATTGGCATAAAACTTCTGTCGGTCCTGAGATACCTTCATCCTCTCCCATATAAGTTGAACCTTATCCATCATGCTCTACACCACTTCTGGGCCAAGAATACCCACTTCCCCGACCTCTTTCCAGCACACGGGTGAGCGACACGACCTTCTGTACAAAGCTTCGAATGGAGCCATGCCAATGGTAGAGTGATAGCTATTACTGTAAAAAAAATATACGAGAGGCAAGTGTCGCACTCATAATCCCCCAAAGTCCAAAAAACATTCCTATAGAATATCCTCCAATGTCTGGATGGTGCGCTATGTCTTCCCATATCTCTAGGGGTGGAAAGTAGTGCTGAAGCATAGGTGGGTGCCAAAAGAATGTTTCAATCCTCTCCAGACCCGTGAGGTAAAACGGGTATCCCGATCGGAGACTATGGACCTCAGAACCCCATGAAATATCACCACATCATCCACATACCACTGTTCTAGAGAGTCCACTATACTCGACTCCTTGATTGCCAGGAAGTGAGCTGATTTCATCACCCGGTCCGCCACTACCCAGATAGCATCGCATCCCCCTTGAACTCTGGGTAGTCCCTTGACGAAATCCATCGAGATGTCGTCCCACTTCCACTCGGGGACATCTAAAGGGTGTAACATAACTCCTGGGAGGCGGTGTTCATCCTTCACCTACGAACACACGAGGAAATTTTCTACAAACTCTCACTACAAAATATTTAGCTTTTTCCAACAGGGATATATCTATTGGTAAAAGCATATTTTCTGTTGGTAAAACGTTTTTCCAACACATATGTCTCTGTCACTAAACTGTTGGTAAAAACTCTATCTCTAAATGTTTTTACAAAAGATAAAATAATTCTATTACAATTATAACAATACCAACAGATAATATATATGTTGTTTAATGTGTTTAGAAACAGATTCTTATGAAAAATTTTTCTGTTGGTAATAATATTTCCAACATATAATATCTATTTATAAATTATATTTGAATAAAAATTATAAATTTTTATCGCTAGTAATATTTTATATTATATTTATTAATTTATGATTTATAATTCATCTATTTTATTTATTAAACCAAAGACGATTTACACGAATGTTAAAACTTAGAAATAAAAAATAATTATATTAATAATGAAATTTAATACAAAATTAATCAATACAAAAATGTAGGATCCAACCCCGAACAAGATCCTCACCCCCAAGTACCAGTGACTCATCCATGTCTGAGACCCACCAATAACCTAGTACTAGTGAGCCATCTCCAGCACTAGTGACTCATCCATGCCTCAGGACCAGCGAGTCACCTCTATCTATACCACAACCTTCAGTGCAACCGCACCAGTGATCCATCTATGCCTCAGAACCAGCAATCCAACTCCAGCACCAACAAGAAACCTCAAGCAGCTGCAATACCGCATCTTTTAGATCTATGATCTCCACCACACACAACCAAATAACATACCAAAAAATTATCTAAATTTGATACCAGTAAGAAAAAAATCGAGTTAGCTCCAATAACAACAAGAAAACTCAAGTTGCTGCTATTCCACACCCTTTAGCCCCAATATCTACATCATGAAAAACCAAAAAGCATACCAAAAAATCAGCACAAAATATTTTCATGAATTGAAACCAAAATAGAAGTAAATGTAAGTATAAAAAAAATAATTTTCATAGTTAGCATTTTTCATCACCCCTATCGAAATCTCAAGGACTTAGAAAAGGATAGAACTCCCAAAAATTGGTACTTAGTAAATTAGGTAGATCCAATGAATGATGTACAATGAAACAAGAAACCAGATAAGTGTAAGCTCATAACAACTAAGATTAAAACACAAAACTCACCTTTTTCTCAAATTTTGAATGTATAATGTCCATCTCTTGGAAGCCTTAAATAATGAATCTCACATCTAGAGGGGTGAAGATGATTCCCAAACTTCTACCTTTCTCTTTGAATACCTGATGTGTAGGGTAAAATGGAATATCGTGCAACTTTGAAGAGTGGGATGGAAGCTACTGAACATCATAATGCATTTATGGTTAATATTTTTTATGAACTGATAATATTGGAATAAGAAAAGATTCTAAACCAATAAAAATAAACTAATTCCAAAATGGATTCCTAAATTCTAGGAATTTCAAATAAATGTAACATCATTGACCAAATCACAAAAAAGTGGAAAATTCAAGTAAGGAATGCTTGCATAATTCTCATAGAAACATAAACAAGAATCTACACAGACTAATTCACCTAAAATCAAGTTAAAAATCATGAGAATACAATTCCAAAACATAGGAATTTATGAAGTTCATAAGAAATATAAACCAATAAAGGTGAACTAATTCGGAAATAGATTCCTAAATTCCAAGAATTCCAAATAATTATAATGACACCAGTGAAGAAATCACAAAATAATGGAAAATACAAGTAACAAATTCTTACATAATTATCCTATAAATATAAATAAGAATCTTTACATCTTGATTTATCTAAATATAGCATTAAAAAATGAGAATAATATTATAAAACATTATAATTTACATAGAATATTTACACCTATCATTTTCAGAACCAATAAGCATATTCTTGACACAAAGAATCATCTACAACAATAAACAAAATGAGGGCAGAAACAAGTTGAGATTAAAAGAATCATAACAGAATTTATTTATAATAGTAAATAGAAAATCGGTTTTAGAATACAATTTTTTTGAGATATTTAACATGGTTAGAGGGTTGAAGGTGGTGCCTAAACTTCTAGCTTTCTCTTTGAACACTTGGTGTGTAGGGTAAAAAGGTTTATCATCCATGCACAATGGAAGTAAAGATTCTATGACTCTAAACCTATAAACATAAAGTAATTCCAAAATGGGTTCCTACTCCTCCTCCTCCAATGGCCCGAAGGCCTTCATTTTTTATTGATTTTGATAATCCACCTTTAAAGGGGTGAGGTGGAACCCTTACAAGGCCCGTAGGTGTAATAATTACATGGACCATAGTCCTTAGAGGAATTCATTGCCTGTAGGATTCAAAAATTACATACAACCCAGAAAAACTACTTAGAACCGCTCCTCTCCAGCATCTTCATCGTGAAATCAGCTCTCCAACTTCGCATGGCTGTTCGGCTAGGCATTCACATTCATGCACAGGCTTGTCCCGATGGCAGGTGCCATACCCTCTCATTCTTGTCAAATAGACCCTAAATACATGTTCAAAACTTCAATTCAACAAAAAAGGGGTATCAGGAGAGAGAAAAGGGAACACATCTAAAGTAAAAAACAGATAGTTCCAAGTATCCATGGTGATTTTCATGTTTTAAGATGATTGACATGAGCATTCATATGACATTAAGAGTGTCACATATTACTGATAAAAGGAGGGGAGGAAACTTATGAACCTTCAATTCTTTATAAATCAAATAGTTCTAGTAAAAAAAATTAAGATTTTTATGCCTTGTGAGAGAAGACATGTTATTGCTTCAACTCGAACCCATAAAAGAAAGTCCTACTCTAATATCTCTTAATAGTTGAAATATAAAAGATATAAGAAATTCCCAATATATGGAACCTCAAAAAGAGGCTGAGCCAACTTAAATACAATATAATTTCTTTTTTATGTCCAAAAATTCTTGCTAAGATATTATTTTTACTCTATTCTTGATTGAAATATCTACTGGAAAAAAGTGATGGAAATGAGGGGAAATTGAGTAGCTACTAGAAACTATTGGTCTTGTGGTAACTAGATCACTTGACTTCTGATTGGGATGGCATGTCACATGTATCAGACCATCTAGGACATCGATCAAAATCTAAAAGATAAAATTAGAGGTTTATAATTCATTTATATAATATAAACATGAATGCCTAAATGAAATCCTAAAAACATAATGGCATTCTCAATTATCTTTGATCCATCTACAATAGTCCCTTTAAAATTTTTTGTAGCTCACTATATGCATTCAATACCCCTTTATCCATATCTAGATATAGAATAAAGTATATAATGGTTATTATTTGTAAAGAAAAATTTCTAAAAAAAGTATGAATAAGGTTTACTGAATTTAATTATACTTTTAAAAAAAGTGTTTATACAATTTATCACTTATAATAGGAGATTTTATAAAAATGTTTTTAGATTTATTATTAAAAAAAAATGACACAGATATAAGTGTTTAAATATAAAGGTAAAATAGACATCACTTATTTTTTAAAAAATTTCTATCAGAAGTGATATAAAAATATTTGAATAAGTATCATCCAATGCAATCTAAACCTTGTTCTTCGTAGAAAGAGAAAAAAATTTACTCTGAAAATTCCAAGCAATTCAACCCTTGAAAAACAAGAATGAATTACTTTCATCATTGGTTAAGAAAAACATATAGAAGTTTATAAAAATATTCATAATGTTTAATTGATTTTTAACTCCTATTAACTAGTCAAAGGATTCTAACTGTTGAAATAATCATAGGATTTCCACCATTGTATTGAAAATAGATCTAAACAGATCATAAAAAATGTTATATAAAATAGAAAAGAGATAAAATTTCAAGAGATTTGTTCAAAATTTCAAGAAATTCCAAAATATTTATCTATAATATAAAGTCCAAATAACTTTTAACACAATGACACTTAGCAAACTAAAATTCCTAAGCAATGGATTGAATCACAATGCATGTCTATTACTCCCTAGAATAGTCCATAGAAACAATGAATACACAATATAAAAGTTTTTAAATTATGTACAGGAAAAAGAGTAGACTTAAACATTACAAATTCCAGGAAAATTAACAGTAACTAGGCATTAGATCCTAAAAAAATGCCAACATAAATAAACATATTAATCAATCAAACAAAGAATACCTTAATAACCATAAGATTGTGTTTTCCTTCTATCCATTCTGGATGGGATGTCAAAATGGTGATTCAAAAAACAAAGGAACATACCCCAAGCATCCAAAATTAGCTAACAAAAGTTGTCTCGGCAAGAAATTATTAACATATTATTGATGAAAACAGTCAATTTCCTACTGAAGTCAATGTACATAACCATAGATTTAAGAGATGGGTTCCAAAAAAATAGAGAAAGAGATGGATTCCAAACAACACTTACCATCCCAACCCATCCCTTCCCCTCTTCCACATGCACAATCAAGTATGTAAAGATGAGAAAAGAGAAAAATATCATGAAAAAAGGGAACCATAATTAAGCTCCTATGCCACCTTCAAATAAGAGAAGGAAACATATAAGAGGGAATGAAAGTAGATTGTTGATATTTTCTTCCATAAATATTTTATTGTAGTTTTGAAAACAAGATTTCCATAATTTAAAGTAAACAAAACGTATAAAGTAGTAAATAGACAAAAGAATTTATGTTCTTTGGAAAATTGTCTATGTGCATGTGGTGGGATCATTACAACATTAAATATGAAAGAATAAAAGTACAAGAAGTGTGAAGGAAAAATATAATCTGAACAGAACCACACAAAGTATTCATAGGACACATTCTCACTGAAAAAAGATCCCACAATAAACCCAAATTGAGGGGAACCTGAATATGATCAGTCATTGTATATGAAAAACATCAAGAAAATAAAGCAGTTAAAAAAATCAAGAAATAACAAAGCAGAATAAATAATAGATCAAGACCCCTTTACCAGGGATTGGTCTAACCTTCATCATTGACACAAATCCTGTTGACCAATGGTGATTAATTTCACCTCTATTTCACCCTTCCCCCCATAAGAGGATTTTGTGTGAGGATGTTGGCCGAGAATAGGGAGGGGGTATTCATCGAGGAGTTCTACATGAAGTCGACTGAGAACAGGGAGGGGGTATTCAGGTAGGAGGTCTGTGTGATGTCGTCCAAGAACAAGGAGGGGGTATTCATCGAGGTAGTCTGCGCGATAAATTCTGGGGATGAAGTCAGTAGGGAACATGGAGGCGATATTCATCGAGGAGGTCTGTGCGATGAAGATAGGGAACAGGGAGGTTCAAGAGGAACGTTGGCCACGAGGACCGTTGTCCATGAGGAATGACGACCACGAGGAATTCCGATGGGGAATAGATTGGTTGGGTTCAGGGAGGGGTCGTGGGGAACCGCAGGGAACGACGAGGAACTTTGGGGAGGCATATTAGGGTTTTTTCTTTTTTTCATACATATATATATATATATATATAGTAGAAATAGATAAATAACCAACCTATATAAGATCATATATATATATATATATATAAGAAAAAGGTAAATAATTTATATAAAAAATTATATTCTATAAGGATTATGGATATTTTAATTAATTAAAAAATTATGGATATTTTAATTAATTATAAGTTTTTATTATCAAAATGATATGCTTATAATGGGAAATATATATATATATATATATTCAATTTTTGGAAAAATATTTCATATTATTGAATAATTTATTGGAAACAGTTTTTTTAATGGTAAAATATGTGTTGGTAACAATAACTAATAACAACAGATTCATTTATCAGTAAATCAATTGTTGGTATTATCATTATAAGACAACGAATTTAAATGTTAGAAAAAGATTTTTTGGTATTGAAATACTAATATAAACAAATATATCTGTTGGTAAAATTAATTGTTGGTACTTATAGTTAATATCAACAAAATTGAATATATGTTGGAATTAATCATTTTTACCAATAGATATATTATCTGTCAGTAATTTTATGTTGGTAAAGGTCACTTTATTTGTAGTGTCTGCCGCTTCCCGCTTCACCCTAGTCCACCAAAAATGACCCCTCAAGCCCTGGTACATTTTGGAAACTTCTGGGTGTACTGCTAGGGGTGAGTTATGGAACTCACCGAGAACTCTCTTGTGTATTTCCACTGGGATGAACAACTTCCCATGAAACAACATCTGATTCTTCATGTCTTATGACCATCCCTCTAGATAATTGCCCTGGATAATATGATGGCACATCACTTCAGCCTCTAAGTCCCCCCACTGAGACTCCTCCACCTTCCGAAATAGAGAGTACTTCACTTTCATCTAGAACAGATAGCCTCTACCGCCCTCCACCCTTGGATCTAGGTATATGGAAGCCAACTCCTCCATTGCCTTCCAACCATCTACCGAATCTCGAACCATATCCTTCTGCTACTTCTTTCTCAAGGCATCAACCACCACGTTTCTCTTCCCTGAGGTGTAGGAATTCTCAAAGTTGTAGTCCTGAAGGAACTCCATCCACCTCTGTTGTCGCAAGTTCAGGTCCCGTTGGGAGAAGATATACCTCAAGATCTTGTGATCCATGAAGACCAAAAATCACTCCCCAATGAGGTAGTGACACCAAAAATTTAGTGCGAAAACAACCACTGCAAGCTCTAAGTTGAGGGTGGAATAGTTACCCTCATGGGGACGTAATTGCCTAGAACCATAAGAGATCACCCCTGCTGTTGCATTAGTACACACCCCATGACTTGGCCTGAAGCATCAAAGAATACCTCAAACGTCACCCCTTCTTCTGGAAACCTTAGTACTATGGAACTAAAAAACTTCCCCTTTAGATAACTGAAGGCTTCTTCTCACTTCCCACTCCAAACGAAAGCTTGGTCTTTCTTGTTCAAGGCTCTAAAAGGTACTACAACTTGGGAGAAGTTGGGTACGAACCTCCGATATTAACCCGCTAGGCCCAAGAAACTACATACCTCTTCCATGTTCTTGGGTGCTTGCTAAGAAACAATCGCCTTGACCTTTGATGGATCCACTGCTATCCCCTGCTCAGACACCACATGTCCAAGGAAGTACAACCCTCATGTCCATAACTAGCACTTGGACAATTTCTCATAGAGCTGGTGCTGTCGGAGGACCTCTAAAAATGTTCTCAGATGCTCAACGTGATCCTCCTATGATCTTGAGTAGATCAAGACGTCTTCAATAAACACAACCATGAACTGGTCTAGATATCCCTAGAAGATGGAGTTCATGAGTCCCATGAACACGATTGGTGCGTTCGTAATGCCGAACAACATGACTACGAACTCAAAGTACCCATATCTACACCTGAAGGCATTATTCAAGATGCCAACCTCCTTCACCCTCAGCTAGTGATATCCTGAATGCATGTCAATCTTGGAGAACCATCCTTCCCCCTTTAACTGGTCAAAAAGGTCGTCTATAATCGGGAGAGGGTAAAGGTTCTTGACCGTTACCTGATTCAGTATTCGGTTGTCTATGCACAACTTGAGACCACCATTTGCCTTCTTCATGAAGAAGACTGGGGCACGCCATGGTAACACACTTAGTCAAACAAAACCCTTCTTCATCAGATCATCAATCTAAATCCATAACTCCGATAGCTCAGAAGGCTCCATCTGATAGGGAGCCATTGAAATCGGATGGACACTAGGCTGAAAGTCTATCCTGAACTCAACGTAACATCGAGGGGGTTGAGTATCTACCTCCTCAGGGAAGACGTCCATGACCTCACTGATGATCCAAAAGACTTCCACCATCTCTGTATCCACCGACTCCACTGATAACTCAGCTAATAAGGAATGGAGGGGATCCACTCACTGGTTTCCTTCCTGGAAACCTCTCTTTCTGATGAAAGTCACACGTTGTCCGCCCACATATGAAAAAATGATATTTCTTTGGAAGCATTTGATAATAGCACATATAAAGAAAAACCAGTCGATTCCTAGAATGACATCATATGACTACATCTATAGAAAAAAAGGTCCCCACTAGACTGATGTGGTCCCAACACCAGCCTACACCCTTAGAAAACACGAGACAAGCTAGTCTGACCCCCGAATGGCTTACTCAAAACCAGGGGTATGGGAAGTCTCTCTGCATTTAAACCCAAGGTATGGGATAGAATGGTTGCAATAAAGGAGTACAAATCTCCCAAATCAAACAAGGCATAGGAAAGAGTACTAAACAAGATGATCATACCTCGAATGACTTTCGACCCTGCTGGAACTACTGCCTATGTGGCGTGTAACTGCCCACGCCCAGATCCTCTGCCCCTCGGCTGTTGGCCGCCTCCATGACCACACCCTAGTTGAGGTACTTGAGGAGAGACTTAAGGTCAGACCCCTCCTGCAACGTCATCCCTTGGAGGAGAGGGAGCTCACTGTCCCTGCTGCTGCTGCTGAAAAGGCCTAGCTGGAAACAGCTGCTGCTGAGGTGGGTGCTGAACTGGCCCACCCCCACTATACTATACTCAGTCCGGGCACTGATTTCAAAGGTTCCCACGATATCCACAGATGAAGCATCTTGGTCCTGGGCCCGAAAGGAAAGGGAAAGGACTGGGAGATCGAAACTAGAACTGATAGGGCCTGATCCCCACTAGTCGTAACCTAGATGGACCTAACGCTGGAGGCCTGCTACTGACGGCCTTCCTCTTTAATGATCCCAACTAGATTCCCTCTCGCGATACACCTCCAAACGTGTGCATCCTTTCCACCACTTCAACCTTCTTCTGGACCTCCAAGTACATCGGTATAGTGAAGGGGGTAATAACATACTGAAGAGAAGGTCGGAGTGCCTCCTCTAATAATCTCACCCGAGACTCCTAATTCAAGAAGAGGTCTGGAGAAAATCGAAGGAGATCCTTGAACTTGATCCCCAACTCTCTCATTGACATACTCCCCTATTAAAAGGAGAACAACTCCTGCCTCTTCTCAGCCTTCATCATGGAACATAGGAATTCTTCCCGGAACTCCCTCTCGATGTCTGTCCACATAACCTCAGCCTCCCTCTTCTCCCCATGGTAGAGCATCTACCACTAACGTGCTGATACCCGCATCTGGATTATAGCCATAGGAACCCAGTAATCCGTTGGAGCCCGAATCAAGCTAGAAGCTATCACCAGATCCTCAAGCCAGCTCTCCGTCTCCATGCCTGAGATGCTTCCCTCGTACTTCCAGAGGGTCTGTTGCTGAAAGGCATGAAGTGTCCTCTACCACTGGTCATCCTCCTCCTCTCGATCAGCTCTCTGCCGATTATCCAAATTAGCCTCTTGGGCCTCGATTTCCCACACTAATCATCGTCATCGTTCAGTTTCCATAGCTTTAAGGTAAAAAGGAATGCCTAAGCACGAGTAGTGTATGATATTTCTTTTAATTTTTTTTCTTAGACTTCTTATTCATTTTAAATACACAAAATACCCAAGACACAGAAGAACACAAGTCATTATGATGGATGTAAATTTCCTAGTGTCTCTACCCTACAATCAATGTATCCTCACTTGGTCGTTCGGTAGGCCTAGAGTCCTTACATCGGATCACGGGGGGCCCTAAAATCCCATGTCCTAGATGCTCTTACATGGCCTATTTCATGCACCAAGATTGCCTAACACTATCGCCTTACCATCCCATGCAATCCTCACTATTATTAACCCCAAGATCCATCCTATCTCTCAACCTTGCTCTGATACCATTCTGTCAAGACCTGCCTTCACCAAGATAAGGGAAGGGGAAATAGATTTCTAGGCCCTTCCTTTTTCAAGTTGATGGAGAGATAATGACCCCCTGAGACCCGCCTTCAATAGGTTCTAGAGTGGAGACTAGAACCAAGGGTATAGATTCACATGAAAATGGAAATCATTACCCTTTTTATTTAGTAGGATCAGGAGATAAGATAGTAAAACCCCCTAAACACCAAGATTGGAAGTAAAAGTAAAGCCGAAAACATCCCATTCCCATATGCATGTTTCAATATAAGTTTTACAATACAAGAAAAATCCATAGGTAAATACCAAATAAAGGAGAAAAACACAGAAACTGCCCCAACATTTGAAATAGCATGGCCCCACACAATCCTCAAAGTCCTCCTAGAAACCTAAAATTAGTTTTATATACGTAGGGTGTGTATGCAGGTATACTTAGTAGGGAAAACCCAAAGCTCTCGTGCACAAGTGGAGATGCATTCTATTTCCACGTGAGAATAGAAGATAATTAGAGCACCTAGCAGGGAAACTATCCACCCATACCTCACCAAGGCACACTCCCCAAATAACACAAGTCAAGTAAAGTAATAGTATTATCACATCAATGTTTGGGTACCCCATGCCACTTTCCCACTGGTTATTGAATACAGCCTACACATCAGACCTCTCTTACCATTCTCACCACAATCCCTCTACCATACCCCACCTGCACACACCTGGGCTACCACAACCACACATATCGCCCGCAAACACCTGGTAAAAAACAACCACATGTAACCACGCCCTCAAACACCTGGGCCAGAACAACTACTGTCGCACCTGAAGACACCTGGGACTCATCCCAAATACACTTGGGAAACAACCTACCTGTAAACACTTGGTCCAACCACCACAGCATACCCAGCCTAAAGAATATTGTGCTAAAATGGACCTCAGTTCGTCAAATTCTGCCTAAAGAATCTTGGGTTACTCGGGAAAGGGAGCATAAAAGGAGCTAATAACCAGCCACTCATAGGAGTGTTAGAAAAAACACCCACCCCCATGAAATGGGGGTGTTCAGTACAAAGTACTCAACTTGGGTAGGGCGTGAATAAGAAAAATAAGAACTAAATTATACTTATAGGTAAACAAGAACTCATCCCAACCTAGGGGTTCCAAAACCATCTCAACCACAAACACCCTCGTTACTATTAATTCACAAGAAGCACCACACCCACAACCATGTCACGACTCATTCTCGGAAACCAATTCCCCATTTAACCCATTATTGTTTTCATATTCAAGTGATTCTATTTAAGTAATTCTTCACTACTGGGCAACTAACAGGCAAAGCCATAAGACAACGAAAAATATGCAAGAAACAATTTAAGCATTCACACCTAGTTCTCTTGTAAAGCCACAACAACAAAATGGATCCATGAGATCCGTCAAAGTACTGAAACTAAATCAAGCCCCAACATACGACCCCACAAGACCTTAGATGCACAAACCAATAACTTCACCACAACAGGAGATCCCATCCCCACCCATGTCACCTTATAAGCATCAAGTAGAACAACCACAAATACTACCAATATAGAGTGAGGGAGTTTCTAGATTCTATCACACCATTCATTGAGTTTCTTCTTTTCATTTGGTTAACTGGGGTGATCACATAAGGATTCTTGTTCACTGGAAATTAATTTAATCAACTGAGTTTATGTGATTAGCCAATTTCTATGTTACATCCATTCAATCATCACATAAGACAGGGGTCCATTAGTGGGCAAAGAAAGACCACCAATGGCCATGATTTTCAGTGGACACAAGCCCATACATTTTACAACATATAAGAAAGGATAAATGAGTAATAGAAGCATCATCAAACACACCCCTTCATTCTTTAAAAGTCAGTTTATTATCTTCATTAAGGTTTGGTTTCATCCATCCATGTAGGAACATTATCATACCTACCTCGCATGATACACAGTAAGAAGAGACGAAGGACGAACCCTACCTGGATGATTAAGGATCAAAGTTTCTCTCTACGCGCCAAGAATTGGGGATGCATGATTTTCAATGGAGGAACTCTGGGAACTCTAAGAGTGAGTATAAATTCTCCAGAATAGGTGCACCACTTGCCTCAGGAAGGGGGACTCCAATCGCACAAGGAAAGTAAAAATACCATCCAAGAAGAATAAGAATAAATAATTCCCATGTGATAAAAAGGTGATATCCTCGAGTTACGAGATATGGAATTTTGAACATCTTTAAAGGCAGATCGTGGTTTCACCATGCGGTTGGGTGGTTACACACGATGGAATTAATTGTCATTTAATAATTCCCATCGGAGAGGTGGACATAAAGATTGTGAGTCAAAGGGTTTCCTTTAAACATAGGAAAATGCGTAACAAGGGCGGAACTGGAAGGTATAGTAAAAGGTGTGACACCGAGGAAAAGGAAACTCGTTTGGAAACTCAAAGGTCACCTGACTCTTGGGGGATTTTAGATATCATTTATGGGATTTTAAATGAATTTTAAAGGGGTATTAAAACATATTTACGTCAAAAGATACATTTTGGGAGTGGAAAAACTTGGAAACTGGAAAAGAAGGATAAAGGGTGGGACACCGTTCGGTGAGACACCGTAATGGTGCCACTGTCAGCAGTGCCACCATTTTGGTGTTTGACCATGACAGTGTGACCATAACGGTGCCAACATTATGATGCCACCGTCATAGTTCCCAGTCACAGTGCCACCATCATGGTACCACCATCACGGTGCCACCGTATCGGTGTTCGACGGTGACTGGTGCCACCGTTACAGTACCGCTGTGACCGGTGCCACCATTTTAGTGGAACTGTTTGATGGAACTGAGTTTTTTTGGAAAAGTACTAGACTAAGAGGGTCTAGAAAATTACATATAGTATTGGTTTCCCATGAATCACTAATAATTTGACCTTTATTATATCCCTATTCTATTTTTTATAACCCCTTTTCACAAGAAGGTTTCCCTGGTACCCTATTTCCAAGAGGCCCTATATGAGATGAATCAAGCCCCCAACATGAGTATTTTCCACT
Source organism: Viscum album (assembly GCA_963277665.1). Classification (NCBI taxonomy): domain Eukaryota; kingdom Viridiplantae; phylum Streptophyta; class Magnoliopsida; order Santalales; family Viscaceae; genus Viscum; species Viscum album. The sequence continues at coordinate 1,699,810,421 of OY728138.1, read as the reverse complement.
CCCTAACCTTTAATTATCTATATTTTTCATCCACCAATCAGAAAATAATATTAATAGAATATATAAAACATAAATATTATCATTATCTATTTTAAATAGATGTATTATAATAAAATACTCACTTTCATAGCCATACACTTGCCATGATTATAAAATTTTATTATTTTTGTCTGTTTAAACACCTACATGAATAATGATATAAATTTATATAATTAATGAATATTTAAACATAATTATTATTAATATATTATATTAAATTCTAAATTATTGTATGAATATATTATTGTAAGGTTAACACAAAAAATAAATGATCTATATGAAGAAACTAATTTTCATCACCAATTAACCAATACAAGTTCATTATGTATTACATTTTAAAAAACCATATCCCTGAGTTCCATAAAGTTAAAATGGGACTACATAAATCATTGAAACCAAATTATTTTACTATCATTAATAACATATAAATTATGAACTTAATTTCAATAAATGAGAACCAATATTACCATTACGAAACTTCTATGTGATAAATAGAGTGACTAATATCCAATGATGAAAATAAACCATAACTAACTAATATGGGTGTATTAAATTATAATAAATTAATATTTTAAGTGTTAAAATACATTAATAATTTCATGAGATGAGTGATTAATATGGTTATAATCATTATACAAGTGGTTTGACCAGCAAAAAACCTTGTTGGAATACTAGGTAAGGGTTCTTTTTCTAAATTTCAATTCCTTGAGACATATTTTATAGTGTAGACCATGTTTATTTCTCATATAGTGTACTTTATACAAAAATTGACTTATCATATCGTTAATAAAGTTACATACATGATATTTAAAATTATATTCAATGATCTATAATCGATATTCTTTGGACTCCTTTAATAACAAAGTCATAATTGATTTTCTTAAGTCAACTCCTTTCATTGAGTAAAAACCATTACACATTTATCATGGTCTTAAAATATTTATTTATTCTAACATATAATGATGTTATATTGTATTTAATTCTTATTCTCTAGTTAATTTTCATTTTTTATATCAAATAATACATATTTGGATGAGTTATTTATTTATTGAAATCTGATGTTGTTATGAATAATTACCATCTTTCATAATGGATATTTTCATCCAAGTTCATATTCTTTCTTAAAAAATTTTTTTTCCTAGATTTTTTAAAGGAAAATATATATCATCATTTTTATGTTTTTATTTATCTTTATAACTTTTGAAAAGTTTATTTTATAATGTTTTCAACAATGCGGGGTTTTCTCTATAAATACTTAAAAATATTAAAAAGGAATTTCATTTCACTTATTAATTTTTTTAACTTACACTTAACATTTCCTAACATGAAATTTATTTCTTTCCATGTTCCCATTATAAGGGATTTTTTAAAAATTATTTTTTTCTAAAATTAAACTTCTAAATTTATTGAAAAGTATTTATGAATGTAACTTATAATTTATTTTATTTACTATAATATTAAAAATGTTTTATGAAATATATTTTTATAATTTATCTTCTATTTTACTCTCTATTACCAAAATACCTATCTCTTTTATTTAAAGTAATGATCTTCATATAAATTTATTTATGATATAATTATTTTGGGAAATTGTATATTTAATATAATTTGTGACATCATTTTTTGTAGTATCAATTGAAAATGTTTTGTAACCCATTTAACTTCTCTAGGTTTTCATGATGATATTTATGATTGATATCATATTTCACATAAAAATGTTTCTTCATTATGTTATTAGTGGGGTCCTATTATTCACTCTAATTCATTTTTAATGGGTTATATCTCATTTGATAATGCTTGAAAATTATTTTGAATAACTATATTCAAAATATAGTTTGTGGAGATGATTGTGAATAGTTATGTATAAAAGATATCACATCGACATGATTTTGAAAATCTATTGTAAAATTACAATGCTTCAAAATGATTTTAATATCTATTATCAAAAGATAGTGTATGAACATGATTATATAAATCTATGATCAAATGATATTTTTTGGACATGATTACGATTAGCTATGTCAATAAGAGGATGTGTTAAAATTATTTTTATTACACATGTTCAAAGATTTATATTTTTACCATATTGTGATAAATATATTCACAATTTAATGATTTCATATTATATTGACTATTCAACAATTCTATGTTATAAGCTATATTATGGTTCATAACCCATGATCATTGTCTCTTTTTTCCACACTATATATCCTGGTCATATGTTTGATCTCTTGTGATTCTATGACAATATATCAGGCTTTATATACAAATATTATGGTTATATGATCATTATAATCAGATATTTATCCTTGGATTGTGTTTCCTAAAATTTTTATACTATAAACCTTTATGACTCACTGATATTTTTTACATATTAGAAATTTTATATCACCTATCTTTTGTTTACCATTTTCAAGGGAACATAATATAGGATTACATATAGAAAGAAATTTTATAAAGATATTTTTAGGGAGATGATGAAGAAATAACTTCTAATAATATGTTTATATAGCTAGACATAAAAGAAACTATGCCTTTGGGTTATTAGATTTTGAGATTAGGGGTAATTTTAAAATTATGAAAATGATTTAAAATATATGAATGTTTACTTTATGTAATCTCAGATATCATTAGAATGTGGTTTATTAATTATGGGGGATTAGGTTAAGAATTATATGAGAGTTCAACATACATTAGTATTGGATGAACTAAAAGTTTCATGGGATTATATAATGGTGTAAAAGAGTAAGAAATTATAGTATGGATTTTTCATATTAATGTTATTATTTAATAATATTTTAATAAAATATTATTATTTAATACTCACATAAACAATTTTTGTTTTAGAAGATGATTTTTAGAAAAAATATTGAAATATATATGGTGATAGGTAAAATAATTATTGTAAAAATAAAATTTTATTCCTATTAAATGCATTACTTAACATATTTTAATGTTAATAATACCATTTATTCATATCCTAAAATTATAGTTATTGAATTATCTGTGAAAATACCTAGTTGTATAATGATTTTATCCAAGTTATATAAATCTTATCTAATTGATTTTTTTGTGATACTTCTAATTGATCTTTATCTTCTTCCCTTGGAGGAATTTCATGTGGTATTAGTCAAGGATTAGATCTACCTACATAGATGTCAAATCAAATTTTGGTGCAAATATATCTTATTTAATATCCCAAATCATCATGTTATAAAATTTCAATTCCAAATGATTATGGAATCCCTTTGGAAGTGAGTATATAATATGGTTCATGATATACAATAATAAGGCACTATATGATAAAATGGTAGGAAATAATTAAAAATTTAATACTTTTCATTAATACAAGATTATACTGATGTAGTTTTTGAATAACTTATAGGGAACAAGCCTTAAAACCTTAAATAATCTTGAATTTTAGTCAGGATCATACTTTATTTCATATTGAGTATCTTTTTAGGTTTAAAGTTTTATAAGATTAGGACATAATACAAATATAACATACCAAATTCACACAAAGAGTATACTACTAAAACAATATCCATTTTTATCAAAATTAAAATTTTTAAAACAAAACATGATTTATTTGAAAAATCTTCATAACATTTAACTTGACTTAATTCTTTCTCTTACACATCCTTATAACCTATGAAAAACATTTAAAAACTCGGGATGAGCATACAAAATCTTAGTAAAGGATGAAAAGAGGGAAATTGTTAGTCAAGTGATATCATAAATACCATAAAACCAATTTTATAAAAACTCATTAGCATGCATAGAAACATCATGTCGTTTAATTAGTATATATTTTCCATAACACTCTTAAATTCAACTTTATACATGGAATAACCATTCGGTCAACTTTCATCTCTAGAGTACCCAATGCATTGGAGAGTTATAATGGGGCTCACTCATCATATCTCGAGATATAATGGGATCAACTGAACATATCTTAAGCTATAATGGGGCTCAAACTATCATATCCTGAGCTATAATGGGATCAATCCAAAATAAATTTTTTTTAAGGAATATATCATGAATAAAACACTTGATAACTCATTTAAACACATGAGAAAAAACACTTTTGAATATCAAAATACCTTCTTCCTCTAAAAAATAACTTCTAAAATATAAAATACACACACATAATAATGAAATCATAATATTAATAAAATAATATTGAAAACATATAAAGAAAACGATAAAGTAATAAGTCTTCATGAAAGAAAGATAAATCCCTCATACCATATATATATAATAGGACAATCTTTTTGAATTTCACAAAAGAGACATTTAGAAAGGATTTGAAAAGAAAGTCCTTTACATAACACATGAAAAAGATCCATTTTCAAAACACATAAGAGAAATTAAAACTTTAATAACCATATTGACACATTTATAAAACCCATTTTGAAATCATGGACATAAAATTGAAATATTTAGAAGAATAAACCTTTAAAATATTTAAAATAATATTTTAATTTAAGATTCCCTTACATATACCTTATCATTGAAGAGAAAAATAAGAAAATGAAAGTAATATGTATATTAACTATAAATAAACATAATAAAACATAATATAATATAATTTAATTTCACGAATAATCTTATCCTGGAAAAATAATTGAAGTAGAAGGTTAACCTAAAGAATGAAAATTGGGTCAAGAATTCCCTTACCTCGGGTTCAAATTCCTTAAAATGTTTTCAAAACTCCTATATAATGGTTTGAAGAGTGTTATTAATATATTAAAGAACCATATAAATATTTATAATACATTATACTATCTTTTTAATATCTTTTCACACATTTATTAATAATATTTTTTTAATTTTCATTGTTTCGAGTGCATTATTTTCATGGTTTCCCTAGTCAGTTTGTTATGGAGTTTCTTTTAAAATGTAAGAGAAATTACAAAATTATAAATAAATGGTATTTAAATGTTTCCATAACTTAAAATTATTCCAAATTTGTTTCAGGTATTAGGATGATTCATTAGATAAAACATTAATGACATTCATTTAGATCATTTTGGCGATTCTTTGATCATCATGAACTAGTTTCTTTATATAATTAAATATTTTTCATATATGTTAAATAAAAAATATAAAATAGGTCATATAATACAAATTAAAACCTATTTTAACCATTAAAATGGTTTTATGACTATCCATTAAGGAAGTAATGAAAATTGAATACGCTTTGTCTATGATGTCGGTAAATTGACACATCAAGTACAATGTTTTTATTTTTAGAATAAAAGGGAGAGGAGAAGAAGTATGATGATGAATTATTACATAAACATGAAAAAATTAAATTATATATAAGATAATTAATTTTACATGCATTTTTAATAAGTTCAGGTGAAGAGAGTATAAAAAAAAGAAAAATAATTGAAAATAAAATAAATGAAATGAAAGAGGATTTTTACTTCTTGAATTCTCTTCCTTGAGAACCTCATTAAGACACTTATATTTGGCCTTTTGGTGAGACCAGAAGGTTTTGTAAGTGGGGAAGAGGCTTGGGAATAATATTTGGTAGAATTTGGACAAGTATCAAAGCTTAAAATGTGTGAGGAGAATAGGGGGTGAGGGGTGATATTTATATTGGAGGAGATGAGGGTTTTTCAATTATTTTAATCAGTATTTTATTATTTTACTCAAGATAAGCAATGGTGTTGGATCTTATGACCAAATAAATTTATTATTTCACGTGACTTAAAAACAATGGTTCTAAAATTAGCAGAACATCATCCATGACTCAATAATTCATAAATTTTGCTTATTTCGTAAATTATCGTATTTCACTATTCACAAAAATTCAAGTACTTCAGAAAAATATAAAAAATTCACCATAACCATTTCTAGATTTGTAGAATTAAAAAATAAACTCAATTTTATGAAAATAATTTTCTAAATATAATAAATTTAATATTTAATTAAAATCATATTTTATTAAAAAAATATCAGTTTTAAAACTATAACTGATTTTAAAACACTTTGAAAAATTAAATAAGGTCTCATAAAATTATCTTATAATCTTAAGAAAATAAAATATTAATTTATGGATCTATTTTATGAAAATATAATTACTTTTAAATAATTATATTAATTATAAAATTTTAAACAAATATTCATGTTTTATAAAAAAACCAACATTTAATCTATCATTTTAAAAACATTAATTTACTCATTTAAAGATATAAATATATCACATTTTCACATATAATATAAATAAATTTTATTTATACTTTCATAGTCATGGTTTCTATTCTATTGGACAATTTAATTTTCATAAGGGTCATATTACTATTTCTAAGGTCAAGTTACTATTCCATCAGAAAAGATTCATTAAAATTCCACTTGTTTCATTATACATTTGTAATGGATTTAACAATTTAATTTAAAAAAGAAAACAATTTATTTTATAAGTACCTGGTTTGTTACATTCTCCACACCTTTAGTCAATTTCATCCTCTCAAATTTTAATCACTTATTAAATAAGTTAGGATACCTTTAAATCATGGAATTTTCTGATTCCCATATTACTTATTCAACCATGTGGCTTCTCCACAAGACCTTAACCCAGTGAATTAACTTATTTTGTAATACTTACTATCTACGATAAAGAATTTGAACAAGTTTCTCTTTATAAGGAATATTCTCTTCTAGCTGAACTACTTCTAGGCTCAAAACATGAGATAGATCAGGCACATACTTTCTCAAAATAAAAACATGAAAAACATCTTGTACCTAAGATAAACTCAGAGGAAAAGATACTTGGTAGGAAACTGGCCCAACATTCTCCAAGATTTCAAAAGGGATGATTAATCATGGACCTAGCTTTCCCTTCATACCAAAACACGTAACACTTTTCCAAGGAGATATTTTAAGGAAAAAAATATCACCTACCTCAAATAAAAAGACTTTCCTCCTGTTATCTGCATAACATTTCTGCCTAGTCTCAGCTGTCCTCATGTGTTTCTAGTCCATCTTTAATTTATCTTCCACCTCATATAATAATTCCGGTCCCATCAACTTTATTTCCCTAAATTCATCTCTAAATGTTGGAGTTCGACATAACTTTCCTTATAATGCCTCAAAAGGTGACATATATATATTGGAATGAAAACTATTATTATAAGAAAACTCAACTAAAGAGTGATGTTGATCCCAAATTCCCTGTAAATCCATTGAAAAATCTCAAAGCATGACCTACTAGGTCTAAATTATTCACTTGGTCTATCCATCAGATTGGGGATGAAAAGAAGTATTTTAATTTAATTTAGTTCCCAATGACTTTTGAAGGCCTTTCCAAAAGTTTGAAGTGAACCTAGGATCTTAGTCAGATACAATGGATAGAGGAACTCCATGTAACCTAACAATATCTTTGAGGTATAGTTTATAAAGCTAATCTAATGATATAATATCTCGAATAGGAAGGAAATGTGAAGATTTAGTCAGTCGGTCAATAATAACCCAAATCGCATTGTTACCTTGAGAATAATTTGGTAGTCCCACCATGAAGTCCAAGGATATATTTTACCATTTCTACTCTGACATTGGAAAATTCAGAATCATTCTTGTTGATAACTGCCACTCTTCTTTAACCTGTTAACAAGTCAAAAATTTCATGGTAAAATCAATAATATCTCTTTTCATTCCATCCCACTAGTAATACTCTCGAAGGTCTCTTTACAACTTTGTGCTGCCAGGATGAACTAAAAATGAAGAACTTTGAGCTTCACATAATAATTCTTTCATCAATTAAGAATATCAAGGAACACATATTCTCTTCCAAAAACCCAAAACACAACCTTTATCAATGTTAATATTAGGAAACATACCCTTATGAACCAATTCAAACTTTTTTTGCAACTCATGGTCTTCCTTCTGAGCATGATTTTTTCTGTCTAATAAAGACAACTACATTGACAGTAGAAAAAAATATAATAATTTCATGCACTAACAACTTCCAAACAAAAATTTATCAAATCATGAACCAATGGTTCATGTTCCAAATGTAACATGGTTAATGTAGAATTACTTTTTTGACTCAAAGAATCAGCTACTTTGTTTTACTTTTCCTGGATGGTAATGAATCATGATATCATAATGCTTGATTATTTCTAGCCAACTTCACTATCTCATGTTAAATTCCTTCAGAGTAAATATATACTTCAAACTTTTATGGTCATTATATATTTCACATTTTACTCCATACAAATTATGCCTCCAAATTTTTAATGGAAAAACAACAAAAGATAATTCCAAATCATGTGTAGGGTAATTTAACTCATGATTTTTCAATTGACATAAATCATAAGAAATTACTTGATCATTCTGCATTAGGAAACAACAAAGTGCTTTCAAAAAATAATCACTATAGATGAAAATTCACTATTTCTAGAAGGTAGGGTCAGAACTATATCATTCACCAATATTATTTTCAATTCCTGAAAACAATCATCACATTCTTTTGTCTAGATGAAATTCACACCTTTTAGAGTTAACTTAGTCACTATGCTAGATAATTGTTCAAAGTTTTCAAAAAAACCTTTGGTAATAGTCTCACAAACCAAGGAAACTATGAATATCAATTATATTTTTGGGTCTTGGCCATTCTTCAACAACTTTTTTTTAGTAGTATCAAAACTTATTCTATCCTTATAAATAATGCAACTAAGAAAATAAATTTGTTGCAACTAAAATTCACACTCCATATAGTTTCTTTTCTTTTAAGGTTTTAAAAATAACCATTATATTTTTTTAATGATTATATTTACTTGTAGAATACACTAGAATTTCATTAATAAACACAACCAAAAACATATCCAAAAACTCATGAAATATTATATTAATAAGATACATGAATAAAACATGTGCATTAGTTAACCCAAATGATATAACTAAAAATTAATAATGCCTATATCTAGTACAAAACAAAGTCTTTATATTTTTTGCTTCTTTTACTTTCAACTCATTATACCCCGACCTTAGGTCATCCTTCAAAAAATATTGTGCTCCCTGGAGTTGATCAAAAAAATCATTGATATGAGACAAAGGATAATTTTTCTTAAAAGTGATTGTATTCAAGGATCTATAATAAATTCAAAGTCTCATTAAACCATATTTATTTTTAAAAAATAAGATAGGAGCACCTCATGGTGAAGTGTTAGGTCAGATGAATCCTTTATTTAATAATTCATACAATTAAATTTTCAAATCTAAAAGTTAAATTTGATCCATTAGATAAGGAGGGTTTAGAAATTATATTAGCATATGAAACTAAAGCAATTGTAAACTCAACCTCTCAATTAGGAACAACAACTGGAAAATAATCAGGAAAACAACAAGATACATATTTACCACTGGAACATCATTAATCTGAACAGTTCCTTTATTTTTAGAAATATGTGCAATATAACTTTAATTTCCATCTTTTAATAGTTTCTTGGATTCCTGATATTTTATCAATGGTATGGGTTCATTCTTGTACACAAACTGAAACTCTTTCTAAAAAATGACTTCTTTATCCCTACAATCAATCATATCATGATAAATAGAAAGCTAGTCCATACCCAGAATAAAATCAAACTCTACTAGAGGAAATAAAATAAGTTTTGTATGTAAACTATTTCTACAGATAAAGATAGGTTGATTCTTATTATTTATTTTTGCCTTAATATTTTCTCCAAGTATTTTTATCATGAGTTATAGCTTTATTTATTAAGGTGGAATTTTTAATTTAGTAGAAAATTTATCATAAATAAACCAATGTGTAGACCCTAAATAAAAAAATGGAATATTCGGTAAAAAATAGAAATGTACATAATACCACTTTTTTTGATGGATCAACGTTTTTTGAAGTAGTTGCAAAGGATTTTTAGACACCCTTATCTTTCCAACCTTGCTGATTTCCTACCTGAGTGAATAGATTTGGACACACATTAGAAAAATGATCCAATTCCTTATAGTTAAAGCATCTTAACATCATATTCTCATTGTTTTTATGATATTTTTCTTTGCAATCACAATTCATGTGCCCAAACTTTCTATATCAGTAGCATTTCTTAGAAATTACAAGACATTCTCTAGGATGCTTTTTACCACACTTTTCACAAGAAGGGAAATTTATTTTCATACCTCTAGATTTATTAATGAATTATTCCCCAAATTGTTCCAAACTGACATCTTCTTATTATTTTCATAACGAGGAACATATATGTTAGAAAACTCCATCTCAACTTTTTCAACACAATGAACAAGTTTCTCATAGCTTTTAAACACTCACGAAAATAAATCTATTTATTAAAATGGTTTCAAACAAGAGTATAATATATTAAAATTACTATCAATTTCCCAAGTAAAATATGGTACATACCTAGCTGGTCTCATAAAATTGGAGATATATACTTCCATATAATCATCATCTTTCTACTTCAGTTCCAAGAATTATTTATCTATTCTAAGTTGAATAATTTTAGGAAAATATTTTTCTATAAAAAGACTCTTAAAATCGCCCCATTATAAAGTATCAAGATCATCAATTATTTGGTATTCTTAACCATATACTACCATTAATCAACTTCACATTCACAATGATAAATGGATAGGGTTACCTTTTGGTTTTACAAACATCCGATGACATCAGATATCATTTCTAGAGCATTGATCCACCCTTTAACTATCACTGGATCTACAGTTCCACTGAATTATGGGGGGTGTTGCCTCATGAAATTCTCTACAAATGACATGTTCCTTCATGGTAGTTCAGGTTCCTATCTATCATGAACACCACCACCATTTTTCGCCCGAGTAAACTGAGGCATTGCAGTCACAAATTGCTCAGTTCCAATTCCAACCATTCTAGGCTGTAGATTCAGAAGAATATCATTCTATCGGTGCCTCTATACTTCATATTCCCTGTTCCTTATATGGAAAACCATTATGAACAAACATATCTTATTTTAAGAAACATGGTAATCTTCAAATGATATATAATTTTAAATTAACCATAAAGTAAAAATCATTTATGGTATTATATTAATATCATCCTAACCCCTAAGGTTACATAAAACATTCTTTGATACTAAATATAAGGACCCAGCCTTAAAACATTACATAATATTTAATTTTAGTCATGGACTTACTTTCTTTCATACTGAGGATATTTTAAGGTTTATATTTTTTGATGATTATGAAATAATACATATATAACATACCACATTCATAAAAAGAGGATATTATTAAAACAATATCCATTTTTATAAAAATAAAAAATTTTCAAATAAAACATGATTTCTTTGAAAAATATTCATAATATTTAACTTGACTTCCTTATTTCTTTTAAACATCCTTATAACCTGTGAAAAACATTTAAAAACATGGTATCAGGACAAAAAAGCTCAGTAAGGGATATAAAGTAAGAAATTATTAGTCAAGTGATAACATAATAAACAATAAAACCCATCTCATAAAAACTCATTATCATGAATAAAATCATCATATAGTTTCCTTAGGACATATTTACCATATCACTATTAGATTCACCTTTACACATGGAATAACCATTCGTACAACTTCTATCTTCAGAGTACCTAAAGCATTGGAGGGAAATAATGGGGCTCACCCATCATATCCAGAGCTATAATAGGCTCAAACAAATATATATTGATCTACAATAGAGATCAACCCATAATATCTTGAGAAATAATGGGATCAACCCAACATTAAAAATTTACAAGGAATATATCATGAATAAAACACTTGATAACTCATTTAAACACATGATAAAAACACTTTTGTATATCAAAATAACCTCTTCTTATAAAAAATATTTTTTAAAATTCAAAATCCACACACATAATAATGAAATCATTCTATTCAAAAATAAATTTGAAAACATAGAAATAAACAATAAAGTAATAATGTGTCCTAAAATATGGATAAATCACTCTACAATATATATATATAAAAGGACAATATTTTTGGATTTCAAAAAAGAGACATTTAGAAAGGATTTCAAAAGAAATTCCTTTACATAACACATGAAAAAGATCTATTTTTAAAACACATAATAGAAATTAAAACATTAATAACTATATAGATACATTTATAAAAATAATTTTGAAATAATTAACATAAAATATAAATATTTAGAAGAATAAATATTTAAAACATTAAAAATATGGTTTTAATTAAAGAGAGAATTAATAAAATTAAAGGAATATATATATTAAATATAAATACAAATAATAAAACATAATATAATCAAAATTCATTTCACAAATAATCTTAGCATGATAGAATCATTAAAGAATAAGGTTAACCCCAATAATGAAAATTGTGTTATGAATTCCCTTACCTTGGGTTTGAATTCCTTAAAAAGTGTTCAAAACTAATTAATAATGGTTAAAACAGTGTTATTAATATATTAAAGAACCATATTAATATTTATAATACATTATATAATATTTTTAACATCTTTTCACCAATTTGGTTTTTGTAATTTTCATTGTTTCAGTTGCGTTCTTTACATGGTTTCCATGGCCGGTTTGTTATGAATTTTCTTATCAAATAGAAAAGAAACTATAAAAGTGGGAAGAAATGTTATATAATTGTTTCCATAACTTTAAATTATACCATATATAATTTTTTTAGATATTATGATGATTTATTAGATAAAAAATTAATGACATTCGTTTAAATCATTTTGGCGGTTCTTTGATCATCACAAACTACTTTCTTTATATAATTAAATATTATGTATATATGTTAATTAAAAAAATATAAAATAGGTTATATCATAAAATTGAAAAACTATTTCAACCATTATAAATGGTTTTATGACCTTCCATGAAGGAAGTAATGGAAATTGAAAACACATCATCCACAATGTTGATAAATAGACACCTAAAGAGTGATGTTTTTATTTTTAGAATAAAAGAGGAAGGAGAAGAAGTACGATGATAAATTTTTCCATAAACATGAAAAAATTAAGGTATATATAAGATACTGGGATTTTCACTCATCTTGGATAAGGTTAGGTAAATATACTATAAGAAAAGAAAAAGGATTGAAAAGAAAATAAAATAAAAGTAAAGAGGGTTTTTACCTCTTGAATTCTATTCCTTGAGAACCTCTTTAAGGCCCTAGGTTTTGGACATTTGGCCAGGCCACCTGGTCTTGAAAGTGGGGAAGAGGCTTGGGAAGGAATAAGGGTAATATTTGGACAAGTATCAAATATTTATAGGTGTGTGGAGAATAGGGGGTGAGGGGTGGTATTTATTGTGGAAGAGAGGAGGGGTTTTCCATTATTTTAATCATTATTTTATTATTTTTATCATGAAAAGAAAGTGTTGGTTTTTGTGACCAAATACAGTAATTAGTGCATGTTATTTTTAAAAAAGGATTCTTATATCAGAAGAACATCATCCATGACTCAATAATTCATGTATTTAGCTTATTTCATAAATTATCGTATTTCACTATTCACAAAAATTCAAGTATTTTAGAAAAATATAAAAAATTTACCCTAACCATTTTTTGATGTGTAAAATGAAAAAATGAACTCCATTTTATTAAAATATTTTTATCAATATTATACTTTTATTTTTAAATTAAAATCAAAATTTATTCAAAAAATACCAGTTTTAAAACTATAAATGATTTTATAACACTTTGAAAAATTAATTAAGTTCTCATAAAATTATCTTATAATAATAAGAAAATAAAATATTAATTCATGAATATATTTTATGAAAATATATTTTATTTTAAATCATTATATTAATTATAAAATTTTAAATAAATATTTATGTTTTACAAAAAAACCAATACATAATATATCATTTTTAAAACATTTATTTAATCATTACAAGATATAAATATATCATATTTTCTCATATAAGATACATTTTTTTATTTATACTTTCCTAGGCACAATTACTATTCTATTGTCCGATTTACTATTCATAAGGATCATATTACTATTTCTAAGGTTAAGTTACTATTCCTCCAGAAAAGATTCCTTAAAATACCACTTATTTCATTATAAATTTTTAATGGATTTAAGTATTTAATTTCAAAAATAGAACAATTTGTTTTATAAGTACATGGGTATTTATGCTTCACTATGAGATACATAATTCCTTTTTCAAAAAAACACGGATGGGTTGATGTGTGTTTTCATTGATTATTGTGAACCTAAAAGAATAATGATCGTGAAAAAAAAACAATTATATTATATTAATGATTTGTTTGAGAAACCTATATGGGATCAATACATATTCTACATTTTTATTGATATGGATACCATCAGTTAAGATTAAATTGATAAGATATAGACAATACAATTTTCTTTACAAGATATGGACACTATTAATTCAAAGTGATTCCATTCAGACTTATAAATTCCCTTTAAATATTTATAAATCTAATAAATAGAGTGTCTAGATGTTTCCCTAAAAAAATTTTGTTAGTATTTTTTTTTATTATTTTATCAAATATTAAAATATAAATAAGGAACATAAAGTTCATTTATGGATTTTTCTAGTGAACTTAGGAATTTATAAATTTAACACCATGTTCAACAATTTAATTTTTTTCTATAAAAATCAACTTTAATAGATCATATAATCATAAGTGAAGTTATATTCTTGGATCCTTCAATGAGATTAGTGATTAAATAATGACCTAGACTAACCACAAATATAAAGATATATTGATTTCTCATTTTACCTGAGTACTATCAATGAATTGTGATAAATTTATCTTTATTATAATATAAAAAATTATGATAACATATAAGGGTTTGATATTTATATTGATAAAAGACTGTGAAAAAGCATTAGGATCCTTAAGAAGATGTTGGTCAATGAACCTGTAATCCTAATACCATATACTGAGGAAGGGTGTTATATATAAACCGATTCTTTAAATAAGGGATTGGTATTTTTCTGTATGTAAAAATGAAAATATAATTTCTCATGTATGTCTTTAATTGAAGACCCATAATCAAAATCACATGAAACATGATATAAAGTCAGTTGTAATTATTTTTTCATTAAAAATTTAGTGGAATTACCTCTATTGTGAAAAGAGTTATATATATATATTGACCATTAGAGCTTTAAGTATAAATTCAGAAAAAATAGTTGAAGATGAACCAAATGATATATCATAGTTAATAAATGACTATGATTTCTCAACACCCTACAATCTGGAGAAGGTAATCATTGTGTAAAATTCTCTAATTAAAAAGGATTACGGTACCATATCATTGATGATGATTGATAGAGACCCATACATCATAGATATTCAAAGTATGGATATGGAAATCATATGGAAAGTGATGAAATTAAAACTTTTCTAAATTATTTATCAACCATCCATTTTTATAAACATCAAGTAGGTTTAGATAATTATATAATTCTATAGAAGAAGGTTGGATTTATTACATAGTTTAACATTAACAATGGTGGAGTTTTTAGATTTTGGTAATATATATATATATCTATATATATATATATATATATATATATAATAAAAACCAAAATTAAAGGAGTTTTTGGATAATGAACATAACTCATCTTTCCCCATATTTCCATGAATTAAAAATTCATATAATGATCATAAAAAAACAATCAATGGTATAACATGAAAAGGGATATTACAGAGTATATATCTCAAAGATATATATGCTAGAAAGTAAAGAGTGGATATCATAAATCTAAGGGATGGTGAAACCATACCCTAAACTTGTATGATAATGGGAGAACATCATAGTTGATTTCTTCCCTGGTCTTCCTAATGGTTCTAAAAGATATAATTTCCTCTAGGTAGTGCTGGATAAACATAAAAAGTTTGAACACATAATTTTAATTTGATAGGATTTCTCACTCGACCAACTTTCAGTGTTATAATGAAATGAATTGTTAAGGCCACAAGGAGTAAAACATTCAATTGTGTTTGATTGGGATCTGTGGTTCACATAAAAATTATGTTGGAGTCTTAAATATTAAATGGACAGATATTTGACCTTTAGTATAACATATAATTCACAAACTGATGGTCAATCTAAAAGCGCCATTCAAACACTGGGAAATATGTTGATATCAAGCTTAAAGGATTTTATTTTAATTATTGATCTATATATTCCATAGGTAGAGTTATCATATAATAATATTTTATAATATAGAATACATATGGCCCCATACGAGGCTGTATATGGAAAAATATCCAGAACTAAAGAGATCTAGGATGAATTTTGTGGGATGAAGCTATTTGGACCTGATCAGGAGTAGGAAATGGAAGAAAATGTTTAAACTGTTTATTAACATATAAATGGGGAAAAATTATATATAAGAGTTATTCTAATAACCATCAATGAGATATAGAGTTTAAATTTATTGAAAATGTATTCCTTTAAATATATCCATGGAAGTGGGTAATGATATATGGTAATAAGGTAATGCAATTCCTAGATACATCAATCCTGTATAGATTCATCATTTTTAGTGACTATATATTTTCACCCAATTATTCTACTAAAATGATCCTAGGTATATGATTTATTCCACACATATCTTTAGAGGAAGTACATCCTAGATACATACTATGTACTAAAATTGGATGCAATGAAATTGGAGCATGATATCTCTTATGTTGTAAAATTGATCGAGATTATTTATCAAAGTGATACAGTTTCATAGAATAAGAAAACCCACCAGGTCAAAGTATTGTGGTGAAATAATAAGTTTGAGAAAGCTACATGGGATCCTAAAGATTTAATGTGACAAAACAACCCTTATTTATTCTCATATTAGTAATAAAATTTAGATATTGAAATTCATTTAAAAGGGTAGAATGTACCACTCTTTGATTTTAATATTTATTATTTTTTTAATTAAATATTATGTTGAATACATATTTTCACATGGAATACTAAACTAAAATGAACCAAAATATATTTTATTTACATATAATATTATAATACAATATAAAAATTAATACATATTGATAATTAAATATGAAACATAATTTTGGAAATTAAAAGTGGAATGGTTCTTTATGTAAATTAAAAAACCATGAACATATAATTTTTATCCTATAATCATCCCCACGATCAGCATAAGGACCCAGACGTAAACATTAAATAATATTGAGTTAAGTCAATAATTTAACTTTATTTCACATTGGTGATCATTTCTACTTTATATATTTATAGAATTATTCCATAACTCATACATAACAAAACTATATATATTCAAAGTGGACACATCCAAACAATATCCCTTTTCTTCAAAAAACAAAAATTTTTAAAATAAAAAATGGTTCCTTCTCATGTTCAATTGAATTTTTTCCCTTAATCCCATACTTGTCTCTATTCTCCCTTAAGTCCTATGTAAAACATTTTAAAATTTAGGATGAGAATAAAAATATCAGTAAGGGAAACAAAAAGAAGGAAAACTGTTAGTCTTGTGAAAACATGTAAACCATGAATACTTTATCATAAAATAATATTTTTCACCTTTAAGATGCAGTAAATACTTTACTTAAAAAACTGATTTATCACCCTTTTTGAATTCATAAGATTACCATAAAACACATAACAATCATATATAACACATAAAGGTTACTTGGGACATAACTATACTTAAATGGAATATACACACAGTCGACTTCCCTACATGTCAATCGTACACAATGGAATAACCATACGATCAAATTCCATACCCAATGCATTGGAGGTTATAATATAACCAACCTTTAATGGTTTATCATGGAACCACCCATCCTTGGTTTATCACCTAACCACCCGTTAAATGTCCAAGTTCCATTATGTAGTCATAAAACATAAGAAATTTTAATTTTCTATATTTCACTCATAAAATTTTATTTGAAATCACTAGAAATCATTTCAAGGTATTGGAATAATCAATACATTTCAAAACTATTTTCAATACCAAAATAATTAGAAAATTGAATATGTTATTTTTTTTCTTTTATAAACATCAAGGCTTGTAGAGGAATCCAAATATCAAATAATGGTCACAGTGGCAGAGAAGTCTTTGTCGCAATATACATTAAAAACATTACTTTTGTCATTGGAGAAGAAATTAAAAAATTTTATATTGAAATATTACTTTTTAAAACATTTTAATGATATTAAAATTAAAATAGTTTGTTTATACACCTCATAAAATAAGGTGCTGTATAATATCAAAATATGCCTTAATGAAAGGAGATTGAGATGAAGTCCCTTACCTCGAGTATGATTCATCAAGTATGTTCTTTATCTTATTGAATAATACACTTAAGTTAATTATTTACATGCTTTATAACCTTTTTCATGTTCATTATTCCTTTTATATCACTTATCACCATATTATAATAATTACATAATTATTTATGTTCACATCAGATGTTTTGATGATATTCGGTACATGAGTCCAAAATGACTTAGTATGATGTCGATAGCCAAAAGTGGTCATTATTAAATCATATCTAGAATAATATAAATGAAATAATAATCACATTTAAATATTATTTATACTTTTAAATCCAACCATTTATGTATGGTTATGAAAAATGGACAATGTTATAATCATGGATACGGTAGGCCGTACGTACGCATGAGTAACGTTCCCATTTTTCATTAATCATTATGGACAGAAGGTAAGTAGTATTTTATCTTTAAATAATGATAATAAAATAATTAATATCATATTAATCATTAAAATATACTTATATATATTATCCAAGTGATGTGGTGATTAAAAACGAATCACATCGCTTCGTGGAGGTGACAACTCACACGTATGCACGAATGATGTTATCGTTTCTATGTTCATGTAAAGTAAAAATTTAATTGATATATTATTATATTATAATGATATATATTTAATTAATATCACATATAAACATTAATAACATCATTATAACTAGTCTTGAGATATGGTTATGGAAAATAAATTATATGGGTTCACAGAGGTGATAGTTCACACGTACGTACAAACTATTAATTATTTTCCTAATTGATGGAAGTGGAGATGAATTTAGGTGATGATATTAACATAATAAAATATTAGTATATTTATGATAATATAGTTATTATATCATCATGGTTAAATAATATTTGAAGGAAGTGGAACAATAGATAAAATAGAAGCACTTAAATAAAAATGATACCTCTTCTTCAGATGATATCATTTGATTAACACCTTAACACCTCTATGAAGGGTGTTAAGACTAAAATAAGGCCTATAGAATGTGTTAAGGTATTATTGGAAGTTATTTAGGTAGATATTGGCTGAACCAAAATGTTTTTAAGTGTGAATAAAAGATAAGTATGAGTTCCCTTTTATAGGAGAGGAGAGGGGTACTCTAGTAATTTTTCAAAATATTAAATTAATATAAATTAATTTTCTATTAAAAGGGTAAAAAGTAATTTATTTATAATATAAGATAATTATTGTTATAAATAAAATTATACAATGAAAATTAAACATGTTTTGAATATTGTTTAACCCTTATCTATTTGTTTTAACCCTTTTTAACTATTACCATTTTGTCAAGTTATTTATACTTTGAGGGTTATTATAAATACCACAACAGGACAAAAAGACCAATAAAAGTGTCATTTATGATATTATTAGACTTATCACAAAATTTTTGACGAAGATTTTATTTTTATAAATTTTATATCATTTAATAAAATATTATATATTTTAAAATACCATTAATGTCAATTTTGACACTATTAATTTCTTCACTTTTTAAAAATATAATAAATTCATGATATTTTCAAAAAAAATATATAAAAACATAAATAACATGTATAAGTAATCCATAAAATTCTTTTTTGACATAAGTTATGTCAAATTATATTTATTTTATTATTTATAATATCATTTATTTGATTCTTCCTTTAATAAAGAAATTACTGCATCATCACTATGTATCCATTTCATTTAATTATTTATTTCATAAAAATTATAAATAAATTACAATGATGTAGGTAATAATTTTATATTTTAAAAGAATATTTATTTTAAAAGAGATCCCCTGTATAACCCCACACTAAAAATACTTTACTTTTTAAAAACAAAAGTGTAACAAAAATGACATTTCATTGAATAAAATAGTATAAATGAATTAAAGTCATCCAAGTTGAACCAAGTGGTCCTAAAATATACCATGGATGATTTTGGTTTTAAAAAACTCATAAAATTAATTTATGAAAAGTTTTAGGGTAATTTAATATTTTCATAATTTAATTTTTACCTTTAATTACCTGATTTATCCTTAACCATGGTAATACAATTTATTACGAAAGTTACTATTCATAATGTCCAAAATTAAAAGGGAACTATTTACATAATTTGGACCTTATTATTACAAATATAGAATAAATTTTTCAAAATTAAAAACATATAATTGGTAAAAATTAAATAAAAATTTTTCCCATTGAAGGAATAATAAAACATATTTTTAAAGTAAAACGTTCAAAAGTTCACATAGTTTTTATATCCAATTTCAATGTAAATTTTATTAAAATGAAATAAATTGGATTAAATGACAAAAAATTAATCTAATTATACTTTAAAACCAATTAATAGGATAATCTAATACTATGAATAAATTATATTAAAAAGAAGTTTTAAATTAAAATCCAGTATTTTTTACTATTCATTAAAATATGAAATTTATTGAAAAAATACCAAAAATTAAACCAAAGTAAATTTTGATTCCCCTCTTCCAAATAAGAAGTTTATTTGATCAAATATAACCTATAATTATCAAAAAATATATTTAAAATTGGTTCTCTATCAAAAGGACGTAAAACTGCTTTTTTAGAAAAACAAATTTTTTAACCATAAAACTAGATTTATCATATAAATTATTGAAAATAGTACATATTTTAATTAATATATATTTAATAAATTAAAAATAATTATTTTATCATTACCATGAATGTTAAATTTTCCCCCCTTTTGGAAATTGTATCCTCATAATTTTATTCACTTGTGAAACAATTGGCGGTGTTTTTCCCTCATAGCATTATCAAATTCCCATATCGCCTCTTCAACCATATGTTTTTTACAAAAAAACTTTACATTACGAATCAACTTATTACACAAAACTTGATATCTATGTTCAAGAATGTGGACATGCTATTCCTCATAATAAATATTCTCTTCCAATTGAATTACTTTTGGACTCAAAAATTGAGATGGATCTGGAATATAATTTCTTAATATTGAAACATGAAAAACATTGTGCACCTAGGATAAATTAAAAGGTAAAGAAACTTGGTAGGAAACTGATCCAAATTTCTCAAGGACTTCATTGGGTCTAATGAACCTTGGACTCATCTTCCCTTTCTTACCAAAACACATCACACTTTTCCATGGAGAAACTTTGAGAACGACATGATCACCCATCTCAAATAAAATATCTTTCCTATGGTTATACACATAACTTTTATGCCTTATATGGGATATCCTCAGGTATCACTGAATCAACTGAACTTTCTCTGCCATTTTCTCTATCAATTATGTCTCCATTTTCCTTCCACCTACTTCATCTCAAAAAGCTAGTGTTCGACACCACTTTCCTTATAATGCCTTAAATAGTGAAATCTGTATAATGGAATGAAAACGACTATTATAAGAAAAATAAACCAAAGAAATATATTGATACCAACTTCCCTAGTAATCCTTTGAACAAAAACATAGCATATAGTCCATTTTCTGAATTTTTCATTTTAACTGCCCACCTGATTGAGGATGAAAAGATGTACTAAAATTTAATTCCATACCCAATGACTTCTGAAGGCCTTTACAAAAGTTAGAAGTGAAACTGGGATCATGATCATATACAATAGAGAGGGGAAATCCATGTAGCCTAAATATATTTTTAATATAAAACTGAGAATATTGATCTAGAGATAGAGTATATCCAATTGGAAGAAAAGGATCAGATTTAGTAAATCGATTAACAATAACCCAGATCGCATTGTTACCTCAATAAGTCTTCAGTAATACCACTATGAAGTCCAGAGTTATATTTTCCAATTTCCAGTCTGGCACTGGAAAAGTATGAAGCATCCATTTCAGTAACTACCAGTCCGCATTAGCCTATTGATAGGTCAAACATATTAAGGTAAAGTTAGCAACATCTCTTTTAATTCCATATTACCATTAATACTCTTAAATATCTCTATACATCTAAGTGATGCTCAGATGAACTGAAAATGAATAGCTATGAGCTTCACTTAATAAATATTTATTCAACTGTGAATCATAAGGCATACATAATTTATTCCCAAATCTCAAAAAACAATCTTTATCAATGTTAAATTTATACAAATTAACCTTTTTAACCAATTCTATATTTTTATGAAACTCACTATCTTTCTTCTACACTTTCTTAATCCTATTTGATAGAAATTATTACACTGACACCTGAAACAAAATAGATGAATTTCTTACACCATCCACTTCTAATCAAAAATTAATCAATTTATTAACCAAAGGGTCATGTTCCAAATTTAACATGGTTAATGTAGCATTATTTTTCTAAACTTAAAGAATTTGCCACTTTATTTCCTTTTCCAAGATGGTAATGAATCATGTAACCATAATACTTGATTAGTTCCATCCATCTCCATTGTATCAGTTTCAATTCTTTTTGAGTGAATATATACTTTAATCTTTTTTAATCAGTATATATTTCACACTTTATGCCATACAAATGATGCCTCCAAATTTTTAATAAAAAAACAAAAAAAAACTAATTTCAAATCATGTGTAGGGTAATTTAACTCATGAAGTTTCAATTGATGTGAAGCATAAGTAATTACCTGATCATTATTTATTAGGACAAAACGAAGTAATTTCAATGAATCATCACTGTAGATAACATATTCACAATTTCTGAAGGTAGATCCAAAACTGGAGCATTTACTAATATTTCTTTTAGTTCCTGAAAAAATAATCAAAATTTTTTTCCATATGAACTTAACTCCCTTATATGATAACTTAGTTAGTGGGCTAGATGACCAAGATTTTTTTTTTCAAAAAACCGTTGGTAATAATATTCTAATCCAAAAAAACTAAGAATCTCTGTGACATTGGTATGTCTTGACCACTCTTCAATAAATTTTATTTTAGAATGATCAATAGTTATTCCATCTTTAGAAACAATTTTACCAAGTAATGAAATTTGTTTCAACCAAAATACACTCTTAATAAACTTTCCATATAGTTTATTTTATTTTTGGTTTTGAAAAACAATCCCTAAATGACTGTCATGTTTCTCCAAGATTTTAGAATATACCAAAATATCATTTATAAACACTACCACAAACTAATCCAAAAAATGATAAAAGAATCCATTAATGAGATTCATAAATAAAGTAGGTGCATTACATAACCCAAAGGGTATACCACCAAACTCCTAATGCCCATATCTCATCCGGAATGCTATCTTTTGAATGTCATCCTCCTTCACCTTCAGCTGAGGGTACCCAAACCTCAAATCAATCTTTGAAAAATATTAAGCTCCTTGGAGAAGATCAAATAAATCTTTGATACGAGGAAAAGGATGTTTGTTCTTAAAATTGATGTTATTAAAGGATCTATGATCAATATAAAGGCTCATAGAACCATCCTTATTTTTGAAAAATAAAATAGGAGCACCCAACGGTGAGGTTCTAGGGAGAATGAAACCTTTATCAAGAAATTATTGAAAATATTTTTTCAGTTCCACTAGTTCCTCTTGATCCATTTGATAAGTAGGTTTAGAAATATTCTTAGAATCAGGCACTAAATCAATAGTAGATCCAAACACCTGATCGAGAACAACACCAGGAAATTCATCCAGAAAAACATGTGTAAATTTATTCACTACTAGAATGTGAATAATAAAAACTATTTCATTATTTTTAACAACAAGAGATAGATAACTTTACCTACAATCATTAATTAATCTCTCATATTATTGGTATGTTATCAAAGTTTTTATATCATTTATTAAAACATTATTGGATTTGAAATCTCTTTTATCATGATAAACTGAAATCCATTCTATACCCAAAATGATATCAAACTCCACTAGGTGATGTTCAAAAATATTTGTATGAAATACAATCCCACTAATGATAATAGTAATATTCTTATAAATCTTGTTTGGTTTAATATTTCCACCCAGAGTGTTTACCAAAAGTTCTATATCACATTGGTGAGGTGATATTTCCAATTTACTTGCAAATCTCTCAGAAATTAAAGAATGTGAAGATAAAAAGTCAAAAAGAGTATGGGAACATTTTGGGAAAACCCATAACATACATTTAACCACTTTATTTGATGGTACCACATCAACTGTAGTAGTAGAAAGAGATTTCCTATGCCCTTCTGCTTCCAATCTTGCTGGTTTCCACCATGGGTAATCAACTTTGGACACACATTAGCGTAATTACCTAACTTATTGCAACTAAAATATATTACCACAGGTTTTTCATTTCTTTTATGATAATATCCCTTACATTCACAAGAAATATTACCAACCTTGCCACATTAGAAGAAATTCCTAGACATTGAAAGAAATTCTCTAGGATATTTTTTACCACACTTCTTACAAGATGGAAATTTTGTTTTATCACATACAAACTTCTTTGATGGATGATTTACATTTTCAAACCAACTAGATATCTTCTTTTACATTCTCTCATAGGACACATGATCATAAAAAAACTCTATTTCTACCCTCTCAGCACATCAGACAAGTTTATTATAGCTTTTGAACTCACATAAATCTAATTTTCTTCGATATCTTAGCTTCAATCCTAAGTAAAACCAATTTATCTTACTATCAATATACCATATAAAATTTGAGATGTACCTTTACAAATGGGTGAAATTTTATTCATATGCTGCCACTGAATCTTTCTCCTTTTTTCCCAATTCCAAGGATTTCTTTTCCATACTAATTTGAACTACCTTAGGGAAATATTTCTCAAGGAATATATTATTAAATTTATCCCATTCCATGTAATAAATCTTTTCACTTACTCTAATAATTTTAACCATTGTACACCACTGATTTAATTCACCTTCAAAATGATATATTATAAGAGTTAACTTTTGGTGCTCTGAACAACCCATGACATCAAATATCTTTTCTAGTGATCTAATCCATCCTTCAGCTAGCAAGAGGTCATATGGTCCTCTAAATGATGGAGGATGTTGTCTCACAAAATGATCCACTATCGTCATGTTCCTCTATGGTAGATCAGGTTTCTCTCTTACATATACACCACCACCATTAATTTTTTGAGTAAACTGAGCTGTCACTACAAAAAACTTCTTCTTTCTAATTCCAATCATATCAGGATGCTGATTTTTAAGTATGTTCTCCCCTTGATTCCTTTTTAGCACTATGTTCTTGTTTCCTCTATAGAAAACCATTCTAAGAAGATATATCTTAGATGAGGCAACATGGTAATCTTTAAATTCAGTAACATTTTAACTTGAACATAATGTAAAATCTTTGAAGGTTAAGTTATTAATATTTCCCTAACCTCTAAATCTATCTAAACCTACTAATAATACCAATTATAAGGACCAAACCTTAATCATTACATAATCTTGAGTTAAGTCAATAATTTAAATTTATTTCACATTGGTGATCATTTTATGTTTAGATCTTTAGATAATTAGGATATAAATCATACATAATAAAACCATAGATATAAAAAGTGGACACTTCCAAACTGTATCCATTTTCTTCATAAAACGAAAAAATTTAATGTGACATGGTTTCTTCTCATGTTCGATCGAATTTTTTCCCTTGATCCAATTCTTGTCACTATTCCCCCTTAAATCGTGTGAATTTTTTTTTTAAAACTTGGTATGAGCATAAAAAGATCAGTAAGGGATACATAAATAAGGAAGAATATTAGTCTTTTAAAAACATCTAAACCATTAATACTTTATCATAAAGTAATATTTTTCACCTTTAAGAAGTAATAAATACTTTCCTTAAAAAAACTCATTGTTTACCATTTTTGTACTCATAATATTACCATAAAACCCATATCAATAATATATAAAACATAATGGTAACTTGGTACATAACTATACTAAAATGGAATAACCATGCGGTCAAGTTCCATACATGTCACTGTTATAAAATGTAATAACCATATAGTTGAGTTCTATATCGAATGCATTTGAGGTTATAACATAAACGACCATCTTTGGATTATCATATTACTACCCATACTTGGTTTATCATGTAACCTACTATCAAATGTCCAAGTACCATTATATAATAATAACCCATAAAATATTTCAATTTTTAACATTTTACTCATAAAATTTCATTTTTAATAACTAGAAATAATTTCAAGGTATTTAAATAATAAATACAATTTGAAAACCATTTTCAATACCAAAATAACTAGAAAAGGGAATAAGTTATTTATTTTTCTTTTATAAAAATTAAGGCTATTAAAGGAATCCAAATATCAAATAACAACCACAGTAACATAGAATTCATTATTTCCATATACATTAAAGAAACATTAATTTTGTCATTTCTAAATAAATCCAAACATTATGTATAGAAATATTGATTTTTAAAACCTTTTAATGATATTATAATTAAAAAATGTTATTTATACACCACATAAAAGAAGGTGATGTATAATATCAAAATATACCTCAATGAAAGGAGATAGAGACAAAGTCCCTTACCTTAAGTGTGATTCATCAAGTATGTTATTTATCTTCCTGAATAATAAACTTAAGTTAATTATTTACTTACTTGAGAACCTTTTTCAATTTTATTATTCCTTTTATATAAATTATCATCATATTATAACAATTACTTAATTATTTATGTTAATGTTGTATATTTTGATGATATTCTATATATGAGTCCAAAATGACTTGGTATGATGTCTATAGCCAAAAGTGGTCATTAGTATATCATATAGAGAATAATATTCATAACATAATAAAAAAATTTAAACATTAATTATACTTTTAAATCAAACCATTTATGTATGGTTATAAAAAATGATCAATGTTATAATCATGTAGACGGTAGGCCGTACATACGCATGAGTAACGTTCCCATTTTTTATTGATCATTATAGAAGAAGGTAAATATTATTTTATATTTCAAGATTTATCATAAAATAATTAATATAATATTAATAATTAAAATACACTTATATATATTATCCATGTGATGTGGTGATTAAAAACGAATCAAATCTCATTGTGGAGATGATAGTTCACACATACATACGAACGACATTATAATTTTTATGTGCATGGAACATAAGAATGTAATATATATATAATTATATTATAAAGATAAATATGTCATTAATTTCACATACAAACATTAATTACATCATTATAACCAGTCTCTAGAGATAGTTATGGAAAACAAATTATATCAATTTATGGAGGTGATAGTTCACATATACGCACAAACAATAAATTATTTTCCCATTTGATGGAATTGTAGATGGATTTAGGTGATGATATTAATATAATATCATATAATTATATTGAAGATAATATATTAATTATATCATCATTGTTGAATAATATTTTAATTAAGTGGAATAAGAAATAAAATTGAAACACTTTAATAAAAATGATACCTCTTCTTCAGATGATCACCTTTTATTAACACCTTAACACCTCTAAGAAGGGTTTTATGATTAAAATAAGGCCTCTAGAATATAGGTATGGATTATAGGAAGGGATTTAGGCTTATATTTTCTTAAACAAAATGGTGTTGAAGTGTGAATAAAAGAGAAGAATGATTGCCCTTTTATAGGAGAGGAGAGGGGCACTCTTGAAATTCTTAAAAATATTAAATTAATATAAATTAATTTTAAATTAAAAAAGGGTAAAAAGTAATGTATTTAGAATATAGGATTATTATGGATGTAAATAAAATCATCAAATTAAAATTATAATAGTTTTTAATATTTTTAGTCTATCTATTTGTTTTTACCCTTTTTAAATCTTACTGTTTTATTAAGAAATTTATAATTTGAGGGTTATTATAATTACCATTACATTATAAAAGACAAATAAAAGAGTAATTTGTGACATTATAAGACTTATAACAACTTTTTGGCCTAATATTGGATTTTTATAAATTTTATATCCTTTAATAAAATATTATTTATTTTAAAATACTATTAGTATCAATTTTGACACTATTTATTTCTTGACTTTTTAAAAATATAATAACTTCATGATATATTCCGAAAAAATCATTTAACACATCTATAACATGTGATATTCATACATAAAATTAATTTACGAAATAAATTATTTAATATTATATTTATTTTAATATTTATAATATCATTTATTTTATTCTTTCGTTAAGGAAGCAATTAGTGCATCATCATTATGTATCCATTTATTTTAATTATTTATTTTATAAAAAATATAAATAAATTACCATGATGTATGTAATAATTTTAGATTTATAAATAATATTTATTATTAAAGATATCCCCGGTATAACCACATATTAAAAATACTTGTTAAAAACAAAAGTGTAATGAAAATGAATTTTCATTAAATAAAATATTATAAATGAATTAAAGTAATCCAAGTGGCTTAAACTGGTCTTAAAATAGACTCAAATATTATTTTGGTCAAATTAAACTCATAAAATTAATTAATGACAAGTTTTAGGGTATTTTTATATTTTTATAATACAATTTCTACCTTTAATTACCCGATTTACCCTTAACCGTGGTTATAAAATTTATTACGAAAGTTACTATTTATAATGTCCAAAATTAAAAGTGACCTATTTACATAATTTATAAATTATGATTCCAAATATGGAATTAATTTTTCTAAATTTAAAAAACATAATTGGAATAAATTAATTAAAAATTAATCCCATTGACGGAATAAGAAAATGGGTTTTTAAAGTAAAACGTTCAAAAGTTCACATAGTTTTTATATCCAATTTAAATGGGGAATTGATTACAATGACATAAATTGGATTAAATGATAAAAAATTAATTTAATTATACTTTAAAACCAATTAAAAGGATAATATAATAATATAAATAACTTATATAAAAAAGTAGTTTTGAATTAAAATGCAGTATTTTTCACTATTCATTAAAATAAAAAATTTATCAGAAAAACACAAAAAATTCAAAAAACGTAAATTTTGATGTCCCAAATCCAAAGGAGAAGTTTATTGTTCCAAATATAACTTTTTAAAAGTGTCAAAAAACTGGATTTAAAATGGGTTCTCCATCAAAAGGCGGTAAAACCGTTTTTTAGAAAAACAATGTTTTTAACTATAAAAATAGATTTATAAAATATGTTATTGAATATAATATATATTTAAATTAATATATAATTAATAAATGAAAAATAATTGTTTTACAATTACCTGGATTTTTACAATCACAACTATGGAAGGAAGGAAAAGCGTTAGAAATATAATAGACTGGTTGAATGAGAAGAAAAAAACAGGATGAATGGTTTGAGTGATGAATGATTGATTTTATATTTTAATACATATTATCATTGGGAATAAATTTATATTAGGTTTATATAGTTTTTTGTGTTATAAATATATTTATATTACTAATAGATATATGAATAATTAATGAGATAAATTTTTAAAATGTAACCATTATAACTTATCTGTTGAATTTTTATGTATAAATGTAA
The DNA here is from genome assembly GCA_963277665.1 of Viscum album. Taxonomy (NCBI): domain Eukaryota; kingdom Viridiplantae; phylum Streptophyta; class Magnoliopsida; order Santalales; family Viscaceae; genus Viscum; species Viscum album. The sequence continues at coordinate 1,699,780,632 of OY728138.1, read as the reverse complement.
TTAACCACACTATGAAATCCTTTTTGATGGCGATGAAATGGAATAATGTATTAGAATAATTACATATGGGGATCATTATTTTTAACTTAGAAAATAAGTATCATCACTTTGTTTTTCCTCAGACTAAACACAAGATTAACTTCAACATGTACAACTTGAGCGATATCATCTCCGAGATAATTTCAAGATCATGGAAATAAAAACGAGATCCATGAAAGATGAATGAAAAACACTGAATACCAAAATTTTATATTATACCCTTAGAAAAAATATATAGGTATTATGGAGACTTATAAGTATATTATAGAGGTATATAAACTTATAATTATATATAATTAAAACATATATTTTATTTTTATGTGTTTTTTTCTAAAAATATGATTTGATAAAAATTAAAAATGGTTTTATAATTATAAATATATAAATAATATGAATAATAAATAAATAGATACATTTTTACCTGGTAAATAATAAGATTACATTCTTTTTTATGAATAAAAAATCATTTTTTATAAAAAACATGTCTTTTAATGTTATAAATAAATTTTATCACTTTTAGAAATTTAATATAATTAATTATATATCATTCATGGATTTTGATTTCTTATATTAATTAATAATTCTTATTTTATTTATATAAAACAAAATATTTTATTGATGTAAAAGTTAGTTACTGGTATAAAAATTAATGTGTTATTTTCAATGAAAATTTTCATAAGTTGTGTATAATTTGTATGTAAATAAATTAAATTGATATATATTAAATGATTAATATAGTTTAATTTATATAAATATAATAATAATAATTTAATTTTTAATTTATAAGAAATATGAATAACAACACTTAATATATAAATATGTATTTTCCTATAAAAATAGTTTTTTATATCTATGTTATATGATTATTTGAGAGTTAATATCATTCAATCTAGGAAATAATTATTTTAAAAGAATTGAAAATTTTGAATTATCACATAAAACATGGTTAAGTGGGTTATCTTATATTTTTAATAAAAAAAATTATTACCATGGTTAGTAATTGAAAATTTTAACAAATGTAAAAAAGAATTAATCTACTATGGTGCAAATTTTAATAAATAAACATGACACTTAGACACTATAAATGAAATTTGTTAGGTTTTAAATTCAAACCCACATGTTTCAACAATATTTCATTTACTAACAGTGATGAATCCCATGTGATTCCATATTTACCTGTGACCTACCATATGTTTCTAATTTAATGTAACTCATTTTCACCTAAATAGATGATCAATTTCATAAACTCTACACCACTCCTATAATTATAATTCATGTTGAATACCTATCCATTTTCCACTCCTAGATAACTCTTTAAAAATGTTTCCCCTCATCATAATAATTATTTTTAAGTCCACACCTTCCATAAGGACCTCCTTGAGAATAATCAAGCCCCAAATATGGGTATTATCCACTCCCTAACCCTATAATCCCCACATTTTTCCATCTCTCCTCTAATCAGATTAATCAGAATAAAAAAAATTAAATAATATATTTATACTTATATAATAATGATATTATAATAAAATAATAACTTTTATTGTAATACTCACCCATAGATTATAACATGTTTTTATTTTTGTCCATTTAACCACCTACAAGAACAATGTAATAAATTTATATCATGGATGATTATGGAATAGTAATTATGGGTAGTATATGGTATGAAATAGTAATTTATTTTATTAATATGATTAATTAAATGTATCAATTTTTTAGTGATTTATATAAAGTAACTCATTGTTATCACCAAATTACCTAAAATAAGTTCAATCATGAATTAAATTTACACAAACCATACAAATTAACTAATAAAGTGAAAATTCGAATATATAAATCATTAAAAGCATTAATATCTATATATTGAATAATTTAGGAGTGATTATTTTGGTATCAATAAACTCCAAAAAACATCACTAATACAAAATATATATGAAACAAACAGAATTACTAACATATGATGATGAAAATAAACTATATTTTTCTAATATGGTTGTAGAAAATGAGAATAAAATAATATTATAAATGGTCAAAAAATAGGAATATAGTTTCTAAATTATTTATTAAGATGGTTATTTTTATTACACATGAGTTATAAACATGTTCAAACTAGAATGAATCCAATGTAAGTTTTCAATATCTCAATTTCATCCCTTGATACATGTTTCATCTTATGCACTATGTTTCTTTTTTATATTTCATACTCATAGAATCATTTAATTATCCTATTGTTATTCAAGTTTTAAACATGATAATTAAATTTATTTTCCATGATCCATTCTTCAGATTGTTTAATATCCCTTAATGATACATTAGTAATGATTTTATCTTGAGAAAACTATATTCCATGTGTCATAATAATTCAACTTTGACTTATCCCTAAAAAATTATTTATTCTACACTATGATTATATTATACTTTATTTCCTCTTTCTTTCTTGGGAATTTACATTTTTACATCATTTTCTTCATCTTTGATGTATTTATTTCATAAAAAAATATGTCATTTTTAATATTAATTCCAATCCTTTCAAATGGATCTTTTCACCCACTATCTATTTTCATTCATTTCTAAAACGTTTTCATCTATTTTATTGAATGATAAATATGAATCATATTTTGGTCATTTTAATTTTTTTAGCCTATTTTCAAAAGTAAGTATTATAACATTTTCACCGATTATTATTTTTATCTAAAAATGCATAAAATGTTTAAAAATTTATTTAATTCCACATTAATAAATTTTGTTTGTTCCACTTCAATATTACTATCATAAACTTTATTTATTTTCAAATTCATTTTTCTTTGTACATTTAAAAAATAATGTTTTCAAAAATTATTCTTTTTTGTTTCTCAAAAATTATTTTAGAATGTGACTCAAAAAATTTTCTATTTAAAAAAGTGTTAGGAATTATTTATTAAATATATTTTTAGAATCCAACTTTTGTTTTTCTCTTTATCCAAAAAATATAAGTATCTAATGTTTAATGATCATGATCACTCACTATATTGTAACACCCTGACCCCTTTAGGATAGAGTTGGTGCATTACTTATGATATTAGCATGGTTATAAGGAATGAAAATCCCAAAGAAACAATCAGTTTAGTAGTCTTGAAGAAACTAGATACATAGATGTAACACAATTTACATTAAAAAAGGTTACAAGATATAATACATAACAAAACTAAAAACTGAAACCACATGAACTCAATAAATGACCTTCTCTTCATCACCTGTTGAAGGTAAACAATGAAAGGGATGAGATAAAATGCTTAGTAAGGGTTAAGAATAGCGGAAGCATTAATACAATAATGAGTGAATCATAATCAATTTGACATAATCAATATGGCATGGTGAATAAATGAAAAACTAATTCCACTAATAAACTGAGAATAAAACTGCATCCATAGATTTTTTCATAGTGAAAACCTCATGGATAATAATAATAACTGATAATGAATAAAGAAAATGCCTATTAATTGGACATCATGTATCTGGAACATGAAACCATAATACCGTTAAAATGGTTTAGTTCTGTGGGTAGAAACCCGTCTGATTTTTGGAAACAAACTCGAAGGGTTTGTCACCAACTGATTTGTCTCATGAGACCTACCGATGCATCAAGGGGATATAAAGATCCCCACCCTCCACTTTATGTCCAAATAATTCTTTATAAATTTATTCAATACATGATTAATATGCCTTTTCAATATCCGTATAGAGTAGAGTATACAGATTCATCAATATTTCAATAATTAAAACAACTTTCCAAATAAACACCATATGTAAAATGGTTTACAGTTTAGACAAAAAAATATACACGATATGAGATTATGGATATTTAATATAAATATAATTTCAAATGAAAAGTGATCTAAAATTGGTAGTAGGTACACCACAAAAGTATTATTGGGTGCACAATACAAAGTTAGTCACAACAAAATAGTAGTTGAGACAAAGTCTCTTACCACAATGTAATCAGTCGAGTCATATGACCAGAACTTAATAACCATAATAAGAATAATTTAATAACATTAATATAAATATAATCATGTTATTATATATCAAATGGCAGTGCAAATATACCACATACAAGAAATAAGTGGCAACAATGAAAGTCTCACAGAAATGAAAGTGAGATGAGAAACCCCTTACAAACATTTTGGCATGGTAACGAGTGTTATTGAGAGGGATTAATTAGAGGTAAATGGTATTCCATTATTTATATGTCACAAGGGAAGTATGGGGGAGGTGAAAAAACATACCCCATCATTAGGAATTAAAAATAAAAGGGCACAACATAGTGGATATTCTTGAACAAAAATGAGAGAGAGGATCCCTTACCTTATGCTTGAAGGTGTTCCTGACTTGTTATTTAATACCTGAATAAAAAAATTAGGATTATTAATTCATAATTAAAGAACCTATTATATATTTAAATTATTTATTATAAACCTTTTTAGTTCATTAAAGGCCTTTTTGATTAGTTATATGGTTCAATTTCATTGTTCAGGCTCGTTTGTTTACTTGGTTTTAAATGATTGGTTTACTTATATTCAAGTTCGGATAAATATATAAGATGGATTTGGTTTTACAGAAATGAAGTTATATTCTATTAGTGAACATACATAAGATTATATGGTTTTAAATTTAATTTGGTTACTTAGAGTGAATTCGAATTATTATATATATAACCTTAGTGACAACTGTTTTGGCTAAACGGTGGGTTTGATTACAATGAACATGTTTTGCTTTATAACTTAATAACATTTGTAAAAAAGTATTACAGAACTAAAAATAGGATATATTACATATATAATAATTTGGTTCAACCATAACACAAATGGTTTCATGACCATAATTAAAGAATATAATAGAAAGATATAAACTGTTGTCCTTGAATGTGCTAAATTAGCACATCTCAAACGGTGCTTTCATTTCTTTCAAATAAATAGTGGGTAAAGGAGAGAAGGTAATTAAATATACCATTAGCATGAAAAAATTCAACTACATATATGTTATGGGATTTATCATTCTATTATGGTGAGGAAAGAAACAAAAAGAAAATAACTTAAAAGAATTGAATGAATTGGAAAGAGGAATTTACCTCTTGAGACTTCCTCCATTGAGAACCTCTTAAAAGGAGAGATTTTGGTATTTTGAAGAGGCTAGGAGCTTTTGGATGTGGGGGAGGATATTTGGGAGAGACTTAGGCAAAATATTGAAAAGGAACAAGGCTTGAGTGGTGTGGGAGGAAGAGGGGGTGATGGGTGCCTTATATAATAAAGGGGAGATGAGTTTTCTTAATATTATAATCATTAATTTATAATTTCCTTTCAAGAAAACAAATAGTGAGTATTCCATGACCAATAAAAGTAATATATGCATGTGACTTAGAACCAATTGGGATTACATCATAAGATCATCATCAATGACTCAAATAATCCATTATTTAGCATTTATTGTGAATTATCGGATTTTACTATTCATCAAAAATTTAAGTATTTCAGAAAATCCCAAAAATTCACCCTAATAATTTTTCGATGTGTAGAACGCAAAAATAAAGCCCAATTTTCAAAAATAATTTTCTAAATATGATTAATTAAATATTTAATTAAAATAATTATTTAATCGAAAAATATAAACACTTAAAATATTCATCTTCATTTTTAAGGTGCCTAAATTCATTTATACATTCAAGGGAATGGATACCATTCATAAGAGTCATATTATTATTCATAAGGGTAAGTTACTATTCATAATGGTAGGTTACTATTCATCGAAAATTATGTTAATTATATCAGACGCTAATTATCATCTTGATCACAATTGTGTATGTTAGATTTTTAAAATTCAAATCACAGAGTTGACAAATTTAAGTTTTATGGATAGGTTATGGATATCTCCTATAAGTAACCATGTTTTTTTCTATAGAGACTCAATGATTCTTGAAATATAGGCTATAACTAAAATTTATTTAATAGAAACATACCATAAAATGTTTGGGGTGCTACATATATGGTCTTTTGATACACTTAATTTTGTAGATTTAATTTTTTATCGAATTTTAGACATCATCTTATGTGATGTAATTTTGAAATGTTCTATAGGATTTTCATGATGATATGCATGATTGATTTTATATTGATCAAAAGTATGAATTATAATAATATAATGGGTGGGATCCTATAAGTCCTTGTATTCATTAGTTAAAGTTTTATATAACATTATATAAACTATATTCATGATTGTGAATAGTTTTATTAATTAGATAATACATGAACATGATGGTGAATTTCTATATTCACAATAGAATGCAAGGATATGATTGTGAATAATGATATTTCCAAGATAATTCTTGGATATTATTCAAGAATAGATATATTCCCAATATAACATGTGAACATGATTTAAAATACATATGTTTATAAGATAATGTATACAAATTATTGAAAATATCAATATTCCCAAGATAATTCATATAAATTATTTGAATTACCTTTGATCACATGGTGATTCATGGCCATGATGGAGAGTAGCTATGTTCAAAAAAATTATGAATGTACCTAAATGTGGATAGCTATTTTCATAATTTTATGATTTCCTATGATTATTATTATACAAAAATTTTATGTTATATTCCTACATTATACTCTATGGATCATGATTATTGTATCATTCTTCCACACTCTTAATTTATCCTATATGTTTTATCATTTGTGTATTATGTCCTTATTTCAGACATTATAGAAAAAAATTATGGTTCTATGAATATTTTAATAAAATATTTCTTCCCTGATCATTGTCATGACCTGTCCTAGAGGGGCCCATGTTGTGACCCCCAAGCCCGCCTCCAATAGGTTATCAATTGGAGACTAGCACCGAGAAGGCATATCACTGACATGGGAGGCTTTAGCCTAAGTAACTGTACACACACACATATCCAAGACTATAAAATGATAAAATGAAAACATAAATGAACAACCATGCATGCATACATCTAAACCACCTAACCAGAGTATGATAAGAAGTAAAGTAAACATGGCCAAATACAATCCCACTATAAAGAGTATGCAACAAAAGTCCAACATAATTGTAAAGTTACTGGGACTATTATATAAAAGCTGCAAGAATACACCTCAGTATTTTTGGTCTTGCTAAGAACCGTATGGTCTTAGTCTTCACAAGACTCTGTTAAAAGGTCAATCATCTACACAAGACATTACATGTGTGGGAAAATCCCATGATAGTGTGATTATAAAAATACTAATTAGGAAACCCTTAAACCAAAAATCATAAAAGAAATGAAATAAAATCATCTCTACATAGATATATATCTACAAAAAATATAACTAGAATATCCATATATACTTAACAAAGACACATAGTATAGGGGAAGCCGCAACCATAGTATACTAACCCTAAGATTCTGGCTTAAAGATTTCATGAAGAAATCCTCTGGGAGAACACAATCCTAAGTCTAATAGCACTAATGACATCCATCTGAGAGGTACTTCTTGTTGGGTCTCATCATGATATATATACCCTGATAGTTCGAAGATAATATGATACATAGATGAAGATCACAACCAAGGACATGGGGTGATACCAAAAACTCAATATATATTAACATTTCTAAGTAGAAGATCCACGACCAGGTAATGTTGGTCATGTTGATACTAAGAACACCTACGTCGTGAAGATGATTAGAGGATCTAACTTCATGCCTCTTGGAGGGATTGCAACAAATCTATCTAGGAGGTCCTGAAGAATGGATCATGGTCCTAGGAGTAGGAACGGATTCATACCAACCTTTTGGGAAAATATAAGGGGAAAAAACCCCAAAAAACTTGTCTAATATATGGAGTAAAAGAGATCCAATCCATGTAAAAACGAGTACACAATGTGTAGTAGGGGTCACACAATGTATCCCTTAACCCCAGGCCTCACCTGTGTAAAAACACCATGAAAATAAAACTATTTCCATGTATTAGTAAATGTCATGTAGAGATACCATGTTCTCTACCCATTTCTTGTACATGGATTAACCCATGTATTTGGTCCAACCCATGTTCGTGTAGGGGGTATACACTATGTAGGAAGTCTGTGAACTCCACCATGTTTCCATGTACTTCCCAAGATACATGTTGAGTTACCCAAGAGAGGCCATACACCATGTGATAGGTTTACACGCCGTGTGATCCTTAACATTATCCCAAAAATCTAACCACCACAAGGGGGCCCACATAACGTGTAATCCTGGATTACATGCCATGTGGTTCGTGATTTTCCCAAATCACCGGACCTTATCCAACATTCTTCCTACACTACTAGAATTTGATATGACAATCTATTTTCCCCAAAATCAAAGACCTGAGGCTATCCAAGACTCATCGTTGTCGAAAAATGCATTATTTCTTCAGATCTTCTCATAAACTAGATCAAATCACCATTCTTCATTCCACACCAAAGAACAAAAAATTGGGAATCATCCATAATCCAAAACACTCTGTATCCCTTGTTGCACCTCTGTTGTGTCATGTCGATTCTAGATCTATGATATCAGATCATTACTCCAAGAAACAGATGCGCATCGATCGATTGATCGATATTTGTCAAGTCTTGGGCCAAATTAAGAACACCCAAGATAAACTAGGAAAAAGGGGGAATAAAAGAACAAATGAAATCAAGAGGAACAAACCTCGATTAATATTTGTGTTAATAACTATTCGTCTCTATTGTAATGAAAATCATTGAAATTAATAATAATAAATATAATATCCTGATAAACCCCACAAAATAACCCATCCCGAAAGACGATAAAAGTGTGGATCAATATATTTGTTGATTGATTCATGTTAATCATAGAATTCAAGAATGTGGAAGAAATCCAAATAAAACACATGCCGTACCTTGATTTAGTTCAATCGTTGATGAAGATATATGCATCATTGTCATAGTCTTTGAAAAAATATACCTAATATGGGGTGCACTGATCATCAATTCATCATTGTTCGACTGTGAGGATTCTCTAAGTTTCTCTCCAAATATCCTCCATAGGTTCCAGGGTTACACATATAACCTTTTAATTCTGACATAATAGTTTATTTAAAGAATAAACAACTTCTACATCAAAAAAAAAACAAAATTATTTTATTCATTTCTAAATATTCGATGAATTTTCCACAAATGACTTGTGTCGACAAATGTTAAGTCGCACCTAGGGTAAAAACCATATTATGAACTCAACGGTTCCATTATATCTCTGATCTAGGAACAAGTTTAGATGTTATTCCATTTTTTTGGAAAAATACATGTGTGTTCTATTTAATATATTTAACATATTTCAAACATTTATTCCCGGCACACCAGACCTTGGAATCACATGCCGTCTCAGTGCATGGTGTTAGAAATAATCCATATAATATCCAAAACTAATACAAGAAAAATCCAAGACATTAAATTCTCCCAACCTTGGGGATTTACATCTCTTAAAAGAAAAATAAGGGATACAAAAAAATACAAGGGTATTGAGAATGAATCTAAGCCTCCCAATCCTGTGTGATCTCATGGAGATTCCCATGCTTCCACTAGACACACACTGAAGGAATTGATCACCCATGAAGAATCCTCTCCTATATATCCTTGATCTCCATTGGGTAGTCAGCAATGGTCACTCCATCCTCAATGTACAAATCTCCCTAGTTGATAACGTGTGATGGGTCATGCACGTACCTCCTAAGATACAAAACATGGAAGGAGTCATGTTCTGGGTTTAACTATGGAGGTAGAGCTATGCGGTGCACCACCGTTCCAAATCTACACATTATCTAAAAAGGGCCGATGAACCTCAAAGATAGCTTTCCACCCAACCAAATATCTACAATCCACATCAAGGTGAAACCAATAGGTTCACATGGTCTCCTTACTCAAACTAAAAAGGCCTTCATCGTTTATTAGAATAATACATCTAATGGATCTATGAAGTCTTCATCTTCCCCTATATTATCTGCACCTTCTCTATTGTAGCTCACACCAACTCCGAGCCCATGAGTGATGACTCTCCTAAGTTAGTACAAAAAATTGGTGACTTGTAGGGTCTCCCTTACAAAGACTCAAATGGTTCCATAAAAATGGTAAAATTATAGCTATTGTTGTATGAAAAATCTACTAGTCGTAGGTTATCCTCCCAACTATGGTAAAAGTCCAACATGAAAGATCACAACATGTTCTCTAGATCCTGAATGATCTACTTAGTCTGGCCATCAGTTTTGGGGTGGAATTTTGTGCCCAAGAGTAACTAGGTCTTAAATGCATCCTATAATACCTTACATAACTTGGATGTAAAGTGATAATCAAAATCAGAAACAATTGTCGATGTAACTCCATGGAGTCAGACTATCTCTTGAACATAGAGGCATCCCAAGATCCCTACTGAACTCTATTCTCAGATATCTAGGAAGTGGTCTGACTTTGTGAGTTAGTCTACGATCACCCAGATGAAATTGTGTCCCTTGGATGTATGTGGTAATTCCATCACCCAGTCCATAGATAGCCCATACCACTTCCAATATAGAACCTTAAGGGGTTGAGCTAAACCTAGTGGAACTTGGTGCTCAACCATTACTTGCTGACAAGTAGGCATCGAGAGGAAAACTCTGTATCCTCTTTCTTAATCCCTATCCACCAAAACTAATGTCAGAGGTCCTAGTATATCTTTTCCGTACTTGGATATACTACCAAAGGAGATGTGTGAAACTCTCTTAAAAACTCCTCCCATAATTTCACTTGTACTATTGTGTATACTTTAAAAAGAACAACGTGATCCCCACCTTTAGAAAATTCATTAGGAGAATTCCATTTGGATATCTGAGCATATAGGGTATCACAGTATATATCCTCAAGTTGTGCCTCTCAGAATCATTGTAATAGTATAGGGGTGAGAATCATTGACTGAAGGTAAGCTACTCAATCTCATCCACAAAGGGTAACTACAACAAGGCCAACTTCTCCAATGCCTCATTCAGAAACTGTGAACAAGTCCCCCTACCAAGAGCATCAACTACCAAGTTCCCCTTCCTAGTAATATAGAAAATTTCAAAGTCATAATCTTAAGGACACTCTATCCATCACCTATTTCTTAAATTTCAATCCTTCTGATAAAAGATATACTCGAGGCTCTTGTGATCAGAGTAGATGATAAACCACTCCTCCATCAGGTAGTGTCGCCACATCTTCAAATCAAAGACCACCGCTACTAACTCAAGATCATGAGTCATGTAGTTCTATTCCTGTGGTCTAAATTGGCATGAACCATAGGCAATAACTGATTTCCTCTATATTAGAACATATCCAAGCCCAATTGTTGATGCATCAAATAACACTACATACTTGATACAGTCTTCAAGAAATATCAATATGGGAGAACTCGTTAAACTCTGCCGCAACTACTGAAAAGTATGATGACACCATTCTTTACACATGAAAGGTTTCCCCTTTTGAGTCAAATCTAATATTGGTGCTGATACTATGGATAAATCAGGTTTGAATCTTTGACAATATCCTACCAACTGAAGGAAGCTCTGCACCTATGTCATTATCTTTGGTGGATCCCATGCTAACACTACCCCGTACTTGGTTGGGTCCACTTCCACTCTATCCACTGAGATAAAGTGTCCTAGAAAGTAGACCACCTGAATCTAGAACTGGAACTTTGGGAGATTTCTATAAATCTGGTTCTCTCAGAGTATATCCCAAACTATGCTTAAGTGTCTTGCATGCTCCTCCTTGTATTCCAAGTACATAAGGATATCATCGATGAAGATTACCCTGAATAGGTCTAAGTAAGGTTGAAATATCCGGTTCACGAGTCCCATGAACAATTCTGGGGATTTTTCATGAATAAGGGCATTACAAAGTACTCATAGTGACCATAATGATATCTGAATACCATATTTTGTATATCCTCATCCTGTACTTGCAACTGTTGATATCCTAATATGAGTTTAAACTTCAAGAACCATCGTGCCCCTCTTAATTGACCAAAAAAGTCATTGATCCTTTGTAGTGGATACTTGTTCTTCATGGACACCTGGTTCAAGCACTGGTAATCCAAATAGAACCTCAAGCTCCCATTTTACTTCGTGGAAAACAAAAATGGGGCTTCCTAGGGTAAAACACTGGATCTCACAAAGCCCTTACTCTATAAGTCCTCCAACAACACCCTCAGTCTGAGAATCTCTACAGGAGACATCAGATATGATGGCACACTTATCGATGTCATCTTAGGGTGTTGATCAATGAAATAGTCTATCTCTCAATGGGGAGGTAAACCTAGAACATCTTCAGGAAAGAGGTCCTCATAATCCACCACCACTGCAAGAAACCAGGAACTCACAACATCTACCACAAAAAGGGTTAATCTAGCCAACTGATGAGTAATATTTTTCACCCTTCCATGCACAAGTCTATCCTACAATGCCTTGGTTTCCTTTTCACTAAAAAGGGATAACTTGGTTCCATCACTGTATACACACCACACTCTTCACCTAAAACAATTAATCTGGGCATTAACTGTAGATAACCAATCCATACCAAGAATGACATCATAAGGATTTGACACTACTACCAAGATATTTCAACCAAATATCTCACCTCCAAGGGTCTGGTCACATTGTCAACACATGTTAATGATCACTGAGTCTTCTCTAGTAGGGATATCCAAGCGTAGGGGTTGAGATAACAGTTTAACCAGAATGTATAAGTATCATACAAGTTATGTGGAAAGAAAATAATTAATAGAACCTTTGTTTATCAATGCTGAAAATAAGGTAAAAAATACATAGACCTTACCTCAAATTATTCTTGGATCCCTTAGGTCATACGCCTTGACTACCTACAGCTATCCTTGTCCATATCCTCCAGCCCCCTGAGACTGGTGTGGACAACATGGGGGTGGTGGTGTTAACAAGTCAAAACATCTACCACCTCTTGCTGCTCTCCCAGCTCCTCTTCCATGTCTACCACCCTATGATCCTACATGTTCTTGGAACCATATCTACCTCGGTGGTCCATCCATAGTCTCTCTATCAACTGTATGAATGGATGAAAAATCTTAGGTGAGATTTCCCTTACCGTTACATGAGTATCACCTCCTCTCTATGGGATGACTAGACCCACCATGTGATCCATGAACCGCTGATACCATATCCTAGGTCCTTCCCCTGAGACATCTCCCACATCGAGGTCTCTAAGACCGACTTCAACTCCCTAATGTTAAGGTCTCTTATCCTGTATACCCCCTAATGAAAACCACCAATTGTATATGTGAAACCAATAAACTTTCGACCACCAAAGCTCATTATAGAACCCTAGAATAAGTAGGAATGTATCGAGGGATAACATTGTATCAGATGTATCTACACAGAACTCACTCAAAGGTTCAATCCCTAAAGAACTAATATTGAACCATATCCTTCAAGTACATGGAGAGGTTGTTAAAACTATATGAATACTCTACTACTATCATGTTTCCCTGATAGAGATGAAGAAGGTTCTAGATAAATACATCCCTCAGTATAGATAGTGATAACTCCTCTATGAAGATACACTCAAACTTATTCCATTAAAGAGTCACCTCATTATAAGACTGGGTAACTAAACCCCACCATCACCCTGGTAATCTATGAAGAAGGCTCACTACTAGGACCACTATTTAATCTTATATTGTCATGACTAGATTAAAAAATCACATCATTTCCTCAAACTATTCCTCTACCACCTATGGGTCAGGCTCACCTTAAAACCTGAGGGGTCTCTTTTACTAAAACTCGTGAAGCACACTCAACTTACACATCTCATCTGTCAATACCGCGGGTACCATGTGATGCTCTACTGGCGGTGGTATGGTTGGAGAACCACCTAGAGGTCATATTTTGAGAACTGGTCTCTGTATCGATGACTCGTCACTGAGGGGATCATCCTCATTATCAAGATGTTAAAGACATCCTAAAATAAACAACATATACCATGGTCAATGAGTATTTATGGAGAGATGACTGAAGGACATGGAAACCACAACCCATTTCTATATAAGGCATATACCATTGTTCACCTTGTAACTAGTGTTCTCATGTACTGAGTTGAAAAGATAGTGATTAGAGTCTTGGTGAATAGATATATTGGCCACCACACTAACACTGGAGTCCTCGTCCTGAATGCTGAACTTGAAACACTTAACACTGTTGTCCAAAACCAATATCACATACACCCTATTCTAAAGTAGAACTGACCACTCTGATACCAATCTATCACGACCCATCCTAAAGGGGCCCATGTCTTGACTCCCCAAGCCTACCTCCAATTGGCTAGGGGCTAGTGACTAGCACTAAGAAGGAATATCACTGACATGGTAGGCCTTAGCCTAAGTACCTACACACACGAATGAATCTCTAAGAATAAAATATGATGAAATTTAAAAACCACTAAACAACCATGAATGCATAAATCTAAATCCCATAACCAGAGTACAAAATGAGGTAGAGGAAAGTAAATAGGGCCATATAAAACCCCACCAAAAAGAGTCTATAACAGAAGTCCAACCTGAAAGTAATGGTACTGGGAATTTTTTTTGAAATCTACATGAAAACACCTCAGTATTTCCAGTTTTTCTAAGCATAATTTGGTCCTAGTCCATCTAGTAATCTGTCAAAAGGTTGATCTTCTGCATAAGACATAACACATGCGGGCAAAGCTCATGTAGGGGTGAGTATAAAAATACTTAGTAGGACACCCCAAAACCAAAAATAATACAATAAAGGAAATAAAATCATCTCTACATAGGTATATTTATACAACACAAATAACAATAATATCTAGATATACTCAATAAAGATTAACAATCTAGGGGTAAGCCACAACCATAATATACCAGCCCTAAGATTTCAGCTCGAAGTTTCCATGAAACACTAATTTGGGAGAACAGACTCCTATGTATGATAGTACCGATGACATCTATTTGAGAGTTACTACTCGTCGGGTCACATTATGAGAAATATAGGTTGATAGTTCTAAGAGAATACGATACACAGATGAGGATAACAGCTAGGGCCATGGGGTGATACCAATAACTCAATCTGGATTAACCTTTCTAAGTATAAGATTAGTGTCCGAGTAGTGTTGGTCATGTCAATACTGAGGACTCCACCTATGACATGAAGATGAATAGAGGATCTCACTCCAGGCCTCTAAGAGGGATTCCAATTACTCATTGAAATAATTACCGATGAAGGGATCATAGTATTATGAGTATGAAATGGTTTATACCAAGCTTCAGATAAAATATTTAGGGAACGAACCCTAATTAAACTTGTCCAAGATACATATGATAATAGATCTAAGCCATGTATAAAATAGTGCACAATGTATAGTAGGGGCCACACACCGTTTACCTTGAACTTGGGTCCCTCCATGTAAATGGATAGTGTCATTAAAACTATTTATATATAGTAGTATGAGTCATGTAGGGATCCCATGTACTCTACCCGTGTTCCAGTACATGGCTCAACCCATGTACTTGGGCCAACATGTGTTTGTGTAGGGGGTACATGCTATGTAGGAAGTCCATGTACTTCATCCCATGTTCGTGTACTTCTTAAGATACACACCAAGTTACCCGAGATAGGTCACACGCCGTGTGACAGGTTCACACTCCCTGTAATAGGTTCACACACTATGTGATCCTTTACCTTCTCTTGAAAACCTAGATTCCATAAGGGGGCCCCCACATGCTGTGTAATTCTGGATTACGCGCCATGTGGTTCACGATTTTCCAGAATCTCTAGATCTTCTCCTACAAGATTCCTCTGCTACCAACCTTTGATCTGGCAATTAATTCATTATGAAATTGAATATCCAATGTCATATAAGACTCACTTTCATCAAACAATGCTTTCCATCTCCAAATATTATTGGAAAATAGATCAAATAACAATTCTTCATTCTACACCAAAGACTTCCAAAGAATATGAAATCTAGAATCATACGTCATATGAATCACTATGTATCCCTCATCTCACCTCCTTCATTACATGATGATCCTAGATCTATGATATTAGATCATTTCACCAAGAAACAATTATGTATAGATCGATTGATTGAGATTTATCGAGTCGTGGTCCAAACAAATAATTCCTATGATGAATGATGAAAAGTGGGGAAGAAAATAACAAACCAAATATATAGGAATGAACCTCAATAGAAGTTCATGTCAATCTTTATTTATATCCATTATAATGAAAATCAAGGTAATCAATAATCATAAATACAATCTATCGATAAACCCTGCAAAATAACCCATCCCGCAAGATGATTGAACCACATATCAATATGTTCATTGATTGATTTGTGTTCATAATAGAATTCAATAACGGGGAAGAAATACTAATAAAACACATGTCTTACCTTGATTTGATTCTATTTCTAATGAAGAACGATGTGTTTTCCTCAGTAAGATCCTTCCAATCTGAGGTGCGTTGATCGTCGATCTGTCATTGTTCACCTGAGAGGATTATCCAAGGTTCTCTCCAAAAATCCTCCAAAGGTTACAAAGATATGAATCTCACCATAGAATTATGACATAATAGTCTATTTAAATAATAAACATCCATTGAATCAATAAAAAGAAATAAAATAATTTATTCAATAATTTTATTCATTTCTACGTCAGTGATGTCTATTCCATAAATGACCCACATTGGCCAATGTTAAGTTGTGCCTAGGGTAAAAACTATATTTCGATGTCAATGGATTCATTAGAATTCTCATCTATGAAACCATTTAAATTTTGTTCCATATTTTAGGAAAACCATGAGCACGTGATATTTAATATATTTAATATATTTCATATTTTTATTCTTGGTAAATCGAACCTCAGAATTGGACACAGTCTCAGCGCCTGGTGTAAAAAATAATCTATATCATATCCAAAAATAATACATGTAAAATCTGATACATTACACTCATTTTATCTCACATGTTTATGATTTAAAAATTAGGAATCATTTATAAGTTTTCTCTTATTGGGAATTTTAGCTCATCCCTCCTTTTCTATCGAATATACAAGGGAATTATATCTAGGTTCATGTTTAGAAGGAAGTATTATGTATAGATGTTCATGAGATATATTTATGAAATAATGTGTCATAACATGTTTATATAAATATACTCTAGAGATACTTAACCATTATGTTCTAGGATTATGAGATTACATTTCAAATGTAATGTATAAAGTAAGAAAATTATATAAAATATTTTTTTTACTTCGGGTCATATCAGTCATCACCCCTTGGAATACTGGGGGCACTACTAGAAAACAGGGCATTTCAGCCCTGTTACCTATAGTGACCGCCATTGGCGGTCGCTAAGCCTCCTTAAAAAAAATAAGGGGCTTCGGAGCCCCCCCTCTCCACTCGATCGTGCCCCCCCAAACCCTTCCCCCCCGCCGCGTGCCCTCCCCGCCGCCCCGCCGCCGCGCGCCCTCCCCGGCGCCCCGTCCTCCGCCGGCCCGCCATCCTCCGGCCCGCCCTCCGCCGGCCCGCCCTCCGCCGGCCCGCCCTTCGCAGCCCCACCCTCCGCCGGCCCGCCCTCCGGCCGGCCACCCTCCGGCCACCCTCCGCCCTCCGGCCGCCCTCCGGCTGCCCTCCGACCGCCCTCCGCCGGCCCGCCCTCCTCCGGCCGTCCTCCGCCCTCCGGCTCTGGCCGCCCTACGCCCTGCGGCCGCCCTACGACCTCCCTCTGCCCTCGAGCCTCCCGACACCCACCTCCGGCAGCCCGACAGCCCTCCGGCAGCCCTCCGGTAGCCCTCCGGTAGCCCTCCGGCCACCCTCCGCTGGCCCCACCCTCCCCGGCCGCCCTCCGCCCTCCGGCTCCGGCCGCCCTCCGCCCTACGGCCGCCCTGAAGCCTCCCGCCACCCGCCTCTGGCAGCCCGGAAGCCCTCGGGAGCCCTCCGGCAGCCCTCCGGCCTTCGACCTCCAGCCCCTCCGGCCTTCGGCCTCCAGCCCCTCCGGCCTCCGACCTCGGCCCTCGGCCCTCTGCCCCCTCGTCCCTCCCCCCAGCACCCCGAACACCCCCCCTCACCCTGCCATCCCCCGTCCCATTCGTCTTCGTCCCCTCCCTCGCCGCACCACCGCCACTCGTCCCCTCCTTCATCGTCCCCTCCCTCGCCGCACCAGCTCCGGCTCCGGCTCCCCACCGCTCCTCTCCCTCAAAGAACCGCCGTCGGCTCCCCTCCCTTCTAGGTTTGTAGCACAATCAGGTATGACATGGGCTTTCACTTACATTATTATTTTATAAATGGTTCACAAACAATTAGTTAGTATTTATTTTAAATATATTTGATATCAAAAATGAAAATGTAATAAGTCTTATGTAAATGTTTGTTATAGGGATCTTATTATGGATAAGAGTTGGATTGAACTTCCAAATTGAACGTCTAGAGAGTATTTCAATGGCATTATGCAGTTTATGGACTTCACGAGAGGATTTGGAAGTGACTATATTAGTTGTCCATGTAGAAAATGTGCTAACAGATATCAATTCACACGAGATACTGTGAGGGAGCACCTTTTCTTTAATTGATTTCTGAAAAATTATAAGTGTTGGACTCGTCATGGAGAAGAATATGTTCGTTTTCAAAATACAGATGCAGCTCAGATGGATGTTGATGCAAGGATGACTGATCCAATGCATGAAATGCTTACTGAAATGGTACGTGGGTTTGATCCTGAAGGCATTGACATACAGAATCTTGAGACCGGTGAGATAAATCTTCGCTCTGGTACAGATCGTGATTCGAGGAGGTTTTATGAAGCACTTGATGATGCGAAAACAGAATTATATCCTGGATGTACTTCTTACAATAAACTGTCGTTTATCGTGGAGTTGTTGCATTTGAAGACTTTGAATAATTGGTCAGACACATCATTCGACATGCTTTTGGTTTTATTGAAAAAAGTTCTTCCTGTCAACGATAAGATTCCTGAGTCATATTACTATGCTCGTAAGTTGACAGAGAACTTAGGTTTTACATATGAGACCATAGATGCATGTGCAAACAACTGTATGTTGTTTAGAAAAGAAACTACCCATTTGGATATTTGTACGGTTTGTGGTGCTTCCAGGTGGAAAGAGAATAGGGGAAATAAAACTCATCAAAGTCAGATTGCGATACAGGGGAAACTGATTTCCGTAAAGCAAATGCGTTACTTTCCCCTTAAACCCAGGTTGAAAAGATTTTTTATGTCATCTAAAGTTTCTAATTTAATGAGATGGCATGCAGAAAGAGTTCATGAAAGTGATATGTTAACCCACCCGGCAGACTCTCATGCATGGAAGGAATTTGATAAGAGACATCCCGACTTTGCTAAAGATGTTCGTAATGTCCGATTGGGATTGGCAGCAGATGGTTTCAATCCATTCAAGTATATCGTTGGTGAAACTCATATCACATGGCCCGTGGTGTTGGTTCCATATAATCTTCCTCCGTGGCTTTGTATGAAGCAACAATTTATATTACTTTCCACTCTTATTGATGGACCTAAAAGTCCAGGGGATAAGATTGATGTTTACCTTCATCCATTGATTGATGAGTTGAATGAATTTTTGGGCGATGGTGTGATGACTTATGACTGCGAAACGAATGAAATGTTCAAACTGCATGCTGCTTTATTGTGGACAATCAATGACTTACCAGCTTATGAAAATTTATCAGGCTGGAGTACGAAAGGGGAATTTGCTTGCCCGTGTTGCAATAAAAGTAAAAAATCTGTATGGCTTAAACATTCCAAAAAATGGGCATACATGGGTCACAAGTGTTTTCTCCCTCCTCAGCACAGATTCAGAAAGGACAGAGTGACATTTGATGGTTCCAGAGAGTTCAGCCCAGCATCAAAGATCATGACAGGAGTCGAAATGTTATCGCAGATTGAGGAAGAAAACATCCGCATGGTATATGAAATTCAGGATTTGGTGGCTCCTTCAGTACGTAATATTCGTGCTGCGGGTAGGCAGCGCAGTCACAATTGGAAAAAGAAAAGTATTTTTTATAGTCTTCCGTATTGGAAAACTAACATGTTGAGGCATAATTTGGATGTCATGCACATTGAAAAAAATGTTTGTTATAACATATTGTGGACCATTTTAGGTGTCAGTGGAAAATCAAAGGACCATGTTAATGTACGCCGTGATTTGGAAGAAATGGGTTTAAGGAAATAGTTGCATTTACAGTTAGCTGAGGGAAACAAGGCATATATTCCTGCTGCACAGTATACGATGACTACAGAGGAGAAAGAAACATTTCTTTCCATTTTGAAGATGGTAAAGGTGCCTGATGGTTATTCTTCTAATATTTCAAAGTGTGTGAATCTGACGAGCAAGACATTGCAAGGGTTGAAAAGTCATGACAATCACATATTACTTCAGCAGTTGATTCTAATCGCAATTTTTGATTTTTTATCCCTCAATGTTGTTCAGCCCTTGATTGAGATGAGTAATTTTTTTAGACAACTTTGTTTAAGAAATCAACGAATGAGTGATTTAAAAAGTTTGTAGGACCGAATTGTACTTACGCTTTGTCACTTTGAGAAACTTTCCCCCCCTCTTTTTTCGATGTTATGGTCCACTTGACAGTGCACCTAACTGATGAAGTAATGGCTACTGGTCCAGTGCAATTCAGGTGGATGTATCCTATTGAACGGTATTTGAGTACATTGAAAAGATTTGTACGCAACAGTGCTCATCCAGAGGCATCAATAGCCAATGGTTATTTGATGGATGAGTGTACTACCTTTTGTGAAGAATATCTTACGGATGTTGAAACAAAATTAGATAATCCCTCTCAGATTCATGATGGTCCAGTTGGAGAAGGAACCACATTTGATATGGAAAACATCGAGTGGATACAAGCACATCGATATATCTTGTTCAATACTCCATCAGTTGAACCATTAATGCAGTAAGTATCTTATCAATGTGCTTGTATAACTTTTACATGTTTTGTTTGCATAAGATGATCTTTTAAACATCGCGTTATCATTTGCAGGAAACACATTAATGAGATAAAAGAAGCGATGCATCGTGCGACTGAGTTGCAAATTCAACAATCTCATTATGCGTCATTTCATGATTGGTTCAAGGATTATGTATGTATAAATTGATTTTCATTATGAGTGACGTATTATACTAATTCTTTCTGCATATATCAGTATTGATTTTTATAAATTATGTAGGTTCTTCAGCTGAGGGAGTTAGGGGACCCCACGCTACCTGAAGTATTTATCCAACTGGCTGAGGGTCCATCTATAACGGCTCGTCGTTATAAAGCTATTGATGCTAATGGTTTTTGATTTCGCATTAAAGATGTTGATGACAAACGAGCAACACAAAACAGTGGCATCGGTTGTCCCTTTGTCGATTCTGGTTATTACTATGGTCAATTGATAGACATCATTGAAGTTGTATACACACACGGTTTAAAGTACATATTGTTAAAGTGTAATTGGGTTGATCCAGTGCGTGGATGTAAAGTCGATCAATATCAATTTTCATTGGTGAATTTTAACTATATGTTATACAGAAATAATGAATGAGTTGAGAATGAACCTTTCATTTTGACATCACAAGCGGAACAAGTATTCTTCGTTACTTTGCCTTCAGATCCAAGTTGGCAAGTTGTTGTCAAAATGTCTCGACGAGGAGTGTTTTTATTTGAAGAAGATGAACCTGAGACTGTTCCGTTTGTTTACCAACAACTTGATCAACATACCTTAGTTCAACGTGAAGAAGATATTTATTGGGTCAGAGCGGCTGTTGAAGGAGAAACGGTTGATTTGCATGCTTAATGAAAGGTATAATTGTTTTCCCTCTATTCAGTAGAATGTCCTAGGATATCATAAATTATCTAATCATTTTATAAATCTTTATAAGTTTTAATCCTCACTTTTGTAAGTTTTAATTCAATCATAAATATTTAGGTTGTTTTTACTCTTGATTTATTGATGTTATGGTCGGTGTATCATCCCTTTTCGGTATTCTTTATCTGATTCATGTGCTGCTTGAATTTTTATTAGTTCTATCTAAAATTTGGCTATGCATTGACTGGTTTTGTACATAATTTGTATATCTGTTTTGTTAACTTTATGATTTTTTAAAATTCATTCACAACTAATTATTCAATCCATTTTTTGTTTGATTAACAGTTGTACAAGTTTGATTTTTTAAGAACAATCCAATTTATCTTTTAAACACTTTGGACTCATTACTGATGTTTTCTATGACTGCAGACATGTCAGGGGAAGAGGCAGAAGATCCACATCATCTATCTGAGGCATCTACGTCTCAGGGTCAAGGTATGTTTGAATGTCATTGTCTATATTTTTTATGTAATTGACATACATACATATATATATATATATAACATTTGTCAATTTATATATAAAATTGTTTTCAACAGGATCAGACTCGGTTGCTTCTTCCTCTCACAGGAGAGGCCCTGGTCGTGGCATATTATCATGGAATTCCGACACGACGATAGATGTTTCATTTGATGTGGTTTTTCATCCTGTGGGACCGAATGCCCCAGCATTTATTCATCAGATGGGTCATATCATACGTGACCCACATCGATTTCCATTGACCACACGTGACTGAGCTTCTATCCCTCAGGACACATTAGATCATCTATGGAGGGAGGTTCAGGTAAGAAGATCATTTTACTTTATTTTCTATGTATAAAGAATACTAATATGTTTGATTATTTTCTTTATAGAAAAATTTGAAAGTATGCCCTGAAGAGTTTCGGCCCGTGTGTATGAGAAAATGCTGTAAGATGTGGAAAGATTATAAAGGCAAAGTGAAGAGGGACCACTGGGTACCAAATGTGGGTGCCCTAGACATTTTGGAAAAAGTCACGAGAGGTGTCCTCCCGGCTCAGTGGTGTGACTTGGTTGCATATTGGTCTACTGAGGGTGTTGCGATTTGTATAATAATTATTTTGGTATATATATATTTTCAAGAATATTTGATTTGTTTGAAATTTGAATGAATTGAATGTAGGAGGTGTCAACACGCCATTCTGAGAATCGAGCGTTGCAGGGACCACCTAACAGGCTCGGGAATCGTCACGTGTCTCAGATCCGACATGAGGTATATATTATTCATTTTTTAATTTATTAATTAATATGGTTTTGTGTTTATATTCTTTTAATATACAGTTGCGAGAGCAAGGTGCAACAACTGATAAAATGTCGGTGTGGATGAGGACTAGTGATCGCAATGATCCAGAGGTTGCAGCATTGATAGTAAGTGTCTGTACTTACCAATAATTACATAAATCTATATATTAACATATATATATTTATATATATTTAAATATTTCACAGGCTCAATTTGAAGCTGAGTTAGAACATCTGCCAGAGGACCAGCGACAGCTTCCCATGCGACGAGATGAGATCTTTCATCGCATTGTCGGTCGGGACGGGCATGGCTATAGTTTGACCTATGGAGCAGGGATTCCTCGTTCTGTAGTGTCACACACTGCGGTTGTCAGTCTTGCTGTTGCTCATATGACATAGCAGATGTCAGATTTTGAGGCACGGCTGCGCGCTTCCGAGGAGGCAAATGCGCAATTGACAGCTGAGGTTAGAGCACTGCGGGAATATGTGCGTCGAGCTGATGGTGCATGGGATCATACGATGCAGGTATATACTGTATTTATTTATTTAATTTAAATTATTTTTGTTATTAAAATATTTATAATGTTTATTTGTTGTAGGCCCCTGGCCCACCAGAAGGAGGGTATCATTGATGAAAACGCGTGACACATCATATATTCACGAGATATGTTTTTTGTTTTTACTGGTGGGGTTGACATTGATGTACTGTATGTATTCATTTAATTTAAATTAGAAGGTTGTGTACTTATAATTTCTTTCTTTTCTTGTTTATTATATGATAGCTAATATTATCTAAGGCGTGCATTTAAAAACTCTAACCCCTCGCACCCCCGTACACCCCCCCCCCCGCACCCCCGAACAGCCCCCCGCACAACCGTACAACCCCCCACACTCCCGGACAGCCCCCCCGCACCCCCGTACAGCCCCCACACCCCCGTATAGCCCCCCCGCACCCCCGTACAGCCCCCCCGCACCCCCGTACAGCCCCCCCGCACCCCCGTACAGCCCCCCGCACCCCCGGACAGCCCCCCCGCACACCCGTACAGCCCCCCGCACCCCCGTACCGCCCCCCGCACCCCCGAACAGCCCCCCCGCACACCCCTACAGCCCCCCCCCCCCCCCGCACCCCCGGACAGCCCCCCCGCACCCCCGTACAGCCCCCCCGCACACCCGGACAGCCCCCCCGCACCCCCGTACAGCACCCCACACCCCCGTACAGCCCCCCGCACCCCCGTACAGCCCCCCCGCACCCCCGTACAGCCCCCCACCCCCCGTACAGCCCCCCCGCACCCCCGTACAGCCCCCCCCCCCCCCCCGTACAGCCCCCTGCACCCACGGACAGCCCCCCCGCACCCCCGGACAGCCCCCCCGCACCCCCGGACAGCCCCCCCCGCACCCCCGTACAGCCCCCCCGCACCCCCGTACAGCCCCCCGCACCCCCGTACACCCCCCCACACCCCCCGGACAGCCCCCCCGCACCCCCGGACAGCCCCCCCCCCCCCCCCCCCCCGCACCCCCGTACAACCCCCCGCACCCCCGGACAGCCCCCTGCACCCCCGTACAGCCCCCCCCCCCCCCCCCCCCCCCCCGCACCCCCGGACAGCCCCCCCGCACCCCCGGACAGCCCCCCCGCACCCCCGTACAGCCCCCCGCACCCCCGTACAGCCCCCCCGCACCCCCGTACAGCCCCCCGCACCCCCGTACACCCCCCCGCCCCTCGTACAGACCCCCACACCACC
The DNA here is from genome assembly GCA_963277665.1 of Viscum album. NCBI lineage: Eukaryota > Viridiplantae > Streptophyta > Magnoliopsida > Santalales > Viscaceae > Viscum > Viscum album. The sequence continues at coordinate 1,699,755,625 of OY728138.1, read as the reverse complement.
GTACAGCCCCCCGCACCCCCGTACAGCCCCCCCGCACCCCCGTACAGCCCCCCGCACCCCCGTACAGCCCCCCGCACCCCCGGACAGCCCCCCCGCACCCCCCGGACAGCCCCCCCCGCACCCCCGTACAGCCCCCCGCACCCACGGACAGCCCCCGCACCCCCGTACAGCCCCCCGCACCCCCGTACAGCCCCCCCGCACCCCCGTACAGCCCCCCCGCACCCCCGTACAGCCCCCCGCACCCCCGGCGCGCGCTGAAATGGCGCTTTGGGGGGTCAAAACCACCCTAACGACCTCCGAATGCCACGAAACCGCACGACAACATCCGTTGCGTGAATTCTAAAATGGTCGGGCAGACGGCACGTCAATCAAAGGTGCCGTTTGACCGCAGTGGCCGGAAACGCGTTTCCGGCGCCATAAAACACCAAAACGGCGTGCGGCGGTCGAATTTGGAGCAAACGTGCTCCGAATGACCTGAAATCGCACGAGAACGATAGGAATATTATTACTGAGATGCAGGAGGAGGCGGCACGTCCATCGGACGTGCGGTCCGCTCGGCACGACCGAATGTGTCGTTTTCAGCAGCGCGGTGCGCGCTCAAATGGCGCGTTGGGGGGTCAAAACCACCAGAACGACCTATGAATGCCACAAAACCGCACGAAAATAGCCGGTGCATGAATTATGAAATGGTCGGGTAGACGGCACGTCATTCGGAGGTGCCGTTTGACCGCGGCAGCCGTAAACGCGTTTTCGGCACCATAGAACACCAAAACGGCGTGCAGCGGTCCAATTCAGAGAAAAAGTGCTCAAAAAACCTGAAACCGCACGAGAACGATATGAATATTATTCCTGAGATGCAGGAGGAGGCGGCACGTCCATCGGACGTGCGGTGCGCGCGGCACGACCGAATGCGTCGTTTTCAGCAGCTCAGCGCACGCTGAAATGGCGCGTTGGGGGGTCAAAATCACCCGAACGACCTCCGAATGCCACGAAACCGCACGACAACAGCCGTTGCATGAATTGCGAAATGGTCGGGTAGACGGCACATCAATCGGAGGTGCCGTTTGACCGCGGCGGCCGGAAACGCGTTTCCGGAGCCATAAAACACCAAAATGGCGTGCGGCGGTCGAATTCGGAGAAAAAGTGCTTCGAATGACCTGAAACCGCACGGGAACGATAGGAATATTATTACTGAGATGCAGGAGGAGGCGGCACATCCATCGGACGTGCGGTGCGCGTGGCACGACCGAATACGTCGTTTTCAGCAGCTCGGCGCGCGCTGAAATGGCGCGTTGGGGGGTCAAAACCACCCGAACGACCTTCGAATGCCACGAAACTGCACGACAACATCCGTTGCGTGAATTGTGAAATGTTCGGGTAGACGGAACGTCAATCGGAGGTGCCGTTTGACCGCGGCGGCCAGAAACTCGTTTCCGGAGCCATAAAACACCAAAACGGCGTGCGGCGGTCGAATTCGGAGCAAACGTGCTTCGAACGACCTGAAACCGCACGAGAACAATAAGAATATTATTCCTGAGATGCAGGAGGAGGCGTCACGTCCATCAGACGTGCGGTGCACGCGACACGACCGAATACGTCGTTTTCAGCAGCTCGACGCGCGCTGAAATGGCGCGTTGGGGGGTCAAAACCACCCAAACGACCTCCGAATGCCACAAAACCGCACGACAACATCCGTTGCGTGAATTGTGAAATGGTCGGGCAGAAGTCACGTCAATCGGAGGTGCCGTTTGACCGCGGCGGCAGAAAACGCGTTTCCGGAGCCATAAAACACCAAAACGGCGTGCGGCGGTCGAATTCAGAGAAAATGTGTGCTTCGAACGACCTGAAACTGCACGAGAACAATAGGAATATTATTACTGAGATGCAGGAGGAGGCGGCACGTCCATCGGATGTGCGGTGTGCGCGGCACGACCGAATACGTCGTTTTCAGCAGCTCGGCGCGCGCTGAAATGGCACGTTGGGGGGTCAAAACCACCCGAACGACCTCCGAATGCCACGAAACCGCACGACAACATCCGTTGCGTGAATTGTGAAATGGTCGGGTAGAAGGAACGTCAATCGGAGGTTCCGTTTGACCATGGCAGTCGGAAATGCGTTTCCGGAGCCATAAAACACCAAAACGGCGTGCGGCGGTCAAATTCGGAGCAAACGTGCTTCGAACGACCTGAAACCGCACGAGAACGATAGGAATATTATTCCTGAGATGCAAGAGGAGGCGGAACGTCCATCGGACGTGCGGTGCGCGCGGCACGACTGAATGCGTCGTTTTCAGCAGCTCGGCGCGCGCTAAAATGGCGCGTTGGGGGGTCAAAACCACCCGAACGATCTCCGAATGCCACGAAACCGCACGACAACATCTGTTGCATGAATTGTGAAATGGTCGGGCAGACGGCACGTCAATCGGAGGTGTCGTTTGACCGCGGCGGCCGGTAACGCGTTTCCGGAGCCATAAAACACCAAAACGGCGTGCGGCGGTCGAATTCGGAGAAAACGTGCTTCGAACGACCTGAAACCGCACGAGAACGATAGGAATATTAGTGCTGAGATGCAGGAGGAGGCGGCGCGTCCATTGGACATGCGGTGCGCGTGGCACGACCGAATACGTTGTTTTCAACAGCTCGGCGCGCGCTGAAATGGCGCGTTGGGGGGTCAAAACCACCCGAACGACCTCCGAATGCCACGAAACCGCACAAAAATATCCGTTGCGTGAATTGTGAAATGTTCGGGCAGACGTCACGTCAATCGGAGGTGCCGTTTGACCGCAGCGGCCGGAAATGCGTTTTCGGAGCCATAAAACACCAAAACGGCGTGCGACGGTCGAATTCGGAGCAACCATGCTTCGAACGACCTGAAATCGCACGAGAACGATAGTAATATTATTCCTGAGATGCAGGAGGAGGCAGCACGTCCATCGGACATGCGGTGCGCGCGGCACGACTGAATACGTCGTTTTCAGCAGCTCGGCGCGCGCTGAAATGGCGCGTTGGGGGGTCAAAACCACCCGAACGACCTCCGAATGCCACGAAACCGCACGACAACATCCGTTGCGTGAATTTTGAAATGTTCGGGTAGACGACACGTCAATCGGAGGCGCCGTTTGACCGTGGCGGCCGGAAACGCGTTTCCGGAGCCATAAAACACCAAAACGGCGTGCGGCGGTCGAATTCGGAGCAAACGTGCTTCAAACGACCTTAAATCGCACGAGAACGATAGGAATATTATTCCTGAGATGCAGGAGGAGGCGGCACGTCCATTGGACGTGCGGTGCACGCGACACGACCAAATGTGTCGTTTTCAGCAGCTCGGCGTGCGCTGAAATGGCGCGTTGGGGGGGGGGGGGGGTCAAAACCACCCGAACGACCTCCGAATGCCACGAAACCACACGAAAACATCCGTTGCGTGAATTTTGAAATGGTCGGGCAGAAGGAACATCAATCGGAGGTTCCGTTTGACCGCGGCGGCCAGAAACGCGTTTCCGGAGCCATAAAACACCAAAACGGCGTGCGGCGGTCGAATTCGGAGCAAACGTGCTTTGAACGACCTGAAACCGCACGAGAATGATAGGAATATTATTACTGAGATGCAAGAGGAGTTGGAACATCAATCGGACGTGCGGTGCGCGCGGCACGACCGAATACGTCGTTTTCAGCAGCACGGCGCGCGCTAAAATAGCGCGTTGGGGGGTCAAAACCACCTGAACGACCTCCGAATGCCACGAAACCGCACGACAACAGCCGGTGCGTGAATTGTGAAATGGTCGGGCAGACGACACGTCTTTTGGAGGTGCCGTTTAACCGTGGCAGCCGAAAATGCGTTTTCGGCGCCATAAAACACCAAAACGGCGTGCGACGGTCCAATTCGGAGAAAACGTGCTCCGAAAAACCTGAAACCGCACGAGATCGATAGGAATATTATTCCTGAGATTCAGGAGGAGGCGGCAGGTCCATCGGACGTGCGGTGCGCGCGACACGACCGAATACGTCGTTTTCAGCAGCTCGGCGCGCGCTGAAATGGCGCGTTGGGGGATCAAAACCACCCGAACGAACTCCGAATGCCACGAAACCGCACGACGACATCCGTTGCGTGAATTGTGAAATGGTCGGACAGACGGCACGTCAATCAAAGGTGTCGTTTGACCGCGGAGGCCGAAAACGCGTTTCCGGAGCCATAAAACACCAAAACGGCGTGCGACGGTCGAATTCGGAGCAAACGTGCTCCGAAAGACCTGAAACCGCACGAGAACGATAGGAATATTATTCCCTTAGATGCAGGAGGAGGCGGCACGTCCATCAGACGTGCGGTGCTCACGGCACGACCGAATGCGTCGTTTTTAGCAGCTCGGCGCGCGCTGAAATGACGCGTTGGGGGTTCAAAACGGGCCGAACGAGGTCCGAATGCCACGAAACTGCACGACAACATCCGGTGCGTGAATTGTGAAATGTTTGGGTAGACGAAACGTCATTTGGAGGTGCCGTTTGACCGCGGCAGCCGGAAAAACGTTTTCGGCGCCATAAAACACCAAAACGGCGTGCGGCGGTCCAATTTGGAGCAAACGTGCTCTGAAAAACCTGAAAACATACAAGATCGATAGGAATATTATTCCTGAGATTTAGGAGGAGGAGTAACGTCCATCAGACGTGCGATGCGTGCGACACGACCGAATACGTCGTTTTCAGCAGCTCGGCGCGCGCTGAAATGGCGCGTTAGGGGGTCAAAACCACCCGAACGACCTCCGAATGCCACGAAACCACACGACAACATCTGTTGCGTGAATTGTGAAATGGTCGGATAGACGACACGTCAATCGGAGGTGACGTTTGACCGCAGAGGCCGGAAATGCGTTTCGGAGTCATAAAACACCAAAACGGCGTGCGACAGTCGAATTCGGAGAAAACGTGCTCCGAAAGACTTGAAACCGCACGAGAACGATATGAATATTATTCCTGAGATGCAGGAGGAGGTGGAACATCAATCGGACGTGCGGTGCTCGCGGCACGACCGAATGCGTCGTTTTCAGCAGCTCGGCGCGCGCTGAAATGGCGCGTTGGGGGGTCAAAACGGGCCGAACGAGGTCCGAATGGCCTGAAATCAGACGAAATCAAAGGGTGAGTGAATTTTGACGTTTTTGAGAAGACGTCACATCAATCGGATGTGTCGTTTGACCGTGGTGACCAGAAACACGTTTCCGGTGTCATAAATGGCCAAAACGGGCGTCTGATGGTCAAAGTCATAGCGGACGACATCGGATTGACCTGAAATCACAGGGAAACAATCTAATTATTATTTGTGACGTGTACGTGCAGAGGGCACGTCAATCAGACGAGCGGTCTGCGCGGTAGGGCTCATTGTGCGTTCTTTAAGTGTTGCGCGCGCTTGATAAACGCGCGTGGGGGGGGGGGGGGGGGGTCCAAACGGGCTGAACGAGGTCCGAATGACCTGAAATCAGACGACATCAAAGGGTGAGTAAATTGTGACGTGGTCGAGCAGACAGAACGTCAATCGGCCGCACCGTGTGCCCGCGGTTACCGGGAACGCCGTTCCGGTGTCATAAACGGCCAAAACGGGCGTCTCACGCTCAAAATCATAGAGGACCACATCAGATTGACCTGAAATCACAGGGAAACAATCTAATTATTATTCCTGACGTGTACGCGCAGACGGCACACCAATCGGACGTGCGGTTTACGCGGTAGGGCTCATTATGCGTTCTTTAAGTGTTGCGCGCGCTTAATTGTTTTCCATTTTTTATGATTGTTACCTTTGTTTTATGTATGCTTTTCCACCGTGAAGAAAAAAACACAATTTGTACATTTTATTTAAAAAATGAAAAATATTTTATTTAATATTATATATATAAATATTTTCATTAATATATATATATATATATTATTTAAAAAATAAATATACATACTTTATTTAATATTATATATATATATCAATATTTTCATTATTTTATATATATATATATTTGATTTAATAAATAAATATATATATATATATTTATTATGGTATGAATTTTTTTAATTTTTTTTTCATGTTTAGCGACCGCCATTGGCGGTTGCTATAGCCTGCCGTCTGGGCAGTATTAGCGACCGCCAATGGTGGTCGCTAATGGTGCCCGCGAGTAAGGCTAAAGTGACCGCTAGGTGGTCGCTAAAGACCTACAACGACGGCGCAGAAGCGACCGCCAATGGCGGTCGCTGGGCGGTCGCTATAGGGCATTAGCGACCACCAATGGCGGTCACTAATGCCCTTTTTTTAGTAGTGGGGAATGTATTAAGGTAACACTAGATCTTTTTTTGACCAGGAAAAAGTCTTGATATGGTTGGGTCTTTACCTTGTTTATGTGTATAAAATTATATTTGGTGATTCAGGTGAATAATATTTTGAGAATTATCATGATTGATGAAGAGTGGTTTAAAGCAATGATAATTAGGGAGTTGATGTTTTTTAAAGGTTACCCTCTGAATTCAAGAGTTTTTTTTATAAATACATAAATTTGATGTAGGTATTAAATATAATTCATATATTTAATAATAATCCAATGGATAAGAATGTTATAGACCAAAAGAGACTTTCAAGAGGTGTTGGTATAAATTTTGAAAATAGATAAGATTATAGGATAATTATTTGAAGCCAATAATATTTTACAATGACCCAACTAGACATTTTTTATTTAATATGATAAGTAGTGGTTATATAAATGTGACCCCAATGAAATATATTTTTTATTAGTGATATGAATATAAGAATATATCAAAGTGATAAAATAAATTTTCTTGTTCTATAGAGTAATAAATGAATAAATATTATTATGATTAATAGTAATTTATTTGACAGGTTCAATTGTTTATAAATAACTAATTTTGTAGTCATATTATATCATATAGATATATGAATATATGGGATTATTAAGAGGAATTATTTTTTTATTAACAATAAAAAAGTATGAGTACCCACTACACAATCTTTTTTTGAACTCATATATAGATAATGAAACCAATTTAAGAAATTGGTTAAAAGGAAGTTTCTCATATAAAAATTAAGTGTAATAAAAAAGTGAAATAAATTTTTAATAAATTATATTATATCACTCTGTAATAAAGAACAATGAGATCCATAATAAATTTATTATAGAGGTATAAGATAATGGAGTTATACTATTGGAATATTTTCTTACACAAGATCAATTTGTTGATGTGATGAAAAAACCATTTCCCCATGAACATTTTGAGATCTATAGGTTGAATCTTATAGTTCATACATCACTTTCAAAATAATGGTTTAGACAAATCCCCCTCTACCAAATTTATTTTTTATTCATATAGGTTATGAATAAATCTCATCTTTTGGGTTTAATAATATTATGAGATCAGTTATATTTTGGTTTGTGTATCCTTACATATAATTGGTATTTTTGTAAAATAATGAGACAAAAATTTGATTCTAGAGTACAAAAAAGTGTAGAAATAAAAATTATTTCATTATAGTGGAGGTGGTTGAAAATATGATGTAATAGTGAATTTAGGGGAGTCATCAATCGAGTTTTAGTTTTCCATGAAACCAGTCATGAGATAAGTTGAGTGATTTATTGAAAAAAATTGTACACTTGTTTCTCACAATGGTAATGAATCAAATGTTCCTTGAGTCAATGAATACATTCTCATTGAAATCACTAAAAATTACTTTTTTTAAAGCTTTGAGTTTCCATTAAAGGTGTTTTAAACAAACTAAATGATGTAGGTTTCTATCAAAAACCATTTATATTATTTTGATATTTTTAAGATAATTTTTTAGATTAATGGAGTGTAGAGGAATTTAGATGATTTTTTTGTGATTAAACCAAAAACATGATGTGTTGATTGACATGTAATTTTTTTAAAAAAAAACAATTCTATAAGAAATTGCTTATTGTCTAATGAAAATATTTTGATGTAATCAATATCTAATAAGACCAAGTACCACACCCTTGGTTCATAACATTTCACAGTGAAACTTTTATAATATCGTTTTCCATAAATTGTAATCTATTAGATATATTCCATTGTTTTGAGAGTTTTTTAGTTTCTGGATGAAATAAAAAGATAAAATATATTGTACTCATATGGAATTTCAAAATAAATCTTATAAATTTATTCTATAAAAATTAAATATTCAAGAAAAACTTATCATGATGGATTAAATATAGAATAAAAGTATTTTTATGGTCCTCATATAAAATATAAAGACCCACTGGATTCTACTATGGGGAAAGTTATTTTTTTGGAGAAAAAAACACAATATATCATATAAGTAAACCTTTACATATTCTCTAGAAATCCATACCATGACATGAATAAGATAATTATTTCAAAATAAGATAACATGTAACATATATTACAGAGAAGAACATGATTTCATGGTTCATGGATGTCAACAATTAACATGATCCACCACACCACAAAAACATTAGACCGATCCATTATATAATTAATTTTAACTTTATTGTAAAAATTTATATATCATCCAAAAGATGAAATTTTAGAGTAAATTTATAAAGCATTCAGATACATTTTATTTATTTTTTTAAGGGTATTTTATTTCTAAAAAACCAGAGAGAAAATATATTAATTTTATTGAACAAATTAATGATCCATTTTAATATAGACTTTGGCTGATGATCAAGGTGTGTAATTATTTGTATAGGAATAGAAATATCATATAATTTATTTTTGTGAAATTTCAATTGAATAAGTAGTAGATATTTGAGTTGATAAGTCCTTTTATATATTTATAATTAATTAAGATAGATCGTTACATTATTCATACCATAATTGTGAAACTCTAATTTGTTGAACTAATATTTACTATCAATTCATTAATTTTTAAGAGGTGGTTAACTAATCATGTGAGAGAAAGAATTCAATTTTCAGAATGAGGGTTGTAAAATAAGAGGGGAATTTCATTTACTCAAAACCTATCAAGATTTTATCTTTTTAAAATTTATAAACCGACATATCATAGTGTGTTTGATCCTTTAGAATAACCTACATTAGGTGAACGAAGAAAAATTTTGTGTCTTGTATTATTTAATATGTATTTTAATTATTTTGGAATATTGAAATTTCCAAACTAATAATAAGGAATAGATCACTAAAAGGTGAGGCTACTCAACATGATTTATCTTTATACGCATCCTATATGGATATCATTACCTAGTGGGTCCTATACATTGTACCAAAGATAATAATTAATTTTCCTGGTTTTTTTTATCTCTTCATGATTTGGATATGATGGTCAAAAATAAAATAGTGTTGATATTAAATATATATAACTTTAAACTATTAAAGAATCAAGTATAAACCTACTTCTTATCTCTTAGCATAGACACACATGCTAATGAAAATCATTAGATTATCATTTATAGGTAAAGTTGAATTTTTATGGAGAAAAATGAAAATGAGATATGTACTAATTTCATTGGATTTAATACTCTATGGTGAGAGATATTTACTAGGGTATATAGAAATGTGAAATATTAAAAATAATAAAAATACATGAGGGATAAGATCATAAATATCTATACAAGTGATTAAAATATCTATGTGAAAAAATATCAATACACATGGAACAAGTATAATGACTTGAGGTTGTTCCTTAAAAAACCTTAAATACATTTTTCAGTTGGGTGAATATAATTTTAGTGTATATGGAATTCCACTTTGATTCTATTGATGATACATATATTTTAAATTATATTCTTAGAAGACTACATAATTATTTCATATCAAAGTCCAAATGATTTATTAATAGGATCATAAGATGGTAACTTTCTATGACTATGAAATAATTATAAATGAATATATGATGTGGATAAATGAGGATAATCCAATAGTGAATAAAATTTTAATCAAAATAACATTCATGGACATAAAATAAATCAACATAGAGGTAGATTTAGAAGGAAATCAGGTCGACATGGTATTGTTAATCCTTTCCTCTAACCTAAAATGGAAAAAAATATGGATTAAGGGATGTATTCCACAACCTTGATTACAATGTGGAATTATTGGATATCAATTATTAAAGTGTATAAATAAGAATCATGATTATTAGAATATTTATGAATATTAATCCTTAATAAAATTTATAAATTGTGTGAAGGTCAACATAATTACACTGAAAAATATCATTATAAATAATAATTTTATCTTATAAGAATGTGATGGAATAAATAATTTTCATGCCTTATTATTATTCATTAATTTTATTTTATATATTTATTTCATTTTAAGAATATTAAATAATTTTTTATCCAAAAATGAAAATATTATTTCTTAGTAAAATTGACTATATATATGGTTTATATAGAGGATTAAAATTAAACTTTTAGAATATAAATTTTAAAAAATGAACTTCATTTTTGATTTCAGCATATCAGAATTCAGATTTGGTGAATTTTTTTATTTTTATGAAAGTAATTATTTTTAAATGAATGGTAAAAAATAAAAATATTTATTGAAAAGGGTTTTTTCATTTCATGTATTTACAAATTGAAATTATATTTTGGATTAATTTTTAAAAAATAATAATAAATTTTTATTGAAAATAATCTAATTATAGTCTTTTGAATAAATTTTATATTTTAATTTGGTATCAAAATATTTTTTACCTAAAAGAAATTTTTCTATAAAATCGTTTTCATCAATTTTTTTGGGTTTAATTTTAAATTTAAATCTAACTATTATATTAATTAAATTTTTCAAAATTTATTCCATAATTTTAATCATGAGTTAAAAATTCTTTAAATATTTCCACTTTTATTTTGTTCATTATGAATAGTAACAATAGTAAATAATTGTCCTCACTATAAGGGTAAATCCGGTAATTAAGGATAAAAATAATATTTTAAAGACTAAAAAATAACCCAAGAATTTTCATTTATCCTATTGTATGAGTAGGGTTTTTAAATTTGTATCCAAGTTTAAAAAATATGGCATCCTAGTGCCATATTTATCTAATTTTTACATTAAAAAATTTTAATTAAATGATAAAGTATAAAATGTCACTTTCTTGCATTAAATTTTTTTAATTTTTTTTATAGGAATAAAATAAAATTTTGTTTGGTTATAAATGTTTTTAATGAAATTTTTTTATCATTAAGATTTACTCCTTATTTTTTAGTGATGAAATAATAACCTTAAATGATTATGGAACACCAACACAATAATTATTCAATTAATATAAAATTAAAATAAAATATTTTATAAATATTAAAATTAATATAATTTGAATGAATTGTTATGATAAAATAATTTTTTAGAAAATTATAAAATTTTAGGATTGTGTTAAATGATTAAATTTTAATCTTTTTACTTTCATGTTGTCATCAAAGTAAAATTAAATGAATTGTTCCAAAAATGAATTTAATAACATGTTATGTAAAATAAAGTTTTATTAAATGAATTCAAATTCCTAAAATTTTTATCATCATCCATATGAATTATATGTGGTTTATAATATCATAAATGGTTTTATGTGTCAATTTTTCATTTATAAAAAAATTATTGACACATTTAGGTAAAACCATTATGATAGCACTATAAGAGACCAAAGGGTTAATAGGGGATTAATACAAACGATAATAGAGAAAACATCATCTAAACTTATACAATTTATATTTCATGAGGGGATTTAGACACATAATAATCTTAAATTATAATAATACCTATTTTTATGCATCTTTATATGAAAATTAATTTATATAAATTTAATACTTTACGAAATTATTGGTGTTACCCTCCTCTCACTTATAAATAGGAACCTCTTATCCTCTATTTCACATGACATTTGAGCACTCTATATCATACAATACCTGAGGAAATACCTTATTTAAATACCACCCATCACTAGAGTGGCGATGGTTTTGAGGTAATACCATACTTATTTAGCATAAGGTGTAAAGCATTATAGGTAATCCTAAGAAGAGGTATAAATTTTATTCAAATGTTTTAGTTTTATTTTTCTTCCACCTCCTTAAAATCATATCCAACCATATTGATATAATAAATATAATATAATATATACAATTATTTTTTATTATATGAATATAATAACATATATTCATCCCATTCTTCATCAAATGGAATATAAAACCATCATTCGTGTGTACATCCAACTACTTCCTCATGAACCAATGTATGGATTTTCCATAAGCACCTCACATTAATAGTTATAATTTTGGATATATATATATATAAATATATATTATATTAACAATATATTTACCATTATATAAATATAATATATCATATAATTTATAATATTTCCATCTATTGAAAAATGATAACGTCGTTCATGTATATGTGTAGACTAACACCTACATGAAGTGATGTGATTCATTTTTCATGAACAAAACACATGGCTTGTATATATGTGTGTATTTAAATAAATAATATTATATCTATGATATGATATAAATTATTTATATATATAATAATACTTACCTTCTTACCATCATTATTATTCAAAAATTGAAACGATACTCATTCATATGAATGACCTACTGTCTCCACGATTGTAATTTAATTCATTTTTCATAAACATCATTCATGGTTGGTTTTAAAAGTATAATTATTGTTTAAGAATGATATACATGTAATTATTATTATTATTATATGGGTGATGTAATAGAATCCTCTTTAACCACATTCATCCTACCAAAGTAATTTTTGGATAATGATCCGAATATCATCCAAACATCCAACATTAAATTAATTGATAAATTAATTTTATTTAACATGATAATTTGTGAAATAAAAGAAATAAATAGAAGAAAAAGGTTAATAATTATTTAAATATGTATCATAATTTTATTATTCATGATTATAATGAACACATGTGATAAATCATTTTTGTGATAAGGGACAATTTACTTTTAAAAAATCATTTTACTTTACTAAAATTTTTTACCATGTTGATATTATTAAAATTATTTTATGGATTTTTTATATAAAATTAAATGAAATATAAAGAGAATTTTCTATCACTTTTTACTTTCATTCAATGGATTTTAAATGTAAGCTTTTTGTTTATTTTTTATGTATATTTTTTCTAAAGGGATAAATTGAATGTTTTATTGTAACATATATGACATGATTTTTTTCTAACATCATAACAGTTATTTTATGTTTGGATTCCCTAATAGGATTCAATTTATTATCATTAAAAAATCCCCATTCCATTTTTGTTGCATTTTTTAAAAGGGGTTTAAATTGAATGGATATTTTAATATAAAAAAATGTTATATTATGGGTGAAAGAATATAGTTATGATTTAAGGATGAGAAATTTATATTTTATTATTTTTTATTATCTTATTGTACATAGAAACTATTTATGATTATGGTTGGATTTTTTTATAATATAAGGAGGATTGGTTCTATATTAAACCATGGAATTTTGGTTATGTTATAAACATAGGATGGGTGGTTCAGTTATAGCCCTGAAATGCAATGGGTAATGGTTATGTTGGATGTCAAACATATTGGATATTACACATGTATGAGTGATTTTATGAGATATATAAATATGATTTACAAAGTAACCTATATTATTTATCTATGATTTTTATAGTTTTTATGGAAATATTATGATTTAACATGGTATGTTAGGGAGCTTATGTTTAGAGAAAAGTATATGGTAATTCTTGAGGGAAAAATGTATAAATCACTGAAAAAATTATGATTTTTTACGATCTCATTTAATTGAAGAGTTTTATTTTGAATTTATGATTTCTAATGAAATGTTTTATGAAATTATTTGGGAAGAGAAGTTAACTTATCGAGTAATAATTTTTTTGATAAGAAATATTATTTTTAAATGGAAAAATTTTATGAGTATCCATGGATTAAAGTGTTTCATTATTTCTTTTTTATATAACTTAATGTTATATTTGTGCCCATACCACACATTTTTTTTCATATGGTTTAATGTATGATTAGGGAAAATGATGAGGTAAAAATAATATTTTAAGATAAATCATGAAAATAAAACTTTTTATATCATTAATGTTTTATTTATTGGATAATCAATACTAAGAGGAAGTGTACACTTTGTGATGTAATATTTATTTATGTTAGGGTGATGGAATAATTTTTTAAAACACTATACCATAATGATCCTCATATTTAATATAATTATTTATTGACATAAAACACAATATTATATAATTTTTAAGGCTGGGTCCTTATAGTTAGTATTAGAGGAAAGGATTAAATTAGGTTAGGTTGATACCCTTAAGAGATTATAATTTTTAGTTATCATGATATTGAATTTCAATATTACCATGTTTCTTTATCATAACTATGATTTTTTCAAAACGATTTTCTATAGAGGAAATATAGAATATAAAGTATAAGGAATTAATAAGAAAATATCCTTCCAAATTAGCAGCCAAGAATTGTAGGAAATGTAACTGAGCCATTTGTTTCTATAATTTATTAGTTGAAAAAGGATATAAATTGTTGTAGTATCCATGTTAATGAACATCCATATCAACTATTGTGTAACATGTCAATTGTGAAGACGTTTATGAGAAAATTCCCTCTAGGATTTAGATGATCATCTAACCGAAATATATCTATGGTATTGATTAAACACCTAGATTATATATTAAATATCATGGGTGGTTCATATCATCAAAATGAAACTATTTATATTTAACATTTTGAAGGTGAAGATGGACATTGGTGGGAATAGGGTAATAATATGAAATAAATGGAAGATATTGATGCCTTTTAATGGGGTTAAATTAAAAATATTTCCCTATGGGTTTTCAACTTAGGTTAGAAAAGTAATTCTGGGAATTGGGACTAATAAAGGATGATTTAGTAGCCATGTATTCTATTTTTTAAGGTTTGTTCCGAATTGTATCCATGATTTTGATAATAAATGTTATTAGTTTTGCTATGGAATAAATATAAGGTACACAAGAGAATTAAACTTTCAAGAATTTAAAATTTATCAAAAACATGTTCGATCAGCTAAGAAGGTAGAAATGGATTTTTTGGATGGTCATATATTAAGAGTGAATAAATTTTTTTTCTAGGTGGTAGGAAAATAGGAGGAATCCATAATTTAAATATGAAGGTAAGAAAATCATGTTTTTTTTGTGATAGGTGTAGTAAAAAGAACACTGGTTAATGTCTTATGAAATATAGAAAGTGATTCTAAAGTGGTATGCTTGGGAATATGGTTGTTGATTTAAATCAAAAAGTTATCATTAGTAGTTTGACCAATTTCAATAAATATGATGTATATTAATTTAAATTTAAGGAGATGGGTTGTTATTTAGATGAGCTTCTAAAGAAGAATATAAATAATGGGTAGCAGGAAGACTATAATTAAAAGGGTATGGTGAAATATTTTGCAACTTCATTAGTATATATTGTTATATTTAATGAAGTTTTAAAAATTACATCACATGTTTATTATGATTATGCTAATGTAATTTTTGATTCAGAGTCTACACATTCATTCATTTTAGTAAAATATTCTAAAAAATAAAAAAATTCACCTTTATAAATGAAACTAGATCTTTGAGTAAAAACACATGGGGCATGTATTAAGGAAAACAAATTTTTAGGAATATTCCAATTTTTTTCCATGGAATGGGATTAATTAAAATACTTTTTTTTCATTTCAGTTATTTAATTTTTTGTCATTATTGGTATGTATTGGATTTTAGTTAGTCTCTATAGGATTGATTTTAGATCTAATGAAGTTATTTTAAGAAATTAGCTTTAATTTGTTTATAAGAATGAATTCATACATTTGATGAAATATCATTAAGTTTAGAAATATTTAAGAGATATAAAAATAATTTTACCTTGCATATATTTTCTAAAATAAGATAATGATTCAGATTAATGATGTTTCAGTAGAAAAAGAGTCCCATGATGTTTTTCATGATGATTTTTCCAATGTTATACATGATCACTATGTTGAATTTTCTATTTAACTATTACCTAATGTAAATACATTTTTAAAACACATTTATCTAATGGATTCAGTAGGAATTTGTAAATTTAAATATAT
Organism: Viscum album; assembly: GCA_963277665.1. Lineage (NCBI taxonomy): Eukaryota > Viridiplantae > Streptophyta > Magnoliopsida > Santalales > Viscaceae > Viscum > Viscum album. The sequence goes on along the minus strand of OY728138.1, from coordinate 1,699,739,528 downwards.
ATTACAATAAATGATTGATAAATGTTTTATTCATCCCATCACTTCATCATTAGGTGCTACTATTTTATTTGTAAAAAGAAATTTGGTTCCATGAGTTTTTTTATTGATTATAAATATTTGAATAAAATTAATTTTTAGAATAAGTATATGTTTCCTCCTATTGATGAATTGTTCAATTAGGTACATAGAGTTCAATAATTTTCAAAGGTTGATCTATGGTCCTTGTACTATCAACTGAAGGTGATAGGGGATGACATTCTGAATACATCATTTCATACTATGTAAGTGAATTTTCAGTTTGTGGTTATTTACTTTGGGATTAAAAATTATCTAGCTATATTTTTGGATATTAGGAATATGGTATCCCATGAATACTTGGATAATTTTTTGTTTTAGTTTATTTTGATATTTTTATTAATAAAAAATATATAAGGTTTATGAAAAATATCTAAAAATTTCTCTAAAAACACTAAATTAAAGAAGTTATATAAAAAATAGAAAATTTTATTTTAGTTTAAAAAATATTTCATTCTATTTCCATATCATAAATAGTGATGGCATAATTATTGATCCTTAAAAAGTTAAATTAGCTAATAAGTGACATGGTCCTACAATTATTACCGAGATTTATAGTTTTCTTGGGTTAACAGGATTTTATACTTGGTATGTTAAAAAAATTTCAAGGTTATTTGGCCCAATAGATATGATAACTTGAATGGGAGGTATTATCAACTTGATAAAGAAATATAATGAAAGTTTCAAGGAATTTAAAATAATATTAGTGAATTATCTTGTTTTGAACTTATTATCTATATGTAGTTACATTGTAATATAAATTCATATATCCATGAAGGGAATATGTAATATTTTAATGAATAATGATCGATTAATTGAATATTATTAATGTGAGTTAAAACCTCATAAGAAAAATTATCCTATACATGACATTGAACAAGAAGTTTTAGTGTTTTATTTAGAAATTTGGTGACATCATTTATATAGATTAATGTGTGAATATATAGACTGGTCAAAAAATATTGAAGTATATATTAACATAGAAATATTTAAAAAAGAGATATAGTAGATGTATATAAGGTTTAAAGGATTTTATATGCACAATTCATTACCATACTAGTAAATCAAACAGAGTAGTTGATACTTTGACTTGGAAAGATAATGAATCATTAATTATGCTTCATCTAAAACATGGTCCTTTGGTTCATGATTTGATAAATTGTAGATTCAAAATTATGAATTTAAAAATTCCTCTATTTATTTTTGGTTTTAGTTTAATCATCACTGTAATATAGAATTAAGAAAATTCAGAAGCAAGATAGCGAGTTAAAAGAAAAGGTAGATTTTTTTTAAGAAAGGAGAGTTTCCGAAATTTAATATTGATAAAGAAGTTATTTTTCTATTTAAAAAATGGTATTGTTTTATATGAACCCAATTTGAAGAAATAACTATTGAGTTAGGATCATAGTTCTTTATATATTATTTTTCTAGTAAGTACAATGATTTATCATGACCTTTTGGAACATTTTAGTTGGGAAGGCATGATGAATGATATTACTAATTTTACTATGAAATGCTTGAAATGTCAATAGGACAAATCCAAAAAATAGTTAATGATTTGAATTCATCTACATTTTCTAGCTCTAGAATGGAAATAGAAGAGTATATCTATGGATATCATGGGAAGATTAATAAAGATATCATGAGGTAACAATGTGATTTTGATAATTATTAGTTGATTAACTAAATCATCAAATTTTCTTCCCATTTGAGATAATATGTATTTAGATCAAAATTATCAGCTTTATGATAAAGAGATATTTATATTACATGGAGTTAATCTTTTCATTGTATCTGATTGTGATCCTAGATTCACTTATAATTTCTTTAAAGGACTATAAAATTCATCGTGTACTAAATTAAATCTTTGTACATCTTTCAATCCTCAATTTTATAAACAATCAAAGATAATTATTAAAATATTATAGGATATGATTCATGCTTGTTCAATAGATTATCAAGTATATTGCGATCAATATCGAACTTTGTTTTATTTTTTTTAATAAAATTTTTCATTCCAGTATGAATATGGACCCCTTTGATGATTTTTATGGAAAACAGTGTAGGAATATAGCTTGATATGTTGAAGTCATGGAAATGAAGTTGTTAGGAAAAGAATAGTTTGATGAAATAATTGAAAAATTTAGACGATTCCGAATTATATGAGAATATATAAAATTAGGAAAAAAATTAATGCATATAACCAGAGGAATGATCTTCATTTCAAGGTACATGATCGTGTTTTTCATAAAATAATTAAACACCCCAAGACTTTACAATATTTTCCTTTTACAATAAATTATTTTTTTGTTCCTATATTAATTTATATGAAACAACATATTAAGATAATGATACAGTCAATATATATTTTATATTTATCTACATATAACATTGAGTTTAGTTTTAATTACATGCAAGACTTAATTTCCTCGATGGCTTGCATAACACACAAGATTGAGTTTTACCAAAAAATAAAATATTGTTTAAAATATTATTATTTAATATAATAAGATATAAGATAGCTATTAAATTAGTGGATATAAATATTAACATATGGAAATATATGGTTTACAAAAATATAAGATGAATATTCATTGGTTTCTAATTAATTATAATGAAAATGTAATCTAATTGAATATAAAGGGATTGTTTTATAAAAAACCATTTTTATGCACAAGAAGTCGTTTTATACTAAAAAATTAAATTAAAATTAGTAATTGATATTAATTATATATATATATATATATATTCAGTCAAATATTTTTAACTTTCATATAATAGATTTGATAAGTATACGATAAGAATAAATTCAATATTACACATAAAAACCTATATTTTTATAAAGGTAATTTTACCACCTTTTAATGGCACAGCTATTTTAAATTTGAATTTTGAAAATTTTATAAATTTTATATGAAAAAATAAACTTCATTTTTTTAAATAGAAACATCCAAATTGGGTTATTGTTATTTTTTGGTATTTTTTTGAATTATTTCAGTTTTTGATGAATAGTAACAGATACCGAATTTTAATTCAAAACTGCTTTAGCATATAATTTATTTATAAGGTTAAATTATATTTTTAATTGGTTTTAAAGTATAATTATTTAATTTTTAAATATATTAATCCAATTTATATCATTATAATAAATTACATAGTTAAATTACATATAAAATCATCTTAATCTTTTGAACATTTTACCTTTTTACCCCACTTTGTCGTCCCGTCTGCGAGATTAATTTCAAATTAATTTTTGGAACTTCTATTATTTAAATTTGGAAAAATGAATTCCATATTTTTAATCTGAATAATTTATAATTTATAATAATATTTACTTAGTTTTTGAACAAAAATATTAGTGAATATAATTAAAATTAATTATAGCGATTATGAGAAAAATTACATAACAGGAGACAAAAACATAAACTTAAGGACCAAAATGACCTATAAAATTGTCCAAAATAAATTTTATCTCCATATTTTTAATAAATAATTTTTTTATATAATATTTACCATTATTGGATCCACTTTCAATCGAAAAACACATGGTCAGAATGCCCTTTCCAAAACATTACAAGAATGACACCCCTCCTCAACTATAAAAAGTCACTCATCCTCCCTGTTCTTCACACATCTCAAGCCAAATTTTCTCAAAACATATCTTATAAAATAGATCCTAAACTTAACTAAAATTATTTTAGAAGCCTATATTTTTTCATAAATCCATTTAAGGAATCCCTTTGGTTCAATCCAAAAAGAGTTACCCAAAGAAGAGGTAACACCCTTCCTCAAGATCTTTTTTGATATTTTCACTATACACCACTAAAATATTATTATTCCATGATTATATAATAAAAAATTTTCCTAAATATACATAAATTTTTTTATTCTATGGGTTTGAACTACACTTACACAAACTTTCATCTAATGGGTAATGAACATATCATTTATGTGTAAGGAAAACTACCACCTCCCAAAACGATGTCGTTTGTTTTTCATTTAACACCTCTCATGGTTGGTAATTATGATATAAATTATATTTATATATGATATATATTATATTTATAATGTATTTATTATTCTCTAGTTTCTATATATGACATAACCTTATTCTTTTTATTTGGTGTAAATGCGATAACATTGTTTTTGGAAGTGTGGACTACCGACCCCTCAAAGCGACGTGATTCGTTCACACTATACATGGAACTCATAAAGGATGGTTTTATTAAAATTATGTAAAATATATGAAATTTATATAATAATTTTGTTATAATATATATATATCATTTAATTTTCATTTTTTAATACGACAAAGAAATGAAGGTAGTGTTCATGCATACGTATGACCTATTATCTCCATGAACGATGCATTTCATTTCTTATCTCCAAATATTATGGATTATTATAAATAAATATATATGATATATAAATAATGGTTTAAATTTTTTATATTATGAAATAATTACCTAATTAATAGGAAAAACAAATAAGAAGTCAAAACATACTAAAAAAACTAGGCAAATAACACCTGAAATAGTAAAAATAATGAAATATTATTATCAAATAGGTAATAAGATATTATAATAAGATATTATAATATGATCATATATGATTTCATAAATATTATTATTGTTATATTATAATTTATTAACTTGTTTAAACCACTATACATGAGGCTAAGTACCACACAACAAAAAGGAAGGATAAGGCAAGAGATTTTCATCTCACCTTTTTACATCTGTGAGATAAATGTCAAATTCCCTACTTAATTATTTTGTGTGGTGTATTTATTTCTCTTTTGATATGTTATATCATGAATTGTTTTATCTTCATGGTAATTATGATTTTAATTTTAATTATCTTATCCAAGGGGGTTTTTATTGAAAATTACCAAGTGGTAAATGTCATCTTTGCAATATCCATTTCTTTTGTGATCGTTAACTTTCTCTTGAAACAATCACTTCCTAATGTTCATTTTTGTGCATACAAATAAATAATCTCATAAAATGTATATCATTATTTCATAAACCAATGTTTCATTTTTATATATGGCGTCCACTTTGACAGTTATTTGAGTAACTAGGGAACTATTGATAAATCTGTATATTTTATTTAATACACATATTTGAAGAGGCATGTATTTCATTAATTAAATAGATTATCCAATAAATGAAAAATGATTTGGACAATAAATAAACATATTCGGGACTATTTAATTTAATACCTATGGGCTGGGAACCAGTTAATTCTACCCCCTCGATGCATAAGTAGTCTCATGAAACGAATCAGTTGGCCAAATCAGAAAATCATAAACTATCTTATTTTGATAGAAAAGGTATCATGTGCTTGGGAAACATGATGTAAAATAATTAAGTATTGAATTAAATGAGAATTAATTTATTTTTATTATCCATGAGATTATTACATTAATATATAAATGGATTCATTTTATTCTCAATTTATTGATTAAATAGAATGTGTTTCAGTTTCTCACATTGTCATATTGATTATGAATTATCTATTTATTTGAATGGCATGTGTTTTCAGTTATTTGAATTTATATGTTTATTTAATCTCATAAATTAATTATTTCTTCCACTTTAATTAACCTTAATAACCATTTTATCTCACCCTTGTTTTTTTCCTTTCCCCAATCCATGAATAAGAAATATATGAATAAGCTTTCAACGATGCTGATCTTTTACTTATGTTATGATTTATTTTATTTTACCAATGTATTATGGGTATTATTTATGTAATATATTTTTAATAAACTACTAAAATTTTCAGTATCATAGTATTTAAATCTTATATCTATGCCAACTTAATAAAGTAATGTACTAAATTTAGGATTTCTGGGGTCAGGGTGTTACAATATCTCAATGGAAGATTCTTAGGTGTTTTTGTAAAAAGGGGAAGCAAAGGTAATGGTTCAGTGCACAATATGATATCATAGATATATATGGGTTATTTTATTATAGAGTGAAATTTCCTCTGAGTTTATCTATAGTACATGACACATTTCATGTTTTTTTGTTAAATAAGTATGTTCCAGATGCATATCATATTTTGACCATTGACATAGTTCAGTTGGAAAAGAATATTTTTTATATGGGGAAACATGTTCATATTAATGAACATATATAAGACGTGTTAATGAATAATTTTATTAACCATGTTAAAGTTTTTTGGAAAAATTATATAAATGAAGAACCAATACTGGAATATAAAAATTATATGAGGAAATTATATCCCAACTTGTTTAAGTAATGAATTAAATTGTAAGGGAATAATTTACAAAAGTGGGATACAATATAACAACCAAATAAATATTAAAATAATCCATTCTAATATCTTATTAATTTTCTTAATTCTATTTTATATAGTTATATTAATTTTGAGAATATGATGTAACTTTCTATCCAAAAAGTAAAATAGTTTTATTCCTAATTTTTTTTATGTATAGGGTTTTATTTAATGTATTTATTTTCAAATTTTAGTATATAATATGATAAAATTAATTTCATTTTCTAGATCAACATATCAAAATTATCTGAGTTGGATTTTCTTTAATTTTATGACATGATTTATTTTTCAAGGAATAGTGAAAAATAATTATATTGATTGAAAACTATATTATATTTTAAATTACTAACAAATTAGAATTATATTTTGGATTTTGAAAAAAAACTGTTAATAAATTTTTATTAAATAGAGTCCAATTATTCCTTTTTAATTAATTTTATACTTTAATTTAGTAAAAAAATATTTTTTACATAAAAAGGTATTTTTCTAAAAAACTATTTTTGATCAATTTTATGAGTTTAATTTTAAACTAAATTATAAAAAATATCTGAATTTTTTCTTAAATGATTTATTTCATATTTTGAATCATGTTATAAAAATATTGTAAATAAGTCCCTTTCTTTCTCGTTCACTACGAATAGTAATCATAATAAATAATTATAACCACGATAATGGTTAATTGAGTAATTAAGGATAAATATAATATGATGAGGACTAAAAATGATTATAAAACATTCATTATCCAATTATATCACTTGATTTATGAAATTTCAGTACATTTTTCGAATTTATGGAATCTTGGCTTAATATTTTTTTCATTTGGACCATTATATTATTTATGTTAAAGATAAAGTCAAAAATGACACTTTTTCTTTTAATATATGTAATATTTTTTATTTGGTATAAAAACAACTATGTTAAGTTATAATTGGTTAATTTAATGATAAATTACTTGTTTTTTAGCATGGAAATTTATTTATTATTTCATAGTTAATAAGTAATTATATAAAATTATTACACATTGTCGAAACAATATTTATTTAATTAATTGGAAAATAAAATAAATGATTTTAAAAATATTAAAAGTAATATAATTTTATTGAATTATTTGATTCAATAATTTTTTTTAGAAATATATAACATTATAGGGATGTGTGAAAGGATTATTTTTGAGTTCATTTTCTGTCATGTTGTTTTCGAAGAGAAAATAAATCAATAGTTTGAAAAATAATTTTTATGATATTTTATATTAAATAAAGTTTTTTTAAATGATTTAAAATTCATAAAAATCATATCATAGGCCATGTAAGAGGGATATGATTGATAATATTGATGATGGTCCATTAATGATACAAATTTAATTTTATGGAAGCAGTCTTGTCTCCTTTAGTGAAAAAAATATTTATACCGTGATAATAGAAAAAAATGGTTAATAGGGGATAAATACAAAGATATAATTTTAAAACTATCATATAAATTCATACAAATTACAATTAAATGAGATTATTTTGAATCATAGTATTATTTGATTTAAATAATATCAATTTAGATCAATTTTAATAGGAATATTAAATTATTTTTTTAAATAAATTATGAAATTCCAAGAGTGCCCATCCAATATCTTATAAAAGGGAACATCATCCTCTCCCTTTATCACACCATTTATGAACTCTATATCAGTAAATACCAAAAAAAAAAATCAATTAATATAATCCATAACCCAATTCTAGAGGTATTTTTTTGTAGGAATCCAATCAGCAGAGGTCTTAAACTGTAAATAAATAGAGGTTGTCTAAATAAGAGGTATATATTTTAATTGAATGTTTTAAAGTCATTTTTTCTTACACCTAACTAAAATAATATTCGACCTTGATGATATAATAAAATAAATATCTTAAATATACTAATATGTTCTCATATTAATGGAATAATTCATATCTATATCCTTCTTCCATCAAATGGGAAAGGAAACCATTATTCAAATATACACGAGACTCTCTCCTCACGAACCAATGTAATTCATTTTTTTATCAACATATCCCATTTCTAATTATAATTATTGATTTAATGTATATATATGATATTAAATACATATTTATAATTATATAAATATAATATATCATATTATTTTTAACATTCCATCCATTGAAAAATGATGATGTTGTTCATACATACCTGTAGACTACCGTATCCACGAAGCGATATGATTTGTTTTTCAAGTCCCCATCACATGGATATTATATATAATTTTACCTAAATAAACAATAAAATATTTATGATATAATAATAATTGTTATAATATTATATAATACTTACATACTTTCTATTATTATTATTGAAAAATGGGAATGTTACTCATGCGTACATATGACCTACCATCACCATGATTGTAAAATAATTCATTTTTCATATCAATTATTAATTTATGTTTTAAAAATATAATTAATGTATTTAAATTATAAATAATTAATTATTATCATTCTTTAGGTGATTTAATGGTACCATCAATGACCATAGTCAACCTACCAAAGTTATTTTGGACATATGAGCCGACTATTATCAAAACATACAACCTAAACTTAATTCATTAAGTAATTGTATATGAAATGGTAACATGAATATTTAAAATAATAATTAACATAAAAATCTTTATAATATATTAAATAATGAAAGTAAGTATATTATTCAGAAATATAATGAACACACATGATGAGTTAGACTGGAGGTAAAGGACATGTTACTTTGAAAACCTCATTTTAAATGTTTTAGTGGTTTATTTTCTAAATATTTTTCTTCCATGTCCATATTCATAGAATTATTAGGCTAAATTATTTATATAGACATTAATGAATTATAGATAAAATTTTATATCCATATTAACATTTTTTTAATGGGTTTCAAAATGAATCTTTTTTACATACAATATATAAAAATGTTTTGAAAAAAATCTAAAAGGAATGATTTATTTTAACGTATACGACGTCAATGGTTTTTACCACCTATATAAGAATTATTTTATTCTTATTATCCATTAAAATATTTATTTTTTTATTCAATGAAAAACCTATTTTCATTTTTATTTGTATTTTCAAAATGGGTTTCAAATGGAATAGATCTTTCAATATCCAATTTTTTTTATTACTGGTGAAAATCATATTTTAAGAGTGTAATGATGAAAAATAATAGTTTTATGTGTTGTGATTATGTTATGGTTCTTTGACATTGTTTAACAGGATGCATGGTCCTAATATAAACTACAGATATGTGGTTATATTATAAAAAAATCATTGGTGGTCATCTTATAAACCATGGATAAGTGGGTCTATTATAGGCGTCCAATGAATTTGGTAATGATTATGTTAGTAGTCAACAATATTGATTATTACACAAGTATGAGTGATTTTAAGAGTGTTATGAAGATTATTTCCCATGTTAACAACATTATTTATTTATACTTTCTATCTAGTTTATGGAAATCATATGATTTCACAAGGTAAAATAATGAGATTATGTTTAAATAAAAGTGTATTCCACTTGTTAAGGGTGAAATTTATAAAATATTTAAATTTTTTATGAGTTTTTCATGATTTTAGAGACACATTTATAAGTTTCACTTTTTATTTAATATTTAAAATAAAACGTTTTATGAAAATCATTTGGAATAGAAGTTGATTTCTAGTGTAATAAAATTTTAATTTTGACCCCAAACATTATTTTAAAAAAGGAATATTTTTAGGAGGGTTCATGGAATAAATTTTTTCATTTTTTTTAAGTCCCTTAATGATATTTTTGTGCTCATCCTATGTTTTTAAATTTTTTAATATGGTTTTAAGAGTGAGTACGGAAAATGATGGATTCAAAATGAAAATCGTGAATATATTTCATGATTAGAAAACTTGTTAAATCATAAAATACTTTTTTATATGAAATGGGATAGAAAGATAAAGTGTTCACATTGTGATGTGATAATTATTTTTTGTAAGGGTGATGTCCTAATTATCTAAAACTCTAAACAATAATTATCTTTAAATGTAAGAGAATGAATTCTGGACAAGTAACTCAATATTATTTAATGTTTAAGGTTTGGTACTTCTAGTTGGTATAAGTAATATTCTGGAAGAGAAGATAAATTGTGTTGGATCCATCAAATTAAATGTTATTATCATTACAAGAAATATTAATGGTGTATAAAGATATATTATTATATTCATGTATTATAGAAAGTTACTTAATTCCTCAATAATTTTAAATAATAATGGAATGTAAAATTTTATAAAACATCTAATAAAGTATGATCAGTGCGTATGGTAACAAATATATCAATAAAAATTCAAGGAAAATATTCCTTGGGCTTCTACCAGAAAAGCCGTCAGAGGATAACCCTCTGACCATTTATTAAAAAGAGAAAGAAAACCAGTTTAAGGGTTGCCGATACCCATTACAAAACATCCACGCGCCATACATTTCAAAACAACTTTCAAATTTCAAACTCAAAAAACCATCCAGCTGTCCTCGATCAGCATGCCATCACCATACACCTTTCCATGCCTCCTCGGGCCGCTCACATCTCGAAACTCACCCAGCCATCAAACCCATCAGCTTCACCTTCACCAACCAGACTGTTCATCATCGGCGAGACCCCCTCTGGCATCACCGCGAATCCAAGATACTCCCCGCCTTACGAACATCGCCGGCGAGACACGCCGGGACAATGACAGACCGCCGTCTTTATCACATCCCACCATAAAAACAAAATCAAAGCATAAAACAACCACAGTCGACATCAAGCACCACGATCCACCAAAACACCCGATCTACGACGTCAAACCACAGTCAGCCGCGAATCAAACGACCTCATCCACATCAACTAGCACGCCGTTGAGTTCCACTGTCGCCCGTTGTCCCTTCATCATTAGCGGTCCAGATCCAAAACCACAGACGAAAAACAAAAACAAACCCAAACACCAATCTGATGCATGATGATCCCCTTGCATCTTGTTCACACCGTCGCCGCAACGCAGAGCGAACGCGAAACCAGAGTCACGAACCGAAAAATGCCAAACACAAGCCAGAGCCAGATCCCATCGCCGCCTTCTTGATCTCACCCGAAGACCACCTCAAATCGCCGTACATGCTTCCAGCTGAGACAGAACCGTTGAGCTGACCCTCGGCTAGGAGAGGCTGGAACAACAACCACTGGCTTCACCGCGCCGCCAAATGAAGCCCTACCCAGTGAAAGAGCGGAGATAGGCCAAATGAATCCCTACCCAGCAAATGGTATGTGATATTATTATATAAATATATGAAATTTTCAATCTTTTTGTTCCATAATAAACACATGGTAATAGTCCTAAGACAAATAGTGAAAATAAATAATAATTAATTATTATTTTAATGATTTAATGGATGTTTTTGCTGTGTTTGTAAGGTATGAAGATATTGAAATGAGTTTTCTGACTAGAATGTATAGAAGTGTTCCTATGAAGAATATTATTATTCAAATATCATATCTAAAAGTGCCATCGATAAAATATAAAATACTATTTTTTTGTTTGAATGATTAATGAAATATCCCACTTATAGAAGAATATTTTATTACTTAGTAATCCAAAAAACTAATGAAATCAATTTGGGTCCATGGATTTTTCACAGAGGAAAGACAACCCACAAGATGGGAAATAAAAACCCAATGAAAAAATAAAACATGACAAGGAAGGTGTTATTAGAAACAAAAATAATAATGTTCATAAAAATATTGGCCCAAGAAGACTAGAATGATTGGATAAAATATATAACAATATGTGTGTTAGTGGTGGTAGTACTATGAAAATATTTATACAGTGTATGGAAATTTCATGACTTAGACTATGAATTCCATGTCACTAAGATGGCATATGTGGCCAGTGGTAAAGAAGGATAACATTTCATGTGTGTAAAAAATATAAATGGTAATTAATTATATCTTTGTGGGGTGAATTAAATTTACATTAATTCCATAAAAGAAGAAAATATGTTTTAGATTAGATAACCTAATGACTTGATCCAAAAATCAGTGAATAATTTATTAAATCATGATGTCACCCAAGATGATCCAACATTGAAAAAATATAGAGGCTATAATTATGGATATTATAAAGAAGGAAAATTTGTAAGGAATACATAAATAAGAATAATCCAAGATGTAGTAGAATTATATTTTGTTGTATCATGTTATTTTTTATAGGATAATGAATCTATGGACCATTATTAAATATTGGTATCATTTCATATTCATTTATTTCTACAGTTATATTGAATGTATATAACATATTACCAATAAAAAATGGAACTTTATTGCATAAAACATAATATTGGTTGGATTATGAAAGGTTGAGGTGAATGTATTTATGTTTTGAACTGAGAATGAAAAAAATATAATTCAACTAAGAAAAGTATTATCCCCAAAAATCACTAGACAAGAAATTAAGATTCAATTGTAAGAAATACTCAATAAAATAATATAATGGGGAGGATAAACTAGAAAATCAAATTTTTTGTTATAATGGGGTTGATTGATATGTAAATAACATTTAAATTTTATAAGTATTAAAAAATAAAATCAATTTGCATATCCAATATAGATTAATTTTTTACCAGAGAATCCATGAATCTATATGCAATTTAGTAATAAAGTAAGCTAAATTTGAAATATTTATGAGTATTTCAATGAAATTGATTTGTCTTTAACTAATAAAAGAGTTTTTTATATTTTATTATCAGGGTGTTGAATGAATTTTTCTTGGTTACACATATTATAGAAAATCTGAAATATACATTCATAATAGGGTCTTTAATATTACAAAAATATGAGATGTCACATTTTTTAAAAATGAACATGGTATAAATGAAAAAGTAAAGAAATTATTGATGAATACTGTGATAAAATGAGAACACCAAAAGGATATTTCAAGAAAACTGATGATTTATAAGTGGAAACTGATAATAATGATGATTATGTAGTTTTATCAACACATAAAAAACTAATTGAAATGGATTAAATTGATGAAAAAATATTATTGGAGGAAAATAAGTCATTTGAAGACTCAAAGAATTAATAAATTAAATTATAAAACAAACTTATTTCACATGGATATAAATAATTTTTAATAACATGGTTAAGATAAAAATAAGGACAAATCAACGAAAAAGGAGTTTCATCAAATTGAGAAGAATCAGACATGTGTTTTTGTTCATTGTTTGGTGGATAAAAACATTTTCATAGATAAATACAAATAGTGATTCAAAGTAATGAATGAATCAGATGCAATGAATTCACACAAACTAATTCCATAAATGTTGATAATAATTTCAGTTTATTAGAATGTAATTATAATATGTAGTTAGTCTCAAAATTTTTTTTCTAAGAGAGGTTCAAGGTTTTAAATATAAATATAAAATTTATATTTCTCAATTTAGTACTTGAACAAGATGTCTATACCGAGAAACCAAATATATTACACTTTAATAATGATGCAAACAAGGTTTTTAGATTAAAGAGGTCATATTATGGGTTGAAAAATAAAATATTTGAATGGTATTCAAGGCATGAAAAATAAATAAAGAAGATAAAATTTTAAATTGGTGGAGTTTGTTATATTTTTTATATAAAAAATAATGTGAAGATCTGGTTATAGTGTTTATATACGTTAATGATATATTATTTAATGGTTAAAGAGGATATTTTTTTTAGGAATTCAATGGATTGATAAGAAACATGTTATAAATGTTAATGATCAAGGATTTTATGTATTTATCATGGAATAAAATATAATCAAGGATTTCATGGGACTCTAATTTCTCACTATAATTATAGAAAATTATTGTGGAATATATTTCAAAACAATTTCATATTTATAATGGTGACATATATTTTAACCCAAATTAAATTAGAATAAGATATTAGTGGAAAGTTAGTTAACATAACATATTAAATGTAAATTATTTTAATCCTATTATATTTAAAAAAATTATACCAAACATAGTGTTTTCCATACTCAAACCAGTAAAGTATCAAAGTTATCCCATGTAAAGAAATAACATAATGATTATTAGAATATTATATAATAATAAATGGATGATGGAATGTATATTGTTACATAAATTGATGGGTAATTTTTGGAATTCATGAATTTTTTTTGGATAACATAATAGATGATCATAATTCAACATTTATCATCAATTTATGTGAATATATTTTCATATAAAGAATAATTATTTAATAAATTGAACAATATGGAGGTTTAATATATTCCCACTACTCATGTTTCTACATAACTCACATATATTAAATTATAACTAAATGAAATTGGTGAAAATTTAGTTTCTATTAATGTTTTTTTGTTTTATAACTCAAGTGAAAAGAAATTGAGAAAAAATACATTACATATTACAATGGAAAATCCCATTGAGATGGTGTTTCACATTATCAAGGATAAAGTGTAGTATATAATGTTAAATTTATAAAAAATTTTCATATAAGATTTAATTTATAATACGATGATAAAGGAAATTTTAAGGAATTTTTTTATATGTATATATTATATCTTGTTTCAATTAATAGATTAGAGAAAAAATCCCCCACCCCATATTTATTTTTTTAAATAGATTCTTCAAAAATTATATTATTTGTGCTTGTTAATGTTATGGGGATACTTATCTTTGTGTTTATGTATCCTTGTGAATATTTTGGTTTTTTAAAAAATGGAGAGATAAAATTATTATTCATAGATAAAAAATGGTAATAAATATCAAAGAATATCATATAAATATGGAATATTGAAAATTTTGTTTGAATTTTGAATTTAGGGGAGCTCATAATTGGGAATGAGTTACCTAGAAAAAAAATCATGATATATATTGAGTTATTACTAATGAAACAATTTATTTTATTAAATTGTTTCTAACAAATATCATGAATGATGTTTAATTATATAGAGTGAATGGGTTTTCATTTAAATCAATATCAGGTGAAAAAATATAAATCAAGGAGTTTTTCATTATTTTTGTTAAATTTATTTTTAAAAAACCCAAATGGATTATTTCAATCAAAATATTTTTTTTTGTGTTAATATTATTGATGAAGATGAAAAAATGAATAAGCAATATCACATATTAGGATTAAATAATTTAACACCCAACATCTTGATTTTTAATTCTTAATTTATGGTTTGGATTTAAACTGGAATATTTGATGAATTTAAACATTATTTTAAAATTTTAGTTGTTTTAATTTGATTAACGAATTGTTATTATGTATTTTAAAAATTATTTTTTTATATTTTATGAATGAAAATATTATTCAGGAAAAATAATAATACCATTTTTAATAACAATTATTTTTAATTTATAATGATATATCGTTCTTGTTTTGGTGATTTTTTAATTATGTGAGTTTATTTTTTTGAATTATTTTTTTCCAATTATTCAACAGTTATAAATATTATTATTTGAGTAATATGATAAAAATAAGTTTACTGAGGTTATAATTAGTTATATACATATATTAAAATATGTATATTCATATATATATATATGATTTCATTGTTTATAAAATTTTTCCATTTTTTTTAAATTATATTTTTTCCCATTATAAAAGATAAAAAAATATTGTGGGACATTTAATTTTTGATTACAACATACCTAAGAGGGGGTGGGGAATCAACCGATATGTTTTATTATTCACTCAGGGTATATCTATGTTTAAAAACATAAATTATCAATTTAATTTCTCATTTTATATTCATCAAAATGGTGAACTATCAGTGTTTTTGGACTTTCACCATTGAGTAGAAGGTATTCCATATGTTTATTTTCATAGGCCTTAAGGTTAGGTTTTCTATTAGTTCTAATTTTCATTTTCATTCTCTTTTTTGATGATGATTTATACTTATACTATTCAGTATAAACTTTAATTATTATTTTTTCTATAAAGAATTCATCAAACATGAGGTAGGTGACACCAAAAATATCATTTCATTTATAATATGTGGTTATTTTTTTGATATGTGAAAAATTAAATGAAATTAAATATATTTGTTTAAAATTAAAAATTATGAAAAATTATTTAGTGAATAATGAAATTATAATATATTTATATTAAATATAATATGAGTAAGGTCAAATTATGTTTTTTTAGAAAAATTGTTTTCATAAAATTATTATTTCAGTAGATGATATATTTTTTTAGAATTATATATTTTTTTGAAATTGAGCACTATAATTGTGATTTTATAATTATGGAATCATTGGATGTAAAAAGAATTATAGTCATTCTTTTGGTGTAAAAATTATGTTTATTTTATTTATCTGTTGATTATGTAATCATGTGAATGATTAATGAGTAAAGAATTATGTTGATGATTTTAAAATATTTAATTATAAAAATATTTTGAATAAATAGATATTCCATAAGAGTAATTTTTTATTAATTTTTATGTTATTTTGATATATTGTTTTCATGATTTTTTTAAACTTATTCCCAAATGAAAGAGTGAAATTTGACATCAATATTTTTTCATGAGCCTAGTTAAGTAATGATTTAAAATTTAATTTTTTTAATAGGTTGTTTGGATTTATTTTATGATATATTTGTAATTGAAAAAAATTCCATTTCAATCTAGTATTAAGAAACCATTTTCTTGAATTAGTATTAAAAAATTATATTATATTTTGACTTATTAGTTTGATAATTTAATATAAATTGATATGATGAATTATGGTTGTGTTTGAATAATATTATATCATTTGAAAATGATGTGTGTGTTAAAATTTATGTGTTAGTAATTACATTAATGTTAATAGTTTTGAATAAATACGAAGGGGATTGTAAAATATTATTATTTTCATACATGATTTGTTTATAGTGATTGTTATTAGGGTGTTTTCAATAAAAGTATGGTATATAATGTTAATTGATTTTCAATATGAGATAAATATGTTTGTGTGTGGTATATTTGAATTTCATGTTCCTTGGTTTTTAAAATTCCACATTATTCTATGATATACCACTTGGTGGGTGTGTGGGTTTCAGTTTGATATCACCTTGAATCATGATATTTTTGGTTATTAAATGTATTTCAACAATTAAACATACAATAACATCAATTAATGAACATAAATCCTGGAAAAACTATGAATGAATAACCTAAAACCTTGATGTTAATATAAAATGAAGAACTATATTTTCTTACTTACACTATTCAACTAACTCGACAATCTTTTTCATATGCATGATAATGATCAACACAAACACAACTGAATAACAAAAATCCCCTATGGTGTGTCCATGGGTTGGTCTAATCTCTCATTGATTGTGAAGGATATTCCTCTAATATAATATATTTTTTTACATCACTAAAAATTAGGAAGATCTAAGAGATTATTTGGTGGAAATATTATTTTTATATGTATAGGTAAAATTATATCCTCAAAAAAAGGTTCTATCACTATATTTAGTTTTGGATAACTCATTATCAATTGTATGTATCCACTCATAGGTTATAATATATTTTTAAATGTTGTTATAAAAAGTAATGATACATAACATTAATTAATCACCCATGTGTTTCAACTTATGAAATAATCATAATGATAGATTAGAATGGAACATTAATGAATGATTAAAATTCAACTTCTAAGTACATATCAAACTGTATGATATTACAAAGTTGTACAATATGATTGGATAATGAAGTGTTATAAAATATATATTTCATTACTTATTATATACACATATCTTCACTAATTATATGAATAACCTCATTAGTTTCATAATTTATTTATATACTAGCTCCTTCAATAACTCAATTTCACTAAATTATCTAAGATATAGTGTCATTTGACCATATTTTATATCATATACATTAACATGGTATACTATATCAAAAAATACTTTTGGATATCTTCCAAGAAACTTTTATAAATATATTATTAAATTCAACATGCATCACATCAATTGACATAACTTTTTAATACTCATCCAAAACACTTGTTAGATAATATATAAAACACATTTATTGTATACTACAAAGAAAAAAAATTCCCATTCAGTCTGCCATAATGTTTCACCCCCATTCCATTTTAGCATTGAAAAAAATATGAATTTTGAAATTCATAATTGTAATAAAAGTGAAGAATAAATAAATGCATCAAAATAACTCACACTACAATAGGATATGGTGTTATCCCCATTGAAGATTGGTATTTATATAAAATTTTCCACCAGTTTCATCATATGAAAGAATTAAGTCTCATAATATCTCTTTACCGAAGACATCTATTGACCAAGAGTCATTGAGTATGTAAATTATATTTTTTCAAATCAATAAATACGAACTCTACATGTATTGATTGATTAGGTCAATGAACACATCACATGTCATTCCACTTTATAGATGACAACATCCCATTAACCTCTCCAAAATAGATAAAAACCTCATATAAACTATCTAGGTATGGTTGTACACTTCAATAGTCTATCTTAATCAAGGTTCCATATGTGATACTCTTCACACGAGAAGAAAAATCCTATCAATGTTGAGCTCAAGAGAAGATATAATCAGTAAAGTATCCAACCTCCACTAATTATACAATCCTTATGGATTGAGTAAGTATGTTATTAATGATTTAAGGTCCTCATAGTAGGTATGTTTCCAACTCAGATATCAGTGACTCAAAATATGATCTATAAACCCTAGAAATACAAGATATATATTGACTAATTATCTATTTAGAATACTAAATTGGTCATCCATTGAACAAAACTCATTTTTTTGCCTCATTATAATATTCTATATCATAATATAAGAATATTACTCAGTTAAACATTAACATTACATTATAACCTATAATTATCAATGATTTACATCAAT
The DNA here is from genome assembly GCA_963277665.1 of Viscum album. NCBI lineage: Eukaryota > Viridiplantae > Streptophyta > Magnoliopsida > Santalales > Viscaceae > Viscum > Viscum album. The sequence continues at coordinate 1,699,720,239 of OY728138.1, read as the reverse complement.
AAGGGATAACTCAAAGTCATTCATAGATAAGTCATTTATCCTTTCAGTTCATGATATATATATCATTAAGTATAGATATTCAACCTTTGTAAAATAATGGTAATGTGAAGGTGTCTTTTTGTATAACATGATATATTTTATATTCTTAAACACTTTTAAGGAAATTAAAAAAATTAAATATAATAACCATTAAAACACAAAATAAAGCATAGATGGAAATATCAACCTTATATTTTCTTACAAAATTATGGTTTTTTTGAAACACATCACATCCCTATATAATTTCAAACATATCTCTTTTTAAACACCTTATAAAACCCTCCCACTAAACTCTTTATTGTGTAACATTTATGATGAAATAAATTTTCAGTAATATAAATATTTTGGAATATTATTCCTAATGAGTAACTCCATGAAAATATTTTAACTACTTAACTCAAAAACATAAAATATTATAATACTAATAACATTTTTTTCCTATATATAACTCTTTCTATCCATATAATCATCACTTCGGGAACTATTTCCATCAACCATTTCCTTGAGATATATTAAAAATTAAAGTAATTATTTATGTTGTTATTTTACCATCACATTATAAACATTTTTTGAATAATATATTAATATCACATTGAATTTTTACTAGAATAATATTTTATTTGAAAACATTGAACTCCCATAAGTCCAATCATTCAACCACTAGATTCTAAGACATAATATTAACTTCTAAATAAAATGTTATGATTTAAAATATATTTTTTATTTAGGAAATAACTATTACTTCCTTTTATTTAGAATATTTATCAAATTATTTTTTATGCATATCATATATAGAATTTTATGTGTTTGTGGAATTGTCTTGTAAATAATATTATTCATCAAAATGTTATATTGTGTTGGAATCTAAGTTCCCCCATAATATAACAAACATCTATATAAAAATTTCATCATAGATAAATCATTTCTATCCTTATATTCTCCTCATTAGAACATGTATTTTAACTTTATTAATCATAATCTATGTATAATGAATACAATATTTCTTATTATTCCTAACAATAATTTGATAGAAAAAAATTCTCATAACATATAACAGAAATTAGATGACTATACACATATTTTACTAAGATTCATATGAAGTAGATATATTCATTTAGTTTCAATTAAATGATTTAAGAACCCACTTTTATATAATTTATTTATTAAATATATAAATTAAATAATTCATACATTTATTTTAGACTCCTATATACTCACAACATTTTTTATATATACATATAGTGTTACATACTCCTTACTAATGTGGAATTAATTTCTATAACACTGATATCATACATGGTTATTCAAGGGAGTTTATCAATACCCTAAAGATACTATAAAAAATTCTTTATAATGGGATCAATAAACATCCTACATGATTACCTATTTAGTTTTCAATGATTGAGACAAGATAGCTTGAAGAAAAGTTATTTGAATTTACAATTAATTGTTCTTATTATATTATAAATTTTTATAAATATGTTTTATCATAAAATCACCAAAACAATAATATCACATGCCTAAATAACCTTTTCTAAACACTTTGAAAAAATGTGGTAAATATTAATGGAATAAATTCATATTTTTGGGGCATTTTTATTGATGAAAAAATTATAAATATCTCTACCAGAATAATACTTAAGGAAACTTCTAGTCTCACCAAGTCATTAGAAAATTTAGTAAAATTGAGTATGTGAATTGGAAATAAATACCCATATATCATTTTTCATTTAATATTTTTGAATAATTACATAAATATTTTTGAGTTTCTTATAAAAAAATGATTTAATTAATAAATAACATCATAAATTCATTTATTTATTAAGGTGTTTGTCTAACATATGAAATTTCACATAATGTATGGACTATTCTCCATTTACTTATTTTATGAGTTTCTTACATTATGTATCTATTATTGAAGGATTGATCTCAATTTAAATCATGATTAAATTGTTATTTTAAGACATAACATAATATCTTATCATATCAGTGTCATATAATAATAATATTTAATTAGAACATTTATCAAATTATCTCCCTCTAAAATCGTAACCCCATTTTAAACTTATTATACTCCTAAGTAGGCCTAAATAAATATTTCAATATGTAATGAGTATGTGTTGGAATTTACATCACCATATATCCATTTGGGTAGGTCATCATTCTAGTCATATTATATATGAATCATGGATGGTTGAGTAGAAAACTCATTTCCTAATCCATTATATGAATAAAATGAACATTATTCCATTTGTATCATAAAATTATTAGGGGAACCTGGATATGTGTATCCCAAATATAATAACATGAATAGGCACCAATTCCTCTTAGGGTCACCCATTAATTTATTTTTATATATAACCTAATTTATGGGAACTTAGATTTAGCAAGACCTACTCAGTCTGATAATAGACGTCATTGAAATTATTTTATTAGGAAGGAGTATATCATTTAGGATTTTGATGTGGATTTAATTCCCACCATATTTTATCATGTAATTAGATTAATATTTATTCATTATAATAATGATTTATATTACAATCCTATTCATTCTACCAAAACATTGTTTTTAAAATATATTGATTTGTAACTCTTTAAAATACTCATAAATTACACTACAAAACCCAAATTAAAATACAGATAGATCTATATTTATCCAAATGAATTCCATGATTATGGTACATGAATGTATTAAATTTAAAGGATTTTAATTATTTAAAATCAACAATCACAATATGAGAAATCATGGACAAACATATAGTCAGCCTAGTTAAGGTATAATCCTCCAACCTAGTGAGTATTTAGACCTAAAGTCCCTCTTTCTAGGGATAATATACTCAAAGGAGATATTAATTTCATCATAACTCTAATATATAATATGTATAAACTATAATAAACTTTTTAATTGATGTTCATACCCTAATACAATAAAAAAAATCATAGAATAAAACTAAATAAATTATATTGCATATCACTTAACTCCTTCGAAGCATGTATGATAATTTCTATAAGTAGTTTTATAATTTAAACTAAAGGATGCATCATAATTTATAATTTAAAAACAATAATAATAAATAATAAATAGGAAATAATAAATAAATAAATAAATAAATAATTTAATCCAGAGATAAACTATTTATGAAAAATTTATATCTAAATCTAATAATTATGAAGCATCTATAATTATGAAAATATATTTATTCTATATTTATTATTAATGTAAAATCTTTCATATTGTCTATTATGTAGAATTTTCTTAAAATACATGACATTATATGAAATATAAACATTTTCTACTTAAAAATATATTATCTAACAATTTTTATAATCCAATTATCATATATTTATCATTTTTAAACCTATATCAAATGAACTATAAATAATCCATTTGATGAGTTTGAAATAATTTTCTAAATAAGGCATTTAATTCATCCAATTCAAATTAAATATTATGACCAATTCATAATATTAACTATGAGAAACATTTTATTTCGACATTGTTTTGAAATTTATAAACCTTTTATAAATTATACTCACAATTTCTATATAATCTATATATATATATAAATTATAATTATTTCCATATAATTTGAAAATTATAATTCTAAATATTAACATTTTATAGTATAGTATATTAAATAATTTTTCAAAAAAATTTAATTAAATATTTATAAATATATTAATAATATTTTTTTTAAAAAAAACTTTTTAAATAAATAAATATAACATTTTACCATTTCTAATAATTTGTAATAATTTTATAAATTATGAATATAAATTTGTAATTGAATGTAAAAAACCATTTTTTCACGTATAATTTTTAAAAAGATCCCTCGTGAAACACATGAAATTGAAGGAACTCCAAGAAGATAATTTCTATAATAGTCTCACAAATAATTTCTCAAATATGAATAAATAGAATGGAACTTGGTCCCACGTAATATTAAATCCTGGTCCCACGCATGAAAAAAATAATGATAATATCATTTAACACTTATCACAAGTTAAAATTATGCTTACATATATTTAATCAAGGGTGTATTATGTAGGATAAAACTGTTAGTGTGTCATTTTTATAGGGATTAATGAACATTTATTTAATGTGGTGGGTATCATATCCTACAAGAGGCAATTTCATAAGATTAACTTAGCACTGCCATATAAGAATAATTTATCAGACTCTTGCCTGCATACTATTAACCCACCTAAGACAAAACTATCATATCAGGAATTTTCTAGGGTGATAAAATACAATATGAAAACTATTTAATATTAATCTTTCACTGATTGTGATTGGAATGTTTTATATATTGTTATAATTAATGAAACATGTAACGTCCTAGACCCAGATTCCACCCAACAGTTCCCCAAGCCCATTTGATCTCATGGTCCCAAGCGCATCTACCCAAACACCAAAGGTTTCCAACTATAAATGAGGGCCTGGGTGAGTCAGTGTTGAGACTATTCCCTCATTAAAATATTATATCATAGAATAAGTCAAACACGTTCAATATTGGGAGTGAATAATTACACAGATAGATGAAAAGTAAGGCAAGATAAGAATACATATAAAATCCAAAAATGTCACATATTAAATGATGAAAATGATGCATGTATCTTGAAAGTATCCAGAATATTACATGGAAATACAATACAATAAAATAAAATACAAGTGTCCGAAAGGAAAAAAAATACCAAAAAGTCCCAGTAGCATCAAAAACCCCAGATTTATCCTATTCCATAATGCTCCAAAGAAATATCAACAACCTGTGTTAGGGAGATTTCACCTATCATGACCTACATCCATATAATCTATTTGGGTCCTCAAAGAGGCCCAAATAGGGTGTGATATAAACATCATAATATGTTTCCACCCAAATATCTATACAGTTCTAAACAACAATATGCAACATGCTAGAATGTGTAATTAAAGCAGTAACATAAGTGTAAATTCCCATGGAATAAGTCTACCACCACAAGTAATACTAAACATATTATTAAGGCTCCTTGCAACAAGTGTTATCTCCTAAAAATGTAGCTATAAGAACAATAAACAAGAAACATGACCTCACTATTCATCCATCAATATTAAAAACCCATGACCATTCCATTTAGTGAAACTATAACAGAAACCCACAACCTAGACATATAGTGAAGTGTAGACCACGAAGGGCTGGATCCAAGGTGTTGGAGACCAAGGAATCCTCGTCGAGTCCCAGAAGTATCTTAATGGAAACTCAATCTAGGCACTAGTTGGAGTACTACGAGCATGTGTACCAACATGTCCTACATGAGTCCAAGAAAGACAGATCCATGGGGTAGAAAGGCCTGAGGCATCAGAAAGAATCTAGACCCAAGGGGAATAATTAACCCAAGGCTTCCACTATTGTGATTCAGATCCATGGAGATCCATTGATGGAATTTATCAAACCATTCATTCATTTCATACAATTTAAAGATTTAACTTTTATGTGAGTATACCCACTCACATCACTAACTTCATCTCATGAGTATACCTACTCATGTATTCCATTTCACATTTTCCATGTCACATGGGTATACCCACCCATTCATCACCATTTACAATTAATCAGTTCATTTGAGTATAACCACTAACATATCACTTTTCCCAATAAAACATTCAATAAATTTAATCAATATAATCTTGGCATGACTTGATAATTCCAGTAAAGGAGGCAATAAATCTCCTAATAAATCCATTCCATTCCATTTAAGTATAAGTGGGACTCCTCTAAACAAGAAAGCACAAGAACACACTACTTTGGTGGTTTAAAAAGGAAAAAAAGACATTTCCAAAAGGTTCACCCCATGGGTGACCTTGATTCTGGTCATGGGTTACAATTCACCACAATAGAACATATAGTAATCCTTACTAGGTTCGATTACATCTACTACAAGGAACCCACTAAGAAATGGTGTTGCGCCAGAAAGTCCGACGGGCAGCATATCATCCGATCGCTCTAAAAAGAACCAAATGCTAAAAGAAAAGTATAGACCGCCGACCTTATCTCAATACTAGGTTGATCATATAGTATCAAGTATTTATTCTCCCTGGTATAGAATAAAACTAAATAATATATGAAGAATGAGAAATTAGGGCATATGAACCTAAATCCAAATAGCACAACCACTGTTCTAAAGAATCAATAATGGATAAAAAGGAATAGATTACTTACTGATGTGGTTCCAACATGACCGATAATGGAACAATTGAAGTTTGGATGGGAACTAGATCTGAAAAATTAAAAGAGAGGGGTTTAGGCTTCGAAAGAGGGAGAAAAACTATTTTGTTTGTAAAAGAGAAGATACTACCTCATTTTTTAAAAAGAAACTACCAGACAATTACAAAATGTGTTATTTCCTTATATGGCATGTAATTCCCTATTTTACCTTCCTGAGGAAAATTCTATACACATTGTGAAAGGTCTCGGACAAACCATTACACATCGTGAAATGGAATTACACAATGTGTATCCCACTTTCACATCAAGTAATCGACCTGCAACCAGCCTACAACCTTCCAGCCTCTTCTTTCCCAAGAACAACCAACTGACACATGACCCGACTTAGGGTATAAGACAAAAAGGAAAAGTAAACAAACATTTAAATAGAGATGAAAAGATCTGTACCATAAGAAAAACTAGGTATATTACAATCTTCACCCCTTAAATCAATTCATCCCCGAGTTTACCTCTATAGGGTGGTCAAGATTTATCTAAAAACATATCTAAATACTGAGCATGAACATCGGCCTCCCGCTGTCGAGTCTCATCCAATAAAAGTCCATGCTTCTATGGAACCCATAATAGAGAAAATAAAAAGCCTCAGATAACCTTCATGATCTTATTAATGATATGAATTGGATTCTCCTCAAAGGATGCATCAACCTGCAACTCAACCTCATCAAGATGAAAAGCATGAGACAAGTCCAAATGATGCCAACATATATGAGATACATGGAATTCCTCATGCATGTATCGATACCTCAAAGGTAATTATAACTGATAGGATACCCAACTAAATATCTCCAGAATCTTGAATGACTCAAAATATCATGGTGAAAGCTTACACTGACTTCTAATTCTCATGTGTCCCAACCTCAGTGAAAAATGAAAGAAAGACTGATCCCCAACTTTATACTCTAGAGGTCATATGTGGTAATCAGTGTAATATTTATGAAGATATTGTGTTATAGCCATCGACTTCTGAATTAACTAAACCTACTCAAAAGTCTCCTTCATGAGACATGGTCCTAGTAAAGCTACCTCTCCTACCTCTAACCAGAGTAGGGGTGATCGACATGGACTACCATAAAAAGCCTCATAAGGTGCCATATGTATCATTTCTTGATAATTATTATTGTAGGAGAACTCAACCATGGGTATATACTTCTCCCAAGAGCCCAAAAAATCTTGGATTCATACTTGCAGCATGTCTTATAGCACCTATATAGTACGTTCTGACTGACCATCAATTTAATGGTGGTATGCTGTGCTCAAAACCACCTCTGTACCCAGTGCCCTCTGAAAACCTTTCCAGGAACAAGATGTAAAATAGGGGTCCCTATCTGAAATTATAGTGCATGGAACCCTGTAAATTCATATTATCTCACATAAATATAACTTTCCTTGCTCAAAAACACCGAAGGTCTCCTTGATCTCCATGAAATGATAAACCTTCACGAGTCTGTCAACAACAACCCAAATGGAATCATTACGTAGAGGTGACCTCGGTAAACCCATCATGAAATCCATCACAACATCATCCCTTTTACACTCCGAAATAGGTAACTACAGTAAAATAATAGCTGGTCACTAATGTTCCACCTTCACCAGCTGACAGGTGGAACACCTCGTAACAAAACCAGCTATCTCTTGCTTTATACCTAGCCACCAGTACCGACATCGCAAGTCACGATACATCTTGGTGACTCCGGGTTGGACTACCCAATATGGAGCATGAAACTACCACAACATATCCTTGCATATATCCACTAGAACCCAATCATTCCCATGGATAAGCAGGATATCATCCTCACCTACTGTCCAACTAGGAGGTGGATCCTCACTTTCCAACCTCTCCCATAGAACTAGGCCCTCATAATCTTATAGTTTCCTCATACATACTCTGTTAGGTAAAGTAGAGGTCACAAATAAGGATGATAGATATGTTTTTCTTTGAATATAAAGAACCTCCATATGCATCTCAGAGAACAACACCATAAGTTGTCGCTCGCTACTAGCCTACTGCACTGCCGGTATCTAAGTCCTTCTGCTCAGTGCATCGACCACATCATTTCCTTTACCAGGTGTGTAAGAAAGATCAAAGTTAAAGCATTTTAGGTACTCCACCCATCTCTACTACCTCATATTCATATCACACTATGTAATAATATACATGATGCTTTTGTGGCCTTCGTACACCACAAAAAACTCTCCCAATAAACAAAGTCTCCAATAGCACAACGCGTGAACAACAACAGTTAGTTCATGATTGTGCATCAGGTAATTCCTCTCATGAGGCCTTAGTTGTTGAGACCCATATGCCATGACTCTATCACCTACATAAAAATTTCCCCCACCTCGATACGTGATGCATCATAATACACAATGTATATTTTTCCATTCAATGAAGGTATCATGACTGGTGCTGATGTTGACCTTCCTTTCAAATCCTAAAAGGTTGTCACACAAGAATCCGACCAGAAAAAGTTCACAACCTTCTTAGTTAAGCCCATAAATGGTGTTTTTAAGCATGATAAGCCCTGTATAAAATGTCTTCAGTAACAATTTATCCCCACGGAACTCCATATGTCAAAAACATTTTTGGGATGTTCCTAGGAAACTACAACTCTAACCTTCTCTGGGTCAACTGATTACTATATTTGATATGATGTGACCCAAGAAGTGAATCTGATCCATCCAAAATGGAAATTTGCTATCTTATCATATAACTGATTCTCTCTCAGTGTATTCAAAATGATCTCAATATGGTTGTCATGGTCAGGTTGATTGTGAGAATACACAAAGATATCATCCTTAAAAACCAAAAAAAAATAATCCAAGTAAGGATGGAACACTTGGTTAATCAAGGCCATGGAAACCAATGACATGTTCATGAGACCTAATGACATAACTAGATACTCATATATCCCATTCATACTATGAAAGGCTGTACGAGATATGCCTACAGGTTGAACATGAACCTGATGATATACTGAGCTCAAGTTTATTTTCGAGAACACTTGGTCTCCTCGATACTGATCTAACAAGTCATCTATAATTGGGAAGGGATATTGGATTTTAACTATTATCTATTTCAATTTCAAAAAATCCACATATATCCTAAGAGTTTTGTTTGAACTTTTCAGATAAAGGATCAGCAAACCCCATAGAGAAGTACTGGGTTGAATAAACCCCTTCACCTCTAATTCCTCTATCTTATTCTCGATCTCCTTCATTTTTTTTGTAGCCATCCTAAGGAGGTCATGGGAGAATCCATAGAATTTCCATAGTGTGGAGCTCTGAAAAAGGGGAAAACATGCTGGTTCACATGGTTAAGAGAAACCATGCAGTCTTAGACGCATGGCCGTGCGACCTGTTGTAGAGGGTTATAAAATTTATAGAACCGTTTCACACGGTCTATGCACGGTCTATGGAACCATGCATAGAGACCATACATGCTTACTGTATGGGGAAAAAACCTTGCGCATGGTGTGCACATAGTTTCCCAAACCATGTGCGGAAGCCGTGTGAGCCATATTTTTGGGAAAAATTACTATTTTCCAACTAATTATTTTTAAGTTATAATTTTCTTCTCTTCTTCCTTATGCGTACTATAGCACTACATTATCCTCTTTGAGTTCCCAATATTTCCCCTCCTTCAATAATACTTTCCTCCTCCATCCAGTGTCTGATCTTTAGTCTGTCGGTGGTGTTGGATCCCTCAAGGTAAGTATAACATAATATATCCTTCTCTCTTCACTGAATCTTTCCATCAGTTCTGCTATTTAGGTGCAGGATCATTCACCCTATTTTCAGGGAATTTGATGGAAACTCATATCTACTACAACTTGCTCAAAATATGAGGCCAATACTCAGCGAGTCATTATCTATGACCCTAAGGTAGGTGGTCATGTAGTTTTCCTTTTGATTTTTTGATTTTTTGTATTTAATGTAGTTATACTAGGATTCAGCCTTTTTCAATCACCCATTTAGTGTTGATTTCTTCAAGTATAATTGAACCTAGTGTGTGGAAATAGGTTAATTGAATCATGTTTAAAGGTTTTATTATCTCCCTTGCTCTATATGGACTCCGAAGTGGTGTTCCACCTAATTTGGTCATTTTAGGAAAATTTTACCAAATTGATGAATTATGGTTTATGCTTCTAAGCTTGGTTTTAAATTGAACTAAACCATGTACCATGTGTATTTGACCTATATATAAGAGTCTCAATGATGTTTTTCCTCCTTTTAATTGGATTTGGAAAATGGACCATGTGAGTATTTGGCATGACACTTGGGCCTTGACACCTTATATTGGAATAAAATTTCCATGTGAGGAAATTTTTATAGGTTGGCTTGGATGAGATGGCCTAAACCTAAATAATGAATTGATATCAAATGAAATGGATTAAAGGGATGGCATGAAATTTCCCTTAACTTGAGTTATTTATGAAGGCCTTGTGTATTGGTTTTATTGTTTAAATTGAAATTATGTAAGACGGTTTGCCTTACAATTTATAATATAAATGTTGTGCCTTATGTATATGTACCCAAGGACTATGGGAGCCTTGAGGTGCCGAAGACTATGTGAGATTCTAGTTGTGGACCCATGGACTATGAGATCCTTGGGGTATAGAAGACCATGTGAGATTCTAGATGTGGACCTAAGGATCGTGAGAGAATTGAGGTATTGAAGACCATGAGAGCTCCCTCATCTATTGCCAAGAGACCGTGAGAGCTCTTAGATTTATTCCAGGGGTTAGACCATGAGAGTTACACTGGTATTGGATGTTTGAGAGTTACATCCTCATCCACCCCAATATATATATATATATATATATATATTCCTATCTATAATATATATATATATATATATGTATGTATGGTGACTTGGTCAGACTTACCAGCCTTGAGCTGAAGTAAATAGACCAACTAGGTTTCCTTTAGGAACATGAACATGAGGTTATTTATTAATTATGCATTGTATACTATTGTTTTTACCTGTACACTATTTACTTACGAGCACCTAATCAGATCACATGTAGACACCGTTGGTGGTGGCCTATTGAGATTTATCTCACACCTTATTCAGACTACCTTCAACACTTGAACATATAGTTTTCCTCTAGGTATGAATAAGGGAAAGAATCACTCTTATGGCTATTGATCTTTCTTGTTTAGATGGATCTTAGGAGTAGAGGACTGGGCTTAGGCTTGAGATGCTATGGAGAAACTTTTGGGTTTTTTTTACCTTTTTATCTTATACTTGTATGTCTTCTTCCTTCCTTTTGTTCCCTTTTTGTAATAGCATGCCATGCATGCATACTTATATCAGACACTACCTACAAGGCCCTGGTATTTATTATTTTTCCACTGTTTTCCTATTTTTTCATTTGATTATGCTTCCACTATTACATGTTTCTATTACACCGCTATGTACTCTGACATGGGGGGTAAAGTCTCCTCACTTTACTATTAAACCCCCCACTACAAGTCAGCAACCCCTGGCTTATGGGGAGATGTTCCAGGGGTTATGTGGCCAATTGGGATTGGGGCATGAGTTATGTGGCCAATTGGGATTGGGGCACGGGTTATGTGGAAGATGGGTCTGGTACATCACAGATTGATATTAGAGGTGGTTCCTTTCTTGATTTACTATTTGGAGATGATATATTGGAGATTAGGAACACCTGGAAATTGGTCACAAGCCGTTCTTGGGTGTCGCAAACCCTTGTATGCTGTAAAGAATAAGTTTCTTGAGCCATTGCTATTATTGATTATATTATTACTATTGATATCATTTCACCATTGGGTGCTTCACATGTTTTGTGATATCAATGACATTTATTATATTAGAATTGAAAATTTATTGTTCTACCCAAGGAAATGAGGGTTATGTGTTAGAACATGCATCACAATAGGCACAATATGAGTAGGCCATGCATTTTTCCTTGTCACATTTAAATTTTTATCAAGAATTTTCTATTGCATATTGTTGTTCCTTGTTACATGGATATAATTGTGTTGACGTCTTTCTACAGGTATTGGAACATTCTATGGTGTGAGTTTAGTGGGTGCTACTATTTGATTTATAAGGTGTATGGGCACTTATGGACAGGAAAATGGAATTCCCACTAGCTCAACCATTTTGGGAATGATATAACCACATGTATAAGCAATTTAAAATGAAAATGACATCCAAGTGAGTGTCATATTTTGACTCATAAGGTGTATGGGCCCTTATGGGATGAAAAATGACATATCATCGGACTCAACAATTTGAAATGACTCATAATTTTAGAAAACCTTTTTTACACATGTCTAACTTAGAAACTTGACCTAAACCCAACCTTAGTAGTGGGTAGGGGGTGTTCATTATTATGGCCTATTTCAGTATGTTCTAATGTATAGACCTGGCTTTAGAATTAGGCAGAGAGGAGTGTTTATTCTTTTAGGAAGGATTTCATGACTTTCCTAGTTTCTTTGATGTTTTTCTCTAAAATGTTAAATATGTTCTAAGATATCTATTTAGCATTGTAGCATTATGGCACCACGAGGACCTCTAGTCATGCGCCCTAAAGGAGGAAATGACCATGTTCCTAAGGTGGTAGGCCCTGAGCCTCCAATAATTCTTCCATATGATCCACCTACAGTTCCTCCTCTTATACTTTAATTGGGTGATGAAACCCAGTTTCGAGAAGGCTTCTTGCGTATGATGCAGAATATGCAAGGTGAAGTGCGACCTAACCCGATCATGGTAGAATTGACTCACGAGTTTTAGCTGCAAAAGATTCCAAATTTCTCGGGGTATGGTGAACCTTCTTTTACTAAATCCTTGATCAAAGCGATCCTTTCTACCTTCGAGAACCTAGAGACGCCTCCAGATTGGAGGGTCAATATAGCTACCTACATGCTACATGAATTAGCCAAGAGGTGGTGGGATGTCATCACCAAGGCATGCCAACATAGAGAGATGGTTTGGGATGACTTCTAAACTATGTTCTACAACTAATTATTTCCCCAGACTCTGAGGAATGGCAGAGCTAGAGAGTTTATGAATCTGTAGCAGGGGACCATGTTAGTTATGGATAACTCATCCTGTTTCACTAAGTTGTAGAGCTTATCTCCCTCTCTAGTTGCTGATGACCTTATGAATTCTAGGTGATTCGAGGATGGGTTGTGTTACACCATCTGGTTGTAGGTCAAAGTTTTTAGGATGGTGACTATTTTAGAAATCGTCAACCATGCCCTAATTACATAGAGAAATATGATAGATTTTGAGGGTTCAAGACAGGGTGGTTTGGAACCTAAGTATTATAGTGGATATTCTTCTGGAAAAAAATGGAACTTTGAGTTTTCTCATAGAGGGAGAAAAAACCAAGATCCTGCCACTGATAACTATCATGCCTGTCACCAGTGTGGAAAGGAAGGGCACTTCAAAGTGTAGTGTCTATGATATCCAGTAGAGTGAAAAGTCTATGGCATGATAGATGAACTCCAAAATTTATGTAGAACCTACCCTCCAATGCCTAGTGAGAAAGGATATTCACCTACTCTTAGACCAAGAGTGGGTTCGATAGGACTATGAAAGTAAGGTAGCTGGAACACCACCGACTAACAAGGATGAGGTGGCGGTCGAGGTAGAGGCAACCAGAGTTATGATTCGCAGTGCCAATAGAGAAGGCGTGCTCAAGGCAGTCAGGAAGTGACTCAAGGAAGCATTGCATGAAAGTTACGTACAGTTCAGCCTATTCCATAGGAGAAGAGTGCCAGACCATCTACTGTACAAGGTATTATTCTAGTATCATTCACTTTAGTATCTTCTTTGTTTGATATAGGGTCTTATCAATTGTTCATATATGATGCTATCACTAAGATTATGGGTATTGATGTTTAGTTTTACCATAACGTTATAATGATGGAAACACCCCTAGGTATTTTTTAGAGGGCGTTCTCCATTTTTAGAACTGCCCCCTTGAGATAGGAGGTTACCTTTTCGAATGAAAACTATACGTTCTCGATATAGAAGGTTTTGATATAATCCTCAGGATGGATTGGTTAGTTCCCTATAGAGATCATATTGACTACTATCATTGGAGGGTGACCTTTACATCACCAGAGGGAATTACACATGTGAATAAGGGAGAATGGGATGTTTGTGCAACATGAGTAGGACCCATGCAGTAGGGACTGGTTAGTGTTATGACATAGGTTTCTAGTCTTTACCTCGATGATTAGGGGTTGAAACCATCCATTTTTCCTCCTGTAGTGGAGAAATTCAGAGATGTTTTTCCTGATGACTTATCTAGTCTACCTCCAGAGTGATAGGTATAGTTTTCTATTTATCTTATGCCAGAAGCGACACCCATGACCATTCCTCCGTATAGGATGAAACCAAAGGAGATTTTGGAGCTAAAGAAAAAAAATTGAGGATCTGGAGGTGAAAGTTTATATATTCCCCAGTAATTCTCCTTGGGGTTCACTTGTATTATTTATCAAGAAGGTGGATGGTACTGATAGGCTTTTCCTGCATTACTGTTGGTTGAATCAATTGACTATCAAGAACCAGTATCCTTTTCCTAGAATAGATGACCTCTTTGATCAGCTCCAAGGAGAGAAGGTATTTTCTAAGATATATTTGAGGTTGGGATATCATTAGGTGCATGTCCAGACTTAAGACATACCTCACACACCTTTCATGAGTAGTTATGGTCTTTACGAGTACCTTGTTATGCCATTCTAACTTACAAATGCACCTACTATCTTTTTGGCTCTCAGAAACCAGGTTTTTCCACCCGTATCTAGATTCATTTGTGGTTGTATTCATATGAAATATCTTAGTTTATTCTTTCTCAAGAAATGAACATGAAAACCATCTTGAGATCATTATGAATATTTTGAGAGAGCATCAGCTCTATACTAATCTCTGTAAATTCCACTTCTAGATCGATAGATTCCACTTTCTGGGTCATATCATATTAGAGTCAGGAGTTTCTATTGACCTAGAGAAAGTGAGGGTTTTGGTTTCTTTGGATCAACCAAAGAACATATTTTATATATGGAGTTTCTTGGGGATTACCAAATACTATATACACTTCATCTAGGATCATTCCTTGACATGCCACTTATAGGTTTGATGAAAAATGGTGTGAAATTTTAATGTTCAGGAACTTGTGAATCATCCTTTAAGGAGATGAAGGGTAGAATTACTTCAGTGTCGATACTGATTTTTCCATAGTTAGGTATGGATTATATATTTTATTTTGATGCATTAGGTATCAGTCTTGGAGTTGTTCTAATGTAGGATGAGTGAGTCATTACATATGGTTCTCGTCCATTGAGGCCTCACAAGAAGAATTACCCAACACACGACCTCAATCTTAATGTTGTTGGCCATCACTTACATTATTGGAGGCACTATTTATTGGGAGAGCATTTTGTGGTGTTAAAAAACCACGAAAGCCTCAAATACATCTTCACACTGTGGGATCCGAATATCAGGTATCATAGGTGGGCCGAGTACCTGAAATCATTTTATTTTGAACTTTCCTATACTCTAGGGAAAGTAAATTCAGTAGTCGATGCTCTGAGCCAAAAGGCTCAGACATAGAAAGTTTAGGAGTCTAGTGATGAATGGAATCTTATTGACTTATTCTCATAGATGGGAATCAATGTTCAAGATGACCATGGTCAGACTATCCTCTCATACTTAGTGGTAACATATACTCTTATGGAATGAGTAAGGTTGAGAAAACTATATGATCTTGAAGGTCTTGTCCTATGGGAGAGTGTCTTAGATGACAACACATCTTATGGTTGGAAAGTTGGGGGAAATGATACTCTTATGTTTTTTGGGAGTTTTTGGGTCTTAACAGACATCAGAGATAAGATGATGAGTTATTTACACACCTCTGTATGGGTAGTTTACCCTAGTGTAACCAAATGTACCGAGATCTACCGTGCCAATATTGGTGGCCCAAAATGAAACATGAGATAGCTGGTTTCATTACACGATGCTCCACCTTTAAGTAGGTGAAGAAAGAACACCAACATCCGGAAAGGATTCTACAACCATTTTTCATTCCTAAGTGGAAATGGGATGATGCTTCGATGGACTTCATGACTGGTTTACCTAGATCACCTTATGAAAACGATGGAGTGTGGGTTTTCATTGACGTTATGACAAAGGTCACACACTTTGTACCTATGTGAGATAGCTTTTCAGTTGATGATCTGGGAAGACTCTATGTTTAGGAGGTGGTACGTCTTAATAGAGAACCTCATTCTTTTGTTTCTGACAGAGACACTTGTTTTACATCATGGTTCTAGTAGGGGTTGCAGAAGGCCTTTGGTATGCAGGTACTTCTGAGCATGACCTACCACCATCAAACCGATAGTAATATGAAGTGTAAAATTTAGGTACTTGAGGATATTCTTAGTGTGTTAATTCTCAAATTTGGGTGTTCTGGGGAGAAACACATTCCCCTCATTTAGTTTTCTTATAACAACAGCTTCCAGGCTACCATTGAGATGGATCCCTATGAAGCCTTGTATTGTAGTCCTTATTGCTCACCTCTGTGCTAGTTGGAGGTAGGGGAAGCAGCTGTCCTTGGGCCTCATCTAATCCAGGAGACTTTATAGCAGGACTAACTAATTCATAAGTGTATGTTGACAGCTCAGTCTAGACAATAGTATTGTTCTAACAAGCACTGGAGACCTATTGAGTTTGAGGTCAGAGACCGGGTTTTATTGAATGTCTTACCTAGGATAGGGAATAGATGTATTCAGAAGCAAGGTTAGCTATCACCGAGATTCATTGGATCCTTCGATTTTGTGAAGCAGATCAAATGAGTGGATTACCAATTGGAACTTCCTCAGAGATATCGGTTCGTGCATAATGTCTTTCATGTATATCATCTTCACCAGTATTATCAAGACTCATCTCATGTATCTCAGCCTGATGAGGTTGAGCTGGATATGGATGCTTCCTTCAAGGAGTATCCAATTAGTATTGTTGATCGGGGCATGAAGACACTCCAAAGAAGGTCTGTTCCTCTTTTACAGGTGGTATAGAAGCATAGCCAGGTACATGATGAGACCTAGGAGTAGGAAGCTGATGTATGTTCATAATGCCTTGAACTCATTGCCGACAATACATCTTTACACTCATAAGGGTAACTTGGGGATGATTTTATTTAAATAGGATAGGTTGTAACAACACGACTCTTTGACCAAGGTATGGATTGTTAGTTTTTATTTTTTAATGTTTTAAATGGTCTTAATAAAGTCACCTAATCATGCTAAGGAGGTCACAAGAGCATCTAGGGGACTTTCAGAGCCTGGATCTATGAAAAATTGGAAAATAGCCTAGTCCACATGGTTAGGATAAAGCATGCAGGCCTAGATGCATGGTCATGCAACCTGCTATAGAGAGTTGTAGAAGTTGTAGAACTGTTTCATACGGTTTGCACATGGTTTTTGAAACCGTGCATAGAGACCCTGCAAGATTGCTGTAAGGGGAATTAACCTTACACATAGTTTCCCAAACTATGCACAGAAACCATGAAAGCCAGATTTTATGAAAAAATTACCATTTTATCCCTAATTCATTTTAAGTTTTAATTTTCTTTTCTTGTCCCTCAGGCGCACAACAACCCTAAATTCTCTTCTTTGAGCTCCCAATATTTCTTATCCTTTAATAATCTGTTTATCTTCTGTATGGTGTGCTATATTCTGTCTGTCGGTGGTGTTGGATCCCTCAAGGTAAGTCTAACCTCATATACCCTTCATTCTTCACTAAATATTGCCATCGTTTGTGCTATTTAGGTGCAGGATCATTTACCATATTTTCAAGGTATTGGATGGAAACTCAGATATACTACAACCATATTTGAATATGAGGCCGATACTCTGAAAGTAATCATCTACAGCACTAAGGTAGGTGTTCACGTAGTTTTCCTTTTGATTTTTGGTCGTTTCATATTTAATCTAGCTGTGTAGGGATTCAGCCTTCACTAGGCTTCCCTGTAGTGTTGTTTCCTTTATGTACAATTAACCCTAGTGTATGGACATAGGATATTTGACTCATGTTTAAGGGTTTCATTATCTCCCTTTCTTTATATGGACTCCCAAAGGGTGTTCCACCTAAATTGTCCATTTTAGGAAAATTTTACCAAATTGATGAATTATGGTTTATGCTTACAGGATAGGTTTTAAATCGAATTGGACCATGTCCCTCGTGTATTTGACCAATATAAAGGCGTCTCTATGATTATTTTCCTCCTTTCAATTGGAATTGGAAAATTGACCATGTTAGTATTTTACATGACACTTGGTCCTTGGAACCTTACCTTAGAATAAAATTTTCATGTGAGGTAATTAGTATAGGTTGGCTAGGATGAGATGGGATAAACCTAAATGATGAATTGATATTAAAGGAAATGTATTCAAGGGATGGAATGACCTTTACCTTAACATGAGCTATTTTTGAAGGCCTTGTGTATTGGTTATATTGTTTAAACTAAAATTATGTAAGATTATTTTAATTACAGTTTATAATATAAATGTTGTGGCTTATGGCTGTGGAACCAAGGAACATGAGAGCCTTGAGGTGTAGAAGATTATGTAAGATTTTAGCTGAGGACCCAAGGACCGTGAGAACCTTGTGTTGTAGAAGACCGTGTGATCTTCTAGCTGTGGGCCCAAGGACCATGAGATCCATGTGGTAGAGAAGATTGTGAGAGCTCCCTCATGTATTTCCAAGAGACTGTGAGAGATCTTGGAGTTGGTCCAGGGGTTAGACCATGAGAGCTACCTTGATATTGGATATATAAGAGTTACATCCCGATCCTACCCCACATGTATATATATATATATATATGTATGGTGACTTGGTTAGACGTACCATCCTTGAGATGAGGTAGGTAGACCCACTATGTGTGCTTTAGGAACCTAAACGGGAGGTTATTTATTAATTCTGAATTGTTTACTTTTGATGTTACCTGCACACTATTTACTTATGAGCACCTACTCAGATTACAAGTTGAAACTATTAGTGGTGGACTACAGAGGTTTATCTTACAACTTATTTGATCCACCTTTGACATCTGAGTATATTTTTTACCTACTGGTATGGATAAGGGAAAGCACCACTCTTCTGGATATTGATCTTTTATTTTTAAATGGAGATTAGGAGCAGAGGACCAGGCTTAGGCTTGAGATTCTATGGATTATCTTTTGGTTTTTGTTTACTTTTGTATATTATAACTTTATGTCTGATTCCTATATTTTCCCCTTTTTGTACGAGAATTCCATGCATGAATACTTGTATCAGATACTGCCTACGAGGACCTGATATTTATTCTTCAGTTTTCCACATTTTACTTATTCTTTCTTCTGATTATGCTTCTACTATTGCATGTTTCTATTACACCATTGTGTACTCTAACATTGGGGTATTTTATCCCCGATTTACCATTAAAACCTCCACTACTAGTCGGCTTCCCCTGGCTTATAGTGAGACATGCCAGGGGTCATATGGCCAACTGGGCTTGGGGAACGAGTTACATAGTAGAAGGGATTAGGACATCACAATATATATAAGCATCACTCTTGAAAAAATTTCCATCAATGATTTCCTTGAAATATATTAGAAATTAATGTAATTATTAATGTTGTTATTTTACCATCACATTAGAAACATTTTTTTTGGAATAATATATTAATCTCGCATTGAATTTTTACCAGAATAATATTTTATTTGATAACATTGACATCCCTTAAGTCCAATTATTCTACCATTAGATTCAAATACATAATATTCTATTCTAAATAAAATGTTATGATTCAAAAAATATTTTTTTAGAAAATAACTATTACATCCTTTTAGTTAGAATATTTATCAAATATTTTTTATCCATATCATATATGGAATCCTATGTGTTTAGAGAATTTTCTTGTAAAGAATATTATTCATCAAAATGTTCCATTGATAGTGGTGTAATCTAAGTTCCCTCATAATCTGAAAACATCTTTATAAAAATTTTATCATAGATAAATCATTTTATCCTTATAACCTCCTATTTAGAACATTTATTTGAACTTTATGAATCATAAACCATGTTTAATGAATACATTATATCTTATTATTCATACAAATAATTTTTTAGCAAAAAAAATCCCATAACATATAACATAAATTAGATGACTATACACATATTTTACTAAGATTCATATGAGGTAGATATATTCATTTAGTTTCAATTAAATGATTTAAAAACCTTATTCTATATCATTTATATATTAAATTTATAAATTAATTAATTAATACATTGATTTTAGACTCCTATATACTCACAACATTTTTTATGTATACATATAGTGTTACATACTCTTTAATGGCGTGGAATTAATTTCTATAACACTGATATCATACATGGTAAATCAACGATGTTTCTCAATCCCCTTAAGATTTTATAAAAAAATCTATATAATGGGATCATTAAATGTCTTACATGATGAGATTTTTAGTTTTCAATGATTGAGACTAGATACCTTGAAGAAAATTTGTTTGAATTTACAAATACTTGTTCTTATTACATTATGAACTTCTACAAACATGTTTTATCCAAAACTCACCAAAACCATAATATCAAATACCTAAATCACCTTTTCTCAAAACTTTAAAAAAATATGGTAAATATTATTTGAATAAATTCATATTTTTGGATAATTTCTATTGATGAAAACATTATAAATATCTCTACCAGAATAATTCTTAAGGAAACTGCTAGTTTCACCAAGTTATTAACAAATTCAGTAAAATTGAGTATGTGAATGTAGACTAAATATCCTTAGATAATTATTCATTTATTTATTTTGAATCATTACATAAATATTTTTTATTTTCTTATAAAAAAATTATTTAACTAATAAATAACATCATAAATTCCTTTATTTAGGAAACTATTTCTCAAACACATGGAATTTCACTTAAATAATGGACAATTCTTTATTTATGAGTCTTACGAGTTTCTTACATTAAATATCTATTATTCAAGGAGTGATCTAAATTTTAATCATGATTACATTGTTTTTTTCATCCATAACATAATATTTTATCATATTAGAGTCATATAATAATAATATTTAATAAGGACATTCATCAAATTATCTCCCATAAAAATCATAACCCCATTTTAAACTTATTATAGTACTAAGAATTCCTCAATAAATATTTCAATATGTAATGAGTCTATGTTGGAATTTAAATCACCACATAGTCATTTAGATAGGTCATCATTCTAGTCATATTATATATAAATCTTGGTTGGTTGTGTATAAAACTCATTTCCTAATCCATCATATGAATAAAATTAACATCATTCCATTTGTATCATAATACTTTTAGGGGAACCTGGATACCTGTATCCCAAATATAATAACATGAATAAGCACCAATTCCTATAAGGTTCACCCATTACTTTATTTTCATATATAACCTAATTTATGATAACTTGGATTTAGCAAGACCTACTCGGTTTGATAATAGATTTCATCGAATGTATTTTATTAGGAAGGATTATATCATTTAGTATTTTAATTGGGGTTTAATTCACACTATATTTTATCATGTTATTCGATTAATATTTATTCATTCTACTTATGATTAACATTATAATCCTATTCTTTCTACCAAAAAGTTGTGTTCAGAACATATTGATTTGTAACTCTTTAAAATGAGAATAAATCATACTATAATCCTAAATTAAAATCCAGATAGATCTATATTTATCCAAATACATTCCATGATTATGGTACATGAATGAATTCAATTTAAATGATTTTAATTATTTGAAATCAATAATCACAACATGAGTAAGAATAGATAAAAATATATCCATCCTAGTTTATGTATAATCCTCCAACCTAGTGAGTATTCGAACCTAAAGTCCCTCTTTCTAGGGATACATTACTCAAAGAAGATATTAATTTCATTATAACTATAATATCTAATATTTATAAACTATAATAAATTTTTTAATTGATGTTCATACCCCAATAAAATAAAAATTAACCATATAATAAAACTAAATTAATTATATTGCATATCACTTAACTCCTTAGATGCTTGTATGATAATTTCTAAAAGTAATTTTATAATTTAAACTAAATGAAGCTTCATAATTTATAATATAAAAAAAATAATAATAAATAATAAATAGGAAATAATAAATAAATTAACAATTCAAGAATTTAAATGTGAGATAAACTATTTACAAAAAATTGATAACTAAATCTAAGCATTATGAAGCATATATAATTATGAAAATATATTTATTATATATTTATTCTTAATATGAACTCTTTAATATTGTCTATTATGTAGAATTTACTTTAAATACATGACATTACATGAAATATAAACATTTTCTACTTCCAAATATATTTTATAATAATTTATATAATCCAATTATCATATATTTATAATTTTCAAACCTATATCAAATGAATTATAAATAATTTATTTGATGAGATTTAAATAATTTTCTAAATAAGGAATTTAATTTAGCCAATTAAAATTAAATATTATGACCAATTCCTAATATTAACTATAAGAAACATTTTATTCTAGAATTATTTTGAAATTTATAATCCTTTTATAAATTATACTCATAATTTTCATTTAATCCATTTATATCTAAAATATAAATCATTCCATATAATTTGAAAATTATAATTTTAAATATTATCATTTCATAGTATAGTATATTAAATAATGTTTCAAAACCATTTAAATAAATATTTATAAATAAATTATTAATAATAAATATATAAAAAACTTTAGAAAAAAATAAATATCATATTTTAACATTTCTAATAATTCATAATCATTTTATATTATACAAGTCAATTTGTAATTGAATGAAAACACCATTTTTTCACATATAATTTTTTAAAATATACCCTATAAAGCACAGATCATTTAAAAAACTCCAAGTAGATAAATTCTAGACTAGTCTCACAAAGAATTTATAAAATATGAATAAATAGAATGGAACTCGGTCCCACGTAACATTATATCCTAGTCCCACGCATGAAAAAAAAGGATAATATCATTTACCGCTTATGAAAAGTTAAAATTATGCTAACATACATTTAACCGAGGGTGTATTATGTAGGATGAAATTGGTAGTGTGTCATTTTTATAGGGATTAATGAGAATTTTTATGATGTTGTGGGTATCATAGCCTACAAGAGGAAATTTTATAAGATTAACTTATCACTTCTATGCATGATTAATTTATCAAACTCGAGAATACATACTATTCACTCACATAAGACAAACCTATCATGCATTGAATTTTATAGGGAGAGAAAATATGATATGAAAAATATTTAATATTAATATTTCACTAACTATTATTAGAATGATATATATATCGTTATAATTAATGAAACATGTAACATCCCAGAACCGAATGCCACCCAATACTTCCCCAATCCCAGTTAGTCACATAGCCTTAAGAGAATCTCCCAAAAACCCCCAGAGGTTTCCAAATATAAACAAGGGCTTAGGTGAGTTAGTGGGGAGACTATTCCCTCATTACCAGAGTGTATCACAGCAAAAGTCAAAACGTTCAATAGTGGAAGTGAATAAATAAGCACAGAAATGATAATTAAGGCAAGATAGAAATACATATAAAATCTAGAAAAGTAACATATTTAATGATGCAGAGGATACATGTATCTAGAAAGCATCTAGAATAGTACATGGAAATAAAATAAAATATAAGTGTCCAAAAAGAACCAAAATACCAAAAAGTCCGAGTAGCATCGGAAGACCCATCTTGGTCCCATTCTCTCCTGGTTCAAAGTAACTATTAATAAACTATGTTAGGGAACTTTCCCTCATCAACACCTATATGTATATAATCTATTTGGTTCCCCAAGGAGGCCCAAACAGGGTGTGAGAAAAACATCCCAGTAGGTTTCCACCCAAAGATGTATATGGTTCTAAATAAAAATATGCAACATGCTAGCAAGTGTAAGTAAAGTAGTAATGTAAGTGTAAATTCCCATGGAATAAGTCTACTAAAATAATCAATACTAAACAACCTCTTAAGGCTCCCTATAACTAGTGTTAGATCCTAATAAGGTAGCTATAAGCACAATAAATAAGTAACACAAACTCACCGTTCATGCATCCATATCAAGAACCAACGACCATGCCATATAGTGAAACCATAACAAAGACCCATGATCTATTCGTATAGTTAAGTATATAACATGAAGGGATAGATCCCAGGTGTCAAAGACCAAGGAATTCTCATCAAGTCCCAGGAGCATCTCAGTGGAAACTCAGTATAGGAAATGGTTGGAGTTCTATGAGCACGTGTACCAACATGTCCTATATGAGTCCAAGTAATCCAAATCCATGGGGTAAAAAGGCCTGAAGAATCTCACAAAATATAGAACCTAGGGGAATAATCAACCCAAGGCATCAACTAATATGTTCCAAATCCATGGAAAGCCATGCATGGAATCTATCAAACCCTTCATTCATTTCATAAAATTTAAACATTTCAATTTCTTGTGAGTATACCCACTCACATCACTAAATAAATCTCATGAGTATACTTACTCATGTATTCCATTTCAGATTTTACATGTCACATGGGTATACCCACCCATTCATCACCATTTACAATTGAACACTTCACGTGAGTATACCCACTCACATATCACCTTTTCCCAATAACCCATTTAATAAATTTAATCAATATAAGCATGAAATGACATGATATTTCTAGGAAAGGACACAATACATATCTTAGCCAATCCATTCCATTTCATTTAAGTATAACCGGGCATCCTCTAACTAGGAAAGCATACGAACACACTCCTTGGGTGGTTTAACAAGGTATAAATAAGACATTTACAAAAGGTGAACCCCATGGGTGACCTTGTTTTGGATCATGGGTGCCAATGAACAACAACAAAACCTATGGGAATCCCGACTAGTTCCAATTACATCTATTACAAGTAACCCACTAAAAAAATGAGGCCGCACCAGAAAGTACGATGGAAAACATATCAGTTGATCGCTCTAAAAAGAACCAAATACTGAAAGAGAATTATAAAACACATACCTTATCTTGGTATTAGAGTGCTCATCTAGTATCAAGTCATGATTCACCTCATTTTGGAAAAAAACTGAAGAATGGACGAAGATTGAGAAATTAGGGCACATGATCCTAAATCCAAATAGAACAGCCTCTATTTCGAAGAATAAATAATGAAAAAAATGTAATAGAGTACTTACCGATGCGGTTTCAACGTGACTGATGGTGGAATAACTAAAGTTCGGACGGGTTCTAGATCTGAAAAAATAAAAGAGAGGGGTTTAGGCTTTGAAAGAGGTATAAAAACTATTCTATGCATAAAAGAGAGGATACTACCTCATTTTTTTTAAAATAAATTGTCCGACAATTACACGATGTGTATTTTCATTACATGGAATTTAATTCTCTATTTTACCTTCCTAAGGAAAATTCTATACACATCTTGAAAGGTCCTGGAAAGACTATTACACAACATGAAATGAGATTACACAATGTGTGTCCCCCTTTCTCATCCTGTATTCGGCCTGTATCCAGCCTATAGCCTTCTAGACTCTTCTTTTCCAATCACAACCAATTGGCCCATGACCCAACTTAGGGTATAATTTAAAAGGAAAGGTAAACCAACATTTAACCAGAAAAAAGATTCATACCATAAGAAAAACCTAGGATCTTACAATCTTCCCCCCGTTAAATAAATTCTTCCATGAATTTCCCTCTCAGGGGTGGTAAAGATTTGTTTAAAAACAAATATGAACACTGAGCATGTACATCGGCCTACCTCTCCCAAGTCTCATCCTATAAACGGTCGTGATTCTATAACACCCATACTAGAGGAGATGACTAGCATCAAAGAACCTTTATGATCTAATCAATGATACAAATCAAATACTCCTCAAAGGATGTATCAACATGCAACTCAGAAATACTTGGGATGAAAAACACGAGACAGGTCCAAATGATTGTTGTGTAGATGAGATACAAGGAAGACATTGTGCAAGGATAGATACCTATGAAGTAATTGTAACTAATAGGCTATCGACCTCACTCTCTTCAAAATCTCAAACGACCCAACATATCATGGTCAAAACATACACCATCTCTCGGTTCTCTTGTGTCTTAGCCTTAGTGAAACAAAAAAGAAAACCCAATCCCCGACCTTGAACTCTAGAGGTCATCTGAGAAAATTAGTGTAAGAATTATGAAGAGACTGCATCATAGCCATCCACTTCTGAATCAACTAAACCTTCTCAGAAGTTTCCTGCATGAGACGTGGTCCCAGAAAAGCTTCCTCTCCTGCCCTTAACCAGAATGGGGGTGATCGGCATGACCTTACATATAAAGGCTCATAAGGTTCTATATGTATCATCACATGATAACTGCTATTGTAAGTGAACTCAACCAAGGGTATACACTTCTCCCAAGAGACTCCAAATATAAGACGCATGTTCGCAGAATGTCCACTAGCACCTGTATCGTACACTATGACTAGCTAACAGTCTAAGGTGGCATGCTATGCTCAAAATCACATGTATACCTAGTTCCCTTTGAAAATTTTTCAATAAATGAAACATACAATAATTATCCCTATTTGAAATGATAGTGTACAGAACCCCATAAAGTTGTATTATCTCACATATATAAAACTATCCAAGATCATTAACACTGAAGGTCTCCTTGATCACCAAGAAATGAGAAACCTTAATGATTTTATCAATAACAACCCAAATGGAATTTTTATCTTGAGGAGACCTCAGTAAAACCATCATGAAATCTGAAAGAGCGCTGTCATGGGCGCCCTCAAATGATTAATGTGATTTGGGGTACTTAGGTGCAGCAGAGTGGCTGACCAAGGTCATCTCTCAAAGGAGGAAGTGAATTAAAACAATTTTTAGAGGTATTATAGAAGTAAAATAAAAGAGAATAAAAAGACTACTTTAAAGGATGGGGGTGGTTGTTTATAGTTTATGAATCTAGAAGAAGTTTGCTGGAAGAAGATTGTATTTTTTTTGTTTTTAATTTTGAAATGAAGTTTCGATTAGAATGACACAACAAGAAGATGTTTTTTTTAGAAATCTATTTTAAAAGACGTAATCGATCTAACTATACCTATTCAATCATTTATTAATCATTATCATTTAAATTAATATTCACTTAATTATGATCCCTTAATTTGTTAAATCCCGAACCCTACGAGAATTAACTTTACCACGAAGATTGAAGTGAATTTAACCTTAGGCTAACTTCGGAACATGAAATCGCAGCACCCTGCTTTGATTGATGTTCTAAGATTAGATTATGGTCAGTGGTAAATTAAGGCACATATCCACTCTGGAAATGAGGATGAATTGTGTTTAGGTATTATATTTGAACTCTACAAATTTATCCCGTGTGGTCTTGTATTACCGATTAAGATCGCGCTCTCACAATTTACACAAAATCCCGACCTCGCGTGTTTTTGTGTACATTGTTCAATTGCTTGCTTAGTTTCTTAAAATTTAAAAACACAATTCATGGATCATATTAAGTGAATTACAGTATCTCATTGATTCAAAATAATTAAATGAAGAGGGTAGAAGATAGATCGATTACTAAAAGACTACTCTTCCATGGGTGGCGTAATCATCGTAGAAGCGTTTTGCATGTGCAAAGGTTTAAAATGGGTATAACCCAATAACGCTTCTACTCAAGAATTCCAGCCCAATTTGGAAGATTAAGAGAAGAAGAAATTTAAACAAAACAGAAGAAAAGAGAAGAAATAAAAGAAGAACAAAGAAGTTTATTACATAAACAAAATCATTACAACATGAAGGAGAAGAAGAAGGCTTCGTCGAAGGGATCCTTGCTTCAAGAGCTACCCTTATTGAAATGGTTGGAGAATTGGAGTGGATACACTTCTCCTCTGCCCTCAACTTCCCAATGCACGTCCCAACCCCTCCAAATGAGAAAAACTCCAATTTATAGAGGGGAGGGGAGGAGAGGTTACAAGTGGTTTCAAGTGTGAATGTGGAAATTCGGCCAAATATTTTATGCCAACTTGCACCGCCCATTTGACCACCAAAAAGCGTTAATTGGCCGACCTTCCAGAAGGATAAAATGTGCGTATATATGTCTTATATCTCCTAGACGAATTTGGGCTCAATACAGGCCCATATGAAGGAGTTATGGCCGAAATACAGAAGCTTATCCATTCTGGCGAGCCCAGCCCAACTTTGACTTCATGGCCCAATTTCAACAACCAACTGAACTCTTTAGCTCTAGTGTCCTGAATAAAAGTTGTAGATATTTAAGTTATAAACACTGTTACAAAATTTCAATTTCAAATAATAAATTTAAAAATATTTAGTCTCGAAATACTACAATGCACTATTAAGGGTAAAACTGGAATTTTCACCAAATTTTCAAATGAATGATCAAATCCCAAATATTTTATAAATAAACATATTTAACATAATGTGAGGAAATTATTTCATTTATTATAAATAAAATATTCAATAAAATAGTGTTTTATCAAAATCCATTGCAAAATCATCCCATTTACACTTCAGAATAGGTAACTGCAGTAAAATCCCAACTAGTCACTGATGTTCTACCTTCACCTGCTGACATTTGGAACACCTCATAACAAAACCATCTATCTCTCACTTCATTCCCAGCCACCGGTACTGATGTCTCAAATCTTGATACATCTTGGTGACTATAGGGTGCAATGCCCAAGGTGAAGCATGAAAATCCTACATAAAATCCTTATCTATATCTAGTGGAACCCAAACACATCTATAGATAAGATAGATATCATCCTTACATACTGTCCAACCAGGAGGTGGATTCTCACTTTCAACTCTCCCGTAAAACAAGGCCCTCATAATATAATAGTTATCTCATCATAACTCTATACAGTAGAGTATAGGTCATAACTAAGGATGATAAATAAGTTTTTACTTGACTTTTGTGCACCTCCAGAAGTATCTTGGAGAATAACTTCATAAGATGCCACTTGCTACTAGCCTACTTCACTATCTATATCCAAGTCCTTATACTAAGTGCATAGATCACTACATTGCCTTTACCAGGTGTGTAAGCAAGCTCATAGTCAAAGGAATACAGGTAATATACCCACCTCCACTACATTAGATTCATACCACACTATGTAATAATATACATGAGGCTTTTGTGGTCCGTGTACACCACAAAACACTCTCCTAATAAATAGTGTCTCCAACAGCGTAACACGTGAATGACTGCTACTAGTTCAAGATCGTGCACTGGGTAATTCCTCTCGTGAGGCCTTAGTTGTCAAGACCCCTATGCCACTACTCTATCCACTACATCAGAACTAACGCCAGATCAATATGTGATGCATCACAATAAAAATTGTATCTTTTTTCTTGCTCCAAAAGTATCAGGACTAGTGCTGATATCAACCTTCCTTTCATCTCCTAAAAGGCTGTATCACAAGAATCTGACCAGAAAAACTTCATACCCTTCTTAGTTAAACCCATAAATGATGCTTCTAAGAATGATTAGTCATATATAAAATTCCTGTAGTTACCAGATATCCCCAATAAACTCCATATGTCAAAAATGTTCTTGAGATGTTCCCAGGAAACTACAGCTCTCACCTTCTCTGGGTCCACAAATATTCTAGTCTCTGAGATGAGGTGACCCAGGAAGTGAATTTGATTCATCTAAATTGGAACATTGTAATCTTAGAATATAACTGATCCTCTATCAATGTATTAAAAATGATCTCAAGATGGTTTTAATAATCGTGTTGATTTTGAGAATATTCCAAGATATCATCCAGGAAAACCACCAAAAAAGATTACAAGTAAGGATGGAACAGTTGGTTCACTAAGGCCATGAAAACCGTTGGCACGTTCATGAAACCGAATGACATAACCAGATACTTTTATATCCCATACCTACTATGAAAGGCTATACAAGGTATTTCTTCAGGTAAAACACAAACCTGATGATATCCTGACCTCAAGTCAATTTTCAAGAACATTCAATCACCTTGAAGCTGATCAAATTGGTCATCAATCTGGGGGAAGGGATATCAGTTTTTAACAAATATATAGTTCAATTTATAATAATCAACTTATATTCAAAGATTTCCATATTAATGTTTCACAAAAAAGTATCTCCAAACCCCACAGAGAAGTACTGGGTCGAATAAACCCCTTCACCTCCAAATCATCTATCTTCTTCTTGATATCCTTGAATTATTTTATAGACATCCTATAAGGAATAATGAATACTATTTCAATTCCTAGTACTAGTTATATGGAGAAATAAACCTCTCTATTAGGTGGTAAAATAGAAAAATCTTCGAGAAAGACATCCCTAAAGTGCTCAACAATTGGTGGAAAGTCTTACTAACTCACTCCCTAATCATCTATGTATAAAATAACAATGTGGGATGTCATCTGGACCATCGCATGATGCTCTGGTCCATATCAGATTGCATGGACATCCCATTCACCCTTGTGAGTATACACTGCTCCCTCTGGTGATGTAAAAGTCACCCTACGATAATAGTAGTCAACATAATCCCAATAATATAATAGTCAGTCCATATCAAGAATGATATCAAAACCTATCATCTCAAGGAAATACAAAATATAGAATAAGTGACACCCACCAACCTTAAGGGGGCACTCCTAACACTGGTTCACATCACTTGTTATGATTCCCAATGGTGTGTCTAGCATCATAATGCCCTCAGAATAAAAAACAACAAGCCCAAGGCTTTTCACCACATGTGAAGATATAAAACAATGCGATGTACTTGTATCAAAAAGTGTATATGCAATAGTATAGGGTAATCAGATCCTAGCTATCACTTTAGATGGTCCAACACCATTCTCCTTAGGGGTAAGATATATAGAATAGATATAGCATGTACCATGACCTTGTGACACTACATCGCATCCCAAAGTAGGTCCATCCTAATGTCTCAGTGTAACTGATGTCTGGATGCCTCTTACATTACTACTGTAGCCTCGACCTGACCGGAAAAAACTACTCCAACTCCCTACCTGATGTGGAGATGAGTAACCTACTTCGAAACCTGATGTTGGAGCTGACCCCCTACCACTCATAGTTGGAGGGAAGGTCCTGAAAAACTGATGCATGTTCCCCATCCTATGGTAAGCTCGACATTCGACTGGGTCATAGTATCACTAATTATTCATTTGGCCTCACCTACCATATTTATGATAGAACACCAAAATACCAATACTCATAGCCTGAAAGGAACTCATCTCACGGGAAGCCTCAAAATGGTGCTTCCTTTTTGAAGACATAGATCCACTGGGTCATGAATTAGCACTGCCCTAATATGTACCCCCATCTTCCCTCAAGTTGCACTATATAATTAGAAGATGATTCAAAATCTTTGTGATAAAAGTCAATCTAAACACATTGACCTGATATTTGATAGTATGTCTGAGACCTTCCTCGAAGTGTCTCACTCTTGAAATCTCACTAGCAAGGTACATTGGTGCAAAACACTGCTACTCTGTAAAGAATTCTGAGTAATCCATAACCATCATCACACCCTACTCTAGACACACGAACTAACTACCATGCTCTACCCTCAGAGACTTTGGAAAAAATTAGTTATAGAAGCAGGTCTGTAAAATAGTCTGAACCATATCTCATAGACCATTATCCCATTTCAGAACATCCTACTCGTGCTTTGATGCTCCACATATCATATAATTTGAAAGATTCAACCTCATCTTAGGAGGCATATCAAGATTCTTGAAGATAGATAACAATGACTCAAGACATAGCTTATCTTCCTATGGACTAATATCCCCCAATAACATGGGAGGATACAACTGTTGGAACACCTGCTTCACCTCATCCATAGTAAAGGAAGGCCATAATTTTCTCTAAAGAGTCTTCATATAGTGAAATAATCCTTCATGAAACTGTTCCTCAAAACCTATGTCTAGAACAACCTCTAGTGTTGTAGTTAGAACCAAAGGATAGACCATACCCCACCGCCTCTGGAGCATGGTCATCGACACCCTCCTAGAATATTGCTAGAGGTCATCTTGGTGGCATTCCTCTGCAATTCAAAACACTCACCTCAGAAAATAACCATATCAAAGTGTCACATCTTATAATAGTGGTCAAAACCCTCCTAAAACCAAGTCAACCCATCACCTGCTCCTAAATTCAGGACTGCATAAGGAACAACCATCAAAACCACCAGAAACTCTTCATTTTTCCCATTCAAAATATAGGTCTAGGTAAAGTTTCTATTTTCAATTTCATTTGTTTTAATTTTAAAATTTTAATTATTAAATAAATTTTACAAAGTGTTTACCAATCCCAAATCCACAAGGACCCATAACACCTAAGTAACCCAAAACTTTGTTCCCATTCAATTCACACATTTAAAATTTACATTTTCATTTAAATTTCATTGGTGCTTCATTTACAAACACATAAGGGCCCATACTCTGTATGAATTGAAATATGGAGTCACTCCTCTATCCTATGAACAAATCCTATCACAACAGTAGGCACAACTATCACATCATCTATCACAGTAGCATGCAATAAGTAATGCATCCAAAATCGCCTAGCATAATGCATGAAATGTGATTTCTAACATGTTCCTATATGATATATGAGATTGAATAACCTCATCTCATCGAGGTTCAACAAAAAAAGAACCCAATCATATCAATAGTAAAAGCATAAATCATGTGCGTCACTAAATGGTGAAATCAAATCAACTATAATAGTCAAAATATAGAAAATCACAATTCCATTTAAGGAAATTTGGATTTTCCATATATATGGGGTAACTACTCCCAGAAATAGATTATTACCGAATTACACTTCCTTCTTATCCCTATCTATTGACTCCAAATAGTAAGTCAAAATAGAAAAAAAACTCCATTGATACAACTTTGTAACTTCCCAGAACCTAATTCCACCCAATAGTTCCCTAAGACCAGTTGGTCACATAGCCTCAAGCACATCTCCACAAATTCCAGAGGTTTCCAACTAGCAGTGAGGTCTTAGGTGAGTCAGTGGGGAGACTATCCCCTCATTACCAGAGTATATCACAACGGAAGCAAATAAATAACCAGACAACCAAAAAGTAAGGCAATATAGGAATACATATAAAATCCATAAATCTCAGATACTCAATGATACAGATGATACATGTATCTATATAGCATCTAGAATTGTACATAGAAATAAAATAATATACAAGTGTCAAAAAAGAACAAAATGACCAAAAAGTCCCAATATAATTGCAAGCCTCATCTTGGTCCCATTCTCTCCTATTCAAAATAAACTATCAACAACCTATGTTAGGGAACGTTCCCCTATCAATTCATGTATCCATATAATCTGTTTGGGTTCCCATGGAGGCCCAAACAGGGTGTGAGATAAACATACCAGTGGGTTTCCCCCCAATGATCTATACAATTATAAGAAACAATATGCAACATGTGATAAAGTGTTAGTAAATCAGTAACCTAAGTGTAAATTTCCATGGAATAAGTCAACTGTAATAAGTAATACTAAAGATTCTCTCCAGGATCCCTAAAACATGTGTTAGATCACAACGAGGTAGCTATAATAAATGTAAACAAGTAACACACAATCATCATTCATCCATCCTTATTAAAAATCCACGACCACATTGTATAGTGAAACCATAACAGAAACCCACATCCTATCCATATAGTGAAGTGTAGACCACGAAGGGCCAGATCCAAGGTGTCAAAGACCAAGGAATAATTATTGAGTCACATGAGAATCTCAATGGAAACTTGGTCTAGGAACAGGTTGGAGTCCTAGGAGCATGTGTACCAGTATCTCCTACATGATTATAAGAAAGATGGATCCACAGGGTAGTAAGGCACAAGGCATCCCAATAAATCAAGACCCAAGAGGAATAATAAACCTAAGGCATGAACTACTATATTCTAGATCCATAGAGATCCATCCATGGAATCTATCAAACCATTTATTCATTTCATACAATTTAAAAATTTCAATTTTATGTGAGTATACCCACTCACATCACAAACTAAATCACATGAATATACCCACTCGTGTATTAAATTTCACATTTAACATGTCATGTGGGTATAACCACCCATTCATCACCATTTACAATTAAACACTTCACGTGAGTATAACCACTCACAAATCACATTTTCCCAATAAAACATTCAATAAATTTAATCAATATAAGAATTGAATGACATGATAACTCTAGGTAGGGAGGTAGTACATCTTTTAAGCAATCCATTCAATTCCATTTTAGTGTAATTGGGATTCATCTAACCAAGAAAGCACAAGAATTCACCCCTTGGGTGGTTTAAAAAGTCATAACTATGGAATTTCTAAAAGGTTCACCCAATGGGAGACCTAGATTCAGGTCACGAGTGCCAACACACGAAAAAAACATATGTGCATCCTCACTAGGTGTGATTACATCTACTACAAGTAACCCTATCAAAAATAGGGCCGCACAAGAATGTACAACGAGTGAAATATCGACTAATCTCTTTGAAAAGCACCAAATATAGGAAGAAAAGTATAGACCACTTACCTTAGCTTGTTAGTAGAATGCTCATCTAGTATCAAGTCTCGATTCTCTTTGATTTAGTAGAAAACTGAAGAACATACAAAGAATGATAAATTAGGGCATATGATCATAAATCCAAATAGCACAACCGTTGTTATGAAGATTCAAGAAAGAATAAAAACGAATAATGTACTTACCTATTTTTTTCCAACGTGACTGAAGAAGGAAGAATCAGATTTCAGATGGGTGCCAGATCTGAAAAACTAAAATAGAGGGATTTAGGCTTCTAAAGAGGGAGAAAAAATATTCCGTGTGTAGAAGAGATGCTACTGCCTCTTTTTTAAAAAACCTTTTAGGCAATTACACAATGTGTAATTCTCTTACACAATGTGTAATGCCTGATATCTATTCCTAAGGAAAATTCCATACATTTCGTGAACGGTCCTGGCCATACCACTACATGTCATGAATTGGGATTATGTGGCATGTATCCCCCTTTCAGGTCATGTAATTGAACTACATCCAGCCTAAAACCTTCCATCCTCTTCTTTACCAAGAACAAATAAGCGGACCACAACCCAACTTATGGTCTAAGAAAAAAAAGGAAAGGTAAACTAAAATTTAACCAAAAAAATATATTCGTACCACAAGAAAAACCCAGGATCATAAAAAACACACCAAATCATAAATATTGAATTTGTGGTGTTTTTAGAACATCAATTATTCATTATCATTCATAATCTTAATCATATTATTTATTGAACAAAAATGAATTTTTATGCTTTAATACAACTTATTGGTTTCTAGGTGTAGTTTTATTTTTGAACTAACAACATAAGTAATTAAGGAACCCAAATAGAATAATAACTATAGGAAGAGAAGATTAAACCATACTATAAATATAAAATGGAGAAATTTAGTGTATAAATTAAATTAATGATATTAAATAACTATAATGATCATTTATATTAGAATTAGATCATGGTTATATATTTTTTCAAGGAGTTTCAATAAGAATATAAATATATGCGCCATAGCATTGAGTGTAATAGGAGGAACATAATGACAATAACGAATAAGCATCCCATATGTTTATGAGAAAATGAATATAAATATAACTCTTAGATAAAATCCCTAACATTTTATTTTTAGTGAGTTGTTCCTTATTTCAATGACTTGTGTTTTAGCTGTGGTAAAGTAAACTAAATTTATTATAAATTAATTATGTTAGATGTTTCAATACATTTGATTGAAAGATGTAATTTTTAGACAGAGGTTGGTTGGATATTATGATGTACCATATAAGGTGTATTCTACATGCAAGTTATTGAAGGAAATGACATATAGTCATCATAAGATGATTTGGAGAATATATATTTAAATATAAAATTTTATGTGTGGTGTGACTAATAGGATGACACAAAGAGGAGTATATTTTCTAAAAAAGAATTTGGAATTATGGTCAATGTACTTTGGAAATATTATGTTATTTCCTAAATTCATTTAAATTCATTATATATTTTTCTAATAAATATTGATGTCCTTGAAAATATCTGAAGGTGTTACGAATTTATTTTAAGAATTCTAGTATTTTTTTTGGTTTTTATGATTTTAAAAAATTCATGAACCCTTTGTGGATATTTATAAGGTTCATTAATAAATCACAAGGTTTAATAAAGATCATTTTATTATTGAGAATTACTTTTTAATATTCCCTAGAGTTCATAAGGTTCATGTAATAGAACTTACTAATGTTTTCTATGTTTGTATGGATGTTTCATTTGGGAGATGCCAATTTTTTGAGGTTCAAAGTGTTTTTAAGGTTATTTTTGACAACTTCGTATGGTTAATATACATTACATGGAATCTAAAATTAATAAGGTTTATAATAATATGTCATAATGTATATGATGAGAAGAATTTTTGATTTTTGATAGGTCATAATTCCTACTTTGGACCTCATATGGTTTATTTATACTTCATATAACTGAAATATAGCATATTTTAATGTTGATAAATACTTTATGCTATTCTATATTACAAATTTAATTTAAGGAACTTTTTAATTTTTAAAAAATAACTTATAAGGATTAACACTTAGGAAAAATCTATGAAGATAGATATTTCCAGAATAAACGTAATTTGAAGAAAAAAAATTTATTTCTAAGATGAAATTAAATTTCTAAATGATTACAATATTTTTTTTGATTAATTTTGAATTTGGATATGATAATTCACAAACTATGAATAAAAACATCAAATATGATTAAAGATGATTGATGTTAGAGGAATGTCTTATAAATAAAATAGATTTGAAATGGAAAAATTCTAGAAAAACTAATTTTGAAAAATTAATCAAATGTTGCTAAAGATACTATATCAAGAAAAAATAATTATAATTATTATTTTTATCCATTATCTAAGCCTCATTTTTAATAAAATTTATTTTTAAGATGATGAAGAGATCATTCTTCTATTAATACAAGATTTTCAAATACTAAAATTTGGAAATCAATAATAGTGACCAAAGCTGAATGAAATAGTTTGAGATATTATGTGTGATAATTATAGAGATATTATAAAGTGTCATAAATAACATAATGGTTTATTATTTAAGAAAAATTAATAATAATGGTATTATAAATACTAAAATGATAAACTTCATGTTGAGATTTAGTCGAATATTTGATGATTCAGGTGGAATATTGTATTACAATTTTAGATGAATTAAAACTAAAATAAAATGTCTCACACTACAAACACATGTATAACTGAATCTTTTTTATACTATAATAGAGTTTTAAATATTCTATAAATTTTTGTAAATTAATTTATAATAATGTTATCGATCCTCTAGGTAGAATAATGTGTATATTTATTCATCTAAGTGAAAATGGAAAAAAATTAAATGAAAGGGTATTCATTGAATTGTATAGTGAAAATTGGTTAAATGAAAAGATAATATATCATGATCATGGGTGAAAAATCATATTAAAAGTGAAAACCATGATTTGGATAAGATCATGGAATTGCAATATTAGGGAATATTTTCTATATTCATAATATAGAAAATATTTTCAATACCTATAGTAAACAAAAATTGAAATTAAGTGTAACACCCCAGGTAAATAAAGAGTCTGACATTTTCACATTTATCCATATTTTTGAATAAAATATTAATATAACTTTAAAGGGGACGCTATGATCGTTGGCGTACCCAACACGCAACAACGAGTTTCTTGGGAATCTTACGTTGCACTCTAATAATAAAATAATATTATTTTAAAAGGTAGTTAACGCCTAGCTGTTGTGATGGCGGGAATGAATAGAACTAACTACAAAATTAATATATATGTTTTTCAAATATTTTTACTTTTTACAATAAATGTTAGAGGATTAAAAATGTGAATGAATCCAATTTTAAGCGTAAACATTCTAATATTCTTTAAAAGGTCGATTAACCGCCTTTTGATGGCGAACCTCTTTTAAATCCATTTTTTGATAATTTTATGTGTTATATTTGAAAAAATAAAATTCTTCTTTAGAATCAGGACATCAAAATTTACTGTGTAATTTTTTGGCTTTTTTCCGATAAAGTACATTTTTTAATGAATAGTGAAAAATGTTGTATTTTAATTCAAAACCTATTTTTAATATAATTTATTTATATGATTAGATTATCTTTTAAATTGGTTTTAAAGTGAAATTAGAATATATTTTTACCATTAAATCCAATGGTGGTCATTGGAATTAATTTCACTTTGAAATTGGACTTAAACTAGTGTCAATCTTTTAATAGATATTGTTTCTTAAAAACACGCTATTTGTTTTGACAGCGGAAATTAATTATTAAATTAATTAATGCAACTTATATGTTTTGAATTTTGTAAAATATACATCATTTTTAAATTCGGAATATCAAATATAGCCTAGGGTGAATTTTTGGTAATTTTCTGAAAAACTTCAATTTTTGATGAATAGTGAAACCACTAAGTGGTACTTATAAAAACTGATTTTCCGTTTAAATGAAAATTTTCCACCTTTTTGTTTTTAATTTAAAAAATCCTACATATATGGTTGTAATTAGGAAGTAAAATGTGGTTCAATGGGATTACAATAATTTTTTGGTGAATAGTAACTTTTATGTTCTTAATCGCGATTAGAGGTAATTAGTGTAGTTTAAGGTAACAATAATGTTTTAATAATATGAAATTACCTAGACACATGTCCTACCCTCATTGGATGAGTCATGTACGACCAAAACAATCCATTGGTCAACTTGGGGACCCCATGTAGCCACTTTGGTTGGAAAATGACATAAATAACATTTTATTTAAAGTTAAAATAAAAATGTCACAAGCATGAGATGTTTCACTAAAAAAATTTTTAAATAGGGTTATAAAAGTAATATATTAGACTATAAATATTCAATAGAAAGATAAAAATATGTCCTACATCATGATATTTGTTTTATAATTTTTAGACAATAAAACAATTAAATTATTTATGACATCATGATGATGCAGTGATTACCTCATTAATAAAGGATTTAAATAAAATGAAAAGATAATGTTAAAACTATAACATAAACTTGTAAAAAACCTATTGTATGAGTATATTTCAAACCCTTACCACAT
The DNA here is from genome assembly GCA_963277665.1 of Viscum album. Classification (NCBI taxonomy): domain Eukaryota; kingdom Viridiplantae; phylum Streptophyta; class Magnoliopsida; order Santalales; family Viscaceae; genus Viscum; species Viscum album. Next base: position 1,699,680,620 of record OY728138.1, on the reverse strand, counting down.
TATCCTAGAAATAAATCAATGTGGGACCTTTAAAATCCGAAACTCATTTGAAAATAAAGTAACATTTTGTAACTTTACAAGAGTACCCCTCCTCTCCTCTTATAAAAGGCCCCCACCTCTACCACCTTACCCACACCTCTCAAGCCTTTGGCTCGGCCAACCCCTGATCATTTTGCCTCTCCACACCCCTATATTACTCATATAATCCTCACTTTGGGCATAAGTCTTCCCAAGGAAGCCTTTGAGCTCATATCAAAGAGAGTTACTCGATTTTAAGGTAATGTCTTCACTTGTGTTCTTTTGTTTTATTTTGCTTCTCCAACCCCCTAAACTCTTTTTATTAATTTCTTTTGTAACCACTACAGTATCTTAAATATACTAGGATGTTTTTATAAAAATAATTATAGCTACACTTACACACACCTACATCTAATGGTTAAAGAACATACTATTTCTATGGATGGCGAATTTATGCCTCACGAAACGATGATTGTTCAACACTCATATAACACCTTCAAAGGTGGCCATTAAGATGTCACTATATTTATATATGATACATAATATGTTTATGTTTTACTTAAGCTTATATATTTTTCTTTTGTGGCATACCTTTATGGTTTCCATTGTGGGTAAACACGATAATTTCATTTTAGGAAGTGCGGACTACCGCCCCCTCAAAGTGATTTGATTCGTTAATGCCATATGTGGGATGTATAAAGGATGTATTTAAAGTTATTATATATGATTTATGTTACATATAAATTATGAATATAATTATGTAATTAAAATATACATACCTCTCATTTAGTTTTAATTCCATTAATATGACATAGAAATGAAAGTAGCGTTCATGCGTACGTACGACTTACCGTCTCCATGAACGGTGCATTTCATTTCTTACCTCTAAATGATTATGTAATATTATAAATACATGTATATTCTTGATATATATGATATATATGATATCCAAATCATGAATATCATTCTGTATATAATGAACCTTTGACCACACGAACAACATGTAATTGTAAGAAGTACACTTTCAACTTAAGAACCAAATATCGAAAAAACAAACATTATTAACTTAAATGATTACATAATGTTTATAACATGGAAATAAGTGATATAAAAGGAATAATGAACTTGAAAAAGGTTATTAAGCAAGTATAAATTAACTCAAGTTTATTATTTAGGACGTTAAAGAACGATCGAGTCAAGTCGGACCCGAGGTAAGGGATCCTACTCCTCTCTTTTTAAGTACACTCTTTTATGTCATTCCTTTTAAGCTCATCTTTCTTGTGATTGGGATGTTCTTTTATATTACTCTTACTGTAATTTTTGTGTTCATATGATGAGAGACCCTATTTTCTCTCATCAATCCATTTTGGATGTTTTGAGTAGCACCGTTAGGCTGCCGAATTTTCGTAAGAGATCTAACCTCTCTCTTTCTTTTTAAGTACTCTCCTTTATGTCACTTATTTTAAGCTCCTCTTTGTTATGTTGGGGGATGTTATTTTATATTACTCTTTCTGTAAACTTTATTTTAATATGACGAGAGAACCTATTTGATCTCATCAATCCATTTTTGTAAGTTTTAAGTGGCGCCGTTAGGCTGCCGAGTTTTCGTAAGGGATTTTTCATCTTAATTTTATTACTGTGAGATTTATGCGACATTTGCCACAATTTTCTTTGAGTGGTGTATGTACTGCCCATTATTTTACTCATTGTGAAATATACTTTCATTTATGAGTATTTAAATCAATGTTGTATAGTCCTTCTGTCACGGGGTGTATGTTTCGAAAGATACCCATGTCGGTAAGGGAACCTTTCACCCTCCTCTTTTTAAAAGAATTATTTTGTTATGTCTTTTAATTCACATAACATTATGTTGGGATATGTTCTTATATATACTTAGTGATTTAAATTTTATGTCCAAGTGATGAGATACCCTTTTTATCTCTCATCAACTCATTTTCTGAATTTTGTAGTGACGCCGTTAGGCTGTCAAATTTTTGCAAGGGAACTTCTTAACCCAATTTTGATTCTTTGGGATAAGCTTGTACTCCTTGAATATGTCGTTCTATGAATATGTGTGAATAAACTATGATTGTTTTACACTTAATATCCACTTATATTTGGTGTATTAGTTTGTCACACATAATTATGTAATTTATTTATCCTTAATCCAAGGATACCGTCTTTGTATGGGACTTCGTCTCAATCTCCTTTCATTGAGTCATATTTTGTTTTATACACAACCTTATTTTATACGGTGTACAAACCCCTTTGACTTTTACGTTTATCCGAAATGAATCTTTTTTATACAAAGCGTTTTACTAAACGACAAAAGGGAATGTTTTTGTCGTACGTATGTGGTGACGACGACTTCTCCGCTGCCATAACCATTATTTTAGTTTAGGCTTCCTCTACAAGCCATACCTTTTTTTAAAAGAAAAATAAATACCATGTTTTACTTTTCTTTTATTTTGGTATTGAAAATGGTTTTCATAATGTCTTTATATCAATGTGTTGTATTGATATCTTGTGATTGAAAAGTGGAAATGTTATGTTTCCTTTATGCATGTTTTATGTGATACAATTATGTTATGGTTCTTGGGAATTATTATGAAGACGGGTGGTTCTGTGATAAAATAATGGTGGGTGAGCCCGATATAGCTCTCCAATGCATTGGGTAACACTAAGGGGTTAAACGTTAAGGTTTCTCCGAAGAGATTTTAGGAATATACTGTGATGGGTATTCCAAACGTAACCAAGAGGGTTACTCCCTACATAAGAATGTTATGAATGCCTCAAGTTACCTTTATGTCTTATGATTTCTATGATTTATTCATGATTTTATGAGGTATGTTAAAGTGATTATGTTTTATGGGTAAAGTATGATTTCATTCTTATGTATACATGTACTCATGTTTCTTTTCCATACTTTTTATAACCCTTACTAAGCTTTTTATGCTCATCCCAAGTTTTTGAAATGTTTTTCACAGGTCAAGGGAATGGTACATGATATGATGATAGTGTCAATGAAGTGTTAAGAAAGAATCCATGTTTTATTTTAAATATGTTTCCGTTTATGGAAAAAATGAATACTATCTTTTATGTAACCACTTTGTTTAAATGTGGAATGTAATGCAAGTTTTATGATCTAATTCTCTAAAACTCTAAACGTGAAAAGATCCTCAATGTGTAATCTTGTAATAACTCAAGATTAAGTAAGGTTTAAGGCCGAGGCCTTATATTAAGAATGATATATTTTTTACATTATGTGATTTAAAATGAATTTAACCTATGATATTATAGTGATAATAGAAGAAAATTCAAAATAGTACTGAAGAATAGAAACCTTCTGGTTATTAACGAAGAAGAATATGACACAAATCCATTGATGAAATCATTTCTGTTGAACAAAAAGAATGGGAAGGAAAAACCATGTAATACTTTGTAATTTAGTAAAATTAGATTGTAAGATATAATTAAGGTTAAATTTTTTGAGGACATTTTATGTTTTCAATTATTTTATTTTTATTCATTGGTAGCCAAGATCCTGGTAAAATGAGACAGTGAATCAATTAAGTAGTTTCTTTATAAGAACAACATGTAATTAATTTTATAGAGATCAAGTTTCATGCCACTATAATTAATGATATATAAGAAGTAAAATACTCTGTGAGGATAAATATATATTATTATTGATGCATTTATTTCTATAAATGTTTTGTAGATGTTTTTGAATAATGGAAGATAAGTTTTGAACTAACATGAGCTAGTATAAAGAACCTGTAGAAGAAAAAATATGTTCACCTATATAATATGGTGAATAATAACCTATGTAATATTGTGAACATGGTTTAAATATTATACCTAAAAAACTTATATAATAATTTTTAATATTATGGGAGTAAAAAATTTGTATCAAAGCTACCGAACAGAGTAGGGACGTAGTCACCCACATCGGGGGAAAAGCATGAAAAATTATCACATGCTACTCTTTATTATTTTTATTCATGTTCTATATGTGACAGGAAGATATAAAAATATATTTAATTATGTACTAACCATAAAAAGATATTAAAATACCAATTTTGATCATTTTTTATAAAAATAGCAGGGTTTTGGTAAAATATCAAGCACAATTTCTTCACCCCCATTGTCAGGTGTCTATACATGGATCCAATGTGGAATTTTAATTTATAATAAATATAAATATTTACATAATCTATAAATTTCATTTACATCATTACTACTTAGATTTTATTTTAATTAACTAAAATTGTTAAACATTATACACTTTAAAAAATTTTTACAAAAAAACTCATTTTTAAACAAAAAAATAATAATATAGAAGAATTCAGTATACAAACAATTAAAAAGTGATTAAGAGGATTAAATATAACTAGGGATTAATTTTTTACTTTAAAATAGATTCAAAATATATTGTTACTTTTTTATTACTTAATTTATTGAATTGAAACTATAGTTTTAAAAAGATCAGTATTTTTTCACTATTCAGGGAAAAATGATTTTTTTGGAAAAATAAAATATTTTCACTCTAAGTTTATTTGAATATTATTATATAAAAAATTATGTTCATTTAATAAAATAAAATTTCTTCATGATATTTAAATTAATTATAATATTTTATCCCAAATATAAATAAAAATATTTTTTTAAAGAAAACATATTTTTGAAGAAAAACGTTACATTCGTAAATATTGATTGATTATTAAAAATATATTTATAATAAAATTTATATTTATTAGAACATTTATATATAAAATTTATAATGTATTTAATAATATTAATACCCAAAAATTTAACAGTTAGATTATAACAGTCATATATAAATATAAATATTTTTTGGTTCATTTAAGTTCATTTTTTTCATGTTTATTATGCTATAAAACATAATGAAATTATTTTAAAAATATGATGGTGTCATAAGGAATCTAATACTACCATGTAGACTTTTTGGAAAAAATAATGATAAAGGTATGAAATAACTACTTCATTTTTTTGATGAATTTATAAATATGAAATTTTGTTTACATAAAAACTTGAAGACTTTTAATGTTATTGTGATTGAAAGAATTATTTAGTCAGGAAGATAAAATTAGTCGATTTTGAATTATATAAATTCATAATGTGAATAAAATAAAGTTAATTTATTTTATATCTTCCAATAAGATTTTTTTTATATTATTAAAACCTTTATTATAAATATAATTCATCTTGTATAATTTTCATGATACTTTTAGAGGGTGAATGATGGCACATTCGTAGAACTATATTCAATTTACCATATTAGTGAGTCATCTATAACATTAATTTCACTTAATTACACAAGGATATTGACATCCAAAAAAGTATTAAAATATTTAAAAAACAATTATTCCCTATATTTATTTTATTTTCATATGGATAATGAATAATACATAAAATAATGAGAAAATATTTACTCTAAATTGTGACATATGATGATTAATGAGGAACCACAAAAAATTGGTGTTAAATTAATCAAACACCATGTCATTATTTCATTCATATCTACTCGTAGAAACCCTAATTTATACTATAGAAACAAAATTACCTATATAGGATACATATTGGTCTATTATTAACTCTCTAAATTATTTTTTCTATTTTTATAGATTATTTTAGATAAAGTATTGATAATTTAAATATGAATAAAAATTTATGAATACTTACATTTTATGTAAATAGTATCATGAATGGGAGAATATAATGTAACTTTATATGTTATACCTTGACATGAATTTTATTTATATTGCTAGTGATGGAATTACAATTATTGAGAAAGGAACATCTATAAAATATTAAAACACATCTAAGAATGAAAATTTTTCAAAAAATAAGAATAATATTTTGGTCTACTTGTCTAAAAATTTATTAAAAATTTGATGGTAATAATTTTTTATAAGGAAATATAGGAATAAATTAATAAAAATTATTATGTAATTATTAATATGAAGGTGGTAAAATTTAAAATTTAGAGAGAAATGATTGATGATTTAAATTTTTCCAATGATAATACTATTAAAAAAATTCACCATGGTTAAAGAGGTTATATGAAACATCTAAATATTTAGAGAAAAATTGATGAACCTAATATACTAAATAATCTTTTATAAATTAATTTTAATAAATATAATACTAATGTTCATTATTAGAATATATATACATAAAAAAACTCAATCTTGTTAAATTACAAATAACTCTAATTTTTTTTAAAAAAAGGATTATATTATACTAAAAAAATTAAATAGTTTTTATATATTAATTTTAAGGAAATGAATGTGGTTAAGATATTGAGAAAATATAAATTTTCCACTAATTTTAAGTATTATAAAGAATAAACATAATATATGGATAAAATTATATTTTTTTATAAAAACATTTCATGATAAAGATATAAATTAATAATTAATGTGAAATTATTTGTCTATGATGACATATATCATTTTTCAATTGACTATACAAGGAAGAAAAGTAGTGGAAAAAAATTACGAACAACATGACAATATAAAAAAGAAGATATATAATAACAAATTCATTTCCTAATGTTTATGAAATATTATAATGAGAGTAGAAATGTTTGAAAAAAATGTATCAAAAAAATGTATAATTCTATTTATTAAGAATTAATTTGATGATATATTTGAAAAATAAAGGGAATAAAATTCTAATTAAAAATTTTAAAATCATAACGATTTCATAACTTATGTAAAAATAATAATAAATCCATAGGAAGAGGTTAAGATGATAAAGTGTTCAATAGATGTTCTATGATAAATGTTGATTTGGAGGCCAATTTATAATATAATAAAAATATCAATAAAGATATCATTATACTAAAAAATAAATATGAGAAACACAAGAATAATGAATTCGGGTTACTTAAAAAAGAAGATGAATATATTGAATAGCTCCATATTCTAAAAGATCAAGTAAAATAAAAAGATAAATTAATGAATTATCTTGATGAAACTATATTTCAAAGGAATAATAATAACTATATGTTTAATAGTTATGTATTTATATGGAAAATTTATTGAAGAAAATAACATTTCACTATAATGAATCACATAAGTATAAATATAAATAATCATAATCTACTAAGAAGAAATTTTCTTATACCACTCATGTTCTAGAACTTATAATCTATAGATATATATCTCGCACAATTTCAAAGAAAAATAATTTAAAATTTAATAAAAACAATTATAAATATGCTAAAAATAATTTTTCTAATAATACATTTTCAAATATTATTTAATTGAATGTCTTGGTTTTGGAAAATTAAAAAATATACATGTAAATATCAATATCGATTTTAATCATCCACAAAAAAAATTTCACCCTAAAAAAAATATAATAGTAAACCATTTTTTTATAAGTGGTATTTTTCATAAATTTTGATGTATAACATTTCAAAGTAGAAGTTTCTAATTTTCTATTATATGTTGGAGTTGTAGGATATATGGGTAAAACTTATTGATGATGATATAGTATTTATTTTTTAATAAATGTAGTGAAGGCATGAGAACCGAAGGGGGGGGGGGGTCAACTCAAAAATATGAGAACCTATATTGAGATAATGGAAGAAACAAATAAGGATAAAAATTAATATATGTACACAAAAAAATGAATATTTAGTAGAATAATCTATGATTTGTGTTATAACTATTCACTATATTGAAGAATACCTAACTACCCATACATAAAAATTGTAATGATTCCTTGATTTACTAATTCAAAATGAAGATGAGTATTTGAATAGTCCTATGTTGTATATGTGTTTCTAAAATAAAGTAGGATGCAAACTCTATGGATATTGGATTGTGATCAATTGTCTTACATTATTAGAGATAAAAAAATATCAAAGTGAAAGGACTATAATGAAAAAGGGTTTTTGATATTTGGAAAAGAATGTGAATTGATGATCAATAGAGTAAACGCTACTAAGATGGGATCCCAAAAAATGAACCATAAAGTTGTTTTATTTTTTAATAGAATCAATCTAATATATTATGTGTTTTCTTTTTGTGTAATTTTTTAATGATCTAAACTATTAGGTACTAGTAAAAATATTTAATAAAAATAATCTTTTATAATTTAAGATGATAGTTGATACAATGTAATATATACGAATGACTATTGGGTGAAAATATAGTATTATTAATGTGGTTATAGTCACAAATATGTATATAGTATAGAGAACTATGTACTCAATGTGAATACCAGTGCCAACGAATCACATGTTTAGCCACTTGAAGCTTATTGGGACTCCACCATGATCCATATAGTATGGGTTTTACTGGTACCCAATAGGCATAAGACTATTTCTTATTGAAAAATATGGATCCAATATTTTTTTAAAATTAATATACCACATGAGGGTTCCTTTTCTAGTTAGGTCAATGAGAGGGAGGGACAACCTTCCTCTCCTCTTTCCTGAACCTCTGATCAATAGTGCATGTGATGGATTCATCTATTTATTATAGTAGGATTACTTCCCACATCTCCTTCATTACTCCAAATTAAAATATTTAATTGTTTTATATCAATTTGGATTAGATTTTTATATATCATTTCACATGATTATGGTGTAATATGACATGAAAGATAGTTAGAATTCATTTAATGTCTATATGAGGATGATTTAGGTTGATTGTGAGTTATTTCATTCCAATTAAATGTAAAAAATTTATTTCTTATTTATCCATGTAGATTAATTGAATTTATATAAATTTTATAATGATTAAAAGTATTATTTTGACCATTTTCTTATAGAGGAGTTGGATCTCATTTATGAGTAAATCTTTATTTGTTGCGTGATTTTCCACAAGTCGGAAACACTCAGTGTTTTTATCAAAATTATGCTATTTATGGAATAATTAGTAATGTTAATTAAATATTTTTATAATTAATTAATTTTTATGGTAGTAATTTAGGTTTTTTTGGATTCTCATATTGAAAAATAATGATCATGTGAGCATATATGGATGACTAAAACCTTATAGCAGGGTATAAATCCATATCCTGGTATATGATCCAAAAATTACAACTTTAATGAATATATATATATATACATATATATATATTCATGTGTTTTATGGATTGTTTATGGGGGTAGGTATGTATGATAGACACAAGTGAGAGAAAATGGTTCATGGGTGATTATGAGGAATCTGGATTGCTCTAATAGGGTCTTGGTGAAAATCCTACATATATACAAATGAAACTCGATTATTTTTTATTTATATGTTTCATGAAATGAAAGGGTTAAATAGTTAAATAAACAATATATAATTCTTTTCAATTAGTAATTGATTAATTAACCATTTGAGGTCATGAGTGTCAATTTAGATTATTTATGTAGTGTAGTGATCAAAATGTGGGCACTACAAGATGTTACTATTCACACTAATATTCATGAGCTGATCACTGGGAGATATAACCTATAAGATGGGATGAGAATAATCACTAGAGGATTCAAAATTCCTAGTATTATTATAAAAAATATAAATAGTATAGATTACTGAGTTAACCACCAAATGATCAGTTTTATTAGGCTTTCATTTATGAGAAGAGTTATTGATGTTTCTTATATCTATGTTACTATAGGAGAGGTGTCACATAAGATAAAAATGGGAGATGTGGTAAAAAAATATATTATAATAAAATTATTAGTGACGACCTATCATGGGATGAGTAATATAGGGTAATATAGGGATTGGTATACTCCATGAAAATTAGTATTAGATTTGTCAGTTAATTCCTAAGAGATTGGTCACCAGAGAGGTTATTTTTGATAAATTGTGTACAAACCTTAGATTACAGTGCCCAAAATGAAAATATCAATATTCTCAGCACTTTAATTACGACTGATGATAGTTTCCTAGTTCTCAATATTTTTTTTTAATTAGTAAGGATTCTAAACGAAGCATGGTGTGTTATTAGATGAGTTTTATTATTAGGCAGCATTTGACCTAATTTTGTTACTATGATAGTGATTCATGATGGTTTATTTATATGCGATAAAGAACTAGTCATGGGAAAAAAGAGCATATCATGCTGACTATTCAAAATTTAATAGTGTGTTGGACACACATATTACTATGAAGATACTAAAAGGATTCCATGGAATTCTTGTGTTTTCATCTAGTGGTATAATATATATTATTCCCTTAACTAATAATTCTTGTTAAAAGGTGAATGATATACTATTTAACTGATCTAGGAATGTTTTCAACCTATACTATTATATTTATGAGTAAAATTTTTTAATTTTTATGAGGGATCATGACAACTAGAGGCATGTGTACATGCATCATAAATGGAATACAGATTCACATGACATGTTAATACTTATGTTTGATTAAGAAAATGTTATTTTAATCATTAAATATAATTCAATTAATTAAGTGTTACACTATTTATGTTTAGTAGGTATATATATATATATTATATATATACGGTATTTTAATTATCATGGAATAAAATTATCTCTATGATGTATACTAAAGATATCCATATTCCAATTAGAAGAAATGTTTATACGGATTTATATCCAACACATTCTACATGAAGGTGATATTGTGTAAATCCTTTCATTCCTAGTGGGATACAATAATTAATATCCATGAAGGCAATTATAATGTATATGATTCTATACTACATGTTCCATTGAAAAGATAAAACCATTTAATGATACACCCAAGTGAATATGTTGATGCATTCTATGATCGGGTGAATAATTTTATAGAAGAAATTCATGGTCTTGGAGATATAAGGATTTGATGAGCCACCCAAGTGGATATGTTAATCCACTATCTAATTAGGTAAATTATTTTGCTGAGGAAATTTATTATCTTATATAAATCCATGATGATGTAAATATCTTGAAGTGAATGTTTAGAGGACTACCATCCCAATTCAATCTTATGTTTTGTGTACTAGAGGAAAAATATTAAAAGGATCTTACATTTTTTATGGGGAGCATTATCCAACATAGTCCAAATGAAGAAAATTCATTGAAAACCCTTTTAATCCCTATGGGATAAGCTAATCATTATATATGAAGTCAATTTAAATGTCTACAATGCTAAACTACATGTCTATAGAATAAATAAAAGCATTTGATGATATATCTGAGTTAATATGTTGATACATTCTCTAATAAGGTGAATGTTTTTTGGACAAAATTTATGGTCTTAGATAAATAATGGAATATATAAATATCATTAAGTGAATCTTGAGTGGACTTCCAACCTAGTTCAATCTGAATATTTATGTACTCGAGGAAAAATACCTAAAGGATCTTACATTATATATTTCAGACAATAAAATTGCCACATGTGAGATGAGAAATGGTAAATATAAGGTTTTGGATAAGTAAAAGTTTAAAGAGGATGCATTTAATGGACTTAAAAATCCCACCATAGATGACGTCATGGGAGATGAAGAGGTTGATGATGTCATATCAATCCATTCCTCAAGACATCAAAATGGGAAATAAAATATTTTAATAGAGACTTCCACTTATGTGGTTTTGATGTGGAATGTTTGGGAACCTTGTAGAAACGTGACCTAAGAAGATCTTGATGATAATGATAAAATCCCTATAAATATGACTTTAGGCAATTTGAAATTTAGAAAATAGATATTTCTTCAAGAAGAAGAAGAAAATTTCCCATCAAAATAGAATTTTAGAAGAAACTGAGGTAGATGAAATTGATGACATAAAAATACTATAATCAAAATAATATAGTGGAAGTTTTATTCAGTTCCCATAAAAGGGAAGAGAGTGATAATGAAGAAGGATATGTAAGAAGAAGAGTTTATCTATATATGAAATTAGATACTTCTCTAAATGAGACATATATTTGTGGAGATATAATGATGAAATATAATGGAGTCGTTACTAATGACAAATCCTCTATGAAACAAAAATTGTATGGGAAGTTTGTACTAAAGGATGAAATTAAATATCTTATGTCTATGAAGCTATAGATCACTGATAAGGTCACAATGTTCTAGACTGATGTAAAAGAACTGAATTTGGTAATCAATGGATTAACTAGTATAATGAAATTTCATGTAAAACATATCAGATAACATGAGGAGGAAACCGTTATCCCGATAAGAAATTTTGAACATCAGGGGAGACACATGACTCCCAGTATGATAATGGAATATCAGGTCAAACGGGTCATAAAAAAGTGAATGTTGATAATGGAGGTCCAACAAAACATTCAAATTATTTTCAGGATAAGAAAAAGATAAATCAAAATCATAATGATGGTATAAGGAATGATCATAAATATAAAGTAATTATGTTTGATACAAGACCATAAGAACTCACTTCAAGTTTGAAGGATTATTTGGGTATGAATTAGATTCAAAAGTGTATAAAAAACCAAGGGGATACCGATTTTATAGAAATGAAACATATGAATACACCATGTCTCAAGTTTTATTATTGTGGAAGTATGGGAAATTTAAAAATGTATTTTACATAGATAGAATATACTGAAGGGAACAAGAGAAATAATGAGAACCAAATAGAGTTCAACACTCATAGAATTCTTTTAATTGTCACTATTTATAGTGTGGAGGATTTGGATGTATGGTAGATATTTCTCATTAATAATATAGAAGATTATTCCAAAGAGCACACAATTTCCTAATACACGAAAACTCAAGGAATCATCATGTGAGTTGAGAGTATGAAATAAATTTTAAACATTAAAAGTTTATATTTGTCTATCTTACTTTAAAGAATATCAGGCATGTCATTCAACAATGATTGTGAAAACAAAGACATGGAATGAGAAGGTAAGAGGTAATAAATGATAAGTTATAGAGATTTATCTAAAAGCAACAAATCATACTTGTGAATGGAACATTGATAGTGGATTCACTTCATACATGATGAGAAATAAGGACCTTGTCATATGAATGAGAAATATAAAGGAAGATTATGTGAAATTATGAAATGATGAAGGCCTAATGATTATTGTCTATAGTGAAACCAAATTTTTGGGCAACTATATAACACTCACAGATGTATTCTTAATTGATTGTCTTAGTAACAACATTCATAGATCCGTCAATTATGTGACTCCGGTTACACAATAAGCATTACCAATATGATTTGTATCATCAATGAAAAATAAAATACAATGGTGTTTTAAGGGAAGCACATGAAGGGGGATATATACCTGGTGATTGGAGGATATGCAATTTCCTTTCTCTCATGGTATAAACAATTCAAGTTGTGGCATAAAAATCATGCCCATTTGATCCAACCATCCTTATAAGATCTAGTGAAATGAAATGTATTATGAGATATTTTTATGATACCATATGATCAAACTCACATGTGTGACACCTATCAATAAGAGAATATCACTCATATGATACACATTAAAATATAAAATAAGTTAAAAACAATTATTAAATTAGTGGATATGGAAAAGTGTGGAATAATCTCACCATGATCCATTGTTGGAAAGAGATATTACATTTTTTTCATTGATTTATTTAAATAGAATTTTGTAGATTGTAGTCATCAATCTAAAATATGATATGTTTAATTGGATTAAAAACTATTATAGGGAAGAAGAAAAGGTTTTTAGATATAAAATTCTAAAATTTTGAATTAATAATGGCATCGAATTTATCAATAGCCTGATGGAGGAATATCTCACAAAGCATGGGACAAGGCACCAAGTTTAGTTAGTAAGGAATACTTAGAAAAATGGTGTATTTAATATGAGTAAATGGATTATAAAAAATATTACCAAAATGATTATTTTTGAAAAGAATCTACAAGTGTTATTTTAGAAAGATGTAGTCCTAATATCGATCAACATTTCAAGTAAAGAATTGTTGTTTCCAAGGTAAATGAAGACATTGTACAAGATGTGATATTTAATGAATCCCACAATGAAGTAATTTAAAGTCTTCATAAGTCATTGATTCATTATCATTAAGGAGAAACATATGATTCTTGTATCTCAGGGTGATGAAGGAATATTCATTAGATACCCAAAGAAAATAAAATAATAAAAATTCCTAAATAGTTGGATAGAAAATATTATTGAGTGAAATGACATCAATTTGTTAGAAAATGTGCAGAATCCTTAGGAATTGAATGATAAGTTTCCATATTATAGTGATTAGGTGGTGAATAGATTACTCGAGGTATAATTTCTTGAATCATATTTATAATAAGTTATTGATAATGAGAAGAATTAATTCAGTTCTATTTTTTTATGGGAACTGAAAATGTGGGAAAAAATGAGTAATAAGAATATCATCATTGATTAGATAATGTTAGTGTAGATGAGTAAATTGAATCTATTAAAATAGATGAAATTATTATCACAAGTAGATCCAAAATCATTAAATGATTATGAAAAAGATGAGAAATGGTTTCTCTAGATGAATGAATATTTTGACCAAATCTTGAAGAATCAGAAATGGGATATTTTTTAGAGGCCAGTGGATAATAATATGATCAGGACCAAATGGATATTATAGAAAAAACATAATAAAGATGGAATGGTTATTTGAAACAAAGCATTATGGGTGTGTATGTGATAATACAAGATCAAGGTAATCAATGTAGAGGATACATTTTCACCTATTGTAAAAATGGATACTATTAGACTATTATTATCCATATTAGTGAAAATGAAATTATATTATTTTAGAAGGATATCAAATATGAATTTTAGAAAGCAGTTCCATAGAAATAGGAATAAATCAAACAAATGGATGGTTATATTGTATGTGAATATGAGAACAATGATTATTAGTTGAATAATGTATTTATGGGTTAAAGAATACATTATGACTATGGTACTCACATCTTGATCAGTAATTAAAGAAACATGGTTTATAGTGTGGTGGAGTTTATTAAAATCATCATATAAATTATTATAGTAATAAAAGGATGATGATGTCTGTCTATTTCTATGAAATATTATTTAGTGGATGAAAAAAATAGTATTGAAAATAGTTTATAGAGTACATGAAATGTGAGTTCAAAATATCAATGATTGGGGATATGAGGTTTTTCCATGGTTTCTGGGTGATACAAAGAAGGAATGGTATATTTATTTACCAATATAAGTAAGTGAAATGAGTCTTGAGATGATTTTTTATATAAGGTTTAATGAGATGAAAATTCTTGTTTCTACCTAGTCGAAAATTTTAAGGGATGATAAAGGAAAAGTAGTTATTATCATAGAATATAGGTAGATCATTGGGATTTTTTTATAATTAAAATTGATATGAACTGATAATGTTCCTATCACATGTTAGATGGAATGATATCAAACTAATCTGAAACAGATAAACATGGTTACATTTAAGATAATACTATGATATATCAAAGTAATGAAGTATTTTGGTCTACTTTACAATGAAACATGAAAACATGAGTTGTTGGGATATAGAATAACTATGTGGATCAGATCAATTAATGATAAGAATTACACATCAGACAATGTATTTTATAAGGGTGTATAGGGTATTTCTTATGTTACCAGTAAAAAAGATTAGATTTCACTAAGTAGTCTTAAAGCTAAATATATTTGGTACATTTTAGAGGTCACACAATTATTATTGATGAAACATTATATTGAATAGTTGGTTATTGAGTTGATGTATTTGATCAAAATCATATATAATAACTCCCATTATAAAAATATTATAAAAAATATTTCCATCATTCAAGGAAAAATCATATTGATATGAAATATCACTTTATCAACGAGAATGTTGAATATGGGATTCAAATTTTAGAGTATGTACCAAAAATACTATAGGTTGTAGACATCTGAATAAATGAATTACATAATGATGCGTTTAAATGTCAACATATAAAAATGTGAGTTCAGATGACTCTCCAAACATGATTAGTTTTCATGTGTGTCCCCCAATCCCCATGGTTTGACGTGTTTTTTCCTTGTGTTCTATTCTATATTATATTTTTAATGCAGACCAAAATGGAGTGAAATTTGGATTCATCAAGAATAGGGGATAAAATCTATTATAAATGGGTGGAATATTAAGTGTTCATTCAGGGAAATCAAGGTTTCAGGAGAAGATTTAAATATAATAATTTTAAAGATGTTATTTCAATTAAACATGACATAAAAGGATGGACTAAAGGTTTGTGATAAAATATCATATGATATATTCTTAAGGAAGTGATCTTATCTGAATCAAAACACTATACATTAAGAAAATTGGTATCAATCACTATTTAGAGTCTAGAAAGAATAGGTGTTGTCATGAACGAGGTGATTTATTGATGATTTTTTCATGCCACTCTTACTTCTAATGCAAATAATGGATTATATGGGAATACAAAAAATGTAGAGTAAGTCATTAAATGTTTTCTACAGATAAAAATTGTGATTGGTGCTTGAAAAAGATGGTACATACATATTTTTTATACTATAGTTCTTGATATATAATAAAGTATTTAACAAAAACCTGAAGGGGGATATTTTTGGAGAAAACCCATCATGATTTCACATAATTATCATTGAGGTTTTTTATTTTTTAACATAAGATGTTAAAAAATCAGTTACAAAACACATGTTGAATTTGACTATTTTTCCCAGTGTTTGGTAAATTTTAGTGCCTCAAAATTTAATTATTCAATGTAGGATTTTGGAAATGGAGTTTTTTCTATGAGGATGAGTATATAGGCTATGAAATTATTTTTTCTAGATCTCAATGACATCCTATAATTTGTAGATCCTGAGGTCAAGCACATGGACATTAGGGTTGAGGATATGGTTATAAGAATAATGGAGTACACATTGACATTGCAGAGGGAGTGTACATAGAGATACAATAGAAGTAGTTTACATGACTTTGATCCCTAGAAGGAGAGTATATAGAGAAGGAGTAGAGGTTTAGTACTTGAACCACCTAGGGGTATTTTCAGTATCTGATGCCGAGTAAAAAAATGAGTTTTTTGTGAAAAGGTTGAACAATAATTGTGATTATTATATTTTATCACAACGATTTACCTATAAACGGAAAAATATTGACATTATTTAGAATAAAGTGAATTAAATTACATACAATCATCATTGATGGAATTCATCCAAGTTAAGAAGGGTCTATGCAATGTATAGTTGTTGGAAGTATGTTGGTAGAGGTGAAATCTGTGAAGTTAGAATTCAAGGTAAATTGTAGCCCATGAAGCTGGTGTATGTGAAGTGGAATTAATGTTTATAAAGGATGATTTTTCAATGTTTGAGTTATTGATGAACTAATTATAAATATGGGTGTTTATGAAGATAGTGGACCATGAGTTTGGTGTTCGTGCTGAACCTTTTCCATGAAGTTAAAGTACACATTACTGTAGGGGAGTCCACGATGAGCCCAATCAATGAGGTTAGAGATCATAGTGAACTAGGTTGGTATGTTTACAATTCATAATGAATTGTATTATATGATTTTACATTTTTTTAAAGGGTGTATTTCATCTCTCATTTAAAAATAGAGCTTCATATCACACCTATTTCAATGTGAACCAAATTGGAACTGATTCAGATCATCTAGAGGAACTTTCAGAGGAACCAAAAAAACACATCAGTAAAGAGAGCCATGTATTCTCAATATGTGATTTTTTTAAATTATGAGTGATAATGAGTCAGATCTAAACCTTTTAGTAGTGGTGATATTTATTGTATTTAGTGAATTCTGACTTTTTCTTTGTATGTTCCATGGAATGGTACAACTAATAGTTAATGAAGTAATATTATTATGTTTGATGCATGTTTTTATTTTTTTATAATTTTCTATGGGAATGATAAAGGTCTTAGTTTTATTTATCAATGATATAAGATCCAAAAGGGAAATTGTTTTAATCTATGATACCCTAATTCACCCCCTCTAAGGGTATACATCATAGTGGTTTCATCATTTATTATGTTTGATTTTGTTTTCAATATAACATTAATATTCATACTCATATATAATAATATACAATAGTTAATGTAAATGTTTTTGGATGGATGCATATATTTGTGGTTGATAGATATGTTCTAGTATACTATTGTGGGATTCTTATTTCTAGATCTACTGTTGGAAAACAAACAATGAATATATTATATGTGAGATATGAGGTGTAATAAATTACATATAAGTCATTTTTGAAATGTTGTAAGACTTTTTCAGTCCATTATGTAAGTAATTTATAAATATATATATGAGTTTATATACTGATAAACCACTTTTCTCTAATCAGTGATGTAGTGACCCAAACCCCAATACCTTGGGTATGACAACCATTCATTTAATTACATATTAATTCATGATTTATTACATATTAGTACACATAATGAAACTTTAAATATCAAGAAGTTTATTATCATTGGGTATTAGAGACATTACATAACAACTTAAAATAGGGAATACATCATCTTTATTAAAAACATTCTTACCATGCTCGTATTATTCCTTTATACTTAAAACTAAATAAGATAACCTAGGGATATACATAAGAAAGGGGTGATATATATATCTTAGTAAGGGAATAAACATGTGTTGGTCGGAGTGGACACTCAAGAGGGGGGGGGGGGTGAATTGAGTTCCAATTAAAATTTCTGTTTTAAAAACTTTGTCTTAAAAACCCCCAAATAAAATACTGAATTAAACTGTGGTGAATTTATATCAAAGTAAGGGTTCAGTTGGGTTCTCAAGGGATTGATTATTTCCCAGTTAATCAAAACAGAAAGGTTTATTAACTTTTGAAACCAACTTACTGATTTTCAACTGATATAAACACTTGCGAATTTAATTATCAAAGTGACTTTAAAACAGTTTTGGTTTTAAAGATATTAATAGCGGAATAATAGAATAACTTTGAAAGATATAGAACATCAAATATAACCAAGAGGTTCAGTCTCAAGCTGAGCCTTAGTCCTCTCAAAAACTTTTATAAAAAGATGATCCACACCTTGGATTGGGGATAAACAGCAGCAACCAGCTGTCCAGGTCCAAGACCTCTACCACTGTTATTCGTGGGAAAAATAACAACATCAACCAGCTATCAAGGTCACACACGACCTATACCACTATCCTAGTGGGAAATAAAAAATGTAAGAGAGGTGAGTGAGGATTTACAAATCCTCCAGTTAGAGTACAAGAGACAGTGTGTGTGTAAAATGCAATAGATAACACACACTGCTCAATATGTAAAAGAATAAATCACAGAGAAAATATTTAGAGTTTAGAAATGGCTCTAGTGATTGTCGTGCAGTTCTGGACTCCTTTTATTGATCAAAATTATCTCTGAGTCCTCTTCTGGTTTTTGTCTGGAAAACAGAGTATCGTCTATTTTCTTGACTTCCAGGTGTAGAGACAGTCGATGAAGCTCTTGTGTTATGTTCTCGTTCTCAGCTCTTCACTGGTATGCAGTAATGAGTTCTTCATTTCAGTTCTATCATATCTTTTCATTCATGCTCTATTTTTCTTTCATCACACCTTTGTGTTTTTGTATGTCTCGTGTATTTTTCTATGTGTCTCACACCTTGTGGTCTATCTCTTGTATTCGTCTATTCATGCTCTTTTGTAGTAGCATCCTTCCTTTAGTTAAACCAGGTGCTCTGGCAAAAGATGATTTACTTTTTGCAGGTACGAGGTACGGTTCCCTGACATCCAACAGCACACATTAAATAAATGTCAGTGTATTAAAATATACCTGATATGACCCTTGGTTAGATTAAATAATGATAAAGAAATTAAAGCAGTGTCGGGTTCTGTCTCTGGAGCGGTAGCTCTTGATATCAGTAGAATTGTGTTACAATGGGTGTCTGTAGGTCTGAGTATCGGTAGACATTTGTAACGGTAGACGTGTCTGTCGGTAGACTTGATCACATCAGTTGCGGTGGACTTGTAACGGTAACTGTGGTTCTGCCTTTACCAGTAGCGGTAACTCTCTATCGGTAGCTGTGGCTCTGCCTTGTAACGGTAGCGATAGATTTCTATCGGTAGACTTTGCATAACGGTGGACTTCAGCATATCGGTAGCTCTGTATCGGTAGCTGTCGACTTCGATGTAGCGGTAGGCTTGAGTAACGGTGAGCTTGTAACTGTAACTCTATCGGTAGATTTGATGTACCGTATCGATAGACTTTGATTTAGCGATGATCTTTGAGTACCGGTGAACTTGATGTATCGGTGAACTCCATATCGGTAGCTTTATTCGATATCAGTAGCTTTAATCCATAATGGTGGCTACTGTTCTGTATCGGTAGCTAGTGTGTAACGGTAGCTAAAAACTGTTTGAGCATTCACTTGGCAGAATGAGTTAAGTCATAGTAAACATATATCTGATAATTCAAAAGACTTAATTTAAGCATAATAAAAGTAACAACATATATTAAAGTATATTTGGAATGTATTAAGCATAATCAAGATATAAAGAAAGAATGGTTGGGATTATCAAAACACAATAAATCCACTTAATTCTAGAGGGTTCAACAATCTCCCCCTTTTTGATAATCACAACTTATGCCAAAATAAAGTATTATCAGAGGAAACAAAACAAAACAAAAAAAATATATCAAAGTATGATATCAAAAGTATAGTATCAGAGGAAAAATATGGAAACAGGAATATATCAAGAAATAATGTAGTATCAGAGGAAAGCACAAGCAAGATTCTTTGGTTTGCATATTTCTCCCCCTATCAATTTAACTACAGGTTTCTCCTCCAAAGTAGTGATTTTCTCCCCCTTTGTCCCCTTAGGTGAACAACATTATCAGGTTTCCAATAATTTCTCCCCCTTTGTGATTAAAAAAAGGAGGGATTAGAGAAAATAGAAGGACTAGGAAAGAAAATAGACAGAGTAAAATAGACAGTGAAGAGAGGAATGAAGTATTTGATTG
Source organism: Viscum album (assembly GCA_963277665.1). Taxonomy (NCBI): domain Eukaryota; kingdom Viridiplantae; phylum Streptophyta; class Magnoliopsida; order Santalales; family Viscaceae; genus Viscum; species Viscum album. Next base: position 1,699,659,655 of record OY728138.1, on the reverse strand, counting down.
ATAAGTAAAAGATACAGTGGGAAAATCAGAGAAGTTCAAAAATACAATGAATCCCATAAAAAAATGTCTAGAAGCACTCAATCATCCTCTTGAACAGGTGTCTTTCCCTTGGGATCAGCAGAGGGTTCAGAGGTAGAGTCAGCAGGCTTGGGAATTCCCAAAAGAACCACTGGTGGATCAGCAACTGATACAGTACCAGATCTGAAATCTGAGCTCCGCTGAGTGATCATCGGTGTCAGGCTCCTGATGGCTTGAACTGGAGTCAGTTGAGGAGTCCTCCTAGAGGCAGAAGCAGGAAGTGCAGGTGGTACAATAACTGGCCAAGCATCCACATGCAGGAAAGGCAGCAACAGGTTTCAGAAATCCATTATAATGCTTCCTCCTCTCTCCATTGTAGACACAAAATCATATCTATTCTCTATAAACTTATCCAAAGCAGGAGTAAACTCCCTGAGCTTACTAACTTGTTCCCTGAACGCTTGGGTAACTGGAGGAAACTTCATATTTTCAAGAAAAATCTTGAAATGGTTTGTCATTTGGTGCTTGGTATAAACTTTTTCAAAATAAGCATCCACCTTATTTTTGACTGCCTCTTGAGAAACAGTAGTAGCCCGCAGGTGATCACGAACAAAACTACTAACTTCCCTAGTGGTAGAAAGAATCTGAGTATCTGATGCACCACTGGGACTGGCCTTAGCCAATTCTTCCTGAATAATAGTGCGGATTCGGTCAAGGTTTACACTGGTGCTATTTGAGGGAAGAGGTTTCATTGAGAAGGCCACTGTCTCCTTGAAAGATTGAGTCAGACTACTAACTACCTTCTGAACAAGTTCATCCTGACTGTTCAGATGTTCTTTGACTGACTTCTTAAAGGCCTCAAAAACTTCCACAAACTGTTTGACCACTTCTTTGATATACCGATTTTCAGTGTGCACTTGGGTTTGAGAACTGTTCAAAGCAGTCAATGAAGCGATTGATTGTCTAAGAGCAACTACAGCTCCTGTCCAACTCTCAATCTGAGTGTGGCACACCTTAAGTTCATCCACCATTTATTTCACAGGACTAGACACACTACATCCAATAGATAACTCAAGGGATTGCTCCATGCTTTTCATCTCTTCAACCATACTCTTCTTCATATCTGCCACTGATTCTCTTATTGCTTCTTTCAATTCATCTTTTAAAGACTCAAGGTCCTTCTTGGTTGCCACATTTTCAGCCATAGTGGGTAAGGTAACTGATTCATTTTGGGATTGGTCTTCCTCATCCGAATCTCCATAAGAAAGTCCAAGAATCATATATCTGGGATATGATGTCCAACCTTCAATGTCATATAACACTGATATTGAGCCAAAATTCTCCTCCTCACTTGGGACATTCTCCTGAGATATTTCTTCCAACTGTTCTTCCTGAGGTAATTCTGCACTTTCCTCTACAACCACAACAGATTCAATAGCCATTTGTTCTGAGTCATTAATGACTCTCTCATTAATAGGTGCTGCTGCCATGTCTTCCTGATCAGCCACTGTCCTGACTGTACTAACTATTAGGGGACTCAAACTGAGCTCTTTTTCAACCTTTTCTTCATCATCTGCTTCACCATCAGCCTCTTTTTCTCCATTAACATTATGATCAGATTCGGTTTTCTCATCCTCCTCAGAGGTGTCCTTGAAAACATACTGACATGCTTCTTCTTCTTCTTCTGTAGTCTCTGTATCATTGTCCTTTAAGATAGTTTCTCTTTTTGGTAGTTCTGTTGGAGGGCTAGCTGCTCCATAAGAAATAACTTGATGCATAGGACTAGGGGGAAATTCTAGATCTCCTCCTTCCTCTACTGATGTATCTTCCTCCTCAGCTTCATCATCACTATAGACCAGTTCTGGCTCATCTGGTCCAATACCAGGATCCCTCACATCCTTTGGTCTAGAAGGATGATCAATAGAAGTATAATTGTCATAAATTTTTCCATCATCATTCACCCATGATTTCATCCAAGCATTCCAGCTGACTTTCATGTATTTACAGACAGTTCTTATAATACATAAGTTATCCTTGACCACTACTAGCTCATCCTGAGGTCCAGCTATCTCCTTCACTTTCAGCATCACAGAAATTAGTTTTGAGAAAAATAGGGCAATTGATTTTGACTTCGGTCTAGTCATCTCTTCCACTTGAACCATAATAAATATACATAGATTAATTCTCACACTGTGCTTCAGAAAATGTAACAGATATATGTCTTGGAATCTCAAAGTGGCAAAGTCTCCTCTTCTTGGACTAACAACATGCTGGATAAACTTAAACAACAGTTTGTCTTCTCCTACCATCTCTGCAGCAATCACCTTTCTAGGGGTCCCATTCCCTGTGAGTTCCCGCAGAGCATCTTCATATTGAAACACATCACTGGTTGAAGGTACATACTTTGAGAAGAACGCATAATCTCCTTCATGTGGAACTCTTAAGTTCCTAGCCCATTCCTCTTAAGTAAAAGATACTTCTTGACCATTTACATATGAAACCATTCTGCTTTCTTCTTCAGACTTTTCAAAACGAATGAATTCATATAATTATTTCACCAGTCCTGGATAATAAGTTCCGTTGTTGTTCGTGAAGCATTCTAGCCAACCTTGTTCTCGTAAAACCTTAAGAACTAACAATTTTCTTTCCATCAGCCATTCTGCACACACTTCTTTTTCAACAACAATCTCTCTCCTTGAGAGATGCGGGTTTATTGGATTCCTTCGAGCTACACTTCCAATTACACTTCCACTGGCATTCGATACTTTCTATCGTTTCACTTGAGGCTCATCACTCCCATCTGTGACTTGGGGTCTCTTGAAGTGGGCCATTATGGATTGGAGACTAGGGTTCTGAAGATCGAGAGGTTTAGGTTTAGGAGAATTCGAGCAGACAGGTTCACGATGAGATTGAGTGAGTCTAGTTCGAGTTTTAATAACATTTAGGATTCATAAATCACATAAATCATAAATAAAATAAATAACGGTTCGGTGACTCGGCTTTACAGAATTTTAAAACAGCACGAGATGTACCGGTAAAGTCTCTTAATGGCGAGGTCTTCTAACGGTGAGGTTTTTCTAATGGTGAGGATTCTCTAACGGTGAGGTTTTTCTAATGGTGAGGTTTTCCTAACGGTGAGGATTTCTAACGGTGAGGATTCTCTAATGGTGAGGTTTTCTAATGGTGAGGATAAGTTATCATTCCTAATTCGTGTCTAATGAAACTTAATCTTTATGAACTTAAAGGCTTAGTGAAAATATCATCTAATTGAAGTTCAGTGCCTATAAACTCAAGTGTTATATCACCTCATTGATAATGATCTCTTAAAAAGTGGTGTCTAACATCAATATGTTTAGTTCTAGAGTGAGACACAGGGTTTTTAGAGATATTAATCGCACTAGTGTTGTCACAGTTGATTGAAACATGTTTAAAGTCAAATCCATAATCCAGTAGAGTGTTTTTCATCCACAGAATCTGTGCACAGCAACTACCAGCAGCGATGTATTCTGCTTCAGCAGTAGACAATGAAACTGAGTTCTGTTTCTTACTACACCATGATACTAGGGATTTTCCAAGTAAGTGACATGTTCCAGATGTGCTCTTCCAATCCAACTTACAGCCAGCAAAATCAGCATCCGAATAACTTATTAACTCAAATGATTGTTCTTTTGGATAAAACAAACCTAAATTCATAGTATGCTTAAGATATTTAAAAATTCTTTTAACAGCCAGTAAGTGTGATTCTTTAGGATTATCTTGAAATCTAGCACACATACATACACTGAACATAATATCTAGTCGACTAGCAGTAAGATAAAGTAAAATCCCAATCATACCTCTGTAATTAGTTTGATCAACTGGTTTCCCAGATTTATCAACATCCAATTTACAGGTGGTACTCATAGGTATATCACTTTCTTTAATACTATCCAAACCAAAACATTTTAACAAATCTTTAGTATATTTACTTTGATTTAAAATAATACCATATTTAGTTTGAAAGATTTTAAAACCAAGAAAATACTTAAGCTCTCCCATTAAGCTCATTTCAAACTCATTTTGCATAACTTCTGAAAAATCAGTACATAAAGAATTTTTAAAAGATCCAAAAATAATATCATCAACATAGATTTGTACTATTAATACATCTTTTGAAATCCTTTTTATAAAAAGAGTGGGGTCAGTTATTCCTTTTGTAAATCCTTTTGAAATAAAAAAGTTTGAAATTCTTTCATACCAAGCTCTTGGAGCTTGTTTTAAACCATATAAAGCTTTAGAAAGTTTAAAAACATGATTTTGAAAATGAGGATTTGAAAAACCAGGTGGTTGTTCTACAAAAACATCTTCAACAATAAAACCATTTAGAAAAGCACTTTTCACATCCATTTGATATAACTTAAAATTCATTTGTGATGCATAGGAAATTAAGATTCTAATAGACTATAATCTAGCTACAGGTGCAAAAGATTCCTCATAGTCAATTCCTTCTTCTTGATTGTAACCTTGTGCAACTAGCCTAGCTTTGTTTCTAATGATGTTTCCAGATTCATCAACTTTGTTTCTAAACACCCATTTTGTGCCTATGGTGATAGTGTCCTTAGGTCTTTCTACAAATTTCCAGACTTTGTTTCTATTAAATTGATTTAGTTCTTCTTGCATAGCCATTACCCAGAATTCATCATTGATAGCATCATTGATATTTTTAGGTTCTAGCTGTGATAAGAAGGCTTGATGTTCAACCTAATTTCTGAGAGAATCTCTAGTATGTGTCCATCTATCAAGGTTTCCTACAACATCATCTAAAGGATGGTTCTTTAGAATCCTAGTCGGTCTGGAAAAGGTAGGGATAGAGATTTCAGGTTCATCTACAAGTTGAGGTTCAACAGAAGCAGGGTCTGGAAAATTTTCAGAACTGGATGTTTTTACTACAGGTCCACTGTCTTTATAATTAAGGTTCAAAACAGATAGATCATATTCAAGATTTTTAGGAGAGGTCTTAGGTTCATGTGGATCAGTTTTATCAAATTTGATGTGAACAGATTCTTCCACATATTTGGTTCTTTTATTAAACACTCTCTAGGCTTTACTAGAAATAGAGTATCCTAGGAAAATTACTTCATCACTCTTGGATGCAAATTTTTCTAGATTGTATTTAGTATTAAGAATAAAGACTTTGCAGCCAAAAACTTTGAAGTAGTTAACCTTAGGTTTCATATAGTTCCACAACTCATAAGGGGTACTCTTAAGAACGGGTCTAATCAAGACTCTATTGATAACATAACAAGCTGTATTTACAGCTTCAGCCCAAAAATAAACGGGTAGGTCATACTCATTAAGCATAGTTCTATAAATTTCTTGTAGGGTTCTATTCCTCCTTTCTACTACACCATTTTGTTGAGGTGTCCTAGGGGCAGAGAAATTGTGACTATAGCCATTGTGTGAGCAGTAGGATTCAAACTCATGATTTTCAAACTCACGGCCATGATCACTTCTCAGAGTTTTAATCTTAAGTCCACTAAGGTTTTCTATAGACTTGGAGTATTTTAAAAAGCAAGAACAGGCTTCACTTTTGTGAGCTAGAAAATATACCCAAATATATCTAGAAAAGTCATCTACAAGAACATAGACATAATGATTCCCATTTAAACTAGAAACTCTATAAGGTCCAAATAAATCCATGTGAACCAACTCGAGAGGTTGAGAAGTTGAAACTTATTTATTTGATTTAAAAGAAACTTTATGTTGCTTTCCCTTTTGACAGGGAATACAAACTTTGTCTGCTGTAAATTCAAGTTTGGGTAGGTCTCTAACTATGTTTTTTTCTAGTAAGTTTTCTATGTGAATGCACATTGCAGTGTCCTAATCTTTTGTGCCAAAGCCAAGACTCTATGAAAAGCATTTAAACAAGTAATATTTTTCTTAGCTAAAGAATTTAAATTGACAGCATAAACGTTTTCATTTCTCAAAGCAAAAAATACTAAAACATTTTTAGAATTAAAAACATTTCAAGAATCATTTTCAAATTTAACATAAAAACCATCATCACATAACTGAGAAATACTTAACAAATTGTATTTAAGTCCATCAACAAATAAAAATTTAGAAATTAATACTGAGTTAGTGTTACCAATCTGGCCTAAGCTGATGATTTATCCTTTTGAGTTATCACCAAACGTGACAAACCCTCCATCAACTCCGACTAAGCTTTTAAAGCATGAGAAGTCTCCTGACATATGTCTTGAACATCCGCTATCCAAGTACCAGGTCTTTTTATAAGAGCTCTTTAAGCAGGTTTCCTACAAAACAGATTTAAACAGGAAATGATTTTGTTACCCAGATTTTCTTGGGTCCAGACAGGTTAGCCAATAACACTTTAGGTACCCATATTTGTCTAATGGGTCTCATAAAATTTCTAGAATCAAAAGATTTTGAAAGATAAACCTTATTAGATCCATAAGTATGAATATAACTAGTTGAATCATATGAAGTTCCAAAGCTAGCTACATTCTGTCCAGATTTAGGAATGAATCTAGTTTGGGTAATTTTTCTTTGTCCAGGTTGGTATCCTATACCAGTAGTGTATCTAGGTGCTATTTTCTTACCTAGAATTTGAGTAAGAGTATCTTTACCATTGGTAAATTTCTCTAAGTCTTTCTTGAGTTTCTCATTAGATAATTTTAGTTCAGTATTATCTTTAAGCAACTGAGCATTCTTTTATACTTCAATATCCAGATCAGATTTATGTTTAACAGTTAAGGAATACTGTTTCTTTAAACCTTTGTATTTGTCTTTCAGCTCATTACATATTTCTTCTAACATATCACAATATTCAAATAGTTCATATTTAGACATGTTATCACATTCAGAATCATCTCCAGAATAATATGAATTAGAAGCAAGAGTTTCTGAAGTTACCTCAGAAGTGTTTTCCATAAAACACATGTTTGCCTTGTTTCTGTGTTCAGTTTCAGAAACTTTAGATTCACTAGAACTATCCTCAGAATCACTCCAAGTGGCCTTCATGGCTTTCTTATACTTTTTATCCTTGTATTCATACTTCTTCTTGTATTTCATCTTTGGACAGTCTGCTTTTATGTGTCCCTTCCTTTTGCACTCATAGCAAACAACTTCATCTGATTTGTCAGATTTCTTCCAATCCTTTTTCCAATGTCCCTTGTTGTCATACTTACCTTTGTAGTTTGACTTTCTGAAAAACTTGTTCTTCCTATAAAGCTTTTTAAATCTTCTGGCAATGTGAGCCATCTCAACATCACTATCAGAATCACTCTCACTGTCTCCACAGCTTGAACTTTCATTGATAGCTTGAAGATTTTCCTTATCCTTATTCTTTGAGGTTGTAGTTTTGAAGGCAACATATTTTCTTCTAGGTTCATCATCTTCTTATTTGTTTACTTTGAGTTCCTCTTCATACATCATCAGTTTTCCAATTATTTCTTTGACTGGAAGTTCTCCAATGTCACACAATTCTCTAATGGAGACAGAGGTTCCTCTCCATCTTTCAGGTAGACATCTCAAAATTCTCATGATTTTTTCCTTTGCTGGAACATCCTTTCCCAGGGAAGTCATTATGTTGACAATTTCATTGAACCTGAGATACATATCAGAAATGGGTTCATCAGGCTTTATCTTAAAATTATCATACTTAATAGTATACGTATTCAATCTCATTTCCTTAACATTAGTTGTTCCTTCATGAGAAACAGCTAAGGTATCCCAAATTTCATAAGCAGTTTTACAGGAAGATATTCTATTAAATTCCTCATCTCCTAGAGCACAGTAAAAAGAATTCATAGCTTTATAATTATTATTGTAGGCAGTCTTAGTAGCTTCATTCCAAGTAGTTCTAACAGTAGTAGGAATTTTATATTCTGATTCTATAGCAGTCCAAATATCAAAACCCATGCTCTCTAAATGAATTTTCATCTTGATTTTCCACTGAGCATAGTTAGTTCCATTGAAAAATGGTGGTCTATTGGTAGCAACACCTTCAAGTCTATTATCCATGATAGCTAACTATAAGAAAAGATTTTAAAGAGATAAAAATTTAGAAATAACAGAAATTTTAAGAACTTTAAAATACAATTAAAATCACAGTTGAAAAACAGAGTACAAAATATTTTAAACAACCTCTGATACCAAATGTTGGTCGGAGTGGACACTCAATAGGGGGGGGGGGGTGAATTGAGTTCCAATTAAAATTTCTGTTTTAAAAACTTTGTCTTAAAAACCCCCAAATAAAATACTAAATTAAACTGTAGTGAATTTATATCAAAGTAAGGGTTCGGTTGGGTTCTCAAGGGATCGATTATTTCCCAGTTAATCAAAACAAAAAGGTTGATTAACCTTTGAAACCAAATTAATGATTTGAAACTGATATAAACACTTGCGAATTTAATTATCAAAGTGACTTTAAAACAGTTTTGGTTTTAAAGAGATTAACAACGGAATAAAAGAATAACTTTGAAAGATATATCACAGAAAATATAACCAAGAGGTTTAGTCTCAAGCTGAGACTTAGTCCTCTCAAAAAATTTAATAAAAAGATGAACCACACCATGGATCAGGGATAAACAACAGCAACTAGCTGTCCAGGTCCAAGACCTCTGCCACTGTTATTCATGGGAAAAAGAACAACAACAACCAGCTGTCAAGGTCACACACGACCTCTACCACTATCCCAGTGGGAAATACAAAATGTAGGAGAAGTGAGTGAGGATTTACAAATCCTCTAGTTAGAGTACAAGAGACAGTGTGTGTGTAAAATGAAACAGATAACACACACTGCTCAATATGTAAAAGAATAAATCAAAGAGAAAATATTTAGAGTTTAGAAATGGCTCCAGTGATTATCGTACAGTTTTGGACTCCTTTGATTGATCAGAATTCGCTCTGATTCCTCTTCTGGTTTTTGTCTGGAAAACAGAGTATCGTCTATTTTCTTGACTTCCAGGTGTAGAGACAGTTGATGAAGCTCTTGTGTTATGTTCTTGTTCTCAGCTCTTCACTGGTATACAATAATGAGTTCTTCGTGTCAGTTCTGTCGTCTCTTTTCATTCATGCTCTATTGTTCTTTCCGCACACCTTTGTGTTTTTGTATGTCTCGTGTATTCGTTTATGTGTCTCACACCTTGTGGTCTGTCTCTTGTATTCGTCTATTCATGCTCTTTTGTAGTAGCATCCTTCCTTTAGTTAAACCACGTGCTCCGGCAAAAGATGATTAACTTTTTGCAGGTACGAGGTACGGTTCCCTGACATCCAACAGCACACATTAAATAAATGTCAGTGTATTAAAATATACCTGATATGACTGTTGGTTAGATTAAATAATGATAAAGAAATTAAAGCAGTGTCGGGTTCTGTCTCTAGAGCGGTAGCTCTTGATATCGGTAGACTTGTGTTACAGTGGGTGTCTGTAGGTCTGAGTATCAGTAGACATTTGTAACAGTAGACGTGTCTATCGGTAGACTTGATCACATCAATAGCGGTGGACTTATAACAGTAACTGTGGTTCTTCCTTTACCAGTAGCGGTAACTCTCTATCGGTAGCTGTGGCACTTCCTTGTAACGGTAGCGATAGCTTTCTATCGGTAGACTTTGCATAATGGTGGACTTCAGCATATCGGTAGCTCTGTATCGGTAGATGTCGACTTCGATGTAGCGGTATGCTTGAGTACCGGTGAGCTTGTAACTGTAACTCTATTGGTAGATTTGATTTACCGTATCGGTAGACTTTTATGTAGCGGTGATCTTTGAGTACCGGTGAACTTGATGTATCGGTGAACTCCGTATCGGTAGCTCTATTCGATATCGGTAGCTCTAATCCATAACGGTGGCTACTGTTCTGTATCGGTAGCTAGTGTGTAACGGTAGCTAAAAACTGTTTGAGCATTCACTTGGCAGAATGAGTTAAGTCATAGTAAACATATATCTGATAATTCAAAAGACTTAATTTAAGCATAATGAAAGTAACAACATATATTAAAGTATATTTGGAATGTATTATGCATAATCAAGATATAAATAAATAATGGTTGGGATTATCAAAACACAATAAATCCACTTAATTCCAGAGGGTTCAACAACATGGAATAAAATGAAGAATCTAATACTTGTAAGACAATATTAATATAAATGGGGCATAAAAGGAGTGAGAATCATAAACATGAACAATAGGGTATGATATAGAATGATAATCATAAAGGAAAATTGGTAAATATGGAAATAAGTTTAAAAATTTCATCATAAACATTGGTTAAGTATAAAATCTATGACATCATGATAGTTAAGGTCACATGATGGATTAGGTTTACTCTCTAATCCCTTTCATGACATCTCATGAGACTAAATCATTACCCCAAAATTCAATTTGTGTTTCATTATATCAAAATAAAATAATTTTAAAGTAAAAATAATAATATGAAAATATATTCATTATTATACACAATATACACATTTATATTATTAGGTTCTTGATATATATCCCTTTAATACAAAAAAAACACCCTTAGAGTATGTTTTACGACTATGAGACATTAATTGGATGGTTTGACACACATTGTTTGGGCCATGATCTTAGTGAGATTTAACTTCTCCCATAAATGTTTTTTCACATACTTAAGTTAATTGATCTACTCTTAAGATTGGATAAGTTCAAATCCCCATGATGAAACATCCCTTAGAAGCTCAAATAAGTGGTCTTCATAGGGTATGATTCTACTGGTTGAGGCCATCACTATCCTTGTATGCGTCAGTTGGATTTATTAAAACCCTATATTTATACTAATCATTTGATCACTGTTCAACCACTATATTATAAATGGTAATGATAATTAATGGTAATTTTAATTAGATAGGATATAGTGAAACCAAATTAGTGCACGTTTTTTCTATATCCATAATATATAATAATTCACTTAATTAAATCATATGGAGAATTTTATTTATAAAACTTTGTGTCGTTAAAATATTCTCACCTTAATAAATTTTTCCCTTGAAATTTTCATTTCACCAACAAACATTGAAGAGGTTAATTATGATTCATCCATTATTTTTGTTACCACATCACTTTTTCAAACATGTGATTTCAACAGAACACTTTGACTGGGCATATTATCTTATTCCATAGAACTGTGTCTCTATGATCTAAGATTATCACTGGCTAATCCTCATTGGAAATATCATTCTACAGTGGTATCACCTATTAAATTAGTACATGTGAGGGGTATGGTATTTACATCATCAATATTGATACATGGAACACATTATTTATATGATATCTGTCAGGTTTAAGTTCTAGTTGACATACCAATTCTCTAATGTGATCAAGGATATCAAAGGGGTCGATGTATCTTTGACTAACCTTTCCTTTATTAAAAAATATCATGAATTTCTCCCATGGATATATCTGGAGGAATACCTTATCTCCAACCTCAAACACAATGTATCATCAATGATTGTCAACATAACTCTATTGTCGACTCTGAGAAGCCTTTATGCATTGTTGAATGGTATTCACCTTTTATCCCATTTCCTTGACCATTGAAGGACCTAACAGTTTGTGTTCCCAAACTTCATATTTACATGTAGGAGTTTTTCATCTCTTCCCATAAAGGACTGCATAGTGATCTATTTGGATACTTATGTGGAAACTGTTATTGTATGAGTAATTGAATAGAGAAATATTTTGATTCCATCCTCCTTTAATTTGAATTGATCATGTGCTCAACATTTCCTCATGTTTATGGATAGTCCGATCAGATTGACCATCATTTTTTGGGTGATAAGATATAATGAAGAATAAATCATTATGTATAGTTTGTTTGAGACTCTTCCAGAACTTGGAAGTAAACCTTGGGGCACGATCAAATACAATCGTGAGTATTGTTCCATGAAACCTCATCCCTAATCTAATTTATATCCTTGCATTTTGATTATCTTAGAATTCCTATCGAATTACAATGAAGTGAGTTTTCCTTATAAGATGATACACCACAACCCATATAGCATTATTTCCCCTTTATGTATTTATAAAAACAGTGAAAATGTCCATGGTGATGTTTTCCTATTTTTATGTATGGTTAATGGTTTCATCATCCTCTTGTATTTTTTCCTTACCACCTTCACTTTATGACATACAAGAAATCTTGATGTATATTACATGATATCCTTCTTTATATTTTCCCACCAATAGTTCTTTTAGAGATCTAGATACATATTTATGCTTCTTGAATGGATAGATAAAGTTGATCTATGTGCATCATCCAACAACTCCTCATTTAACATAGGATTTGATGGTATACATAGTCATGAACCACATCTTACAACTACTTATTTATTAACATTTAACTCCAAGGATTTACCTTTTCTTATAGCTTCCACTTTCTTCTAAATTCCCACATCATATCTTTGGGAAGCCTTTATCCTCTCCAAAAGGGGTGGTTTAATAATCATTTGTGAATGGATTGATTATGTTCCTTCCTTTATGATTTCAATGTCCATCAGTTTAAAATCTTGAAGGATGGGATCATTCTCAATTACCATCAATGATAAAATTACTAGATCCCTTATACTTAGAGAGTCTATCACTTTATTTGCTTTTCCATTATAGTAGTGGATTAATCAGTTATATTCCTTGATCATCTCCAACCATCTTCATTAGAGCATATTTATCTCTTTTTGTGTGAATGTATACTTGACGCTCTTATGATACCTATATATTTCACATTTCTACCTGAATAGAAAATGCTTCCATATTTTCAACACAAATATCAATGCAACTAACTCTAGATCATGATATGGGTAGTTCTTTTCATGATTGTTCAATTCCATTGAATCATAGTCCATCAATTTTTCATTCTTCATTAACACATAGCCCAATCCCTTCTTATAAGCATCGTTGAATATTGAAAAATGTTCTCCACCCATGGGTAGTGTGAGTACCAATGTAGTGATAAGTCACTTTTTTATCTCTTTGAATCCCTCTTCACATTAATCATTCTAAAAAAATGACTCCTTTTTAAGTTATCATGGTTAGTGGGTTTAAAAATTATGATAAAATTTTCAAAAATCAGTGATAATTCACAGATAACCAAAAGAAACTGTGGATTTCTATCATATATGTGAGCCTTGGACAGCATTCAGCTACATATATATTTTAAGGTTGTATATATATCCCATTTATTGTGATTATATTCCCCAATAACGAGACTTCCTTTAACTAGAACTCACATTTTCTATAATTTTCATAAATCTTATCCTTTCGTAAGTTCTTTAGAATAGTTCTCAGATGCTCTTTATTCTCCTCCTTTATTTTAGAGTATATTATGATACACCTATGAAGACTCTCACAAATTTACCAAGGTAATCAATAAATACTATATTAATCAAGTACATGAAGATTTTTGGAGCATTAGTGAGTCTGAATGGAATTACTATGAACTCATAGTGCTCGTACCTTGTACGGAAAGTGGTCTTAGGGATATCCTCCTCCTTCATCCTTACTTGATATTATCCCGATCGAAGATCCAACTTGTAGAAATATCATGATCCATATATCTGATCAAAAAAGTTATCAATCCATGGTAGAGGATAATTTTCCTTTCTCATGATCTTTTTGAGATCACGATAATCAATGAAAAGGTGCATAGACCCATCCTTTTTCTTAACAAATAGGACTGATGCACCCCAAGGTGAAGCACATGGGTGTATGAATCCTTTATCCATATTCTCATGTAGCCTTTTCTTCATCTCCTCATATTACACAACATCAATTCTATACTGAGTCTTAGATAATGGAAACATCTTAGGTATATACTTGGTTGAAAATTTAAACTCTCATCCATGAGGAAGATCAGACAATGTTTTTAGGAAAAAAATCAGCATATTCCTGCATGACGTGTTTATATTCAAGGATGATCATATCCTTAGACTAAATCATTTAAGCTAGTTATAGTTTCTCATAGGTAAATAATATACATTCTTGAGATGTTGTATCTAAATAAGATTCATCCACCTCCATGAAATTGTACAAAATCAGACGACGATTTGCGATATGGAGAGTGATTTCCCTCTCATGGAAATTTATGTTAGATCAATACAAGGAATCCAATCCATACCCATAATTGAATCAAATTCAACTAAAGGGAGTATCAAAAGTTTTAGTGGGGAATTAATCACAAAAATATTGACATGGGATGAGCTATATACTCAAGATGAAATAATTAACCCATTTTTCGTTTTCACATACAACTCAACATCCATGATTTGTGGTGGTGTTTGGATAGTCATACAGAACTTTCATGATATAATCGAATGCGTAGAACCATAATAAAAAAAATTAAAATCACTATTCTTGAATGAATAACTATCTTATCTATCAAAACTTCATTATCAGGATCCACCTTATAAGTTGTGATGGAATAAGATCACCATAATTCCTTGGAGGTTTTTGATCGTCTCCTAAAACCATTTCCTTAGTGCATTGGTTTGAAATGTGCCCTTGTTACTTGTAATTGAAATAATGAACAATGCACTGAGGGTCGAATATAGAATTACTTTCCTCCATCTCATTAGATTGTTTCTCCAATCATAAATCTCTAGCTAGGTGTGCTTCCTTCCATCACCTAATAAATTTCCTCATAGCCCTTAAGAAATTTATGGGGTGCTTCTTTCCACACTTTCAACAAGTGGGATATTGAAATTAATTTTCACTATTTTATTTCTCCATCCAAACACTATAATTAAACTCCAATATATAATTCTTATCCCCATGAAACCATTATGATTCTAATATATCCATTTTTAATTTAAGGGAACATCTGACAATTTCCCCATAGCTACCAAAGGCTCAGATTGCCATGGTTTCTCATAGACTAGTTTTTAGACCGCTAAAGAAGTATTCAAATTTTCATTCAGCGAGTAACAATAATGTTGAAGAAGTATCATTAAAGTATAATTATGTTTTTCTCATACAACCTAATATATTCATCATCCCTTTTCTTGAGGTCAACAAAATAAATTTCTATTTTATGTTAGAGAGTGTGAGGAAAATATTCATTAGAAAACATTTTCCAAAATTCATTCCATCACATCACTTAAAACTATTACACTGTCTTCAGATTCTTGATCAATGTCCACTACTGATTGACTTCTACCTCGATATGATACAAAACCAGTAGACCTTATATTTCTTAATACATTGAAAGATGGATAAGATATTCTCAATAGAGTTGATCTATTATCTCAATACTAAGGGATTAGATGATCCATTAATGTTGGAGGCCTTTATTGCATAAAGGTCTCAGTTGTAGCTTGTTATTTCTTAGGGGGATTTGGGAACCCCTATTGATCTAATTTTCTATTCAGAACCTGATTTTTTGGCGAGATTATCATCATAATGTTTTCTATTATTTCACCCATAGGGTTGGGAATCTCATTTGGGAAGTCATCACATTTCCCTTCACATTGGTTGTTTACCCGATTCCTCTCATTTCTATCCATTATATAGATTAAAGGGAATATTAGGTATGATTATTTTTAAACTATTAAAAACATAAATTTGAATTCAATTACTTTAAGGGGATATCTTATAAATGAAATTTATTTATTAACATATGAATATCTACGTTTTAATATTTGTTATCCATGATTTATTTCATGAAATATTTTCTTATATAATTTTTTGTTACCTTAATAATGGTTCATAATTATCTTGTGAATTTACTAAATCAAATCCCCTAAGGGTGTTAAACCAGGTGTACCACAATGTCCATTGTCGTGCACCAGTTCCTAATCAAGTATAGCTCAATGTGGTGTTTTTGGGTTTTACCACTATGTACATCTATTCCAAAGTCACATCTACTTGTAGTATCCACACAAGGATTTACATTATTTGAAACCAATTAATCTACACATTAACAGAATTTATGGCTTCTATATTATACTTAGTTTTATACCTAAGGATTTTGAAAGAGTTATCTAATCCTAATCCCCAAAAATAACTAAACCTCCCTTTGATACCAACTATGACAAACCTTCAATTTATTACATACTAATTAATGATTTATTACATAAGAGTACACAAAATAAAATTTGGAAGATCAATAATTCTAGTGTATTTGGGAATTAAGTACATTTATTACCAACTTATAATAAAGAATACATCAACTTTATTGAAAACATCCCTAACATACTAATATTATTCCTTCATACTTAGAACTACATGGGATAACCTAGGGACATACATAATAAAGGGGTGAACTATAAAGCCCATTAAGGGAATAAATATGGAATAAAATGAACAATGTAATACATGTTATAAGATAGGCATATCAATGGGGAATAAAAGGACTAAGAATCATAAACAAGAACAATGAGGCATGATATAGCATGATAATCATAAAGGAAACATGATAAATTTGGAAATAAATTAAAACACTGCATCATAAACATAGTTCAAGGATAACTACCAAGAAATCATGATGGAAAAGGTCTAGTGATGGATTAGGTTCACTTTATAATCCATTGCATGATGTCTCATGAGACTAAAACATTACACAAAAATACAAATTGTGTTTTATTCAATCAAAATTAAAATAATTTATTAAGTACAAAAATAATATGAAAACATATTAATTGTTATATAAAATATATATATTCATATTAGTAGGATCATGATACATATCACTTTAATACCCAAAAAATTCCCTAAGAGTAAGGTATGCGATGACGAGACTTTCACTGGGAGGTTCGACGTACAAGGTTTGGGCTATGATCTCGATGAACTTGAACTTCTACCATAAATGGTTTCTATTATGATTAAGTTATTGGATATTAGCATGGAATTTTACATAGTCAAATCCTAGTTGGGATATATCCCTCAGAATATTAAATAAATGGGCTTCATAGGGGATGATCCTAATGGTTGAGGCCATCATTTCCCTTGACTATTTCATTTGGATTGGTTAAAACCTAATATTTATACTAATCGTCTGATAAATGTTCAAAAACTATATTATCAACATTAATTATTATTAATAGTCTTTTAAATATGATATGATATAATGAAACAAAATAAGTACATTGTTTTCTATATCCATAATATATAATAATGCATTTAATTAAATTTTTAGGGGAATTTTATTTATAAATGTTCGAAGTATTACACCAGAGTTGTTTCCTTCTTTATTACATTCACATAATATACAAGCAATCACATCCTGAAGGATCGAATAGTTTAGTAGTATTAGTACACTAGATGAGTACATGATTCCCATATAAAATAAAAAATAAAAAATTACAACATAATTTTTTCTTAGAACAACACTATTCTCACTATCATATCCTTGTATATCAAAGATATTAAACTTCATGATTTCCTGAGAAAAAAAAACAAAATAAGGGTGAGCAAAAATACCCTGTAATGATTAAGTATAGTGGAAACTATCATGAAACAATAAGGATGATCAATATGGAAAAGTAAATAACTAATCACACATTCTATTTAAATAACTAGATAAGGAATGACCAATATTTCAAGGTAAATAACTTAAAGCACATTCTATTTAATAAATAATTTGTGAATGAAATTAATCCCAAGATAATATAATCGTGAAAATATCAGGTATAATAATAAAGAAATTCTCAATTATGGAAATTCTTAAGTATAGGATGTTAGGTCTCTAGAACATGGAAACCACTTCTATCAGGATCCATCCTAAATAATATTTAACAATATTGGGAAAAAACCAATCTATTTTTCCCAATTATATTTCTACTCTAAAGAACTTTTCCAAGATAGTTTAAAAATACTGGGTACAAACTCATTGAGTTTGGATAAATGATTTTGTCTCCTGAGACTTGTGATGAATCAAAGGGTTATCTATAATGGTCCCCATTCATTTTTATATGTCTATAAAATTCCTCATATATTGAATAATCTATTTAATTCATGAACAATGTTCCCTATCTTCAATTATCTATATTTAGTAAGGAATATGGATTTATCAATATTTACCAAGATAAATAAATAACTTTCAATGTAGAACACCATAGTTACAAATGATGATTTTTTTATGAAATTAACATATCCATGATAAATAATATTGATAATTTTATAAAATTTAATGTCAAATGTTTACAAGAAATTAAACATTTCAAGGGAAAGTTAATGACTACAAATATAAATCAAGAAAGTGAATGTTAATAAATTTCTTAGTTAAAATGATCATAAACCATCCATATAAAGAATAAGGGTGGTATTAATACAACATATACCAATTGGTGTAATAGTAAATAATATTTTTCATTGAGGACTAAAATTACCATAAAAATATATTTAAAAAAATTCATATGGAAAATATCCATTTTATTTAGAAAATCACCTTTTCGGACTGGAATTAAAAAAAATACATTTTAAATACATTTTAAAAACATTTTTCTTTTAAAATAAACTTTAAAAATTATAAATTAAGCATTAAAATATTTTAGTGTTCACCACAGTTGTAATTTTCATTAATTCGGTACAAAATAAAATAATGATTCCTTTCAATTTTCTAAAAAATTACATACAAGAATAGTTTTCAAAATGACATGATGATTTCATTAAAAATATTTTTTAAAAATTAAAAATGAGTAAAAATTTATTTAATATATCATTTGGAATAGTTTAAAATTGTTTTTGAAAACATTTTTATAAAATTTTAATTTGGATGAAAATAGATTTTTGACTGAAGAGAGAATTGATGTGGGATATTCATAAAATTATTTTCAAATTATTATAAGTAAAAAGGATTTTGAAAATGGTTGTATTACTTGAAAATATAATTAATAACTATAGTATATTAAAACATAATTTTTTTATAAAACGATCAAATAATTTCATTAAATTTAAATTCAAGAATAAATAATCACGATTAGAATGAAATTGTGAAATAAACCCTTATAATGATAATAATATTGAAGTGTGAATTAATATATTAATATATCATGTGTATAAACTATAAATACACATAAAAATTAGAAATAAAACATAATGTAATAAAAATTCATTATAAAAATAATCATAGAATTACATAATCAATTAAGTATAAGTTTAACCCAATGAAAAAAAATTGAGTTAAGAAATACTTTACCTCATGATTCATTTTGGTTGAATGTAAATTAAACTCTAGTATAGTGGGTTTAAAATTTTAATTTACTTATAATAGAACCATATTAATATTTATAATATCATATATGATCCTTTTATAACATCTTATCACCCTTATATTAGTAATCATCCATTATTTTCATTATTTCTGGTGTTAGTTTCCTTCTTTTCTCATGTGTGTTTCATCATGAAATATATGGAACTTGTGTATATTATTTTGATATATCACATTGATAGTAATTATCATTACATAATAATCATATTTATACATCAATTACAAATTTATAACCAATCACGAAATATGGTTTTTGAGAAATAAAGTACGTTACGATCATGGATACTTTAGGTCGTACATATGCATGAGTAAAATTTTCATTTTTCAATGATCATTATATAAAGATGGTATGTAATATATTATATTTAAAAATTATCATAATATAATATATAAAAATTATTTATTTAAATATAATTTTATTTATCATTCATGTGTTGTGGTGATGAAAAAAGTGTCACATCACATTGTGAAGGCGGTAGTCCACACACACACACAAATGATGTTATCATTTTTCTGTGTAAAAAAAGATAAAGTGATATATTATCATTTAAGAATGATAAATATTTCATTAATATCATAATAATATCATATATGTGACATATAATAATTAAATTTTTCCGTATTAAATTGCATATAACGTGTTAGTGAAAGACGAATCACATCACTTCATGTTGTAGTAGTCTGTCTTAGACATGAGCGACGTTATCATGCCCCCTATAGAATGGAAAGTAAAATGTTATATAATATATAATCAATCCAAATGTATAATTATTTTACAAATATCATATATATTCCTTATATCCATCATCATACCCAACCCCAATAGTTGGTAACGTAAAAATGAATGACATTGGTTTATGTGGCGGTAGTCTTTCCTACACAAGAATAATGATTTCGTAACCCATTTTATGGATGTAGGGGTGGTTTTAGGTCACTAACATAAGAAAAAATATATAATTATATTTTATATATTGATTTTAATATATCATCATGGTTTAATAATAATATAAGGAGGCGGAGGAAGTAATAAATTAAAAATGCATGTTGAGTAATGTTACATGTTCTTCGGGTATCATCCTTAGGATTGTACTAAAACCATCATTGGTTTTATTTAATTCCAAATTTATAATTATATTATGTGAGTATGGAATTTGGGAAGTTACTTGGGAAGTTTTTGGTTGATTCAAATGGATTTATAGGTGTGAAGGAGTGAGGGGAGTGAGGGACCATTTATAATTTAGGAGTGACATTCTTGTAAATGACCAAAAATATTAATTAATTGGATGTCAATATTTATCCATGTGGCACAAAAATTGATCAATAATAGTTTTTAGGGATGATATTTTCTATAATGAACTCAGACACAAAAAATAATTTTTTTTATCATTTTATTCTTCAGCCATCAGGTCTGCTCAATTTTACACTATTAGTTTTTTTACAATAGTAACTTATATATTTTTATTTACCTAGGTAATATACCCATTAATAATAAATTTAAATGATATTTATTAGATAATTTATAAATAATTATTCTAAATATTATATCCAATTTATTAACTAAAAATCCTATTTGTGTGTAAAATTAATTTTAACAGAGGTGTATGCAACGCGCCAAACCCATGTTTTAACCTTAATCGTGATAATTATTTTTTAACAAATTTCATTACTGATTATGGTAAAAGCATAATATTAACTTATTAGATATTAGAAATAATTATGATTAAAAATATATAGTCCACTTTTCTAAATTCAATAAACCTATATTCCAAAAATATAATTTAAAATTAATCTCATATATATGAAGAGACGATGAGTTTTTAAAGAGAAAATGATAAAAATTTTATGATGTTTTTATATAAAAAATCAACTTAAAAATTATTCAAATGACCATAATTATATATATATATATAAATATATATATAATTTAACTAATTTTAATTTAAAATTAGTTTACAATATAATTTATAATTATAATTAATTTTAATGAAAATGTAGTTTCTAATTAAAATTCATCATTTTTCACTGTTCAACAAAAATGTAGCATTTTAGAAAAATCCTTAAAATTCACCCTAAGATAAATTTGATATATTTATTTCTGAAATTAATTTTATTTTATAATTTTAATTTTCCAAAATTGGTAAAGAAAATAATTTTTTGTTATGTTCGCAAAGCCCAACTAATCTATCTTTTAGAAAAATATTGTTTTTCTGAAAACATTTCTTTTTTGTTTAAAATGATTCTTATTTTATATCTAATCTATAAATAAAAAATTAACATAAGTAAACTATATATTTTCATAATTTAGTTAATCTTATTCATAACCACATTCTTAATAGCTATGTGATAACCATCACATTAAATAATAACATTTTAATTATATGTTTTGTTTTTTTAAACTCATTATTGTGCGTAACACAAGCTAAAATCAATTTTTCATATATTGAAAGATGAAAGGGCCTATATACATGTATTTTAACCCTTTTCATGTTTTTGAGGATTGTAGAGCTTATAAGAGGCTCAGATTTAATCTGGATGGTTCAATTTTAAAATGATGGAAATAAGGACATTACACACCATGTAATCTTTACACACTGTGTAAGTGAGTTTCATGTCTTGTGTGAGGCTGGTTAAGGACATGTAATAAATTAAGGTTAAATTCCTTGATGTGACATGTTTTACATTGATATCTGAAACCCGACATTTACAAGACATGTAGGATTTACATGCTAAGTAAATTCCATGTGCAGTATGAATTATAAATAGAAGGGGACCTCATGTTTTTTTAAAACCCTGAGGATTATATCAAATTAGAGGTGGTAAAAAACCTTATTAACATTATTTTTCGGATTACATTGATGGGGATTGATCCTTGGCTTCCCATCTTCAATCCATGGTTTTACAATTTGATCCAAGGCGTGTTATTTTTCTTCTTCTATAGGTTTCTCCCTAATTTGTATTTCTTCCTCCGACATATTATTATCATGATATGAAAGATTAACTTACATGTTCCTAACAAGGGTTTTTTGGTTATTGGTGTGGTTTTAGCACAAATTCCTTGGATGGATGCAGCTCTTGTGGGAGAGGTGATTGGAGATCTGTAACATTCGTTCGTTATCATGTAAAGAACAATGACTCCTTTGATGTGGGGGATTTGTTTCTTTTCTATTTATGTACGTGATATCATAAATTGAGCATCCTTTACCCATTTATATGGAAATTAAATTAACCTAATAATGGTTTAACCTGATTAATAATTAAATGGGTTGTAGATATCGCATGTTGATGCATTGTACCATGATAGTTGATTGCATCTTGATTTTATAAATAGTGTGATAGCTATTCTATGATTTTTTTATCATATTACTGTGATTATGGTAGAGTTTTTCAATTATTAAAGAAAATGAAGCTAGTATTAATTGATAATTAAATAGATTATGAATAATTAAACAAGATTCATGTTTATAATCCAATGTTTTTTGTAATTTGATATTGATCATATTTATATATGTATGCATGTTTAATTGAATTGGTTATTCTATGATATGATGAAATTGGTTAATGAACTTAATTCTTGGTAAGGATTTTTGAGAATAATAAGAGTCATCATAATTGAGAATGGTTGGATTCATGGAAGCATGTTTAAATTAAATGTTTAAGTAATTAGGTAGCTTGATATAGTTTGATGCCTTACGTTTCCCATAGTTGGAAATCATGATTAATGAATTGGTTAATTCAATAGAGAATAAAGACCGGCTGTGTGATAAAGATAATTTTCTTGGGATTGATTTTCCCATATTATTGGGAAGGCCATGTGACTTGAGTTTGGTGTTGTGAGAGATTGTTTATGTGTGAAGTCTAGATGCCTTATTTTAGAGTGTATATTTCCCAGTTGGTTGTGCTTGTCTGTTTCCTGATGTTTTTATGATGTGATTTAGATATGAAACTTGTGATTTGAGCCTAGGATTCCTAATACAAGGATGTATCATGTGATATAGGGAGGGGAGGCCCATATGTGATATTAAGTCTGGGATGACTTAACTTGGGATGACTAATGTGATATGTGGGAAGGGAATCCTAGATGATGTTGTAGTAGTTGATGTATGTGATGGATAGATGCATGTGGATATGAATGTGGGTTTCATGGATGAACCTGGTAGTGATTATATAGTTTAAAGCTAGGCATACCCATTTATGTGTTATTAGGAGATGTGATGCTCGCTTATGAATATGTTTAATGGATGACGATTGGGTTTCTTATTTTATCTATAATAATCTCCCCACTACTTGAGGTAGCTGGATGTGCTTGGTGGCATGTTTAATCTTATTGGTAGATTTTGATGGTTAACAAAGAATACCAAGATATGGAATGATCTTAATAATGAAAAATAATTCATAACCCATGGGGTCGATGTTGATGGAATGAAAATGTTAAAATATGTCAATCTTGATAAATCATGGAATTCATTTGGATTATTCCATTGGGGTATGGAAATAAATCTGATAAGTAATATAATGTAATGAAATTTAATGTGGAATAAAGTTAATGGTTAATTTATGACTAATTAATTAATTAACA
Organism: Viscum album; assembly: GCA_963277665.1. Classification (NCBI taxonomy): domain Eukaryota; kingdom Viridiplantae; phylum Streptophyta; class Magnoliopsida; order Santalales; family Viscaceae; genus Viscum; species Viscum album. The sequence goes on along the minus strand of OY728138.1, from coordinate 1,699,635,838 downwards.
AAAAATTTAAAATAAAATAAGTAATTAATGTATCACTTTAATATTCTTCCGTACCTATATGATATATAGTCTTAAGAGTGGAATCTAGGAGTCCTAGAGATGTTCGATACATTTGAGTCTTTGTATAGGTTATTACCATAGGGTGGTTGTGTATTATATTATATCATGTATATTCTTTTTTTATGCTGAGTTATCCATGTCGGTTAGGGAGACTGACACTAAGTGGACTATGGGAGGGTGTTTTCCCTAACATCCCAGTAGAAGGATGGATGGATTAATACCCCATCTGGCATCACTCTACATTCTTAGTGGTTACTTGTTCTGGTATTCATGATGGTTTGTTTTCCCATATATGTGTGTAGAGGGTTGTGATGTCTTATGGTTATAGACACACATGTATTCCCAGATTGTTGAAAGTGGGTTCCCTAGACCCAACTTGTTTTGTACTTTGATTACCGCTACATGTATTCAGTTTGTTATAATACATATGTTTATCTTGCCATAATAGTGTAGATAATTCTGTATCCACTTTGTTTATGGCAATGTCCTTGGATTACTTGTCACATCAAAGGGTTATAGTAGATCCTAGGCTATAATAAGAACCCTGATATGCCATGATAGTAATCTTAATGTAACGTCCTATAGTCCAGTTACATCATTTTTAAAGGACACAGATGATGTGTGACCATCAGGTGCTGGGGGCTCATAATCATTGAGACTTCTTCTCATGAAGTTTGCACTTGATGATCTCTAGTAGTTGAGATCATGAGGACATACCCGTATAATAGGAACACCACATGTTTTAGGTGTCATTGTTCGTTCCTATCTACAGACATGTGTAATGGTCTTTAGACTTGAGATCATTGTCAATGGATGTCATTTAATTACGTACATTTGATGCAAGGAGAAAACCATGGCGACAAAGTCGTGGTGAGGTAGTTTGTATCAGGTACATCATTAATGGAATTACATTGATGGAATTATTGAGAAAGGATTTTTCACTTTTGAGTTCAGGAAGAGATATCTCAGGCCTGGTTGATTAGGATAATTGCACCTTTATTAAATCCAAGGACATGGTAGTGTAACGTAAGATGGTCTGAACAACTCAACAAATAAAATAATGAAAAATAAATAATGATGACACTAGTATGCATTCTGATTTATTGAGATATCAATGATGAAGAGATTATATTACACAGATCCTATTCATAGGAAGGTAGTCATTGCTTTTACTTTTCCTTATCTCCATAGGGGCCTCTATGGGTTGCAAGACCCTGCTCTAGGCCGGTGGATATTATTCACTACTATTGAGATAAGGGCCTAGAGGGTCACACACAATAGCACCTTGAGAATCTGCCCTATTCTGGGAATAGGAATATAGAACTTGGTGGGCCCCACCAAAGGGTCCGAGCATTATCCAAGTTCTATGGATCACCAAAGAATAAATAAATTCATAAATTATTCAAGTTTAGAATAATTCATTAAATTTTTTATAACATGTATTTACAAGTTATATAGTAAATATAAGTATTAATATTATTTGAATGGATTTTAATATCATAGGTTCGTTTAAAATTAACAGGAGGTGTGTGTCGAGTTAAAGACTCAAATTTATCACGTAATATATTTATATATTACAAGTAAGTGATAAATTATAAATATTATTTATGGAATAATTTTATTTGTCATAAATAATTATTTATAACACTTATATAGCAGGCGTTTATTACACAGGGGATGAGAATCCATACCACATGTTTTAAACACTCCCTATATAAGTGAGAGAGAGGCTCTCCCATGTTAACTATTCATGTGTTGAGATTGAGAGCTTCTATCTCCTCCTAGAATCTAGAGAGAGAGTCTCTCAAGTGAAGGAAGATCTTCAAGTTCATCCATCTCAAATTGAATCTTCTTCCCTTGCGATGATCGTCGCTGCGCTGAAGTGAGCGTCAAAGATCCACGCCAGCACCCAGATCTCGACGAATGGCACGCGAGCAGATTTGAGAAGCATGTGTGGACAATCTAGAGGGCTTCGACATTGGATTATTCGAGAAATGATCACCAGCGTCCTGTGGTGGACTTGCACACATCAATTCCAAACTAGTTACATGTTCAGTTTATTTTTTTGCTCGGTTTAAACCTTGTGAGATCCTCATACCCAAACAGGACAAGATCATCGGAGTTGATAGGGTTATGTCACTCCGGTGATGCAGAAAATTTTGATTTCCGGTCCTACCAACTTCCACTGCAGCATCCCGGTACCCAATAGTAATATCATAGGGATCACAAGGTTTTTCCGAGTCAACAAAATTAAGATGCATTAAATTTAAGTGTAGGGTGTTAAAAATGATTATTCGGATCTGACCGCATGTCGTTTTGTTTTCAAATGATCAAGATACGATCATTTAAAAAATTTAATCGAATCGATGTCGTAGTTTTTTTATTCATTTGAAGTTAATCTCAATCATAATTGAGATAAAATTAAATGTAATATTTTATTGTTATAAAATATAATATAATATTTTGTTATAAAATATTTTCCACAAAAGGGGTGTGGAATTTGTTTTTCACAAAGACTTTTAAAAAAGAAAAGGGGAAGGGAGACCAAGACCCCATTTTGGGGTTTTTCTCTTTTATTTTATTTTTAAAAAGGGTAGTGGCATCTTTTGTCTAAAGACAAATTAAAAAAAATTAAAAAAAAGAGAAGACCCAAAAGGGTCTTCTCCTTCACGCAGTGCACTAAGAGGTGGCTACCCTTGAGGGAGAAACCCTAGCCCCACCGGACCTCCTTCTTGAGCCCCACCGGACCTCTTCCTGAGCTGCGTCGGACCACCTGGTCGCGCTGGACCACCTCCCGCCAGACTGCCTCCTGCCGGACCGCTGCTCCTCTCCCACCCCGGCTGCGTTACCTCGCGCCGCCCTGATCCCCACTAGACCTCCGCCTCACACCACCTCAAACTGAGCCGCGCCGAATCACTAGGATGCACCGCTCCCAAACCCTAGCCGTCGGACCTCCGCCTCACGCCACCTTGGACCGAGCCCCACCGGATTGCTGTTTCGCGCCTTTCCCAAACCCCAGAGGTCAGACCTCTTGCTCGCGCAGGTCAAGCCCCTCACCGGATGCCGCTGGTCCCGGCTGCGCCAAACCAGGCCTCCGCCGGTCCAGGCCTTTCCGGACCAGGCTGCCGCCTCGCCGACTTGCTCGAGTAGCAGGCTAATGGCCATGCAATTGGCCAGAATTCTCCCCTACCTCCTCCTACTCCCTTTGAACCTCACCAGAAGCTGTTTCTACTATGGAAGTCATAGGACGGAGTAGTAATGCCGCAGTCACGCCACAGTCACACCACAGTCATGCCGCGGTCATGCATCGGTCACACCGCGGTCACATTGCAGTAATGCCGTAATTGGCCCTGCTCCAGAACAACACCCCGCTGCGGTGTGCAATCCTTCTAGACTCCTCTTGGCTAGAGGTAACCCTGCTTTAAATTAATTTTAATTAATTTAGTTTTTTAAATTAAATTAATTAGAATTAATTTGGGGGTTTAAATTATTTTAATCTGAAAAATTACTTTAATTTAAGATTAGAATTAAATTAATGGTTTAATTTAATTTTTAGAATTAAAATTAAATTAAACCAATGGAACTGATAAAATAAATTATTTGAATTTAATAAAATTCATTCAATTTTTTAGAACACCCTCGCACTATTTAAATTTATTGCAATTTAATTTTATTGCGCATATTTTACCCCGACTGGTCTTCAACAAGTGACCGAACTATGTATGTCTGGTATTTATTTAATTATTTAATTATTTATTCAATGCGTTCGATGTTTGTAATAATTAATTAGATAAATGACGATATGCTAATCATCCTTTTAATTTCAAATATGTATAAGGGCCTGCATGTCCAATGAAAAATATGTATTTTGTACCCCTAGACCCCCTCGCCTGCGAGCAAGTATATTTATAGTTAAATGATGATCCGAGACGCAGACCCCACCAAGACGAGGTAGTAAACCATACAGGATCCAAGCGCATTACACTGGGCAAGCTATGACGTGAGTCAAGTCACGACTTAAGTATGGATGCCCCTAGGTCAAGATTGATCAATTATGGATTGATCTTTATAGAATTCTCAAGACCATTTAGATTACATGATTTACTTTATGCATAGTTTATTATTTTATGCATCTGCATGATTATTGCGTGATCACATAGAATAGTAAACAAGATAAAATGCATAAAGATGTGATGAATTATATTCTATTTCATGTTAAATTGTGAGAGAGACAACCCAATTTGAACATAATAAATAGAAAAAGGATTATATTCATCAATAAATATAAAAATCCCTCAAAGATATATTAAGTCTAAAAGACTTCCATTTCTCCCATCTAAACAAAACCGGCTGTTTGGGGTGCTTCTCAGCCATAGTTGGGAGTGTATCCTACTACCATGGCGTTTTCATGAGAGGAATGGGTAGACTTAACTAAAGTGAGTAGTCAAGGATTAGCCTTAGCTAACTTTCTATCACTTTAGAGGAAATATGTCGAGGGAATCAAGCTCATATTTCAAAAGTTGGGACTTTACTCAACAACACAAGGAACCGCAAGAACAAGTGGTTGGCCAGTCTAGTGCCTACCTTGAAACCCTCCAAGTAGTGGTGTAGCCCTAGCTTGTAGACTACGAGGGATGTTTCGAGGATCCTTGACACTATAATACTCATGCGATGGAGTATTCCGAATCTAATAGTGAGGGATATTAATGTTCTCTAAAATAGTGGGAGATATTAAAATGATATAATAATTTATTAATCATAAATTTCAAAAGGTAATAAATATAAAGTACTAACTACTAAATGTTTATCTGATGTAGATTCAAAATGGAAATCACCAACACCACAAGTACTTTATCACTCGATCGAGCTTGCATAAAGAAAATATCCTGACTAGAAATAACTTCCAGGAGTGGCACATGCACTTACACATAGTACTACTCCAAGAAAAGAAGTTATATGTGCTGGAATCCCCAATTACTACTGAGACTCCTCAGGGATCTAGTAAGGCAGAAAAAGATAAACGGAGAAATAATGTTGAAACACATGGCCGATTGTCACCTATCGACCAGTCAAAGTTCCAATGCTCTACTAATGTGTATAGCAGCACTCGGGTCGAATCCTCGATGATGATACTTTTTAAATAGTCAATTGTTTTTAGTTTATTGTATTTTGATTAGGGGGTTTGTTTTAAGAGCTTAATTGAAATTATTGATTGACTATAATTGATTTAAAAAATTTATAAATATTGGGGTGAGTTCATCATTATGGATTTAGGCTTGTGATATCCTTGAGATTTGCTTTATATTGTATTTAAATTAACACCCACTTCACAGGATAACGTTGATTGGAATTCCTAAGTGTTAAGGCTTTAATACAAGCCTTAACTTAACATAGGGTTCTAATCATTACCATTACTTGTTTATGGTAGTGTATTTATGGTTCCAATAATCCATGTAAACCACATGTTAAACAAAATATATCATTAATCCATGACATGTTAAGTCCAACATACACAATGTTAAATTAACGAATACTCATCGAGAAAATACTCTCAATAAATTAACATCCCTAAAATTTGACTCACCCTAGTGAGATATTTACTCATCCATTTGGGTGTTTAATAATCTGGTTATACTGTTTATGATGATAAATTAATAATAGAAGAAAAATAATGGGATAAGAAAAGAGTAGTGCACCGAACACACACACACAAACAATGATGAGAATTAAATAAACAGACTTTCGATTGAACGATGAAGCAAAAGAAGGGAAGGGGATTCAACTGTATTTAAAATATTTTAAGAATATTAATATTAATCTATATAAGTTGGATGAGAATAAGAGATATTGAAGAAGAAACTTACATTAAAACATAATTAAAAAACACAAACTTACAAGATTACAAATGAAGAACAACACAAAAGTGAAAGGAAACAAAGAGAAGAGGAAGGGTATATCAAGTGAAAAATTGAGTATTTAAGGTCCTAAAAAGACTTTGGAAAGGATTTGGTCATGACAATATGTGCTCCTCTCTTCTGAAATGCCAACCCATTTGAAGGAGAGGAGGGGGATGCATTTATAGCCCAAGGAAGTGGACTGTTTTCATTCCCAATATGTCCCTCCACTTGCATCGCCAAGTTGGCTATTTAGACAGTCAAATCTCAAGATATCTACTTCTTAAAATATTTATATAAAAATTTTATTCGACCTCTCTCAATATTTTTAGTCTTTTGGACCTATGGAACCAAAGTTATGACCGGTTGATTAAACAATTTTAATATGTCCATTTCAATCCAATATTTTTAAAGTCCAAAATGTGAAAGGGTTTTTTAATTGGAAGATGCCTTCAAAGCTGAATAATTTATTCAACAAAGTCGTCCACCTATATATTCTATTTCACACTACAAAATCTCAGGTCTATTTGATGATTAAATCATGAGATATGTCATGAATAGTTTTTAGATTTTAATTCCTTGATAGAATGAAGGGCTAGATTTAAAAGCTTCATTTGGGCCCCATGTTCTTAGATTTAGGCCCTAAAAGTTTTATCCATGATTCTTTTGGATAATAAATAACAAATGGTGGAGTTTCACAAAATATGGGCTTCAGGAGTGAGACCAGTAACTCAATCATTATGGCTGGTCCAGTTTCTTCACAAATTCTTTGGGTCATCTTGTGTGGTCTATATGAGCCTTCAAATGGCAGAATTGGCTCACAATTTCTTCTAATGATATGTGATAAATTGAATAAGTAATCATAAAAAACAATAAACCCACAATTTTAATCAGTATGGTAGGAGTTATAAATAAAATAGTAAACTGACTCAATTGGAATACTTCTAAAAATGCTCAAAAATTATAGTTAGTATTAAAACATTAATATTTCACAAAAATTCTGCACATTTCATATAAAATCAGTAAAGGGGGTATATAATAAGTCATGAAAATATTAATAACATCAACTACCCAAACTTAGTCTTGTTCATGTCCTCATGTTCATTAAATACAAAAACACAACAAAATCATTTTCACTCACCAACAAATATTAAAATTTTGTTTTCTCCAATCAGGGGAGGTTTAGACAATTTCACTTATCCATTTTGAATTCCACCAGAAGTTTTTACCAAAAAAACATTACAAAACTAATTCATTTTTTTCATGCTCAAATTTAGAAATGGAAAATGTGGACACTCAAAACTCACACCTCTCAAGATGATAAAATTCATTTGTGGAGGTTCACTATTTCACCAACCAAAAGTGAAAATCTTAGAGTTTGAAAGAGATCTAAACTCCCAATCCCTATCTAAAGTGCACAAGAATAAAGAGGTATTGTTAAGGGGGTTTTCTGTGGCTATGGTTCGGTAGGAATATAATGTCCATGAGAGAGAAGAAGAGGGGTAAAACACCAACATAGAAAAAGAAATGCACATTTTTTTTGAAATAAAACATGGAAGGAAATGAAAACACATATTTACAAGGGAATTATTGTGTGAAGAAATACACAATAGAGGAAGAAAATTTGAAGGGGATAAGAAGATGAAATATTTACAAACCACAAAACTTCTCCCAAGGACATAAGAATATAATTCAAGTGTTCATTTTTTTCTTTTCTTTTTTCTCTTTTTTCGAAAGTTGAACTTGGAAAAGATCTCACACTCATATCCCAAACCATGATTGATCTCCTCATGACACTAACTTTAATAGTTATAATAGGATCAAAGGTTGAGGAAGAGTGATTTTTGACCTACCCAAGAAAATACCCAATTTTTTTGTTCTTTTTTTTGATATTTTTTTGAATTTTTTTGAACACTTGTCAATAACATTTAAAAAATTACATAAATGAAAGTACATTACATTCCCCAAAGCACTCTGAATTACAACCTCTCCCACACACTAAAATGGATTCTTGACCTCATGTATATGATAACATAGTGAAATCAACAAAGGGTACCCATAATGAAATCCATTCCCCCCACACTTAAATTTAAAAAAAAAATATGCAGTGAAAAATCCATGCTGATATTGGGTGGGTAAAGGTATTGGGATTGTAATGTGGCTATTAAAGAAAGTTTTTCATAGGATCGAAGGGGATTTCAAAAGGAGGATTAATTTAAGGGAAATGGGAGGCTATTTGTCTATTGTGATTCTCATGTGGTTCATAAAATGCCTCTATCATATTAATGCACACTAAAGTAGGAAATTCAGCTTGAAGGTCCACAAAATCAAGACTCACAAATGGGGGTGAAAGCACACATTTTGAAAATATGTCCATAGGTGGCCTTGGCAAGAAATAAAATGTTGTTCCTCACGGTTTAGAAAAATCATTTTCCAAATTAAAAATTGAGCATTCAATATTTTTTTGATTTTGACACAAAATTCTTTATCCAAAGTCATGATGAAAATAAAAAAATTTTGAGATGAAAGGATGTCTGTTAACTCCCCAAAATGGTTTGAAAAAATTTGAAAATTGGAAGGTGAGTAATCATGACTCTTTATTTTTTTTGTATATTTTTTTTGTTATGATTATTTTTTTGTTTTGTTTTTTTTTTGTTTTTTTTAGTTTTTAATAAAGATACTCCCACAAAAAAGATAAAGTGGAAAAGAAAGGGTTTGATAATGAAAGTGGTAAAAAAAATGAAAGATAGAGGAAGAAGAAGAAAAGGTAGAGAGAGGAAGAGATAGAGAGAGATTTAAAGGGAAAGAGGTGCCCCTGGTTTGGATTTGGTAGGTCGCCATCTCCATCTAGTGGTGGGTCGACTGTAGAAGTTGGGGATCCAATAGAAGTTGATGTTGATCCAGGATTGTGTGTCCTCTAATGGTGATTCTTTAACATATGCCCATTAACCATGAATGTCCTTTTGGAATAGGGGTCGTGGACTTGCACTGCACCAAATGGGTAAACATTAGTAATTACAAAAGGACCTTCCCAATGAGAATTAAGCTTACCTGGGTGAAGCTAAAATCGATAATTTAAGAGCATTACCTTTTCACCTTTATGGAATACCTTTCTCAGGATGTGTTTTTCACGGAGTACCTTAGCCCTTTCTTTTTTACATATTGGAATTATCATAGAATTCAAGTCGAATCTCCTCCAGTTCATCCAATTGCAACAATCTTTCTTCACCAGATTTTCCACAATCAAAATTACAGGTTTCCACATCCCAAAAAGAATTATGTTGGATTTCAAATGGTAGATGACATGCTTTACCAAAAATTAGCCTAAAAGGAGACATCCCAATGGGTGTTTTATAGGTAGTTCGATAAACCCAAAGTTCTTCACCAAGTCTTTCAGGCGAGTCTTTTCTGGTGGGTTTTACAATTCTCTCAAGAACTCTTTTCACTTCTCTATTAGAAAGTTCAGCCATTCCATTTGTTTGGGGGTGATATGAAGTTGAAGTTTTATGTATAAACCCATTATTTTTCAAAATATATTCCATGTTTCTATTACAGAAATGGGTTCCTAAGTCACTTATCAAGGCACATGGTGTGCCAAATTGGTGGACGATGTGTGTCTTTCAGAACTCACTAACAGAATGTGAATCATCCTTTCTAGTGGGTTTGGCCTTGAACCACCTAGAAACATAATATACCGAAAGAAATATGTATAAGAATCCATTAGAAGGGGGAAATGGTCCAATTAAATCGATGCCACAAACATCTAAGATCTCACATTAAATTAATGTTTTTTGGGGCATTTCATTTCTCTTTGAAATTGTGCCAAACTTTTGGTAAGTGGGACATGATTGAAGTAACTCATGTGAGTCCTTGAAGAGTGAAGGTCAGAAGAATCCAGAGTCTAGGACATTTCGGGAGTTCCTTTGTGGTCCAAAGTGACCACCTCTGGGAAGTGAGTGACAAAATTCTAATATGGAAGAATGTTCATTTTCATCGACACATATCCTTATTAACATGTCAGTCCCAGTTTTCCAAAGATTATTTTCATCCCAAAAATAGTATTTTGAATCACTTTTCACTTCATTTTTTGTTCTTTTGAAACATTTTCATGAAAAACACCAGAAACCAAGTAATTTACAATTGGGGTATACCATGGTATTTTTGGAGTGACAGATGAAAGGTGATCAGTGGGGAATTTAGGATCGAGGATTTCAGAATGAGAAGAATTAGAAATTATACTCAAGTGATCAGCCATAGGGTTTTCTTTTCCTGGTCTGTCTTTGATTTCAAGGTCAAACTCTTGGAGCATTAGGATCCATCTTATTAGCCTCAGTTTGGAATCACTTTTCTTGAGTTATAAATTTATAGAAGAATGGTCTATGAAGATGATGATTTTGGAATCTAAGAGATAGGTCCAGAATTTATCTAAGGTAAAAACCATTGCTAAAAGTTCTTTTTCAGTGAAAGTGTAGTGAGATTGAGTTTCATCCAATGTTTTTGAGGCATAATAGATGACATGAGAAATATTTTATCTTTTTTGACCAAGAACAGCCCCAACGGCTCTATCAAAAGCATCACACATCAACGCAAAGGGTAAGGACCAATATTGGGGTTTGATTATTGGGGAAGATTTTAGATCATTTTTGAGTTCAACAAAGGTTCTCTTGCATACCTCATCGAAATGGAAAGTGACATCATTTTGGACCAACTGAGTGAGTGGGAGGGAAATTCTACTGAAGTTATGGATGAATCTCTGATAGAAACTGGCATAAATGAGACATGAATGGATGTCTCGAACAGAAGTGTGTTGAGGAAGTGATTGGATCACTTCAATTTTGGAAGGATCTATTTCAATACTATCTTTTGAAACTATGTTCCCTAGAACAATCCCATTTTCAACCATGAAGTGACATTTTTCAAAACATAACACAAGGTTACACTTGACACACTTTTGGAGGACTAGAGAGAGTGAATTAAAACAAGATTCAAATGACTCACCATAAATGGTGAAGTCATCCATGAAGACTTCCATGTAGTGTTCAATGAATTTGGAAAAGATACTCATCATACACCTCTGGAATGTTTCAGGATCATTGAAAAGGGAAAAAGTCACTCTTCTATATGCATATGTTCCAAAGGGGAATGTGAAAGTAGTATTTTCTTGGTCCTGAGGTGCAATTTGGATTTGGAAGTAGGCAGTGCATCCATAAAGAAAGAAATAGTGTGAATTTATGGCTAATTCTTCTATAATTTGATCAAGGAATGTAAGAGGGTAGTGATCTTTTCTTGTTTCAACATTCAATTTCCTATAGTCGATGCACACACACCATTTGTTCTTCACTCAAATTGTGACTACCTATCCATTTTAATTTGCCACAACAGTTTTCCCACCCTTATTAGGTACAACTTGAATTGGACTAACCCATTCACTATCAGAAATTGTGTAGATAATAACAGCACGAAGAAGCTTGGTGATCTCTTCCCTAACTACCTCAATTATGAGTGGATTAAGTGTTCCTTGTGGTTGTCTAGTTGGTTTGGATGACTCCTCAAGATGGATTTGATGCATGCAAAAGGCAGGGTTGATTCTTGGTATGTCATCTAGGGTCCACCCTAAGGCCTTTTTGTTTTCCTCTAACACTTGAACAAGTTTGGACTCCTCAGTTTTGGTAAGTGAAGAAGAGATAATAACAGGATACGAGTGATCAAGAAAAAGGAATGCATATTTCAGGTGTTTAGGAAGAGGTTTTAGATCAGTCTCATCTTTCATTTTTGGGTCAGAAAACTCAGGAGTGGAAGAAGGGACTTCAGTTGCTTCAGATTCATTTTCCTTAATACTGTCCACAGTGGAGAAGTAGATATCATAGTTGATGTGGGATTCAAGAGAGTTTTCAAGATCCTCTAGATTGACAGATTCTATGAATGAAAGGTCCACATCAACTTCACCATTTATGAATTTGTTAATCATGGTGCAGATTTCACAAGATCCTTTGTCATTAGAACATGTAAAACATGGTGGATTGGGGTTTGATTGACTCTTAGAAGTGTCCTGAGAAACATGGATTGAGAATGCAGAGTGATCCTCAGATGGGTATCACATGGCTTGGAAAATGTTGAACTTGACCAGTTGGTCCATGGATTCCATGGATAAGATGCCTGAATGGACATCAATCTTGGTTCTCGTAATCATGAGGACTAGTCTTCCTAGAATTAGGGGAGAATGAGAAGAGTTCGTCTCACCTTCCATGTAAAGGACATAGAAATCAGCAAGGAAGATAAGATCATTGACTCAGACAAGGACATCCTCAATTATTCCCTCAGGACTGGCTGTGATTCGATTGACCAATTGAATGACAACACCCATGGGATGTAAGGGACCTAGACCAAGGTTAGAGAATATGGATTTTGGCATGAAATTAATTGAGGATGCTCGGTCTATGAGTTCATCATCAAAGTTGGAACTTCCAATTTGGCATAGAACCATGAAGGTCCCTGGATCGTTTCACTTAATGGGTATGGACTCTTGGGTTGAAACCTTTTTTAAGGTCCTAAGTTGCCTCTTGTGGGTACACAAATCCTTGATAAACTTATCATACTTAGGAATTTGTTTTATGGAATCTAAGAGGGGAATGTTGACTTTAACATGTCTAAACATGTTGAGAATTTCAGGATCTTGTTCAAAGGACTTCTTTGGCTTATAAATGGCTTGAGGAAAAGTAATTGGGTTCTTATGTGGAATAGAAGGAGGCGAAGGAATGGATTCAAGTTCCTTTTTAAGTTTCTTTTTATTTTCATTTTCTAGGTCAACATTTAAAGGTGGTTTATATGACTTATCTTGAGGTATAGCAATTTTCTTTCCTAATCTAAGTGTAATTTCACTTACATTACCCTTGGGATTGGGTAGGAGTTGAGCTGGGAGTTGGGAATAATTGGATGGCTAATGATGACTAAGGTGGGATGCAAGTTGACCAATTTGGGTTTCAATGTTATTGAGGTTGGAACGGGTGAAAGAGGGAAGATCTTCCACTGCACTTTCCCATGGTTTCTTGGAAGAAGAGGCTTTTCCTAGATTGGGATTACCTAGATTTTGGTTCTTGGGAAAGTGATTGTATTGGTTTTTGAATTGGGAAGGATCACTAGGATAATGGAATCCAAGAGGAGGATTGTTCCTTTGAGGTTGAGGAATAAAATGATAAGGTTGTTGGAAGTTACCAACACCTTGACCATATTGAAACTGGTTTGGGTTTTGATGAGGGAATTGAGGGGGATGATATATGAGATTTTCATACCTAAGGCCTTGGTTATAGAAATAAGAGAAAGACTTAGAGTAAGGTTGGTTGAAGCTTCTAACAAACTGACCTGATAGTTGAGGGTTGGTGTTCTGCTGAGCATATGCTGCATTGAGATCCATTGGTCTAGATGAATCCGATTGATCCTCTTGAAGATGTGGACGTGTGTCTGTTGGATAAGATGGTGAGTTGCAGATTACACAATTATTGATAGGTCTAGGAAACATTGATTGCGGAGAAGATGAGGTTGGGGATTTGGTAGCCACATGTAGTTGTTTCACAAGACCTATAAGTTCACTCATCCACTCAGTCATCTTGTTCGGCTCAATTGATTGATTATCTTGGGCTTGTTTTACTTGAGCATGTTCTCGAGTATGGAATTGTTGTGTGTTTTCAGCCATGTTACTTATGAGATCTCTTTCAGCTGCGGGTGTTTTATCAATAAGAGCACCGCCACTTGCGACATCAATGAGGGTTCTCTCCATTGTCAATAAACCCTAATAGAAGTATTGAATCAAGAGTTGGTCAGGGATTTGGTGGTGTGGGCAGGTTGCAACAAGACTTTTGATCCTCTCCTAGTACTCATGGAGTGATTCACTTGGGAATTGACGAATACCACTTATTTCCTTTCGGATAGAAGTAGTACGAGAAGTAGGAAAGAATTTTTCTAGGAAAATTCGCTTCATGTCATTCCATGTGGTTATAGAACCAGAAGCGAGGTAGTAAAGCCATGACTTGGCAGTGTCATCTAGGGAGAAAGAGAATGCTCAGAGTTTTATTTGTTCCTCAGAAACCCCTTGAGGATTCATGGTAGAGCACACCACTTGGAACTCTTTAAGGTGGAGATGTGGATCCTCACCGGCTAGCCCGTGGAAATGAGGGAGCAGATGAATCAAAACCGATTTGAGTTCAAAATCATACTCTATGTTTGGATATTGAATACCAAGAGGTTAGTAATTCATATTAGGGGCATCAAGTTATTTAAGTGTTTGTTCCCTAGGATTAGCCATATCTAATTCAATTAGTTGGACAAGGACTAGTTCTTGAATGAGTTTATTATCTCTTGAGTTCCTCCTAAGTTGTTGAAGAGTTCACTCAATTTCAGGGTCAAACAAATATGAGGGATTTTTTGGGAGGCTACAGGACATTTAGATTGATTTTGGAAGAAAAAGGAAGACATGTTTTTCTTTTTGTGTTTTCTGTTTATGATTTTTATGAGGAAGGCGGGTTTTTCTTTGTGTTTTTTTTTCAATTTTTTTTTTAAATTTTGTTTTTTTGGATTCTTTTACAAGATCCAGAAAATAATTACTACATAAATCACCATCCCTGGAAATGATGCCATTTTAAATGCATGTCCAATTGTCACCTATCAACCGGTCAAAGTTCAAATGCTCTACTAATGTGTATAGCAGCACTCGGGTCGAATCCTCATTGATGATACTTTTTAAATAGTCAACTATTTTTTGTAGATTGTATTTTGATTTGGGGGGTTTGTTTGAAAAGCATAATTGAAATGATTGATTGACTATAATTGATTTAAAAAATTGATAAAGATTGGGGTGAGTTCATCATTAGGGAGTTAATCTTATGATATCCTTGATCTTTGCTTTATATTGCATTTAAATTAACACCAACTTCACAAGATAACGTTGATTGGAATTCCTAAGTGTTAAGGCTTTAATCCAAGCCTTAACATAACTTAGGGTTCTAATAATTACCATTACTTGTTTATGTTAGTGTATTTATAGTTCCAATAATCCATGTAAACCACATGTTAAACAAAATATTTCATTAATCCATGACTTGTTAAGTCCAACATACACAATGTTAAATTAACGAATAATCATCGAGCAAATAATCTCAATAACTTAACATACCTAACTTTTGACTCACCCCAACGAGATATTTACTCAGCCAATTGGGTGTTTAATAATCAGGTTATAATTATTATGATGATAAATTAAGAATAAAAGAAAAATAAAGGGATAAGAAAATAGTGGGGCATCGAACACACATATACGGACAATGATGAGAATTAAAAAAAAACGGACTTTCGATTGAATGAGTAAGCAAAATAAGGGAAGGGGATTCAACTGTATTTAAACTATTTTAAGAACATTAATATTAATCTACAAAAGGTGGATGAGAATAAGAGATATTGAAGAAGAAACTTGTATTAAAATAGAATTACAAAACACAAACTTACAAGATTACAAATGAAGAACAACACAAAAGTGAAAGGAAACAAAGAGAGGAGGAAGGGTATCTCAAGTGAAAAAGTGAGTATATAAGGTACTCCTAAGCCTTTGGCAAGGCTTTGGTCATGCCGATATGTGCTTATCTATTCTGAAATTCCAACCCCTTTGAAGGAGAGGAGGGGGATGCATTCATAGCCCAAGGAAGTGGACTTTTTTCATTCCCAATCTGTCCCTCCACTTGAATATCCAAGTTGGATATTTAGATAGCCGGATCATGAGATATATCCTTCTTCAAAGTTGTAGATAATAATGTTGTCCGACTTCTCTCAAAATTTTGAGTCATTTAGACATATGGATCCAATGTTATGGCTGGTTGATTAAACAATTTTAATCTGTCCATTTCAATCAAATATTTTTGAAGTAAAAAATGTGAAAGGGTTGTTGAATAGGAACATGCCTTAATAGATGAATTATTTATTCAACAAAGTCGGATTTCTATATCTACTCTTTCACACTGCAAAATTTCATCTCTATTTGATGATTACATCATGAAATATGTCATGAATAGTGTCCGGATTTAAATTCTCGGCCAGAATGGTTGGATAGATTTAAAATACTAATTTAGGCCTCTTTTTCTTAGAGTTAGGACCTAAAATTTTTATCCGTGATTATTTTGGATAATCAAGAACACATGGGGAAGTTTAAAAAAATATGGGATTTGGGAGTGAGACCAGTAACTCAATCATCATGACTGGTCTAGTTTCTTCACAAATTCTTTGGGTCATCTTGTGTGGTCCATATGAGCCTTCAAATGGAAGAATTGTCCCATGATTCCTTCTAATGATATGTGAGAAATTGAATAAGGAATCCAAAAAAATAATAACCACACAATTTTAATTAGTTTGGTGAGAGTTATAAATAAAATAGTAAACTAAATCAATTGGAATACTTTTAAAATTGCTCAAAAATTATACTTAGTATTAAAACATTAATATTTCACACAAATTATGCACATTTCATATAAAATCAGTAAATAAGGTATATAACAAGTCATGAAAATATTAATAACATCACATGTAGATGATGCGTTTGATGTAAAATGCATCATGTTGTCATCCATGTCCAGCCAATTGCAAAAAATGCATGAGGATGAGGACACCTACAAGATGTTTTCACATATCCAAGAACTATATGAGGAGAGGGTCATGCAAGAAAGGTATGATATCTCAAGTTCACTTTATAAGTGCAGTCTAGTAGAAGGGCACCATGATGGTCCTCACATACTCAAGATGATTGGGTATATTGAGAGGCTTTAATCCCTTAGGTTCAAACTGAACCAAGAACTAGCAGTGGATCTCATTCTTTCCTCTTTACCATCAAGATTCTTGAATTTTATTGTCAATTATAATATGAATGATATGAAAAATTCACTCCCAGAATTTTTGGGTTTAGTTCGCAAAGCTGATAAGGATATAAAAAATACCAATTCATCTGCCCTTATGGTGAACAAGAAAAAAAGGGCAAGGAGAAGGGGTCTAAGTCCAAGTCAAGGCCTGAGACACTAATGCATCATCCTAT
The DNA here is from genome assembly GCA_963277665.1 of Viscum album. Taxonomy (NCBI): domain Eukaryota; kingdom Viridiplantae; phylum Streptophyta; class Magnoliopsida; order Santalales; family Viscaceae; genus Viscum; species Viscum album. The sequence goes on along the minus strand of OY728138.1, from coordinate 1,699,618,819 downwards.
AAAGAATAAAAAGATTTAGAGGTAAAGTAATGAGCCAGAAGTTGTCTGATTTCGATATGGCATGAAAGGCCACTGGAAAAATAATTGTAGAGCTAGGAAGAATAAGCAAGTTGATGCTTCTACTTCAGGTATTTTTGTCACTGAATTCAATCTATCTTTATCTGCAAGTTGGGTATTGGATAAAGCATATGGATCACACATTTGTATTAATATATAGGAACCAAGTAGGATCAAGAAGATTGAAAAAGGTCAAGTGGATCTCTGAGCTGAAAATGGTGCAAGTCTGGAAGCCTTGGAAATGGGAGACTATCACTTAACCTTTCCAACTGGTTTGGTTCTAGTTTTAAAAAATTTCTATTATGTACCTTATGTTACCAGAAACATTATCTATGTGTCACGTCTATACACTATGGGTTTTTATTTCATGTTTGGAAATAAATGTTGTCTCTTTTATATGGATAACATATGTTATGGTATAGCACATCTTAACAATGGTTTATATATGATGGAACTAGAAAACTCAGTAATGGAAATGAATGAAAGAAACAACAAATATAACTCAAATAACACCCGCCTATGGAACTTCAGGCTTAGTCATGTAAACGAGAAGCGACTAAGAAGATTGAATCAAGAAGGGTATCTAGAATTGGTACAGTTAGAACCCTTATATGTATGTCTATCTTGTTTACAAAGAAAGATGACCAAATCACCTTTCTTGGGAAAGGGAGAAAGAGCCAATGCAGTGATATAATTAATACATACTGATGTGTGTGGTCCATTTCTAGTAGAGGAATGGGGTGGTTTTCTATACCTCATTACTTTTATCGATGACTATAGTAGGTATGGTTATATCTACTTAATGTGGTATAAGTTAGATTCCTTTTGGATATTTAAGGAATGCCAAAATGAAGTAGAAAACCAACATGGTAAGAAGATAAAAACACTTCACTCAGACCGAGGCAGAGAATATCTTAACCAAGCTTTCATTGATCACTTGAAGGAGTGTGGGATAGTATCCTACCTCACTCCTCCTTATACACCACAATGGAATGGTGTTAGTGAAAGGAGGAATATGACCTTGCTTGACATGGTTGGATCAATGATGAGTCATGCATCTCTTCCATTATCCTTTTGGGGATAAGACTTGCAGATATCAACATATACCCTTAGCCGAGTACCATCTAAAGCTGCAGATGGGATTCCATATTAGTTATGGAATGGAAATAAACCCAACCTGACACACATGTGTGTATGGGGGTTGGAGGAATTTTTCAAGACTTTAACAAGTGACAAATTAGCATCCAGAAGCACTAAGTGAATATTTATAGGTTATCCTAAGGAAACTAGAGGATACTACCTATATAACCCTTTGTATAGAAAAGTAACTGTGGAATGATATGCCACATTTCTAGAAAGGGAAAAAATTTCTATTGGAAACAGTGGGAGAAATACTGTCTTCAATGAAGTTAATGCTTCACATGAACAAGATTTGGTATAGGAACGATCTCCATAAGAACAAGTGGAAGAAGAAGTTATTCCTGAGACACAGATACTTCATAGGTCTACGCAAGAGGTTAGAGAACTAGAGTATTATGGTTTTCTTATCACCGAGTCAGGTGACACATTATTCCTTCAGGATGATGAACCACTAACCTAAAAGGAAGCAGTAGAAGGTAAAGAAGCTGCTAAATGGAAAGAAGTCATGAACTCTAATATGGATTCCACGTACCAAAATCAAGTTTGGATTTTGGTAGACCCTCCAGCTAATGTAAATCCCATTGGATGAAAATGGGTATTCAAGAAGAAGCTGTACATGGATGGTGAGGTTAATACCTTTAAAGCAAGACTGGTTGTAAAGGGTTTCAGACAATGTCAAGGTATTGACTATGATGAAACCTTCTCACCAGTAGCAATGCATAAATCAATCAGAATATTTCTTGAAATAACAGCCTTTCATGATTATGAAATTTGGCTGATGAATGTCAAAACTTTTTTTCTAAATGGAAAGTTGGTTAAAGATTTCTATAGGACTCAACCTGAAGGGTTTGTTAAGTCAAAGAATGCCAATAAAGTATGCAAGCTACAGAGATCCATTTATGGATTGAAGTAGGCATCAAGATCGTGGAATGTTCATTTTGATGAGGCCATAAGAGATTTTTGTTTTGTAAAAAATTAAAGAGAACCTTGTGTCTATAAAAAGGTTGAAGAGAATGCCATCGTTTTCTTAGTATTATATGTTGATGACATATTAATTATGGGAAACAAGGTGAAAGTATTACAGTCAATTAAGACTTGGTTAAATGAATGATTTTCCATGAAAGACTTAGGTGAAGTAGCCTACATTCTAGGGATCAAGATATTTCGAGATAGATCTCAAAGGATGCTTGGGCTAAGTCAAAGTACATATATTGACAAGCTACTCAAAAGGTACAGTATGAAACAATACAAGAGAGGATTGATACCTCTATCACATGGTGTAAATATCTCCAAGAAAATGTGTCCACAAACCCAAGAGGAGATTGACAGAATGAGTAGAGTCCCTTATGCTTCGGCAGTGGGTTCTATCATGTATGCCATGTTATATACTAGGTTTGATGTTTCCTTTTCTTTAAGCATGGTGGATAGATATCAATCCAATCCATGAGAGCTGCATTGGATAACTATTAAAACTACCCTAAATTACTTGAGGCGTATTAAGGATATGTTCCTGGTGTATGGAGGAGATGAGGTAATAGTTGTGAGGGGATACACTGATGCTAGTTTCCAGACAAATCATGATGATACTAAATCATAGTCAGGCTACATCGTTTGCCTGAATGGTGGTGTAGTGAACTAGAGAAGCTCAAAGAAAGCTGTGGTTGCTGATTCTACAGTAGAGTCCAAATATATTGCAACTTCTGATGTAGGAAAGGAAGTAGTCTGGATACACAGATTTATCTTAGACATTGGTGTTGTACCTAGCAGTGTAGACCATGTACCAACATATTGTGATAATACTGCTGTAGTGGTGATTTCCAAGGAGCTCAGATCTCACCAGAGAACAAATCATATTCTTCGAAAGTTTCATCTCTTGGGGGATTTTACTTAAAGAGGTGAAGTGATAGTTAGTATATTAGCCATAGAGGACAACGTGGAATAACCCCTGAATAAAGCCATTTCTTAGTAGAAGCATGATTCACATGTGAGACCTAGTGAATTGAAACCTATTAGCTGTTGGATTTATTGAAATTGGGAGTGTTTAAAGTGGGTGCCCTAGACCCAACCTGTTTTGTACTTTGATTACTGCTATAAGTATTCAGTTTGTTATAATACATATATTTATATTGATATAATAGTGTAGATACTTCTACATCCACTTTTTTATGGAAATTTCCTTAGATTACTTGTCGCATAAAAGGGTTATAGTAGATCCCAAGCTAAAATGAGAACCCTGAGATTCCATGACAGTAATCTTAAAGTAATGTACTATGGTCTAGTTACATCATTCTGAAAGGACACAGATGATGTGTGACCATCATTTGCTGAGGGATTATAAGCATTGAGACTTCTTCTTATGAAGTTCACACATGATGATCTCTAGTACTTGAGATCATGAGGACATACCCGCATAATAGGAACACAATATGTTTTATGTGTCATTGGTCGTTCCTATCTACGAACATGTGTAACAGTCTTTAGACTTGAGATCATGGTCAATGTATGTCATTTAATTACGTACATTTGATGCAAGGTGAAAACCATGGCAATAAAGTCGTGGAGAGGTAGTCTGTATCAGGTACATCATTAATGGAATGGCATTAATTGAATGATCGAGAAAGGATTTGTCACTTCTGAGTTCAGGAAGAGATATCTCGGGCCTGGTTGATTAGGATGGTTGCACTATCATTAAATCCATGGCCATGGTAGTGGAAGGTAAGAACATTCAGACAAATCAAAAAATAAAATAAATCAAAATAAATAATGATGAAACTAGTATGCATTCTTCTTTATTTAGATATCAATAACGAAGAGATTATATTACACGGACCATATTCGTAGGAAGGCAATCGTTGCTTTGACTTTGCCTTATCTCTATAGTGTCCTCGATGGGTTTCTAGACCCTGCTCTAGGTTGGTGGATAATATTCACTACTATTGAGGTAATGGCCTAGAGGGTCACACACAATAGCATCTTGAGAATATTCCCTATTCTGGGAATAGGAATATAGAAGTTGGTGGGCCCCTCCAAAGGGTCTGAGCACTATCCAAGTTCTATGGATCACCAAAGAATAAATATATTCATAAATTATTCAAGTTTAGAATAATTCATTGAATTTTTTTATAACATGTATTTACAAGTTATTCGAATGGATTTTAATATCTTATGTTCATTTAATATTAACAGGAGGTGTGAGTAGAGTTAAATACTCAAATTTTTCACGTAATATATTTATATATTACAAGTGATAAATTATAAATATTATTTATGGAATAATTTTATTTGTCATAAATAATTATTTATAACACTTATATAGAATATGTTTATTCCATTGGGGCCGGGAATCCATACCACGTGTTTTAAACACTCCCTATATAAGTGAGAGAGAGGATCTCCCATGTTAACTATTCATGTGTTGAGATTGACAGCTTCTCTCTCCTCCTGAAATCTCGAGAGAGAGTCTCTCAAGTGAAGGAAGATCTTCAAGTTCATCCATCTCAGATTAAAGCTTCTTCCCTTGCGGTGATCATTGGTGCACTGAAGTGAGTGTCGAAGATCTGCACTAGCACCCGGCTCTCGATGAATGGCACACAAGGAGATTCGAGAGGCGTTTGTGGACGATCTAGAGGGATTTGACGTCAGAGTCTTCATGCAACGATCGTCGGCGTCCTGCGGCGGACATGCACACATAAATTCCAAACTAGGTACTTGTTCAGTTTATTCTTGTGCTCTGTTTAAACCTTGCGAGATCCTCGGACCAAACTGAGACAAGATCACCGAAGTTGACAGGGTTATGTCACTCTGGTGATGTAGAAAATTTTAAATTCCCGGCCCACCGGATTCTACTGTGCCATCCTGGTACCCAACATATAGCATCTAAAATATTTTTATAGTTATGACATGTATAGGTTATGATGGATTGAGTTACATACTTAGTTTATGGGTTATAATGGATTGAGGTTTAATACTTAAGGTATGATACATGCCATATGGGAGGTGATGGCTCCCGAAAACTACTTTGTTACTATATGTGGTTATCTGTATTGGGTTATGTGATAATGTGATGCATGTGGTTCATGTGTGATTCCTTTCCCAGGTGTCTTTGGTTTGGCCTATTTTGTTGAGTAGTGGCTTATGATGTGTGATATTGGGGTAGAGGGGAAAACCAATAGGGAAGAGGGAGTACAATACCCTTGAAATTTCATTACTATATTATATGATATCTTATTGGAGATACATGGTGAGAGTTATCCAAGGTGATTCTAGGAACTTAGTATATCTATTTAGGTTATGAGTTAGTTTCACTGATGTTCACTGTTATTTAGAATGATATATTTATTATTTACACAAGAGGATCTTGGGAGGATTCTATTGAGTATACTATTATGAACACTATATTCAAATGTAAACCATTTTTTAGTACAGTCAAAGTAGGTTTCAAATTAGGATGGATATTAATTTCTCATTGCTTAGGAGAAGCTACTTGGGCATCAAGGTCGCTACCATCTTTTCCATTTTATAACTTTTAGTTTAACTTTCAGTTGTTATAGTAATGTATTGAATTACATGTTTTCTCATAAGAGAGAGATATATATATATACATATATATACATATAAAGTTATTTATTGGTTTATTTATCCTGTATATATCTTCCTCATGTTCTGTTAGAAGATAATGCCTCCCACATACATGTTTATTGTACCCTCGATACCAATATCTAATCCGAGGCCTACTGTAGGTGGGACTCAGGAAGTCACTATCTCCCTTATCTCATTGTCTTCCTAGCATGGGTACTCTATAGGGGATGGGGGTCATGATAGAGTGGTATCAAAGGTTTAGGTTAAGGGATATGATGGAGTTTGGAGTTAGGTATATGCGAGGTTTCATGGGTTGGTATGGAAATGGTGTGAGTTATGTTTAGTGAGTGACATAAACATGGGAGTCTGGATGAGATATGGGTATTTAGGTTCCCCTTTTATATGAGACATATACCTTTATGTATTCTATACCTACTAAATTAAGTGATACTTGTAGAATGAGAGAGACCTAGGAAATCATTATGCATAATTCTTCTTTTCACCTTTGTTTGAAATGAGTATACCTTAGGATAGGTCAAGAAAACAATATAATTAATTAATTAATTAATTATAATTATTGTATATTCTAGGTTTAGGAGTCTATTTTTTCTCTCTCTATTTTTCAAGCATACCTCCAGCTCGATGACCACTTTTGGTTCATACTGAATATGTTCAAAAGGATATGGAAACACATCTCTACAAATTAGGGATTGAAGATGAAGATGACACTTGGAGGATGACACTATGGGTGTTTCAGTTATAGAGCCTATGTAATTATGAGGGTTCTATTTTGGATTAAGTTACAAAGGACTAGTTTGAGTAGGTTGAGATAGATTTTAGTTTTTCATGTTCTTGGAAGTATCATTGGGTTTTTTGGTTATAGTGATAGTGTGTGGAGTAGTGAGGTAGTGGTGGTTCTTATTACTTGGGCTCCGTGATGAGTCAAAAGCCTCATGGGATAAGTTCTGAGAATAGTTTTGAGTGAAGTTCCTTTCTTTGGCTTCGAAGGTGGCCATTCACTAGGAGGTTCTTAACCTTATAAACTGGTGTTCTAGTGTGAGAGAGTTTGGGATATGTTTCAAGAACCTTCTATAATATGTTTTAGACCTATTCCAGATGATAAGGATATGGTAAGGAATTTTGTGGAGGTTTTCTATCCATAGATCTAGTGTTAGTTCACCTTAATTATTCTGAATGAATATCTCTAGGTGATGGAAAGAGAAGTGGTTATTGAGAGGATACCATCCAAAACTCATTCATCATGAGAGGGGAGTTTCTAGGGTTCCTCATGAAGCATTGATATGGTATGAGGCTTCTATTTGTAAGGATTGAAGATATTTCAATTAGATAACAATAGGTCTGAGCACTCATCATCTCATTTATCTGAGGGTGGTGGCTCTCAAACCTATGTTGAGGGATCAAATGAATGTTTTTTATTGTGTAGGCTAAGGTCATTAGTGGTGAAAGTGCCATACCTTTCTGAGAAATCAGTGTGTACTAGTTGTTCCACATCAGATGCATTAGTCGAGTTAGTTTTAGATGACATATTAGCAGAAGGATACAACAGTCTATGATCATCAAAGAGGATATGGGGCTAGTAGAGTACACCCTTGAGGTGCTTCTCATAATCAAAGAGTAGAGTGAGACCATGGAGGTGGTCATCAGAAGGGTCAGAGAGGATGTGAAACAGATCATGATCAACTTCATGCTTTAGTGTTGTTAGTTCCATGTAATCGAGACATCATTTGAGGAACCGTTTTCTTATTTTCTACATGGTTTCATTCTTTTTTGATTTAGGAGATGCAAAATATTTTGTATCACCTACCCACATCTATTCCTCGGGACATGATGTAGAGAGGAATCTGGTTCCCTTGGTATTGACTATGCAAGTTGGAAGTCGAGATAACTTGTATGAAGTATATAGAGACTATGAGCTTATGCTAAGGAAGAACCTATCTTGGGGAGATTTACTATGTTTATGAATACATCCATATGATATCATCCTCATCAGGGATTCTCTATATTCGGTTGAGGATATTATTGAAGAGGAAGGTTGTGTTCTATAATGGCGATGGAGATACATCAGTGTTTTTTGGAAAGTGAGACCCTTGTATGGGTAGGAAGAATGTTCCTTACTTGTCATATTTTATAGCCTAGTTGATGCTGAGCTCATCATAGGATTATTAGTCATTGTTTAACAGGGTTGTAGAAGTGTAACCTAATGTCTTTATAGAAGAGTTTCTAGCTTTACCCTCATAATGAGTGATCAAGTTTAGGATCGAGATACTTCTAGGAATGTCTCCTATGTTAATGTATCTTTATAGGATGGTTGATTATCAGTTGTGGGATATGTTAGTACAAATAAATGATCTGTTGGAGGGAGGTTTGTTTCAGCCGAGTTTGTAATCTTGGTATGCACCAATTCTTTCATGATGAAGGCTTATGGTAGTTTTTTTTATTTGTATTAATTCTCATCACTTGAACTAAGTTTTAGTGGAGAAAATTTATCCCCTTCTACAAATTGATGATTTATTTGATCATCTAAAAGAAGAATGTGGGTTCTTAGAGATTAATATGTGGTAATGATATCGCCAGATGCCAGATAAGGATGGGGATGTTCCGAAGACTACTTTTTGTTGTCATGATGAACGTTATGAGGTCATTGTGATGATGTTCGGTGAGATGAATTATCTAGTTGTGTTCATGCAGTTGATGAAATCAGTTTGCATAGAGTTAATATATTTTTTAGTAGTTTTCATTAATGACATTCTTTTGTACTCCACATCCTATGGGGTCATGTAGAGCACATACATGCGGTTTTGATAGTTCTCCATCGTGAGAAGTTTTTGAAGTAAATGTTCTAGGTTCATGAAGTCCATTTCATGCTGTATGTTGTATCCCAATAGGTAGTATATGTGTAGCCTATGATGATCAAGGAAGTGGTGTCTTAGGAACCCCCAAGATAGAGGAGGATAAGTATAGTTTCCTTTGTCTTTCAGGATATTATAGTGGGTATGTAGTCAACTTATCTTGGGTTGGGACTTATTTCCCATCCTTGACCCAGAAGGGTTAGAAATTATTTTGTAAAGACTAGTTTTAGATAGATTTTTAGTACTTGAAGGAAATGTTTGTTGACGCTATAGTACTTAATTTTCCAAAAGAGGGAATTTAGTTTTATGTTTTCTATAAAATATTGCACTTTTCTTGGGATGTGATCTAATTCAGTAGAGATAAGTTATTTATTATGGGTCTCTAAATTTATATCCCCATTAGAGTAAATATGCCACCCATTTTTTTGAGATAACATAAGGGGTGATTATTTTGTATTTTTGGCGACAATACCTCATCAGTGATAATAAGGTTTCTTTTAATGATAATAAGAGATCGAGTTATGTATTCTAAAAGTGTGAAATGAACTTCCATTAGTCTCAGTGGATGGAATTATTATATAATTTTAAATTTTAGATTTCATATACACTATTAAAGGGAAATTTTGCAGATGATGCGCCTAATATGAAGTCATGTAATGAATTCATACATGAATCTGGGGATTCCTAGAGAGTGATATAAGACTTCTTAGGGATATAGATTGATATGAGATATGTTATAAAAAGAAGTTTTCTTTTACATATGATTGTATAGTAATATTTAGTGTGGTAGTTAGAGGTGTCCCAGTTGGGGTATTTTGAGGTGGAGGTCTACAAAGACCAGGTTATTTTTGGAGATTCCTTAGATTGTTGATTTGAGGATGGATAACAACAGATGTTATTCTGGGGAATGTTTTTTGTTCCTTCAGTGATGTGTGAGATATGTCTTTATGATTTCCATATATCTCATTTTTTAATATATTCCATCATGAAAAATATGTACCAAGATTTGATAATTCAGTTTTTTTGGTCTTGGTAAAAGCATGTAGTTGTATAGTTTGTTTCTCAATGTTTGTTTTTCCAGAAGGTGAAGACAGAGAACCATGTTACCAATGGTTTTCTCCAGCCATTAGATGCTCCTGAGTGGAAGTGGTAGGACATATTGATGGAATTCGTTAATGTTTTACCTTGAGATAAGGGAGGCTATGATGTTATATTGGTGATAGTGGATAGTTTTATGACATCATCTAACTTTATTGTGAATGGGGATCCAATATTATTAGAGGTTTTGTCGAGATTTTATCTATATGTGGTGTTGTGACTTCACATATTCCCAAGGATGATCATCTATGATCTAGTTATTAGTTTTACATCTAGGATTCCAAGAAGTATCCAACATACATTTGGCTCTTACTGTTTCAATAACGCTAATTTCCATATATTGATGGATGTTCAGTCAAAGTGGAGCATGTAGTCTCTTGATGACACATTCAACTCTTATGTAATGGATATTTTTGGTTCATGGATGAGTCAGGTACCCTTTGTTGTATTTTGATACAATAATATTTTGCACTCCACCGTTGGTATGATGCTGTTTGAGGATTTTTATGGCCGACCTTACCATTCTTCATTGTTTTAAACTAGGGTCAGAGAGGTAGTGATTCATGGGCCAGAACTGGTAAAAAATATGAATGAGATGGTTTAGTTAATTCACGAGAGGATGAATGCAATGAATTATTTTCAAAAATACTCTACCAATCATAGAAGGATACCTCTGGAGTTTGATGTTGGAGATCATGTGTTCTAAGGGTAACTCGTCATCATGGGAAGTGAAGGATTTGTCATAAGAGTAATATTTATCCATGGTTTATTGGGCCTTTCAAGGTGTTGGAGTTGTGGTGTATCAGATAGAACTTTCCATGAAGATAATCCAGATACATGATGTTTTTATGTGTCACATCTCCATCATTATCTTCATGATGATTCTCATATCATCGATTGGGTAGAGATTGATATTGATGATGATGCAAGCTTTGAGGTGCGACATTTAGAGATTCAGGACCTCTAGGAGAATATGTTGAGTGGGCATGAAATCTCCTTGTTTCATGTCTTGTGGTGTCATGATGGCGTAGAGGAGTGTTCCTAGGAAAGTTATTCATAATTTTAACTCAGTATCTCAATCTGTTTTATGTTTATCTCTTCTTTTAATGTTGTTCTCTTGTACATGTTGATCATTATGGTTTATGCGATCCTTTCCTCTTGATTATTTCGATTTCTTCACTCTCAATTGATAGGTATCTTCCTTGGGAGAGTGATTAGGAGCTTGTTTTTGTGTAATCTAATGTTGTTCCTGTGATGAGGTAGTTGATATACTTTCATGGATACATATTTGAGAGTTTTCTCATGGGGTGGATTTTTAGATGACCCCTTTCCATTTCTCTCTAATTTGGTTTGGATTCAGAAGGATGAGAATTTTTTGAAAATTATATAATGTAAGGGCCTGGATCCATGTAGTCTGAACCTTTTCATGTTTTTGAGGCTTCTGGATCTTGGAGGAGGCTTGGAGTGAGTCTGGATGTTTTGGTTGTTAACTGATGGAAATGGGAATATTACATGCTGTGTAAGTGAGTTTCAATTATTGTCTGAGGCTGGTTCATGACATGTTATAATTCATGGTCAAATTCTATGAGGTGACACATTTTTCAATAATATATAAAACTCGACATTTACATGATGGGTAAGCTTTACATTTTGTGAAAATTACCAATGTAGTTCTTCTTATAAATAATAGTTGTCAATGAGTTTTCTAGAAAACTTTTGGCTTCCCTCAAAATCTAGGTGGCTAGAAACCCTCTCCAAAGTGATTTCAGATTCCTTCGATGGGGATAAATCCTCAGTTTCCCATCTTCTATATCTGGTGTTTTTAGTTGACCGAAGGTGTGTTATTTCTTCATTTTCTAGCAGTTTATCCCAAATCTATCTTGTTTTCCCTCGTTTGATCTATCCATGAAATGGAAGATTACCTCCCATGTTTCTAACAAGATTTTATTTATTTTTTATTGGCTCATTTGTGTTGCATCATCCCTAGAGTGATATAGTTCTCTTGGAATAGGTTATCAGAAATATGTAATGTTTCTTCATTCTCATTCAAAGAACATTGATACCTTTGAGTTAGGGAATTTTTTATTCTCTATATATTTATGTGAAATAATAAATTAATCATGGTTTATACCTCTATTTGGTAATTAAAATAACCTAATAATGGTTTTACTAGATTAATAAAGAAATGGGTTGTAGTGATCTCATGTTGATACTTTGTACTATGATAGCAGGTTGCCTCTTTATATTTTAGATAGTGTGATATCTACGCTTTTCTTAGTTAGCATGTTCTTATGATTTGAGTATCATGTTGAAATTTTTAATGAATGTAAAGCTGGTATAAATTGATAATTAATTTTATTTTAAATAATTTTAGAGGATTCATGTTTGTAATATGGTGTTTGTAGTAATTTTATATTGATTAAATTTATGAAAGTATGCATGTTTAATTGAATTGGTTATTCAATGAGATGATAAAATTGGTTAATGAACTTGAAGCATGATAATAATAATTGTTACTAATAAAATGCATCTTAATTGATGATGGTTGGATTCTTGGAATAATGTTTAAATTAATTTCTTAATTAATTTGGTATCTTGATATATCTTGATTCCATATGTTATCCATAGTTAGAACCCATGATAAATTAATTAGTTAATTAAAGATGGAATAAGAACTTGTTATGTGATAAATATAATTTTCTAGGTCTTAATTTACCTATCATCTTTGGAAGGACATGTGTATTGAGTTTGGTTCCATGAGATCTTGTTTATGTGTGAGGTATGGATGCCTTATTTAAGGGCCTATATTTCCCTATTGACTGTGATTTTTTATTTCTTACTACTTTTTTGATGTGATATGGACACAAACCTTGTGATGTGAGCCTAGGATAGCTGAGACTAGGATGGTGGATGTGATATGGGGTGGGGAGTCCTGGAAGTGATGTTGAGCCTAGGATGGATGATCTTGGGATAGCTGATGTGAAATGTTGGTATAAAGGCCTAGATGATGTGGTAGCAGTTGATGCATATGATGAAGAGATGTATTTGGATGTCAGGGATGGAACTGAAGGTGATTGAATGTGTTAAAGAAGGTTTTACCTGTTGATATGTTGTTGGGATCTAGTATTCTCTCTTTTGAATCTTTTTAATGTCCAATGGTCGTGTTTCTTATTTTATCTACAATACTTTCCTCACAAAATGATGTATGTGGATGTTATTTGTTGCACATTTCCTATTTTAGGTAGCTTAGGATGGTTTTCTTAGAGTACCAAGATATGAAATGATGCTATTATGAATAATAATTCATAATCCATAGGTTTAGTGTTGATGGAATTAAAAGGATAAAAGATTTTAATCTTGATAAACCATGGGAAAGGTTTGGACTATTCATGGAGGGAATGAAATTTACAGTGATAATTAATTTAATTTAATGTAATGAAATGAGGAGTAATGTTAAAGGTCAATTAAAGGATACTGAATTAATTAAGGGAAGGAAATTATTAAAAAAACAATTAATTAATGTAGCTCTTTAATATGCTTATGGTCCTATAGGATATATGGTCTTATAATTGGAAGTGGGGAGTCCAAGTGACATTTTCTACAGTTGAGGCTAAGACCAGGTAATACCTAGAGTGTGGTTGTGTGCCATATTATATTGTATATATTCTTTGATTTCTTATGTTACCCCACCCATGTTTGTTAGGGAAACTTAAACCCAGTTTACACTGGGAGGGTGTTTTCCCCAACATCATGGTGGGAGGATGGATGGATGACTACCCCCTCTGGCCCTGATCAAATTTCATGGTAGTTAATTGTGTTGTTATGCATGGTAGTTAGTTATCCCATATATGTGTGTAGAGGGATATGATGGATTGTGGTTATTCAAATATATGTATTCCCAGATATAGTATGCAATGTATTATTATCGGCATGATGTGTATATATCCTGGTGGGTTGAGGTACTTACTCAGTTTATGGGTTTTAATGGCTTGAGTTATAATACCTGATGTATGATACATGTAATACGAGCTATGGTGGCTCCCAAAAACTACTTGGTTACTATATATGGTTATGTGGATGTGATTATGTGATGATGCGATGATGTGATACATGTGGTGAATGTCGAGAAACCTTGAACATGTGTCTTTGGAATGGCCTATATTAGAGAGAGACGAATCCAGACGTGAAACATTGGGGTAGAGAGACAAACCAGTGGGGGTGTGAGAGTAGGGCACCATTTTTGTTTCATTACTATGAAAAATTTTCTACCATATACGATACATGGTAAGAGATAACCTAATTGAGGCTAGTAACTTAGTATACCTATTTAGGTGATAAGTTAGTTTCACTGTTGTTCACCATTCTTAGCAATTATTCATCATATTTTGCACAAGAGACTCTAGGAAGGATCCTATTGAGTATACTGTTATTGTCACCCAATTTATATATAAAATGTTTTCAGGTCATGTGGAGTAGGTTGAATATTGTGATAGATATTACTAGCTCGTGGTTCAGTAGGATCTGTTTAGGTTTTGTGATTGCTGCTGTCTTTACCATTTTGGTTAATGTATTTTTCTTTTAAGTTGTTATAGTACTATATTTCATTATTTGTTTTCACATGGGATTTCATTATATATATATATATATATATGTCTGAGCATGTTTCGATTGGTTTATCTATCTTATCCCTCCCTTTAAAAGGTTCTCTAAGAGAGTAATGCCTTCCATATATGTGTTTATTATACCATCTGTGCTATTCAACAACTTGGGGACTACTAGAGGTAAGAATTGGGTAGTCACCATCTCCCTTATCTCATTATTGGTCTGGGAGGGGTACCCTTATGGGGGAGTGGGTTGTGACACAAGATATACTCTTGTTTCATATAATATCGGCTAAAATTAGTGTTGTTTATAATTCAATCTCTTGAAGATATTTAATTTATTTCAAAAAATAATATATCTGAAATCTCATGGTGTTATTTTTTTTGATTCTTAGTGTTTTGTGTTATATACTCTATCTAATACAATGTAATTATTTTATAATTTCAATTTCTTTCAAGTGCCTATATTTATATACTTTTGGTCATAGTAGGACACTCAAGAGTGGGGGGGGGGGGTGAATTGAGTACCTAATAAAAAAGTATTGTTTAAAATGGATTAAAAAAACCCCCTAATTAATAATAAAATACATCCCAGTAAACCAAAGCATCAAATATATAAAATATTTTATATTTTAAAATATTTCTCAAAGAGTTATTAGTTCTCAGTTTAAATAATATGAAATATTATTTTAACACTTTAAATCAATTTAATAAATATAATTCTAATATAAACACTATATATGATTAAAAATAAAAGTGAAATAAATTTTTTCATCTTTAAAAATATATAAAGTTGTGAAAACACAAAATTTAAAGGGAACAATGTAAAATAATAGCAAGAGGTTCAGTCTCATGATGAGAATTAGTCCTCTCTAATTTTTAATCGCCTCCCACCAAGATTTTTAAAGAAATAAACATGATCCACAAACTAGATTGAGGTATAAAACTGAACATACTATGTTTTCTAGGCCAAAAATACCTCTTCCATATTTTTTGTTGGTGTTAAAAAGGTTACATGCCCTGTAGGGACCTCTTCCACTATTATTTGTGGGAATATATGGTGTAAAAATATTGGTTGTGAAGATATAAATGTATCTTCAAGTTTTTCATAGGATTCTCTATGTGTTCATAAGACATGAATAATCAAACATTTCTCATAATGTAAATGAAGTATATAAACAGAGAAGATAAAGGAGTATAATGGATAGTTTTTCTCTATGTGTTATGTGTTGAAGCTTTGTGACTCCTTGGAGGTAGCTTGAGATGAATCTCGAGTCATTTATTAGAATTCTGTTGTAAAACTGATTATCGTAGAAGCTTCTGTATTGCGGTGTATGAATGATCCAAGTTTATAATAATTTACTTCTTTATGTGTTCTTAAAATTTTTGAAGTATAATCTCACATGCATGAAACATGACTTCTTTGGTATGACACACTTGTTGATTCGTGTTTGATCTTGTCTATCACCATGCACGTCTTGTTCCTTTTTTTCCATAATTTTTTAGAGATTTATTTTGTAGCTTTATATTCTTCATCATAAATCATGTTATCAATGATGGTCTAGAACCTCATTCCTCATACTATAGTTTGACATCAACTTAAATGTTGTCTTCAAATGGCTGGCAAAAGGGTCATTTAAATAACCAGTAGTACTAAGTTCCACAAATATGACAATTAGAAATATTGAATTTAAAAATGATAAAGGAAAGGTAATAATGATTCTTTTGAGAAGTGAGTCTCTAATAGTCTATCTCTGGTAGTAGGTTGATTCAACATTGACTTGAAGATGACAATGAATTATTCCTGGCAGTGTTAGGCTGACGGTGTCTTTGGAATGATGAGTTAAGAACGGTGACTCAAGAATGGTGACTCAGGAATGATGACTCTTTCTTAGTACATTTTGTAATATGTCTTTTAATGGTGATTCCTTGGAGTGGTGAGTTAGGAATGGTGACTTAGGAATGGTGAGTCATACTTAGCAATGAGTCAGGATAATGGTGAGTTATCCTTAATGATGAGCCAGGATAATAGTAACTCATACATAAATAATTATTCCAATACATTTTATGATTCCAAATGCTAACATAACATAGTAAACTCATTAGAAACATAATTAAACATGATTATCCATTTTTAAAAATAGGATAAGTCAACATTATCCCCTTTTTTGATGAAAAAAAAATGATTTAAGTAAGTAAGATTAATTAATTTATACACAATATGGAAGAACATGGAAACATTCAAATTGAATTTGATTACAGAGAATAACTAAATATGTATCAAAGAATATAGTATGAGAGAATGATATAGGAAATAATGAAAACATTAATATGCCACAAATCTTATATTCCATAATTATCTTATTCCCCATTTGGGATTATCAAAAAGGTAAAAAAACAGAACATAAAAGGAATGAGTCAAAAACATTATATATATATATTAATAAGAGTTTCAATTTAAATCAACATAAAAAAAGTCTATGTTCAGGGATTCTCAATGTTAGGATCTAGAGGTTATTTACCTTTATCAGAAACCCTGGGAGAAGATGCTTAAGTCCTGGGAATAACTTTTACTATAGTAGGAGAAACTGATTTGATGGAGAAAGGGAACTCCCTATAGATAAATGGATGAAACTTCTGGAGCGACTCAGTAGGAGTCAAGGGAAAAGGTTGAAGTCTATAATTTAAGGGTTCAAAAGGATTGTTTATAAAGGCAGAGTGGTATTGTGGATGAAGTTAAGGGTACATAAGTCCACCAGTGAGTCCAACAGAAGTTGAAGGAATGGGAAAGGCATTTAGAGATACAATGGAAATGGTCTCAAATTGCAGATAAGTATTCAGAATATTAATAATGTCTATAATTATTAGGCCTCCCTTTTCCATATCCATGGTAAAATCATCCTTATTTTTCATAAAGGACTAAATATATGGAGTAAGTTCATTAAACTGCTTAACTTTTTCCTTGAATGCTTGTGTGATTAGTGGTATCCTAAGATTTTCAGTCTGGTACTTGAAATGAATATCCAACTGATGGTTGGTGTAAATTATTTTAAATTATAAATCTATATTCATTGTGATCTATTCTTTAGAAGTACTGACCTATTTGGAATAAAGCATGACCATGGAGTGTACATGATCACTATTGTGTATAATTTTTCTTAGGGTCTCCTAATCTGAAATACCAATAATAGTTTGAAAGTCTTCTCTAACAATCTATATGACCATATTATCATTCAAAGATTCAGAAAGAGCATCGGCATATGAATATATACCTCTTAACTATTCTCTGACAACTAATCTTAGCTGATCAATATTAGAAACAGGAGGATGAGGAACAATAGTAATAGAGGAACTTAAGGTAGTATCTCCAAGACATAGAAGAATACCATCCAATGATGTTTTAAAATCCAAATTCATTTCCTCAACCAATGATTTGATGGTTTCCAATTAATCACTAAGATGCTTATTATCAATTCTATCTCCTTGAATTTCATTAAGTATCTTGGGATGAATTTTCCAAATTGCTTTCAAAATAATTATTGCATTATCTCTTTCACTAAGATTTGTCACAGGTGTATGTTGTGCTCTTAAAAGATATCCAAAACCCGATAACAGTTTCTCTCCAAAGGATTTCAAGTCATCCTGAATTACATATTTTTAAGGTATCTAAGCAGTGGAAGGAGTGGGTTCTGAAACAAATATTGGCATGAGTTGAAATTATTTTGATAGATCAATTTATTTAATTAATTATCCTTGAGGTTCATTAGAGACTAGATAACCTAGACCAACACTAAAAAATCCAGGGGATTTATACCATATATCTATATAAGTTGTATTAAAATGGTTGGGTACTTCAACTCTTTCCAAATGGGGGGTTGTCTCTCCTTAAACAGATGCTCTATTTTGATTATCAACTAACCCTATTACTTGAATATCCTCATTTCCATCCATTATGTAATCCATATTTTGAGGTTCCTCAGTTACAACAACATATTTCTTTGATTGTTCGATTGATTTGTCTTTATCTCTTATATATAGAGCATTATCAATTCCATCAGCTCCATCAACATCTGAATGATATAAGCTATCACAATTTGTTTCATTATCTACCTTAGTTCATTCATTTTTACTAGATTATTACTCATCATTATTTTCATTATTTTGTTTTTTCCTATTCATTTTCATCATCCTCTTCTTCATCACCATAATCAATTTCTTCTCCATTTTCATCACTGTACTTTTCACCTTCATCATAAAATTTTTATATACTAGTATATAGAGTTTTAGATCCAATTTTATAACCAATTATTTCCCCTTCATTCTCATCATTGTAATCCTTAAGAATAGTTTCCATAGATGGGAGAGCCTATGAAGGTCCATGAGACTCATGTGTTGGTTCTTCATGCTACTTTGGAATATCTGGATCATTTCCTTTTTCTAATGATAGATTTTATTCTTCAGTTCTAGAGGAAAAAACCTCTAATTATTTATCTTATTATTCCATTAATTAATTTGGTTCCAAACTAGGATCAATAATATAATTTGGTTGAGTGGTATGACTAACAAGGTTGAAAATCTCAAAAACAAATTCATTATCCTCTACCCACTATTTCTTACATGGATTCATGTTATTTTAATTCTATTACATATGAAATTGGTAATGGAATAACCACCATATTCCATGATAGACTATTAATTTTCTCCCACTGATCCTTTATCATTTAACATAGCTTAAGTTTACTTTTAATAAAATAGAGAAGTGGATCTTGAAGTGGTTTTAATCATTTGACACATGTGAATAATGAGGTATTTTCACAGGTTTTTTTTATATCCTTTCTTCATGAGATAAAAAAACACAGATCCTAATATTTCAAAGTGTTAACATCACCTTTCCTCAAGAAAAGAATATGTTGAATAAAATTAAATAGTTTCATGGTTTCACTATCTAACTCGAAAGAAATAAGTCTTTAAGAAGTTCCATTTCCAGTTAAATATGTTATATCCTTTTTGAAGTAGAAAAAATCACTAGTAGGAGGGGAACTTCCTTTATTATCTTGATATATACTTTCATGAAGTACTCCTAAACATGATACCCGAATACTCAAGGATAATACACATATATTTCAATTTATTTTGGTTAATATCATGAAATCATATTCTTCAGTCATAGAAAACTCAACATATTGATAAAAATCAGACACTAGATTCAGATACACCGATCTCATATTATTGGAAATCCATTCCATCTGACCTTGTTCTTTCAAAACTCTTAACACAAGTGACTTAATTATCAAAATACATTCTTTATAGATCTCATTTTCTGGTATGAAAACTTGGACCACGAGTTCGGGATTCAAAGGCTTATTAATATTTCAGCTCGATACACTCTTCTTTTTATTTATAGGCCGAATTTTGTCTGGAGTCCATTCAGATGGTCGCTTCATTTTAACCATTCTGAACATCTAGGGAGCGTTCGAGGGAAACAGAGGGAAGGTGAAAAGTTAAGGAAGGAGGTTTGAAAAAGGGGTTGGAGGTTGAGAGGCTCGATGAAATTAGAACTATTCCAATTTTATCATTTAGGGATTCTTAAATTGAATATTCCTACATATCAACTAAATAAAATAGTAATAATAATAATAATTGATAACCTTGAAAAATAAATTTTTAAAGGAAAAAATAAAGGTGTGAAGAATCGATGGTGAGACAATAAAGGCGATTCTTCAATGGTGAGACATTAATTGCGAGTCTTCAACGGCGAGACATCAACAATGAGTCTTCCTAGTGAGACATCAACAATGATTATTCAATGTTTAGAAACTAATGGAATGTCATTAACAGTGCTATATCAATAGAGTTTTACTTAATTATAATTAATCATCCCTAATTCTTGATTTATGTAAATCAATCTCCCATAATTCAAAGGCTTACTAAAAATATCAGCAAAGTGATGTTTTGTGCCAATGTATTCCATAGTTATATCACCTTTGTGATAATGATCTCTCAAAAATTGGTGTCTTAAATCAATATGTTTTGTTCTAGAATTATTTAATGGATTTTTATAAATGTTAATAGCACTTGTGTTGTCACAATTTATAGGGATATATTAGAATTGATATCCATAATCTAGTAATGTATGTTTCATAAAAAAATATGAGCATAGAAACTTGTAGCAGCTATGTATTCAACTTCAGTAGTAGATAATGCAATATAAATTTGTTTCTTGCAACATTGTGATATAAGTGACTTACCCAAAAGGTGACATTTTCTCGAGGTGATTTTTCTCTCTAGATTTCCACTACCAAAACCAGAATCATAATAACTCACGAAATAAAATTCTTATCCTATGGGGTAGAACATTCTTAAATATGTACTATATTTGATGTATTTAAAAATTATTTTAACAGAAAGTATGTGTGAATCTTTTGGGTTTTCTTGAAAATGAGCACACATACACACAGTAAACATAATGTTAGGTCGGCTAGAAGTTATTTTTAGAAGACTTCTAATCATACATCTATAATTGGTTTGATCCACTAGTTTCTAAGCCTCATCAAGATCCATATTACATGTGATATTCATTAGTATATCACTACTTTTAGTGTTATCCAGACCGAAATGTCGTAGAATATCTTTTTTTATATTTAATTCAATTTAAAATAATTCATTATTTGTTTGGAAAAATTTAAAATCCAAGAAAAAATTTATCTTCACCCCTTAAACTCATTTTGCATCATTTTTGAAAAATCAGAACATAGGAAGTCTTTATAAGATCCAAAAATAATACCATCTACATATATTTTAAGAACTAAAACATACTTTTAAGATCTTTTGATAATAATGGTAGGGTAATCTATACCTTTTTTAATTTTTTTTTGAAATAATAAAAGAGTATATCCTATCAATCTATGCTCTAGGGGATTATTTTAACCCCTATAAGGATTTCATTAGTTTGAAAACATGATTTGGGAAATGGAGACTTTGAAAACCAGGGGGTTGTTCAACAAAAAAAATCGTCAACTATATAACCATTTAAGAATTCATTTTTGACATCCATTTTATAATATTTGAAATTTAGATGAGTTGAAAAAGATATCAGGAATCTAATGGATTCAAGTCATGCTATAGGTGTAAAGGTCCATTCATTGTCTATTACTTTTTCTTGTCTATAAACTTGTGCAACTAATCTATCTTTATTCTTTACTATAGTGAAAGCTTCATCAACCTTGTTTATAAAGACCCATTTAGTGCCTATAATTAAGGTTTCCTTAGGTTTATCAACAAGTTTTCAAACTTAATTTATTTTAAACTATTTTAGATCTTTCTGCATAGCCATTACATAAAATTCATCACAGATGGTTTCATTGATATTCTTATGTTCAATCTGTGAAAAGAAGGCTTGATGTTCAACATGATTTCTTAGAGAATCTCTGAGTTGTGTACCTTTGTCTAAGTCTCCAATTTAATCATCTTAAGGGTGATTATTAAGAGTTATAATACCTCTAGAGAAGGATTGACTAGTTTCCTATAGGTCTTTTACAAATTCAGGTTCTTCATGTTCAGAGTCTATAATTTTTCTAGAGAATTTTTCCATAACTAGATGATCTTTATGCTGGTTTAAAAGAAGAATTAGATGATTTTGAATTAATGTCCATATTTGATAGATCATCCTAAATATTTTCTAGAGAGGTTTTGGGTTCATGTGGAACTATTTCATAAAATTTTACATGTATAGATTCTTCCAGACATTTTATTCTCTTATTAAAGACTAAATAATTTTTTAGAAACTAAATATCCTAGGAAAATTACTTCATCACTTTAGGAATAAAACTTTTCAAGATTATCATTTATATTAAGAATAAATACTTTGCTAAAAAACTATAAAGTAGTTAACCTTAGGCTTCCTTTTATTCCACAGTTTATAAGGGGTTTTCTTCAAGAAAAGTCTGATCAAGACTCTATTAACTACATAGAAAGTTGTATTCATAGCCTTGGATATAAAATAGGTAGGTAATTAATATTCATTGAGCATAGTACAATAAATCTCTTAAATGGTTATATTTCTTCTTTCTATAACTCCATTATGTTGAGGTGTCCTAGGAGCAGAGAAGTTGTGACTATAACCATTTTATGAGTAAAATGATTTGAAATATTGATTCTCAAACTCAAAACCATGGTCAATTCTTAAAGTCTTAATTTTAAGTCCACTTAGATTTTATAATGATCTTGTATACTTGGTAAAATATGAACTAGCTTCACTTTTGTGAGCTAAAAAGAAAATCCAAGTATATCTAGAAAAGTCAACTACAAGTACATTAACATAGTTCTTCCCATTTAAACTTGATACTCTAGATGGTCCAAACAAGTTTGTGTGAACCAAATAAAGTGGTTGAGAAGTTTATACTTCTTTATTTTGTTTGATATATATCCTATGATGTTTTTCCTTTTAATAAGTATTATAGACTTTATTGTTTGGAAACTAAAGTTTGGGTAGATCCATGACTAACCCTTTTATAGTAATATTTCTATGTGAATGAATATTACAATGGATTAGTATCATATTCCAAATCCAAGATTCTATATAAAAGGAACTTAAGTTATAAAAATCTTGTGAAAGTAAAGAATCTAGATTAACAACATAAACATTTTCATTTGAACAGGTATTAAAAAATAAATCATTTTTAGAGTAAAAAAAATTAAATGCATTATTTTTGAATTTTAAAAGAAAACCATCATCACATATTTGAGAAAATCTAAGAAAGTTACACTTTAGACCATCAAAAAAGAGTACTTTATAAATTAAAATTTAATTGGTGTTACCAATTTGGCCAAGACCAATGATCTTTCCTTTAGCATTGACATCAAAGGTGACATGTCCACCATCTACCATCATTATATTATTTAAGTTTCAGTAGTATCATGTCATATTCCATGAACACCCACTATCTAAGTACCATAAGTTCATATAGTAACTCTTAAATCAACTATCTTGTAAAATAAATTAGATAAAAAATGATTTTGGTGCCAAGATATTTTTGGGTCAAGAGATGTTAGTAATCAGAGAATTAGGAACCCATACTTACTTAATGTATTTCCTGTAACCAGTTTGTAAATTTTCAGATAAATATACACTATTAGGTACTCAAGTAAAATTGCATATATAATGATTTTTAGAACTAGATGAAGTAGAAAATGTTGCATAACTAGAACCAGAAAACTAAATTCTAGATTTAGGAATAAATGTGTTTTAGTTATTCTCATATATCCAGGTTGGTAGCCTATACCTATGTTATATTATGGATAAATTTATTCTCCAAGAATTTTTGTTAAAATATTTTCTCCATCAGTGAACTTTTCTAGATATTTTTTGAACTGATAATTAGATAACTTAAGTTCACTATTTTCTGTAAGTAATTAAGAATTTTTCTATTTTTCTACATCAACTATATATTTAACAAAAATAGTAAGAGCATATTATTTTTTAAGTGTTTTATATTTTTCTTTGATATCATTAAAATTATTCTAAATAATATAAAAATAATAAAAAAATTATTCTTTAATTATTTTCTCATCAACATCATTTTCATCTTCATCTCTAGAGTAATGAAAATTAAGTTAAAGATATTCAGAAGTTACCTTAGATAGATTTTTCAAAAATCACATGTTGACTTTTTCAACTTTTTATTCATGTGATGAATCAGAGTCACTGGAGTAGCCCTTATAAGAACTCAATGTAGCTTTCATAGCTTTCTTGAAATTTTAATCATTTTTATCATATTTCTTCTCATACTTCATTTTTGGATAGCCCACCTTCACTTGTACTCTAACTTACATTCATAACATATTATGTCATTTTAATGATCAACTTTATTCCAATACTTTTCCCACTTCCCATGATTTTCATATTTTCCTTTGAAATTATATTTGCTGGTAAATTTCTTATTTCTATAAAACATATTGAATATTCTGGCTTTCCAAGCCATTTACTAACCACTATTACCTATTGAATCATCATCACTTGAACTTTCATCTTGAACTTGAACTTTATTCTTTTCTTTTTTTCTGGATGCATTAGTTTTGAAGGCAAAATATCTTATCATAGGTTCATCATCTTCTTCCCGATTAACTTTTAGCTCTTCCTCATACATCATCAACTTTCCCATCAGCTCCTTTACATGTAGTTTATCTATGTCAGAATATTCTATAATTGATGCTAATATCCCCCTCCATATTTCTTGAAGACATATCAAGAGTCACATGATCTATTATTTTGTAGTGACTGCCTTTCCCAGTGAGCTCATTATATTCATGATCTCATTGAACCTGAGATACATGTAAAAGATTGTATCATCAGAATTCATATTAAAATTACCACATTTAATAGTGGAAGTGTTAAGTCTCATTTCCTTAACATTTTTAGTTCCTTTATATGAAACAACTAGAGTATCCCATATCTTATAAGAAGTTTTGTATATAGATATTATATTAAACTCTTCATCTCGTAAGGAACAATATAAGGCATTTATGGTTTTGTAATTATTATTGTTATAAGAAGCCTTAGTTTCATCACCACAAGTATTTATCATTTTAGTAATGATTTTATACTCATATACTTTGGTAGACCAGATTTAAAAACCTGTACTTTCAATATGGTTTTTCATTTTTATTTTCCATTGGGAATAAACTTTCACCTTGAAATATAGAGGTCTATTAATAGCAACACCTTCTTCTTTGTTATTCATATTAAAAGACTAACAAATAAATATAAAGTATATAAAATTAGAATTAACATAAATTTTAATATATTTATCATAAAACTATAATCATAGTTAAAATAAAAATATTTGAAAAGATTTTAAGATCCTCTAATGCCAAATGTTGGTTGGAGTTGAACACTCAATAGGGGTGCGAGGTGAATTGAGTGCCTAATTAAAAATTTCTATTTAAAATGGATAAAAAATACCCTAATTTAGAATAAAATAAATCATACTTAACTAAAGTATCATATTTATAAAATATTTGGTCTTTTCAAATATTTCTCAAAGTGTGAATAGTTCTAAGTTGAAATAATTTGAAATAT
The DNA here is from genome assembly GCA_963277665.1 of Viscum album. Lineage (NCBI taxonomy): Eukaryota > Viridiplantae > Streptophyta > Magnoliopsida > Santalales > Viscaceae > Viscum > Viscum album. The sequence continues at coordinate 1,699,593,398 of OY728138.1, read as the reverse complement.
TATTTTAACTTTTTAAAAAAATCTACTAAATCAAATTCTAATATAAACACTATATAATATTAACTATAAAATTGAAATAAATGTTTTCAGCTTTAAAAATATATAATGTAGTGAAAATAGATTATTAAAGGGCACAGTGGAAAATAATAACAATAGGTTCAGTCTCAAGCTGAGACTTAGTCCTCTCCACTTAGTGATAATATTCCACCAAGAAGTTTATAGAAACAAAATTGATCCACAACCTATATCAAGGTATAAAAAAACACATACAGTGTTGCACAGGCCACATACACCTCTTCCACAGTTTTCATGGGTGTGAAAAATGTGTCAGGACGCATAGGGACCTCTTCCACCATTATCCATGGGAATACAAGGTGTAAAAAGATAGGTTGTGAAGATATTAGTGTACCTTACAGTTTTCATAGGATTTATTGTGTTATGTCCCAAGTATTGAATTGAAAAAAAGAAAAGAAAATAAAATATTCCCATTATCAGGGTATGATGGTTTCAAAACCGAGTGTCAGAACTTTTATTTCCAATAGTTGACACTGTAGTGTGTTATTTAAATAAATTGAATTAAATTAATTAGATTAAAATTAAAATGAAAATAAAATAAATGATGGTTATAAACCTTTTTTATCACTTTAAAATATTCTACAAAATATTTTTAGAGTTAGAAACTGAGTCATCATGGGATTTTGAGACCAATAGACCCTCAAAGTTGATAGAATAAAAATATTGAATATATTTATTCATACATGTGTATTTTATTTTAAAAAATGAAATAAATCTCGAACAGTGCATCATATGAGAAGTATGAGACCACCGTTAGGTCTAGAACACCGGGTTTACCATAATAAGGGTATAACTTTGATGTACATAAAGTGTTTGGAAACCTCACACATGATAATACTATATTTATTTTTAATTAATTTATTATATTATTTTTACATAATAAAGAACTATTTCTTCACAAATGGTGTGTTGTATGAGACATTTGAGACCAACTATAGTTCCGGGATGTGGGTTTTACCCTAGGAAAGGTATAACTTTTACGAGCATCAGACATTTTTTAGATTTCACCTGAAGATAATTTTATTAGTTTATAAATATTTTTTAGGTAGTTATAAATAATAATTATAATTTTATTATTAATATTATTATTTATGTTGAAGACAAAAAAAATGAAAATTTACTTCCACAATTAATAAATTGTGTCATTGTGTAAATCATAACTGGGAAATATAATAAATGTGATATTATTAATTATTCTAATCAAATAAAAATGTACAATAAATATTAATTTATTAGGTGATATCTATTTTTAATGGTTGTTGTCATTAAAATACAAATGATGTCATTGATGGGTTGTATTAAATAAAAATTATTTTAATTATTTTTAATATTATTAGATTGATAAAAAAACATTGATGTGAATATATATATATATATATATATGGGGATTAAATATATATGTAGGTATATATACATGTGTGAGTGTATATATATTCTTATACAGATGTGTGTGTGTGTGTATATATATAACATGTATATATATATGGGTGTATATTTATTATTTGGTTAGATAAAATATTATTAATTGATCATATAAATTTTTGTAATGCTTCGGATTAAACCAACGTGCAGTCCATTTAATTTTTTAGTCCAAATTATTAAAGTGATGCATAGTGTGTGCTTGTGCACCCTGTTATGGGTCCCAGATAGCTATTAAAATCAATTAAATAATTTCTCAGGCTTTATAAAAAATTTATACATCACGCCCTAATACATCATTCAGGTTAAAAATAATTAAAAAGAGATTTGAAATAAACAAAAATAATTTTAAGTAAATTAAAATAATTGAAGTGGAATACAAATAAATAATAAAATAAAAGTGGTTGGAGAAAAAAATTAAAAAAATTAAAATGTGGTAAACCCATTTTTATTAATTATTTTCATTTCTCCCTAAATTTTTATTTTTATTATTTTATTTTTCCTTTTTATTTATTTTATTCCTTTCTTTTTTCTTCTCTCCCACTAATATCCCCTCTTGGTGCGTTGCCCAATGTAGCGCCCCACAATTGTGGTGGGCCTCCTCCTCTCACATCCTCCTTTAGAACCCCACTGCGACTCCATATATAATCCATTTTCTTCACCGTCAGTTGTGTATTAAATCTCTTGGTATAACTAACCTCACACATCAAGAATCATATAATCTCCTTCTATATTTGTTGTGTGATCTTCCACAAATGCTTTTTACCCGAAATTGGGGATTTCCTAAAATCATATGATTTCTTCCATTTTAGGTTAAAAAAAGATTGTCGTGAAGAGTAGGTTCCTTTACATGTACAAGTTAAGGTGTCTACTCTCTTTACTTTGTTTTTTTGTGTATTTTAAAACGTGTGTTTTTCCACTGTCCGGTGCGTACTGACGATTTTCAATTTTACATATTCTAATTTAATTTAATTTTTTGACTTAGTTGTTGCACCATTTTTTGAGATGAATTAGTTTTTTTAAATAGTTTCAACATTTTTGGATACCCCTTTGGGCATGCTAATGTTCTTGGTCTCATTTTTTGTTATCCCTAAATAATTAAATTATTTAATTGCATGTGTTGTGTGACCACATTTAGGTTGAACTCTAAATTAAATAAATTATTTGGGATTATTATGAACCCCGAGCATTGAGATTTGTCTGTTATATATTCCTAATGATTTTATTCCTTGTTAAATTATTATCCCATCATGCCATTATAATGTGATATGTAAATTTTTCTTCTTTCACTGAAAAATTTCGTTGGCTGTAACTACTTGACTGGGATGATCATTATTATGTGGATTGAGTTGCACATATTATTTTTTTTGCAATTATAAATGCATACCCTATGATATCTGCTTCCTTGAAATATAATTAATTTTAAGGTGGTGAGACAATGTGGGTTCTGTATTGAGGACTATATAAGGACTCTCTGTTCCTGAACGGTTACACATTACGCTAGGGAGGCAATGTCTTAGGATTTTCTAGAAGAGAGTTTCACTAGGTTTCTAAATAATCATGAGTGATACTGGTTCCCAAAGGGACATTCAAGGATGGACCCATTGACAAAGTGGAAACACCATGCCTCAGGTGATACTTGACCCCTTATGTGAAATATCAAGACATACTCATGATAAATCCATACCTCGAGTGATACATTGTCCTTCGAAAGATTACCTTAGACGAGCTCGGGGGTATTCAATAAATTGAAGGATGCACTGTAGCGATACCTTTGGGATGGGCTTGGAATCCAACTCTCTACTTGAATTCTAATAATAATGATAATGCGTGGAAGGTTATTATTAATAATTATTGAGTTCTGTATGAATTGTGATATCTTCTGGATCTTTGAAGTACACTTTTTTGACACACAAATTAGTCCCAAGCTAAAGAACAAACATGGGGTGTGTTCCTTTTTTTGTCTTCTATTTTTATAGCCTTTATAATATATATATATATATATACACATATATACATTCTTCTTATCATAGGTACCTTATTCAGATTCCCGAATTAGGGTGAAGCAAATGATATGGTATGGGTGCCGTTGAAAACCCAGACCAAGTTATATATTTTTTATTATGTTTATTTAATTTATTACATTTATCATACATTTGAACACTACTTTTATTTACAACACGGAATGGAAAGGCCTAGATACCATGGGTGCAGACCTACTAAGATTATATCTCACTCTATACATGGGAACCATTTGGTACCTAAATAGACTTTATGCTCACAGGTATGGACAACAAGAAGCATGCTACTTCTAGTGTTTGAGTGTTTCTTACTGGTTAGGATGGATATTGGGGGAAGATGACTGAGTCTTTTCTCGAGATGCAATTATTGATTTTTGTTGTTTTCTTTACATATTTGAATGGATGCTTGTATTCATTATTTATGAATATTTACTTTAGTACAAACATCATATCATGCCATCTTTTTTATATGTTTTTATTTACCAGTATCTGCGCTTATTATTTTTTTAGTTGGGATTATTTATTTTCTTCTACTGTAGTTTTCTTATTTATATACTTCCGTAATTTTTTTATAAATTGTTATTCATTTCAATGTGTATTACCTATTAACTATGGGGGAATAATCTCCCCCGTAAACATGTTAAAAAGGCCCACTATTCTATTCGAAAGCCTATGATATTCAGGGAGATGCGCTTGAGGTCATGTGACCCACCGGTCCAACGACCATCGTAGAGGTGAGTCGGGTCGAGACATTATAAAGTGGTATCAGAGGTGGTTGTTTTCCTTTGTCTTACTATTTTGGGTTTTTAAATAGGAGACTAGGAATGTGTTAGTTATTGTTTAATACCCATGCATGAGACTGATCACCCCATGCACGGGAAATGACCAAGTGGCCATGGCTGGGAATTGATGTTCATGCTTTTCGATATTACAGTTGATATGATTTCACCTTGAGTGATTGGTGTAATTTCAACTTCTTATAGATTTATGGAGTTTATGGTATTTTATCCTTGGCCTGTTAAGGAAAGGATGAAGCATTACATGCATCATAATAGGTACATAGGGATTCACATGTCATGTATTTTCCATTCCATGTAGCTACATTCATAGGTTGCCTGTTGATATGATTGAGTGCTTTGACTTTCATGCCATGTCTTTTATTTATTTATCATGCCCATTTAGATAATTTTTTTTAATGATATATTTAGAATGAAAACCTATTTCTATGCTTCCTGTTTACTATCATATTTTCCATGTATCATTATTCTGTGCATATTAGAATGTCTCTATGGTTAAATTTTCAGGATTCTATGATTACATCATGTTTCTCTCTATTATATTCTTGTAGTGACATACTCACATGTTTGATATGTAATTGTTTATTTTTTCTAAAAGTTATTGGTTTCAATTAAGTGTGATCCAAATACTACCAATAATGTGTATTGGAGCTTTATGGATTGGTAGATGGATTCTCATATGTCTAGATTATTGAACATATGCATGTTCTAAAATGAAATGGTTTAAAATGTAAAGTTATTTGAAATAGTACCTATAGTGGTGTCCTCTGTTTAATACCCTCGTGTAAGGGTAGATAAAAGATTCATTGTGTTTCCTTGGAATGGATGCACGAGCATTTGACATATGTGTTACTTCTTTTAGTATTGACTTAGATGATTGACTTTTGAACCTAGTGACTTCTTTTAACGTTACCTGGTGTTAAAGTTGACAATTATTCTTCATTAGGGTCTAAACCATGGTAGGTAGAACCCTTAAGACTTAAACCCTTACTAATTATATGAGTTTTCTTCCTTTTCGGTGTCGTTCATGTGTAGTTGTCTCTAGTCAGACCCCCTTGCTTAAAATGACTCCCTTGTTCAGATGGGTGGTCATGTTTTCGTTGACTTTTGTTTCAGGCTTCAACATTGTGTAATTCTCATTTTCAATAGATTGGAAATTCCTTCGACATGTTCAGATGCTTTATAATTCATTATATTCTATCCTCTCCACAATGATGGATGACTCAATACATCTTTATCTGAGTTAAAATTTTTATATCTTCTCTATCATCTTAGGGTAGTATGTGTTCACATATGTGGTGTCGTCGAGTTCTTAATGTTGTTACGAACTGAATGAGTTTAGTGTAATCATTAAGCCTTATGCTATCAAATACATCTTGAATCATCATCATAGTAGAGTGAATTGTGAATTAAAGGAAGCAAGTCCGTATCAATTCCCTGGATTACTTCCAGAGACTCGAGTTTTTTGACACACTAGTCAATTTGGTTGGGTTTTAATGACAATTGTTTAAATGTTTTCCTTTTGGTATTATTCTAATCCTCTTAGTGTTCTCTTCATTAAGTGAGGAGAATTTCCCCTATCATTCCTTCATCCTTTATGCACTAAGAGAGCATCAGCCTTACACCATGATAAAAATTTAAAAGCTGCTGGGCTTGTTTGGTGTGGTTTTATCAGTGTTTCATGCCAACACATGGTTCTTATAGAGTCATGGTTAGTCTTGAGTGACCCTTGGATTCTCGTGTAGGAATTCCCTGGATGAACTCTGGTATACCATCCATTTCATCTAACTTGTCCTCCAAGATGATTCCTCTCTGAGCTCAGTAAATGTTCTGACATGGAAATCTTTCCCTTATACCAATGTCTCAATCATAATCATGGAGTATGGACTACATTGTGTTAGTTCATTTTACTCCAATTGTACCAGTCCGAGGTTACAATGGGATTGTTATTGGGCTCGATGATGCCTAAATCAAGGAATGTCACCATAAGTTTTTTATGAACTTTAGTGGACGTGTTTATGGTAAATGAGAGATACATTTGAAGAATAAATCATAGTTTATTTTGTAAAATGCTGGCCATCTATGTTGGGTGTCTTCTGTAATCGTTGGACAGACTGGCTTGACTAGTCATCTCTCTTGTTCAATGAAGTGGTTAGTGAAGGACCTTTTTCTAGAACGTCAGTAGGTGAGACAAGTGCGGTTTGGGTCGACTAGGGTTTTTCATGAAAAGATGGCTTGAGTTGGGATTTTAGGTCAATGGGATTCGACTATTTTATCCATTTTGGAAATCACACAAGAAGCATCGCTAGAATTCTTAAGGGCATGTCTTATTGGAAATTTTGATGGTGGAAGTTGCTGTGACTCAGAATTTTCCCCATTATAACGTTAAAACATAATGTGGGAAGTAACATTGATGATATGTTTAATGAGATGATGACATGGTCGTGTATCTAGCTAAATGAGTTTAGATAAGTACCGTCTTAGTGTTTCGGTGGGAAAACGAGCATTGGGTCAGATCTTAATGTTTTAGGTTCTGCTTCCTAACCAATGTTTAAACATGCATTGGGTGTTTGGAGATGCAACACAACCTTTTGTATGATACTTCATGACCCTGTAGATCCGGTGAGAGTTACATTATTCTTAAAGGCTTTGCGGGAAAAGAAGTTCTAAGGTGCGAAGGTTGCAATGTCCCAGGTTTTGAACTGGATGGAAAATAAAAGAAAATTAAATTTTCCCATTAGTAGGGCAGGACAATTTTAAAATCAAGTGTTGAATCTTTTATTTCCAATAGTTGACACTAAAATGTGTATTTTAATTAAATTAAATTAAATTAATTAGATTAAAATTTAAATGTAAATAAAATAAATAAAGGGTGCAAACCTTTTTTATCACTTTAAAATATTCTATGAAATATTTTTCAGAGTTAGAGGCTCTGTCAACATGGGATTCCAAGACCAATAGACCCTCGATGTTGATAAAATAAAAATATTGATTATATTTATTCATATGTGAGTATTGTTTTTTCAAAAAAAAAGGAAATAAATCTCATATGGTGTATCGTATGAGAAATCTAAGACCACCATTAGGTCCAGAATAACGGATTTACCCTAAGAAGGGTATAACTTTGATGCGCATCAGAAGTTTGGAAACCTCGCATGTGATAATACCCCGTTTATTTTTAATTAATTTATTATCCCATTTTTAATATAATAAATAATTATTTTCTCAGAAATGGTGCTTCATATGAGAAATCTGAGACCACCTATAGTTCTGGCACATGGGTTTTACCATAGGCAGGGTATAAATTTTGCAATTATCATATGTTTTGTCAAATCGTACCCGAAGATAATTTAATTATGTTATAAATATTTTTGTTGGTCAGTTATAAATAATAATAATAATTTTATTGTTAATATTATTATTTACATTGAAATCAAAAAAATAAAAATATACTTCCATAATTATTAAATTGTGTTGTGGTGTAAATTATAACTGAGATATATAATAAATTTGATATTATTACTTGTTCCAATCAAATGAAAATGTGCAATCAATATTAATTTATTAGGTGTTATATATTTTTAATGGTTTTTGTTGTTAAAATTATAATGGTGTCATTGATGGGTTGTATTAAATAATAATTATTTTAATTATTGTTAATATTATTATACTGGGAAAAAAACATTTATGTATATATATACATGGGGATTAAATATATATGTAGGTATATATACATGTGAGGGGGTATACATATACTTATACATATGTGTGTGTGTGTGAGTGTATAACATGTATATATATATGGATGGATATTTATTATTAGGACAAATAAAATATTATTAATTTCTCAGATAATTTTTTGTAACGTCTCGGCTTAAACCAAGGTGCATAACATTTAAATTTTTAGTCCATATTTTTAAAGCGATCCAGGGTGAGTGCCTAAGAACCCTATTGTAGGACCCATAAAGCTATTAAAATTTATTAAATAATTGATCTGGCTTTATGTAAAATTTTTACGTCGCGCCCCAACACAACGTTCGGGTTAAAAATTATTAAAAAGGATTAAAAATAAATACTTTTTTAAGGAAATTAAAAGAATTTAAGGGGAATATAAATATATAATAAAATAAAAGTAGTTGGAGAAACAAATTTTAAAAAATTAAAATGGGGTAACCCATTTTTATTAATTGTTATCCTTTCTCCCCCCATATTTATTTTTATTATTTTATTTTTGTTTTCCTTTTATTTTATTTTTCTTTACTTTTTCTTTTCTCTCACTCCTCTCCCCTCTTGAGGAGTCTCCCCATGTAGCGCCCCACCATTGTGGTGCACCTCATCCTCTCCTCTCCTCCTTCCGAAGCCCTGATAACTCTGTATCTCATCAATTTTCTTCTTCGTCAGTTTGGGAGTAAATCTCCCGGTAAGGCTAACCTCACACACCAAGAATCATACGATCTTCTTCTCTATCCATCATGTGATCTTTCACAGAAGGTTTTTACCTGAAATTGGGGATTTCCTAAAATTGTCTGATTTCTTCCATTTTAGGGTAAACATAAGATCACCGTGAAGTGTAGGATCCTTTGCGAGTACAAGTAAGTGAATATACTCTCTTTCCCCTCATTTCATTGCTTATTTTAAAATACATGTTGTACCGCTTGCCGATGCCTACTGATGATGTTAAATTTTACATATTTTAATTTAATTTAATTTTTTTCTTATTTATTTCACCCTTGTTTGAGATAAATTAGTTTTTTTAAATAGTTGCAACATCATTGGATACCTCTTTGGGTGTTCCAACATTCTTGGTCTCTTTTTGGTTAGCCCCGAATAATTAATTCAATTAATTTATTGTGTTTCATGACCCCCTTTAAGATGATATTTAAATTAAATAATTAATTTGGAATTATTGTGAACCATGAACCTTAAGATTTTTTGGTCATCTATGCATAAATTATTATCTTGTCGTTCCATTATAAAGTGATATGTGCATTTTTCTTCTTTTATTAATAAATTGATTTGGATATAACTGCTTGACTAGAATGATCAATAATATGTGGCTTTATTTTCTTATATTATTTTATTGAAATTATAAATTCATACCCTGTGATATCTACTTCCTTGAAATCTAATTAAATTTAGGGTGGCGAGACAATGTGGGTTCCGTACTAAGGACTACACAAGGACTCTCTGTTCCTGACCAGTTACACATTACGATAAGGAGGCAATGTCTTAGGCTTTGGAAAATGGGAGTTTCCCTGGGTTTATAAATACTAATGAGTGATACTTGTTCCCAAAGGGAAATTCAAGGACAGACCTGTTGGCAAAGTGGCTACTCCATGCCTCGGGTGACACTTGACCCCTTATGTGCGATACCAGACTGACTCATGATAAATTAATTCCTTGAGTTATACTTGGTCTTTTCTTGAGATGAAGTTGTTGTTTTGTGTCATTTTCTTTACATATTTGATTGCATGCTTTCATTACTTCTTTCAAAACCTTTACTTTAGTACAAACATCATAGCATGACATATTTTTTATATGGTTTTATTTATTATCTTCTACACTTACTATTTATTTAGTTGGGATTATTAATTTTCATATACTGTACTTTTCTTATTTATATGCTCCCACTATTTGTTATAAATTGTTGTTTCTTCCACTCTCTATTACCTCTTACCTATGAGGGAATAATCTCCACCATTGACATGTTAAAAAGGACCTTGCTACTAGTCAGCAGCCTCTGGAATTCAGGGAGATGCACTTGAGGTCATGTGACCTACCGGTCTGGCCACTGTCATAGAGATGAGCCGGGTCGGGACGTTACACAGTTTGTGCTCAAAAAATAGGAATAATCACACACTGCACATAATGTAAATAAATTACACAAATAGAGAATATAAAGTAATATATGGGATAATTTTTCTCGTTGTGATATTCATTGTAGCTTTGTGACTCCTTGAAGGTAGATTAAAATAAAGCTTGAGTCATTTATTTTAATTCTGTTGTAAAATAGTGTATCATAGAAGGTTTTTTCTTTTGTTTTATGAATTATTAAAGTGTATAGTAATCTAATTCTTCATGTCTTCTTTGAATTTTGTAAGTGTATGATTGTATGCATGAAACACAAATTATTTGGTATGGAAAACTTTTTGAGTCATGTTCGATCTCTTATATCACAAGAGACATCTTTTTCCTTTTTTTGTTCCATCATTTTATAGAGATTAAATTTTTAGATTTATATTATTCCGCATTAAGCATGTTCTCGATCGTGGTCTAGTACATCGTACCTCCTTTTGTGGTCTGACATCGATATAAATTTTTTATGAAAATGTCTGGAAAAAGGTCACTAAAATAATCAATAGTACTAATTTCTACAAATATGACCATTAGAAATATTGAATTTAAAATGATAAAGGAAATGTAACAGTGAGTATTTTAAGTGGTGACTCTCTGATAGTGTGTATTTAGAGGTAGGTCGATTCAACATTGACTTGTAGCTAGCGGTGACTTAAGAACAATGATTCTTCCTTAGTAAATTCTGTAATATGTCTTGTAATGATGACTCCTTGGATTGGTAATTCTGGAACGGTGACTCCGGAATGATCAGTCATACTTAGTGGTGAGTCAGGCTAATAGCGATTAATCCTTAGTAGTGAGTGAGTCTAATTATGACTCATATTTAAAGAATTATTCCAATATTTTTTTGATGCCAAATGATAACATAACATAATAAACTCATTAGAAACATAATTAATCATGATTTTTTATTATTAAAATTAGGAGAGGTCAACATGGACTCTGTATGACATCAGCATATGACTTGGAACTTGTTATGACTTTTCTATGTGGAGGGTATGATTTTTTATTTATTATTACTTATAACATCTTAAAAATGGAAATTCAAGTAAAAAGAGTTAAATATGAAACATAATAATTTCATTGTGGGAGAAAACATTAAGTTTTCTAATGATTTAATTTTTGGTATTTCCTAAATTAATTTTTTTTATAAAATAAATCAGGCAATATATTGTAATATGATAATAAAGTAATAAATTTCACGTGATTTAGTTTATCCATTATTTTGGATGATTATAATTTATGATGAATGAAGAATATGTTATGACATAACATAGAGGCTTGTGTTGTGACTGAAAAATCATTCATTAATCACATTTCTTATGGAACATTTTTTGTAGAGATTTATATGTTGAATTTTAAAGGGGAATTATTAATCCAAAATTATATAAATATTATAAATAAAAACAGTGTAAAACCACATGACATTAAAAGAATAAATTGTTTTGATATTATATAATATACACAACACTGTCATTAATTTACCAAAAAAATATATTTCATTAAGTTGAATCTCTTCTATATATTGTGATACATGCAACTTGAATTCAAAAAGAACCGTAAAAAAGTACACCAACAGAACCCATATATTAATTTGGTGGGTATGAATATGAATAAATAAATTATTTAAAATATATATTTTACACATATATAAACTAAATTCATTGGTTTTCAATTGATTAGAAATGAAATTAAAGATAATTTGAAAGTAATTTTTTTTCAAAAAAACCATTGTTATGCGCGCTATGTGTTTTTATAATGATTTAAAATTAAAAAATATTTTTCTATTATTTTAATGAAATTTATAATATCCATATTAAATAAAATATTTTATCATTAATATAATATTTTTTCTATGTATTTGTTATGAATAAATCCAATTTTATACTTGAAAATTAGATTTTTCTAAAAATTAGTTTCATCATGTTTTTGGTACATACTTAAAAATTAATTTTACCACTTTTATAAAGTTTATTTTAAAAAATTAAAATAATTTTTGAAATATTCATATCAATTTTATCTTAGGGTGAATTTTTTTATTTATCTTAAAAGTGTGTTTTTTGGGAATAGTGAAACATACATCTTTTAGTAAAAAATCGCATATCTTTTCAATAAATCAAGTGATTTAAATGTACCATTATAAAATGAATTTAATTTAAAAGTAAAGGAATTATTTTTTAGTTTTATTTAAAATAACTAGTTTCATTTTTATCATATTTATACCAAATTTTAGTATAGGTCTATTTTGAAGCATAATAACACATTTTCTTATAACTGTTTTAAATTGCAATATATTTCCCAATTTTAATTAATTGATTTAACCCTTAATGAAGAATTATTTAAATTATATATATATATATATATTATATACATATAAATATTAATTAAAATTTAAATAATTATTATTACTATTCATAGAGTTAATATAATAACTTATTACGATTGAAGAATACATTTCTTGAAAAACCATTTTTCATTACATTTATGCATTTTATTTTAAATTAAATTAAAAAAATTTTGTTAAATTAATTTGGTAAAATTTATTACATATTTTCATTCATGATAATTTATTTTATAAAATTTGGTAAACTTAGTTTTTGGACATAATGAATAGTGGAAATAATAAAATTAATTTACCATGCTTAATGTGATAATTGGTTTACTGGGGGTTAAACAATAATGATATGGGATAATATTACTTAAAAACATGTATAAATCCTATTTTATGTCCATATTTAAACCATATTATAGATAAATTTTTGTAATGAACCATTTTAGTCCTCTGTGCATTTGAAAAACATGGATATAATTTATTCTTTTCAAAACATCCAATTGTATTCTCCCCTGAATTATAAAAGGGAACTCCCTCCCAAAATTTATTCACACATATAAAGATATTTTCCTCAATAAAAAACTAAAATAATCTTTCTTAAAAGTACATATGAACATTATAGTGGGAATGTACATCCCAAAAGAGAAACCCTAGGGTCCATAATAAGAGACCAGAAGGTGGTTCTTCTAAGTGAAAGTAATTATCTTCACTAAGCTCTATCAATTTTACTTCTTCTTTCACCACCTTTAATTTTTTTGTAGTAATTATAATATAATAACCCCAATAACTCCAATATAATAATAATTTATTATTTTAAATGAATTATATGTACCCATATCCCCCATAAAATGGTAAACAAAGCAATCACTAATCTTTACGGAGAACTAATGCCCCATGAACTGATGTAATTTTTTCCCATTATTGATTCAAATAAATAATGATTATGGTGGAAATAATTAATATATATGACTTGATATTTATTATTTAAAATAATTATATCTTAAACTTATTTACCCTTTGACCCATGAAATAAATAATATCATCACTCATTTATATGTATGTCCCACCATCTCCATGAAGTGATGCATTTCATTTTACATGTAAAAAGTTATTGAATAGATCAAAAAAATTATTTAATGAGTGAATATTATATTTATAATAGTAATATAATTCTTTATATTATGGATATATATTTGATTCACAATAAACAAATCTTTCATGACAAAACATGTGTGAGAATACAAAGTAGTCAACTCCAAAAACAATGGTAATAATAAGATATTTTTAACCAATGATAAAAGATATGTCATAAAAAGATCATATATGATATTATAAATGTTAATATGGTTCTGGATTAAAATAATAACTTTTTAAAAACATTATACATGATGTTAGATTTATTTATTCCCTAGGAAATCATATGGTATGATATTTTGTCTCGATTTCCTTTCATTGAGGCATATTGTAATGGTATGCACCTAATTTCATTTATATAGTGTATAAACTTACTGATATATATGTAATATCATGAATACTTAATATTTCTTGTTATTTAAATTTTTTAATTTCAATTATTTCATCCATGGGTATTTGACATGAAAATTACCATGTGGTAAATAATTTCACAACTCAATTAATTTTCATTTTATTATATTACAACTTCATTGTCATTAACACTTTAAGATTTTGTGAATAATTAATTTTTCTTATATGGTGTTTTATTTCACCTTGTATTATTTGAATTCACATTTTATACACATAATGGATTAATTTATTAATCATCTCTTCAATATTTTTATCATTATAAGGGATTCTCATCTCAAAATGTCTTCTTTTTTACATATGGTATATTGTACACCTATCTTATACAATGAAGTGTATTTATTGGACCTTTATACGTTATATCATGAATATATCTATATTCATGGTATTTACTATTTTATTTGATTTTATTACTTTTATATGGATTACAATTCAATATTACTAATGTGGTAAGTGAATTATGTTTCAATCTCATTTTAATCGGGATTGTTTATACTTGAATTTACATTGTAGAAAATTATATTATCATTTTACAATATTCACATTTAATTTTATTATACTATGTTTATTCATTATTTTTTCAAGTAACTATTCTATTTTCTCTCTTTTTACCTAAAATTATTTATAAAATATTTATAATAAAATCCAACTCCAATGTACTCTTCATTAAAAAATAATTTTTCTTCCAAATCCATGTTTTTTAAAAACAATTCAAAAAATGTTTTACTTCGATTGTTTAATTTTTTTTACACATAATATGATTTTTATAAAATGTTTTAAAATAAATATTCTTGTTTCTTCCCAAATAAGGTACTTTTGTCTTTTTATTCAAAAATGTGAAATGAATCTTTGTTTTTGACATACTCATAATGAATATAAAATTTTCTCCATCATGACTAATAAATACTTTGATTCTTACTCAACATTATTTTATAGTTTTTTGAATAAAAAATTACTCATATTTTGAAAATATCTAGTTCTAAAATTGATTTTCAATGTGAAAATCGTATTTTGTTAAAAAAATGTTTTTAATGATATTGTCTTCATATTTCCATTCATCTATGACGGAAAAAACATTATTTTACTGATACTACACTATGATATTTTTTAATGTTACCATCTCCAACCATTATCTATAGAGTTTATGATAAGTTTGACTAAGTAAAATATTGGAATTTACATTCTTGATTAATTTTGAATTCAATAACTTTTACTTGAAATAGTAAATTTAATTTGATCATTGGGAATTTCATTTCCCAGAATTATCCATATTTTTTTATCATTTATATTATTATTGGTCAAACTATATATCATTTTTATATATGTTGTTTTACATTGAATGTTATTTATTTACTAGGGAAATATTGAAATTATAAATTCTTTATTTAATAAAGACATTTATTGAGAACACATATTTTTTAATAATTAAATAGATCATTTTATATTTAAGTAATGTTTTGGAAATGCATTATAGGGTGTGTCCTAGAATTATATATCACCTCTATGAATCAATAGTGTCATGAGAATAATTAGTAAACTATAATTAAATCAATTTTTATCGATAGTTTTAAAAGGACTTTTGAATGGTGTTGATGGTATATATTTCATGATGTTTAATATCATGATGTATAATATTATGGATTACCTTTATTATGAATTCATTTATGGGTTTTTACTCATAGTTTTAAATCTTCCTATGAAAGGTCTTGCTAAAAATTTCATTAATACTATACACATTGAAACAAAGATTCCTTTCACTTTTATAATAAAATAAAAATAATAATTTTTTTTGAAAATGAAATGAATATTCCTTTAAAAAAATTAAAAATTAAAAATAACTATTTTTTTTAAATAATAATTTGGAAAATTCCTATAAACATTTTTGAAATATTTTTTTTTGAAAGCATGGTTTTGGAAAAAATAAATTTATAATCGAAGAGAGAAATTAAGTCATATTTTCTAATTTTTTTTCACATTTATCTTAAGTGCCAAAGGGTGGAAAACGGTAGTATTACTTAAGGATAAAATTAATAACCATAGGGGGTTAAAATGAAATGGTTTTATTATACAATGATCAAATAATTTCCATTAATGGATATTGAAGTATAAATAATCTCTATTAAAATGTGATCGGGAAATAAACCCCTATAGTGATCATAATGCTGATGTTAGAATTAATCAATGAATTTATTATATGTATCAACTATAAATCCAAAAAAACCATATGTAAATATAACCTATGATAATAAATATTCAATATATATATATATATAATCATATAATATCAATGATGACGACTAAGTAATATAGCCAAATGAAAAGAAATTGAGTTATAAAATTCATTACCCCTTGTTCACTTTTAAGTCATATCCCTATGGTTGAAATAATTCAAATGGAAAGATAAAATTACATAAATTATTAATTAGTCATGATGTTAAATGTGAAATGGGATGTGTATAAACCATATAAAAAAATTGGTCCATAATATACTAATATACCTCTATGAAAGGATTTCGAGACAGAATCTCTTACATATTCATTAATTTTGGATGAATATTATTTATCCTTGTGTATAATGTTTTTTAAAGTGTTATTAACTTAGAACACTATTCATAGACTATGGTATCAATTGACTGGAATTAATTTGTCTAGCTTTGACATAAAAATACGATAAGTTTTTGTTCATCATAGGTCGGAAAGAATATCTTATAATATCTCCTCAGATTAGATGATTTATTTCAATTTTAAATATAAATTTATCCTAAAATTTTGTTCCATCATTTATGCCTTTAATGGTTATTAGGATAGGAGAGAACTTTGGAAAATTTTTTTGGGAAAAAGTAGAATAATTTTATTTCCTTGTACTATCAAAATACAATTCAATGATATTTTAAATCTTTATGAGAGACTTGGCATGTGAATTTATTTTATTCATTTATTAATAACGTTTTTTATAATCACTCTAGTAAATTTCATTTAAAAGCACATAATTAGTGTGATATACTCATGTTTTAATACTAAATATAATTTTGATCATTATTTTAAGTATTCCAATGAATTCACTTTACTATTTTACTTATAACTCTCACCCTGGTTATCCAAATTGATTTTTCCTATTTTTTATGATTCCTTATTCTATTTACAACATATCATTAGAAGGAATCATTTTACAATTCTACCATTTGAAGGGCCATATGGTCTACACAAGAAGGCCCACAGAATCTGTGAAGAAAATGGACCAGCCATGACAATTGAATTACTGGTCTGAATATATAATTCTACAATTATTGATTATACATCAAAAGTCAGCGGACAATACCTTTCAAATTGGTTAAAAATTTCACGGCCTAACTCCACTAAAAAGTGGCCCAAATTAGTCAATGAAGTCCAGCCCACCATTCTATCAGGAAATAAAATCATCACACCAATATTGACATTATCATGATAGGTACATCCATTCGAGCTGATATTTTGTAGTGTGAATAAAAAAGTGTTCGAATTTGAGGGAATCTTCCTACTCAAAAACCCATTCACATTTTGGACTTGAAAAAGTATTTACTGAAATGGAAAGATTAAGATTGTTTAATAAAACTTCCCTAAATTTGGATCCTTAAACCCAATGGCCAACAAATTTTCAAAGTAGATAGAGGAGATCAATTTCTACAACTTTTAAGAAGATAACATCTCAAGATTCAGCTATCTAATTTATCAAATTTGAGATGAATGTGGGGGGACATATTTGGTATGAAACATTCCACCTCCTTGGTCTATAAATAAAACCCCCTCTTCTCCTTCCACAGGGTTGGAATTTTAGAATATAGGATAATACATTGGCACGACCAAAGCCTTTCCAAAGGCTTAGGAGGACCTTCCATACTCGAGTTTTCACTTGGTACACCCTTCCTCCTCTCTTTGTTTTCATGTTCTTTTCCATTCTTTTTATTTTTAATTGTGTAAGTTTGTTTTATTTTCAATTTAATTTCAATACATGTTTCTTCTTCTTCTTCATATACTATTCTCATCCACCTTCTATTAAATAATTTTAATGGTCTTAAAATAGTTTAAATACCGTTGAATATCCTTCCCTTATTTTACATCCTTATTCAATCGAAAGTCTTCTTTTAATTCTCATCACTTTTCACATGCATGTGTTCAATGACCAACTATTTTATTATCCTATTGTTTTCATTATATTTATAATTTATCATCATAAAAATGAAAACCATATTATTAACCAAATAAATGGCTGATTAAATCTACCATTGGGGTGAGTTATAAGTTTGGGATGTTAAGTGATTGAGAGCTCTTGCTCGATGAATATTTTTCAAATTAACATTGTGTATGTTGGACTTAACATGTCATGGATTAATGACTTGTTTTGTTTAAAGGGTGGTCTCCATGGATTATTGGAACCATAAATACACAACCATCAACAAGATCTAATTAAATTAAGAACCATTTGTTAAGTTAATCCTTGTATTAAATCCTTAACACTTGGGAATTCTGATCAAAGTCATCTTGTGAAGTGGATGTTAATTTAATGATATATAAAGAAAAGATCAAGGATATCACAAGATTAAATACCTAATAATGAACTCACCCAAACATTTATAAAATTGTTAAAAAAACCATTCATTAATCACTTCACTTAAGCTCTGCAAACAAACCCCCCAATCAAAATATAGTCAATTAAAAACAATCGACTATTAAAAAGTATCATTGCTGAGGATTCGAACTGAGTACTGATATACACATTAGTAGAGAACCAAAAACTTGAACGGTCGATAGGAAACAATCAGCCGTTCATTCAAATGGCGCCATTATTAAGGATGGTAAAATTAAGTAGTTATTATTATTTGGTTATTCTAAAAAAAATAACAAAAAAAAACAAAATTAAAAAAAAAATTGAGAAAAAAACACAAAGAAAAACCCACCTTCTCATAAAAATCATAAATGAAAAAACAAAAAGGAAAGCACATCTTCCTCATCCTTATAAATTTTCTCTGAATTCCTCATAGCCTCCCAAATAATCCCTTGGTTTTTTTTTACATGGAAATTGAGGAAACTATTTGCCAACTTAGGAGGACCATTAGGGATAATAAAAACCTTTTCCAACCAATTGAATTAAATATGGAAAATCATAGGAAAAAAACACTAAAATAAATTTATACCTTGATATGAATTACCAAACCCTTAGTATTAAATATCCAATCATAGAGGTTGAATTCAAACTCAAATCTGGTTTGATTCATCTTCTACCTCATTTCCATAAGGTAACCAGTGAGGATCCACATCTCCACCTTAAAGAGATTCAAGTGGTGTGATCTTCCATGAATTCTCAAGGAGTTTTTGAGGAAAAAATCAAACATAGAGCATTCCATTTCTACCTTGATGATACTGTTAATTCATGTATATAATACATTCCTCCCAGTTCCATAAACTCATGGATTAACATGAAGAGACTCTTCTTAGAAA
Source organism: Viscum album (assembly GCA_963277665.1). Lineage (NCBI taxonomy): Eukaryota > Viridiplantae > Streptophyta > Magnoliopsida > Santalales > Viscaceae > Viscum > Viscum album. The sequence goes on along the minus strand of OY728138.1, from coordinate 1,699,573,881 downwards.
AATTCCTTCTTGCTTCTTGTACTGCTTCTATTGAAAAATAAATTAGTGGTATCTGACAATTCCAAAATGAATCACTCCATGAATAATGGGAGAGGTTCAGAAAGATTATGGAAACCCCTCCACACCACCAATTCCCTGACCAACTCTTGATCCAATACTTCAATGAGGGGTTATTGGCTACGAAGAGAACTCTCATTGATGCCGCAAGTGGTGGTGCTATTGTTGATAAAACTCCCGTAGCTGTAAGAGGTCTCATAAGAAACATGGTTAAAAACACACATTAACTCCATACTCAAGAACATTATCAAGTAAAATAAGTCTAAGAGAATCACTCTATAGAGACGAACAAGTTGAATGAGTGGATGAGTGAACTTACTGGTCTTGTGCGAGAACTAGCTATAGCTACCAAAGCCCCAAACTCATCTTCTCCACAATATACGTTCTCTAGACCTATCAAGAACTATGGAATCTATATGTACCCATCTCACACAACTGACACATGTCCACAAATTCAATAGGATCCATCTAATTCATCTGGACCAATGGAGCTCAATGAAGCATATGCTTAGAGGAACACTGACACTCAATAATCAGGTCAGTTCATTAGAAACTTAAACCAACCCCACTTTGAGTCCTCTTATACATTCTACCAAGCCTCGAGGTATGGTAATCCCATTTCTTATCCCCCTCAATTCCCTCCTCAAAAACCCAAACTAATTACAATATGGTCAAGGTGTTGGTAACTTCCCACAACCGTACCCTTTTGATCATCAACCTTAAAGGATCAATCCTCCTCTTCCTTCTCATAGATTCCACTATCGCAGTGATCCTTCCCAATTTCTAAACCAATACTATTGCTTTTCCAAGAACCAAAATCTTGGCAATCCCAATCCGAGGACAAGAATTTTCTTACAAGAAACAATGGGAAAGTGCAGTAGAAGATCTTACCTCCTTCACCCGTTCCAGCCTTAAAAATATTGAAACCCAAATTGGTTAACTTGCATCCCACCTGAGTCAGAAACAACAATAAAATTCTTCTCAACTCCTAGCTCATCCATTACCCAACCCCAAGGGTAATGTAAGTGCAATTGTACTTTGATTAGGAAATAAAATTTCTATGCCTCATGATGATTCCTCCACCTCCACTATAAATGTTGACATATAAAATGAAAAGAAAAATAAATAATAAAAGGAACATAAAGCCATTCCATCACCTCCTACAATTCCACTTAGAAAACCAATTCATTTTACTCAAGCCATTTCAAAGCCAAGGAAGTGCTTTGATCCTGATCTTGAAATGATCGACATGTTTAGACATGTTGGAGTCATCATTCCCCTCTTAGATTCCATAAAACAAATCCCTAAGTATGCCAATTTTATTAAGTAATTGTGCACCCATAAGAGGCAACTTAGGACCTTCGAAAATATTTCCACTCAATAATCTATTCCAATGAAGTGGAAAGATCTAGAGACCATTACAGTTCCATTCCAAATTGGATGTTCCAACTTAGAGGATGAACTCATAGACCTAGGAGACTCAATTATTGTCATTCCCAAATCCATATTCTCCAACCATGGTCTTGGTCCCTTACATCCAACATGTGTTGTCATTCAATTGGCCAATCGAAGCACTACTAGTCCTGAGGGTATAATCGAGGTTGTCCTTGTTCATGTCAATGATCTTATCTTCCTTACAGATTTCTATTTCCTTGACATGGAATGTGAGACTAAATCTTCTAGATCTCCCCTAATTATAGGAAGACCATTCTTAATGACTACGAGAACCAATATTTATGTCCATTCGGGCATCTTATCTATGGAATTTGGTGAAAAACTGGTCAAGTTCAACATTTTCTAAGCAATGTGGCACCCATCTGAGGATCAATCTATATTCTCAATCCATGCTTCTGAGGACACTTTTGAGAGTCAATTCAACCCAAATCCATCATGTTCTTTATGTTCTAATGAGAAATGAGATTGTGAAATTTGAACCATAATTAACCAAGTTAAAAATGGTGAAGTTGATGCAGACATATCATTCATAGACTCTATCAATCTAGAGGATCTTGAAAACTCTCTTGAATACCACATCAAATTTGATCTCTACTGTTCCACTTTGGAAAAATTAAGCAAAATGAATCAAAACCAACTGAAATACCTTCCTCCATTATTGAGTTGTATAGCCCACAAATGAATGAAGAGAATTATCTGAAACCTCTTCATGATCACGTAAAATATGCATTCATTTTCTATGATATCTCTTATCCTGTCATTATCTATGCTTCAATTACTGAAAATGAGGAGTCCAAACTTGTTCAGGTGTTAGATTAAAACAAAAAGGCCTTATGTCGGACCAAATATTACATAATGGGAATCAACCCTGACCTGTGCGTGCATCACATCCATCTTGAGTAATCATATAAACCAATTAGACAACCACAAAGAAGACTCAATCCACTCATACTTGAGATTGTTCAGAAAGAGATCACCAAGATTCTTCAACCTGGTATTATCTACCCAATTTTTGATAGGGAATGGGTTTGTCCAATTCATGTTGTACCTAAGAAGGGTGGGATAACTTTTTTCAAAAATGAATAAGGGGAGGTAGTCACAACTCTACTAAAGAACAAATGGAATATGTGCATCGACTATATGAAATTGAATGTTGAAACAAGAAAATATCACTACCCTCTTCCATTCCTTGATCAAATTCAAGAATGATTATCTAGAAAGTCACATTATTTCTTTCTTGATGGATACATTGACTACTTCCAAATCGCAATCGCACCTTAGGAACAAGAGAAGACTACTTTAACTCTCCCTTTGGAATATATGCATATAAAATAATGACTTTTGACCTTTTTAGTGCTCCTACAACATTCGATAGGTGTACGATGAGTATCTTTTCTGAATTCATTGAACACTGCATGGAAGTCCTCATGGATTAATTTAGTATTTATGGTGAGTCATTTGAATCTTTCTTGAATTAACTCTCTATAGACCTTAAAAAGTGCATCACGTTTAACCGTATGTTAAAGTTTGAATAATGTCACTTCATGGTTACAAGTGGAATTGTTTGAGAGAACATAGTTTCAGAAGAGGGTATTGATGTTGATCCTAAAAAAATTGAAGTGATCCAACCACTTCCCGAACCCACCTCTGTTCGAGATGTCCTTTCATTCCTTTGTCATGCCGATTTCTATCGGCAATTTATCCATAACTTCTGTTGGATTTTCCTCCCACTCACTTGGTTGCTCCAAAATTATGTCACTTTCCATTTTGATGAGGTTGTCAAGAGAGCCTTCATTGAACTCAAAACTTCTCTTACATATTCCCTAACAATCCAACCCCTAGATTGGTCCTTACCATTTGAATTGATGTGTGATGATTCTGAAAGAGTCGTTGGGGATGTTCTTGGTCAAAGAAGAGAAATGATTCCTCATGTCATCCATTATGCCTAAAAAACATTGGATGAAACTCAATCTTACTACACAGCTACTGAAAAGGAACTTTTTTTAGTAGTTTTTTCCATAGATAAATTCTGGCACTATATCTTAGGTTCCAGAATCATCATCTCTACAGACCATTCTACTATAAATTTCTCACTCAAGAAAAGTGATTCCAAATCTAGGATAATAATATCAATCCAAATGCTCCAAGAGTTTGACCTTGAAAGTAATGATAGAACAGAAAACGAAAACCCTGTGGTTGATCACCTGAGTAGAATATCTAATTCTTATCATTTAGAAATTATTGATCCTGAATTCCCCATAGAGAACCTTTCATCTCTCACTTAAAATCCACCTTGTTATGCCCCAATTTTAAATTACTTGGTTTCTGGTGTTATTCCTGAAAATATTTCACAGTAACGAAAAATGAAGTTGAAAATTTATTCAAAATATTATTTTTAGAAAGAAAACAAACTTTGTAAAACTTGGACTGACATGGTAATTCATAGATGTGTTGAAGAAGATGTACATTCCTCCATATTAGAATTCTATCAATCACTTCCCAGAGGTGGACACTTTGGAACACACATGACCTCTTGAAAGGTCCTAGACTCTAGATTATTCTGGCCTTCACTTTTGAAGGACTCACATGAGTTCTTTCAATCATGTTCCACTTTCCATAAGTTTTTCACAATTTCAAAAAGAAATGAAATCTCCTGAAATCCTTTAGTCTTCTGTGATATCTTTGATGTTTGGGTCATTGATTTCATGGGACCATTCCCCCTTCCTATGGATTCTCATACATTCTTCTTATGGTCGATTATGTTTCTAGGTGGGTAGAGGCCAATCCCACTAGAAAGGATGATTCACATATTGTTAGTGAGTTCTTAAAAACCCACATCTTCCATAGAGTTGGAACTCCCCATGCCTTGATCAGTGACTTAGGAAACCATTTTTGTAATATTACCGTGGAATCTTCTTTTAAAAAGAATGGTGTTATATTTAAAACTTCAAGTACATATCACCCCCAAACAAATGTTATGGTAGAACTCCATAACAGATAAGTGAAAAGAGTTCTTGATAGAATTGTTAATTCCAACAAAAAATAATGTCTTAAAATACTTGGTGAAGCACTTTGGACTTACCAAACTGCCTATAAAACACCCACTAGAGGATATTTTTTTTGGTAAATCATGTCATTTTATAGTTGAAATCCAACAAAAGTCATTTTGGGCTGTGAAAAATTGTAATTTTGATTATGAAAAACTCGTGAAGAATTTTTTTTACAGTTAACTGAATCAGAGGAGCTTTGACTTGATTCCTCTGATAATTCCAATCTATAAAAAAAGGATAAGGTACTGTATGAAAAACACATCCAGATAAAGGTATTACAAGAAGGTGAAAAGGTATTACTCTTCAACTCTTGATTTTTTCTTCACCCAAGTAAGATTACTTCTTGTTGGGAATTTCCTTTTATTGTTTCTCATATTTACCCATTTGGTGAAGTGAAAGTCCAAGACCCATCTTCCAAAAGGACATTCACAATTAACCGACTTTAGTTTAAGCATCACCATGAGAGGAAAAACATCCCACCTTGACTTCCATCAGATCCACAACTTCCACTAACCCACCACAGGATGGAGATGGTGAGCCACTAATGCCAAACTAGGGAGTCCTATTTCCCTCTAACAATTTATTTCTCTCTTCTTCCTCATTATCTCTCTCTCTCTCTCTCCCTTTTTATTCTTCTTCCTCTATTTTTAACTTTTTACCACTTTCATCATCAAATTGTTTTCTTATCTCTTTCTCTTTTGTGTGGGTGTAGATTTTAAAGACATTGAACAAATGAAAAAAATGATAAAAATTAAAACAAAAAGAGTTATACTTACTTGACATCCTATTTTGAAAAATTTTCCAACCATTTTGGGAAGTCAAAAGACATGTTTTCATCTATTTTTTTGTCTTTTCAATATAATTTTGGATAAATAATATTTTGTCAAAACCAAAAAATTTTGAATACCTAGTTTTTTATTTGGAAAATGATTATTTCAAAACTGTGAGGAACAACATTAGATTTCATTCCTAGGTCACCTATGTCCATATTTTCAACATGTGTGTTTTTACCCCCAAATTAGAGGCTTGAGTTCATAGACCTTTGAGCTTAATTTCATACTTTAGTTTGCATTAATATGATAGAGGCATTTTTTGAACCTCATGAAAATCACAATAGCCAAATATCCTCCCATTTCCCTTACATTAATCCTCATTTTGAAATCCACTTCGAGCCTATGAAAGTGTTTTCTTTGATATCCACATTAAAAGACCAATACCTTATCCCACCCAATATCTACATGGATTTACATTGCATTATTTATTTAAATTTATGTGTGGGGGAAATGGATTTCATTTTTAAGTTCCCTTTTATTGATTTTAAACGTGTTATCCTTTGATTGATGGAAAATATCCATTTTAGGGTGGGGGAGAGGTTGTAATTCTGTGAGTTTTTGGGAATTTACTTTTATTTATGTAATTTTGTAAATGTTTTTAACTAGTTTTCAAAAAAAAAAAAATGAAAAAACCAAAATAAAATCATAAAAAATGTGTTGTGTCTTGACCAGGTCAAAAATAACTCTTCTTCAACATTTGATCATGTTATAACTATTACAATTAGTGTTGAGAGGAGATCAATCAATGGTTAAGATATGAGCGTGAGATTTGTTTCAAGTTCAAATTTTAAAAAAATGAAAAAAAAGAAAAAGAAAAAAAAAGAATAAAAATGAAAAAAAACACTTATATCGTTGGGATATTTTTTGTGTTTTGTAAATATGTCACATTCTTACCCCCTTCAAATTTTCTTTCTCTATTGTGTCTTTATTCACAGATTCATTCCATTGTAAATATGTGTTTCCATTTCTTTCCATGTTTCATTTCACAAAAATATTTCATTGTTTTACCCATGGTGATGTTTTACCCCCATTCTCCTCTCTCTTGGACATTAATTTCCTACCGTCCCAAAGCCACAAAAAACCCCCTTAAAAATACCTTTTTTATTCTTGTTCCATTTAGGATAGGGAATGGAAGTTGAGAGTTCTTTCAAACTCTAATATTTTCACATTTGGTTGGTGAATGAGTGAACCTCCATAAATAAATTTTATCATATTGAGAGGTGTGAGTTTTGAGTGCCTAAATTTTCCATTTATAAAATTTATCATGAAAAATTAATTGTTTTTGAACATTTTTTCTATAAAAATTTGTGGAAGAGTTTAATATGGATAAGTGAAATGGTCTAAACCTCCCCTGATTGGGGAACACAAAATTTTAATATTTGTTGGCGAGTGAGAATGATTTAGTTATATTTTTTTGCACCTAAAGACATACAGAAGACTAAGTGTGGGGGAGTTGATTTTATTCATTTATTAATAACTTTTTGTATACCCCCTCTAGTAAATTTCTTGTAAAAGTGCATAATTGGTGTGAGATACTCATGTTTTAATACTAAATATAATTTTTGAGCTTTATTTTAAGTAGTCCAATTAAGTAAGTTTACTATTTTAATTATAACTCTCACCATGATTATCCAAATTTCATGGTTATTGTTTTTTATGATTCTTTATTCAATTTAGAATATATCATTTGGAGTAATGACTATCCAATTATTTCATTTTAAGGGTCATATGGTCCACATAAGAAGAACTATATAATCTGTAAGGAAAATGGACCATCCACGAAGATTAAACTACTAGGCTCAATATAGAAGTCCAAAATTGTTTATTTTCCATCATAAGTCTGGGGACAATATCATTCATATTGAGTAAAAAGTTTAAGGCCCAAATCCACTAAAAAGGGCCCCAAATGATTCAATAAAGTCCACCCCACCATTCTGTCATGGAAATAAAATCAACACACAAATATAGACATTTATCTTGATAGGGAAATCCATTTGAGCTAAAATTTTACACTGTGAAAAGGGAGATATATGCGAACGACTTTTTTTGAAAAAAGTGTCCAGATTTGTGGGTATCTTCCTATTCAAAAACCCAATCAAATTTTGTCCATGAATAAGTATGCATTGAAGTGGAAAAATTAAGATTGTTTAATAAAACTGAACTAACCTTGGATCCTTAAGTCCAATGGATGCAAAATTTCTAGAGTAGATGGAGAATATAGATATATAGAATTTGTAAGAAGATCATATCATGATATTCAGCTGTCTAATTTATCAAATTGGCGATGAATGTTGAGGGGTAGATTTGGAATGTAAATATTCCACCTCCTTGGGATATAAATACAACCCCCTCTTCTCCTTGCATGGGGTTGGAATTATAGAAGATATGATCACACATTGTCATGAAAAAACCTTGAAAAGTGCGTGGTTTGACCTTCAATACACAATTTTTCATTTGATACATCATTCCTCCTCTCTTTGTTTTCATGTTATTTCCGTTCTACTTATTTTTAATTCTATAAGTTTATTTATTTTTTCAATTGAATTTCAATACATGTTTCTCATTATTCATATATTATTCTCATCCACCTTCTATTAAATATTATTATTGGTCTTAAAATAGTTTAAATATATGTTAACCCCTTCCATTATTTTACTTCCTCATTCAATCAAACGTTTGTTTTTAATTCTCACCACTGTTTGCATGCATGTGTTCGATGAACAACTTTTTTGTTATCCCATTATTTTTCTTATATTTATAATTGATCATAATAAACATGAAAACAATATTATTAACCAAACCAATGGATGGGTAAATCTACCATTGGGGTGAGTTATAAGCCGGTGATGTTAAGTGGTTGATAGCTTTTGCTTGATGAATATTTTTCAAATTAACATTGTGTATGTTGGACTTAACATGTCATGGATTAATGACATGTTTTGTTTAACATGTGGTTTCAATGAATTATTAGAACCATAAATACACTACCTTTAATAATCTATGATTAATATTAGAACCCTAAGTTAAGTTAAGTCTTAGATTAAATCCTTAACACTTGGGAACTTCAATGAAAGTCATCTTGTGAAGTGGGTGTCACTTTAATGAAATATAAAGCAAATATCAAGGATATAACAAGATTAACTCACTAACAATGAACTTGCACCAATCTTTATCAAACTATTAAATCAGACACCAATCATTAATCACTTCATTTAAGCTCTTGAAAAAAACCCCTGAATCAAAATACAATCAACTAAAAACAGTCAACTATTAAAAAGTATCATTGTTGAGGATTAAACCTGAGTATTGCTATACACATTAGGAGAGAACTAGAACCTTGAACGGTCGATAGGAAACAATAGGCCATGCTTTAGGAATATCCTCTAAATCCAATAGAGAATTAAGAACCTGTAATTAGGAAAGTAATATATTTTAAATCAACCTCATTGGATCCAAATATACTTGGTATAGAAGGCACCTACAATTTGTTATTTCTAGAAAACTTGATAGAGAATTCATAAATAAATATTCCCTCAATACCTGGTACTCTATTTCCTTATCTACCCTTAAAAAACTCAATTCTTATCACCATCTAATTTTTTCTAGGATTACCTATACAATGGAAAGACCATATTTACACTTCATATTTAATAATGCCCAGAGTACTCACCTTGAATGTAAACTTATAACAAAGGAAAATTTTAATGACTTAAACAATAAAGATGATGCCCTTGACTATGTTTTAAAACATAAGATCCTTAAGAAAAAGTTGAAATCATGGAGTAAGAAATTATTCCATATCATTGATGATAAAATTTCATTTATTTAATCCTAAATTCTTTCAATACAAGATAATAATAGAGGAAATAATTTTTCTATCAATTATAAAGTGAAAAAAATACTACTTATGATTTGAATATGTTACTTAATATTAAAGAGATAATGTAGAGGGAAGATTTTAAAATTAAATGTATCAAATGTGGATATAAAAATAAAATATTCTTTAACTCTCTTCAAAGGGTTAAGAAAATAAATAAGCCTATTTTCATTCTTTCTCATAATGGATTTTATTTTTGAAAATAGGTAATACCATTCATTATATGTTGTCTCCTATTACATGAGAATTTTAGGTAATTACAGTACTTGAAAGGATCCTCTGGAAGAAATCATTCAAAAAATTCTTACCCAATTGGTCAACTATTATATCTCTTCTATTCATCATTCTATTTAAATTATGGAGGCTTTCTTTAGTCTAAATTCTGAAAGATCTCCAAGTGTTGATGGTTTTACTAATTCATTTTTTTCAAAAATTTTGCGACATTATCCACATTGATTTTTTGCATATTGGTTAATTGTTTTTAAAGATGGTTAACTTTATCATATAATTAATACATATTTTTTTACCATCATCACTAAAATTGATAAAGATAATAAAATAAATCTTTTGAGACCAGTTTCCCTTATTAATACTATTTATAAAATTATTGGAAAAATTATAGCTAACAAGATTGATAACATTTCCAACAAGATATTTTTTCTAAATGAATTTTATTTCACAAGATTTAGAAACATATATGATTATCTTGACATAAATTAGTAATTTTTAAACCTCATTAGGAATCATACTAGAGGAGGTTAAATTTCTATCAAGTTATATATCAAAAAATCCTTTGAAACTCTTGATTGGGGTTTTATTTGTAATATTTTAGCCATGTTGGGTTTTAATGGTATCTTTGTTAATTAGGTAAAAATACATTTAGTGTTATTCCCATATTTTAGTTTTGGATAAATGGATCCCTAAAGAGGTACTTCACTTGTATAATAGGTGTAAATAAATGAGATACCATTGCTGTTATTCTCTTCTATATAGAAGAATATTATTTTAGAATATTCTTTCATAGATTGGTAACTGAGAATAAAATTGCATATATCAGAGTTGGTGGATGTATTATTGATCCTAATAATATTTTTTATAATTATGGAATCATTATTTTTATGGAAATATAAAAAATAAACATCATGAATTTAAAAAATAATCTCCCTCCATTATAAGAAAGTTTCAGGTCAATAAATTAGTTGGGAGCAATTTTTTTTTTATTTTGGTAATTTAATTCCTATTTTTATAATTTGAACATAATAAATGAAATAGGTATTAGAGAAGGAAATTTACCTTTTAGTTACCTTGGTGTTCCTTTGTTTTGGGGTAAGCCTCGAACTGGTTATTTTTCTTATATTGTAAGTCAAATAAAAAACCAATTACCCTCATAGAAAGGTAAATTATTATATATGGTTGGTCACATTAGTCTTGTTAAATATAAGATTGTTTAGAAATTTGTTTTTTCCTTAATGGTTTACAAATGACCATCTTCTCTCATAAAAATTATTAAAATCTCTACAATTTTTTTTATCTGGGGTGGAAGCATGCTACAAAGGAAAATTGACACTGTTCTTTGGAAGAAGTATTGGAAACCAGTTGAATATGGAGGGTTAGGTATTAAAAATTTCACTAATTTTAATCTTTATTTAAAATATATTATTATGTGGAGACTTTTTAATTTAAAATATAAAGTTCCTTACTTCTTAAGAGAATGATTTCTTAGAAAACATAAAGCTAGAAATGTTAATTATATAGAATCCTCTATTTATCCGGCCTTTAAGATTTCATATTCCTCTATTATGGTTGACTCTCAATAAATTTTAGAACCCATTTTTATCTATAATTCTGGAAATATAATTGTTTTGGAATACCTCTTATTAGAAATATTTCACCCCCTGACATGTATTTTGATACAAACATTTCAACTAAAGACCAGCTTGAATCACCTATAGACAACCTTCTTCCTGAAATTAATGAAATATTTTTAAATTATAACTTTATTTGGTGGGATGAAATTCATATATTGGAAAACACTATTAATGTGATGTTTTATTCAAAATATTTCTATAAAAGACATTTAATGAATATAAGAATGTTTGGATAAATAACCTTAATAAACATTGGCTCCTTCCGTTTTATTTTACTCTTGTATGGAGATTTTTTCATTCAAAGATACCTATTGATTATTTTTTAAAACATATTTTTAATAGTATTTTTTAAAATTTTGGAATGTGTAATCATAATCCTTATGACATTTATAATATTTTTGTAAGATGTGTTATAGCCTCGACCTTGTGGATTTCTATTTCTAATCTTTTCTCGGTTCTATTACCTCAGTATTCTTCTATTTATGATTACCTTGCAGCTTGTTTTCAGTTATCGATTTCACAGAAAATGAACAATATTATACAAGTTTCTTTCATAGAGATACACCATATAATTTGTAATAACCATAAACGGTTTTTATATAAATGTATTCAGTTTACCTAATAGTCTTATCCAATGAATATTATTGCTACTGTAAAAAGGGAAAATTATATTCAATCTGGATTTTGTGAAAACACTGAACATTGTTTTATTATTATAAAATTATTTGAAATTTCATGTAATTATCATCCTCCTTAAGATAATTTAGAAGTTTTATTGGTCTTTCCTCTCCTTGGATGGATTAAATTAAATTTCTATGGTGCTTCAATAGGAAATCCAGGTCTAGCTGGGTATAGTTCCATCTTCATAGAACACACAAGTAAAGTATTGGGTGATCTCTATGGTCTTTATTGTATAAATACATTTCCTGATTCAGAAATTATTAGTGTCATTAATGTGGTTGATGCTGTATAAAATCACATATGGTTTATCCTTTTACATGAGTGTGACTTGACCACTGTGGTGTAAAAAATTCCAAATGGAATATTTCATTTATCCTGAAATCTTACTAATAGATGGAAAAATTTCTTGGAATCTCTTTCATTAATGAATTATATCATTACACATAATTTTCATGAAGAAAATATTATGGCTAATTTATTGGACAACAAGGGAGTGGATGCCAATGAAATGTTTTGGAATAATGATGTTCCTACTGACATATTTTCTTTTTGGTATAATGATTATTATAAAAATTCTTATTTTAGAATCCTATAAATATTTTATCATTTAATAAAATTACTTTTCCTTTTCTTGTATAGTTCCATTCTAAAAAAATATAATATATCCATATTAATATTTATAATATCATATATTATCCCTTTATAACATATTATCACTCTTTCATTAATAATCTTTCATTATTCTCATCGTTTCGGGTGTTAATTTCTTTGTTTTTTTAATTTTGTTTTATTATGAAAGATCCATTTATTTTACATATTACATAGTTATATCATCTATATAATAATAATGAAATTATTATTTTACTTTTAAATTAATATTTCTTCTAAAAAAAATTATGAAAAGTGGTTATGAAAAATGGACTATGTGACAATCATGGAGACGGTAGGCCATACTTACGCATGAGTAACGTTTCCATCTTTCAGTGATCATTTTAGAAAGAAGGTAATAAATATTTTATCAGTATATAAAGATAATAATATCATATATAAAATATTATTTCTATAAATATTCATATAAATATCATTCATGCAATGTGGTTATTAATAAAGAGTTAAATCGCTTCATGAAGGTGATGGCCCACACATACATGAACAATGTTATCATCATTCAGTGAGTGAAAATATATAAAAGAAAATGATATATTGTCTTTCTATAATGATAAAAATTTCATGTGAAACATAATTCTTTCATTTAAATCACATATAATAATTAAAATTATCCTTATCACCTTTCATGTAAATCATTTATGAAAGATGAATCATATCTGTTCGTGAAGCGGTAGTCCACCGTACACACAAGAACCATTATCAGTTCCCCAAAAGAATGAAAAGTAAAAAAGGTATATATAATATAATAAATAAATATATATAATAATTTAATAAATATAATATATACACTTTTTACACATCCTCATACTCAATATTAAGAGGCAGTAATGAAAAAATTAATGACATTAGTTTAAGAGGTGGTAGTCGGCTGTACACACGAATGATGATTTAATAAACCATTTTGTTGAAGTGGAGATGGTTTTAGGTTCTTACATTACTATAAACTTTTCCCATTATACATTATATATTTTGGTTGTCATTTCATCATTTTTTAAAAATAATTGTATTCTGTGAAGATAAAAATAATATAAAAATGCTTGTTTTGAGAATGTAACTTGTACTTATAGTATCCTCGGGTTTTCCCCAAAATCCATTCTATTATGGATTTATTAAAAAAATGATGATTATAGGATTATGGGTGAGATTTTGGGTTGATATTTTTGAATTTAATTTGTGAAAAATTATGTTTCAATGTTTGAAAAAGAGAGGAGTGTGGTTGCATTTTATAAGTGAGGGGATGGGCACACTTGTAATTTCTGAAAATAATGTATTACACCTACGTTTTTTCATGTATAAGGTTAAAATAATAATAAATAATCACTAAAAAAAAGGTAAAAGTTGGATATATGTCCAATAAATATATTTTAGATAGGTTCATTGGTCAATTTAACCCTTATCTTTCTAGTTTAACCCCTAATTAAATAATTTTTACCATAATCATTGTAATTAATTTTTTACTATTTTCACATTTCATTTTATTCAAAAATTAAGTTTAACATATTATAAATTATAAATCACGATGATTCCAAATATGTAATCCATTTTCCAAATTCAATTCACACAACTGAAAAAATGTATTTTAAATTTAATCCCATAGACGCAATGAGAAATACAGTTTTCAAAGAGAAAATATTCAAAAGTTTGCAATATTTTTATATAAAAATTCAATATAAAAATGATTCCAGTGACATAAATTGGATTAATTGATATATGATTTAACTAATTATACATTTCATCCAATTTTATATATAATTTAACATAAAAAAATCAAATGAAAAGGGGGTTTTTAATTAAAATTTATTATTTTTCACAATCCATTAAAAAAATAAGAAATTTTTTAAAAAAATCAACATAATAAAATTTTGATATGAATATTTCGAAAATGAAATTTAATATTTCAAATTTTCTAATGGGGTAAAAATTAATTTTAAATTATGTGTAAAAATCATGACTAAACTGTCTTTTATAAAAAATATAGTTTTTTATAAAAAAATTATTTATTTATTAAATGATTATTATTTTATTTATATTCAATAAATATACATAGTTTTAATAACTTAGTTTCTACTATTAATACACACCAATTTAATTTCTAGGTTACAATGGTATAATATTTTATAGTTCATTTAGACTCTATGTTGCATATTATGTAGGCTATCGAAGAGCTTAAATTTTAGAAAATATATTTGGTGGGTTATTTAAGCTCAGAATTGATTGTCACATATTATATCAAATAAAATATTTTTATTTTAGGATTTATGTGTGTTAAATTCTCCCCAAATTAAATAAAATTCATCATAACAAGTTGAACATGATCTCAGTAATAATGGGTTTGATATTTGAAAATTCTATTATTAGAAACCCACATCTTAAAAAGAGTTAATAAAATACCATATTAATAAGAGATAAATAAAATTTAAAAAGGTAATATGGAATAATTAATAACTATGTTTCTAAGTAGGATAAATTTTTTGATATGTGAAAATATGAACATGAAAGAAAAACATAAATATTTATAGAGTTTGATTGAGGACATTGATCAAAAGAAAGTGAATGATCAATGGAATATTAAGGGATTCAAAACCATAAATAATGGATTATTTAACAAAATATTTGATTAATTTGGTGTAATGTTATTTTGATAACATTTTTTAATATTTCCTTTTCCTAGAGATGGGAAATTCATTTATTATATAAGAATATAAGTAAATATATTTACTTGATACATTTCAATTTCATAAGAATAATTTCATCCCATGGTTATGCTTCGATCAATTTTAAATTAATCAAATACTCCATGAAATAAATATCTAAAAATGTTTTTATGATTAGAGAAATAATTTCACTATTATAGAATAGTAATATCCATAAAAGAGTGACAAGTTTTTCCATTTGTCTCTAACTGTTTTCCAATTCCAATATAATTAGAAAAATTTATCCAATATAATACATTAGTCTCTAAACCTATACAGTAAAAAAAATCACATAATTAATATTTAGTCATCAGATATTTTAACTAAAAAATGACATATTAACCTAGACATCCATGAGGCCAGTGGAAGGTGTTATACCCTTATCATCCTTTGGTCATGTAGTCCAGTGCCCAAGGCCTTGTTGGATCTATCAAGTTATCACCCTCCATGAGGGTTGTCCATTTTTTAAATCCATACTAATCTAATTCCTATAAATTTCCCTAAAAATTATGTTGGTAATCCTTGAAATAAAATGAATCCTTAAGTAACCTTTTTTACTGTGGGTTTCAATGATGTTTTTTTCTCACAAAGTCTGATAATGTTATTTGAATAATATTACTTCTTCATTGATGATATTATCAACCCTAAATGTTATCAATAACTTTATTCATATGTTTATAAAATGTAAATTCATTATTCCTTAAACAACCTATCCACTAAAACATATATTTTCCATAAATTTCTCACAAAATATCCATATTCATAGGGGAATACTATAACAAAAAAATAAAAAATAGGAGGTTTAATAATTATAACATATGATAAATACTAAACTCGTAAACCCATAATGGTATTAATAAATCTTAAGTTAATGATTCCATATATGATTCTAAAGATTTAAACAATCCTTAAATTCTTCATAATTAATATAACTGAAATACCATTTGTAAAATACCCTTACAATTCAATTCTTTACTAACAATACAAAAATACTTCATCCATTTTATTTTATTAGATTTCCATATTTGTTCTTGGGGTTAACCTTATGAAGAGGGTATTTAATTATGTAATTCCATTATTCTACACAATTAATACAATGAACTATAAATGGATCCATTTGAATAGATTTATTTCCTTCAGTATTACTCTTCAATTTTTTCTTAAAAATTATTTTCTTTATGCCCTTACTTTCCAAACCTAAAGAATTTTCCCATTCCATTATGAAAATTTCTTTGGTGTGTCCTTCCATATTCTTGAAATTAATGAAATAAAGCCTTATATCCTCCCTGATCTCCATAACTCGAGCTATTAGAGAACCCCATCCTTATCTTCATTGGTGAGTTCAAGAGTTGGTTAGGGAATAAGTTGTTAATAATATTATAGGAAAATATATTAGGCATAATCATGATAACTTTCAGTCCTATCATCATCCTATTTTGTTTCACAATATCAACATAATTTCATTCATATTAAATTTTAACTTGATTCATTCTAGTACCATCCATTAACTAAAACCAAATATCATAGTGTGAGAAACAATAAACATAGTTGGAAAACTATAAAATCATTTATTTGATGTCCAAATCATGAAAAATTATTTTCAATAAAGGACACATTAGTTTTAACCTAGTCTATTCATTGTCATTATCTATTCGAATCCATCATAATGTGTTTTAAAAAAATTATGAATTATTATATGCATATCCACTTGGAGTGTCAGACTAGGTGTGCAATAAGGCTCATTGTTGTGTACCTTGTAATGTTTTTTAGACAAGACAATAGAAGGATCATGAAAAATATATTGAAATTTGGATTGATCTTGTTTTAAGAAATCTTTAGTTCTTTGATATGATCAGAATTCTGTAATGAGATTCATGGTGATATTTAAATGAATGAAAAAACATGGGGATTTTTTTAGGTATGAGATTACAATTGTGAAGTTTTGAGACACATTGTCTTGATATGTAAGGTATTAAAATAGTTTTTCATTATAATATTATATAATTAATGAGTTAGAGTAGTAGAAATGTTAAGGATAGTTAGGTGTGTATTAGAAAATGTGAATTGGTTGACTGAGGTATGAATAACATAAGAAGTGGTATATCATTAGTAATGTAATGTTATGTCCCTAAAAATAATTGGGATACTAGTGTACTAGGATATTATTCATATATTTATGGTTGGGAAGGAACTATTGATAAATTTAATTTATTATTAGATAATTTAATGGTTTGATATAATTTTGAGTGGTTTAGTGGACTAATGTCATTAATGAATAATTTAGATAGTTTATTGATTTTGGAGTGTCAGAAAACATTGAAATAATATAAATAATAATATGAATTTATATATTCTATAACATATAAGAATATAAGAGTCGCATTTCTATGGGATTGGTTTCTAATATTGAGATATAAACATCAAGAAATATTTGTAATAGTGATTTATTACTGATTAATTTGGATAGTGGTATCATTAGGTTCCATGATATCCATGGAAATGAGGGAAACACTCAAAGGATGGGTCTATTAGGAGAAAACAAGCATGGAACATGAGTAACAGTGCTCAGATAATGATGAAATTAATGTAGTTTTCTATTTTTTGATTATTTATCAAGTAAATTATCTGGAAGGGAGAGTATAATTGAATAATAGATTATGTGATGCTTTTTCATTTTAATCAATGGTGAATGTTGAGGATGATGGGTAATCATAACCCAAACTGATCATGATTTTGGGTTTTCATCACTAATTTTATGTTGGTTTAATTGATATGATATGTTGTTAAATCATAGTTTTTTGTAAGAGTTCATGATTATTTGGTGGACTCAATTTTTTTTAATAATTCATGTGATATTTGGGAAATTAATAGGTGGTTATTGGAATAATAGAATGTTCATTATAACAGGAGAGTGTAATAATGTGTGTAATAATCCTTGGATCTATGTAATGAGATAATTTTTAAATTAGAAGCTAGGAATTTTGGAGGTATGTAATCATAATATTATTTTTTTTGTTTTTAGTGATCATTTGCCACACCTTATGAATTTACAATATATTTATTTTCAAATAAATTTAATCTAGTCAATAGCATATAGTACACACAACCCCGAGTCTAAAAGAACTGTAAAATAGAATATCCTCATAACATAGCCATTAAATTGGCTAGTATAAATTAGACAGACTAAATAAAAAGAATATAATTTTTTACACATGTATTAAATAATTTCATTTTTTATAAATTGATTATTAAAAAAAATTAAAAAACATTTCAACAAAAATGAATTTTTTATGCGAAAAACTATATTTTTTACAAAAAAATATTCATCAAATTTTGATAAATTATGTTAAAATTTATTCTTATTAATTTTATAAAACATATTTCAAAAAATTAACATCATTTTTCAAATAAAAATTTCAAAATTATCTTACAGTGATTTTTTTAGAATTTCTTTAAAATATTGTTTTTGATGAATAATGAAAAAATTCTATTTTTATTGAAAACAATATTTTAATTTAATTAATTTAGAATGTAATTTTTTTTCATACATTTAAAAGTAATAAAAGTTTAATAATTTTATAATTAATCAAATTTATATCATTTTAATTAATTATATTTTTAGTTTTTATATAAAAATATTTATAATTTTGGAAACAATTCATTAGAAAACAAATTTTCATCACTCCTGTCAGTTTAATTTTAATTTAAATTCCTTCACATCATTGAATTTAATTTCAGAAAATTTATTCCATATTTTTAATCATAATAGTTTATATTTTTTAATATTATTATATAAATTTGTTTCATATTGAAGAGTAAAAATAATAAAAAAATAATTACTGTCATTATGTTTAAAACATGTTTATCGAGGTTTAAATTATGAAGACAAGAGTTAAAATGACATGAAAACTTATATAATTCCTATTTTATTCACATATGTAGATATTATATTATCTGCAGTTCAATAATAAGGAATTTTGTGTCCTTGAGTAATGTGGAATATGTGGGTATTGTTTATCCATTTCAAAAATTCCAATTGAGTCCTCTACCCCACTTATAAAAGGACACCCCTATCCTCCCCTTTTCACACTTCAAGATCCATTTTTTAGAGAATCGATAAAGTATTCCTTTACCTGAATCCCTACCCATAACTTAGAGTCCTTTTTTGATCATAAAACCAATCTAGGAAGGATCTCATTATAAACCTAAAGGTTTTTTTAAAATAGGTATAGTTTTTAACCATGGATATTTTCATTATTTATCACACTACCCCTAAAAATATTATGAAATAATTCTAAAATAATAACACCAATATCTCCAATATAATGTGAAGTTATTATGTTAATGGAATAAAATATATCCATCTCCTCATCTGTCACAAAAATCCCCAAGCTGGGGATCGAACCGTAACTACCCCAAGACTGCCTCCATTGGCCAAGGGTGGAAACAAGTGCCAAAGGCATAACTAATTCAATGAGGCATTTTCTTAAGTACCAGTACACACACACAACCATCTTGTTGAAAAAGTGAATATGGAAAGAGTAAAAGATGAAACACTACTATGAAGTAAACCAAGAATGGATGAACCTGTAGATAATGAAAATATACAGTAGTGTAAACTAAAAAGTATAGGGGAAAATACATGGACAACTGGAAATTTTTCCCAAACTGAAAAAACTAGAAAAGTAAACAAATGATATAGATCATCTCTTGAATATAAAGCTACAACCAAGGTATGCGATGTAAATTATCAGGTACACCTAAGATCCTCTGAAGTCACCACCGACCTATCCATTGTCTGCATAAGACACAACATGTGTGGGAAAATCCCATGTAGGGGTGAGTATATACATAAATAGTAGGAAACCCTGAAAGCTGAAGGGGGATAAGTAAGAGATACAATAAGAAATTAAAGACAGTAGATGAATGATACAATCAAATATAGCATCTCAACCTAATCCTAGAGTGACAATAACCTTATCCAAGAAAAAGGGGCTTGAGACAGTGAGTATATGGACTACACATCGAGTCTTCGTCAACTATAGCCAAAGAGTAGACCCATTCAACCATGAAAAGATAAACATAGAATGTAAGTGGCATACCCCACACATGTTCACTTATCCTACCAGGAGAGTAACCAAATCCATGGTGTGGATGTATATGAAGTATGTATATGCTCAGTCAAAATAATCCCAAATGAGAGAGTAAGGGGATCTCTATCTTACATCCATCCTAAGAAGAAGGTAAAGAATAACCACATCCAAGAATAGGGGATCAACATGGTGAGTAGATAAACTACAAAATGATTATTTTCCACCCTTAATAGAAGTGTAGACTCATCCAACCATGAGAAGATAAACATGGAAAGCATGTGGAATACCCAATGTGTCTTGACCTCCCATAGAAAGAGAGTAACCAACTATTCCAAAAGTCTATAAAAAAATCCCAACATCTCACGCATCTTCCTAGACGTTACCATAAATTTCTAACCATGCCTTGTCATAGGTCACATAGTTGAGGGACACAAAATAAAAGTAAAGGACCCGCCCCTAGTATTCTAGGGGGTTCCACTCTATAATCCATTGAGGATTACACTACCCACCTATGCTGGAGGTTGAACTTGATATCCGTCAAGGACACCACTGGCCAACGATGATATAGGGTAAAATCGGTATCCATCTAGGACACCACAACCCAACTATGTTGGAGGTTAAACTTAGTATCCATCAAGGATGCCAGTACCCAACCCTACTAGAGAGTGCCACTCAAAAAGCATTGAGGAAATCCACTACACATCTCTGATAGAGGGTACCACTCAACAGTTGTCGAAGAACTCCACTACCCAGTGCTATTCGAGGGTATCACTTGGATACTGTTTAGGAACTCCACTTCCCAACCCCAATGGAGGGTTCCACTTGGAAATAATCATGGAAATTCACTACCTATCCCTTCTAGAGTGTACCAATTGATAGTCCTTAAGGACTCCACTACCCAGCTATTCACAAGGGTCAACTTGGTATCCATTGAGGACGCCACAATCAAGTTATGTTAGAGGGTGATATTACTATCTGTCAAGGACGCCACTACCCAGCTATGATGGAGGGTAAAATTTGTATCCATGGAAGATTACATTTCCCAAGCATGCCAGATGGTCAACTCAATATCTGTTATGGATGAAACTTCCCAGTCCTGTTGGACGGTACCACTTGAAATGTTTATGGTGATCATGTGTGATCATTTCCATCATTGAGCATCTCCTAGCCATGTGTCATTCCTAGAAAATTTTAAATAATATATCAAAATCCACAACGGAGGGTACCATCATGGTCAATGAAAAATAACACTCATGATAGGCTACTCGTGGGCCAAAATCAAATTTCAAATGAAATAGATATAGAGGACTAAAGTTTCCTCAAAAGAGGTCTAGGTGTATATGGAAAGAGAGGGGACCCACACGTCGTGTGGTCTCACTTCACTGCCTGTCTATGACTCTTTCCATCACACAGATCTATCCCATGTAAAAATACATGGAATGTAGGTGTAATACATGACATGTCTAATCCAAAATCCTAATGAATGCATGAGGCTCGTCGTCAGTCCGAAGGGTAAAAATATAATTTCATTGATATGACTCTAAAAAGTTCGCAAGATAGATAAACATAAAAAATAATTACGATCCTTGAAAAAAAATCTCGAGATAGGAAATTTAGTTTCCCAAATCGAACATCTGGTCAAAAAATCACATTTTACCATATAACACATAAATGATGCTTTATGGGTATGAACCACAAAATAGAATTAAATACCCAATTTTTTTCTCAAAATTTCCACCTCTATTTCAGGGTTCCAATTCTACTGATAGTTCATTGATCCCATATCTCACAAAGAAGTTATTCCAGATAGAAGGTTCCTCAATAATAATAATAATAATAATAATAATAATAATAATAATAATAATAATAATCGTTGTTTCACTAACCTGAGGCATGAGTCTGAAAAAGGTATCCAACATCCGTCTTAAAATGATCATCTCAATTTCAGGGTCACACTGTCACTGATAATTTTTCAATCAGATATCATATAAAGGAGTTATGGAAAAAATAATGTTTGAATAATAATAATAATAATAATATTAGTATTATTTTATACAATTATTATTATTATATTTTTTTAACCTTCCCGCATTTTTTAAGGGTCCATGATCAAATTTTCTAATCCCTTGTCCAATGTGTGAAACACCTCTTTTAAGCCTCCATTTTCTACTCATCATTAATAAAAATAAAAAAGAAAAAGAAAAATATTGTTATTACTATTATAATAAATTTTATTATAAATGGGTGATGAATTTGTTCCGCTTCCCATGTTGTACGACATGGGACACCCCACTTGGTATTTTTTACATCATCACTATTATTAACAATAATAATAATTAAAAAACATTATTATTATAAAAATAATAATAATAATAAAAACATTAGAAAAAATATTGATAATAATAATGAAACATCTATTAAACATGTACAGATCTAAATTTGATCACTGTCTACACTGGACAACGACCCTCACACCTTTGAGCCACCATCACATCCATGCTAAGCGGCCTCTTCTATGAGACCCCACACACATGCTCTTCTCTAAATCAATTTTGTCACCATACATTATTTCCATACATTAATCTGGGAAAATGGGGATAATCAAATCAATCTTGAACCAACTCTGATCACAAACCCAAACTTGCATCACCAAAATGATCCAATCACTAAACTCCATCCTACTAGTTTATCATTCCATCCCCTAATCATTGATCCACATGTCATTGGTTCCACCAAAATGAATTTGGGGGTTCGATCTCATTCAGACTCACCCATGCAATATCGAATTGTGACCCCATGGTCCAATGATGAATAGTGCACAGAACAGTGGGATGGGGAACCAATAACAAAGGTGATAAGAATAATTGGCCAATAATTCTTGATCAAAAATTTCATAGTGGGGAAACTGGGGTGAGAAACATGGCATGAACAGGAAATAAATTGAAATAATAATTTATATCTGTACACAGGATCATGCGAAGGATCATTTAAACATAGATCATGGAGAAAAATTTGATCATGCTCAATCTTTTAATCAAAATGGGTAAAAACCACAATTTATGATTCCTACCTCAATTATGGATTATTTGTTGGTGAAGAATGCATTATCTAGCGATGAAGATGATCCATTGTGTTTTCCACCTATCGATTTACCTTGATATAATAACCGGTCTTCGTCCGATCTCAATCTGCTAATAAAGAATGCTTTCCTTCTCCTCTTATATCTAGCATGTGTTATGTACCCAACCCTTAAAAAATAGTCATAAGATTTTATTTATAGATGAATTAATTATGTCATTTAATATAACAAATAAATATAATATTTATTTATTTTAATTAAATGTACCTCACAATGATTACCTCATTCAAACGCCCCACATCGAAAAGCTTTAGGTCATGCATAGGGTAAAATCCATGTTTAAGATCCACCCTAGTATCATATTTCATACCATAGATTCCATTTAGGAGATATTCCATTTTTTCAAGAAAACTATACACAAATAATAAAACTATATTAAATATTTCTATAAAATTAATTTTGGGATCACCAGGCCTTGGAGTCGCGCGCCATCTCAGTTCCTAGCTCCATAAATATTCTTATAAATATTCCAAAGTCTTACATGAACAATGTCTCTACATTATTCCCTTATTCAAAGATTTTCATCCTTGAAAATCAAAAACTAAGAATAAATGTGGGGATACTAAGATCATATCCGGATCTTCCATGAATCTTCTCTACACCGATATGTAAATCCAAAGGATAAGTGTGAAACGACCTCATCACCTAATCTTATAACATGAACGAAATCACCACTCATTCATGAAAAGGATGACGTGATTAAATTCTTCAAAAAATATATCAGGTGAAACTCCTATATATATCTGGTCACATAAAAACTCTCGGTCGATATCTGTAAGTTGTTCCTCCCTAACTCACTATGGAGGTAGCTGGGTTACAACAATAGACTGGAGGTATGCTGCACCATCCTCACCCACAAGGGTTAACTACAAAGAAGTTAACTACTGTGTCACCTTACTTGAAAACAATGAACAAAAAACCTCATTGTGAGCATCTGTTTCCATGACCATGCCCTGTGTGGAGCTCAAGCTCACATCACTTCAACTTTTTCAGGGTCCAATATTACTAGTATGTCTAAGAAGACATATTCCAATAAGTGGAACTTTAAAACTAGAACTAAATTCATGAGAGCTGTCATTGAATAAAACTACCAGAGCATGTCTATAATCACCCTCCTCTGTCCTACATGCTCCAACTCTGACACCAAGGTCATGAGGATTCCATCACAGTATACTACCATATACTGATCCAAGAAAAGTTAAGAATCCATCTCATAAGTATTTAAAACTCTATTACAACATTCAATATGCCAAATGGTTTCACCAAGAAGTAAAAACGACCATAGAAGATTTAGGAATCCATGCTCAGTATATCCACCTCTCAAACTAGGAGCTGGTGATAATCCATCCTGAGGTCAACCTCTGTGATCCACTCTTCCCTAACCAATGGTCAAAGAATTCAAGGATTCTTGGGGAATGGATACTCTTACTCATCTCACCTAGCTCAGGTTATGCCAACTTACACCTAAACCCATGTTCACATCTACCTCTTAGGAAAACAAAATATGTTTTCCCAGGTGAACACACTGGGTCTTAATAATCCCTACCTCTATAGACCCTCCAACCACACCAATATATCATTCATCTCCATGGGGTAATCCTATGTGTTAGCATAAACATCTGGTTGTCCATGATGCTAGTCTATATAGAGATCCATTTCATAATGGGGATGTAATCCCTTCATTTCATCATAAGAAACCATAATTATAGGAAGTTTGGAGCTCATGACATCCCCTATTTCAAGGGTAATACCATACAACTTTTGAATAAAATGTAACCTCCCATGATTGAGCTCATCCCACTCTATCTAGGGACCACTCTTCATCACGATAGAAAAATATAACCCATTACCTAGAAGCACTACTATACTCATTGGTTGCAATCATCTGAGCATGGATGGTAGAAGACTAATCCATGATAAAAAAATCATCAAAGGGCCCAATTCCACTATGAAAAGATTTCATGTGAGGCTCTCTCTACCCATAGAGTAAGGTCACCCCATCAGAGGGAACTTGTGATCACCAATACTCTATGTAGGGAACTCCAACACAAGGGTTGAGTGAAAAGTTCTCCTCTTGTATTGCTAGGTCTCAAGTAGGGGCTACGCACAAGGAAATGTGGCATCTGACTCTGTGCTAAAAATGGCAGCTAAATCAGTAGTAACATAGGTTGTACAACAAACCACACTCTATCCTCTTGGACATAAGCTCTATCTACCATGTGATCACCCTTTCACTTTCTATCATTCTCTCTTAAACTAGGGCCTGCTCTGACACCCCATCACATCTACACATCCCGATCATGAAATTTAATGGAAATCATACACCACACCTCGATACTATCCACGTTGAGGCGACACTTACTTGCCCTCATGGTATTGAATCATGTCTTAAGGATGAATCTAAGTGGTGGAAGTGCCCCTATTCCTTGCATGTCTGATTGCACATTAAAACATCTCCATCTCAGGACTCTATCAACACTCTATGTCATCTTGGATAGGTTTAACAATGACGATAACTATTGAATGGGATCCTAACTGAGTGGGATATTCAAACCATAGGATAGGGGATGACCTCAACAACCAGATAATGGAGTCTGGATCAATATGATATCTAGGTTATCTTTGTTTTCAGAACCTAAAATGCACACTTAGAATAGGTGCATCATCCACTAGTACAATCAAAATATACAATTTATCTATGAATAGAACTTGTTTTAATTGCAACCATCCCATCAGTCAACACCTACACAATTATAAAAAACCAAATCACCAACTCAAGCCAATAATATGCTTCCTGGGGAACTGGATCATCATAGAATCTCAGTGACCTCTATCATTGGAACTCATGGGGTACGCTAATATTTTACACACCCCAAACCATCTATAGTCATACCAACTGTTGGTTGATAGGTAGGGGTAAAAATACCTACCCAATTGGAGGAAAATATATTGGGGGATGGACCCTAAACTGAGGCCTCATCACTCTTCAGATTGTCATCATGATTCAAAAATTGATAACTTTGATGACTATATTCACTGAGGCATTATGAAAGTGATCAAGACATGACACCATCAAATGAGAATATATATATATATATATATATATAAAACAATGGGGATCTGACTCATGAAGGAATGACTAAGAATCAATCTTATATAATGCATGCACTATTGATCCCTAAAACCAATATCTCGGTATGCCGAGTTAAAAATCAGGTATTTAAGGTCCTAATGAATAGATACATCAGCCGACTGCACCATCACGGTATTACCTGGATTGGGGACCACACTTGAGAAAATGTTAAACTATTTCCATAAATACAAACCAATTTTTTTAGTGGTACTATTTTGAACAATGTCCGAAGTAATTTAATTCCTTTTATACCAATATTTCATGACCCAACCCTAGATTGAGCTCAAGACTTAACTACCCCAAGCCCACCTCCACAGGCCAAGGGGTGGAGACAACTACCAAATGAATAAATAACTTTGAGAGGCATTTTTCTATATATATATATATATATATATATATATATATAATAACACACACAACCATCTCATTGCCAAAGTGTAGAGGGAAATATTAAAATATGCATCACATCTATGAAGTAAACCAAGCATGCAGAACCTCTATACATTACAAAGTACAGTAGTGTAAACTAAAATTTAAATAAATTCCTAACCATAAATATATACCCACCTAACAAAACTAGGAAAGTAAAATACCGAGAGAACCCATCTCTTAAATCCGAATATGTTACCAGCATATGCGATCCAAAGCACAAGGTATCCCTAAGATCCATTAAAGTAATCACTGAATCTTCCATAATTTCCATAAGATAGAAAACATGCAGGAAAATCCCAAGGGGTGAGTATATACATACCTAGTATGACATTTTGAAATCTGAAGGGGGATCAGTAAGATATTCAATAGTAGAGGAAATAAAGTAGATGCAAGATACAGTAAATGAGAATAGATCAACCCAAACCAAGAGTTAATTCAAACTCGTCCAATCACAAGGGGATAAACATAGTGAATAGATGAACTATACATCATGTCTTATCCAAATGTAGAAGGAGATTAGACTCTTCCAACCATGTGAATATAAAAAAAAACAATGTGTCATACCCCACACGTCTTCTTCTCTCCTGGAAGGAGAGTAACTAATTCCACAGCGTGGATACAGAATAAATATATATATGCTCAGGGAAAATAATCCCAAATTAAAGAGTATGGGGATATCCATCTCACAACTCATCCCAAGAAGTAGAGAAAGAGTAACCTCATCAAAGAACACAGGAAAAACAAAATAAGTAGATGAACTATGTGTCGAGTCTTTTCCACCCATAGAAGAAGAGTAAATGAATCCAACCATGAGAATATAAACACAAAAGGAACATGAAATACCCTATGTGTCTTCAAATCCATTGGAAAGAGAGTAACCAATAGTTCCAATAGTCCACCAAAAATTCCCAACACCTTTCGTGTCTTCCCAGAAGTAACCATCCAAGTCTAAACATGACTCACAAATGCTCAACAAATTCAATGTGATACAAACACAAATTAGATGAACCAAACCCTAGTACGTTAGGGGGGTTTCTCTCTATAATCTATTGAGGATGAAACTTCCAAACTATATTGAAGGTTTAACTTAGTATCTTTTGAGGATGACACTGCCCAACTATACTAGAGGATCAACTTTGTATCCATCGAGGATGCCACACACCAAACTATAATGGAGGGTTAACTCGGTATTTGTTCAGGATGAAACTTCCTAGAACTTCTTGATGGTACCACTCAGAAATCATGGAGGAACTCCAATGCCCAACCCTACTAGAGGGTACCACTTTATAGTCGTCGAGTAACTCCACTAAGCATCCCTGCTGGAGGGTACCACTTAGAAAGTGTAAAATAACTCCACTGCCCAGCCATACTGGAGAATATCACTTGATAGTTGTTGAGGAAACAATTTCCTAGGTATGATGGAGGATCAAATCAATATCTGACAAGTATTCCACTACCCAGCTATGCTAGATGGTTAACTTGGTATCCATCATGGAAACCACTGCCCAGCTATGATGGAGGGTAACCTCAGTATCCATCAAGGACACCACTACCTTGCTATATTGGTGGGTAAAATTGTTATCTATTAATGATTCTACTGGATAGATCTATTGGAGGGTACCATTTTATAGTCATTGAGGAACTCCACTACCCAGCCTCATGGAAGGGTACCACTCAGAAAGTCTAAAGTGATCCGAAGTGATCGCTTCCATCACCGAGCATCTCCTAGCCAAGCTTCATGCCTCGTACATTCCAAATCACATCTCAAAATCCAAAATAGAGGGAACCATTATGTGTTACATGAAAAAACACCCAGTATAGACTTATCATGGGAAAAAATATGAGTTCAAATGAAGGAGATATGAATGATTGAAATTTCCTTAAAAGAGGCCAAGGGGTACACGATGTGTGAGGGGACCCACATAGCGTGTGATCCTTATTCACCACCGGTACATGTTCCTAGATGGAATATGGATCCATCACATGTAGTATCATATGGTGTGTAGGGATAATACACAACATGTCTCAGCCAAAATCCCAGTGAATACATGAGGCTCATCATCGATTTGAAGGGTAAAAAGTAATTATATTTATTTGACCATAAAAATGGGCCTAAATGGATAAATCGATTACAATATTGGGATCCTCATACAAAATACCCAATATAGGATATTCACTTTCCCAAATTGGACACCCAGTGAAAAAGTCACATTTCACCATATAAGGAAGGAACGATGCTTCATGGGCCTGAGACACAAAACCGAATTAAATATCGAATATTGGCCTCAAAGCATCAACCTCAATTTTAGGGATTCAATGTTTCTAATGGTTCATCGATCTGACATCACATTTAGAAGTAATGCCAAAAATAAGGTTCCACAATGATAATAATGATAATATTATCGGTCATTTTGTTGAACCGAGGCATGTGTCCAAAAAAGGTACCCAATATCTGTCTTAAAATTACCATCTTTATTCCAGGGTCTTGCTACTACCAAAGGTTCATTAATTGGATATCGTATGAAGTATTTACACCCAAAATAAGGGTTGAAAACCAATGATAACAATAATAATAATATTAATAATAGTATTATATATTTTTAACATACATTTTTTAATTATCTCTCTTTCATTTCCTTAAGGGACCTTGCTCAAATTTTTTATCCCCCACTATATGCATGGAATGCCTCTTTTAATCTTAAATTTTCCCCTCATCATAAATAATAATAATAGTACTATTATAATACATTTTTTGATAAAGGTGTGATTTATTCCCTCCTTTTCCCATGCTACATGCCATGGGATGACCCACTCGGGATCCTTGACTTTTTATCTCATTATTATTTTTAATAATAATAATAATAATAAAACATTTTTATTATAAAATATAATAATAATAAATCAGAATTATTATTAAAAATAAAAATAATAATGAAACTTCCATAAAAAATGTATAGATCATACTTTGTCTATGGTTTACACTTGGAAATGACCCTCACACCTTCAAACCACCATCACATCCATGCCAATCAAACTCATCCATGATACCCCATGCACATACTCTACTCGAAACCAATCCCATAACTACACGTCATCGCCGCATGTCAATCTTGAAAAATATGGACTATCAAACCTATACTGAACAACCACCAATCAAAAACCTACACTCACAACACCAAACCGACCCATTGACCAAACATAATCCTACTCATTTATAAATCTATCCCCAAACCATTGATCTTAATGTTGTTAATCACACTGCAACAAATCCTGGTGTTCAATTAGACTTGAACCCGCCCAAGAAATGTCAAATCGTGACCCTATGGTCCAATGATAAATAGCACGACGAAAGATGGGCGAAATGAATCAATATAAAAGGTGATAAACATCATTTTACAAGTGTTCTTGGCCAATGATTTCATAGTGGGGAAACCGTGGTGAGACACATAGTAAGGATAAAAAATAAATTGAAAAATAATTTATTTCGATACATTAGATCATGTGAAGTTTCATTAAAGTGGATATTAAGGAAAAAATCAATCATTCTCAATATT
The DNA here is from genome assembly GCA_963277665.1 of Viscum album. Classification (NCBI taxonomy): domain Eukaryota; kingdom Viridiplantae; phylum Streptophyta; class Magnoliopsida; order Santalales; family Viscaceae; genus Viscum; species Viscum album. Next base: position 1,699,543,347 of record OY728138.1, on the reverse strand, counting down.
TTAATAAAAAGGGGTCTAAACCATAATTTATGAGTCTTATCTCGATTATAGATCGATTTTTAGTGAAGAACACATACACTAGCGATAAAGATTATCCATTGCTTCTATTTCCTGTTGATTCACCTCGATCCGACCACCGATCATCGTTCAGTCTCAATCCACCAATGAATAACTCTCTCCACATCCTCTTAGATGTATCAAGGTTTATCTAGAAGAACCTTGGAAAATTTTCATAAGAGGGAATTTATAAAGGATTTAATTAGGTTTTTTAATATAATAAATATATAAATTATTTGATTATTTAAATTAAACGTACATTCCAACAACTACATCATATGAAAATCACACGCTGACCAACTTTAGGTCATCCTTAAGGTGAAATAGACATTCCTAATTAAATTTTGGTCTCATATTTCTGATCCATGACCCCGTTTATGATATATTCCACTTTTTCATGAAAACTGTGTGAGCGTAATAAAAATATATTAAATATTTTGATAAAATTAATTCCAAGCTCATCATGCCTCCAAATCACATGTTTTATTAGTGATTGCCTCCAAAAATATTCCTATAAATATTCCAAAAATCTTACAAAAAATAAATGGTGTCTCTACACATCCATGAAATTTTAAATAAAACTGTCGATTGGGTGTACAACATACCGCTTCCTCACGAACTGATGTAATATGTTTTCCATAACCATTCATGACGGATGGATATAATGACTGATATAATGTTTTTATATGATATTTACGAAAAAATTATACTTTTATAATTAATTTACCATATATAACTTCTTTAATTATTCACTATTTTTAAATGTAAATTTTGTTCATTCATATATGTGGACTACTACCTCCATGAAGTGATGTGATTTGTTTTCATTTTTTAATGACATTGAATGAAATAAGGATTGCTATAATGACTATATATATATATGATATATATTTGATATATATGATATTAAACATATTTTTTAATTTTTAGTTAATGGTTATGTTTCTTTCAATAAATCATTCAAAAAAATGGAAACACTGCTCATGCATACGTATGACCAACCATCTCTTGGAACGGTGTAATTCATTTTTCTATCTATATTTTATGGATTAATCTAAATACATATAAAATGAATATTTTTGATATTTATATCATGATAAAAATTCATTATCTGATGGTATAATTATCAATGTATAAGGACTCCAACTAACAAACCAAACATACATGAAAATCGAAGCAATTATCACCCAAAATTGTGTTTTTAATATTAAATTGTTAATAAACTGGTCGTAAAATATTTTTAAGAAAACAATTTATGATATGATATATATATATATATATATATATATATTATTTAATATTTTTATAATAAATCTATATTTATTATATATGAGGTTCAAACATGTATAAAGGTAATTTTATTAGAGGTAAGGGCTTTTAATCTCACTTTTATTTCTATGGGACACAAGTCATATTAACCACTTGTTTCATTTATTTGGTGTTTATATACTTCCCATGAAAATGTTTTATGATTATTATTATGAATATAATTGTATATACATATCAATATAAGGTTTATTATTTCACAGGGCTTATGTTTCAAATGTTTCCAGAGTGATACAGGATTATTTCATAATCTCATCATTATTCGGTATTGTTTATGTTTAAGTCTCCCTTGTAGGAATTATTTGATCTTTCTATCCTATACCATTATTTTTTCTTCTACCCAATTTATTAATTAAATTTTCTAATAATATTACAATTTACCTCTATTTTTTACCTCAAAATGGGGAGAAAACATGTTCAAGAAAAGATGATTTATTTATCTACTTGGTTAAAAATATGTTTTCTTTTATTTCCATGTGTTATAAATATATTTTAAATTTATAAAAAAAATAAAAAAATGGTTTATTAAAGAGTTTTTTATACATTTTTCGACTTTTTAAAAAATATATTGAAAGGAATATTATTTTCATTTTCCAATCATGACACTTTTAAAGGTCTCATATTCCCAACGATGGTGTTTATTGGGTTTTACTACTTGATTCTACTTTGGATGAAGAGTTCATTCATATGGTCGATTTTAGGTCAAGATGTTTTTAAATGATGATGGAATTGATTATTATTTGGTGTTATAATATGGTGTAGGGGTTATATTCCATGAATATGATGATGTTATTTTAGGTGAAGTTTCATTTGGCGAGTTTAATTTTTGGTATGTTGGTAATGTGGTCCCAAATATTGGGATGAACTTGTGAAGGAGTGGATGACTAACAAAATATTCATCCACTCAACTCTTCTATAACTTTTTGTTCCAATTCTTCATTTCACAGTCGGTTTGGTACAATGGTCTCCATCCATGTTTTGTGATGTGTTATTTGAGTGTACGGTGGTCTTTAGTGGCACGATCGACGTAGGATTTCCCCGCTTTGGGTCACTTTTAGAGACCCTTCTTGTAGTTAATCAATGAAGTTGGTTTATAAAATGACGGTTTTTATTGTCTCATATGATAGATGTTTTTTATTGAAAATTTCATTTTATATCTCTAGTTTTTGTGAAGTTCGTTTATGTTTTTAGTGGAGACCTTTAACATAGTGGTTGATAGTGATGTGGTGAAGATAACGAAAATTTGATGATGGGGATGAAAACGTGGTTGATGATGTGGGATCAATGTGAAATAATCTTGTGATGTGATGTTACTGCATCCCTGCTTCATTTGAATATTTTCCATCGGTTTTGAATTTTTTATTTGTGATGATTTATATATTGAAATATGTGTGATTTGGATGATGTAAGGGTTCCCATTGAAACCCTAAAAGTAGTGTTATGAAAATATAAATATATAATTTAGATAAATTAGAACGTTTTTTGAATTATATGACATGTATATATTTACTCACCATCATGATAATAAATTATTTTGAATATTCCATTACATGTTTAAGATGATTATTTTTAAAGAAAATGTTTTTCCTGACATTAGAGATTTTTTTTGGTATTAAAAATTGATCTTCAAATTGAAAATGATATTTTACTCAATAATTATTTTTAATGAAATTTTTATGGTATTTATATCCATTAAAAATATAAACCCTCATTTTTTATATTATCCATTTGGGATATATTGTAATGATACCATCAACTGTATTTCTCATGATTTATTATGATCCGTTTGACTAGGGATGTTCTATTTTGATACCAATAACCATATTTATATGGATGGTTTATGATTATGTTTATTTATTATAGAATTTATCAACATTTTGTATGATATTTTTTCAATATGTAAGTTTAGATTTATTATTTTCCTCCATTTTAATATGATAAATTCTTTGGAATTAGTCTGTGATGGGTGGTTCCTGCAATATCCTCATGAAAAATCAGTAGGTGTCATGAGATAAACAATGATGGGTATCTGATCATGGCCACAAACATTTATATAATATTTCTTGGTATGAGGACTTGAACTTATGTTTATTATGTATGATATTATACATTACCTCATCATTATATGTGTTATTTATTTCCAAGTGATTATTTTATTAGTTATCATATCCATGGATAAGTTTTAGGCTCATGTGTTTTTTATATGTAATTATTTGATCATCATTTATTCAATCCATTTTATTCTTCATGATCATTTTATTGAGTAAATGGTATGTTCTTTATTTATTTACTTTTCCATATTGACTATGCCTTATGTATTCATGATAACTTCCACTATACGCATACCCATAGCGAGCATTTGTGATCACTTGATTCTTATGTTTCATTTCCACAAGATGAAAGGAAATATATTATGATTAATGTGTTGGGACATGATAAATGTAATAGTGGGTTTTTGAGAAATGTACTATGTTGTATTTAATGATTTCAAATCTAATATGAAAATCAAGTATGTGTATAGTTTTCCAATACTACTAAATTACTTATTACTTTTGGATGTGATCACCTTTATCTTGGATGAATGCAATATAGTGACCACCCACTATAGGATACTATGGTGGGGGTATTTATAGTTCGTATTAGAATCTTTTTATTTGAAACCATTGGGTTTTTGTTTAAGAAAGCATATAATATAGACCATTAAACTATGAATAAATTTTAGGATAAGTATAATTATAGGATCACAACCTAAAATTTTGGTGGGGAAGTAATTATATGGATTTATAATTAATATATCCCCATATAAATAATATATGTGGATAAGGCTCTAACATGGTTATATGAAGGGGTAGTAACTCAAAAAATGAAACATTGAGATATGACTCAATCATAATCTGGTGAATGACAATGATACTTGTAGAAAATATGGCTTCACACTCCTAGGATATATACATGGGTTATTTCAAAATTTTATTACATTTTATAATGAAATATTTGAAAATATTTTAAATATTTAATCCAATCCCAATTTGACCATTTTTTTTGATTTCGATATTAGTTATGCATAATTGTTTCAATTTATGTTAAGTGTTTCACTACTATTGTGATTATACATTATATTTCATAATTCTATGATCTAATCTGGTGTATTATGTTATTTTCAAATGGATCCTAGTGTAAGGAATGAGAAACATATCTATGCACTTAATCTATATAGGGGTTTCCGTAATGGGAAAGATAATTATTCCTTAGATGGAACTATAAAAAGAACCGATCAAATTATAACTAAATTGAGACTACTAAGTCAGGATATAACCAATAAACTTTCCCAAATAGAGCTTCCTTCCAATCCAGAACACTATATTATAATGTTATACATAATTATGCATAAGAAATATCCATTATTAAATGGTACATAAAATACATTGGTAGATGATAAATTAATAAGTTCCTTAAAGATGATATTTCTCCCTCTTGGGTGTAATGAATGGTAGAAGGATTTCATGGACTTTTTTTATCTTTGATTAGATGCAGATAAATGGTCTTCAATGATTCAAAAATTTAAGAATTAAGAAGAAATATCATACATGTAGTGGATGGATTTTATGTTACTCTTCTTGGAATAATATTTTCTTTATATGAAATGAACGGAAATGGAGATACAAATCTTATGATTAAGTAAAATGGAAGAGGAAAATGTTTCTATGTATGAAGAAAAAATTAAAAGTTTATTAAAGAATGTTACATACTATATATGTTATCAAAATATAATGATTGATCATTTCATTGATGTGATTAATCTTATCCTTTGATGTTAACTAGTATCCCAAGATTTCTCATCATAAGAGGACATAATATCATGTACTATCAAGGTAGTAAAATTTTCCAACTCATATAACTTTGAAGGGAAGAGATATATGAAATAGGTTGTTAAACACAACAGAAAAGAAAATTAAAAAAAAGGTAAGAAGGGAAAAGAAGAATTTATGTCCTGTAATAAATGTATAAATAAACACTAGGAATCATTCTTTATAGGGATAAGAGATTACTAAAATTTTGGAGAGAAAGGACACCATACTTATGATTGAAAGGGAATAAATGAATATTCCAATTTTGAATTATTCAACTATAAGGACATGGTTCACTATATGAATGATTTAACAAGGCAATAAGGTAATTTTTCCCTAAAAATACCAAGGGAGGAAGGTCAATATTATGTGATCACAAAATATATATTTGATCTCTCCATTTATTTGGTGGTAGGTACATTAATAATATCCTCAAATTTATATAATTCATTATTTGATTCCAAATATTCACACTATTTTATATATTCCATGTTTACAAAAAAAGTGGATATTTCCCTAGCTTATTATAAATGGATTTATTAGTCAAGACTCATAGTGGAATTCTTACGACAACAAGGTTGTGTCAATAAGTTATTAATATGAAAATAAAAATTACTATTTTTTATGGATTCATTATTATATATATGGTTTATTATGATATTATACTTTGTATGGATTGGATTTCAAAATTTTGTGAATTTTTTTATTAAAAATAGAATGAAAATATGATTTGTGATGAATATATGGAATTATTTATCATCAAAGTGGAGACTTCATCTTCTAAGTCATGTCTAGATCTGCCCCCAATATCTATTCTAAATCAGATCCTTGGGGAATAATATTAGACACAAAAAACATATGGAAAATTTAATCATAAAATTGGTGATTTTAATATTTTACAGGAATACATTGATGTTTTTCATATGGAATTACCTAGAAATGCACCAGATTATAAAGTTGAGTTTTCGATTTATAAAATCACTAATGCATTTCCAAAATCAAATAATCCTTATAGAATAGACACAATGAAATTAATGTAGTTGATGAAACAACTAGAGGAGTGGTGTGATAAGTTATACACCATAGTGTTTTACTTTGGGAAGGCCATGTTATTTTAATTAATAATAAATATATATCTATGGGGTTAGGAATTGATTATAGTTAAATAAATGCTATTATAAAAAATTTCATGTATCCTCTACCACACATTGATGAATTATTTGAACAGTTTCATTGAGATCAATATTTTTCAAAGATGTAACTTAACTTCAGGGTTCATCAATTGAGAGTAATGAAGGAATATATTCCAATTATAATATTCTTAATGAGGTATGAAAACATTGGGTTTACATTAATTCCATTTTTATTGACTAATTTACCCTCTTCCATCATAGATCTAGTGGATAAATTATTCATGAAATTTCAAGATATTTTTTTGAGGTATTAATTGATGACATCATGATGTACTCTAAGATCTATGAGGAACATGAGAATAATTTGATGGTTATTCACGAAAATCTTAGAAAAATATATTTCTATGGTAAAATTTTCTACTCTAAATCAAGGATTCATAATGTTACTTTTCTTTGGGATATTGTCTCCATGGATGGAATCTCAGTTGATCCGATGAAGAAATACTAAGTCCAAGAAGGGAATACAACAATGACCATTAACAAGGTAAATTGTTTTATTGGTTGGGTAGGTTACTAAAAAATCATGATTGGATAAATTTATAAAGTTGAATATTAAAAAGGGGTTATGTTCATATGAGGAATGGAATGTAAAGAATATGTTGAATAAGTTTATAAGATATTTTTTAATGATCCAATTTTGACTCTAAAATCATGAAATTATGGGTTCTTAAAATATAGTGATTTTACGAATAATGGAATGGGTATTGTCATTATATATATTGATAATGTCATTGCTTATGCACCAAGGAAGCTAAATATTCAAGAAAAGAAAACTATCCAACTGATTATCTTGATATAGTATCCATAATATTTTATTTTAATATATCAATAAATAATCTCTATGGTGAAATGTGAGAGATATATATAGATCATATGTGTTTTAAATAAATATTTTCATATAAATAGATCAACATGGAGAAATGGTGATGGCTCTAGAAACTCAAGGACTATGATTCCATAATATACTGCCACACAATGAAGGAAAATAAGGTAGTGGATGTATTGAGCCTAAAAGATCATGGATACCTGTCTAAAATGAGGAACGAAAATTATCCTACATGAATATATTTAGTAAATATGGATTTATGAATAATTATGTTTGGGGATTGATAAATCATTTTAAAAATAATTTCCAATATATTTTATTTGGAAAAGATAAAATGATCTTAACCTGATGATGAGAGTCTTCAAATGAAAATTAATGTTGTGGATTTTGGGACATTGGAAAACTTCGAATATGAATATGGAGTTATGAAATATAGAAATATACAATGTGTTCCAGCTATACCTGAACTGGAATGAAAGTTTATGGATGATTATCATAGATTGAATTTCTACATGTAATAAGGTACCACAAATATGTATAGATATTTAAAGGAAAACATTTCTTGGGATAATATGAAATAGGAAATTTTTGATTATGCATCATGATATTTGGTTTTCCAATAGGTGAATGATGAGAAAAATCATCATATAGGAGTCATGAAACCTATACCAATTACTATATTGAAATGAGATGATATTAAAATAGACTATTTCAATTGATTATGAAACACTCTTATAAATAATGATTTACAATAAGTTATTATTTATTACCTTACAAAATATGGACATTTTCTAAGCATAAGGGAGTATTTACCACTTTATCACCCTGAACGGGCCAATATGAAGGTTTTTAATGACTTCATGGTGCACCTATTTTAGTTTTGACTAATCCTTATAAAAAATTTACATTGAAATTCTAAAAATTCTTCAAAAGGATCTTGATATTGATCTTCATATGGGAACCTCTTATCACCATCAATTAAATGTATAGTTTGGAAGGAAAATTCATACCCTTGAATTCATGTTAAGCTCAATATCTATTGACTTTACAAGTTTTTGAAATATATACTTACCTTTGGTATTGATTGAAACTAAAAAATATTTTCCATTAATTTATTCAAATGGTACTATATAAAGAATTATAGGGAAAGAGATTTTTTCATCCAACTTATTGGAAGAAAGTTGGAGAGAGGGATCTTATTGGTCTATAACCTATGGAGGAGAAAATAAAGAAGGTAAATACTTTTTAAACCATATTAATTTTTCTCAATTAAGGGAAAAAAACTCTATCGATGACCAAATGAGTGATTTGTAATTTCATGTGGGGGATTTTTTATAGAATGTAACTCTATGGAAGGTTATTTTAAAGTGCGGTAAAAATGGGAAACTAAGAACCAAGTATATCAAAACTTTTGAATTCTTCAAAATAATTACATATGTGGATACCATTTGGATTACCAAAACCCATCATAATGGGTACTATTACATGACTCCCCAAGCCCGCCTCGAATAGGCCAGAGGATGGTGACTAATATCGAGTAGGCATATCACCGACATGGTAGGCCTTAGACCAAGTACCTATACACACACACACACACACACACACACACAAATCTCCAAGCCCATAAAATGATGAAATGGAAAAAAACTAATAATAAATGCATGAAGATATCTAAATACCACGGCCAGAGTACAACAAAAAGTAATGGAAAGTAAACATGGAAAAATAAAAACCCACCACAAAGAGTCTGAAAACAAGTCCAATATGAAAGTAAAGATGGAGACTGATGTCATGATAACTATAGGAACACACCTTGATATTTGTAGCTCACTAATCACCACGTGTTCTTGGTCCCTCTAGGGATCTATAAAAATTTTGATCATCTTCACAATACATGACATGGGTAAGAAATGCCCATGTAGGGGTGAGTATAACAATATCCAACAGGACACCCTAAAACCAAAAGGAATACAACACCAATAATAATAGTCATTTCTACTCATGTATATGTCTATAGAAAATATAACATGAATATCTAGATATAGTCAACAAAGAAACACAATTTAAAGGTAAAGTCATAACCATAATTCTAGCCTAGGATTATTTCTCGAAGGTTCCATATAGAACTAGCTTGGGAGAACACACTCTAGGAGTTATACAGGCCTAATGAAGTCTGTCCAAGAGGTTTTTCTCATCAGGTATCATCATAGGAATTATACACTAGAAGTCTAAAGAGATATGATACATATATTAGGATCAATCCCAAGGACATGGGGTATACCAACAACTCAAACTAGAATAACCTTCTAAATAGAGGATTGACGCCTATATAGTGTTTATTGAAATGGCACCAAGAACTCCACCTAGCGATAGAAGTTGATAGATTATCTCACTCTAGGTATCACTTAAGGATTACATAAAATATATCCCATAAGTCCTAACAATAGGATATCTATCCTATGTGTAATGCGTGATTCCATAATAAACCCTTAGGGAATGAATATAGGGAATTAAACCTAATGAAACATGTCATTGATTCAAAGTAATAGTGATCTTAGCTAAATTTTAAGGCATAAACTGTGTGTACTAGAAGTACACAAAATGTTCCTTGGGAACTAGGTCTTTCCCATGTATACCAACCATGCCCATGTTCATGTGGAAGTACATGGAATGTCCATTATTGTGTACTTAATCCAATGTCTATTTACACATCTACTCCTATGTACATCTAACCTAGATGTTTCGGTATTAGAGTAACAGGTGTGTCCATTCCCATGTACTCTTGGAAGTGTCTGCGTACCCACTAAGGTACACACTGAGAAAACTGAAAAGTGGTTATAGACGATTTGAGAGGGGTCACATTCCTATGTCCTAAAAATTATACTGGAACCCTATACGCCACTATGAGGGCCCCACATGGTTTTTAACTCCGAAGCACACACTGTGTTGATTAGGATTTTCCAAAAACCATATTCTCCCTCCAACATATGATTACCTGACTATCCCCTTGAATTATGGCCTAAATCTTGCTACGAATCATGGGTCTACTCCACCTGAACCCTTCCACCATCAATTACCAGATTCCAACCACAAAAAATAAATGGAAATCATCTACACGTGTCATACATCTTCACACAACAAAGAAAATAAATCAAGTATAAAAAATGGTTCAATCCAGCACTGCTTCCTTCATCTGAAAATATTCATGTCTTGACGATCCAGAATCTACAATATTGAATCGTTGCACTAAGAAACATGTGTGTTATGTTCTATTTATGTGTGTTCATCAAACCACAGGACCAAGGATATACCATGATTAATAATGAAATGGGGAAGAAAATCAAAAATACAAAAATGAAGAACAAGCCTTGGAAAATGTTTAGGTTTGGCTCGATTCGTTTCCATTATAATGTAAAATTAATAGATAAACAATTAATCCCAAGCAATTTCACCAATTTATGGATGAAACTATCCCATAACAATAATACACCTGATCTGTGAATCAATTAGTTAGTTTATTTATCCACATTCATCATAGTAATCATAAAATGCGATTAAATCCACATAAAAAACATCATACCTCGATTCATATTTATCACTAATGAAGAATGAATCTATGTCGTCATCATTGGGGAGATCCCATAATTCTATTCTGTAGCGGTCATCAATCTATGATATGGTTATCATTCATTTTAGAGATATCCTCCGATGCTATCTCTAACAGTTCTCTAATAGATCTAGGGTTATACATCTAACCATGTAATTTCATCAAAATAGTTTACTTATAAATGAAATTGGGTTGCTACTTCAATGAATAAATAAATAAATAAATTCAATTTATTTTATTCCTTTTTTCCCATGGTGAATTTTCCACCAAATCTATGTGCCAATAAATTTTATGTCATGTCTAAGGTAAAAACTACATTCTGAACATAATGGTTCCCATGGATTTATAATCCAGCCCCCCTTTTGGGTGTTATTCAAATTTATGTGGAAAAGTACATGCACGTGATATTTAATATATTTCAAAAAAAAATTCAGGACACACTGGGTCTTAGAATAACATACCATATTTTCACCTGGTCTTGAAAATAACCCATACAATACTCAAAAATAATATAGGGAAAATATGATTTTCTAAATTCTCCCCACCTTGGGGTTTTATGTCTCAAAAATACAAAACAAGTGGATATATAAAAATATGTGGGTACTAATCACACATATAAGCCTCCCACTCCTAGGTTCGCTACTGAGGATTCTCATGATTCCTATAAACACACACAAAAGTAATTGATTTCCTTCAAAGGATACTCTACAATTAATACATGATCTATACCCAATACACAACAAAGGTCGATACATATTTGATGTCCTATCACCCCAGTTGATAATGTGTGACGAGTCATTCATGTAACTCCTTAGCTGTGACAGATAGATGACATCGTTTACCCATTCTAACATCAAAGGTAGAGCTAATTAGTACACCACATCACCAAATATTAATAGTATATAAAAGAACCAATGAATCTCAGATATATCTTGTTTCTCTATAAAAATATCTGTAATCCACATCAAGTTAAAACCCATAGGAACACATGGTCTCCCTCATTAAACTCTAAAGGCCTCCATCATTGGTAATCCTAAAAATTATGAAGGTTATGTATAGTTTTAATCATCTCCTAGATGATATGAACCTTCTTAGTAGTATCTCACACCATCTCTGGGCCCATGAATGTTGAGTATCCTAATTCATTCCAGCAAAATGGTGACCTGTAGGGTCACCCATACAAGGCCTAAAATGGTTCCATACTAATGGTGGAATGGTAGTAGTTTTTTACCCAAAATCCACCAAGGGTAGATGATCCTACAAACTGTGGAAATTTTTTAACATCCAATCTCACATCGTTTCCTCCAAAACCTAAACGGTCCACTTAGTATGGTCGCCAATATTGTGGTGAAATTCTAGGCTTAAGTGTAACTATCTCCCAAAAGCCTAATATTACCACTTCCATAACTGAGATGTGATGTGATCATCACATTCGAAAATGATCATTGATGTAACTCTATGGAGTCGAACTATCTCTTGTAGGTAGAGAGATCCCAATCCCTCTACCAAAATATTCTCTTGTATAAATAGGAAGTGGACTAACTTGGTTAGTTAGTCTGTGATAACCGAGATGGAATCATGTCCCACGGGAATATGTTTCAATCCATCACAAAGTCCATGGATATCTCATCCCGCTTCAACACTGGCACCTCAAGGGGTTGAGATAAATTCTATGAAACTAAGTGCGCATCCTTTACTTGTTGACAAGTAAGGCATCAAGAGACAAACTCTGCAACTCCCTTCATTATCCCTGGCCACCAAAACAAACATCATAGGTCCTAGTACATCTTTCCCACACTTGTATGTACCACCCAAGGAGATTTATAGAACACTCCATAAACTCCTCCTGAAACAACACTAGTACCATCATTCATCCATTAAAAAGAACGACATGATCCTAACCTTCATAATATTCATCAGGATCATGCCCAATGGATATCTGAGTACGTAGGGTCTCATTGTAGGTATCACCAAGCTGGGCCTCCTTGACATGCTACAAAAGTAGAGGGGTAACAACCATTTTCTAGAGTTAAACTGATCCATCTCTATCCAAAAAGGATAAATTCAATAAGGAAAACTAATTTGATACCTACTCAACAACAATGAATAATATCTCCTTCCAAGAGATTCTATTACCACGTTCCCCTTCCTAAGAGTATAGACAATCTCGAAGTCATAATGCTGGAGGAACTCCAGTCATCGATTATATCTCAAGGTAAGATCCTTTGAAGAGAAGATATACTTGAGTCACATCTGGTCAGAATATATGATAAAACACCCCCATCATGTAGTTTTACCACATATTTAGTGTGAATACTATGACTATTAACTCAAGATAGTGGGTCATGCATTTCTTATCTTGTGTTCTCAACTGATGTGAACAATTGGAAATCACTGCCTACCTTTATATCAAAACACATCCAAGCCTGATTTCTAATTCATCATAGAACTCTATGTAATCAAAACCCTCCTATAGAAATATAAAAATCGGAGTGCTCATCAATTTATGTATCATCTCCAGAAAATCCTGCTAGAATCTCTTTATCCACATGAAAGGCCACCCCATTCTCATCAAATCTTTCATTGGTGATGATATCCTTGAAAATTTTGGTATGAATATATGGTAATATCATTCCAACCTATGGAATCTCCACACCTCCATCAGACTCTTGGGTGGCTCCCAATCAAACACTACCTCAACCATTGTTGATTCCACTACCACACCTTCTCCCAGGATAACATTTAATAGAATGTGGTCCTCTTGTATCTAGAACTATAATTTCTATAAATTTCCATTACACTAGTTATCTTGGACTATATATAGAACCATCGCTAAGTTTCTCCCGTGATCCTCCTCAGATGTCGAGTACACAAGGATGTCATTGTTGAAAACTACAACGAACTAATCTACAAATGGATGAAAGATCAGGTTTATGAGTCACATGAAAACTATAGGGGCATTTTTCATGCTAATGGTCATCACCTTGTACTAATAGTTACTATAGTGGCATATAAATTTCATCTTATGTCTATCATCATCATGTACTCACAACTGGTGATAACATGACCTAAGGTCAACCTTCGAGAACCATCGTGCACCTCTCAACAAATCAAAGAGTTCATAAGTCCTTGGAAGTGGATAGTTTTTCTTCAATATTTTCTAGTTAAAGCACCAGTAGTCCAAACATAACCTCATGTTCCTTAATTAATTCTAGGAGAAACAAAATGGGGCTTCCTAATGTGAAACATTGGGTCTAACAAATCCATTCCTTTCAAATTCCTCAAACTACAACTTTAACTCGTGAATATCTTCAAGAGCCATCTGATATGTTGGAACTTATATCATTTTCTGCCCAGGGTGTACATAAATGCATTAATATATTTCTTGGTAGGGAGGTAATCCAGGAACATCCTCAGGAATGATGTCCTCAAACTCTACCACCACTTCATGGAACTAGAAACACAGAACATAAAATCCACTAAGGGTAATGCTAACCAAATTCTGAGTAATAGGTTTAACCCTCATATGTACAAGTCTATGCTATGTTTTGTGGGTTTCTTTTTCACCCACAAAGTAAAACCTAGTCCCATAATTGTGGACACACCACATGCTTTGCTCTAAATAGTCTACCTAGGAATGAAATGTGGATTAAAAGTCCATACCTAAAATGAGATCATATGACCTCATCACTGCTGCAAATAGATACCAATAGAAACTCTCACCTCCAAGAGTCATGTCACACTATCGGGACAAGTGTGTGATCAACGAGTCATCTCTAGCATGAGTCTCCAAGGACAAAGTTCGATCTATGGGATCAATCAGAATTTTTTAGTCTCAAACTATATATTTGACAATAATGGAATAACTATGAATTATTTATATCATTACAGTAGCTAAGTTAGAAAAGACATGGATCGTGCCTCATAACATTTTGAGAGCCTTTAGGTCTTAAGACTCGATTTCCTGTAGATTCCCTTTCCACTATCCTCCAACTCCCTCAGCTTGGCATAGACCACCTTCTGGTGGTGTTCGTAACAATTCAAAGCATCTACCACCTCTAGCTTATCTCCCAAATCCTATACGACATCCTCCTCCCTATAGACCCGTCTAATCCTACTGCTTACTATAACTCTTAGGACCATCCAATGTATCCTTATCAACTGTAAATAGGGTTGGACAATCCAATGCATGATGTACCATATTGTCATAAGAATATAACCACTTCTCGTTGGAATGACTAGACCTATCCTATGATCCATGAATCCCATACCCTCTATCCTAGAACATCTTCATGAAACATCTCACACATATACGTCCCTGAGAGTGATGTTGGCTCTCTACTAATAAAGTATATACTCCTATGTTCCCACTACCATAAACCGCTATCTACGACTTCTTGGAAAGTAATATCTCAACCGTAAAAGATCATTCTATAAGCCTAGAATAGATAGGAATTAAAAAGGTATATTGTTAGCTCAAATGACTCTATATAGTCCTATATTGAAGGTATGATATTGAAATAAATGATTATGAACCATATTCATTGATCACACGGAGAGGTCGGTAAACCTCAATGAACACTCAGTTAATGTCATGATTCCCTAATGGAGCTATATAAGCTCCTAGATTCATATATCCCTTACCATATTTGGAGAGAACTCGTCTATGAAAAGAAACTCAAACTATGACCATGATAGAGTAAGATTGTTTTATGAATGAGTCACCAAACACCAAAATCCCCCTATTGAGACATGGATAAATATTGCTGCCAGGACCACCATATAATCTATTGGTGTACTGACCAAACTAAAATCTCATGTCACGGACTCAAGCTAGTCCTCAACCATGTGTGGATTGGGATCACCTTATAAATTGTGGGGTCACAATCATTGGAACTTGTGAAGTGTGCTCAACTTTCACACCTCATCTGTTGGTACTACAAGAATGGTCTTATTCTCTATTGGTGGTGGCATTTATAGTGCACCACTTTGAGGTAACATCTTTGAAACTGGTCCCTGTATCAATGCCTCATCATTGAGGAGATAATCCTGATGATCTTAATGCTGAATCCTAGGTGGAATACATTACAAAGGCATCCATAAACAAAAAAGATGTACCAAAATCAATGAGTATATCTGGAGATATGACTCAAGAAGGAAATGGAAACAATAACCCATTGATATATGATGCATCTACCATTTTTTACAAAAATATTATTCTAATGTATTGTGTCAAAAGGAAGGGGATTAGATTCCTAGTATATGCATATATCAACTACTACACCAACACTGGGGGTTCCCATCCTGAAATCCAAACTCAAAAAACTTTAAATTGTTTTCCCAACCAATCTCATAGACTCCAGTCCTATGGTAGAACCCACTCCATTGACACCAATATGTCACAACCCCTCCCAATAGGGACCATGCCACAACTCCCCAAACCCACCTTCAATAGGCCAATGGCTGGTGGCTTGTGTTGAGTAGGCATATCACTATAATGAGTGGCCTTATCCTAAGTACATGCACACAATCAAACATTTCCAAGCCCATACAATGATAAAATGTAAAACAACTAATAAAATATACACTCATACATCTAAATCACACAACTAGTGTACGATAAAAAAAGAAATGTAAAGTAAATAGGGCTAAATACAAGCCTACTACAAAGAGTTTGAAAATAAGTTCATATTGAAGTAAATATGGGGGCTGCTATCAAGATAACTATAGGAAGACACCTTAGTATTTATAGATCACTAAGTGTGATCTAGTCCCAGTCCATCAATGATTAATTCATAAGGTCGATCACCTACATAAGACATGACGCATGTAGGAAAATCCCATGAATGGTTGAGTATGACAATACCCAGTAAGACACCCTAAAAACACAAAGCATGCAATAATAAGAATAACAGTAAGATCTGCATAGGTATATTTATTGTAAGAACCCAGATCTTCGTTTCAGGTATGCCTTTCCTTTTTCTGGTGTTTTTAAGAAAAATGGAGTTTCTGGAAAATTTTGAAGTACACGCCGTGTACTCTTCTCAGGATCGAAGCTGTGTGTTAGCCATGCCCGGGCCACACACACGGTGTGTAGGGGTGACATGGAGGATTATTTTGGCGAAGTACGGAAAAACCTAGTACACACTGTGTACTCTAAATGTACACGCTGTGTACTTTATGTTTTTTCATTAAATGGACCGGGGTCGCGCCAAATCACCCTAATCGTCTCCTTATAGGTCTGGTTCGACCGAGAGACGCTGTACAGCCATGAAACTTCTTCGGATCCCCTAGCCTCCATCCATTATTCAATTCGAGCTCTATCGATTGCATTGGAAGCGCATCGGTGAGTTCTTCCTTCTGCTTGAGCCTTGTTTTCCAATTCTTCCTCCTTCTCAAGTTATCTAAGGTTGTACGTTTTGTGTGTTTTCTCAGATCTACAACATTCTAGGGAGAATCAGTCGTCGTGGTTCAATTATATCATTCTTCTAGCATCGAGGTGGGTGGTTTGTGCCTTTATGTAGAAATTCGATGAGTATTTTGTTAAAATTCCACCAATACCCTTGAACGGGGTATTGCATGTTCCTATTTTTCCATTGTTGATTGCCTGATTTTCTTAATTGCTGTAGTAGAGGTTTACCCTTTTAAATAGAGTAGTTTTTGTTGTACTTTGGATGTTTGCCATTCATGTTTTTCTTGTTTGGCGTTTGCCAGTTTCCATGCCTAGTTGTAGGATAGTGGAACTATTATACTGTTATGCTATTCTGCCTTAGAATGATATCCAAGTATTTCTTGAGGTTTACTTGGGCGATATACCCTTGCTGAGCATGTTAATTTCACTCAGGACTGTGAGAACCTAGTGTAGTAGACCATAGGGAGAATGGACATAAGGGCTTCTCCAGAGTTTCTTTTAATACAATGTGAGATCACAGGGGGAATTTAAGATGAGTGCTTCCTCAGAGAGTCTGTAGTTCCTCGATGTGGGCCACATGGGTAATGAGACATTGAGTGCTTCCCCAGAGATCCTTTAGTATGATACGAGACTATAGGAGGAATTGATAGTGAGTGCTTCCTCAGAGAGTCTATTTTTAGCTGAACCAGAGAGGTGAGACTGTGTGGGCCTCCTAGAGGGTTGCTAGTACTTGTAGGTTAAACCATAGGGGTTAGGCTATGAGAGATGTCCAAAGGGTTACCTATTTTTCTTCTTGTTGCTGGTTGTTTACTTGTGTACTTTATATGTTTGAACTGTGGATTGTAGTCGTTGTGTGCTTTTATGTTTACTTCTTCTTGCACTCTTACTGGCCTTGTATTCATTGACTGTTAGGCACAAATCTTAGGGTGATTGCCTATTGAGATTTTATCTCACACCCTGTTTGGGCCATGCTTTGGGCCCAAACAGACTATGTTTTTGCAGGTATAGATAAGGGCAAACACCCTTCTACTTCAGGTTATTGATTTCACTGGAGTTGGAGAGCATGGCACCGAGCCGTGGCTTGTGATGTTGATGAGTTTACTTTTTTTCTTTTTCAATTTTTTTTTTCAGTTGTACTTCAACACGTTGGTTTGTTTACTGATTTCCATAGACATATGTACCATGTTGCATCATTATTATTTTATACATTGCTTCCGCTGTTCAGTTCAGTTGTTGTATGATGTGTATTGTTTTCGTTATTGTGTCTGTTTGTTCTTCCATTGTATACTTTACCGAATGAGGGCATAGTTTCCCCCACCGACTCACCAAGGCCCTCACTTCTAGTCAGCAGCCTCTAGATTTTGGGGAAACGTGCTTGAGGTCATGTGGCGAACCGGGTACGGGGCACCAGTGGAGGGGCTCCAGATTCGGGTCGTTACACAGTGGTATCAGAGGGGTTATTTTCTCTTGCCTTATTATTTAGAGACTTTATCTAGGGATAGGATGGATTCGGTACTTGGTATTAAGCTGTGCTCGGGAGTAGCTAACCCGTGTACAAGGAAAAGCCATACTACCTCGTTAATTGCAGTTTACTGGTTTTGAGATTTTAGGGTTGATATGATTTCACCTAGAGTGATTCACATGCTTTGTGTTGTTATTTTCTTGACAATTGTGGTTCTATTTCTGTTGCAACCCGATAATATGAGGTTATTCCATCTCATGCATCATATAGGCACTTGTATAAATCACATGCCATGCATTCTTGCCATGACATCTAGGGTGCATTAACGATTGCATGCTATTGTGATAGACTTTTTGTAGATTATGCATGCTGTTGTGATAGATGCTTGATAGAATCTCTTCTTCCTTCTTAGTGGATTGATTTTTTCCTACTTTTTTTAAATGAACACAAAATTTTTATTCTTGAGGTGTCATGGGCCCTCACGGATCGGAATTTGGCACCTATTTTCCATGTTTTCAGTGTTTCTGGGCTTCTGTGTAGTTTCGGAGCTACTGCCCAGAAAAACCCAGAATACATGGCGTGCACTTTTTGGATACACGCAGTGTAGTTCTCAGGCCGTGTCACAGACCGTGTGAGCAGAAACACAGTGTCGTGAGAATAACTTTAGGAACACACTGTGTACGGTAGGTACATGCTGTGTAGTTTAGAGCCGTGTACCCGAACGGGTCAATAACAACACGGGTCGGGGAAGCTCGGGTAGAACACACCATGCTATAAAGGAACACACCGTGTAGTCCTGTCCAGGTACCTGGCCGTGTCACAAACAACACGGGTCGACATTACCTTCTCTTCGACACGCCGTGTTGTCTTCGGAGCACGTTGTGTAGTCTTTTTCAGGTACCCGGCCACGTCACGAACAACACGGGACAATGTCACCTTCACCTATACACACTGTGTTTGTTCGGAACACGCCGTGTAAGGTTCAGTCATGTAGACAACCGGATATTTACCAACACGGTCCACCTAATCCTTGTTTAGTACACACCGTGTTTGTTCAAAACATGCCGTGTAGTCTCAGGTTAAGTTGGATCGTGTGGGTTAGCCATGTAAAGAGACTCGGGCAGGGGAATAGTTTTCAAGTACACACCGTGTGTTGAGTCAACACGCCGTGTAGTTTGAGGTGTTACATGACCTATAGGGTAGGGGTACATGCCCATGTAAGTTTCTTAAGAAGACACACTGTCTAGTTTTTATACATGTCGTGTAGTCGTGTTTTGTAAACTTGTGTGTTTTTCTTTCCCTCTTCCATTTTACACTATTGTGTTCTCTGTACTTGTTTTTATGATCTAAGGTGTGCTTTTTATCTTTCAGAGCTATGCCTCCAAGACATCCTTCGGTTGCACGTTTGTCATCAGGCAGTGATCAGACACTAGATATGGATGATCAGGGACTTCCTGCCGATCCTCCTGTCGGGTCATCCTTGGCACCGACTGTCATACCAGTTGCAGGCGCTGATGTGTATTTCAGGAAATTTTTTCTGAGGATGATGTAGAACTTCCAGGGTGCACCACCTCCTACCATGACTATGGCAGACTTGACGTGGGTTTTTCAATAGCATCATCCTCCCACGTTCTCAGGGGAAGGAGGACCTCAAGATGCAGAGTCATGGTTGGAATCCATGTTGACTATATTCGAGCATCTGGAGACACCTCTAGAGAGGAGGGTCAAGCTCACCACCTATATGCTCCGAGACTCTACCAAGAGGAGGTGGGACATGATCGCACCGGCGGGTCATCAGCAGGCTATGGCTTGGGAGGAGTTTCAGTATGTCTTTTATGACTACTTCTACCCGGAGACCCTGAGGGCCGACCGAGCCCAAGAGTTCATGAGCTTAGAGTAGGGTACTCTTTCTGTCATGGATTATTCCTCTTATTTCACCGAGATGCAGCGTTTCACACCCATCCGGGATGGGAGTGGGGTGTTCTTAGAAAGGAAGTTCGAGGATGGTCTCAGGCGGGAGATCCGCTCGCAGGTGAATATCTTCCAGTTGATATCTATCACTTCCATCATCAACCAGGCACTGATTGCGGAGCGTAATATGAGAGACTCCAGAGCTACGAGCCAGGGCAGTTCTGCTTCCAGAGCTAGCTTTCATCCAGATGATAGCAAGAAGCGCCATAGGGAGTCTACGCGTGGTGATCCGAGGAAGCGAGATGCATCGTCAGGCATCCAGGTGGTATGCTACCAGTGTGGCCGGTCAGGGCACACGAGGCCGCAGTGCCAGAGATACCCCATGGTGTGCCGATCTTGTGGAAAGATGGGTCACCTTCAGCATTTCTTCCAGGTTTTCCCACCAGCAGCTGGTGACCGGGGTTCTTCCATGACTCCTCGTTCAGGAGCAGCACCACCAGTTTCTCACCAGTCGGGGAACTAGAGTTCTTCCAGCCATTTAGGCCGAGGGGGAGGTCAAGGCCGTGGAGGTCAGCCACCAATCCCTCAACACCAGCAAGGTGGATCAACTCATAGTGGTTATCCAGGGGCACAGGGCCGTGATGCAGGATAGTCCTTCGCCGTAGAACAGACCTATCAGGAGCAGGATCCCGACCCTTCTACAGTCTGAGGTACGATTTTAATAGCCTCAATTTTATCTTCAAATCTTTGCGATACTGGTTCCACACATAGCATTATCTCTTTTACTATCGTGGAGAGCCTTGGGCTCTTCATCTTTTCTTCTGCCTACTCATTGACACTAGAAACACCTTTGGGGACGAGGACATCTAGTGTATGTCAGTGTAGAGGGTTCCCTCTTGAGGTTGCAGTGTATCGTTTATTATGGGATCTCTACGTCCTAGAGATTACAGGATATGATTTCATTCTCGGGATGGACTGGTTGGTTCCCTTCCAGGCAGTTGTCGACTGTTATCGCCACAGAGTGAGTTTCGTTTCACCAGAGGGTGAATCTTTTCTTCATAGAGGTGAATGGGATGTTATGGAGAGTCGAGAAGGACTCAAGCATCACAGGCTAAGAAGGGTGACAACCCAGATTTCTAGTCTTTATAAGGATGATCAGGGGACTTCGCAGTTGGACTTTCCTCTAGTGGTGGATCGTTTGAGGGACATCTTTCCAGAGGAATTTTCGGGTTTGCCTCCGGAGCGTGAGGTAGAATTTTTTATTGAGCTCGTGCCAGGAGTAGCACCAGTTTCCATTACTCCTTATAGGATGGCTACACCTAAGTTTTAGGAGCTCACAAAGTAGTTGGAGGAGTTGCAGGCAAAGGGTTTTATCCAACCCAGTACTTCTCCTTGGTGTTCGCCTGTCCTGTTTGTAAAGAAGGTAGACGGTACCCTTCAGCTTTGTGTGGATTATTGGAAGTTGAACCAGTTGACAGTCAAGAACTGATATCCCTTGCTGAGGATCGATGACCTCTTTGATCAGCTTAGAGGATCCCGGGTGTTCTCAAAGATCGACTTGAGGTCCGGTTATCATTAGTTGCATGTTAGACCATCAGATATACATCTCATAGCCTTCAGGAGCAGGTATGGTCTATACGAGTATACAGTCATGTCGTTCGGTCTCACGAACGTGCCTGCGATTTTCATGGCACTGATGAACCAAGTGTTACATCCTTACTTGGACTCCTTCGTCATGGTATTCGTGGATGATATCTTGGTCTACTCTCACACTCGACATGACCATGACCCACATATTGAGATCGTTTTTTGTACACTGATAGAGCATCAGATTTATGGTAAACTCTCAAAGTTCCACTTTTGGATGGATTAGATTCACTTCTTGGGCCATGTCATCTCAGAGGCAGGAGTATCTGGGGACCCATAGAAAGTAATAGCTGTAGTTTCCTAGGAGCAGCCGAAGAACATTTTTGAGGTACAAAGTTTCCTAGGGTTGGCTGGATACTACAGATGCTTTATTCATGACTTTTCACGCCTAGAATCACCTTTGAAAGGTCTGACCAAGAAGGGGGAGAAGTTATTATGGTCAAATTATTGTGAGTCAGCCTTTCAGAAGATGAAGGGAAGGTTGAAATTGGCACCGATACTAGTCTTTCCAGAGCCAAGTAGGATCTATACAGTCTATTGTGATGCTTCAGGTATCGGGATGGGAGATGTGCTTATGCAGGGAGATGGAGTCGTTGCGTACGGGTCTCGACAGTTTGGGCCACATTAGAGGAACTACCCTACGCACAATATGGAGTTGGTAGCTGTTGTTCATGCCTTACTCTACTGGAGACACTATCTTCTGGGATAGCACTTTGTGGTCTTTACTGACCACAAGAGTCTCAAGTATATCTTCACTCAGCGTGATCTGAATCTGAGACAACGCAGGTGGGTAGAGTATCTTCGGTATTTTAATTTTGAGCTTGCCTATACGCTGGGAAAGGGAAACATAGTGGAAAATGCATTGAGTATGAGAACTCCGGTTCAGGCAGTTCAGGAGGCCATCAGTGAGTGGTAGCTTATCGATCTACTCTCTGAGATGCATCTGGAGGTGAAAGAAAGACAGAGAAAAACTTTTCCTATCCTCTGTAGCTGTTACCTCTACACTACTTGATCAGTTACGAATGAAGCAGTTATCAGACTCATAAGGCTTAGTCCTACGGGAGAGTGTGTTAGGAGAGGACCCTCTTCTTGGATGGGTAGTGGGTTAGGATGAGATCTTGTGTTTCTAAGGATGTGTATGGGTTCCGGAAGAAATATGCGAGTAGATGATGTAGGATTTTCATTCATCAGTTTGGGCAGTTCATCCTGGTGTCACCAAGATGTATCAGGATCTTCACCGACAATAATGGTGGTCAGGTATGAAGAAAGATGTTGCTGGTTTCGTCTTCCGGTGTTCTACATGTCAGCAGGTGAAGGCGGAGCACCAACGACCAGCAGGCCTTTAACAGTAGTTAACCATTCCAAAGTGGAAGTGGAACGATGTCATGATGGAATTCGTGATAGGGTTGTCGAGGTCTCCCCGAGGTAACGATGCTGTTTGGTATGTCTTCGACATGCTCAGGAAGGTTGCTCACTTCTTGCCGATCAAGGAGACCTTCAGTGTCGATGATCTGGGACGACTTTACATCAGAGAGATCGTTCGTCTGCATGGAGTTCCACACTCTATTGTTTCAGACAGGGATACATGCTTTACCTCTCGGTTCTAGAAGGGTCTTCAGAAGGCCTTGGGTACACATGTACTTTTGAGTACAACATACCATCGCCAGACTGATGGCTAGTCCGAGTGCATGATCCAGGTGCTTGAGGATATGCTCCGAGATTTCATCCTAGAATTTGGCGGTTCTTTGGAGAAGCATATTACTCTGGTAGAGTATACCTACAACAATAGTTTCCAGGTGACCATTCAGATGGAACCATACGAGGCTTTGTACGGTAGGCTATGCCGATCACCCTTATGCTGGCTGGAGGCAGGAGAGGCAGCCTTGCTGGGACCTCATCTTGTTTAGGAGACTTCAGAACAGATAGAGCTGATTCAAAAGAGGATGGCTATGGAACAGTCTCGGCATAAGTCTTATGATGATCAGCAAAGATGACCTATGGAGTTCGAGGTTGGGGATCAGGTTTTCCTGCATGTCGCACCACGGCTGGGACACAAGATTATTCAGAGACAGGGTAAGCTTTCACCGTGGTACGTCAGACCGTATGAGGTATTGGAGAGAGTTGGGCCGGTTGCCTATCAGTTGCAGCTACCCTAGAGGTACTAGGCCATGCATGACGTCTTCCACGTCACTCAGCTCCGACGTTACTTTTTAGACCTGTCTCATGTCTTCCATCCCAAGGAGGTTGAGCTCGAAGCAGACGCATCGTTCGAGGACCATCCTATCCGGATTATCGATCGTGTTACGAAGGTTCTCCATGGGTGGTCTGTTCCTCTGGTACAAGTTCTTTGGCAGCACGGGCAAGTACAAGACGAGACCTGAGAGAGGGAGGCCGATGTACGATCACAGTGGCCGGAGCTGTTCGGGGTTTCTTCTTCTACGCCTCGCTAGGGAAATTCGGGGACAAATTTCTTTAAGGGAGGAAGTTTGTAAGAACCCAGATCTTCGTTCCAGGTACACTTTTCCTTTTTCTAGAGTTTATAAGAAAAATGGAGTTTCTGGAAAATTTTGAAGTACACGCCGTGTACTCTTCACAGGCTCGAAGCCGTGTGCTGGCTGTGCCTGGGCCACACACACGGTGTGTAGGGGTGACGTGGAGGCTGATGTTGGTGGAGTACAGAAAAACCTAGTACACGCTGTGTAATCTAAAAGTACACATCATGTACTTTTATTTTTTTTCATTAAACGGACCAGGGTCATGCCTAATCACCATAATCATCTTTTTCTAGGTCTGGTTCGACCGAGAGACGTCATACATCCATGAAATTTCTCCGGATCCCTGAGCCTCCATCCGTTCTCTAATTCGAGCTCTTTTGATTGCGTTGGAAGTGCAGAGGTGAGTTCTTCCTTTTTCATGAGCCTTGTTTTCCAATTCTTCCTCCTTCTCAAGTTATCTATGGTTGAACCTTTTGTGCATTTTCTTAGATCTACAATGTTCTAGGGAGAATCAATCATCGTGGTTCAAGTATATCGTTCTCCTAGCATCGAGGTGGGTGGTTTGTGCCTTTATGTAGAAAGTCGATGAGTATTTTGTGCAAATTCCACCAATACCCTTGAATGGGGTATTTCATGTTCCTGTTTTTCCCTTGTTGATTGTTTGATTTGCTTGATTGTTGTAGTAGAGGTTTACCCTTGTTAATAGAGTAGTTTTTGTTGTAATCTGGATGTTTTCCATGCTTGTTTTTCTTGTTTAGAGTTTTATTGTTGCGATGCCTAGTTGTAGGATAGTAGAAGTGTTATACTATTATGATGTTGTGACTTAGAATGATATCCAAGTAGTTCTTGAGGTTTACTTGGGTGATACACGTGCGCTGAGCATGTTAATTTCACTCAGGACTGTGGGAACCTAGTGTAGTAGACCATAGGGAGAATGGATGTAAGGGCTTCTCTAGAGTGTCTTTTAATACGATGTGAGACCACATAGGGAATTGATGATGAGTGCTTCCTTAGAGAGTTTGTAGTTCCTCGACGCGGGCCACAGGGGGAATGAGACGCTTAGTGCTTTCCCAGAGATCCTTTAGTACGATACGAGACTATAGGGGGAATTGACGGTGAGTGCTTCCTCAGAGAGTCTATTATTAGCTGAATCAGAGGGGTGAGACTGTGTGTGCCTCCTAGAGGGTTGCTAGTACTTGTAGGTTGAACCATAGGGGCTTGGCTATGAGAGATGCCCAGAGGGTTACCTATTTTTCTTCTTGTTGCTGGTTGTTTACTTGTGTACTTTATATGTTTGAACTATGGATTGTATCCGTTGTGTGTTTTTTTGTTTACTGCTTCTTGTACTCTTACTGGCCTTGTATTCATTGACTATTAGGCACAATTATTTGGGTGATTTCCTACTGAAATTGTATCTCAGACCCTGTTTGGGCCATGCTTTGGTCCCAAGTAGACTATGTTGTTCCAGGTATAGAAAAGGGCAAGCGCCCTTCTACTTCAGGTTCCTGATTGCACTGGAGTTGGAGAGCATGGGACCGAGCCATGGCTTGCGATGCTGAGGAGTTTACTTTGTTTTCTTTTGCACTTTATTTTTCAGTTTTACTTCAACACATTGGTTTGTTTACTGCTTTCCATAGACATATGTACCATGTTGCATCATTATTATTTTATACATTGCTTCTGCTGTTCAGTTCAGTTTTTGTATGCTATTTATTGTTTCCGTTATTCTTTCTGGTTTTTCTTTCGCTGTATACTTTACCGAATGAGGGTATAGTTTCCCCACCGACTCACCAAGGCCCTCGCTGTTAGTCGGAAGCCTCTAGAATTTGGGGAAACACGCTTGAGGTCATGTGGCGAACCGAGTACGGGGCTCTTGTGGAGGGACTCCGGATTCGGGTCGTTACATTTATACTAAACATATAACATGAATATATAAATATACTCAAAAAAGACACACGTTCTCAAGGAAAATTCATAACCATAATTCCATCCTAGGATTCATGATAAAAGTTTCCATGAAGAACTCATCTATGAGAAAACACTTCATGAGTTATATAAGAATGATTTCCATCCGATAGGCAGTTCTTATTGGGTCTATTTATAGGAAGTATATATCATAAGTCTGAAGAGATATGATACAAAGATGAGGATCACTCCCAAAGCCATGGGGTATATGAACAACTCAATATGGATTAAACTAAAAAGTATAGTATCGATGCTTTTGTAGTGATAGTCATAGTGATACCAAGAACTCCATATAGGGAATGAAGAAAATAGAGGTTCTCACTTTGGGCCTCATGAAAGGATTTAAACAACTCTATACAAGAATTAATACTGAAGGCATATCTATCCCATGTTTAGTGAATGATTCCATACTAACGCTCAGGGAATGGATATAGTGAATCCACCCTAATAAATCTTTTCCATAATGAAAAGGAAAAGTCCTATAAGAGAAATTTGAATGATTACACAATGTGTACTCAAAATACACAACATATCCCATTAGAACTAGGTCCTTACCTTGTAAATAGATCATCCCTGTGTCTATATGGAAGTAAAAGATATTCCCATTCCCATAGAATACTTCTCATGTCCAAGTACATGACTATGCGCATGTAGATCTGACCTAGCTGTGTCCGTGTCGAAGCACCCAATGTTCCCATACCTGTGTAGCCCTGGCCATGTCTGTGTACCCTTCGAGTTACACATCAATCCAAAAGAAAAGGTTTCACACACCATTTAACAAGGGTCACACACCATGTGACAAGGGTTACACATTGAGTGATCCTTAAATTCATACTAGAACCCTAGCCACTGCTATGAGGGACCCATAGGACATGTAGCTCGGAAGTACATGCTGTGTTGATCAGGATTTTACAAAAAACATTTTTACCCCTTATGTATAATATCACCACTATCACCTAATATTCTATCCTAAATATCATTAGGAATCATTTATCTACTCTAACTTAAAATTTATGTCATCAATCCCCAGATTCTAGGCACCAAAACCACTTGGAAAACACCCACACACATCGTCCATTATGGAATGATGGAGAAACAAAATTGGGTATCCAAGACCATTTGATCCCCTAACACTTCCATCATATTACTATCTTTATTTCATTCCAATCTCAAATCTACATTATCAATTTGTTGAACTTAGAAATGATCACTTGAAATTCTATTTATCGGTGTTCATCAAACCATGGGCCAAAGGGTCGCTCATGATGATTTAAGAAACAAGAAATAAAATCTCAAAAGAAAACATAAGGAACAAACCTCAGACAATGTTCATGTTAGACATGATTAGTTACAATTAGAATGATGAATAATGGGAAAATAAATTAATCATAACAAATTTTCCCATCTCCTAGATGAAAATATCTGATACCTATAATATACATGATCCATGAATCAATTCATTAGTTTATTGATTCAAATTAATCATAGGAATCATAAAATAGGAAGAAATCTATATTAAAAATGTCTTACATCAGTTTGGATCGATCACTGAAGAAGAATGAAGGTATGTCATCATCGGCGGTGAGATACCCTAATTCCATTCTACACCGATCGTCAATCTACGATCCAGCTATCATTTGTCTAAGAGAGATCCTCCAACTCTATTTATAATGGTTATCTAACGTCTATAAGGTCATGTATCTAACCCTATAACTACATCATAAAAGAATACTTACATTTTAAATTAGGTCGATTAGTCAATTAATAAATAAAAAAGTTTAGCTTATTTATTTTATTCATTTATACGCTCATGATAAATTTTACAAAAAATGCCCCACGCCAACAAATATTATATCATGTCTATTGAAAAACCTACATTTTGAACTAAACGTTTCCCTTGTATTTATGATTTAATCCCCTATTAAGAAGTTATTACAATTTTTCAGAGAAAATACTCATGCATGCTATTTAATATATTTAATATAATTTGAAAATTTATTCTTTGAAAATCAGACCTCAAAATCACATGCTGTTTAATAACCTATTATTGAAAATATTCCATTCAATATCCAAATATAATATATGAAAAATCCATGTCGATACAAGGAAATCACACCAAGTCTCTATAAAGTAAATAATGTGTTATATATATACTTTGTGTGGAACTAAATGCCTGACCCAAAAAATGTTATCACTTAAGAGAAAATTGAACTGGAACATGATATATCTTATTGAGACGTGTCTATATAGATTTTGGGCACTAGAGAACAATTGTTTAGGAATAGACTAACTTAATAGGTAAAATAAATTTTGGTAAGTCATAATATAGAAGAGGTGATGTGGGAAACTAATGATGTTATGATTAAGAACAACTAAAATATTTTTATTATGTGGCATTCTAGAAATTTTGAGGATAATTTTTTTTGAAGGAGGGAATAATGTAACATCCAAAAATGTTATAATATATAATTTTTTAATAAATTTAATCACTTAGATAACTTACGGTAAAGACAACCCTAAGTCTAAAAGAAGTCAAAAATATTACATCATTTTAACCAACCCATTAAATTAGAAGGTATGAATAGGAATAAAAAATATTGAAAAATATATTTTTTACATACATATAAATAAATTCCCTGGTTATAAATTATTTTGAACAATAATTAACAAATGCAGTTGAATTTTCTTTCTTATTGAAAATGAAAATTTTCCTAAAAATGATTTCATCTCATCTTTCACAATTATATTAAAATTATTTTTTTTTCATTTTTATAAAATTAATTTGGAAATTTTATCATAATATTTTAAGTCAACCAGTAAAAATTATCTAAAAATAAATTTTTGATAATTTTCGAAAAATATTATTTTTTATAAATAGTGAAAATACTGATTTATTTTCAAAACTATCTTTTCATTTAAAGAATTTATAAGATAAAATTTGTTTTAATTTTTTTATAAAAGAAATATTATTTCAATTATTCTATAATAAATCAAATTTACTTCTTCTTAATATATTTTATGGTCAATTTTTAAATAAAAACTTTTGATACTTTTGAAAAAATTTCCATTGTGAATCTATTTTTTGTCACGTTAGTAGGTTTAGTTTTAAATTAAATTATACCGATTATATGAATTGAATTTGGTAATTATGATAAATTATTTTCAATAATAATAATTAATATTAAATTAATGGTCAATATTTTTTTTTTCAAAATGAATATTATAAATAGTAAAATTAATTACCGTGGTTAAGGATAAAACAAGTTTATTAGGGGTTGACCTAAGAGGAGAAGAATTAAATTTACCCAAAAACATTACCAATTCCTACCGAATGGAAATATTTCTATATTAACTCATTTATGGTTCTATAATAAACCATTTGGGAGCCTTGTGTCATGTTAAATATATGGGTATAATTTAATCATTTCGAAAATTCCATGTTTTTCCTATCCCCCACATATAAAAGGTGAGATCCTCTCCCCTCCTTTCCATATATACATAGATATTTGGACCATCCATTCTTTTAAAAACATAAATTCCTTACATACCTCCACATGAAATAGAGTCCATTTATTGATAATAAAACTATTCTAGGGAGGATTTAGGTATAAATATAAAGACTTTATATGAAGAAGTGGTATAGTTCTTAACCAAACATCTTCATTTTATTTATCTCATATTCCATTAAAATACTCTCGAACAACGATACAAAAAAAACCATTATATACCATATAATAAGATTAAAATATGTTAATTTAATAATATATATCCATCTCATATTCCATCAAATGTGAAACGAAACCACTGATTGTGTGTACGATAGACCACCGCCTCATGAACTGATGTAATTCATTTTCCATTACCGTCTCCCATGAACATATAAAATGATGGATGTAATTATTATATATGTAATTTATAAAAAAATTATTGTTTTATAATTATATTATCACATATACCTTCTTTCCTTACAATCTGTTGGAAGACAATAATGTTGCGCGTATATAACTATGGACTACACCCAATATAAAGTGATGCAATTTTTTTTGATTTATTTTGAAAGGGATGGTAATAAGGTTATATTTATTGAATATATATAATTTATTTTAAATTAAAATTATTATGATATGTGATTTAATATTTACCATTATTTCGTTGTATCCATCGAGAAAATGGAAACACCGTTCATGCGTATGTACGACCTATCATCTACCAGAATAATGTCATTCATTTTTCTATATATCATTTATGGATTAATATAAATACATATAAAAAGAATATATATGATTTTTATATCATGGTAAAATTATTATGGATAATAAAATAATTATCATAGTATAAGCACTAAAACTACCTCTGAAACTACGGAACAAAAATTTACATGAAAAATGAAGTAGTTATCACCTGGAAGAGTGTTTTTAATAAAGAATTATTAACAAATGGGTTATAAAAGTTTTTAGTAAATACATATATATTAGGATATATATGACTATGGTTCTATAATATATAAATAATTAATATATATTAATAATAATGATGTTTTGAACATGTTTTAAAGAAATTGGACCTGAGGTAAGGGTTTTTCATCTCACATTTTTTTCTATGAGAGACATGTCGTATTCACCACTTTTTTCAGTTTTTTTGGGGGTATATATACTTATAATGAAATACTATAATGATTAAAATTAATGATATTATGTGATATACTAATCCATATGAGGTTATTTATTTCATGGATCTTATGATTCAAAAGTTTCAAATTGGTAAGGGTTTTTTCAAAAATCTCATCTTTATTCAAGAATGTTTATTTTTAAGTATACCTTGGGGTAAGCTTATGATAATTATATATTAATGCTATTATATTTTATTCTTTTCTTATTATTCATTTTATATTCATGTAATAGTAACATTTCATTCTCCTGGTATTTATAATAATTGAGAAAATGAATTCAATAAAAAATGACATTATTTATATATTAATTCAAAAATATTTTTTCCTACATATTCATGTTTTCTAAAATTATTTTCAAAATTATTTTTAAAAATTGAAAAAATATTTATTAAATAAATTTTTACCCATGATTTACATTTTATAAAATCGATTGAAAAGAACATTCTTATCTTTTTCTGAATGTGGTAATTTTTATCCATTTTACAATAGTGTGAATAAAATTTTCTTTTAAATTATATGGAATGTATATAATTATAAACCATTACAAAGAGTATTTTTAATATATTCCTTTAAAATTTTAAAAAGGTTCCTTTTGATGATTTTGTTTCTATCACTTTATAAATTTTTACTTTTAAAATTTCATTTTAAATGTGAAATGAATATTTTCCACATGAAATGTTTTATGAAATTCTTATATTATTTCTATTCATAAATGAAAACAACCCTTTATTTACTTATGATCCACTGGAGATATGTTATAATGAAACTATCCACCTTATTTATCTGGATTGTTTATGATCTCTTTGACCATGGATATAGTATTTTTATACCATTCTTCACATTATTATTCATGGTGTATCATTATGTTTATTTATTGGGGAAATTATTTACCTTTCATATGCCAGTTTTTCAATACGTGTGTTTACATTGATTATGTTTCTCCCATTTCATGTTATGAATACATTTTATTTAGTATGTGTTGGGTGAACCTTGTTATAGCCCTTTAATTCATTTTTAGGTCTAATTAAAAAAATATATTGGGTATTTTTTGATGCATTACCAATTTATATAAGATGTCTTTGTTTGATGGCTTGACATAGTTATTATGATGTCTGAAATTATGAATTATCTCGTTATGTGATTAGTTATTTATTTCTAGGATATTTTTTTGGATTATATATGATATCTATGGATAAGTTTCAAGATATTTAGAATATTTATATGTAATTATTTGATCATCATTTTTCCTAGGATAATATTATGTTTTCTCCTCTTATGGATTAAATAGAATAGGATTTAGTTTTTTACCTTTATATCTTGACCATTCCATTAATATTAATGACATATTACACTTTATACATACCCTTAGTTATCATCTAAGCTCACCTATTTCTTATGTTACATTTCCATTGGATTCCATGATGTATATTATGATTGATATGGAGGGTTATTTATTATAAATTAGTGGTGTTATTGAATAAAATACTATTTATTACATTATTTCTAGAAATATAATCGGAAATTAATTTATGAATCTAGTTATTTAATACAGATAAATTATTTAATCATTTTTAGAAGTGATTGATTCTATCTAGTACTAAGGAAATAATATAAAAACACATTAAGGATAATAGGATCATCACCTTTACAAAATTACTAGGCCATATACGAATGATAATGACCATTAGAGTGAAATATAATTATTTAGTTAAAATGAAAATATCACTAGGTACAAGACATCATTAGTTATTTGACTAATTTAGTTAGATAATTAGTGAATAGTTCCTAAATTTTTCTAGGGTAGTTAGAATTATGGGGTACCATCATGTGAATTTAAAATGCGACTAGTTGTAATGCCATGAAATGTGACTTGGGTGTACTATTCAATGGATTACCAAAATATCTGTTGTCACATAGTGAGAGGAATATTTAGAATTGAATATTTAGATTATTTCATGTTATAAATTGGTATACAATGAAAATTAAAATATAATTAGATGAGTACAATAACTCCGAGGTATTGAATTTTATACTGAATGTGTTTGAGGTCTTTCTTAGTAAAGAGAACTTTTATGTTTTTGATTTTTAAATAAATCAAACTCTTGGGTGTTGGTGTAGCTAGGGAAGAACACAACACTAGTTTTATTGATATAAGCATTAATTTGAATACTTTAATTTAGACTAAAAGGTATTTTTTTCACATATATTGGGCATTTAAAGGGTGGTATTTGAAATAATGAATCCTTAATAAAATAATAGTATAAACAAATTTCTTGTTTCATGGAAATTATTTATGGGGTGGATCCTTATTAGTTACATTGGTTAGTATAGTACCATTGTGAACTAATTGAGAAAAATTGTAATGTCATACTACTAGTAAATTCATAAAGCATCTTAGTAAGACTTTACCACACTCATAGTGGTTTGCTGAGTTTCACTACGAGATCTAACAAGTACTTTGTATATCCAATCAAATTATTAATTTAGGAGATGGCTATTATTACACATTTATACTAATCCCCACTTAGGGTTTAATTATATATGAAGGTCATTTAGAGGGAGGTTTGACCTTATAACACATCTTCCTCCTCCAACCATGGTATAAATGATGGACTAATTAATCGATTTAAGTAACATTCTTATCTACTACCCATTACATTCATATTTTTCTAATTTTATTATTATTTCTAATAATTTATAATATTGAATTATGTCATATTTCACAATATTGTAGTAATATTTAATTTAATGATAAGTTTTTTACATACAAACACTAGATGAATTCAGGTTAGATTACTTAAGAGATGTTTCACAATATTACCATAAAGTATATTTTCATAGATAATTATTCTCAGAGATTAATATATTTGTAATATAATTCCAAAATAATTTAAATAGTTTTTGGGGATTTTTCATTTATAAGGATAGAGAGTCATCTATACTCTATTCATGAATAATTACATGGGTTTCATGAACATTATTTCTTTTTGTAAGTTCATAAAAATTATTCCAATTATACAATAATTATAATTATTAATTTTAAATTGAATAAAAATAATTGAATTTTTATTTTAATGTGTTATCAACTTATAGAGGCCCTAGATAATCAATGATAATTTGGTGAGAAAAGTAATATTGGGTGACTATCTTGAAAGTTGAAAACTTTTATAATTTGTAAGATGATCCTAAAATTACCATATATATATATATATATATATACACGCATGTTAAATGTATTATGAATGCAGGGGTGAGTGGGTGTAACTAACCAGAGTGAGAACCATTTGGGACTTGGTTACTATGGAAAATTCCTCACGATCTAATAGTTTCATAGTGACAATCCCACATACAGTCCATTTAAAATCATTTTTCTCTTCAAAATTGGTTGTCCTATACACATATGTAAAATAGTTATATTACCCATGTTGGTTGTCTAACCTTTTGTAATGTATTTAACTACCTAGTGAGGTTTTGAGGGTTGTTGTGTAATCCCTAATGAAATATATATCTATGAGTGAAATAATTGGATTATTTTGGAACATGTAATTGTGCTGAGACTACTAGGATCGTTATATAGTGAGATATGATATAAACTACCTTAAGAGGCCTTAGAGGTTAATGAATAGTTATAGTGTAAAATATACCAGGAATAAACTAGTTATTTAAAAAAATTGCGGTTAATTGTTTTATAGTTTATTTTTGAGATAAGATATTTATAAGTTTTAAGGATATGTAAACACGTGAGAGGAGTTTTTTGATATGAAAATAGTGTAGATAGTATTGACCAAGGGTGTTAAAATATGGTTATGAGTGATGACCTATTAAGGTTAGTGTACTATATGTCTAGTTGTTGAATGGTATTCAATATATCCTTGGGTAAGCGAATTATGTATTTTGGCCTAAGGGTATTCATAACTAGAGTCATCATTATTTTGGGATTATGAAATTAGCTTAGAATATCCAATATAAATTCTATGTGTTATTGGATACTTGAAAAATGAATTTTTACCAATGATAGTTACCAAGGGATAGATAGTTTTAATGTTTCTAAACTTTCCACATGAGTTCAATATATATTATTATCTAAGGAATAATATTGGGAAGGTATTAAACCCTTTTTGTGATTGTATGATTATAAATGATTTTTTCTTGATTTTATGACTGCATGAACTAAGGTTTTGATGATCATATTAGGATCACTATTCATAATTTGGCAGTGTAACAATCATATGTATTTTGACTGTTAAAATATACATGATTCTTATAGAAATGAATGATTCTAGATAGTGGTTTGATATATATTTCTTCCATAATTATTCAAGTTCATATAAAATTGTATAAAAATATTTTTTCCTTTGTTAGGAAATTCTCTATCCAATAATATAAAATTTTATTCCACCGATTGGGAATTTTTTCCATTGGGACTAAGATTTTTTATCTCCTAGTCTGGGTAGGTCAAAAACCAATAGATTGATATACAATTCCTAACATTTTTAGTTTTTATATATTTTGGATTGATATATTCTACCTCAACATGATGTTATCTAGATAGTTTCATGAGTTAATTAATTTAGGTTGTGTAGCTTTGTTGACCTATGACAAAAAGGAAAATTAAAAGGGATAGGTTGTAACATTTTATTGGTTTTTTTGTTTTTATTATATTTTAGATTCTTAAATACTTACTATGAATAATTTATATATTTTTTGGTGAATTATTTTTGAATATATGGGTTTAATCTAGGCTTTTGGAGTAGATAATGTTTTATTTTACAAAGTAGGATCCACTAGTTACTATGTGTGGGATATTGGGTACATATTGTTGGGGATAAGGGAGGGGGTTCTAGAGCAGGCCTTGGGTTCCTAGTGTGTGTGTACTGGGTAATCGATAGTCTGTTGGGTTATTGTTTTTAAGAGAGGTATTTTCATAAATTTTTAGTGATGGTATTTGATCATAAATAATATTTTTTCTCCATTCAAGGGATATTCTCTTCGAATTTCGTAATCTATAATATCTAAACTTCCTCATAAAACATCAAGGGTTGATTTGTACTTAATTAGATGATAGAATTGGAAATCATTGATGTTGTAAGATATATATCAATAAGTTCTACAAGATCGAAATCATTATATGAGAATAAAATATAGTTTGATCACTATAAAGTAACAATTAATCTATTATACATATTTTTAGTGATTTGTTTTGATTTCTTAGGTTTTAGAAGGAATCGATCATTCATTCCTTACATGAAATTTTACAAACATTTGGATGTATATGAGACAATATGTGCACATTTTACATATATAGTACATTATTTCCATATTATAAACATTACCACAAATTGTAATTCACACCTCATAACCTATAGGTTTAGTTTCATTGATGATTTCATACATAAAAAACATAATTTAAAACATCTTCAACATCTACAGAAAATAGTCTTCTCACAAGATACCTTTTTACATGTATTATATATAATATTTTCCTCATAACCAGGGGAATGTAAACATGAGGAAGGGTGACATTAGATTATCAATAAGTGTAAACATGAGTGAAAGAAAATTAATACCATAAGTGAGAATAAAATGAGAAATCATTGTGTTTGGACATAACATAATACAATCATTCCAAATAATACATATATAAATATTCATGATTCATGGAATATATCATTTGGAATAATAA
Source organism: Viscum album (assembly GCA_963277665.1). Taxonomy (NCBI): domain Eukaryota; kingdom Viridiplantae; phylum Streptophyta; class Magnoliopsida; order Santalales; family Viscaceae; genus Viscum; species Viscum album. Next base: position 1,699,506,246 of record OY728138.1, on the reverse strand, counting down.
CGTAAATGATTCATTGGACTATCGATACCCGAATAAATAAGAAAGAGAACTTAAAAATATGTTATAGTCATTAGAAAGTGTAACATGTATAAGAATTAAAAACCATTTCTTATGTTGAGACCCACTTTTAATAACATCATCATACAGTGAATATATTTCCATCATTGATTGTGTACATTGCCTATTCGCATTGATGTATTGGATTATTCCCCATAGTGGATTGGGTGAATTACTTATCCCCTTACATGTTATCTCCCATGATATAAAGCATTACCAAAAGCATTTTCTGAGTTATAAAATTCATGCCCCACCCATCACATAATGAAAACACAATACATATATATTCTATATCAATAATAAAACAATATATATTCCATCATATATTAATTATTTTATGAAAAGGAAATGGTTTTCATTTATATTTAAAAAATTCTTAAACCTGAGAAATATATACAAATAATATGGAGTATCATTATATCATATACCTAGTGAATTATCCATAATATTAATTTATATTAAATTAAATAAAAAACTCTTTGTAATTGTATTAGAAAATTATATTGAGAAATATTTAGAAATGTACATTAAATTTTTAAAAAGATTATTATTTATAATCAATTTGAATATAAAATAATTTTAAAAAACATGAAAATTAGTTTGGAAGATTTATATATAAATCTAAAAAAGATATTGGTAAAATTAATTCATGTGGGAAATTTTAAAAAAAATATTTCATTCAATATTTTGTAAAGAGATTAAAAATTAGAGAAAATTATCATATAAAAAATATTTAAATATCAATAATATTTTAAATAATTTCATCACAAAATAAAATTGAATTATGAATTATAAAATAAGTAATAATTATATCTATAAAAAAATATAATGAATTATTCAAGGAGGAGAAAGATTCCAGACCGAATAAAGAGGTATATTGGGTTTCACTCACATGGATACTTTCAATTGAATTATTAACCAATGGTAGCTGAATTGGTTATAAGAGCTTAAATATACATAAATAGCAATAATATAAAGAAATATATATATTTTTGGAGTGAAATAACATACAATTTTTCAACTTATTTACCCAAAGAAAGATATTATCATTTTTTATGGGAGATTAAAAAAACCCTTACCTTTACTCTTGATTTCCATGAAGGTTATTTATCCTTTTTTATAATAATAATAACTATCTTAATCATTAATATCATAACCTTATTCATATATATGAAATTTATACTCTTAAATTATAATAATTAAATAAATATATAATTTTTAGTAATTGTTTATTGGCGTCATCATATGTTAGTATTTTTTATTTTTTATACATGTCTCTAATGTCGATACCAATCCTTATTATTTTATTATATGTTCATAAAGAAAAAATTATTCAAGGTAGTGGAATAATATTATTTCATTTATTTATTTAATCATTTTTCTATTTTATGAAAATTATTTGTATGGATTGAAAGGATTAAATCCATGAAATGAATGTTTCTGGTAATTTACTAATAACTAAAAGTTACATTATAATAACCATTCATTTCATGTGTCAAAATTATGGAACCATATTTATGGACTAAATTATCATTTGATATAATATTATACAATTATTAGTTTATTTATGATTAAAATGATGTTGTGGGTATAGAATTGTTCATATATGTATTTAAACCAACCTAAAAAATAACTCATTATATAAGAGAATGAGTAAGAGCTTAGAGTTATAAAGTAGTTTTATCATTTACAATGGAGTAAAATATTTCAATGTTACATCATTATAGATGATAATGATATTTATAATGATTTGTGATGGGAAGGCTGTAGAAAAAGTTTGATAATATTACACACACATATATATACTTTCAATAATTTGGTCCCACTTGAAATGGGATTAAGTGGAATAAATTATTTAGTCCTCCTTTAATAAACCAAAAACTACGGAAAACGTAATATGGATTTATGAGAGGAAAATGTTAACAAATTCAAGATATAACCAATGGTAAATAATGTTTTGGTATGGGTTAGGGAAGGGTCCTTTCATAGTTTAGTATTCAGTGGAATTTCTACAAATATGTATTCCTTAATGCATAAGGATCAATTTTTAAAAGTAAAGTGTATAAAAAGTGAAAAAAATGGAAAATGGTCATTCGTTCCCTCAACAACACTATTTAGAGAAACTATTTCATGTTGTTTTATATATTTACTTGTTAGTTTACACCATTTAACATGATTTTACATTAATTGTGTTAACTCAATTTTTACCTCATTAATTTTTTTTATTCATAAAATTTAAATTAAATTCAAACCTAATTTATACTTATTTATTTCAAATTTTTAATCAACTTAATATGGTTCAGTTTCTAAATTTGAAAAATTTTATATTTAAATAAAAAAATATATAAAAATAATGTTTTTTATAGAAAAATATCATGTTAATATTCATGTGTTCCGAAGTGTAATTAATATAAATTATTATTTAAATGAATTGTATAACAGTTTTTTCACATCCAAGTGGTTTATTAGAATAATCCATTAAAAGTTATCAATTTAACATATTATTATAAAAATAAAAAACATGTTAAAAACAATTAATTATTAAGAAATATCCTTTTTAGTATTAAATTATTTTATTCACATCGCATTAAAATTAATTATTTACCCTATAATAATTCAATATATATCAAACCATTAGTATTAAAATACTTCATTTAATTTTATAAAAAAATTATGTTATTATTGTTTAATATAATTATTATCATAATTTTTAATGAATGAAAATATACATACATTTATTGTAAAATATTTTTTAATGATATTTTTTATCTCATCCCATAAATATTTTTAATTTTAGAACTATAATGTTTTAGTTTTTTTAATAAAAAATACATAAAATTAATGTATCATTTAACACTATTATAAATAATAACAATATATCCAATGAACATATGTCAAAAAACTATATATATAATAACCATGTGGGTAATAATCATATTTAATTCATATATATATATATATCCTTAAATACATATGTTGAATCATTAATATTATTCATTTAAATCATTCCCAGAATTTCAATTTTATTTATAATGTTTTTCATTCATTCCATAACTATAATCAGAAGTATAATCTCATGTTTAAACCATTAGGAAAATAATTTCTTATTATTTTTCTTTTTTATATTATTATGGTCTTACTCCTCTTTTAGTTTTCATAATGATGATTCATATTTTATTATAAAATTTAACCAACATTAATCTTTAATTTCAAAATTTAATATAAATAAAATATATGATAGTTCCTTGTATTTTAGTTTTGTGAGTATTATAAGCTATCGAACAGAAGTTATTTATTTATATAAAAATACATACTAAAATCTTAGGGTGTTACATTATAAAAAATTAAAATAAATTTTTCTATGAAATATCATTACATAAATGAAAAATTATATTTGTAATCATTACATATTTGGGATCCCATGTAGGTTCCATATATTTATGTTTCTTCTAGAGAACATTAACTATGTGAGTGGTCTTATTACACAATACTTTATCTTTAAGATCCAATATTTCTATTTGTTATTCCTCATAAGAGGGAACATATTACAATTGTACTAAATATGATTTTAGTATATGTAAAGGGTTAGGTATTTACTTCATTGAAATACATAAATGGAACACATCATGGAATTGGGAGATGTTTAGTGGAAGTGTAAGATGATAAGATACCATCCCTCTATGATCAATGATTTAGAAATTTAAAATTTATATTGGAATCAACTTTATGTTTTCATAAATCTCATAACCCTATAGAATGGTGATATTGAAAGGAATAACATGCCTCTAACTCAAAAATCATGACCTCTTGGATGACTATTAGTGAAGCTCTTTTATCGACTTTGTGTACATTAAATTGATCACAGAATGGTTTGTACATTTTCTAAAATACCTTCAACACGATCTTATCCCAAAATCCTTTAATCAGAAACTTCCTCTAAACATTTAATAGTTATACATATCAGCCCATAAATATCCATTTATAGTTAAATTTTAACGATAGAATTGAAACTATTGTTATATGATAACTCCACTAGGGGAAGTTTTTGATCTAAACCCCATTTGAAATCCTTGAATGAGGTCACAAAAATTGTTTATAGTTTAGAGGTTCCTTTAATAGTTACCACCATTTTTGGGGATGATAGGATGTTTTTAATCTCATCTTAGTATCAATTTATTTTTGAATACTTCTCTAGAATATCAATGCAAGAATATGATCCTGATCAAATACAATGTAATTTGGTAATTCATGAAACCTTACTAATTCCATTTCTTATATGTTTTATAGTTTATCAAGAGGGAAATATTCTCTAATATAAATGAAATGTATTTACTTTGTAATAAAACTGACCTAAAAATGTACAACCAAATTTAGTGCTATAAAATATATTCATCACATATTTCCATTTATACCAATAAAACTGATAAAATGTTTTACATTAGAAAAAAAAAGAAAATACTGGGTCAATTATAGAATAAATACCTTTTTAGGTTTTTAGTTTTATAATATTAGGAAAAACTGATAAAAAATATTTTTTATTTCTTTATTTGATTATTTTCCAATAATACTGATATTTTATCATTTAAATAAATGTATTAAAATATCCTATAAAATACTTCATTCTTAACATAAAATTATTATTCAAAACCTATGAAAATGAACAATTAAAATTTGGTAACATAAAATGCTCAATGAGGTTTAAAATGGGACAAAATAGTTGATAATAATAAGTAAGCATTATATAATAATAACAGTATGAGTGCATGTGTAATGACCCGACCCTAAAAACCCATATACAGTGCATTATTTAATTAAATTGGAATGATTAAAAGGAATAAAATCCTAAAGTAATGATAAATTTTTTAGTTTTGAGGAATCAAGATACATACATGCAACCCATTTTACATTAGGATAAGAAAACAAAATACAATACATAACAAAAGCTAATAAAATGCATCCTTGTAAACTCAAATAATGATCTCTTATTAATAAAATGGAGATGGAAAAAAATTAAATGGGTAAGCTCAAATTCTAAGTAAGGGTTACATATAGTGGAATAATGAAGAAAAAATAATTGAATCATAATCAATATGGCATGGTGAATAATTAAAAAACACATGTGATCAATAAATTGAGACTGAAAATGCTTCAATATATTTTTTCACAGTAACAAACTCATGGAAAGTAATAATTGAATTATGAATAAAGAGAATGATTATTATTTGGACTTCATGTATTTGGTACATGTACTATCATACAATGAAGAAAATTTTAGTCTATGGGTAGAAAACGATCTGATTATGTTTTGGAAGAAAACTAGATGGGTCTGTCACCAACTGTTTTGTCTCATGAAACCTATCGAACAATCGAGGGGGTATATCGGGCCCCACCCATCAATGAAATTCAAAATAATTCTTATAAAAAGATTTAATTCTAGAATAATATGCCTTATCAATTTTTTTACTGTGTAAAGGATACAGATTCATCAATATTTCCATAGTTAACACAACATTCAAAATAAACACCATCTGTAAAAATGTATACAACTAAGACAATATTGATATCCATTATAAAATAATATAGATATTTAGTAGGTATGTAATTTAAAATAAAAAATTATCTCAAAGTGTTAGTAGATACAACACATAAAAATCATTAGGTGCATATTACCAATTATGTCTCAAATAAATGAAAATTGAGATGAAGTCCCTTACCACAACGTAATCAATAAAATCATATGACAAAAAAGTAATAATAATCAAATGAAACATTTAATACAGTGAATATATTTATAATAATGATATTATATATCAATTGGAATCATAAATACACCACATAAAATAAATAAGTGGTGAACAATGGAAATATCACAGAAATAAAAGTGATATGAGAAACCCCTTACCTTATACCCGAATGTGTTCTTGACTTGATAATAATGTCCATAATAATTTTATTTAATACATTAATTAATTAATTTATACAATTATCTACATATATTTAATTTATTATAATTTTATTAAGTTCATTTATGTCCTTTTGGATGAGTTATAAGATACCAATTTATCTCTTCAGAGTGTTTGGTTCATTGGTTTTCATGAACAATATACATGTTTATGAGTATAGAAGTTTATGTAGAATGGATATAATTATCCAGAATTGAATTTATATATTATTAATGAAAAAATAGAAGTGTAAATGGTTATATATATATATATATGTATCATTTTTTACATGGTATGAGGATCAATCACTGGATAAGTCATTTAGTGATAATTGTTTTGATTATTTCGATGATTATTGACCATAATGAACTCATTTTATTTTTCCATTTAGTATTGTGTAAATATGTCACTTACTGAACATAAAAAGGGTTATATTATAAATTTTAAAATATATCTTGACCATTAAAATTGATTCATTAATATATTTTAATATAAATTTGAATAATAAAACTTCTTCATCCATGAAGGTTCTAAATTGGAATCTCCTGGATGATGAATTCATTTATAAAATAAAAGAGGGAGTGTAACACCCCAGGTAAATAAAGAATATGAAATTTTTTTATTTATCCATATTTGTGAATAAAATATTAATATTACTTTAAAGGGGATTCTATGCTCGATGGCGTACCCAATATGCAACAATGAGTTTCTTGGGAATCTTACATTGCACTATAATAATAAAATAATATTATTTTAAATAGTAGTTAACGCCTATCCTTTGTAATGGCGGGAATGAATAGAACTAACTAAAAAATCATTATATATGTTTGTCAAATATTTTTACTTTTTATAATAAATGTTAGAGAATTAAAAATGCGAATGAATCGAATTTTAAGTGTAAACATTCTAATATTCTTTAAAAGGTTGATTAACCGCCTTTTTATGGAGAACCTCTTTTAAATACACTTTTTGCAATCTTATGTGTTATATTTGACAAAATAAAACTCTTTTTTAGAATCGGGACATCAAAATTTACTTTGTGTAAATTTTTGGTAATTTTCCGAAAAAGTTAAATTTTTAATGAATAGTGGAAAATGTTGTATTTTAATTCAAAACCTCTTTTTATTTTAATTTATTTATATGATTAGATTATATTTTGAATTGGTTTTAAAGTTAAATTAGAATATATTTTTACCATTTAATCCAATAGTGGTCGTTGGAATTAATTTCACTTTGAAATCGGACTTAAACTAGTGTTAATCTTTTGATACATTTTGTTTCATAAAAACACGCTATTTGTTTTGACAGTAGGAATTAATTATTAAATTAATTCATTCAACTTATATGTTTTGAATTTTTTAAAATAGACATCATTTTTGAATTCGGAATATCAAATATAGCTTAGGGTGAATTTTTGATAATTTTCTGAAAAACTTCAATTTTTGATGAATAGTGAAACCACTAAGTGGTACTTATAAAAACTGATTTTCCGTTTAAATGAAAATTTTCCATCTTTGTGTTTTGAATTTCAAAAATACGACATACATGGTTGTCATTAATAAGTAAAATGTGGTTCAATGGGATTAAAATAATTTTTTGGTGAATAGTAACTTATTAAGTTTTTAATCGCGATTAGGGGTAATTAGTGTAGTTTAATGTAAGAATCATGTTTTAATAAAATGAAATGACCTATACAATTGTCCTACCTTCATTTTATGTGTCATGGCCGACCAAGACAATCCATGGGTCAACTTGGGGACCCCATGGAGCCACTTTGGTTGGAAAATGACATAAATACCTTTTTATTTAATGTTAAAGTAAAAATGACACAAACATAAGATGTTTTACTAAAACAATTTTTACATGGGGTTATACAAGTCATAAGTTTGACTATAAATATTCATTGGAAAGATAAAACGATTTTCTACATCATAGTAGTTTTTTATAATTTTTAGACATTAAATAAATTAAATTATTTATGACATCATGATGATGCAGCGATGACCTCATTATTCAACGATTTAAATAAAATGGAAAGATAATTTAAATTCTAAGACCTACACATGTCCAAAACCTATTGGATGGGTGTATTTTGAACCCTTATCACCTTATCCTCTAATTATATCAATGTGGGACGTTTTAAATCCGAAACTCATTTTAAAATAAAGGAACATTTCTTTACTTTCCAAGGGTGCCCCTCCTCTCCTCTTTTAAAAGGCCTCCAACTCTACCTCTTTATCCACACTTCCAAAGCCTTTGGATCGGCCAAAACCTGACCATTTTGTCTCTACACATACCTCTATAACTCCTTGAAGCCTCACTTTGGGTAGAAGTCTTCCCAAGGAATCCTTTGAGCTCAAACCAAAGGGAGTTACCCGATTTTAAGGTAATGTCTTCACTTGAGTCCTTTTGTTTTATTTTGATTCTCCAACCCCCTAAAATCTTTTTATTATTTTATTTTGTAACAAATAAAGTATCTTCCATACACTAGGATGTTTTTATAATAAGGATTCGAGATACAATTACACACACCTTCGTCTAATGGTTAAAGAACATACTGTTTCTATGGTTGGTGATTTTCTGCCTCACGAAACGATGATTGTTCAATATTATTTTAACACCTTTAAAGGTGGCCATTATGATGTCACTGTATTTTATATATGATATATATGGTATTTATGTTTACTATATGATTATGTATTTTATATTTAAACCATACCTTTATTCTTTTCATGTTGTGTAAATGCGAGAATTTATATGAGGAAGTGTGGACTACCGCCCCCTCAAGTGATGTGACTCGTACATGCAATACATGGAACATATAAAGAATGAAATTAATGAACTTATGTTACCTATATAACATATATATTATAATGGAATTATAATATATATATATATATATATATCATTTATTTTTAATTCCTTTAATATGACAAAGAAAAAATGAAAGTAGCGTTCATGCGTACATACGACCTACCGTCTCCATGAACGGTGCTTTTCGTTTTTTTTCTCCAAATGATATGGAATAGTATAAAATTAATATTTACTAGATATATATATGATATTTTAATCATTAATACTATTCTGTAAATTATTTACTTATAAATACATGGACAATCATTTTTCAAACAAGTTCATTTTTGACTCATGTACCAAACATCGACAAAAACGTCTGATATGAACTAACATTATTAAACAATTATTATAACATTATAATATGTGATATGAACTGAATAATAATCTCTAAAGGATTTCCTTAGGAAATTATAAATTGACCAAATTTTATTATTCAGGAATATAAAGAAACGAACAAGATAAGTCGGACTTGAGGTAAGGGATCCGACTCCTCTCTTTCTTTTGAAGTACACTCTTTTATGTCATTCATTTTAAAATTAATCTTTCTTGTTATTGGGATATTATTTTATATTACTCTAACTATATTTTTTATGTTAATATGATTATAGACCCTATTCTCTCTCATCAATCCATTTTGGAAGTTTTGAGTGGCGTCGTTAGGCTGTCGAATTTTCGTAAGAGATCCAACCTCTCTCTTTCTTTTTAAGTACTCTCCTATATGTCATTTATTTTAAGCTCACATTTTTTATGTTGGGGGATGTTCTTTTGTATTACTCTTTCTGTAAACATTATGTTAATATGATGGGAGACCCTATTTGATCTCATCAATCCATTTTTGTAAGTTTTATGTGGCGCTGTTAGGCTGCTGAGTTTTCGTAAGGGATTTTTCATATCACTTTTATTCCCGTGAGATTTATGCTACATTTGACACAATTTCCTTTGAGTGGTGTATGTACTGCCCATTATTTTACTCATTGAGTAATATACTTTCACTTATGAGTATTTACATCAATTTTTTATTTTCTTTCTTTCACGGGGTGTATGTTTTGAAAGATACCCATGTCGGTAAGGGGACCTTTCACCCTCCTCTTTTTAAAAGACTTATTTTGTTATGTCTTTTAATTCACATCCTATTATGTTGGGATATGTTCTTTTATATCCTTATTGATGTAAATTTTATGTCCAAGTGATGAGATTCCCTTTTTATCTCTCATCAACTCATTTTCTAAATTTTGAAGTGATGCCGTTAGGCTGTCGAATTTTACGAAGGGAACTTCTTAACCCAATTTCGATTTCTTTGGGTTCAACATGTAGTTATTGAATATGTCATCGATTGAATATGTGTAAATTACCTTTGATTGTTTTACACTTAATATCCACTTATATTTGGTGTATTTATATTTTTCACACATAATTATGAGATTGATTTATCCTTAATTTAAGGATACCTTCTTTATAATGGATTACATCTAATTTTACATTTCTTTTGAGACTTCATTGTTGTTATGCACCAATTCACTCTTATATGGTGTGTATACTATCCTTTGACATATTATATCATGAATCCCTTTATTCTCATGATATTATACAGTTCGGATTAAATGTTATTCCGCTATTATTTGTATTCAAGAGTCTTTCATTTTGTTAAAAACTATTTAACAGAAATATCGTTTTAAATGTTTTAACGATTTATTATTCTAAATCTTTATCTTTAATGTCCATGTTTTCAAAATGGTTTTCAGTATTTATTTATATGGACATTAATGTTTTAAAATTATAATTCCATTAAAAGCTTCAAAGTGGATGGGACACTTTGATTCAAAAATCTCTTTTAAATGGTTTTTGAAAATGGATTGATTTATTCAATATCTGGGAATTACTTATTGTGATTGCAAATGAAATTTTGTTATTGAAATGTTTATATTTTCAATATTTTATGTGTAATGATGGTACTTGGAAATTTTACGGGTGGTTACGTGATAATCCATATGACGGGTGGTGCCGTGAATACCAGGATGGGTGGTTACGTTATAACCTCCAATGCATTGGGTATGGAAGTCGGCCATATGGCTATTCCATTAACTATGTGTGGAAGTCGACCGTATGGTTATTCCATTTAAGTATGTTTATGTCCCAAGTTACCTTTATATGTTATGTTTTCTTTAAATGGGTTTTATGGTAATCTTTTGGTTACAAAAGGGTAAGTAATGGTCTTTTTTCAGTGAAGAGTTTTTACTACTTCATAAAGGTGAAAAGTATTACTTTGGTAAAGTACTCACGGTTTACTTGTTGTTTTGGAAAAACTAACAGTTTTCCTTATTTGTGTATCCTTTAATGGGATTTTTATGCTCATCCCAAGTTTTTGAAATGTTTTCCACAGGACTTAAAGATGAATAGTGTCAAGGATGGGATCAAGGAAAGACATGCTATCTAAAACATGGAACTAGAAATGTTTCTTTTTAAGTTTTTTTATGTTATGGAAACTTAGTAGAAGTGTCTACTATGTAATATTTTGAGATGTAATAGTTTTGACCTAATTCTCTAAAACTCTAAACCTGAAAGGATCCTCAATGTGAATTATTCATTTAATTTAATAATTAAGTAAGGTTTAAGGCTGGGGCCTTATAGGGAGAGTAAAAAAATTGATGATGTATCTTCCATTAACATGATATAATTATAGTATATAGATTATACTAAATTTATCATGATAATTTGGATAGAGGATGTGAGGAGAGAATATGAAGAGAAGATAAATTGAAATGAAATTAAATGAAAAAGGTAGAGGATTTACCTCTTGAAGTAATCTCCTTGAGAACCTCCTTAAGGGAAAAGGTTTTGGTATTTTGGAAAGAAAGGGGGATATTGTGCATGAGGAGGGACTAGGAAATAGTATTTAGGTCTAAATTTGAGAATATTCAAGGCGTGGAGGAGTGGAGAGAATATGGAGTGATGGATGGTTTTTATAGTCGAGGAGAGGAGTGATTTCTCAATATTTTATTCAATATTTTATTATTTTTATCAAGAAAAACAAAGTAATTATTATTGTGACAAAAATAGTAATAAGTGCATGTGAGTTTGAAACAATGGAAATTTACATCATCCACGACTCAAGCATGATGTACAAACTAATTTATTTAGTATATTTCGTAAATAGTAAATTTTACTATTCACCAAAAGATTGAGTATTTCAGAAAAATCTCAAAAATTCACCCCAACATTTTTCAATGTGTAGAATCCAAAAATTAACTCCATTTTATAAAAATAATTTTCTAGGTTTGAGAAATTTATTTTTTAATTAAAATTACTATTTTATCATAAAATAAGTTTTTAAAATTATAATTAATATTGTAATACCCTGAAAGATTATATGAGGTCTGATTAGATTATCCTAATATTATAGGACAAAAAAATATTGATTTAGGCATAAATTTTATAAAAAATAATTTTATTTTACATAAATTTATCTATTATAAAATTTTAATTAAATATTTATTGCTCACAAAAATACCAACACTTAATTTCTATTATATAAAATATTCACTTTTATTTATTAGGTGACTAAATTTTATTTATACTTCCATGGGTGAGGTTACTATTTATAAGGGTCATATTACTATTTATAAGTGTAAATTATTTTTCATAAGGAGAATATTACAATTCACAATGGTATGTTACTATTCAAAAAAATTCAGTTAATCTTATGGGAATCTAAATATCTTACTGAACGCAACCGTGTTTGTCCATTTTTCAAAACTCAAATAATAGAAGTGAAAAAATTATGTTTAACGACCAGGTTATAGATATATCATATAAAAAAGTTTAGTTTTGCAGAGACTTTGTGTTTTGTGCATAATAATCTATCTAATGAATTGAAATTATTTAAGAAAATAATACACTAAAATATTGGGGTGTTATAGAAGGTGCTTAAAATGAGAATATCATAACAATGAATTCACATATCATAATCATGATTTGTGGAATAAAGCCTTTGGAATTTGTAAGACTTGAATCATAATATAATAAATGATCATGATCCATGCGAATATTAAATTGGCATAAGATCATGTCACAAGAGAGTGGAAGAAGGTTTGGAATAATCAGAATCGTAGAAATTAATTTTCAAGTCCATCGAACACGACATTCATCAAATGTTGGGCTTTCTCTAACCACCATTTTACACACTGTGGGCTTTGGATAACCTCTAGTGTAACCTATTTTGATCTTGTGATAACCCCCATGTACACTTTTTACTCATAAACATTATATTTTTCCCAATACATTAGAGGCATATAACAGAAACATATGTCAAATAATCACAATCCATTCATATGTATTATACATGACCATTGAAACATTTATCATTTCATCAAAGAATAACCTACATTATAGAGACGTGTTTCATCAAAATTTATTCATCACAAAAATAATCCATCTAGAGAATTAATAAGTATAGTATAATTAGTTGATATAAATAATGGAGAATAATTTTCATAAAATTATACCTACATAAATGTTAAATAACATTAAAATAGAAATGGAACATTATAGAGGCCCTAGCTTCATACACATATTATTACATGAATTTAATTATAATTAACCATCAAATACAAACCATGGATTGAAAGGCCTTGTGTATTTGGAAGAATATATACATAATTTGAGAACATGAAACTAGATTAAAACATATTTTTATTATTCTCTATAATATTCTCATAACTTCCTCTAGGATCTGAAAACTGCCTAGGATGACCTGTGGAGTACATAGATAAAAGGATGAGCTAAAAAGCCTAGTAAGGTAATAAAAATGGGAAAGAAGCATAAAAGATGAGTTAGTAGGCATAATGTGATTACTTAATAGTGATTGTTAATGAACAAAAAATATTTTGGATTACCATATGACACATGAAATCATACGAACATGGAAATATTGAAATGTATATCCCAACATAAACATGAGACAAGTTTAACTACCAAGTTGATATCACATGTTGGAAAGAGTCCAATAATGGATCATGTTTACATTATAATCCCATAAATAACATATCAGGAAACAAAACATTAACCATTTCATTGGAGTTCTATATGGGGACACCCATCATAACATATAGATTCATATGTGCTCCATATAAATGAATCAAACATAAGGAATAAATGTAAGGGTTTCCCATGGAAAGAAATAAGTTTCGTAGTCATGTTATAAGGAAAAAACAAAGGGATTATCATAATGTTATCAAAGAAATAAGGGATTTGAAATATTATTTTAAATTATTAAATTGAATATATGAACATATTAATAATAATTAAATCAAAAGAAAGTGAAAACATAAAAATTAATAGCTAGGTAACATTATAAACGTTCCATGTAAGCATAGTTTTATCAAAAAGAATGAAAGACCTTTAAAGAGGATAATAGAATAATTATTTCCATAAAACTAGAAATGAAAGAAAATTGTTTTTCATGATAAAATTACTGTTTTTTAAAAACATTTTTGGAATAAAATAGTTTATGGATTGCACTTTAAAATGTGTAACAAAAAGTTGAGTTCCCTTTAGCAAGGTTTGCTTGTCGAGAATAATTGTGAAGGAAACTTTTAAAAAAATTATTTCCCCATATAAAATGATGAATTATGATAGAGATATATATGTGTGTTACATTTATAGATAATAAAGTAGATTTATATTAGATTAATGAAGAGATAAATTCTGGTAAATAGATATTAAGCATCACCAAAAGGAAATATGGAGATTCAAAGAGATCCCTTACCTTATGCACGAATGGGTTCGACACCCTATCATAATGTTTTGGATAATCAAAATATATTCATTAATTTATTAATTCAAAATAAATTCCAATATATTTGATTTATTATAGTTTGAATAATTTTATTTATGTCAATTTCTATGAGTTATAATGATCAATTCTGTTGTTCTGGGAGCATTTGTTTCACAATTTCAGGGTTGGTCTACATGTGTATAATTATTGATGTTATTGTTAAATATAAATAAAAATAAATAAGTTAAATGAAATGGTATTATTGAGCATCCAAATTATAAATTTAAAAATATAAAATTTTTTCTATAATGTGGTTGATTCTTTTAATAAAACGTTAATGATAAATGGTTAGTTTATTTTGACTGGTTTTCCAACTATCTCAAACTAGTTTTGTTTCATTTAATATTATCTCTATATATTAGTTACAGAATATTATATAGGTTATAATATATTTATTTTAATCTTATTTAATCATAATAATATTTTTATGACAAGCCTTGAATATGGTAATGGATAATGAAAACCCATCATCCATGAGGACAGATAACCCCCATAATTTGGACAGTGGTTTTGGTTTCATTAAATAATAGAAGATGAGACATGGGTTGGATATAATATATTCAATTATAAATATTAAATTACATTATATAAATGATAATTTATTTGTTATTATTTGATCGATTAATGTGGTGAGGATAATTTATAAGAATAAAAGAAATTAAAAGAGGTAGTTTGAGAATGTTACCTATTCAATATCACCTCCCTGAAAGACACCTTAAGGGACATCGATGTGGTCTTTTGGGGAGAAAATAAGAAAATTGACATGGGGAGAGTGGGTAAGGATATTTTTTGGTAGATAATTGGAAATCATAAAGGATTATATGGTATGGGGAGAAAGGGGTGGTGAGGGGTGATATTTATAAGGGGAGGAAATGGGTGTTTTTCAATATTATATTAATTAGTTTATTATTCTAGAACATGAATACAAATATTAATGATTATCATGACTATATATAGTATATAGTTCATGTATGTTTTAAAAAATAGGTCCTTACATCACCCATGAATCAAAAATTTAAGTATGTAGATGATAATGTTAAATACCGTAAATTACCATGTTTCACTATTCACCCAAAATTCGACTACTTTATAAAAATACCAAAAAATCACCATAACCATTTTTTGTTGTGAATATTTGAAAAATAGAATCAATTTTATTTAAATAATTATCTAATTATGAGAAATTTAATTTTTAAATAGAATACCCATTTATTAAAAAAAATGATTATTTTATATTATAATCAATTTTATAACCCTCTAAAAAATTACTTATGGTCTCTTAAAATTATATTATAGTTATGATAAATGATAATATTAATATATGAATCCATTTTATGAAAATAAAGTTTATATTATATTACTATATTCATTATAAAATATCAAATTAACAATCACGTGTTTCAAAAATACCAATACTTAAGTTATCATTTGTAAAACATTTATTTACTTGTACCATGATATAAATACAACATAATATCATTTTATAAGATTCCTAAATATTATTTTACATTTAAATATTTAAGGGTAATACACTAATGGTCTGATTATTATTCCTAACGGTCAGATTACTATTCTAATGGTTAGGGTACAGTTCTAACAGTTAGATTACAATTCCAACGGTCAGATTTATAATGCTAATATGGGTTCAATACTTCCAATAAATAACTATTACATTAATAATTCAATCAAATATATTTTCTAAAAATTATAGATACTTTAAACTTCAAAATAGATATTTTATTATTAAAATAATTTTTTATTTCTATAGTTTTTTTATGAGTGCAGTCATTCTGATGGATAGAGAAGATCCTGATTATCCTATTCTTATTCTCATATTTTCTATTTATTATCCCACTATAATATTTTTAATTCTTATTAGATTATATTATGATGAACTTTCAATTATAAATTTTTGAGAATAATATTTTTTTGATTTCTCTATGTAATTTATGTGATTTATAAAATATTTCATTATTATAATAACAGAAATTTTATTGATAAAATACTAGGTCATTAAATTACTCCTACATTTTAAAAATTCACAATCTAAATTTCATTATAAATATGAAGGTGAAAATATTTGAGGGTACTTATCCTTTATCACTTCCTATAGTTCTCATGTCTCTTTTTCATATTCATGGTTCCACTATAATACTTTCACCAGGTGAGTTATCTTTTTGAATATAAATTTATCTCTACATTCCATGATCTTCACATGATTATATTCATTAGAGAGATCATTTTACATTTGTACCACCTATAAATTCATCACACTTGTGGGATCTGGTATGTAGTTCATCTAGAGTGATACATGGAATACATCATATACTTACGACATGGTTGGTGGACATTCTATTGAATAAGTCATGGCTCTGATGTGATCAATAATCTCAATGGTGAGATGTTATGTGGCTTATATTTCCTTTATTGAAAAATATCACAAGTCTCTTAAATGGATATATATAGAGGAATAATTATATCCAACTTTAAAATCCATTTTCTATCAATAGTTGACTACATAACTCTTCTGCTAACTTTGGGAAACCCAAATGTTTTTCTGAATAGTATTCACATTTTCTACAATTTTGTAGAACATTATAGGTCTTAGAAGATTATGTTCACCAACTTCATCCCATAATGAATGTTTTCGACAATATTTACAACAAATTTCGTCATATGGATACATTTGGATAACTAATTGGATAATATATTTTAATATAATTCGAAAATAGTAAGATGTTGGTGTAATAAAAAAATTTTTCCATTAAAAATGCTCCAAATATATCATTAAATGTATAATATTCATCTCATACTAGCTGTCATTCTGGGGGGGGATATGCCATAATAATATGTAGCTCATTGTTTAGGGAATTTTGGAGACATTTCTAGAATATGGAGGTAAATAAAGGATCTCGATCATATAAAATTGATAATTGTAACGACCCAATCTTTTTGAGTAGTATATTAACTTACTCTTAATGATTTAATAAGATGTTAATGGTTAATACAGAAAGAGGAGGCGATGGCTTCATCCAGTAGACTTGAACCTTATGAAGCCCACTTATCAGAGCTTGAGAAGGAGGTAACATCTGTGGGCTTCGCTTTGGACCAAGCCCAAGCCGAACTCCAGCATGTCAAGCTTGAACGGAAACGCCTACAGGAGAAGTTCAAGTTAGTAGAGATTACTACTAGGGCAATGTTATCTGAGCCTCCCTCAGATTCTCTCACCATAGCACACCTTACACTTAGGTCTTATGCCGGTGTTATAAGGGGTTATGTGACGAGACCCTAGCTTCCTTGTGTAATCCTTTCGGGTGAATAAATTGAGATCTCTTCCTTTAGTGATGTTTGTGGAATTTCTTTTGTCTGGATAATTTTAGGATATATTTTATTGATGAATTTTTGAAAAAGGGATATTTTAAAATATTTATGAAAACCCTAAATAACTAATGATGTGTAATGATTTTCAAAAAATGGTCTTCTACAAAAGTGTTCAGTAAGGAATTTGGAGTCTAATAAGATCAACTTAATTTTTGATGAATAGTAAATTATGAATAGTGATTTTACGCTTAGGATTAGTAATGTGACCAAATGTATTAGTAATTTCACTCAAAGAAAGTTTTAATATAATTTGGACACCTAGATTAAGTAATGTGATTCAATAAAATGGGTAAATAACGGTTTCATAAATTGTTAGTCAGGTATTAGTTTTTTCGGGTGAATATTGTTTTTTAATTAAAAATTTAATTAAAAATAATTAGAAAATTTTTTTTATAAAAAGGACTTTATTTTTGAACTCAGAGCATCGATGTTATGTTAAGGTAATTTTTGGGGATTTTTCTGAAAAAAATGAATTTTCGATGAATAGTGTTTTTATTTAAAAATTAAATTAAAAATATTTAGAAAATTATTTTTATAAAATGGATTTCATTTTTGAAATCAGAGCATTGATATTTGGTTAAGGTGAAATTTTGGGATTATTCTGAGAAAGTTGGATTTTTGATGAATAGTGAAAATATAGTTTTTAAGTTATGGGTGTTTAATGACATCATTAAATGATGTATTAAGTATATATTCAATATGGTCGAATTATTAATAGTAAGATAAGGTATGAGGTGTCCCAAGTGGCCAATACCATGGGCAAATACCATGGGCAAGCCCATGGTTTTGCCAAAACCACTAGTGAGCTGTCCCTTGGCCATTATTGCCTTATCCCCTCACTTTCCCTATAAATACCCACCCTTTCATCCATTAGTTTTCACTCCCAACTCTCCCCCAACGAAGTTCCAGTCTCCTTACCTCCCAAGGAGTCCTCCCAAGGTGCCCCCAAGCCCTCAATGTCCAAACCTTTGAGTTTCAAGAGTCACGTTTTAAGGTAAGGGATCCGACCTCTCTCTTTCTTTTCATGTAATCCTTTTTATGTCATTCCTTTTATGATCCATGTTATTATGTGAGAGGATGTTCTTTTATATTCCACTTACTGCCATTTTTATTTTTATATGATGAGAGATACCCTCTTACTCTCATCATTTCATTTTATGAACGTTTAAGTGACGCCGTTAGGCTGCCGAATTTTAAAGGGATTCTTTCACCCTTCTCATTTTTCAAGTTCGATTTTCATGTAAAGTCTTTCAAGTTCCTTTTTATTATGTTGGGGTATGATCTCTATATCTATCATACTGATCTCTTATGATCATATGATGAGGGACCCTATTTGATCTTGTCAAATCATTTTTTTATTGAAGTTAAGTGACGCCGTTAGGCTGCGGAAATTTCATAAGAGAAATCTTGTTTTGTCTCACTTCCATGTTTTTCATTTCATATGGTATATCTTTAAAATTTCATTACCATGTTCTTAAATCCCTTATATTTTGTCCCCCTACTGTTTTATGGATCATTTATGAGTGGGTGACCCATGTCCCCTCTCTTTTCAATGTTTTCTAAAACCTTGTAACAGAGCCGTTATGCTACAGAATTTTCGTCTCAAAATGCCTCTCTTTTCTCAAAATTATTTTATGTTATAAAGTGAATACTAAAAGCTCTTATTTCTAAAAGGGTATTCACATATATATCAAAATGTTCTATTTTAAATTCTGGGATTTACATACATGAGACCCGCTTTCCCTTTCCGTGGGTTTAGAGTGACGTAAAGATCATGACTTTAAAGCAGTTTTTAAAACGTTATGATTATGAAATGAAACCCATTTATTTTATGCTATATGGGTTATTTATGAAATGTTTGATGATGATATATGTGGCTCACATGATAATAAAGACAAATTTAAGGGTTCTCCCTGATAGCGCTCCAATGCATTGGGTAAGGATGTAACCACTAGAGATTACAATTTTCACGATACCTTGGTGAATAACCTTGGTAATTTTCAAATGACACCTTGGGGATGGACCTTGGTGATATGTTCATGATTGTCTATGTTAAATGATGTAGCCACATCTTCAAGTTATGAAAAATGATATTTTTATAATGAAATGCCTCATGATTTCTTTCTCATGCCTTAAAGTTCTTTTCATATCCTTATTGAAGTATCTCAAGTTCACATGTAAAATGTTCCTCTTGTTTCCCTTACTGGGCCTTCTGCTCACCCTTTCTTTTGATGTATGTCCCCAGGTTATGAGATGCAGTAATAAAACTAGGATGAACTTAAGGAGAAGCCTTTCAAGTGTTTAAGAAGAAATTTTTATGTTGTTTTCATGTATTATGTTCCTGGTTTCCAAGACACTAGACCTTAAAGATCCTCAGTTTTGTGTAATGTAATGAAAGTTTATGTTATAAAAAGGTGGGATGTTATAGTTGGTATCAAAGGATGGTTTAGTTATTTGTGGAAATTAGGATATAAAAACTTTAGGAAGAACCCTATAGAAAAGTTTAAATATAGGAAAACTTCCGGGTATTTTGGTAAGTATTAAGTAAGTGGTTTATCAAACAAATACATCCCTGTCTGGATACGAGAAGGTAGAGGCGGCTCTGGCACATATGTACATAGGGGTAAAACCCGAAAACACCGCTTTGAGAAAGACTCGAATGGGAACTGGTGCACGATAACGGGCCTTGCTGCACTCTTGGTTACGACACTCCCAGGGGATATGTTTGGTTAATCACAAGCTTTTTATGAATCATTATGAAGGAATTATAGAAATGTGTAATTGTCTAAGCATGAAGTCTTAGTTAAAAGATCCATAAATGAAATAAGTTTCTCACTAAGGTTTTATTCTTTTAGAAAATGGCGGGCAATAGGAGGAACCGTGCCGATGGTGACCGCAATGCACCATGTGCTGACGGACCTCCGATGGAAGCCAGAATGGAAACATTCATGCGAATGATGAACCAACTGACTCAAGTTATGAGTAATAACTTGAATCAAGCTGAGAGGCCGACCTCACCATGAAGGGAACAACTTTTTGTTGAGTCCTTCATGCGTCAACGACCACCAACATTCAGTGGATCTACTGACCCATTGGTTGTGGAACAATGGATAATCTCCATTGAAAAGATCTTTTCTGTACTTCATTGTTCGAAACAAGAAAAATTCACCCTTGTTGTTTACCTCCTAGAGGGAGAAGCTGATCAGTGGTGGTCACTGATCAAAAACACGAAGCCACGAGGAGAGATGGAAGCTATGGAGTGGGAAGAGTTCCGGGGAATATTCTTTAATAAGTATTTCCCTCGTTCGATGAGAACGAGAATTGAGAAAGAATTTCTCGAGCTGAAGCAAAAGGAGAATGAATCAGTTGGAACCTATGAGATGAACTTCACAAGGCTTTCCCATTATACCTAAAGCTTTGTCATGGACCCTAATGGGAAGGTTGATAGATTTTTTGGTGGACTACGACCTCATCTGCGGAAGAATCTAGCCAACAGGGACTATGATAGCTATGAAGAAATAGTTCGAAGTGCCATGAAAGTTGAACTAGAGTTTGGGGAGACACAGTGGTCTCACAAATCTAATGAGAAGAAGAGAACTCTAGAACCGAGCCTGGGAAGAAGTTTTGATCAGGAAATAGGTGGAAATAATATGCAACATGCCACATGCAATAAATTTGGAAAGAAGCATTCGGGGAACTGCTTGATTGGAAGTGGTAAGTGCTATAGGTGTGGAAAAGAAGGCCATATTTCTCTGAATTGTCGTAGTGATGTGAAGCCTCAACTTCCCAACACTAACGACAGAGGAAAGATGGTTCTGGGCCTACCCGAAGTCACATGCTTCAAGTGTGGACAGCTTGGGCACTTTTCTAATCAATGTCCAAATCCGAGGGCGGTGGAGGGGAATCACCATCAACCTCAGCAGAGGCCAAGGGAGCAAGGTCGTGCTTTCACTATCACAACAACTGAAGTTGAAGTTCCGAACGATGTGGTAGCAGGTACTCTTGTCGTCCTCTCAAAACTTGCAAGTAATTTATTTGATTCTGGTTCTACGCATTCCTTTATTTCCTCCAAGTTTTCAAGGAATATAGAATCAATCCCCGAACTGCTAGAGGTGGAGTTGTCAGTCAAGACTTCAAGTGGGATTATCCTTGCATCAAAAGTATTTAGAGACTCTAGTGTTTACTTTGGTGAGCACAATCTTATCGCAAATCTAGTAGTCATTCCCATGATGGAATTCGACATTATACTAGGGATGGACTGGCTCTCAAAGTATAATGCTAAGATCAAATGCAGAAGTAAGGAAATCTCAGTAGTCTTGAATGAACGACCTACATTTATCTTCCAAGGAGAGATATCCCGAACTGATCCCTATCTAGAAGCACCTCCTATATCTTTCTTTATGGATTTAATCGGTGATGAGGAAGAAGGGAAAGAGAGCATACAAATTGAAGATGTTCCAATTGTTCAGGAATACATGGATGTATTTCCTGAGGAGTTACCTGGACCTCCCCTAGAAAGAGAGGTAGAGTTCTCCATTGAACTCGTACCTGGGTCTCAACCGATATCAAAGACTCCGTATAGAATGGCAAATGTGGTGCTATAAGAGCTAAAGAAACAACTCCAAGACTTGTTGGAGAAGGGGTTTATCCGACTGAGTGTATCTCCTTGGGGAGCACCAGTTCTCTTTGTGAAGAAGAAGGATGGATCAATGCGGCTATGCATTGATTATAGAGAACTGAACGGGATCACAGTGAAGAACAGATATCCTCTTCCAAGAATTGATGATTTATTTGACCAACTTCGCGGGGCTCAATTCTTATCTAAGATTGACCTTCGATCTAGTTATCATCAACTGAGGGTGAAGAAGGAAGATATTCCAAAGACTTCCTTCCAATCAAGATATGGGCATTTTGATTTTACTGTTATGCCTTTCGGCTTGAATAATGCTCCTGCTATTTTCATGGATTTGATGAATAGAATCTTTAAGGACTACCTTGATAACTTTGTGGTAGTTTTTATTGATGATATTTTGATATATTCAAAAAGTCGTGAGGAGCATGAAGATCATCTGAGGGTTATTTTGAAAACTCTACAGAAGGAGAGGCTCTTTGGGAAGTTCAGCAAGTGTGAGTTTTGGTTACAACCAGTGGCTTTCATGGGGCACATCGTAACCAATGAAGGAATCTCGGTTGACCCTGCAAAGACAATGGTTGTGGAGGAGTGGCCTCAACCCACAACAGTAACTGAGATTCGTAGTTTTCTTGGTTTAGCGGGATATTATAGGTGGTTTGTGAAAAACTTTTCACGACTTTCTAATCCACTAACCACGTTGACTCGAAAAGGGGTTAAGTTCATCTGGTCAAAGGAATGTGAGGAAAGTTTCCAAGAGCTGAAGAAGAGATTGGTTACTGCACCTGTGTTAACACTACCCTCTATCAGAGAAGGATTAATTATTTTTAGCGATGCATCTGTGAAAGGGCTTGGGTGCGTCCTCATGCAAAATGACAAGGTAACTGCTTATGCATCTCGACAGTTGAAGATTCATGAGCAGAATTATCCTACGCATGATCTAGAGCTGGCGGCAATTGTTTTTTCTCTAAAGATATGGAGGCACTATCTTTATGGGGAGAAATGTGATATATACACTGACTACCAAAGTCTAAATTATATTTTCACTCAGAAAGAATTGAACGTGAGACAAAGGAGATGGTTGGAGCTTATTAAAGACTACGATTGTTCAATTCATTATCACCCTGGAAGAGAAAACAAAGTCACGGATGCGTTAAGCTGGAAATATCTTGTTGTTCTGGCAACAATGAGGATCCTAGGAGATCCCTTGATTAAAGATCTAGTAAAACTGGACATGGGAATTATAAGGAAAGGGACATCATCAACCCTATCCCAAATGATTTCTCAACCTTCATTACTAGAGAAGATCAAGAAGGCTCAAAAAGAAGATCCTTTGCTGCAGGAGAAGTTCGAGGCTGTAAAGGATGGGAAGTTCCCTGATTTCAATATTGATCAAGAAGGTGTATTGAAATTTCGTACAGGACTATGTGTTTCATCTATTTCGGAGATAAAGAAAGAACTGATGGATGAAGCTCATAGCTCTACTTTCTCTATACATCCGGGAAGCACTAAGATGTATAGAGACCTTCGTGATCATTATTGGTGGGATAACATGAAGAGGGAGATTGCTGATTACACTACAAGGTGCCTGGTGTGTCAGCAAGTAAAGGCAGAACGACAACTTCCTAAGGGGGTATTACAACCACTACCCATACCAGTATGGAAGTGGGATAATATCACTATTGACCTCACCTGTTTTGATAATCCCAATTATGTGTTCATATATTATGCTACTCTCAATTACTGATGATCTACTTTTTAATTCTTTCAAATCAGTGATCAAGTTAATAATAATGTTTAAATAATCTCTGATTTATGTTAATCTTGATTATCCCTGTTTAGATTTGAAACAATTCTAAGTCAATTAGATGTGGTTTGCATAAGAGCCAGAGCTACCGATAGCCAGAGCTACCGATAGCCAGAGCTACCGATAGCCAGAGCTACCGATGCACATAGAGCTACCGATGCACACAGAGCTACCGATGCACACAGAGCTACCGATGCACACAGAGCTACCGATTCACACAGATCTACCGATGCATAGAGAGCTACCGATGCACACAGAGCTACCGATGCACACAGAGCTACCGATGCACAAAGAGCTACCGATGCACAGAGAGCTACCGATAAGAGCTACCGATAGGAGCCACCGATAAGAGTTTGAAGAGCTACCGATGGAAGATCCCTTCACCGAGTCAACCGTACACGTCTACAAACAAAAGGCTACCTATAATGAACTGTGGAGTCAAATCCTATATCCTCGACCCTATTTGTTTATTATACTAATGGTTACATTTGTTACTTTTGATGCATTTAATGTTATTAAATGATTTGTGTTGCCATTTCAGGAAACCGTACCAAGTACGATAAAAAAAACATAATAATTCCTCCTCATAAATACAAAAAAAGAAGCGGCATAAAAAGGACATCATGTATGTATCAAAGAGAGAGACACCAGACCAAAAGGAGATCAAGCACACAGAACATACTGACAATCAAGCTCAAAACGTGCCAAGAACAACTGGAGAACTTGCACTCAAGATACTACTACTACCAGCCTCCAGAACATAGAGCATACATCGAGCAATCTATGCTAAAGAAGAACCACAAAAAACTCATCATTCTTTGAGCCGATAAGCAAGTTGAACCTGAAAGTCAAGGAAGCAGATGGTACTCTGTTTTCCAGACAAAAACCAGAAGAAGACTCAGAACGAATTCTAATCAACAAAAGGAGTCAAGAGCTGCACGAAGATCACTAGATCCATTTCTAATCTCTAAATCTTTATCTCTGTGATTTACTTTTTACATTACGAGCAGTGTGTGTTATCTGTTGTATTTTACACACACACTGTCTCCTGAACCTTAACTGGAGGATTTGAAAATCCTCACTCACTATCTTTTCATTCTTTTTCCCACTGTGGATAGTGGTAGAGGTTGTGTGTGACCTGGACAGCTGGTTGCTGTCGTTTTGTTTCCCACAGATAACAGTGGTAGAGGTCTTGGACCTGGACAGTTGTAAACTGTTGAACCCCGATCCAGGGTGTGGATCATCCTTATATAAGCTTTTGAGAGGACTAAGTCTCGGCTTGAGACTGAACCTCTTGGTTAACTCCTCTATGTTTTTAGTTAAAGTTTATATCCATACAATACATATCTATTTCATATTCCGCTGCTATTACTTTGAAATATAATTTGTCTTCAAAGCTACTTTGATAGTTAAACTCGCAAGTGTTTATATTTATTATAAATCAGTAAGTTAGTTTCAAAAGTTAATTTAATCATCAGATTAAGTTAACTGAGAACTAATCAATCTTTGAGAAACTAATTGAACCTTTATAATCTGTATAAATTCACTACAGTTTAATCTGTTTTTAAAATTGGGGGATTTTAATAGAAATTGTTTTTAGCAGAAATTTTAATTGGAACTCAATTCACCCCCCTCTTGAGTGTCCACTCCGACCAACATTTGGTATCAAAGGGTTTATTAATACCTTCTAAATTACTCTGTTTTCAACTGTGATTTTAGTTGTATTTTAACGTTTTTAAAATTTCTGTTATTCCTAAATTTTTATCTCTTTAAATTTTGTTTATAATGGATAATAGACTTGAGGGTGCTGCTACTAACCGGCCACCTTTCTTTAATGGAAATAACTATGCTCAGTGTAAACTTAAAATGAGAATTCATCTAGAAAGCATGATTTTTGATATTTGGACTGCTATTGAATCTTAATATAAAGTTCCCACTACTGATAGATCTACTTGGGATGAACCTACAAAGACTGCTTACAATAATAATTGTAAATCTATGAATGCTCTGTACTGTGCTCTAGGAGATGAAGAATTTAATAGAATTTCTGCATGTAAAACTGCTTTTGAAATTTGGGATACCTTGGCTGTTTCTCACGAAGGAACAACTAATGTTAAAGAAATGAGATTAAACACTTATACTATTAAATATGATAATTTCAAAATGAAGCCTGATGAACATATTTCTGACATGTATCTCAGGTTCAATGAGATAGTGAACACAATGAGCTCACTCGGAAAGATTGTTCCTGCAAAAGAACAAATTATGAGAATACTGAGATGTTTGCCAGATAGATGGAGAGGTACATCCGTTTCAATTAGAGAATCTTGTGACATTGGAACACTGCCTGTCAAGAAGTTAATTGGTAAGCTGATGATGTATGAAGAAGAGCTTAAAGTAAATAAAGAAGAAGATGAGGAACCCAAAAGAAAATCTGTAGCGTTTAAAACTACTGCCTTTAAGAGTAAAGACAAGGATAAACTATAAATGGAGACTGAGAGTTCAATGAGTGAAAATTTAGAATCTGACAGTGATGCCGAGATGGATCAAATAGCCAGGAGATTCAAAAAATTTTATAGGAAAAAGAAATTCTTTAGGAAACCAAATTACAAAGGAAAGTATGATCAACAAGGCAAATGGAAAAAGGATTGGAAGAAGGCTGACAGGACTGATGAAGTTGTCTGCTATGAATGCAAGTGAAAAGGACATATCAAAGCAGACTGTCCAAAGTTAAAATTCAAAAATAAATATGATTACAAAGACAAGAAGTACAAGAAAGCCATGAAGGCTACCTGGAGTGCTTCAGAAGACATCACTAGTGAAGCAGAATCTTCGGACTCTAAAAGTAATCGATCCAACATCTGTTTCATGACAAATACTTCTATGGTAACATCTGACACTCCTGTTTTAAATTCATATTATTCTGGAGATGATTCTGATTCATAAAACATGTCAAAATCTGAACTATTTGAGTACTGTGATATGTTGGAAGAAACCTGTAATGAGCTTAAAGACAAATACAAAGGTTTAAAGAAACAGTATTCTTTAAGTGTTAAGCATAAATCTGATCTTGATATAGAAAAGGAAAAGAATGCTCAACTACTAAAGGAAAATACAGAACTGAAACTGTCAAATGAGCAACTTAGAAAGGATTTAGAAAAATTCACAAATGGAAAGGATTCTTTAACTCAAATGATAGGAAAGAAAGTTGCACCTAGATATTCTACTGGTTTGGGATACCAACCTGGACAGAGACAGTTCACTAGAACCCGATTTATTCCTAAGTCTGAAAAAAATTCTGCTAGTTCCAGTTTTGGAAATTCATATGCTTCAACAGGTTGTTCACATGGTTATAGACCAAATAAATTTTATCTTTCAAAATCTGTTGTTTCTGTTAATTGTATGGGACCCATAAAACAAATTTGGGTACCTAAGGCCCTGATTTCTAACCTATCTGGACCTAAGAAAATCTGGGTACCAAAGTCATTTCCTGTTTAAATCTGTTTTATAGGAGACCTGCTTGAAGAGCTGTCACAAGAAGATATGGTATTTAGACAGTGGGTGCTCAAGACACATTACTGGAGATTATTCTTGCTTCAAGAGCTTAATAAAGGTTGATGGAGGTCATGTCACCTTTGGTGACAACTCTAAAGAAAAAATCATCGGCCTAGGCCAGATTGGTAACACTGACTCAGTGTTAATTTCTAAAGGTTTATTCGTTGATGGAATTAAATATAACTTGCTTAGTATATCTCAATTATGTGACGATGGTTTCAATGTCAAGTTTGAAAATGACTCGTGTGATGTTTTTAACTCCAAAAACTCTTTAGTATTTTCTGCTCTAAGGAATGAAAATGTTTATGCGGTTGATTTAAATTCTTTAGCCAAACAAAATATTTATTGTTTGAATGCTTTTCATAAAGAATCTTGGCTATGGCATAGAAGATTAGGACACTGCAACATCCACTCACTTAGAAAAATGGCTAGGAAAAACTTAGTTAGAGACTTACCTAAGTTAGAATTCCCAAATGACAAAGTGTGTAATCCCTGTCAAAAGGGAAAACAACACAAAGTTTCTTTTAAATCAAAGAAAGAAGTCTCAACTTCTCAACCACTTGAGTTGGTTCACATGGATTTGTTTGGACCATCAAGAGTTTCTAGTTTAAATGGGAAGCATTATGTCTATGTCCTTGTAGATGACTTTTCTAGATATACTTGGGTGTACTTTCTAGCTCACAAAAGTGAAGCTTGTCCTTACTTTATTAAATATTCCAAGTCTGTAGAGAACCTTAGTGGACTTAAGATTAAAACCCTAAGAAGTGATCATGGTCGTGAGTTTGAAAATCATGAGTCTGAATCTTACTGCTCACACAATGGTTATAGTCACAATTTTTCTGCCCCTAGGACACCCCAACAAAATGGTGTAGTAGAAAGGAGAAACCGAACCCTTCAAGAAATAGCTAGAACCATGCTCAATGAATATGAACTGCCTATTTACTTTTGGGTTGAAGCTGTTAATACAGCTTGTTATGTTATCAATAGAGTCTTGATCAGACCTGTTCTTAAGAAAACCCCATACGAGTTATGGAACAATAGAAAGCCTAAGGTTAATTACTTCAGAGTTTTTGGTTGCAAAGTCTTTATACTTAATACTAAAGATAATCTGGATAAGTTTGCTCCCAAAATCTATGAAGGAATTTTTCTAGGTTACTCTATTTCAAGTAAAGCTTATAGAGTTTTCAATAAGAGAACCAAATGTGTGGAAGAATCTGTTCACATCAAATTCGATGAAACTGATCCACATGATCCTAAAACCTCTCTTGAGAATCTTGAAGAAGATTTGTCTATTCTGGACCTTAATGATAAATCTAAAGAACCTGTTATAAAAACATCCAGTTCTGGACTTTCTCCAGAATCTGCTTCTATTGAACCCGAACCTATAGATGAACCTGAAGTTTCTAGTCCAACCTTTACCAAATCAACTAAGATTTTAAAGAATCATCCTTTAGATGCTGTTGTTGGTAATCTTGATAGAGGAACACAAACTAGAGCTTCTCTAAGGAACCAGGTTTAACATCAGGCTTTTCTGTCACAACTAGAACCAAAAAATATCAATGATGCTATCAATGATGAATTCTGGGTAATAGCCATGCAAGAAGAGTTAAATCAATTTGAAAGAAAAAAAGTCTGGGAATTAGTTGACAGACCCAAGGACACCTTGACAATAGGCACAAAATGGGTTTTTAGAAATAAAGTTGATGAATCAGGAAACATAGTTAGAAACAAAGCTAGACTAGTTGCACAGGGATATAGTCAAGAAGAGGGTATAGACTATGGAGAAACTTTTGCACCTGTAGCTCGACTGGAAGCTATTAGGATCTTACTTGCATATGCATCACATCTGAATTTCAAGTTATATCAAATGGATGTCAAAAGTGAATTTCTAAATGGTTTTATAATTGAAGATGTTTTTGTGGAACAAACACCTGGATTTACAAATCCTCATTTTCCAAATCAAGTTTTTAAACTTTCTAAAGCTTTATAAGGTTTAAAACAAGCTCCAAGAGCTTGGTATGATAGACTCAGCAATTTTATTATTTCAAATGTTTTACTAAAGGGATTGCTGATCCAACTCTTTTTATTAAAAGAATTTCTAAAGATGTTTTAGTTGTACAAATCTATATTGATGATATTATATTTGGATATTCTAAACACTCTTTATGTACTGATTTTTCAAAAAGTATGCAAAATGAATTTGAAATGAGCTTAATGGGAGAGCTTAAGTATTTTCTTGGTTTTCAAATTTTTCAAACTAGAGACGGAATTATTTTAAATCAAAGTAAATATACAAAAGATCTTTTAAAACGTTTTGGATTGGATAGAATTAAGGAAAATGATACACCTATGAGTACTACCTGTAATTTGGATACAGATGAAGCTGGGAAACCAGTGGATCAAACCAATTATAGAGGTATGATTGGGAGCTTACTTTATCTTACTGCTAGTCGACCGGACATTATGTTCAGTGTATGTATGTGCACGAGATTTCAAGCTAATCCTAAAGAATCACACTTAGTGGCTGTTAAAAGGATTTTTAAATATCTTAAGCATACTGTACATTTAGTTTTGTTTTATCCAAAAGGACAATCATTTGACCTAACTAGCTATTCAGATGCTGACTTTGCTGGATGTAAGTTAGAAAGGAAGAGAACATCTGGAACATGTCATTTACTTGGGAAATCCCTAGTGTCATGGTGTAGTAAGAAATAGAACTCAGTTTCATTGTCTACTTCCGAAGCAGAGTATATAGCTGCTGGTAGTTGCTGTGCACAAATTCTGTGGATGAAACACACTTTATTGGACTATGGATTTGAGTTTAAACATGTTTCAATTAACTGTGACAACACTAGTGCAATAAACATATCTAAGAACCCTGTATCTCACTCTAGAACCAAACACATAGATGTAAGACATCATTTTCGGAGAGATCATTATCAAAAAGGTGATATTACTCTTGAATTTATTGGCACTGAACATCAATTGGCCGATATTTTCACTAAACCTTTAAGTTCTGATAGGTTAAGTTACATTAGGCACGAGCTGGGGATGATCAATTCTCACCGATGTTGAAATTCTCACCGATGATCAATTCTCACCGATGTTGAAATTCTCACCGATGATCAATTCTCACCGATGTGAAATTCTCACCGATGATCAATTCTCACCGATGTGAAATTCTCACCGATGATCAATTCTCACCGATGTTGAAATTATCACCGATGATCAATTCTCACCGATGTGAAATTCTCACCGATGATCAATTCTCACCGATGATCAATTCTCACCGATGTTGAAATTCTCACCGATGATCAATTCTCACCGATGTGAAATTCCCATAGATGTGAAATTCTCACCGATGTGAAATTCTCACCGATGTGAAATTTTCACCGATGTTGAAATTCCCACCGATGCTATATTTTAAAACTTCTGTCTGCCGCCAAGAATATGAATCATTTTATTTTTATGTTATTTTACTTTATTCATTTATTTATGATTCCTACATGATAAAGCCAAGCCTAAACCGGTTCTCACTCCACCGAACCCAAAACCTTTCACATTTGAATCCTAGCTCCCTAATCGACTGAGAACCCTAAATCCACGATGGCAAAAACCAAGATTCCTGCCAGAAGAGATGACAGTGTAGAGCCTAAAACAAAGAAGCAGAAAGTACAGCAAGAAGCTCGTGGAAGTAATGTCAGAACTAGGTCGGGAAAGTGACCAGTAAACCCTCATTTGTAGAATAGAGATATTGTGATTGAAAAGGAGCTATGCGTAGATTGGCTGCTACCAAGCAAGTCATTGGTGCTTGCAATTCTAGAAGATCAGAGATGGGTAGATTGTTTTTCAAATAACAATGGTCCCTACTACCCGAAGTCAGTGAAACAGTTCTACGAATTCGTAAGCTTCGAGAAGTCTGAAAATGAGAATCAGGTAAGTTCTTTTTTAAATAGAAAAGAAATGTCGTTTTCTTCAGTAGAGTGGGTAGAATGTTTAAAAGTCCCACATGAAGGTGTATCCGGGTATGTCTCAAGAGCAATTCCACCTACCAGTAATATCTTTGACTATGAGACCGCTTTAAAGGAGCTAACAGGTAATGGAAGTCAAAGGAAAGTGGTTACTACTGAATTGGATGGAGAGAACATACTGATTTTCAAATTTGTTCAACATGTTTTGATACCGAGGAGAGGAGATTTTTCTAATCTAAGATATCAAGATATTTATATTCTACATCTGTTAAGACATGGTGTGAAAGTTAATCTGTGCAGACTGCTGTTGAATCAAATGGAAGACATGATTAAGCCAAAATCAAAGACTAATGATTTATTCTTTGCCAAAATGATCTCTGTGATGATAAAAGTGAAAGGGATAGCTGAGTCTCAGGATGAGACAGTTGTAGTTAAGAATAACTTCTGTATCACTACTACAGTTTGTAAGTACATGAAAATCAATTGGAACCCTTGGAAAGGAGAATGGGTCAGTGATGACCAGAGGGTGTATGATAAGTTTAATCCTGCGGATTATTCTTCAAGGTCAAAGGATAAAAGAGATCTAGGTTTAGGATCTGATGAAGAGGAACCCGAGTACAGGGATGAGTCAGAAGAAGAAGAAGAAGAAGAAGAGGAAGAAATTCCTATGGATATTGGAGGAGATCCAGACTTGCCCCCAAGTCCTGTTACTAAGTTTGTATACTCAAGAAAAGGAAAAGTAGAGGAAGTGTTATCTATTCATGAGGAAGACCAGCCAGTTCCTCAGTAGGAAAGGGAAAAAGAGAATGTATCTGAATCATCTGATTCTTCTAGGTTGAGTCTGATTCCATTGATTGAAAACTCAGTTGTGCCTACTGATGAAGTAGAAAAAGAAAGAGAAGAAGTTGTACCTATTTCAAAAAATCTCCTTACTGCTGTTGAGATGGAAGTTGTTGTGGAAGATTCTGATGAAGAAAGACCAGCAGAAAATGTAGTTGTTGTACATAGGAATGCACCCATTGAGGGGGAGCATCATTCCAATCTTGGAAATGTTACAGTGGCTGTTGAGATTGAAGACTGGGTAGAAGACCCGGGTTTTATAGTCTGTGGTTTGGATTATCCTGATTCAGATAATGAAGTATCCTTGACTAGACCAAAGACCAGCTATGACATCAATTCTGAGTTTTTGCCTGATGATGTGGTCCGAGTACATGATTTAGATGTGCTGAAAGAGAATCTCAAAGTCAGTTTTGTAGAAGAAGTAAAGACAATGGAATCTTTTTTAGTTTCCTTGATTCAATCAGTCATGAATGATTTAGTAGTCAGCTTAGCTTCTACACAAGTATCTACTACAGTTGCTCCTTCTGATTTTGTTACAAAGTCTGATCTTGAATCCCTGAAGCATGAGCTGAAAGAATCCTTCACTGCCTCATTTACTGAGATGAAGCACTGTTTTCGTGAAGAAATGAAGTTGTTATAACACTCTCTTGAGATTTATCTTGGTTTCAATCTGTCAACTTTTATGGGTGAGCTAATGGAAGTAGTCAAAGAATTCCAGACCCAATCTTCTAGAATAGAAGCAGATCTGGAAGCCTTAAAGCAGTCTGTTACTACTTTAGATTCTTACAGGAGCTCAAAGCCTCAAGCTGATAAGGATTTAGCCTATGTGAAAAGTGTTGTAAGCCAAATGGTCTCAGTATTTGAAGATTTCAAATCTTCTACAAAGGATCATGTTAAAAATCAGGACTCTCAACTGCAAACTCTGATTAGTGGCTTGACCAAAAGTTTCAAAGAAACTGTATCCTTCTCGGTTGGTCCTCTAGCTTCAAAACCTTCATTTGATTTGAATCAATTACGATCTATGATGAAGGAGGATCTTGGTTCTATTTCAACCAGTGGCTCTCTGGACTCATCAGATCTAAGCCGGGTAGTGCTCTCTACAAGAGATTCAGTAAGGGAAATAATGAAAATCGTCCACGACACTATGAAAGAGGCCTCTGTCTCTTAGGAGGAAATCAAGAACAAGGTAGATTATTATTTCCAATGGATTTTTACCAAGCAACAACTCACCCATCATTTCAAGCTGATGTTGGAAAACATGAAATTACCCCCTGTAACTCAAGCCTTCCGAGAACAAGTGAGCAAGATAAGAGAGCTGACTCCTGCCTTAGAAAAATTTATGGAGAACAAAGATGATTTTATATCTGCTATGGAAAGAGGGGGAGGAATCATTATGGATTTCAGAAATCTGTTGCTGCCCTTTTTGCATGTTGATGCCAGACCGGTTATTGTCCCTCCTGCCTTGCCTGCCTCTGCCTCTACTGAGTCTCCAGTCCAGATGACTCCTGCTCAGGCCATCCGAAGCCTCACACCTATGATCACTCAACAACCATCCCAATACAGGCCAGACACTGTATCAGTGGATCAGCCTCCTGTGATCATTTCTGGGATTCCAAAGCCCTCACTCACATCCTCACCACCTGCCTCCTCTTCTGTTCCAAAAGGCAAAACTCATGTTGAAGATCCAGATTGCTGAAGTGGCCAGGCTGTTTGATAGGATTTTTTTTTTCTTTTTTTTCTCTTCTATTCTGTTTCTGTATGTTTTGTCTGGTCTAATACAAATGATTTTCTTTACACTATCTCTGTTTCTCAGTTCTCTCTGTCTGCTTTCCCACTTTTTGATTATCACAAAGGGGGAGAAAATTATAAAGGGGGAGAAAATTATAAAGGGGGAGAAAATTATAAAGGGGGAGAAAATATAAAGAGGGGAGGGGGGGGGAATATCAAAGGGGAGAAATTTTGAGCCTTTTCTACTATTCTTACATTTCCTTCTTTGGTACAACTCTTTCAAATATTATCTCTGATACTATTGTATTTAATACATCCTATGATAATTTTTGATCTATTTCATTCTATTACTATTTCCTATATTTCCTCTGATTGCTTTCGTTGAGAAATTAGAACATAAACGTTATATTCTCTTATACTATATTCTCACTATTTTTGGTCATATCATAAGTTGTGATTATCAAAAAGGGGGAGATTGTTGACCTCACCTGTTTTGATAATCCCAATTATGTGTTCATATATTATGCTACTCTCAATTACTGATGATCTACTTTTTAATTCTTTCAAATCAGTGATCAAGTTAATAATAATGTTTAAATAATCTCTGATTTATGTTAATCTCGATTATCCTTGTTTAGATTTGAAACAATTCTAAGTCAATTAGATATGGTTTTCATAAGAGCCAGAGCTAGCGATAGCCAGAGCTACCGATAGCCAGAGCTACCGATGCACACAGAGCTACCGATGCACACAGAGCTACCGATGCACACAGAGCTACCGATGCACACAGAGCTACCGATGCACACAGAGCTACCAATGCACACAGAGCTACCGATGCACAAAGAGCTACCGATGCACAGAGAGCTACCGATAGGAGCCACCGATAAGAGTTTGAAGAGCTACCGATGGAAGATCCCTTCACCGAGTCAACCGTACACGTCTACAAACAAACGGCTACCTATAATGAACTGTGGAGTCAAATCCTATATCCTCGACCCTATTTGTTTATTATACTAACGGTTACATTTGTTACTTTTGATGCATTTAATTTTATTAAATGATTTGTGTTTCCATTTCAGGAAACCGTACCAAGTACGATAAAAAAAACAAAATCATTCCTTCTCAGAAATACCAAAAAAGAAGCGGCATAAAAAGGACATCGTGTATGTATCAAAGAGAGAGACACCAGACCAAAAGGAGATCAAGCACACAGAACATACTGACGATCAAGCTCAAAACGTGCCAAGAACAACTGGAGAACTTACACTCATGATACTACTACTTCCAGCCTCCAGAACATAGAGCATACATCGAGCAATATATGCTAAAGAAGAACCACACAAAACTCATCATTCTTTGAGCCGATAAGCAAGCTGAACCTGGAAGTCAAGGAAGCAGATGGTACTCTGTTTTCCAGACAAAAACCAGAAGAAGACTCAGAACGAATTCTAATCAACAAAAGGAGTCAAGAGCTGCATGAAGATCACTAGAGCCATTTCTAATCTCTAAATATTTATCTCTGTGATTTACTTTTTACATTACGAGCAGTGTGTGTTATCTGTTGTATTTTACACACACACTGTCTCCTAAACCTTAACTGGAGGATTTGAAAATCCTCACTCACTATCTTTTCATTTTTTTTCCCATTGTGGATAGTGGTAGAAGTTGTGTGTGACCTGGAAAGCTGGTTGCTGTTGTTTTGTTTCCCACGGATAATAGTGGTAGAGGTCTTGGACCTGGACAGTTGTAAACTGTTGAACCCCGATCCAGGGTGTGGATCATCCTTATATAAGCTTTTGAGAGGACTAAGTCTCGGCTTGAGACCGAACCTCTTGGTTAACTCCTCTGTGTTTTTAGTTAAAGTTTATATCCATACAATACATATCTATTTCATATTCCGCTGCTATTACTTTGAAATATAATTTGTCTTCAAAGCTACTTTGATAGTTAAACTCGCAAGTGTTTATATTTATTATAAATCAGTAAGTTAGTTTCAAAAGTTAATTTAATCATCAGATTAAGTTAACTGAGAACTAATCAATCTTTGAGAAACTAATTGAACCTTTATAATCTGTATAAATTCACTACAGTTTAATCTGTTTTTAAAATTGGGGGATTTTAATAGAAATTGTTTTTAGCAGAAATTTTAATTAGAACTCAATTCACCCCCCCTCTTGAGTGTCCACTCCGACCAACAATCACTATGGACATTGTAACTGGTCTCCCGAAAACATACAAACAAAACAATGCGATATGGGTTATTGTGGACCATCTCACCAAGACAACCCATTTTATCTCTATTCGGGAAGATTTCTCTCTGGATCAGCTTGCCAAGATATACATGAAGGAAGTGGTAAGGCTGCATGTGGTACCACTCTCCATTGTATCTGATCGTGACCCAAGATTCACATCAAAATTCTGGAGAAGTCTTCAACATGCTCTGAATACTGAATTGAATTTTAGTACGGTCTATCATCCTCAAACTGATGGCCAATCTGAAAGGACTATTCAGACACTCGAAGACATGTTGAGATTATGCTCAATGTAATTTAAGGGTGGATGGGATCAACACCTCCCATTAGTGGAGTTCTCCTATAACAACAGCTTCCATGCGAGTATTCAGATGGCACCCTATGAAGCTCTGTATGGAAAGTGGTGTAGAACTCCTACTTGTTGGGATGAAACTGGTGAGAGGAAGCTTCTTGGGCCTGATCTCGTGCAAGAGATGACGGAACATGTTCATGCCATCCAACAACACATAAAGGTAGCTCAGAGTCGGCAGAAGAGCTATGCTGACAATCGTCGAAGGGACTTGGAGTTTGGTGTTGGTGACAAAGTCTTCCTTCGAATCTCTCCATGGAAGAGAGTCATGCGGTTTGGGAAGAAAGGGAATCTCAGCCCTAGGTACATTGGCCCCTATGAAATCTTTGATCGCATAGGAGCAGTGGCCTATCATCTAGCACTTCCACCGAACCTAGCTCAAGTTCACAATGTCTTCCATGTATCTCTCTTGAGGAAGTACATACCTGACCCTTTGCATGTACTGAACCCAGAGGTGGTACAACTGGAACATGACCTCTCTTATGAGGAGTAGCAAGTGGAGATCTTGGACCGTAGAGAAAAGGTTCTACGAAACAAGACTACCCAACTTGTGAAAGTGTTGTGGAGGAATCATAAGTATGAAGAAGCGACTTGGGAGCCTGAGGAAACGATGAAGCAAAAGTACCCTCACCTTTTCGACTAGGCCTCAAGTATAAATTTTGGGGACGAAATTTCTTAAGGGGGGAAGAATGTAACGACCCAATCTTTTTGAGTAGTATATTAACTTACTCTTAATGATTTAATAAGATGTTAATGGTTAATGCAGAAAGAGGAGGCGATGGCTTCATCCAGTAGACTTGAACCTTATGAAGCCCACTTATCAGAGCTTGGGAAGGAGGTAGCATCTGTGGGCTTCGCTTTGGACCAAGCCCATGCCGAACTCCAGCATGTCAAGATTGAACGGAAACGCCTATGGGAGAAGTTCAAGTTAGTAGAGATTCTACTAGGGCAATGTTATCCGAGCCTCCCTCAGATTCTCTCACCATAGCACACCTTACACTTAGGTCTTATGCCGGTGTTATAAGGGGTTATGTAACGAGACCCTAGCTTCCTTGTGTAATCCTTTCGGGTGAATAAATTGAGATCTCTTCCTTTAGTGATGTTTGTGGAATTTCTTTTGTCCGGATAATTTTAGGATATATTTTATTGATGAATTTATGAAAAAGGGATATTTTAAAATATTAATGAAAACCCTAAATAACTAATGATGTGTAATGATTTTTAAAAAAATGGTCTTCTACAAAAGTGTTCAGTAAGGAATTTGGAGTCTAATAAGATCAACTTAATTTTTGATGAATAGTAAATTATGAATAGTGATTTTACGATTAGGATTAGTAATTTGACCAAATGGATTAGTAATTTCACTCAAAGAAAGTTTTAATATAATTTGGACACCTAGATTAAGTAATGTGATTCAATAAAATGGGTAAATAACGGTTTCATAAATTATTAGTCAGGTATTAGTTTTTTCAGGTGAATGGTGTTTTTAATTAAAAATTTAATTAAAAATAATTAGAAAATTATTTTTATAAAAAGGACTTTATTTTTGAACTGAGAGCATCGATGTTATGTTAAAGTAATTTTTGGGGATTTTTCTGAAAAAAATGAATTTTTGATGAATAGTGTTTTTATTTAAAAATTAAATTAAAAATATTTAGAAAATTATTTTTATAAAATGGATTTCATTTTTGAAATCAGAGCATTGATATTTGGTTATGGTGAA
This sequence comes from Viscum album, assembly GCA_963277665.1. Taxonomy (NCBI): domain Eukaryota; kingdom Viridiplantae; phylum Streptophyta; class Magnoliopsida; order Santalales; family Viscaceae; genus Viscum; species Viscum album. The sequence goes on along the minus strand of OY728138.1, from coordinate 1,699,467,322 downwards.
ATTTTGGGATTATTCTGAGAAAGTTGGATTTTTGATGAATAGTGAAAATATAGTTTTTAAGTTATGGGTGTTTAATGACATCATTAAATGATGTATTAGGTATATATTCAATATGGTCGAATTATGAATAGTAAGATATGGTATGAGGTGTCACAAGTGGCCAATATCATGGGCAAATACCATGGGCAAGCCCATGGTTTTGCCAAAACCACTAGTGAGGTGTCCCTTGGCCATTATTGCCTTGTCCCCTCACTTTCCCTATAAATACCCACCCTTTACTCCTTTAGTTTTCACTCCCAACTCTCCCCCAACGAAGTTCTGGTATCCTTACCTCCCAAGGAGTCCTCCCAAGGTGCCCCCAATCCCTCAAGGTCCAATCCATTGAGTTTCAAGAGTCACGTTTTAAGGTAAGGGATCCGACCTCTCTCTTTCTTTTCATGTAATCCTTTTTATGTCATTCCTTTTATTCTCCATGTTCTTATGTGAGAGGATGTTCTTTTATATTCCTCTTACTGACCTTTTTATGTTTATATGATGAGATATCCCCTCTTACTCTCATCATTTCGTTTTATGAACGTTTAAGTGACGCCGTTAGGCTGCCGAATTTTTAAGGGATTCTTTCACCCTTCTCATTTTTCAAGTTCGATTTTCATGTAAAGTCTTTCAAGTTCCTTTTTATTATGTTGGGGTATGATCTCTATATATATCATACTGATCTCTTATGATAATATGATGAGGGACCCTATTTGATCTTGTCAAATCATTTTTTTATTGAAGTTAAGTGACGCCGTTAGGCTGCCGAATTTTCATAAGAGAAATCCTGTTTTGTCTCACTTCCATGTTTTTCATTTCATATGGTATATCTTTCAAATTTCATTACCATGTTCTTAAATACCTTATATTCTGTCCCCCTACTGTTTTATGGATCATTTATGAGTGGGTGACCCATGTCCCCTCTCTTTTCAATGTTTTCTAAAACCTTGTAACATAGCCGTTATGCTGCAGAATTTTCGTCTCAAAATGCCTCTCTCTTTTCTCAAAATTATTTTATGTTATAAAGTGAATACTAAAAGCTCTTATTTCTACAAGGGTATTCACATATATATCAAAATTTTCTATTTTAAATTCTGGTATTTACATACATGAGACCCGCTTTCCCTTTCCGTGGGTTTAGAGTGACGTAAAGATCATGTCTTTAAAGTAGTTTTTAAAACGTTATGATTATGAAATGAAACCCATTTATTTTATGCTATATGGGTTATTTATGAAATGTTTGATGATGATATATGTGGCTCACATGATAATAAAGGCAAATTTAAGGGTGCACCCTGATAGCGCTCCAATGCGTTGGGTAATGATGTAACCACTAGATATTACAATTTTCACGATACCTTGGTGAATAACCTTGGTAATTTTCAAATGACACCTTGGGGATGGACCTTGGTGATATGTTCATGATTGTCTATGTTAAATGATGTAGCCACATCTTCAAGTTATGGAAAATGTTATTTTTATTATGAAATGCCTCATGATTTATTTCTCATGCCTTAAAGTTCTTTTCATGTCCTTATTGAAGTATCTCAAGTTCACATGTAAAATGTTCCTCTTGTTTCCCTTACTAGGCCTTCTGCTCACCCTTTCTTTTGATGTATGTCCCCAGGTTATGAGATGCAGTAATGAACCTAGGATGAACTTAAGGAGAAGCCTTTCAAGTGTTTAAGAATAAATTTTTATGTTGTTTTCATGTATTATGTTCCTGGTTTCCAAGACACTAGACCTTAAAGATCCTCAATTTTGTGTAATGTAATGAAAGTTTATGTTATAAAAAGGCGGGATGTTATAATAATGGTACTCCATGAATCGTCACAAAATCTATGATGTATATCCATGCATGTTTATTGAGTGATAATTAATCTCAAATTTAAATTAAGGTAGAAATCATTATAAAGAAATACACAACAACCTATATAGCAATAGTTCTTCTCTATGCTTTTATAAGTCTAGTAAAAAAAATCTACGGTGATGTTTTCCCAATTCCTTTTAGGTAGGGTAATGGTTTCATAATACCCTTAGATAGTTTTCTTTCATCATTTACTTGCTAACATACCAGGAACATTGATAAATATTCAATGATATACTTCTTCATATTGTCCCACCAATAGTGCTATCAGGGATATTGATTCATATTTGTTCTCCCTTAGTGTGTGGTGAAGGTCGTTCTTTGTAAATAATTCAAAATATCCCTCTTTATATCATGATTTTATAGTACGAATATTCATGACCAAAATCTTATGACTCCTTCCACATAAATTTTAAACTATAATAATTTCCCATTTTTGATAGATTACACCTTCTTCTAGATTTCCACATTATCTCATTGATCATAATTTATATTCTATAAGAGCTCACTGGGAAATAATTTTTGAATGAACTGATGGTGTTCCATCCTTTATGATTCCCATGTGCATCCTTTGAAAATCAAAACTGACTGAATCCGTACTAGTTTTTATCATTGATAATGTTATAAGATCCTTTCTAACTAGGGCATCTTCCACTTTATTTTCACTACAAAGATGGTTGTGTATTGAGAAATCATCATCCTTGATGATCTCTAACCATATTTTCTAGATAATATTAAGATCCTTATATATGAATATATATTTTAGGATACTATTATCAGTATATATCTCACAATTCTCCCCATGGATATAATGCCACCATATTTTCATTAAAAATATCACAATCTCCAATTACATAACTTGTGTGGGATAGTTTTTCTATTAATCATTCAACTTACTTGAGGCGTAAACTACCAATTTATCATTTTTTATTAGTACACATCATAATAATTTCTTTTATGTATCGTTGTTTACTATAAATAGTTCCCCATATGTGGTTAGTTTAAGTACTGCTACTATGATAATATGCATTCTCAACTATTTGAAGTAGTATTTGAATTCAATAGTCCATAACAACTTTAATAACTTCAATGGAAGCTTTATTATTGGGTTTTTAGGTTCACAAGAAGTTCTTCACAAATCATCATTAATGTATATATAGACTAAGGAAACTAAGGATCTCTACTATAGATATTGGTCTAGGACACTCCTCAATTGCCTATGTTTTCTAAGGGTCCACATATATAACTTTACTGGTGACGACATTCCCCAATAATGATACTTCCTCCATTAAAAACCCATTTTACTATGCTTTGCATATAGTTTCTCCCCCTTAATTAATTTATCATAGTATTCAAATACTCCTCATGATCTTACTTGGTCTGGAAGTATATCATAATTTAATCTATAATGAATACCAAATGTTTTCAGGGAAATATCTAAATAATCTATTCATTATGTCCATGAAAATAGTTATATCATTATTATGTTAAAATTTCATAACTATAAACTCATAGTGTATATACCTCATTAAAAAGGAAGCCTTTGGAATGTATTCCTTATTTTCCTTTAATTGGCGACATTCTGACTGAATGTCCACATTAGAGAAATACATTACCACATTTACTAGATCAAACAATTCTTCTATTTATGGAAAGGGATACTTGTTTTTATCATGAAATTTTAATTCTCATTATAATCAATGCACAACAGGGTTGACCCATCCTTCTTCTTGATTAAGAGGACTACAGAACCCCATGTTGAAGAACTCAGGAGTATAAAACCCCTTCTGGATTCTCTTGTAACATATTCTTTAGTTCTTCAAACTCAATTGTGGTTATCTAGTAAGAATTATTTGATATTAGTAGAGATCCATGTTAATGTTCAGTTGATGACTGAACCTATCATTCATGAGGAAGAATGGGAAATTAATTAGGTTACACATTAGTATAGTCCACCACAATGGAAATGTCTTTATGTATGATCCTATCCTTTTTATCAATCATTTTAGAATGATATCATTACTTATAAGGACGCTGTATCCTTTCTTGAGAAGAATATTTCAATGGATATTAATCATCCTCCTAATATTTTTATAGAATTGTTGGATGCATTGGGATGTGAGGAGTGATATCCCACTCCCAACAGTTATTGATGGATTTTTGTACATATAGAAAATTAATGCCCAATATAGAATCAGATTAATCCAAAGGAAGGAAGATGATATTTTATGGGAGTTTTGATCCTCAAACATTAATCTAAGACGAGTTATATACATTAGATTCAATAATTTCCCTATTCACTATTCTCATGGATAACTTAAACACCATATTTTGTGGCTGTGTTTGAATAGTTCTACTAAACTGGAAATATATAAATGAATGTGTATAAAAAAAATAAAAAAGGATGTTCTAAATTATTGAATGGATATCTACTGTACCTATAACCACATCATTTTCAAAATCCACATCAGTAGTAGTGATAACAGATTCTGTTCCTTTCGTCCTTAGAGGTTGTTGTTGTTTATTTTCTCCAAAAACCATTATCTTAGTTAATTTCCCATCATAATTACCATGTTCGTGGAGGTTAAATCATTGTACCATATATTGAGTGTTGATATGAACCATCCTTTATTCTTTCTCATTAGTGTGTTTTTTCACATCCCTTCGACAGTCATTTCCTTGATTCTCCTCTTTTCCACATTTGAAGAATCTCATGGTTCCCTCTATATGTTATTAAGATGCTTAATTTTCTTTCCTCCGTAGGAATTATCTATTGATAATCCCATATTAAAATACATTTTCCAATTTTATCTCTAAGACAATGATTCCACTGAGAGTTTCCAATATCCATCTCAACCTTAAGAGAACAATAGAAAAATCCTCATATTTTTCAAAGTCTTGAGTCATAAAGGATTTTCATAGACTCTACATTAATCCACTAAAGAATAAATCCACCTTTATTTTATAATTCCAAACAAATATATAGGCGTTTCATTCAATCCTTGTATAGTTTTAATTATATTCCCTGATTGACTCATCTTCCTTTTCCTTAGTATGAGAATCTCACAATCTATCTTAAGACACAGAGTTTAGAGAAAATAATTTTTGGAAAATAATTTTTTTGAATCTTTCCCATTCAATGGAATCAATTTATTATTTAGAAATTGTCTTATTTATTATTATACACTAATTATTGGCTTCCATATAAAAATGATTGACTACCAATATGACTTTCTCTTCTTTTGAGAACTAGAGGACATAAAATATCTTCTCAATGCAGTTAATCTATTGTTTTGTAACGAAGGGATTAAAAGTTATTCTAAAGATAACAGGCCTTTTTCCCATAAATTATTTTACCAGAACATTCCCTTTCTTATGATATGAGGATATTCCACATGATTTAAGTTACTATTCATAATATGGTTGAGTTAATCTAGTATGTTCATAATGTTATGATCTCCCATTCCCATCAGGTTTGGAATCTCATTAGGGGAATCATCAAATTTCCTACCACATTGGTGGTTACAATAGATTCTACTATTTCATTCCATTAAATATAAAAAAGGAAAAAATAAAACTTGGGGGGGGGGGGGGGTTCATTTATTATCCAATGTTCATATAAAAAAAGTAAACTATGAACATAAGCGGATAAAATTATAAATATAAACTATATCCTAACACGTGATTCCCTAGGATTCAGTCTAGGTTATCCATGGTGGTATAATTATTCCTAGGGTTGATATTAATTTTTTCTATTCATAAAACTCAAAATAACTATACTTTACTATGATACCATATATAGAATTTCTATCCTCTTACACATATTATTAAATGAATTTATGTATAATTAACTTTCAAATACAAACCAAGTACTGAAAATACGAATGTATCTAGATGAGTAGGTACATAATTAAAAAACATGATAATCAAATGAAATATCTTCTTGTTATTATCTATAATGAGATCCAAAATCCCTTTGATCTCTTAATAATAAATATGATAACATGGGGAATACCTAGACAAAAGGGATGATCTAAAAATCTCAATATGGGAATAAACATGGAGAAAGAGCATAACATATATGTTATAAGACATTACATTATAACATAAATGGAATAGATAATTAATAAAAATATATTGTAATGACATATAGAACATGTAATATTATCAACATGTAAATATAGGAATGTTGAAGAAAGATATATCATGACATAAACATGATTCAAGGCTAACTGCTAAGACAATATTATAAGGTTGAAAGAGTCCCATTATGGAGGAGGTTTACTCCCAAATCTCATACATAACATCTCATGAGACAAAAAATTACCCAATTAATTGAAGGGATATCTATTTAAAACCATAATAACATGTATATGAATATGTTTTCCAAATGATTAAATCCAAAAAATTAATAAACTTTAATGTTACCCATGGAAAGAAATGGGTTTCATAATCATGTCATATGGAAAAAACAATGGGTGTATCATAATGGTATCCATGAAAGAAGAGATTAAAATTATTATTGGACTTTATTAAAGTAAATATATGACTATAAAATTAATAATAAAATAAAAAATATTTTAAAACATGAAAAATATTTGAAGGAAACTTTTGATATTTTCCACTTATGTATAATTTTAGGGAAATAAATAAAGGGTCTTTAAAAATGATAAAGAAATAATTATTAACATAAAAATAGAAATGAATAAAAAAAAATTTTCAGGATAAAATGAGTTATTTTATGAAACTTTTGGTGTTTTAAAATTTTTTATAGAGTGTACATGAAAATGGGAATAAAATAGATAAGTTCCCTTTAATCTGGTTTGCTTGTTGAGAGGAATTGAGAAGAGAACCCTTTAAAACACGTATTTCCCAATTAAAAAGATGCATTGAGATAAAAATATATATTTGGAACATATATAAATAATATATGATAATTATAAAAAATTAATGAAGAGTTAAATTGATGAAAATATAGATAAAGTGTTAGCCAATCGAAATACAGAGGTTTAGAGAGATCCCTTACCTTTTGTCTGAATGCATTATACACTTTCTATTTATGTCCCAATTAATGGATGTTTATTCATTAATTGAATAATTAATAACCTATTACACATATAATTGGTTTATTATAATTTTATTATTTTCATTTATGGTAATTTTGATGAGTTATATGGATTAATTTCGTTGGTCTGGGAGTGTTCGTTTCACAGTTTCTTGGTCAGTTTACGAGTGTATAGTTATATAAGATTTGTTTAAATAAAAATAAAAATAAAAATTTGAAATTAAATGGTGTTAATTTAATTACATATTTATAAATGGTCCCATTAAATATTTCTTTCTGACTTGTGAGTTATTTAAAAAATCATTAATGATAAAGTGTATGTTTAATTTGGTAGTTTTTCCAACCATATCAAACTAGTTTTGTTTTATTTAATATTACATATATATATTATTTTAATGGCATTAAATAATTTAAAATAAAATTATTAAAATATTATTTCACAATAATATTAGTTTTATGAGTATTATTAAAGATGATAAAGGAAAACAAACACCCATTATCCACTAATATTTATAACCACCATAATTTGGTCAATGGTTTCATTTCATTGAATAAGACGAGATGAGAAAAAGTCTGAATAGAAGATATTAAATTATAAATAAAATTTTTTAGTATTTTCATGATAATGTATATATTTTGATTTTATTGAGAAATTATTTCAGGATAAGGTAGAAGAATAAAATAAATTCAAATAGGTAGTTTGTGAATGTTAGCACTTGAATATCACCTCTTTAAAGAAACCCTTAAGGAACATGAAATTTTTCTTTTGGTGATACCATAAGAACATGGATGTTTGGAGAGTGGGAAGGAGAGAGTTTTTATGATATTTTTAAATATTAATGGATTATAAGGTTTGATGAGAAAAGGTGGTGAGTGGAGGTATTTTTAAGGGGAGGATATGGTTTTTATTATCATATTCTTTAGTTTAATATTTTCACACAATACTATTTGTAGTATTGATACATGTGAATATATACCAAAATAGTTCATTTTATTTAGAAATAACATGTTCTTATATCATTTATGACATAAAAATTCATGTATTTGGATTATAATGTTTAATACCATAAATTGTTGTATTTAACTATTCACCCAAAAATCAACTATTTTAGAAAAGTACTAAAAATTAACCATAACCATTAATTAACATGTATATTTTAAAAATGTTTGAAATTCTATTATATTATGTTCCTAAATATGATAGGTTTAGTTTTTAAATAAAATTCTCATTTATTCGAAAAATATTGATTTTCAAATTATAATCAATTTAATGATCTTCTGAAAAATTACTTATGGTCTCATAAATTTTTTATAAATATGATAAATCATAATATTAATTTATGATTTCATTTTATTAAAGTAAATTTTATTTTAAATAATTATATTCATTATAAAATTTCAAATAATACAGTCATGTATTACAAAAATTACAACGCTTAAATTATCATTTTTGAAAAATTTATTTACTTGTAACATAATATAAATATATCTTATTTTTATGTTATAAGATACCTAAATATTATTTAACATTTCAATATGTTCGGTTTCTATTTTAATGTTTAGATTACTATTGAAAATTTTCTGATTACTATTCTAATAGCTAGGGTTTTCTATTGCAATGGTTGGATTACGATTCCAATGGTAAAATTTATAACCATCATATGGGTTAAATACATCCTATAAGTACCTCTTATTCCATTAATTATTTATTCAAACATATTTATATAAGTTATATATAATTTCATTTTCAAAATTAATTTTGTATTATTAACATTTGTTTTATTTCTATATATTTTCTCATGAGTACAGTCATTCTGGTGGATCGAGGATATCCAAAATATCCTATTATTATTCACATACTTTTGATTTATTATCCCTCTTTACTATTTTTCATTATTATTCGATTATTTCAAAATTAATGTATCATTCATCATTTATTAAAATAATATTTTTTTCTTCTCTGTGTGATATGGTTTCTTTATACTATATTACATTATTATAATAAGGTAAATATAATTAATAAAATTTTGGGTCAATGAAAACATTCCTTTAAAATGTAACATAAAAATATAATTTTCTTTCGAAATCATTCAGTTAAAATATGAAAATTTCAAAAATATTGAGAAAAATATTTAATTTTTAAGGGATCACATATTCTTCTAATAGAATCATCAATGGAAAGAATAATATTATTAAAGGGAAAATGTGGACATGCCATATATATATATATATATCATAAAAATTACATTCTCTTTGAATATTACAAAGAAATCCAAAATTTTATATATGAGAAATATTAAAAATGTTCTAGTTAAATTTTTTCTAAATAAAGTAAAATATTGTTGAAAATTACCCAAAGAAAAAATTGTGATATAAATAAGAACATTCTTGGAATGTTTTTATAAAATATGCATATGAATGAAAAACTTATCTGACCTAAAAGAAGATATAAGATCTATATCACATAAAAAACCATCTCATTCATTCTTTAATCGAAAGAGATTAAATGGGAAAAAATTGCAACAAAATATATTACGAGAAGAGAAGAAAAGAGATTTTATAACTTCAGTTTTTATATAGAAATAACTACTATGTTTTTGGGTTTTCTCCACACACAACAACAAAAATGAAATAATATATACCGTCATAAGGTATCTAATAAATTAGTATGTATAAATAGGGATAATAGAATTGTGATATATATATATATATAAGTATAAAATAAAATAAAATTCTATTTGAACATAAAACTCAATTATTACATCTAAACAACTAATAAAATCTAATTTATGCACAAAATATATTTTATAAAATTTATATTTTTTCAATATTGATATACTTATGATTAGAGTAAATTTTAAAGGAATAGTTAACATACCAAAAAATTATTCCCTAAAAATAATTTCATGATATTTCATATTTTTATTTTAAATTTAATCATTTTCATTTTTAGGATTTTAATTTTCTTGGATTAGAATCATTTTTTCTTTTTTTATGGTCATATTTGCACTAGATTATTTTTTTTTTCTAAATTTATAAAAATAATTTATTTTTTTGTCAGTAGTGTAAAATACAATTTCTAACAATAATGTGGATTTTATAATATCAAATAGATATAAGGGAAACCTAAAATTATGGAAACAGTTTTTATGGAAAAAATATTCTATTTATGAAACAATATGTATTTTAAAATATCTTGTTTTATTTACAAAAATATATTTTATATTTTAAAACATAAGAATAATTTTCTCAAAAATTGTTTTAAATAAATTAATTATTTGTATTTTAAAAGTTGATTTTAAAAATTTTATCAAATGAAATTGACAATAAATTTAAATTATATGGGTCTAAATAATCTAATGTGGTCAACTTTATTTTTTGGCATAACAATTAAGTTACATTCAGTAAATATTAGTTTCCCTGATAATATAATTTTTTTTTAACGAATACGATAATTATAAATATTCTATATTTTTAAAATTAGATCATTTAATTTTAATTTAAAACTCTAATATTATATTTAATCATATATTAAAATTATTTATCAATAATTTAATTTGAAATCAATGTTCAACTGGAATAAGAATAATTAATGATTAAAAATTTATTTTTTTAGGACAAATAGTTTTTAGACAAATTAAATATTTTAATTTAAAAGTGTATTTTATCCAATAATGATAGATAATTAGGTTAAGTAGATCCCCAATTAATATTTGGAACATAAATATTTTCAAATAATAGTTTACTTGTATTTTATGAAATAAAATAATTGATATAATTAATATTTAATTTAGAGTAATAAGGGTATAAATGAAAAATATAAGGTGGTTCAAAATTTGCTAAATTAACATGACATTTATTCAATATTGAAAATATTTTTAGTTTGTAATTTCAAACCTACATGCCTTACAAGTATTCTCTCACCAAAATCACCATACATTCTTACCCCATACATACCATGATTTTCCTTGGAAACGTACCTCTTCAACACATATAAAAGGGGGATCCCTTAAACAATTTCAATACTCCACTCTTTTTTCAAAATTTACTTGAACCCATATGAAATCTTCCTCTACATGGACAAATTTAAATACCCTAAATCCACTAGTTCAAAAAAATATTCATAAGCCCCACAAATATAAATCTTTTATTAATTAGAAGTTCAAGGCCTCAATTTAAGCATGACATTGTTCTTAATGTTTAATTCTTAATAATTCTGTTACAAACAGAAATAAAAATTTTATAATAATAACATCATCATAATTAATGTTTTTATTTATAATTATATTAATTTTAAATCCATTATTTATTTTATTCCATACACTATGATAAACAATAGTCCTTGATAGTTCATATGCACAGATTACAGCCACCACGAAGCGACACTTTCGGTTTTTATTCACCATCACTCATGTATGGTCTTCATGATGTTATTAATGAATAAATATAATTTTTATAGTTTATTTATGATTATAAAATTATTAATTACTATCCAATGTCTCCCATATCATTCACTGAATAACTAAAACACTAATTATGCATTGTGCAGACTACCGCCTCCTCAAATAATCAATTTTTGATTTTCATCTTGTATTTAATTATTTATAAAATTTGAATAAAATCTAGTTCACCAATATAAATTATTAAAAATAATATCATTTTTATTATTTTATAATGAAAGGTTTTCAAAAGAAACAACTCGTTAATAATACACACTAATCTAGGTAAATTATGATCATGTTTGGGTTGGTATGACCACCTACTTGAATAATGACAAGAAATTATATAATGGATGATTATGAATAATAATTTCTAGTATAATTTTATATAAAGTTTTATGTAATGATTTATTTTTATTTTTAGAATGGATATTACAATAATTAACTCGTTATTTAAGAAAACACCCTTCATAAGCTGAAAATCACTGAAAAATGATTGTTGTCAATTTGATATTCTAGGTCAAGAATTAATGTAATAATATAAGGAAATTTAAAATTCATAAATAATTATAATTAAGAATTTATAATATAATCATTGAGTTCATAAGGATTAAAATTTTAAATTAATTAATTTGAATACCTCTCCAATGAAACTACTTCAAATAGTCATAACTATAAACACCCGATATGACAGAAAAATGTAAAACCTAACTAATATATATGTAGATAAGGAATAAAAATAAAAATTATATATACTATTAGGTAGGAATATGGTTATGAAATTATTAATTAAGAAATATATGTAATTTATACATCATAATATAGTGTATCCAACTTAGCAAGGAAACAAGGTAAGGGGTTCACTCTGAGCTTCCTTTCATTTAGATATGTTTATCTTATAAAACATGTTTACATTTTGATACTATATTTAATACCCGATTTTAATTTTTATGTCATGAAAATATTATACTTCATGTTATTCAATGTTCAATTTCATGCTTTCTTTATCGTGGAAAGGGTTCAAAATGTTTCTAACGATGTAAGATGTTTTCCATCATAATTCCTCTTCATAGAGAGATGTTTTAATGTTTTTTACTAATATATTATTTGTATGGTGTATATACTACACATGAATGTATTTTGGAATAGTAATTTAATTAATCCATTGGATTTATAGAACCATTAGATTTTCAATCTTCCAATGACTTTTGATTTAATAATTAGTAAATGAGTAATCTGTTTTAATGATTCAATTCTCATCATTAGACCATAATCACTATTCTTTGTCTATTATATTAAATGATTGGTCTATTATAATGTATAATTATTTAGGATTAAGAAACACATTCATTTTTTGGGAAATCATATTTCACAAAAATATGTTCTTCCATGATGGTTTTAATGTTTCAATAAAATAAATTTTGTTAAGAATAATTTCAATTTAATTTAATATATTTTTATTCCATTTCCAATTTATGATTCACACAAAAGTTCTACATTCCTTAGTGGAAACTGAAACTATTTTTATCTCCAATAAAAATTTATTTCAATTTTTTTAAATCTAAATAAATGTTTTATTTTTCCTATTTAATGATATTTGTTTTTAAAATGGATATTTCAAAATGATCAAATAAAATTTCCATCCATTAAAAATAAAATCTTTTATCATCCATGTAAAGTACCCTAATATAGAAGAGTCTTATGTTTCCAGAAAATGTTGCTTAGTGGTCCTCATGAATGCCTCCCTGTACTCCAGAGGCTATCCACTAGAAGCGGGGGTGTGATATGTATAGTAAGAAGACTATACCCCCTGGTAGGAAGTACAATACAACATAAATACCCAAGTAAAAATAAATATCATATTAATGAAGAAAAATAGAAATAGTATACAATACAATTGGAAAGTAAAATAAAATACCAATAATCTAGTAATTAAGAGTCCTGTAAGACTGGATGATATGTATCAAAATAAAAAACTAAAAAAAAATAAAAAAATGAATTGGGTGACACAAATAATCTTAAAACACCCTTGTATAAAACCCCATGTTGGTCCCATCTACAAAATCTAGCCCATCCAGCATATAATAAAAAAATCAACATCAAGGTCCCTTAAATTGTTCAAACCCACGACATTATAATGTACTGAGGTATTACATGACATCCTTAATAGGGTGTGAGTAAAAATAAGTAGGTTGACACCAACATGTCTAAATCAAACCAGTTGGATAATAATTGTATGAAATGAGTGATAAAAAAGTGTATTAATTAATATGTTAATATAATAAAATAATCAACCTACATTAGTAACTTGTTTGAATGTCTTTGATTATGTAAATAAAAACCACACTAATCATAACTATAATCCTAGTCATAATCACAAAAAAATGAGATGAGCATAATATATATGAATTTTAGCATAAGACTAGGAAGAGGCCACTCAATATAAGAATTAAAATATGGGACTGGATAGATCCCACTCAATATAAGTATTATAGCATGGGAAAAGGTAGATCTCTCTCAATATAAGCATTATAACATGAAACTGGGCCAACACCCTCTACAAACCTCAAATCAATGATATCACTATTTTAAATCATATATCTCAATGGTTAATTATGAAAATAACCATTTTCTTTTTATTTCACTTTCATTTAAGTATTAAATAATCAAAATTAATATAAATATGAAATAATATATCACGTAGGGATTCTATAACATCAAATCACGTAAGGTCACTTTTCATGCTATACACACATTAAAGAATAAGACAATTTCTTATTATTAAATGGTTTTACCAACCAAAGGGTAACCATAAGCAATGTCACATCAATAGGGTAACCCAAAGGCTTCCTACCAATATTAAAACCCATGATTCAAAATTAATCAATGGGTAAATTAATCAGAGAGCACGTTATGTCAGAAAAAAACAATATTTCATATACTTCACAATTAAACAAACCATAGGGTTAGGTTCAAACCCCCACCTATAACTGGTGAATAATGCAGTTCCTCCAATAAAAAACCCTGACAAGGATAAAGTCACAAATTAATGCAATAAGAACCTTGATAAACCCATGTTATGATTAAACCCCAAAACAACCTCATGATCAAAATATTTACACCACCAAAACAATGAAATGTAGAAGATATGAGAAACCTTAATAGAAACACTCTCTAGGGATCATATTTGGAAACATAATGTCTGTAAGGCAGAAGGAGACTCTGAAATCACCTAGATTATTTCCTAGGGTCGATAAGAGAAGGATAAAACCTTTGGATGAAAAATATCATAGGAACATTAAACATAAAATAGCTGAGGATGAGACTTACACGATGTGAAATCCTTTCACATCATGTATTTATTTATTTTTAAGTTATCTTAATAAACTATCACCTTGGTTTAATATTTATCCTTATAGAGCATTAAATGATGTGAATTTGGTATGTGATGTGTAACCACTTCACATCATGAACCAGTTCATGACATGTTTTATCTCTAGTTACACATAATTTAACGTGTAAATGATGTGAAATTTTCCAGCAAGCAGTTTTCATCCCAGCTTCCATGAAAGTTCCAGAACCACCTTCGCGGCCTTCTAAACACACATAAAAAATTATTGTAATCCCATTAAACATTTTTATACTTTAAATCTATTAATTCAAACAAATATACATACCCAAACATTGGTTCATTTTTCCACAAAAATATCTTCATCTCCGAACAAAACATGTCCACCAAGGTCCAATGAAAAAGATCAAATAGGGACATACCTGAAAAAACTTGGGTTCTTAAAACCTCCCAACTGTATAAAAGATCATCCATGATATACTATAAGCATAACTATGGGGACTCAATGAACAATGATTTCCACTATTCTTGAATGCCAAACTCCCTCTCCTAGGTCTCGTCATGAACAAGACCATGGTGCAACTACACTCAAACCAGAGGTATAGTCCTACCCCTGAGATACTTTTCACTATTGTCCAAAATCCATATCAGATGCTCCTTAAATGAAAGATCATCATAATTCTCGATATCCTCATTTTCATTTTCATGACAAGGTTATGGATAGTATCATTGAATCTACGATATGGGAATCATGTTGTTAATGGAACTGTAGTGTTCTAGAAGGTCTAATCGATAGAAGACTGGACCGACCCTAACCAAAATATAAAATGATAAGAAAAACATTGGAACTACCTTTCCATAGTTCCTAATATGGTGTTTCTCTAATTTAGGTGATACCCAAATGAAATCAAGATAACCAACATTAATCTCTAGAGGTCATATATGATGTTAGCCATAGGATTTATGCTTACTTCACATGGTCAGAAACAATATCTTAATCAACTAAAAATTCTCAAATGTCTCCTATACAAATATTCCCAAAAAATAATTGACTCACCATCCCCCAACCAGAAAATAGTTAAATGACATGACTTGGTATACATAACCTCTAAAAGAGGATTCTAGGTCAATTTTTGGAGGCTATTGTTATATAAAAAATACACGAGTTCCATATGATGATACCATGAACCACAAAAATATAATTTTCAATCACATAACATATAATCTAGAACATATATAGTCAACATAGAATGAAATTCAATCTGAGGATGACAGGTTATAATCTAAAGAACCTACGATCCCAAAGACTTCTGATGACCCTTCCAAAAATTTGATTTAGAAAGGGGATATCTATCTAAAATGATACTCATCAGAACATCATGAAATCATATTATATCACACATGTAAAAAATAACCAGATCATACATGATAAAGGTATCTCTGATAGGAAATACGTGGGATACCTTCATCAATTGATCCATGATCACCCATACTGCATCACAGTTATGAGTTGTCCTATATAATCCTGTAAAAATGTACATAGTGAAATTATATCATATCTACTTCAGAATGGGAAGATTTGGAAACAACCTTTTTGGCATATGATGCTCAACATTCACCATATAAAAATTGAAACATCTCAGTCCAATGACTACTACCTCCTTCTTCATTCCTAACCAGTAGTACTATTTTGAGAGATCACAATACATATTTTTCAAACCAAGATATATTACCCATTTAGAAGCATGAAATTATCTCATTATCTCATCAAGTAATACCATAAGAACCCATACTCATCCTCATAAAATATTATAATTTTCACTACCAAGAGACTATCATGATGTTGTCTCCCCACTATATAAGATGTATCTCAGAACTGAGTCCTCCAGATTAGATAACTAATCCATATTGATCTGTTCCAAAATCACTAGTATAACATATGTCAATTTTAGATATACTCTTCCCTAGGAATCCTGAACATCTATATGAATATCTAAAAATAGTTCTATCATATTACACTCATCACAAGAGTCCTACACTTCTTCTATATTTTTCTTCCGGTTCAATGCATCTGTAATGATGTTGTCCTTTCCCAGTGTATAAGTCAAATCCATGTCAAAATACAATAGATTCTCAAAATGCATACTCTAATGAAGTTTAATGTATCATGGATTAAGTATTTACCTAAGGATATTTTGGTATGTTTTAATCTTAGGGAATATACTACTGAAACTAAATCCAGGTCACAGGTAGGGAAATTCCTCCCATGTGGTCTTAATTGTATGGAGCCATAAGAAACCACTATAACCTCCTAGATTAGAACTTATATGAGTATAGCTCTATATGCATCATAGTACATGGTATATTATTTACCTAGAACATGTAAATTGAGGATAGTTTTTTAGTTCTACCTTCATTTTAGATCTTGAAAAACTCTCTCACAAGAATATGTCTAATAAAAATCACTCCATTTTTGTTTATCCCTAACATTTTTACTTCCAGACATAAGATGTCTCGGATAAAGCATAGATAATTACCTTTGAAACCCAAAAAAAATTGAATATTGAATGAATTTTTGTGGTTCTCCAAAGATATCATGGATGAATCATTCTATATGGATATAAAAAATTCTGTCTCGAATATGACATGGTCTAATAAGTGTAATTTATCAATCTAGAAACTACATTTGGTAATATTTTCATGAATAATATCCTATATCAATATAAAAAAGATGATGTCAATATTTATAGAATGATCTTTGCTCATATGAGTTACCCTAAGCTTTCATCGGTAAAAACCACCACAAACTGTTATAGGAAAGTATGTAAGATTTGATTCTCAAATAAATGAATATAGACGAAGTGTTGGTCAAACCAAAAAAATCACTACAAACTCATACAAGACATACCATACCAAAAATGTATTATAAGGTATGTCCAATGATATCACCCTCGAATGGTGGTATCCAAATCACAAATTGATCTTGGAGAATATCTTAGAACCTCTTAGCTGATTGAAGATATCATCAACGCATGGAAAATGATATCGGTTCTTGACTGTCATCTGGTTTAATCTCCGATAATACACACATAAGAACACAGTACCATAAAACTTCATGGATAAAAGAACTGGAGAAACCCATGGATGTGTACTATACTGTATGAAATATTTATACTCTAGATCATAAAAATAAACATTCAACTCTCAATTCACTGCTAGTTCCATTTTTTAAAGTGGGATAAAAAAATTATCTACTCCTAAAACCAACTCTATCATGAAATTGATATCCCACTCAAGTGTTAATCCATAGTATTCCTTAGTAAAGACATCATTAAAAGATATACCATTGGATTAAAACAACCCTACTACATTCTACAATAATATAGAATAAGTATTTATATTAGAGCTGTGAGGAAATCCAATATAGACTTAATTTTTTCTACATGACCAACCCAAATGTCCAACACACTCTCGGGAGAATAGATGCATCCTTATATATATATAAAGGTAACTATCCTTTGTTAATAGTCGATATGAGATTGGTATAGGACTAACCAATATTTACTAAGAATCAAAACAAGACCTGTCATTTATAGTAAAAGAATCCACAAGAAACAATAACCGCTAATATCTAGATAAGATGTATTACAATGTGTGATACTCTCTGACCACACTCCCATTTTTGTGTCAATGGTCAAATAACTATAAAATATTTCTATAACCATTAATAAACCACTTAAAAAATGTTAAGGTTAAAAATAACAAGTTGATCCTATATCAAACAAAACACATGCAAGTGTAGACGATATATGATTCGTACCTTTGATTGTACAAGGTAATGCATACCCCATACCAAAGTAGTGTGCATTAAATGAACTTGACTAGTTTCTCTTCCCTAGGCTTCATCCTCACTCTCCTGATATAATCCATCTTCGTTGTACTATCATTCCAACATATGAGTTCCATATCCCCTACCTCAACTTGAACATCCTATGGAACACCAGCTACATATCTGTTGAAGAGTAGTTGAGTCCTTCCCAAACTCTAGTACATGTAATTATCCCCTAAAACTACTATACTAATTAATTCCCATACAAAACTTCACTAGGTATCCCATCATGTCACAAGAACAACACTCTAAAGAGGGATATGTGTACTGAGGCATCTTGTAGAGAAACATTCAACACTGAAAAAAATATAATGAAACATGGAAATAATATGGATTACCACTACCCTAATTTATATATCCACTATTAATTTGGAAAAAAATATCATATTGGTGATTATTACCCACCATAATAATAGATAATATTTGTCCCTGTAGAAACTACATGGACACTACTCAGGGCCTCTCTTATATTCCTTTTTGCGTGTAGTTCCCAGTTCATCTTTTCTAAAAAACTACTTAGAAGAAAAATAATCACATGTTACCTAATCTGATAGAAAATCCTATCTATAAAATGTCTCACCATGGATATCTCATCACCATCTAATGATGTAGAAAATCATTGATGGTTATTGAAATGTTCAGTGTAGTCCATCACTAAAATGATATACTATGTAAGAATTATGACAACTCTGTCCTTCTAATAGATCAAAATATCTAGTTAGAAGTGGTTCAATAACATCTCCATGATATCCTTACAAGATAAATACTCATGCTACACAAACTACTCTATAATTTTCCACCAAATACATTGATGGTCCATAAATCATATACATATCAAGCTTATCCCTCCTATCTGCAGGTGTCTCAAGATGCTTGAAGATCATCTATAATGACTCAATCTAGAACTCATTAGCTTGAGGGCCCACTCCCTAGTAAAACTAGGTGGATGGTACAACTAGAACTTTATTTTCATTTTAGACATCAAAGTAATGATACAAACAGTCTCTCATTCCATGGATCAAATGAATATTAGGAAGCTATCGTGAAGATGAACATCCATATGGTCCCCATGATCTATAGGAAGTAGCAGTTAAATTTTTTTAAGAGCGTGTTAATTTACAATCTACTTATTCTCAACAATAAGATAATGAGGAGTCATTTTTTACAATAGAAACACACTCTATATATAATTGGTTAAAAATACAATCAACATCAATATGTGAAATCAATGGATAACTGCTACTCCAGGTGTCTCTAAACATGGCATCCATGTTTTTTATCAAGAAATGATAGTTCATATCATTTAATTTATCATGTATACCAAAAACCTCAATCACATTTCCTATAGGCAAGTACATAACACATGAAATAAATATTTGCCTACCATGAAAAATGAATTTCAACATATATCCATGTGTACCTATCATGATGCATGCATAGTCATATCATGCCATACCGGGCCATGAGAAGAAATCTCAAAAAACAATTACAAAAAAAAAGAAAATAAAACATCATATTAATCACTCAAGGTGAAATTAAATCAATTGTATCCAGAAAACATCATAATAAAAAACCCATCTACAGGCATTCATATTTCCCCCTGTACATGGGTCAACTAATCCCATACATAATCTCCTTACCATGTCTTGAAATATCTTATTATATGTTCTAAATTTACCAAATAGAAATGAAATAGTACAGAAAAAAACATTTGATACCACTTTATAACATCCCATAATCCGACACTCTCTCATGCGGCTAAAACAGGTTGGTTACTGCACTTAAAGAACACATCCCCATACGCCAAACACTGTTAAATAATAGTGGGGGTTTTATATCTATACTAGGGATACTATAACCTCTAGTATAGAGTATAATACAATGAAAATAAAAATTTAATAATAAATAATAGAGTATGTTTGAATAATGAGAACATTATACAATACAACTAGAAAGTAAAAGAACGTACCAATCAACAAATAACGAAGATCCATGTAATGACAAGATGATATGTATCTAAATATTAAAATAAAAATAGAACTAAAAAAGAATCAGCTAACATAAAAAATATGAAAAGGTCCTAGTCCCAAACCCCATGTTAGTCCCATTTCCAAACTCTATCCTATATAGCCATCAATAAAATAACCAACAACAAGGTCCCTTTCCCTTATCTAAATAATGATTCATTTAATCTTATTGGGTACCAAATTGTGGCCCTAATAGGATGTGTGTAAAACTTAGTAAGTTGACACCACCACGGATAAACAAAATTAGTATGGAAATAAGTTCATGAAATAAGAGGTTAAAAGGTGTATTAATTAATCAATTAACATAATAAAATAATCAACTTACATTATCACCATTCTTAAATTTATCTAATCATCTAAAAAACCACAAAACTATAACCACAATATAGATAATAATCACACTAAACTTGGGCAATCCCTCTATATAATAATTTTAGCATAGGATGAGGAAGAACCCACAAAATATAATAATTATAGTATAATACTGGGAAGAGTCCACTCAATATAAGAATTATAACATGATAATGTGAAGATCTCACTCAATATAATAATTACAACATCAAACTAGTCCAATGAACTATATAAGAATTAAAAAATGTGTATCACCATATCCCATCATATATCTCAATTTTTATTTATGAAAATTACCATTTTTCATTCCATTACACTTTTATTTAACCCTCAAATGATTAACAGTCATGTTAATAAGAAATAAGATATCACCTAGGGATTCTATATATTGAAATCACGCAAGGTATCTTCTCATGATATACACACTTTAAACCATTATCCAATTTATTATTATTCAAATAATTTCACACTAAAATGGTATCCATAATCTAGGTCACAACAATAGTTGAACCAAAAGGATTCCAAACGACATTAAAATCCATGATTTACACATAATCATTGCATATATTAATAATATAACATGTTATGTTGGTGAAATAAAAATAGTTCACATACATTTCAATTAAACATACTGTA
This sequence comes from Viscum album, assembly GCA_963277665.1. Classification (NCBI taxonomy): domain Eukaryota; kingdom Viridiplantae; phylum Streptophyta; class Magnoliopsida; order Santalales; family Viscaceae; genus Viscum; species Viscum album. The sequence goes on along the minus strand of OY728138.1, from coordinate 1,699,445,666 downwards.
GGGTTTAGTTCAAACCCCATACCTTTATTTGATGATTAATGCATCACTTCCAATGGAAAATGATAATAAGAAAGAATATTTAAAAGGATTCAATAAGAACCTAGATAAACCTAGTTAATTATCTAAACCCAAAACAAAACCATGGTAAAATGGTTTAAACCACTATAATAAGGAAATATATAAGAGAAGGGAAACCTGAGGAAAAACACTCATGAGGGATTAGATGTGTAAATGAGATGCTTAGAAGGGTTAGGGAGACTCCAAAATAACCAATAGTTATCCTTAGGGTCAAGAGGAGAAGTCTACATGTATAGGAATGAAAAAAATAATATTCAGATAACAATTAAAATAGTCCGGGATGAAAAATAATAAAGGTGTAAAACATTCATGTCATGTATTTCATTATTTTTAATTTACACCAAAAAGCTCATTACCTCAGGTTAATATTTATCCTAATCAAGAATTACATGATGTGAATTTGGTAGATGATGTGTAACCAAAACACATTATGAACCATTTAGAGACACATGTAAGGAATTAGTTACACATCATGTAACATTTAAATGTTGTGAAATTTTCTAGTGAATAGTTTTCAAACCAGCTTCTATGAATGTTTCCAAACCACCTCTGAGTAATTAATAACTCATTTAAAACCCATTATAATCCCATTTAACATGTTTATACCTAGACTATACTAATTCAAATAGACATACATCCACAAAAATCAGTTTATTTTCCATAAAAAAGATCTCCATCTCTGAACAAGACTCGAACACCAAGGTCCAATGAACAACTCAAAGAGGGAAGTTCATGGAAAAAGAAGAGATCTTGAAAATCACTCAACATTTTATTTTGATAAATTTTATTCATTTTTCAATGATTCCTTAATTTTTGTTATTTTGAAAATTAGTTGCTATCAAATTATTTATCTTTCCATTCTAAAAACAATTTTCTACTTTCAAGTTTCGAATAATAAATATTTTTTTTGAAAGTAAAATCTTTCAAATTATTTTCACTTCCCATTTATGAAAATATTATCTCATTTAAAGATGACATTGTTAATAGATATTTTAGAATTATATTATGTTAACTAATAATTTTTGAAACCATATTTATTTTCAATGTCATTTTATTGGTAACTCCTTATAGTTATCTTTACAAAAAGTGTTTAGTTTCATTTCACAAAAAGTTGTGTTTGAATGTAATTATCATATATTCGATTATAATTTTGTAAAAACTTTTTTTTGTGATTTTTTTTTCTATTTTCACATTAGTATTTACTCAAAGGATTATATCCTATAAAGTGATTCTTTATAATCCTCTATATGTTATTTTTTATGATTCCTTTTGGGAAATTTTATTTTAATATTCTATAGTTTATTTAGTCCATATTACGTGTTATGTTAATGAAACCCATTTTTTCCATGGGCTATTTATGTTATGATGATGATTTATTTTACACGGGAAAAATATGTAAGTGTGATGATGGGTGGGTTACAGTCTCAGCTTCTAATGAATTGTTTTAAGAATACATATCATGATATAGTCAATAATGGATACAATGATTTTTTACAAATGGGCATGGTCATGATTGGTTTTCCTCACATTTTCTGATGTGAACATAATGATTTTTTCACATAGGTGTAGGGGTAATGGGTTTTATCACATATGTTTTCCTATTCATATGGATTTTTACACAACTATGTTTTTTCAAAAAGTTATAGTATATTTTCAAGACACATTTTGTTTCATTAAAATTCCCAATTTTTAGTTATATTTCTAATTTTTAAAGTATTACTAATCATTATATCATGAACACATGTTTTATGATTAGTAATATGTGTTTTAATCCATATATTAGATGATTAAATAAATTTTTTATGATCCTAAAATTATCAAAAATGGTCCTATGATCATTTATGAAGATATTTTTATATTCCTTATATTCTCCTACTTGTTTATGATCAAGCACTTTATGATTTGTATTTTCTCTTATTGAGAATTTAAGCTCACCCATTTATTATATTTTAATTCCCTACTATATGAAGGTGATTTCATCATGAGAGACATATAGTAAATGATATTGTCACATACATGTATTCTTTTTAAGGTATTTTTCATTTAATTTCCTTTATTTCTTCGTTTGTAGTGGTTTCCTGTACTTTTTTGGAGGAAAGGGTAGGTTTCATGATTTGGGCCAAATTGTGATCCCATTTCCAAATTTAAAAACCAATTTTGTTTCTTTTATAACTCTTTAATTTTTAAACATTTATCACCCATTAAACTTCTAACATGGCCTCCCACAACCTACTAACACCACCATATCGATTTGGAACCTCTAAGAATCCGTAATAATGGTGGATTTTAGTTTTTATTCAAGGAATTGGGCCACCCCATAATCCCATTTCCAATTTAATGTATTTTTTAATATATTATTTTTTTGTCTATTTTCAGTGATTCCATCTCCCAATAGAATCCAACATCTCTAGTCACACCCCCATATTATTTTCTTCCTCTTTGAAGCTCATTTCCATCACTGATTAGGGTAAAACTCCTCAAGATTTCTCAAATCATCCACATTTGAAGAGGTAATTTGTTTCCTTCAGAACTCCTTCATTTTTCACTATTTTCCCCCATTCTAGTTCCTACATGACCTCCTAAGCCTTTTAGAACCTAATTTTTATTTTTTTTCTCTTTTAAAATTCAGATACTACTATATTTGGGGAATTTTATTTAGGATATCTCAAGTAAGTGGGTTTCCTCTCATGTCCCTCCCATTTTCTTAAGGTTAATTCCACTTTTATAGATGTTTTAAAATGTTCAAATTATAGGATTCATACCTAGGGTTTGGTTTTCTGTCATTATGGTGAAATCTTGTGTATTATGGATTGATTTCACTTCCTTGTGGCGTGGTGATGGTGCGATTGAAGTTTCACACAACGGTTTGGTGTTTTGGGACAAATGGTAGGTAATTCCATCTGTAAGAATTATTTGATGAGTTAGTTTTTCTTGATTTATATTTTGAGCATGATTTTCTTCCATTATGTGTGGTGAAAAAATTATATTTGGTACCATTTGTTATTCGATTGGTTTTAAGTGGAAACATGGTGAAAAAATTATTTTTTTCATATGTATTTCATATTGTATAAATTGGAGTTGTTCTATGATCTTGAAATGGTTTTATCAAAAGATTTTAGGGATGCAAATTATAGTTTTATGTTGTATTGGCATGAATTTGGACTCACAAGAGGGTTTTTTGGAAGGTTTTTATGTGCAAATCTTGGTTACATTCCTTGGAATTGTTTTTAGAGGGTCTTAAATGGTTTCTTTATTTATTTAAGTGGTGCAACTATGTTTCCAAAATGTTTTGGTAGGTGTGTACTTTTGAGATGGTTTATTTTATTGTGAAAGGGGTATTATGTGAGGTGTACTATCCAAGAATGTTTTTATAAATTTTTTAAAGTATTTATTGAAGTGTAAAGGAGGTTTGAAACGTTTTGTGGCCTGTTTTGGTGTGAGTATGGTTTCAAAATAAATTTCAATGGAAAAGGGGATTATGTGACTTGTGTGATATACATATGGGATTTTTGGTGTGTTTTTGTGACTTGTAAGTGATATTTTTATGAGAAAATTTTATTACCTGGTTTTTGGAACTTGTTTGTGCACAAGAGGGAAAACCTGAGTATCTAAGTGGGTGAACGTATACTAGCATGCTCATGATCTCATGGGGGTTTCCCCTATTTTGCGTAGCAAGTTTTATGATAAAAAAGATGATGTTGGGGAACCACTAGGTTATGGGTATTCTCCCTACTAGTGGCTCATGTTCACGATAACAGATATTTATTTGGTTACTCTCACCGAGATACGAGGTACCTAGGACCCACAGTGAGCTAGTTCCTAGGGGTTATTTCCTATTTCTTGTTCTCATTAGATAATTTATACTTACCATAATCATACATTGTGTTTGTTTGGAAAATTCAATAGATTTTTCATTCTATTTAAAAGTGTTGATTTCTTTTAAAGTATCCCACCTGAAACTGTTTTATTTAAAGTTGAATCTTTTAGAAACTATTATTAGAAATTCTTGTTTGTAAAACAAGCAAGATTTTATCTTATAATGATCATCACATGGAATATTTTTGTGGTGGAATCCTACTAGGATTTGGATTACACCCTACTTGCACCTTTGGGTGGAAGTAGACTTGGTTATTTTGTCACAAGTTTGGGTAAATCTTTTAGTGCTAATGGTATGGGTTTCTATCAGTCCTTCTTGGTGTAGTTTCATGGAGATGGCTTGAGGGTGGTGCCCCTTTCCATGAATGGGTTCTTTAGATGTCCTTTTAGGTTTTTTCCTTTTTAGTATACTTTTAACATTGTTTTAAATTGTGTAACTTAATTCTGAATTTTTTAAAAGATAATTTGATTTGAAAAATCCATATTTCATTTATTGGATTCGTTTGTTGTTTTATGTTTATAAACATGGTTAAATTATTCCCGAATTTCATTTTATGATACCTGGGAACTTGTGCTAGCCTGTGGAGATCGGGAAAGCCCTTCCAGTCTTTCCACAAACTGGGTTGGGTGCTGGTTTTGAAGGCGACTATATCTGTTAGGTGACAAAATGGTATCAAAGGGTCAGGTTCACTCTCTTGGGTTATGTTATTTGGGGATGATTGAGGTTATTCTGGAGCTAGGGTTGTCAAGACAAGACATTCCGATTATGTGTAGGGTTCCTGGCTATCACACCTCATGATGGGGTTCATGTCACCTGGGGAAGTCAGGTTTTATCTAAGTCATTTTATTTTCATGGCTCATCGATAATTAGGAAAATTAAAAGAGAGTTGGGTCAATGGTCTTAGTGAGATCACATGGCCAGGAAATCCATGTGGAACCAGGGATATTGTCTTAGAACACTCTCTATTATGGTGAAGTGATTGGTGTATGGCCTCTAACCATATGTCCAATTCACTCACCAATACTAGTTTCCTCTCGCATTGTCTGGTGTACTTTTGTTTTGGAATCAAGGAAGCTTGGGTGTAAAATAGTAAATAAGACTTTATTTAAGAAATTCAAACTTTTATGAAATGATTTTTCAATAATGTGGAAGTGGATTGATATATAAAATGGTAGAAATAAATTTTTAGAAGTATTTTGAAATAGTAAATGGTGTGTTTCACCTCTTTTAAAATTATGAATTATGTTAGATTGAGTTTTTATAAACGATTCCAAATATAATTTTTTGAATTATTGACAAGTGTTTTGAGTTGAATGAAGTGTTTTGGGAATTTATGGATAGAGTTTTAAGATAAATTTTGATTTGGTAACTAGTAAGCCTTTGAAAAATTTTACGAATCATTGGAATATTGTTTAAATAAGAAGATATAGGTTTTTAAATAGATAGGTGTCAATGAAAGGGTGTTTTTTTCATGACACTGGGAGTGTTTTGAAATGACCTGAAATGTTTTAAAAGTAATGTATTGCTTGAAATTGAGTTTTTATTTGAATGATTGGGGCTTTCTTAATTTTTTTAAGATTTAAATTAGGTATTTATTCTGTGGTTAGCAGTTTTGAGAAAAAGGTAAGTGTTGGTTTAATTTTTTTTGAAAAGTGGACATATTTTTTTTTAAACTTTGGTAATTCTGTGAGCGAGCACATGCATGGGGTTATATGGGATAATGGATGGTTAATGGAACGAATGGATGAGTGCTGGGATGGATATGAGGAGGGTGCACAGTGTGGCACGAAAACATGCATGTGTGAGGCCTATAAGATACCATTGGTGGGTACACTAACCTCCTATCTATTTATTTTCATTGAAGTGACTTCTTTTAATGGAAAACATGATGTCTTGATTACTTGTTCGGGTGGTGTTTCTTATGTGTTTTTTGGTAATATTATTGTTGTGGGTTGTTTTATATTCAAGAACCCCTCTTTTTGAAATGATGTTTTGGGTTTGTGTTTAGTTAGTATGTTGGGATGAAGGGCTGGTTAGTGGTATATTACAAGAAATGTTCAGGAGTCCCTTGTTGTTGCTCCCCTCATGTGTTCGGTTCTGACTAGTGATATTTATATTTGATCAATGGACCAACATGGTTAGTTACTTGGGTTTTCTCATTGGATAGGTTATGCCCCAATAAATATTTAATGCACGACTGAAGTGCATCCCAGATTGATTCTCCATTGGAAGGTTCTCCAGTTAATCAACACAAGGAGCTTTTTCTCGAGCTTTGTAGGTTGAGTACACACCATTTCCTTTCTTGGTTTTGTGGATCCTCTTGTAGTGAGGAAGTAGTTAGGAAAGGTTAAAAGAGACCTTATTTCCTTAAGTTACATGAGTCTCTAAAGTGTGGTATGAGGTTGTTGGTGTAAAATGTTGTCCAAGAGGGCCTCTTGGCCTTTCATCAGTATATCTAGAATAAGGGTTCATGTTAAACCATCGGTACGGAGAATATGGTCAAAAAAGGATGAAATGGCCATTTTTAATAAATCGTGTTCTATTTGGGACTCGACATAAGGTACCTATGCATATATTATTTCTATCAGTCGCAAGGGTCATGTTCGGTGACACCTTGTGATGTCAGGTGCTCATTTGACTGCAAATGTGAAATTGTACAATCTTCTACGAGTCTTTGTTTGGTCAGAATTGTGTCTCCTTTCATGAAATCTCAATATCCTTTGTTTGGAGGAAGTTTTTTCTATATGTCCTTTCATCTTTCCATTTTTTATCTGAAGAAATAGGGGGTGATGTCTGTGAATATTCTAAGCTCTTGTTTCGGAAAAGTGTCAGGTTTTGGTAATGTGATTTTGGAGTGTGTTCTGTCTCATTGAATCCATTTGGGATCATAGTGTTGTTGTTTGTGGCAAAAAAATAAGAAGTTCCATTTGGAGGTTTTCCAAGGCTTGACTGTGGGGCTGAAGATGCTTCGACCATCTGAGCTCCAGCCATAGGTCCCAGAGTAATGCTGGCGTGTAGTCAGGGAAATCCCAGGGTCATTAAAAATTGTTGGTCTAATTCCCATCCTCAGTATGAAATATGGGAACAGTTTCAACTATTGGTACTGTCATCTTTCTCTAATTGTTCTAGTTCGATGGAAAGAGGTCAGGGAATCTTATTAAAACATTATCTCCAAAGTTTATGATTTTCCCCCTCTCTCTTCCTTTGAGGTTTTAGTGAAAAGTATGAAAATTAGGCTAGGCAGATGGTAGCACACGGTTTGCACATAGTTAATAGTAACCATGCGCCAACCTAGGAAATAGTGCGATGAGAGACATTAGCTACCGCACAGTCTCCGCATGGACATACACCTTATACCATATAACTATGTAATGTTTTCCCTTTAGATAGAATGCTCCCCATGGTTAGCCCACGATTTTCCAAACTGTGCGGACTAACCGTGTGGTCGTGTCAACTCTTTAAATTTTTGGGTCTTTTCTTGCTAGCCCATGCTAGTCGGTTAAGATGGTTAGTTATTATAGTGGGGAGACCCACTATGGATCTCATTCAATTTATTTTGGAAAAGTCTAATGAAAGTATACCCCTTATGATGGGGAGTCTGTTCGGGCCTCCCCTGTTAGTGGACCAATTTTGTCTCATAAAAAATTGAGTCTCCCTTATGGTGGGGAGTCTATTTGTGACTCCCCGTATCAGTAACTTAGTTTTGTCTCTATGGTTGTTCTGAAAATGTGTAGAATCATTCTGATATAACTAACTACCAACATCTTACTTGGGTAAATGTTGGGATTAGAGATTTCCCAATGGTTTAATTAAAGTAATGTAGTGGTAAACTTGTTCGATGTTGTTTCTCGTTTTGGTAAGTTGCTTGAGTCTTGTTCGAATAGTATTTGAAGTGCATTGTTTTGGGATGTAGTTTGAATATGCTTGATCATTTTTGGAAGTGGTGTATTTTTTGTTTGGTTAGATTATTCCTTCCTTGTTTGATCAATTGGAGGTGTTTTGGCCTTTTGGGGGTGGGCAAAACTTGGCAAAGGAGTCCATTTTGGCCTTTCGATTGGGTTTAGTTTTATCTTTTAGCATTGATGTGGCTTTATGAGGGTAGAAAGTTTTATGGTGGGGAGATTTATAAACTTTATTGATTATTTTAAAGTTATTTTTTATTTAATTTCTATTTTTTATTCATTGTGGGGGTTTCCCATACTTTTCTGGAGGAAAGGGTGAGTTTTCAGGATTTGGGCCAAACCGTGAACCCATTTCTAGATTTAAAAACCAATTTTGTTTCTTTTATAACTCATTAGTTTTTCAACATTTTGAACCTATTCTACTTCCAAAATGGCCTCCTATAACCTATTAACACCACCATATATATTTTTATGCTCTATAAATCTATAATCATGGTGGACGTGAGTTTTTATTTAAGGAATTGGGCCAGCCTGTAAGCCCATTTGCAGTTTTTTTTAAAAAAAATATTTAATATCTTATTCATTTTTTTCCTTTTTTCGATGATTCAAAATTCCAATATAATCCAACATACCTAGGTGTGCCCCAATATTTTTTATAACTCTTTGGAGATCATTTACATCGCAGATTAGGGAGAAACTTCTCAAGCCTTCTCAAATCGTCCACATTTGTAGAGGTGATTTGTTTCGTTCACAAATCCATCATATTTCAATCTTTTCTCACATTCTAGTTTGTACTTTAACTCCTCATCCTTATTATAACCTCACATTAATTTTTTATGGTTGTGAAATTCAGATACTGGTATATTTGGGGCGTTTTATTCAAGATATCTCATGTAAGTGGGTTTCTTCTTATGTCCCTCCCATTTGCTTCAGGTTTCATCCACTTTTCTTGCGGTTCTCAAATTTCCAACATCTTGGGTTCATAAATAGGTTTTTATTTTGTGTCCCTTTGGTGAAATATTTTGGATTATGGATTGATTTCAATTCCTAGATGTGCGTTGGTGGTGTGATTAATGTTTCACACAACAGTATGGAGTTTTTGGCACAAATGGTAGGTGATTCCATGTGTAAGAATTATTTGATGAGTTTGTTTCTATTGATTTATATTTTTAGAATGATTTTATTCCATTTTGTGTGGTGTGGAAATTATATTTGGTATCATTTTTTAATTGGTTTGTTTTTTAATTGGAAAAATTGTGCAAAAATGATTATTTTTCATATGTATTTTATACTTTATCAAGTGGGCTTGTTATATGATTCTTGAAATGGTTTATCAAAAGGTTTTAGGGCTTCCAATTCAGGTTTTATGTTGTATTGTAATGCCTTTGGACTCGAAATAGGGGTTTTGGAAGGGTTTTATGTGAAATTCTTGGTTACACTCCTTGGAATTGTTTTGAGAAGATTTAAAATGGATTGTTTATTTCCGTAAGAGGTGAAAATATGTTGCCAAACTATTTTGGTAGGAGTATACTTTTGAAATGGTTTATTTTAATGTGAAAGGGATGTTTTGTGATGGGTACTATCCAAGAATTTTTTTTATAAAATTGTTTAAATTATTTATTGAAGTGTGAATGAGGTGAAAAATGTGTTGTGGGCTGTTTCGGTGTGAGTATGGTTTCAAAATAAATTCGAATGAAAAAGGGGATTATGTGACTTGTGTGATATACATATGGGCTGTCTTGTGTGTGTGACTTGGAAGTGGTATTTTCATTTGAAAATTTTATTTCATGGTTTGTGGAGCTTGTTTGAGAACAAGAAAGAAAACATGGGTATCTAGGTGGGTGGACGTGTACTAGTATGGTAGTGATCCTGTGGGGTTTGGCCCCTATTTCACGTAGAAAGTTTGATGATAACAACACTAACTAAAATATTATTATGATGATGATTATGATTTTGGAGAACCACTAGGTTATGGGTATGCTCCATACTAGTGGATCATGTGCACGAGAATGGATATTTGTTTGGTTACTTTCACTAAGATCCGAGGATCCTAGGACCCACAAAGAGCTAGTGCAAAGGGGTTATTTCCCATTTATTGTGCTCATTATATAATTTATACATATCATCAACATACAATGTGTTTGGCTGGAAAATTAAGTAGCTTTTTCATTCTATTTAAAAGTGTTAATTTATTTTAAAGTATCCCACTTGAAACTATTTTCATTTAAAGTTTCATCTTTTAGAAATGATTACTATCATTCCTTATTTACAAAACTTGCATGACTTTTTCTTATAATTATTATAACATGGAATATTTTAGTGGTGGAGTATTACTAGGGTTTGGATCACACCCTACTTAAACCTTTTTGTGTAAGTAGTATTGATTATTTTATTACAGGTTTTGGTAAAGATTTTAGTGCCAATGGTACAAGTTTATAGCAGTCCTTCTTAGCGTTGTGTCATGGAGATGGATTGAGGGCGGTGCACTTTTCCATGAGGAGGTTCATGGGCTTTCATTTTTGGTTTTGTTACTTTTCAATATTCCTTAATTTTTTTTAAATTTTGTAACAAAATTATGAATTTTTTAAAATATAATTTGGTTTGAAAAATCCTTATTTGTTTTATTGTATGTTTTTGTTGTTTTATGTTTATAAAATTGGCTAAATCATTCCCAAATTTAATTTTTTGATACTGAGAACTTATTCCAGCCCATGGGTATTAGGAAAGACCTTCAGGTATTGCCACAGACTGGGTCAGGTGCTAATTTTGAAGGCGACCAGATCTAGTTTGTGACAACTATAGAGTATCATTATTATTGATTAATGTTCACAATTTTAGAAAACTAAGATATATAAAATGATAATACCCAGGACACTAAAACATTTAGTCATTGGGATATGATACTTTTTATGAGATTTAAAATTTAAGTCATTCATTTAATGTATCATTTATATAATTCTTATAGTGGTGAAATTCTAGATATGTGACTCAAGAACATGATATCATACAAATCCTTTCAGTAAAAATTTAAACACAACAAATCCCAATCAAAAATCAGATTTGAAAGAAAGCCGAGACATTTAGTATGAATTAATTATTAAGATATATAGAATTATAATAGATTTAGTTTCATTATAATTATATAAAATAAAATTATTAATAATTATAAAATCACATATGATCCAATTATAATATTACCAAACTTTTTTATTAATAAATATTATTTATATTATTAATTCTAGGTGTTAACTATTTTGGTTTTCATTTATTTATAAGTTTATCAGTATTATTATAATAATCATAAAAATATTTTCATCATATGAAGAATAATATATATTATATAATTATCATTTTTATTCATTATATAAATTTTCATTATCATCAATGATAAGAGGTAACAGAAAAATAAATTACACCATTCAGGGAGACAGTAGTCTTTACATACGATTGGATATTGTTTACATTATATAATAAAAATAATTTGAGAAAGATAATAAATATTTAATCATTATATAATCATAATTAAATTATAAAATTATATATTTTCATTAAATAAGTCATTATTATGATACATGTGAGGCGATGATGGAAAATGAAACTCATCGCTATGTAAAGATTCTAGTATGTACATACACATGAGCGATACATTAAATTTTCATAGGATAGAGTAATAGAGAGGAAGATTATATGTTGTTTTTAAAAAAGAATAAATATATTGAAATAATACGATATTAACATTATATCTATTATAATAATGATTCATGAATTTCGGTTATGAAAAATGAAATAAATATTACTACGTTGAGGCGGTAGTTGGCACGTACGAATAAATAATGGTTCTGTTTACCATTTGATGGAAAAGGATATTAATTAAGGTTAATAATAAACAAAATAACATCTATTCACTGATTTTATTATACATTCATGCGTATGAAAAAATTATAGAGTTAAAAGAATAAATAAAATGAAAGAACTCAATTAAGATCTATACCTCTTCTTTCAGAATCCTCATTAGGATATCCTATTACGGACAAGTGGGACGGTGTTTTAAGAATAAATTAAACTCTAGAATATATATATATATATATATATAGATGCATATAATATATTTTAAGGTTTTTTCCCATCTACATGGTTCATAAATATTTATGAAGATAGAAGAGGTGGTGTCATTTTATAAGAGGGGGAAAGGACACAATTGTAATTTGTTAGAACATTAAAATATAACAAATATCATAATAATTTATTATGTAACCATATTGAAATAATATTGAATATATGATAGGTAAATAAAAATTTCCTTAAAAAATAGTTAATTTATTGGTTATAGTGTCAATTTAAACATTATCATTTCATTTAACCCCCTCATTGGCCTTTTTTAACACCACTCATAGTAACGACTTCTTTAATATTTATCGCTAATAAAATAATTTCAATGATGGAAAATAATTCAAAAAAATAACATACAAAAATTTTCAACCATTTACCTATACACTTGTGCTATTTTATTATTTTTTGGGTTTTAAAATCATTTAATAATATATTATATTACCTAAAATTTCATTAAATTCGTTTTTTAGGGATATTAAATAAATTTGAATTTTATGAAATAAAGATAAAAATGTATTTTGAATATAAAATCATTAAAAATATTATAACTAACCATTAAATTTAATGAACACCAAAATTCATCTAGAAATATTACATTTAATGTTTTTAATGTCATTTAAATTGAATTTTCAACTCCTTTCCAAAGGACTATGTCAGCGTTGCATTAGAATATAAGGAAATTATTCTCTTACTGAAAAATAAAAAATGTAACCATCATAAAAACGTCATATATTTGTTAAAAAATAGTCATTTATAAATAATTATAGATTATTTTTTTATAAATGAAATCATATAATATAATTTAAAAATAAGAGTGGCATTTTTTTCTTCTAATTCTTTACTTAAAATAACACAAAGATAATAACCAAATGAAAGTAAAATAGAATTAAAAAAATTCAAATGATATATTGTTATAGTTAAAAAACTCATCCAATTAAATAAATACAATTTCTAGGTATATTTGTAGGCCTTAACCCATAGGTTTAACCATGTTTTACCTATTGTACCCTTAATATAGTGATTTTTTTTCAATGGTTACTATTCATAATAAAAAAATAATAAAGGGGAATATTTTATAGATTAGAAACACCTAATTCTAAATAGGGTATCCAATTTTAAGGATTCAATTTCTAGATGTGGTAAAAATCATTTTTAGTAAAATTTCTTAAAATTAATTCAAAAATATTTTTTTAAAAAATATGTATCAACCTAAAAAATTGATCATATTTCAAAATATAATATGATGGTAATTATATTGATAGTATTTTAATATTTCTAATTAAAGAATAATTATGTTTCTTTATTGAAAATTATGATATATAATGGGACATTTAAATTACTTTATTTAAATAATAGAAATAATAGTTTTGCTAAAATCATGGTTTTCCAATATTCACTAAAAATAATTCCTTTAAGAAAAATATTAAAAACCACCCAACGAAAAATTGGACATGATGATTTAAAAAATGAGGTTCATTTATTCAAATAGAATTTTTAAGGTGGGTATTAATTAATTATATATCCATACAAAAAAATAAATTGGAACACATTTTTAAATTTAATGTGTTTTTTAAAAATAAAATGAAATTACTATAAATTAGGTGCTTATATTATAATGAACCAACCTAAATACCATGTCAAACCGATACCTGACCCAACCCAACATATACCTGATGGTTATTCTGGATCCCCATTGGCCATTGACTTGAACATGGGTAATGGAAAACAAATAGTTCTAATGATTCTATCCAATTAGAAGTAATAACCTGGAATATATATATACACACAACAAAGAGAAATAGTGGAAGATATAAATACACACACACACACAAACATATATATATATATATATATATTAGGTGCTTGGGGGTATAATTACATTAAACACACACACACTGCACAAATAGGCCAGAAAGGTAGGTTATAACCCCACAATGGGATAACCCACCCCTCAAGCCTTATTTATTCAGTACATGGCCCGAACGCCTAGTTGACATGAAGCCCAGTACATGGAATAAAGAACTGCAAACTAGCCCGAACGCCTTGTGAAGCATCATTCCTACAATATTCATTCATAACCATTTTACCTGCATCATTATTGTGTCACTGCTTACCTGCATCATGCCTACAACACCACCTACAAGTGGAAATTTCCTCCCTCCCAGATTTCAACCCAGGTCTAATGTAGGATTATTTTGAGTCTTTACCGCTTGGGTAAGCCCCTAACTGCAGAAGATTTAAATATATGCCATAATTTGAAAAAAATAGTGAAAAATAAACAACTCAAAATAAGAAACAATCTCCAAGTACTATTCAAACCAAAAACAAATACCAAATAAGGAAATCCAACTACTCGAATAGCTCTATGTGATAACATGGGAAACATCCCACCTTCTTACCAAGAGCTACCTAAAACCCATCTAACAAAAAATATTTCATCACCTCTATAGTACCATTCCATTCTTGTATTGAAAGGTAGAAGTAGGTATACACACCAATGAAGGGGTATACATGGTGAGAGCTAACGATCTCGGTAGGGTCCTACCCAGATATTCAATATCTAGATTTTGAACAATAGTTTGTGAATGATAAAATTTAAATAAAACAAGGCATGATATTAGTTCAAAAGTCTCATAAATAAAAATCATGGAAGAAAATTTTAATTTCCCATTTTATAAAATTCCAAATAATTCAGGTATATTTGTTTCAAATCATTTCATATACACATATCGAAATAGATATACCAAATCAACTTAAATCATGTATCACATCTCATAAAAAATCCATGGAAGTATAAAAAAAGTATAATCCAAAAAAAGAATCACAATTAACATCATTCCAGGGATCACTATAGGTTATGATTAATAGAACACCCATACCTAATATAGACAATTGTGCAAGCATTAAACTTCTAAACATATATATCAATACTAGAGATCAGAGGAACACCCCAGAAAGTAAACCCCACAATAATTCTATTATGTCCCAAGGATAAAGAGCCTATAGAGAAGAGGAAATAACCAACATTAAACTCCCTAATAGTGAATGATACATATTTCTAAAACTTACATATAAGTACCCAAGGCATCCCATGTGCTCTATTTTTATAAATGAATTTATCAAACCATTTCATCATTTAATTCTCTGAAAACTTTTTCATAAAAAATTTTCCTAATGCATTGAAAGAAATTTCCATTTATGAAAACATGGGGAAAACCATATTTTCTAAAACCCCATTTATACAGATAGAAAACTAATCATTCAACTATTTACATTTTATTTCACAATAAAATTGATCAAAAACAAGAGAAATGCAGTTCACCAACACATCATAAAGGAAGACCCACCTATATCAAGCTCATGTAACACATGCCTATAAAGGGATCCATCAACAAGAAGAACATAAAAATTTCATTAGAAGTCCTAGAACCAATCCTCACATCTCATAAATGATTTAATTTTATAAAAGTGTCAATAGAGAGGAGGAAGTAACACAAACCTAAAGAACACACAACCCCCGCACCACAACCAATTAAGAAATAACCCCCAGGACTAGATCACACAACATACCTAGAGGGGTAAAAGAGGAATCATCACTATGGATCAACAAATACAATATCTAAAAGAAAAGAACTACTGAAATCAAAGGCAATGAATAATCATAAAGGGTTACTCACCCAGAGAAACACAATGCAACCACAACAATGATAAATCCTTAAACCAAATGATCTGAATGGGTTAGAGGTCTCAAAAATAGTTGGAGAGGATATCTAGGTCATGTTAAAATTTAATTGTGTAAGAATGAATGAAAAATAATCCAATAAAGAACCCTAAAATCCAACCACTATATAGTTACATGATGCATAATCCATTTTCACATCGTGTAATCCACGAGGATCAAATGGACTAAAAACATTCCACATTTTATTAAAATCCAATATTTCAGTAATATATGTTTTATAACCATTACATGGAGTTTTCTCCTTTCAAATTTTGTACAAAATTCATGACTTATTTATGGGGACTAAATACATGTAATGTAAGCCATTTTCACGCCATGTAATCTCCCAACATAAAACTGAAAATCCAGATTCCTTCACAAAAACTGCAAACAAACTTGAGTATTCTTCATAATCAAGAAGAACCCCACAAATACATTATCAAATTTATACCCAAACATTATTAATAATAAAAAACATACATCACTAAACATTAGGTGATTTTCCTCAGAACATTTTCCCTATCCTCAGGAGTCCCAAGAAGCACCAACTTATAGAGTAAAATAATCAATGAGATGGGAATTACCTGTAAGAGAGTAACATGATATTACAAACTCCCCAACATATTAATTTACATCCCATTGATGTCTTAAGGGTGCATGAAGTTCATTAAATAAGTTAGATAACATCTCCCTCATCAAAAAATCATGCTCCCAAGTCTCATAAAAATTCGATCCATGCCACCATAATTCTCTATCCAACAAAATAGAAATCACATGAAATAATCTCAATTGATAGTCAATAGTCTTGGCTGGATTCTCAACAATAGAAATGTCTAACTGTAACCCAATCTCTTCTAAACCCAAAACATGATTGGGGTCAGGATGATATTTTCAAAGCTGTGATATGTGGAATAAATAATTGATTCCTATGAGCTGATTCAGAAATAACATATAAATATGAACCTACCCAAGACTCTCAATAAACTCAAACAATCCAATATATCTTGGAGAAAGGTTTGAATATTCCCCATGACAATATTGACCGTACTTTGGAAAAAAATTCTAAAAAACCTAATCACCTAAAAAATAAAAAGGATGATAGTGTTGATGAACATAAGGCTTTTGCCTACTTTTCATTGTAACCATACACCAACTTATATCCCGAATGCTCATAGACATATCCTAATCCACACACAGTTCCACCAAAGAAGCATCACCCAACTAATCCAAACAATGAGATATTTTACATGGGTGACCATCAAAATCCTCAAATGGATCCATTTTGATTGAAAATTGATATATGTTTTTATAAGAAAACTCAAACATTCCCAGATAGCTATGACAAGATCTGAAAAATCCAACACATAGGCACAAAGCATATCCTCTAGAATTTGTATAGAACACTCCATCTAACTATCTATCTAGGGATTACAAGATTTACTCATCTATATCGGAGTACAAATCACCTCCTAGAGGGTCCTCTAGAACCTCTATGTAGACCAAGGATCCCTGTAATACAAAATGGTAGAAGGAACCCCATGTAACCTCATAATTTATTGTATATACACCATACCTATATATTAAATTTTTGTTCATTCTTTGATTAGAATTAAATGAGTTTACTCTTTCAATGAATCAATCAATGGATAGATATAATTCATCCCTAGTAGAATCCATGGTAATCCAAAAATAAAATACATGGACACCATGTCCCATTTCCAAATAGACCCTAAGAGAGTCTGATAAAACCCATAAGTTTTCAAATTATCTTCTTTTATCTATTATAAGGTGTAACAACATGACACATATTAAAAAAATTCATTCTTCATACTTGTCCTTCAAAATCACTATCTCATGTTATAGTACATATTCTTAGTGCCCAGATAAATGGTCTAATAAGAACTGTGATAATAAAAAAACTGAGATCCTTATAAATGTTTGGATAAAAAACCGATTCAAAAAACGTAGAATACCATATGAAATGGGAGACCAACCAAGAATGGGGACTCTATATAATAGGATCAAGGATAAATAATGAAAATTAAAATATAGTCAGAACCATACCTAAAACAACCTCCTAAGAATCCAGACCCAAATGAGAAAAAATACCCATTAGGTTCCACTATTCCTTCTATACCGAAATACCTTGTGATGCCACATTCCTACTAAGAGTATATATAACAACAGTCCATTTACTTGTGGTATAGAAAATGTCAAGTTCAAATGTCTTAATGCATTCCACCCCCACCTCTATCTATGATTCAAGTATTTTTTTGAAAATATAAAACACTAACTATTTTGATCAGAAAATACTTTGAACTTTTACTAAAAATGATTATGTTACCAATAAATTAACACATACATAACTATAGAATGATCTAAATAATGAGTGAGATAATTATTCTCATGATTTCAAATCATAACAGCGACATAGGATTCCACATGATCATTTGGAATGATCACACAACCCAAAACAATGCCAGAAGAGTCACAAAAATCTACATACCCCTTACTAGTTTTAGTTAAGTACAAAATATAATCTAATGTTGGAATTCGTTTTATATCATCAAAAGAAGACTGTACCTTTGAATTCTATTTGAATTTCACCCATTTCATAGTAAGAGTGGTCAAAGGTGACACCACCTTTGATAAATCCTTGATAAACCATTAATAATATCCAATAAGGCCAAGGAAGCTCCAAATATCAAACACATTCTTTGGTTCTTCCCATTTGAAAAGAATTTTCCTTCTTAGGATCAATTAGAAATCCATGCTTAGAAATCACTTTCCCTAAGAAATTTACTTATTGAATCTCAAAAGATATTTTAGAAATATTTCCATAAAATAGTGACTCCTCAATACGTCCATAACCAAACTCAGATAGTGCCTGTGTTTGTGCTTGGATCTCAAATAAACCAAAATATCTTCCATGAAAACGTCCAAAAAAAAGTCTAGACAATGATGGATTATCTGATAAGTCAAATCCAAGAAAACCATAGGATAATTTTTCAGACCAAATAACGCCCCAAGATAATACTAATGGCTATACCTGCTTCTGAAACCATTTCTAGATATATCAGACTCAAAAAATATAATATGGTGATAACACAACTAAAGATTAATCATCAGAAACCACTTCTCCCCTTCAATTGATCAAAAAAATCTTCAACATAAGGAAAATGATAATTTTTCATAACTGTTACCCAGTTCAATATCTGATAGACCGCACATAATCGAAGTGAACTGTATTTATTCTTGGAAAATAGCCCCATGTCATTCCTATGAGAAACAATGGTGAAAATAAAATCGATTTCCACCAGATCTTCTAACTAAATCTCGAGATCTTTCGGGTCCACTAGTTCCATATGAAAATAAGTTCATTAAATGGACTGAGTGCCTGGAACGAGGTCAATAACAAACTCTACCTTCCTATATAGATGAATCCAAGAGAAATAATCCATTAAACGATCATGAAAACATTGAACAATATTTATAATGTCAATAATATAAGAAATATCATCTGGCTCAACTGCAAGAGTAGACAACAATCTCATGAGCTTTGGGTAGGAAGGCCCTTCCTAAATGAACCTTGGACTCCACTCTCCCTGAAAAAACCAATGAGCTCCCATCATCCATAAGAAATTATACACTCTAATGATAATAATCAACCTCATCATGATGAGTGATACACCAATATATATTAATGACAAAATCAAACAAATAAAGATTGAGAATGAGTAAATATCAGACTAACACCACATACACTATTAATAGCTCACAAGGACAATGAAAACCTGAATCGTTTTTTTCAAAACATTCCACACTAACAACATTTTAGTGGAACAACACTATTAACAAATATAGGTACTAGATAGGCATACTTTTGATAACTACACCCACCACTCATGAAAATGTCTTGTCATTTCCTCTTTTTCCCTGACATTCCACTAAAGCCTCCAGTATGTGGAAAATAGGTGGAGAAATATCTATCATTAGCTTTTGTGTTATGATTTTTCATCATATAACTATCAACTATCTCCACATAGGTTGAAAGTTTCAACAAAAGTACTTATGATCTAATATTCAGTTTCAAACCCAATAGGTACTTCTATGCTTTCAGATGGGCATTCTTCATAACCTTTGGTGAAAAAAATAAACTAGATCAATAAACTGATTATTATATGCTTACATTTAAATCTCTCCTTGATAAAAAGAGAGGAATTCCACAGTCATCTCAATCATCAATGATTCTAAATAAAACTGATAGAAGAAGAGATTATCTGAAATATCTTAGTCCCACCATCCTTTATTTCTATACCACTGAATCCCACCAACTCTTGAAAGGACCCCCAAATATGAATGTTGTGAATTTCAGCTTGATTATGTCATGTGTATATTGAAAGATGTTGATCTGATCCATATTTTTAATACATTAATCCACCTATTGACTTTCATTCTTACCTTTAATGGATTTTGTATTATCTTGCTTGAAATCTCATGATCGATCACCTTCTCTTACTTTTCTTGGTTATACCTAAAAAATGGTGTTATGAAATTGTGGAACATTATGGTCAATATAAAAAACTTATCACACAATATACTATATAAATATCTAATCCATAGGAGGATTCCCTTGAGTAAAATTAGATGCACCCTCCTAAAGAACTCATAGAACACATCTTGGAGGCATACTAATGTATAATGAAATGGCAGAAACAAAGAGAAAAAATATAATCATAATTCAAACAAGAATACCCATAAGAAAAAACAAAGATTAAAGTCAAAAAAACAAGACATGAGAGACACATCCCAACATCCCATGTTAACATGAATAATATCATAGAAAGATATGGCTAGTAACTCACTACAATATACCTCTCATGTCCCAACAATCTGATCTCCAGTCTACCAAACATCCATAGGCAAGGAATCTTGAGGAAAGGCTTGATACAAAACTGTAATGAACCGAACCTAATACCCTATCAAAATGGTACCAGAACCAACCAACCACAAATCCAATGGCCATTCCCAATCCCCATGGGATGGGAACTAATATATTGGAATCGAATAAAAAACAAAGGGAATGATTTTTCACAAGTTGAAGAAACATAATTTCATATTTATATACAAAAAATAGAGAAATTGAACAAAAAATATATATACATTCCATAGATGAAAAAATAATGGAAACCAAATAACTTAAGAGAAGAAACAATCTATTAGTAGAGGTCCAAACACAATGGACTACAAAACCATTAAAATCAACTACTCCAACAACTCCATGTGATAATGTGGGAAACATCCCACCTATCTCACCACTAGCTACCCAAAACCCAGATGAAAAAAAACCTCACCACCTCACCATAACACTTATCCTTTTCCTTCATACAAATACATTACTAGATATATTCATGGTCAAAGGGGTAATCATGGTGTGATCTAACAGGCTCAGTAGGGTTCCACAGAGGTTTTCCATATCATGTCTTTGAAAAATAATGCAATAATACTCAACAATAAAGAAAAAATTCATGATAATAGTTCGATAGTTTCTTATATCAAAATCTTTGAAAAAAAATTTAATTTAACCCTCTTCAACATTTCAAAATAATGTAGGTAAAAAAGTTACAATGAATTTAAAATATATATATCAAAATAGATATATAAAACAAAACTGAATCATGCATCACTTCTTATTTAAAATCAATGGCAGTAAAATAAAATAGTACAAGGAAAAAGAAGAAATACATGTAAACTAATTCCAGAGATCACACTAGGACAAGATAGCTAGTAAAATTGAACCTAACATAGAAAAATGCTTTCACATAAAGACTGTAAACATATTCATAGAGCCTAGAGATTGGAGAGGCACTACAATAAGTTAATCCCCAATAGGTCTAACAAGTCCCTATGGAAACAGGTATAGAGAACAGAGGAAATCCCCTTGAGCAAGCCGCCTTGATAGTTGATGATACCTATTACTGAACCTTCCACATAACCACCCTTTTCTTCTCATGTTCAATTTTTTTTCAAATAAATTCATCAAATTGGTTTATCATTTCACGCATCAAAATAACTATTGTAGAACCATTTCACAATTTTTTTGAAATCCCTTTACATTTACCAAAACTAGGGGAAACCCATAATTTATAAAAACCTAGTTCCAAACACATAAAATAAATAGCTCATATCATTATATTTCATTTATCAAATTTTTTTATTAAAAATAGGAGAAATTTAGTTCACAAACACATGATAGAGATGAAACCACCTACCTAAAACTTGGGTTCTACGTGACTATAGAGGGATCCACTAACAAGAAGAATGAATCAATTTAAACGGAGGCCCTAAGACCAATCCTAAAATATTATAATTGAGATAATATAAACATGTTTAATAGAGAATATGAAATAATGAATACCTAAAGAATGAAAAACCACTAGATCACAACCAACAAAGAAAAAACCCCGGAACAAGATCATATAATATATCTAGAGATAAATTAGAGGATTCATCCACATGGATCAACAAATACAATAAAACAATGCAATGATACTACCATGATTAAAGGGAAACAACAAGTAGAAATGTTTATTCACTCTGAAAAAGTCACCACAACGGCAATAATGATCAATCACAGAATGAAATGATATGATAGTGTTAGAGGTCTCCAATATCACTAGAGAGGAGATCTATGTTGAGATCTAGGAATTATGTGGAATAATTAATGAAAATAAGCTGATGTAGGACCCTAATATCTAATATACCAACAGATACATGATATGTAACCCCTTTTAATGTTTTGTAATCCATGATGCTCAAGTATGCTGAAAGACCTTTCACCTTTTATTAAAAACATATAATTTAATACTACATGTTATGTATCTATTACACCGAGTGTAATCCTCTCAAAATTTGTAAAAAATTCATGAATTGTTCTTAGAGACCAATTAAATTTTTTTTCATCCTATTTACACGCCATTTAATCATCCAAAACACAAAAGAAAATCTAGATTCTTTCAAAAAAAACCATACCAAATCATCCATTCTCTGTAAGCAAGGAAAATATTATAAATATATTAACAAATTTATACCCACACTCCATTAATCCAAAAAAATATACTTCCCCAAAAATTATTATATTTTTCTCAATAAATTCACTACATCATTAGGAGTCCCAAGACACACCTAATTAAAGAGTAAAATAATAAAAGAGAATATAATTACCTGTAAACATGTAATGGGATGTTACATATTTCTTATTCATTAACCAATACATTTTCATTATATGATACCATTATATATATTTAATAAATTTTTACTCTTATTCATACTCTATAATCATATGAATATGATTTAATATATCATGGTTAGCTTATATTCAGTCTTGTGTAGAAAGAGGTAAATTTAATATATAAAATTTATTAATGAGGAATATATTATATAATATCTACGATTTTCATTCACCCCCCATAATGAATATTCATCCTTATAATTTTAATCTTTTCATACTAAATAGACTAACTTTTAATAATATTATTTTCAAAATTCATCACAAACATTTTTCATAGACATATAATTTCTAAAATAAGACTTTCTTAATCTACATATTTATATGAATAAAAATATGAATATGTTTCCAAAACAAATTTAGAAGTTGAGTGATGCTACCCACATAAGACTCTAAATATTTTTCTTCCTCTTATTTTAGTTAGATGATCCGGTTTTCCATTGAGAACGTGAATATAAGATGATATACTTACTTGATACAAAATTTCATTATTTAGATGATTTTAACCAATTTTTTAATTTATATAATCATAAGTTACTATAATGAATGGAAAAGTTTAATTTTTTATTCCTGAAGAACTGAAATAAATTTTTAATATGTCTTTTCATCTTTAAAAGGATGATATATTATTCCTCTTGTTCATAGAAATTTAATTAAACTAATATGGTTATTTTAGGGTAAAATAATACTAAATAAACCTTCATAAGATGAAGTAAAATATTAATATCCAAAACATCATTAATACAACCCATGATTTATTATATATCATTCAAAAACTAATGAAATCATAAAACTATTCAATTTATGTTTAAAAAATTTGAAATCCAAAAATTATGAATATTTGATTGTATAATAATAATGTCAAAAAATAATATAACCAAATCCTATATTGTCCAAAATATCCTAATATTTTTGAATAAAAATCATTAATGAAAAGATATTAAAACCTAATATAATTATATATACTTCTTAATATTAACATAATCATTGTTCCTCAAATATATTCAATCATAAAATGCATACTAGACAATATTCCCTCATGATAAAGAAAATATAATATAAATTTTAAATAAAAAATTAATCATTATTTTCTATATCAATTGGTACTATTCAAAATAAGTCTAAAAAAATGAAATATTTTATTTTTTCATTAATTACCTCCTCATTGAATCACAAAACAACCCTAGTGGTTATTTATCCTTATACAATGTATTCCTTATTAAAACATATTTCCCAAAATTTCATTAATCACCACAGAATAAGAACATATAGAGTATATATAGATTAATAATGTATTCTTAGTAAATAACCTTTAATAAAAATCACTAATGACCATAAAAAAGTTTCTTTATCTTACAATCATATGGTTAAACATAAAGTTATAACCCCGTGATATAATTAAAAAATTTTATACTATCTTCACATGAAATCATCTTATCCTCCAAATCTATCAAAACCACTCACTAATACCAACTATACTAATTTCGAACATGTACACAAATATTTGTTTCTAAAACATATATTCTTTACATATTGGCCTTTATATAATTAAATAATATCCATTTTTTCCATTATAACATCAATGTTATTATTGAGGATATTTCACCGTGAAGATCTTGTTAGTTATAGAGTTTTAGAGAAATACGAAAAAAATATTACATAATAATTCCAATTTCTATAAATGATAATTTTTCTTATAATACCTATCATTTCTTATACCATGAAATGTCATAAACATCTCCCATAAAATTATCCACACATGACATACTTACCCTTATTATTTATGGCCCCAAAAAATATATAGTTAAGAAGGGGTGATCTAAAATGATTAGAAAGGGAGAATATGGGAGATAATAGTTAATTGTTATAAGTGATCATAATATAATAATAAGGGTATGAGAGAATGAAATTAAAATTATAAAATCATACCAAACAATTCATAGATAATAATCATGAATTAGGGAAACATGAATTAGAAAATCACGATAAATGAATCATATGAGATTAAAAGATTATGAGAGCTAAGAATATAAATTTTTTAGAAGAACACTTCACAATAAAGTGTTGAAAGTTGTGTTATAATATAAATCATAGAAATAATTTTCAAACTCTTTCAACTATGATATTCATCACATGAATGGTTTGGGTTAAAAACCCATGTACTTTGGTCTTGTGATAACCTCTTGTGTATGATCTTTCAAGCTTGGGATAACCTATTGTTATTCCTTTAAAATCATAAAAATTAAGAATTCCTCAATGAATTTGGGGTAAATAATAGACGTACATATCAAATAAGGACAATCCATTCATATGTACGATACATGATCATGAAAAATTTTATCGTTTCATCAGAGCATAACCCATAGGAAAGGTATGAGTTTCATATTTATATAATAATCATAAAAACAATCCATCCATAGAATTAATAGGCATTGTATCATTATATCATATCCCCATTAGATCATAATAATCATCAAAAGATACTAGAATATATTAAAAATACCATTAAATGAACATTAAAATATTACTTTGACAAATATTGTATAAAATATCATTTTACTTTGAAATAATTTATTAGAACTATAAAAATTTATAATATATAGGGAAAAATATTTTATTTATAATTAATCATAAAAACATTAATTTAATATTAAATTAAAAGAATATTCATGATATAAAAAAGTTGGTAAATCTATATTTGTTAAAAAATATTCATTTTAAAATTTTTTAAGAATGTAAAAATGTTCCATATGGGAAAAGTTTGAAATATTTCCTTTTAGATATTAGTAAATAAAACCAAATATAATTTAAAATTACCATAATAAATCATTGAAATGTAAATAATAACATTCTTGAAACCTTTTTAGAAACTATATACGTGAAAGAAAAACATTCTCATGAAACAATTGAGGCACAATTGATATGAATTACAAAAAACATTCTTATTGTTTCATGAGACAATCTAGTAGAAATGAATGTTTAACATGTAAAAAACATACATAAATAAAGGATATTAAAATTGATGTTGTTAAAGAAGAAAATATCATATAATTTTATTTAATGGAAATATAAACATAACCAATCTTGATCAAAAACGATATTGGATATAAACCCCCTTCCATATGTCTCAAATGACTCATAAGTTCTCTAAAATCCTAAATAGTAAATTTTTATTTATCTTACTTATATTATATAACCATATATTTAAGGGCTCATAATTACAAAATCCATAAACGTTTTTCATTTGAAAATAAATCAATTCCTTGAATTTCATAAGGATGTTTTAGTTGTAGAATTTTAATGAAATGTTAAATCACTCATACATAAATAAATATTGCATCATAAAGTGGACACTAATACCCATTATAATTTTTTAGTAGAGTATAAAAGTTTTCAAATAAAACATGTTTTCATTTCATTACATATCTTCACAGTTTTCATCTTGACCTTCACCTTATCACTAATGATCTTTAAAATCCTATAAAAAACATTTGTAAACTATTTATTAACACATAAATCAAATAAAGTGACATATGAAGTTTAAAATGAAACATTTATACCACTAATAGTCTTAATTTTTTCCCCTTTTCTAAAATAAACATTAGGTTCAAAATAAAAATTTCCCTAGCCAATAAATCAACATATCACCCAAAAACATTTCATAAAATTTTCAGAAGATGTCTGAAATGAAAAGTAAAACTCATAATTTTTTATTTTGAAGTTTTGAAAAACTAATGATTTTTTTGCCTATCAATTTTAATAAGTAGCATCAACATCCCTTTAAACTCATTCTCATTTGCATACTTTCATAAATCATATGATTTCAGTCAAAAACTATATAAAGCATAGATTAAAAATGAAGAAAAATGGGGCATCATTTCCATAAAAATCTTACTATCATACTAAAAAATTAAATAACCTAACCCTTAAATTCTAATAAGCTCTTAAGAGAAACCTTACTAGTTAAATCTGTCCCCATACCCAATAAATTAAAATTATATATCAAGATGACCCATCATCGTGAGCTATATCATGGTCACCCATCATAATTAGTTATATCAGGATCATCCATGTTTAAAAAAAATCCCCAAGAACCAATTAAAACCTATATTCTTTTCACCTATATGTAAACATTTCTGGATATTTAAATATCCATTCAAATTACAAACCTTTTTGAAAATACACATAACAAAGGGAGAGATGGGGTTTTTATAATAAATGAAATATTTTAACAGAATCCAAATATCGAATAATTTTTATAGTAGAGGGGATAATAGATGGATCCCCATATGTTATAATAGAACATTAAAATTTTTTTCATCAAAAAATTATGTATAAAATAATTTAAAAGATTTATTTTTAAAATCTTATAAATAAAGTAAAATTTAAAATTAAATTTGATTTAAAATTCATTTATGTCTATATAAAGACATCCATAATGTTATTTTATAAATATATACCAGATTAAAAATGATTTATAATTTAAATATATAAAACATTTAAAATGATAATTTTAAGCTATAATGTTCTTTACCTCATGTCTAACTCATCACATATGATATTTATCATCCTAAATAATAAACATATATTAATTATTTAATTTATTAAGAGTATTTCTCAAGAATATTTCATATTTTATTTCATTTATTACCATTTTATATACAATTACATAATCAAGTATATTGATGTTGGATGTTTTCACAATATCTACCTTATATATCTAAAATCTAGTTGTGAAGTTGAATATTGTAAAAGTATTCATAATTCCATCATCTCAATAATAATAATCATGAAATAGAAACTATTTCTTTAAATAAATTATACTCTTACATCTATCCATGTAATATAGTAATAAAAAATGAGTTACATTAAAATCATGTATATGGTAGGTCGTACATACCCAAGACAAACATTTTGATTTTTCAAAGAGAATGAGGGAAGAAAATTAAGTATCAATTTATCTTTATAGAATTATTATTATATAATAAATATCATATTATCTATTTAAGTACACTTATATACAGTATCCAAGTTATGTTTTCCTAAAAAATACATCTTGTTGCTTCATCGAGGTAGTAATACACACGTATACACAAACAAGGTTATCAGTTTTCAGTGGATGGAAAATTAAGAAATAATATTATATATTATCCTTTAAGAATCATACATATCCCATGAATATATTTATATACATTTAATACAACATTATAACTAGTTTTGAATGGCGATGATGGGGGATAAATTTCATTATCTCATGAGGAAGTAGTCTACTATACACATTGATGATGGATTAGTTTCCCATTTGATAGAAGAGGGAGATGGATATTTATTATTTAATTAACATACAACTTCTATATATATTAAATATAAATTTAATGTTAGTTCATCATGTTTTGAGTAAATTTCAAGGAGGTAGACCAATAAATAATGAAAAGATGCTTGGTTAAGAACAATACCACATTTTCGGGAAACTATATTTAGTTTTATACTGAAAACCTTCCTATGATGGTTTTATGGAAATTCAAGTGCAATTATATCATGATTATGGATTTCACAAACCAACCCGGGTTGAACCTAAACTGGTCACCCGAGTCGGTCCTCGACATGGCCCGAGAGGCATTCCCGATCCTTCTGGGTTGGCAACAAGTTCCAGGGCATCAAAAGAGAGAAACAGATAATGATTTTGACTAAAGAAAATTAATAAAGAAGTGGAAAGAAAATAGAACAACAAAAAGTAAGTAAACAACATAAAAAGAAGGAAATACCAACAACAACCAACTAACCTGACCATGACCAAAACTCCTCGCGGCTCCGAGAGTCTCTCACCAATCCACAACCAACTCTCACCCATAGTGAGCAAGCTTAAGTCAAACCTGCAATAGAAACTAAAATGAAGAAAACACTATAGCCATGAGTGTTAAACCTCAGTAGGTGTGCCTAACAAACTTTTCCCAATGCACTTCCTTTAAATAATGAATTTACTAATTTCAAGTTTGAACTAAATTATATAAAATATTGGTTTCCACACACACATTCATTTCTAAAATAAGTAAAAGTCCATTTCCCTTTTTAATTTGAAAACAAGTTTAATGTTTGAAAGAGACATGTGAATTTCATTTAAAAACAATTTTTTTTTCGAACAATTTATAAATACAAATTTTAGTTGTTATTCAAGAGGAAAACAACACATAACATACAAAAAAAAACTAAGGAAATTAAAAAAGTGGCACACAGGGATCAGTAACTGAACTAGAACTTTCAACCCTCCACCACATACAAATAACCACTAAAGGAAAGATGGGTCAAAAATAGGAGCTCGTAAACAATCCAGAACATACTATACATGCGACTCATCCTAAAGGCATGCCTACTCTCAATGATGTCATAATGCCCTAATGCCCGGTGTTTCCCTACATGGCCTAACCAAGGGGCACAATCCCCTAGAAGAGTATATTCCGTACTAAGGGCTACTAGCCAGTGCATACTCTAAACTAGTGCAGTAATTGTTCTCAGAAGATTCACTTAATATGCTAGGTTCCCATGTCAAAACATATAATAAACAAGAAAATGGGTGAGCTAACAAAGATAATCAAGCAGTATAAACATCACACACAAATCATGTAGTCAATGTACACCAAATATCACCCCTGAGTCACCCCAAATAGAGTTTTCCAAAATATTTTTTTATTAAAGTACCAAACATGCCTTCACCCATTTTAAGGAAAATCCTCATTTCTCAAGAGAACTAAAACACTTATTCACAATTCAAAATAAATAATTTATCCATAAACCAGAACTACATTTAAAATTATGTGAATTATGTTTAAATACCAAATGGGAATTCTTTCACTACTGGGTATTCGTTCATCAAGAAAATATTTCATGTGTCATGTATAAAATAAACGACACTTTTTACACCAAATAACCATTTAAAAAGTAATTATATTATATTATTTCCCATTTATTAAAATTAATAAAGTATCAAGAAATTAAAAAATTATAAATTTAAAGGTGAGTATAGTGGGGGAACTACCTTGGCTTGCAGCTTAATTATGATGACGTGACACATTTCACACTTGCGCACAAGCACACACAACTTGCTGACGACCACAATATCATGGAAATACCTCACCAAAGCACCGCAACAAAAGTTAAATAATCTAAAACACAGACACACTGACCAGAAATAACCCGATAATTAAACACTGCAAAAATAACAAAACAAACATAAACACTAATTTAAAATAATCAAGACAAAAGACAGATCATACCTCACCTGAACCCCAGTGCAGGAGAAACGGAATGAACCCAAACCGCTCACCTTCGGCGGCAGATGCTTGTCACGTGCCCGATTGAGAACAATTTGTGTGACTGTTCACAAGAATAGAGGATGCACGATGGTTCAGAAGGTGTGCGAAAAGAGGGAACCCATTGGTTGGAGTTTCGCGACGGCCAGAAAGTGGTCCTGCCAGGTTGGAGGAAGGTGTGCGTGGGTGGTGCAGTGTCGTCTCAAGGAAAGAAGCGGTGTTGGGTTGATGGGCAGTACATGGAAAGTGGGTGCAGAGTCAGCTAGAGGGCGCCAGACATAGTATTAACGCCCGCTGGCCGCCGGAAAAAGCTACTGGCTGGAGCAAGGTGGTGGCCTGGGTGCTGCATAGGGGGTCACAAATTCGATGGAGGCACAGATAGGGGGAAGCGCAAGGTGGTTGGCTAAGTGGGAAGATTCAACACTTTGGATTATAGTCTGGACTATGATGTAGGGTCTAGAAGGGGGGAGCTGGAGTGGGTAAGGGGTGCCACTACAAGGGAGGCAGAGTGAGGGTGGTGTGGTGCTACTGTGCGAGGGAATGAGGGGCGAGCCGGAGCATGAAGGGAGGTGGCAAGGGGAAGTTGGGGCTTCTGGATGAGATCCTGCAGGGGTCGAGGCGGGCTGGCGCTGTTCGGGGTGTTGGCTGGGAGCCTACTGGTCCGGTGGAAGGTGTAGGCGAGGCAGGGAGGGCAGGGATGCGGCTGGGCTGCACCGCAAGGGAAGAGGAAACCGGGAGGCGGCACGTGGAAGTGGGAGAGAAAAGGGAGATAATCTAGGGTTAGGAAAGAGAGAGGAAAAACAAGAAAATAAAAAAAATAAGAAGGGAAAAAAAATCAAACTAAAAATAATAATAATAATATTATCCATAATAATAATAATAATAATAATAATAATAAATTTGATCTATAATAATGATAATAATCTCAATAATAATAATAATAATAATGATATTACAAATAATAATAATAGAACAACTTTAATAATAAATTAAGAATGATAATAATAATAATTTTTTTATAGTAAGAATTATTTAATAGTAATTTAATATTATTAATCATGACAAAATAATATTATTACTGCAATAAGTTATTTTTTTTTCAGATCATTTTTTTATTTTATTTGTTCAACTCAAATTCCGCAGTCATGCAGGTACCCAGGCTAACAGCACGGCTTCCGCTAGCCATGCGGTGCCTACGCATCGACCCAAATATCAATAGTAGTAGTAGTAGTAGTAATAATAATAATAATAATGTCAATAATAATAATAATAATAATAATAACTGCAATAAGAAAAATAAAAATAATAATATTTATCATTTTGTATTTTTAATACAAATTATATAATTATTTAGAACAATAAAATCCTTACCCATTTTAATTTTTTTGAAGGTAGGCAGACCGTGCAGATGCCTTGGCGGAGCCGCGCAGAGTTTTCAAAATGCGCTCCGCCCGTGCGCCCAGTGACATCAACTCAGAAACGCGCGTGTTTTTTTAACATAACTCAAACGTTTTTCATCCCAGACTCAACCCAGAACCCAAAAAAAATTTAAAAGTCAAAGAAAATTATAAAATAAGATAATAGATAGGTTAGGGTGTGACAATTCTCCCCACCATAACTCTTTCCTCCCCTGGAAAGCCATAAAAATTTCAGAACCCAAAACAAGAACCAACATCATTTTACGATTCAAAGAGATCTCTAAAGAATAGCAACAAAGAGATCCAGAAACACTCCCAAAAAGGGAGATATAGAGCATAAGAACTCGTATGATAGAAACAAACTGCCCGCTAAGTGTCACCCGCCCCAAAAGTGTGACCACCTCCAGTTGATCGCTTCAAAGGACATAAAACTTTCACAACGGTGAATCCAGGCCCAACATACACACACGTTAAACACCATTAAACAAAACTCAACCATTTCCTCCATCCTCAATTCAACCATAAAACACAACATCTGGAACAACACCAAGAAGAACACAATGACCCTCTTGAAACCAAAAAACAAGTTAAAACCATGTCCAACAAGTACATCTTAAAACCATACTCCAATATGACACTGGAACTCTCACACCCCAACTCTTTACAAAAAGTAGAATATTGAATTAAGTGGTTCTACACGAGACCACCCACCACAAACCAAATCCTGAAATGAAACTGAGATATTGACATGGGAGGTCTGAACGGACTCCCCACCATTGGAAACAAGCGAAACTGAATTCAATGAGACATATGATTATGTATCCCCACGATAAGGGATATAAAGATTAATCGAACTCGATGACTTTCACATGTTCCAGAAACCCCACCATAATGGGAGGGTTGGGAAGGGAAGGGCCCAACCGATAGAGTACCAAAACTACCATCATCGCTACACTAACAACTTCACACCCTTAGAAGAGCACGAACCATGATGCACTAAAGAACAAGATTAAAACAAGGCCCTTTTTCCACCGTTGGGTTTCACCTGACTACTCACCAACTTCACTCCGGGGCCTATGGCTAGAGCACCGATGATTGAAGCATCTCTTACCTCGTATTTAGGCATCATAAATTCTGAAACGTAACACCCAAACCAGAATTTCACCAAACACACTTCTAATAAAATAAAAGTTCTAGAGAGGTTCAACCACAACCATTCTTACAGTTAAAATAAAAGAAACACTGCAAAATGCTACAACCGACAATTAATACATCCAAAAAACACTACAACGACAAAAATTGAAAACAGATCCCCAACCACGCCATACTCTTGCTGACGGGAGGAGGTGGACTTCAACAAGAAAGGTCTAGCTTCAACGCGCTTCTTGGAAACACCACAATAGAATCATTGTAAGTGCCCCAACATCCACAGGTGTGGAAGGGTCTCAGAGTACTCGGACACGTTGGCCTCTTCTGACCCTGCCTACCACACTAGTGAAAGATCAAGAAATTGCACTGTGAAGAAAAATACTGAAGGTCAGAAGGCCTCTTGATTCCTCTATTAGAGCCACTCACATCAGGGCACTTATCATTCTTCCTCTCGGCATCCTTTGCACTGCTTCCCAAGGCCAAGGGAGGATTCTCCACCTCAAGTACTCCTGCTAGCTCTACTTCAGCAAGAAATGATTACCCGACAACATCCGACACGGTGGTTAGGTTGAGCTCTTTTACTTTTGATCGCAGTTCAGGTCAGAGTCCAAACTCAAATTGTCAAGTCTTCTCAGGATCATTCGCAATGAACCACTGATCATACGGAACTAGGTGTATGAAACGTCGATAGAATTCTAGTACCGATTCAATACCCTATTAAAGAAAACACAACTCCATCCTCTTCCCCAACTTTTTTCACTCAGAGAAGTGTAGTTGGATGAATGATGACTTGAAAAACTTCCATGTTAGATCTTTCTGAGGTTTATTCCGAGACACATACTTCCACCATTTCTAGGTCGTACCTTCAAGAATAAAGGTATCCAACTTCAGCTTTAATTACTTAGGCGACCTAATGAAACTAAAATTCCTCTCAATCTTCTATAGCCACTCCTTTTCCTTAAGTGGATCTTCTTGACCATAAAATATGGGTGGGCTCAACTTCCTGAACTCTATAACATAGTCTATAGTTTGATCAACTGGAGGGTTTTCTAAGGATGCACCACACGAGGCTACACCTTGGGCATCCATCAAACCTTTGTGGGGATGAACACTAAGGATCAAGAAAACAAGAAGCGATATTAAAATGTGGTCATTGACATTTAAAATTCAACCTTTCACAATATCCAAAATAAAACATTACAAAACAATTTTTAGAATGAAGGAAAACTCAAATGATTCACTAGGGGAAACTAGTGATGATGGGTGACTCAAACATTTGGTTGGCGACCATACGCCAGTCACACCATCATCACTAAGAGAATTATAGGGCAATGTCCTTGGCTCTACATGGCTTTCCAGACCATGCAAGTTCAAAGAGGTCACCTGACTAGCTCCCATTTCATTTCCCAATAACAAACAAACCATAAGAATAAAAAGACATTGACAAACCCAAACATCCCATGGTAACCCGAGGTTCAGAACGAGCAAGGGTTCATGATATCCTTCTCATATGTATGCCTCGAGTCCCGAAAATTATACTCCTTCTACCATGACAACCCCAAATAATGATCGGCACTCTGAAAAACAAGGTCTTCTCAGGAGCTGACCTCCTCTGATACCATTTTGTCACGAACCAACCTGGTCAACCCAGAACTAGTCACCCGAGCCAGTCCACGACATGTACCAAGAGGCGTTCGCAATCCTCCTGGGTAGGCGATAAGCGACAGGGAATCAAAAGAGAGCAAGAAGGAATATTTTCTCCTGATAAAATCAATAAATGAACAGGAATAAAATTGAACAATGCATAGTTAATAAACAACACGAAAAGAAAGAACGAACAACAACAACCAACTAACCTGACTACGACCAAAACTCCTTGAGGCTCCAAGAGTCTCTCAATAATCCACAACTAACTCTCACCCATGGTAAGCAAGATCAAGTCGAACTTACAACAGAAAATAAAAACAATAAAACACTATAGTCGTGAGTATTAAAACTCAGTAGGCACACCCAACAAACTATTCCCAATGCACTACCATTAAATAAATAATTTACTAATTTAAAGTCTAAAATAAATTATATAAAATATTGGTTTCCACACACACTTGCATTACTAAAAAAAGTAATAGTCCATTTCCCTTTTTAATTTTAAAAAAAGTTTAATGTTTGAAAGAAATATGTTAATTTCATTTTAAAACATTTTTTCCGAACAATTTAGAAATAAAAATTTTAGTTGTTAGTCAAAAGGAAAACCACACATAACATACAAAACACACTAAGGGCAATAGAAAAATTGGAACACAAGGGCCATCAATTGAACTAGAACTCTCAGCCATCTTCCACATAGAAATAAGCACTAAAGTGAACATGGGTCGAACTTAGGAGCTCATGAAGAATCAAGAACGTACTATAAATGTGACTCATCTTGAAGGGATGCCTACTCTCGATGACGTCATAACGCCCAAACTCCCGGTGTTTCCCTACATGGCCTAACCGAGGGGCCTGATCCCCTAGTAGAGTATAATCCGTACTAAGGGCCACTAGCCAGTGCTTAATCTAAAGTAGTGCATCAATTGTTCTGAGAAGATTCACTTACTATGCCAGGTTCCAATGTCAACACATATAATAAATAGGAAAATGAGTGAGTCAACAAAGTCAATCAAGTAGAAAAAATATCACACAAAAATAATGCAGTTAATTTACACCAAATATCATCCCTGAGTCACCCCAAATAGAGTTTTCCAAAATAATTTATTTTATTAAAGTTCCAAACAAGCCTTCACCAATTTTAAGGAAAATATTCAATTCTAAAAAGAACCAAAACACTTTTTTGTGCTTCAAAATAAATTATTTATCAATAAACGAGAACAACATTTAAAATTATGTGAATTATTTTTAAAGGCCAAATATGAATTCTTTCACTACAGGGTGTCTGTTCATCAAGAAAATATTTCAATTGTCGTGTATAAAATAAACAGATCTTTTTACACCAAATAACAATTTAAAAATTAATTATCTTATTTTATTTCCAATTTATTAAAATTAATAAAATATCAAGCAATTAATAAATTCTAAATTTTAAGGCGACTAAAGTGGGGGACCTTCCTCAACTTGCAGCTTAATTACGATGACGCAACAAGTCTCACACTTGCGCACAAGCACACACAACTTATTGATGACCGTAATATCGTGGAAATACCTCGCCAAAGCACTGAAACAAAAGTAAAATAATATAAAACACAAAAACACTGACCATAAATTACCTTACAATTAAACACTCAAAAAATAACTAAAAAAAACATAAAAACTAATTTAAAATAATCAAAATAAAAGGCAGTGCATACCTCACCTGAACCTCAGTGCATGAGAAACAACACGACCCCAAACTGCTCACATTTGTCAGTAGATGCTCGTCATGCGCCAAATATAGAACAACATGTGATGTTGTTCACAGGAACAGAGGACGCACGATGGTTCAGAAGCCATGCGATAAGAAACTACCGGTTGGTCAGAGTTGCATGACGGCCAGAAAGAGGCCCTTCCAGGTCGGAGGAAGGTGTGTGCTGGTGGTGTGGTGTCATCGAAAGGTAGGAAGCTGTGTTGGATTGATGGTAAGTACACAGACATTGGGTGTGGAGTCTGCTAGAGGGTGCCGAACAGAGGAATCACACCCGCTGGCTGCTGGAAAATGCTGCTGGCTGGAACAAGGTGGTGGCCTGGGTGCTACGCAAGGGGTAACCAGTCCGATGGAGGCACGAATAGGGGGTTGCATAGGGTGGTTGTCCGTATGGGAAGATGCGGCACTATGGATTCTGGTTAGGACTGTGATGTAGGGGCTAGACGGGGGGAGTTGGAGTGGGCAGGGGGCGCCACTGTAAGGGAGGTAGAGTGAGGGTGGTGCGGTGAAACTGTGTGAAGTAAGGAGGGGCGAGCTGGGGCGTGCATGGTAGAGGCGCGAGGAAGATGGGGCTTCTGGATGAGATCCTGTAGGGGCGAGGTGGGCTGGTACTGTGTGGGGAGTTGGTAGGGAGCCAGCTTGTCCGATGGAAGGTGCAGGCGAGGCAGGGAGGGCAGGGATGCAGCTAGGTTGCATCGCAAGGGAAGAGGAAACCAGGTGGCGGTGCACGGAAGGGGCAGAGCAAAGGGAGATAATCTAGTGTTAGGAAGGAGAGAGGAAAAAATGAAAATAAAACAATGAATAAGAGGTTAAAGAAATAAACTAAACAAATTAATAATATCATTATCCATAATAATAATAATAAATATAATAATAAATTTGATCCATAATAATAATAATAATAATAATAATAACAATAATAATATAAATAATAATAATAATAATGATATTACACATAATAATAATAGAAAAACTTTAATAAAAAATTAAAAATGATAAAAATAAATTTTTTTTATAGTAACAATACTTTAATATTAATTTAATATTATTAATTATGACAAAGTAATATTATTACAATAATAAGTTATTTTTTTCAGCTCATTTAATTTATTTTATTTGGTTGACTCAAATACGGCAGTCACGTAGGTACCCGTGCTAACAGCATAGCTTCCGCTAGCCATGCGAGGCCCACACACCGGCCCAAATATCAATTGTAGTAGAAGTAGTACTAATAATAATAATAATAACATAAATAATAATAATAATAACAATAGCAAAAATAATAATATTAATATTTATCATTTTGTTTTTTAAGAAAAATTATAAAATTATTAACAACAATAAAATCTTAACCCATTTTAATTTTTCTGAAGGCAGGCGGACCGTGAAAATGCATGGGCGGAGCCGTGCAGAGTTTTTAAAATGTGCTGCGCCCGTGCGTCCAGTGACGTCAATTCAGAAATACACATTTTTTTAACATAACTCAAAAAAATTTTCATCCCAGACTCAACCCGGACCCCAACAAAATTTTAAAAGTCAAAGAAAATTATAAAATAAGATAAAAGATAGGTCAGGGTTTGACAATGGATATAAGGAAGTGATTTGGTTAGGTATTGGATAAAAAATTGAATCTTTATGTGTGGATATGAGTGGATAGGGTATGTTGTTTTATAAGTGGGGGAAATGAAACACTAGGAATTTATAAAATGAATACAATATAAAATTTATTACTCAAGAAAAATGACTGGAAAATGTTCATTTTTAGAATATAATATGGAATAAGATTTATATATGGAAATAAAATATAATTTATACACATTTATAGTTTATTTGAACTCTTATAACTTAATTTTAACCCTCAGTAAACCTTTTTTTAACATTATCTGTGGTAAGATATTTTTACTATTTTTTCTATTAATTGTGACACAAAAAATAGGTTTTCCATACTATCTAATAAATATTTTATGACTAAAAATATGGAATCTATTTTATAAAATTAAATTCATATATAGTTTTTAATTTAATTTTAAATTAAACCTTGAAAATGTGATGATAAATGATTTTCATATAAAAATGACTTTTCAAGTCTAAAATGGTTACATACAAAATTCATGTATAAAATTAATTTGAAATAAAATATTTTTATTATGAATAATATAGTTTAAATAATATTTCATTTAAATATTTTACACCAAAAATGACCTTTATTAATTCTTGAATTGAAATAAAAGTTTTCATTAAAAATTAGTGTTTTCTCGACTCATTGGAAACTGAATTTTTTCATAAAATTATAAGAAATTTTTTTGAAAGATAATTTTTACCTGAAAAATTAAAAAATTAAAACCATTTTATAATTTTAAAATTATTTAATTTTAAATTCTTAATTTTAAAAAGACTATATAATTCATGTTAGCCCAATTTAGTTAGAAATAAATATTTTAAAATTTTACTCAAAATAATCTTAATATTCTAATAAAGATTATAAACTTAAAAAATATAATTTATAAATATTAATAAGAAATGAAAATTATTTGACAAAAATTTATTTTGGTTTTTAAATTCTTCCACATTTTGAGATTTTTGTCATAGTAATTTTATTCCTTACTTAAATAGGTGGGGATATTTTTCCATAAAACCATTATCTCATTCCCATGTTTCTTCATCGATCACATTCCTTTTACAAAAAAGAATAAAATAATAGTTAAATTGATTCTTATAAAAAATTTATTCTTGGTTAATAAGTTGTAATCATTATTCCTCATAATAAGTGTTTTTTCTTATTGAGCTATTTCATTTATCAAAACCTGAGAAGCGTCTAAAATATATTTTATTAATAAAAAACATGAAATATGTGATGTATCTGAGATGATATTGAAGAAAAGGTAAATCAATATGAAAATGATCAATATTTCTCCAAGATTTAATAAGGTTTATTGAACCGTCGACTTAACCTTACTTTCATATAAAAAAATTAAGACTTTTCCATGGACACAGTTTAACAAAAAATGACCATCTAGATCAAAATAAAGATATTTCCTCTAGTTATATTCATATATATTCTATATACTCTGAGCTGTCCAAATGTGATAATGAATCATATTCAACTTATAAATAGTTTCTTATTCGAATTATGGTCCCAATAACATCCTTTCCAATACTCAATTTCAAAAAGTGATAGTATGACTCTTCATTTTATATAATTTCTTAAATGGATCCATTTAAATAGTATAATGAAAAATATTATTATATGAGAAATCTACCAAAGTTATATGTTGATCTCAAAATCCCTAATAATCTATTAGCAAATCTCAAAGAAAATCCTCAATAGTATGAATTGTTATATATGATTTTCCATTGGACTGAGGATTAAATGACGTGATGAAGCTTAATTTAGTACCCAACAACATCTAAAGGGGTTTCCAAAAATTAAATGTAATCCCCTGATAATGGTTCGGTAAGATATTGATTAATAATCAACGTAATCTAATAATCTATTTAACATAAATTCAAGAAATTTTCTCTAAATAAATATTATCTTGCAAGAGATGGAAATGAATATATTTTTTTAATTGTTCAATAATAATCCATGTTTCATTATTACCATGAGATATATTTGGTAATCTGATTAGGAAATCAAAGGATATAATCTCTCTTTTCTAGTCCCACACTAGGAAGGGTTGAACCATCCCATTTGATATTTTATTTTCATCATTAACCTATTGGTAAGTCAAAAATTTCATAGTAAAATCAAAAATATATTTCTTCAATCCTCCCCACCAGAATTGTTCCTTTTGGTCTTTGGAAATTTGTTTCTGAAATGATGAATAAAACATAGAGAGATACTATACTCACTAAAATGTTAATACACCACATGGGGCTCACAATAAATAAATAACAATTTTCTCAATCTTATAAACCCATCTTTTAGAATATTAAATTAATGAAACTTAACTTTCTTAATCAATTCTAAATTTTTCTATAAAACTCTATCTTTATTTTAATATTGCTTAATCATATAAAAAAATATGATTGTACTAACACCTAAAAAAAGTGGTATTTAAAAAATGGAATATTTCTATGACAAATTTCATCTAATCATTAACATAAGGATCATGTTTTAGATACCATATAGTTAATTTAGAAGTATCTTTTTGACACATAAAATCATCTACTCCATTTTATTTTTATAGATGGTAATGAATTGTGCTTCATAATCCTTTATCAATTCTATCAATCACATCTTTCTCATGTTTAACTCCATCTATGTGAATATATACATCACGATTTGTTCATAGGATATATTTTAATTATATAAACAACATAAATGATTCTTATATATTTTTAATGAAATAACTACAGATACAAGTTTAGGATCATGTTTAGGATAATTTTTCTCATGAGGTTTTAACTCAAAATAATCACAACCAATTACACAATCAGTATATATTGAAACCTGACCTAGTACATTCAATTAACCATTTATTTAGATAGTAATGCTAATATTTCCACATGGAATGACCCAAATAAGACCATTTACTATTTTTTTAATTCCTAGAAACATTCAATGAATTTCATTATCCAAATGAACCTAACACCTTATCATGTTAAAATTGTAAGTATGATAAATAATCATGTTCGTTATTCAACAAAGAACCGGTAATAGCCTTTGAATATAACAAAACTACAAAGATTTGTCACAATTATAGGTCATGGACATTCATAAACAAGATTATTTGTATATGGATCAATAGTTATTAAATATTTAATTACAATATTTACAAGGAATAAAATATTCATTAAACATCAAATTTTATAAATTTTTCAAATAAATTATTTTATTTTTGGTTTATCAGAATAATCATTAAATGTTTTTAGAATCAATATATATTATAGAATAAATGAAAATATCATCAATAAAAAACCATGAAAATATCCAAATGTAAATTAAAAAATGGATTCATAAGATCCCAGAATATAGTTAGAGGATTGACCAATCCAAATTTACTAAAAAAACTCATCATCCTTATAACAGGTTTGAAATTTTGTTTTAAATATGTCAACCACCATTAACTTCAGTTGATGGTTCCCTTACCTAAGATCAATATTAAGAAAATACTACACTCCCTATATATAGTAAAAATATTCATCAACATGAGACAATAGATACTTATTACTAATAAAAATGTTATTAAATTACAAATAATTAATGAAAATACTCATCAAAACATCATTATTTTTTTTAAAATAGAATTGATTCACCCCATGATGAATTTCTAGGAGTAAAGAAAAATTTATCAAGAAACTCATGCAAATAATTTTTTGAATCTAAAAAATCTATGTTATCCAATCTATAAAGGGGGTTTGAATCTAGATTAACATTAGTAAGTGAGTTAAAATTTTACTATACTTATATATTATGTTTAATATCAGGTAAATAATTAGTAAAATCATCTAGATATGCCTTTAATAACAAGACACCATTAATATAAATTGTTCGCTTATACTCAAAAATATGATCAAGGTAACTTACATTTCCATCACATAATATTTTCTCAACACATTGATGAGTTTTCATAGTTATTAATGGATTCTTACATACAAATGGAATCACAATTCAAAAAATAAATTATTTTTCTATCCAATCTATCTAACCTTGATAAAATAAAACCTAAGGAAAACCCAAAATAACATCAAATTCTAAAATGATAAATAAAACATGGTTGTTATAGAAACATATTCCACAATTTCTCAAAAGAATATCTTTGTAAATTCTTATTACCTCAATACTACCACTATGTGTTTTTAAAAAATGATATGAGTTATTTTCTTAAGGTGAAATTTTTAGTTTACATATAAATCTATAAAAAATGAAAGAATTTGTAGACCCAAAATCATACAATACATTAGCATAATATTAATAAATATGTAATTTACTTGTTACCAATTCATTCAATGCAACAAAATCTATATAAGTAGTTTTAATATATTTCAACCCAAAATTATTATAATAGTCTCTCTATTTACAATTATTTATACTCTTCTTAGGAAACATGTTAACGTAATGACCCATGTCATTAACTTGAAAAAACATTACCACATACTTATTGGAATTAGTCTTAACATTATCAAGATCCTTTTCATTATAATCCATAGCTATATTCCCAAACCTATC
This sequence comes from Viscum album, assembly GCA_963277665.1. NCBI lineage: Eukaryota > Viridiplantae > Streptophyta > Magnoliopsida > Santalales > Viscaceae > Viscum > Viscum album. Next base: position 1,699,403,247 of record OY728138.1, on the reverse strand, counting down.
ATTTTAGATAGACATTCCATATGTCATAAGACATTCCCATGGGTGATTTTTACCAAACCAATCATAAACTAGAAACTTCATTTCATTAATATTATACTTATTTTATGTATTCTTCCCATTATCCTACAACCTAGATTCCTTTTCTCCGTTTTGTCATTAAGTACATGTTCATCATAAAAATCCATTTCTACCTTCAAAATAAATTGAATAAGTATATCATAAATTATATATTCATGAGAGGCCAATGATATTAGGTATTATTGAATTAATACTAAGAAAAACTGAATAAGTACATAGTCATCATCAAACTGTATTTCTACCTTCAAAATAAATTCAATAAGTATATCAATAATTATATATTCAAGAGAGGACAATGATATTTGGTATTATTTAATTAATACTAAGAAAAACCGGTTAATTTCACTATCATGATCATAAATACAATTTGGTACATACCATTCCAATTAGTTGATGATTACATCATATGAAACCACTGAATATTCCCCCTTTGTCCTCAATTACATTAGATATTTTCAATAAATGTGTAGAAACTTGATGAAAATACATCCCAAGGATTTGATTCTTAAATATATCCCATTATATAGAATCAATCCCTTAACTTTCTCTTGTATTCCTAACTATTGACCACTGTTAATTAGCTTCACCCTCAAAACAGTAAATAGGAAGAGTTTTCCATCGATCATATGAATAACCCATGTATTAAAATATATTTTCTATAGGTTTAATCTAACCCTCATATATCACTGAGTTAGTAGATCCAACAAATACCTGAGTGTGATTTTTCAGAAAATTCTCCACCATTTACAAGTTCATATATTATTCATTTGGAAAGTCTATAGCATTTATTCCAAAACTATTTATATCCTATTTCTAGTGATCCATCACTAAAACAAAGTAACCAATTTTGATTTCGACCATTCCTAGTTCTAATTTGGGAGGTTTTTATCCTCTTGGTTCCTTCTTACATAATCATCCAAGTCTCTTTTGTAGAAAAACATTCAAAATCAATATGCATTAAATGAAGAACCATGGTAATCATCAAATTATATATAATGATATCTATAATATAGTATATATTATTGGTATTTAATTAAATTATCATAACCTCTACAATTATCTAATCATTTTGTTTGATATAATCTACAAAGGCCCAACCTTAAAGAATATCTAAATTTTATTCTTCATAAAATAATTCATTTCCATGAATTCCCATATATATGTTTGGTTTATAGTTTTAGAGAAAAATAAATTCACCCTTATATAAAAATAAAAATCACAAATTGGACACTAGTACTCATTATCTATTATTTCAAAAATAAAAAACATTTAATGAAAAAGACGTTTTATTTTCATTACATATCTTTATAATTATCATAATTACATGATAATTGACAATAAACAACTTTTAAACCCTTAGATAAATATTTGAAACCGTGGTATGAGCACAAAATTCTCAGTAACAGACATATAAATAGAAATAATGAAACTCATTAGTTCATGAATACTCATAAGAACATTATTTTTTCAAACTATACATTAGGCTCAATATAAAAATTTTCTTATCTATGAAATCAAGTTCACATCCCAACTATTTTAATAAAACATTTCATATGAAATCATAATGGAATGAAAATTCCCATAAAATATTGTTTTGAATCATCATAAACTCATGAAAATTTATAAAATTTATCCCAAATAATTAGCATAATCTAAAAATTAAATATAATCTAGTAATCTTACCTTGTGAAATCATAAAATATCTATAAAAAACCATAATATAAATAGATAAAAATTGTAAGTAACATGGGGTATCATTTTCATATCAATCTTATAATCATTCTACCAAATAGAATAACCTACTAGGTAAATTCCACAAATTTTTTAGTAGAAAAAAAACTCGATTAAATCCATCTATTTTCCCAATAAATTTGAGATATTTATTAGGCTCGACTTGCATTATGAGCAATATTAGCCTCACCAGTCTTCATGAGTTATATCAAGCCCAACAATCATCATAAAAATTCACCATAAACCATTAAATAATAAAAAAACATGAAATCATTCATTTTTGTAACCATAATAATAAAAATACCCTTTTCAAATATCAGAAAATATATCTAGATATTTAAATATCTATTCCTTTTAATGCCATTATTAATATTACCCAAAACATATGGAGAGAGTTTTTGTTGTTGAAGAAATCCTAAAAACAAGTAATGTAATTCAGACATAAAAAAATGTTATCGTAGAGGGAAAAACTGTTTCTGTCTTATTCGTTAAAATAGATGATTTCTTTTTTTTTTTGTCATCAATTTTTAACAAAATGCTAAAATATATTACTTCTGAGAAGCAATCTAAAAAAGTAAAAATTTAACAAAACGTATATTTATAATTTATTTATGAGCATATAAATAATAAATAATTATATTTTAAGAATATTTCCGTGGATGAAAAATAATTATCAAAATAATGTATAAAACATTTAAATCATGTTTTAAGGTAATGTTTCCATTACCTAAAGTATGACTCATCATGTACACACACTATCTTCCATAACAATAAAAATATGTTAATTATTTACTTTCATAAGAAAATTTTCCATATTTATTATTCTTTATTATTAGATTTATTACTGTGTTATATAAAATTACATAATAAATTAAGTTCTTGTTGTATTTTTCGATGATATTCAACACATATATGAAAAATCACTTTGGTAGGATTACAATGGATAAAGTGTTCATTATTGCGTAATCTCAAGAATAATAACCATAACATAATTTTAGTTTATTATAAATTAATTAATATTCTAAAACTGTCCCAAAAATATGGTTATGTTACATGAATTACAATAAAATCATAGATATATTATGCCTTACAAGAGTAATGATTTCATTTTTCAGAGAGCACGAATGAAAGAAGGTAAATATACTTTTATATTTCCAAAATGATTATTGTATCATAAATATCTTATTATTTATTTAAATAAATATATATATAGTTTCCATATAGTAACACATAATTTCCAAACATTGATATTACATATTAGTAGATCAATATTCATTATATACCATAATTATCCAAACTAGAATAATATAGTTATAATTCAGTTGGAAATATAGATACATAAAAAGCTAGTTCATAGGTGAACTACATCGTCTCCCACTAAGATATCCATGACTAGAAATCTACTTAGACTTATCATATATAATAATTTTCTTCATATCATGGGGAATGGAATGATAGTAAAGGGTGATATCATATGCTCAGTACGGGTAAACAATGGATCTATCAACATAACTTGTGCTTATATAAGGATATGAGAACATGACAATAATATTTTAAAACCATACACTTCATATCCTATATCATAAAATTGTTTTATGGAATAAATATTTTCATTTCATAAGACATGAATCATAATTGAATCAAATAACATCATAGATGAAAGCATAACATTGTCCTAAGACATAGATTTGAGGCATACATAGAAGCATAGAAAATATTATTTCAAGGGTACCCAACAAGACATTAATAAAATGTTAATATTGGGATAACTGCTTATTTATCAGTTCAAGGTAAGTGATAACCTATGTTGTAGCCTCGTTTTATCTTGGGATAACAACCAATGTATCTTATTTTGGGCTTAGGATAACCTCACATGTACCTTCTATTGGTATTGGGGTAAATTTCCATATACCCATTGAGGTAATTATACACTAACAATTAACCAATGCATTGGAGGGTTATATGAGTCCAAACCATCACATAATCCTTAAATTTTTGTTCCATAAGATCCTAAAACATTTATCATATCATTACATGCAAAAATGAAATGGGTTTCATAAAAATTTCATCATATCATAAATTTTGGTTAAGAATATGGTTTCATTAATATTTTCCATCATAAGAATAAAAAATATAGAGAAATAATAAGGATTTTATCACTGGATCATATTTGTAGTAAATCATAAGTATCATAACAGGATTCCTACTTATGTGGAAAATTATTTCAAAATATCACATGGAATCTTTCTTGTGGAAAATAACTATTCAACTTTGGGAAATCATATTTAGAATATAAAAATCACCCAAATGATAATGATAATATTTTATTTAAAAATAAATTTGTAAAAAATTAATGTAAGTGTTAAATAATTGATTGGTCAAGATGGGTGGAAATACGATTCATGTTGTAAATGTTAAAATGAAGAATCCTTTCACATTTTTAGTAAAAAGTAATAAGATACATGTTTATAAAATTAAAGGAGATTCATTTTAATCCATATAGAAAAAATTCGAACATGTTTAAAAATTTCTTTAAACAACCATATAATAATTTTAAAACATTTTAAATTCATTTTTAGAAAACATGTATATGGAAGAAAAATGATCTTTGAACGAAGAGAGAAATAATTTTGGGTTTCATTATAAAATTACACTGGTATATTTAGTTATCAAAACGAGGAAAATGAAAGGAAAATATTTATAATTTTGAAGTAAAAAATGGATTATAAAATTCCATAGATTCATTAGTGATAAATCAATAAATATCCTCATCAAAATCATAATTAAAACCAATCATAATATATAATGAGATTATAATATAAAGCTCTTACCACTTTAGTAAATGTTCAGTTTAAAAAATTATAAAATAGAGAACCTTATATGGATGTTTTAATTTTAAAAATTATCATAATAATCATCATTAAATATATTCATGGGTTGTATATACCCAACATAAAAGAAAAGGGGGTAAATATGGAATGAGGCTCACAGAAATAAAAGTGAAATAAAATTACCTTACCACATTGGAAACATTTGAATAATTATAACCATTAAATTATTAAATAAAAATTAATTTTAAATATAAAAAAATTAATATATTAATGATTTAACATGTAAAAGGAGTATTATATACGCCACACAAAATAATCGAGTGGTGAATATGGCGTATTTCACCCCCAAAAAAAGAGAGACTAAAAATCCTTTACCAATATGAAATCATTAGAATTGTGACCACCATTAAAGATTAAAAATAGTAAAAACACTAAGTATTATTAAAATAAGAATAATAATTATATGACATGTCATAGGGGAATTGTATTCATAACATAATAGAAACTAGTAGTGAATATGGAACATGTCTCCCAAAAATAAAAGAGTGACTAAAATCTATTAAATCATGTCATGAATTTATTCATACAAGTTAAAACCAACTAAATAATAAAAATAGAGTTATTATAAATCTAATATAGATCTATAATAATATATATCATACCAAAAATTATATATTTACAACCTTTTATTACTGATTTATTAAATACTCATTGTTAAAATCATATTTCGTGTAATAACTCTATCATTTTTAATGTATGTTTTGGTTTGGTATTTTTTTCATTTTAAATAGATAATTATTTAATCATATACAAAATATTAAATATGATATAAATTAACTAATGTATTACATCACTTTGCAGAGTTTGTAGCCCACACATACTCTTGAGTGACATTATATTTTTTCCATCCGATTTGAATATATGAAGATCGGTGTGATTATTTTTTATTCTAAGTATAATCATTTCATAAATATAATATAAATATGTTATATCCATTTGTGATAGGTGTAGATAGAAAATGAATTATTTTTTTCATGAGGCGGTAGTCCTCTATACAGGTGGTCGACTGTTTCATTCACCATTTGAGGGAAAGGGAGATGGATATATGTTTTTAAATTAACAAAATGAAATATTTTGATAATATATATTATTATGTTATTATATTATAATATTTTAATAATATTTTAAGTATCATGAATATGACATAAAAGAAAAAACACTCAATTAAGAGTGATAACCGTTCTTCATACAACCTCCATAGGCTTGCACTAAAAGCCTTAATAGGATGGGTTCTATAATAATATAATTCTTATAGGATGTGTTAACAGAAGTGAGGAAGGTATTTAGTTAGGTCTTGCTCGATTCAAAAAGATTTAAATATATGAAGAGGAGATGGGGTGGCATTTTATAAGTGGGGGATATTAAAAACAAGGAAAGTTAAAAAAAATGTATAATTGTTTTTGCCATAAAAACGTTAAAAAATAGATGATTATTGAAATTTAGATGATTTATAGTCAAAATATTACAATAAAATAGTTATCAACCAGTTTTTTATGTAATTTTAACCCTTACATTTTTAGTTTAATGCCCAATAAACATATTTTATCTTTAACAACAATATTTAATTTTTTCTGTTTTTACTTTTCATTATAACAAAAAATTTAGTTGAAATTATCACATACTAATTATTATAATTAAAAATATGGAATATATTTTTATAAATTCAATTAATATTTGTGGAAATATTTATTTTAAAATTACGCCTATATGTGTAACAAAAGTAGTTTTGATGTGAAAATTTTATCATAGGTATATGATGTTTTATATCAAAATTGAATAAAAAATTGATTCAAATAACCTAAATTTGATTAATAATAATATAATTTTACTAATATTACTTTTGTCACCATTTTTATAAAAAATATTACTGTTATATGTTATAAATGAAAAAAAATTGCATAAAAACTAGTATTGTTCAAAATTCATTGAAGAATTAATCATTTAATAACGTTATAAAAAATAAAAAATAAAAATAATATTGACATGATATGTTAAGAAATTAAGTAAAATTTTTAAAATATATTTTATAGAAGTTGAAGAAATTATTATTTTTAAATTTTTTTAAAAAATGAAATAAAAATCACATTGGAGAAAAAATATATTTTTAAACTAAATAAAGATTTCACCAAAAATTAAGTACTTATTTATCAATACAATTTCATTATCAAAAATAATATACATAATTTTAATGTTTATTTTTATTTTCATTAATTCTTAAAATTTTAATAGATAAGTTTTAACAGCCATGATTAAATAATATATCAATATTATATTATAGTTTGTTAAAAATAATAGTTTTGTGTAATGCAAGCCATCGATGAAAATAAATTTATTTGAAAAAAAATCAGAAAATATTTGGGTGTTACATTGTACACCCCATAAAAGTAATTTTAACCATGAAATGTTTTCACTATGATACAAACAACTGAGGATAATTTTCCCCATCTTATCATCAGCTTCCCAAGTAGTTTCATAAAATTGGTGGTTCCACTATAAAACATTAAATAGGTGAGTTGTCTTATTTCATAGAACATTCTCTCTATGTTACTAAATCACCAACTGTTTTTTATTATAAGAAATATATTTCTCTAGTGGTATATCCATTGAGGATTTTATGTAACGTCCCAACTCAGCTTACCATCAAATCGGTAGCCCGACCGGTGGGTTGTATGGCCTCAAGCGTGTCTCCCCATATACCAGAGGCTACCGACTAATAGTGAGGGTCTCAGGAGGTGATAGTGGGGAGACTATACCCTCATATCAGAGTAATACAACAGTTAAATGGAAACTAAATAGTAGACAAAAGAGGAAGAAATAAATAATTAGATAATAGTGTGGTAGATGGATAATAATATTCAATTGAACAAATGTGTCCAACTCTAATTTATACAAGGTATGCAAGTACCTATTATGTTATATGAGCTAAATAAAAAAACATAAAACATTCTTATCCATAAAGTACAAAATAGAGAAATGATAGAAAACACTAAAGGGAGATCTCCATGAGCATCGCAAGCTCCATCTTGGTCTTTTGCTCCTAACTCCCAGGTACAAGCACACAACAAAACTAAAAGTCAAAGGCCTGTAGTTCTATGAACAAGATAGTATACTTGGGTACCCCAATATAATGGATTCCCGATCACGGTGTGAGATATAAATCCCAATAGGCCGACACCCATGGTGTCTAGCCCAAATCAAGACAGTGCCACATAAATTAACCATTTTGCTTGTATAGCAGGTATAATAAATTGAACTGAATAAATATAATATCCCGCTTAGGTTCTTAAAGGACACCTATCCTACCAACTTCAGTACATGGATGTTATGTCTAATCATGTCACTTAATATAGATATATATTGTATCATTATATATAGACACACACACACACACACATATTGATATATTTTGGGAAGGATCGAGATGTAACAACTGCCATCCAATTATTGGGGAAGCCCTCATGGTCTACCCCTTAACCAAATTTGAAGAGATATGCCCATAGATATGTGTTGGGAAGGACCAGTTCATAACCCACTATCATCTAATTCCAGGGGTAGATGGTCAAGAACCTAGCCTAACTCCAAGATCTCTCACGGTTTATTGACATGAAGATACAGGCTGGACCTTGATGTACCCATATACATCCATCACCAGGGGAGCTCTTATAGTCTTCCTCCTAGAACCAACTATTGGTAGACTGAGACATACCCAAAGATTTCCATCACTAGGGGATCTCTTATATTAAATCCCCTAGTTCCACACAATAACCTCACATAGTCTTCCCTCCCAAGGGATCTCATGGTGCCTTTTCTTCACAAGCCTATATAGAATAATCATTTATAACATATAATTCATGAGACATTGACCTATCATGCATCTTATTCAGCCATTTCATTTACCTATAAGGATGCATGATCACATATATACTTAAGGAAACACATCTTAAGTATTTGAATTAAATCATTTTCACTGGATTGGTCATATTCATGAACAACTCATTGCATGATGCATAACCCTCTAATGAGTTTCATTTATCAAACCCATTTAAACCATTTCAATGAAAATCATACCATTAGGCAAGTCATCCTCTACAGGGTAAACTAACTCAATTTTCCTAAACATGGAAAATTGGTTTACAAGATATAAATGCCAACGAAGGTGACATTGCCGCTTCATTTAATGGATGCCACTTTCTCATTTAGTCCATCCTAATCAAACTTATCCACCTTAACTGACTCAAGAACTCAATTAAAACATGGAAATGCCTCTTAATAATCCAAAGGGTCAAAGATTGAGGGAAAATTTATGGAAACAACTCAAATTCCAACTTGGTTAATTCCAAGTCTAAAGGGACCGAACACCCATGGGTTCTATTGGGTTCATTGAAACACATACGTGGGAAGGGCCACTTCTATTAAAAAACAATCTATTAGTAAAACATTTACTTGAATCCATAACATTCTATGTACCACAAAGTGGAAACTACTTTCATAACTTAAATAAGGACAAGTATCAATATGGTATATACCAAACATAACATCAAGGTATAAAATAAGTTCAAATGCAATAGGGTTTGAAATCATAAAATTCTACACACAAATTTTTAGCTTGAAGATAACGCACCTCTGTTGGAGGGGTTTTATTTTAAAATAATGATATTTATTATCATGTGATGGTTTATCACATTTAACAATTCTATCATAAGTCACCTTCAATTCAAATTTAATAAGTATTTAATCTATAGACTTCACTAAATTAATTAAAATCTAATAAAAGTGCAGTAAGAATTTAATTAATGAATTATTTAAATTAGTGGGTAAAGGAATAGGGGACCCTACCTTAGGGAGGAATCAATCCAAACACTATGGCTATTGACGCTTCCTAAATTTAAGATTCTACTACCCCCTTAGAGAATATACACCATCACACATATATAAGGACACATATCCCCTAGGCACCAAGTTGCATGACCCATGAATATGTTAAAGGTGATCCTTACCTATATGATTATATGAATAAAACTGTCTCTACTAACACATGTATGTATTATCATAGTATACATAAGCACACCTATCCCCATATATATATATATATTCACTACCATGGATGAATATACATATAACGGGGGAAATCACTTATAAATATGCCTATCGATGCATGCACGATGAGTCAACTTTGACTTTGGTGACTCAAAACCACACGACATCACCTAATGCACTACTGATAAATTTTTATAAATTAAAAAACACATAAATAACCTAGTAAAATTGGTGTGAAATAATGAAGATGATAAATAACCTCCCCTTGTATGGAGGCAACAAACCGAATCGATCCAAACCACTTCACCATCAGCAGTGGTTGCTGGAAGATGAATGAAGGGGTCCCGCGAGACCCTATGAATGACCTATCACCAGAGAAAAATAAAAGAAGGAATCAACCCTTAACCTAGGGTTTGAATGAAGGAAAATAGGGTGACAGGGAGACAGAAAATTTCCCAGAAATGGAATAAGAGTGAGTAGATAGGCTTTCCATAAATAATTAGTTGAAGAACTCATAGAAATTAGGGCATAACGCATGATTTAGGAGAAATAGTTTGGAAAACTGTAAGCCAACTCTGCGCCCTCTATTGAACACTAGGAGCACCCCGCACGATTTTTTCCACACGGGTTTCCGAACCGTGTGAAAACCGTGAGGTGAATAGTTCTTAGGTTTTGCATCTCCCACTAACCGTGAAGGTTAGATACCAGATTTTAGAATCCATGTGCCACCTATGCACACCAACTTTTCCAACCTACTGTAGGCCGCACATTTTCCCACTATGGGTAGTATGATTTTATAAAAACTATGAATCCACTATAGGTCCTTTATAAAATTAGTTTCTATGACTTGATTCCCCCAAAACTCCTTGAGAAACCATAGAAACTTATATACCCTTAAACAAAGTCCAAAAGCCTGACTTTAAAAGGTTAAAACTCTCAAAATTAAGTTCTGAAGCTCAGTTTTAAATTTATCATAATTAGTAAATAAAAAGTTCATGTTCACTTTTATTTTAGTCCAGTTCAAAAAATGGATCATTACATTGTATATGTGAAGGTTTAGGTATGAACATCCCCAAGAGAGATAAATTGAACACACTTTGAACTTAAGAGAGGTTCAGTAGGATCTTTATTTGGCATTTCATTATCTTAACTCAATAAATAATCTATAAAGGGCCAATATACATAGGGTTATGCTTCAAATTTTCCCTGAATCTCATAAAAATCATCCATATATAAATTCATAGAAATATATTATCACAAAAAATAAAATTCTAGATTAAATATATGATTTTAAACCTATGTTTTCTATTAACTCTTAGTTACATTGATGTACTTATGAATAGATTTAACTTTCACAACCATTTCTTCAATTTTCTCAAGTTCTAATAGATATGTTTCTAATATTTTATCCAAACATGTTAGAGTTAAAAAATTCATTCTTTATAGGGGTTCATTTGGTAGCATATGAATACATGATTGAAAACCATTGTAATAAAAAAATTCATCTAGAGGAATGTGTTGATCCTAACCACCATTGAAATATAAATAAAAATATATCAACATATCCTTAAGAGTTTAAATGGTTCAATAAATAGTTACATCATTATGATAATGACAAGGAGGTATTAAACATATCTTTACATCAAAGTCCTTTAAAATAATTCTCGAAAACATGTTTGCAAACCTCTGATCCTGACCTGATGCAACAGAATTTGACACTCTATGTAGTGTCACCACTGAATTAATGTATATTCAAGCATGTTTTTCAAGAAAAAAAATCCTATATGATAGATAATAAGAGCTATAACTTTATAAAAATACTGATTAAAACCAATATTTCATTATTATATTTATATTTTATTTGGGGATTATAACACCAAAATACATGGGGATGGTTTCCAATTTCAATTATTTTATGCGTGATGGTTATTAAATCCTTTTATACTTTCATATCTCATCCTTAACTAGATAACATACCATGAACTAAGATACAAACTCTATGATATGTCTCTTCCATTCATCCAATCAAAAATTCCATTTCTTAACTCTATACATTTTTGTAATTCTAAGATGAATAGAGAATAAAGAACCATGAGATTCCTATAATACATATTTTTTCTATTAATGTATAAATATAACACATAACTGGTCTCTAAATGTTATTATTCTATCATAATAAAGGTTAAACTTTGGAACATATCTAATATTTTCTTTATCAATACGTTTTTCTTATGTGAAAATTTAATCTTATCATAGATTGATGGTTAAACACATATTTTAGAATGATAGACTTTCTCCCCTTACTTCTTGATTTCCATATCCATCATATGGAAATCAAGAAAATTTAGATATTTTGTGATCCTCATATTTGATATCATAGAATGATCCTTTCAACTCAAATAATCTACCACATTGTTCTCTTCCTAGGGTGGAAATGTTTTGAGAATTTATAATCTTTAATTAACTCTAACTATATTCTCTAGAGCATGTTCAACATTTTCTGTGTGAAAGTATAGTTTATCATTTAATGATAAGTTTATATATCACACCATTATCGATAAATATAATGAATATATATATATATATATAATTTAAAAATTACCACAGGTAACTCCAAATAATAATTTGGGAATATTTCTTATGAAAATTCAATTTTCGTATGGAATAAGTTATAATCACACCATTTTTAAATCCCACTATTATCAATATAATAATTTTTTTCCCAAAAAGTAATCTTAATCATTATCTATTATAAATTTTCTTAAAAAATATATACTAACCAAGATATCACATAGGCCAATTGTAGAAATTTCACCATTATCGATCTTCTGTTGTGGGTTCAAGTCCCATGGCCTTACTGGACATGAAATATTTTCTTTTTTACTAAATGTATATTAATATAATTGTTATAAAGTCACTAAAAATATTAGTAACATCCTTAAAATAACCTTAATCGTCAATGTTAACATAAACCCCAAGGTTTATCAATACATTTAATATTAAAAAAAGATCATTCTTCTCCAAACAGTACATCATGTAAATACTAAGAGTTACATAAGACATATTCCAAAAAAATAAATCCCTAAATTTAATTAATCACATTTTAATCCCATTATATATAACCAAATTTTTTTCTATGATTGTGAATATAGGATCGACCTTAAAAACAAAAATCCATGATGTTATATATAAATCTTAAATAAATATTACATAAATACATATATGCATCCAAATTTACACAATTTGTCGATGTTTCATTCTTATTATAACTGAATTTCCATTGCTACAAAAATTATATAGCTTAATTAATGAATCAAAATACAAAAACACCTCAATTATTTTATATAAATTATTTATTATAAAATAAGACCAACCTTGACCTAGGGACTAACCTATAGATTAATCCATTGACTCAGATAATTCCCAATCTCCCTACATATATTATATCAAATTCATTAGAAATTTGTGGCTAAATAACAATCTTTTTGACAAATAAAAAATATTCCCCCTCAATTTCATATAATTTTCTAAGTGCATCATCGTACATTATTGAAATTTGGAAACTAGAATATTCTTTCCTCTATATTTATTACCACATGAATTTTTATAAACATCTATCTTCCTCTTATTTGAGGTGAAAATAATCTCACCAAAGTTCAAGTTTTTTATCTAATATTAAGATACATGATTAAGAATAATCACTATATCCTACTCTCTAGTAATAATCCAATTTTTCTTGTAATAATCAGTAAATTTTCCATTATATTCCATGTTAACATGATTCCATCAGGTTTTGGGAACTTTCTAAAACCAAAAAACATCATCTGAGTATCAATAATCATATTGGGAGTCCATATTATCATTAAAAATAATTTAAAGGATGTCTAAAACATGGAAAATTATTTTAAATATATGTTTCCCTTGTCTTATCCTAGGTCAATAATTTTCATCATTTATTCAAATATTTCATGATGGTTTATAAAGAGTATGAGAGTTTCCAAAACATATGTCCCTAGAGTTTCAAACGAGTGTAAAACAAGGCCTATTTATGTACAGTAGGTGACACTTCTACCAAAGAACAATTCTATTGTTTTAGAGTTATTAACCTAGTTACATCTTTTATAGATCCATTTCCACTTATAGTATCTATATAGGGATGTAGTTTCATAGAAACCAATCACTTTATCCTTCACCAAAATTATATAATATTTTTCTATTCTTAAACATATCCTTATAGTTCTTACTAATGTTTTATCATCCTCATTTACAAAGGATAACTAAACCTTAATATGATACCAACTATAGAAAACCAATCTTTTCGTATAAATATATTACATCTTAGGGGTTTAAAATTCATTCCAAAACCCAACTATCAGTTGCAGAATCACATTTGTTTCTGCCTTTGGAAACATGCATACAAAAAAAACATGTTAGGTGAAAAAAATAATCTCCATCTATGTTCACAATAAAAAAACCATTCATATAATTATCATACACAATTACATTGTTCATTAACAGGGTAAATGAAACATAGAAAAGGATAATATCAGATTATCATTAAGGGTAAACAAGTAAGATATCAAAAAAACATGATAATATTGGTATGATAAAAATTGTAAAAAATTTGGAAACTATATTATTTCATTTCACATTCCACATAAATTATTCAAATAATAAATCATGGTAGTTTTTAAGACATGAATTATAATGGAATAATTGAACATGTGGCATTTGAGAATAACATTAGTATCAAAATAGATTTTTGGAATACACATAAGAATAGAAAATATTGTGTCAATGATACCCACCAAGACATTCATCACATATTATTCTTGGGATAATCACCCATTTACATACTTCATGGTTGAGATAAACTCATATTTAACCTCTTTCAGGCTGGGATAACCTCTCCTGTACCAATTTACAGGACTAGATAACATCCCATGTTCCCCTTGTTGGGCTTAGGAAAACCTCATGTGCTCTCTCTATGCTCATAGATCATCAATCATTACCTAAGAAATTATATGGTGATATAAGTACCACCCATAATTTAATCCATATATTTTTGTTCCCACATGATCATAAAACATTCATCATATCATAACCCTTGAAAAAGAAATGGATTTCATAAATATTTCAACATATCATAACCCATGGGAATGAAACAAATTTCATAAACATTTTTCTTCATAATCATAAATCATATAGATAAAATAATATGTATTGTATCCTTAGATTATATACCTTGTAATTATTATGTAATATAAGTGGATTTCATCATATAAGGGAAATTATTTTTAAAGTTCACATGGAAAATTTCATAAGAAAAATAATATTTCAAAATTGAAAAAACTTATTTAAAATCTTAAAATATTAAAAATATTAGAGAAAACATATTATTTGAAAATAACTGTTAAATTTTTAAAAGGTTGTTTTAAATCATTGTTTGTTCGTGGTAGTGGGAAATACTGTTCATTCCATACATATTTGAATAATGTTTCCTTTCATATTTATGATGAAAATACAATAGAAAATTATTTAAAAAAATAGAATAATATTCCGTTTAAAGTATATTGTAAATATTAAAAAACTATTTTAAATTAATTTAAACAATCATAAGAGAATAGTAAATTATTTTTTAAAATATTTTTATTAACACATGGATATAGAAGGAAAATTATTTTTGACCGAAGAGAGAAATAATTTATGTTTTCCTTAAAAACATTTATTTTGTCTCTTTAGTGCATAATGAGGGGAAAGTGAAATGATTTTTTTAAATAAAAAGTGTATGAGAAAATTTAGTACATGTATTGGTTGTATGACAAAAAATTTCATCATCAAAACCATAATCCAAAAAAATCCTGATTTAAAATATGATTGAAAAATAAATCCATTACAACATTGGTAATTTTAATGTAATCCAGATAAAATTTATAAAAATATTCAGATATTTAAAAACCAATTTTTTTTATTAATATGTATCACAAAATAAATTCATTAGTATTTAATACACCATAAAAAATATAATGGTAAATATTTTATGTGTCTCAGAGAAATAAAAGTGGCAGGGAAATCCATTACCACATTTGAATCATTAAAATAATAAGATCTGCTACATAATACCATAAAATAAAACTTTAAATATCATCAAATGATGTATATTCATGATATACCAATTAATAAGGGTGGTATATACACCACACAAAAGAAATGAGGGATAAATATTTCATGTGTCTCCCAAAAATAAAAGAGAGACTATAAATCCAATTCCACTTTGGAAACATTTGAATAATAAGACCCATTTAAATAAAATAAAATAAAACTTCCAATATCATTAAAATAAGGATATTAATCATATAAAATAAAAACTATGTAGTATATAATCTATGCAAAAGAAAGGATTAGTGAATATGGCATGCATCTCTGAGAAATAAAAGTGAGACTAGAAATCCCTTTACTAATGTCATGAATTTCTTAGTACTCATTTGAATATCATTTATACTAAATATTGGGTTATTATAAATATATTAAAAGAACATAATCATATATAAAATGCCATTTATGAAGTAATTATTATTTTTATTACCCTTTTATTAACAATTCATTGTTAAAATCCTGTTTTGGGAAATAACTACAACAATTTTCATATATGTTTTGGTTGGGTATTTTCATTCTATTTAATTTGATCATGGTCAAATTATATATATAATATTATCCATTATCATAATATCATATATACTCATTAGTGGTAATCACCCCATAATCCTACATGAAAAATGGGGGTTCAAAACCCATTGGGCGCAGGTATTGTAGCAGTACTGTAGCAGCGGTAGTACTGTAGATTGGTAGGTACTGTAGTGGCGGTGGGGTAGTGTAGCAGCGGCGGTACTGTGCAGGTACTGTAGCAGGTGGGTTACTATTCATATAATGCCAATTGGACCAAAAAATTGGGCGTACGAGCTATGTAATGAGCTACAAGACCACTGGGCCTTCAGGCCATGTAATGGGTCTCCCTTTACCCAGTTAAAAGTGGTCTTTAATTTTCTTTAATAATAAAATGAGGCTTCGACCCCATCCTTTTAAAAAAACATAGACGATAGGTCATACATATGCAAGAATGATGTTTCCATATTCATGATGGGGAAAAATAAATTAAGGTAAGTATTAAATAACCTTTCTTGGACAATTTTATATCCAAAATATCATATATATTCATTAAATATATCATCATCACCATAAGTTTCAAAACAAAATTAAAATCACACCACATAGCTTTGTGGATGTAGTAATCTACAAATGCAGACGAGCAATGTTATAATTCTCTAAATGATTAGAAAGGAAGAGGTATTATGTGATATTATAATTATAGAAGTATAAATATGTCATAAATATCATATAAATGTTCCAAATAAATCATTATATCCATATGTGATAGGTAGGTATAGAAAACGAATTACATCTATTCATGAGGCTATAGTCCGCCAAACACAAAGCCGACATTTTTGTTTTCCATTTAATTGAAGTGGAGATTAATATAGGTTATAGAATTAATATATTTACATATCAATATAATTTAGATAATTATGATATTATATTATCACATATGAATATTACTTGAAGGAGGTGGAAGAATAAATAAATAAAAAAACATCTCTTTAGAATGATACCTGTTTTTTAGAAAACCTCTATAGGATTGAACTAAAGGCCTTCTAGGGAGGATTTCTTATAAAAAATAAGAAATTTTGGGGTAAGGATGTGATTGATTAATATTATTTGGTAGGTTTGGGATAAAACAATACCATTGTATGTGTGAATATGATAGGATAATGAGTTCCCATTTATAAGTATGGAAGAAGACGTAAATAGAATTTTTGAATATAGAATGGGATACCCACTTCTTACACTTTCCCCAAGAATCTAAAATAGATCCTTATCAATACTTGGATGATATAAGGTCAAATATTTGTGCATAAAAAATAAATGGACAAGTATTTGGGTCCTTATAACCCTTATGATTTTTATTTTACTCCACTATATACCTACCTTAAACAGAACCGTGATAATTAATTTTTACAATTTTTAAAACTAATAATGAAGAAAAATTAAGTAAAAAATATTATTTTATATAAAATATTTAAACCAAAAATATATAATCTATTTTTACAAATTCAATTCATATAATTGAAAAAATATAATTGAAAATTACCCCTATAGAAGTGATGAAAAAGTGATCTTCCAAAGAAAAACATTTCATAAGTATAAATTGTTTTATATATTTTTTAATATAAAATGTATTCCAATGAAACAAAATTTATTAATAATAATATATTTAAATTTATATTAAATTTAAAACCATATAATATAAAATGGTACATGTAAATCCAAAAAATGAAAAGGTATATTTTAATACAAATTAGTATTTTCACTATTCATTGAAAAATTAATCTTATTATAAAGTTTTCCATAATTCACTATCATATAGTTTTGAGATGTTAATTTTAAAAATAATTCTCATTTAAAAAAAATGTAAACGAGGAAAAATTAATTTAATTATTTTTTGACAAAAGGAAATGAAAATAATTTTCAAGAAAAACACTAATGTCATTGTATATAAAGGCTTTACGAAAAATTAAGCACTTATTTATTAATATTTTTTCAATATATTAACCCATTATAAATAAATTTAAAAAATTATTCCAATTCCTTCCACCATGTTTTACATGTATGTTATAACGGCCAAGTTTAGATCACAATATTAATAGTATATCCTAGTTAGTTAAAACACTGTGTTTCTTATGATACACAAAATTTAAGAAAATTGAATTATTTATAAAAATTCATAGAATCTCAAGGTGTTACATTCCATTCAATGTTGTCATGAAAAACGAATCACATCACTTTGAAGAGGTGACAATCAATAACTACAAATGAATGATGTTATCATTTTTTATGGGGTAAAAATGTAAAAAATAAGATGATGTGTAATCATTAAAAAATATAATTTTGATATGAATATCATATATATATATATGAAAAACAAAATTATATCCATCTATGAGAGGTAGTGATTGAATAATAATTGAATCAGTTCACAAGGTAATAGTCTACTATAAACACAAATGATGGTTTTATTTCCCATTTTATGGAAGAGGGAGTAGGATATATTTTATCAAATTGAAGTAAAAACATCTAAGTATATGTAACATATTTTTATTATTAATTTATCATCTTTAGGAAGATGTTTAGGATATATATGAATAACTAAAATGAAAGTGTTCGATTACGAACTATAAAAATTCTTCAGATAACTTCATAAGGATTGTAACTAATTCCTTCCTAAATAGATTTTCTAATAAACCAGGGGCTCTAGTACATGGGGAGTTATTTATGGAAGTGGTTTGGTTTGTTCTTGGAAAACAATTTCTCTTGAAGTGTGGATATAAGAGGAGATGGGGTGTCCTTTTTTATATGAGGGAGAGAACACAAATTGAATTTTAAAAAGAATAAATATATCAATGAATTACTATATTTACAATGAATCCTTTATGAATAATATATTAGATTGGGTTAAAATATTTCCATCCTGTGTAATTTAGACATGTCTCATGGTCATTTATCCATTTTCACAAAAGTATAACCCCTAGTAAATCTATTTTACTGATAACGTGAGTGTCGTATTTTTATTATTTTTATAGTTCATTATGACCAAAAATAAAATTGACAAGATGAAAAAAATATTGATTATGTCAATTAAAAATATGGAATCCATTTTATCAAAAAAAAATTAGAAAAAATTTGAGAATTTAATCTAAAATTAAACATGATAAAAAGATATAAATTTGTTTTTTAAATTTGTTTTTATTAATAAAAATGTTTGAAAAAAAATTATGATAATAAATTAAATTGAAAGACTATAATTTTATTATTAATATTAAAATTTAACTATTTATTTTTCAATCGATTTAAAAAAATAAATACTATAAATTAATTAAATTAAAATAATCATCTTCAATGAAAATCAGTATTTTTAACTGTTTATTAAAGAAAGCACTCAACAAATTATAAAAAATTCATCCTTAAAATTTATTTATATGATTAATACAAAATGAAGTTCATTTTTTAAAACAAAATACATGTAATATGAAATTCATTATTCAAAAAAATATAATTAACGAAAACCAAATTTGAATATAAACAACGAATTTTTTCCTTTTGACTAATTGTTTTCCTAATATTATTACAATGAATGTAACTTAATAACTTTTAATCAATGACTATTAATAAGACATGAAAATTATTTATCCTAAAATTACATTGGTTTTTACAATATATATTGTTATAATATAATTAATTTTTCAATTATGACATCTCTACACTCGTTTATTAATTATTATATATTAATATTGTTATTTCTTAGCATTAAATGTTTCATTTTTTGCGTATGATTTGGTTCAGTGGATTCAATACAAGAATATTGATTATAATTTCATAATTTATATAATCTTATATATGGTATGAATATAATATATTTTCAATATATACAATTTTATAACCTTCCATGATTGGTGGTAATAGAAATATGAATTATATCGTTCATAGATAAGGTAGTCCATACATAAGCGTGAATGCGAATGTCGTATTCTAAAGAATTGATAAAAATACAGGTAAATAATATTTAATCATTAATAAATCATAATTACATAAAAAATAAAAAATATATTCTATAAATAAATCATTATGCCTACCCATGTTAGGAAGTGATGGAAAATGAATCTTATCTCTTGGTTAAGAGATTAGTTCATATGCCCAAACGAGTGACATTTTCAATTTCCATTGGATGGAGTTATAAAAAGTTATATCATATATTTTAATTCTAGATATAATAATTATATAATAAAAATAATGTTTAAACATTATATACTTAAAAATAATCATCAATAAAATGTGGTGACTAAAACAAATTACATCACTATGTGGAGGAGATAGTCTATATATGTTCACAAACAATCAATTAATTTCTAATTTGATAGAAAATGAGATGAATAATAGTTGTTTCAGAAATATAATGACATATACATGTATTTGAGATACATATTTCATTATATTTTCATTTTTAGGACTGAATTGAAGGAGGTAAAATAAGAAATATAATGATAGAACTTGATTAGGAGTTACACCTCTTCTTCAAAAAACATTCCTTTGGACCTCCCCATATGGAAAATATGTTTGGAATTTAAAAAATAAAAAGACCTCTTGAATTTATCAAGGATATGTTAGAATATATTGTTTTACATTTTTGGTCATGCTACTTTTCTTAAGCTGTTTTAATAATAGAGGACAATTGTTATCTTTTTATAAGAGGAGGAATGGACACACTTGTGATTTTTTATAAGTATAAAATATAATAAATATAATGATAATGTAAAGTGAAAAAATGGATAAAATTAGCATAATATACAGAAAATATAAAAAATCACACTAAATATATTATTTTTAATGGTTTAATTGGCACTTTAAACCTAATTTTTCTTTTTAACCAACTCATCAAACCTTTTTAACTTTATTCATTTTAACAAATTTTTCAATTGTTATGGGTTAGAAATTTATGTCTATGTTATAACGTAACATAAAAATTTTCTATGGATGAAATTATAAATAATTTACCATTCCACCTATCTAATTTCATGGTTTGTGTGATTTTTCAATTATTTGATAAAATATTATTTAACATAAAATATCCTTAAAGTCATTTTTGGTACCATTCATACAATTTTAATTTAAATACATTAAAATAATCGTGGATTTAGAATATAAACAAATTCATCGTTAATTTTAAATTATTAACAACCAAAACGTTTATTTAAAAGCATAATTCATCTAATAATATTACATTCTCTATTTTCAGTTTCATTTACATCGATCTTTCTACTTCTTTCACTAGCACCAAGACAATGTTATGTGACTGTATAATGTAATTATACAATCACTAAAAATTTAAAAAAAAAATCCATAATAAAAAATAACATATTTATGATAAAATTAATATTTTGGACACATTATTAACATCTTTTTATCCTAATAAATTCATATATGAGAAACTAAAAGAAAGAGAATAACATATTTGTGCTTATACATTAATTAAAATAATATAATGTTTTTAACATATGATTAAAAAGATAAATTTTAATATGATTTAATAATGGAATTTTATTCTATAAGAAATCATTAAATAAAATAAATACCTAGTTTTGTAATAAATTTTTACCTTATCTCATTATTTTTTACATTATTTTCTATGTTATTAAAATATCACAGTGACAATTTTTTTACAAGGTTACAATTCCTAATTACCAAAAATAAAAGAGACTTATTTAAAAAAAATAACAACCTAATTAAAAATATGAATTAAATTATTTCATGATTAAATTCATAAAAGTGTAATAAAATAATTTTAATATAAACACTAAAAATTCAATGAAAATTTGTTTGTTGGAAAGAAGGGGTTTTATTTTAAAATGAGCTTATACAAAAATAAAATACGATGCTAATTATTTTATATTTAATTATATTATGTTAAATTAAAGGATAATGATATTACATTAAGACAAAATCCAAAAATAAAAATAATTATAAATTAATTTTTTTAACAAAAATAAATAATAGTTTTTTAAGAATTTTTATTTTTCCACAATTCACTCAAAATAAATCTTTTTAGAAAAATCCAAAGAAATAAGCATAAAAAAATTTTACATATTGATTTTTATAAGAAAGTAAATTTAATGAAATAAAATTTATGACTATCTTTGAAATTAATTATATTATTCAAACATAAGAGGTAATAAAAACCAATTATAGTGATATTTTATTTATAAAACCTAAAAATGATTTACTATAAATTGAGTTCTTATTTACTAAGCATTTATCTATTAATTTTCTTTAATTGAGAAATATATTTATATAATTCATAATGTTTTTATTATTATTTATACCCACTGATCATGTGACTATCATAAAATATATGAGTGTTTATTTAGGTTCAATGTTTTTTGAGGGAAGATATCTAACACATCACATTTATTAATGAGAAATACATTCTAAAATATTAGTGTGTTATATATAGGGTGATAAAAAACCAAGTTAAAATTATATATATTCAATGTTTTTGGAGGAACTAGAATTTAATCTATAGAAATTTTCTCCCATTTCAATATAGGTACAAGTATTTGTTACCTAATCCCATTAAACCTATGACGTTAAGCCTTAATATAATAGAAAAACATGAATTCAAATATATAATCTATAATACCTCTAATCACATTATACCACCAAATATGTTTCTCTATATCTCTATACATATTTTTCTTCCATGACGGATATATAATTATTTGAATTATGAATATTTCAATAACATCATTAGGCATGATATTGATGGAACTCAAATTTATTTCCCATGTCTTATAATTCTATTATTGTAAAAGTGGGACTCATGAATATTTTACACCTTCTACCTATGGTCTATTACATCCTATCAAGCCTCAATTATTTTTTATATAGATGTATTTTTTAGAATTAAGTTATGAAATATATGATTTATCCCCATGAATTATGATTTTAATGTCCATCCTTTAAAATGAATGAGTTTTGGGTTTAATTCAATCCTAATTAACGATAACACATCATGCTCTATATTAATCAAATCATTAGATTCTTTATTTCCATTCCATTTTTGGTAATGAATTAATAAACCATAGTCTTTGATAAAATACAACCATCTTCTTTGGTCATTTATCAAATCATTTTCTGTGAATATATACTTTAATGTCTTATAAAAAATATATATTTCACAAATTCCACCAAATAGATATTGAATCCATATTTGTAATAAAAATATTAATTATGGTAGTTTTAAATTATTTTTTTAGTTTTCTCCTAGACTGTTAATTTACATGAAGAATAATCTACCACCATATAACTTTTCCAAAAGGCACATCCTAATACCTTTTTTATGAATCGTTTTATTTAAAAAAAATTATAAAATAATAGGTACTATGATTAAAAATGATGTGAAAAACCTTACCTTACACACTATATAATTTTCTCAATAATCATAAAACCAATGGAACTTGACTCCATATTGAATTAATAAGGTTAACAAATTTTATAATCATGGTAAATTTCCCAAAATGCATTGGTAGTATCCAGATAGTGATAAAAAAATATATATCTATTATAGTCATTGTTCTAGAACATTCCTCAAAATGCATTGGTATTTATCCCTTTATATTCTGTTAAGGAATTCATTAATATGAGTATGAGGATAAATTTTCTTTATGTTATTATTTCTAAATTCATGATAATCCATATATAGATGCATTAATAATTATTCATTCCTAACAAAGAGGACTAATGCACCCCATAATAAATCACTTGGCTTATAAAAATATTATTATTATATTATTGATTCTTAAATTTATCCAATCTAACTAGGATAATTCAATATAAAGTCTATGATATTGGCATTATTCCGGGTATGAGTTCTATGGAAAACTCAACCTTATGATCAATGTAAATACCTGTTATCTCTTCATGAAAAAGTCAACATATTAATTGAAAAACATCATATCCACCACTTTGAGTTTCACCAAAACATTATTATCTAAATACCACCCATGATTGGATATTAAATCCCATTATATGGGAGTAGTTTCAATAGGTACCTCACAATTATCACTTCATAGATAGATGGTCATAAGTTTATTAGGGATATGAAAGGTGAATTCCTAATCCTACAAAATTATATAAAAAATATATTTTGAGATATATTATATTCTAAAAATAAGATAAAACTCCCTTAAATGGAGAATAATGTGATTTTTAAAAAGAATAATCTAATAAAATTGTCTTAGAGAGTAGTTGTAGACCTGAGATGAATCTGTCGTACCACTAAGATATTTCCCTGATAATTAAACATCTAGTAGTGAAATCCAATATAATATTATCAATAAATAAATTTTATGTATTATTGATATTTATTATTTTATTTTATATAATAATATTCACTATAATAATCATATGTAAATTTTAAATCAAAAAATAAAAATATTTACTATGACTAAACTATTTCATTTATATTATATGCATTTATGATGAAGTTAAAATGTGAAATTTATGAATTTTAATGTCACTGAATGGAGTTAATTTGTTATATATTCATGTTAAATCTATCTGTCGGCATTTGTTTTTGGATTTTATAGAAATGGTTTATTTGTAGTTGAAATGGGAAAATTTAACTTATATTAATAATGTCCCTTTTAATACATTAACATGATATAATAATTCCTATAATCTTTATCAAACATTTTTTAATGAATAAATATTTTCTTTAAAATTAATATAATGTGGATAGTATTATAATTTTGAAAATAATATTCTATGTTCTCTATTTTAGAAATCAAATAAGGTTTTTATTTTTATAAAAACATTTTTGGATATTTTATTTTAATATAGTATTCTGAGATTTCCTTTTGGTTTTCTAATATTTTTTGAAATTAATATGTCTCATTTTATTTAACCTCATATAATTAATTCCATTTTAATAAATAGTATACATTATTTTTGTGTAATCTTTTTCCAAAAAAGAAAATTTTCCAAAAAGTAAATTTTAATACATTTTCCAACTTATTTTAAAATTAAATTTTACTATATCTAGTACTTGTGTCAACAAAAATGGTTTCATTATATTCAATAATAATTTTAAATTTTTAAATTAATTAAATTTCATATTTATTCATATGTAATAGTTAAAATGGAAAATGTTTGTCTCCATATGAAAGCTTAGAATTATTTATGATTTTGTTAAACATAGATATAAGGTTTTAAATAGATTTAAAACATTTCTACATTTTATGGGTTAAGTTTTGTTTCAACTTAAAATATCTCATATTTTAATTTTGTTTCCTTGGAGTCCCATTCCTTGGAAAATAAATTTATTATATTTTATGTTTCTTAATATCTATAAGGGTTCCACTCAAATCACATTGAAAAGGGAACCACCTCACCTCACATCTCCACACACATTGAAAAAAATAACTCAAAAAATATCTCCAAAAATACCTTAAAATTATCATAAACATGTATAATAGTTTAGGGCATAATAAATGACTAATCCTAGATATCATAAGGTGTAATCTAAAAAAATATTTCCAAAGAGATTTTATAAGACTTAACCAAATTATTTTAAGTAAATTTATTATTATAATACTATGATATTAATTATAAACATATTAATATATTTAAATAAGTATCTATAACAAATGAAAATTTTATTATGTTTGTGGAATGAATATTTTATACTTTATTTCCATCCGATGGGAAATGAAAATTTTTCTCGGGCATGCGTGCAGAATATCACGTCCATGAATAGATGTTTTAAATTTTTCATCACAAAGTCACATAGATATTAATGAAGATATATTTAAGAAATATATATTATATTTAAGAAATAATAATAATTTTTTAATGTTATGAAGTTAAATACATTCAGATAAACTAATTTTTTGGAAAATGACAATGTCCATTGTGTGTATGTGTAGAATACCACCTCCACGAAGCGATATAATTTCTTTTTCATATCCAACACACTTGATTAGTAAAAATTATTTATTTAATGAAATTATATTATATTTATAATTTTATCATTATTATATAAAGGTAAAAATTTATCTATATTATATTCTTTTAATCCACTAAAAAAATAAAACTTCCACCCATGTGTGTGTGAGGAATACCAACTCTATGAAAATATGAATATTTTTTTTAAATCCTTATGTATATGGTTATAAAAATATATTGAATGTATGAAAATGAAAATTATAATTTTCTAGATTTTAGTAATTATGTAACCATGAAATCTTTGACCATTGTGAATACCCCAAAGATATTTTGGATAGGAAGACACTAAAATGTTTTATGAGAATATAACCAACTTAATAACTAAATAAAACAAAGTTATATGTAACATCCTTTATTTAAGGTATTCCCATATTTTATTCAATATTTGATAAAATGGAATGGTTTTTCTAGGCCATGGGAAGGATATTATTTCTTTTATGTTTTTAAGAGGATTATGAGGAAACACAATTTGAGTACGATTATTGGAATCTATATTGTATTCCCCATATAAACATGTGAGAGTTGGGGGGGTGGTTATTCTAAGCATGTGGATTATTTTTCCATTTTTTTGTAAATACATAAATTAATCAGGTGACATAAAAAATATATTCATATAGAAAATTTGGATGGTAAGCTCATGGTATTTCATACCACGCAGCCTAACCATGTGACGTGTTTAATTACATTCAAAATTTTTATTTAATACATGAATATTACTTAAAACCATTAATTATTCCCTCTAGAACATAAGATCCTGAATTTTATCACTACAATGTGATATTTTGGAAATATTATTCCTTCTGGTGGTTTATTGAAATTGATTGGAGTGAATTGGATCTAGGAAATTGAAGGTAAGAGCCTCATTATTCTTCTCTCTCCTTGACCCTATTTTTTTCTAATGGGGAGTGATAAATTAGTAATTAATTTTCTATATATATATTGGTAATATCACTTTTGGATAATTATTATTTTGGATTCATTAGTTGAATGGATTGGGAAGCCAAAATCAGTACGATTTTTGGATAATTATTTGTATTGACCATGTCAGATGTTGGTGGCTTCTCTAATTTTTAAAGATTCTCCTATAACATGAATGATTGGGTGTTATGAATAAGTTTCTTATGATTTTAGATGTAAAACCTTCTTAAATATTTATAGAAATTCCCTTTTTCCAATTTGGTTTTTAAAATGATAATTTTTCGTAACACAAGAATGTTTTTTAATTAAATGATTAAATGAATTTTGATTTAAAAATAATGTTTTTGAATATGAAAACATTGACGAACATGGTGTGTATATAATTTGATATGAATGTGAAGAAGTACTATACTATATATCCATGGTTGTGGTTCCAATCACCTGAAACATTGTATTATATCGTCGAGTGGTGAATTTGAATATCAATGGATGGATTATACATGTTGGTTAGAGTATTCTGGAGTAGCCTATGAGTAGAAGTTTCATTGTTTGGTGTTTTTAATGTCAATAATGTTTCATTCCATTGATGTGTTTTTGTGTTTATAGAATTAATAAATTATGGTTAAATGTTTATTATTCATTTATTATAATACTTTTACCCATATTTTTTTTAAATAATATGATCGATAACATGATGTTTTTAATTTTAATTTGGGGGAATTCTTAGGGTTTTCCTATGGGGTTGTTTAATAGAACCCATCGCTTGGACTTTTAGGAGTATATATACAATATTTATCATGATCCATATAATGGTCAGGTTTCACATTTTCCAATTTGAGAATCGAGATGTTATGTTCAAGGATGTATGGAATTTGAGTTTTGGGAAATTATCATGTATTGAGGTTTGGGGTGGAAGAACATTGGGGTCATGTGAATTTTAACCTTTATTATAATGTGTGTTAAGATTTATTGTCTTGGTTTTACAGACATTTATTTTATTTTATTCATTCTTTTTTTAATAAAATTATCATTTGATTAAACTTTTTAAATTCATTCTTATTATATATCATGAATAATAGTACATATCTATATTATTATATGTTTGTAGGTTAGTAAATTATGTGAAAATGTAACATATCATCCCTCCTCATTGGCTTGAGGAGTGATGGGTGTGCTAATAGAAATTAGGTGACATCCCCAAGATACAAAAGTCTGATAATAAATTCCAAAGGATTAATAGGAAATTTGGGGATGATGTTACCTTTGAAAATAAAACACAAAACCAATATAACAACATGAAAAATAAACTCTATATAATGCATGATTACAACATACAACTCAAATAAAACTAAACCAAACTCAACCATATCAGATTACAATGATGAAACCGAGAACAAAAAACAAAAATACTTGAAAGAGATAAACTCTGTAACTCCAAACTTGCTCGAATCTCCAACTTGACATTCCATACTCAGAGTATCATGATATATCACTAAAGAAATAAGATTCCTTTACTTTACCTATTTCTTCATATAAAACACCTGAAAATCCACCAATGTGACCAAGCATAGAGTGAGAATAAAACTCATTTGGTTTTCCTTAACGTTTTCCCAACTAAAGCCACTAGGATAGAACATGTTAAATCATTTATAGAAAACAATTTTTAAAAACATTTAGATTATTTTATATCCTAGTAAAAAATATTTAAAAAATTAATATTTTTGAAAACTAAAACAATATTCCTTTGAAATAAACCATATAATTCTTTAAATAATTTAACATATCCATTTGGAATACCTAATATATTACTCCACACATCAATAAATACACCCCTAAGTGAATGTTACATACTAACGATTGGGATCTCATCGATATACGAAGAAATTATAATCTAACAATACAAAGTTCACTTATGTTACAAGACCCTTCCATAGGTTCACACCAACTTAAATTAACTCATGCTAATCATGATTTCCAAAACCATGCCAAAACAACCATGAAAATACATTTTAATAAAATAGTTCTTTTATTAAAAACCGTTCCTACAACATTTTACTTGAATAAAAACCAAACTATTCATCATATTAAAATTATTACACAAAAAAAACTTCCCATAGGACCATCCACTTTTTAAAATTTCACAGAACCACCAGCTAAGAGGTTTATCATCAATAGTTAAAAATTAATTTCTTATTTAAATCCAAGAAATTCAATTAATTTGAAACAAATCCTTCATGTTATAATTAAAAGGATTCTATATTGAAGAAACATACCTCTAAAAAATAGGAACAAATTAAGGACACAACAAATTAAAAATCTAGCTTGAAACTCCTAAAAACATCCTTATATCTTGTTCCCTTAAATCAAAACAACCATATATCATCATATTTTACATCAAAAAATGTTAATATATACCCAATAGATTAGATCAGGGATTCCAATATAGGGAAGGAGAAGATATATAAGGAAACTTATTAATAAGGAGCACATATTGATGAATCTGGGCCTCTACTGTTCTTTTTATTTTCCAAGGAATATCTCATGTAATGAATGGAATGGTCTCCATAGCATTGGGAGGAAGTTTAATTTTGTTTGTGATATATTTAGGGAAAAAATTAGAGTCTTATAGGGTTAATTGGATTAGATCCATTATATTTTGATCTATTTTATCATGGTGCATGGTTAGGGAAACCATTCACTGACCTTGTATGTGACACTTCCTCTAAACCCAAATCCCACAGTTGTCTTGCACTGTTTAATAAACCATGAATTGACCATGCTAAATCCCACTATCAAATATTTAATGATCTCTCCTAGGTAGCCACATGGTTTGGCCAAACCATGTGCCTAATCATGATCCTACCTTGTGCCAACTATTTCAGTTGCATTGTTTATTAGGAGGTGTTTCACAGTTTCTACTAATTGTGCCAAAATCATGAATCTCCAAAAATACCTTTAAAATATGTCAAATATCCGAAAAACCTCCCAAAACATAACACATTAATTTTATATACATAAAATATATAATTTAAGGGTTAAGTACCTAACCTCGAGGGTGCTAAGTTTCCCCACCATTGGTCTTTCCATCCCTAGATTGTTAAAAATTACCATTGTTCTAAATTATTTCAGACCATTTTACTAACACTTCCCTCTCACACTCCCACATTTATTTTTTAATCTAACAATATCTCCATAAAACTCTTACTAGACTAATGAATTTCCCCAATAATAAATTCTATTTCTTATCCATAATATGTATTTGCACATGCACCAACTGAGCATTTCGATCAATGTAAATTTGATCCATTTAATAACATTTTTTGGATATGGTTGATAATTATTTAGTTGATATACATGAAAAATATTATACACTAAACTTAACCATGGTGGAATGTTCAACAGATATTCCACCTCCCTAACCCACTCCAGTATCACTAAAGGGACATTGTATCAATGAGATAACATTCCCTACTTCCCAAATTGTTAATTACCAATTCTTGGAGTGATTTTAAAGAAAACAAGATCACTAACATAGAACATAAACAACCTTTTATGATGATCTGCATAAGATTTATGATGACTGTGGAATGCCTCCAACCTTATTTTGGTCAACTAAATCTTATCTGTTGTCTCTATCTTAATATATTATCCAATTAGTGAAGTTTCAAATATTCCCACACAAAAAATTAGACAATGAAAAGTAACCCCATACAATAAAAAAAGGATCCATATATATTTAGTTCTAATAAGTATTGTTCCACTGGAACTCCACTAATGGTATGTCCTCCTCCCATGAGCCACCAGAATCCATTACATAGGCCCTAATAACATCTTACAAAATTTTTATCATCCTTTTGTATTGTCCATCCTTTTGAGAATGATATGTAACATACATAGTCAACTGAGTCTCAAGGTATTGATGTATTGATTTCAAAAAATGGGACATAATTCTTAGATCATGGTCTAATGTTATTGAATATGGTACACCATGCATTGTTACCACTTCCCATATACAAGTTATTGACAAGTCTTATGTCATATTAAATTCACAAATAGGGATGAAATGGGATGAATTTGATAGTAGATCCACGATCACCCATAGCAAATCATTTTTCAAAACCATACATGTTAAACCTTTTACAAAATCTATATTTATCATCTCCCATTTCAACATAGGAATTGGAAAAGACTACAGCATACCTACTGGTTGATTGTGCTCTACGTCAACCTACTGATATGTTAGGCATCTCATGAAAACATCATACACTCTACTTTCTATTCCAACCCACCCATATTTTTATTTCAGTTCTTAATTCATCATTTTTATTCCAAGATGAACTACACATCTCGAATAGTGGAAATCATGAAGGATTTGTTCCTGAAAATAGAATGGTACAACCAACTGATCCCAGAAGAAAAAATGATCTTCTATCAAACATCTATACCTCATTTTTCACAAAAAAATTGAGTTTTTACATCATAAAAAACATTTCATATCTAATTTTTGTTCTTATTTATCATCATGAACCAAATATGGAACAAAATAAACTGGAAAGAAAACTACAACACTACCTAGTCTTCATAATCCATGTACATATCATCTATTACTGGCATCAAATGATAATGATCTAAATCCTATTCCACCAATGGATGATAAAAAATTATAGATAATTAAAACTCCACAAAATTCCCCTCACTATGTGTATACATTATTTTGATCTCAAACCATTGAAGATACTACATCTATCCTCTTTGTATCAAAATCAAATATCTTTTTGAGAGAATATGTTTCAAGATATTAGGATTTATAAACACCATAAATTTCTCACTAGATACATAATGATGACAATTCTTAGAATCATGTAACATAGAAGCTAATTAAAAAGAATGAGTTGGGTGGTTATTCTCATAAAACCATAACTTCTATGATCCATGAGCAACAATAAGATCTCCTTGCATGATTAGACACCCCAACACAGATCCTAAAGCATTACAATACACTACATAACTGTATCCCGATTACATAAATATTAATGTCATTTATGATGATAGATGAACACTAACATCATGAAAATATTTCTAACAATCATTTAATTTTCATTGGAATGGAATAGTTTTCCTTGTCAATGTAATCATTAGTGAAGATAGTCATTAAAATACTACAAAACTAGCCTTTAACTAACCCAGAATTTAGCAGCACAAGAAAAATGCGTTGAGAAATTCCATCGTTATCCGTACTAAAACAAGCGTTGATAAAAGGTATCCTATATTAGAACTTTATTTCAGCCCTGACAAATGTTACCCTTTATCAACACTTTTTTCGAATTGATAATGATGCTTTTATCAGAGATTTCAAAGAATTGATAAATATCGATATTTATAATCATTTTTTTCACTGATAAACATCACTTTTATCAAGGCATATCAATTTACCACTAAGAAAATGGATCTTTATCAGTGATTTTCTAAAATATCTCTTGAAAGTGATACTGATCTATTTAAAAGAATCCTAACCCACACCGATGCATTACAATTTTGAAGCTCTCACAAAACTCCTCTACTGCTAGCGCAATTCCACTATGATCCATTGGAAGAATCAAGAATATAATCCATGGTAGGTTATTTTCTAATTTTCTTATATCATTATTTGACCTTTTGGGTTCTTTGTTATGCATTTTTTCACTGTTAAAAACCCTACATCTCATCTCCTTGCCACTGCTGGTGCGACTCCTCTAAAGGACCAACAAAATTACATTGTTGATATTTAATCATTAACAATAATGTATTTTGATATAAATTACCATAAAAAGTCATATATATTGTGTATAAAAAATATGATGGATCCCCATGTATGTTATTCATGGTAATGACTGACTCAAATAATATTTTTATTAGTTTTTTAATGTCCTTTAGGATGACCATTTTTGTTTACCACAAGTAATTTCTTTGCGGAGGGCTATCTATAATTTTTTTATTATTGCTAATATCCTTAAATTCATTTATACTCCATATAAACCACTCATTTACATAAGGAATTAAATTTTATATAGTCTATTTGATTCCTAAAGAATTTTTTTCCCAATATTATGTAAACCACCTCTTGATAATATTTTATCAAGGATGACCCCTTCGTAAATAATCCCTTATGAGGTCTAGAAAAATATCACTCTAGTATGTTATAAATTGAGTTATATAAATATTTATAAATTATATATTGATACTTTTTCTTCAAGGGTCTCCCACCTTAGATGATTTTAATCCCTATGAATTTATGGATCAAAATACCTTTTATGCACTTTATTTACATGGTTAAAACCCTTATAAATATATTATATTAAGGTCTCCTCAGAAGAAGACTTACTTAGATGGGTAGTAATTAGTTCCCAAGAACCAACTAAAATTTTACCTTTGATCAAATGAATATTAATAAATATTTTATAACATTATGAGTTCTCTTCTTTATAACATTAATATTATAACATCTTTAGAATATCTATCACATCAAAATGTTATATGAGTTACCCAATATAATTTGATCTATAAAATGTAATGGAAATAATCATAAATATATATCCTGTGATCTTGATTTCATTATTATGATTGGACAAAATGATTTTTGACTATTATGTGTTGGATGGTTATAGGTACAAGACCATTATTCTCATGTATTTTAAACCTTGTAATCCTCAAGAAGGGGGGTTATGAGGACTGACCCTGAAATAATAATTACCCATATTATATGTGTAATTAGGTATTTATAAGTATATATGTGTGTATTTAAAAATATATTCGGTTTTATTAATGATGTATATTATAATCAACATAAATTGAAATTTTCATGTAAACAGTGGAAACATATTCTCATGGAGTGTTATGATATATTGGGTTTTTCATAAGTTATATGACATTAATTGACTAATTTGAGATTTAATTTTCTCCTTTAATGTTATGGAAGAAGACATCTCTACCCTTTTTTTGAAATTGAGTTGTTTTAATAAATCCATAACCCCAATAGTTCATTGATGAGTTTATATCAGAAAGACAAATAAAGATAAATCAATAATATAGGTTAATAACAAATGTATGAAACATTTATTACGAGAAATAATTATAAAGGGAATTAATTTAATAGTAACCTTTCATATCAGTTAGTTATAATTGTGACATTATCTTATTTCTCTATGGGAGACGTAATGAATTTATAGATTTCAATTATAGACTTTAGGAAATTTCTAATAATACAACTTAGAAATTTTAGTATAAGGTTAAAAAATAACTCTATCCCCAATCTCAAAAAAAATATTTTAAATTGAATATTGAGAATAAATATTATTCTTCATTTTGATAGAAAAAGAATACAATAGAATTAAGAGAAAATAATATAGATATAATGAAATAAAACCATAAACGTGAGTTTAAAAACTAACTCTTTCGATGTTCGTAGAACACAATGACTTGGATAAATTTGTTTTTTGGTCTAGTAGCCTCATATGAACTCCTCATCATTGGTTTGAATTTGTTTTTTTGGATTGTGAGCCAGTTTTTTGGACCTGAGATGTTCCTTTTGATTGTGTTTGAGATTGATTCTATACTTGATTTTATGATTTTTGTGTTATTTAGAATATTCTGTTGAGGAAGGTCCCCAATGTTTCTGCTGGGTCTCACCCTATTTATGGTTCTCATTGGGTTCTACCCATCTACTATGGAAATCAAGGTTTGTAAGAGGCAATGAAGTCACTTGAGGAAGTTGATAATGTCTTCAGAGTGTTAAGAACTCCCAAATATGTTAGAGTTTGTGTTGTTCTAAGACTGCTTGGGGGGTCTATATTCGGATGTATGGAAGTTGTTTTCCCTACCAA
This sequence comes from Viscum album, assembly GCA_963277665.1. Classification (NCBI taxonomy): domain Eukaryota; kingdom Viridiplantae; phylum Streptophyta; class Magnoliopsida; order Santalales; family Viscaceae; genus Viscum; species Viscum album. The sequence goes on along the minus strand of OY728138.1, from coordinate 1,699,368,062 downwards.
TGATGCAAGTTTGGATGACATGGGAATATTTTAAGTCCATATTTGTATGATGGTTAATACATGAGGAGGTGAAGAAGAAGAAAAGGGAAGATCTAATGAGGGTCCAATAAGGTCAGCGGGTGGTGAAGGATTATATTAAACACTTCAGAGAGCTAGTTTCCTTTTGTCTAGAGGTGGTGTCGTAGGATCTATTGAAATATTCTATTTTCATTGGGGGTTTTAATCCATAGATCATAGAGAAAGTACTCTTATCTAAAGATGTCCATTTTGAGAAGTTGGTAGAGGATGAATTTTTCAATGAGTTATTATAAAAGAAGCATAAACACATTGTCTTAGTTGTTTCATCCCATGTTGGGGTGAATAAATTTAGAGTTTCCTAATTTTTTGTGGCCATTATAAGTTAATTTTTCATTAAAAAATTCTGATGAAATTATTCTTTCATAGTTTTAATGTTTTTTTCGAATGTGAACCTCTAAATGGTTATCTTGTCCTGAATTAGTTTCCCTCTTTATATCATGGATGTTTGGGGATGTCAATTTTTTTTGAAATCACTCTTTCTAACTAGTGTGCTTGTTCATTTATATACTTTATTTGGTCATTTCTACAACATTTTCTACTAATGTATTATGTTGGAAGAATATTGATGTCTATTTTTCCCATTGATCAATGATGCTAAAACATGGATTTGATCTGCATCACTCAAAAAGTTAATAACTAAACTAAAGATTCTCTGTGCACTTCACTATTGTTAGTTAACTAACGCTTAACATAGAAATTGACATTAACATCCTTCATAGTGACCCTATGATTCTTTCATCTGACACATTATCGCCACCGTATATATTGTATCACCATTCAACAATCACTTTTCCTTCTCTTCCTACACCCATTTACTATATGAATATAACTTCATACAACATGCATATTTAAAAGTAGTAAATGGGTGTATGAAAAGAAGGGAAAGTGAATGATGAATGGTGACATTATAGAGATGCGGGAAATCTAGTCTGGGATGAGACAATCATAGAGATTCTGGGAAAAAAAGCTCAGGTCTGATTCTATGTTATGTGGTAGTTAAACAATAGTAGTAAAGTGCATAGTGAATAATTAGTTTTGTTATTAGCTTATATATGGATAAGATAAAACCTTTGGAAATATATAAAGGTAATGTTACAATATAATTTCTCAATTTTTTTGGAAAAATTATATAATGAAATGTTGATTTATTTTTCAGGATTTTATAGAGTTCATTTATTTTAGAATATTTCTTTCCATGTGTCCTACCTTTGCAGGAAAAGAAATGACGTTGTATATAATCAATCAAATAGGTAATATTGATGTTTTCATAGTAAAATCATTATCCGAATAATTAATTAACTTTTTCGTATTAAAGTTTATTTTTTTTATTACTCATGTAATAATTGTTTTCCTATAAAATTGGACTCTTTTTTTTGAGTTGGGGTACTCTGTCCTAAAATTAGGATTGTTTTTGAATGTATTTAATAATTATTATTTATGTAATTGTATAAAACAATGTCTGAAATGTTTATAATATAGTGTTTTTATGGTATTGGTTTTATAAATTTCATTTCATTTAAATTTTGTGTTAGGACTTGTTTTTATTAATATCTGTTGTGTTTTTGGTGTGTTTCTGGTGCTATGGTGTGTTGTAATAGAACTCTATAGTATGACCGTATTTCATCTCTTTTAAAAGTGCTGATAAATAACACATTTATGAAATATTTTAAAATTACTAAAAAATGATACGTTTAGTGGTGATAAAAAATCATTAATAAATGGTACTTTTATGAGATTTTCTATAAGTGATGATAAAGGTCCTATTAATCAGGGATTTGTTTAGCACTGTTAAATTTAACCTTTATTAGTTCCATTTAGGTGCTAATAATAGTATTGGGCTATTGATGTCACTCAATTAGTCAGTGCTTTTCTACAGATGATAAAGTCCATTTCTAGCATAGTTTTGTAGTTGTGTGAAACTTCACGAACAAAACATCAGTAATAACCCACAATGATAGGGAAACTACATGTATCCAATACATTTTTGGCAGTGTCCATGATATCATATCATATATATTTTTTTGATCCACATAGACACATTTTTCAAAGATAACATGTCCAATTTAATATACTTATTTTATATAAATATCACACATTGAATGTTTTTTATATAGAACGTAATCCCACAAGGTACCCAATGCAATTTTCTAGAGTTTATCATGTTGAACCATTTTCCAAGAATACAACAATATGTTATCCAAAAACAAAACCAAAAATGAATCTAGATACCTTTGAAATATCTGATTAATCAATACCAAAAAGAAGGATGATCCTTTCATTAGTCCAAAAGTAAAAAACATATACTCATAATGTTCATATCCACTCTTACTTATTATCTTGAGAATAACCTCCTCTTGACCTCACAGTTGGTGATATCATGAATGCAAGTAAATTTTATAAAACCACCAGGATCCCTCTAATTGATTGGACATATAATCGATTTAAGGATGAGAATATCGATTCTTTATTATTACATGATTAATCTTACAATAATCCACACAAATCCTAAGAGTTACATCATCATTTCTTAGAAACAAAATCATTTCTTCCCATATAGATGTGCCCAACTGAATGGACCCTTTTCTTTCCAAATCATAAAATGTTACATTTAATTACATTAATTTTATTCATTACATAAAATAACATAGGAGTGAGATTATACTGGACCCTGGTAGGAGATACATCATAAAATACACATCTCCTTTTAGTGGAAACCCTGATAAATTATTAGGAAAAACATCGGAAATTTTATCCACTACAGTGATAAAAACTCTATTATCATTCCCATCTAATGATTCCAAGGTATGTTCTTTCATATGGTATGATATATTCCCGACCACTAGAACCAAAAATCCTACTCCATTTGATTTCACATTTGGATATACTCTAAAGAGATACTTAATGTCATCATTAGTTATAAAACTAACCGTTTGGGTATAATTGTCGATGTGTGATTTGAAAATTTTCAACCAATCTATAGATGTCTATCTAAGGAGTAGAGAAATACCAAATAATTTAGCCTCATTGATAGTTATATAACTCGATTTTTATATAAAGGCTTGGAATGATCATTTTATAAGATATGTTTTATGTTTCAAAAGAGAAGAAATCATCCCATCGTGGAAACCCAGAAGAGAAAAATCATGAGAAGAAATAAATTAATTGGATGCACCCATATCAAACAATTATTTAATAAGGTTAGAATTACAAATAATCATACCTCTCACCATCAATGGTTCTGATTGATCACCCACAATCACTTTTTCTGGTCCAACAACAGCTTACTCAGTGATCATTTGTCTTTGATAGCCTATTGAGATTTCATTGGATGATGATTCATGGTATTCCTATAATCACCATGTATTTCTAGGTTCTACTGATGATAGGTATATTGATTCTATCATTCTCTCAAAACATATGATGACTAAGAAGCAAGATATGTTTCACTAGCACCCTACCTTAGTGCATTATAACAATAGTGCTAAAGTTATCCCATATATTTGCAACTATAGAATGGTCTAGGTGGTTCTATATAATATCACTTCATTTGATCAAAATAACAACACTAAAAACACCATATAAAAATCTTTAGATTAGAAGGATGATTCACTAATCTCGTTGTTTGATTCTAAGTCATACTCCCAACTTGTAAATATGTTTTCCTTTTCTTCTTATTTATAGTATTATATTCACACTAGCTCCCATAGGTAGAAACATGATTATTTAACCTATATTTCATGAAATTTATACTTCTACTACCATATCTCTATTTACTATATCATTATAATTCATTTTACATATCCTGAAATTCTTTAATAAAATATTTATTTTCAACCCCGATTCAAATATTCACGCCTTTAAGGATGCACTAGCATCATCTTCTTGTGTGAAGAGTACTAAATTAATAAAGTTTTTATGTGTTTAATTGAAATAATAGATTATCACACTTCACACTAAAGGATTTTTTTGTTCTAGAAATTTCGAACATGTTAGGATAGAATATTTTTTTGAAAAATTAATCAAAATCCTCCCATGAAACGCCTTGGACCAATTTAGCCTGAACTATTAAATCCCACCACTATCATTCTAGATCCTCCTGTATATACATTCCCACCATCACATTCAACTCAAATGGTATGACAAGGAAATTAAGAATTTGAATAATACTATTTATCCATACTTCTTCATTTTTCGGTTCTAAATTACCCCTAAATATGTGAGTTTTATTCTTTGGGAATTTAATGTAATGATCCACTTTCATAGGTTCATCCATATAGTTCACTATATCCATGGCCTAAAAATCCCGACAATACATTGATCCGGATGTTGGTTCACATGTGGCTCAAGTGCAACCACAATCTCAGCAACCTCCTCCAGTTGGATTTGATGGTTCCTAACTTATTCCATTCACTATAAACAAATAAAACACCATTTAGTCTCACTCTATAGAAACCAAATTATTAGGAATTTCAAATTTACCCCATAAAATATATCATAAATAGTATTTTCAAAATTCAATAATTTCTCTTTTCAATATATTTTTGAAAATTACCCCATGATTTTTGAAAATTAATCAATTTCAAATTAATTTAAAAAATAAATAGTTTTTACTAAATCATAAATTATCACTTAAAATGAATTATGATCTTTTAGTGGGAATTCTGTTATATCAATTCCCTTTTTGCTCGTCTAATCATCTAAACCCATGATGATGGGGTTATAACTTCTATAAGTTTCTCAAAACACACATTTAATCAAACTACCATGTAACTTGAAGTTCAACATATATAGGTTTTCTAAGATTTCTTATGCTCTACATTTCATTTTTTGACAACCCTATCTCTTTAATACCAACCCAACTCAAGTACTAACACAAATGTTAATCTAACTCCATTACTGAAAAAACTGACATCATTTGAAATGTTAGACCCTACTTATTGCCTTGATAAGTGATGGGTTTTACATAAGGCCTTAGGTGACATACAAAAGAAACCAAAAGAAGAAAATAAATTCCAAGGGCTTCATAAGAAATTGGGGGAATATTTTACATTTTATTATAAAAAAATTAAACTAAAATAACCACAACGAATCAACCTACATATAATTCATGAGATCCAAATACAACTCAAAAAAAATACACAAACCAAACCCAACATGTCAAAGTATAATGTAAAAAACCAAGACCAAAAAAAATCAAAGAAATGAAATACATCAACTCCATATCTCAGAGCCTTCTCCAAGATCCAACTCCACATGTCATGCACATGGTATCACAATGCATCTCAAAAAAATAGATACCTTACTTTTACTTGTGTCTTGATATACAATATCAGCCAAATCACCAATGTTCACAAGTAAGGGGTGACTATAAAAATCTATAGGTTTCTAATAATTAATTCCAAACTATCATTACTATGATATAACATGTTAGCACATTTTTATAAAAAAATTTAAAATAGTTTTTATCAAATTCAAAAAAATTTCCATGGAGAGAAAAGTAACAAGTATTTAAAATATTTAAAAATTCCATTTTTAATACCCAATAAACTACTCCACACATCCACAAATGCAACCCAGTTGACAGTTCCATACTGATTAGTGGTCTCTATTCGATCTACTGAGTTGTCACAATGTAACCTATTACAAGTGCCCCAACGAAACACACCTCTTCTATAGGGTCATATCATTGAAAATGAACTAACAAAAAAAATTTATTCTAAAACCACGAAAAACAAACCTTGAGAATTGTTGGGGGAAAATACCTCATGGTATCATTGAAGCATTTTTGAGATTATTGTGTTTGTTGAAAATGCATGGCTCTATGTTTTGTTTGTTGACAAAGCGAGTCTCAATGACTCAAACTGTTGACAATGAAAGTTTTCTTAGAGAATGGGGAAACATGTTTTTGGAAAAGGGAGTTGTGCCCATGTGTTAAGGAGGTTTCTAATGATGTACGCCATGATTTTTTTTTTCAAATTCATAACACAAAAAATTTGGCAAAGGAAAGGTGGCGCGCAAGTCCAAAAGTGGCACGCAGGTTTTGGCGTCCAGGTTCTTGGCACGCAGGTTTTTGCTGCGCAGGTTTTTGGAGCATAGGTTTTTGGTGCATAGGTTTTTGCGCACATGTTTTGGTGTGCACGTCCTCAAAATGCCTATAAATAGAAGACTACCCTCCTCATTTCTTAACGAGATCAACACATAGAGAAAATCCGAGCTCTAAGAGTGCAATTGGAAGTTTTGGCGCGCAGGTTTTGGCGCCTAGTTTTTGGCGTGCAGGTTTTGGAATGCAGGTTTTGGCCAGAAGGTTTTGGTGCACAGGTTTTGGCGCATAGGTTTTGGCCAGAAGGTTTTGGTCAGCAGGTTTTGGCCAACAGGTTTTGGCCAGTAGGTTTTGGACAACAGGTTTTGGCCAGGAGGTTTTGGCCAGCAGGTTTTGGCCAGCAGGTTTTGGCCTGTAGGTTTTGGCGAGCAGGTTTTGGCCAGCAGATGTGGCGCGTAGGTTGGTTTTTCCGCAATGAAGGAAGAGGTTGTGTACTGGTTAAAGGGGCACAAAAGCCACCCTAGGGATGCGTGAAAGTTATAATTTTACTAGAACATCTATGGTAAAGAGGTATTCATTAGTGTATGAACATTGAACTTCAACAGATCATCTATCAACAGTTGAGGATGCATTATTTCATGCAAATGAAGAGACCTATAGGTCTATAAACTGTGAGTGGATATTTTGAAGAAGTACTGAGCACACTTCAGTTGAGAGAGTATTGAGATTTCATAGTGTGAGTGGTTGTAAACCAGGAGGTACAGTGAGTCCGCTCTTAAGAAGTAAATAGCCGTGAATTTATAGTGAAATTGGTGCATTGGCATACTGCCAGTGTATTCTCCTTAGACGTAGCCCAGTGAGGGTGAAAAAAGTAAAAATCACTGTGTCCTGTGCATGCTTTATGTTTTATTCATACTCTATATCAGGAAAGAGAGAGAAGAGAGTTTTGTCTAACAGAAAAACAAGATAAGAAGGGGCAATTGTTTTAATCTATCATACCCTGATTCACCCCCCTCTCAGCGTATCTATCCTAGTGGACCTAACAATTGGTATCATAGGGAAAGGTTAATATCAGTGTTTCTCTCTCAAATAGAGGTCACTAATCATAAAGGGATTCTGATCTTTGACGGGAACAATTTCCAGCTATAAAAGAATTGGATGCAGCACTACTTCCAATCATTAGGAATTGATGTGTTTATAGAAGAAATTCATGGTATAAAATCTTACATTAATAGTGGTGCTTTATCAGAAGGGAAAAGCTATTGAATACATATAAAAGGGATTCAAAGTTCAGAGAGTCAAAGCTGAAAGTGTTGTGGAATAATTATGAAGATCTGAGAATGAACCAGAATGACTCTATTGATGCATTCTTCAATAGGGTAAATGTTGTAGTGGAAGACATGCGAGGTCTTGGAGAAGTTATTGAATACATAAAAATTGTGAAGCGCATCTTGAGGAAACTTCCACCTCAGTTCAATCCGAAAGTTTCGGTTTTGGAAGATAAAGAACCGAAAGATATGACACTGGATAACCTATACAACACCCTTGTTGCATATGAAATGAGAAATGATGATAACGATGCAGTGGAAAAGGGGAAATCCAAAGAGGTGGCATTCAAGGACATTAAGAATGTCACTATTGAAGACTCTCAGGAAGAATAAGAGACAGATGAGGTGATGTAATTCCTCTCCTAAAACCTTCAAAGATGAAAAGGAATGTTTAAAGGAAAGCTTCCACTTGCTTTTTTTCGATGTGGAAATCTTGGAAATCTTGCGGCAAGGATCCCAAAAAAGATCAAAGAGGATGATGACGTTGATGACATCGAAATTCCCAAGAAGAAGCCTCTATCCTATGGGAATGGAAAGAAAAAATTAAAGAGAAATTTCTTTAAGAAAAAGAACCTTCTTTCAATAGAATATGATAGTTCAGATGAGTCTATGGTTGAGGATGTTGAAGATATAGAGAACTGCAGAGACCAAGGAGAAAATGCTATGGTGGCAGTTGTCGGTAGTTCTAAGAATAAAAATGAAACCAAAGTTGATAAAGAAGATGAGGGTAGAGCTGATATTCAAGTAGAGTTAGAGGCTTCTCTTGAAGAGATAGATGTTTGGAGAGCCAAAACAAAGAAAGCCAACAATGTTGTTCGTGACTCCAAACTCTATATATAGCAACAGGAAGAAGAGAATTTTGAGTTGATGGAAGCAATCAAGAAACTAAAGTTATCAACACCAGAGGACTCAGAATCATTTAGTGAGCATAAAATAAAAATTGAAGAACAGAAAATGGTGATTGATAGCTTGAATAACACAAGGAAAGATCAAATCAAGAATATTGAAGAACATGAATGAGAAGTCTTCGGTCTGCAGAAAAAGGTAAAAGATCAAGAAAAACTCCTGACTCCTACTAGGTCACCAGGAAAGTAGATCACTCATAAAACCGAGAAGCTAAAAGTGGAGAATAGTGGTTCAGCAGAAAAAAAGAATCAACATTGTTCAGATGCTAAGACTGATGGGGGGCTTGATCAAAAACAAAAATCTCTGAAAGTTGAGGTTAGACCGAAGGCACCCACTCCGATACTGAAGGTGGATTCGGGCACATGGAAGAATCAGAATATTCAGAGATCCCAAAGGGAAACTAGGAGTGCAGAAGTAACATGAAGGAATGCACCTTATATTAGGTGTTATTGTTGTGGAAAAATGGGACATTCATAGTATGTGTGTTCCATAGCCAAGAGATATCAAAGGGCACAATAAAAAAGGTGGTGTCCTAACAGAAAAAAGTTCTATAGAACATATTTTGAAGGGCACTATTTTTGGTGTAGAGGATTTGGACTCTTGGCTAGGTTCTGCACTTCAACCATACATAGGAATGTGCCAAAGCAGAACCAAAATGTTCGCAAGTAGCATATCAATGAACCAACATGTGAGTTGAAAATACAAAATAGACTTGCACCTTTGCAAGATGAAGCAGGTCCATCATACTATGAGAAATATCATAAGTCTCAATCCATCTCAAGTATGAAGGCAAATGGATGGACCAAGAATAAAAAGGATGAGAAGACAGTGGTGGCAGAAATTTCCCTTAAAGCATCAGATCGTTCTGGTGTGTGGGTCCTTGACAGCGGCTACACATCTCCCATGACAGGTAATAAGGATCTCGTTACAGGCGTAAAATATGACAAAGAAGGAGTTTTCATGTTTGGAAATGATGAAGGCCTGAAAATAATTGGCTCAAGAAAGGCCATGTTTGGGGGCAAAGAGATGAGACGTGCTTATGTCTTAGTAGTAGAAGGCCTCAGTAACATTTTTCTCACCATCCGTCAGCTGTGTGACTTAGGACATTCTATAAGGTTTACTAAGAAGATGTGTACTTTAAAAGAAGAGACGAGGTAGTGGTTCTATAGGGAAAGAGAACAAAGGAAAATATCTACCTGGTAAGTGGAGAAGAATATATGTGCCTTCTATCCAGAGAAGAAGAAAACAAGCTGTGGCATAAAAGACTTGGTCATCTATGTCAGCCATCCTTGGAAGATCTGGTAAAGTGTGATGCTGCAAGAGACTTACCCAATCTATCACGTGATTGTACTCACACGTGCGATGTATGCCAACAAGGGAAGATCATCAGAACGACGTATAAGGTAATAGAAAAGAAGTCAACAAGAGTGCTCAAATTGGTGCATACAGATGTTTGTGGTCCTATCACACCAAGATCAATTGATGGAAGAAGTAATATATTCTTTTCATTGATGAAAATAGAAGAATGGAAAGGGTATTTGTTATTACCCATAAGTTGGATGTGTTCAGCTGCTTAAAACAGTACCAGAGGGAGTGTGAAAGGATGCTTGGACAGAAAATTTTGAAGCTTCTTAGTGACAATGGTACAGAATTCACAAACAGTCAGGTGGAAGGCTATCTCGAGAAAAATGGGATAAGGAATCATGTTTCCTCAGTAAGAACTCCACAACATAATGGAGTGTTTGAAAGGAGAAATCATATCATCAATAACATGCCCAGAACATTGCTCATTGAAAAAGACCTACCAGAAATTTTTTGGAAGGGAGTAGTTTTGACATCGGTCTACATTTCTAACAGGGGTTTATTGTGTCCGAAGGAAGGAAAGACTCTATACGATATGTGGTATGGAAAGAAGCCAATGGTGAAATACTTTTGAATATTTGGAAGTAAGTGCTTTATCCTCACCAAGGAAAAACATAGGAAATATGAGTCACGAGGATATGAAGGAATTTTCCTTGGATACTGAGGAAAAAGTAAGTCATATAAATGCTTTAACCAAAGGCTAGGAAAGGTAGTTGAGAGAAATGATGTCACTGTAGTAGATAATGAGGAGATCATTCAACATCGTAGTGAACAATTTCTTGATGAGGGTGATGAGGAAGAAATCAATGTAGGGGGATCAGAAGTGGATGATGTTGATTCAGTAGAAGATACAGATGATGATAATGAGGAAGTTAAATATGTATTTGCACAAAAGCCAAGGAGTCGAGCCGAAATTGACATGAAAAATATTAGTGGTGATCAGTCAGCTTCAGTTCAGTCAAGAAGAATAAAATCACTACAGCATACATCTTCACTATCACAGGTTGAGCCGAAATGCTTCGCTGATGCAGTTGAAGATGAAAACGGGATTCATGCAATGAATTAAGAGCTAGATCAGATTGAAAAGAATCAGACGTGGGAGATTGTTTCGAGGCCAGCTGATAAGAACATAATCAAGACTAAATGGGTCTTTCATAACAAGATAAATGAATATGGCACAATTATTCAGAAAAAAGCACGACTAGTGTGTAAGGGGTACTCCCATATCGAGGGAATAGATGTTGATGAGACATTTACACTAGTTGCAAGGCTAGAGACAAGCAGATTATTCCTAGCCATCATAGTGCAACGGAAGTTCAAAGTGTTCCAGATGGACGTCAAATCTGCATTTTTGAATGGGGTTCTGGAAGAAGAGGTGTATATTGAGAAGCCAACTATTTTTCTCATTCATGAGGATGAGAACGAGGTTTACAGACTGAAGAAGGCACTGTATGGGTTGAAACAAGCACCAAGATCATGGTACTCAAGGCTTGATCAGTACTTGATGAAGCTTGGTTTCCAGCGCAGGGAAGTTGATTACAATCTCTATTTCAACAACAACAGTAATCAAAGGATTATGGTGATGGTTTATGTCGATGACATAATATTTGGTGGATCATATAAAGCTCAGTGCAAACAGTTTTCTGAATTCATGAAAAGTGCATTTGAAATGTCAATTATTGGTGAGATGACATTTTTCCTTGGTTTACAGGTGACACAAGAAAGTAATGGAACTTCCATTTATCAATAAAAATATGCCAATGAGGTTCTAAGAAGGTTTGGAATGGATAATTACAAGGAGATGAAGACTCCGGTTGCTACCCGGATGAAATTATCAAAAGATGATAATGACAGGGCAATAAATATCACTGAATACAGGCAGATTATCGGGAGTTTACTATACCTAATAGCAACAAGACTTGATATTGTTTTTTCCACATAGGAAGCAGCACGTTACCAAAGCAATAAAAAGGAAAGTCACATGCTCATAATAAAAATAACACATCGTTATATCAAAGGCATGGAGGATTTCGGTCTGATGTATAATGAAAAAACTCTTCCAGAGTTATTGGGATATAAAGATACAGATTGGGCTAGATTAGCAGATGAAAAAAAATCAATTTCAGGAGGTCTATTATATCTCGGTAGATTGTTTATTTCTTGTCTAAGAAAGAAACAAGATTTCATTTCTCTGAGCACCGCAGAGGATGGGTATATTGCGGCCACTCAAGCATGCACACAATTATTATGGATGAAGCAGCAACTTGAAGATATGGGAGATGAAGTGAAGTCTCCGATCAGAATTTAGTGTGATAACTCATGCACTATCAATATTATCAAAAATCCAGTTCATCACTCAAGGAAAAAGCACATTGTGAGATCAAATACCATTTCATCAAGTAGAAGGTGGACCAAGGGATTTTGATGTTGGAGTATGTGCCTACAAAGCTACAGGTTGCAGATATTCTGACAAAGGCCTTACCCAAAGAAGCTTTTAAGAGGCGTCTATGGGCTATGGGATTCCAGTCGACTCCCCACACTTGAAAAGTGCGAATATGGGACCTCTCCCCTCTCCCTGAGGTATGTTGTGTTTTCCCTAATGCACTAAAATGCTTTTTTACCCTGTTACAGACTGAAGAAGAGTGCTCTTTGGGTTCATTGACAAAGGGGGAGAAAACAATGATTGTTAAAGGGGGAAAAAGTTACTGTTCAATGGGGAGATAGTGTGGTTACTTGATAAATCATGAATGATACGGGGAGAAGCTGGTGGAGCAGTGAGTTAGGGGGAGAAAATTAAATCAGACGATGCTAGACATGATCAATAAAAGGATAGATATCATGAAAGCTGAGGTTCGTGATAAAAGAAGAAGTTTGGTTGATATCAGGTTTGTATGAAAATTTCAGTTTGCATTAGGTTGGTATCAATAGTGGTGTCAGAAATGAAGTGACTCATAGATGAAATTTTCATGATACTCTTGTTTCTCACACCGAGCATTTCTCATGTGGGCATAGAGTATGTGTTGAGTAAATCTTTGATCGCTATCTATATTGCAAGAGGCGAATGGTGGATGAAGATGAATAAAGCATTAATGAGGTATCAAAGAATGGAGAATTGTTTTGAGAAGAGTTGTCAACAAACCCAAAGGGGGAGATTGTTGGAAAAAAATCCCTCAAGGTATCATTGAAGCATTTTTTAGATGATTTTTTTTGTTGACAATACAAGGATCCATGTTGTGTTTGTTGACAAAGCGAGTCTCAATGACTCAATATGTTGACAAAGGGAGTTTTCTTGGAGAATGGGGGAAAGTGTTTTTCACAAAGTGAGATATGATCTTGTGTTAAGGAGGTTTCTAGTGTTGTACGCTAGGAATTGTTTTCAAATTCATAACATCATAAAATTTGGCAAAGGAAAGGCGGCGCGCAAGTCCAAAAGTGGCGCGCAGGTTTTGGCGCGCAGGTTTTTGGCGCGCAGGTTTTTGGCGCGCAAGTTTTTGGCGCACATGTTTTTGGCTAGAAGGTTTTGGCACACAGGTTTTTGGGGCACATGTTTTTGGTGGGCATATTTTGGCGCACACGTCCTCAAAATTCCTATAAATAGATGACTACAATCTTCATTTCTTAACGAGCTTAACACTTACAGAAAATCTGAGCTCTGAGCACGCAAGTGGAAGTTTTGGCATGCAGGTTTTGGTGTGAAGGTTTTTGGGTGAAAGTTTTGGCCAGCAGGTTTTGGCACGCAGGTTTTGGCCAGCAAGTTTTTGCCAGAAGGTTTTAGTGCGCAGGTTTTGGCGCACAGGTTTTGGCCAGCAGGTTTTGGCCAGCAGGTTTTGGCCAGCAGGTTTTGGCCTACAGGTTTTGGCCAGCAGGTTTTGGCCAGCAGGTTTTGGCCAGAAGGTGTGGTGCAGAAGTTGGTTTTTCTTCAACAAAGGCAGAGGTTGTGCACTAGTTAACGGGGTGAAAAAGTCACCATAGGGATGCGTGAAAGTTAGAATTTGCCTAGAATATCTGTAGTAGAGTGGTATTCATCAGTGGATGAACATTGAACTACAACAGAGCATCTATCAACAGTTGAGGATGCATTATTTCAGGAAAATGAAGAGACCTACAAGTCTATAAACTGTGAGTGGATCTTATGAAGAACCAGTGAGCACACTTCAGTTGAGGGAGTAGTGAGATTTCATAGTGTGAGTGGTTGTAAACCAGGAGAGACAGTGAGTCCACTCTGAACTTGTAAACAGTAGTGCACTTTATAGTGAAATTTGTGCATCGTCCTACTTTCGGTGTATGCTCCTTAGACGTAGCCTAGTGAGGGTGAACCAAGTAAAAATCACTGTGTCCTGTTCATGATTTATGTTTTATTCATACTTTTCATCGGGAAGGAGAGAGAAGATAGTTTTGTCTAACAACAAAACAAGATAATAAGGGTCAGTTGTTTTAATCTGTCATACCATGATTCACCCCTCCCTCTTAGGGTATCTAGCCTAGTGGACCTAACAATTGGTATCAGAGGGAAAGGTTAATATCAATGTTTTTCTCTCAAATGGAGGTCACTAATCATAAAGGGATTCTGATCTTCAACGGGAACAATTTCCAGATATGGAAGAATCAAATGCAGCACTACTTCCGATCATTAGGAATGGATGTGTTTATAGCAGCAATGCATGGCATAACAGCTAAAATTAATAGTGGTGCTTTATCCGAAGCTGAGCATAGAGAGTTGGATGCTGATGCCAGAGGAATCAATTCCTTAGGGGGAGCCCAATCCAATCCTATCTATACAAAGGTGATTTCAGGTAAAACATCACATTCCATGTTGGAAAATCTATTGAATATATATGAAGGGGATACAAAGGTCAGAGAGGAAAAGATGCAAGTGTTTTATAATAAGTATGACGATCTGAGAATGAACCCAAATGAGTCTTTTGATGCATTATTCGACAGGGTAAATGTTGTAGTGGAAGACATGTGAGGTTCTGGAGAAGTTATTTAAGACATAAAAATTGTAAAGTGCATCTTGAGGAATCTTCCACCTCGGTTCAATCTGAAAGTTTCAGTTTTGGAAGATAAAGACCAGAAAGATCTGACACTGGATAACCTACACAACACCCTTGTTGCATATGAAATGAGAAATGATGATAATGATGCTGTGGAAAAGGGGAAATCCAAAGAGGTGGCATTCAAGGCCATGAAGAAGCTCACTATTGAAGACTCTCAGGAAGAAGAAGAGACTGATGAGGTGATGTCATTCCTCTCCTCAAACCTTCAAAGAGGAAAAGTAAAGTTTAAAGGAATGCTTCCACTTGCTTGTTTTCGATGTGGAAATATTGGAAATCTTACAGAAAGGTGACCCAAAAAGTCCTAAGAGGATGATGACGTCGATGAAATAGAAATTCCCAAGAAGAAGCCTCCAGACTATGGGAAAGGAAAGAACCAATTCAAGAGAAATTTCATTAAGAAAAAGAACCTTCATTCAAAAGAATATGGAAGTTCAGACGAGTCTGGGGTTGAGGAGGTTGAAGAGATAGAGAACTGCAGAGACCGAGGAGAAAATTCTATGGTGGTAGTTGTCGGTAGTTCTGAGAATAAGAATGAAACTGAAGCTGATGAAGAAGAAGAAGAATATGAGGAAAGATTTGATATGAAATAAGAGTTAGAGGATACTCTTGAAGAGATAGATGTTTGGAGAGCGAAAACAAATAAAGCCAACAAATTTGTTCATGACGCAAAACTCTATATGTAGCAACAGAAAGAAGAGAAGTCTGAGTTGATGGAATAAATCGAGAAACTCAAGTTATCAACACCAGAGGACTAAGAATCAGTTACTGAGCATAAAATAAAAATTGATGACCAGAAAAGGGAGATCGATAGATTGAATAACACAAGGAAAGATCAAATCAAGCGTATTGAAGATCTTGAAGGAGAAGTTGTCGGTATACGAAAAAATGTTAAAGATCAAGAAAAACTTCTGACTCCTACGGGGTCATCATGAAAGCAGATCACTTAGAAAAATGAGAAGCTTAAAGTGGAGAATAGTGGTTCAGTAGAAAAGAAGAATCAACTTTGTTCAGATGCTAAGACTGATGGGGGGCTTGATCGAAAACAGAAAGCTGTGAAAGTTGAGGTCAGACCGCAAGCACCCACTCCGATACTGAATATGGATTTGGGCACAATGCAGAATCAAAATATTTAGAGATCCCAAAGGGGAACTAGAAGTGTAGAAGTTACACGAAGGAATTCACCTTATATCAGGTGTTATTGTTGTGAAAAATGGGACATTCACAGTATGTGTGTTCCATAGCCAAGAGAAATCAAAGGGAAAAATAAAAAGGTGGAATTCAAACAGAGAAAGGTTCTCTAGAACATATTTCAAAGGCCACTTTTTTGGTGCAGAGGATTTGGGCACATGGCTAGGTACTGCACTTCAACCATGCAGAGGAATGTGCCAAAGCAGAACCAAACTGTTCGCAAGCAGTAGATCAATGAACCAACAGGTGAGTTGAAAACACAAAATAGATTTGCACCTTTTCAATATGAATCAGGTACATCATACTCTAGGAAAGATCATAAGTCTCAATCCATCTCAATTATGAAGGAAAAAGCATGGACCAAGAAGAAAAAGGATGATAAGGCAATGATGGTGGAAATTTCCCTTAAAGCATCAGATCGTTCTGGTGTATCAATCCTTGACAGTGGCTTCACATCTCACATGATAGGTAATAAGGATCTCATTACAGGCGTAAAACATGACAAAGAAGGAGTTTTCAAGTTTGGAAATGATGATTCCCTGAAAATAATTGGCTCAGGAAAGGCCAAGTTTGGGGGCAAAGAGATGAGACGTGCTGATGTCTTAGTAGTAGAAGGCCTCAGTCACAATTTGCTCAACGTCAGTCAACTGTGTGACTCAGAAAATTCTATAAGGTTTAATAAGAAGATGTGTATCATCAAAGGAGGATATGGGGCATTGGTTTTACATGGAAAGAGAACAAAGGGAAATATCTACATGGTAAGTGGAAAAGAAGATATGTGACTTCTATCTAGAGAAAAAGAAAATAAGTTGTGGCATAAACAACTTGGTAATCTATGTCATCCATCCCTGGAAGATCTGGTAATGTGTGATGCGGAAGGAGACCTACCCAAGCCATCACATGTTCGTACTCACACATATAATGCATGCCAACAAGAGAAGCTCATCAGAAATACGTATAAGGAAAAAGAAAAAAGAAGTCAACAAGAGTGCTCGAATTGGTGCATGATGATGTTTGTGGTCCTATCACACCAAGTGAAATTGACGGAAAGAGGTACTATGTTCTTTTCATTGATGACTATAGCAGAATGGAATGGGTATTTGTTGTTACCCATAAGTCGTATGTGTTCAGCTTCTTAAAATAGTACCAGAGGGAGTGTGAATGGATGATTGGATAGAAAATTTTGAAGCTTCATACTAAAAATGGTGCATAATTTACAAACAATCAGGATGAAGGCTATGTCGAGAAACATGGGATAAAGCATCAAGTTTCTTCAATAAGAACTCCCCAATATAATGGATTGGTTGAAAGGAGAAATAGTTTCATCAATAACATGGCCAAAGCAATGCTCATCGAAAAAGACCTACCAAATATTTTTTGGAAGGAAGCTGTTTTGACATCATTCTACATTTCTAACAGGGCTTTGTTGTGTCCGAAGGACGGAAAGACTCCGTACGAGATGTGGTATGAAAAGAATCTAATGGTGAAATAATTTCAAATATTTGGATGTAAGTTATTTATCCTCAACAAGGAAAAACATAGGAAATATGAGTCACGAGGAGATGAAGGAATTTTCCTTGGCTACTTAGGAAAAAGTAAGACAAATAAATTCTTTAACAAAAGGCAGGGAAAAGTAATTGAGGGAAATGATGTCACTTTATTAGAGAATGAGGAGATCATTCAAAAACATGGTGAAAAATTTCTTGATGAGAGTGATGAGGAAGAAAGCAATGCAGGGGGAGCAGAAGTGGATGATGTTGATTAAGAAGAAGATATTGATGATGAGCATGAGGAAGTTAAATCTGTATCTGCACAAAAGCCAAGGAGTCAAGCCGAAATTGACAGGAAGAATATAATTGGTGATCAGTTAGCTCCAGTTCATACAAGAAGAATTAAATCACTCCAGTAGACATATTTACTATCATAGGGTGAGCCGAAATGCTTCGCTGATGCAGCTAAAGATGAAAACTTGGTATAGATAATGAATGAAGAGCGAGATCAGATTGAGAAGAATCATACATGGGTCATCAGGACTAAATGGGCCACTCATAACAAGATGAACGAATATGGCACAATGATTAGGAAGAAAGCACGACTAGTGTGAAAGGGGTACTCCAAGATCGAGGGAATAGATGTTGATGAGACATTTGCACCAGTTGCAAGGCTGGAGACAATCAGATTATTCCTAGCCATCATAGTGCAACGAAAGTTCAAAGTGTTCCAGATGGACATCAAATATTCATTTTTGAACGGGGTTCTGGAGGAAGAGGATTATATTGAGTAGCCATATGGTTTTATCATTCATGAGGATGAGAACAAGGTTTGCAGACTGAAGAAGGCATTGTATGGGTTGAAACAATCCCCAAGAGCATGGTACTCAAGGCTTGATCAGTACTTGAAGAATCTTGGTTTCCAGTGTGGGGGAGTTGATTACAATATCTATTTCAACAACAGTAGTAATCAAAGGATGATGGTGCTGGTTTTTATCAATGACATAATATGTGGTGGATCAGATGAAGCTCAGTGCAAATAGTTTTCTGAATTAATGAAAAGTGAGTTCGAAATGTCAATGATTGGTGAGATGACATTTTTTCTTGGTTTATAGGTGACACAAAGAAGTAATGACACATTAATTTCTCTATCCAAATATGACAAAGAGGTTCTGAGAAGGTTTGGAATGGAGAATTCCAAGGCGATGAAGACTCTGCTTGCTACCCGGATGAAATTATCAAAAGATTATAGTGGAAGGGCTATAAATATCACTGAATACAGGAAAATTATCAGCACTTTACTTTACCTTACAACAACAGGACATGATATTGTTTTTTTCCACATTCCAAGCATCACGTTACCAAATTAATCCAAAGGAAATTCACATGGTCGTAGTAAAAAATAATACTTCGGTATATCAAAGGCACCATGGATTTTGGTCTGATGTATAATGTCAAATTCCTGCTAGAGTTATTGGGATATACAGATGAAGATTGGGCTGGATCAACAGATGGAAGAAAATCAATGTCAAGAGGTGCATTCTATCTTGGTAGATTGTGTATTTCTTGGATAAGCAAAAAACAAGATTGAATTTCTCTGAGCACCGCATAGGCTGAGTATATTGCGGCCACTCAATCACGCACACAATTATTGTGGATGAAGAACCAGCTTGAAGATATGGGATTTGAAGTGAATTCTCTGATCAAAATCTAGTGTGATAACTCAAGTGCTATCAATCTTAGAAAAAATCCAGTTCATCACTCAAAGAAAAAGAACATTGAGATCAAATATCATTTCATCAAGGAGAAGGTGGAGAAAGGGCTTGTGAAGTTGGAGTATGTGCCTATAGAGCTACAAGTTGTTGATATTCTGACAAAGGCCTCACCCAAAGAAGCTCTTGAGAGGCATCAATTGGCTCTCGGAGTCCAGTTGACTCCCCACACTTGAAAAGTGTGAATGTGGGACCTATCCCCTCTCCCCGAGGTATGTTGTGTTTTCCCTAATGCACTAATATTTTTTGTACCCTGTTACATACCGCAAAAGAGTGCCCTTTGGGTTTGTTAACAAAGGGGGAGAAAATAGTGATTATTAAAAGGGGAGACAAGTGATTTTTCAAGGGGGAGAAAGTGTGGTTACTTGATAAATCATGAATGATACGGGGAGAAGCTGGTTGAGTAATGAGATAGGGGGAGAAAATTAAATCAGACGATGCTAGACATTATCGATCAAATAATATATATCAGGACAGTTTAGGAGCTTGATAAAAGTAGAAGTGTGGGTGATATCAGGTTGGTATGAAAATATCAGTTGGCATTAGGTTGGTATTAATAGTGGTGTCAGAAATGAAGTGACTCATAGATGGACTTTTCATGATACTCTTGTTTCTCACGCCGAGCATTGCTCATGTGGGCTTAGAGTATGTGTTGAGTAAATATTTGGTCGCTATCTATATCACAAGAGGTGAATGGTGGCTAAATATGAATGAATCCTTAATGATGTATCAAATAATGGAGAATTGTTTTGAGAAGAGTTTTCAACAAACTCAATGGGGGATATTGTTGGGAAAAAATCCCTCAAGGTATCATTGAATCATTTTTGAGATGATTGTGTTTGTTGACAAAGCAGGGCTCCATGTTGTGTTTGTTGAAAAATCGAGTCTCAATGATGCAAAATGTTGACAATGGGAGTTTTCTTGGAGAATGGGAAAAAGTGTTTTTGGTAAAGGGAGTTGTGCTCTTGTGTTAAGGAGGTTTCTAATGTTGTAAGCCAAGAATTTTTTTCAAATTCAAAACATCAATAATTTGGAAAAGGAAAGTTGGCACACAAGTCCAAAAGTGGCGTGCCGGTTTTGGCGCATAAGTTTTTGGCATGCACGTTTTTGGCGTGCAGGTTTTTGGCGTGCAGGTTTTTGTCACGCAGGTTTTTGGCGTGCTGGTTTTTGGTGCCCAGGTTTTGGCACACAGGTTTTAGGGACCATGTCCTCAAAATGCCTATAAATAGATGACTACCCTCCTCATTTCTTATGTTTCTCAACACTTAGAGAAAATCCAATCTTTGAGCGTGCAAGTAAAAGTTTTGGAATGTAGGTTTTAGCATGTAGGTTTTGGAGCACAGGTTTTGGCACGCAGGTTTTGGCTAACAAGTTTTTACCAGAAGGTTTTTGCGTGCCGTTTTTGGGGCACAGGTTTTGGCCAGCAGGTTTTGGCCAGCAGGTTTTGGCCTGCAGGTTTTGGCCAGCAGGTGTGGTGTGCAGGTTGGTTTTTCCACAACGAAGGCAGAGGTTGTGCACTGGTTAAAGGGGCTCACTAGTCACCCTAGGGATGCGTGAAAGTTAGAATATTCCGAGAACATCTGTGGTAAAGTGGTATTCATTAGTGGATGAACATTGAACTTCAACAGAGCATCTATCAACAGTTGAGGATGCATTATTTCATGCAAATGAAGAGACCTACAGGTCTATAAACTATGAGTGGATATTCTGAAGAAGCAGTGAGCACACTTCAGTTGATAAAGTAGTGAACTTTCATAGTGTGAGTGGTTGTAAACTAGGTGGGACAATGAGTCCTCTCTAAACTTGTAAATAGCAGTGCGCTTTATAGTGAAATTGGTGCGTCGACATACTACCAGTGTATTCTCCTTGGACGTAGCCCAGTGAGGGTGAACCAAGTAAAAATCGTTGTATCCTATGCATGCTTTATGTTTTATTCATACTCTGCATCGGGAAGGAGAGGGAAGAGAGTTTTTTCTAACAGAAAAACAAGATCATAAGGGGCAGTTGTTTTAATCTGTCATACCCTGCTTTACCTCCAATCTCAGGGTATCTAGCCTAGTGGACCTAACAAGAATCCATTTGAATAAAAAATTATATTATTGAAAACCGTTCCACAATCATTTTTCCTTGAAAAAAAACTAACTTTTTTGAATCATCAGTTTAAAATTATGGACCAAAAACAATTTCAACATAACCATCCAATTTTCACAATTTCATGAAACTATCAATTAAGAGGTTTTTTTTCAAAAATGACACATCAATTTTAAATTTCAATTCAAGAAATTAAATCAATTTGAAACCAATCCTTCATGTTCTTATCAAGAGGATTCGAGAGTAAAGAAACCTACCTCTCCAACTTAGGAGAAAACAAATAACTGAAAAACAAAATAAAAAATATGGATTAAAACTCCTAATACCTTTCTTATATATGGTTTCCTTCAATAAAAAACACCATATGTCATCATAATTGAGATCACACATCATGAATCTTTCCCCGATGGATTATATTCCCCATTCCAAGAGAGCGCAATAGAACCACTCTAAGGAAAATAATGAAAAATGAACACTTAACAAGGAAACTAGTCCACTAATGTTCTTTGATTCACCTAGTAATATCTCTCGAATCAAAAGGAATTGCCTCCACAACATTATGAGGAATTATAATTTTGGTTATAAACTATTTAGGTAAAAAATTTGGTATTAGGATTCAAATAATATTAGATACATATTTTTTAAATTTAAATTTGACAATGCATAGTTAGGGATCACATTTAGGAAAACAATACGTTAATAGTGCAAGAACCACTACCTCACCTGGTTGGCTGGAATGGTTATGAAAAATCATACGCCAAACATGCTAAATCCAAATGTCCAACATTATAATGTTTCTATTTGGTAGCCACAAAGTTTGGAAAAACTATGCAACGAACTGTGCACCAACCCAATACCCACTTTTTTAGTTTCAGTGTTTCCTTCAAAGTGTTGCACAATTTCTACCTAGAGTTATCAAATTGTTCATCTCTAAAAAAAACTAAAAAACATGAAAAATTTATTCAAAACCTCTTAAAACCTAATACAAATATTATATAAACATAAAATACATGAATATTAGGTTATTTAACTAAAACCAGTGGTGCTTTAAAAAATAATCATCCATGATTTGGTAAACCCTTTGAAATATAATTTTATCCATTATTTCAATGTCGAAGTCACCTAATATTAGTAGAATTTTGGTGTTTACCTATCCAATGGTTTGTTTTATGTTGTTTAAAACTTTATCATTCTATTATGATCTATCAAATGGGATGGTATATAGGCAATATTATGTGTCAAGACTCAAAATTTATATCATAATGTTATGTATAAATCATTGTTATAACAACTTTTTTATCACAAGGGTGGTATAGATACAAAACGTTTTAAAAAAAACTGAAACTGTTCTCTTACTCTTCATCATAGATATAACCATTAAGAACTCGATATCATTAATTATCAAATATATGCCACACTAGGATTTTATCATTCATATATTATTTAAAATAATTCATTTTGAAATTAAAATTCTATAAACTTTCATAATATTGTGTAATATTGTCTTTAATTAAGAATTAATGAAACTTGTGTAAAAAAAATTAAGAAATTTTATATGATTTTAGAATAGTATAACTAGTTAGATGAAATAGAATCTTGAAAGAGGGATCAATGGATAAAGTTTTTAAACATAAACCATAGGTGCAAAAGGATTATTTTTCAAAAATTGTGAAGTAATTATAAGATATGGATATGGGTAACTTGTAATATCTGGAAGTTTTAAATGATAATAAAACCCCACTTTTCCCATAATTTAAAATTATTTTTTATGTGAAATGTAATTTTTAAATAAAAAAATAGGTAATAATTCTTTTAAAGGCATCATGTAATTGCAAAATTCCAGTCAGTATCTTATAGTAATCTATAGAATATTTTCAGAATTAGTAGTTGAGTTAGTGCGAGACTCTAGGGCCCATAGAGCCTCAACATAGTCAAAATAAAACTATTAAATATATTATATTATGTACATGAGATTAATACAGAATTATTGAATATCTCTCAAATGGTGGTTCATATGATAAATTTTAGACTACTGTTAGGACCAGTAGGCATGTTTATCTCTAGATAGGGCATATAATTTTTATGTGTTGGGTGTTTGGTAATATCTAACATTAGGATAACTTATTTAATATTTTATTTATATTATTTTTTAAAAATAATTTAATTTACTAAAAATGGTGAGTCCTTGAGAAATCTGAGAGCACAACTTTTTTGGGATGCATGGTTATGTATTGGTAGGGAATAAATTTTATGCATTCTAGATTTTTGGTTATATCAAAATCAAGGATAAATTATTTTATATTTTTATTATATTATTATTTTTGAAAATAATTTAATAACTATTATATGGTACTATGTAAGAAAAATCAGATACCACCATCAGTTCTCGGATGTAAGTTTTATCCTAGGCGAGGTATAAATTTTTTATACGTTGGATGTTAGGTCATATATCTTTATAGGTTATATTATTTATCATTTATATCATTTTATTAATATTAATTAAAATATAAAACATGTTTTAAAACCATCTTCGATGTTAAGAATGAAAAACCTCAATTTCAATCATGTGGGCCTCATCAAAATCCCATCTTTCATCACTGTTTTAATCTGTTTCTATTGAAACAAAATAAATGGGTTAAAATTAATGGCTAATCATTGAAATTTATGTTGAATCATGGATTAAAATGGGTGTTTTAATTTGGGATTTTCAATTCTATGATTTTGGTTTATTTATAACATAATCATTAATCTTTCAATTTTAGTTGATCTTAATGAGCCCAATAAAACCTGGATCACCTTTAAAAAGGATATGTGTAGCCTAATAGATTTGATCTGGGTGGTAAAGGAAAGTGGAATCCATCTTCTACTCTCCCTTTAGCAATTCCCATAGGTGTACGTGGGCTTTCCAAGTTTTTATTTATTTATTTTTCTAATCAAATCCCATTTTTTTTTTCTACCTCACATAATTATGGAAAAAATACTCGAAGAATAAAATAATAAAACTTTGTTTTCATAAAAGTTAATTCCAAAGGATTATAAAATGATAATTTTATCTAAAATTATCAAAATTATGAGTTATTAAGATAATAAAAATATAATAAAAATTGATTATCACAGGATAACGATGAAGAATTATTATGCGATCGTTAAAAAAACTTATCAAAGGATAAATGAATGATTATCAAATAATATATTTATGAAAATTACCCCAAGGATAATTATAAGGTAACTATCACATGAAAGAGACTATAGAAATTATCATTGGATAATTGCGTGTATTATCAAAAGATAGTTAATAAAATTTTCAAATGATAATTTTATAATTTAGAATGATAATTTTTAGAAACATCCATTAATAGTATATAGATTATAAAAAGATAATATATTGAAATAAAATTATTAAAGGATAATTTTCTATCAAATGATAATTATAAAGGATAATTTATAAATAATTATCAAAATATAATGAGAATGGATTATTTATGTTATACTATAAATGATAATTATTAAAGGATAATTTATGAAAAATTATCAAAAGTTAATTATAAAAAGTTAATTTATGAGAAAATATCAAAATATAATTAATAAAGGATAATTAATAATAAATTATCGTAAGATAATTATAAAAGGATAATTTAGAAAAAATTATAAAATGATAATTATTGTTATCGAGAATATTGTGAGTGCATTCACTAGCCTAGAACATTAATTTGTAAATTATCTAGGGGAGAGAAAGTACAATTTCATGTGATATTTTATTTATTTTTTAAATAAAATAGTTAGTTTTGGTTTTAGGAATCTATGGTGAACCAATAGTGTTTCCATTTTATAAAATTTGATAATAAGGCCTATGATGAGGTTTTTTGAACTATTTGTGCTTCCAATCCACCTTTCAAACAACACTTAATGGTTTTTTCAACTATAGATGTTGATGAAATTTGAGGTTGGAAGTTCATTCACTTATTGGGCTCTCATTATACATGTTACTATGGTGTGATTACTGTATTGAAATATCTGATATCCATGTTTAACTTGTGATTACTTGTGTGTGTGTGTAGCATATGAAATATTATTACCTTTTTTTCGTAAAGGTAGAGTCGAGGCCTTTTTTATTGAAACAAAAACAATCCGAAACAAGACGATGATCAAATAGGCTCACATGAGTCATTAAGGCCTCTTTATGAGGTAACATGTTTTTCCCTAAACTTATTTTCAATCCTCTGTTCATCATGTAAGAAGGATCCCCAATCCATTCTTCAGCCTCACTTGTGTCCACAACCCCTATTATGAAGAGCTTCCAATTGTTTCACTTATTGAAGAAGAATTTCAATGTATGAGTCATCTGATTCAGAATCCAAAAATTGCGACTCAATATTCTTTGTAATCCAATCCACCCAACCGTTCTGTCATCCATGAACTCTATGATAACATCATAATTTCTATTTATCTTCTTTCTAGGATCAATCAAACCCATCCTTTTATACAGTAGAATGTTGCTTCTCCATTGTAGTCATCAATTCTGCCTCTTGCTGAGATCTATATTGCAACGTCGGTGAAAGGGACAAGGAGACATTATCCACCATTACCTACCAAAAGAGAATCAATGGAATACCTCTCCAATAAATTTCCATGGAATGATACTGTCAGAATCAAGAGCTTTTAAAAAATTGGTAGTAGTCCCTTGAAAATCATTGGGCTTTAGAGCTAGCTGGTATTTGCAACGAAATTCAGCCATTCCAATAACTGGGGAACCCAAAGTCACCGAGGTATGAGTAGTATCAACATACCCTAATTTAGTCCAAACCTCATCCTTTGAGAGAGCCTCTTTAGGTGTAGATCAATCCTGAATTCTAGATTTCACAACATGTTTACAATCCTTACCTGGGGTGGTAGAAGGGTTATGAGAACTCTACTCATGCGCTGGATGCATGGGACTTTTTCCAGCACTCATGTTAACAACAATAGAGGAAGGGGCATAATCCTTTATCAATAAAGCCCCGATAGGTTTAAAATAAATTCCTAAATAAACCTGCCTTACCCGCATTGTGATCACACAGAACATATCCAGAGGTGGACCCATATATTTGCACATGAACATTAATCCTCTCCATATCCATAATTGGACTTAACTCTTGTGTCTTGAGTTCATCATTTAACTGAGACTTACCTACTTGTCCCTTCTAAAACATATAATCCCTAGATCGATCGGTATTCTGACTGAGGAGATTCTTAGATTATATACGGTTTTAGAGGGATTATTTATAGAACCTACATTTTGATTTTCCACAGGACCATCATCACAAGCTGCAACATTATGAACCAAGTGCTTTACATTCTCTCAATTATAATCCAGTTCTATCTGGTCATCCAAAAATTCAACCTGAGGCATCTTCTGAGTAATGTTTTCAGACTTAACAGAGGTGTTATATTTTAGTGCTTTAATTATTTTGAATCACGAGTTAGTATCATGTCCATGAATAGAGAAAAACTCACAAATAATGGTTCTCCTACAATTTGAATAATCATGACCAATGACCCCACATTCTTGATAGAAGCTAGGTAAAATTTCAAATCCAATTCTCAACTCGACCACTTATTCATCAGTAGAAAGATAAACTTTATCAACCGAAGTGGAACACAATTCCACTTCCACCATGAAGCGATCATAATGCCTGTATCAGGCCAATACAGTTTATTTATCAATTTTTATAGGGAAAACTATAGACAAAAAAAATATCATAGAATATCCCATTGTGCCAAAGAATCCAGTTTAGGATAAATACTTCAACCCAATTTTGATCCTAAGAGTTACCAATTTCACGAGGGTTGAACTTGCATTCCCATTCCAAAATTTGAATCATTCCAGAATTGAAGTAGATTGGTCCATAACCCCATGCCCTCATCTTGAGTATCTTAGAGGGGAATAGAAGTTGAAAAAATCTATTCCCTAATGAAACACAATTCCAAGTGGAGAATCCATAAATATCCGATAACTGCTGGATGATATTTTCAATATTCCATGGATTAGATCCTCTTGGAAAGATGTGGAACACTATTATTGAGTAAGACCTAATTTATATCCACTATGAGACTACTTCCGGATCATCATTAACGTGTGAGATGTTTACCTTCATACGAATACCAACATTTAAACCCTTGAATATAGAGATAGAGAATTCTACTCTTCCCACTAACCTCAATAGAATCAAGATATTTCTCATTTGTAAGTATCTGATCCTTCAATCTAGTAACCACATACTTTTGGGAATCGAATCTTCCTTGAAAAAGGAAATCACTAGCCATCAGTTTCATATTTGCAGAAATCGAGTTTGCTACGCCCTAAAATCCATTACAATGAGGAGAGAAGTGCTCCAGACCACTCAAAATTTCTTTCACACTATATTACCAATATCTATGATAATTGTTAAATCATCAAGATTCCATTTTAATGCTTCATTTAAATTTTGTATTATTAATGATTTTATACTTTATCATGATGTGTTCTTGATATGTTTCCTTGATATGATGTCAATGTTTCCTTGAGATATACCTCATATATGATGGGATGTTGTTTATTGTGAATAGACACTATTAGGTAGGTGAACCCATTGTGGCTCAGTATCCCTAGAGGGGGATCATGTCTAGGAAGGACCATAGGACACCCTGAGGGGGGGGGGGGATCAGGGTGTAAACTTTTTCTACTTTTTATTGGATCATGTTCCCACATTTGTAGGAACATAATTAAACCTATATTATGGATATGTGCAGTAATAAAAACATTCACATGAAAAAGGAAAACAAATCACTTTTACATGGTTCAACACTGAGGTCTACATCCAAGGATCATACACTGATAGTTTTCCAATCATACCGAATTCCACTGTTCTTCACTAGCTGTGGATTATAAGGTTCGGGTATAGTCACTCTATCCCAAGAAAACTTCTTTTACAAAAGTTCAGGGATAGCTCACTACTTCCCTCAGATCACTTCCATTAAATCCCCCCCAGCTCACTTCCCTAGGTGAAGTCACTCTCAGTTTATGGATGCAAAGGTCCCTTCCATAGATAGGAATGAAAGTATTTGTATCCTAGTCAGGATGAGACATTTCTTGCATCAAGGTCTAGAGTTGATGCTCTTTAATGTTCAATCTTGATATCCAGTACAACAACCAGAGGTATTAAGACTTCTTATTCTACTTTCCCAGAATCATGAATTCATTTTTGATTATTTAAACACTGAAAAAAATATCACTAGGTATCATTAGAATCATCCCTTATTCTCTCATGTTTCCATGTGACCATTCATGTGAAAATTTGTATTTCCACTTCCTCTTCACTTGTTTACACACGTGTACCCTCAGTTTAAGATGATTATCTTCAAAGTATTCGCGTATGTATGTGCATGCATGAATACATGCACTTCATATTATACTTTCTTATGTGAATCCCCAAATTGATATGATTTCTTTAAGAACACACACATCCTCATTTATCCTTTTCCTATCACATGATTCAGATATGTTTCAGATTTAATTTTGTTCTTCTTCAAATCATGCGTATGAATGCATTCACTCACTTCCCATCACCTTGCTCATTCTTTTCTTCTCCCTTTCTCAACACACACTGTTCACTTTGATTTTTTTATAGTTATGAGAATTTAATTTTATTCAAACTTCAATGTGTGTATTTGGGTGTCCCTTATATGAAAACACATCTCCTCAAGTTTTTTATGAGGTTCCTGTTTTCCTCATTCACATCATGGGTATAGATGTTTTCTATGAATAGAGTGTCCAGGTCTCCTTTGTAAACTAGAATGTTTATGGATCCTATTTATGAAAGGAATGTGTTTGATTCCTTCATAAAAAGAGTGAGGGCCTCCTTCACGTACCAAGTGGTAGATAGTTATCCACTTCGTCGAAAAATAGATGGTTCGTGGGACATTTTATTCATAGGACCATAACTCTATGTGGTACCATTTCCTCATAATCCCAGAATGGTTCATGGCTCTCTTGCCTCGCATACCAAAGCAGTATGCGGTTCCTTACTTCGCGATCCTAATAGGTATGCAGAACTATTTCTCTTCAGGGTACCAGAGTGGTACGTGATTTACTCTTCACAAACCTAGAACGGTTCACAACTCTTACTTTCCACTTGCGAACATGAAGATCAGAGAGGCTCTATTTCTCACAACATTAGATCTCAAAACCATGGGAGCAACAACCTCTTCTTGGATCCGTGGATCCATTTTTATCAGTAGAGATCAAATATTTTCCGCATCATAAATCATCAAGATATTGCATGAAGATCGTGGTTTTGAAATCATAAAATCATGTTCATGATATACGCCTAGTTTCTCAGTTGTTTCTGATTTCATGTTGTAATCATCCTCATGTCCATGAGAAGAATAATTCATGAAGATATCTTATCCTTGAGTGCTTGACATGATACAGTCTTCAGAAACTTCATTTGACTTAGCCAATGAACATTCTATATTATTTCGATGCATGCATTCAAACATAGTTGCATTCATGGTACCGTGTTTCTTAGACGATGCGCATGAAGTGGGTTTTCACTTCTATAGTGGTCAGAGACTCGATCATCGAGGTTTGGTTGATTCTATGGTGCACTAGTTTGTGTCGGGTGGCCATAGGTTGAAGATGAAACTCGTTCAAAGATCAAAGGACTCCAATTTAGCTACACGTAGTGCCGGGATAAAGAATGGATCTGGTTATATCACTAGATGCGGGATGTGATTTGCAACCGGGATCTCAACGAGATCATATGGACGGTCGGGATTGCATCCACATTTTTAAAACCTTTTCCCACATCAAAATGTAGTGCGTTTTTTGGCTTCATTAAATAACAATTTGTCTCAACATCGTCCCATATTACTCTTTTATCCCCTTCGGTGCCTCCCCGCACCGGTTATCCACAGGCGCACTCTTAGCACCCACTCTTCCTCCTACGACGCACATCTAGTGCCTGCTATGCATGTGACGACCCGTCCTCGGGGCCCGTGTCGTGACTACCCAAAGTCCGCCTTCCATAGGCCAGGGGTTGGCGACTAGCACCAAAGGCGAAAATACCGATAACTGGGAAGGCATTACCTTTATAAAAGTAAACAAAACACCACAGAGTACATGTGGAAGTAAAACACTAAGTACAAAAGAAATTGATGAAAAGTAAATGGGCCAGAATACAAACCCAACTGAAAGTACAGCTACAACTGAACGAAAGTAAAACAGAAAAAGAAAAATAGCTGGAAGAAAGGAAGAAGCTCCCGGGTCCTCCTCCTCGGATCCTACCTAAAGGGTAGGTACAGATAGCGCAACTCCTGGATCGTCCACCACAGATCCTACCTGAAGGGTAGGTACAAATAGTGCAACTCCTGGATCGTCCACCACGGATCCTACTAGAAGGGTAGGTATAGATAGCCTCCACAACGCTCTCGCCCGTTAACCTCCTCTGAGTGTCGTCTCTCCGTGAAGTCCACCTCTAGATGCTGACTCGTCGTGTGGTCCACCTCTGGGTACCATCCAGTCCTCGAACACTCGGCCTCTGTCAGCGATGCTCGTCGTCTTCAACCAACACAACGAGGTGCGGGCATAGCCCGTGCAGGGTTGAGTATACTATACTCAGTAGGGACCCCGAGACCCTCAAGGTCTCACTAAAACCAACAACGATAACCACAAAGAAGATCTCAACAGATAACCTCTACTTAGGTACATGCCCTTACATATACCTAAGTTATCAAGTAACTCATCTCAATCATGAGGAAACACAATGTTTATGAAATCAACGGATAACCACTACCCAGGTATACACCCATACATATACTTAGGTTATCTAGTGACCCATCTCAATCAAGAGGTAACACAAAGGTCATAGACTCAGCTCAAACCGGGATTTTCATTATTGAAACTGTAACTGCTGAAGAGCCCCGTCTCTAGAGTGTACAATGGTCTTGTCACGACTCTGAGGTACTACTCACTAACCTAGTACTGCTGAGGTACTTCTCCTATCGAGTACTATGGTCCTGCTGCTACAACCAAGCGCTTCCCACCATGGGTCTACTGCTACAACCAAGCGCTCCCCCTCACAGCCTCCAGAGGTACTCCTTCTATTGAGTTCCGCGGGTCTGCCGCTACAACCAAGTTCTCCTCCGCCGTGGGTCTGCGGCTACATCCAAGCGCTCCCCACTGGGCTATCCAAAACACACCGAGTCGATCGGTCAAGCAGTCGTCAGGTCTCAGCCGGCTTCACGGTCTCCGTACTCCACACACTCGTCTCTGGAAGGGTCCGATCCACGAGATACTGGTCGATACTCCAAGTATCACAAAGTCCCACGAAGAAGTATCTCAAAGGACAGCCTCGTCATAGGAGTCTCAACACAACAGACGGCGCATAAATCGGACGCCCGGTCTGTGAGTTATTAGCCTTTTCGTCCCAAGGGCCCGGTTGGTTTCATGTGCGAACCAAACCAGCTGTATCTCAACTGCATCCTGACTCACATAGGGTATACTCATAGGGACCGTTTCTCAACGTGATCACCAACGCCGCTGACGGTTCGTCAAACAGACGTCCGGTATGAAAGATATCGGTTTTTCCGTTCCAGGGGCCCAGTTGGATTTCAGGTACAATCCAACTCAGCCAAACTCCAACTGCATCCAAACCTCGGGCGAAGTGTTCCAAAAGTTCCGTCTCCTCAAGAGGTATCCAACCAAGTCCACGGCACGTCAATCAGACGTCTGGAGCTCAAGATATAAGTGTTTCCGCTCCGAGGGCCCGGTTGGTTTCGTGTAAGAACCAACCTGGCCGAACCCAAAGTACTCCAAAACCTTGAGTGTGATATACCAAAACGACCGTCTTGATCCAAGGGTCTCATTTCCACTGACGGTTCGTCTATCAGAGGTATGCAGCTCATGATATGGGCGAAAGACCGAAAGAGAACCGAAAACGGGGGGTCTGGGCCCGGACCGACCCGACCCAACCCCCCATGGGTCAGCCCGAATCGGGTCTGGGTCGACCCGACCCGGGTCCGGGTCCAACCTGGCAGGGCGCGGCCCGGCTCGGCCGGGTGGCTCGTTGGCTCGGCCAGCGAGCTGGCGCTCCGCCGACGCGGCGCGCACCGCGTCCCCCTGGATCCCGCGTGGCCGCCGGATCTACACGCTCGCCGCCACGGCTTCAGCCGCGGCGGTCTCTCCAGGCGGCGCGTCGGGGCGCCGCCGCCTCCGGTCGCCGGCGCCGCCGCGCTACTGGTGGTATCCGCGGGCCACCGGAGTTGCTCCGGTGGTCCGTTTTCAATTCTGTCTCCACCGAAGCTCATCTCGGGTCCCGTTATTCACTGCGGAATCAACAAATCGTCTCTGAGGCCCGTTCCGTCAATGCCCGTCGATCCGCACATCAAAATAAAATACTGCGGAGTCTTTGGTTCGCCTTCGCGGCCCCGACTACCACCACACTTTCGTTCGGCCTCAACAGCACGACGCGACGGCGCCACGCATCCTTGCTGCATCCCTCTTGGTTCCCGCGCGGTGCCGTCGCACCGTGCCGCCATCTTCTGAACCGCAACAACAGAACAACAAAGGGGGAGGAGGGTCAGCCGTGTTTGTGCGGTCCGACCTCCTCCCGTTAAGTTGACAAAAAGCGGCCCAAAAAAAAAATAAAAGACGAGGAACGACAAAGGATGTTTCACAAACAAGAAGCAATAAAACCCTACCACTTCCCGCAATAATTTAGTCCCAACCCACAAGGAAAACATCCGCGGATCAACTAGACAATAAGTTGATCCGTGTTCTTTGTTTTCCTCAGAATGAACGAAACGAGGGAATAAAATCATTCTCAAATCAATTCCCTACCTCAAGCGTTGTTGTCGAACGAGAGTTCGTCGTGGAATTAACCGTCGCGGAAGAAGAGGATCGTCGCGGAAGAGAAGGATCATCGCGGAAGAAAGAATCACGGAAGGAACGTCATTGGCGTCGTGGTATACGACGTCGCTTAGTCGATCTCCGAGGATTCGGCGTTCTTGTCGACCTTCATCGGAGGTTGGCGTTCTTTGCGTTCTTCGCATTCTTCGTCGATGAAGAAGAACTTCAAGCCCCTTAGACTTTCTCCCAAAATCCTCTGAACGCAACCAGACCAACTAAATAAAAAAAGTGGTGTCTTATTTTATTTACACACAAACCAACACTTGAAATTCAAAAATAAAATATACGATCAATTAATCGAGGGGTTTAAAACCACCCAATTCATATAGTCATTTATTAAAAAGTTTAAACGCAAGAGTTGACTTCGTTTAATAGGGGGTGAAGGTGCGTTACTTAAGAAGAACAGAAACAGTGGGGCTCGTGTGGGCCCCACCCCACCTTAATCCTCTCAAAGGTAGTTATCAACAAGTGGGTCCCACCCCTAACTCCGTTACATAGGTTATAATCGCAAGGGAGAGGAAAAGTGTTGTGACACAACACTTAATCCACTTAACAAGAAAAAGAAAATATAATTGTAAAACAATTATATTATTATCCCTCACTTTAAAAAAACCAACCCATCCCGAGAAAACGCAACTTCTGAAAGGGGTCTTCTTAAGCAAACACCGGTGCTGCGATTCCATCGGTGCCCTCCGATTTCAATTCTGAGTATCGGTTCAAAAGATAGAAGAACTCGCTCGTTCATTCACTGAACGTACCCGAGCTAAACTTTGGAAATTGATTCCGGGCACACCGGGCCTCGGAATCAGGCGCCGTTAGAAAAAGCGTTCTTGTAAAATCCCAAAGAAAATTACGAAAAAATGTACCTTGAATTTTACGGGTCTTTACATTACTACCACCTCAGGGATTTACGTCCTCGTAAATCTTTAACACAAACTAGGGATACAAAAGCGGTACTGAGCACGCATTTGAGCCTCCCGCTCTCATGTGCTCACCTAGAAGTTCCCGTACTGCCAGTGAATGTGAACCCGAGGAATTGACCATCCTCATAGGATCTGCTCCTATCGATCCTCGATCCCCACTGGAACCTCCGCAAAAGTCACCTCATCGCCAACGTCCAACTCCTCATGGTCGATGATATGCGAAGGGTCGTGCTCGTATCTTCTCAGGTGAGATACATGGAAGTCGTCGTGCACCTGGTTCAACTGAGGTGGATGGGTCAAGTCGTAAACCACCTCGCCTACCCTTCTGAGGTTCTAGAAAGGTTTGTTGAACCTTGGAGATAACTTGTCGCCTCGGCCACATCTCTGTAAACCTCATCGAGGTGAGACCCGTATAAGGACGTGATCATCATCCTTGAACTCTAGAGGTCTCCAATTCCTATTAGAACTGAAACTCAAAACGACTGCTTCCATGAGGGTAGGGTTGACCGACTCAAGAGTGATCGGTCACACCATCCTGTGCATGAGTTTATCCTGTGTTTCCTGGGGTTTCCTTTTCACCGACCAAGGAAAAACCAACCCGACGTCGTAGTTAAACCACAACCTTTTTTCCTAATACCGTCAATCTGTGTATGAACTGTGATTGCCCAGTCCATACTCAAAACAACGTCATAAGGCCTCGACGCTGCCACCAAGAGATTCCAACCGAAACTATCGCCTCGAGGGTCTGACCACACCATCGACGTAAGTGTGATTATCGAGTCTTCTCCCAAGGTATCTCCAGACGTGAGGGTCAAGTCTACAGCTTACCGAAAACTCTAGGTCTGGGATAAGATTTGTGAAAGGAAGGAGTGATTCATATCGACGTCTGTTACTATGAAAACTAGTAGTGGGTACAGACTGTCCTTTGAATCATTTTTAGAGCCATTGGGTCACACTCTTTGACTGCATGTAGTTGCACTCTTCCTCCGCCCTCTAGCTCCCTGAGCCTGGCGGGGACAACTAAGGCGGGTGTTTGTAGCATGTTAAAATGTACACCACCTCATGCTACTCTCCTAGATCTACCTCCATGACTGCTGCTTCACAAACTCATCTCTCCTTAAAGCTTCCTCTTCTTTAAACATTTAACACACTCGAGTCTCTAAGACTGGCACTGGTTTCCTGTTTCTTACTGCATTGTGCAGTCTTCATTCGCTCATGGATGATCTGTACCTTCTTCGCCTATGATCTGAAAGAGTTGCTAAGATTTCTCCCTCTCCGAAAAGAGAAACTCGGTCTCATCCCCTGGATGAACCACGCCCATTGCCTAATACAGTCAATCCTGACATGAATGATGCATTCATGCCATGGATGACATCGTAAGGCCTCGACGTAACTACCAAGAGATCCAACCGTCACTCTCGCCTCCAAGGGTCGAGTCACACTATCGACATCAGTGTGAGGTCACTGGGTCTCCTCTAGTAGAAATCTCAAAAGTGAGGGTCAAGTCAACAGTTTTAACCAAGACCTCTCAGTATCAACCAAACAAAAGGAAAGGAAAGAAAACATCACAAAGATAAGTGTCTTTTATTACTGCAGCTCAGAGTACAATGACACAAATACAACAGAAATATGGGACTAGAAGTACAAGGGACGTATCTACTAGTTCCGCTCTTGTCCACCTGCTCCCGGAGCTCTACTGCCTTGTCCACTACTTGGCTGTTGCTCAATCACCCGTCGCTGCTTCTACCACGGTGGCTCTTCCAAAGCCTGTAGATTAACTTTGGGGGGTTGGACAGTCACGTGCCAGGTGACACTTCCTGCTGCATTCATAACACATCCTTCTCCTCATACGTGTGGCTCTGGTCCTCTTGGACCTCTTCATCATCTGTATATTTCCCACAGATGACTTGGCTACTGATCGAAAATCCTGCGGAAAAGGTAGCAGCTCTTGTACATGCTCGGGGTTTAGAGCTACTGGCACAAACTCCACCCTGAAGAAGGCATCGAAGTCTTCCCATGTGAAGGTCATCTCGTCGCAAAAATGGAACAAGTGGATCCACCAACTGCCTGATTCTTCCTGAAGAAGGCTGGCAGAAAAGATCACCATGAAGTATGCTGGCGTCCCCACTAGCCTGAAGACTCTCACCATAGCCTCCAGCCATTCCTCAACCGCCTGCAGGTCCGTCTCTCCCCGGAACCTAGGTGGCCTCTGGCACTGGAACTCGTGCAGCGCGCTCAAGTGGCATGCATCGCCTACTGCTGGGGCTGGTGGCATCGGTGGCCCAACGTATGGTAGTTCCGATAGTGCCTCCGCTGGTGCCTCCACTGCAAGAGGGCCCGGTACCGAAGCCTCGTCGCTCGACAAGCTGTCAGTATGCACATCCCTCTGGGCTCTAGCTGGTTGTCCGTGAAAAGGCATCCTGAAATAAACAACAAGACATGGTAAAACGATTATACCTGGTGAGCTGACCTGGTTTGACCTGACTTTTAAAAACTTCTGGAAACACACACACAATCATTATTTTCGTGCACAAAGTCGGAAATCAGTCGTCAAGGTCCTGGTGTATGGATACGTCGGCCGCCCGCACCAAAACTGGACTCCCTGAACTGAAAACCACACTCGGTACTCTTAACATTGTCGCTTCACAGAAAGAAAATATCAGAGTTATAAGTTCTACGGTAGAACCGAACTTCTCTGATACCAATTTGTCATGACCCGTCCTCGGGGCCCGTGCTGTGACTACCCCAAGCCCGCCTTCCATAGGCCGGGGGCTGGGGACTAGAACCAAAGGTGAAAATACCGATAACTGGGAAGGTATTGCCTTTATAAAAGTAAAAAAACACCATAGATTACACGCAGAAGTAAAACACTAAGTACAAAAGAAAGTTCTGAAAATTAAATGGGCCGAAATACAAACCCAACTGAAAGTACAGCTACAACTGAACGAAAGTACAACAAAAAAAGACAAATAGCTGGAAGAAAGAAAGAAGCTCCCAGGTCGTCCTCCTCAGATCCTACCTGAAGGGTAGGTACAGATAGCGCAGCTCCTGGATCGTCCACCACAGATCCTACCTGAAGGGTAGGTACAGATAGCGCAGCTCCTGGATCATCCACCACGGATCCTACCTAAAGGGTAGGTACAGATAGCCTCCACAATTCTCTCTCCCGACAACCTCCTCTGAGTGTCGTCTCACTGTGAAGTCCACCTCCGGATGATGACTCATCGTGTGGTCCACCTCCCGGTACCATCCAGTCATCGAACACTCGGACTCTGTCAGTGATGCCCGTCGTCTGCAACCAACACAACGTGGTGCGGGCATAGCCCATGCAGGGGTGAGTATACGATACTCAATAGGGACCTCGAGACCCTCAATGTCTCACTAAAACCAACAAGGATAACCACAAAGAAGATCTCAACATATAACCTCTACTTAGGTACATGCCCATACATATACCTAAGTTATCAGGTAACCCATCTCAATCATGAGGAAACACAATGTTTTTGAAATCAACGGATAACCACTACCCAGGTATACACCCATACATATACCTAGGTTATCTAGTGACCAATCTAAATCAAGAGGTAACACAAAGGTCATAGACTCAACTCAAACCAGAATTTTCATTATCGAAACCGTAACTGCTGAAAATCCTTGTCTATGGAGTGTACAATGGTCCTGTCACGACTCCGAGGTACTGCTCACTAACCTAGGACTACTGAGGTACTCGTCCTATCGAGTACTGTGGGCCTGCTGCTACAACCAAGCACTTCCTACCATGGGTCTTCCGCTACAACCAAGCGCTCACCCTCATAGCCTCTAGAGGTACTCCTTCTGTTGAGTACCGTAGGTCTGCCACTACAACCAAGCTCTCCTCCACCGTGGGTCTGCCTCTACAACCAAGCGCTCCCCACTGGGCTATCCGAAACACACCGAGTCGATCAGTCAAGCAGTCGTCAGGTCTCATCTGGCTACATGGTCTCCGTACTCCGCACGCTCGTCTTCAGGAGGGTCCGCTCCACGAGCTACTGGTCGATACTCCAAATATCACAAAGCCCCACGAAGAGGTATCTCAAATAACGGCCTCGTCATAATAGTCTCAACACAACCGACGACTCGTCAATCGGACACCCGGTCTGTGAGTTATTAGCCTTTTCGTCCCAGGGGCCCGATTGGTTTTGTGTGCGAACCAACTCGTCCGTATCTCAACTGTATCCCGAACTCACGTAGGGTATACTCATAGGGACCGTTTCTCAACGTGATCACCAACACCGCTGACGGTTCGTCAAACGGATGTCTGGTCTGAAAGATATCAGTTTTTCCGTTCGAGGGGCCTGGTAGGATTTCAGGTACAATCCAACTCGGCCAAACACCAACTGCATCCAAACCTCAGGAAAAGTATGCCAAAATTTCTGTCTCCTCAAGAGGAATCCAAACAAGTCGACGACACATCAATCAGACGTCCGGAGCTTAAGATATAAGTGTTTCCGCTCCGAGGGCCCGGTTGGCTTCGTGTGCGAACCGACCCGGCCGAACCCAAATTACTTTGAAACATTGAGTGTGATATACCGAAAAGACCGTCTCGATCCAAGGGTCGCATCTCCTCTGACGGTTCATCGATCGGATGTCCGCAGCTCATGATATGAGAGAAAGACCGAAAGAGGACTGAAAACGGGGGGGTCTGGGCCCGGACCGACCTGGCCCAACCCCCTAGGTCGGCCCAAACTGGGTCGACCCGACCCGAGTCCTGGTCCGACCCGGCCCGGCGGGGTGCGGCATGGCCCAGTCCGCCCAAGCCGTCTCGGCTCGGCCGGGTGGCTCGCTGGGTCGGCCGGCGAGCTGGCACTTCACGGACGCGGCGCGCGCCGCGTCCCCCTGGATCCCGCGTGGCCGTGGGATCCACATGCTCGCCGCCGCAGCTTCATCCGCGGCGGTTTCTCCAGGCGGCGCGCTGGGGCGCCACTTCCACCGCCCACCGGCGCCACCGCACGGGCGACCCGCGCCGCCGGTGGTGTCCGCGGGCCACCAGAGTTGCTCTAGTGGTCCGTTTTCATTTCCGTCTGCACCCAAGCTCATCCTGGGTCCCGTTCTTCACTGCAGAATCAACAAATCGTCTTTGAGGCCCGTTCCATCAATGCCCGTCGACCCGCACGTCAAAAGAAAAAACTATAGAGTCTTCGGTTCGCCTTCGCGGCCTCGACTACCACCACACATTCGTTCGGCCTCAACGGCGTGGCACGACGACGCCTCGCATCCTTGCAGCATCCCTCCAGGTTCCCGCGCGGTGCCGTCACACCATTCCGCCATCTTCCGAACTGCAACAACACAACAACAAAGGGGGAGGAGGGTCGGTCGTGTTCATGCGGTCCAACCTCCTCCCGTTAAGTTGACAACAAGCATCCCCGAAAAAAGAAAAGACGAGGAATGACAAAGGATGTTTCATGAACAAGAAGCAATAAACCCCTACCACTTCCCGCAATAATTTAGTCCCAACCCGCAAGGAAAACATTCGCGGATCAACTAGATAATAAGTTGATCCGTGTTCTTTGTTTTCCTTAGAATGAATGAAATGAGGGAATAAAATCATTCTCAAATTAATTCCCTACCTCAAGAGTTGTCGTCGAACGAGAGTTCGTCGTGTTATTAACCATCGCGGAAGAAGAGGATCATCACGGAAGAGAAGGATCGTCACGGAAGAAAGCATCATGAAAGGAATGTCGTTGGTGTTGCGGTATACGACGTCGTGTAGTTGATCTCCAAGGATTCGGCATTATTGTCGACCTTCGTCAGAGGTCAGCGTTCTTCGCGTTCTTCGTGTTCTTCGTCGAAGAAGAGGAACTTCAAGCCCCTTAGCCTTTCTCCCAAAATCCTCTCAACGCAACCAGACCAACTAAATAAAAAAAAGTGGTGTCTTATTTTATTTACACACAAACCAAGGCTTGAAATTCAAAAGGAAAAGAAACAATCAATTAATTGAGGGGTTTAAAACCTCCCAATTAATAGAGGCGTTTATTAATAAGTTTAAACGCAAGAGTTAACTTCGTTTAATAGGGGGGGGGGGTGCGGGTGTGTTACTTAAGAAGAAAAGAAACGGTGGGGCTCGTGTGGGCCCCACCCCACCTTAATCCTCTCAAAGGTAGTTATCAAAAAGTGGGTCCCACCCCTAACTCCCTTACATAGGTTATAATCGCAAGAGAGAGGAAAATTGTTGTGACAAAATACTTAATCCACTTAACAAGAAAAGGAAAATATAATTGTAAAACAATTATATTATTATCCCTCACTTAAAAAAAACCCATCCCGAGAAAACACAACTTCTGAATGGTGTCTTCTTAAGCAAACACTGGCACTGCGATTCCATCGGCGCCCTCAGATTTCAATTCCGAGTACCGGTTCAAAAGATAGAAACACCCGCTCGTTCGTTCACTGAACGTACCTGAGCAAAACTTCAGAAATTGATTCCGGGCACACCGGGCCTTGGAATCAGGCACCTTCAGAAACTACGTTCTTGTAAAATCTCAAAGAAAATTAAGAAAAAATTTACCTTGAATTTTATGGGTCTTTACAATTCATACCATTGGGTATTGTGCATGACCCCTATGCACCTATTTATGGCTGACCTGGCTGGCTCCCCCATGGGTGCGATCGACCCATACGGTCCTGCATAAGCCTTGAGTTATGGCTAGATGGATGGCTAGTCGGGTGGCCCTATTTTTAGGTATGTCATATAAATATACATAGTGGAGAACTAAGTATGTATGTATTGAAATGCATGGACACATTAGTATTCCAAAACACTTCCACACCCTATTCTTCTCCTTTTATTTTACTCCTTCCAAAGAATAGTCAAACCATCCTTAATTATTGTAGACAATGTGTCACTCCTGATACATATAAGAACAAGCCCAACAAACTTCTGATTTCCATTCTCCATTTAACTTAGGAGAGTTCCTTCCTTCATGTTTATCATCATTGACATCCATTGAGACCCATTGACAAAAATACAATCTTCATACAAAAAGTGGTCCCAAAAATATCCCCCTTTTTGTTTGTTGTCAATAATTTAACATTCTTTAAAATTATCATGTTAATGTAAAAATGAGAGTATTCTATATTCTTTCTCCATTTCACTTTTTGACTTTAAGTTTTCAATTTTCATTTCACTTTCCCTCACCCTTATTGACAACAATTACAATGTTTATGGTAGAGAGGGTATCATTACATACTCAAACAATTTCACCATCAATCAATTCAATCTAAGTCCACTTAATCCATGATCGGTTTAGAAAACAAGAGGATTTGATCTGGAAAACAAATATGTACATTATCCCCTAATCATGATACCTCTTCTGAGGAGAGCTCATGTACTTGTCTTCAAGGGCCTTTCCAATTTTCTTATGTCACTGATTAATTTAGTTACCCCTCATGTAAAATATGTTTTCTTTTTAGTAATTTAGGTTGAGATATTAAGAAATGACATACCTTTTACAACGAAATGATCTTCAGAAAATCTTTAGAGTAATTGAATTTGATACTAACTGAAATTGATACCAATTGAAATAATAACTATGGTAGCTTCTTTATGCGTCTCCCCCTCAAGGGAACACTTCTTAGGTTCTCCCCTTTAGTGCATGATTCACCTTCAATTACTTGTAAAATTAGTACAATACATAAAGTGTTAAAGGAATATGGTGGATTCTATTTACTTTCTTAAATGTGAGTAGGAAGGCTGAGATGATTTTCTCAACCAAGATTCTTTGTTTTCTCCACTCCTCACACTTTCACATTTGATATTCAGTTCTGAATTTGGTTGTGTGGATCTCAATATTTCTTATATCTCTTTGTTTTTCAGTCTTCTTTCTTCAAGAGATTTCAAAGCACTAGAATATCTTGGTGAAACTTTCATCTTCTTGAGGAATTATTCTTGAGCTGGAATAAATGTACTGCAATTCCTAACAATGTGACCAGACTTATTTCACCTCACACACATGACTTTTATATTTTCATGTGGAATATTATTATTTCCTATTACACTATCCTTATCTTGTGCATCTTCTTTCATTATTATTTTTTTCCAAACATTTAGTCCAGATAACCAATATGTCTCTAGGATCAATTGTAGTAAGTTTGGATTTTACACATGGACTCTTCAGAGTGTCATCATTTTTATGAATTCTTTTGGATGTACCACTCTTAAACATCATGTATTTCGAATCCATGGACTTCTCACCTTTCCTTCATGGAGTCTTCTTTGGAGAATTTCCTTTTACAACATTCTTCTGATTTCTTCCCAAGGTAGCTTCTTGTTTCTTAGTTGGATTCTATAATCTCTTATTCTTATAAGCTCTTGACATATGTTGAGATAGGAATGCTATATTCTTGTGAACACTCCAATTTAATACATCACAAATGTTGTCTAGCATTCCAAATCTATTTGTGGTATACAGTTGCTTCTCTAAATATTGATGTTTCTTTGTCTTGTCTAGTTTTCTCCCTTTTGACATAGGCTTTCTCTATGATTATTCATTTAAAGGATTGTTCCAACAATCTAGGGCAGAATGACCAAATCTGTTGCAACACCAACATTGAATAAAAAATATTGTCTTCTCGATATCTTCTGTATATGGTTTTTGGGCCTTCTCTTTAATGTGATTTTCTCTATCTAGGGAACTATCTTCCATAT
Organism: Viscum album; assembly: GCA_963277665.1. Classification (NCBI taxonomy): domain Eukaryota; kingdom Viridiplantae; phylum Streptophyta; class Magnoliopsida; order Santalales; family Viscaceae; genus Viscum; species Viscum album. The sequence continues at coordinate 1,699,325,218 of OY728138.1, read as the reverse complement.
TATTCTTAATATCCACCCTATCCATGGGGTGGGTTTATTGTCCTCACTTTTCATCATACATACTTGTTTAGAATTTTCCATCCAACATGAAATTTTAGTAGAAACATATTTAGAAATAATAGTAAAATTTGGTATGGATAGTACCTTCACTTTCTCACCTACATTTCATAGATCAATGAGTGAAGTCATTATTTTATTATCATATGTTGGAGGTATTTTGGCTTTCGAATCCTTCAATGAGCATTGAATAGCAACAAACACTTTTTCATGAGATGGATAATCATGTTTTTTCATAATCTTCTTATCACATGTAGGAGGTATTTAAGATTTATTAATCCTCCAATGAGCATTGAGTACTAACATCAAATGTTTCAATCTTTTTTGAAGTCTCAATATGAGTCTTCTCATGATTGGAAAAATGTGCTTCCAATTTTCAGACATTCTTTATTGAGGATGATCTTATGATATTCAATCATGATCATCATCTCATCACAAGCCTTTTTCAATCTTTAAACCCCATCTTCATGCAACTTGATTTTGGTTTATCACAACGAGTAAAGTTACTTGAATTTCATGCAAGTTTATTCCAAATTTAGAACCATGACTTTGGTGCTATTTTTCATCTCATATATAAATTCATTGATCTTTTCTTCTAGAGTATTATTGAATCCCTCTTTCTCTTCAAAGGATTCAATCTATCTGGAGAGTTTATAACATTCTGACACTTTCTTTACCAATCCTTCCTCCATATTATCATCTTTTCTTCCCAGTCGGGTGATCTCAACCTGCATATATTGAAATTTTATACAAATACCATCAATTATTTCTTCAGTAAAATCATGTATATAGGTTTTTAATTACTCCTGGCCAACAGAAAATGAGATAGAAGTGTCTTCCTTTCCTCCTGTAGAAACCTGAGCAACCTACTTTTTTACTTCTGAAAACTAATATTTCTTCATTATTGGAAAGGAATGGAGAACCAGACATCGAATCTTCTTTAGACATGATATAATTATTCAACTCATTTTTCTCTTTATTTTTTATTCATCATGGTCTTGTTGGGTATACACTTATTCGCGGAGATAACTAAACTTTCATCTAGACAGATCTTTATTATTGAATCAGGAAAGAAAAATCAAATCTTATTCTGAATAGAATTACTAAAGAGTATCCAACATACGTAAACCATTGGATATGATACTAATTGAAGGACATTAGGTCACCCTGATAGTGGGGGGGTGAATGAGGGTGTCATATTTTTCTCATTTTATTGGGTATTGTTCCTATGTTGGTTGGAACTTAATTAAACCAGTATGATGGATATGTGCAGTAATTAAAACATTCACATGTAGAAGGAAAACACACCACTTTTAATTGGTTTAGAACTAAGGGCTATGTCCAAGAATCATATGCTGATAAGTTACCGGCCGTACCTAAGTCTACTATGTTTCACTGGATGTGGATTACATGGTTTGGGTACAGTCACTCTATCCTAGGCACAATTCCTTTACAAAATTTCAGGGCTATCTCACTCCTTCCCTCAGATCTCTTCCTTCGACTCCCCAGGATCACTACCCTGGGTAAAGTAACACTCTGTTTAGGGACATGAAGGTCCCTTCAATGGATAGGCCTGAAAGTCCTTATCTCCTTTTTAGAATGAGACTTTGCTTGTATTGAGGTCCAAAGTTGATGCTCTCAAACAATCAGTCTTCTTCTCTAGTTCAAAAACCCTATGTACTAAGATATCTTATTCTACTTGCCAGAATCAAAATTTAGTTTATGATTATTCAAACACTGAAAAATAGATCACTAGGCATCGTCAAAATCATCCCTTCATATTCCATGTGTGTATGTGACCATGCATGTGAAAATTTATATTTTCTCTTCCTCTTCACTTATTTACACACGTGCACCCTCAGTTTAGGATGCTTCTCTTCAAAGTATTCATGTATGATTGTGCATGCATGAATGCATGTACTTCCTCTTCTATGACCTTTTATGAAGGACGAAATGGATATGGTTCATTTAATAACACACATTACCACCTTTATCCTTTACTTATCACTTGATTCAGATATTCTTGGGCTTTAATTGTGTTCTACTTCAAATCATACATATTAATGCATCCACTCACTTCCCATCACCATGAACATTATTTTTTTCTCCCTTTCTCAACACACACTATTCATTTCGATTTGTTTATATTTATGAGCATGTTATTTTATTCAAACTTCAATGTGTGTATTTGGGTGTCCCTTATCTGCACCCACATCTCTTAGGGTTTTTTATGTTGTTCTTTTTTTCCTCATCCACATCAACGTTATTGAGTTTTTCTATGCATAGATTGTCCAGGTTTGCTCTGCGAACCAGAATGGTTCACGGATCCTCCTTACGCAAGGGATGCATGGGCTTCCTTCATATAGAGAGTGCATGACTCTTTCACATACTGAGTGGTATGTGGTTCTCCACTTCGTCAAAAATAGATTTGGTACGTGAGACCTTCTCTTCGCAAAACCAGAATGGTACGCGGTACCATTACCTCATGAAACCAGAATGATTAACCACTCTCCTACCTCACATACCAAAGTAGTACGTGGTTCCTTTCTTATTGAACCCAATAGGTACGCGGAACTCCTTCTCTTCATGGAACCAGAGTGGTTTGCAGTTTACTCTTCATAAACCCAGAATGGTTCATGGCTCTTGCTTGCCCCTTGTGAACTAGATGATCAGAGAGACTCTTTTTCTCAAAACAGGAGCTCTTGAAACCATGTGAGAAACAACCTATTCTTAGATCTGTGGATCCTTTTTTATTAGTAGAGATCCTATATTTTCCGCATCCGAAATCCCTGAGATATTGCATGAATATCATGGTTTTGAAATGTTCAATCTATGGTCATGATATACACCAAGTATCTCGATTGTTTTTGATTTCATCATGTAATCATCCTCATGTGTATGTGAAGAGCTATGCATATAGATATATTCTACTTGAACACTCGACACAGAACGGACTCTGGTAACTCTATTTTCCTCAACCAATTATAGTTCTTTTTTATTTAGAAGCATGCATGAAAACGTAGTTGAATGCATGGTATCATGTTGCTCAGATGATGCGCATGCAGTGGGTTTTATCTTATATAATGGACGGAGACATGATCATGGAGCTTCGATAGCTTCCCTGGTGCACTGGTTCATGTCAGGTGGCTAGAGGTTGAATAAGACCCTTGGTCGAAGATCAGATGAATCTGATTTAACCACACGTGTCATAGGGATAATAAATGGCTCAGATTGTATCACTAGATGCGGAATGCGTTGTGCGGTTGAGATCTTAGCGAGGTCAGATGGATGGTTGGGATTGCATTCTAATTTTCAAAACCTTATCCCACATCGAAACACAACAGGATTTTTGGATTCTTTAGATAACATTCCACCTCAGCATCATCCCAGATTACTCTTCTCCCCCCTCTGGTGCCGCCCCACACCAGTTCTCCAGGGGCACACTCTTAGCACCCACTCAGCTTCCTCTAGCGCGCATCTTGTACCCACTATGCATACCCAGGGGGCTTATGCACAGCCTCCATGCGCCTCTTACTGGTTGGCCTGGCTGGCTCCCCACGGTCAACCCCTATGGTATCGTATGAGACTTGGGTTATGGATGGATGGATGGATAGTCGGTTGGCCCTATTTTTTATGTAAGGAATAAGAAAATACTTATTATAAAACAAAATAAGTATGTATTGAAATGCATGGCCACCTTAGTATTCCCAACCTCCATCACAACATCTTTTTCTTCTTTTCTTTTACTCCTTCCAAAGAACACTCCAACCATCCTTAATTGTTGTCGACAATATATCACTCCTGATACACATACATGGAACTTAGGATTAATCTAAACAAATGTATGATTTCTATTCTCCATTTATCTTAGGAGAGTTCCTTTATTCATTTTGATCATCATTGACATCCATTGACACCCATTGACAAGAAATACAATCTTTATACACAATGTGGTCCCAACAGTCTAGAAACTTCATGTTATTTGATGATGATACCGAGATAGATAATGGGGCGTAATGGCCTTGTGTGGACTAACTTGGGGGCATATCGATCATGAGGGATTAGAACTGTATGTATTGACTGTGGGGCATTATCTTCATGAGTGATTAGACCTACATGGGAACAATTAGGCAGAGTGGTCTATGTGACCTATCCTAGATATAGAGATGAGGAATGATTGACTAGGGTGACTTGACATGGAGGTTTAGTGACTATGAAGATATTGAGAGGCTAGAGGTTGGATATGTTGTTTATACATTACAATGATTGTTTTGATGTTTATTGAAATTGAACCAAAGAATGTACGAATGGAGATTTATGGTGACTTGGTTAGCACAAGACCACTCAGTTTTGGATTTTATGTTTATGCATGATACAAATTGGTCAATACTATGGAATACACTATTATAATTTATCAAATCATGTTAAGGAAAAAATGGTGGCTTCCTACCAAGTCTTGTACTTACACCCAACTCAGGCATTTTTCATGTTCTTTTAGATTTCACATGTAATAATATGAAGGGAAAGATGAAAGTAATGGATAGATTTACATAAGATTTTGGAGAATATAGGTGATCGGGAAAAACATTGGAATTCCCAATTTTTATTTATTTACTTTTCTACTTATTAGTAAACTAGTTTTTCTTACCACTTTTGGATGATTATTGATTTGTGTGACATGTATTCCATCTTCATGTTTCCTCATATTTTACTCTGATTATTTATTAAGTGGTTTATTAATGATTATTAATCCTATGACATGATACTTAGGGTACATTCTCCCCACTAATGGACACATACCGTCACTGTTAGTTGATAACCTCATGTGTACAGGGAGATACACATGTGGTTATGTTACTTTTGGGATCAGAATCGGTGGTTCAGTTTGAGATATAACAAAATGGAATCATAGTATCAGAATTTAATAATATTTCATTCCTCTTGACTTGATTCAGGATAGGTCAAATTATAATGGATGGTCATGACTTTGGAAGGGAAGCTATCACAGTGCCTATCGAGGACTATATAGTGGACCTCTGAGTTACCATAAAATGTGAATTTATGTTTTACTATTACTATTGATTAAACTCACATTTTATGATGCACATGATGTTGATATGTGATTTATGGTATTTCAGGTGCACTTGTGCATTATTAAATGTCTAGTAGGTTTACATTACTTATATACACTTGTGTTTCAAGGACATGTTAGTTCATTAATTATATGCCTTTATTTTTACTATCCATTTGAGATAGATTATCTCTGTGTGACATATATGTTTTCCGATTCTATTGTGATTTATATTTAAGGTAATTAATTAGTTAAACTAAGAATTATGATATTTTAGTATATATATGATGATTGTGACTATCATTCATGGAATAAAAAAGGCTTAGTTCAAGGAGGGGTATACAATGGGTTAAGGGTAGAATTACAGAAGAACATTGTTTGATGCCATATACTTCTAGGAGAAACCATGTGTGATTCCATAGACTGATTATTGTTTGTTATAATGACTATAATTCTCTTCCAAAGTGTGTTCCGTCACATTAAAAATGACGACACCTTGATATACCCTTATGGAACTACTTGGGAAAAATGATAATGTACTTCTACAAGGTATTATGTGTCTGTATTAACACATGTTGTGTAAGGGAATGTATTTTAGCATTCCATCATTCCTGATCTATGTTTTAGTATATAGGGTCACTTCAACATGAAGTCGTTATCTTAGTGTCTATACCTGACAAAAGATATTAGAAATATGATTGGTTATGCCATGATTTTAAACTATAGTATTCTTCATCCTTCTATAACACTGTAGGGTATCTTGATAGGGATTTATGGGTTGAAATATTTTTGGGAATCCTTGACCTAGTAGATACACTGAAGGACTGACACATTAATATAATCTTGAGATCATGCCATGTTCACAACCAATTTCGATACCCATGGATCATATGGATCCAAAAGATATGAGGGAGATAAAGTCTTAATAGACAATTTAGTGGAGGAAGGAATTCATAAGGGTGATTAATTCACCATGTGGCACACCTATATTGATTATTAAAAAATGTAGACGGTAATATCAGCTTTGTTTCGATTATGGGAAGATGAACTAGGAGATGATGAAGAACTAATAACCTTTACCTAGGATCTATGATCTATTTGATAATATACAAGTATCTTGGTGGTTATATAGGAATTATATTTTACCATGTTTTCACCAATTGTGAGTTGAGAATATGATATTACAAAGATGAAGTTTTAGAGAAGTGATGGATTGGATGAGTACTCAGTGATGTATTTTGGGGTGATGAACACATTGTAAGTCTTTATGGACTTCATGGATAGTATCTTCCATCCATACATGGACTCATTAATTATAGATTTCATCAAATATATCATCATTTACTTTATGACACTAGTAAAAAATGATACACACCTAGATATCGTCATGAGTATGCTTCGAGCACACAAGATTTATGCAAAGATATCAAAGTTTGAATTATTTATTCTAGAGTTGAATTTCCAAGGACATGAGGTGTCAGAGACCAATGTATCAGAGACCCAAAGAAAGTTGAGGTAGAAATTCTTTGGATACATCCCAACATTTTTTGTGATTAGTAGCTTTATGTGTTTATAAGGATATTACCGAATATGTTTCCAAGACATATCATGATTATAAACACCCATCATAGCACTAATAATGTAAGAGTGAAATTTAATTAGGTAGACCAGTGTGAATAAACATTCCTTTATCTAAATAAATGAATGAAAATAAAACTGGTATTGATGGTCCTTGAGTATGAGATTTTTTTTCAGTGTACTGTGCTTTATCAGGATTTGGATTGAGAGTGGTAATGATGGTGATATTGCGGGTATTGGCCTTTGGGCCTCCTCATATATGACCCCATGAGTGGAAATACCCTACACATGAATTTGAGTTGATAGCTGTGGTCCATGATTAGAAATGTTGGAGACATTATATCTTCGGTGAGAGATTTATTGTTTACATAGACATTAAGATCTTTCACTATATCATTACACAGAGGGATTTGAAACTAATATATAGGATTTTTTATTATTAGCATTAGATGTTAAATTTTGAGATGACATATGAACCTAATAAGGGTAATGTGATTATGGATTCTATTATCTATAATATATGGAATGAGAAGGAGCTTGGTGATAGTTCCTCAGAGGATCAACTGTGCTTGATGATTTTATTAGCTTCACAGAGGATGGATGCCTCATAAGACTATATTATATGACTTATACTCCAGTTAGTGATCACATACTATCTTTTGGATCATTTTAAGAATAGTCTAGAGATATAACTAGAGTGTGATGTGATGATCGATCAACTAGTTGGAGGTGACGTGATACCTCAAAGGTTGATGGAAAATGATAATGTGATCATGGTACATGGGAGGGTAGTATTCAATTATTCCCTAAAAGGATAGATGATGAGGTACTACTATACATCAAGGTGGTAAGTACATCCTTGTGTGATCAATTTGCATCATTACTTCAGGAAGCAGTTTTGGTGGTTAGAGATTAAGAGAGACATTGCGGGTTTTGTCTCCTGATTTCTTACCCATCAGAGTAGGAAGGCTGAGAACCAGTGTCCTGGTGGGTTAGATAAGCAACTCCCAATACCCCTGTGGAAGTGGGAGTACATCAAGATGAACTTTGTGACGGGGTAACCCAAGACCCATAAGATTCATGATGTAGTCTAGTGAGTTTTGATAATCTAAAAAATTATGCTCATTTCTTACTAATCAAAGAGACACACTCAGTAGAGGAGTTGGTAAATTTGTATGTTTGAGAAATCTCATGCCTTCATGGAGTTCATTTGATCAATTTTTTTAGTATCAGACACACATTTTATGTCACTCTTTTGATAGGGCCTCCAAAAAAGACATACGAGCTTAGTTGGGATTGAGAATAGTGTACCATCTAGTGACTAGTAAAAAGGATGAGTAGATTATATAAATATTAAAGGATATACCCTGATCATGTGTGATATAATTAAGTAAATAATGGTTTTATCCACTAGACTTTATGGAGTTTTCATTAAATAATAGTTACCATGCTTTTTTAGAGATGGAACCTTATGAGGCTCATTATTGGACACCGTGCCGATCATCTCTTGTTGGCAAGAGCCAGGTGAGATAGTTATATTGGGATCAATTTAGTTCAAGAGGCCTTTTTGATAGCCCATATAATTGTGAATATGTTGATCACTACTCATAGAATACAAAGATATTATGAAGACCATATACTAGAACCTTGGATTTTAGTGTGGTTTATCGTGATTTTATTATGAGTGACTCCACTGTTGTGGCAGAGATGCCTAATAAAGAAGGGAATGTAGAACCATGTTTTGTGGGACCCTTTGATATCATTGAATGAGTGGGGATGATGGAGTACCATTTTTACCTTCCTCTATTTTATTTAGTCATGCATGATGTCTTCCACATATCTCAACTTTTTAAGTATATAACCAAACATGTGCATGTTATAGATTGTGAGGACATTTAATTGGAACCTGATGCATCTTATGAGGAGCGTTTAGTGTGGATCAGAAATTAGAGTGAAAAATTACTCTTAGGGGAAAAGATTCCAATTTTCTATTTTCAGTGGAATCATGGAAATATCCTAAAGGGAACATGATAATGTGAGTTGGATGTTCAAGATCAGTATCTTGAGTTGTTCAAGAAAGACTACTTGAGGTACATCTCGAGGATTAGAATTCAATATAGGGGGGGAATTGTGATATAATTTTTTTTAAAAGATAATAAAAATTGTCATTGTAGATAATATATAAGTATTTATTATTTGATAAGTTAATTTTTTAATAAAATAACATAATAAATGTTTTAAAGGATTTGTGCAAGGGTAAAATCCATGTCATCAACATGGAATATTCTATGGAATATTTTTGGAGTTAGGCACTGAGTTAGTGTGAGATTAAGAGGCCCGTAGAGGGTAAGAAGAGGTAAAATAAAAATATTAAAAATATTATATTATGAGAGAATGATTTTTAAAAAATAATTGAATATATTTTAAATGGTTCTTCTTATGAGAAATTTGATATGGCTGTTAGGTCCGAGACAAGGGGTTTTCCTAAGGTGGTGACTATTATTTGTGTGTGTTGGAAAATTGGTAAGATTATTTTTGTGAAAAAATATATAATATTTTCAGTATATTATTTTCCAAAAATAATTAAACATACTAAAAATAGTGCATTGCATGAAAAATAATTGAGCACCAATTAGTCCAGAATATAGTGTTTACCCTAGGTAGGGCATTAATGTTATGAATATATGACATTTGGTCAGATCATATGAGTGGATAAGTTATTAAATATACAATTTTTTTTATTTTTTTGAAAAATTAATATCTCGTAAATAGTGCATCGTATGAAGATTTTGAGACCACCATTAGGCCTATACATGAGGTTTACCCTAGGTGGGTATAGCTTTTATGTGTGTCGGTGTTTGGTATGATCTCTTGTTGGGATAAGATATTTAATATTTTTATTATTATATTATTATAAATGTAAATAATAAAAATTATTTTTAAACCATCTCCATTGCGTAGAACATCATATCCTCCATGTTTTCCTATGGGCCTCATTGAAATAATCCATTTTATCAACATTTTAATCTTTTTTTATCATAACACATTAATTAGGTGAAATTAAGGTCTCCACATTTACTTTTTTGGTTGAATCATGGATTAGCATGGGTGTTTTAATTTGGGGTTTTTAATTCTTTGATTTTGGGTTATTTATAAATGAATAATTAATCTATTGATTTTGGCTGATCTTGATGAGCCTGATAGAACCCATAACATCTCTACAGACGATAAGAGATGCCTAATCTATTCGATCCAGGTGTTCCAGGTGAGCGGCGACCATATTCTCCCCTCCTTTTAGTGATTATCATGGGTGTACATTGGTTTTCAATGTTTTCTTGTGTTTTTTTTAAGTCATTCAATTTATTTTTTCTAGCTCACATAATTTTTGAAGAAACATTATTGAAGCATAAAATAATAAAACTAGTTTTAATCAATGACAGTTCTACCATAATAGAAAATAATACTATAAAAGGATAAAATTTTAAAATCTTCAAAAAATATTTAAATAGGTTTATGAGAGGATAAAAATGGAGAATTATCAAGTGATAATTAATGTGAATTATAAAAGGATAAATGCATTAGATTATCAAAGAATATGATTATATAAATAATCCATGGATAATTATAAGGAAATCATCACAAGATAAAGACTATCAAAATTATTGAAGGATAGTTACATGTATTATCAGAGGTTAATTATTAAAATAATCAAATTATAACTGAGATATTATCAAGGATTATTATTAAATTTGTCAATTAATAGTTTCTAGATTATGAAATGATAATTTAAAGAAAAAAATTTGTTAAAGTATAATTTATTATCCAAAGATAATTATAATGGATATTTTATAAATAAATATAAAAATAAAATTATAAAGTACAATTTAAGATAAATTTAGAATGATAATCATTAAAGGATAATTTATGATAAATTTTTATAAGTTAATTATAAAAGGGTAATTTATGGAAACTTATCAAACAATAATTATAAAAATATAATTAATAGTAAATTATCATAAGATAATTTTAAAAGTATTATTTAGGAAAAATTATCAAACAATAATTATTCTTATGTAGAATATTGGATGTACATTTGCTGGACTAGAATGATAATATGAAAATTATCAAGGAGAGGTAATGTTTCATCACATATTATATTTTAATTATTTTTGAAATAAAATTGATGGTTTAGGTTGTAGGAACCATTGTTTAACCTAGAGCATTGACAAGTATGTATGTATGATAATAAGGTATGTGGAGAGGAGTTATTGACTATTGAGGTTTCCACTCTATCTTTCAAACCACATAAAGTAGTTTTTTATTTTGTTGTCGATGATGAATTTTGAGGTAGGACGTTCCTTACAATGTTGGGATTTTTTATAAAATTTTCCATGGTACGATTATCATATTCACATATTTCAAATCCATTCCTTATTTGTGAGTTCTTATGGGTGTGTATAGCTTATGACGCTGTATGATCTCACTCAATGAGAATTGTTAAGATATCTAGATTACATGTTAATATTTGACCCCCATGTTATATTTATAATGATGAAATGTTTTCTAATGAAGTGTTCCTTAATAAGTTTATAGGATATGATATCACTATATCCTAGAGATATTTCTGGTATATGATGTGTTGTTGTTGATTTTACATGGAACCTATGAGATATGTGGACCTGTCATGGCTCGATAGGAATATGTGGGGAGTGTTTTTAGGTGGTACACGTTACATAATGATGAGATTGAGATGGAAGATAGTTCATCATGGACTAGAGTGGCATGAACTAGGGACATGGTGATCATGAGTGATCAGACCCGTATGTGATGACCTTGGGGCATGATGATCATGAGTGATCAGAGCTACATGTCAACAATGGGTAATGATGGTCTATGTGACTAAACCTGGACACAGTGTTGGGGCATGATGGCCTAGTGTAGCCTAAAATTGAGGCCTAAGACCTATACGAATATCGAGAATCATCTGGATGGCTATGATGTTGAGACATTTCCATGCTTTTTCTGATGTTTTTTTGGCATGGAGCCAAAATAGTTACATCTATGGGTTTATGATGTCTTTATTGGTGAATGACTAATTGAGTTTTGAATGTATGTTTATTCTTGTTACGCATTGATCATTATCATGTAATGCACTATTATACATGACCATATCAGGTTAAGGATGCATTGGTGGTGTCCTATTGGGTATTGTACTCACACCCTACATAGGCATTTTGTTATGCTAGTAGATTTGATAACGGATCTAATAAAGTGAAAGGGACCTACATTGGATAGTTGGGATAATAAGTGTGGAGCAAAAAAATAGATGGGGATTTACATGGAAGGACCATTTATTTATTTATAAACCTTTTCTATAGCATATTACACTATTTTTTCATTCCACTTTGGTAGATTCTTTATTTGTATGACTTGTATTCTATCTTAAGATTTTTGCATGTTTTAATACGAATAGTTATTATATTGTTTATCATTGTAACACCCCAAGCTTCCACAGTACGTTTCCCTTTGAATAATGAAATGGCTTTCATTGTATGCAACTTCGAGATTCTGACACACCACAACCAATCAAACTAGCCGTTATGAATAGTAATACCAACTTTTTTAAATTTTATACATTTTAACTTTTAAAATGGAATTTACTTTTGGATTTGGAATATTGAAATTATCCTAGGGTGAAATTTTGGTACTTTTAGGATAACTTTCATATTTTGATGAATAGTGGAAATTACTAAATTTTAGTTAAAAACAAATTTTTTAATTGAAATAATAAATAGTGATAAATTATGATTTTGAGTGGTTTTAAAGTTTTTTTAGAATTTATTTTTACCATTTAATATAATGTTGTTTATTGTACATAATTTCACTTTTAAACCGGACATAAACAATTGTCAATCCTTTGATAATTATTATATCTTAAAAACACGCTTTTTATTTTGACAGCGGGAATTAATTTAGAATTAATTTCTGCCACTTCTGTGTTTTGAATTTGGAAAAATTGATTCCATATTTGGAATGAGTATGTCCAAATTGTGTAGATAGGTAACTTTTATTTTTAGAAAAATTGAATAATTATTTCGGTAAATATTTTATTTACCATGGTTAAAGGGTAAATCCTGTAAATAAGGGTAAACAAATAATATTATAATAATAATAAATTACCTTAAAACGTGTCCTAACCTTATTTTTAGATACATGTCCGACCATGGACATCTTTGGGTCGATTTTGGGACCTCATGGAGCCACTTTTAAGTGATAATGACACTTTATATTAATTAAATAAAAATAAATACAAAATGACATAAGCATATATCTTTTAGAAAAACAATTTTTACATAGGGTTATATATGTTGGATTTTAAACTATAAATATTAATTATAAAGATAAAAATATTTCATACATAATGGTAGTTTATTTATAATTTTTAGACATTTAATAATTAATATTATTTATGACACAATAATGATGCAGTATTTGTTTTTAATGAAAGAATCAAATAATTGGTATTATAAATGATAAAATTAATATAATTTGTACGTTTTGATGACATACATGAATTTTATTTCTTAATAGGAAATTATATTATTTCTTAAATGAATTTGGTTCTAATTAATAATGTTGTTAAGAATTTAACAAAAATCAATTATTGAATAGTGTCAAAATTCACATAAAAGAGTTTTTAAAACAAATATTATATTATTAATTGATATTAAATTCCTAAAAATCTAAGTTTCGGCCAAGAGACTTATATCATGATAGGTGTATCATTAATGGACCAATTGGGTGTCGCTTGGAGGTATATAGTAAGTTTATTAACTATATAATAGAAAAATATAAAGTGACATGGTAAGTGTCAAACTAATTAACTAAGAGTTAAAAATAAAACATAAGGTTAATATAATGACCCAAACCTGTCTAAATTCTTTTGTTTGAGTGGTTTTAGACCCATACCCACCTTAAAATTTAAATAATCCACTTTTGAGCCATTAGAAACTGAATATAAATTTATTATAAAATAATATTTCTAGCTTTTCCAAAGGTACCCTTTACCCCTCTTATAAAAGGGCACTCCCCTTCTCACTAATTCACACATTAAAAGCCATTTGGATCAGCCAAAATCTACCCAAATATCCTCCCAACTTCCCTAACTTCATCTTAGAGGCCTTAGTTTGATCATAAATCCATCTTATGGAGCCCTTTTGATCAAATACAAAGGAAGAACCCGAAGAAGAGGTGATGTTTTCACCACCCTTTTTCACGTTACTTTCTTCTTCAACTTCTTCTTCTTTGTTATTACCTTTCTAAAATAATAAATCCAGTATCTTCTATATACTTTCATGTTATTATAAATATAGAACAACAAAATTCATTATTCTATCCATCCCTTGAATGGCATGTCACCATACGTGCGTACGTACGACCTACCGTCTCCACGTCGTGGTGTAATTGGTATTCAATATATTATTACTTAGATGGGTATAATAATGATTTATAATTGCAGTAAATAATAAATATAAAATAATAATGATTCTGTCTATATGATATACCATCCAATTATATATTATTTTTTCATATCAAAATAGTGATATTGTCGCTCGTACGTACGTACGGACTACCATCTCCACGAACGCGATGAGATTCATTCCCCATAGTATCCATTCAAGACTAAATTTTATTTGATGAATAAAAATAATTTTTAGAGACACTATATCATTCTGTGTATGAATAAGATACATCCCATCCATAACAAATACGGCTCACATAACAAATAATATAAAGGAAAACGAATCTGTTAACACCCGAAACGAATATAATACTAGGATATTATTAACAAATCAATGTTAAAAGATCATATATGATATCATATTAATGTAATTGATTCTTGTTTAATTCAATAACAATTATTTCACCATTATACAGGAGGTTAACCTACCATCGACCATGGAAAAATTACAAAGTAAGGGGCTTCTTATCTCACTTTTAATTCCGCGAGATTTCCATTGGTCACCACTTATTTATTGAATGTGGTGTGTGTACTGCCCATGATTGTATTCATTGGGTAATATAATTTAATTTATGGATATTTACATCATAATTGTATGATAATTCTTTCATGGGTGTATGTTTCGTATGTTACCAAATTGATAAGGGAATTTGAAATTTCAATTTCCACTCATTCGGCTTTATGCATACTTCATTGATTATTTTACACCAAGATTATGAGTGGAATCACTATTAATTTTCTTATGTCATAATTTACACTCCCCTTTCTGTGGATATAATTTTGATACACATAATCACTCTGTTTAAAAATTCTCAAGTCATCGATATGAACTTGATAAGAGTAGTTTTACCTCAATCTCCATTAATTGAGTTAAACATCCAATTCATTGGTGTCTTTTTACAAGGATATGTGTGAATGTCCTATGATTGATTTACACTGAATATCCCATCATATTGAGTGTATTTATATTTTTCACACATAATTATGTCGTTGATTTATCTTTAACGTAAGGATATGGTCTTTATATGAGACTTAATCTCAATTTACATCCCATTGATACTTCATTGTTGTTATACACAAACTCACTTTTATGTGGTGTATATAATGTACTTTGACATAGTATATCATTAATCACTTTATTCTCATGATATTACAAAGTTTTTATTACCTCAATTATTGTATTCAAGTGTCTCTCTTTTGGTCAGAAACTCTAACTAAAATATCATTTTTAAATGTTTTAAAGACTTATTTTCTAAATCTTTCTCATTAGTGTCCATGTTTTAAAAATCGTTTTATGTATTTATTTATATGGACATTAAAGTTTTAAAGTTAAAACTCATTTTAAAATATTCAAAGAGGTATGGGACACTTTGATTCCAAAATCTATTTTTAAATGGCTTCTTGACAAATAGTGTGACTTTTAAATGATTTCATGAAAAAGGGGGATATTTCTCTCTAATAGTTTTGATGATTATTTTCATCTTTGTCAATATCCTTCATTATTCTCGATTGAGGATAATAAGATACAATAAAATCTTTTATATTGTATAAAATGAGTTATGTTTAACAGTGGATGTGATATTTTTATACCATTCATGGTTTGTGGATCAAGTATTGACATTTCGTATGCTAGTTTGAATACGAATGTTTATGTTATATTTCAAACTTTTCATATGAGGAATGCATTGGACATAGTAAGTGATAGGTGGAGCCCGCTATATCTCCTCGATGCATTGGTAGGTCTAATGAGACAAACTAGTGTCTTGGCACGAGGCCTTAAAAAAATCTTAATTGTAGTCTTGGAACGAGGCCTTGGCTACGAGGTTATGATAGTCTGTAATTATGCATTCCATCTTTATGAAAGTGGTTATTGATATTGCATGTGATTATTCGAATAGTAGAATATCCATGTGAGTAAGTAAATGGCATTATTTCATTTTATCTTTGCCATATTATTTTGATGTTCAAGTTTAAAAGGATTTTGTTTTAGTTACACATTTCCTTAAGTGTTTATGATTATCTATGAAAGCTTCTGCTATATTTTTATCCTTACTGAGAATCTGAGCTCACCCCTTTCAATGTTTTATTTTTCCCAGGATGTGAAAAAGTAATTTATGAATGACCTACAGGGATAGTATGAGGGGATATGAAGACAAGATGTTGTAGTAGTTTTTTTTACCTTATGATGTAATGAATATATCTAGTGTTTCCAAGGCTACTAAACTAATCGGTCTTTAGAGACTTGATCTTTCTTGTGATCATGACAATGTTATGTAATAATGCACCAACTCTGGGTAATTGGGGTCAGGGAATTACAGTTGGTATCAGAGGAAGTTTAGTAAAAACCTTGGGAGCTAGATTTAGATAAACTCTGATTAGAGCACATAGCCCTAAGATAGTCTTTAGGGATTAGTATAGAAGAACTTCCTAGAATTTCGGTATTGTAGAGATTTTGTGAGTTTTTCGAGCAATACATACCTCTATAGATATGAGCAGGTAGAGGCAGCTCTGGCACAGATGTACCTAGGGGTAAAACCCAAAAACACCGCTTTGAGCTAGACTCAAACGGGAACTGGTGCAGGATAACGGGCCTTGCTGCACTCTTGGTTACGACACTCCCGGGGGATATGCTTAGGATAATTTACATTTTATTTACAAACTAATTTGAAGTATTATATATAAGATGAGAGTATATGACCTTGGTTAATCATAATGTGTTTCAAATTGAAAATATGGTGACATGATATTCTTTAAATGATTTTATGACTACTGTTACACACACAATGCTTTCTAGTTTTAGTCAATGGGTGGATTCCATGGAAGTCCTAGTAACTTTGAGAATGGTGTACAAGGCGGGAAAGGTGGTGGAAATGAGAAAAAAATGGAGTGTTTATAGGCATGAAATATATCGTGTTCATGCCAAATCAGTTTTCCAAAAATATGATCAACAACAAATATATTAACCAACTCCCGGACTCAATAAGGAAGAGAAAGGTGATGAATGATAAGAGCTCCAGCAATAGAGACTATGGAGAAAAGAATTTTCAATTTCTATCATGAAAGAAATGTGGAAGGAGACACCTGAGAAAGTGTCTCAATGGGACAAAGAAATGATTTACGTGCGGGAAGGAAGGACATAAAGTGAATAATTGCCGAAGAAAAATGAAGAGTACTATAGTTGAAGATAAAAATGGTCCCAAGAATCAATTTAAAGTCATTTGTCGTAAATGTAGGGGACCTGGCCATTACCCGAGTGAATGCCCTATTATATATGATATTTTCTTGGTCAAAGAAGAATCTATGTGGAAATAAATGGTTGGAGAAATGTTTAAAAAGTATTAGTGCTCCTTGTTGATGGGTTTACTTTGGAATAATTTTCTCTTTTATTTGTAACCCTACATTTTCCCATGTGAGAATGATATTTGAGGAAGAATTATCATTTCTCTTGTGGATATAGTTATAAATAACCATTTGATTTTATATGATCATTGGGTTTGAGTCAATTACAAGTTATTATAATTTGGGATGAAAATGAAAAGTATGAGATAACATTTGTGGTTAAATTATGTGATGGTTATTTTGAGGAATTTATCTCATTTTGGTAATGTTATAAAACATAGTTTTTGAAAAAGGACAACACGCAGACCGTGTGACAACCCGTCGCATCGGACAAAGCTGTGGGAATTGAACCTACAACCAAAGTGTGATTGGGATTTATCACCTACCACTAGACTACGTGAATTCCCTGGTTAGTATGACTATTATTTTTAGTTTAATGATTTTTTTGATCAATAATATGTTTATTTGGGATATTATTTATTATCAAATGGATACCCTTAGTATAAGAAAATGATATGGTGATTAAGTGATGAATGTTATTTTGGAAGATGTTCGCTTTGTTGGAAACACTATATGCCCAAGGAAAATAAAATTCTATGGGATTTCATTTGAGGAGTAATGGTGGATTTTTATCTATGTTTTTATTGTGGATTTATAGTAATTTGGGTTATTTATGGAAATGATCAACCTATAATAGAGAATATGTGATTAGGTTAATCACTTTTAAGTATGTGACTTTAAGAGCAGTTTATGTCATTTGGAGATACAATTTAACATGGAAGACTACATAACCAAATTCTTATATGTTTTGGGCTTCAATATTAGTTTGGATTATATTAAAGTATTTTAAGGAAAATTGATTATTGAATGGTATTTATTTAAATTTGGGGTATTGTTGGTTTAATTTTAGAAATTAAGATTAGTGTTTTTTTCTCTAATGGAATATCTATTTGGGGGATCATCAGATCTTATACTAACCATTTTGGTTTTTATTAATCTCCAAAGACAAGGTAAATATATAGTTTATCCTATGTGGAACATGTTATTCTATATAAGCTCTTCCAGTGTGACCAAGTCTTCTTTAATACTCATTGTAAAAAAAATTGAGTTACTAGTAGAAATTTATTAAATAATGACACTCTAATTAAAAAGTAAGTATAAATATTTATGTTATTAGTCAATATCATAAATGAATTCCTCATCCTTATGTAATGTAACTTAAAACAAAAAATGTTGTTTGTTTACTTTTTCTACTGAGAGACTAATGACCGTTTGTCCCAACACAAGTTTGTGGTTTTCTTATTGTTAACTTTCTCCTGATCATGTTTTCTATCCCTCACCATTAGAACATTACACTTATTTTATCATCCATATCCATGTTTTCTTACATGTAATCCTAGTATGGGTTATCTTGGGTGACCTTTATACTTCTCTTTCCTTCTTTTAAAGTGATGGTTTTATTGACTTTTTTTCCGTTGTGGGATTTTCCATTATATTCTCAAGCCCAATTTTAAAAATTGGGAGGACACAATTTATTGAAGGAGGGGATAATGTAACACCACAAGCTTCCACAGTGCGTTTCCCTTTGAATAATGCAATGGCTTGCATTGTACGCAACTTCGAGATTCTAACACACCACAACCAATCAAACTAGCCGTTATGAATAGTAATATCTACTTTTTAAAATTTTATAATTTTTTTTATTTTAAAATGGACTTCATTTTTCATTTCAGAATATCGAAATTATCCAAGGGTGAAATTTTGGTACTTTTCGGATTTCTTTCATATTTTGATGAATAGTGAAAATTACTAAATTTTAGTTAAAAACAACTTTTTTAATCGAAATAATCAATAGTGATAAATTATGATTTCGAGTGGTTTTAAAGTGTATTTAGAATATATTTTTACCATTTAATATAATTTTGGGTATTGGATGTAATTTCACATTTAAACCGGACATAAACAATTGTCAATCTTTTGATAGTTATTATATCCTAAAAACACGCTTTTTATTTTGACATCAGAAATTAATTTTAAATTAATTTATTCCACTTCTGTGTTTTGAATTTGGAAAAATGGATTTCATATTTGGAATCAGGATGTCCAAATTTTGTAGATATGTAACTTTTATTTTTAGACATTTTGAATAATTATTTTGGTAAACATTTTATTTACCATTGTTAAAGGGTAAGTATGGTAAATAAGGGTAAAACAATAATATTATAATAATAATAAATTACCCTAAAATGTGTTCTAACCTTATTGGTTGATACATGTCTGACCATGGGCATATTTGGGTCGATTTGAGGACCCCATGGAGCCACTTGTAAGTGATAATGACACTTTATATTAATTAAGTTAAAATAAATACAAAAATGACATAAGCATATATCTTTTAGAAATTTTTTTTAAAGAGTTATTTATGTTGGATTTTAGACTATAAATATTAATTAGAAATATAAAAATATTTCCTACATAATGGTATTTTAATTATAATTTTTAGGCATTTAATAATTAATATTATTTATGACACAATAACGATGTAGTATTTTCCTTATTAATGAAAGAATCAAATAATTGGTATTATAAATGTTAAAATTATTATAATTTGAAAGTTTTGATGACATAAATGAATTTTATTGCTTAATATGATATTATAGGATCGATTAAATGAATTTTTTTTGAATTAATAAATTTGTTATGACTTTAACAAAAATCAATTATTGAATAGTGTCAAAATTCACATAAAAGAGTTTTTTAAACAAATATTATATTATTAATTGATATTAAATTACTAAAAATCTAAGGTTCGGACAAGAGACTTATATCATGATAGGTGTATCATTAATGGACCACATGGGGGTATCTTGGAGGTATATAGTAAGTTTATTAACTATATAATATAAAAATAAAAAGTGATATGGTAAGTGTCAAACTAATTAACTAAGAGTTAAAACTAAAACATAAGGTTAATATAATTACCCAAACCTATATAAATTCTATTGGTTCAGTGGTTTTAGACCCATTCCCATTTTATCCTTTAAATAATCTTCTTTGAAGCCATTATAAACCGAATATGAATTTATTATAAAATAATATTTCTAGCATTTCCAAAGGTGCCCCTTACCCCTCTTATAAAAGGGCAACCCCCTTTATTACTAATTCACACAATCAAAGCCATTTGGATCGGCCAAAATCTACCCAAATATCCTCCCAACTTCACTCACTTAATCTTAGAGGCCTTACTTTTATCATAACTCCATCTTATGGAGCCCTTTTGATCAAATCAAAAGGAAGAACCCGAAAAAGAGGTAATGTTTTCACCAACCTTTTTCAAGTTCCTTTCTTCTTCAGATTATTATTCTTTGTAATTCCATTTATAAAATAATAAATACTGTATATTATATATACTGTGATGTTATTATAAATATAGAACAACAAAATTCATTATTCTATCCATCCCTTGAATGACATGTCACCATACGTGCGTACGTACGACCTACCGTCTCCACATCATGGTGTAATTGTTGTTCAATATATTATTATTTAGATGGGTATAATAATGATGTATAATTCATGTAAATAATAAATATAACATGATAATAATTCTGTCTATATGAGATACCATCCAATTATATATTATTTTAATATCAAAATAATGATATTGACGCTCGTGCGTACGTTAGGACTACCGTCTCCACGAACGCGATGCGATTCATTCCACATCGTATCCATTCAAGACTAAATTTAATTTAATGAATAAAAATAATATTTAGAGACATGATATCATTTTGGATATGAATAAGATACATACCATCCATTACAAATACAGCTCGCATAACAAATAATTTAAAGGAAAACGAATCTGTTGACACCCGAAACGACGATAATACTAAGATACTATTAAAAAATCAATGTTAAAAGATCATATATGATATCATATTAATGTAAATTATTCTTGTGTAATTAAATAAGAATTATTTCACCATTATAAATGAGGTTAACCTACCATCGACCATGGAAAAAGTACAAAGGGGCTTCTTATCTCACTTTTAATTCCATGAGATTTCCATTGTTCACCACTTATTTATTGCATGTGGTGTGTGTACTGCCCATGATTGTATTAATTGTGTAATATAATATAATTTATGGATATTTAAATCATCATTGTATGATAATTATTTCATGGGTGTATGTTTCTTTTGTTACCAAATTGATAAGGGAATTTAAAATTTCAATTTCCACTCATTCGGCTTTACACATACTTCATTGATTATTTTACACCAAGATTATTTGTGGAATCACTATTAATTTGATTATGTCATAATTTCCACTCCCCTTTCGGTGGATATAATTTTGATACACATAATCACTCCATTGAAAAATTCTCAAGTCATCGATATGAACTTGATAAGAGTAATTTTAACTCAATGTCCATTTATTGAGTTAAACATCCAATTCATTGGTGTTGTTTTTACAAGAAAATGTGTGAATGTACTATGATTGATTCTATAACTACCCATAATTCACATAAATTGTTATTACTTCAGAATTTAAGCACACTTATTACAACATATAAAAAAACCAAGAAAGGACCGTATAGGTATAATGTCTTTAGAAACTGGGAAACATAAACAACTGGTTCATAATGCAACTACTTTTCCTCCCATTTATTTCATCATATCTAGAGTCCCTTTTTGGCATATCTTACTTAATAACCTTCTTCCTGACCTGTGGAATGAAAACACACTAAAGGGTGAGCTCAAATTCTTAGTAAGGGTAAACAAAAGAAATATCAATCACATCATATTCATAAGAACATAACTTTTGGAAATCTTAACCTGCAAAAGAGAGCATAATTTCATAACATGGGATAAATCATAGTAGTGAAATGTAATCCCAATAATCATAACTTAAAACATGAAACTTTGTGGCATACACACATAATCGTAGAGAATCATTTCTTGTTAGTCAAGACTCATTGCCAAGACTATCTTAGTGGACAAATTCCCTTTCTGAACCGAGTTCATTCCTCATTTCAATCCTGTTTCACTGAACCGGTATAACCTACCATTTCAGCCATGTCTATCTCATGAGATATAAAATCTTTACCCAATGCATTGGAGGGAGATATAGGTCCCACCCATCTCATAATGATACCATTCTTATGTGTGCCACAAAATCATAAATCATACTTCATTGCATAACCCATGTAATAAAAATGGGATTCTTAAACAACATGACATCATAAAACAATTCATATAAGATAAAGGAATTAATAAAATAATTCCATCACAACATAATCAAATCAATGTAATAATAGGGATAGAAACAGAATCCTTTATTATCTTCGATGGAAAATAATTTTGATAAAACACTTGAACTCCAATTCTTGAGGAAAATATCCTTTCTACTTCAACTTTGTTTTCCTTTCTTTACATGTCATACAATTATAAACTAAAAGAAGTTGATTAAAAATAAACTTGAAAACTTGTAAAGGAAGCTTCTTGGAAATAATGTTTTAAAAATCCATTCATGCTGTATAAGTTAAAAAAACATTCTTCTCGTACTTTTGTCGGAAAAGTCAAAAAGTACCTTGTACGAAAAATGACAAAAGATTCCTTTCATATCTTTTACTATAAACTCACCAAAGGGTAAAAATGGATTTAAAAAATTTCAGTTGGATGGAAATAATATTACATATTGAGGAAACATGAATGTGGATGATAAAATACACCCCAGTAAATACCAAAGTATAAACATTCTCGGATAAAAATGAGATTGTGATATTTCCCTTACCTTAGGTCCGTTTTGCTTCGTATGTGTCTGAACCTCCTATATAATGTTTTAAATAATGTTATTGAATTATTCCATAATCATACTTATTTTTATGATATCATATATGGTCATTTTCTTAGCTTCTTAGTAGTAATATTTCACTGCTACTTGTTATTCGGGTGTTTATAACTTTTTGTTCTTATGCGTGTCTTGTCGAATAGATTCTTATTTTTCTCTTTAGGTTATATATACCTCATTTAAAAAATGGTATTAGTGTAATATATATCATATTCATTCATTCAATTCATTTATATAATCATTATGAAATGAAGATCATGTAGAACGAGTCGCATCACATCGTGGAGACGGTATTCCGTACATACGCACGAGTGATGATATCATTCCTATGATAGTGGAATTGTATTGGAGTGTATGTATACTATTTTAGAATCAGTATTACTTTATAATAGTCATATATAGTCATTATTTACACCATTATACCCATACAAGTAAGGTGGTGGTGGAAAATATATTACACCACAGCGTAGAGACGGTATTCCGTACGTACGCACGCGCGGTGATTTCTTTTTCCGTAGGATGGATAGATGGTGAAATAGGGTTGTTTCATATTTATAATAACATATCAGTATATGAGTGATTCTGATGTTATTACTTCATAATGAAACAACTAAAGAAGAAGACGTGGAAGAAGAAATAAAGATGAAAGAATCGGTAATGGACATTACCTCTTCTTTGAAGTGCTTCTTTGAGACCTTATTTTAGGGCACTAAACTTGGTATTTGTAGAAGACCAGGACCTCTAGGGAAGTGTAGAGGAGGAATGGGCAGGGGTTGGACGAGCTTGAAGGCTCAATGTGGTGTGAGAAGGAGGGGGAGGAGGTGCCCTTTTATAAGGGAGGAGAGGGGCACCTTTGGGAAAACTAAAAAAATATTTTATTATAAAGTCATGTTCGGTTTTAAATAGCTCCAAATTGATATATTTCGAAGCTAAGGTGGGGATGGGTCGAAATACGCTCATAAAATAGAATTTAGAGAAGTTTAGGTTCCTATTTTAACCTTATCATTTAGATTTAACATTAAGTTAAATAATTTTACTTTTACCGTGTCTTCTTGTGTTCTTATACTATAAGGTTAATAAAGTTACTATAACCAGACAAACGAACCCCAAGTTTTTTATTATTAATATATATAACCTTATCTAAGTCATTTGACCGAACATTATATTTTTAGGAATAAAATAACAATTAATAATATAATATTTGTTTTAAAAACTATTTTATTTCAATTCTGACACTATTTAGTAATTGATTTTTGTGAAAATCATAACAGAATGGTTAGTTCGAAAAATGTTAATTAAATCAATACTAACATGTCATATTAACCTAGAAAATTAGTTTAATTCATAAAAAGTCTCAAATTACATTTATTTCGGTGTTTATAACATCAATTATGTCAATATTTCATTAATAAGATAATTACTACATCATCATTGTGTCATAAATAAATTAACATATTTAATGTCTAAAAATTACAAATAAAATATTATTATGTAGTAAATCTTTTTAACTTTCTGATGAATATTTATAGTCGAATTTATCTTATGTATAACCTTATATTAAAAATTATTTACTTATTAAACTTTCATTTTAACTATTTTAACCCTTCTTTAAATAAATTAATAATAAATGTCCTAATCTAATCCAAGTGGGCCTAAATGGTCATATTTTATTCCTATGTTTGTTTTTGGTCGAATTACACTTGTCAAATAGAATTAGGATATGTGTTAGGGTAATAAAAATATCATCTTCACCCTTAATTACCCTATTTACTTTTAACCGTGGTAAAAAAAAGTAAAAGTTACTATTCACCAAAAATTATTTTCATCTCATTGAACCACATTTTAGTCCTTGATATTAACCGTGTCTCTCGGATTTTCGAAATTCCACTCACAAAAGCGGTAAAATTAAGTTTTATGAAAAATTCAGTTTTTTAACTTCCACTTAGTGGTTTCACTATTCATCAAAAATTGAATGTTTTCAGAAAAATATCAAAATTTCACCCTAGGCTAATTTCGATATTCCGAATCCAAAAATGAAGTCCATTTTGAAAAATAAAATATATAAAATTTCAAAAAGTGGTTATTACTATTCATAACGGCTAGTTTTAATAATATTTTAATAGCATATCGTTGTTTAGTGAAACTCGGTATTGCGTACGACACAAGCTATCGAGGAAAGTCGCGATTTCGTGTAAAGAAAGCCAAGAAAGTCTTGTGTAGAAAAAGATTCCTTTGATGATTTATATAACATAAAAGTCTAGGGTGTTACATTCTACCCCCCTTAAAATGAATTTCGCCCTCGAAATTCGTCACGTTGTAACAAACAGATGAGGATACCTCTCCCTCATCATATCCTCAAGCTCCCATGTAGCTTCTTCTAATTGGTGGTTCCTCCATAAAACTTTCAACAATAGAGTGGTCTTGTTTCGTAGTACTTTTTCGCTACGATCCAGAATCTCTATCGGTTGTTCTTCATAAGAAAGATCTTGCTCCAGCGGTACAACTTCTGAGCTGAGTACATGTGAAGGATCAGGTATGTACTTTCTCAGGAGAGATACATGGAACACATCGTGAACTTGAGAGAGATTCGGTGGAAGCTCCAATCGGTAAGCTACCTTCCCAACACGATCCATTATTTCAAAAGGACCAATATATCTAGGGCTCAACATCCCCTTCTTTCCAAATCTCATAACCCTCTTCCAGGGAGATATTCGTAAGAACACTTTTTCACCCACTTCAAACTCTAGGTCTTTTCTTCGGTTGTCGGCATAACTTTTATATCGACTCTGAGCTGCTCTTATGTGTTGTTGAATAGATCTGACCTTTTCTTCCATTTCATCAACGAGATCAGGTCCTAATAGCTTTCTTCCCCCAACTTCATCCCAGCAAGTTGGAGTCCTGAATTTCTTTCCATAGAGAGATTCATAAGGAGCCATCTGAATACTGGAGTGAAAGCTATTATTATAAGATAATTCCACCAAAGGTAGGTGTTGATCCCAACCACCTTTTAAATCCATAGAGCAAGCTCTCAACATATCTTCTAGGGTTTGAATTATTCTCTCAGACTGACCGTCTGTCTGAGGATGATAAGCAGTGCTGAAACTCAACTCTGTATCCAGAGTTTGCTGAAGACTTCGCCAGAACATCGAGGTACATCTCGGATCCCGATCAGATATAATAGAAAGTGGTACTCCATGCAATCTTACCACTTCCTTTACATATATCCTCGCAAGCTGATCCAGAGAGAAATCCTCTCTAATAGCAATGAAGTGTGCAGACTTTGTAAGACGATCAACTATGACCCAGATAGAATTATTGCCTTTGGATGTTTTAGGATGTCATGTGACAAAGTCCATAGTGATGTTTTCCCATTTCCATTCGGGTATGGGTAATGGTTGTAACATCCCCTTAGACTTCTATCTCCCAACTTTAACTTGTTGACAAACCAATCATCTAGAGACATATTCAGCAACATCTCTTTTCATTCCATCCCACCAGAAGTACTCTTTCAGGTCCCTATACATCTTCGTGCTTCCAGGATGAATAGAGAATGAAGAACTATGAGCCTCATCCATCATCTCCTTCTTTAATTCGGGGATGGGAGAAACACAAACCCTATTCATGAGCTTTATTATCCCATCACAATCAAGGTTGAATTCAGGAACATTTCCCACCTTCTTTTGTAACTCGACATCTTCTTTCTGTGCCTCTTTAATCTTCAGATGTATAGATGGTTGAACATTCATTTGAGAAAGATAAGATTTTTCCCCTTCCATTATAATTCCAAGATCCATCCTTTGTAAATCCATAAATATTGGATCTTTTTTGATCGTCATCATGGATAAACTGGAATGGTCTTGTCGACTTAATGCATCTTCCACGTTGTTTGCTTTCCCAGGGTGGTAATGGATTGAGCAGTCATAATCCTTAATCAGCTCCAACCATCTTCTTTGGCGCATATTCATCTACTTTTGTGTGAAAATATACTTTAAACTTTTATGAATAGTATAAATGTCACACCTTTCTCCATAAAGAAAATGCCTCCAAATCTTTAATGCAAAGATTACCGCAACTAACTCCAAATCATGTGTTGGGTAATTTTTCTCATGGATTTTCAACTGTCGTGAGGCATAAGCTATCACCATATCATTTTTCATAAGAGAACATCCCAATCCCTTCTTGGATGCATCACTATAGATCACAAACCTTTCTCCACTACAAGGCAGTGTGAGAACAGGTTCACTGGATAACCTTCTTTTCAACTCCTTGAAATTCTCTTCACATTCTTCCGTCCAGAAGAACTTAACTCCTTTCCGAGTCAACTTGGTGAGTGGATTAGATAATAGTGAAAAATATTTCACAAAACGTCGATAATATCCAGCCAAACCAAGAAAACTTTGGATCTCAGTTACTGTTGTTGGTCTCGATCATCTTTCGATAACCACTGTTTTTGCTGAATCCACAGATATCCCCTCTTTTGAGATTATGTGACCCAAAAATGCACCTTTTTGAAGCCAAAATTCACACTTGGTAAATTTGGCATAAAGCTTCTCCTTTTTCAGGGTCTTCAATATAATTCTCAAGTTATCTTCATGTTATTCCTTGCTCTTTGAATAGACAAGAATATCGTCTATAAACACTACCACAAATTGATCAAGATAGTCTCTAAAGACTCTATTCATCAGATCCATGAAGATAGCAGTGGCATTAGTAAGACCAAATGACATCACTATAAATTCATAGTGTCCATACTTTGTACGGAAAGCCATCTTTGGTATATCCTCCCTTTTTACCCTTAATTGATGATACCCTGAATGAAGATCAATCTTGGAAAAGTATTGAGCTCCGCGTAGTTGGTCAAATAAGTCATCAATGCGTGGGAGATGATATTTGTTCTTGATAGTGATCTTGTTAAGTTCTCGATAATCAATACAGAGTCTCATTGATCCATCTTTCTTCTTAACAAATAGAACAGGTGCTCCCCAAGGTGACGCACTAGGGCATATGAATCCCTTATCAAGATTCTCTAGGAGTTGATTCTTCAATTCCTGCAACTCAATTGGGGCCATTCTATAAGGTGTCTTTGAAATAGGCAAAGCACCCGGTACGAGTTCTATTGAAAATTCAACTTCACGATTTGGTGGAAGACCCGGTAATTACTCTGGAAAGACATCATCAAACTCCCATACAATGGGAATATTCTTAATCATGAGTTTCTCACCAACCATTTGAGATAAATAACCTTCATTTAGTGGAATCAATACCCATAAAATGGAAGAAATTTCCACTGGAAGGTTATGTTCATACTTGCATTGATAGAAGATCATAGATTGATCTGGAATATGAAATGTGACTTCCCTTCTTTGGCAATTGATATGAGCTCCATATAAAGAAAGCCAATCTATTCCAAGAATCAAATCAAATTCCACTATAGGAAGGATCAAAATATTTGCAGGAAGCACTTTCCCACAAACTTCGATCGGAGAAGAATTATAAAATTTTGATGCAACTGTTGTGCCATTAGGTGTTGTCACAGCTAACTCAACATCCAATTGTTGAGGTAATACGGTGATACCCTTAGAAAATTATTCAGAAATAAAAGAGTGGGTGGATCCAGAATCAAATAAAACATTTTCTACTTTAGAGT
The DNA here is from genome assembly GCA_963277665.1 of Viscum album. Lineage (NCBI taxonomy): Eukaryota > Viridiplantae > Streptophyta > Magnoliopsida > Santalales > Viscaceae > Viscum > Viscum album. The sequence continues at coordinate 1,699,296,148 of OY728138.1, read as the reverse complement.
GGATGGTAAGTGTACCTTTCACCACATCGTTATCGTACTCCACATCGCTGATAGAAATTTCATGAGACTTTCCTTTGTCTTTAGCCTTAAGAGTTTGTTGACGTCGACCATCATCATCAACCCTTGGATTAGGGCATTTATTGGCATAATGTCCCATCTCCTTGCACTTGAAACATTGAAGTGTAGTAGGTTAATTCTTGTGTATCCCTTCCTTTGTTTGCATCATTAGACATCTTTTTCCCATCATCGCGACATTCAAATGCCCGATGACCTTCCTTTCCACATTTGAAACATTTACTTGTCCCTTTAAGACAACTACCTCCATGTTTCTTTCCACACTTTGAGCATAAGGGAAAGCTCATCTTCTTTTCAGTGTGCTCTTTAGATTTTCCTTTGAATTCCATTTTCATCTTCTTATCAAACCCATATGACTGATGGGTTACTCCAATATCCATCTCTACTTTGAGAGTACATCCAACGATTTCCTCGTAGCTATTGAAGTCCCTTATGGCTAACACCCTTCGAAGACTTGGTTTTATTCCACTAAAGAATCGATCGATCTTACTCTCAGGTTGGATAATAATACTAGAAGCGTACCTTGCAAGTCTTGTAAAATTTGCTACATAGGTACCAACAGATTCATCATCCTTCTTCTTCAGTTCAAGAAACTCTTTCTCCATATTTTTTCAGAGAATACGAGGGAAGTACTTATTGAAAAATAAGTTCTTGAACTCGTCCCATTCCATGGACTCAATTTCATCCCTTTTCCTCGTATTCTTAATAAGATTCCACCATTGATCAGCATCTCCTTCTAAACGATACACTGCTAGGATGACTTTATCATGTTCATAACATTGAAGAACTGAAAATATCTTTTCAGTAGTACTAATCCATTGTTCAGTAACTAATGGATCAGTAGACCCGCTGAAAGAAGGTGGATGTTGTCTCATGAAAGATTCAAGAGAATGTTGCTCCTTCCTTTGCTCGTTTGGAAGTCCTGCATGATTCATAGCTTGAGAAATTTGTGTGAGCATGGCTACAAAATTTTTCATTCCAGCTCCCATAATGTTTGGTTGCTCAGGGGGACAATCATTGCATTGCCCGTCGCATTTCGCATTAACTCGATTCCTTCGGGTTCCAGCCATTGACTAAAACCAAGAATAATAATGTGAGCAACACTAATTAAAATAGGAAAACCATATAATCAAGTATAAAATTTCACACTTAATGTATTATCATAGGTTGTTCATGGCCATTTCTAAATCACTAAGATTGTGTTCTATGCTTAGACTTATCCTTAGGATTCTTACTAAGGCTTTCACATCCTAGTTTCCAAAGGTTGACTATACCTTTCCTCTGATACCAACTATAACGACCCATAATTTACATACACTGTTATTAATTCAGAATTGAATCACACTTATTAAAACATATAACAAAACCAAGAAAGGACCGTATAGGTATAGTGTCTTTAGAAACTGGGAAACATAAACAACTGGTTCATAAAGCATCTACTTTGCCTCCCATTTATTTCATCATATCTAGAGTCCTTTTTTGGCATATCTTACTTAATAACCTTCTTCCTGACCTGGGAATGAAAACATACGAAAGGGTGAGCTCAAATGCTCAGAAAGGGTAAACAAAAGAAATATCAATCACATCATATTCATAAGAACATAACTTTTGGAAATCTTAAACTGCAAAAGAGAGTATAATTTCATAACATGGGATAAATCATAGTAGTGAAATGTTATCCCAATAATCATAACTTAAAACATGAAACTTTGTGGCATACACACATAATCATAGATAATCATTTCTTGTTAGTCAAGACTCATTTCCAAGACTATCTTAGTGGACAAAGTCCCTTTCTGAACCGAGTTCATTCCTCGTTTCAGTCCTGTTTCACTGAACTGGTATAACCTACCGTTCCGGCCATGTCTATCTCATGAGATATAAAATCTTTACCCAATGCATTGGAGGGAGATATAGGTCCCACCCATCTCATAATGATACCATTCTTATGTGTTCCACAAAATCATAAATCATACATCATTGCATAGCCCATGTAATAAAAATGGGATTCTTAAACAACATGACATCATAAAACAATTCATATAAGATAAAGGAATTCATAAAATAATTCCATCACAACATAATCAAATCAATGTAATAATAGGGATAGAAACATAATCCTTTATTATCTTAGATGGAAAATAATTTTGATAAAACACTTGAACTCCATTCTTGAGGAAAATATCCTTTCTACTTCAAAAACATTTTCCTTTCATTACATGTCATACAATTCTAAACTAAAAGAAGTTGATTAAAAATAAACTTGAAAACTTGTAAAAGAATCTTCTTGGAAATAATTTTTTAAAAATCCATTCATTCCGTATAAGTTAAAAAAACATTCCTCTCGTACTTTTGTCAGAAATGTCAAAAAGTACCTCGTACGAAAATCAACAAAAGATTCCTTTCATATCTTTTACTATAAACTCACCAAAGGGTAAAAATGGATTTAAAAAATTGTAGGTGGATGGAAATAATATTATATATTGAGGAAACATGGATGTGGATGATAAAATACACCCCAGTAAATACCAAAGTATAAACAATCTCGGTTAAAAACGAGATTGTGATATTTCCCTTACCTTAGGTCCATTTTACTTTGTAAGTGTCTGAAACTCCTGTATAATGACTTAAATAATTTTATTGACTAATTACAGAATCATACGTATTTTTATGATATCATATATGGTCATTTTCTTATCTTCTTAGTAGTAATATTTCATTGCTACTTGTTATTCGGGTGTTTATAACTTTTTGTTCTTATGCATGTCTTGTCGAATAGATTCTTATTCTTCTCATTAGGTTATAGATACCTCATTTCCAGAATGGTATTAGTGTAATATATATCATATTAATTCATTAAATTCATTTATATAATCATTATGAAATTAAGATCATGTAGAACGAGTCGCATCACATCGTGGAGACGGTATTCCGTACGTACGCATGAGTAATGATATCGTTCCTATGATCATGGAATTGTATTGGAGTGTATGTATACTATTTCAGAATCAGTATTAATTTATAATAGTCATATATAGTCATTATTTACACCATTATACCCATCCAAGTAAGGTGGTGGTGGAAAATAGATTACACCACGACGTGGAGACGGTATTCCGTACGTACGCACGCGCGGTGATTTATTTTTCCGTAGGATGGATAGATGGTGAAATAGGGGTTTTTCATATTTATAATAACATATCAGTATATGAGTGATACTGATGTTATTACTTAATAATGAAACAACTAAAGAAGAAGAAGTGGAAGAAGAAATAAAGATGAAAGAATCGGTAATGGACATTACCTCTTCTTTGAAGTGCTTCTTTGAGACCTTCTTTTTGGGCACTAAAATTGGTCTTTGAAGAAGACCAGGACCTCTAGGATGTCTCTAGGGAAGTGGAGAGGAGGAATTGGCAGGGGTTGTCTGAGCTTGAATGCTCAAATTGGTGTGAGCAAGAGGGGGAGGAGGTGCCCTTTTATAAGGGAGGAGAGGGGCACCTTTGGGAAAACTAAAAATATTATTTTATTATAAAGTCAAGTTCGGTTTTAAATAGATCAAAATTGATATATTTCTAAGATAAGGTGGGGATGGGTCTAAATCCTCTCATCCAATAGAATTTAGACAAGTTTCGGTTCCTATTTTAACCTTATCATTTAGATTTAACATTAAGTTAAATAATTTTACTTTTACCATGTCTTCTTGTGTTCTTATACTATAAGGTTAATAAACTTACTATAAGCAGCCAAACGAACCCCTAGTTGTTTATTATTAATATATATAACCTTATCTAAGTAATTTGGCTGAACCTTAGATTTTAAGGAATAAAATAACAATTACTAATATAATATTTGTTTTAAAACTATTTTATGTCAATTTTGACACTATTTAGTAATTGGTTTTTGTGAAAATCATAACAGAATGATTAGTTCGAAAAAAGTTAATTAAATCAATACTAACATGTCATATTAACCTATAAAATTAGTGGAATTCATAATATGTCTCAAATTACATTTATTTTGGTGTTTATAACATCAATTATGTCAATATTTCATTAATAAGATAATTACTGCATCATCATTGTGTCAGAAATAAATTAAATTATTTAATGTCTAAAAATTAAAAATAAATTATTATTATGTAGGAAATATTTTTATCTTTTTTATTAATATTTATAGTCGAATTTATCTTATCTATAACCTTATATTAAAAATTATTTACTTATTAAACTTTGATTTTAACTATTTTAAGCCTTCTTTAAATAAATTAATAATAAATGTCCTAATCTAATCCAAGTGGGCCTAAATGGTCATATTGTATTCCTAAGTTTGTTTTTGGTCGAATTACACATTTCCAATAGAATTAGGACATGTGTTAAGGTAATAATAATATCATCTTTACCCTTAATTACCCTATTTACTTTTAACCGTGGTAAAAAAAAGTAAAAAGTTACTATTCACCAAAAAATATTTTCTTCTCATTGAACCACATTTTAGTCCTTGATATTAACCGTGTCTCTCGGATTTTTGAAATTCCAATCACAGAAGCGGTAAAATTAAGTTTTATGAAAAATTCAGTTTTTTAACTACCACTTAGTGGTTTCACTATTTATCAGAAATTGTAAGTTTTCAGAAAAATACCAAAATTTCACCCTAGGCTAATTTCGATATTCCGAATCCAAAAATGAAGTCCATTTTGAAAAATAAAATTTATAAAATTTCAAAAAGTGGTTATTACTATTCATAACGGCTAGTTTTAATAATATTTTAATAGCATATCGTTGTTTAGTGAAACTCGGTATTGCGGACGACGCAAGCTATCGAGGAAAGTCGTGATTTCGTGTAAAGCAAGCCAAGAAAGTGTTGTGTAGAAAAAGATTCCTTTGATGATTTATATAACATAAAAGTCTTGGGTTTTACAGATTCACACTAAATATCCAATCATATTTAGTGTAGTTATATTTCTCACACATAATTATGTCGTTGATTTATCTTTAACCTAAGGATACGGTCTTTATAAGAGACTTAATCTCAATTTACATCCCATTGAGACTTCTTTGTTTTTATACACCAAAACACTTCTTTGTGGTGTATATAATGTACTTTGACATAATATATCATGAATCACTTTATTCTCATGATATTACAAAGTTTTTATTACCTCAATTATTTTATTCAAGTGTCTCTCTTTTGGTTAGAAACTCTACCTAAAATATCATTTTTAAATGTTTTAAAGACTTATTCTTCTAAATCTTTCTCATTAATGTCCATGTTTTAAAAATGGTTTTAATGATTTATTTGTATGGACATTAATGTTTTAAAATTAAAAATCATTTTAAAAGTTTCAAAGTGGTATGGGACACTCTGATTCAAAAATCTATTTTTAAATGGCTTCTTAACAAATAGTGTGACTTTTAAATGTTTTCAAGAAAAAGGGGAATATTTCACTCTAATAGTTTTGATGATTATTTTCATCTTTGTCAATATCCTTCATTATTCTCGATTGAGGTTAATCTGATCCAATACAATCTTCCATATTGTATCAAATGAGTTATGTTAAACAGTGGATGTGATATTTTTATACCATTCATGGGTTGTGGATCAAGTATTGAAATTTCGTATGCTAGTTTTAATACGAATGTTTATGTTATATTTCAAACTTTTCATATGAGGAATGAATTGGACTTAGTAAGTTATGGGTGGAGCCCGCTATATCTCCTCGATGCATCGGTAGTTATCATTAGACAAACTAGTGTCTTGTCGCGAGGCCTTGACAAAATCTTAATTGTAGTCTTGGCACGAGGCCTTGGCTACGAGGTTATGATAGTCTGGAATTATGCATTACATCTTTATGAAAGTGGTTATATATATTGCATGTGATTAACCGACTAGTAGAATATCCATGTGAGTAAGTAAATAACATTATTTCATTTTACCTTTTCCACATTATGCTGACATTCAAGTTTAAAAGGCTTTTATTTTAGTTATACATTGCCTTAAGTGTTTATACTTATCTATGAAATCTTCTGCTATATTGTTATCCTTACTGAGCATCTGAGATCACCCCTTTCAATGTTTTATTTTTCCCAGGATGTGAAGAAGTAATTTATGAATGACATATAGGGATATTATGAGGGGATATGAAGACAAGATGTTGTTGTAGTTTTTTTTTACATTATGATGTAATGAATATATCTAGTGTTTCCAAGGCTACTAAACTAATCGTTCTTTCGTTACTTGATCGTTCTTATGATCATGCCAATGTTATGTAATAATGCACCGACTCTGGGTAACTGGGGTTGGGGTGTTAAAATCATTTATTTTTTCTCCTATTAAATTATACAAAGGGTGTAGTCTCCCCTCTAATGAAATCATACCCTCACTTCTATTACGTAGCCTCTTGTATACTGGGTGGCACTCATGAAATCATGTGACCTTCCATCTTGTACTCTGTGGTTCAAGTCAGGATATTATATAATCAAACTATAACACCATTCCAAATTGGTCTTAACTTATAGTTTTAGAAATAGAATCCATCAATTTTTCCAGGGGATCTTGGAACTAAACATGTGTAATAATGGAATAATGGGATCAATCAAATTTGTGAATTTCTTGTATGATCAATCATTGTAATGGTGAATCTAGAAGTATATATTTTAGGGGATCCACCATTTCTATGGTGGGAATTAGTTTTTCTTGAAAAAAAATAAAGGCATTACTTTAGATGGATTCAAAAAATTGATCAAAAAACATTTTATCTGCTTACCATCATTATAATTAAAATGATATATTTATGTAATTTCATGAAAAGAAATACATAAATTACATAATATGAAACTTTGTTTATAAAAAATATTTTCTTTTCATAAATGGGTGGAAGCTAGCAAACATTTCACTATGTACAACATTGAGGTAGGGATTTGATCATATATTCATTCTTTGGGGATCATATTCTTAATCCATCATTATATAAACATGGCGAACATAGTGATATTTGAATAATGGTACATATCTTGGAAGTTTACTAGAGAGAAAACTTTTTATTCATAGATTGTAAAGGAAACTCTACTAATGAAAACATGAGGAGGAGGAAAAAAATCACCCATGAAAGAAAAAAAAATAGAAAATCAGAACATCATGGAAACCACCATTATACACCATTATTTTTCAAAAATAGGTTTCAATGTCTCTAATTTCTCAAAATAAAAGGGTTTTTACAACCCAACATGAATACTATAAAAACTATGGATGAAAAGGACATCGCATGAGTTATTGTATAAGACATAAAAATTGAATGGATGAATATAGATCAAATTAGTCTCAAAAATCCATTTCATAATTAGGTATGTATTAATAAAATAGTTCTCATGCCCAAATTTTATCATCTAATGCCTTTTCTAGGAACACCTTAGTCATCCAACTAATGACACTAGAATAAGGAATCAAGGGCTACATAGTGGGAGATGACTAGAAAATTTATGTAGTTGGGCTACATATCATGGCTGAGAAAGAAGTTCTATCAATGGGGTGATGTACTACTCTTCTCAGCTTGACTTAAATATATGTATTGTTTAATATTTTCATATCCCACAGTTTTCATGTTTTACATGTGACAAATCAAGAGGGATTGAATGTGTAAATGATGTCTCGTGAATCAATCATCTAAACAAATTTAATGGTATGTGAATGAATAGAATTTAAATATAATGCCTATCACATTACCATATATGAGTTTTTTTTGTTTTTTAATTAAGTAAATTTAAATCTTTAATTTGATATTTGGATTGTGTTGGATGGAAGAATACCAATCTTATATTTTCTTTTATGCTCATTTAGAATCATCTAAACATTGGATTGTTCAATTACTTTAATCAAAATAAATTTGGATATGAATACTATAAGAGAAGGTCCATTAGTGATAGTGGATAAAAACTTATATTCTTTTCTAATAACTATAACTTTGGGTGTTATAGAATGAAATTGGATAAGGGAATTTTAATTATAGAACAATGAAACTATGATGTCTTTCTTCCCGATTTTATAGAGCTATAACCTCAATGATAAATTGAATAATTTTTCAATATACATCTGGGATTTAATTCTATTTCCATTTAAATATATATAATTGAACCACATGAAAATCATGAATTAAATTTCAAATGGTATGAACTAGAAAAAAGGGATTCATTAGACTAATCAAATCATCTTAGGCCGCTCTAATCCACATTAGAATGAAGGTAGATTATTTCCTTTTATAATGTCCTAAATATCATAAATTGATCATGTTATGATAAATAATATGTACCTTATTCCTATAATTGATGACCACTTTAATCAATGTATGAGAGCCAAATAGTTCTCCTATATTGATCTATGGTCTATCTATCACCAACTTTAAGTTAGGAATGAGTATATTTTGTTGTCTAGTTTTTGAAACCCTTATAGTCACTATGAATATATATCCATTCCTATTAGAATTAAAAATCCACATGTATGTGTCATTGTATCAATGAATCATATCTATCACATGTATCTAGACTCATTTGTTTTGATATATACCGATGATATTCTAGTGTAATATCAAATTAGATATGACCATGATAAGCACTTAGAGATTGTATTGGGTATTTTCAATGTGCACCAATATTATTTTAAACTATAAAATTTTACTTATAGATACAGTAAGATTGTTTCATTTTTATGAAATCTCTAAAAGGGTCATGTTAGTAAATTTTGAAATGATCAAAGTCATGATTTCATAACAACCATGTATAATTATTTTTTATATAAATATCTCATGAAATACTAATATATTATCGTTGGGGTGTTGATAATATCATAATGATTTATTCTAAAATGATTGATTTAAAAATAAATGGTTTTATATTAAAATGTAATGAGGATTCACAGAAATAATTTTTTGATATCATGGGTTGGATAACTTCAAAACATATCCTCATTATTCTAGAAATACTACAAGTCTACATTTTATATTGTAATGTTTCTGGATCTCAGTTATATTATTTAATCTTGTGGAGAGACCATATTATAGATTATAGTATGATATAATTGAAAAAACTCACAATAAAATATTCAACACATCACATGGAATTAGATATGTTGGATTATATAGTAAAAACATAGCTCCAAAACATTTTTGATGAATAATTCATCATGTTTACGTATCATAAATCCTTGAAAAAAATTATTCCACAAATTTATTTGAATATAAGAAAACGATGATGGATACAATACATCTTGATGTTTAGATTTTACATGGTTTATACACCATGGGATGGAAATTTAGTGGCATATTATTTTAGTTGAAAATAATATAAAAAGGTGTAATGATATTATAGTGACATGTGGTATCTTATGGGAGTAATTTATGGCACAAATTTGGGTTGTATGGACCAAAATAATTATGAAATTTTGATTCCCATTACTATATATTTTGATTGAGTTTGATCTGCGAGGCTTAGCAATCAGACAAAGACCGCCATTCAAAGGTTTCTAAATTCAATGGTGGGAAGGCCATTGATGTTTGTATTGTTGATATGAACTCTATGTGATGCTTTTAGAACAAAATCATAGTTCTTTCATCATTCCAAGAGAAGTTCCTTTTTTATCTTCATTATTTCAAATGGGTGGTTCACCGAGATATTCAAAAGATTTAAAGGGAAATGAAGACCAACATTTTATAGTTAGATATGAAATGAAAATTTTTAACCATGTAACAAAATATCCCACATTCCAATATGTATTGGAAGAATTTAGCACCCCAAGTCATTACAATATTTTTCATTAAAAATAAATTTCATTTTCTTGTTAGCTTTTGATGCATGAAAATCCACCACCAAAATTGATTTTTTATTTGAATAAGAGAAAAACTAAAACAAGCTAATAAGGGGGGAAACCATCAGTGGGCCTGTAGAAATGAAGCCCAAGTGCAATACTAGGTTTAAAAAAAACAGTATTTATTCACACCTTGAAAAAATAATTTAAAATTATATTTTAAACATTTAGAGTATTTATATGAAAAAATAAAAATCATTTTTCAAATCAAAAATCTAAAATTTTATTATGATGATTTTTTTTGATTTTTCTAAAAAGCTTCACTTATTTATGAATAGTGAAAAATATAAAATTTTAATTTAAAACCTTTTTTTGTTTAAATAATTTGTAATGATAATTTTATGTTTAAATTATTTTAAATAAAAATTATATAAAAATTATATAAATTAATCAAATTTAGGACATTGAAATTTTTTTCATGTTGAATTTAGATATATAAACATTTTACATTTTTGAACATTTTCACTTTAAAAACCAACTTTCTCATCAGTCATATGTGATTAATTTTATATTAAATTCTTCCAATTATAATAATCGGACATGAAAAAATAGATTTCATATTTTTAACCACAATAATTTTTAATATCTAATACATTAATTAATTTTTAACCAAAATTAATACTGAATTCCATAAAATTAATTATTATGGTTATGGTAAAAATTGGTTTATCGGGGGTAAAAACGAATGATAAGAGTAAAAATAACATAATTTTTTTTATTAATTTATTGATTAAAAATATTTAATTCATGGGAATGCAATTTTATAAATTATGTAAATTCCTTTCCACATTCCGTTGAATATGACCCATATAATAAGATAAGTAATTGAAAAGGGAAAAAATTTCTTTTCTTACTTTTAACATCTATAAATCCTTGGGATTGGGAAAACAACATATTCTGGGATATATATATATATTTATTAATTTGAAATATAAATAATTATTTTATCATAATAATTTATCTAATTTTTTGAGATGAATTAATTACTTTAAATGTCTAAGAAACTCCGATATAATAATTATTTAGTTAACCATTAAATAAAATAAATTATCATAAAAATATTAAAAGTGATGTAAATGGAATGAATTACTATATTTCATTATTTTTATAGATTAAAATATAAAGCTATATTTTTTAACATATTATATTCCAATTCCATCATTTAATTGATTTTTTAAATTAAATTTAAATATATAATATCAAAATTGACATTAATGTCATTTAATGATAAATTAACTTTATTAAATGATTTAAAATTACTAAAAATTTTATATTCTACAATGTGAATTTTAAATGAAAATAAATATAAAATTTATTCCATTCTTGGACCATTGTATAATTTATAATAAATATATTTATATCTAAATAGTAAAAAATCCATTACCATGGTTAAGGACAACGCATTGTTTTTACATGTTACATACAGTAGTGTTAAATTTATTTTCCAAAACACCATGTATTTTTATTTTTTAAATTAGATATTATATTTATAACAAGTGGGTAAAAATTATATAATAATTTTTTCTTTAATATAGTCTAAAAGGATAAATTACAATGGTTAGAAAACAAGTTAATATTGTGAATAACAAAAATGGTAATCGTAGGGACACATAAATGTTAAGGAAAGAAATGTTTAAAACGTGGGTTATATTGTATGTTGGAGGTCTACATCGACTATATGATCCCTTAAACCCACTAACTATCAATATCAGATCCAATTAATGTATTATTCTCCTCCCAATAGTTAATACTTTGGGGTATTTACAAAAATTACACTCTCCCTCAACTATAAAAGGACACTCACTACCCTCAATTATTCACACCATAAATCCAATTTGGTTCAAAAAATAACTTCCCAAATCAATTACCAACATCCCTTCCCTAATCCATTAAGAATCATCTTGGTAATAAATCTATCCTATGAAGGATTTACTACAATCCTAAAGATGATACCTAAAAAAAGTTAATGTTCTTCATTGGGAATCTATATTTTACTTATTCTTATACCTCCTATAATTTTTATTAACCATGATGATATAAAAATATTCAAATATTACATATTATAGGAATTTTATTATAGTTTGGTAATTACCTAAAACCATATCCACTTCCATAAAATGGGTTAAGAAATCATCATTGATGTGTACGGCAGACTACCACATCACAAACCGATGTCGTTCATTCTTCTATTAACACCTTTCTGAGTTTGGTATGAAGGATAGAAAGTGTATATATTATATTTATAGAAGTTTTTTTTCCTAGGTAATGATTATATAATATATATATATATTTACCTTACAATATTTTTGAGATACGATAATGTTTCTTGTGTGTACAAAGGACTATCACCTTGTAAAGCAACGTAATTCATCTTTCAATGACGCTTAACATGAAAGTTGATAAGAAAATTTTTTATGATTTTATGTGTCATTAGTGATATAATTATTATATTAATTAAATAATTATAATTTTATAAATATAACATATATAATTTTCTTTCTTACCCTTTCCCTAAATGAAATATGATAATGTCATTCATGTACGTGGGGACTTCCCCATTCACGAAATGATGTGACTCTATTTTCATCACCACAACACATGGATGATATATATTAGTTCATAATATGGTATTAATCATATTATTTTCATAATGAAAGTGAAAAATATTACTGACCTGCTTTCTAAAAGTATATTTGAAAAAATTGAAAAGTTATTTGTGCTTACAAACGACCTACAATCTCTATGATCGTAACATAAATAATTTTCATAACAATAATCCCTGAATGGTTTTAATGGTGAAATTGATATAAAAAAATGATAATTATTTCATGATTATTTTTTAGAGTATATAACCATATAATATGAATAGTAACTAGATATTTCATGAAAAAACACTCATCAGAAGACAAGGAAATTAACACCTGAAGAAATGAAAATAATGAAATATTAATAATGAAAGAGTAATAATTTGTTATAAAAGGATCATACATGATAATATAAATATTACTATAGTTTTTATATAAGTTTATGGAATGTTCTAAACTACTATACATGAGGTTAAATCATTTCCTACCAAAATAAACATTTGGTAAGAGATTTCATCTCAATTTATATTCCATTTATATTTATTTGTTGTAATGCCCCAATTATTTTTAATATAGTGTATATATTTACCCATTGAAATGTAATATCATAATTCATTCATAATTCATGGAATCTTATATTTCAATTTTAATTATTTCATCCAATTTTATCGGTCTTGAATACTATCAAGCGATAAAATTTATTAAACAATCTCACTTTTGTGATTATATACTTTAAATTGAAACAAGAACATTATTGTAATCATTTTTCATTTGATATTCAATTTATATTAAAAATATATATTATTTCATAATTTTTATGATTATTTCCTAAACCATGTACCACTTTTTTCATATAGTGTTTACTTTTATATTTATTTGATTGACTGGAGAATATTGATAAAAAAGTATCCTTTACTCAATAAATATATTTGAGGATAAAGAATAATTATTCATGAATTAAATATATTATTAAATAGATGAGAAATGATTTAGACCTATCGACATGGGTGGGGCATGATTAATGATAGACACTTGATGCATCAGTAGTATCATCAGATAGATTAGTTGGCCCAATCAGATTGGTTTTTAACTAATATGTTTTAAAACATCTTGTGGAAGTTTTTGATGGTAAAAATATCATGTTAATGTGATACATGACATATTATAATTAAAAATTTAGTTCATTAGAAATTGTATTATTATTGTTTATTATATTTTCACTATTATAACATCTCTAGATTCATTTTATTCTCATTTTATAATTCAAATGGAATGAGTCTTCCATTATTTAACACAAAATATTAATTATGCCTTATCTGTTCATGCAGTAATGTTATTTAAATGGAATGTGTGTTTAGTTATTTACCTTTACAAGTTTATTATTCTTATTGATTCAAGATATCTTACACTATATATAATCATTACTATACATTTGAGCTCACCCTTATTCTATTATCTTTCTCTGAGATATAATGAAGAGATATTTGAATGAGTTTTCAAGGATCCAACATATTTTAATTTTTTATGTATTTTGTTTTATTTTATTTCACTAATGTAAATGGACATCATGTATGTATATAGTTCTATATAACTAATAAATTGATCGGACCCTATGTATTAAACAAATTTTATCTATGCCTATTTAATAATGTAAATCACTGACTTTGGTAAACAAGGGTTGGGGTCACTACAGTTTGTTTTGAGGATGTTTTGTATAAAACCTGAGAACTAGAATTAAAGAAATACAGATTAGGGAACATAACCCTATGATATATATTTTGGATAAGTATTTAATAATATCCTAATCTTTTGGAAATAGATAGATTATATGGTTTTCCTATGAACACATCCTTATATTGATACTAAGGGTGGACATAGTTCTAGAAAAAAGGTCTTGAGGGTAATAACACTAAAAAAATATTTTTGGGATTGAATCAAGAGTTACCTGATATATGAAAACAGGCTGGACAATAAACCTATTTTGACACTCCCTGGGGATACACTTAGGATAATTCATAATTTCTCTGCAAACTATTATGAATGGTTTGAAAACAAATATATCCCAAAGAAACCAATTTAATTAGTCTGGGATTAACAATGAATAAAATTTAATTTATGCTCAGTGTTACATAATATTTTAATTATAAATTATGATTTAATTTTTATAATATTATGAGCTAATTTAGTATATTACACTATTCTAAAATGGTTCTATGAAAGAAGAAGGGTATCAATAATCATTGATAAAGTATATAATGCCTTTTCGATGAACCCAATACACCATGTATTAGAACTGAAATAATTATGGTTATATCAAGGGATATTAATCACATTATGAAAAATAACCTTCCATAGACAGAGAAACCTATTTTACAGTGAGATTATCCAATGTTTGATTTATTTACATGACAACAAAACCCATCTTTTATTGAGACTACTAATCCAATGGTAGCTTAGAAATAGATTAATTATCTAGATAATATATCTATGTAATTGGGATGTGGTGAAAATAAAAATGAGAAAAATGAATTCCATTTTCTCAAATGAAAAGATGATCAATGATGTCCAATGATACATAATACTAGGTAGGAAAGTTAAATATAATTAATGGAACAAATATAATTTAAGGATAATTTCTTTAACTAGTATTTCTTTGGTGAACAAAAAATGAGATAAATAAAAAGTCCTTAATCTTAAAAAGATAAAATAATATGATATAGATTATGAATATTCCTTTACATAGTTATTTATTTATAATATGGATTAAAAAACAACATAGAGTTCCTAATTGATGATTTATTTAATAATATTGAGATAAGTATCTGAAGGGAACCAGTTTCATGAATTGTTTCTTCGTATGATGAAATATTTTTTTACAATCAAGGAATATAAATAATTCTCCAGGTATTATGGCATAAAGGGTAAGTCAGATAAGTCATGGATGATAGATAAAAGGGATGATATTTGGAAGAATGGAATGATATATTTTACCAAATATGATAACTTTGGAAAGAATCACCATAGGAAATGATTTAAGGTATCAAGAGTTTCTTTTAAGTGTAGAGAAAAGGGTCACCAGAAAAAAGTGTGAAAAGGGAAGATATTGAACTTTCTATTCAGTGCTTTATCGGTAAGGAATAAGATTACTAAAAAAATTAATACCTCAAGTGTTAATGGAATATACCTATGAAGAAGTTAGGGGATCAAGGTAAATATTATGCTATTGATGTAACTGAAGAAGAATTATTAATGTTCTCATGTATTTGGATCCATGAAATATATTATATTTTTTTTTGATGGAATGAAGTTTCTAAGAATTATGAAATGTATAACAATTCTACTTTATTACATCCAAATAAAGGATTTGAAAGTGTGTGTTGAGCGTTACTGATGGAGAATAAAACTGATTTAGTAGCATTTTTAACTTATTATAAAAAACATTACTAAGGGAAATATGGCCCTTATTATTTTCCTATTATTGAGATAATAATTTCAGTATAAAGAAATGATTTATATGGTTAAAATGAATTAGTAGTGACGACTACTTTGGAACTAACTAATGATTTGTTAAAAAAGTGGATTATTATATCATTAATGGAGTTAACAAAATTTTTGGATTTAAGGTAAATTAGTAATAATAATTTTTTTAAGGAATAGGGGATCATGGATGTTTTGAATATGGTATTTTGGTAATTTAGATCATTACCATGATTCAAGATATTACACAATGAAGGTATTCATTTGTTTAGTTTAAGAAAATTATGAGATACTTCATTTTGTTTAGAGATTAACAATAATTTAATTTTATAAATTAAATGACCTTATTTCAAATGTTTTTGATCATAATATTTTGGAAGGTTCTTAAGTTTTACCCTTTATGAAATGGAATAAGATAAACATTGGATGAAGTTTTAGTGATTAATTTATTACTTTACCACATGATTATTTATTTATATTGGTTATCCTCTAATTACCATTTCATTATGATGATAACTTGAGATCAATGTAATGACTTATCATTATAATATGAATATTTAGATCCATTATTACATTAGGTATAAGAAATTAATTTTGTAGAGTAAGAGATGAAGTGGGAACTGATTAAGGCACAACCAAAGGATGAGATTGTGCTTATGAAATTTATTATAATAAAGTAAGTATACCTTCTCCTAAAAAGCCATAAAATTTAGGCAAATGACTTGAAACAAAACTTTTATCCTATTATTTTAATATCTGATTATATCGATGACTTTTTCACAGCGATTTGGTTTCTATTTTAGTATTCGTCAACTCTCTCTAGATATCCCAATTTCTAGTGATCAATGTTCTATATCACTCCCCATTAGTATTTGGATGTTTGTTTTATCTTCCTCGGCCATTTTTTAATTTCCCACCTATGTTTTCCTACTTAGAATCCTTTTTTTGAGATTATTCATGATGTCCTTTGAGCTTTTCTTCTATCTTATTAAGATGATATTTTATTAACCCTTTCATGATGTGGGTTTTCCAATAAAAGTATTTTTAAATATTAATCCCTTGATTTCTGAGATTTAGTTTAAATTGAGAGGTTGATATTTATTTAACTTCAGGATAATTTAACACCATAATACTTTGAAATATATTTCGTTAAGAATAATAATAATTTTATCGATAGCTTGCGGTGCACCCAACATCAGCTTTAAACAAAAAAATATTTAGCCATGTTTTTATACATAATTTTAAATTAAATTATCTAAATTTTAAAAAATTTATATGAATAAATAAATATGATAATATGAAAATTATCTTAATGTAAATTTTTGGGGTATTTTTTAATTGTTTAATTTTTTGATTAATAGTGAAAAATAATGAATTTTAATTGAAAACTCCCTTGAATTTATATATTTTTTAATGATAAATTATATTTATATATGGTTTTAAAGAAATATTATTTGATTTTTATATAAATTAATATATTCTTGGTCATTGAAATCATTTTTATATTGAATTTAGATATAAAATGCTTACAAACATTTGAACATTTCCATGTTAAAAACCTGCTTTGTCACCAGGTATGTGGGAGTAATTGTAAATTATATTTTTCCAATTATGTGAATTAAATTAAGAAAAAGTGGATTAAATATTTTTGATAATAATAACATATAATTTAAAATATGTTCAATTTAATTTTTTACCAAAAGAATAGTGAATGAATTAAAAATTAATTACCATAGTTAAGGAAAAAAATGGGTTTTCTTGGGTGTAAACTAGACATATAAGGGTGAAAATTAGCCAAAATATTATATTAATTTTATTAAATGAGTTTAATTATATATTATAAAAAAATTAATTTATGGATAGAAAGTATTTAACACTAACCTTTTAATATGACCTATATCATAAGTTATGTAATTAATAAGATAAAAAATTAGTTTTCTTACATTGAATATTTATAAATAATTGGGATAGGATAAAACAAAATATGTTCTTTTATAAATATAACGTTAAAGATGAATTCATTTTCTTTTATCATGATAATTTATTTTAAATTTCTTTGAGATCAAATAATTAATTTAAATACTCTAGAAACAACATAACAATAAATATATAGTTTATAATTAAATAAAATAAATGATACAAAAAATATTAAAAGTATAGTAAAGAAAATAAATTATTGTGTTAGATTATTTTTAAATGAATTTATCATCTTTAAGATGTGTGAAAAAATAGATACCAATTTCATCATTGTTTTTATATTTTTAAATTATATTTTAATGAATAATTTGAAAAATGACATTAATGTTATTTTATAATAAATAATATTATATTAAATGATTTCAAATTACCAAAAAGCATACATTCACAAAATATTATTTTAAATGAAAATAAATATCAAATATATTCCATTTGTGGAATTATTTTTATTGTATAATGAATATACTGTGTAACACCCCAAGCATCCACGATAAGTTTCCCTTTGAATAATACAGTAGCTTGTGTTGTACGCAATTTCGAGTTCAAACACACCACAACCAATCAAAATAGACGTTATGAATAGTAGTACCTACTTTTTGAAATTTTATAAATTTTATCTTTCAAAATTGACTTCATTTTTAGGATTATGAATATCAAAATTAGCATTAGGTGAATATTTTTTATTTTTCAGCAAAAATTCTATTTTTAATAAATAGTTAAAAACCCTGTGTTATTGGTTAAAACCGAATTATTATTTAAATAAATATTTATATTATTTAAATTTATATTGGTCAAAATAGATACATAATATCTATATAAGTTCAATTTCATTCATTGGAGTAAGTTTATAATAAGTTTAGATACATAAAATTTTTATTGAACTTTTTACTATCTTTTACCCAACTCCTAAGAGAATTTAAAAATTTGAATAAAACATAATATTAACGTTTCTGTGAGTTGAATTTCAAAAATATGAGAGATTCGGTTGATATCAATTAGTAATTTGTGGTTCAATAAGATGAAAATAATTTTTGGTGAATAGTAACTTTTAACTTTTATTTACCACGATTAAAAGTAAATAGGGTAATTAAAGGTAAAAATGATATTATTATAACCCTAAAACAAGTATTAATTATATTTTATAAGTGTTATTCAACCAAAAATAACCTTAAGAATAAAATATAATCCTTTAGGTCCACTTGGATTAGATTATGAAATTTATAATTATTTAATTCAAAAAAGAGTTAAAAGTGTTAAATTCATGTTTTCATTACTTATTTTTTTTAATATAGGGTTATACATAAGTTTAATTAGACTATAAATATTCATTAGAAATCTTAAAATATTTCCTACATAATTTTATTTTATTAATAATTTTTAGACAATAAATAACTAAATTTATTTATGACACAATGATAATGCAATAATTACCTAATTAATGAAAGATTAGAATAATTGATATTATAAATATCCATATAAATAAAATTTGATACTTTTAATGATTTAAAATAATTTTCTATATTAATATGACTTGTTAGGGTTGATTAAATGATTTTTTTTCAAAGTAATAATGTTTTTATAAATTTAACAAAAACAAAATACCAAATAGTGTCAAAATTGACATTAAACAATTTTTTTAAAAAAAATTATATTATTAATTTATATTCTATTCCTAAAAATATAAGGTTTATCCAAAGGGATTAAATAATATTATATATGTCATTAATGAATCAGTTTAGTTTCTCTTGGAAGTTTATATTATGTTTATTGACCATATAATATAGAAATACAAAGAGACATGGAAAATGTCAAACTATTTAACTAAGAGAGAAATATAATAGATAAGGTTAATATAGTAACCCAAAACTATCTAAAATTTATTTTTCAAGTGGCTTTCTACCCATACGAACCATATCCTAGAAATAAATAATTTTTGAGTCATTAGAAACCAAAAATTATTTTGTTATAAAATTTTATTTCAATCTTTTCCTAAGGTGCCCCTCACCCCTCTTATAAAAGGGCACATACCATTCACTCAAATTCACACCATCAAAGCCTTTTGGCTCTGTGAAACCCATACCAAATATCTTCTCAACTATCCTACATTTATTCTAGAGGCCTTCCTTTAGTTAGAAAGCCAACATAAAGTGCCATTTTGATCAAATCAAAAGGAAGAACCTGAAGAAGAAGTAAATATTTAATCACCTCTTTCAAGATATTTTCTTCCTCCACTTCTTCTTTACTTGTTGTTTATAATGTAAAATAATAAATCCAGCATCCTATATATACTGTGATGTTATTATATATATGGTACAACCATATTAATTATTCTATCCATCCTATAAATGACAAATTCACCATACCTGCATACGTACAGATTACCGTCTCCACGTCGTGGTGTAGTTTGTTATTCAATCACATCATCATTTGGATGGGTAAAATAATGATTATAAATGATTTAGATAATAGATATAACATGATAATTATTCTTCATATATGATATAACACACACTTATATACAATTTTAATATCAAAATAATGATATTGCCGCTCGTGTGTACGTACGGAATACCGTCTCCAAGAACGCGATGAGATTCATTCTCCATCGTATCCATTCAAGAATATTTTTCATTTTAAGATTAAAAATAATTTTTAAAGACATAATATAATTCTGAATTTGAATAAGATACATCCTATCCAAAAAACATTACTTACGTAACAAATCATATAAAGGAAAATGAATCAGACAACACCCAAAACGATGATAATACTAAAATATTATTAACAAAGAAATATTAGAAGATCATATATGATATCATATTTATGTGTATGGTTATTTTATAATTTAATAACAATTATTTAACTATTACATAGGAGGTTAACCTACCCTCAAGAATGGAAACATATAAGGTAAGGGTTAATTTCACAATCTCTTCATTATCTGAGGTTGTTTATACGTAATTATATACTGGGACCTCTTTATCATCCACATCCATGTTTCATAAAAACGTATTTCAAAATATTTTTTCTATTTACAAGAAAATGGGTTAAAGTCATTTATACCCTTATTTTACCTTATATGTTTTGAAAGGAATCTTTCTGTCGTTTTCCAAACAAGGCACTTTATGTCCTTTTCGACAAAATTAAGGTAATAATGTTTTTTAACTTATATGGTAGGTGAGGCAATTTTCCGCCATTATAACATCGTCGAAACTTCCCTTACAAGCTTATAAGAATATTTTAAAAAATAAATGTTTTTATTTTATAATTAAATTCATTTTAAATGATTTCAAAATATAAAGATATATTTCTCTAAAAAAGTTATGATTTCATCTATGTCAATATCGTTTGATGGATTTTAAGCTTGTACGAAGTTAATTTATTATGATCCAAAAAAAAATATTGTACTGAAGGTTTTGTGATATGTTTGACTATGGATGTGTTATTTGTACACCATTCATGGATTGTGGATAAATTATTGAGATTTCATATGATAGTTTTAATATGAATGTTTATAGTAATTATAACCCTTTTTATATGAGGAATGCATTGGACTAAGTAAGTGATGGGTGGAGACCGCTATAGCTCGTCAATACATCAGTAGGTATCATGAGACAAAATAGTGTCTTGGAACAAAGCCTTGAAAAAATCTAATTTGTAGTCTTGGAACAAGGCCATGACTATGTGGTTATGAAGTTTGACATTATGCATTTTATCATTATGAAAGTGGCTATTGAAATTACATGTGATTATTCGACTAGTAGAATATCCACGTGAAAAAGTAAATTACGTTATTTTATTTTATCTTTTCCATATTTTGATAAAGTTCAAGTTTAAAATGATTTTGTTTTAGTCTTATAAATTTACATTAATGTTTAGTCTTATTAATGAAAGTTTCCGCTATATTATTATCCTTACTGAGCATATGAGCTCACCCATTTCTATGTTTTATTTTTTCCAGGATGCAGAGAAGTAAAATTTGACTGATCTGTAGGGATAGTATAAGGGATATGAGTGTGGTCTACGAAGACTATGTTGTTGTAGTTTTTCATTTTATAATGTAATGTAAAACTTATGAATTCATATAGTATTTCCAAGGCTACTAAACTGATCAGTATTTCGAGACATGATCTTTTGTAATCATGACAATGTTATATAATAATGCACCAGATCTTGGAAACTAGTGTCGGGGCGTTACAGTTGGTATGAAAGGAAGTTTATTATGAACCTTATAAGCCTGAGTTAGATAATCTCTGATTAAAGCACATTACCCTAAGATAGAAATTCAGGATTAGTATATAAGAACTTCCTAGAATTTTAGTACTGTAGATATTTTGTGAGTTTTCCAAGAAATACGTTCATGTTTGGATACGAGCAGGTAGAGGCATCTCTGGCACAAATGTACATAGGGTTAAAACCCGAAAACACCAATTTGAGATAGACTCGAATGGGAACTGGTAAATGACAACGAGCCTTGCTGCACTCTTGGGTATGACATTCCTGGGGGATATGCTTAGGATAATTTTCATTTTCTTTACAAACCATTATGAAGGGTTTATGAGTATATACTTTCTCAAAGAAAACATTTTTATGATTATGCACTACATCTATAAACTGTACAATTTATATTAAGTGTTTTACATGTTTTTAATTATGTATTGTGATTCATTAACTAATCTAGTGTATGCCATTGTTTTGAAATGGAGCCTAGTGGAAGGAATGGAAACTGTAGCAACAGATGTATTCCATGTAGGGATTTCCCTCCTACTCAAGATAATTATAGTGGAGTTGGTGATGCAATTGGTGCTGATCAACTTATCACCATACTGGGAAAACTCACTCAGGTTATGAATGATAACCTTACACGTATGGAGTACCCTGGTCCACAATACAGAGGATCAATGTTATACTGCTTCATGAGGAAATAACCACCAACATTCAATGGGAGTACAAATCCATTAGTAGCTGAGAAATGGTTAAAATCCTTAGAGAAAATATTTTATGCTTTGGGGAGTAGCGAAAGGGAAAAAGTTTTCATGGTAGTTTATCACCCCACTTGAGATGCTGATCAATGGTGGTCATTAACTCAAAACACAAAGAAATATGAAGAAGTATCAAATATGTAATTAAGGGAGTTTAAAGAGCTTTTCTTATAAATAAACATTCCTCATGTTTATCGAGCGAATATAGAAAGAAAATTTATGAGTTTGAGGAAAATGAAGGATGAGAATGTCACAAAGTATGAGGATAACTTTAAAAGGTTAGAAAGGAATGCTCCAGATTATATATGTAACCCAAGAAGTAAGATTGATCATTTATTTCATGGGTTAAAACCATTTCTCCATCGAGTATTAGACTCACAATCCTTCTTGTCTTATGAAGATATTTTCTCACATCCTATCAAGACAGAAAAGTAATTCTCTAAGTCTTATGACTTTAAAGCAAAGAAAGAGAAGAAGAGATCTACTGAACACTCAGGAAATAGAAATAAGGGGATGAAGGGAAAAGTTTTATATTCATCCTGTAGTAAATGTGGGAAGAAACACCCCACTACTTTCCTGAAGTAAATGAGAGTCTCTTACAAGTGTGTTGAAAAAGGCCACCAAGCTTGTGATTGCATGGGGAAGAAAGCTGCTGTCAATTTTGATTGCTATAATTATTTAGAAAAGGGGCATTATGAAAATGAAAGTCCTAAGAACCAAAGAAACATACCTCAGAAAAGGATAAGGGATCAAGGCCAAGTTTATGTTATCACTACTGCTAAGGATGAAGCTCCAAAAGTTGTGGTGGCAGGTAATTTAATGGTTTCCACAAGTTTAGAAAATGTTTTATTTTATTCTGGATCATCACATTGTTTCATATCTTCCTAGTTTGCTAAAAAAAATTAGATATTTCAAGTTTGATTTAACAAGGTACTTTTCAGTCAATACTCCTAAGGGAAGTATCATTGCAATAATGTTTTTTGAATTAGTTACCATTAAGGCATATAAATGTTATTTATCAACTAATTTAATTGTCATACCCTTGATTTAAATTGGTATAATCCTCGTTATGGATTGGATTTCGGACCATTATACGAAAATTTATTGTATGAAGAAGGAGGTTACAATTTTTGATGATGATAAGGAGTACCTTATCTTTAGAAGAGAAATGTCACGATCTAATTCTTATCTAGATCCACCCCCCAGTAGCTCAACTAAATTCAATTATTTGGGAGGAAGAGAATGAAATAACTACGGGTGAGGAAAGGAATGTTCAAAAAGAGGATGTACCTATTGTACTAGAATTTGTTGATTTGTTTCCAGAATATTTACCTGGCCATTCTCCATAGTGAGAAATTGAGTTTTCCATTGATTTAATTCCTATTTCAAGCCCCATATCAAAGACCCCTTATATAATGGCCACATTGGAATTAGTGGAACTAAAGAAAAAACTAGAGGAATTGAGTAATAAGGGATTTATTCGACCTAGTGTTTCTCTATGGGTAGCCCCCTTTCTTTTTGTTAGGAAGAAATATGGATCTATGAGGTTGTGCATTGACTACTGGGAGTTCAATGCTATAACAATAAAGGAAAACTATCCCCTACCTCACATTAATGATTTATTCAATCAACTTCATAGAGCTCAATTTTTTTCAATGATGGAACATCAATCTGGATACCATCAGTTGTGCGTGAAGAATGAAGACATACCGAAGACAACATTTTGAACAAGGTACGGGCATTACGAGTTTACAATAATGCCTTTTGGGATGACTAATGGATCCTCTATTTTCATGGATCTAATGAATAGAATTTTCAAGGAATATCATGATGACGTTGTAGTGGTATTTATTGATGTTATCCTGGTATACTCTAAAATCTATGAAGATCATGAAAATCACTTGTGCACCATTCTGAAAACCCTCAGGAGAAATGAATTATATGAGAAGTTTAGCAAGTGTGAATTCTGGATTCAAGAGATTTCTTTTCATGGAAATATTTTCTCTATGGATGGAATCTCTGTTGATCCTTATAAGACAAGGGCAATCCAAGAATGGCTAACATCGATGAGTATTACTGAGGAATGCAATTTTATTTGTTTAGAAGGTTATTATCGGGATTTCGTCCATAATTTTTCCTCATCGGCTAACCCATTAACCAAGCTCACACGTAACGAGGTTAAATTTTTTTGGACAAAAGAGTGTGAGTTTTTTTTTTGAATTATTGAAGAGAATATTAGTCAATGATCCTATCTTGACTCTACCATCGGGGAATGATGGGTTTGTTATTTATAGTGACACATCAAAGAAAGGACTTGGTTGTGTCCTTATACAGAATGATAGGGTTATTGCTTATCCATCTCGATAACTAAAAATTAATGAGAAAAACTATAATACTCATGATCTTGAGTTATCTACTATAATCATTGTTTTGAAGATATGAAGACACTATATCTATGGTGAAAAATGTGAGATATATATCAATCACAAGAGTTTGAAATATATTTTCTCACATAAATTACTCAACCTGAGGCAAAGGAGATGGCTTGAACTACTCAAGGATTATGATTGCACAATACACTACAACATGAGGAAGGAAAATAAGGTGGCATATTCTTTGAGAAGAAATTATCATAGATTTTTGAACAAGATGAGAGTTGAAAGGGATCCTATTTTCATGGATATAGTAAAAATGGATATGGGAATAATCATGGAAGGTGAAACATAAATAATTTTTCAAATGGTTTTCAAACCTTCTTTATAAGAAAGGATAAAAATTTCTCAGGCTGATGATGCAGAGATTCAATAGAAAATTAAATATGTGAATGATGGGAGATTGACCGTCTTCTTATAGGAAGATAGAATTTTGAAATTTGGAAAGAGATGTTTTGTTCCTAACATAACCAATCTAAAAAGGGAGTTTTTGGATGATGCTCATAGCTACAATTTCTCTATACACCCCGGGAGCCCCAAGATGTATAGAGATTTAAAGGAAAATATTTGGTGGGACAACATGAAGAGGGAGATTGCTGATTTTGTGTCAAGACGTATGGTTTTTCAAAAAGTGAAATCTAGAAGGAAACAACTCGGAGGAGTCATGAAACCTCTTCCCATACATGAGTGGAAATGGGATAATATTACGATGGAATTTTTCATGGGACTATCAAAGACTCCTAGAAGGAATGATGCAATATGGGTCATTTTTGATCGTCTTACCAAGTCAGCATATTTTCTTTCTATAAGAGAAGATTTACCACTTGAACATTTATCAAGACTTTATATTAATGAAGTTTTAAGACTTCATGGAGTAACTATATCGATATTTTCTGATCGTGATCCCAATTTTACATTAATATTCTTGAAAAGTCTTCAGAAAGCCATGGATACTAAACTTCGTTTGAGCACCGCCTACCACCCTCAAACTGATGGAAAATCAGAACTGACTATTCAAACCTTAGAAGACATGTTGAGATCTTGCTCACTTGACTTTATAGGTATATAGGATCAATATTTACTTCTGGTAGAATTTTCCTATAACAATAGATTCCATTAAAGTATTTAGATGGATCCATATAAAGCATTATAAGGAAAGAAATGTCACACACCAGCTTGTTGTGATGATATTGGTGAAAGAAAACTCATTAGCCCAGAACTTGTTCAGGAAACGATGGAAAAGTTAATGGTTATCCAAACCCACATCAAAGCAGCTCAAAGTAGTTAGAAGGGAAATGTTGATAACCAAAGGAAGGATTTTGAATTTTAGGTAGGAGACCATGTTTTCTTAAAGGTATATCCATGGAAGGGAGTTATACGATTTGGTAAAAATGGTAAATTAAGTCCTAGGTACATCGGACCTTTCAAAATTCTAGAACGAATTGGGGTTGTAGCTTACCGTTTGATAATGCCGCCAAGTCTCTCAAAAGTTCTTGATGTGTTCCACATATCACTATTGAAAAAATACATGACTGACCCAACGCATGTACTCAACTATGATGAAATTAAACTGGAACCTGATTTGTCTTATTGCAAAGAGCCTGTCAAGATTTTGATACAAGAGAACAAGTGTTGAGAAACCAGATGACTCTTCTGGTAAAAGTACCATGGAGAAACCTTAAGATGGAAGAGGCAATGTGGGAGCCCAATGAACTTATGATGAAGAACCACCCTAATATTTTTATGGAGTAATATTCTAGAAATTATGAGGATGGAGTTATTTGAAGTAGGGGTGAATATAACACCCCAAGTCTCCACGGTACGTTTCCCTTTGAATAATACAATAGCTTATGTTGTACGCAAATTTGAGTTCAAACACTCCACATCCAATCAAAATAGCCATTATGAATAGTAATACCCAATTTTTGAAATTTTATGAATTTTATCTTTCCAAATGGACATCATTTTTGGATTCAAAGTATAAAAATTAGCTTAGGGTGAATTTTTGGTATTTTTCTGTAAACATTCAATTTTTGATGAATAGTTAAAAACACTGCGTTATTTGTTAAAACCGAATTCTCATTTAAATAATTATATATATAATTTAAATTAATTTTAGGTCTAAATATATACAAAATACCTTTATAAGTTCAATTTAATGTATTGGAGTAATTTTATAATAAGTTTAGATATATAAAAATGTTATTTAACTTTTTACTATCTTTTACCCACCTCCTAGGAGAATTTGAAAATTTGCATAAATCATAATTTTACCATTTCTATGAGTTGAATTTCAAAAATCTAAGAGACACAGTTGATATCAGTTTGTAAAATGTGGTTCAATAAGATGAAAATAATTTTTGGTGAATAGTAACTTTTAACTTTTATTTACCACGATTAAAAGTAAATCGGGTAATTAAAGGTAAAAATGATATTATTATTACCCTAACACATGTCCTAATTCTATTGGATAAGTTTTATTCGACAAAAAACAACCTTAGGAATAAAATATGATCCTTTAGGCCCACTTGGATTAGATTAGGACATTTAATATTATTTAATTCAAAGAAGAGTTAAAAGTGTTAAATTCAAGGTTTCATAACTAAAGTTTTTTAATATAGGGTTATAGATAAGATAAATTTGAATATAAATATTCATTAGAAAGATAAAAATATTTCCTACATAATGTTAATTTATTTTTAAATTTTAGACATTAAATAATTAAATTTATTTACGACACAATAAAGATGCAGTAATTACCTTATTAATGAAAGATTCAAATAATTGATATTATAAATATCCAAATAGATCTAATTTTAGACTTTTAATGAATTAAAATAATTTTATAGGTTAATATGATTTGTTAGGGTTTATTAAATGAATTTTTTTCAAATTAATAGTTCTGTTATAAATTTAACAAAAACAAAACACCAAATAGTGTCAAAATTGACATAAAAGAGTTTTTAAAACACATATTATATTATTAATTGATATTATTTTCCTAAAAATCTAAGGTTCGGCCATAGGGAATAAATAATATTTTATATTTCATTAATGTACCACTTGATGTTCAATTATAGGTTTATTATATGTTTATTAACCATATAATATAAAAATACAAAGAGACATGGGAAATGTCAAACTATTTAACTAAGAGTTAAATCTAAAAGATAAGGTTAATATAGTAACCCAAACCTGTCTAAAACCTATTGGTTGAGTGAGTTTTGATCAATACCTACCATATCATTGAAATAAATAATTTTTGAGCCATTATAAACCGAAAATGAATTTATTATAAAATAATATTTCAATCTTTTCTGAAGGTTCCCCTCACCCCTCTTATAAAAGGGCACTACACCTTCTCTCAAATTTACACCTTAAAATCCATTTGGATCGGCCAAAACCTGCCCAAATATCCTCCCAACTATCCTCCCTTAATACTATAGTCCTTCATTAATTCAGAATGCCAACCTGAGGTGCCTTTTTGATCAAATCAAAAGGAAGAACCCAATGAAGAGGTAAATATTTCATCACGTCTTTCAAGTTCTTTTCTTTTTCAACTTCTTCTGTTATTGTTGTTTAAATTGTCAAATAATAACTCCAGTATCTTCTATATATTTTGAATTTTCTATAAATATGGTACAACCATATTCATTATTCTATGAATCTTTTAAATGAGAATGTCACCATACATGCGTACGTACGGATTACCATCTCCACGTTGTGATGTAGTTTCTGATTCATACACATCATCATTTGGATGGATACAATAATGAGTATAAATGATGTAAATAATAAATATAACATGATAATTATTATTTATATATGATATAACAAACAATTATATATGATTTTAATATCAAAATATTGATATCGTCGCTCGTGCGTACGTACAGATTACCATCTCCAAAAACGTGATGAGATTCATTCCCCATTGTATCCATTAAAGACTAATTTTCATTTGATGATTAATTTTTTAAAGAATTAATATCATTCTGAATATGAATAAGATACATCTTATCCATAACAAACATTACTTACGTAAAAATTAATATAAAGGAAAACAAATCAGTTAACACCCAAAACAACGATAATACTAAAATATTATTAACAAGGCAATATTGGAATATCATATATGAAAACCTATTTATGTGTATGGTTCTTGTATACTTTAATAACAATGATTTAACTATTATAAATGTGGTTAAACTACCCTCGACCATGGAAAAGAACTAGGTAAGGGTTAATTTCACAATCTCTTCATTATTCGAGGCTGTTTATACGTAATTATCTATTGGGACCTCTTTATCATCCAAATCCATGTTTCTTAAAAACGCATTTCAAAATATTATTACTATTTACTAGATAATGGGTTAAAGCCATTTATAACCTTATTTAAACTTATATGTTTTGAAAGGAATCATTCCGTTGATTTCCAAACAAGGCACTTTATGAACTTTCTATAAAATTAAGGTAAGAATATTTTTTAACTTATTCGGAGGGTGCGGCTATTTTCTACCATTATAACATCTTCGTAGATTCCATTACAAGATTATAAAAATATTTTCAAAAATAAATGTTTTTCTTTTATAATTACATTAATTTTAAATGATTTCAAAATAGAAAAATATATTTGTCTAATTTTTTTTTGATTTAATCTATGTCAACATACTTTGATTCTTTTTAATCTTGTTTGGAGTTAATTTATTATGATACAAAAGTTCTATATTGTATTGAAGGTTTTGTGATATGTTTGACTATGGATGTGTTATTTTTACACCATTCATGGTTTATGGATAATGTATTGACATTTCATATGCTAGTTTTAATATGGATGTTTATGTTAAGTTTAAAACTTTTCATATGAGGAATGCATTGGACTTAGTAAGTAACGGGTGGATCCTGATATAGCTCCTCGATACATCAGTATGTCTCATGAGACAAACTAGTGTCTTAGGACAAGGCCTTGAAAAAATATTATTTGTAGTCTTGGCACAAAGCCTTTACTATGTGGTTATGATGTTTGGCATTATGCATTCCATCATTATGAAAGTGGCTATTGATATTTCATGTGATAATTAGACTAGTAGAATATCCATGTGAATAAGTAAATGGAATTTTTTGATTTCATATTTTCCATATTATTCTAAAGTTCAAGTTTAAAAGGATTTAGTTTTAGTCTTATACATTGCCTTAACTGTTTATACTTATTTATTAAAGTTTCTACTATATTGTTATCCTTATGGAGCATCTGAGCTCACCCCCTTCTATGTTTTATTTTTCCTAGGATGCGAAGAAGTATATTGTGACTGAACTATAGGGATAGTATAATATATATGAGTTTGGTCTATGGAGACTATGTTTTGTAGTTTTTCATTTTTTTAATGTAATGTAAAACTTAGGAATATATCTAGTATTTCCAAGGCTACTAAACTAATAGGTCTTTTGAGACTTGATATTTTGTGATCATTCCAATGTTATCTAATAATGCACTAGGTCTGGGTAACTAGGGTTGTGGCGTTACATACTGACCCCAAAAAAGTAAAAAATCTGTTAGCATGGTTCAGGTTAATGCAATGTTTTTTCATGTTACATGTGTTTGTGTTAAAATTAATTTCAAAGACACATTGGATTAATTTTTTTAAAAACTGATAATATAATTATAACTATTGGGTGAAAATTATATAATAATAATAACTTAAATTTAGTCTTAAAGTGTAAATTAAAAAGGTTAGAAAACAATTTAGCATAGTGAAAAAACAAAATAGTAATGTAAGGAAACATAGAAGTTGGGGAACAACATGTTAAAAAAATGTGTTTTATAATGTGGTGGAGGCTTTTATTGACCATAGAATCCATACATGTTATTAATTATAAATATTTAATATATATATATATGTTAGGAATGAACTTCTAATAGAGAAAATTTTTGGGTATTTACAAAATTCCACTTTCCATCAACTATAAAATGAAACTCACTCCCCTCACATCTTCATACCTTAAAAAAACATTGGATATGACAATATCTTAAAAAATGACATCAGAAATTAAATTAATTCATCCTATAGGTTTTATTTTGTTAATAAAACAGACCATTGAATTATTTAGTGAAAACTAAATGATTATACCGGAAGAAGAGGTAATGTTCTTCAACGAACCTCCTTATTTTACATCTTTCTCCACTTATTATATTTTTTTTATTAAACCATAATGATAAAATAGCCTCAAAATCCTCCATATAATGGGATTTATTTAAAATAATTTAATTACAAAAAACCATATCCACTTCCCTCAAATTGTTTTCAAATCATCATTCATTTGTACAAAGGACTACCACATCACGAACCAATTTCATTCGTTCTTCCATTACCACCTTTTACTGTTAGTCAGGATAATATATATAATGTATATACATGAAATTTATAAAATTTTTATATCTAAGGATTAATTATATCATATATATTGTTACCCTAAATTCCATAGAATATATGATAATGTTCCTCATGTGTACGGTGGACAACCACCTCATGAAGCGATGTGAGTCATCTTTCACTAACGCTTCACATGGAAGATGATAAGGATAAAGTTAATGAATATACATGAAATAAATGAAATAATTTTGATATTAATTATATATATATAATTATTTAAATATAATATATATCATTTTCATTTTTACATTCTCCCGAAATGAATGATGATAACGTTATTTGTGTTTGTGAAGACTACCTCCTTCACAAAATAATGCAACTGTCTTTTAAGCACAAAACCACTTGGACGATGTATATAAGTATGTAATATGGTATTAATGATATTAAGATAATTCTATAGAGGTAAAATATTACCTACAGTTTTCCATAATTATCTATGAAAAATGGAAACGTTACACATGCGTATGTATGACCTACCATCTATATGATCGCAACATACTTATTTTTTTCTTAACCATCATCCATTACTATTTTAAAAAGTAAAAATAAATTAAAATTTTTATTATAATTTCATTAATATTATTATAAATATGATAGAACTATATAATATGTGTAGGAACATGATATTTTATGATGCAACATGCATGATAAATGAGGCAATTCATATCAGAAAGAGTGAAAATAAGGAAAGAGTATTAAGGAACTGGTGATAAGATGTTATAAAAGGATCATATATGATATTATAAATATAAATATGGTTATATAATAAATTAATGACATGTTAAAAACCAATATAAATAATTTTAAATAATTTTCATCCAAAATGAAGCGCGAGGTATGGGATTTCATCTCAATTTATGTTCTATTGATACATAATAGGTGTTATGCACCAATTCACTTTTATTTTGTGTGTATATATATAATTTGACATTTAATATTTAGATTTATTCAGTAATAAGTTTATATTAAGATCCAATTTGAATTATTTCACCAAAGGGGGTTTGAATTGAATATTACCAAGTAGTAAAAGTTATTAAACGATGTCACTTTCTTTTGTGATTGGTAATGTTCTCTTGAATCAAAAAATTATTATAATTATTTTTCATTGGATATTAAATTTCTATTTTGTATATATATTTTTTCATGACAGATATGATTATTTCATAAATTTTATACCAATTTTTGATACAATTTTTTCATGGAATGTTATTTGATTTTCTTGGGAATTGTGGAGAAATATATATCATTTACTCAATAAAAATATTTTAGGATGAGGAATATTTATTCCTGAATTAAATAAATAATTTGATATATAAGAAAGTATTTAGACCTGTATACACGGGTGGAGTTTTGTTAATGAAATCCCCTCGATGGATCATTAGTATTTTGAGATGAATCAGTTTTTAAAATCAGATGGTTTTTCACACAATATGTTTTAAACAGTCATGTAAAATGTGAGGATGGTAAAGGTATCATGTGCCATAGAAACATGAAATTTTATAATTAACAATTGCATTCATTCAGAATTATGTTATTATTATCCAAGATATTTTCACAATGGTATTATATCTAGATGAATTTCATTATTAGTTTATTATTTAAATTGAATGAGTTTTTAGTTATTTACCTTTCCATATTGATTATTCTTAGTATTTTTATACACTCAATTTATTTTTATGGCATGTGTGTTCTATTATTTACCATTCCATGTTGATTAGTTTTATTATTTCAAGATACCTTCCAATGTTCATAACCCTTACTGAGAATTTGAGGTCAAAAATAGTTTTCTTACTTTACACATGATATGAATAAGAGATATTTGATTGCATTTTCAAGAATGCAGTTTATTTTTTATTGTTATGTATTAATTTTTATTTTATTTTCCTAATGTAAAATGGGTATCATGTTTGTATCTTGTTCTCTAAAACTAATAAACTGATAAATCCTTTAGGATTCAACCCATTGTATCTATTTCAATATAATAACCTAAGGCTCTAAATCCTAGTTACAAGGGTCAAGATTTCAAAAAAATATCCATAAAACCCCAAAATTCTATAATAAGGACACTATATTTGATAGAATGTATGACACACAACACAAATGTTGGAAGAAATCCTAACACCTTGACACTTTATGATACATTTATTTTTTCAAATAAATTTAATCTCTTAAATATCATTCATTATATGAA
This sequence comes from Viscum album, assembly GCA_963277665.1. NCBI lineage: Eukaryota > Viridiplantae > Streptophyta > Magnoliopsida > Santalales > Viscaceae > Viscum > Viscum album. The sequence continues at coordinate 1,699,262,146 of OY728138.1, read as the reverse complement.
GCATTGATTTTAGAATTCATTACAATAGTCAATAATATTACCTTATGTTACATGCAACACTGAGTTTACTGTGAATTACAAACAACAATTATATAAACGAAATGTGAAATTTTATTTAAATATTATAATTTAATATAATATTTATTACATACCCATTGGAATGGAAGGTATTAATAGTAATAATTATATTATGAGAAATATATTTATTTATTGATTATAAATAAAATATTAATCATTTTAGAGGAAATGAAATGTTTTTTTAAAAAATAGAAATTTTCAAAAAGATAGATTAATCACACTTTTCACACATAATTAAATAATTATTATTAAAAATTTTAGAAAATTAATTTGATAAAATTAAATTTATTTCTGAAATAATCATATAAAAATTAACTTATGGTGATTTTTTGGGATTTTTTTTGGAAAATTTCATTTTTTTTAAAATAGTGAATAATACAGAATTTTAATTGAAAACTAAATTTTCGTTAAAATTATTTATACAATTAAATTATATTTTAAATTATAATTAATTTATAGTTAGTTAAATTATATATATATTAATCCAATTTAGTTCATTTAAATAATTTTTTATTTTATTTTGATATAAAAACATTATAATCTTTTGAACATTTTCTCTTTGAAATACTCATATTATCGTCGGGTTTGAAGGACTAGTTTTAAATTATATTCTCCCAATACTATGAATTTAATCTATTGAAATTTATGATATATATTGAATACTAATAATTAACATTTGTTAATAATATAATCTTAAATATTATATAAAATATTTAATAATATAGTTAAAATTAATTATCATGATTTAGGCTAAAATAATGCTTTTCATTTTAAATGCGCTTCTGTTAAAATTAATTTTACACACACATAGGATTTAATTAAATAAATTTTATTTCATATTTATAATATGTAGGTAGGAATTATATAATAATTATCATTTTAATTTTAATTTTAATGGATAGATTACCTAGGTAAATAAAAATATAAAAGTTACTGTGGTAAAAAACAAAAATGGTAAAATTGATTAAACTTCAATACTAAACAATAAAATGATAAAAATTATCTTATTTTTTGTCTTTGAGTTATTTATAGACCATAAAACTCATAAAATCCATTATTGATATATATTTGAGTCACACAAGTAAATTTTTAACTCCCAATATAAAATACTTTTGGGTGTTTACAAAATATCACCCCTCCTCAATTAGAAAAGGGAACTCACTCCCCTCACTTTTTCACACCTCCAAAGGCATATGGATCCACCAAAAACATCCAAAATACCTTAAAAGAATCAATAATTTCAAACTATAATTCTTATATTTAGTATAAATATAATTCTTATATTTAGTATAAATGGATCTTAGGATAGACTTTTGTGAACACAAATGGAGGGTACATGAAGAAGAGGTAATATACTTCATTGAGAGTATTTATTTTAGTTTGTCTCCACCTCCTCTAATTATGATTAAAACATAAATAAATAATAACCTAATAATCATACATATATTGATATGTTTTTAATGTTCAGTTAATTACAAATAACCACATCCACATATATCAAATGGGTTACTAAATCATCATTTGTGTGTTTGACAGACTACTACTTCACGAACCGATATTATTCATTTTTTCCATTAAAACCTATCATGGTTTTGTATGATGATGTATATAGAGTATATATATGATATTTATAACATAATTATAATTTTTGAGTCATTATATCTTTTATATGGTTTTTAATTTATATTCTTTATGAGATACGATAATGTCACATGTGTATATGGAGGACTGCCACCACACAAAGCGATGTGATTCATCTTTCACTAACTCTTTAAAAAGAAAGTGATAAGGATAAATAAAATGTTTATATTTTATATAAATTATATAATTTAGATATTCATGACATATTTATCATTATGTAATGATAATATATTATTCCTTTTCTTTCCATTTCACTCACTTAAGTATGATAACACTGTTTGTGTATGTGTGGACTACTGCCTTCACAAAGCGATGTGGCTCTCTTTTCATAACCAAACAACATGGATGATATATATATATATATATATGTATATAATATGGTATATATGATATTATGATAATAATGGAATTATTATATATTACTTTCCTTTTTTCCATAATGAACATTGGACAATGGAAATGTTACTCATGCATATGTATGGCATACTGTCTCTATGGTCGTCGCGTAGTTCATTTCTCAAAACCATCATTCATGATTGATTTTAAATGTATAATTGTTGTATAAACATAAAAATTATGACATTAATATTATTATAGGTATGATGTAACTATATAATAATTGAAAGAACAAACTCGTTCATGATGAAACATGAATAAACAAATAAGGCAATTAACACCTGAAAAAAATGAAAAAATGAAAAAATGAAACATTATTAATAAAGAGGTTATAAGATGTAATAAAAGGATAAAATATGATATTATAAATATTAATATGTTTCTATTATATGTTAATAAATTTTTATAACCACTATATAAGATTTAAAGGAATTATCAAACAAAATGAAGCACGAGGTAATGGATTACGTCTCAATTTATGCTCAAATGAGATTTATTTGTTATTATGATCTTATTCAATTCTATGTGGGGCACATAATTCCAATTTAAAATGTAATATAATGAATCATTCATAATTAATGGTATTTTATATTTCATTTGAATCATTTCAACCAAGGGGTTTTTAATTTTAAATTATCAAGTGGCAAATGTTATTGTACAATCTCACTTTTTTTCATTGTTAACTTTATCTTGAAACAGTCACATTATTTTAATAAATTTAAATTAGAAATTTATTTTATCTCAAATATCCATATTATTACATGATTTATATGATTATTTCCTAAACCATAATCCAATTTTAAAAATGGTGTTTATATATAATGTTATTTGTTTATCCGTGGAAATATTGATAAATATATATCTTTTACTCAATATGAATATTAAATGATGAGGAAAATTGATCATGAATTTAATTATTTATTTGATATATGTGGAATTATTTGTATATTTAGAAAAGGGTGGTACCATTATAGATATACCGTCAATTAATTTACTGGTCTCATGATTCAAAAACTATTAGGACAAACCCAATGAATTTTTACTGAGTAGTTTAAAATGTTATTTTGAAAGGTATTTCTAGTAGATAAGTAGTTGGAAAAACAAGATCAGTTTCTTCCTATTTGTTTTAAATTAGTTAGCCAATCCTAATTGGTTTAAAACAAGTAGTGTAAATTAATTTTGAGGATATATCTTTATGATAGATGTATCTTATCATGAGACATGATGTCCAATGATAAATCATTTCCTTCACTAAGAGTTAAGTTATTATAATTATCTATGTTATTTTATTTACGATATTATCTCAAGATAAATTTCATTATCATTTTATTTATTAAATGGTATGTTATTTTAGTTATTTTTCTTTTTATATTGATTATTCTAGATGTTATCGTGATAATCAAGTTATTTAAATGTTATGTGTGTTCATTTATTTACCTTTTCAGATGAATTATTCATATTTATTCATGATATATTATATTGTGCTTAACCATTAATGAGTATTTCATGTCACACTTATTTTGATTCCTTCCCCATTAGACGAATAATAATTCATTGAATGTTTTTTCAAGGATGAAGTTCATTTTCTTTTGTTATGTGATATGTTTTATTTTCAATTCCCAAAGTAAAATGTGTTTCATGTATATATATGGTTTCACAAAAATTCTAATCTGGATGGTCATTAGAGATTTTATTCCCTATATCTATGTCAATGTAACAATGTAATACACCATATCAAGGTTACTGGGGTTGGGTCATTATATTATCAATGATGAGGAAAAGTATTTATTTCTATGCTAATACCCATTTGGTGATCCAAATAGATTTTCATAGAATCTATCATCACTAAATGAAGGAAAATTTAGAATCATGATAATATTTATATTATTATGGGATGACTAACCAATTCAATGATTTTCATTAAAATTCAATATTCTAATATGGTGGATGATTCAGAAAATATCTATATTATGTAAGTAGTGAAATTTCATGGACTGCCTATATCGATTGCTTATGTTTAAGATCCACAACTCAATTCACTATTTAAAAAATTGTTATAAGACTACCTTAGTACTCAATTTATTATGAGCACAAAATATCTTCCATAAATGGATATCCAGTCAAAAAATACAATCAAAAAATTGGAATATATTTGTTTATAATGGTTAATGGATGTTAGTGGTTTATGGGAATACAATTTTTCATTTCTGGAGTTTATATATAAAAATATACTTATAGAATTGATAAAAATAACTTTGTTCAATCCATTTTATTCTGGTATATTTTGTTATCTTATTTTTTGAGAATAGACTAGGGAAACATTGTTGATCAGAATATTATTTGACTATTATACCACATTCAAAATCTAGATGATTAAGAAATGGAAGAAAATTGACCAAAGGCATGAAAAATGATATAAATATGATCTCTGATTACCCATATCATTTAATTTTGGTGACTATTAATCCATGAATGTACCATTGAGATTAGATCACTTCCAATTTTTAATGAATGGAAAATTAGAATAGTGGTATGTTGGACGATTTTATATTTTAGAAAATATTTGTTACACAACATATTGTTTAAACATACCACCAAGATTCAATAGTTTCCATAATTAAATTGATGTATATAAATTAAAGAAGTACTACCCTAACCCTTGTCATGTCATAAAATGGGACCACACTACCCTTCAACTTGATGCAACATTTATCAATTCCCTAATTCATTATATCGAGTGAAAAGAAAATTAGTTGTGATATAAATGAGTCCCCTAGTTATGAATATTATGTCTCCACAGTCTGATTTAGGATTATATAAGGGATAATGAGAATTCATGTTATATCTTCTTGGTCAATAAGTTTCCTTATGAATTTTTCTTTTTCTATATGTTTTTAAAATGACAAAAAAAATTCATTTAGATATTTTAGGCTTTTCATAATACCTTTTATCTTAATGTAATCAACTTTTCCTTAAGAAAATTTACTTTGAATAAAATCAGATAATTATCTAAAACTGGAAATTTTATAGTTCATCAGAACTCATTTTCCCCAGAATTATGAATATGATTCTCAAATAATAGTTAATTTAACTTCCCATGAATTGTAAACCCAATTTCCCTAGAATTTTAAATCCAATTTCATCTGAAATCAGAATCTAACTCTCTCTGAAATCATACAATGATTCTATCTGAAATCAAACTCTAATTATATCTTAAAATAGACTCTGATTCTCTCTAAAATCAGACTCTAATTCTCTCGGAAATCAGACTCCAATTCTATCTGAAAACAGAACTCGATTTTCTTAGAAAGATGACACCATTTTTTAAATATCTATAATCTAATTATCTATACTTTTAGAATACTATTTACACTATCTTAGAAATATCATTATTTGTTTTTCTTAAACTTACCATATTTCATTAATGTATATATTAATTTTATTAGATCAAAAATATGATAATGTTTATCATATGGTGTTATGCAAAAAACATTTGTGACATTGTTTCTCTTTTTTTATATAAAACAATATCATCCAATTTTTTATAATATGACTGTTACATGAGTGACACCTATAGAGGTTCCTCCAAAATTTTAGAGAAATATGACCATTGGAGGATAATGTGAACCTTAGAGATATTTCTTATAAATACCCAACCATTTGAATGTTTTCAATGCAATGAAATTTTGGGGGAATTGAAACTCTATGAGATCTCAACCAGATATTCATCGTACGAAATCCTTGAAGAGTTTATCTTGTGAACAAATTGTTCCACATACTTAAATTTTCAACAAGATTGTCCTGCTATGTTCAATTCTGATTATTGATATATACAATCAAGGTATTCCAAGCTAAAGGAAGACATAGGTATAAATTATCTATTTATTAAAGGGATTCCAAGTTGATGGAAGACCAAGGTGTTGATCACCTTACAGATCGAGGGCCTGTGAGGATAACAAGATATATTATAATCTTCATATGGACGGATTATCCAGGAATGGGTTCGATAAACATTCTTTAATGAATAAGTAATGGTACCATTATCCAAGGTTGTTGGATACACTTCTCCTTTGGTTAGAATATTTCATTACACTTGTATTACTTGTTTAACTAGAAGTTCTTGTATTCTATTGCATTTAGTTATAGATAGAAAGTGTAGCTTTCTTACACTTTCTTATTCTTGTATAAACTCTGATATATTATATTCTACACACATTAAGGTGGAATCTAACATTATGTAAACTTATTAAAGTTTCTTTATCAGACCAACATTATCAGATCATAATAAAGTTAGTTTCTTTTTTAATAACTAAAGAGGGTTTGTGAATTCATCTTATTTAACGTTGTTAAACATATATTTTCTTAACGTAAATTTTTTTAACCCAACAATTCATCCCCCACCTCTTGTAATTGTGAAATCTACAACTTAATTTTGATCCTAAAATTGGTATTAGAGTATCTCTATGAAATACTTATAAACGCATATAAGTTTTCTTGCTAATATTTTCTTAGTTAACTTTACATATTCATGTTTTTCTTAAAATTTTCTATATATTGTTTTTATAAACATTTTATACTAATACATTTTTTGGAAATTTTTTATTAATAATGGAATGAATGAACAATAGATCAATATAAAAATATATCCAACAAGACCTCTAATATTTGGTTGGAATGACTATGAATACTATAGAGATAGAATAAAGACTTTTGTTAGTAGCACTAGAGTTAAAAACTTCATCATGCTTACTGGAGACTACAAGATTCCTGAAAAGGATGTCAGAACATTTATCAATCAAGAAAAACCCAGAGTATTAGATTAACATTATAGTATTTAATACCTTATTATGTTTTATGACCAAGAACATATATAACCGGATTTCATCATGTGAAGCTTCTAGTATAATCTAGATGAAATTATAAGTTACACATTTCAGAACATTCAAGGTTATTAAAACATGAAGAGATATGTTAAGTGCTGACTACCATGGATTTATATTTCCCTATGGAAAACCCATATGTAAAGTCCAACAGAGTTTTATGAAATTTATCAACAACCTATAGTAAATGGGAGAAAAAGGTTTAGATGATGAGATAATTTTTGAAAAAATCATTGATATCATTCCCAATGGGGAGAAATCTAAAATAATAACCATTGGGGAAACAAATTTTTTTTTGAAAAGTTACCCTTGATGAATTATTCAGAACTCTTATACAACGTGATAATAGAATTAAAATAGACGTTGATAATATTTTGTAGAAGAATGAGAGTGTTTATTTTAAAACAACTTCAAATCATATGAATTCCATTACACCTAAGAATGTTTCTAATGCAAAAAAGTTCTAAAAAATTTGTTTTCTAGTCAGACACAAGTGAATCTGAATAGTCAGATAATGAGTTATCCAATCATTCTTGCAGAATGAAAAATATTGTTTGTATGAAGGAATTTAAATACAGATATAAGAAAAATGACATAAAGGATAATAAATAATCCGAAGTCACATATTATAAATGAAAGAAAGCAGAACATATCAGACCAGACTGTCCTAAGATTAAAAGAATGGATAAGAAAGATAGACATCCTAAAAGGAATGAGAAAATATATTAAAACCAAAATGGAAATAAAGTATTGAAGGAAAATGATTATTGGAGTGCAAGTGGTGGAGAATTATTTGATGTATCATCATATAATGAATCTTCTGGATAGAAGAATATTGATCTAATGTCCAGAGTACCTATAAAAAACCAATATTTCATGGCTAAGGTACACACTACTGAATCCTTAACTTATTTTTCTTTAAATGTTAATTTCAATAATGAAAAATATTATGAATCCTTAGATGAATAACATTCCTTAGAAGAAGATAATTCTGTTCCTTCTTTTTGATGATGTATCTAGGTTATCTATGTTTCTTTAAAATGAAAATATTAAGACAAAAAGGAAAATTAATAAGGAAAATTCTAGAATCAATATTTTAAACAAATAAGAATTAGATCATTCAAAAAATCTTAATGATTTTTTTTGGAAATTGATTCTTTTTTAAAAAACCTTAAGGAAGTTAATTATGATATGGATAAAAATTCTTAGGATCTTAAATATGTCATTTTTTAAAAAAATTTAGAGACTAACTCAAATTATAATACTAATGACAATGAGGATAAGAATTAATTCATTAGACTAAAATATGAAATATTTTCCTTAAATAAAATTTTGTCAAACATTACTTATATTAGGTTAAGTTTTAATAAAACGTATTCACAACTTCACTACCTAAGGAATAGTTATGGATTTGGTTATTCTCTGTCAAAAATCGTTTTTAGTCATAACTATTGAGTTTCACAAAGTGCCCCTTTTTGAACTAAGTGTCAAAGTGGTGCACTTTGGGAGAAAAAATTGTCCTTTAAACAAAATCCAATCCTTATGTTTTCATGAAGCTTACTATTATAATAAAAAATTGATACCTAATATTTTACTTTCTAACAATTATAGATCCAGACAGGTTTGGATTGCAAAAATATAACTATTTTTTTTTCAGGAAAACAAATGATGTGCCAACAAGAATACATGGTACATTGATAGTGGATGTTCTTGGCACATGACTATTAACAAAAAATTATTTGGAAATATTTTGAAGATAATTGGTGGAAAAGTAACTTTCGGTGAATATTATAAAAGATATATTGTTGGTATAGATATCATTTGTCGTATTGGAAAATATTTAATTTTTAATGTTCAATTTGTTAAAGGTCGCAAGGAAAACCTTATAATCATAAACCAATAAAGTGATAAAGATTACCTTGTGAATTTTTGGAATGATAAATCATTAGTTCAAAATTCCAAGGATGTGTTCATTCTCTCTACCCATCAACATGAGAATGTTTATATAATTAACTTACAAGACCTTAGGAGTAAATACTTACCATGAATTAGTGTGATGTAAGATCAATCATGGTTATGAAATAGAAAACTATGACACTATAACCTAAAGAACTTATGTAAACATTATATGAAATTACTTTTTAAGGATCTACCAGATATTTGATTTGATTCTTCAAAAGTTTTTGATACTTATAAATATAAAAAGAAACATAATTATAGACTAAATCAATAAGTGAAGTCTCAACTTCTGATTCATTACAACTAGGGCATTTGGATCTTTTCAGTCCAATAGAAACTGAAAATATTGGAGGTCAATACAATATATTTGTTCTAGTTGATGATTACACTAGATTTAAATGGGTTTATTTTCTAGTAAATAAATATGAAGCCTTTCATACTTTAGAGTATTTGGATGAAAAGTATTTATCTTGAATACTAAAGATAAATTAGACAAATTTTCACCCAAATCCGATGAAGTAATATTCTATGTCTATTCCATAACTTCCGAGGCTTATAAAGTTTTTAACAAAAATTCTTGCATGGTTGAGGAAACTATACATATTAAATTTGATGAAACCGATCCTTTTGTTTTTAAACAACCATAACCTTCATCTTCAGATGTGTTTTCAAAAACTGATTATCAACCATTGATGGAAGATTCCCTTAATCAGGGGAATAATTAATAAAATGTTTCTGAAGTACTCACTCTAGAATATTTTCAATATTATGTTGATTAATAGGTTTTACAAAACCCATGTCTGTTGTTTCTTAAGAATCATCCCAGTGATAGTATCATTGTTGATGTACATCAACCTATAAAGACTAGAAGTTATTTAATAAATGAAGTGGGGAGTCTATCATTTCATTTCTAATTATAACCTAAAACTACAGATGAATCTTTAGGTGATGAAGATTGGATTAAAGTTATGCAACGTGAACTATATAAATTTTAAAGGAATAAAGTCTATACCTTGGTTGATATACCTAATGAGACTTTTTTAATTTTAGTAAAGTGGGTTTTTAGAAATAAATTTTATGAAAATGTAATCATAGTATGAAATAAAGAAATATTATTTGCTAAATTCTTTATTCATCAAGAAGTAATAGACTATGAAGAAACCTTGGATCTTGTATCTAGTATTGAATATATTCTAATTCTTTTAGACTTTACTACATTCTTTAACTTCAAACATATTGAAATGGATGTGAAGTGTGTTTTCCTTAATGGTTTTATTCAATTGGATGTTTATGTTGATAAAACTTCTAGTTTTGAAGACACAAAACATCCTAAAAATGTTTTTAAACATAACAATACTTTATATGGTCGTAAAAACCCCCTATATTCTGGTACGATAGAATTAAAATATTTTGAATAAAAAACAATTATGTTAATGGAACTGTGGATCTAAACCTCTTTATAATGAAAGAAAATAAAAATGTTTTAGTTGTTTAAATCTATATTGATGCTTTTACATTCAGATCAACATAGTAATCCTTAACTTTTTATTTTGTAAATCTTATGAAATCTAAGATTGAAATGAGTGTGATGGGTGAGTTAAATTTTGTTCTTGGTTTAAAAATTTCTCAAAAAATAGAAGGAACTTCTATATCCCAACAAAATTATATTAATTATCTTCTTAAAAAGTATGGATATGATTATACTAAAAGTTTAAGTACTCTAATCGGTACCTCAAATTCTCTTGATCTTGATGAAGTTTGGAAACCACTAGATCAAAAATCTTTTATAGGTATGATAAGAGGGTTATTATATATAATGAGTAGTCATAAAAAATTAATTTTTTCAATATGATGACGTGAAAGATATAGATATAGACCAAAATAATTCCATTTAAATGCAGTAAAATTTCTTTCGACTTAAAGGGAAATTTGGACTTTGGACTTTTCTATTTTTATGGAAATGATTTTATTTTAAAATGATTTTCAGCTAATGATTTTGGTGGTTGTAAAATGTATAGGAAAATTACACCTAGAACATTCTATTTCATAGGATATTTATTAGTTTCTTGTTCATGTAAGAAACAACACTATGTAGCACTTCCACTCTTAAAGATGAATATGCGGCAACTGGAAGTTGTTGTGCTCATATGTTATGGATGAAACACACACTCAAAATTATGGCATGATTTTCACTAAAACTCATATTATGTTTAATAATACTAGTGCCATAACATTAAGAAAAAACTATACACAAAACTATTGTGCATACCACATAAAAATTAGGCTTCACTTTCTTAGGGATCACACACTTAAAGAAGTTATTGTTTTATAATTCATCAGAACCAGAAGAACAACATGCTAATATATTTAAATATTCAATACCATCCAATATATTTGAATATATTAAACAAAATTTAGGAATGATAACTGTAAGGTAATCATTAATATTTACTTTTTATTTAACATATCTCATAATAGTAAGATACTCTTTTTTGTAGGGGGAGTATATCTTATCATCCTTTTAAATTTTATTTTCCATTATTTTCCTATTTTACTAAAAAAAATTCAAAACCTAAATGTTTTCGAAACCTAAATTTTTTCAAAACATAAAATTTTTCATAACTTAGACGTTTTTAAAACTTATAAGTTTTAAAAAACTATGTTTCCTAAGATAAAAATTATCATACTGACAAATATTTTTGTGAAATTGGGAAGGTACACTTTTTTAATTATATTCTATTAATTACATTTCAATTTGTTGGTATTTCAAACCTGTTTTAAGAAAAATTATATAGGATTCATCTTTAATTAAATACAATTACTTATTTAAAATCTCAAAAGATTGTAATTTAAAAACACTTCATTGGCATTAATATCAATATTTGATCAGATCAAGATAATACCAACCGTTGGATTGACCCAAGAAGTTGAACCATTACTGCAAAGCCTATATAAAGGGACCCCTCTTTTCATCCCACATCAGTTTCCAAATATTTTTCACCTATGCTCTTCCACCCTTCAAATCCTTCGATCAAACTCTTGATTCATTCATTTATGCATCAAATGTCATTGTAAATCTCTTCTCAAACTTCGATGGATTCACATAAGGAAACCAAGGACTGTATAATCATTAGGGAAAGGCTAGTAAATTATAAATTCTTCACTAAGTATGATTCTCGCGTAGTTAAAATTATCAATATTAATGGATGTGAAAATTTCTTTCTTATAATGGAAAAGAATAAAGATCCGGTTTATCCCGATATTATAATTGAATTTTATGAAACAGTTCAGTTTTTTTGAAAAATGAGGAAAAGATATGTTTCAGTTCAAGAGTAATGGAAGTACCTACTCTTTATCTTATAAGAAATCCAAAACTGTTCTTGATATACCTTATTATGGAGAGGCATGATTTTGTTCGCATATTTTTCCAAACAAAGAAGGATCATTTTATAGGATTAAAGAAATTGAATTCTTAGGACACCAGGGAGTAAAAAAACCTAATATCTCCAATCTCTTAGCAGACCACATGATAGTAGCCATTTGGATGCAAGGATTCCTGATTCTGGTAATGAGGAAAAGGACACCCTGAGGATGTTAGAAATAATAATGATGGATTTTCTAGTTAATCTAAGAAATATTTACTTGATGAAGTATATGTTCCTCTCCATAATTAACATACTTAATGGAATGATTATGTCTCAAATTTTAATGTATCCAACTTTCTTGTCCTAACTCATTGTTATCTGCCTAGAAACTTGAAATGTTTTTTTCAAGTCAAATCCTAATACATTCAGAATCATGTTTTTGAGTGATGACACCACTAGATGAATAAATTTTGGAATCTATGATAACACATATGAGTTTGTTGACCTTATTTTCAATGAAGACCAAGATAGAGAGAGATATAAATCTGATCCCAAGAAAAATAATCCCCAAGAAACAGAACCCCAAAAACCTTTTCAATCCTATAAACATTCATTTGTAACTCCTAATCCTAATAAATAGAAAACCTTTTTAGATGAAGTAGTTTTTAAATAGAGAGACCAGAAGAGAAAAACAAAATAAGGTGACCCTTTTTCTTGATTATATCCTGCCAAGGCTACGACCTTAAAATTCCAAACTGTTGAAGAGATTGTGAAACAAGGAAAAGAGAAAAATTTAAAGAAGAAATTGTCAGAAGCTAAAATTATCCAATCCTTGATGATATACACTGAGAAAATCTTTGATCAATTTCAATTACCATAATGTTTCTTAGTTGAACCCGAGATTCCTCCGAAATGAGTAAAAATTGAGACTCTGGTACTGAATAAGGGAAAGAATTATGTTTAAATTACAACTCTAACAGCTGAAAAAAAATCCCAATAAGAAGCAGAAAACAATGAAGAAGTCCAAATTCATGCTGATATCTAAAATTTTGAAGAATCTAAAAAAGAAATCCAGTATGAAAAGTTGTCAATAAGAACCCCATAGGATTCCTCAACCATGAAAGTCTCATAAGGGAGGTCTATTTAGAAAGATATTTTTGTTAAAGAATAAATAAATCAAATCCCCTCCAATGATGAAATTGATAATGATGATATTGTACAATGTGTTGAAGGAAAAGTTTCTAATGTTGTTGAAAAATATAACAATAAATGGGTAAATTATGTCGATGATATAATAGAACAATTTTCTGATGGAGAGCAATAAAATCATATAATAGAGAAGACAATTTCTATGGTATAGAAAGGAAAGAATGTTGTTATTGATACACCTTAGAAAGTTGGTTTTTCAAAAACAAATAAGGATTCTTCTATTACATACATGAAGAAAGATGATGAGAAAATGGAATTTACCTCACCAAGACAAGTTTCTATTTCAGAATCTTTATCTTAAATAGGTTAATATTTTATGGTTCAGTCCCTAAAGAAGCTTGTTAACACCATTAGATTATTTCCAAATGTAGAATCAAGGTGTAATCAGATTCAAGATATAGTTGATCAGAAGATAAAATCTATAAACTATCTTATGAAAAAATTCATCAAACTAAAATCTGAGTTCAAGACCTTTAGGAACAACTATGATTCTCATATAAAATAATATAAAGAGATAGAACTTTCTGAAAAAATTTGATTCTCATATAAAATAATTTAATGATATAACTAGATGGTATAAAATTGTTTTAGATGATCTTAAGGTCTTTGAGGAATTTAGTGACTCAGTTAAGGATTCCTTTTATAAATCTAATGAAAAGCTCAAGAACATCTTGACAAGTTTTTCAGAGAAACTGAAGGAAGAGAAAGCTTCCCACCAACAAGAATATAAAGACCTGAATAGAAAAATTAACTCCATTACTCTCAATCTAAAAATGGAGATGGAAATCATGGAAGAGTTGGTTGAAAAACATAAAACTAAAGAAGAGTTGATTAAGTATCATGAGGAAATAGTTACATTGTAAGAAGAAATGATCAATAACCTTGAGAAGAAAAATATAGATCTAAAAGAGTTTCTAAAAATGTTTTAAGAATATCATAAGGAGATGAAGAAGTTTAAAGAAACGTAGAAAAAGATAATTATGGAAAATAAGAAGAAGGATGATTAATTCTTTAAAATATGATATTTTTTGTAATCAAATTGTTTTTGTGATTATTTAGTTATCTAATGAAATTATTTCATTAAATATTTTTCTTATATATTTCATAACATTTGTGGTTCAATTATTTTCCCACCATTTTTTGAAATCTCAAATGGGGAGAAAATAATGTTAAAAAAGAATATTAAACTAAGGGGAATGATGTTTTTGAAAGGTAGAGATTTTATAAAGAATAATTCCTTAAGTAAATGGGGAGTCATTCCTTTAATAAATTTAGACAAACTCAAAGATAATAATATAATCCTTAGGGGGATTTCATAACCTAAGGTGGAGTTATTCATATTCATTATAAGTCATAAACAAAAAATGGAGATAAGTATTTCTTTTATGTTCAAATATGAAAACCTTAGATCTTTATATTATTTTCTGAAAAGCTGTTTGTGCTTTCCAAAAGGGGGAGATTATTGTGTCAATATGTTTCCTTATGATTTTTTCTGTTCCTCTATGTTTTGAAAATCATAAATATTTTTTTAATATTTTTTTTATACATTTCATAATTCCTTTTAACTTAATATAACCATATTTTCCTTATATTAATTTATATTGAATTAAATCATATCTTTATCTAAATCTGAAAATCATATAGTTCCCCAGAATCTAATTTCCCTAGAATTGTGAATCTTATTGTCACAGAATTATGAATCCAATTTTCCTTGAATTATGAATTTTATATCATCTAAAATCAGAATTTGATTATCTCTAAAATGAGAATCTGATTCTCTCTGAAATTAGAATCTAATTTTATATAAAACTAGACTCTAATTCTCTCTAAAATGAGACTCTGATTCTCTCAGAAACCAGAATCTGATTCTATCTGATATTAGACTCTAATTCTTTTAGAAATCAAACATTGATGTTTTATATCTCTAGAATCTAATTCTATTTACTTTTAGAATCTTATTTTCACTATCTTATGAATATAATAATTTGTTTTTGTTAAAGTTATCATATATCCATAAAGTATCAATTCTTTTTATCAGATCCAAAATATGATAATGTTTATCATACAATGTTATAGAAAATAGTGTCGTTACATTTTTTTGCCGTATTTTGTTATATAAAATGATGTCATCAAATTTTTTATAATATAACTATTACATTAGTGACACCTATACAAATAACTCCTAAATTTAAGGGAAATATGACCATTGGAGGAGAGTATTACCATTAGAGATCTTGCTTATAAATACCCATCTGTTTGATAGTTTTGAATGTTTTCAACTTTTGGTAGAATTGAAACATTACGAGATCTCTTACATATTTTATTCGTGTAAAGCCCTTAAAGAGTTTAAGTTTTAAATAACCTGTTTCACTTACATAAATAATCAATTGAACTTTTTAAACATTGTGCGATTCTGATTTTTTCTTTTTACAATCGAGGGATTCCAAGTTAAAGAAAGGAAGATGTTCCAATTAAATTCTTAATTGAGGGAATTCATGTTGAATGAAGGCAGAGGTGCCGATAAAATTACATATTGAGGGATTTCAGGGATATCAAGATAGATTCTGATCATTATATCAAGGGATTATCCTAGTGTGGGAAAGACAAACATTCATGAAATTATAACTCCAAGGTCCTTTATCAAAGGTTGTTGGATAACCTTCTCTCTGGGTTAAAATATTTCATTACAATTGTATTACTTGTTTAAAAGAAAGTTCATATATTTGGTTTTATTTATTTATACAGAGAATGTGTAACTTTCTTACAATTTTTTATTCTTATAAAAACTCTGATATATTATATTCTATAGAATTTAAGGTATAATCTATCCATATATAAAATTTTCTATGTTTCTTTATCAGACCCACATTATCAGATCCAATGAAAGTTAGTCTCTTTTTGAAAGAACTAAAGAGGGTTTACGAATTCGTCTTATTTATCATTTTTAAATATAGATTTTCATAAGGTTAAAAATTAATGTTTTTAAAACTAAAAATTCGTCCCTTGTAATTGAGAAATCTACATCATAATTTCTATCTTATAATATAAATGGCTTAAACTCTTCTAGGACAACCTCATCTACTAGTATCCCATTTATGGAAATACCCATGTTAGAAAAATTTAATCCCCATTAATTTGATGTATTTTCTCTATTTTATTCTATTTTATAATCAATGAAATGTTTAGGTAATACCTTAGGATAGTAATAGATGTTTTATGATGATTTGTACAGGTCTAAAAAGTCACAATATTTTTATCATGATTTCCTTAAAACATGTGGTATATCTTATGTAAACCTATGAGGGATGGATGTATTCAGAAAAAGAATATAGTTTTTGATGGTTTGGAATAAAAGATACACAACTATGAAACTTTGAAATGTTCTAGATAGAACTAAATGTCATGACTATCACATGATTTTATGAATATAACACAAAACATTTTAACATGATTAGTTAAATATCAAAAAAATTATCTATGTTCTTAAACATCCCAAATTTTTTTCCCTCCTCAATCATAGGCTCTTAAATTATTGAAATCCCATAGGATATATCAATTAACATATTCCTTTTGGTGGTTAATTTCAATAGATTGTATGGTTATGGATCTATGAAACTGAGGGTTATAAAATCATTCTCCTCCTCTCTCTATGATCCGTTCATATTCTATAAAGAGGAAATTTAAATTTCGTATTCCATGCCTAGATCTATTAGTTAGATCTTATTTTGAAAAATAATCTTTGTGATAAATTTATTGAATTTATTAGAAAGATCATATCTCTATTACTAAATGGGAATTCATTGCGTCGAATGCATCAAAGGTTGGTGGCCTCTATTTTCTTTATTTATCTAAAAACATGAAGGAAATTTGTTTTCCAAATATATATCATATGATCATATTTATTAGACCTTTGGGAAATCAACAATGTAACTATTTTTTCTTGATTGGTCCTAAAAATTATTTTTTTGGGTAACACAAACAAGGTGTTCAATTTAATTATTAAATGAATTTGGATTTTAAAATAATAGTTTTGAATGTGAAAAAATGGAATTAACTAGGTGTGTGTGTGTCTATATTCATATTAAAAAGAATGTGAGGGTTGGACATGGTCATAGTTCCAATCATGGGGCACATTCAATTATTTCATTTAGTGGTGACTTAGTAATTGAGGGATAAATAATGATCATGATTTGGACTAATTGGTAGTGGTATATGGGTAGGGGTTTTATGGGTTTCTGTTTTCAATTTGGGTGTGGGTTTATTCCAATAAAATGTTTTAGGTTTTCATAGTTTTAACTATTTGTGGTTATATTTTTATTTTCCATGAATTATAATAATTCAAAATCCTTGTATTTTAAATATAATGTGAGATAAAATATTCCTTTTTGAGTGTAATTTAAGGGAATTCTTTGTGTTTACCTACTCGGTTGTATACACACCCATTTCATATAATCCTTTATATGTATAGAGGTGTCATTTATCTTCATTTTGGTACATATAAGGTTTTATATGTTTTTAGTAGAGCCTTTTGATTATCTAGAAATGGATTTCTTGGGTCAGTGCTTATGACAATTTTAATTTCATGGAGTCTATAGTGGTACCCCTTTTATGCCATTTGACTTATCACCTTGAGCATTATGCGTCTTAAATGTTATTATTTTGGGTTGATGGAATTGTTTTTTTTAATTTTTTTCATCCACCATTACACTAATTATCAATTGGTAATACATTTAGATTTTATTATAGTTTTTTATTATCTATCATATCATGTCCCTTTATTATGGTCTTCTTGATGATTGTTTATTTGAGGGATAATCACCCCCTGTGATTTTATAAATCCCATGAAATTTATTATCATCCATTTTTTACATTGGTATTTTAACTAGGGTGAGTGCCATGGGGTCCTTCCTCAGCAAGTGGGTCAGGATTACACGTCACATATAAAATAAATAAAAGGTATTATAATAAAGAAATAAACAAGAAATATTTTCTTAGTAAATTAAATAATTATTATATGTTTTTGGAGAGACTATGATTAATGTGACAAGTTGGGACAAGATATATGAGATTTTCATTAAATCATAGTTTTAAGGTTTTCATACCAAAATCATTCTCTTATATATAAATGTTTTATAATTATTTCAAGAAAATTCAATATTATATATAATTTACTATTAATAGTAACTTATACTAATATTTTTCATTCATTAAAAATTATTAAAAATTAATATTTTCAATTTTTACCACATGGATTATTTTTTTACATTCTTTAAAAAAGATTAAGGAGAATTTTTTTAATGTTTACTATAAGAATTACATTTCCAATAATCGAAAAATTATTCATTATCATGAATTATCTATAATTTTCATGGGTTTTGAAGAAAGACATATTCTGTTTGTTTTAGGAATTCTTAGTTTTAACATTTTTTATGAGAAATGGTTATTTATCTTCATTTTATGAGATATTTTGAATTTATTAATCTTACATGATCTAATGATATGTTTTATCATTTTTATGATAGAAATGAAATATTTTATTAGTTTTGTTCATCTGATGGTTCTATAACATTTTATATAATGATGGGTGAGTTTAATGTAACATTACATCACTTTAGGTAATGTTATTTTCTCAAGATATGAAGTGGAATTAACGATGAAGGTTATTATTTTATAAGGGACCATATAAGGGTTATTGTAATGTTGATAGTTAGGGTAATGTATTAATATGAGTACATGTGTTTTCAATGTTTTATATTAGTTTTAAAGGAAATATGATAATTTTATAAGTTTTGTAAATCATTTTTCAATTTTTTTGTCTTTATAAATGTGAAAAGATTATTTCAAAGTATAAATATTTTATTGAATTGTTATTTCTTCTCAAGGTACAATCAGGTTAATTATTTTGAATTGAGTATTCCACCAAAATTCTTTATGAAAAATTTAGGAAATAAATTTCAGTTCATGGGTATGTAAATGATTATTTTAGATTAATATTTTTTTGTATAAATGTAAAAATCTTTATTTTTTTCATGCTTTTAAATAGGAATACATTTTTTATTTTCTTTTTATATCCTTTACAATTTTTTTTATATCCGAAATTTTAAAAATACTTTCACAGTGATAAAGGATGTATATGAATTATATCAAGGTCAACGGTTACATGTATTAAATAATGAAAGGTGACATGAATGAAACATTAGTGTAAATATAAGAAACTATGTTTTTATAAATGTAAACTACAAGAAAATTCACATTATGTTTTATAAATGTTTCCTTAATTATATAAGTCTATAATCGTAAAAGATCATGGAAATGATAGAATTCTTAAACCATGTTATAAATTATGTAATTATATGTTGATTATGATACAATAAATTATAATTTTTATAAAAAAGTTATGGTTTATATTAATTTTGAGGTATATATGATGTTAAAAGTCCCATTAAGGTTATTATAAATGGTAATTATATTATCATGATATTGATTTTTTTATTTACATGATGATTCTTTTAATCCTTGTCTATTAAAAATGGATTTTAGTAGGGGAATCATGGGAAAAGGTGTTAGAAGGAAAACTAGAATGATATACTTTTGAATCAGAAACCTAAAATGGATGGGATAGAGACAGATTAATTTTTATTATTCATAACTATGTTAACACATGTTATCAATTGTGTCACTCATGTAGGGTTGTGATTGAATTGTCTATAGGGGAACATGTCTCTAGTGGAGAAGTTCTTATAATAATACCCTCTATCATTTGGTATATATTTAGACCCAGTAGTATTTGAAGGATAAATCAATAATTTGGCAATGATATTTTATGATTTTGTGTAACAACATAGGATTTAATAGAATGTTATCTCTTTAAAGCAATTCTATAGCTTACGCTACACGCAACACCAAGTTCTAGCCCACCACCCCTTACCAAACATGCCGTCCAAAAAGAGGTTATTAATAGTATTAACTAAATTTTGAATTTTATATACTCCATATAATTTTAACATACATATCACGTGTTTCTTAGACATAATATATGAAGAAATTCAATGTTCTCAGATAAAGGAAGTATTTTTGAGAAAATGAAATTTTATCGCATTTTAGTGGAGAACCCTTTTCAAAATACAATATTGACACTTATATATTTTCAAATTGACAAAATAAATTTCTTCAATATAATAGGGACATAAAATTCTAGTTTTAATAAATTTTTGGGGTTTTTCAGATAACATTCATATTTTGATGAATAGTGAAAATACTAAGTTTAAATTGCAAACAACTTTTTAATCAAAATAATTTAAAGTGTTAAACTGTAAAATTGAATGGTTTTGAAGTATAATTAGATTATATTTTTTATAATTTAATACAATGTTGGTCATCATATGTAAGCTTACTTTTAAATTGGACATAAACACATATCAATCATTTGATTGTTTTTACTTCTCAAAACCCCACATTCAGGTTTTGAAAATGGGGATTAATTTTAAATTAATTAATTAAACTTATATGTTTTTAATTTGGTTAAATATAAATAATTTTTTAATTCATAATATCAAAATTATCTTGTGGTGAATTTTTGGTATTTTTCTGAAAACCTTCAATTTTTGATGAATAGTGGAATATACTGCGTTATTATTTTTAATCAACTTTTTATTGAAATAATAATATATTTTATTTGAATTTAATTTAAGTGAAAAAATATACCAAATACATACATTAGTTACTTGTAATTCATTGGAGTTATTTTATAATAAGATTAGATGTATAAAATTTTATTGAACTTTTTAATGTCTTTTACCCACCTTCTAGTCACATTAGAAAATTTGCATAAAACACAATCTTACCACTTCTAAAAAATAATTTTCAAAAATACAGAGACACATTTGAAATTTTTAAGCAAAATGTGGTTCAATAGGATGAAAATAATTTTTGGTAAATTGTACATTTTGGATTTTATTTACCACAGTTAAATGTTAAAAGGGAAATTAAAGGAAAAAATGATATTATAATTACCCTAACATGTGTCCTAATTTTGTTGGATAAGTTTTTAGACCAAAATAAACCTTAATAATAAAATATGATATTATTTGATCAACTTTGATTAGATTAGGACATTTATTATTATTTTATTTAAAGTAGAATAAAAAGTGTTAAATTCAAATTTTCATAACTAATACATTTTTAATATAGGGTTACAAATAAGCTAAATAAGACTACAAATATTGATTAGAAAGATAAACAAATTTTATAAATAATGGTATTTTATTTATAATTTTAATATAATAAATAATTAAATTTATTTATGACACAATGATGATGTAGTAATTACCTTATTAATGAAGGATTAAAATAATCGATATTATAAATATCCGAATAATTTAAATTTAGACTTTTGATCCATTCCAGAAATTTTATAGGTTAATATGACATGTTAGGATTGATTTAATGATTTTTTTGTAATTAATCAATTTTTTTACTTTCAGAAAAAAAAATACTAAATAGTGTCAAAATTGACAAAAATGAGTTTTCAAAACAAATAATATATTATTAAATGATATAATATTTATAAAAATCTATGGTTCCCCCAAAGGAATTATATAATAATAGATATTCCATTAATGATACACTTGGGGTTCTCTTGGAAATTTATAGTAATTTTATTAACCACATAATACAAATATTCAAGGAGACATGGTAAATGTTAAACTATTTACCCAAGAGTAAAATCTAAAAGATAAGGTTAATATAGTGACCTAAACTTGTCTAAAACAGATTGAATAAGACTATTTCGTCCAATCCCCACCTTATCCTTGAAATAAATATATTTTTATCCATTAGAAACCGAAAATTATTTTATAATATAATAATATTTCAAACGTTTCCTAAAGTGACCCTCACCTATCTTATAATAGGGTACTTCCCCTTCTCTTAATTTCACACCTCCAAATCCATTTGGATCTACCAAACCCGGATCAAATATTCTCCCAACAATACTAAATTAAACCTGGAGGCCTTTCATTGATCATAAATCCAACATAATGAGCCCTTTTGTTCAAATCAAAAGGAAACACTCAAAGAAGAGGTAATTATTTTATCACCTCTTTCAATGTTCTTTTCTTCTTCCACTTACTATTTCTTTGTTGTTTCCATACCAAAATAATAAATCTAGTACCCTATACATACTGTGATGTTATTATAAATGTGGTACAACCATATTCATTGTTCTATACATCATATGAATGAAAAATTCCCTATACGTGCGTACGTATGAGTTACCATCTCCATGTTATGGTGTAGTTTGTTATTCAAAACATCATTATTTGGATGGGTATAATAATGAGTATAATTGATGTAATTAATAAATATAACATATTAATGATTATTTATATAAAATATTCCATCATATTACATATTATGTCACCTTTAATATAATGATATCATTGCTCGTACATAGGTATAGCTTACTGTCTCCACGATGCGATGAGATTCATTTCCACGTTCACCATTCAATGATGATTGAAAAAATATATATTATTAATAAGTATATAATATATGAAATAAAAATTCTAATGGAATATATATATATATACATATATCTCATACACCTACTTCCGTTCAATACAATATGAAAACAAAAACGATGATTATGCGTATGTACCGCCTACCGTCTCCATAAATGGTGTTTTCCATTTCATTTATCTACCTATAATACATATTAATATTATAAATATATATGATACATAAATAATTTTTTATATTATGGAAGAAATTAAATCATGATATAAGTTATACGATCAAGAATAACAAGTTAAAACATGTCTGATAAAGAAAGCGATATTACCCGAAATGTTATTTTAAAATAGAAATTATTATTAAATGGGTATTATAAAGCCATAAATGAATCTAGTATGATATCATAAGTATGAATATAGTTATGTTATAATTGAATTACTAAATATGGTCATTATATAGGAGGTTAAATGTACCTTCAACCAATGGAAAGTACAATGTAAGGGTAAATTCCTCAATCTCATTATTATATGAGATTGTTTATGTGAATGTTTTTTACTGGGACATATTTATTATCAATGTCCATGTTTCATAAAATAGTTTTCAAAAGGATTATTTTTGAGGGACTCTTTAATTAAAAAATAATTTAAATGGTTTAATTATTTATTCTTCTAAATCATTCTCATTAATGTCCATGTGTTTGAAATGGTTTTAAGGATTTATTTATATATACATAATTTTTTTAAAATGTTAATTAATTTCAAAAGTTTCAAAGTTGTATGAGACACTTTTATTCAAAAAATATCTTTTAAATTTCTTCCTTTATAAATTGTCTGACTTTTAAATGATTTCATGAAAAAGTGATATTTCTCTCAAAGTGTTTTACTGGTCAATTTCAACTATGTAAACATCACTTACTGGATATTATTCTTGATTGAGGTTAATTTATTATAATACAATCTTCCATATTGTATTTAAAGTGTTATGATAGGTTTGACTGTGAATATTATATTTTTATACCATTCATAGTTTATTGTTAATGTATTGACATTTTTTATGCCAGTTTTAATATGATTTTTTATGTTATGGTTCAAAAATTTCATATGAGGAATTCATTGGAATTAGTATGTGATGGGTGGAGCCTGATATAGATCCTCGATGCATCGATAGGTCTCATGAGACAAATTAATATCTTGGAACAATGACTTGAAAAAATCTTTATTTGTTGTCTTGGCATGAGGCCTTGACTATGTGGTTATGATGTCAGGCATTAAGCATCCCATAATTATGAAACTTGCTATTGATATTGAATGTGATTAATCGACTAGTAGAATATCCATGTCCATAAAGAAATGTAATTATTTGATTTATCATTTCCATATTATGAAGAAGTTTAAGTCTAAAAGTCTTATGTTTTAGTCTTATACATTGCCTTAAATTTTTATTTTTATTAATGATAGTTTTGGCTATTTTTTTATCCTTACTGAGCATCTGAGCTCACCCCTTCTTATGTTTTATTTTTCCATGGATACGAAGAAGTGTATTATGATTGATATATAGGGTAAGGCTAGGGGAATAATGGATTTATAAAAGGATTATTGTTTTGTGTTTTATTTTAGAATTTTTAATGTAATGATAATATATCTAATTTATTTTCCAAGACTGCTTACATGATCGGTCCTTCAGGACTTGATTCCTTGTAATAATGCCAATGTATTAGAATAATGCACTGACTCTGGGTAACTAGGGTTAGGGTGTTATAGTTGGTATTAGAAGAAGGATAACAACATCCTTGGAAATATATTTAGATAAACTCTAATTATAGAACATTACCAAAAGATAATATGTGAGGATTGGTATAGAATAACTTCCTAGAATTTTGGTAATGTAGATATTTTGTGAATTTTCCAAGAAATACAACCCTATCTGGATACGAGCAAGTAGAGGCAGCTCTGGCACATATTTATCTAGTGGTAAAATCCAAAAACACTACTTTGAGTAAGACTCGAACGAGAACTGGTGCATGATAATAGACCTTATTGTACTCTTGGTTACAACACTCCAAGGGGATATTCTTAGGATAATTCACATATTATTTAAAAACTATTATGAGGGATTTATGAGTAAATATGTGAGTGAAGAAACCATTTTAATAATTATGAGAATAGATGTGTGAAAATATTTAATTAACGTTGAGAATGTTTCTTGTTTGTGGATTATACATTATGATATGATCTAACCTAGTGTATTTCATCATTTATAAATGGTTCATAGTAGAAGTAATGATAAATCTAGTAATATGCATGATCCAAAGAGTAATAAGGGTCACATATTTCATGGTCTTAAGTCATCATTTATAAGGGAAATAGTCTCCCATGTATTTTCATAATATGAAGATATAATATCATGTGTTAATAAGATAAGTAATTAATTCTCTGAGTCCTATGACTTTTAAGGGAATAAAGAGAAGTAGAGGATAGAAAAGAGAAAGATGGATAAATAGAAGAAGGTAAAGAAGAATTTTCCCATATGTGATAACTATAGAAATAATCACCTTGGTAAATTCTTGAAGGGAATGAGAGTTTGTTATAAGCATGGAGAAAAAGGACACCAAGTACATGATTTCAAGGTTAAGAAAAATTTTTAAAATGTATAATTATTTATCTTCAAGGAGTTGGGACACTACGCAGATTAATGTCTCAATAATCAATGTATACCACAAATGATGCTATTAAATAATAAACAAGATATGATACTACCATATGTGAAGAGGAATAATTAGTGTTCCTATATTTTTATTAATTAATTATGTCATTTCAATGTTGTATCAATGATGTACTGGTTATATTAATTGTGGAAATAAATAAAGATTATATTGAAGTACTATTTCATTAAGTATTTGAGATTGTATGGTACCATGTAAATTGACACAGTTTCAGGTTAAAAGTTTTGTAAAATATATGGTTGAGAGAAAGATAAACCGTAATATGATCCTGATACTGAGGTATTGATTTTAGAATAAGAGATAATTGAGTTGGAAAAAGTATATTGGTTATTATTTAAATCCTTTTAAATGATTAATGGTTTTTTATTCCATCATTGTTGGGGTATTCAATTTTTTTTGGATTTAAGGAGTATATCCATTATTCTATATGGAAAAAGGGATAATGAATGTATTCAATAAGGTTTTACAGAAATTCAAGGTGTTACCATGTTTTAAGAGAATATATGATGAAGGTATTCACATATTATTATGTGGGAAAAAGAGATCTTCATTATGATTACCTTCTTTATAAATTTTAGACTGTGAGTTTCGACATAAGTATTTTGGAGAATTATAATTGTTAGAATGACTTAATTTAAACAGTTGATACTATTGTTTAAGGTTAAAAAATTTCTTCATATTTTTTTGTATTGTTATAAAAATGACAACCCGGGGGTCAGGTGAAAGCCCGTCACGGTAGGAAAGGCCGCAAGACTTGAACCCACAATCGAAGGGAGACAAAGGTGCATCACCTACCACTGGCCAACATGATTTCATGGTTTGAATAATATAGTTTTTTAAATGGGATAATATATGAATTATAAATTCATTATTTTTAGAACCCTATATGATTAGGATAAATAGAATATTTTTGAGTTCTATTATCTTTTGGAGTGACAGATGAGTTTGTGGTATAAATTAGTTAATGGATATAACTATACTGGTCAAGTATTATTTTTTTCTTATTTTATGAAGAAATTAATTCTTAAATATTAGGGGAAGGAAATTAAAACAAAAAATGTGTTATCCTAATATATTATGTTTTGTTGAACTGATGATATTTTAAATCATTATAGATTTACAGCTTTGAGGTCCTCAATATTCCATTTATTGTTCACTTGTTGTGATTGATGGCATCAATCACTCCATATAAATATTTAGGTTTTACTCTAATTATGTGTCTATAATTTCCCCCAGTGTTCATCTATTCGAGATCATAATTTGGTGGTGAATTGTTTATCTCCCATTTCCTCTTATTAAGACAAAATTTTTTATGCCTATATTCGATGGGGGTTTTCCAAAATGATATTTTATATTTTTAACATTTTATTTTTGAAGAAAAATTTCAATTTAATAGGATGAAATTTATTTAAGGAAGGGATAATGTAACACCCTAGGATTTCATAGGACATTATCTCTTTAAAGTAATTCAATAGCTTGTGGTACATGCAACACCAAGTTCGAGTGTACTATTCCATTCCAAACTAGCCATTCAAAAAGCGGTTATGAACAGTACTAACTTCATTTTGAATTTTATATACTCCATATAATTTTAAGATCCATATTATTTATTTATTAGACATAATATGAAAAGAAATTAAATTTTTTGGAAAAATTAATTTTCAGAAAATACAATTTTACCGCCTTTTAATAGCAAACCCTTTTTAAATCCAATATTTTATAATTTTATATATTCACGTTGAAAAATAATTCTTCATTATAAGTGGGACACAAAAATATAGTTTGATAAAAAAATTTGTGTGTTTCTGATAACTTTCATATTTTTATGTATAATGAAAATACTATGTTTTAATTGAAAATAACTTTTTTAAACAAAAATAATTTATAGTGTTAAACTATAAATTTGAATGGGATTGAAGTATAATTAGATTATATTTCAATAATTTAATCCAATATTGGTCGTTGAAAGTAATTTTACATTTATATGGGACAAAAACACATATCAATATTTTGACAGTTTTTACTTCTCAAAAACCCCCTTTCTGGTTTTGACGACAGGAATTAATTTTAATTTAATTAATAAAAAATTATTTGTTATGAATTTTGTAAAATAGACATAAATTTCTAATTTGGAATATCAAAATTATCTTAGGGTTACTTTTTGGTATTTTTTTATAAACTTTCAATTTTTGATGAATAGTGAAAACACTACTTTATTGTTTAAAACTGAATTTTTATTTAAATATTAATTTATTTTATTAAAATTTATTTTAAGAAAAAATATATACATAATACCTATATTAGTTCAATGTAATTCATTGGAGTCATTTTATAATAAGATTAGATGTATTAAATTTTATTGAATATTTTAACATCTTTTACCAACCTTATATGCACATTAGAAAATTTGCATAAAAAGTAATTTTACCGCTTCTGTTAATTGAATTTACAAAATATAAGAAACAAGGTTGAAATTATTTAGTAAAAAGTGGTTCAATAGGATGAAAATAATTTTAGGTGAATAGTAACTTATGGATTTTATTTACCACGGTTAAAAGTAAATAGGGTAATTAAAGGTAAAAATGATATTATAATTACCCTAACATGTGTCCAAATTCTAATGGATAAGTTTTTTTCAATAAAAATAAATATTCAGAATAAAATATGATCCCATTTGATCCACATGGATTAGATTTGAAGATTTATTATTATTTTATTTAATGAATAGTTAAAAGTGTTAAATTCAAATTTTCATAACTATAACATTTTTAATATAGGGTTATACATAAGATAAATTCGACTATAAATATTCATTAAAAAGCTAAAACAATTTCCTACATAATGGTATTTTATGAAGAAAAAAAATTAGACATTAAATTATTAAATTTATTTATGACACAATGATGATGTAATAATTACCTTACTAATGAAAGATTTAAATAATTGATATTATAAATATCGAAATAAATGTAAATAGTGACTTTTGATGAATTAAACTAATTTTATAGGTTAATATGACATGTTATGATTGATTTAATGTATTTTTATGAAGTAATAAAGTTTTTTTTACTTTCACAACAACCAAATACTAAATTGTTTCTAAATTGGCATAAATGAGTTTTTTTAAAAAAATACTATATTATTAAATTATATAATATTTATAAATATCTAAGGCTTGGAAAAAGGAATTATATAATAATAGATATGTCATTAATTAAAAAATTTCTGTTCTCTTGGAATTTTATAGTATGTTCATAAACCATATAATATAAAAATACGAGGACACATGGTAAATGTTAAACTATTTATCCAAGAGTTAAATCTAAAAGATAAGGTTAATATAGTGACCTAAACTAGTCTAAAACCTATTGAAAGAGAAGTTTTCGACCCGTCCCCGACTTATCCTTGAAATAAATCCTTTTTAATCCATTAGAAACCGAAAATTATTTTATAATAAAATAATATTTCAAGATTTTCAAAAAGTGACCCTTACCTCTCTTATAAAAGGGTACTTCACCTTCTCTTAATTTCACACCTCAAAATTCATTTGGCTTAGCCAAACCCTAAAAAATATTCTTCAATATATCCTCACTTCATACTATAGTTTTTTACTTTGACTATAAATCCAACCTAAGGATTCCTTTTGTTCAAATCAAAAGAAAACACCAGAAGAAGAGATAATTATTTCACCACCTCTTTCAATGTCCGTTTCTTCTTCCAATTCCTCTTTAATTGATGTTTCCATAACAAAATAATAATTCCTGTACCCTACATATACTGTGAAGTTATTATAAATATTTTATAACCAAATTCATTATTCTATCCATCTAATTAATGAAAAAGTCACCAAACGTGCATACGTACAACTTACTGTCTCCACGTCGTGGTGTAGTTTATTATGGAAGACTTATTTATTTGGATGGGTATAATAATGAGTGTTATTGATTAAATTAATAAATATAACATGTTAATTATTTTTTATATATAATATACCATCCAATTACATATTATTTCACCATAAATAGAATGATATCGTCGCTCGTGCATACGTACAGCTTACCGTCTCCATGATGCGATGAGATTCATTTCCACGTTCACCATTCAAAGAAGATTATAAAAACATATATTATTAATAAGTATATAATATAAGAAATAATAATTCTAATGGAGTATATATATATATATATGCATATATCTCATTCACTTACACTTGTTTAATATGATATGAAAACAGAAACAACGTTTATCCATACATGCGACCTACTATCTCATTAAACGGTGTTTTCCATTTCATATATCTACATATTATACATATTAATATTCTTAATATATATGATAAATAAATATTTTTTATATTCTTGAAGCAATTAAATCATGATATTAGATATACGATCAAGAATAACAAGTTAGAACGCGTATGATAAACAAAATGATGATTACCAGAAATATTATTTTAACATAGAAATTATTATTAAATGGGTAGTATAAATCCATAAATGAATCATGTATGGTATCATAAATATTAATATGGTTCTGTTATAATTTAATAACATTCTATGGTCATTATACATGGGGTTAATCGTACACTCAACCAAAGGAAAGTAAAAGGTCAGGGTTAATTCCTCAATCTCTTTATTATCCAAGATTGCCTATGTGTAAGTCTTTACTAAGAAATATTTATTATCCATGTCCAATTTTCATAAAAGTGTTTTCAAAAGGATTATTTTTAAGGGAATATTTAACTAAAACTTCCTTTTAAATGGTTTAAATATTTATACTTCTAAATCATTTTCCTTAATTTTCATGTTTTCAAAATGGTTTTAAGGATTTATTTGTATGGGCATGAATGTTTTAAAATATTAATTCATTTCAAAAGATTAAAACTGATATTGGACACTTTTTTTCAAAAATAACTTTTAAATTTCATCCTTTCTAAATTGTGTGCCTTTTAAATGATTTCATGAAAAAGGTATATTTATCTCAAAGTGTTTTACTGATCATTTTAAACTTTGTCAATATATTTTAATGGATATTATTCTTGATTGAGGTAGATTTATTATTATACAATCATCCATATAGTATTGAATGAGTTATGATATGTTTTACTGTGGATGTGCTATTTTTATACCATTCATGGTTTATGGTCAAAGTATTTATATTTTTTATACTAGTTTTAATATGAATGTTTATGTTTTGTTTCAACATTTTCAACTGAGGAATGAATTAAAGTTAGTAAGTGATAGGTGGAGCCCGTTATAGCTCCTTGATGCATCGATAGTTCTCATGAGACAAATTAGTATCTTGTCACAAGGCCTTGATTTTATTTGTAGTTTTGGCATGAGTCCTTGACTATGTGGTTTTGATGTATGATATTATGGATTCCATCATTATAAAATTAGCTATTGATATTGCATGTGATTATTAGACTAGTAAAATATCCATGAAAATATTTCAATGGAATTTTTTGATTTATCTTTTCAATATTATAATGAATTTTATGATTAAAAGGTGTGCTTTTTTAGGTTTATAAATTTACTTAAATGTTTATGCTTATTTATTATAGTTTCCACTAGATTTTTATCTTTACTGAGCATCTGATCTCACCTCTTTATTATTATTTATTTTTTCCCGGACGTGAAGAAGTGTATTATGAATGATATGAAGGGTTAATATTGAGGAATAATGGAGTTCTCAGAGGATTATTTTTGTTATGTTTTATTTTAGAAATTGTAATGTAACATTCTTATTTGTAATATGTTTTCCCAGACTTCTAAAATAATAGGTCCCTTGGGACTTTATTCCTTGTAATAATGCTAATGTATTAAAATAATTCACTGACTCTAGGTAACTAGGTTTGGGGAATTAGATTTGGGATGTTCAGAGCCTCAGAAGGTAACTCATTAAATTTATAATTTTTAATGTGAAATTGATCAGTGGTCTTTTTAGTTAAAAATTATAAGTATGAATATGGGATTGACTTCATGGAATTAAAAAAATTTAAGGATATTTTCCTTAAAAAATATTTTTGTAATATTTTCTTCTATAGAGTTGAATTAAAATTATTGGACACAAAAAAATGGTATGATGATTAGGTTTTATCCTATGATGAAAATTTTTATAGTTTTTTTGGTATGAAATAGTTCTTATTATGGGAAATGACAGTGTAATTGATAAATTTTATTTAAGTTGGAGACCAAATTTATGACTTCATTTATTCATTATTGAGATTGGAAGACAAGAGGGAATTTTTTATATTATACGAATGATGATATAGAGTTTATTATTTTTATATCAACAATAATAAGGTAAGGTCAAGTTGGAAAGAAATTAGGAATAATCCCTCATATAAATCTAAGGGTGTGAATATTAAATTTCATTCTTCTAAAAGTTATGGTAAAAATCACCACAGTTAATGTATTATAAGATCTAGAATGTGTTACATGTGTGGTCAATTTGGACATATTTCTCATGAATCAAAGAAAATAAGAATGGTACTAGCTATATCAATGATGAATAACTGGTAGTGAAGTATTTTAATTATAATGTGTAATGACATGAACCATAATAAACGAAATTTCCATGTTTAATTAATAAAAGTAATATTGAGTAATGTGGTTATTGGAAAAAATGAAATAAATTGGTTATTTTGGGACCATTATATGCTATTTAAAATTTAATTTACTATAAATCATCATAATCATTTATAATAAATAAATTCTATAGTGACCATTAAGATTATTATATTTTGGTCCGTGATAATGTCTATTTGATAATGAAAAAGGAAGCGATTAAGTCAACTAGTATTATAATACCATATGAATCCCATTTATCAAAGCCTATAATAGAGATAAAATCACTAGGATTTACCATTGACCAAGACAAATCCAATATTAAAAACCTAATGCATGATCAAAACCATTTTTTGGATATGTTCATGATCATGAAGATCAAACACTGAACCACATTCATTGAACCACCCCACCATAATCTTACAATCATATAAAATACATTTAGTTCATTTTATTATCTAATAAAGGGATATGTATCTAGACCCTAACAATTGTAATTTTTATATTCCATTTTTAATTAAAATACTTTTATATTAATTCATTTTTTATATTAATTTTAAATGATTAAATAATGAGTTTGATACAAATTAAATTTTGATACAAAAAAAATTATTCTTGGAAATATATATCTTAAAAGAATCATTTTTGTTAACTAATTCAATAATTTATAAGTAAATTTTATTTTTTTAAAATAATTTTATTAAATAAAATTTATTAAATAAAATTTATTAAATATAAATTAAAATATAATTTTACAAAGTAAAAAATATTAGGGGACAAAAAACTATTCTTGTAAATAAAATACCAACTTTCCAAAAGAATGGAATTTTTTTATTTTAATTTTTAAATTCACATACATTGAGGGTAATTTGTGTAAAATAAATATTATTCTTGAAATCATCATGTCGATATTATCTAATGTTGTTTATTCATAATATTTCGAGAAAATAAATTTTTTTGGTCAAAATTAATTACAACAGAAAGATATATTTTTTATTAAGACATCAAAATGAATAAAAGAAATGAAATACATGCTAAAAAAATTATCCACAAACAAAAAAATAATTCACCTTTAAAATAATATGTTTTTAGGATAATTGGGTTATTTTTGTAAACCCATAATGAATCCTCCAAAAGATATTTTATTTCATGGTTTTAAAATAAATTCTTTATTAACTTGACATGATTCCACATCAAAAAGGGTATTATTTTGAGGTTTTATGTTAATTATTATACATAATAAATATTAAAAAATACTCCACTATGTCATATACTATAGGCATAAAACATTGTAATTATTTTGTTTTTGGTTAATTTATCATATATAGTCCCAAACCTATGTTTATAAATTAATAATGATCTTTCATATATTTTACTATGTAATCCCACCCATCCTCTCCTAAATATTAAATAAAAACTATTTTAGCGTGTAATTAATTTCTCATTCCTATAGTAGGGCCCTCCCACTCCCATGATTCCCCAGAACTCTTAAGAAGCTCCACCCAAGATTTAAGAAGCACCCTCTCCAGGTAGGGGTCCGTCTCCTCCCCAAATTTATTCAAGCACCATTATTTTGTGATGTGTTTTGATTTAAAAATTTTCAAGCTGGGTCATATTTTTACACAAACCTGTAGTAGTACTTTTGATTCAAAAGTAAACACAGACCAATTTATATCTAATTCCCCACTTATTTAAACCTTTATATACACCAATTATTCTATAAAAATTATCCTGCAATTTTCAATTCACAATATTTTTATAGTGAATACCCATATAAATTCACCCTAAAGGGTATTATTATAGTTTTACCTATATTTCAATGATTTGGTATTTAGATGCATGTTACCCGCACTATTTAATAACAGGGATAAAATCGATGAAATAAATTCATATGATGTATGGTTTATCTGGAACACTTATGAATGTGCATGATTTGAATGTGATGGGTGTTCCTAGAATTATATAGTGCTTCAATGCATTGGGTAATATTTTTATATCATGAGATACCATACATGGTGAACAAGAGGTTATATAATGAATATTTTATAATTATGTATTTATGGTTATCCATTAATTACTCATATGAATTGTTTTATGTTTTTTCCACATTCCTATCAGGATTTTATGTTATAATTTTATATCATGCATCATTATTCATGATTTTTATTATCACCCCTATTATGTTATTTTATAGCCTCTAGAGTCAAATTTACTACATTACTTTTTGATATTATTTTTTTATTTCCCTGGTAGGATTTATAGATCACCACATTCTTATGTAAATCCCCATTCTATCCCATGCGGTTTTAGAAGAATGATGGAATATTATGTGTATATTAAATATGTGATTAATAATTTCCATGAGTTCCTATTGAAATTTGTTGTTATGAACAAAATTATTTTTAATTACACTAGGACTCATGATATTCTGGGGTTTTATTATGTGTATCTTTATATATTAAATCAGTAATTAAGGTTTATTAATGATATGGGTTGTCATAGTAGGTATTAGAGAGAAGTTTATTTATTTTTGGGATTGTTATTAGAAAATTCTAGTGAATTACTTAAAGATAATAATTTATATTTGAAAAAATATCAAATTATTTTTAAGGTATAAGGTATGTAGTTTCTAATAAAATACATCCCATTCTAGATACTACAAGTTGTTTTGTTCCTAAACAAGTATCACATAAGTATAATAAACCCAAAAGGGCACTTTAATATATACTCAATCATCACCTGGTGCATGAAAATGGTCTATGAGTCAAACCTAGTTTGAAATTACTAGGGTATATTATTTGGTAAATTCATACACACCTTATAATATATTATTATGGGAATCAAAATGAACACATGATTTTACGTTTTGAAATTAGTCATGGAAAAATGTATATTGAAACGTAGAAATTCCTAGGATAGGTAATATATGTCATTTATGAGTTATCCATTTAATGTTCATGGTTTCCCATTTAAATTTTTAGTATTTCAAAAATAATCATCCTTAATTTTCACATTTTTTAGTCCATGTATTAGAATAGGAGAAACGATCCAATAGCCAATGTGATGGGAAATATGGAAACTTTCCCCAATGAGATTAGAAACCTGATGGGAGTAGAAACTACAAAAAATATTAAATTAAATTCCCAGTTAACAGAATTTTTGAACCAAAACATGTAGCAGGAGTAACAACAAAATACCCCAACTAAATAGAAAGTATTAGTTGTGACCTTTATACAAAATTCATTTGACATTCATTGAATCTTATGATCATTTAACCATAAACCAATAGATCATATCTATTGAAATTATATGCTCCATATTTCAATTATTTGATCAACAGATGATCCTACTGGCTATTAATATTCTTGATAGAGAAGCTGATCAATAGAGGATGTTGGACAACAATAGAAATCCTGATAAGTATTTCAAAGATATGTAGTAAATGTTTTTTAATAAAAT
Source organism: Viscum album (assembly GCA_963277665.1). Taxonomy (NCBI): domain Eukaryota; kingdom Viridiplantae; phylum Streptophyta; class Magnoliopsida; order Santalales; family Viscaceae; genus Viscum; species Viscum album. The sequence goes on along the minus strand of OY728138.1, from coordinate 1,699,226,355 downwards.
GTTTTTTGATAAATATTTTCTATGAAATATCTAACTAAAAATTGATATAGAATTCATTATACTTAAGTTTAATGGTTACTAATACATTAGGTAACATGTGGAAAACATTAATATTATTTCATGATACACATATTGTTTCATCATTTCCCCTGAAAGTAAATTTTACTACATCATTGGTGGGAAAATGTTTAATATATAAAACGACACAAAAAATTTATAAATTGACACCAATGAGGATATTGTTCGATGTTCCCTCAAATATAAAATAGAGATCGGTGAATTTCATGGGTCACTTGGGGTTAGAGAATAAAACAGGTTTATGGATTTTATGTCTGGTTGTTTGATGGAAAAATACCATAGGGGTATGAAATTCAATTATCTCACATGTCAAAATTATAGGAAGAAGAATATTTGAAATTTCATAATGGGTATGAGGAAATACATTAAGTGTGGGAAGGAATGGATCCTATATAGCTATAGATAATGGGACAAACCCACCAACATAATGGAAGAAATTAAATATCTAGTAAAACCACAAACTATTTACAAATGTTTCGACTATAAGGAAAATGGACTACTATAAATAAATTCCCTAATCCATGTGTAATCAACAATAATTGATAACGAAAACCTCCAAGGCCTAGAGAGAAAGGGTAAGCGTATTCCCTGACTACTTCTACATTGGATCCAAATAACTAATTGTTGAATGGAAAGCAATTTGATTATTTAATAATAGCGAACATAAATTTTGAATCTGGTTCTAAGAATTCTTTTATATCATAAATGTTTAGTAGAACTTTTTTGAAAAAACTCAATATATAGAAGTGGACTTATTCGTAGAGACGACTAATGGATTAATTATTATATACAAAATATATAACTCCTCCCATGTCCATATTTTGTGGGCTGTGTTTCCTAGTGAACCTACCCATACTCCCTTTAGTATAATTTAATGTTATTCTAGGTTTTTATTGGCTTTCACTATACATATCCAATATAAATATCTGGGATAAATAAATTTCCCTATATAACATGAATTTTCCTCAGAATATATTTATGTATAAGGAGGTGGGTCAATCTTCTATGGTAAAAAATTCTCAAGTATGTATATTTTTTCTTTTTTGGGTAAGTGTATCAAGATAAAATTATTGAGAGTAAACAATATATCATCCTTAATGACGTACCCAATATAAGGTAATCCACTAATATATTCCCCAAATAATTATGTGGTATTCTTCATAATCATGGTATTGAGATCTCAACCTAGCATATACCAAGAAAATTTCTAATATATATGAAACTATATAGAATGATTGTTTTTGAACTTCATGAGTTCACAAAATAACTACTTGAGAATCAAGATAAAGGGTTCATATTACCAAGTACAGCCCCATAAGGTGCATTGATCATCTTCTTTAAGAAGAATAATGGGTTAATGTTACTCTATATTAGTTATTTTGAGATAAAAATAATGATAAAAGAAATTATCCTCTACCACGTATTTATGACTTGTTATAACATTTATGTGAATCTTATTACTCTCTAATGTAGATCATCGATTGAGATATTATCAATTAATTTTGAAGAACAAAGATTTTCCCAAGACATAATTTCCTAAAAGGTATAGGAACTTAATATATATAGTGATTCATTTATGACTCACTAATGATCCACATATCTTCAGAGACATAATGCATAGATTATTTATTAATTAGCTCATTAAATTTTTGGTTTTCTTTATAAATGATATTCTTATCTACTCCAAAATAAAGGAACATCATGAGGGGTATTTAAATACTATATTGAATACCGTGTAAAATAAAAATTTATATGAAAATTAGAATAATTGTATGTTTCGGTTGGTGAATGTCAACTTCATAGTAAATTTTATCATCAGTAATGGGATATTTGTGGATTCATAAAAAAACAGATAAAATAAAGAAGGTAAATCCAAAATATGTGATGGATTTTAACAATTTCCTTGGATAATATGGGTTCTATATTAAATTTTTGAGAAACTAGTAATGATTTTTAGACCCACTAACTATGATTAATTAGATGGGAGTTATGTTTTTTTGGTATAATAAATGTGAAGATAGATTTAAAGGGGTGAGTAAGAGGCTAATCAATACATCTGTAATCACATTACCCCTATTCTTAAATGATTTGTGATCTAAAATGATGTTTATTAAAAGGAATTCAGTTCTGTACTCATGCATAATGAAAAAGTGACAGGCTATTCCTCTAACCAATTAATGGACCATTAGTTTAACTATAAAACTAATGATCTGGAATTGGTTGTAGTGATCTTCACATTGACGATTTAGAAAAATTAATCTATATAGAAATTTGTGACATATATATATATATATGGATCATAAAACCCCCAAGTATATACTCACAAGAAATTATTTTAGTATGTGCTAATGAAGTAAGTTAGAGAGAATCAAGGATTAATATTTTTCAATCAATTACTATATAGGGAATGAAAAAAATACGAGATGCACTAATTAGAAAGAATCATGAAACATTAAACATGATGATTATTGTGTGGGATCCAATCATATTTTACATAAGAAATGATGGATTTGGGAATAATAAAAGTGTATTTATCATAAATTTATCAAATAATATAACAACCATAAATTCATGAGAGTATCAAGGAGACAAAAAGATAATGAATTCAACAGAATAAGGTAGAAAATATTCTAGATTTTAACATTACCAAATATGGAGTTATATGGTTTTTAACATGGATATGTGTCCAATGAAAAACGTAATCAGAAAAGGAAATTTTTGATGATGTGTGTATATCTTCCTTACCTATAGATCTAGGAAAAACTATGTTGTATATTAATTTGAAAAACAAATCATGAGGGATAAAATGGGGGGGGGGGTGAAAAGTTTTTATTTTGATGCATGGGTTTCCAACAATTTTAGGAGTAATGGAATATGTCTAAAGTTATGGGTAAATAATTTCCAATACCTGTATGAAAATAAGGGGAAATAACCATGTATTTAATTTTAGGACTCCCTAGGAAACCTAAAGGTAATAATTACAATGGTTTTTAGTAAATATCCTTACAAAGTCAACACATATCATTGCTATAAAGGAAGATTTATCTTCTAAACAACCCTCTAAGATATAGATAAGGTAATAATTAAGAATAAATGGAGTTCCAATATGTGTTGTATCTGGTCGAGATATGAGTTCTGCATTGAGGTTTTTAAGAATACTTTGGTAAGTTTTCGAAAGATAACTGTGTTCCAACACTACTTATCAACCTCTTATTTATGGTCAATCTAAAAGAAATGGTTAAACTATATAGGATATTCTTGTAACATATTTGATGAATTTATAAGGAAGTTCGGATCATTACCTTAGAATAGTGGAGTTCTCAAATAACAATTTCTTCCATTATAGAATTTAAATGGAACCTTATGAGGCACTATATGGGAAGAGGTGTGTGATTCCGATATGATGGGGTGATATTGGTCATCAGATTCTAATGGGACCTGAACATATCCAAAATACAATAGAGAATCTTCATACCATTTCACATCATATAAAATCCATACATTGTTGAATGAAAAGATATGTATAAATTTATAGAGAAGACCTATAGTTTGAGGTTAGACACAATGTTTTCCTTCATATGTTTCTATAGAATAATTTCATGAAGATACGAAATAACGTAAATACTAGTCCTAGTTACATCAGTCCCTTTTAGATCCTTGATAACATCATTGTGACAACCAATTAATTAAATCTCCGATATAACCTATGTCAAATACATGATTTTTTCCATATATTCTTTATGAAAAAGTACATAAAATACCCCTCAGGTGTGGTGAATCCATAGGTGGTACTATTGGAGAGTGATCTTCCATACGAGTAACAATTGGTGAAAATCATAGATCTTTGACATTATCAAATTTAAAATACCATTAATAATCAAAAAAATTTATAATATATATAGTGTATAATGACCATAAATATTATTATATCATGTATTTTGATAAGGTCAGTTTGGTATAGAAAAACAAAGTGACAACCTTCACCGGTAGGATCATTTCCTATGAAAACCATTTATCAGAGCTTCTAAGGGAGATAATATCACTCACCTTTTTCCCTTTACCTATCCCAAACCAAGATTCAACTATTAAGACATGGGAGAGGCCATTTATAGTACATGTTCAAGATCATCAAAATCATGGACCAAACCATGTTATTTTGAACAACCCCATGAAAATCACACCATCACACACTATATCCTTAGGGAATTTTCTAGTTTAACCAAGATTTGTGTATCTAGATAATAAAATAATGAATTTTTATATTTCATTTTCAAGAGAAAAATGACTATATTTATCCATTTTTAATATTACTCATTAAATGATTAAATAATGAGTTATCAAAAAATTAAATCTTGATATGATGAAACAAAAAAATAATTTTTATGAAATATATAGTTTCCATCAAAATAGAATATTTAATCAATTAAATAATTTTTGAAATAAAATATATTTTTTATAAAATATTTTTGTTAAATAATATTTTTTAAATATAAAATATAATATATTTATATGAAGTTAAAAGTAATTTTTATAAAGGTTAAAAACATTTTTTGAGAATAAAACAAGTATTTTTTAAAAAATGGAGACTTATTGATTTTAAAGTGTAAATTAACATTCATAAGGAATTATATGGATAAAAAATATTTTTATTTAAAAAGAATGTTGAAATTATCAAAAAATTATTTTTTCATATTTTTTAGTGAGAATAATAATTTTGTTAATATTAAATATTGTATAAAAATAGTGTGTATTATGATAAAAAAATGACCAAAGATCGATGTAATATATTCCACTAAATTAATAAACAAACAAAAGATTATTTACCATTCAAAATAATGAGTTTTTTTATATTTTATTACTTATATAAACCTATAATAAAAACTCCAAAACATATATTATATTTTAATTTCTTTAAAATAAATTGTTTTTAAATATGACTCACATCCATATCAGCAAGGATATTATTTTAATGTCTCTAGATCATATAATAAGAAAATAATTAAAACCACTACTCTTTGGTAGAAACCATGGGGAAACCACTATATGGTTTTTCATTTTGGTTACTTTATCATATATAGTCCAAAACCTGTGTTTTGAAATTAATAAATAACAATCTTCAATTTTTATATATAAACACACCCAAACTCCCATTTGACATCAATAAAACCCCTTCAATAAAAAAATCACTCTGAACATCCCTATATAGTATTATCCCTTGTTTCCACCAAGATCTTTAGAATATCCTTTTATTCTTTAAGAAAATCCATCTAAAGTCAAGGGATCATCTCTTTCTCCTTTTTATTCAATAACATTCTTTATGTCATGCCTTAAAATTTAAAATTTTTCAAATCCAGATAATTTTTTAAACATACCTCATATTATCCAAATAATTCCTATGTAATGAGAGACCAATTTAGGTCACATTCATCCCTTCTACAAACCCTTATCTACACCCAAGATGCTACTAAAATCATCCTCTGATTTTCTATGCCAAGAATTTGAATAGTCAATAACCATATCCATTTCAACTCAAGGGTATTAAGATAGTTGTATATATCGTTAATTTATTTTGAAATTAATTAATGTGACATTCACTACATTATCATGGGGTTAAAATTGATGAAACCAATCCTTATATTGTATGATCTATGTGGAAGACTTATCCTTGAACATGATATGAAGGTGATTGGTGTATATATAATTATATAGCCCTATAATGCATAGTGAAATATTTTTATCACATTATATTCCATTTATAGTGAATGGTAGGATATCATATGAACATTATGTTATGTTTTCTTGAAATTTATCCCTTACTTATACTTTTATTTATATTATTTTTACCACACTTCAATGTTGCAATTATGTTATCATATCATATAATGAATCATTATTCAGGATTCAGATTATCACCCCTTATATGATACTTTGATAATCCACTTGGATCACATATAAAACATAATCCTTGTTTGGGAAAAAATCCTTCAATGTGTCCTCTCGGTATGATTTGGTTGTGATTGTGTTTGTTGACAAAGACAGATGACCATGAATGAGTATGGTTTGTGTTTCGAAAAAGAAGGTTTTAGAGGTTGGTTAGATTTCTAGTGTTTTATTTTTTTGTTCCTCATGATCGGGAATTAGAGTTTGGAAAAGGAATATTTTCATAAAAGTAGTGAATGGTTTGAAGAACTGTAAAGAAAATCAGAAAAATAGGGGAACTAAGTACCTCAGAACATGGATTGCGTACCATGTCGAGGAATGGTTCACAGTCGCATACCGAGTAACGGGAAAGGTATGTGGTATGGTTTATGGAGTAGGGGTCATGGTACATGGAAGGCATGTATGTTTGAAAAGTGGTGCGCCGCAGATGAAGAGATGCAGTACGCAGACTATGGTGGAAAAATGGTATGCGAAAGGGTTGTGGTTTCTGGATGAAGGATCAATATGTGGTGTAAGATGTACTGAATTGAAGATTTGGTAAATCATGGATTAGTGGATTTGGTAGATATCTTTACCTATATAAGGAGCACTAATCCCCCCAATTAGATGGAGATGAATTTTAATTAGAGAATATATTTTATTTGGGAATTCAGCGAAGTATGAAGGGAGTTTTTGAGGGAGAATTCTGCGAAAGATGAAGTGATTCATGTGGAAGAGATTCCACTGATGGTTTTTGTGGGAAACTATATCCTATAAAGGACACAGTACGTGGAGGAATAAGGCATGAAATATAGGGGAGTCTGCGAAGGAGAAGTGGTTCAAGAGGATTATTCCGCGAAGGATAAGTGGTTCACAAGGGGGATTTTCCAATGGAGAAGTGGTCTGTAGGATGAAATTACACAAATGGTAAAGTTTTTTGTAGAAGAAATTCTGTGAATGGTTATTGTAGGGTGTTATAGGACACATAGGAAGAAAATCCAAGGAAGAAGAACACAGTATGATGAGGGGGAGTTCTGGTATGTAGAAGTGAAGGAAGTTCACGAACAAAGAACATTTCACTGATCGAGGGAGATTCTTTGAAATAGAGACAGTACATGGAAGCAGTTTATAGTGGATGTGCATAAAGTCAGTACTCGGAGTCAGTACATGAAAGTGCTAGTGGAGGTAGTCCACGGGAGAGGCAGTCTGCAAAGGAGAAGTGGTACATGGAATTACATGAAGTTCGCAGAGTAGGTTTTCACCTACCATACCCGGTACACAATAGGCATAGGAGTTAGGTGGTTCTCAAAATAGGAAACCTGGTTTAAAAACACCCAAGGATGCTTGAAAATGCTTCAAATCAGTTTTTTAAAGTCATTTACATTAAAAAAAATGTATGTGGAAAGATGGATTTCATCTATGGGTTAAAAAGAGACTTCAATAGAACATCTACCTATAGTTGAGGATTGAACATTCATGAAAATTAAGGGACTTACATTTTCATAAACTGTGTTTGACCTATAACAAAATAAATGGTGAGTGGATTCCTTTCCAAGAGTAGTGATGGAAGGAAGAAGAAGACAGTTACCCTTTCCACCAGTAGTGAACTAAAGAAAGAGGCATGTGGAGTGAACCTTGGGAATGCTATCAGAAGACCCTAAAACTTGTAAAGATAGTGAGCCTATGCATAAAAGATCTAAATGAATCCTTGTACTCATTATCAGTTGTGAGCCTTAGTTAATTTGATACATCAACACACTACCTTTTTATGCTCCTTGGGTGTACCCTAGTGAGGGTGAACCAAGTAAAAATTGTTGTGTCCTTGTGCAAGTTTTATTAATTTACTTTCAGTGCATCGTCATCAAATAAAAGTGGAAACAACATTAACCTTAGAGAGAATAATAAGTTACAATTGTAATAAAGAGGTCATAATCTAGTGGGGAAAAATAAATTTGAATAAAATATTCATACCTTAAATCAGCCCCTATTAGGGCATCTAGGCCCCTTTTGGACCCAACAATTGGTATCAAAGGGAATGTTTCTTTTATCAATATTTGTGGACTCTTACTTGGTTCAGTCAATTACTGAAGTTAAAGATTCAGTTTGCTCTTATATTCATGTTCCATGGAAAAGAGAAGAACTATAAATAAGAACAAGTCAGGCGTTATTCCTCATAGTGGAAGTGTCTAAAGAAAAAGTGTGATTGATTTTAAGTAATTTAATAGTTTACTAAAGAAATTTTTTGGTTGAATCAGACAGGGAAAATACAGACTCTATCAATGATTCTTTTGGAATAATTGAAGAACAAGACATACCAAGTGATTATGAAACTACTGATGATGAAGAAACTCAAAGAATTATATAAGATGAATATCTATATAACGTAATGTAATTTGATAACAAATTTTGTGATGAAATTAAATCAAAATATATTTGGATCAAAGAACTAGAGACTGCGATCAACATGCTAAGAGGCTGAAATCAGAGGCTTATTTATGTGGCTACTAACCTCCGGGAGAAGAATGATTTTGAAGGTGAATAACTGTAAGAGTTCTCTTCAAAGATTGAAAAACTCAAAGATGATGGTAAGAGAAAGAATTTGAATTTAGAAAAAATTTAGCATCTGAAATCCAGATATGATGATCTTTCTACACAGCTATATGAACTATTTTAGGAAAATAAAATGCAACAACATGAGAATGTATGCTTCTTTGATTTTGTTGCTCAAGAAAAATTCAAAGTAAAATGACAAAGTGACATGGTGGATAAGATCACATGTGAATTGGAAGATAAGATGAGTAAAGGAAAAAATCTCAATAGAGAACTTAATTCACAAGTTGAATAGAGGCATATGAATAATCAATAATATGAAGAAGAGTTATAATTTGTGACGAAATAAGTGGAGAGATCCAATGTCAAAGGAAACCCAAAATTTAAGGATCCCTTACACTTAATATTTGATTATCCTTTGACAGGTGATGGTGAAATAAAAAGAAAATATATTATTTCTAAAGAGAAAAAACAACATATATTATCATCTCAAAGGCCATATAGTTTGGAAAAAATAGGCATTGGTTTTGATGAATCCCTTTCATGGATGAGAGGTAGAAAGATGAGAAAATTTCTAGAGATATTAAAAGCCTTGCAGATTCTAGAGACATACCTAAAAAGGATTTTACGGGGTGTAATGATAGAATTTTTTATTTATGTAGAACGCATGGTCATACTTCATTATTTTTCTTTGAGGCATTGGAATATATTTCATGCTATGAAGTCAAAAATAATTCTAAATCAGATAATAAGAAGAATAATCTTTAGAAATATAATAGAAAAGTCTCTCAGAAGAGAGTATCCATGTTTTGATTTTATTATGGAAGAATTGGACACACCATGAGTTTGTTTCAAGAAGATTAGGATCCCAATGTCAGAAGAATAACTCACTATGAATCAACATCTCATGTGAGAAGTGATGAAATATGGTATTCCTTTGATGGAATATGTTTTATATGTTCTGATCATTGGTATTTGGGAATACATTGCAGAAAGAATAAATAGAGGATATAAAAGGAACCAAAAAGTTGATCCCCAAGGTAGGAAATGTATAATGAAAAATAATATACTGGAAAATAGCATGGTGAGCTCAAATTTTTTATATAGCCTCAGGAGAATCACAAGGAGCTCAAAAAAAGGAATATCATTCACCTCCTCTATTAAACTCACAAAGTATCTCTTGGAATGAATGTGAACAAACATAAAAGAATAAGGGGGATCTACTCTAGTTTTGAAAAAGAAAAATGTAAAATCAGTGGAAGACTCAAGTTCAACATGAAAGGGTGGCATGAATCGGACAACTGATAAAATAAAAATAAATAAATAATGTCTTGGAAAAAAAAAATTCATGCCACATGTCATTAGATAAAGGAGAAATAATGATCACTCAAATAGAGGAAGAAGAAAGATAAGATATCTTTTGGAGACATTCTTAATCAGAGAAAGAATCATGAGAAAGGGAATGTTGGTGGAACATAAATAAAGGAAATGTGTACTACTCGTTATAGAAAACAAATTGTTTTCAAAGATAAGCCTACATAATCTATATATCATAAAAATTCTCTGAATGGGGGTAAAGAATGTCTAGTCATACGGCCAGAAAAGTTGAAGTTGTCAAGGCAGTTAGAATAAGAAAAGGAGTAAAATTATTTGCAAGAAAGTACAAAAGGGTTAATTCATTAGGGTCGACCAAAATCCTCTCCATGAGGATTATAATGGATCTCCCTCTCCCCATGTGTATAAATTATGTTAACCAATGTTCATGTAATTCAGTTTCAAGGGAATATACAATCCAGGGGGAAGTCACATCAGAATATGTAAAGTGGTGATGTAATGTGTTCTGGAATGTAAAATAATTGAAATCAATTACAAGAGTTGAGAAATAAATCTGCAATAATTACTCAAAAGGATTTTAATGTTTATGGATGCATGATATGTGTGGAAGTGATTGAGAAATATGGATAATGATGAAATATTATAGGTGAAGAAGAATGTCTGTGGATCTAATAACTGGTAGTGTTTTATATCATAGGGGGAGAATTATACCTCCCAATCAGTTGAAAAATCCCAATGGCATAGAAAGTCTGAAAGTTTATGTTTTCTAAAATCAAGAAGACTGATTGAATAAATAATATTCTTTGAAATCAATGAACATTTTAAGCTACAATTTTATGACCTAGTAGTTACATGTATTGAATATAAAATCATTATTATCATGACCTAGACTAGGTTATAGTTGTCCATCTAGAGAATAACAATTACAGGAGAAGCATCAACATTCATGAAGCTGGAAGATAACATCAATTGTGTTTCAACAATATGATTTGAAAAGTAGTTGAAATAAATGATTTCAATGTATTGGAAGATTTTGTTTTTGAATAGTATAATAATGAGGAGAGGAAGCAAGTCAATTCAATATCAGCAGAAAATAAATTGATTCGACAAGAAATTGATAGATATAAAGTCATTGTTGATCAGATAGTTCTAGTGCATACAAGGAGAATGAAAACTCTATAGAAAAAATTATATTTATAAAAGGTAGAGTCTAAATTATCTGATGAAGAACATGGATATGAAAATTGGGTTCAATCCATGAATGAAGTTCTTGACCAAATTGTGAAAAATATGACTTGGGAGATTGTTTTGAGGCCAATTGATAAGAATGCCATGGATAAAAAATAGTTCTTTCACAAAAAAAATGAATGAATATGGTGTTTTGATTAGAAAAAATAATTATTCGTGTGAAAAGGGTTCTCCCAAATAGTGGACATTAATGTTGATGAAAAATTTTCACCTACTACAAGGCCAATGCCAATTAGATTATTCTAATCCATAGCAGTAAAAATAATGTACATGGTTTTCTAGATATATTTCAATTTGTCATTTCTAAATGGAGTTCTAGAATAGGTCTACATGGGTTGAAGTAATCATGGGGAGCATGGTATTCGAGAAATGATTGGTATTTGAAGAATCATGGATTTCAGCATGGTGGAGTTGATTACAATCTCTACTCAAAAAATGACCATAATAAAAGGATGATTGTGCATGTTTATTTAAATGACATGCTATCTAGCTGATCTGATGAAGCACAATGCATATAATTTTCTGAATTCTTGAAAATAGTGTTTAAAATTTCAATTCTTCGTGATTTGATGTTTTTCATTGGTTTTTCGGCGACATGAGGAAGGAATGACGCTTTCATTTCTCATTCTAAATATGCCAAGGAGATTTTGAGAATATTTTGAATGGAAAACTCCAGGGAGATGAAGTCTCCGGTTGCTACCAGGATGATATTATCAAAGTAAGATGATATAAAGATAGTTAATATCATAGAATATAAGAAAATTATTGGTATTTTAATATATATAATATCTATAATACCTGATATTGTTTTTCCCACATTCAAAGCAGTAAGATATCAAAGAAATCCCAAAGAAATCCACATAATTGTAGTCAAAAGAATACTTCGGTATATAAAAGGAACTATGGATTTTAATTTTATGTACAATAACCAATATAACTAAGAATTATTGGGATATACATATGCAGATTGGGCCATTTTGTTATATTATATGAAATCAATGTCTGAAGTTTCTTTCTATCTTGCTGGATTGTGTATTTCTTGGTTGAGCAAGATACACGATTTGAATTCATTAAGAATTGTAGAAGCATAGTATATTGTGACTACTCAAGCATGCAGTCAATTATTTTTGATAAATTTATAACATGAGGATATTATAATTACAATGAAATATCTAATTGGAATTCATTGTGATATTACATGTGCTATAAATCATAGTAAAAATCATTTCCATCACTCAAGGGAAAGAAAAACTGAAATCCAATATTGTTTTATCAAGTAGAAGGTGGATCATGGGCCTGTGAAGTTAGACAATGTACCAACTGAACAACAAGTTGTAGATATTATTAGGAATTCCTTACATAAAGAAGCATTTGAAAGGAATCGACTGGCTTTGGGAGTCTAGTTGCTTTCACCATACATGAAAAATTGTTGATGTGGGAATCCTCTTCCTGAGGTATGGTGGGTTTCCCCCTAATGTACTGATATGTGTTATTTACCCTATTGTAGACAACCATGATGTTTCCTTTGGGTGTGTTGAAAAAGGGGAAGAAAAAGTGTAATTATTCTAGGGGAGAAAATACATGGGGAGAAGCTATTAAGTTGAGTAGTGAGATATGGGGAGTTTAAGCTGAGCTAAATATGTTTGGAGGATCTGTAACATAGGGGGAGTATTAAATCTGACGATTGTATAAGTGATCGATTAAATATTACATATCACGACATCTGAGGTTCACGATGAAATAATTTAATTGGATTTAAGAGTTGGTGTATGTAATGAAGTGATTCATTGATGATGTTTTCATTATACTCTTATTTCTCATGCCAAGCATGGATCATGTGAGTTTATATTATTTTTTGAGTAAATATATGATCGCTATCATTATCATAGTAAGATAATTCTGTTAGAAGATGTTTAGAGCCATAACAAGGTATTAGAATGCGAAGAATTGTTATGAGAAGTGTTGTGAACAAACACAAAGGGGGAGATTATTGGGAAAAAAACCCTCAAGGTGTCCTCTCGATATTATTTGGTTGAGATTGTGTTTGTTGAAAAATCCAGAAAATCATGAACGATTATGGTTGGTGTTTTCCAAAAGGTGGTTTTTGAGGTTGCACAGATTCCTAGTTTTTTCCAAATTTTTGGGCCTCAAAATTAGGAATTTGTCTTTGGAAAAGGAAGGTTTTCATTATAAGAGTGAATGGAATGAATAAATGCGTAGAAAATTAGATAAGTAAAGGAATCATTTATCTCATAACATGGACTATGTTCCATGTACGAGAATAGTTCACGACCACGTACCAAGTAGTAGGAATGGTATGCAGAATGATTCGTGGTGAAGGGATCATAGTACACAGAATGCCTTGAAGATTGAAAAATGTTTCACTACATAAGAACAAATTTAGTATGCAAAATTTGGTCGAAAATGGTATGCAAAAGGGTTTCGTTCTGTAGTAGGAGGTACGGTATGCAGTGGAGGCTATAACGAATATATTATTTGGTAAATCATGGATTAACATATTTTTTAGATATCATTACCTATATAAGAGAAGTAATCCCACCGATTTAGATAGAGAGTAATTTTCATAAGAGAATATATTTGATATAGGAATTTGGTGTAGTCCAAAGGAAGTTCGTGATGGAAAATTCAGCAAAGGCTGAGGTGATTCCTGTGGAAGAAATTCTTCCGAAGGTTCTTGCAAGAAACTATATCCCGTAAAGGATGCAATTTGTGGTGAAAGAAGGTGTGTTACATGGGGGAGTCTGTTAAGGATAATTGGTTTTTAAGGAGTATTATGTGAAGGAGAAGTGGTTCACATGGAGGATTCTCCAAAAGAAAAGTGGTCTGTGGGAAGCAATTCCCCAAAGATTGATGTTGTTCACAGAAGAAATTTTGTGAATGGTTTTTTTGTGGTGTTGTAGGATACAAAGGGAGAACATCTACAGAAGTATAATGTTGTATGTGTAGAGGGATTTATAGTATGTAAAAGAGAAGGAGGTCTGCGAACAGAGAACAATTCACAAACAGAGGGTGATTTGTAGAAGTAAAGGTGGTACGTGGAAGTAGTTCGCAGTGGAGGTGTGTAGAGTCAGTATGTGATAGCGTAAGAAGAGGCATTTTGAATGAGAGGATGTCTGTGAAGGAGAAGTGATACATGAAATTGAAGGTATTTTGTAGAGTAGGTAGTCCACATACCATACCCAGTATAGAATACAAGGAGGAGAAAGGTGGTTCTTAGAATAGGAAAGGTGGATCGCAAAACACTCAAGGAGGCTTTCAAAATATCAAATTAGTTTGAGAAAGTCATTTACATTACCTAAAATTATGTGGAAAGGTAGATTTCATCTATAGGTGAAAAGGGACTTCAATAGATCATCTACCTATAGTTGGAGATGAAATATTCATCAAACGAAGGGACCTACATGTCCATAAACTGTGTTCGACCAACACGTCTATAAATTGTGAGTGAATTTCTTTCCAGTAGAAGTGAACGAAGGAAGAGGAAAAAAATGAACGTTTCCGCTGGCAATGAGCCAGGGAAAGAGGCATAGGGAGTGACCCTTGCGAATTATTTGAGGATACTAAAAACCATAAAAAGTTAGTGATACTGGGCATTGAAGATCTAGCTCGAACCTTATACTTATTATTAGTGTTGAGCCGTAATGAATTCGGTACATCGGAACACTATCATTGTATGATCCTTGGACATAGCCCATTGAGGATATACCAAGTAAATTTATTTCCTTATGCATGCTTTACTTCTATACTTTCAGTACATCATTATTAGAGAAAATTGGAAAGGAAATTAACATTAGATAGAATAACAAATGACCATTGTAATAAAGAGGTTAAGATCTAGTGGGGATTTTTTTTTGAAAAGAATATCCATACCATGATTCCCTTCAATCTAGGTATCCAAGACACTTTTGGATCTAACTCTATTTCAATTAATTATTTAATCCATTACTTGTCTTTTTTAGATCACCCCTTTCTTATATACATCCCCAGGATATCCAGTGAGTTTAATAAGAATGATGTAATTTTTGAAGCATGTTAATGAATCTTTTAATAATATACAAACATTCTTCTTTCATATTTTTTTCTATATTCCATATTTTACAGACACACTAGGCTTCATGGCCTTTTGGTATTTTTTATATCTACCTATATGTAATAAATATTACATAAGGTATATTGAAGATATGGTTGTCATATAATGAGATAGTTAATAATTTAAGTATGTATCAAATTAATTGAATGAATGATAGATATCATCAACACCATTATTATAAGGGTGTGTAAAGATCATTTTCTGAAAAGAAAATGATGTACCATCATATGTAGTGCGGTTACCTTCATGGTTCTTAATATTTTTCAATGATTGACCACAAGTCCAGATATTATAAACTAAAACTAATGCATGAAGATATTTCAAAGATGACATTTCATACTAGGTGTAACCTTTTTGAATTTTTAGTTATTCCTTACCGGTTGACAATTAAACCTTATTTTTCTATGGATCTTATGAATATATTTTTCCTTGAGTTTATACATATGTTTTTAATGGTATTAATTGTGGATATTCTGATTTGTTTCTAAAAGTTATGAGAAATTTTAACACTTCAATGGATTTTTCTGTATATTTTAAAATAAAATAAGCTTCGTGTAATTTATAAAAAATGTGTAATTTTTTTACAACATATTTTGTTCCTTGGGAATGTTTTTTCAAAAGATGTCATAACTATAGAACCTTACAAAACTAAATTGTTAGAAGAGTGTATCTGACCTAAAAATTTCATTTATAATTTTTATTTTCATTGATTATTGGGTTATTACTGATATCTTGTTAAATACATGGATTTATTAATCACAGTAATAATTTTAACTAAAAATGGATTTAAATTCATCACGATAAAGGAATGAGGTTAATGTTTTTAGGAATTGAAAATAAAATTGGATAATTTTCTATTGTTTTACTGAAAATAGGTTCCCCAAATCCAACTTTTGTATGTACATTGATTTACATTACATCTATATAGTTTGATATATAAATGTGTTTACTGTTTCTAGATATTGTACTTATTCATTCACTTTATTTATGTAAATTTCCTTACATTACATATCATATCAAATGTTTATATCAATTTCCATGGTATAATTAGAACTGTTATATATTATAACATTAATCATCAACATATTCCCTATGGTATAGATACATCATACTGACTAGATATACATGACGTTAGGCTGTCAGGTGTTGGTGGACCATAATCATGATACCTGTTCTCATTAATTTTGAATATATTGATCTTGAGTAGATGAGATCCCGAGGATTGAATCACCAATTGGAGCACCACATGATTTATTTTTCATTAGGCGTTTCTATCTATAAACATGTGTATTGATATGCTTACTTGAGATCATTATTAGTGTGTAACATTTGGTCATATACATTGATGCAATGAAAATACCATGTCATTGAATTTATTGATATGTAGCTATTTTTGGGTGTATCTTTGGTGGAATGGGATTGGTTAAATGATCAATAAGGAATTTGACACTTCTGATTTGAGGAAGTGATATCTTCGTCTTAGTTGATAATGATGGTGGTACCATAAATAAACAAATGGACATGGAAGAAAAATGAATCTCTATATATATATATCAATAAATAATAAAGTAATAAAGGATGATTATATGATGTGTGCATCCTGATTTCTGAGAAATCACGAGACAAAGAGATTATATTACATGGAATGTGTTCATATTAAAGTATTCCATTATAATTAAAATTTCATACACCTTATAATTGTTGATGGGTTTCTAGAATCTAATCCTCGTATGTGAATAGTATTAACTGTCATCGAGATAATGGTCTAGAATGTCACACATAATAGAGTATTCAATAGTATTTTCTATTATAGGGAATAGTTTTCTAGATCATAGTGGGCCTCACCACTATAAATGATAGTTTTTCAAATATTAATGATCACAAAATAATAAATAAATTCATTATAATTTGATTATAGAATAAATGGGATGAATTTATTTATTAAAATTATTCACAAATAATTATGTGATTACATGGAATATATTATATGAACGAATATAATATTAATATTAAAGGATAATTTAATATTGTGGAAGTTACAAGTTGAGATAACGACTTGTTTTATCATGTGATATATACATATATTATGTTAAAATTATGTAATAAAAATATACATGTCATTATGATGTATTAAATCCTTCATAACATGTAGTTTATCCTTTATTTTGTGGGTCTCCCTTATATGGGAGATGTGAAACCCATTCTAGGAAATTTATTACAACTATATTTGTAGAGGGGAGCTCATTACTTTGGTTTTATTCATATCCATGAATTTGATAGATCTTCTATCCCCACTTCCCACATGAAACAGAGAGATTGAACCTGTCAAAGCATTGGAACTTATTTCTCCTTTATGTATCCAAGGGATGAGTTTGTGGTGACCCTCATGATGTTAAAGGAATTTTTGAAGCACTGTTTTGGGAAATGCAATATAGAGAACAATGTATAAGTGGATTCATGAATTATTTCTGGATGATCTAGGGGTTATAGTTTATATCCTTCAGGCAATGATCATCGACAACAAGCGATATCCAAACATGTATTTGATCTGAATTAGGTAATCATTTGGTAATTTCTTTATTAAAAAATTATTGTGAGGTTCTCATACCCATATCAGGGCTTCGATCATAAGAGATGATGATGTTTCACTACTCCAAAGGTAAAAAAATTAAATCCCCAACCCACCAACTTCTATTTCAAATTCTAGTACCATAAATTGTTATAATAGAAATCGAGTCCAGTTTCTGAGCAAATAAAAACACAATTTATATTAGATTATGTAGAGGGATCAAATTATATCATAAAAAATCAAGCTGTTCTTTGATCTGATATCATATAGAAAAATTATTTCCATCAATTATTTTTAATACACATCGTTTTTTATGTTTTAAAGTGTATTAAAATTTGAATTAAATAAAATATTTGTATTAAAAAAATTCAGACCCCAGTTTCTATTTTTGATAAAATATTCAACTCATTTTTTCTAGAAAAGTTTCCAACATTAATGGTGTTTGTATGTGGTGGGGATAATTTAAGTACCATGATGGAAATTCAAAAAAAACATTAATCAAAAAATACTAAAAATAGGCTATATAAATATAGGATGGATTTTTCTAGGTCGAAAAAAACAAACAATAAAAATGTGGTAGGCAACATGGGAAGAGTTAACTAAAATTATAAAACAGAAAAATTAAATAATAGGAAAAAAATAACATTGAGAGTTGGGTGGTTTCAATAAATTATATAACAAAAGACACAAATAATAAAAAAGGGGAAATTGGGAATCTTTCGACGGAGTCCAAAAATTGCCTCTCTGCACCACCTCCCTATTACGGTTACCCCACATCGCCTGATATCACCCCTCTTAACCATGACGATTCCCTGGATAACTCTGACCCTTCCAATACATTCAAACCCTACCTTCAGACATTTCATTTCCCAATCAAACCCCATGGTGGCACTATAACACTGTGAACCACCCCTCGTAAATACTGATTGGCGGTCATAAATGTCCCATAGACCCACCGCTGCCACCAATATCCAAAATGATGACTCTTTGAACATGTCCGCTTCATTGAATCCTTACCCTTGCCCAATCCATATTTCCCCGATTGATCATTAACCAAAATATTAGTATTCTTATTTGACTAAAATCACCTCTAAATACACCTAGGTGGGTCACCCCAACCTAGAATAATTCTAGGCAGGATTTACCGACCCGTAACAACACACCACGGGTCTTCCCAATCATAAATAGTCCCACACAAGTTCATTATGACCAATAATGGGCATGGAAAAGGTTTCTTGAATGATTATTTCTTTAATATAAAAAGAAAAATATTTATTTGTTTTCATATTAATATAATAATAATTTAATTATTTGAAAATTTATTCTAATTAATTTAAAAAACATTAATTGAAAAAATTAATATTGGAATAAAGAATTAAATTTATTAGGGGACAAAAAAATTAAATATGTTGAATTTAATATAATTGAGAAAATTTATTTAATTTTCCTTGAACATGAATTTATTTATTTTTAACATTTACCATGGATTTATGTATCTTATAATATGGTCCTAAGCATTCATCGACTCCTTTCATGTCTGAGTTTATTTTAATATTATTATTTATTACAGCTATGTTTGATGCTTATAATAATTTTGTATTTATTGATGGAATATGCATCTACATTTCATTTAATATGTATAAGGGATTGTGATTCTATAAGTTTTATTTCTATGCATATATCAAATATTACAAGATCCCCTAGGCTATATGTGAGTATATTTGTACAATTGACAATGATGTTGAATGATGTTGACCTTAAAAAGTCGTGGCACTATCCAAGATGAGAAGTGAAATAATTGGATTGGGGGAGTGTTGTGATAGGATTCATGAATAACTCAATTATTATACCCTATGTTCATTGTTGATCTATTGAGATTAAATGGATAAAAATAATATTATATTTTCAAGAACAGTTGGGTAATTTAGTTCCATTATTAATTGATAAATATTTTATAAATTTTCATGTATGTTTCAAGCACAAAAAATTATAAAAAAAAAATTAATGAAGACACCATGAGTGTATTATATTAAATATATTTTAGTTTTGATCATGAAAAAATAGTTTTTGTATATTTAATTTAAAAGGATTAAATTTATTTCTAAATATTAAACAATACTAATAGTAATATTCAGTCATGAATTCCTTTCATCACACAAATTTAAACAAAACTGGGTGTTCGAGGTGCTCATCAGACCTAGTTGAGTGTGCCTCCTAAAATTTGGGAGTTCTAATGAAAGCGATGAGTTGTATTTATAAAATAAGGTATAAATATGGTTTGTAATTCTATATTTCTACAAATTTAGAGCCAATGTTGAGGAAATCAAGGTCATGATTCCTATAATCTTGTACTTCATTCTATAGTTCACGAGACCATGAGTTATTTTTTTTTTTGGTCTTTTTACTAACTTGAGACTCTCTATTATGTTTCATATCGAATTCATTGACCATGAGGGGTGGTTACAAGGAACCTTTCCCCTTAGTTACTCAAGCAATATAATTTCATAATCTAATAATGAGGGATAGTATGGTTTGATAAAATAGTTGGAGACATTTAATTATTTATTTAATTAATCAATTATTTATAAAATCTAATAAAGGTAAAGAAACAACTTCAAATTATCATTTTTTGGATAAAATGGAAAATGACACCACATGTACATTATCACTATGATCAATTATGGATAATGAAAATTTATTTTCCTATAATAACTTCCAAGAGTGGTAATAGAGATTTTACACACCACTATACATAGTGATGATGATATATATGACGACGTCCTCACTTATTTTTCAGTCCCCTCTCATAGAAATAAAGGGAGAAAAATATATGTATAAAAAGAATATATATGATTAACAAGATGTAATTTGTATCATGTTAACATATATGTCTAGTAAGTTATATAAAATGGAAAAGGACAATGATTCCTACAAGATGATAAGTCATCTCCAATAGTTATATCAAGATACATATAAGAATAAAATGTATGACATATCTAAGACACTGTATTGGTGAAGTTTAGAAGACAAGAATCATGAATAACCTGATGTAATCAGGAATATGACGTACACTGGGAGACTTAAAGCACATGGGTTATAGCTGAACCAAGAACTAGAATTTGATAACATTATTTTATTTTACTTGAAATTGGTTAATCCACTAAATTCACATATTTATTTCAAGAAATAAATTTTAAGGAAATGTGTGAAACCAAGTATATGAAACCAAAGGAACATCAAACATTAACAGAGAAAGACTGTTCATTCCTAATAAATTTAAAATTGTCGGAATAAATAACTATATATAATTTCTATTAGATAGATATTACGTCTATTTCAAGATTTTTCATGATAAGATTCTAAAATTAGAAGGCCATCTATTCCCATTCACATAGATGTTCCTCCAAGCTTTTATTCCCCTCATTTAAGCAACATATCAAAATTTGATTCTATTTGTTAATATAAGAATGTTATTCTTTATTCAAATTGAAATCAACATGTCTTTCCAACATTCTATGAGAATCCCCATTTCAGATATTTATCTTGAAATATCCATCCAGAATATCTTCATTATAATGAAGTAGAGGCTCCTAAACCACTACTTAATTAACAACTTCCTTTTTGGAACCCTTTGGTGAAGTAATATTTGAACACATCTTAGGCACTAGGATCATCTCAATATGGAGAAAAAATTCAACATTCTACAAATAATAAAATTAAATAGATGGATGGAAATGAGTTGGAGGATACCTTATTTTCATTGGGCAAGAAATACCAATGGAAGATGAATTGTATAGCTTGGAAAAATAATCATGGAAACATTATAATTAATTTTATTTTCATTTAATCAAAATTTTCATTTCCTAAAATATTTTTATTGGATATCGAAAATGAATAATTTTTTTTATTAATATATATGAAGAATATAGATTCTATAATATTTCAAAGGTTTAGATAGATATTTGAGCCACATGTGGCATGATACTAGTAGCCTTAATAATGGGATATTAAATCCCAAATTTTTCTAGTTGTCTGGTTCATTTATTAGATAATTTTTATTAAGTTCTTTTTGTTACCAAAAACATAAAATCATTTTTGAGTTTACATACCAAGGGATTATATTTTAATATTGGAAATAAATGTTGTGTATTTTTTAGGGGAACATATGTTATGGTTTGTTGCATCTTAACATTGTATTGAATATATTTGAACAAAAAACTCAATAATGGAAATAATTGAAAAAACTAGTGTAAATCATGAATATAGAACCGTACCATGCCATATAAGGCTTGGTCATGTAAATGAGATGTGGTTAAAAAAAATTACTTCATGAAGCATGTTTAGAATAAACTGACTTAAAACCCTTATATGTATTTTATCCTTGTTTAAAAAGTAAATTGACTAAAGAAACCTTATCTAGGAAGGTAGTGAGATCCACTTAATTGCTATAAATAATTCATATAAATGTATGTGGTCTATTTTAGTAGATTAAGGGGTGATTTTTCAAAATTTGTTACATTTACCGATGAATATATTATGTATGGTTATATATACTTAACGAGTTATATGTATGATTCATTCCATGTGATTAAGGAATACCTAAATGATGTGGAAAAAAATATATCATATAATATTAAGGCGCACCACTTGGATCGAGGTGTAAAGTTTATTAAACAATAATTCACTGATCACTTTAAGAATAGTGGGATTGTATCCCAACTCACTCCTACATAAAAACCTCAATGGAATGGTTTTAGTGAAAGGAGGAATAATACATTTCTTAACATGGTTAGATCAATGATGAGTCAATAAGATCTTCCATTATCATTTTGGGGATATTCATTTTGAATATCATCATATTCCAATAATTGAGTACCAAAAAAATTAGTGGATGGGGTTATATATGAGTTTTGGCGAGGAATGAAATCCAAAATATCACATATTCAAGTATAGGGATGCGAGGATTAATTCAAAAATATTCCAAGTGAAAAATTAGCATCCTAAAGAATGAAGTGAATCTGTATATGTTATCCTACATAAACAAAATATTATTACCTATAAAAACCATAATATTAAAATGTTTTTGTGTAATGAAATGCCATATTTCATGAAAGGTAACAGATTTCCTTTGGAAATTGTTGGAACAATATTGACCTCGAAGAAATAGATTCTCGAGATAAATAAAAGTTTTTATGGGAAACATCTCCGTTATAGTCAATCAGAGATGAAGATGTTCCTAAGACAAAAGTTTTATATATGTCAACTTGAGAGGTTAGAGAAACAATGTGATACAGTTTTCTTTTCATTGAGTTACGTGACATATTACTCATATAGTATTATGAAGCTTTAACATACAAAGAAGCATTAGATGGTAGTGATGCTACTAAATGGAATGATTTAATGAATTCTATGATTACGTTCATGTACCAAAACCATGTTTGGATTTTGGTAAATCCTTTAAATGATGTAAAATTCATTGGATGTAAATGGGTATTCATAAAAAATTGGTATGAAATGTAAGAATAAAACCTATAAGGAACAACTTGTATTAATGGGTTTCAGTCAACATCAAGGAATATAATATTCCAAAACCTTCTCAGTAGTACATATTCTCGAGTCCATAAAAATATTACATACAATATTACCCTTCCAGAATTAATAAATTTGAAAAATGGATTTTAATACCACTTTACTAAATGGGATGTTTGGTTGAAGAAATATATATGAATCAACTTAAAGGGTTGATTAGGTAAAAAATTCCAATAATGTGTTCAAGATTTATAGATCAATTTATGGGTTGAAATATGGATCATGAATAGGGAATTTTTGTTTTTATGGGGGTAATAAGAGATTTTTTTTCCAGATCGAAAGAAATGATTTTTCGATAAGTAGGTAAATCAAAATGAAATCATAATCCAAGTATTATATGTTGATGAAATATTAGTTATAAAAAATAAGTACAAGTCTTATAGTTAGTTAATACTTCCTTAACTAAATTCTTCTCTGTGAATGTATTTGAAGAATTAGTATACATTCAAGGGATAATGATATATTGGGATAGATCTTAGAGACTGTTAAGGATAAGTAAATGTATATTTATTGAAAAGGTACTCAAAATTATCAAAATGGAAAAATCCAAGTGAGGTTTGTCTCAAATTTCACAATATATCAATCTATCTAAGAATGTTGGTCCAAAAAATCATGAAATTGATAGAACGAGTGGACTCCCTTTTCTTCTTCAGGATTGGGATCTATCTTGTGTTCCCTAATATATACCATTCTTGATATTTCTTTTTCTATAACTATGGTGAGAATATTTGTAGAAAACATAGGAGAGATTTATTGTGAATCAATAAAGACTATCCAAATGTTCTTTATATGTACAAGGGATAAATTCATAGTGTTTAGAGGAGATGAGGAACTATTACTAAGGGGATACACTAATGCTAGTTTCTTTAAAAATTAGGATTATCTGAAATAGAATTCAGGCTATTTCCTTGTCCTGAATAATAGTGCAGTGAGCTATAGAATCATTAATAAACCTATGTTCACTGGCTCTACTATTGAATATGGGTATATAACATCATTAAATTTATCTATGGAGGTGGAATGGATATTTATATTTTTCTTAGACATCAACTATATTCCTAGTAGTGTAGATGATGTTCTAGTTTATTATTACAATATTGCATTAGAATTTCTTTCCAACAATCCCAGGTCACACCAAATGAAAAATAATATTATTCGAAGGTTTCATCTATTGAGTGATTTTACATAAAGAGGAGATTTCATGGTTAGAAAAGTATCTACAGAGGATAATGTGGATGTCCATCTAACTAAATCCATATCTTAGTAGCCACATGATTCGAAAATGAGAGCTAAATGATTGATAATTATTAGTATTTGGATCTAGTGTATGTGGGAGTGTTATAAGTTTGATCCCTAGAACTAACTTATGTATGTACATTGAATAACATTACATGTATATAGGTTGATATATACATGTTTTTATCTTACTATGATAGTTTTTGATACTTATTCATCCCCTATGTATATGTTAATGTATTTAGATTATATGTTATACTGAAAAGCTATAGTAGTTCCTATGATATAATGAGAACCTTGTTATACTATAACTTTAATATTGAATATTTTACATAATTTATTGATATATTATACTAACAAGACACACATTATGTCTTTCTATCAAGTTTAGGGGGATCATATGCATTGATACCACTTCTTTTAATGTTCATATGTGGTGATATCGGGTATTTGAGATCACGAGGACATACCTTCCAATATGAACACCGCATGTTTCATGTGTCATTGGTTAATCCTTTCTATGAAAAAATTTGTTGGTCTTCTGAATTTAGATAATTAATAGTGTGTACCATTTTATAGATTACATTGATGGAAAGAAAAAACCATAACATTGAATTCATGGCGAGGTAGGTTGTGTTTGGTTCATCCTTTTTGGTATGGAATTGGTTAAATGATCAAGATGGAATTTGTATCTTCATAATTGAGGAAGTGATATCACAATCCAAACTAATAAGGATGGTAATAACTTCATTATTCCATGGAAACATTAGATAAACACATTTCTATCAAGTTAGATCAATAAATTATAAATCTAGAAGGGTTGATAATAAGAATCATGTATTTTAATTTATGAGGAATTTTGAGATACCAAAATTATATTACAAAGAGTGTGTTCATAGGAATGGTTGTTGTTTTAATAACTATTCCTTATATCCTTAGGGACCTTCATTGGTTATGAGAATCCACAAATTTTCTCTGAATAGTTCTCACTATAATCGATATATAGTCCAAGAGGGTCACACATGGTAGCATGTTCAAGAGTCTTCCATATCCTACTGAGTAGTTGTATAAGATATGATGGGACCCACCATGATGACCAAGAGTTTCACAAGTATTTAAAATCACCAATGAATAAATAAATTCATAATTATTTGAGTATAAAATAAATTTGTAGAATATATTTATTAAAAATATGTATAAGGTATTTAATGAATTCATCGAAAATTTTATTTGAATAAATATTATTTAAAAATCCAATGGTCATTTAATATTTTAAGAATTATGTGTTGAGATAATGACTAGATTTTATCAGGTAAATTTTTTAATATATATTATATGTATGTGATAAAAATATAAATGATATTATGTTGGTGAGTTCATCAAAACGTATAATTTATCTCCTATTTAATTGGTGTTTACTATATTGGAGTTGGGAACCCTTTACAGATGATTAACTAGAACTATAAATGTGGAAGGGAGATATTTTCCATGGTACTATTCAAACCCAAGAATTTGATCTATCCACTATCCTCCTTCTTGCATAAAAGGTTGAGACATATCCCATCCAACCTTTTGATATTAGATCTCATTCATTGGAACGTGATGGTCGAAATGATGTTCAAGTAATCATTAGATATTTATTCTAGTACTTGGAATTAGACCATGGGTTTTTTTTTGGATTTTTGAATCATGTGTGGACGATTTAGAGGGTTTTGAGAAGAGATCCAATAAAAAATGGCCATCGTCAGCAAGAAACATTTAAACACATCTTTAATTCGTAAGGTAATTGTTTACTTAATTTTTTTCTTAATTAATTTGTCTGAGATCCTTAGTTATATACTTAGTATTTTATCATCAATATTGACGATGTTTCATTTCTTAGGTAATGTAATTTTTAAAATCAGATACCATTATCTTCAACTATGTGCTCAGGTCCCATCATATTATCCTTTATATCAAGAAAGGATGAATTTTTTTATAGTGACTATTAATTATAGTGACATGGTTATGAATTGATGTATGTTGATTGGATACATAAATATTTATCCCACCAATTAAAAATTCATGACATGAATTATCCAACACATGATATTCTTCTGGCATTGGTTGTTTTTATTTCAAAATTTTACTGGAATCATCTATAGGTCTATAAATTTTAAATATCTATGTATCATAAAATTTTTATGTATATAATCACCTAAAAAGTTTTGAACATGTAAAAATGAAGATAGTTGGAATTGATAATTAATGCTATTTATTATGATTCACTATCATTGAAGTTAATCTTACATGGTAAATGATTCCATGAGTTGAAAACATTTTTAATAATTAATTTTTCCATATTTAGAGTGTGATAAATTATTTAGATATTCAATTTTTTTTGGACTAGAAGTTTTCTATATGTAAAACCATTATCTTGTGTCTTATGTGATCATACAACAATGATTTCAAAAATAATTATAAAGTATTAGAATGAAGATTATTGTTTATCAATAATGGAAGAGTCAGTTATGAAATGAAGATATTTTTTGTTTACTACTAAAAAAGAGGGTACTATTATATTACATTAGAGGTTATGTGTTTTGGTCGATTTTTATTTGGTGAAATAATTATTTAATGAATATCAAAACTATTTATATTTTCTTTGGTATAGAATATATAAGACGTACAAATATATTTAAGAATATTATTAGTGGGATGGAATAAAGAAATATATTACAGATTTTACCATGAATGAATAATTTTTAAATAGGTTAATGATGAGGGATAACTTCCAAAGTGGATGCTTTAGTAATTTTCAGTTCCTAAATGGGAATTGGAGAATATATCCACTGATCCCAGGGTGTGTTGCCAAAGAAATCTCAAGATAATAGGTTTTTAGGTTATTATTGATCATTGGATCAAATATATGGGTTCTATCTCAATTTGAGATACCATGTCATTGGATCATCATGATATACATTATTTTAATGAGATATTCTAGTTACATGGAGTCTATCTCCCTATTATATCTAATCATGTTCCTATATTAATGTTTAATTTTTGGAAATGACTTCAGATATCATTTGGTATTGAATTAAAATTCATTATAGGTTTTTATCATTAATGTTATAGAAAATCAAATCATGAAATTAAAATATTGGAATATATACATTAAGATTTCACATTTTATTATCAGGTGAGTGGGGATTATCATCTATTTTATTGATTTTTTCATAATAAAAAAAGTTTGTTTCAGTATACAAATGAAACCATTAGAAGCATTATAGTGAAAGCGATGTGTGAATCCATCATGTTTGGATGATGTTTATGAAATGATGAAATTAGAACTAGAGTTGATAGAAGAGATTATTTTGAATGTAATGATGATTCAACACCATATGAAGAAATCATAGAGTTGGATAAAGTGTTATGAAAATAATAATTTCAATGATCTCTCGTTTGATGTAGAGGAAAATGTTTTTCTTAAAAAAATATCCTCGTAATGGATATATTAATTTCACAAGAAATGGAATTTTATGTCCAATGTTTGTTTGACTGTATGAAATTATAGATAATTTTGGATAATTTTTCAATTCAGTATTATTAACTTCAGTTTTATCAATGGTACATGTTGTGTTTCATGTTTCATTGTTAAATAAATATGTATAGGAAACATCTCATAATTTTAACCATGATATAATTTAGTTGGAAGAAAATATTTCTTATGAGTAAAATCCATTTTGAAATCTAGATCATAGAGATCTGGTGTTATAAAATAAGATAACTCAACTGGTTATGGATTTGTGGAAGAACCATATAAATGACGAAGAAAAATGGGAATCTAAAACATTTATAGGAGAAATGGTTCCCAACATATTTACTAAGAAATAGAATTCTATGGATGGATTTTCATTCATATGAGAAGAATGTGGAAACACATATAAATATAATAATAATTATATTTCCAGACTTATTAATATAAAATATTATATATTATGGAGGCATATTCATTATAAACGTTTTATGTAATTTTTCAGAAGAATATTGTTTTATTCTAATCAAATTGTTTTATTTGTATTATATCATTTTATTTACAAGTTATAATATTAATTTTTATAGTTACAATTTTATTATATGGATTTTATTTTTTATTTCCACCTATGCTAATTATCTAAGGGATACTTTGTAGTATTTTTCAGAAATAGTTTATAGTCAAGTGAATAGTGGATTAAATTTATTTTATAGGTATGGAAAGATTTATGAAATTAATATAATATAAAATGGATTTAATGTTTGGTAACACTTTTTGATAGATGAAATATATATTTATTAAATAATATATTCTATTTAGAAGTATAATGCTGTATTTATAATTAATGTTTGACATTTTAGAAATATAAATAAGGATTTTATTATATTTTTTTTGGATATTTTCATTTAATAATGGATTCTAAAGGTTACATTGATTTTTTTGGGTTTAAAGTCACATATTCCTATTTTTATTTAACATAATTTAATTATTTATATGATAATCATCAATATATGTGATTTTTGTTTAAATTAATTTTTATTATTTAAAATAGAATTTTTATAAGAAAGGTTCTTTTTCATTTAATAAATTTATAGTAAAGGTAATTTCAACCACTTCATGAATTTTAATATTATAAAATTTATTCCTTATTTCATATTAGCATGATCAAATTTGGTATTTTGGTTAATTTCATTTTTTTTCATAATGAATACATGTCATAATAAATGTAACTCATTATAGTAAGGGTTAAAAGGGTTAATGAGGGGGTTTAAACTAAGAGATAAAGAACCAAACATTATTAAATATTATATAAATAAAATTGGTAGATTTTATTATGAATTAAACCTAAGTCCTCATCAATATTTGATTTTTTAGAGCCACATTCTTTAAAAAGGAATTTATTTTATTTTGTTGTTCTTAATATTTAAAAGCATTCCCTTCGTCCCAATCATAAAATGGAACACCACATACTCACTTCCCAACAAATATTCAACACACTTGATTGTGCCTGATATTCCCAGATCTGTACTCAACTATCCTTTTCACATTATTGAGGTCATGGTCTTTCAAAATGTAGGAAACTAACAGAAATAATCAGTAATCAAAAGGATTATATCCATGGAGGAGGTATAAGTCTAAATACAATTTATTCATGTTTATTTAAACATATAAATTATTAAAATATATTTTAATATACTATTATAATCGAATTAATATATTTCTTATACTGAAATTCTATTATGTTGTTAGAACATCAATTTTCAACCTTCATTCAATCATATGGAATGGATAATTATAAATATTTTTTTATAGAATGTATAAGATATTTATAACATAATTATGGTTTAGAAAAGTTATGATATTATTTACCTTTACACCCTACCTACAATTAAAAAATTCAGCATCACTCATGCAAATTTTTGAACTACCACTTCTATAAAGTTATATAATTCATTTTTTCAAAAATACATGGTTGGTCCGAAGGGTTTATTAAAAAAATATATATATTAAGGTAAACCTTCATCAATTTTATTTATTTTTTATCAACTAGAAAATGGATATACCTCTATTGTGTACATATGTACTACCACATCTATGAAATTATTAAACTTATCTTAAATCACCACCATACATGGAGCATTCTAAATATTTAGTTAATTAATAAACACAGTAATTATAAATAATTATGATTCTAGATCTAATATAACAATGACTTATTTGACCACATTCAATATACCAAAGCTGTTATGGACTGAATGAACCCTAAATTCCATATGTGAACATAACCTAATTTGTCACTAAATAAAATAGGGTAATAAGTGGAATAAAAAAATAATCTAAAAACATGAAAATTTGTTTTAATCATCTTAATGAACAATAAAATTTCATTATTCATTAATATAAAATACATTTATAAAGTGCTAGAAAATATTGTAAGGGATTTTCTTTAAAACATTATTTTGTTGTACATCATTCAAAATCATTCTCTTCCATATTAATGTTTTTAAAACTATTTCAAGAATGTGTTTATTTTAAATTCAATGGGTTTTAATGATGATTTTTTACTATGTTTGGATTTATTTTTAAATTTGGGTAAAAGGCTATATAAAAATTTTATCAAATGTGTTATTTTTAAATATAATTATATATTTTCAAGGAGAATGCTTCTTTTAACATTCATTTCATTGACATATTTTCCTACTATCATATTAATTATTAATTATCATATTTCCTCTACAAGTATTCATGTTTTTTAAATGATGACCCTATCACCATTATCTTAAGGATTATTTTCATTCAACAAAATTTATTGAGAAAAAAATATTTCATCTCATTTTATGAGATATATGAATGTGTGTCTAATTAATGGATCTAGTGAAATATTTTATGAGTTTTATAATATAATTGAATAAATTAAGGATTTATTTATTAATCTTATATTATATACATATTTTATGATATTGGGTGGATCTGATCTAACCCTATAATGCATTGGGTAATGAAATGGTCTCAATAAGAGTCATACTGAAAAATTATATTTTTTATTCATTTTATGTGTTCATATAAGGATCCCTATCATGTTTATTTAAAAAATAATTTTTCAAGATTACTACATGGGTTTTATATTCTCTTTTCAAGATTTAATGGAAATATTTTGATTTTAGAGGTAGTTAAAGGATTTTATGATTCTTTTGGTTCTTTTAATTGTGAAAATATTTATGAAAATAATTTTCATGAGTTCTTATGTTTTTATTAGGTAATATGATTTTAATTCATTTTTCCTTTTTGAATGATAAAAAATGTGTTATGAAAATATTTTTTCAGTAAATTTGATTTCATTATTATGTAAATTATTATTTCATCCCAATGTTCATTTTGTAAAATTTAATAATTAAATATATATTTTCATGTTTTTCAAAGGGTTTAATGGGTTTATTTTATTTTTAACATCACTTATTAATCTTTGTGTCACTCATCCCACAATGTTAAAAAACAATTCACAGGGATTATTGATGTGTTAGTATTATAAAAAGGTATGAGGTGGAACATCTCAAATGAAGAAATTGTGTCATGAATGAAACATGAGTGCAAACATAGAAACCAATTAATGATGGGAAAAATTACACTATGCTGAAATATCTATTTTGTAATGTAGTTTTTTTTAATTTCACTAAAACATTACAACTAAAAGACATTTGAGATTTACTATAGAGAAAAACATCCAATTGATAATGTAAGTGTGGGTTTATTATGATGTAGGGCCATATACTAGTATTCAGGGTTCTGATTGGAATATATCAAAAAAATTCTAGATATGAATGATATGTTATATCTAGAAAAAAATAAGACTCATTTAGTTATTGAGTTGATGATGAGTGTATCATTCACCACTTTTTTATAACCTACATCATTAGTTAAAATTTTATAAGCTTTACTTTTCCCAATTGTATTTTTTTTCTTGAATCGATTTCAATAGAAATCATTGTATTAGATAACTAGTTAGAAAAATGTGAATACTCCATAAAATTAATACATTTGAGTGTGACTAGTGAATTAGGTAATATTTTGATTTAATCTATTTAATAAGCTGTCCTCTACATGTATCTTTGAAATTCATGTAATTGATGATCTCCTATTTTACACTAATGGAACTTACCTATACCTTTAATGAAATTATCCACAAAATTACTCTAAAAATTTGAATATTTATAAATATATATTTTATTTCCTACATGGGTTTTTTCATTTGAGTTTTAATGATAATCCATTTTTCTCTTATTATATATAAAACTACATGAATAATGGGAGTATATAATAATTATTTCTACCATGAGTGATAATAAATCGATTACATTTTAAATACCCAAAATAGTTATAGTTAAGACATATTAGTTAATTTTATTTACAACAAAAAAATGATACTTATTTTTCATTCATGTTCATTGATAAAAACTGAATTATTCAATATGTATCATGAGGTTTACATCTTACATAACAATGTATTCATCCACTTTTTTTCAGCATAAATTAGTATATATCTTTTTTGTGTAAATAGTTCATGTAAAATATTTATTGAAAAATATATTTTTAAACACATATAATTCTATGAATTTTAATTTATCTATTTTTATTTTATTCTTAATGAGATTCTAAAATTGATCAACTTCAAATTCAAAATTATTTACATCTAAAACATCATTTTCATGATCCAGGAACAAGAGAATAAAACCAATATTATATATTTCATTCAAAAATTACATATAAATTAGCGTATTTGAAGAACCAACATATGAGGGTGGATATTTACTTATTAATTACTCCATCTATTGTTGTTAATTCCATAGAGTGCTGGGAGTTCAATATGATTTGTGTTTTTATTTGTTGCATTAGATAGTCGGTTGATAATATACATGATATTTTCACTCCATCAAATGAATTACTCATGTTGAAATCAAATGATGAATTGAATAGTTTTATTTTTAGTGTGTATCAATAATAATGAATGTAATCAGTCATATGTCAAGTAAAATCATTC
Source organism: Viscum album (assembly GCA_963277665.1). Lineage (NCBI taxonomy): Eukaryota > Viridiplantae > Streptophyta > Magnoliopsida > Santalales > Viscaceae > Viscum > Viscum album. Next base: position 1,699,193,171 of record OY728138.1, on the reverse strand, counting down.
TTAGATTGTATTTTATTATGACATCCACATTTCCACATATGAAATTCCATGTTCAAACAAAATAATAATTTATTCATCTTATTGTTCTTATTTTATATACATTTTTTCTCCATATATTACTGTCAATAAAAAATACACCACTCAAATTCCAACTGATAAAACCAAAAAATATGAAACACAAATGATACAAAATTTCCATAATGTATACACATCGCATAATAAATCAAAACACAAAATAGAAGGTATAATACATATGGACTTTAGAGGCATACAAATATTAACATAAAAAAATTCAACATCTCCCACATATATATTCTAAATTAATAACCTTTTAGTCATATCATAAGTAATATTCTTCTTCACAACCTAAATAACGAAAATATTGGAATTTTTGAGATAAGTTTTTCAGCGAGGGTAAACATGATAAAAAATAATTCGAGAACATAAGTGATAATAAAATGAGAAATCAAAGTGTATTTAAATAATATAATATAATCATAGCCAATAAAACTCTGAAAAAAAAATATGAGTGATGTTATAAATACTCTGGAATAACAAAAGACATTGTTACATGAGTGTGGAAACTTGAGTAAATAATCAAGATATATGAAAACATAACATTTTTACAAGAATGTGTCTCACATATAGGAATTATAATTAATTTATTATATCAAGTCTCTATATCAATACCATAATAACACACAAGATAGAGTCCTACCCTTATATTGCGTTCACTCCCTATTCCCATAAACATAGTGGATAGAGTCCCATAGTATATTTAGTTCCCTCCAAATCCCCTAATATGTTATCCAATAGGATATAAAGAGTAAACTAATGAATTTTAGGGACATATTACATAGGAATCACAATTCAGATAATAAAAAAATATACATTTTTTACAATATGAATATTAACACCTTATTAATTTTCTCCTAGCATAATTAAATCATGAAAAATAAATAAACTACATGAATATTTACAAAAATCATAATAATATATCATATATGGAATGATAGTGGATCCTATAATTAAATTATATGCTTTTTAAACCTAAAAACACTAAATAGAATTCAAATATAATACACACACATTATATAAGTATAGTAAAATTACCCTTTGAAATAAGATGAAATACACCTTATATTGTTCATAATTTTAATTTTAAATGAAAATAATTTAAAAAAAATTGGTACATAATTTTCATTACCAAAACTGGTAATAATAGAGAGGAATATTATTAAATAAAAAATATATGATAGTTCAAAAATTTCATCAGGTGGAAAATATTTATAAAATCATTCCTTTGTCACTATTTTATAGAAGGTCAATTTTGGTAGAAAATGACCATTCATAAAACACTAAAAGAATTATTTTTTTTCTAAAAAAGTTAACTCAATTGAAAAAATATCTTAAAAAATAAATTAATCAATGATAATTACATATATAATACTATATAATTAATATGAAAATGGACGATAATTATTTTTTTTATGAAAAGATGAGGTAAGGTGAATTCCACATATATGGATCATTTCAATTTATTTACATGTCAAAATAAAGTTAAACAATATTAAGACATGAATTTTTTTGAAATAAATAGAGTGGAATAAAATATTTGTTCAATTATATATAAATGAAAAATATTTTTCCAATTAGTTATTCAAACATAGAGAATAATGATTTGAACGTGTGGTTTGAAAAGAAAATGTTCCCTTTACTCTTGATATCAATATAGGTGCTTCAACCTATTGTATAATAAGAATAAATATTTTAACCACCTATTTAAATAATTTATTCACATATATTAAATTTTATACAATTCAATTATAATAATTTATTACACAGATATTACTTAGTTATTATTTATTTTTATTATCTAAAGTTTGTAATTACGGTTTTTTTATAAATGGTTTATAATGGTGATATCAATACTAGTTCATTTATAAACAATTCATAGTTTCAAGATTATTTAATGTATTGGAATCAATTTATTCAATAATTTATTCATTACCATACTCATTTGATGGAATTTATTTGTATGGTTAAATATAATCGATTCCCTGATGATTATGTTTTGGGTGAATTACTGATAACCATATGTTACTTTATAATGAACATTATTTTTCCGGGGTCGGAATTCATAGAAATTAATTCTTAGAATAAAATATTGAATGATATTAAATATTATCATTATTATTATCTTGATACTAATACAGTAGGAAAATTATTGTGTTATCATGACATAAATGTTTCGGCGACTGAACCCACCAAAATAAGAATATGATATACTAGTGAATGAGTAATATTTGAGAGTTATATATTGGTAGTGTATTTTTAACATAACAAGAATGATCTTTATATAACATAATTGGTGTGGAGAATTATATTTATAAAATTTTATTAATTTAATATAAGTGATTTTATTATATAAGAACAAAGATAAGTACCTAAAAAAATTCAATCTTTATCGACATTGGATTCATTAGAATAAAGTAATCAAGACTCCTTCAAGGTTCAAAAAGATACACAAATATCTAAGAAAACTATCAGAGGTGAATAATTTTTTGATATCAAATAAATGAAATGATTTAAAATCTTTTTTGGAATGGGTAGAGGATGAATCCTTTTTATTCTATTTGTCAGCAACATTTCCATTTATTTTCTATTTATCAGCAGCATTTCAAAAAATACTCATGTATTTATCTATAAGGATATAAACATAAAAGTAATATGGATACAAATAGAAACAATAATGGATTTAGTTTATTCATTGACTCATGTGAAAAAATATTAATACAATTTTTTAATATTAAATTTCTTTATAACATTTTTTAATCCTTTGTACCAAATTTTCCTTTACCACAGTAACTCATTTTTAATCTAAATAAATTATTTTAATGTATAAAAATGATATTTGAATTCTTACCTTAATTTAATTTAGTGATAATATTTTAAAATTTCATTAAATATAATTTAGTTTATAAATGTGATAAATTTATATTTTATATGAAAATAATAAATGTATTGAAAAATTTATTTTTATAGAAAATTTATCTTAAAAAATTCAGTTTTATTAATAAACTTTCATATAAATTAATAATTAAATGAGTATCAATATGTTTTTTATAAATTGAAAAAGTGTATTTGACTAATCATTTTAAAGTGATCAATTTAAATAATTAACATAAAAATAAAACACCTAAAGAACAATTCTCTGATAATAAATTTCCTCTTATCGTTAAATTATTTTAATCACATCACATTAAAAATAATAACTTTTCCTATAATAATTAATCTATTCTCATTAAATCGGTATTATATTATTTCTTCATGCTCTATTTGTATTTACAATCGTTATTTTTTAAAATAATGGAACAAATAATATGTGATTAGATTTATATTTGCAATATAAGAATGAATTTAAATATTTTTATTTCATTCCATAAATATTTATTTACATTTTATTATATTATTTTATTACATTACTAAAAAATAAAGAACATCAATGACCCTATTTTACACTAGTATATACGATGATCATATGTGTAATGAATGTATGTTGAATGGCCATATATCTCATGACCCAATGTGTAATGATTATGTTGAATTAATCTACATATCCTTACATATATATTTAGAATCACTCATCTATTCAATCAAATTATTATCATAATTTAAATTCTATTTAAAATGTTTCTATACCATTCTATTGTTACAATCGATGGTATGGTCTTTAGTAAAATCCACATGTGTATGATACTGTGTTATTTCTAAAACAAACCACCTTAATGTTTTGGTAAACCACATTCACACTATTTTTTTGGTTTCAACCATGGTTTAAGAGCCTTAGTATGGTCCAGAAGTTTTAAGAGGATTCAAGAAGAGTGAGTTGAAAAGAATTAATTGTAGAGGGCTATTTGTCATAGAGATCTAGGTTGTTCTATTAGGATGGTTGTTATAGTTTTGAAGTCTAGGCTACAATTAGTGTCTCCATAATGAGGGGTCTTACATGAATTTCATTTTAAGTCATAGCTATAATAAGGTGCCATGTTGTATCATAACCCATCCAAAGATACTAAAGCTCTATTGTGTGGGACATACAGCTGGAGCATAGAATCTTGAGGATGGTTCTACAGATATTGGGATATCCATAGTGAATGGATTTGGTTTTGACCTAGCCCCTATTTGGGGAACGTGGTCCTATAGATTGGTTGATTTGGTTTCACCTTAGTATATCAATGAGTAATTAGGAGATGTGGAATATACCTAGCTCCGATAGTCAGATGTGGTCTAACTTGGAATGTTGTGTCATGGTCTAGGGGTACCACATTATGGTCAGGGTGGACTATGGAATGGTCTATGATATTGAATTTTAGTCCCTTTTTTTATCATATCGTCTACAAATTTATCTAACGCTATCAAAACTCTCTTTAATCCAATTATTTCCACCTAATAACTTGTTTCCCAAAATTGATTTTGAAGGATTTTTATCCAATTTTCAGTAGATTCAACCACGTACTTATTGGGATTAATCTATAGTGATCCATACTATCCAATATAGATATTTTTGAATTCACATCATACCAGAAGTGATAAATGTTAGATAATGGTTTCTCGGGGCTATAGTTTGAAGGAAATCCTTTTATTTTCTCTTCTCATTATTATCACTTTGGATTTATATTTTGGAACTTTTTTTTCAAAATACATTTTCATTATCCATGGAAAGGGATAATGAACCAGAAACTACATTGAACATTGCGATTTTTCCATGTCTTCTCCTCTTTTGTGGAAGGTGATCTAAAACAAATCCCTTTGTCCATTTAAATTTTTTATAGTACAAATAATAACTTTGTTTAGACTATAATGTTTTTTTAAATTAACCAAAAAATTATACAATTCACTATATAATGAGTCTTACAATATTATAATTCCAATAATATTCTTCTAGGTCCATTGTTGATGAGACCGACTTGCGGAAACCAACATGGTGAGTATACCCCAAAACTAATAATGCATTGGCTAATTTTTTGATTCATATTTTGGATTAAATATGTTACTTTTCTATTGGATTAATTTTATATTGTGACATAACTTTCTAATTTTTTAGATATCAAGAAATTTCATCCCCTAAATAAATTTTTTTTTGAAAATAATTTGTTTTGAATATTGACATGTTGAGAAGTGGACATATATTTATTGGAATATTTATGACTATTGGGATAAAAAGTAGATTATAACATAATTTATTGTAATTGATATAATATTTTCGACTCTAAAATAAGTAATGTAAATGTATAGATGAATGGTAATTGTTTTTATTGACCATTATGCTTTAAAATTTCAGGTATGATATTTTTTGAACTTGGTTATGTGTTTTTTCTTTTGATTTTTTTGTTTTGATATTAAAATGTATCTGATTGATTCCTAATGGTTTGATGTTACATGTCTAGTTTATCTTAGTAATGTAATGACATATGTTTGTGTCTTGTTCTTGGGATCACCATGAGTGATGACTAAGGGTATGGTTCATGATGACATTCCTACATAAGGGTATGATGCATCATGTTCGACACCAGCTAAGGGTAATATGAAAGGTATAAAAACTGAAAGAGAATAAGTTGCATAGTTATTAGTTTCTTAAGGGTGATATTTGTGTTAAAATTAGGGTAGTGGCCATTTTCACTAGACACATTACATGTCATTCATCCTTATAAGGATAATTTTCCACTGATATGGGTGATATGTCCTGATGTACGAGGATCCATACTAAGCGATATATTTTTTACATGGAAATAAAGATGGTATGGGATGACCCTAGGTGTCTATCCAGAGATATAGGTTTAGTGTATTTATTTTATGGGAAATATTATTTTTCAAATTAATACACATTGTAAATATTTTTATTTCAAGACTTCTTTTACTCACACATGATTTTAATATAAACAATCGTGTCGACCAATAAAGACGTACTCAAACCTTATTTAGGATACTATTCGGTACCTATATAAATTTAGTTTATGCATTTATCAATGATTTAAAGGGACCTTTTCTATTGTTATTACCTAGATGGTTTGGAGCATGGGGGTAGGGTCAACATGGGGTTTAAGAATGGGGATTTTGGAGTCATGTACATAGTCTTTGTTAGGTCCACCAGGTCGAATACCCTAAGAGGGGGGGGGGGTGAACTAGGGTATGGAAAATTAAAATTTATTACCCTTTGGTTCTTATTTTTTCATTAAATAAAACTATGTTCTCTCTCATTCCCATTGAAAAGTATGAATAGAATTTAAATCATGCACGTGAAACATCAATTTTTACGTGGTTCACCCTCATTGGGATATATCCAAGGAGTATAAAACGACGATGGGAAGATGTATCAAATTCACTAAGTCTCACTACCAATAATGAGAACAAGGTTAGGGCTAGATCTTCTATGCCCATGCTCAATGCATTTTCAAGATTTAGGGTCTTCTCAATGCATTCCCAAGGGTCACTCCCTAGGCCTCTTTCCTTGGATCACTACTGGAGGAAAGGGTCGCCATATTCCTCTACCTTCAGTTGCTGCTCTTGGAAATTAATCCACTCATAGTTTATACACCTTTCCGCATACTATTAGGTAATGGAAATGACATTCAAAAACTGAATAGAATTATTTACAATCCTTCTATTGTGTTTTGCGAACCAACTACTCCTCCTATGTGTACTGTGATATAGGTTTACTATGTGAAACATATAATTTGCGTACCACTACTTCTTCTATGAACCGAAATCCATCCGTGGACTTCATCTTTCTTCACTATCACATACCGTCTCTGCATACCGACTCTTCAAACACCTCTTCCAACCTCCCTCGGTTCACAAACTATTCTCTTTTCACGTACCACCTTCTCTTACTACATCTTCCTCCACCACGAACTACTTCTTTATTTGCGAGATATAGTTCCTCAAAAAAACCTTTCTCAGATGCATCACCCATCATAGAATTATCCCTTTTGGATCAATTATCTTTTACAGACTCCCCCACAGAGCCTGTATTCATCCTATACATACTACATCCTCCCCGAACTACTTCTGCCATGTTTGATTCATTTCAATTTGGTCAGTATCTTCATTCCTATCTTGAACCCAATTCACATCTCTATCTGCTTTATCAAAACATTTCAGTTCCAAATATGATAATTATGATCCCTGTTGTATAGTATTCATTATCCATGTCTACACTGGTGCTTTATGATCAACAATTATGTTATGCCTTTCAATTTCATCTCTTCTCACTACTCTATGGGAAGACACTAATTTATTCTCATAATCTAAGTCTTCTTTTGAATCATCCTTTGGAGTTGGAGCATCGCTTGACAAACTATTCACATAATCACCATCCTCCTGATTATAGTCATGTAATTTATGATGTTAACTTTCATTATCCACTATAGTCACATCATGAATTTAAAATATCTTTCCAAGCCCTTTATTGAAGTAATTATATGACTTTCTTTTCATTGAGTAGCCAAAAAATATCCCATCATCCCCACAAGATTAAAAATTTATATGCTTATCTTTATTGAGAATGAAAAATTTACATCCAAATACTCTAAAGTTCTTAAATAATGGATTTTTCCATACTATAACACAAAGGGAGTCTTCTCCTCTTGGAAAAAAATTATGATTTTTTTAATTGTAGACTACTGCCATCACTACTTATTTTGAAAATTTATCCATATGGTCTTTCTCAATGAGAATGTTTCTGTCCATGTTATCGATTAACTCTCTCAATTAATCCATTCTAATATTTATTTATTACTGATGAAACATGATTCCTTATCCCATGTCTCTCAAAATAATCCCCCACATGGATGTTTGTAAACTCTATTCCATTATCTGTTCGAATCGTCTGGAATTTTTGACGAAGAATCTTCTCATATTACCACTGATATATTGTAATTAAAATGAACCCTTCAAATTTTTGGGTGAGGATTAACAACCATTCCATTATACTATAATCATCAATAAAAAGAACATAATATCTCCTCCCATCAATAGCCCTTTAAAAAATTGGCGCACACACATCAATATGCACTAACTCAATAAATATATTTTTATCCTTTGGTTTATATATCTTTTGAATGGTCATCCCTTATTGTAAGGCATCACACATATAGGTACGATCACATGATAATCTATGGAGATTTTGAGTAGCATCATATTTAACCAGATCTTCCAAGGATTATTGGCTTATGTCGCCAAGATGCTTATTCCACATCTTGTTTTCTTATTCCTTGGAAAAAGGAACATTTATTCTTCTCCACTCATGAGGTAGAGATTCCCTTCTGTATGTTTTCCCTAAAATACAATAGTACTATATTTTTCCATGATGACACATAATTTCTTGGAAAGTATTATTCCATGTCGTGATTTACACAATTTACTTACACATAACATGTTTTGACTAAGAACATTAACAACCAATACATCTGTACGTCTCAGGTCTTTTCCACAAAAAATTGCCTTCCTAGAACCAATAATTTTCAACCCTTCATGATTTCCAACTCTTATAATACCTTATTTATCAAACATGATTCTAGTAACCATATCCTTATTTCCTATCATATGGGAGGTGCATCCACTGTCAGGGATCCATATCCCAGTGCGATACGATTCCTTGAACGCAATTTGTACAACCACTGTCTACTTAGATATTTTCTTTTGGATCCATGTTTATGATTTCAGACATGATATGGATTGAGATTCTTATAATTCCTAATAATATAATGTATTAGCTTAATCTTGTAAATATGAAAACCAATTTTTCGTTTTTACCTCATTTTATGATACATTTGTCTGCTTCTTATAACCAACATCAGTATGATTCATCTAATTCCTCTATATTGTTGACGAGTAATATCATTCAATGTATCTAAATCCTCTAAACGTAAAACAGTGACCATAAAAGGATGACCTAGAAAATTATTATCTATATGACTTCCTTTGTTGGTCATGTTCCATTTAGTATCACTTTTATATGGAAAAAACATTTTGTGCAAGTACCATCTTATCGAAACAATAGAATCTTATACGGGGTACATTCCTGCCTTACAATAATTCCCCATGGGTTATCCCTTGGTTTATCTGAATCTTCTAATTCCACTTCATATCCAAATCAATCTTAAATCATAGAGTGGGTTCTTGTGGTTGAACTTCAATAATTACTAATTTTTATTTTCGATCAATCCATATACCAATTTAATCATTAATATTGGACTGTTTCTTCTATATTGATGGACACCATTGTTCTAATTTCATCTTTTCTACTCCAGTTTTTATGTTTTTATGATTCTATTCTGTTATTAAATATTTTTTTTGTCCTTGACACTTCTTCAGAGGACAATGAATTCCCCTTTAAGCTCTTTAATACATTTTATTTGACCTTTTTTGATTTCAGTCAATCTATCAATCTCTATTCTGGGTTCTTTAATTTTCAGTTTGTAAACAAGAACCTTTTAGGATCTTTCTAGAATTGAAGAACTTATCTTTTCAATTTCTTCATTCAGTTCATAATTCACATATTCTTTTTGTGGAATATAGATTTTGGTATCACAAACAACTCTGTTAGGTTTTTTTTTATCTAAAAATATCTATCTCTTCAAGGGTATCATATAATTCAGCCTGAAGATCAAATCTTCCCTCACTTTCTCATTACTCATTGTTACATTCTTCTATTTTTATTGAATTTTTTACAACTTCCACAAAATATTCTACATTGTGATCCTTCCAGTCCACTAACTCTTCTACCTTAGATTCTTTTAAATTTTCATCTTCTTTTGAAAGTGGATTATTATTTTTGAAGAACACTCTCTTAGTAATTATCTTATCATTCATATTTAATGAATACTTCTTTTCGGAAATTTCATCATTTTTTTCATTTTCATCATCAAACATCTTAGAACACTTTAATGTAAAATTCCTAATCTTCCACTTCAAAATGATAAAAATGGAAGTTTACCTTTGATATTTACTTTTCCCCATTGTAGATTTGAGTAGAGAAATGACATTTCATCATCCAAATTTTCCTCCTTAGGACTATCTTCAATAGAAATATTCTTTAAGGCCTTTAATTCCAATTATTTTTACTTCCCATTTTCCACTGTATCGTTGTCATAATTTCTCATTTCATATGCAATGAGAGTTTAATGTAAGTTATCTAGTGTCCAATCCATCAGATATTTGTATTATAATATAGAAACCTTTAGATTAAACCAGGGTTTTAGTTTTCTAAAGATGCGCTTGACAATATTTATATCTTAAATAATTTATCCAAGACCACACATGTCTTCCACGAAAACATTCACCTGATCAAATAATGTATGAACAGACTCATTATGGTGAATTCTATGATCCTTATATTTTTTCGATAGAACCCGTATCTTCTTTCACATTTGAGTTTCCCTCATAAATATTGAAAAATTATTCCCACATAGCATGTGATGTTTTAAATAACATCACCTTTGTATAAAATTCATTTGATTGGGCTCCCCCAAAAGTATTGATCACTTTAGCATCAGCATCCAATTCCATTTTTTTCATCCTCTGATAAGGAACCACTATTGATATCAGCTGATATTCCATGCATAGCTGCTGTGAACCCATCCATTATTAATTATCATAAGTAGTACTACATAGGATTCTTCTATAGTTGAATATTATTTCTATTGGAGATTGGAATTCCTTTGTGGTTGACCACCTCCATTTCTTCTACTAAGAGAGAAACAATTACTTTCAAACTTTCTCTCATATACCATTTATTAGGTCTAGTAGGTCGAATACCCTGAGGGGGGGGGGATGAATCAGGGTTGGAAAGATTAACATTTCTTCCCCTACAAATATTGTTTCTCCATTAAACAAAACTATATTATCTATCATTCCTGTTTAAAAGTATGAACAAGATTTAAATCATCAATGAGACACAAAATTTTTTACTTCATTCACCCTCATTGGTCTACACATAAGGATCATGAAACTATGATGTGCTAATATTCAAAATTATCTAAGGCTCAGTAATAATAATGAGTATGAGGTTCCGGATAGATCTCTTATACCCAGGCTCAATACCTTTAAAAAATTTATAGTCTACTCACTGCATTCCCAAGGGTCACTCTCTTTGGCTCTCTCTCTGGATCACTGCTAGTGGAAAGGGTCACAATCTTTATCTTCTTTCTCTCACTAATCTTGGAAGGGAATCTAATAATATTTTATATATTTTTAGATCAGACACAGTTTATGGACATGTAGGTCCCTCCACTTTTATGGATTTGACATCCTCAACTATAGGTAGATGCCCTGTTGAAGTCCCTTTTTCACCTGCATATGAAATACAACTTATTGCAAACTGTTATGTAACATAAATGACTTTTGAAAACTAATTTGAAGCTTTTTGAATATTCCTCGTGTGTTTTACAAACCACCTTATCCCCCCACGTAATGTGATGCAGATTTTCTATGCGGAAGGCCTCCTCCATGTACCACTGCCAATTCTATGATCCGACCTCCATCCGTAGTCTGACATTGCCTTCACTTTCGCATACCTCTTACACATACCAACTATACAAACATACTCTACGAATCACCCTCTATCCGCAAACTATTTTGTATTCACAAACTACCTTTTCTTACTACATTTTCCTCCTTCGCAAACCACTTATTCCTTTGTGGGATTTAGTGCATCGCAAAATCCACTCATCAAATTTATTCAATGAACTGATTCAACCTTTGTGGAATTCTCCATTACAAATCACTTATCCTTTGTAGACTCCCCATTTTACTGAATATTCTTCCTCTACATACTATGTCCTTTGTAGGATATAGATTCCTGGAAAGACCATCAATGTAATTTCTTTCATATGAACCACTTTTAGACTAAGGCAAAATCCAAGAGCAAAATGTTTTATCTAATGAATATTTATATCACCTATAATTGGTGGGATTAAAAATCCTTATACAGGAAAGGATATCCACTTAATCTTCTAAACTAAGATTCACCAATTCTTTGATTTAGAACTACCTTCACCATGTACCACTTCTATAACAACAAACAACAATCTGCCCATGATCAATTTTTCTTATTCGGTCTGCATAATTTATTTGTTCCTACGCGACGACCGCTTCCTTCCTCAAACGATCATCCATCCCATGAATTTCCATCCTTCTAAATACCGCACTCCTTCAACATATTCCTTCACCGTAGACCATTTTGGTTTCTGTGAATCATTCTGCATACCCTTCCCACTATCTTGGTATGCGGCCGCGATCTATTCCCAGACATGGTACGCGGACCATGTTTTGAGGTATATGGTTCCTTTATTCTCTAAATTTCATTGTAGTTCTTTATAAAATTCACTCATATGATGAAAAAAATCCTTTCTAAAAAAATTCCTGATTTTGAGGACCAAAAATTTTCAACCTCCAAAATATACTTTTAGAAAACACCAACCATACTTTTCTGTAGTCATATGACTTCGTCAACAAACATAATCACACCCAAAACATATCGAGAGAAAACATTGAGGGATTTTCTCCAATAGTCTTAAAGTTTTTATTTATATGACTTTCACCATATAATTGCGTTACATTTCAATATGACAGTGCATGTTTATATTATTATTTGATTTATTTATTTTTCCTTTATTCTATTCTAGATTCATTTGTGATTATTTATATTAAATCCATTATTTTTTTACTCTATTTTTAGTTCATCTATTATATTAAATCTATAATAAATGGTATAGTAAACCCACTATATTCATTACACACTTGAAACAAGTTAAAATCCTATGACATATGGGGATGCATTCCTAAGGACATATAGAGAACCAGGTTTGGTAAAATGAAGGAGCATCAGGATGAGGACACCACAACATATATAGGGACTATATGTTCAATTTATTTTTTATTCCACATTCAATTTTATTCTTCTTATAATTTTCATAATTATTCGTAACATTACATCATCATAATGTATTAATTTTTATGCTTAATATTAATAGTTAAACTCAATAATATACATCAACGTTCATTTAAATTTAGTGTTTAATGTATTAAGAGATATCAAAAGAAAATATTTTTATATGGGGAAATGCATACCAAAATTATGATATGTTTTTTTAAAATAGATAGAATAACTATTTCCCTGATATTTAGTTACTATGATGAAAAAATGATATTATTTATTCCTCATTACATCTTAAGGTTCTAAAGAAGTTTCTTCAAACATACGATTCTTGGAAAAAATACAAACTAGTTGATTGGTATTGTTTCATAATACATGATCTCAATGATCCAATATTTATATTATTTTCTCCCTATAAGATAGATCATGATCAAGTTCAAAGATGAATGATGATAGATTAATAGAATTATAAGGTATATACATTCTCCAAAATGATACATAGAACACCTCATTCAATTGAGAGAGGATAATTGGTGGGGAAGGAATATAAGTTACCATCCATGTAGGGTTGTGAGTTTTTCATGGAAAATATATCTAAGGATCATAATTCACTTATTAATTAATATTATAACCATAATAAATGATAATATTTATAAGAATAACTTGTATTAGACTACAAAATCTTGATATCAGTAATTAACATTAGTATAAATCTTCTTTTGATATTGTGTAGTTTTAATATTATTCAAAATGGTTTGAATAACTTCAAACATCTCTTGAGAATGATAAAGTCCTAGAAAAATAAAATCTCTAACTTTATCCCAAAATGATGGATTTTTAGACCACTTCTGATACCAAGAATCATATAGATTCATTTCAATACTTAAATGGATACTATTTACATATGATAACTCTACAGGGGAAGGTATTTATTCTAAAATCTGTTGAAATAAATTTAATAAAATATTAGCATATATATAGAGTTTCAATGGTCCTTTCTCATTGAATATATATATATATAATTAATTAGAGGTGTTGATTATTTTTTATGCATTCAATGCCTATGGAATACTTCGCGAAAACCTGGAGGAAAAAATCAGATCCTGATAAGATACAATAAAAAGTTTCCCTTCATATATCATAATCAATTAAATTATATATATGTATATATATATATATGTATCAGGGAAATTTGATCGAATGAGAAGTCATATCAAATATCAATGAAACATTCTTACTTCATAAGGATATAAAATATAACAGAAATATAATTGTATCCATTAAATATCTTTGGAAGACCTATAATAAAATCCACAATTATGGTCTCCCATTTAAATACATCTATGGTTAATGGATGTTTAATCCCCCTAGATTTAAGATTTCTAACATTAACTTACTGGACAATAAATAATCATGATATATACATTTAAATAAGTCTATATAATCATACCAAAAATGATTTAGGAGTTGTATATACTTATTTGTGATTCTATGATGGATTGAGAATGATGAGATATGTGAATAATCCAACAAATCTTTATATGGAACCCTTATTTGTTTCATAATACTTATATTTAAATCATTATCAATGTTTAAATTTTGAATAAATTGATTCTTATTTTTTTGATCCATATCCTCATTCTACACAACTATGACCTTCATATATATTTACAGTTGAGACTTCCTTTGGGAAATATATGATGTCCTCCTACCCATTAGATTTCAAGGGAAATAATTTTCAAATCCATGAGTATTGGGTCTCATTTAATTATCATTTTGGATAACCTATCATGATATTTCCATCTCAAAGCATCAAACACCTTGTTTTTATTCTTAAGGATGTAATTTATTGAGAAATAATATTCTATGATAAACTTAAGCATCTCGAAGGGTGTATATTCAACTCCTTCTATCTAAACATATACATTAAGTGCTTATGATAATTATAAATTTTAACATTTTCACCATAAGAATAATTACTTCATATCTATAATTGAAAAATTTATTACTAAAAAAATAAAAAACACATACTGGGTAATTTTTACCATATAAAGTTAATTGTTGTGAGAAATAATCTAATACCATGTTATTTTAAGTGAGGAGACATATTAATCCCTTCTTTTATACATCATTATATATCACAAAATATTATCCAATAACAAGTAGTGTTATTTCTAGTTTAGTGACCAAAATTATCTTAATATAATGAAAATACTATTCACATTCATTCATAAAAAGGATATTATAACCCTTCTAAGTTATCATGATTAATGTTTTTGAGAGTTTTGGTAATTTTCTCACAAATCATTGGTACAATCAACATAATCCTATAGAACTATGGATTTTAAAAATATTTTTGTTCAAGGAAATTATTTAATAACCTTTATTACTAAATGTTACAAATATATATGAATTTTTTTGGTTCCATGATACATGAATAAATCGTTATTTATCAAAAATTCAGATGCTAATTTTGGTGTACAACTTATCCTTTCATAATGTATTGAACAAAATCCAGGAATAATATGCATTTTATTATTTCATTTTTCATATATGAGAGTATAATATATAAATATGATATTAAATTGATCAAGTTAGTCTCCAAATATTCTAATCATCAAATATATTAATGTAAAAGGTTAATATATAAGTCTAAATGATATCACTGTAAATTTACCGATCCTATATTATTGATAAAAGGTTTTCTTTGAAAAACCACTATAGTAACCTTTAATTTATGATATAAAGTTAAAAGGTCAACCATTCAGATGTTTTTAACCCCCATAGTTGACAAAAAAATCTAAAAAAATAAGTTAAATGGTAGTTTTTCTTGATCATAATCATGTTGCTTTCATGATAATTATTATATAAGAATTGATGAATCTTTTTTGAGGAAATTGGAATGGTGCACCCCATGGTGTCTGAAATTATAAAAACTATATTATTGTTCCATCAATGTTTTTTTTCAAATTAATCCAATTTAATAAAGACCATTATATAAGGAGTCTATGATATTGGTATAATAGAATTCACGACTTATGTGGAGAACTCAACCTCATAATCTTAGCGAAGAGCAGGAGACTCCTTCGAAAAAACATATTCGTATTCAATCAAATTTTGGATATCCTCTTTATTAAGTTCTATTATTCCCTATTTGACCTATATAAAATTCATCATTTGGTATTATGGAACATATAATCGATTTAAAACATATAGGGAGTTCATGGAAAACCTTTAACCAATATATGATGATAGGTTGATTTGGGATATGAAATACGTATTCTCTTTCATGAAAACTGATATGAAATCTATGTGGGTAGATCTAATATGTTTCAAAAAATACATAAAATTCAACTAATTGGAGAAGAATATTAGTTATAGGAATCTTATTCCAAAACAATTCCACAAAATAGAAGTTATATACATAGGATTAAATCATAAAAACACTATGATTTTCAAATAATAAATAAATATCTAAACAATAAAATTTCTCTTAACATTACAGTTTAATTTTTTTTAAATATGAAATAAATTATTAATTTTAATAACTGAATATTGTTTTAACTATTGATAAATTTTAAATCATAAAAAACATTGAAAAAATATCATTAATCTTATAAAAAAATTTACTTTTCAATGTTTCAACTATTATTATTTTACATACATGAATTAGTTATAAACATAGAGATATCTATGTCAAAATATCATCTAAAACTATTTTCAAATATTATAAGATATAAAATGTAATGAAAAAGAAATATAGAGTTTGGAGGAATAAAATATATTTCAAAGAAAACATGACCAGAGGATTCAGGAGTTTCCAGGTTTGATGATACAAAATTTATTACTAATGTCACAAAGTCTAACAGATTTTTAGATACCACAAGTTATTAAAATCCATCTTGTACATTTTTATAATTAATACATGAAACTATGTGTCAAAACACAACTATTTTAAAAATATTACACTTTTCATGGAATTACATCAAAAGATTACTATACATTTATCAATGATTCTATTCCCAATGTCTAAAATGTATTACACAATGGGTTTTTAGAAGAGGAGTTAAAATGAATATGTTTTCTCACTATATAGAAAGAAAAAACTCAGAATTGGTTATTATAAGAGGATGAAAATTATTTTTTCTCAAGGTTGATGAATTATAATGCCTTAGTTTGAATATTTAATCTATATAGAAGACCATAGACTTATAGGAAAGGATTATATATTTTTTACATAATAAATTATCATTTTCCTATAACATGGAAGACATACAGTGGGTACTATCATTTGTTTCCACAAGATCAATTTATATCATAATTAATAACAAAATTAGTATATAATAAGTGATATATATGGAAAAGAAGAATGTTAATACCTAGTATAGGGGGAATTATTGATATAATAAATAAAATTTCTAAAGATAATTTACACTATATTATCAATGGAAATTGAGAAAACCCAGTCCTAATATATATATATATATATATTTATCTTTCTATGTGTGTTTTATTACATTTTAAATGTTTTTAAATCACGAATTACTAATAAATAATAGTAATAGAACATAAAAATTTGTTTCTTTAGATATTTGTTATAAAGAAACATTATTTTAATGTATAATTTATATTCAAATAATAAAATACCTAAAAAATATTCCATTTTAGACTTTTTAGACATAATATTATACTTTCATTTGTAATTTTCATCTTAATTACAAGAAGATTGGATAAAATAAGAAAATAAAGAGGAAATAAAATTAGTATTTGGTAAAATACATGTGATGAATATTTTGGAAACATATATTATTATAATGAAGACCAAAAATAAGTTACAATAAAACCAATATATAAACATGAAAGAAAAATCAAGTTAAATAAAAAAAATATAAACTAATCATACCCTATGGAATAATAATTATAATAAACATGAATTATAACATAGGGATTTGATATAGAATTGAAATAAATAACATGTATAATCATATAAAATCATAACATATATCAATGATCTCTACCAGGACCATCATATGATATGGAAAAAAACAAGTCATATCAGTTGAAGGCATAAAATAAGGGACTAAGAGAAACTCTTATATCATATATAAAACATATAACGAGGTATAAAATTTACCAAATCAATTAGAGGGTGATAAAAATATGATCTCACCTGTTATCAAATATTTAACCACACATATGTTTAAAGAAATAAATGAATAAAATCATAAATCATTCAAAAAAATTATTAATTGACTCTTAATAATAAAATGGGTTTCATAAAAAATTTCATAAGACATAAAAATTAATTATCTAAATAATTATATATAATTACACCATGAGAAAATATCCCTAGTTAAATAAATAAAACATTAATGTGTTATCACATAAAAGTATATTGACAGATATAATATCCCTTTTAGTGGCTAATAAGGAATTGTGTAATAATTTCTATAAAACATATTTAGTATTTTAAAAAATATTTTAAAAAAGTGATATTAGTAATGGAAAAAATGGATGCTGAAATAACTAATTTTTTTTAAATAATCATGGAAATATAAAACCATAAATGAAATTTTCATATAGAAAAATAAATACAGTTGTTGCAGAATGACATTGAGTGAGAAACACGAAGTAAGAGAAAGGAAATGAGATCTCTCACACTACCATAAGTATGGAAAAACAAATGGAATGAGAATGTAATTAATAACATAAATATTGGAAATGATATATATATATATATTACATAAATGAAATATAATGAAGAAAAGGTCCATGAAATAGAACTATTCAAATAAAAAAGGTAGATATATGAACCTTTCCTTACTATAACTCTTGATTTTCTAGAACAGTGTATCAGCCAACTTTTATTAAAAATTAAATTATCAATCATCTATTTAAATAAAATATTAATATTTATTATTATTATTTTAATTAGTAATATTCCTTTATTATATATATATATATTGGTTGTTCATAAATTAATTTGATTGTGTGTTGTAAATTGTTTAAATTTTTTCATACTTCATTATGCATGATGGTTATGATAAATTTTATTTATTAATAAGTATATAAAAAATATAAATATATATTTATTTGAATTAGAATGATTCAATGATATTTGAGACTAATTTCTGACCTAAAAATAATGTCTTTTCCCCATTATACCTTGAAAAAAAAAATCATGGATGATTGAATGACTAAAATAATTATTATGAAGAAAAAAATAATAAGAAGACCTTAGGACGACCTAAAAGGAAAAATGAAATGGTAATATTAATCCAAAATAATTTAAAAAATTCTGGGTAGGGATCACAAAGTAGAAAATATAGTGAGGAGACTAGACATATTACCCAGAGCAGGTATGCAATCTACCACTATGTTACCCTATTGGTAAGTGTGTTGGAGTATTAAATTTTGGAAGATTTTTTTCTTTTAGTAATGATGTTGGTAACATAAAATTGGTTTAATTTTTTCTTATTCAGGTAGTTGATTATTAACTTAGAATCAAACTCACCAACATCGAGTGTAATACCTTTATAATCTTTAATATTGAGAAAAAATGTAGACATTTTTCTTTTGCGAGGAGCGTGTTTCCTACACCTTAGAAGTATTTGAATGAAATCACTATTGAGGTAACATTTTCAAATATAATTCTTCTAAATATTATATTTCCATTGAAAAAGTATCCATTTATATTCTACTTCAAACAGAATATGGTAGGAGTCAAAGAGATCAAGCGTCTAGGGTCAATGTTGGTTTCTACCACATGACTATTGGAACAGAGATACAAAACTATTTATTATCACATTCAATATTAATAGAGATATCTAAAACCATTTAACTAAACTTATTCATTATTAGTTTGAGTTTATAGTGAATATATATTGATTCTGTATTTATTTTGGGATTCCTAGACATAACAAAATGTAGGTTTTTATACTATGTTGCATCAATTTTTTTGTCATCATTTTCAGAGGAAACTCTAAACAAGGATGACATGAAAATATTTATTAATTCAAAAGTAGGTGTCATTCCCAGGAATCATCCTAGTATGTTCCATAAAAATGATTCTGAATTACTAGTGATGAGGTGATTCTATATCATTTGAGTGGGAGTTCCTGTACACCATTTTCATTTTTAAGTAAGATGAATTCTTTTTATCTGAAACCCATTATTAAATATAATAAAAGAGTTATGATTCCTCCAAATAATTTAATTATTCCTTTTATTTAAAATTCATTGTAATGGGTTCCTAATTTATCTTATATTTCTTAATTATACATGATCATTTTGAAATCCTTCACATAAAATAACCATAAAATGGTTGGAGTGAAATAGTATTTACCCTCAATTTTGATAAGAATTAAGGTTTTGGGGATATATCAATTTTAAAAAGAATGAACATAATCAGTAAAAATATGTAATGCCTTGGAAGATAAAAAATTAATGTTTTGAGTGGGGAAAGATAGAAAAAAGAGAGATCTAAAATACTAGTTGTATATCTAGAATAAAATTTCTCCACATGTAATAATCCAATGAGAGTATTGAAAGAGTAGGTGAAGTTGGGCATTGAAAACTTTACAACATGGGAGAGGATAATTTTTGGATCTTACAAACTATTGATAGAGCATCACAATATTTTTCCCTTATTAAACCATCCCATAGAAAGTCCTCTATGATAAAATACAAAGCATTTTTATCCTTTCTATAGTTCATTTACCTGTCTAGGGCTATAGTTTATTTCATTTCTTCATCAATGGGACAATCCATTCTATTGAGGCTATACCACTAATACTTTTATTCAATATGGAATTAAAATAGAATAGAATTTAAAGATTTGAAAATCTGAAGGAAGACACATTCTATAACTCAAATAGATGACACTAGATGCATGGAATGGGATTCGAGACTGGGTGGATGATCATGAATCACCCACCGAAAGATATGAGCTTTAAATTAAGGATTATGATTCTACCCGTGATATATTGAAAATGACTATCGATGTTCCTTATCATGAAATTTCCAAATAGTGAAGGGATTTTAGATAATACAAGGGGAAAATTTCTTATCTAATCCCAAGAATATCATCTATGACCTTAACATGAAAAAATGGAACAAGAAGGATATATACACATACATTTTTTTGTTATTGTCCTTTTTTACACTCCATTTTTCATATATAAAAAAGTGATTTTTGGAACATATTATTGATATATTTCTTCTAATTACAAACCATAGTATGTAATCCAATCAATGAAGAGAGAGAAAACAACTACTCTATACCTACCATTGTAGTGTAATATTGAGCATGATGAAATCATAATAGCCACACACCTTCAATGAGAGTCAAAATATTGGAAAACAATGAGGGATAAATAGGATCTCCTAAACAAAGTCATCTATTATTTAGAGAAATAAAATTTACATACCTCTATAGAAATTGAAAATGTGGTTGTGGGAAATGTGTAATAAACAGTCAAATAACTACTCCAAAACCCTTGATGATGAATAGTTTTGATAATAAAATTCTATTGAATAATATCAAATTCCATGTAAATATAAAATTTCTCCATGATGTTAAATCTGATAAATTTTTGATAACTTTCTTGAATTATTTCATGTGCGAGGGAAATTTCAAATATGATAATATTATTTGTCACAAAACCATTTATATTTATTACTACTATTTGTGAAAGCATGTTATAGATCTTTTTTGTAATTAGTGTTAGGATTTGTGGTAAAGAACCTTGTAACAATACATTGAGGTAGGGGGCTCAAAACCCATGGGGCATAGGTTACTATAGTAGCACTGTAGTGGTACTATAGTAGAACTATAGTAGTACCATAGTAGGGCTATAGTGGTAGCATGACTATAGCACCGACATCACTGTAGAGGTGGTGGACACTATAATATAAACTGTAGCTTCGGTATCACTGAAGCAAGTACTATAGCAGCTTGGGTATTAGAGTAGCACTATTCACCAAAGGGATTTTAGATAAAAATATTTGCGCCTTCAGGGGAATGTAATGGAATTTCATGACCAATGGGCCTATGGGATATATTTTTTATTTCCTGAACATTGGACATACCTTCCATGTACTAATTAAATAAGTCTTGATGAGTTGGATATCTCCTTTGGGGGTGGTGGGCTATGGCCGGCATTTCTAGATAGTATGTGTGGTGTGTGTGTTTAAATGTAATTTTGACCCAAGAAAATAAAATATATATATATATATATATATATATATGTTATAGATCATTTTTTGATGACATTGGATAAAAATTGAATAAAAAGATCCATAAATAGACAAGTAAAAATTGATAAAAATTATAATTGGATACTTTACTTTTGAAATGACCAAAATAGAGGTTTCATTTGAGGATATTGGAAAGCTCCCACCTAATAATTAATTAATAATAGAACTGATCTAGTTATCATTTATTAAATACCATTACAAGATATACAAATCATTCAAGAAACCATCAAATCTTAGAGAACTATCTATATATGAAATTTCAATTGAATTCAATTTCCATGAGGTATCTGGATTGAATTAAGGACAACCATTCATTAGGTCATTGGTGGAGGTTGGAAATTTATTGAACAAGGACCCATTGTTTACTTATCTAGGGAATCCTACCTTATAAAATGACCCCAATTCCTTGAGAAATTTATGAAATTGGTCTGCTACCTTTCTAATAAAAACATTTATGTCACTGCTATAGGTTCCATCTTCCATAAGGATTTAAAGAATCCCATAAAACCTCTTTTCCATGATGCATGCGTGAAAAACATTAATCAATTATCTATTTATATGAGATAATAGATTCAAGAAATTTTACATCAAGGTTTTAAATTTATATGAGAAGGTTTTATTGGCCTTAAATTTTTAGACAAGGAAATTAAATATTCATCACAGTAACCTTATTTTACATTTTCTATAGAGAAATAATATGAGTTTCTAGATTATTGTATCTAGATAGGTTATTATCATAAAGAGTGATACACATCTTAAGATCATAATTGAGAAACATTTGTATGATATGCATAAAATATAAGGGTTTTCTATGCATGGTCTTATCCCATGAAATTTTGATTGCGGGATGGAATCCTTCATAAGAATTTCAGTATTTATAAATGGTTTTCCTCTTAGAGTGATAATTTCCCCCACCTAGTGAATGAATGAGAGTATGGTTTCCTAGAAGTGATATAACCAAATGAGATTTAAAATGGTTTATAAATGTTGAAATATATCAAATATTGGATATGCAAATGTCTAGGATGATCCAGAACCTACGAGTTATTTGATTGTCATTACACTAGATGTATTCATATCTTAAAAATCCAACATCAAAAAAATTACCAAATGTTGTTATATTATTAATATTTTACATATACTTTATATATTTGGAAAAATCGTATTTTATTTAATATATCATGAGTAGTTTTGATGTCTTATTAGAGAAACCAAGAATGGGGTCCTGAGTTGAACATTAAATGTTTGTAACATAAGGCTTTCTGGTCTGTATCCTAACAACTTCTATAGAAAAAGGTGAATATAATAGGCCAGTTTTCATATGACACTTTTATAGATATGAACTGAGAATTTGATCTTATACAGTCTATATTTGAATATATTCCCTTGTATTTCTAGATGTAATCATTCAATGTGATGTCAAACATGTAGTTTTTAACCTATTCCTTTATGAAAAAATGTATTCTGAGACTTGGATGATGTTATGGAACTTGAATGTACATTTGTGAGGGATTAGTTAAGTTTATTACTTTAGGAATGTATTTATATTTTTTAGTATATCCTAATCCCCATAAATTCAAGATGACGAAGGATGTCATGTTAATAGGGAGGGGTGGTCCTTTATACCTTAATAACGGGTTGTATAGGTTTAGAGGTAACATGTTTTATGATGGTTTTATCCTTGCACCAAGTTACTAAACAAGTGGTGAATAGGGCGAATAAATATTTTTTTTTGGAATATTATTCTTTTTAAATGGAGTATAATAGGTTTTAAAAACCAAACTATACAACATATTATCTCTATTGGGTTTGTTTTTAGATAAAACTCCAATGGAATCAAAAGTGGTTGAAGGGAGAGGGGATTCATAGAGAGGTCTAGGGGTTCCAAAAAGAGAGTTTAATTAGTTATATTATCTCCCAATATATAAGTAGGAACCAAATTGGGATACATAGGGGAGGAAAATATAAAAACTATGATCATGATAATTAAGAAATCATAATTGGAAATTTATGGTGGAGAAATAATTAGAGAAGAACTGACCTGACTGGAGGGGGTGTCTCGATGACCATCCTGGGAAACGTGAACTATGAAAACAAGTGAGTGTGTTATATAAGAACTAAAGAACATCATATAGGGATTATAACTGATCGCTGAGATAGGGATATAAAAAACAAGTGAATTTTGATAACTAGTCAGCCAAATGTTTGCAATCTATAGATATTATGAGGAATGAATCATAATATAAGGGAACCTTGGGTGAAGGGTGATCCATGCGATGATATTCTGAGGTAAGTGGATATGAAAGAGGATAAGAGAACATAAAATACAAGAGTTTATAACCGTTTTAATTCGTATCCTATAAGAGTGTAAGAGTGACCTTGAATACCATAACATTGACAAGAAATCACTGATAAAACAAAAATATTCTCCATAAGGTTAGGTATGATCCTCCATAAAAAAAATACACCATGTATTTGGTAGGATCCATCTACCTCCATGAAAATATTTACCACTATGGTATTATAAATCTATAGAGTGTTATCATTTTCATAATTAATCTTGGAAAGATAGTATATGATTCTAGTGAGAGTAGAGGGACTGTGAAATGGAAGAGGGATCCCTATAAGACATACCCAACCCACAAAAAATCATAATTATAAACCTCAATGAATTTCGAAAGATTATAATAATATGAATAACTTAAATTTACCACCATTACACCCATATCTCAAACAAAAAAGCAACAACATATTCTTCTAAGAAGATATGAAAAAATGAGTGGTGGGTACAAACCAAGATGGCAGTCGGTGTTGGTATAGTCCACTAAGACAAAATTGTTCAAACACAAAATGGGATGGTTATGAATTGAAAATGTTTGATAAAATGGACTAGGTGTTTTAGCCTACTAAAGTAGAGAGTGTAGTATTTGATAACAAAATCTCGAGTTTACTATCAACAAACACTATAGTTTTTTATAGAAGGGGGACTTATGGGTTCTAATGTAGGAGAGGTAGAAGAATAGGGATATATGATCCTATGGAATAGAAAAAATAGCCTTGGAGGATCTAAATATATTGGGAGGCTCTAATAGTTGAAGAAAATGGCTAGAAGATGAAACAATGAGAGGGGGAATCCATCTAGAGGGGACAAAGTGATGAAACAATGGGGAGGAGGTAGATGAGAAGAGACAAGATGAAAGGGTAGGTATCATGGAGGTATAAGGGTGGAATAACTATCTAATGGGTGGTAGAAGTTCAAAAGTGGGTGGAAGAAAACATTGAAAAAGAATAGGGATCAAAGCTACCCATATGATTCTGAAGAAAAAAACCATAGTGGACTCATTTTTGGTTACATTTCAAGTAATTATCATTTATCTATAATATAATTTTATGTATAATGAAAAATATTGAGTCATAAAAATATCATTATTTACTTTTTAATATCATATATTTTTGTAATTTATATTTTAATACTAATTTATAATGAAAATAATGATGATAATACAGAATTGTTTTTGTGGGTGGTTAATCCATCCATAAAAAACATCCTATAATAAATTAATGAGTTTGAATATTATGATATATAAATTTAATATCATCATTATAGAATAATATTTTTTTAATAATAAATGTTATATTTTTCAATGATATTTATGAAGATTAAAGATGTGAATATAAATAAAAAGTATAAAGAATAAAATGGTTCGTACATTTCAGAATTTACATTCCTCTCATTTTATCTTCCTTTATAATGAATGATTTAGGACGCTTTGGTTTGACCAGAGGCACTAATATTTGACATAGATCTTTATAACTTGGAATTTATAAGTCTATGTTCTATTTAATTGAACAACATGTGTGTCTTGGGATTAATATAGTTTGGGTCCTTCTATAGATAATTTTGAACACGATATGTGCAAATATATATTTCTTAAGTGTTAAGAAAAGGTAATTTGATTTAGAAAGTATCCCGTAAGTAAAAAAAGAGTAAATATTACATCCATTATAAAGATTTATTATTATTTTAAATAAATGTATACATAATTTTATCTATATATGGTACGGTATAATTTTTATATTTTATCAATGAAATTATTTATTTACTATTAAAAATTATTTTATTTTTAAAATTTGGATCAACAATCATGCCCAATTTAAAGTTACTAGTCTGAAATATGAAATGAATATAATAAACATAAGTATTTAAATATTATATATATAACTTCTAAATAGAAACCTTTAATACATTAATTGTTTTCTCAAATAAAAAAAATTTTCTTGTGATTAATTATTATATAATTGGAATTATGATTTATTAATTATTTATAATATATTACCTATTTATTTAATATAAAAAAATGATAATTCTAGTCATATATTAATTTCAATAAAAATATTTCACTCCATTTCAAAAAATCCAATATAATCATTTTTTATATATATTTCTAATGATTATACAATGGTCATATTGTCCTTTTTATTAATATATATAAAATTACATACTTATACAAAATCCATGGATCATACTAATTCATTTATCTCTAAAAAGTGATTCTACATTTATAATTTTTTCATTCTTTATAATGTTACACACTTTGGAATGAATTTTGTACATGATAGTGAGGATGAATAATTTCAGCTTATAGTATTTTGATTTTATTAGGTTTATATAAATATTTGATCTTTCATAATTTCTTTACACATACAATTCATATAATATTTAATTTAATTTTGTATTTTATTATGATATTCAGTCTTAGTAGAACATATCATTGTTCATTTCACCATTATATTTCAAGGGTAACAAGTTATTTAAAATATTTGAGAAATATTAACACTAAAATATGGGGTTTCACATTCATCCCCCCTTAAAAAGTTTCATTGATAACATTTCATTTTTATGATGATAATTTATGAGGTTACTTTATTCCTTTATATCATTGAGTTCTCATTTCTCTTCCACAATATTATAATTTTTCTCATGAAATATGAAAATTTGAGTTCTCTATTTATGTGGTATGTTATCTCAATGAACTTAGATATTTACCAGTTATCCCTTATAATATATATTATTCTCTACTTGTAAAAACACTGAGTTTGTTAAATATGATGGAAAAGTTATTTAGTTCCTCAAATGTCTTACATGGATTATAGTATGAAATTATGAATGGTTTGAACAATGTGCTAGTTGATAAGTTATAGTCCCTATAAAATCATGAATCTCCAAGGGGATATTATGTCTTGGGATAAAAAATATCCCATTTTCCAATACCATAAACCACTAATACACATAATGAAATACATTTAATAAAACCAAAAACACTAAATATAGTAAATTATTATCAACATATATCTTCTATCCAAATTATAAGAATATAATATACCATTGAATGGTTTTAATGGTATCTATAATTTTTTGAATAAGATCTTTTCAAAATAGATTTATATCTCCAATTTTATCCCAACATGTCATATTTCAAGACATATTCCCTTAAATAACCAAATTTAGTTCCATTTTAATGATTGAATTAGAACTATTGTTATATGACAACATTTGTCGTGGAGGATCCATTGAAAACAAAAATGTATGATACCAACCAATCTTTTTAAGAAATAATAGTCCTTTAAATGTGAACATCAGTTTAAGGATGATAACCATTACTAAATATCAATTTAATATTCAATATATGTTAAATATTTCTCCAAAACATTTATATAAACCTTTTAAAACCATTATATATAATGAAAAAAATTAATCCATAAATCCTTAGAAAATAATTTTTTATTACATGGAAATTGTATTGAGTGAGAAATGCTTACAATTAGTTATAAAATGACCATTCATTTCATGTGAATCAAAAACAATGTTAACAAAATTATTTCAATTGGAGGTCTTCAAGAGGACCAATGAAAAAATCCAGGGTTATGTTCTCCCATTTCTATATGGTTATGGGCAATTACATCAACCTTTTAATAGATATAATAGATTTTGAATTAACATATTGATTGATGAATAATCATGATGTATTCTCTAGTATATACCACTTCATGTTATTATAAACTCCATTTTAATATTATTCTCTAAAAAACATTTTTTAACTATATAGAGAATAAATATAAGGATCCAATCAATATTTAAACCATAATATCATTTTAAAAAACTAATAAATTTCCAAACATTTGGAAATACCACTTAATGTTTTTATTTTTGGACATTAGGTAAAAATTATAACAAAAAAATCATACATTATAAGTTGGACCCCTCTTCGTAGTTTATATTTTTTTCAAGATATAGGATATTTAAAATGAAACATAATTTTTTTCCTGATAAATATATATGATTTTTTGATGGACATATTCTTCGTACTTACTCATCCTTATAACCATTGAAAATATTTCAATAAAATGTTATTAGAATAATAATATGTGTAAGGTACATAAAAAACATTTAAGTATGTCTTAAAATCTTGATTTCATAAATGAAAATTTTCCCTTTACATAACAATCATTTTACTCAAATTATAAGTTATATAATTGTGAAATAAAATTTACATCACTTTTTTTTCATAAAACACATAAAAACTATAAAAAAAATCATATACATGAGGTTTTAGTAAAAAAAAAGATAACTCGTAAAAATTATTTTCTTTAAAACATACATTTTTAACCCTATATAGATTATTTATTCATTTAAAAATGAATAATAGTTCATATTTGTAAATAAAAAAAAAATTCTAAAAAATAATTATTATGAATAGAAAATTCTTGTTTGTGCGTTGGGTCATCATCTCCAAAGAACCCTTACATGTGGAATAACCAATATGGTCAACATCCAACATGATTCTTTGGAGAACATTATAATTACACAATCCATTGTAGCACTATACCTGGATCGACCGATAATAAAATATCTACAAGGACTGTACATTTATTGAGACACTTGAAACATTTTATTTAAATCATCAAAATCATAAAAAATTCATTATTATCCTATAATTAAAACATTTTAGGATTTTGATATATCTCATTCCCTAAATACAAATTTTTCAAAAATGAAATACTCAGAATAAAGTGAAGGTGGGTGTTTGTGGAAGAAAATAATGAATCATATAAATGAAGTGAAATATTAAATATTTTTTTTGGTGGAGGTAATATCTATCATCATTGTATAAGTTCAAAAAGAACATTAATTTTCCCTTTTTTAATGAAATTCATATTGTTCCTCATAAAATACATAAAAACAGACCTTCTGAAAACCATTGATAGGAAGCCAAAATAGATAAAAAATGACCTTTATAATTCAATTATGACAATATAAATACATATACAAATTAATTTTTAGACTTTGGATATGGAAGAAACATATTTTGAAATTATGTCATTAAAATATTTAAAAATAGGTTTTTAGACAAAAGTGTCCATTAACTCGATCTTAACTAGCCACATATGACATTTTTTATCATGAATAATTTTTTAGCTATATAATTTCATAATAACCATTTTAAGGTTTATTATTCCATTTATTTAATTTATTACCATGTAATATTTAACCGTATAGTCATTTATGTTCATGTTAGACATTTTGATGATATTCTGCTCAAATGTCAAAAATGAATATATAAGGTTGACTATGATCAATGGGGTAATTATAAAAAATTATACAAAATAAAATTCATGAAAATATAATCAATTTTATTTATCAATTATACTTTTAAAATGAACTAGTAATGATGGTTATAAAAAACGAACCGCATTGTAGTAATTTAGATTGTTAGTCGTATGTACATAAGAGTAACATTTGAATTCTTAAAAAATTATGGAAAAAGGTAAGTGATATTTTATATATATATATTTATTAATATATAATAAATATAATATTTTTACTTTATATACACTTATTTAACTGATCCACGTAATGTGATTATGAAAAAGGAAACACAAAACTTCGAGGAGGTGGTAATCCACAATTACACTTGAATGGCCTTATTATTATTAATTGGATGGAAATGTAAGAACAAATATGAAATAATATCATTAAAAAACTATAATAAAATCATAAATATAATATATATAAATTAAATAAATCATTATAGGGAGCTTTCATTTGTGGAGATTGAAATACATTACATCAGTTTGCGTGACGGTAGTCATCTGTACACATGATCGATGATGTCATTTTAAATTTGTTGGAGGAGGAGATTGATATAGGATATTAAATTAATATAAGAAAATATAATAATATTTATGATACTGGTGTAATAATTTAATAATTTTATAAAAATATTTATAGGATATATAAGAAATTATGAAACTAAAAAATTCAGTAAAAAGTTATACCTCTTCAAATGACAATGTCCTTTCTTACAACTTAATACGTTAATGGTTTGTATTCATTAAAAACTAGTACCTCTTGAATACAAGTAGGGATGTTAAGAAGATATTTTTTTTTGGATTTTACAAATTAAAGAGATCTGTATGTGTTTATATTAGAGGATAGGGGGCACCCTATTATAAATTAGGGGGTATACATTGAAATTTTTTATTAAACTGTTTAATTAATATAAATATTTTTTCAGGTAAAACTAGATCCAAATTGATAGAATTAAAATATATGATTAGGATGAGTAAAAGTACTCTCATAATGTAAAATTAGAACAACTTTATGTTATTATTTCTTCGGTACCCCTTTTATTCAACCCCTCCTAACCCTTTTGATAATTTCCATGATATCGTTGTTTTTTTCTCAATAGTGGTTAATGAAGTTACTATAAAAGTACATGTGAACCATAAATTAACCATGGTTGATATTTTTAATAATATTACTTAATATTTTCAAATTATATTATATTCATGAAATATAATTTATTTCATTAAATATTATATAATAAAGTGTCATTTATGTCATATTTGTAAGTAAATGAAATATTATAATATAATAAGTTTCGAACACATGTTAAAAGGTCATAAAATGAAATTTGTTAGATGGAAATGAGGATATTGTAATAGTATAATTACCAAATCATATTTTGAAGTTTTTTAATTTTATTTCGAACCTTATCTTTTGGAATAACCGCTTAATTAATTTTTTTAACCTTAACATTGACAATGACTTTTTCAATATTGATGTGTCATAATAATACTTTTATAGTGAAAACTATCTCATAAATGTCTATGTCATGATATTTTCAACCACTAATCTATGTAATTATCCTCCTCGAATATTTTATGGATTTTTTAATAAGTTAATATAAAATTATTTAACAGAAAATATCATTAATATAATTGTCACACTATTAATTTAATTCGAGTTTATTATCATCAAATAGTTATTTAATAAAAATATTTACCTTTAAAAAATATCATTATATAATAAATTAGTCTACAAAATTCATTATTTACTATGAATCATCAAAAACATATTACATTTAGTGTTTTAGAAATCATTTACATTCTTTTTCTACTACATTGACAAGCACAATGGCGATGTTGCATAAGAATTTAAGGGAACTAATTCATCAATAAAAGTTAAAAATAAATTATGTTGATATTAAAATAATACAACTTTAAAATAAATTTATATTTCGAAACAAAAGTCTTTTATTCATTTCAAAAAATATTAAAAAAATAAAAATAAAAGAGTGACATTTTTGAGTTTATCGTTTACAAAAAACATTATAAAGGTCAAACTAAAATATAAATGAAAAAATGGTTAGTTTTTCAATTTTTTTATGATAATTTAAGAAATATACTCGTCCAATGAAATTAATTCAAGCATTTGGGTCATTTTTTATCAAATTATTTGTAACCACAATTGACTTATTTTACTTTTATGGTGGTAACCAGAATTTACTATAGTTACTATTCATATTGGAAAAAATTGAGTTCACCTTATTTCAAATTATTAATTACTATAATTTATAATATGGAATCCATTTTATAAAATTTAATTCAAAAAATTGGTATAAATTAAATTTAAATTAAACCATTAAAACCTAATAAAAATCAATTTTCCAGAAAAATGTATTTTTAAATATAATTTTTTAATAAAAAATACCAATATAGTGTGGATTCCAATATTTTTTATTAGTTTATTTTTAATATAAAAATACAATTCATCTTTTAAAATTATTCAAAAAATAAAATGTGGCTTAATATGTACTTGAAAAGAAAACACAATTATCAATAAAAATAAGTATTTTTCCATATTCATTAAACATGAATCTTTTTAGATAATTTTGAAATATTCATCTAAAGATACTTTTGTCCGGATTTATTCCAAATATATTCAATTTTTTCTCAAGTAAAAATTATAAATTTTCTAGAAATTATTTTTAAACATTGCACTAAAAAGAAAAAAAATAATTTTTCTAATAACATATTTTGAAGTGTAAATTGACTTTTTTTGAAATCATTAAAGATTATTTCCTAAGATTTTATATATAATTTTTTTATTGAGTATGAAATTAAAATATGTATATTTATATATTAGGATGAGTTTAATCCTATTCATAACCACCAACATAATGACTTTGTTATAACTATTACATTTCAATACTAATAACCCATTGTTCATTTAAGATAGTTATTTCCTGCTGAATATGATATTAAACATAATGTTATTTTAAAATACCTGGATATTACATTCTCCCCCAATTAATAAATTAATTCTGTTCAACTTGACCTCATGATCAATAATCCATGTTTTTTCATTTGAAAATAATTTTGTTGAAATCCCACATAAAAAATAGTTAATAAATCATCCTTTTAAAAACTAGGAAAATGATATATAAAGGTCATAATGAATAACACATATTGGGTTACTAACTAGTATAAAATTAGTGAAAAGTGAAAATTTGGAGATAGAGGAAAAAATATGTTCTAATTAATTATTACGAGTGATAGAGATATTTGATCAAAAAAGGTGAATTATCTTGAGAAAGATAATGGCCAAAAATATTTAAATCAAATTCGTGTTAAAAAATATATTGATCCGGAATAAATGTAATATGAATTTTTTTCTTT
Source organism: Viscum album (assembly GCA_963277665.1). Classification (NCBI taxonomy): domain Eukaryota; kingdom Viridiplantae; phylum Streptophyta; class Magnoliopsida; order Santalales; family Viscaceae; genus Viscum; species Viscum album. The sequence goes on along the minus strand of OY728138.1, from coordinate 1,699,159,951 downwards.
TGAGATATTTTACATAGTGTTAAGGAATTTTTTTACCATATAGAGTGAAAATATAATGAAATATAATTACATGAGATGTAGATTTTCATACATTAATAAATTTCCACAATAATTTCTTCTCTTATTCCAAACAAATAGTATTCAATATTAATTCTTCATTCCTAAAGCACTAAAATTATTTTATAATGAATCATATAATCTGAAAAATTAAAGTTGTTTGTTCATATTATAACAAGAAAAAGAATTAAAATCTATATTGTTACACAAGGTGAGATAATTCCAAAAAATGAATCATCCTTCACAAAAAAATGCATTACATTACTTTACAAAATTAAACAACAATACCCAATGATTAAACTAAATCATTCCATAATTATCTATCCATAAAAATGCCTAAAATACAGATGACTGTGACTGAAACCAAAATATTAGAAATATTTGACCTCATATTCATCCAATATAAAATTAATATTTATCTCCAAATCATATCAAGCTCTCTTAATGTCTCATACCAAAAATGTATATTCTCAAATCAGTTAATCTCTCATATGTGTAAATAATTTCATTAAATAACTTGAATATCCTTAAAGAAACATTAAAATAATATATTATTCAAAAATATAACTCAATATTTATTCCTAAAACAAAATCTCATCTTATCTAAAAAAAATTCAATTCACCATAATTATAAAAGGCTCTCCAAATAGAAAATTTCCTCATACATAAGATTAATCACCTAACAACAAAATAATATTTCAATCTAATGGTTATATATACGATCAAACATATCTTTCATATTTTTAATAACCCAAAATTTTATCAGTATCATAGGTTATATAAACCCAACATGTTTTGAATAACTGTATAATTGTATCTAATAAATGTAGATCCATAATTTTCACATAATAAATTATGGTGTAACATATAATTCAATCATCTACCAAAACTAAATTTTTCCCCAAATTATTTTCATAACATAAAAATGGGTATCTGTAAAAATAAACTTATGATCAACATTCATGTTATTAACCCATTATGTTACAAATAATTCCTTAGTTAACCTCACTTAAAAACATAAAAATCTTTAAAGTTATCTAAAACTATTATCTGATACCAACTATAAAGACTCAAACCTTATTCAATCCATAATTTCATTTTTTAGATGAATTCCGTATCTTATATTCATTAAGATCTTTATAAGTTTTGAGTATTATATAATAAATTCATAACTCATACATAACAATAAAATATATTACATTTTGAACACTTCTTCATAGTATCCATTTCACTATAATTAATGAATTTTAAAATCAAACATTTTTTTATTGCATGAAAAATCATAATGAGTTTCAAAATGAAATATTATTTCTACATAAGAATACTTTAAAATAGTTAAAAACATATGAAAATGTTTTATGGTAATATAATTATTCATAGGGGAGATAAAAAAGGAAGATAGAAACACATGATATCATTACAAAACCATGTTCTCAAAAAATATTTACTTCCATTAACAAAATAAATTGATCTTAAATAATCAATTAAATATTCATGAGATCATATTTATGTCCATTTTTTCATAAAAACCTTTATAATAAAACATCATATAAAAATCATAATGATAATATTTTACTAGAAAACATGAGAACCCATGAAAACCATTTTCATAAAAACATAATTTTTACTAAAAAAAGGAATAATAATTCACTTAAAAAATATAATTACTTAACATTTTGAAACAAAAATATTCCCCTAACAACTCATTAATAATAATAATAAATTATAGGTTCTTTTTGAATTCATTACAACATCCCTTCCCCCCTCATTGGATTGAGAAGGTGAGTGGATATTACTTGATATTATATAACATCCCCAAAATGCTAAAGTCTGGAAATAAATACCAAGGGCTTCATTAACAGATGGGTAAGGATTTTCCCTTTGAAAATAAATCAACCTAACCAATCATTACATAACTATATAACCAGTAATTGATTCATGATAAAAATTTAAAAAAACTCAAAGTAATACCCTTGATATAAAAAATTGACTACAATAAAAAACTACAAAAGAAGACTACCAATATAAAAGTATAAAGAGAAATGAAAACCCCAAAAACTATAAAATAAAACTCTAAGATCCAACCATTCTCCACACTGAGATTCCAAAAACAACCGATGTATCACTATGAACCACTAGATAAGTGTGATAATTTACCTTTTCCTGTGTCCTGAAGTACAAAATCTAAAAAACCCCGAAAGTGCCAAATCATGGGTGATTATTGAAACTCAGTAGGATTTCAACAAATGACTTCCCTAATAACTACAATAGGACAAAAAATGTTAGTACATTTATATAAAACACTTTATATAAAAGAGTTGAAAATATTTTAAAAAAATCAATGTCGTTCAATACCAAAATAGTTTTCCATTCCAAAACAGTTTCCAAGAAAAGAAACCAAAAAACTCTCTAAAACCATTTCAAAATTTCCATTTTGGCATATTCAATATGATTCCACATATCTACACATCCAACAATGAATCAAACCATGAACCTCTCTATACTCATGAGTGGTGAGTCATTATTTCCCTAAACCATCACTTAATAAACAAATTTGAAAGGGGAAATTCCTTACCCTTATCCATCCCACTACTGATGGGGGAGACTTCATAACCTTATTTCTCCCAAATTCAAATGAACACGCACAACCATTGTACCAAAAACCAAAGCCAAAACAATAATTTAAACCATTTCAATAATAAATATATATATATAACTGAAAGCCTTTAAAGGAACCATTTCAATGAAAAAACATTTTATTGAAAGTTTTTCCATGCATCAAAACCAAACATTCATTTTAAAATTATATTTTTAAAGTCTAGTTACCAATTTCATTTTCCATAAAAACACTCAATTTCCAAAATTCAATAAATAGTCAATAAAAAGTGTCTCCAACAATAAATTCACAAAATATTGAAAATAAATTTTAATAAAAACAATCAATTTAAAACTAATCATTCAAGTTATGATAATAGGAGTCAAGAGTGAATTCACCTACCATGGGTTTTTGGGAGGAAATTTAAAACAACACTAAAATACCCACAAGTCAGGTCAAATCCTAGAAAACACTCCTTAGACATCTTCCCTTATCATCAAAAAATCCAAATCTAATCATATTTGGAATCAAGACCTTTGGTCCATCCAAATTGGAATTTGATCTATGAAACCTAGAGAGGGAGAGAAGTAGATCTATGTAAATACTTGAATGTAACCATAAACTTAGAATTGTGGGAAGATTTTGGTTTTAGTGCCCCAGGATAATCCTTTAATCCACCTCTAGATCGATAGGATAAGCCATTAATACCATTGGGTGGAAGGAATGTCTAGTTAGGGTTATTTTGAAGCAACAAAGTTGGGTTATTTCTTAATCCTAACCTAGATCCACAATTTTTTGATCTTTTTTTAGTCACTGTATAGTTAGTCACATGGTTAGAAAAACCATGAGCTAACATTCACCAGCTTATTTACAATGGGGGGACCTAAAATGGATGGCTCACATAGTTAGAAAAACTATGCACCAAGCGTGAAAAATCTATTTGTCCCACTGGGTATAATTTCTCTATAAGGGACAATCGGTTTGGAAAAAATTTGTGCCTACCCATGTCTCTTCTTCTTCACCACTATCTCATTGTAAACAGTTTCCTGTAGGTGTTTCACAGTTTCAAAAAACTGTTCACTCTTATAAAATACCCAAAAACATTTTAAACATCTTCCAGAATGTCCCAAAATTCACCCAAACAACTTATATACTAAAAATAATAATTACTTACATGAAAGAAGGGGTACTAAATTATCCATTCTGTTGTTCTTTCAATCCCCAGAAACTAGAAAACCATAATTACCCTGAAATAGTTTGGTAATTACACTTTTATCTCCTTATCACATTCCCAAGTCTCGTCCTGAATCTGACAATGTTTCTAAAAAAGTTACACTAGACCAATGCTTCTTCAACTCAATACTTTCTCTTGCCTATCAATAATATACACTAGTATGTACACTAATGAATTATCTGAATCTAGATCAACTTTATCCCATCAAATTGCACTGTTTGGATCAATATGAAACTTCTTCAACTAAGATACATGAAAACCATTGTGCACAATAATACACCATGTTTAAAATTCCAACCAATATGCCACCTCTCCAACCTGTTCAAGTATCTCAAAATGGACTATGTATGGAGGATATAACCTTCCCTATTTCCCAAAAAATCAATGTCCAAAACTTGTAGAGATACTCAAAAATACATGTTCACTCTCCTTGTATAAAAACAGTTGTTGATGATGATCCACATACAATTTATGATAACTATGCACTGTCTCAATCTGTTTCCTGATCTGCTGAATCTTCCCCATTTTCTCTTGGACAAGGCTCAACCCAATCAGTGAAGTCACACATGTTTCCAGACAATTAAATGGATAATTACAAGGATGACCTTACAATGATACAAAAGGATCCATATGTGTTAAGGCATGATAACTGTTGTTATAATATAACTCCATTAACGACACATGCTCTTCCCATGAGCCACTAAAATCAATTACACAAGCCTATAATATGTCTTCCAATGTTTGTATCATCCTTTAATTTTGTCCATCCATCTAAGGATGATATTCCATACTCATATTCAATTGAGTTTTTTGGGGTTTTTTAAGGATTTCATGAAAATAGATGAAATCCTTGGATCTTTGTTTGATATAGTCAAAATTTTTGTGCCATACTAATTTACTACTTCTCATATATATATTTGTGACATGTCATACACAGTATGTGATTAAAAAATATGGATGAAATGGTCCAACATTGTGAGCCAATCCACTAACACCCATATGGAATCCTGTTTATAAACCATTCTTAGAAGTCATGTGACAAAATCCATGGCTATATGTTCCCATTTACAAATAGGAATAGGTAGGGACTACAACATACCTGCTAGTATTTTTTGTCGAGCCTTAACATAAGGATATTTTAAGAATCTTGAAACAAACTCATCCACATTATTTTTCATACCGACCCACCAAAACCATGATTTCAAGTCCTTATACATTTTTTATATTCTAGGATGAATAAACCTTTTCGAATGGTTGAAGGCATGAAGAACCTATTCCTGAAAATACATAGGTACGACCATATGATTTATGAACCACAACACTAAACTATTATCCAACTTCCATCCCTCAGTGATCTCCTCACCATTGTATTTTTCCCACATCACTGCACATTATGAATTGGACATATGTTTCTCTTAAAGCATCTTCAACAATGTATGAGCAAATGAAAATGTAAAGAAAACCTCAATGTCACCTCAGATTTCACACTCTAAGTATATTATTTCTAGGACTGACACCAATTTCCACTAATCTAAAGCTTATTTTTCAAATTGATCATAGGAATTTCTGCTTAATTCATCTACCATTTTATTTCCATTACCCAGTGTATACATCAAGTAAAAGTAAAAACTTTGGAGATACTCCATAAATCTCTATTCTCTCTTGTTCATATCACAATGATAGAAAATATGTTCCAAAATCTTATGATTCGTAAAAACTAAAAATTTCATACAAAAGAGGTATTCCCTCAAAGTGTTCAAAGCATGTAAAGTGGAAGATAAATCCAAATTTTGTGTTTGGTAGTTCTTCTCATGAAAATGTACCTAAATTGATCCATAAGAAACGACATGATCTACTATCATGAGAAACCATCCCAATCCTGTTTACAATGAATCAAAATACACCAAGTACATTTGTCCTGATTTTTGAAAAATCAAGATTGGTTATGATGTAAGATGAACTTTATGCTATTGACTAGAATTCAGAAAATCCTTGATCTAGTGTAATGGAACATTATTATTTGTCAAAGATTCCATAAGTAAGGCTAGTTATCAGAAATTATGGTCAAGGCATTGGTTATACCCATCTATACCCAGGAAACTACAAATCTTGAAGATGTTAATTGGTGGTTTCCCAGAGATAAAAACACCTATGTTTTCTAGATACATTGAAACCCATATTCTAGAGATTAAAAGGCCATATAAACAGGCCTCTGATATCCAAAAATAACAATTTGATAATTTTTCATACAAACTAGTATCTCTCGTGATTCCTAACAACGTCTCCAATTTTTTCTCAGGTTCATCCCTTTTCCTTGAATACCCTAATATGTCATCCACAAACACCTGCCTAAAAGAATCCAAATATCTCTTTGATATCTAATTCATCAATTCTGAAAATAATGTTGGTGCATTTGTATGACCTAAAGGCATGTTAGGTCCACTAGGTTAGATACCCTGAGAGGGGGGGTGAATTAGGGTATGACATATTTAAATAACATCCCCTATTGATCTTGTTTCGCTGTTAAGTAAAGCTATTTTCTCTCTCTTTCCCACAGCAAAGTATAGACAGAAATTAAATCATGCCCGGGGCACATAGATTTTTACTTGGTTCACCCTCACTAGGCTATATCCAAGGAGAAAACACCGACAATGTGCTGATGTACCAAATCCACAATAAGCACAGTGCTATTTACAAGATCGATGCGGACTCACTATCCCCCCTAGTTTTCATCCACTCACGATATGAAAGCTCACTACTCTCTCAACTGAAGTGTGCCCACTTCTTAGTCAGAGGATCCACTCACAGTTTATAGACCTGTAGATCTCTTCATTATCACTAATGAAATCTCCATCTTTTCCTTTTGATAGATGCTCTATTGACGTTCAACTTTCACCCGCAGATGAATCTCACTTTTCACCGGATGTACCGGGAAACCCTAATTTTTACGTGCTGCCCTTATGACACCATGCGAGAGATTCTCTTGCCTTGACCAAAATACAATATTCGCGCAACTCCTATGTTAATTTCAACCTCCAAATCTTATGTTCAGCCTCAAAACAACCTTGTGCGTAATTTTCCAACCTTTCATGAAATCCACTTTTCACGCAACAAATCTATTACAAAAAACACCTAACTTTACGTGCAAACTTAATTTTTACGTGCAAACCCCTTGAAAACATCAATTTCATGCACCACTACTTAGGTATTCACTATGTATTCAAATCTACTGAATGGAGGGGGGGTCACTTCATATTTATAGACAAAATCGAACCTACGCAAAAAACCTTCCTTTAGCGTGTAATTCTCTTTGAGCGTGAAAAACAAATCTTCCACCCAACACCATTCTTCGTGCACTGATCCAATATTTCACACACCTCATGCCTTCACAAAATTTTGAGTGTCGGACCTTGAAACACCTCTTGTGCGAAAAAAATCATTCCACTATTTAGCGCATCACTTTTCTTTTTCGCGCACCGGGAAAATATTTCGCGGAACCAGCTAATTTTTCATGCGCCCCAACATGTTTCATGCATCCCACTAATTTTTCACACCATACATTATTTTTTTGCACACAACTCTGATTTTCTGTGCTCCTCTATTTTCCAAAAATGCTTCTCTCCATTTTCCGATTTTTAGGCCCAAAAATTTGGCAAACACTGGAAAACAACGCCACCCTGTATCTGCTTTTTCCATACTACCTCCAGATTGACCATTCCTTTTTCAAGGTACTTTAATCAATAATGGATTGTTGAAAGCATCCCTTGAACCAAAAAATCATCATGAAATACCCCTTGTCAACAAATTTTTATGTCATGGTTTCCTTTGTCAACAAACACTACACAGAGTCCCACTTTGTCAATAAACACAATCACCTCAAAAATTCTTCAATGATGCCTTGAGGGATTTTCCCCCAACAATCTCCCCCTTTGGGTTTGTTGACATTCTTCCAAAAAAAGATACATCATTAATTTTTCAGCCACCATTATCCTATTGAGATTCTGATAGTGATGAAGGATTTACTCAACACATACTCTAAGGGCACATGAGCAATGCTCAGCATGAGAAACAAGAGTAAATGAAAATTTCATCAACGAATGACTTCATCTTTGACACCTACTATTGACACCAAACTGATATCAACTTTTGGAAATATTCTTAACACATTACAACACCACTCTTCTGCTTTTATCATGATCCTCATCTGTCGTGATATCTATTCTTTGATCGATCACTTCTAGCATCGTCAGATTGAAAACTCCCCAAATCTGGCTACTCTGCCTATCAGCTTCTCCCCCTATTTGTCATGATTTTCTCAAATAGCCATAATGTCACCCCCTTGAAAAATCACTATTTTCTCCCCCTTTGTCAACGAACCCAAAATGCACTCCTTTGTAGTCTGTAATAGGGTAAAAACACATATTAGTACATTAGGGTAGAACACATAATACCTCGGATAGGGGGGGATCCCACAACGACACTTTTTCAAAAGTGGGGAGTCGACTGAACTCCCAGAGCCTGTAGATGCCATTCAAAAGCTTCCTTGGGAAAGAACTTTGTCAGGATGTATGCAACATGTAGTTCTGTAGGCACATACTCTAACTTCACAATTCCCTGCTCAAATTTCTCCTTGATAAAATGATATTTTATCTCAATTTGCTTTGTCCTTCAGTTTGGGCATGATTTTTGATGAAATTTATAGAACATTAGTTATCTCACTGGATTCTGATCGGAGACTTCACTTTAACCCCCATATCATCAAGTTGCTGCTTCATCCACAATAATTGTGTGCATGCTTGAGTGACCGCAATATACCCAGCTTCTGCGATGCTCAGTGAAATTAAATATTGCTTCTTGATCAACCAAGAAATACATAGTCCACCAAGATAGAATGTACCTCCTGATGTTGATTTCCTGTCATCCGCTAAACTGGCCCAATCTGCATCTGTATATCCCAATAACTATGACTGATATTTATCACTATATATCAACCCGAAATCCATCGTGCCCTTGATATACTGATGTTTTCTTTTCACTGAAAGCATGTGGATTTCCTTGGGATTAATCTAATATCAAACTACTTGGCATGTTAAGAAGACAATATCAGGCCTTGTCGTTCTTAAGTATAACAAGCTTCCAATGATTTGCCTGTATTCTATGATATTAAATTTCTTTCCATCCCCATCTTTGGGAAATTTCATCTAGGTAGCAACCAGAGTCTTTATCTCCTTGGAATTTTCCATTCCAAATCTTTTCAGAACCTCCTTGGCATATTTGTATGGAGATATGAATGTTCCATTCCTTCCTTGTGTCACTTTTAAATCAAGGAAAAATGTTAGCTCTCCAATCATTGACATCTCAAACTCACTTTTCATGAATTTGGAGAAATTTATGCACTGAGCTTCATCTGATCTGCCAAATATTATTTCATAGACATAAAATAGTACCATCATCCTTTGATTACTGTTTTTGTTGAAATAGAGGTTGTAATAAACTCCCCCACACTGAAAACTAATCTTTTTCAAGTACGGATCGAGCCTTGAGTACCATGATCTTGGTGCTTGTTTCAGCCCATACAAAGCCTTCTTCAGTCTGCAAACCTTGTTCTCATCCCCATGAATGAGAAAAACATCTAGCTACTCAATATACACCTCTTCCTATAGAACCATGTTCAAAAATGCATATTTGACGTCCATCTATAAAACATTGAACTTCTGTTGAACTACAATGGCTAGAAATAATCTGACTGTCTCTAGTCTCACAACCGATGAAAATATCTCATCAATATCTATTCCCTCTATCCGGGAGTATCCCTTGAACACTAGTCATGCTTTGTTCTGAATCACTATTACATCTTCATTCATCTTGTTACAATAGACCCATTTAGTCCCGATGACATTCTTATCAGCTGGCCTCGAAACAATCTCCCATCTCTGATTCTTCTCAATCTGATCTAGCTCTTCATTCATGGCATGAACACAATTTTCATCTTCAGTTGCATCAGCAATGAATTTAGGCTCAACCTGAGATAATAAATATATCTGCTTCAGTGAATTCATTATTCTTTCTTGAACTGGAGATGATTGATCACCAGTGATATTTTGGCTATCAATTTCAGCTTGACTCCTTGGCTTCTATGCAGATACATATTTTTATATTTCCTGCTCATCATCAGTATCTTCTTCTGAATCAGCATCAGCAACCTTTTCTCCTCCTGCGTTACTTTCCTTCTCATCACATTCATCTAGAAATTGTTCATTGTGTTGTTGAATACTCTCTTCATTATTTTCAATAGTGACATCATTTCTCTCAACTACCCTTCCCAGCCTTTTTTTAAAACATTTGTATGCTTTTGTTTTTCCTGAATAGCCAAGGAATATCCCTTCATCCCCTTGTGAATCATATTTCCTTTGTTTTTCCTTGTTGAGGATAAATAACTTACTTCCAAATATTCAAAATTATTTCACTTTTGGATTCTTTCCATACCACATCTTGTACGGAGTCTTTCCTTCCTTCAGACACAACAAAGCCCTATTAGAAATGTAGACCGATGTCAAAATAGCTTACTTCCAAAATTTCTCTGGTAGGTCTATTTCAATGAGCATCATTCTGGACATGTTATTGGTGATCCAATTTCTCCCATCAACCACTCCATTCTTTTGGGGAGTTCATACTGGGGAAACTTGATGCCTTATCCCATTTCTCTCGAGATAGCCTTCCACCTGACTATTTGTGAATTTCATACCATTGTCAGTACGAAGCTTCAAAATTATCTATCCAAGCATACTTTCACACTCCCTCCGGTACTGTTTTAAGCATTTGAATACATCCGAATTATGGGAAATAACAAATGACCATGGAATTCTACTATATTCATCAAGGAAAAGAAAATAGTACCTCTTTCTGTCAATTGCTCTTAGTGTGATAGGACCAAAAACATCTACATGCACCAATTTGAGCGCTCTTGTTGACTTATTTTCCTTTGTATTATATGTATTTGTAATAAGCTTACCTTATTGGCATGCATCGAATGTGTGAGTATGATCACGTGATAGATTTGGGAGGTCTCTTTCTACATCACACTTTACTAGATCTTCCAAGGATGGTTGCATAGATGGCCAAGTCGTTTATGCCACAACTTTTTTTCTTCCACTCTGGATAGAAAGCATATATCTTCTTCTCCACTTACCAGGTAGAGATTTCCCTTTGTCCCTTTTCCCTGTAGAACCACAACCCCATCTCTTCCTTTGATGATAGACACCTTCTTAGTAAACCTTATAGAATGTCCTGAGTCACATAGTTGACTAACGCTAAGCAAATTGTGACCGAGGCCTTCTACTACTAAGACATCTGCACGTCTCATCTCTTTACCCTTAAACATGGCCTTTCCTGAGCCAATTATCTTCAGGGATTCATCGTTTCCAAACTTGAAAACTCCTTCTTGGTCATATTTTATGCATGTAACCATATCCTTATTACCTGTCATGTGAGATGTGAAACCACTATCAAGGATCCACACACTAGAGTGATCTGATTCTTGAAGGGAAATTTCTGCCACAATGACCTTCTTATCCTTCTTCTTTTTGGTCCATATTTTTGCCTTCACACTTGGCATGGATTGAGACTTCTGTTCTTTATCAGAGTATGATGGATGAGCTTCATCATGCAAAGCTGCAAATCTATTTATCATTTTGATCTCACCTTTGGGTTTATTGATCTACTTCTTGTAAACATTTTGATTCTACTTTGGAACATTCCTCTGTATGGTCGAAGTGCAGTACCTAGCCATGTGCCCAAATCCTCCTCACCAAAAATGATTTCCTTTGAATAAAGTTCTGGAGAACCGTTCTTTGTTTGGATGCCACCTTTGTTCTTGTTCCCTTCGATATCTCTTGGCGATGTAACACACATACTATGAATGTCCCATATTTCCACAGTAATAACACCTGATATGAGGTGAATTGCTTTGTGTTACTCATGCACTATGAGTTTCCCCTAGGGATCTATGAATATTCTAATTCTTCTTCATGCCCAAATCAACCTTCAATCTTGGGATGGGTGCTTGCGGTCTGACTTTAATTTTCACAGGTTTTTTGTTTCTGATCAAGCCCAAAATCACCCTTAACGTCTGAGCTCATTTTTTTCTTCCTTCCTACTGAACTACTAGGATCCTCTTTCATCTTTACAGTATTCAGAATTTTCTTCTTTCCCAAGAACTTGTTGCGAATCAAAGGTTTTTCTTGATCCTTAACTTTTTCCCGCAGACCAACAACTTCCTCTTCAAGCTCTTCGATACGCTTGACGTGATCCTTCACTATGATATTCAATCCATCGATATCTTTCTTCTGTTCTTCAATCCAGAGTTTATGCTCACTAAAAGATTCTAAATTCTCTGGCACTGATGACCAGAGTTTCTCAATTTCTTCCATTAACTCATACTTCTATTCTTCTTACTGCTTTTTGTAGTGTTTTGTGTCATAGAAAACTTTGTTGGATTTCTTTGTTTTTGCCCTCCAAACATCTATCTCTTCAAGAGGATCCTCTAACTCAGCTTGTATATCAAACCTTCCATCAACTTCTTCTTTTTCATAAATGTTGGTTTTTTCCTTCTCTTAAGAACTACCGACAACTGCCACCATATCATTTTCCCCATGATCTTTCCAGTTTTCAAAATTTTGAACCTCTTCATCCCCAGACTCATCTGAACTTTCAAATTCTTTTGATAGAAGATTATTCTTCTTGAAGAAATTTCTCTTGAATTGTTTCTTCCCTTTCACAAACACTGAAGATTTTTCTTAGGAATTTTGACTTCTTCATCATCATTATCATTATCTTGAACTTTTTTGGGGAACCTTTCTGCAAGATGACTAACCTTTACACTTCAAAATCATGCTAGTGGAAGTTTCCCTTTAAAATTTCCTTTTCCTCTTTGCAGATTTGAGGAAAGAAATGACATCACCATAGCTATCTCTTATTCCACTTGAGAATCTTAAATGGTTAGCTTCTTCGTGGACTTGAATACCATTTATTTTTATTTTCCATTTTCCACACCTTCGTTAACATCATTTATCATTTCATATGAAACAAGGGTGTTGTGTAGGTTATCCAATGTAAACTCTTTCGGGTCTTTATCTTCCAAAACCAAAATATTCAGAATGAACCGAGGTGGAAGTTTCCTCAATATGCGCTTCACAATCATTATATCTTCAATAACTTCTCAAATAACTCGCATGTATTCCACTACAACATTTACCCTATCGATGAATGCATCAACAGACTCATTCGGGTTCATTCTCAGAACTTCATAATTGTTCCAAAACACTTGCAAATTTTCCTATTTCACCTTTGTATCCACTTCATATATATTCAATAGCTTTTACCACATCTCATGTGACGTTTTTCGAGACATCAACTTTGTATAGGTAGGATTGGATAGGGCTCCCCCTAAAGAATTAATTCCTTTGGAATTAGCATCCAACTCTCTACATTCAGCTTCTGATAATGCACCACTATTAAAGTCAGCTATTATTCCATGCATTGATTCTGTGATCACATCCATTCCTATTGATCAGAAGTAGTGTGGCATCCGATTCTTCCATAGTTTGAAATTGTTCCCGTCAAAAATCGAAATTCCTTTGTGATTAGTGACCTCCATTTGAGAGAGAGAAACACTGATAATACCCTTTCTCTGATACCAATTGTTAGGTACACTAGGTTAGATACCCTGAGAGGTTGGGTGAATCAAGTTATGACAGATTAAAATAACTGCCCATATTGATCCTATTTCACTGTTAAGAAAAACTATTTTCTCTCTCTTTCCCGTAGCAAAGTAAAGACAGAAATTAAACCATGGACGAGACCCAGCGATTTTTACTTGGTTCACCCTCACTAGGCTATGTCCAAGGATCATACACCGACAATGTTCCGATGTACCAAATCCAATATAAGTGCACTGCTGTTTACAAGTTCGAAACAGACTCAATGTTCTTCCTGGTTCAAAACCACTCACAATATGAAAGCTCACTACTCTCTCAACTGAAGTGTGATCACTGCTTCTTCAGAGGATCCACTCACAATTTATAGACATGTTGTTATCTTTATTAACACGAATAAAATTTTCATCTTTAACTATTGATAGATGCTCTGTTGACGTTCAACTTTTACCCGCAGATGAATCTCAATTTGCACCGGATGTACTGGGAAACCCCAATTATCACACGCAGCCCTTAAGGCACCATGTGTGTAATTATTTTTCCATGCGCAAAATATAATTTTCGTGCAACTCCTATTTTACGTGCACCCCCTTGTGAATTTCAATTTCATGTGCCACTACTCGGGTATTCTCTATGTCTTCAACTCTACCGAATGGAGGGGGGTCACTTCAGTTTTATAGGCAAAATCGACCCTGCACGAAAAACCCTCATTGAGTGTGTAATTCTCTTTGAGCGTGAAAAACAAATCTTCTGTGCAACACCATTTTTCACGCACTGGTCCAATATTTCGCGCACCTCATGCCTTTTACAATTTTCGAGGGTCAGACCTTAAAACACCTCTTGCGCAAAAAACATCATTCCACTATTTTGCGCATCACTTTTCTTTTTCAGGCACCGGGAAAATATTTCGCGCAACCCGCTGGTTTTTCACGCGCCACGACATTTTTCACGCATCCCTCTAATTTTTCACGCCGCACATCAGTTTTTGCTCAAAACTCTAATTTTTTGCACTCCTTCATTTTTTAAAAATGCATCTCTCCATTTTCCTATTTCCAGGCCCAAAAATTTGGTAAACACTAGAAAATGGCGCCCCCTTGTATCTGCTCTTTTCATACTGTCTCCAGATTTTCCATTCCTTTGTCGGGGTTCTTAAATCAATCATGGATTGTTAAAAGCATCCCTTGAACCCAAAAATTCATCATTAAATCCCCTTTGTCAATAAATTTGTATGTCATGGTTTGCTTTTTCAATAAACATTACACAGAGTCCCACTTTGTCAACAAACACAATCACCTCAAAAATGCTTCAATGATGCCTTGAGGGATTTTTGCCCATCAAGGCATCAAAAAGTACTTATAATGGCCATATATACTCCTAAAAGATGTATTTGGAATACCCTCTTTCTGAAACAACAATTGGTGATATCCCAATCACAAATCAATCTTAGAGAACAACTGAGATCCCCACAACTGATCGAAAATATTATCAATTATTTGAAGTGGATACTTATTCATTATCATATCTTTATTAGGATTATGATAATCCATCAGCAACTGAAGAGTTATATCCACATTTTTGACAAACAAAATCGGTGCTTCCCACAGAAATATTCTTCAGTCGAACGAATCATTTTATTTATAGATCTTCCATCATCACATTAAATTCCCTTAATTCTATTGGTTCCATCTGATAATATGGAAGGTAAATAGGACTGGTCCCTGGATGTATATTAATCACAAATCCACATCTTTCATATGTGGAAACCCTGAGAAATTTTTGGGAAACAAATCAATAAACTAATGAACCACCGCTGCAAAAATATTATTCCAGATCTCCTCCATTTATTCAAAAGTCAACGCTTACAACTAGTATGAGATCATTCCAACTACTAGTGACAAACATTCCATTGCACCTTCCTTTACATTCTGATCTCCTAAAAAGTGATGCATGACACTATATTTAGTTGTAAAAGTGACCTTTCGGCTATAATATTCGTTGTCAGACTTGAATGTTTTCAACCAATCCATACCCAGAATTATATCATAAATATCCATCTCAAGCATATAAAAATTTATATTTCAACTAGGATCCATTAATGGATATATAATATTCTCTACACACAATGGCTTATCATTCTCTTTGACCAAGAGAAGTTTGGATTATTAGTACAAAAGGAATCATCACAACCATTAAACTTATCAAATCAATAACATGGGAAAAAAAATAAAGGAATAAGATGCACCCATATTAAATAAATCATGGATAATGGTATAAATGAAAATAAATGTACCTCACATCACAGATGGTCCATACTGATCATCCATAATGACCTTATTAGATCCATATAATTTAGTTCATGAAAAACATTTTTCCCTATTTCTATATTGTGATTGTCCTTGCTGGGGAGTCATGGTATTTTTATAATCACCATGGATATTCCATTGATGAGACTGATTCAGCTTCCCTTTTTCTATAAAATCATATTACATTTGCAACACATTATATGTTCCTCAAACACCTAAACATGGAGCACTATAACAATAGCACTGAAGATGCCCCATCTTATTACCATTATGGATTGATATATGTGGTTTCATACACTATTTATTCATGTCGTTGAACAAACTTCATTGAAAACATCAAGGTCAAATCATTGGTTTGGGGGGAAGATTTCTAGATATTTTCATCTGATTTTGAACCATCCACTTCCTTGTAAATAGGTGTCCCCCTTACTGTTTATCCTTTCATTATACTTCCCAACATTTCCTATTGTTATAAAAAAGCTTATTCCTCCCATAGCTCTTGAGATGTCCCTTTCTGGAACTATCTCTCTATTAAACAACTCTGTATAATCCATTATAATGAGCATGGAATGTTTCAAGTGAATATCATATTTTATCCATGATTCAAATATGAGTGCCCTCAAGGATGCACTAGAAGCTACTTCGGGTGAAAAATCACTAAATTCTTGAATTTAGCCGCATAACCTATGAAAAAAATATTTTTATTCTTTAAGAAGAAGAAAATATTCAATTTAATGAACATTAGTGTTTGAGGATTGAATTTACTGTTAAACAATTATTAAAAATCCTCTAATGCATGGCCTTAGTAAGATTTATTGTTTACTAAAAAATCCCACCACTGGAATGCAATATGTTCCTGCATATACTTTCCCATATTGACATTAATCTATGATTGTTTTCCATGGAAATAGAATATTTGATTCATTCTATATATATATACCTCTTCCTTTTATGGTTCTGAATCACATCGAATGATTGGTGGATTCTTATTCTAGAACCGGACTGAGTGATCCACTAACCTTGGTGCATCCAGTAAATTCCTTCTATCCACCGCCTGAATTCTTTGGACGATACTTAGAACCATTTGTTGGTTCACTTGTGGCTCAGGTGCAACCAATTTCTTATCAGCTTCCTCTAGTTGGTTTCTACGACACCTACGAAGTCCCATTTTCTAAAACAGAGAAAAATCCATAAATCCCACATTGTATATAAATTTAAGTCTTAACAATATCAAATTCTACCACGTCATATTATCACATCATTTCCTTCCAACATTTAACAATTTCTAAATTCAAATTTTTTTTGAAAATTTAGCCACACTTTTGTATATAAAACCATTTTCAAGATAATATAACCATAACCTTTTCAAAATGGAACGTTTGAAAACAACATTGAAATTTTAAAAAAAATGAACATATTAAAACCCAAAATCATAAATCACTACTCACAATGAAATATTTATTCTTTTTGGGAAGTTATCTCTATAATGCATTTCATTCTTATCTCATTGGATAAACCCATGGTAATGAGGTTCCATATCCTATAAGTGTATAAAAAACACTTATGTACCCAAAAAACCTAGTAACGTGAGGTTCAACATAAAAAATTTTAGCTATATATTTTTATGATCAACATTTTAATCCACGATAGTCCTATTAATTTTACCAACCCAAGATAAGAAAAGGACTATAAGGACTTTAAACTCCAAGACTGAAAGAACTAAAAAAATAATTGTTCCAAAATGTTATTTGGAATGAAAAAGACCGGTACCACTTGTAACATACCACCCCTTTAATTGGATTGAGAAGGTGGGAGGGTAATACCTGGCCTTAAGTGACATCACCAATATAAAAAAGGCTGGCGAGAAATGCCATGGGATTCATTAAAAAGTGGGGGAAAACTTTAACTTTGATAATAAAACAACCTAATAAAAAAATACATAAGAAAATAACCACTACATTATGTGTTATAAAAATGTAAAACCACTCAATGTAGTACCATTTATTCCACAAATCAAATTTAAAAAAGTAAGAATGTAGAATAGAACCAATATAAAAGTACACAGTGGAAGAAAAACCCATAAAACTCTAAAATGGACCTCCAAGCTCCAATCATGCTCCAATATCCACTCTAAAAAAACATACCAAGTTTCACCATAAAACACTAGATAAGTGAGATACCTTACCTTTTCTAGTGTCTCGATGTAAAAAATATGAAAAATCGCCCAAATTGGAAAAGCAGGGGTGAGTAATGAAACTCAGTATGCTTTCCCCAAATTTGTTCCATACTTACATCACTACGATTGAATGTGTTAGCACATTTATATGAAACACTTTATTTAAGACAACTAAAAAATATTTATAACAATAGGAGTAGTTCAATACCAAAATTTTGTTTCCATACCCGAAAAGTTTCCAAGAAAAGTGACCAGACAATGCTCTAAAACTAATCACACATTCTATTTTGGAATAATCCATACCATTCCGCATATCCCCAAATCCAATCTTGCGTGAAACTATGAACCTTCTTATAATCGTGAGTGGTGAGTCATCCTTCCACTAGGTTGTAACTTAATTAATCAATTTTTAGGGGGAAAGTCATAACCCTTATCCATAAAACTAATGATGGGGGAGACTTCATACCCTTATCCGCCACAAATTCACATGAACCCACACAACGCTTATTCCAAAAAAACTAATTCCAAAAAACTATTTCAACTATTTCAATAAACTGATCTTTTATTAAAAACCATTCAAACAACCATTTCCATTAAAACAATGTTTTATTTAAAACACTTTTCCATGAATCAAAACAAAACAATAATTTTGAAATCATCATTTTAAAATCACGTTACATATTTAACTTTCCAAAAAATACCCAATTTCCAAAATTCTATAAACCATCACCAAAGAGGGATTCCAACAAGTAATTCACAAAAACCTTAACATACACATTCAATAAAAACAATCAATTTAAAACTGAACCTTCATGTAATAATAAGATTATTCAATAGTGAATCCACCTACCTCATGTTTTATCGAGAAAATAAAGAATGACACTAAAAACCCCACAAAACTGGGTTGAATCCCCCAAAATCCACCTTATATCTCTTAACCTAGCATGGAAAAAACCAGATCTAATCATATTTTGAATAAATAATCATATATCTATCCACAATGTAACTAGATCTAAGACACCAATAGAGGGAGATAAATATATCTAAGAAAAAAAAACTACAATAAATGGTTACTTACCTTGACAATCTGTCCTCAACACACCTAGAGAAGCCTTTGGATCACCTCCATATTGATGAGAGAAGCATATAATACCTATGAGAGGAAGGAATTTTATGTTAGTGATGTATTAAAGAAAACAATGACGTGTTAATTATTAATATTGACCTAGATCCACAATTTTGGGATCTTGTTTTCAAAACATGCATGGTTAGTTTCACAATTAGACAAATTGTGCACAAAATGTGTACCACCATTTTTCTTAAGGGAGCATAACATGATTTGTATGCATGGTCAGACAAACAGTGTTCCAAAAATTAAAATATCTCAATCCCATTGTTCATGATTTCTCCTTTGTGGCCACATTATTTAGATAAATTGTGTGCCTACCTGTGAAACTTCTCCTTAGATATTGTCTCATTGGGAATGATTTCTTGTAGGAGTTTCACGATTTCCTCAAACCGGGAACCCATAGAAAAGACCCAAAAACATTTAAAACATCATTCAAACCCTCCAACACATCACCCCAAATAGCTTATATACTTAAAAGTCATAAATAAATGGTTACAGTTTTTTTAAAATAGGGGTGAAGAATTCATCTTCATCGAACCATTACAATAACATTTACAAGTGCAATAACCAATATGGGAAACTTCCAACAATAGTCTCACAAGAACATAATCATTACCTTATTAAATAGAGAGATATATGTAGATCACACAATAATGAAAATATTTTAAGGATGATAATAATCATGAAACACGTGAAATTATACATTTTAGTCATCGTAAAAAACCCCTTTTTGAATCCATCAGCAAATTATCTTCAAACACTCCTATATCCAAATTCATTAAAAAAATTGTCCAAAACTAAAATACAAAAAATAAAGGGTAGTATATTTTTTATATTAATAAATAATTAAATATTGTGTTGGATTAAAAATATAAAATACTGGTTTATTGGTGGGAAATTCTATTTACTCTATACACATTGAAATAAAACATTTTATGGTCATTTATAAAAAATGTCAAATCATTTCGTATAAAATATATAAAATGATTCCTATATAAAATCAGTAAAATAAAGTATAAATATATATAAAATATTATTCATAACAAAATTTTCACCATATATATAGTATTTTTATTATTATTAACATGGAGGAAAAATAATTCATCAAATGAATCATTAAAACATTTAAAACACGGTTTCTTAAAGAATAATGTCATTTAACTCGATCCTGACATGTAATATAAGATCCTTATCTTCTAGAATTATAAAATAATTGTTATTATTTATATTATTAGTGTCCTTTTTATGTTTTATTATTCATTTTGTTTTAATTATTACTATATTATATATAGTTACATACTCAAGTTAGTTCACCTTATAAGTTTTGATGATAATCCACTCATATTTATAAAATGACCTCGATAGATTTGCTATGGTAAATGGTTTAATTATTAAATAATATAAAGAATAATAATAATAATAATAATATATTTATTATTTTAATACATAAATAATATTAAGAAAAACCATGATAAATGGTTTTGAAAAATAAACTACATTATAGTCATGCAGATGGTTGGTCATACTCATACATGAATTACATTTCCATTTTCAACAAAAATGATAAAAATAAGGTAAGTATTATTTTTTATTTAATGAATTATTATTATATCATAAATATAATATCCATTCATTAAATTCATTTATATTTACTATCCAAAATATGTGATTAAAAAAAGAATCACATCACTACATGGATCGACACATAAGAAGTGACAAGGTTGTCATATTTCAATTGATAAAAATGTAAGAAAATTTATTATATCGTATACTTACATAATCATACATATGTCATTAATATATATATATATATATATATGTGTGTATATATATATATATATTTAATCCATAATTATATCCATATATGATAGTTTGTGATGAAGACAAATTACATCAGTTCGTGAGGTGGTAGTCCACCGTACATAAGAACAGAGGTTTCATTTCCCATTTTAAGTAATATGAGAAGATTTAGGTAATTAAAATTACATAAAAACATATAGGTATATATAATATTTTTGTTTTTTAATTTCATTAGTTTTGACGATTATTTGAAGGATGCAGAAGATGTAGAAAAAACAACAACATTATGTTAAAAGATATACCTCTTCTTCAGGAATCCTATTTTTCGTTATACATTAATCCGTAGATGGTTTGTATTACACTCATAATAAGACAAATAAAATAAAAGGATATATTTTATTATTATATTGGGGTAGGTATTGAAAAAAATCCTCTTTATCATTGTATAGGAAAGGAGAGGGGATACACTTTTATAAGTGATATGTGGGACATTATTGGAACATGATAAATGTTAAATATATATTAATTATTTTTTAACAATTAAAGGGTAAAAATATATATAATTTAGTTACAATATTAGGATGATTCTAAATACTCTCATCAAATAATATTTTTACAAGTAGAGGTGATTTTTTTCACTATGACCCCCTTTTTTTTACCCTCATTCACCCATTTGATAATAATGGAAACGTTAATGATTTTTACTATTTAGTGGCGATAAAAGTTACTATTATTAAAAACTGACCCATAAATGGAATATAGATTATATTATAAATTATAAACTATTCACTTTACAGAACATAAGTTTTAATAATTTTTTAATCATTTAATAAAATATTGTTTATTGTAAAACATCATTATTGTCATTTTTTCAACAACAAAAAATATATTATCCATTATCTAATATAAAGCATGTAATTTTATATCCATGTGTCTCCAACACATTCATTATACTACCATATAAGCTTCCCCACATCTCCTAATAACTATTCAGGTATTCTCTTATCTCATTACACATGATTCCTCTAATCAATCTCCTCCACTAAAACTAGTTACGGCTCCACCGACATCTCCTCTACATCGGCTTTCGCCTCCCCCTCCACCGTATCTACACCTATAGATCTGCCTCTTCCACTTCCTTGTTCTCCACCTCTGGATCCACCTCTGATATGGTATGATTCATCCTGCACGTTCATGTATTTTCTTCTATCTCCACCACCTATGCCTCCTCCACAATCTCCACCTAGGTTTCCACCTTAGACTATGGATACCCCTTCGAAAATGTAACGTCCCAGTTCCGAAAGCCGCCCAGAAGCACCTCGTACCTAGTTGGTCACATGGAATCATGTGAATTTCTATAAATACCAGAGCCTGCTGACTAACAGCGAGGGCCATGGGTGTGATATTGGGGAAACTATGCCCTCATTGGTAGAGTAACACAGAGGAAAAAATTAATAGCGACAACGGAAACAGTAATAATCCATACAAAAGAGAAAAACAGAAAACTAGAAGAAAGAAACAACTGGAACATATATATAATGATGTATGATATATATTTTTAGTACCTGAAGTAGAATGGAACTTGCCCTTATCTATACCTAAGCTTGGTCCCATGCTCTCCAACTCCACTGCAAGTCAAGTACCTGAAGTAGAATGGTGCTTGCCCTTATCTATACCTATAACAATATAATCTGTTTGGGCCCAAAAACATGACCCAAACAGGGTGTGAGACTAAATACTAGTAGGAAACCACCCAAAGATCTATGCCTAATAGCCAGTGAATATATACGGAAGGTAATAAGCAAAGATGCAATAAACAAGAAAGTACTCACCAATAAACAGTTCTGCATATCAATAAGCAGCTAATCAAGAAATGTAACCCTTTGGGATGTACACATAGACTATCCCATCTAGTTCAGTCATAAGAATATATAAGGACTCTCTAAGGAGGCACTCACATTCCATTCCCCTTATAGTCAAAGTGATTACAGACTCTCTGAGGAAGCTCACACAGTCAGTTCCCCTTATAGTCTAAGGTAGTCAAGGAATCTATGAGGATGCTCACACAGTCAATTCCCCTTATAGCTCCAAGTGGTTAAATAATCTCTAAGGAAGTTCACTCAGTCAATTCCTCTTATTGTCTAAAATCGTTCAAAGACTCTCTGAGGAAGCTCACTCGGTCAATTCCCCTTATAGTCTAAAATGGTTCAGGGACTCTCTGAGGAAGCTCACTCATTCAATTCCCCTTATAGTATACTACACCAGGTTCTCATGGACCTGTGTAGGTCAACGAGCATATCAATGAAATGCGGCCAAAGTAACCTCAAGAATAACTTGTCTAATCTGTCTATAGCATATCAAGCATGTTAGAAAACAAACACTCTACTCTACAACACTAGGCATGGGAAAACAGGAAAGGCGGCCAAAAAGGCTAAGTAGGACCCAATGGTCGTAAACATAACATGCATAGAAAACACATCCAAAACATGGAAATCAGCACTATTCATATCCAAATAACCTCTACTCAAGCATATAATCATGGCAGAGAATTAATAGGGGTAAAACGATAAACAAAGAATACCCCGATTAAGGGTATTGGCCAAAATTGCACATATAACCCAAATAATTTCAACGGAAAGGCACAAACCACCTAACTCGGTGTTAATAGATCAATATACTTGAGTCTCCGGTCTTTAATCACCTTATAATTCTGATGATCTATGAAAACATCTAATATGTTCAATATAGAATAACTTGAGAAAGAGGAGGAATCATGAAATGAAGCTCAAGAAGAAGAGAGAACATACTGAGGCCATCCCAACACAATCGACTACAGTCAAATTATAGATCGGTAAAAGGCTCGAGGGCTCATAGAATAGTCACGGCTCTATGGGTTCTCTTAGATGAACAAAACCTAGAAGAAGGGCGTTTTATCCATCAGACGAGACCCCGATGCATTTAATGAAAAAAAATACACGATGTATACTTTTAAGACACACGAAGTGTACTTGGAATTTCTGTACTCCACTTTAGGCGGCCTCCAGGTCACCCCCACATGGCCGTGTGGATGGCCACTACACATCCAGCACCCGAAAACCCACTGTAACCGAGTACACGACGTGTAATCACAAAGTACACGGTGTGTACTTCAGAAATTTCAAGAAAAACCTCTTTTCCCAAAAATGACTAGAAAAGGAAAAAATACCTAAAAATAAGATCCGGGTTCTTACAAACTTCCTACCTTAACGAAATTAATTCCCGAATTTCCCTAGAAAGCCGGCGTAAAAGAAGAAGCCCTGAATAGCTCCGGCCACTATGCTCTTACATCAGCCTCCCTCTCCCATGTATTGTCCTGTACTCGCCCGTGCTGCAATAACACTCATACCAGAGGAACAGACCATCCATGGATAAAGTTTTTACAACGATCGAAAATCAAGATAGGATGTTCCTCGAACAAGGCATCCACCTTTAACTCAACCTCCTCAGGTTGAAATATCTAATACGGTTCTGATAAGTAACGTCGAAGCTGAGAAATGTGGAAAACGTCGTGAATATCCTGGTACCTCTGAGGTAACTACAACAGAAAGACGACCATCCTAACTCTCTCCAACACCTAAAATACCCCAACATACCTCGGCGAAAGCTTACCCTGTCTCCTGATCCTTCAGTGCCCCAAACTCGGTGTGACACGTAGAAAAACATGATCCCCAAATTCAAACTTCAGAGGTTGTCTCCACTGATCAGCATAAGACTTCTAACGAGACTGTACAGTAGCCATCCTCTTCTAAGTCAACTCTATCTGCTCTGTGGTCTCTTGGAGAAGACAAGGTCCTAACATAGCTACCTCTCTTGCCTCCAGCCAATACAAGGGAGATCAGCATGACCTACCGTTCAAAGCCTCATAAGGTTCCATCTGAATAGTTTCAGGAAAACTATTTTTGTTGAAAAAATGCACAATAGGTATGTGCTTCTCCCATAAACATCCAAAATCAAGAATACATGCTCAAATCATGTCATCAAACACCAAAATCGTATGCTCAGACTAGCCATCTGTGTGTGGGTGGTTTTCTGTACTCAAAAGTACCTGTATACCCAAAGCCTTCTGAAGCCCCTGCCAGACCCGAGAAGAAAAATGAGTATCCCTGTCTGAAATAGTGGAGTGAGGAACTCCATGTAGACGTATAATATCTTGGATGTACAACCATCCCATATCATCAAAACTTATGGACTCTTTTATCAATAAGAAGTGAACAACCTTCGTCAGTCTGTCAATGACAACCAATACTGTATTGTTCCCTTAGGACGACCTCAGTAACCCGGTCATGAAATCCATCACGACATCATTCCACTTCCACTCTATAATGGGTAAGTACTTCCAAAGCCATGCTAGTCGTTGGTGCTTTTCCTTCACCTGTTCATAGGTGGAACACCTCATGACAAAACCTGTAACATATCTCTTCAGACCTGGCCACCAATACTGACCGTGTAGATCACAATACTTCTTGGTGACACCAGTATGAACTGCCCAAATAGAGGAATGAAAGTCCCACATCAGCTCCCCGCGTATGTCTACTGGCACCCATGCACCTCCCTTGAAACGTAAGATCTCATCCTCGGCTATGGTCCATCCAAGAATAGGGTCCTCTCTAGACACATTATCCCTTATGACTAGGGCTTCGGAATCTAATAGCCTCCTCATACGCACTTGGTCAAGAAGAGTAGAGGTAACAACCATAGAAGAAAAAAAGTCTGCCCTTGTCTGTCATGCACCTCCAAATGCATCTCAGAGAATAGAGCCATTATATGCCACTCACTGTTGGCCTCTGAAACTGCCTGTATCTGAGTCCTCCTGCTCAACACATCATCCACTGCATTGCCGTTCCCAGTTGTGTAGGCATGGTGAAAGTAAAAATATATATGGTACTCAACCCACCTTCACTGTCTCAAATTCAGAACATGCCGAGTGAAGATGTACTTGAGACTATTGGGGTTAATGAAAACCAAAAAATTCTCTCCCAGAAGATAATGTCTCCAAAAACATAAATAATGAACAACTGCCGCCAACTCGAGATTGTGTGTCAGGTAATTCCTCTAATGTGGCTACAACGGCCGAGACCCATATGCAAAGAATCCCTCTCCTTGCATAAGCACAGATCCAAGCCCGATACCTGAAGCATCACAATAAACGTTATAGCTCTTTCCAAGCTCTACAAATACTTGTATCAAGGATGAGTTCAACCTCCCTTTCAGCTTCTAAATGTCTGACTCACAAGAATTTGATCACAAGAACTTTTAACCCATCATAGTCAGACACATCAGTGGTGCTGCTAAGCATGAAAATTCCTGTATGAAGCGTCTGTAGTATCCAGCTAGCCCTAGAATACTCCGCCCCTCAAAGACGTTATTCGAATGTTCCCATGAAATTACTGCTTTCCCTTTCTCTATGTCCACTGATACTCTTGTCTCAGAGATAACATGACCCAAGAATTGAATCTGGTCTATCCAAAAGTGGCATTTTGAGAGCTTAGCTTATAAATGATTCTCTCTCAGTGTACTCAAAACGATCTCATGATGTGTAGCATGGTCAAGTAGAGTGTGAGAGTACACCAAGATATCGTCCATGATGAAAACCACGAAATATTCTAGGTATCGATGGAACACTCGGTTCATTAGTTCGATGAAGACTGCAGACACATTCGTGGGACCGAACGACATTAACATATAATTGTATAGACCACACCTGCTCCGAGAGGCTGTAAGAGGTATATCAGATAGTCTCACACACAACTGATGATTTCCGAATGTCAAGTCATTCTTTGAGAACACCCGGGATCCTCTAAGCTGATCAAATAGATCATCAATCCTCACCAAGGGATATCAGTTCTTGACCATATACTAGTTCAACATACGATAATCCACACAAATCCTGAGAGTACCATCTGCCTTCTTCAAAAACAGGATAGTAGAACCCCATGGATAAGTACTGGGTCGAATGAAACCATTTCCTTGCAACTCATCCAACTGCTTCTTGAGATCCTGCAACTCTGGTGTAGCCATTCTATAAGGAGGAATGGACACCGGTGCCAATCCTAAAACAAGATCAATCGAAAAGTATACCTCACGCTCGGGAGGCAAACCTAAAAATTACTTTGGAAAGGCGTCTCTGAAATGATCCACCACTAGAAGAATGTCCATCTGTGAAGTCCTGTAGTTATCCAGATAGAGACTTGAAATTTGGGATGCAACTCCTCCTAACCCATGATGCTCTAGACCTACTCTGTTCGCCTAAACATCTCATTCGCCCTTATGAAGAAACTATCTACCCTATAGTGATATACAACTCACCCTACGATGATAGAAATCAACAAGAACCAAGAAGGGAACTAACCAGTCTATTCCAAGAATGAAATCATATCCTTTCATCTCTAGGATGCTGAGGTCCCATAAAAATTGACACCCACCAACCTCTAGAGGGCACTCCTTGCACTGACGTACACTAACTATTCTTGTTTCCAATGGAGTATCTAGTGTCAAGCCATCGATAGAAGAAAGGATACAGAGCCCAAGGCTCTCCATAATAGAAACATATATAAATCTATGGGAAGCCACTGTATCGAAAATATATGAAGATAGAACTGGGGAAACTAGGATCATACCTTGAACTGTAGAGGGTCTGGTATCCCACTCCGGCTAGGTCTTCTCCACTAAAAATGTCTATCCAACACCGTGGCTCTATGACCCTGCCTAACTTCTCTGAGTTGATCCACCATGTTGTCGCTAAAAACCAATCGAATGGATACCATGGCCACAACCTCAACCTCGGCCTGAATGGCCGGAAGAACTCCAGTTCGCAGATTGGTGAGAAACTGGCCGTGCTGCTCCTGAAAGCGGGGTCCTAGTAGAACCCATGTCTCCAGATGCTGGTAAAAAGATCTGACAGAAGTGCTGAAGGTGACCCAACATGCCATAACGTTGTCACTATACTGGGTCCCTCAGAAAATGTGGCCTCGTATTCCCACTCTTCCTGCCCTGGTAGCACACCACCTGGCTACCAAAAGATGCACCCCGCCTACTCTGATCTCCTCGTGAAAACTCCCCGTGGTGCTTCCTGCTATTAACCGGCGAAGCACTAACCTCGGATGCTAAACCTCCCTGGCCCACTACTCCGGAATCCCTCAGATTGAACTCTGTGATCAATGCCTAGTTGACTATAGAGGATATCGAAGTCAACCTAAAGATGTTCACCTACTATTGGATGTCGTGCCTGAGACCATCCTCGAACTTCCTTGCAAGGAACAACTCATCACCACATAGAATAGGAATGAAATTATGTAGATCTGTGAAGTGAGAGGAATAATCCATAATAGAAAGTGTACCCTTCTCCAGACTCATGAAATCTCAGGCTCGATCGGCCCTCAAGGTCTCTAGATAGATGTAATCGTAAAAGATATGTTGGAACTCCTCCCAAACTATATTCTGATGGTGTCCCACCTATGAGATCACATCCCACCACCTCATGACGGATTCTCGAAGCATGTAGGTAGCAATCTTTACCCTCATATTTGGATGTATCTCTAGGTTCTTGAAGATCATTAGCAAGGCTTCCATCCATGATTCTGTAGCCTGGGGTCCTCCATCCCCTGAGAAGGTGGGATGTTGCTGCTGCTAAAAGACCCACCACAATTCTTCCATCGATGGGGTAGGAGGTGGTGCCCCTGGAAGTTCTATATCATCCTCATGAAGCCTTCCCTAAACATTGCATTGGCACCAGTATCCATTATAACTTTTAGTTCCAACAATAGCACAACAGGAGGATCTGTAGGATGTCCCTAATCATCCATCTCCGACATCTTATCACTTCCATGTAACTAGCGGACAATTGGAGGATGTCTCAGTGGCATGAATCTGCAAGGTCAAATTCACACCTTAGACTATGATTATCAATGACTGAAAACTGGAAGTATATGAAGGGAACATAAGAAAGAAAGAATTCATGTTTTCAAAACATGACTACACGGCGTTTATGTCCCCTACATGATGTGTTCCCTCAAGCCATTCACATGGGCATGTACTTTTTCCAACCTAGGTCCTGTAACACCCCAAACACATGGAATGTTGTCATAACAAATGGCATGTACCTGAATCCTCTTCCCCTACCTAAGTCCTCATACATGGTCAAGCCACACATCTCTCCTAGTACAAGACTACATGATGTGTTCAAGAGAAGCACGACGTGTACTAGACAAGATTCACTGACTCGTGTTGTTAGTGACATGGCCAGATACATGTATCACACTACATAGTGTGCTCTAGATGGACATGGTGTGTCCTAGGAAGATTTTTCCAACCCCTGTTGTTCATTACTAGGTTTGGTACACGAGTTACACCACACGACGTGTTCGAGACGGACAGGGTGTGTACTAAGAATATTTATCCATCACTATCGTTAGTCACACAGGTGGATACATGGTCAACACCACACGACAAGAACAACTGATACACAACATATTCCCATAAGAAATTCACTCTCATGTTTCTCTGTCCACATGTCATATGACACGTTTAGAGACTACATGGCGTGTACATAAAGTACACTGCATGTACTTAATAAAAACATTTTCTCTCTCAACAGAAGAACACAAGGAATGTGATTAACATTACACGGTGTTTATTCTTTGTTTTTCTGGACAGTAAGCCTCAGATACTATTCTGGAACCTAGAATAAACACTAAAAAACATCGAAAGTAAAAAATTCTAATCCTTGATGACCCATACTCCCCTAGAATCCAAGATTTTCATCTTATGCATGTTATAATAAGGAATAAAAGGCAATGATACTCCAAATTCGGGTCTATGTGGGCCCATAACACCTCAAGAACCAAAGTTTGGCATTCCTTTAAACAAAAACATACACAAAAAATACCTTATAAAACATCAGGTATTTTTATCAAGGCATCTCTCACAACAGAATGCATATTATACACAACATCTACCATAACAACATGGAATCACTAATGCATCCTAGATGGCATGGAAAGAATGCATGTCATGTGATTTCTAGTAAGTTCCAATATGATGCATGAGATGGCATACCCTCATCTCATTGGGTTGTTACAGAAATAGAACCTCAATAACATCAACGGTAATATCACAAAACATGTGAATCACCCAACTGTGAAATCAAATCAACTGTAAAATTGCAAAACCAAAAAACTACGACAAATGAGGTAGATCAGCTTTTCTCTATACACAGGTTAGATACTCCTGGGCACAAATTATTACCAAGTACCTAATCTATTCTATCCCGGGCTATAGGCTCCGAACAGAAAGTCAAGAAAAAAATAATTCCTCTAATACCACCTTATAACGTCCCGGTTCCAGAAGCTGTCCAGATGTGCCCCGTACCCGGTTGGTCACATGGACTCAAGGAAATTTCCCCAAATGCTAGAGGCTACCGAATAACAGCGAGGGCCTTTGGTGTGATACTGGGGAAACTATGCCCTCATTGGTAGAGTAACACATCGGAAGAAAATAATAGAAACAATAGCAACAATAATAATCCATACAAAGGAAAACATCAGAAAACTTGAAGAAATAACAAGCTGGAACATATATATAATGACGCATGATACATATGTCTAGGAAAGTATCCAAAAAGTCACAATTTTATAATACAAATAGTACTAAACCAAAGTATCAAAGAAAATAGATAAACATCTCCTCATAATCGTAAGCCTAAGCTTGGTCCCATACTCTCCAGCTCCATAGCAAATCAAGTACCTGAAGTAGAAGGGTGCTTTCCCTTTTCTATAACTACAGTAATATAATCTATTTCGGCCTAAATCCATGACCCAAATAGTGTGTGAGTCTAAATCCCAGTATGAAACCACCCGAAGATCTATGCCTAATAGTTAGTGAATATATATGGCAGGTAATAAGCAAAGATGCAGTAAAAAAGTACTCAATAATAAATAGTTCCACATATGAATATGCAGTTAATCATGTAAGGTAACCCTCTGGGAAGTACACCCCGCCTATCCCCTCCGGTTCAGTCATAATAATATTTAAAGACTCTCTGAAGAAGAACTCACATTCCATTCCCCTTATAGTCAAAGTGATTCCAGACTCTCTGAGGAAGCTCACACGGTCAATTCCCCTTATAGTCTACGGTAGTCAAGGAATCTATAAGGAAGCTCACACGATCAATTCCACTTATATATCCAAGTTTTCAAAGACTCTCTGAGGAATATCACTCGGTAAATTCCCCTTATAGTAAAAAATGGTTCCAATAATCTCTAAGGAATCTCAATCGGTTAATTCCCCTTATAGTCAAAAATGGTCCAAATACTCTATGAGGAAGGTCACTCGGTCAATTCCCCTTATAGTCTACTACACCAGGTTCTCATGGCCCTTTGTAAGCCAACAAGAATAGCATTGAAATACAACCAAAGTTACCTCAAGAACTACTTGTCTAATAGGTCTACAACATATCAACCATGTTAAAAAAAGAACACTCCACCCTACAACACTAGGAATGGGAAAATAGGCAAGGCTTCCAAAAAGGCTAAGTAGGACCAAACGGTCGTAAGTAGAATATAAATGGAAAGAACATCCAAAACATTCCAATAAACCCTATTAATATCCAAATAACATATACTCAAGAATACATGCATGAAAGACACTTAATGGGGGTAAAAAAGTAAATGCACAATACCCCGATTAAGGGTATTGGCCAAAATTGAACATGTAACTCAAAGACGTTCAATGGAAAGGCACAAACCACCTAACTTGGTGTTAAGAGATCAATATACTTGTGTCTCATGGATTGAATTACTATATAATGCCGATGATCTATAAAAACTTCTAAAAAATTCAATAGAGGATTACTTGAGAAAGAGGATGAATCATGAAACGAAGCTCAAGAAGAAGATAGAGCATACCGAGGAGATCCCAACACAATTGACTATGGTCAAATCGGAGATTAGACAGAGTCTCGGGGCCATGGAGAAGAATCATGGCCATATGGGTTCTCTCGGATGAAAAAAACCTAGAAGAAGAGCATTATTTCTGTCAGACATGACCTCGACGCGTTTAATGAAAACAACTACACAGTGTGTATTTTTTAGGTACACAGTTCATACATTCCATTTCTCTACTCCTCTTTAGGAGGCCTCCAGGTCACCCCCACATGGCTATGTTCATGGACACTACATTTCTAGAATATGGCTACCCATGGTAACTGAGTACTCGACGTGTACTCATAAAGTACACGACGCGTACTTCAGAAATTTCTAGAAAAACCTCTTTTCTCAAAAATGACTAGAAATGGAAAATGTACTCAGAAAGAAGATCTGGGTTCTTATAGAAAATTACACTATATCCTCCATTTTTGGACTCTCCACCTATTGGATCCTACACATCACATAATCATTCTTCAAATTTTCATTAAATAACTATTTATATTTGATTTCCATATATTATCTACTACACAGCTTACCTAAAAACTACTGATTTCAACCAATCCAAGATGATTATTGTTATCCATATTTGGGGAGGTTCAATATGGTATATTATAAATGCATTTTGAACACTATCTAAACATTTTATCAACATAATCATGGTATCACCATCTCACAATGGTTTTTATTTATTCAGGACTACCAATCTTCCAAGACATGTAATTGGTAGGTATTATGATTTCCTCCCCTTGACAGAACAACCTTATGAATTTCTAACCTTGTTTTTTTTCATATTAATTATGTAACGGCTAAAAAATATTCATTTTCTATCTTTTTTATCTTCGGTATCTATTTTATAGTAAAATTACATGAATCTATAACACTATTTTGATTTCATCAAAATCAGTTGAGATTTAAATCGATTTGAAATCCTTCATTGTTTCATATGTTAATTTAATATCAATATTATCTATCATTATTATGTTTAATAAATAATTATTGTTAAAATTTATGATTTAATTTCACATTCCTTATTTCATTATATATTTGTTTTGACCTGTTTTTTTCATTGTCCTCAAATCTCAATCCACACCCAGAAACCACCGATTTAGATAGTTTGTCAAAATTAATTGATAAAATATTATTTATGTAACAGGAGAATGACAATAAATAAATTTTAAATGAATGTATATATAACATCAAAATACATGACATGATTATTTAAGTATAATATAGTTATTCCTGACTTTAGTAGCATATGCTTCATGGGAGTAATTTATTTTTTTTCAAATCATTTGTTTTGTAATAAATTTATTTTTCTTATGTTCCATTTCTTTTGTTTTTTTTTGAATTATAATCTTCAATATTGCAGCACCCAAGAGGATTATAATTTACCTGATTTCTCTTTTGGTTTAACATTATACCAAAAAACATTATTTTTTCATTGATTAAATTATAAACATTGTTGGTGTATCTAAATATAATTCCAATAGTAATTTAGAATATCATTAGGTATATGTTCATCAACAATCATGATCTATATTAATCAATCAAATTTTATGAATTGTCTTGAAGATGTATTTATTTCTTCGAATATGTTTTACTTCATTTTTCAAATTGAATTTTATGACATCTAAAAGTAGTAGTTATTTATTCCAGTTGGTTTCTTTTATTCCTCATATTATCCTTCAAACATATATTGAATTTCATTAAAAAAATCCTTGGAAATATTATAATAAGTACTTATTTCTTAGTTCTTCATTTTTTATCTCACATAGAATCTATTACAATGAATATTTCCTCATCAATGGCTTAAACAATCGATCAACATAGTGCCTTTACCAAATGGTATGAAATTTTTTTCTTATAAATGTGAGCATGTATTTTTTTTATGATATTATTTTTAACATTTGACAACATTTATTTTAAATCATTAATATTTCCTTCAAATATCTAATGTTTTATCCATATATATTTCTTAAATATTATAAAAAACATTTAAAACATATATTATAAATTATTTTGATTAATAATACATGGTTTTTTTTTCTTCTTGAATTTGTTTGGTGAATTTTTGTTTTTATCATGACATGAAAAACTTTCTGAAATCCAGGGGTGATATTTTTATGAAATCATATAAAATGGTTTTACACAACTTAATGTTTCTTTTGTAATTACATTATGTATTTTAAATATTAAGGATAATTATTTGATGTCATAATTTTTTGGTTTTTTACCCTACAAGTTAAAGAGTGATATTGATAAAATTTTATTTATTAGTTCATTCACAGTTTGAACACCACGTAAAAAAATTTATTTTCTATTTCTAAGAACAAATTTTTAATTTGATTTTGTAAATTTGAAATCATAAATGTGTTGTTGTAGTTTATGTATGAATTAATTTTAATCCTTTTCATTAAAATTAAAACTTTTTTCATAATTGGAATGTCTTTTGGAATGCCTTCACAGGTTGCGGGACATACCTTATCACTATTCTCTTTATAACATAGTCATGGTGATATTATGATACCTTTTTTTTGAATATATTTATTATATATATAAATATATCATATACATATGTGTTATATATATGTTGTTTTTTCTCTCTCTCTCTCTCCATGTTATGTCTCTCATCTCTCTCTTTATATGTTATGTCTTCTTTCTCTCTCTCTCTCTCTCGCTCTCTATATTATTTTTCATAAATAAATTTATATATATATATATATATTTATTGTATGCTCTCTCTCTCAATATATATATATACATACATACATATATATATATTTTATATGTATATACTTGTATCATGCTTTCATGAATGTGCAGTCATTGTAATAGTTTTAAACAAGAAAACATGACTAATTATTTGATGTTTTTAACACCATTATAATGTTAATAACCTATTCCATGGACTATTATTTAGTGTATATATTTATATTCTATCCTTAAATAATCACCCTTTCTTCTTATAAGGCATATTCATAACACGTTTCTGAATTCTATGCTGAAATCCATTATTCTGGTACAAGTCCACTAAAATGAAATTTTCAACAATTATTAGAACTAATTAGGTACATAATCAAATATATAATATACTATAATCCATTAATATTATAAACACATTAAAACGTCCATCATTATTCATTTTTTAATAAAATTTTCAAATTAGTCATTTGGAGGGTGTGAATAACTTACATCTGTATGAGCATAATAAAAAGGAAGGCTGATTTTGATCTTTCAGGGTTTAAATAGTTTCTATTATATTATGGTGATGGGTATTATTTAATAATTAATTGAACCATGAAGATATGGGTGTTTCATGTTTCAATGAATTTTCATTTATTGGTGGAAAACAGTGTTTAGTATCTTTTTTTTGAAAGGTTTGGATTATTGACATGAGGAATGGACTGTGAAATATCTCTAATAAAGCATGTAATTTTCCATCCACATGTATCCAACATGTTTATTCTACTACCATGGATTCTTACCCACATCTCTTGATATGTGTTCAGATATTTTCCTCTCTCTAAACACCTAATTCCTCATATCAATCTCCTCTACTCAAACTAGTTGGGGATATGCCAGCATCTCCTCCACATCGGCCTCCGCCACCACCTTCGCCTTTTTTACTCCTCAGGTTATGGATCATCTTACAACTTGGTATCTTCCTCTACATGCACCCCCGATGTGGTATGATTCATCCCACCCTTTCACACATTCTCCCCTATCTCTACCACCTTCAAATACTCCACAGACTCTTCCAAGATCTCCATCTCTAACTACAACTACCCCTCTGACTGTGACTCCATATCCCCTCCATTAAAATTCTCCATCCACATGATCTTTATCATCACATAATGTTTCTTAAATTTATAATTAGAAAATTTTGATAATCAATTTCCATTAGTTTTCCACTCGGAACCTTATCTGAAGAATACGAATTTCAACCATTACAAGATAATTTCTACATATCATCACTAGGGAGGTCTATTATACTAGAATTTCTAGGTATTTCTAACTCTATCTTGTCACATTATCAACATTCTCATGGTATCAACATATCATATAGGATTGTGGTTGTTTAGGACTATAAATATTCCATGAATTATAATCGATATGTGTTTCTCTTTACACCCATTTAATAAAAAACATTATGAATTTGTAGCCCTATTTTTTTTAAATTAATTATATAAAAGTTAAAAAAATATTTATTTTATATCTTTTTATGGTTCCAATAACTATTCCATAGTAAAATGATATGAATCTGTAGTGCTATTCTTGATTTAATCACAACTAGTCATGTTTTAAATTTATTTTTATACCTTCTTTGATTCATATTTTTGTTTAATTTCAATATTCACCATCATTATTATGTTTAATAGTTATTTATTAGTAAAATTTTAGATTCTGTCTTTGGATGATTATTTTTATATATATTTGTTTTGACAAGATTTTTTCATTTTCCTTAATTTTCGATCTACAACCGAACACTGCCGATTTAGTTTGTTTTTCAAAATTTATTGGTAAATGATTCTTTTGTTCAACATGAAAAGTAAATTAAACTAATTTTAAATGAATGGAGAACTTCCATCTATATACTCATCATGATTCTATAACTATTATATAGTCATGATGAAATTTTGTATCCTGTTCTTCATCAATGGAGTTTAATTTTTTTTCAATCATTTCTTTTCTATTAGATTTATTTTCTTATGTTTCATTTATTATGGTTGTTTTGATTTCTAATCCTAAATATTTCAATAACAACTAGTCTACTAGTTCATAAGATCACCCTTCTATTTTAACAGTATACAAAAAAACTAGATTTTTTCATCGATTAAATTATAAATGTAGTTGGTTTATATTAATATTATTCCTATAGTAATTAAGATTATCTCTATGTAGATGTTCTTCAACTATATTGATCTGAATTAATCAATTTTATTTTATAATATTTCTTGAAGAAGAAGCTATTTATTCCAGTAGGATGTGTTTCATTTTTCACATTGCATTTGTTGACATGGATTGAAGTTGTAGTTATTTTTACCGCAGGTGGTGTTTTATATTTCACATTATCTTTAAAATTTCTATTGAATTACACTAAAAATTCCTTATAAATATTATAATAAGTAGTTATTTCTTAGTTATTCATTTTCTTTCTCACATGGAATCTATTATAATTTTAATTTCCACATTAGTGGCTTCAATAATAGATCATAGCAGTTAGTGTGCCAAATGGTATGAAAACATGTTCTTATATATGCGAGTGTGTATTTTTTTATGATAGTATTTTAAACATAATTATAATAATTATTTTAAACCATTAATCTTTTATTCACATATCGATTTTTTATCCATATACATTTTTAAAATATTATAAACATAATTTTAAACCTATATTACACTTTACTTTTATTACAAATTCATGAGTTTGTTTTTCATCCTCACATTGTTTGGAAATTTTTTATTTGTATCAAAACATTAAAAACATGCATGAATTCTAAAAAATGTAGAAATATTGGTAGGCTTTCTAAAAATTAGGGATGATAATTTAATGAAAACATATAAAATGGTTTGATAGAACTTCTTATAGTTTTTAGAATTCCATTCCAAATTTTACCATATCAAGATAATTATTTCTTGTCATAGTTCTATGGTTGTCTACCCTCGAGGTTAAAGAGTGATATTGATAACAATTTATTGGTTTATTCATTAATATTTTGTACATCAGGTAAGAAAATTTCATGTCTATTTATAAGCACAAATTTGTATTTGTGTTTACTAAATTTAAAATCATAAATAATTAGATGTAGAATATGTATGACTTAATTTTTAGCACTTACTATCAAATTAAAAGATTTTTTTTAAAATTTGAATGTTTTTAGAATGCCTTCATAGGTTGCAGAACATTCCATACCACTTTTATATTTATAACAAAGTTAGATTGATCTTATTATACATTATTTTGTATTTATTGATTATATATTTAAATATTATGTATAAATAAGGCTTATATATATATATATATATGTTCTATTCTCCCTCTCTCTTTGTATGTCATTTCTCTCTTTTCTCTCTTTATATGTTATATATACATTCTCTCTCTCTATGTATTTTACATAAATACATGTCGTGTATGTTTATATATATATATATATATGTGTGTGTGTGTGTGCATATATTTTATATTCTCACTCTCTCTATGTTGTATATGTATATAGTCATATCATGTTTTAATGAATGTGTTGTCATTGGAGTAGTTTTAAACATGAAAGCATGACTAATGATTTATAGTTTCTGACTCCCTCAGTATCATTATAAACTCTAATGTGGTATACTATTGGGTCTATATATTTTTATTTTATCCTTAAATAAGAACCCTTTATTCAGATAATGTATCTTCATAATACGTGACTGACTTTTGTGAAGAAATCCATTATTCACATATAAGTCTGGTGGAACTAGATCTCAACAAGGCTAAGACATGATCAATTACATAATCCTTTCTATATTATAATTCAATACTTTAATATTATAAACACATTAAAATGTCCTTTTTTAAGAATTTTTTTAATAAAATCTTAAAATTAGTCATTTTGAGGGTGTTAATAATTTGAGTCTATATGAGCAAATAAAAAAGAAGCCTTATTTCTTCTTTTTGGTGTATTAATAGTTTTAATGCTATTGTGATAGTAGAGATTATTTATTAATGAATTTTCCAATGATGATATGGTTTTTTCTTGTTTCAATATCTTTTCATATATTGGTGGAAGATAGTGTTTAGTATTTGTTTCTTGAATAGTGTTCATTGTTGACATGAGGACTGCACTATGAAACATTTTCCTTTTAATATCTTGAAATATATATTGATTTGACTCATAAATTAATAGAATATAAAAATTATAGATAATGTGAGGCCGTGAATCCTTGAAAAGTATAAATTATTTGTTATAATAACCATTGTTTATTGTGGTTATTATTTTCTATTAATGTTTATTTGGTTTCCCCAAATTTTTATCCAAGTATCTAAAAGTGCGTTCTCGATTATAATGTTCCTATATATCTGAGAGTGGAAAATAAAGCTTTGGAGAATCCATAACCCCATCCTATTATAGGAGTGTTTTAATTATCAAATTGAGATTAAAATAGTTGTATATTTATATAGGGCTTGTGAGTTACTCTTATAATTCCTGTGGAGTTTTAAAATTATAGAATTTTCCCTACCATATAAATTACTATAGTAAGGTCTATGAAGAGTGGTGCTTCATTATGATAATTTGACAAGGTTCATGGCAATTAGCACATATAAAGAGAAAATATTTTTATGGATTTTTTGATTAAAAATAACGAACATGTTCATCACTAGATTATCATCAAAAGACCAATAAAATTTCACACAACCTCAGAATATTTTAAAAAAAACATTGAAAAGGAATAATATTGTTCCTTTCTTAATCCATGTAGTAAAAGGGACTTGGATTCTGTGATTGAATAATCAATGGTATATTCTTTGATCCATCATTATATGAATATTATCAATCATTTTGATTCACTTAGACCATCAAATTTTTTAGAGAGTAACAACATTAGTTTCATGATCAATAAGATTTTCAATATTATTTGATTTTTTACACCAAGATTCTGAAATAAAAGACATAATATGCATTAAATAACCAGTGGATATACCAGTTATCATCATTAAAATTAACTATGATGGAGTGGATTTAGGTTTACTAGGTGTAGTTAAATTAATTAATTTATCTTAGAATTTTTCATGGATCTAATTTTGAATGTGTGTTCTATAGATGTGTTTGTTTAAAAAATATTCTTTCTCCCCTTGGAATAGGTTATTTCTCATTTCAATTAAATAATAATCATTAAATTTAAAGCTTCATAGGTTCTCTCCTTGATTTTTTAATGTATTGTCTTTCTATTCACCACATATTATGTTTTTTAGTGTTCTCATTTTATTTCGTGTTCATAAATTTTAAATTTAGGATGATATCATAGGGAAAAAACAATAAAGTGAGGTCGATAAATCTAATTCTTGTGAGGAAAATGAATATAAAGTACTGTGTTAAAATTCATTCAAATGTTCAAAAAACTTATTTTTCATTGCATATCATTTATTGTAGTGAAAATATGTATTGGAGAAATTTTATCTTCAACCCAATTTGTACTATTTTCTTCAAATATTATATATATTTTTCATATTTCAAATAGTTACTTTAATATATTTTTTCAAATATTTCACCATTATTTTTTTAGTTTCATATTCACTCTCTAATTACATTATGCAATTTCATTACTCAATGTCTATATAAGAATACATGTTATTTTTATTATGATTGTTTTATGATACTAAAATATGCGTCATAATATATATTATGGAGTAATATCCATTCATTAAAATATTTAACATTATGTTTGAAAAAAAGTATAAAATAATTTTAAAAATTTATCACTTATGTTATCTATTAGAAGACCACTTTTTCCATAAAAATTTTGGATCATTTATGAGGGGTTACCTTAAATGAGGATGGCTCAAAACACATTTTAATAAGTGGTTTGAAACCCAAAACATGGGTTTTATATAATATTTTACCTTATAAATTTTACCATTATAACTTATAAATTATTTCATATAAGTTATTTCCGACTATTGTTTCTAGAGGACCCGTGAATTATATGAGTGTAACCATATTTTTTAATTTATATATGGTATTTTTGAAAACCATAAAGAGAATGGTGGTACAATATAGTACCTATATATAAGCATTTGCAAGTGGGTGAAAGTAAGGGAGATGAAATTATTTAGATGAAAAAAATTCCCTATTGACTCCTAAAGTGTATGTATTAACCATGAATATTACGGGATATACAAAACATTTTGTAGTTATAAAAAGGTATTTTTTAGTGTATACTATTTCTTTAAATATTTCTTCCTTAAATTATTATTCAATTTCTATAGGGTTTTCAATTCAATTAATGTTGATGTTTTAAAACCAATCATCAAGGTGTAGTCTTGTTTTTAATTACTCGATGCATAAAGATTTACTTAGAGGTAGAGATAAACTAGAATAATCTAGTTGAAACGTACCAACAAAATTAGGTTTTCAGAGGGTATGGTGGAGTATAAGGAGGAAGGTGATGGATATGAGGAGGAATGCTATATGTTTTTTAATGGTGGGGTCACTACTCATGGTAACATGCAAATGGGTACAACGATCATGGGATGCAGAGATAAAGTTTACTATTTTAGATGGAAATTTCTAAGGCCATTATTACCATGAAATGAAAACATCAATTTCAGTGTTTATAAAAAATATATGGATTCTTTATGTTTTTCTGCATTCATTAATTTATATATTATGAAACATTCAATACTATGAGGTTTGTTTCTTATGAAACCTATAACATATATTTAAAAAAATTAAATTATTATCAACAATTTATTTAAGTATTCCAAAATATTGAATTGACCTATTATACTAGTTAAATTTTATATTTTTATATTTATTATTATATTCCAATTGTCTTAATTAATTTTGTTTCATTATCTATAATATATTTTGTTTCTAAAATAATTCATATTCATCATCTTCTGATGATAATGATGACTTTGAAATTCCATACCATCATTCTAATTCATGTATATCATATAATGTGTAGCATTTTTCATTAAAAACTCAATTTTATTGATTATATATTACATGTTTTCTAGGATTCAGTTGATTCACATGAATATATTTTTACTATAGTTTAATGGAAATCCTTTAGGAAACTTTTTTTTGGGTTCCAAATTCTCAATTTCCAATATAATATAAACAATATTTTTATTTTCCTATTTTTTCATTGAAAAGTAAAAAACATGAATGGCGATCCCATCAATTTCCATGTCTTCTTCCTTGAACAATCATCACCAAGTTTCTTCAGGTTTGCAACTATAAATTTCCCACATCCTCATCCTTCTAGAAATATTTTATTTTTCAATCCTATATTACCATAGTGTTTTACTATTTCACAACTACCTATATGTTTTTTTTAATCATCCTTTATGGGTTCGGTTAGACCTATTTCTATTTGTAAATATTTATTATATCTATATTATAGTATAAATTGTTGACATTATATCATTTTTAAAATCCAAAATTTGGGGAACATTGAGATGACTAGAAATCATTGGTTAATTTTCACCCAAATAAATGAGAAAAATTTTCAAGAATACAAGTATTTAAATAGAAGATAGGGAATATAAGGGATTAAAGTAGGCTATAGCAGTTTCAGACTCACTATAGGTAAAAATTGGGTGTTATGGAGAAATAGAAGATAGATCCTTATGGGAGGCCCTATAACAAGTATGGGTTCTCTTATAATGGATGATATAGGTTCTATTCGTTATCTTTCAATAATGATAATGGGATTTTCATAAACATATTTAACACTAAGATATCTTGTCAATAAAAATTACATTGATTCAATGGTATTTCTTCCATATGCACAGTTAAAAAATTTAAGCTTCATTAATAATAATAAAACATCTATAAAAAATCTATACAACTTTTCCATTTTATAAAACTTAATATTTCAATAAACATTTATGTTTATATCATTCCAATCCCATATTAACCAATTTTTCGACAATATATTCCCACAATATTCGATACTTGTGATTATAGTATGCATTACTTTTAATTTAAGTTTAATATTCCAACCTTTTAACATATACATCAACAAATTCCACATAGTATTATGCATATTTTATGGATACATTTTTATAAATCACATAAACATGTATCCATATTTTATGCATATATTGATTAAATTTATATACCCATGTGTCATAAGTAAGACACTCATTTCATTTCTTATTCCAATTTCATCCCTTTGTCCCAAAAAGTGACAAAACCCATAGATCACCACCAAAATTTATTGAGCATGGGTATGAAAATTGTAATGATCTCATACATTCATTAAAATACACTACTTGGGTACTAGTATATATTAATGAGTGTACATATTCCACAAATGTGTCATCTCCGTATATAATTCACTTTTGTGGCCTTCTCCCATCCCTTCCCAAATCCCTCAAAATACCTATCCCTATTTCTCCTTAGTGATCCTGATTTTGTCTCCCCATAATCCACCACTCAATCTCAATTTAATCCTTCTCTTCCAAAATTTTCTCCTCCATATTTTCTCCTCTACCTTTATCTCATCATTTTCCTCTGTCATTGCCTCTTCCTCTACCTCCTCCTCCATCTCTACCTCAGTCCCAGTATCCATCTCTATATCCATATCCTATGAATTCTAATCCTCTACCTCAGTCTCCGACATCCCACATATTTTATCTTTATCATTTACTTATTATCGACCCCATCCATCCTCTTTCGTATCTTTCTCCACTATTAGGTCATACCATGGTAATATATATTGTTTATTGGCCTCACTCACCATGTTTCCATGAGACATGCCTTTTCATCTCTATGGGTCTTCCAATATCTTGCACCTTTCCACCACATAAAGTTTTATTAGTTTATAATTAAAAACTGTTGATATTTCAATTCCATTAGTTTTCCACTCTACACAATATTTGGTGACTCTTGATTTCAACAATTCGAAGATGATTTCTCTTACATATCACTAGGTAGGTTTGAGATGTTTTAATATATAGGTAT
This sequence comes from Viscum album, assembly GCA_963277665.1. Lineage (NCBI taxonomy): Eukaryota > Viridiplantae > Streptophyta > Magnoliopsida > Santalales > Viscaceae > Viscum > Viscum album. The sequence goes on along the minus strand of OY728138.1, from coordinate 1,699,116,307 downwards.
TTTTAACCCTATATCAACATGTAATCAACCAAATCACAATATCATCATCTCATAGAGTATTAAAATCATTCCTCGAAATATATCTTCAAGTATTTTAATCAGTATGTGTTCTGCTTCATTCTCCATTCACATGAAACAAAAACCTTATGAATTTCAAACCCTAATTTGTATTTCATTTTATTAATATAATAGTTAAAAAATAATTATGTTCTATATTTTTTGGATTTTGATATATATTCCATAGTAAAATGACATGAATCTAAAGAGCTATTTTGATTTCATCAAAATTAGTCTATTTTTAAATTGACTAGTAAGTCTTTATTTTTTTCATGTCATTGATTAATTTAAATATTCTCAGTCATTTATTTGTATAATAATTAGTTATTTGTAAAATTTAATTTTTTATATGACATTTCTTATTTGGTTTATATATTAGTTTTTATCATATTTTATCATTGTCCTCAATTTTGATCCAAAACTAGAGACCACCGATTTAGTTTGTTTTTCCAAATTCATTGAGAATTTTTTTTTGTGAAACTTGTGAAGGCTAATCAACTTATTTTAAAGGAATGGATAACTTCCATAAATGTACTCGACATGATTCTATATGTATTATACATTCGTGCCTAAATTTAGTCATCTTTACTTCATCAAAGGAGTTTAATAATTTTGTCTTTCAATCGTTTGTTTTCTATTAAATTTATTTTATTTTGTTCTATTAGTTATGGTTATTTAGAATTATGATAAAAAATATATCAACACCCATTGAGATAATAATTAAACAAAATTTCCTTTCATTTCATCATTATAAAAAAATAACTGTATTTTTTTATTGATTAAATTATAAATGTAGTTTGTGTATGTAAATATTATTACAATAGTAATTCAAAATATCTCATGGTAGATGTTATTCAACTATCTTATTTCATATTAATCAATTTCATTTTATGACAGGTCTTGAAGAAGTAGTTATTTATTATAGTAGGTTATGTTTCATTTTCCACATTTCATTTTATGACATGTCCTAAGGTAGTATATATTTATTCTAGTAGGTTTTGTTTCATTTATCATTTTCTCTTTCAAACTTATCTTGATTTACACTAAAAAATCCATGGAAATATTTTAATAAGTAGTTATTTATTAGTAATTTTTTTTATCTCAAATGGAATCTGTTATAAAGAGAGCTTCCACATCAATGGATTCAATAATAGATCATCACTGTGGGTTTACCAAATGTTATGAAAACATGTTCTTAAATATATATGTGAGTATGAACTTTTATGATATTATTTTAAACATAATTAGGATATTTATTTTTAAAACATCAGTATTTCTTTCACATCTATAATTTTTTATCCACTTATATTTTTTAAAATATTATACAGATCATTTTAATCATATATTATAATATAATTTGATTATGAATTCATGAGTTTTTTTCTTCATAACTTTGTTTGGTGAGTTTTTATTTGTATCATAACATTAAAAAATGCATCAATGCTAAAAAACATAGATATTAATAGGTGTTCTAAAAGAATGGGGTTATAATTTCATGAAAAGTTATAAATGGTTTGACACAACTTACTATTTCTTGAAGAACTACATACCCTATTTTACCTTATCTGGATAAGGATTTCATGTCATATTTGGTTGTTTTTCTACACTGGTGGTTAAAGAGGGATATTGATAACATTTTATTGGTTAGTTCATTAATAGTTTGAACACCTGGTAATAATGTTTTTTCAATATCAATGAATTTTTTTTATTTAGGATTAAAAAATTTAAAATCATAAATTTTTAGATGGAGTTTCTATATGACTTAACTTTTAACCTTTTCAATCAGATTAAAACTTCTTTCTAAAGAGGAATGTTTTGGGAATACCTTTATAGGTTGGGGACTTACCTTATCACATTCTCTTTCTAACATAGTTATGATGATGTTATTACACCTTTGTTTTGTATATATTGATTATATATATAAATTTTGTGTATACAAATTTGTTCTTGAAATATATATGTGTGTGTGTGTGTGTCTGTGTGTGTGTGTGTGTTCTATTTTATTTATATATCTCTCTCTGTGTTATGTGTCTCTTCTCTCTCTTTATATATTATGTCTGCTTTCTCTCTCTCTACATTTTTTTTTCATAAATATAGGTTTTTTATGTTTATATATTTATATAAATTCAATTTATTCTCACTCTCTAACTATATTATATATATATATATATTATATACTTGTATCATGTTTTCATGAACATGTGGTCATTGGAATAGTTTTTAAAATAAAACCATGAATTCTTATTTGATTTTTTTAACCTTATTAAAAGGTTCACCACCTCTGCCATGGTATATATCTAGTTTATATATTTATATTTTCCCCTTAAATAATCACCCTTTCTTCATATTAGGTATCTATATAATACATGTTTGACTTCTATGAAGAAATCCGTTATTCACTTACAAGTCTACTGGAACTAGATTCTTAATAAGGCTTAGAATTGATTTGGAACATAATATATTATATACAATACTATAAACCTTTAATATTAGAAACATATTAAAATGTCACTCTATATTCATTTTTTTAATTAATTTTTCAAATTAGGTATTTTGAGGGTGTTAATCACCTGATTCCTCAAATCGATCTCCTCCCCTCAAAATGTTTAGGGCACCGACTGTATCTCCTCTACATCAGTCATCACCTATACCTCTTCCTTGTATAATCCTCTGGATCTACCTCCTCATATGCCTTCTCCTCCCACTTTTTATTTTCCTCATCGTGCACCTCTAACATGGTGTGATTCATCTCGCCCTTTAACACATTTTCCACTATCTCCACCGCATGCGCCTCCTCTACAGACTCTGTCTAGGTCTCTAACTCTGAATATATATACCCCTCATACCATGAAAAAATATCCTCTATTTTTTTATTCTCTACCCACATTATCCTTTTCATCACATAATGTTTATTAAATTCCTATTTACAATATTTTTTTCTTTTATTTCAATCTATTTTCCACTCCGCACCTTATCTGATGGCAAAAAATGTCATCCATTCCAAGATGATTGATGTTATCCATCATTAGGGAGGTCCATGATGCTGGAATATAAATGTTTTTTAACACTATATTGGCACATTAAGAACCTACTCATGGTATCACTATCTCAGAGAGGATTGCGGTAATTTAGGACTAACAATATTCCAAGCGTCGTAATCGGTATGCGTTCCTCTCACCTACCATGGATAGAAAAACCTTATGAATTTCTAACCCTATTTTTTCATATTTGTTATGTAATTGTTATAAAATATTTATGTTCTATCACTTTTAGTTCTTGATACGTACTCCACAGTGAAATGGCATGAATCTGTAGCACTATTTTGATTTCATCAAAACCTGTCAAGATTTAAATTGATTTGTAAGACATCTTTGTTTCATATTTTTATTTAATTTAAATTTTCTTTATCATTATTATGTTTAAAACCGTTTTATTGGTAAAATTTTATATTTCATCTCATGTGGATTATTTTTTTATATAACTTTTATGAAAATATTTTTTTATTGTCCTCAATTTTTGATCCATAGCCGGACACCACCGATTTAGTTTGTTTGTCCGAATTCATTGATAAATGATATTTATGTTCAACAAGAGATGTATAGTAAAATAAATTTAAATTAATTGAGAACTACCATTGAAATACTCGACATGATTATGTATGTATTATACAGTCATACAGAAATTTATTATCCTGAGCTTCCTCAAAGGAGTTTAATATATTTTTTTCAATAATTGTTTTTCTATTAAATTTATTCTATTAAGTTCTATGTATTATGATTGTTTTGAATTCTTATCACAAATATTTCAGAACCCAAATGGATAATAATTCACAACATCACCCTTCTATATTAACATTACACAAAAAATAATTTATTTTTCATTGATTAGAATATATATGTTGTTGGTGAATCTAAATATTATTTCTATAGTAATTGAGAATCTCCCATGGTAGAAGTAATTCAACTACCTTGATCTCTATTAATAAAATACATTTTATGACTTGTTATTAAGAGGTGGTTATTTATTTTAGTATGATGTGTCTAATTTTTTCACATTAAAATTTATGCCTTATCTTGAAGTAGTAGTTATTTGATATAGTAGGTTGTGTTTTATTTTTCACATTCTATTTCAAATTTCTCTTGAATCCACCTAAAAAATAATTTTGAATTTCATAATAAATAACAATTTATTAGTTATTCCTTTGTTTATCTCCCATGAAATCTGTTAAAACAGGAATTTTCACATCATTGGATTCAATAATAGATCATAGTAGCGGGTTTACCAAATGTTATGAAATAATATTCTAATATATGTGAGTATGTATTTTTTTTATGATATCATTTTAAACATAATCGATAAATATATTTTAAAGCATTAATATTTCTTTCACATCTATAATGTTTTATCCAACTGTTATTTTTTAAATAATATACACATAATTTTAAACATATATTCCACTTTATTTTGATAATTAATGCATGGGTTCATTTTTCTTCTTAACTCTATTTGGGGATGTTTAATTTATATCATAAATTAAAAAACCAACATCAATGATAAAAACATTGACATTGATAGGTGTTCAAAAAGTAAGGGGTGATAATTTTTTGAAAACTTATAAAATGGTTTAACACAAAATTATATAGTTTCTAGAATTACATAAGAAATTTTACCTTATTAGGATAATAATTTCATGTCATAGTTAGTTGGTTGTCTTCCCTCGAGGTTAAAGGGTGATATTGATACCTTATAATTGGTTTTTTCATTAATAGTAAGAACACTAAGAAAGAAAATTTATTTACCGTTTCTAAGAATAAATTTTTTATTCCGGTTTACTAAATTTAAAATAATAAATAATTATACACAGTTTCTATATGAATTAATTTTGAGGTTTTACAATCATGTTAAATGATTTTTTCTTAATTTTGAATGTTTTGTAAATGCATTCACAGGTTTCAAGACTTTCCTTATCACTTTTCTCTTTATAACATAGTTATAATGATTATATTACACATTTATTTTGTATAAATTGATTATATATATATATTTGGCATACATATTGGATATATATATCTTATGTTTTCTCTCTCTATGTATGTTATGTATCTGTTCTCTCTCTTAATATATGTTATGTCTTCTTTATCTCTCTCTCTATCTATATATATTTTCATAAATATGGGTTTTGTGTGTTTATATATATATATATTCTCTATTCTCTCTATCGACCTCTCTCTTTCTATTGTATGTGTATATACTCATATCATGTTTTCATGAATGTGTAGTCATTGGAATAGGTTTAAACAAGAAAACATGAGTACTACTTTCACGTTTTTTAATCCGTTATCAGGTTCAACACCTTAACCATGGTCTATTATTTAGTTTATGTGTTTATATTTTCTCCTAAAATAATCACCCTTTATTCTTATAAGGTATCTTCATAATACGTGTTTGAATTTTATAAATAAATCCCTTATTTATGTTAAAGTATGGGGGAACTAGATTCTCGACATGGATTAGACAATATCATCTACAAATCATTTCAATACTATACTATAAAACATTAATACTAAAAACACATTAAAATTTCCTTCATTATTTTTTTAATAAATCCTTCAAATTAGGCATTTTGAGGGTATTAATCACTTCAGTCTATATGATCATAATCCAAAGGAATCATGAATTTAGTGTTTTAATAGTTTCCGTTCTATTTTGATGATCTGGATTATTTAATAATGAATTTTTCCATGATGATATGGGTTTTTCATTTTTCACATACTTTTCATTTATATGTGGAAGATAGTGTTTTTTATTTGTTGCTTGAATGGTGTGCATTGTTGGCATGAGGAATGGAATACGAAACATTAGTAATCTAATATCTTTCATATATATATTGATTTTACTCATAAATCATTGTCATCTAAATATTTTAGAGAATATGAGGAATTGAATCCTTAAAAAGAATAAATTCATTGTGAAAATCCCCATTTTTTATGGTTGTTAGGATTTTCTATTCATTTTTTCCTGGTTTCCCCAAAGTATTATTCGATTATCTAATAGTGTGTTCTCACATATCATGTCCCTATTCAGTTGATGGATTCAAATGATTATTTGATGAATCCATGACCACATCCTATTTTAGGAGTGTTTTCATTATCAAATTAAAATGACAATAGTCGTATATTTAAATAGGGATTGTGATTTATTCTTAGAATTACTATAGAGTTTTAAAATTACAAAAAGTTCCCTACTATCTGATGCAATAGAAGAAGATATAGGAAGAGTTCCACTCCATTAAGATAATTTATCTAGGGTCAAGGCACTTAACACACTTAAAGAGAGAATACTTTTGATGATTTTTTTGATTAAAAAGAGCTAACATGGTCATCACCATATGATCTTTGAAAGAACAATAAAATCAGAAATTAACTCTGAAGTTTTTATAAAAAACATTCAAAAGGAACAATTATATTCCTTTATTGATCCATTTAGTAAAAGGAACTAGGCTTCTGTGATTGAATAATCAATGGTATATTGTTTGGTTCATCTTTATGTGAACACTATTCATCATGTTGATTCACTTATACCATCAAATTTTTTAGAGATTCTACAAAATTAGTTTGATGATCTACAATATGATCAACATGATTTGAATATTTCCCCCATGATTCTTTAAGAAAGGATATAATAGACATTAAATAATCACTAGATGTCACAGTTCTCATCATATAATATAGCAACATTGGACTGGATTTAGGCTTACTAGATGTCGTTAAATGAATTACTTCATATTTTAATTTCATATAGATATATAACTTGAAATGTGTTTTCTACAGATGTATATGTTTAAAAAATCTTCATTCTCCCCTTAGAATAGGTTATTACTTCTTCTAATTCAATAATCATAATAAAATTTCATTCTTTGTACGTTATACCCCTGATTGTTTTAATGAATTTCCTTTATATTAACAACATATTATGTTTTTTAAGTGTTCTTGTTGTTTTTTCTGTTCTTCTGTTTAAAATTTAGGATGATATAAAAGGGAAAACACCAGAAATCAAGGATAATAAATCTAATACATGTGAGGAAGATGACTATAAAGAACTACAGTACAATTCATTATATTCTTCCATCAACTCATTTCCCATTACATCTCATTTATTTAAATTAAAAAATGTTTTGGAAGAATTTTAACTTCCACTTAATTTGTATTAGTTTCAAAAAATACTATATATATATATATATATATTTTTTTTATTTCAAATAATTACTTTAATATTGTTTTAAATAGTTCACCATATTCTTTTTATTTTCTTATTCAATCCCTAATTATATTATGCAATTTTAGTACTCCATGGCTATAAAGGACAAGAGGTTTCTACCATTGTTCCCTGGTTTTTTCAACTAAAAGATGCATCATAATATCTATTATGGAGTAATATACATTAATAAAAATATTTAACATTATGTTTGAAAAAAATATAAAAACATTATAAAAATTTATCATTTATGATAACTATTATAAGAAACAATTTTCAATAAATAATTTAAGAATAGTTATAAGGAGTTACCTTAAATGAATACTGCTCAAGACACATTTTAATAAGTGTTATGAAACACAAACCAAGGGGTTTATATAATATTGTAGCTTAAAATTTCAACTATTGTAACTTATAAATTATTTCATATATGTTTTTCCTACTATTTTTTTCTAGAGGACCCATGAAGTATATAAGGGTAAGAATAATTTTTCATTTATATATGGTGTTTCAGAAAAACATTTAGAGAATGGCGGTATAAGACAGTGTTTTTATATGAGTAGTTGTAAGTGGGTGAATGTAAGGGAATTTAAATTGGTTAGATAACAAAAACATTCCACCTGTAGAGTCCTTAAAAGTATGTACTAACCATTGAGGTTATGGAATGGGAAATCAAAATCCATCTAAAGTTATATAAATGTATTCTCCAATGTAAATTATTTATTTAAGTACTGATTCCTTCAATCAATTTTTATTTTCTATAGGATTTTAAATTAAATTAATGATTAGTTTTTTTAAAACCAATCATCTCTGGGTAGTCATGTTTTTAATTGATCTATGCATAAGGATTCACATAGAGTAGGGGAGAAACAAGAATTATCTCATGGTGAATTAATAGTAATATTATGATGTCACATGGGATAGAGGAGTACAAGGAGGAAGGTGATGAATACAAGGAGGAAGGCTAGCTGTTTGTTGATGGCAGGGTCACTACCCAAGGTAACATACATATGGTTCTATAGCCGTAGGATGAATAGATAAAAGTTTCTACTTAAGTTCGAAATTTCCAATCCCTGTATTTCCATGAAATTAAAACTTCAATTTCAAGGTTTCCAAAAAATGTATGGAATCTGCATGTGTTTTAGTAATCTTTAATTTAAATATTATAAAATTATAAATATTATGATATTTTTTCTTATGATACCTATAACATATCTGTTAAAAAAAATTAAATCATGATTACCAATTTATTTAAGTACAAAAAATATTGATTTGAGCTATTATACAAGTTAAATTTTAAATTTTCATCATTAATATTCTATTTGAATTTTATAAATTTTTCATGTTTTATTGATTATAATAACATTAGTTTCTAAAAAACATCACATTATTAATGTTCTAATGATGCTAATGATTTCAATTTCCATAACATCATTGAAATTAATGTATTTTATAGAATTTAAACCATTTATCACTCAAAAAACTAGTTCCATTGATTTTATATTCCATAATTTCTATGATTCAGTTGATTCACAAGAATTTAATTCTATTAGAGTTTAATATAAACACTTTGAGAAATTGTTTTTTTCATGTTTTAAATTCTCAATTTTTATTACAATCTAAACGTAATAATTCTTATCGAATTTTTATCATGAAATAAAAAAAATGAATGGTGAGTCCCTAAATTTCCCAAGATTCTTCCTCCGACAATCTTCGCCAAGGTTGTTCATGTTATCCACTATAAATTTCTCACATTCTCATCCTTATAGAAATATTTTATTTGTCAATCATCAATTACCATAGTAGATTAATATTTCATAATTAACAATTAAATTTTATTAAATCATATTTTACGGGTTTTGATAGGCCTATTACGGTTTTTGAAAATTAATGTTATCTATATTATAGTACATATTATTGAAATTATATCATTTTTAAAATTCAGACATTGAAGAACATTGAGATGATTGGAAATCATTGGTTAATTTTCACCCGAACAGGTGAAAAGTCGATTTCAATCATACAAGTATTTATAAACAAGAGAGATATTAAAGGAATCCTAGTAGAATCTATCAGTTTTAGTCTCACTATAGGCAAAAATAGGGGGTTTGGGGCATTAGAATAATGAACATTTCAAGAAGTCATCTAACAATTATGGATTCTCTTATAATGGCTCATGTGGTTTCTCCTCATTATCTTTCAGTCATGATTATGAAATTTTCATAAACTTATTAAACACTAAGACAAATTTTCTATACAAATTCCCTTAATTCAAATGTATTTCATCCATATGCACAATTAAAAATTTTAATCTTCATTAATAATGCTAATAAATAATATATAAAAAATATTTACACATTTTCTTGTTTATGAAATATTATATTTCAATAAACTATTACTTCTAAATTATTAAAATCCTATACTCACTGATTTATCAATAACGTATTCATACAATATATAATACATATGATTATAGTAGGAATTCCTTCTAATTACAATTTTTGTATTCCCTCCATTTCTCTTCTACATAAAAATATTCCATATAGTAATATTCATATAGTATGGATAATTATTTATGAAATCACATAAAAATGTATGCATATTTTATCCATACGTTGATTAAAATTTTATACACCTACGTACATAAATGCACATCTATAGTTACATAGAATGATTACAACTACACATGTAACCACTGGCCTTCAATCCATTTCCATGTGTCATGACTAACCCACTCACATCATTTCTTTTTCCAATTACTCCCTCTATCCCAAAGTGACATATTATATAGACCATCACAACAATTTTTTTAACATGTGTACAAAAATAATAATTATTTTGTCATTTCCTACAAATGAACGGGTTGGGTACTTGTATATACTAAAGAGTGTGCCTATTCCATTAATGTGTCCTATCCAAATAAAATTCACTTATGTGGCCTTCTCTCCACCCTTATGGAATCCCTCATAATTCGTGTTCATGTTTCTCTTTTCTGATCCTAATTTTTTCTCCACCGAATCCACCACTCAACCTCCATTGAAAAGTTCTACTCTAAATCATTCTCTAAATCCACATGCTACTCCTGCATCTCATAATTTTCCTCTGTCTCCACCTCTTCCTTTTCCTCCACCTCCACCCCTTCTCCGGCCCCCACCTCCACCTAAGCCTCTTCCACCTTCATTTCCTCCTCCATCTCAGTATCTGACATCCCACCTAAGATATATTTATCATCTTCTTCTTATCATCCCCATCCATCATACTATGTATCTTGATCAACCGTTAGGTCAAACGATGGAAATATCTATTGCTCATTAGCCTTTGTCACCTATTCTCCATGAGCCCAACATTTTCATATCTTTTCTTCTTCTGGTAACATGCTCCTTTTTATTTCAAAAGGGTTTCATTGATTTCCAATTAAAAACTATTCATCTTCAAATTCCATCTGTTATCCACTCTATTCCATATTTGGTGACTATTGATTTCAACCAATCTAAGATGATTTTTGTTACTCATCAATATGGATGTTTGAGATGCTATAATATTTTTGCATTTTTAACCCTATTTGGGCACATTATCAAGAAACTCATGATATCACCATCTCATAGAGTATTGTAGTCATTCATGGAAAGAGATCTTCTAAATAATGTTATTGTTATGTGTTCTGCTTCCCTCCCCTTTATAATTAAACAAAAACTTTATGAATTTGTAACCCTTTTTTATTACATATTTTTATGCAATAGTTAAAAAATATTTATGTTCTCTATTTTTGGTTTTTAATATATATTCCATAGTAAAATTACATGAATCTTTAGCTCTATTTCAATTTCATGAAAACCCGTGATGCTTTAAACTGATTTTTATGTCTTATTTATTTCATATGTTTATTTAATTTCAATATTAACTGTCATTATTGTGTTTAATAATTATCTATTGTGAAAATTTTAGATTTCATATCAAATTGATTATTTTTTTATATATTTATTTTAAGAATATTTTTTCATTGTCCTTAATTTTGGATCCATAGCCAGACACCATTGATTTAGTTTTTTTCTACAGTTATTGATAAAAGTTTTTTGTGTAAAATGTGCAAACTAGTGAACTACTTTTAAAGGAATGGAGAACATCCATAAATATACTCGAAATTATTATATAAGTATTATACATTTATTCCTAACATTAGTATTCTGCGCTTCATCAAAGGAGTTTAATATTTTTTTTTCAACAATTTGTTTTCTAAATTATTTTATTATTTTCTTCTTTTATGGTTGTTTGGAATTATGATCTTAATTATTTTAACACTTACAATGCTAATAATTAAGCAGATTACCATTTTATTTCAACATTATACAAAAAAGAATTTTTCATTGATTAAATTATAAAAATAATTGGTGTATCTAAATATTATTCTAATAATAATAGGGAATCTCTATAGGTATAGTTTCTTCAACTATTTTGTTTTATGTTAATCAATTTCATTTTATGACATGTCTTGAAGTAGTAGTTACTTATTATTGTAGACTTTGTTTCGTTTTTCACATTACCATTCAAACTTCTATTTAATGACACTAAAAAGTCCTTGGAAATCATATAATAATAAATTATTTCTTATTGATTCATTTTTACCCTAGATTGAATCTGTTATAATGGGAATTTCCACACAAGTGGCTTCAATAATAAATCGTCATATTGGGTCTACCAAATGGTATGAAAATAGGTACTTATATATGTGAGTATGTATTTTTTATGATATTATATTAATCATAATTACCAAATTTATTTTAAAACATTAATATTTCATTCAAATCTATAAATTTTAATCTATATAACTTTTTTCAATTCTTATACACATAATTTTAAAAATATATTCAACATTATTTTGATTAGGGAATCATGAGTTTTTTTTCATCACAACTTTGTTTGGTGAGTTTTAATTTGTATCACAACATTAAAAACATGCATCAAGGCTAATAAACATTGAAATTTATTGGTGTTTTAAAATAAAGGGTTGATAATTTTATAAAAACATATAAAATGGTTTGATACTACTTAATATAGTTTGTATAATTCCTTAACAAAATTTACCTTATCAGGATAATGATTTCATGTCACATTTGGTTAGTTGTCTACCATAGAAGTTAAGGAATGATATTGATAAAAATATATTGGTTAGTTTATTCACAGTATGAACACCATGTAAGATTTTTTTTCCATTTCTAAGAAAAAAATTTCTATTAATTTTTACTAAATTTAAAATCACAAAATATTAGATGTAATTTTTGTATGACTTAATTTTGATATTTTACATTAAAATTAAAATCTTCTTTCTAATTTGGAATGTTTTGGGAATTACTTTATAGGTTGTGGGACTTGCCTGATCAATTTTCTCATTTTAATACAGTTATGGTGATGTTATTATATATTATTTTCTTTATATTTATTATATATATAAATATTTTGTACACATAAGGGTTATATATATATATGTTCTCTTTTCTTTCTCTATCCCTTTATATGTTATGTCTCTTTTCTATATCTCTAATAGTTCAGTATAATCACAAGTTGTGTATGTTTATATATATATATATGTTTGTTATTCTATATATATATTTGTTTTGTATATGTATATACTTGAATCATGTTTTCATGAATGTGTTGTCATTGGAATGGTTTTAAATGCAAAAAAAGACTAATAATTTAAAGTTTTTTAACTACATTAGAAAGTTCATCAACACTACCATGGTCTGTTCTTTAGTTTTTATATTTTTATACTATCTTTAAATAATCATCCTTTCTTATTATAGGGTTCCTGAATAATACATGTTTGACATAGGAGGTTGTGATGAAATCCATTCTTCACGTACAATTCTAATGTAACTAGTTTCTCAACATGGGTTAGAATTCATTAGGGGAATTTTCTAATCTATACTATACTATAAACCATTAATATTAGAAACACATTATAATTTCATTCATTATTAATTTTTTTATAAACTGTTCAAATTAATAAATTGTTTGGTGTTAATAACTTGCATTTATATGATTATAATAAAAAAAACATAATTTTTGTATTTTGGTGTTTCAATACTTTATGTGCAATTATAGTGTTGGGGATTATTCAATAATGAATTGACCCATGATTATAAGGGGGTTTTAGGTTTCAATAACCTTTTATTTATAGGTTAAAGATAATGTTTAGTATCGATTTCTTGAATGGTGCATTTTTGAAAAGAGGACTCGATTCTGAAACTTTTTTCTTATAATATATTGAAATATATATTGATGTTAATCATAAATAATTTTAATCTAAAAGGACCAAGAATATGAGGTATTGAATCCTTGAAAATAAAAAATTCATGGATACAATCACCATTATTGGTTGTGGATAGAATTTTCAATTCAAGTTTATTTTTTTGACCCAATTTTTTTTTCAAGTATATTAAAGTGTGTTCTCACTTATCAAGTCTCAGTTTAGTTTTGAGAGGCAACTGAAGGTTTGGTTAATCAAGGAACCCATCGAATTATAAGATCATTTTAATTATCAATTATAGATGATAATAGTTGTATATATAAATATGGGATGTGATTTATTCATTAAATTCTTGTGGTGTTTTAAAATTATAGAAGCTTCTAGGCCATATGATATATTATAGGAAGATATATGAAGAGTGGTGATTCATTATGATAATTTTACTCAGTTTAGGGTAGTTGAAAGATATAGATAGAATTTTTTTTGATGGATTTCTTTTATTATAAAGAGATTACATGTTGATCTCCAGATGATCATTATAAGATAAGTAAAATGGCACACAGACTCAGAACATTCTATAAAAAATATTCAAAAAAATAATGTTTCTCCTTCCTTAATCAACATAGTAAAAGGAGATAAGATTTTGTGACTGAATAATCCATGATATAGTATTTAGTTCATATTTTGTGAATAATCAACATCATTTCAATTCATATATACCATTAAATTTTTTAGGGAGATAACAACATTAATATCATGATTAATAATATGAGAAATATGATTTGAAGATGTTCTCTATGCTTTTTTCAAGAAAATATATAATATACATAAAATGAAAACTTCATATAGAATTTATAATCAAGGAAATTAACTATGTTGGAGTGGATTTAGTTTTATTATATGTAGTTAAATAAATTACATCAGTTATATCTAAAATCCCTCGTAGGGAAATAATCAGTATTAAAAAGTGTTTCATGAACGCCTCTAACATTCCATTTTGAAGAAAAAATTACATCTAATGATGGATATATAAATGCATTGAAATTTAGTTAAGAAGTTATATATGAGGAAAATTTTAATGATTAATAAACATGATTTTCCTATCTAAAATATGGATTCATCGAATTTATTAGGAGAAATGTGTTTTTCTTAGAAACTATATTTATTATTATGTATCATATATAGTTTATGATTTCAAATATACTATTTATATGAGTTAACATAAACTACATTTATGATTTAAATATTTAATGATTTAATATATCTATAACATATATTGTATTAACATACAAGCATATTAGCGTGTAATTCTATTTAAATGTCTCTTTTTATTGACCTATATAGTTTATGATTGAAATACTATTTATATGTGTATGAATAGGTAAAAATATTTTTTTATGATTATATGATTACCAGATTATATGTTAATACCATTTATATGTTCTTATATTTTATATTTTAATAATGTTTATATGTTTATATGTTAATGTAGTTGCAAATCATATAATTTATATATATATTTTATTAAAAAAATTCACTAAATAATGTATTTTTTTATAATTACATATCATAAAATTCACATAGTATATATATTAATTTAATTCAAAAAATAAAATATTTTATATATAATCGAATAATATTTCAAATCACTATAATTTTAACCTATATTAAAAAAATGAGTAGATGAAACTATTTTAATCATAATTTCAAAATAGAATTAAAAATGTTACATTATTATTTTAAACTGCATTTAAAACATAAAATTTTAAAAACAAAAACATTTATTTCACTATTATTAAAAATTAAAAGTAATAAAATTATAATTTTTTGAAAATACATTTTCCTTAAATATAAATAATTTATTACCTTTAATTTTGAAGAAAAAGTGTTAAACTATAAAATTATTCACAAGTGGTTTATTCTTCCCTGAATACTGACATCGTATCAAATGATTCAATGGAAAAACTATTATTTCATTTAATTTTTTATTTGTTTATAAAATTTACAGTAATTATGTTTTTTCAATTTTTTAAATATATAGTTATTGTTTCTTTAGGATTTGGAAAACTGAAAAATAATATTTTTAAAAAAAATTACACTTGGGTTATTATTTTGTCTCATCATTTGTCTATTGATATCAAACAAATCCTATATATAAACATTTAGTAAAAAAATATAACAATCATATTTTACATTTGTTTATATCATCATAAGTTTTATACTCTCCAAATATTCTTCACATTTTGGTAAAACATTTTTTTATCCATTTGTTATAGCCTCAAAACCGATTAACTCCATGAAATTTTCTTTTTTTTGAAAAAAAATTGAGAATCAAATTAAAAATACTCTTCCACTTCTTGAATAGATAATATCATCCTAATTATTTGATCTCTTCATGTATCACCAGCCAAAATTAATTTATTTTTCTTCATTTTAAGGTTTTGATGGTCAATATTCTATGTCTACTTGGTTTCTCTTTCGTGGTTTTTTTTTTCAGAATTTTGGATACTCTAACACTTCACATGAGATTTAGATGTTTTTCATTAATGGTAAAAAAATTTATGGATAAATTTTAAAATATTAGTCTACAATAAAATCTTCATTAAAAATTGGGGAAATGAAAGTTTTTCAAAAATAAATATTGAAATTTTTTTATATAATAACTTGAGTGGTTAGTGTCACACCCAATTTTCGATAAGTGTCATCCAACAAAGCCTAATACTTAACCATATATGATCTATTTTTTCATTATTTGTTTGTCATGATGATATCAAAGGGAAAACACCAAAAAATTATGTAACACCCTGAACCTTGAAGACCATACCAGGGGAATTATTTTATTATATTGACATGTATACAAGGAAACAAATCCTTAAGGACCGTTCTATATAGAAGTCTCAAAAATCCAAATTACATACATGATACCCATAATTTATTTTGAAAATAGAATAAAATATAATTATAAATAAAAAATGGAATAAAAAACATTATTGAAATATTATTCAAGG
Organism: Viscum album; assembly: GCA_963277665.1. NCBI lineage: Eukaryota > Viridiplantae > Streptophyta > Magnoliopsida > Santalales > Viscaceae > Viscum > Viscum album. Next base: position 1,699,099,741 of record OY728138.1, on the reverse strand, counting down.
GATTCATATTTATGACATAAGGAAATAAACATAATAAGAGTGAGAATAAATTCTCAGTAAGGGTTTGTAAAGAGGGAGAAATAATGAATAAAAAAGGAATAAATTAACATGTAAAGGTAAATAAATGATAAATCATTCCATTCAAATAACTAAATAATAAAATATCAACATGAAATAGTAAGAAACTGAAAACACATTCCATTAAATCACTGAATTGAGGATAAAATGAATCCATAGATATGTCGACTCAAAATATCATGGATAAATAATAATGGAATTCTCAATAAAGATAATACATAACCATACGACTTCATGTTTCCGAGGTAATTGATACCCCTACCTTCAAAAGGCAGTGTAAACAACTTGGTCACCTAATTCATCTCATAAAAATACTAATTCATTGAAGGGTTTTCATTAACTGGTCCCTAACCCGAATATCTAGACTTAAACAGTCCAAAACACATGTATTGTATGAAAAAAAATCATCACATATCAAATATATAATTTTTCTTTTATAATATTCAAATTGAGTAAATAATATGGATTTATCAATAATACCTCAGAGGAGGAAAACTATTAACAAGGTCTACTTAAATTAAAATATTGTTGAGGAAAAATAATATTCAAACAAAACAATGTGTCTCATACCACATTGAAACATATAAATAATAATTTAAAATGAATTAAATTTATCTTATAATATCATGATAAAATTAGATTCATTAAATTTTAAATAAAAGTGAATTTATGCATAACAAAAATAAGTCTAAATAGAATGTAAATTGAGACAAAATCTCTTAAAACATGTGTAGATTTTGAATAATCAGATCCCAAAAGATTAATTATCAATTTAAACAACTAATATCATTAAATTATGGTAAATAATGATATAATATATGAATATTGGTACTAGGTATACCACACAAATAACATGAGTGGTGAATAATACATTTATCTCACTAGTGTAAAAAACAAGATGAAAAATCCCTTACATTAACAATCCTTTTGTTGTGTTGTCTTCATCCTCATGTATAGTTGTTTAAAATATGATAATAACTTATAAAATAACTATAATAATTTTAATAATATCATATATTATATTCTTAAAATATTTTATTACCCGTTTGTTAACAATCATTTATTATAATAACTATTTCAGGTGTTCATTGCCTAGATTTCTCAAGTATTGTTTGACTTATGCTTTATTTTTTCAATTAAATAGATCATGATTTCATAATATACAAAATTTAAACCATGAATAAATTATATTAAATATTAATTACATATTTATTTATAATTGTCCATAATATTTGGAGATTAAAAATGAAGTGCACCGTTTATGGAGATGATAGGTCATACGTACGCATGAAGGCTACTTTCATTTCATTGTTGTATTAATAGAATTAAAAATAAATGATACATATATATATATATTATAATTATATATTCATATATATGTTATATATATTACATAGTTTTATTAACACCATTATTTATACATTTCATGTATGGAATGAATGATTCATATTTCTTTGAGTGGCGGTAGTCCACACTTCCTCAAAAAAAATTATCATATTTACACAACATGGAAAGAATAATGTTATGTAATTAATAAAAATTAAAAAATTCTAAAGGCATTATAAATTAAATATATATCATATATAAAGATTTTCCATCATAATGGACACCATCATAGGTGGTAGACAGAAATTGAAGAATCATTATTTCATGAGGGAGTAGTTCGCCAAACATAGAAACAATACGTTCGATACCCATTAGATGCAGTTGTGTGTATATGTGGGTATAAATTATAGAATAAAAACATCTTAGTATATTTATTATACTATTTTTAATTTTTAATAATATAATAAGAATACTATAGGGAGTGGATAATGGAAATGAGTCTAAAAATATTGGGGGAAGGTGTTACAACTTAATCGAGTAACTTCTTTTGGTTTGTACTAAAAGATTCCTTGGATTTATTCCTTCCTAAATAAAGTCTTCAGGTTTAATCTATGTATTTTGGGTAACTATTTTATTAAATTTTGTACAAGACAATGTTTCTTTATGGGTGTGAGGAAGGGGTAGTGTTCTTTAATTTCTATAGTGGAGGGGGATTGGAACTCTTGTAAATACCAAAAGGTATTAATTAAAGGGAATTATACATTAACTAAAGTTCCTAGAAATGGTTAAATAAAGGATTAACGTGTATTAATGGTATATTAAATCCTACACCACACAATAATATGTGCATTTTAATAATTTGGTTCCTTAACTTCTAAGATTCCCCAATTTTATCATTTTGGTTTTTATTAAAGCATCTTGTTTTCTAATATATTTAATTTAATAGTTAACACTAAAATAAAGTAATATTTATTAGAAAATATAGTTCCAAAGAGTTATAAATATTATATTTAATTTAAACAATAATAATTCCCACATTTTTTTGAAATTAATTTTAAAAGAAGCGCATGTGACGTGCTAAAGCACTACTTAAACCCGAACCATTTGAACCAAATTTTTAAAATATATGGGTAAATATGTTAATTATAAAATATCAATTTTTCCATTAATAGACCATATTTAATATTTATTAACCGTAAAAAACAATTTGAAGAAAATATGATAATTATTAAATTTATATCATTCCATAAAATTTCATTTATTATTTAATAACAATAATGGAAATTTTGACAAAATTTAGTTAATGTTAATTTTAGAAAATAAATATAATGTTTTAATTAAAATATATTAGATTAAAAGATGTATAACATGAATTATTCATCTAATAAAACAAATAAAGGAAATAATTCAGTCAATTGACTTAAATTTAAATATTTTTAGTATTGTTTATTTTAGTTAATTATTAACTAAATAATAATTACATTGACATTTCTTAAGCATTTTAATTAACAAAACCATCTATAAAAATTATTAATAAAGAATTATCATAAATATAACACATATATATCAGAAAAGGATATGTATAACCGAAAATATTATGTTTTTTTAAATATATCATGGTTTTATAAATGTTAAAATTAAGGAAATTCCCCTTTTGTCTTTTTCCCTAACTTAACCTTTTATATAAGGAAATTCCATTTAATTATTTCACAATAAACCATACATTTAAGACCATGGGAGGATATTTTCTAATTATTTTCATCAAATATATTTTTGACATGTTTTAAAGTCATTTTGTGCATTAATATTATGGTTTAGTCACTAATTAAACTTAATTTTACCTTAATAGTCGTAATTAATTTTAATCACATTCACTAATCTTTTTGGTAAAAAATTAAGTTGACCTCATTAGATGAAAAATATCATATTGATTAAAACAGTTTATTTTGGATTTTCAAAATTCAAATTATAGATGTGGGAATATTAAGATTAACGCTAATCCCATAGATTGTGCAAAATAACGGGTTTTTGATGTAGAAAAACCTGGAAAATGTTATTGAGTTTTTATACTCAATTTCAATGTGAAATTGATTCTAATGAACTTAATTATATAAATTGATTTAAAATAGATATAATTTGACTCTAACATAAATCTAAAATATAATTTATCATTAAAAATTATTTAAAAGAAAAGGTTGTTTTTAACTAAATTGTAGTAATTTTCACTATTTATCAAAATATAATGAGGTTTCTCCCAAATATCCTACAAAATCACCCTATGATATTTTTGAAATTATGAGTTAAAAAATGATGTTTATTTTTAAAAATAATACTAATAAAAGTGTCAAAATTTGGTTTTAATATAGGTTTTCCAATAATAGGAGGGAAAACATGGTCTTGCGGGTAACACAAGCGAATTCAATATTGTATGTATTGTAACATTAATTTTTTATTTTGTCATGAAAAAATTTATATTTTTTATAAAAGGAAAATATTATAAATTTTTGGGGTGTCAGATTCTCCCCAACTTAATTAAATTGGGTCCTCACAATTTAAACATTATCTTTGTAATATAGGGATTGAAAATATACTATTGATGAATGGATGACATCGTAAAATGTGTTAATACAAAATATTCATAATAATAGAGAAATTAATGTAAATTTTTCTCATAATATTGTTCTCTAGTATGTTAACTTAGGTGGGAAATGGAAACACAGATATGGAAGTGAAATTCTAATAATCATGTTCTGATGGATTGTGCTAGAAATCATGTTCAGATGAATGTTGTTGACCACAAAACCATAAAAAATATGACTGAGTAATGGTCTTCGATATTATAAAAAATTATGATAATAAGACAAATATTTTATTTCAAAACACTTTTTTATAGTTATGGAATTATTTAAATAAGTAAGAATATAAGTAAATATATGTTTCAGTAAACATAATCTTTTTCTTTTATTACACCGTGCACTATTTCTACTTCATCTTTTTGAATATTATGCATCATATGATGAAATAATATATTATCCCCTAAAATATCATCCAATTTTCTTCTTAAACCATTTTATAAGAATATAACTTTTCCAATACATTATGATCCAATTACTTCCGATGGAGAGTCATCGAATTTCCAAAAAATAAACTTATTAATAGCCTTTAATCAATATGAATCAGACATAAATTTTCACATTCCAAACATGTGAATAACTTCATCATGTATCCTCTTGATATATGGTTATAAATATAATAATCATAAATCCTTATTGAAAACACGAAGTCTTTCTAATTCATTAATGTAAGACAGATGTTATTGGATATATATATCTTACATCGAGAAGTGTTTTAAACTCCATCAATGATAACATAGACCAATTGTTGGAAATTCATTAATCAATTACAAGGTATTCATCACTTTTCCATATAAATCATTTATTAATAATAATATTATCATCAAAAACATATGAAGGGGTGTATTTTCCTTAGTAATTTGTTTTCGAAATTTTTTAACATTCTACTGAATAACTTTTCCTGGTCCCATTCAGAATATGATCTCAAATCATTATTAGGAAAGTACTATAGTATAATCCTTAATTATTTTATAATTCTTATAAATAGTATATCACTAAAAAAATATTAAAATGACATAATTCCTGAAAAATCATATTAATAATTCCTCTTCATATGTAGTAGTATCATAACTTCATCAATATCCAATAGCATAATTTGGGGTATATTATTTTTACATTTGGGACATTAATTCACATAGTATCACACCTCTTTGATGTTTAATAATTGTGGATTGGAAACCTTTTTGTTATTGTTGAAAACATATGCCTTGTGTCCATTTTCTCCTCCCTTATAACAAACTCCCATTTCTTTCAAGAAAGTACCTTTGTTTTTTTGTCACACTTTTCACATGTGGGAAATTTGTTTTCCCCTCATCTTATTTGACTCATTCCATTTTTAATAGTGCTCAAATAACCTCTTATTGGCTTGTTTTCATTCAAAGATATAATACTTTTAGATTTCATTATGCATCTCATTATCACATTATACTATGTCCCCATATGATGAGAATGTTTCAGAGACTATTTATATTTGATATATTGTCTTAAGAACAGGAAATATTTGATCTTACTTACTCTCTGGATCACATGCATCAGTGAGGTACACATTCCTTCTATTAAGCACAATTTAAAAACAATTGAATATAATGGATTGAATCATAACATAATGTATAAGTTCAAATATTGTATATCATATAAATTTATGCATCTCAAATTATAAAATCATGAACTTTTCATAATTTCAGAGAAAAATAACTTCTAAACACTTCATAAAGATAGGTAAAGAAAATGATAACTACCCTAAGAGTATTCTCAGCAGTGTTAAACGAGGTGCATAGTAAGTTCAATTATCATGTACTAGGTTACCCCAAGTCAGGATCATGACACCTTCTTGGATTTGTTACTTCTAGGTATATTTGTGCCTGAACCACGTCCACACAAAGTATCCAGAAATGGATGTATTTCTAGTAATACCCATATAATCTCTACATTACCAAAAATTCATGGATGATCTTCTATACATATCCTCAATTTCTATTGAAGGGTTGTTATCCCTAATATAGGTTTTCTATATCTTCTTTAAAAGGTTGTTTCTAAACTTCCATTGATACCAATTGTAGTTCCCCAACTCTAGAATCCTAGATCTGATGCATTATTCTATTACATTGGCATGAATATATGAAATCCAATCCTGAAGGACAGTTTAGTTTAGCTGTCCTGGAAATATAGATTAACTATTTGATAACCATAATACATTGGTAAATAAAAAATAAAAACATTATAGACAATAATGTGAAATAAATATCATCCATGAAAGATTATTCAAAGGATTCCTCTTCATATCCTATGGAAATAAAAATAATATTGTAGAGCTCAAATTCTTAGTAAGGGTAATTAATGTTGAAGGAATAGTAAATCATTATGAATAAATTGACATAGAAAAGTAAATAATTTATAAATCATGCCATTAAAATAACTAGATAAGTAAATATCAGTATAGAAAGAGAAGAAACTGAAAGCAAATTCTATTAAATCATTGAACTAAAAATGAAATGCATCCATAGATATGTCGATGAAAAATCTCATGGATAAATAATAACTGAATTATCAATAAAATAAATTCTTACATATTGAATGGAATATTTCCCAGTCACATGATACATTTACCATCAAGAGATAGTTTAAACTAATTTTTCAAGTAATTCGTCTCATGAGACTATGGATGCTTGAGGGGCTTTTATTAACCGGTCCCCAACCTGTAGAGATTTCCTCAAACAATCACCAACCCTTGCATTGAATATCTAATGAATTCCATATATATAAAATAAATAGAATTTCTTGTCAAATATCTATATTTAATAAATAATACAGACTTATTAATAATACATCATATGATGATATGTAACAATAAGGGTTGTTGAATTTAAAATATTCTCGAGGAAAAATAATATTTAAGCATTCTAATGTATCCTATTACACTTTTAAACTTTAAACTAACTATTCCACATGAATTAAAGGAATCTTATAATATGATGAGAAAAGTATATTCATGATGTATCATGTAAAAGGGTAGAATATACACCAAATAAATGTGAATTGGTGCATAATAAGAATAAGTCTCAATAGAATGTAAATTGAGATAAAATCCCTTACCACTTGAGTGGATTTTGAATCATGGGATCCATGTAAGAATAATATTTAATTAAAAAATATATTATAATTAAATTAAACGGTATAATTATATAATATATGAAAATGGACAGTAGGTATACCATATAAAATAATTGACAGGTGAATATAACATTTATCTCACAAGTATAAAAAGCAAGATGAAAAATCCATTACATTAACCTTCCTTTTTTGTGGTATTTATAAATTATTATAGTGGTTTAAAATATGTTACTAACTTATAAATTAACTATAATCATGTTAATTATATCATATATTAACTTCTTATAATATTTTATTACCCGTTTGTTAAAAATCTTATATTAATTTAACTATGTCAAGTGTTAATTGCCTTGTTTTCTCAAGTATGTTTTGACTTTTGATTTGCTGTTCTTACTAATTAGATCAATATTTAATCATCTATATAATGTAATCAATGACTAAATTATTTTATATATTCAGTAAATATGTTTTCATAATATTCCATAATACTTGATGAATACAAATTAAGTGCACCATTTAAGGAGACGGTAAGTTGTACATAAGTACGAATGCTACTTTCATTTCATTATTGAATTAAAAGAATGACAGCTAAATGATAAATATGATAATTATAATTTCGTAATAATATATATTTTATATTTTATATATTTTTTTATTAATAAAAACCTTTATTCATTCCATGTATAGCATGAATGAGTCATATCACTTTCAAGGGCAGTAGTCCACAATTCATCAAACGAAATTACCGTATTTACACAACATCAATAGAATAAAGGTATCCCAAAATAGGAATTATATAAGAATAAATAAATTATAAATTACAAATATATCATATATAAACATCTTTTCTATAATAATGGACACCATTATAGGTGGTAGGGGAAATTTGAACAATCTTCGTTTCGTAGGGAAATAGTTTTCCGTACACATACACAATATGTTTGTTACCCATTAGAAGGAGGTGTGTATAAGTTTTGGTTGAACCCTTAAAATAAAAATAGGATATTATAATTAGGAAAATACTTTTGTTATGTAATCAAATAATAATAAGAGTATAATGAGTGGATAATGGAAATGAATCTAAAAATATTGAGTGAAGGTTTAACCTGTTAATCATTTAACTTCATTTTTTTCTATGCAATGCTCCCTTGGATTTTTTCCTACATAAAGGGATTACTCCTAGAATAGGGGAGGTATTTTGGGAGAATATTTTTTTAGAGTTTTTATGAGCCAATGTGGCTTGAGATGTGTGAATAAGGGGTAAAGTGCTTGATTTCTTATAGTGAAGCGGGAGTGGTACTCTTGTAAATACCAAAAGGTTTTCCTTAATTGATGGAATACCTTACCTAAAGTTACTCCAAAATTGTTAAATAATTTATTAAATGGGAATAATGTTTTCTTAAAACCTCCACACACAAAAATATATGCATTTTAATAATATAAATCTTTAACATCTAAGATTCCCAAATATTATTATTTCGGTTTTTATTTGATTATCACGTTTTCTAATGTAATTAATTTAACCATTAAGAATAAAATAAAGTGAGGGTTATTATAAATTATAGAACCAATGAATTATTAATATTATATATAATTTATAAAGAAAATTCCCTTGTGTTTTGGAAATTAATTTTAAAACAAGTGCATGTGACGTGCTAAAGCACTACTTAAACCCGGACCATGTGAACAATGTTTTTACAATATATTAGTAAATATGTCAATTATAAATATTAATTGGTCCATTAATGGATGATATTTAATATTTAGTAACACTTAAAATTAACTTCATCTAATATTGGTTTTTTATTAATTTTAAATCATTCAATTAAAGTTTGTTTATTTTAAAATAACAATAATGTCAATTTTGACATTATTTTTTTAATGTTAATTTTTGAATATTAACTATAAATTGGAATTAAAATATATTATGTTTAAATATGTGTAACATGATATATTCATCTAAAAAACTAAATAAAGACAACAATTCTATCAATTTACTTCAATTTTAATATTTATATTATCATTTATTTTAGTTAATTATTAACTAAATAATCACTACATTGGCATTTGCTATACATTTTATGTAACTAAACCTTATCTAAAAATTATTGATAAATTATTATGATAAAAATAACTCATATATATTATAATAGGATATGTATAACCGAAAATATGATGTTATGTACATATCTCAATGTTTTATAAATGTTAAAGGTAAAATATATTCTATTTTTTTCCTTACATAGCATCTTCTATAGGGTAATTGCATTTAATAATATCCCAATAACAAATACAATTGGACAGAAGTGATGATATATTCAAACTTTTGTCATACAATGGATTTTTTACAAGTTTACAGATCATTTTGGTTCATAATAGTAAGGTTTAGTCCCTTATTAAGCATAATTTGAAATTAATCACTATAATTAATTTTAATCAGTTTCACAGATATTTTCGGTCAAAAATTAAGTCGATATTATTAGAAAAAAATATCAAATTCATTACAACCATGTATATTGGATTTAAAAAATTCAAATCATATATGTGGGAAAATTGTGATTAATTCTAATCATGCAAACAGGGTGAAATAAAAGGTCTTTAATTTAGAAAAACATTCAAAAGTTTGTTATGTTTTTATATTCAATTTCAAAGTGAAATTGATTATAATTAATATAACTCTATAAATATATTTATAAATTATCTATTGGTACTTTAAAACAAATCTAAAATATAATTTATCATTAATAATTATTTATATGAAAAGGCTATTATTAACTAAATTATGGTAATTTTCACTATTCTTCCAAAAACGATGTTCCTCGGAAAAATCCAAAAACTTTACCCAAATATATATTTTTTAATAATGAATTAAAGAATTATGAATATTTTTAATATTAAAATTCATAAAAAGGGTGAAAATTTTAATTTAATATAGTTTTAACAATAAAAGGCGGTAAAACTCGATCTTATTGGGTAACATAAGCTAATTCAGTGTTTTGTGTAGTTTATGTTTAACTTTGCGTATAAAGCATACTATCAAAATAAATTGAATTTATTCTAAGGGAAAAATATTTTAATGAATAGTGGTGTCATAATTGAGTCCATGAAATCTAATACATGTGAGGATAATGACTATAGATAATTGTAGTATATTTTTTTCAAATCTTCTATAAAAATAAATTTTGAAGCTTGATTAATTATCTCTATTGCTGGATTATTTCCTCTAATTATCTTTTACTAAGCCTTAATGTTATCATTTCTCATGGATATACATTGGGATGTGTGGTCTATAGATGTTTCTGTAAAAAATCATCATTATCCCTTTGGTATAGTTTTTTCCTCATTCTAATTCAATAATAATCATAACATTTAAGCTTCTTAGGTTCTACCACTGATTTTTTACGCATTTTATTTCTATTAACATAATATAATATTTTTTGGTGTTTTCATTATTTTTTTGTTCTTCCATTTTAACTTTAGTATGATATGAAAGTGAAAACACCTGAAAGTGAGGCCAATAAATCTAATACATGCAAGGACAATAACTCTAAAGAACTGTGGTATAATTCTTTCAATAATTCTATCAACTCATTTCCCATTACATCTCAATTATGGTATTGAAAATATGTTTGGGAAATTTTTTAACTTCTACACAATATGTATTAGTTTCTTCTAATGTTCTATATATTTATTATATTTGAAATATTTAATTTAATAATTTTATATTAAAATACACAAAATGTATTTTTTAGATTCATATTAACTCTATAATTACATTATGAAATTTCATTACTCAATGATTATAGAGTACTACAAGTTACAACCATTGTCCTCAGTTTGTGAAACTAAAATATGCATTATAATATCTATTTTAGATTAATATATATTCATCAAAATATTTAATGGGATGTTTTAAAACAACTATACAAAGGATGAAAATGTATCACTTATGATAATGGTTAGAAGAAAACCATTTCAATAAACAATCTAGAAACAAGTATAATGAGTTATCATAATAGAAGGCTACTCAAAACAAATTTTAATAAGTGTTTTGAAACAAAAACTAATGGCTTTATATAATATTTTACCTTACAAAATTGACTATTGTATCTTATAAATTATTTCATATATGTTTTTTCAATGTACTTTTTTTCCAAGGGACCCATGAATTATATGAGTGTAACCATATTTTTTAATTTATTTATGGAGTTTCTGAAAAAAAAATATAGAACTATAGTACAAGATAATGCTTCTATTTTAGTAGTTTCAAGTGGATGAATGCAAATGAACTTAAATTGTCAAGACGAAAAAAATTACCTCTTTTGACTCTTAAAGATTTTGTATTAAGCACTAAGGTTATAGAAAGGGAAGGTGACACCTTATCCAGTTATATTATGTTAAGTTCCAGTTTAAATTATTTCATTAAAGATTAATTCATACAACCATTTATGAATGTATATAGGGGTTTCCATTCATTTAAAGTTGATGTTTTATAAAACTTATCATTATGGGGAAGTCATGGTTTTAATTACACGATGCATAATGGTTAACTTAGAGGCGGAGAGAAACATGAACAATATGGTGGAGGTGTATTAATAGCATCAATATGTAATAGAGGATGATGAGTATGAGGAGGAAGGTGATAGATATGATGAGGAAAACTAGAGGTTTGTTAATGGCTGGGTAACTACTCATGGTAATGTGCACATGGGTACTACAACCGTGGCGTGAAGAGATAATGTATTCTTCTTTAGTTGGATATTTCCAAGCCATTATTACTATGAAATGAAAAATTCAATGCAATGGTTCAAAATAAAATTATTCAATCTACATGTGTTTCAATATTATTTAATTTATATATTATTAAATCGAACCAAATTTTCAATACTTTAAGGTTTGTTTATTATAAATCCATATCATTAATAAATCTTCTCTAGACCGATTTTACTTACTTAAGAGCATTGTATATTTGATATATATTAAACTATGATCACTAATTTAGATAATTGTGTCTTATTAGTAAATTTATTTTTGTGATTATAATAGTTATATTTTAAATTTTCATCTTTATTTTTATAATTGAATTTTGTTAACTGTTCATGTTTTATTATTTATAATGGCTTTAGTTTCTAAAATCACAACTATTCATTATCTTCTAATGATGATAATGATTTAAAATTCAAAAACATCATTCATATTCATGGATTTCATATAATCTTTAGTGGTTATCATTCTAGAAAACTTGTTCCATTGATTTATTATATTGGAGTTTAATGGAAATAGTATTAGGGATTAAAACTAGCTTATTTTTAGAAAATAAAATAGAATAATGTAGTGGGGATGACTATCCATATTCCCAAACCCGAAGAAACATACTCTTATAGAAGAAAGTCCCAACATACATAGCCTTAAGCCTACATGGAATCCATATGGGAGATCAAGTTCACAATGCGTGTATTGTAGCCCCATTCATTGTCATATCACAACACTAGCTTTATGTTCTTCTAGAAGAGAGCAATCCACTCATTTTCATTAAATATGTTGGACCAATTATCCCACATAATGTATGTCAACACTACGTCATGATCTGTGTAACCCAAAAGCCTACTCAATTTACATTAAATTCTAAACTATATTTTTCTTTTCGTATTTGTTCATGAAAAGTAAAAAAATGGATCATGAGGAAATCAATTTCCCATGATTCTTCCTCCAACAATATTCACCAATTTTATGATATCTATATTATATTACATAGTATGGAAATTATATCATTTTTGAAGTTCATACATTGTAAAAAATTGAGATGACTTCAAATAATCAGTTAATTTTCAACCTAACAGGTGTGCAAATGCTTTCAAGCATACAAGTATTTTGAAAAATGATAGAGATTTGATGGCATTCTAGAAGGGTTTAGTTGTTCCAAACTGAGCATTGGTAAAAATTGGGGGTTTTTTGGTGAATTGGAAGATATATCCCTATAAGAGGTCCTCCAAAAAGTATGTATTCTCTTATGATGGTTCATGTGGTTTCTCCTCAATATCTATTGTAAGAACACAATTCTTACTTTGGGGTACAGATATTTTATTTTCATTTTTATTTAATAAAACTAAAGAAAAAAAGGTTATGGTTTGAATCTAGTCCTATTACAAAACATGACTAGGGGTTACACGCCATGTAATCCCAATACACTATATGTACAACAGGTTGACATGACTCTTAATGACATGTAAATTAAGTCGGAAAAAATGAATGAAAATGGAATATAAACAGTATGTATATTCAGAGCACACACCATGTATTTTGAAAAATTTCTTAAAATATTAAGTTGTCTTGTTTCATTATTTATGGATAGAGGGATAACTGGGTTCTCTCAAAATGTAGCACATGGCATCATTTTGGATCCTGAATCATCATCCAAACTCTGATTCAATCATTTGTTGGATGTGTTGGAACCCAATAGTTCTCCATTCCTCTTGATTCATTCTTCTTGATTTTATCTCTTGACATAGTTATTAGAGTTTGAGTGTTTATTGTTGTTTTCTAGACCTAACATGTTCTAGGTTGAATTAAATGTCGACTCTTGAAGAGGAGAGTTGTAAAACTATGTGGTAGGTGGTCTTGTGCCATTCACTAATTTTCAAGTTGATTATATGTCTCGGAGTGCTGCACACCCATTTTTGGGGTGTCACCATGAATGAATTTTTCCAATTTCTTATTATTATCATATTTAGGTAATTTATTACATGATTAAAAGAATGTTAGTGTTATTTACCTTGAATTAGGGCCACCAATGGATGCATTTTCCCTTGGATGATTATTTATGGCCATTTGTCCTAGGATGCCTATGGATATGACTTTGATTTTTCTACCATTGGTCGTTTGAAATGAAATTTGTTATATAAATGTTTTCCCACGTGATATATTTGATGATTTGGCCCTGTTATTGTTTAAATTTCATGATAGGAATGTTATTTGATTTGTTCCCATGTTAGTTACTATTGTTTAAACCACATAATAGTAAAATTTACATGTGTTTCTTGTTATATGAATTTCCAATGTGATATTATTATTATTAAAGCCCTTTAATAGTTTAAATTATATATTTTATTTTTTGTTTGTTTTACCCACATGATTAATCAAATGGCCAAGCCTTATGAGGTTGTTTATGCTATTTTGTTCAAACCATGAGGAAGCCATGGGTGTAGCGGTCAGGCTCATGGAGGTTTTACTTATTTTTTGAGTGAAACATGGATCATTGAGGGATTACATTGATGGAATCTAATTTATTTGTTACAAATTATGTGTTATTCCTAGTGTTTCCTTAAAGGGGCGCCAGTAATTGGCTTAGTTGACATGGAATTTTACCACACATATAGTGATACTGAGATTCTTGAGAGGTTCACTGGGATGGGCTTGTAGGATGTTGGTAGGTTTACACCTAGAGTGATACCGTGTTTCTAGAGAGGTTTTCAAGGATGGTCTTGTAGGTTTTAGATAGAATTGAACTTCAATTGATACAAGAATTCCAACATAAGACTATCATTGTCGGGCTTGAGTTTCAAATTGAATATTTAAATGAAATAACTTATGACATGTCTGCCAAGGAAAAGCACAATATTGGGTTTGATCCTTACTTAATGTTTAAGTAGCCTTATGAGGTATATGTTGTTCTTTCTTTTACACAGGGGTCACCAGGCTTAGGCAGGATCCTGAGGATTATATAATTAAATGTAATTGAATTAATTAATGAACATGAAATGAATGTTAATGAATATTAGTTATTTGAGGAATATTTACTTTTTTTTACTTCCTATATTACTATTTTATTTATTCTACACTACCTATTATATATATTCACTGACAGATAGGTAGAAATCATGGGTGGTTTCCTTCTAGTATTTAATCTCACACCCTATTTGGTTCATGTTTTCTGGCCCAAAACGATTATATTGGTGCAGGTTTAGATAAGTGTTAGAACCATTCTATAGGCAGTTGATTTTTTTGTTAGGAGTTGTAGAGCATGGGACCAAGTAGAGGCCTGCAATGCTTCTATGTTTTTTTTCCTTTTTTGAAATTTTGTTACATATGTTATGTATTACTGAATTGTGGCCTATTTTGGAAATTTTACTAGAATATGGTACATGCAGCATCATCCTTTTAATGATATGACATTTATTTATTTGTATTATCTATCTTCTACTATTTACTTTTGTTTTATGATATCAATTCTTATGCTATTATATTGTTATTATCTCCCCTATTTTTTACATTACAAATGAGGCTATAGTTTCCCCAATATCACACATAGGCCCCCACTTCTAGTCAGAAACCTCTAGCATTTGGGGAAATGTCCTTGTGGCCAAGTGACCAACCGGGTACGAGGAACTTTTGAGTGGCATCTGGATCCGGGATGTTACAAAGTGGTGTCAGAGGAGTTCTTTTCTAGTTTTCCTTACACTTTGGTGACATTAGATAAAGAAGGAAGTAAATACAGTTTGGTACTAAACTGTGCGTGGGAGTAGCTACCCCGTGTTGAGGGAAAAGACAAATTGCCTCAAATTGAATTGTGATTTTTGGATTTTGAGTTGTTATAGTTGATTTGGTTTCACTATGGGGTGACACACTTTTTTTGTGCTGGTATTAATGATATCATTGCAGTTTTAATTTTTTACAACCTGATGATATGAGTGTATTCCATCTCATGCATCATATATAAAATTTTTCAAAATCACATCCCATGCATTTTTCTATGCCATTTAGCAAGCATTACTGATTTCATGTTGTTATGATAGATGTCATGCTAGATATTCATGTTGTTTTGATAGGTACAGTAATAGATATACCTACTGCTGTGATAGGTTTATTGGTACATTATATGGTTTGAATCATATGGAAGCCAATATTTGACCCCTTATGTATATAGTCCCTATAGGATAGGAATTTGGGGGATCATGTTTCATCATTGAATTGTGTTATGATGTGCTATATGTGGATGCCTAAATTTGATTTTTTGGGATTATGTGCCCCCACAGATTATAATTTAACAGACAGTTGGATTCCCATTAAAAATAGGTGTTCCAAGGATGTTCTAGGGAGTTACTTAAATTTTTATTTAGAATCACGGAAAACACAGTCTGTGGGTTTAAGAACACATGTCATGTTGTCTTCTATTTGGGAAGAAAAATTTTATTATGTACACCTCATGTACTTTGTGTACATTCCATGTGGCAAGTGACCATGTGTCCAGCTATGTGATAGATAACATGGAATAATAGTATGGGAAAAGTACATGACAATATACTTTTGGTACACTTCATGTAGTGTTACTCAGGATGAACCCATGTGGTTCTAGACATGTAAAAGTTAATGGCTTGGAGGGAAGACTTGAGTACATGTTGTGTATTAGTCAGAAACACCATGTATCAAGGGTGGTCACACTCCCCGACCAACATAAGTACATGTCGAAGTAGGATCTTGAGAGTACATGCTTCGTGTCTTTTCTAGACACTATGTACCCATCTTTTGGTATCCTTTGATGGTTTTATTATCCTATTTAGTTCTTTCACTTCTGAACTGTAAACATAGAAAAAGAACTTGAACTAAGGTGTGTTCGTGACATTGTATATTAATTCCTCCAAAAAGACCTATAGAAGTATTCCAGGAGAATGAATATGATCATACCCCCGAGGTGGTAGACCATAGGCTACTGGTGGATCCTCCAGTCGTGTCTATTATGGAACCAATTGTTATACCTAATATAGGTACTGATTCACATCTCTGTGAAGTATTTATGACATTCATGAAAAAACATTTAGGGAGCACCACGACCTGCCACGTCTATGGAGGAGATGACGTGAGTGTTACAACAGTATCATGCACCCCTATTTTTGGGAGATGAAAGACCATATGTTGAAGATTCATAGATGGAGTATATGATTATGATCATTGATAATTTAAATATGCCAACCGAGAGGAGTTCAAAGCTCGTGATGTATATGATTCATGATTCCACCAAGAGACGGTTGGATGTAATCACTCAGGATAGACGTCATTGGAATATGGGATGTGGAGATTTTCAAACAGTTTTCTATGGTTATTACTATCCTGAGACACTGAGGGATGAAATATCCCATGAGTTCATGCATCTGGAGAAGGAATATTTATTAGTGATGGACTACATGAACTGTTTTATTGAGATCCAACATTTTTCACCTATTCTTAAGGGTGATGATGTATCGAAGTCCATGAGATTTGAGGATGGTCTTAGGATCAACATCTGATCATAGTTGAATTTCATCAGGTTGGATTCTATATCGGCTATTGTAAATTAAGAACTAATTATTGAGTGTAATATAAGGGAATCTAGTGGTGTGATTCAGGGTAGTTCAGAACTGAGATCTGGTACTGTCTCGACCGATATTAAGAACCACCTTGTGATAGTAGAAGTTCGAAATATCATTAGGTAACCATGTGAGGTGATACCAATGTAGTAGGATGGGGAATATGAGGCCACAGTGCATGTATGACCCAATTGAGTTCTGATATTGTCGAAAGATGAGACATCTGTAGTGTTTTTATAGGAAATTTCCACCAGAAGATAGTGAGAAAGGGCCTTCACCGACTCCACGATTAGGAGAAGTATCATCAGCCTCTCACCAGTAAGGGAATTGGAATGTTTTGGGTCACTCATGTTGAGGTGGTGGTCGTTACCGTGGTATCCAAACCCTTGGTTCTAAGAGATAGTAGGTTGGAACAGCTAAGGGTACCTAGATAGTGTCACAGGGCTGCGGTACATGTCAGACATTTGCAGTTCCATAGACCTAGTAGAAGTAAGATCACAAAACTTATACTATCAGAGGTATGATTATTTTCACCTCCGTTTTATATTATACACTTTTTTATATAAGGGATTTACATATTTTCATATATGTGACCATTTTGGAGATCCCTGGCCTCTCTTATTTTACATATGATGATGTTATGACACTAAAAACTCTGTTGGGGATTAGAATGGAAAGTGTTCACAAGTACAAGGAGTACCCCCTTGAGGTTGGTGGGTGTCACATATTATGGGACTTCTACATGTTAGAGGTGAAAATATTTCATGTCATTATCAGAATGAACTAGTTGGTATCCTTTCAATCCTTTGTCGATTGGTATCGCCACATGGTTTGTTTAACGTCACCAGAGGGAAGATCATTTATATTCAATGATGAATGGGATTTCTAGGTGATATGAGTTGGACCTGAGCATCGTGGGTAGGGTGGTATGATATACCATATTGTGAGTTTAAATGTGGATGACCAAGTAACATGTCAGATGGATTGACCTCTAGTAGTTAATTATTTTAGGGATATCTTTACAAATGAATTTTCATGTTTACCTCTGGTGAGAGAGGTATAATTATCTATCGGTCTAGTGCCATGAGTTTCACTAGTATCCATTCCTCCTTATCGGATGGCTATGAAGGAGTTTCAAGAGCTCAAGAGGTATATTGAGGATTTAGAGGATAAGATCTTCATCTGACCCAGAAATTATCTGTGGGATTCTTCAGTCCTTTTTTTCAAAAAAGGCGGAATGTACCCTCATGCTATGCGTGGATTACCAGAAATTAAACCTATTGATGGTTAAGAGCCGGTATCCTCTTCCGTGAATAGATGATATCTCCAACCTTCTTTGGGGAGATCTCTAATATCAATTTGGTATCTGGTTATCATTAGGTGCGTGTTAGATCATTATACATACCTCATACAATCTTCCAGAGTAGGTAAGATCAGTATGAGTACTTGGTCATGTCTTTCGGTCTCAAGAAGATGTTGGGTGTATTTATGGAACTAATGAACCAAATGTTCCATCCTTATCATGATTCATTTTTTTGTTGTTTCTGTGGATGATGTCTTGGTGTATTTCTATAACAGACATAACCATACCAACCATCTTGAGATCATTTTGAGTACAGTAAGAGAGAATCAGTTATATTATAAGCTGACAAAGTTCCACTTCTAGATGGATCAAATTCGATTCCTGGGTCATATCATTAAACAAATAAGAGTATTAGTGGACCTAGAGAATGTGAAAACATTGTTTCCTGGGAATAGAACAAGAACATCATTGAGGTTCTGAGTTTCTTGGGGTTGGATGGTTACTACAAGAATTTAAAATTGGACTTATCACATTTAGTAGCACTGTTGAAATTCCTTAATAAAATGGATGAAAGTATATTTGGAAATATTCCTACGAGATGACCTTTTTGGATATGAATGGGAGATTGACTTCGATGCCGATATTGATTTATCCAGAGCCAGGAAAGAGTTACACTATGTGCTCTAACAGATCAGGTATTAGGCTTGGAGTAGTTCTTATGTAAGGGGATCGAGTCGTTGCTTACATATCTCAGTATATAAGGCCTCTTGGGAGGAATTACCCAATGAACAATATTAAGTAATATACAGTTGTTCATGCATTTTGAATTCAGATACATTACTTATTAGGAGAGTAGATTGTGATATACATGGAACAGAAATGCCTCAAGTAAATACTTACTCATCCTGATCTGAATCTGAGGCATCAATGGTGAGTAGAATACCTTCAATATTTCAACTTTGAGCTTGACTACATGCTGGGGAAAGGAAATGCAGTGGCTGATGCACTATGCATGAGGACTCAGATACAGTTGTTGCAACATGCTAGTAGTGAGTGGAATCTTATGGATTTGTTATCTGAGAGGCATTTAGTGATGAATGAATGTCAGGGATAGAATTTTCTGTCATCCTAATTTGTTACCTCTACCTTACTAGACAAAGTGTGGATGAGAGAACTATCAGATTCCAAAGTCTTAGTTTTATGGGTGAGTGTTTAAAGTGAGGACCCTCCTCCTGATTAGACCATTTTTTCTTCTAAAAGATTGGGGCCGATGCCACATTTATTATTTAAAGGAAAAAGAAGACATATTTTAACTGGGTAGAGGGATACCAATTACATAGCCTGAAGGCCTAGTGGGAATTTATCCCAATAAATGGCCCATAGGCCCAAATGTTTTGGCATAAGGCCCATTCTGTGAATAGTACTACTACAGTACCCACCTGCTACAGTACTACACAGTACCACTGCTACTGCAATACCCCCTGCCACCGCTAAAGTGCCCTTCCACCATGAGGAGATGATGCCTATTTTATCATGCATCTGTTTGGGTAGTACAACCTGGTTTCACCATGTTTTATTAGGATTTACATCGTCAGTATTGGTGGCTATGTATGAAATGGGATGTAGCTAGTTTTGTCATAAGGTTCTCCACCTATCCACAGGTGAAGGCAGAACAACATCGACCATATGAAAGTTTACAACAACTATCCATAAATGAGTGAAAATTTCATGATGTCATGATGGGATTATTGAGGTCGCCTCGAGCTAACAATGCACTATGGGTTGTTTTTGATAGAAACATGAAGGTTTCAAATTTTCAATCGATCAAGGAAACCTTCATTGTTGATGATGTTTGGGGGTTTCACATCTGGGAGATTGTACAACTACATGGGGTTCCCCATTCTATTGTTTTATAAAGGGACACCCAGTTTACTTCTCATTTATGGAAATGTATTTAGAGGTATCCAGGTACACTATGGCTTCTGAGCAAAACTTACCTCCCTCTGACAGATGGTATGTCAGAGCATGCGATTTAGGTGCTGGAGGACGTGCTTCATGCATGCATCCTGGATTTAGGGGGATATTAGGAGAGACACATACCCATGGTTGAGTTAACCTATAATAATAGATTTCAGGATACTATTGTGATGGCACCATATAAGGCATTGTATCGTAGACCATGTAGATCACCATGTGTTTGCTAGATGTAAGAGAGCCAGCTATGACGGGTCCTCATATTTTCTAGGAGACCACTAAGCAGTTGCGGTAGATTCAGTGGTGGGTGTGATGTGGGTAGTCTTGTAAGAAATCATATGTCAATCGTGGTAGATTAAATTTGGAGTTTGAGGTTTGGGATCATGTTTTCCTATCTGTTTCACCGAGTTTTCGATATAAAACAACCAGGAGACAATTTAAGACTTCACCGAGATATGTCATTCTCTTTGATATTCCGGAAAGAGTTAAGTCAGTTGGATATCAGTTGTAGTTGCCTCAGATATAATAGGCTATGCATGACTTCTTCCATATTTCTTAGTTGTGATGTTTCTATTCAAACCCATCTCATGATTTTCATCCTAAAGAATTAGAGTTATAGGTGGATGCATCCGTTAAGGCGCTTCCTGTAAGAATTTTCTATCATAGCATGGAGGTTCTCTTTGATCGATGTGTTACTTTAGTATGGGTTCTATGACAGCATGACTAACTCTAGGATGACACCTGGGAGAGGGAGGCTGATGTTTTATCATAGTGACTGGATTTGATTTAAGATATTTCTTCACCAACCTTGAAAGGGAAATTCGTGGATGAATTTCAATAAAGGGGGAAGTTTGTAAGAACCCAATTTTTCTTTTGATGTATGGATATATTATTTTCAGTTTGTATTTAAGAAAAGTGGAGAAAAAAATTTAAGGGCTGAATGTAGGACTGTTACACAATGTGACTTGGGGTTTCACACCATGTAATCCTAGTACATTCCATGTACGACTAGTAATCATGACTCTTAATGACATGTAAATAAATTCAATGAATGAAGGGAAAATGGAATATACAAGGCATGTATATTCAGAGTACACAATGTGTATTTTGAATTTTTTTTAAATGGGAAGCACCCTTGTTTCTTAATTTCTGGAAAGAGGGGTTACTAGGTTCTATCATACAGTAGCGTCAGAGGTCGTTTTGGCTCCCGAATTATCATCGTAACTTTGATTCAATTGTAGTCAGATGCATCACAACCCAAATGATAAGATCTTAATTCCACTTAAACCATTCTTCATGTTTTTTTATCTTGACCTAGTTATCAATGGTTGATCATTTATGCCTATTTTGAAGATCTACCCCATTATAGGTCAAATTAGAGGCTAATGTTGGAAGAGAATAGTTGTGTGACTACGATATAGGTGGTCTTGTGCATATTTCTAATTGTCAAGTCCATTATATGTGTGAGAGTATCGTGCACACATTTTTGGGGTGTCACCTTGGATGGATTTTTTCAATTCTTATGGCCTATCATTTTTAGGTAATTAGTTATGTCATTCAGAGCATGTTATGGTTTTTTTCTTGAATTAGGGCCACCCCATGGGTGCGTTTTCACTTCGATAACCATTTATGACCATTTGGTCTAGGATGTTATCAGAATGCCTTTGATTTCCATAACTTAGGTTTCTGGAAATGTAATTGGTTGTATAAATGTTTTGCACACATGAGATATTTAATGGTTAATCCTTGTGATAGTTTAAATTTCAATATAGGTTTGTTATAATAATTGTAACCATGTGAGTTACTATTGTTTTAAACCATGTAATATTGTAATTTACATGTGGTTCTTTTCATATGAATTGCCCATGTGGGTTTAGTATTATCAAAGGCCTATAATAGTTTAAATTACATGTGTTACTTGTTGTGTGTTCTACCCATGTGAGTAGTCGAAGGTCCATTCCTTATGAGTTTTGTTAGGATATTATGTTCAAGCCTTTATTGATCTATGGGTGTAGCGGTCGGGATCATGGAGGATTTACTTAATTTGCTGAGTGAAACATGGTTTGTTAAGGGATGCCATGGTGGGAATCTATTTTCTTGGTTACATGTCATGAGTGATAACTTTGGATTCCTTATAGGACCACTAGTAATGGGCTTAGTTGACATGGACTTGTACCACCCCTTGAGTTATACCAGGATTGTAGAGAGGTTCATCAAGACATGCTTGTAGGATGTTGGTTAGTTTGTAACTAGAGTGATACAGGGTTTTTAGAGAGGGTCTCCGGGGTGGACTTGTATATTGCAGATAGAATTTCACTTAGAGTGATACTTGAATTCCATATTTGAAATTTCATTGATTGTCTTGGGTTATAAACATAATACAAAAATGAAATGACATATGACACGTCTTCCAAGACAAAAGACAAGCTTGGGTTCGATCTTCACTTATTTAAATAGTCTTCTTTGGAATATGACGTGCTTTTTTTTACATAGGGGTTTCTCCGATTAGAAAGGATACAGAGACATATATAATTCATTGTAATTGAATTAATTAATAAATATCAAATGAATGTAAATGAATATTAGTTCTTGTATGACTATTTACTTTTGAGTACTTCTTAGCTTACTACTTTCATTATTGTGCACTACCTATTATATATATTCACTGACAGACTATCACAGTTATTGAGTGGTTTCCTATTGGTATTTAGGCTCACACCCTATTTGGGTCATGTTTTTTGGACATAAAATATTATATTGTTACAGGATTTGATAAGGGTAAGAACCCTTCTACAGGTATGTGATTTGTTGTTAGGAGTTTAAGAGCATTAGACCAGGCCAAGGCCTGTGATGCTGATGAGTTTATTTTGTTTTTTTTTGTACTTATTTTACATATATTATGTAATACTATAGTGTGACCTATTTTATATATTTTCATAGAATATGTGACATGCAACATCACCATTTGAATGCTGCGACATATGATTATATATATTATATGTCTTTCACTCTTTACTTATGATCAATGATGTTACTTCTTTCATTTTAATATTGTCATTATCTCCACTATGTTACACTATTCCAACGAGGGCATAGATTCCCAACTATCACACCTAGTCCCACACTGCTAGTCGATAGCCTCTAACATTTGGGGAAATGTGCTTGAGGCCATGTGGCCAACCAGGTATGGGGAACTTTTGAGAGGTATCCAGATTAGGGATGTTACATCTTTCACATGTGATTATGGGATTTTCATAAAATTATTCAACATTGAGATAAATTTTCTATTCAAATTCCAATAATTCAAAGGTATTTCTTCTATATTCATAACTACAAATTTTAAGATTTATTAAGAATAATAAATCATCTCTAAAAAAATCTACACACATTTTCCAGTTTATCAAAAAATATATTTCAATAGAATATTAATTTTATATCATTTTAATCCTACATTTCCCACTTTTTCAACAATACATTCATACATTATATGATGCAAGATATTATAGAAAGCATTTCCCTATAACTGTAGTTTATTATTCCTATCATTTCTCTTCTACATCAAAAAATTCCATATTGTATTATGCATATAGTATCGATATATTTTTTGAAATCACATAAACTCAAATGGATATTTTATGCATACATTGATTAAATTTATATAAACCTGTGAACATAAATGAAAATATATAGTTACATATAAATCATATTGCTACACGTGTCCCCACCAGCCTTTACTCTATTTCCATGTGTCACAAGCAGCCTACTCACTTAATTTCTTCTTCCAATTTCTTTCCTCTCTCCCAACATGTGACTCATATTCTATAGATCACCACCAGAGTATTTTGAGCATGTTTATGGAAATTTAAAATTAAATGATCATATTATGCAAATACACGGGTTGGGTAATGGTATTATAATATAATTTGTGTTTAATTAATGTAAAATTGTTCCAAGATGGAAAATATTCAATGATTTCAGGTATAAAGTGTTTATATAACTGAAAAATCAAATTATTATAGGACTTGATATATTTATAAACATTATCATTTATATTACTCCCTCTATTAGTCACAAGTAACTGAAACCATTATAATAATGTTTTCTATACTAATATTTTGTAATTTTACATATAAAGTGAAAATTTAATTATAAATGTATAATTAATAAAATTTTAGACCCATTATAATAATAATTTTCATATTTAATGATTTTTATTTACAATTCAAAAAAATACTTTTGAAATAAAACGCATTACTAACATTTTTCACACTATTCATTTAATTTGATTTCAATATAATACTGAAAGTATTTTTTATTGAATATATAAATTCAAAATATCCCAAAAAATATGTTATATTTGTCTATAAAATTCATGTTATACTATAAATAACCTAAAAAACATTACTTTATTAATTATTAAAATAATAAACATGATATTTCTACTAGTTCCAAAAGCATTCTGTTATCTTTTTATAAGAATTATTGTAATTATTTAATAAAATTAAATTTTAAAAAATGATAAGAATTTAAAATTAAAATATTAATTTTTCAGAATTTTTTTTTATCTTTTGAAATTTAAAAAAAATTAAAAATTAAAACCAAGATAGTGACATTTCTGACATTATCCTTTATTTAAATGCTATAAAGGTCAAAGTCAAATATTAATTGCCAAAGATGAAATATTTTATAGGTTTTATGGTTATTGATGGAATAGACTCATCCAATGATATTTTGGAATTTATTTAGGTAATTTTTTCCCAAAACATATTACTTTTATCACAAATTAAACAATTTTACCTTTACAGTGTTAACAGAAAAGTACTAGGGATAAAATTATTATTTACAAAAAATGAAATTGACCATGATAACTAAAATTAATTATTATGGTTCCAAATAGGAAATCTATTTTATTAAAATGTATTCAATGAATTGGAAAATTTTAATTTAAAATTAAACACAGAAAATGTGACAAAAAGCGATTTTCCATAAAAATACATTTTTTCTTATAAAGGTTTTATACAAAAATAATTATAAAGCTTAACTAAATAAAATGTATCTTATTGTTTTTAAATATATTTTACTAATGATATTTTAAAACTAATAAAAAATTAAATGTTCTATTTTATGTACTTGAAAATAAAAGAAAATCTTCTATAATTTGTTTTTCAGTAATCAATGGAGAAAAATACATTTCATAAAATTGTAAAAAATTAATCCTAAGATAATTTTGACATATATAATTCAAAGATGATGTACTTTATATCAATTAAATTTTAAATTTTTTTATAAAATTAATTATAATTTCCTCTCCCAAAATATAATTAGAATCATTTCTAAAGTGAACATATTTTTGAAGGATAAAACGACATTATAGAAAATTATGTGATTATTTCATAAAAATTGTTAAATGATTTTATATTAATTATTAAATTTATATATTTTTCATAATTAGGATATTCATACTCATACCTATAAATTTAACCGTGATTTTATTACTATAATATTTAAATAATAATTGTTCGTGGTTTGTTTTACCTCACTATTGTGTGTTTTATATGCTAACAAATATAGTGTTTTTTAAAATAACATTACACTACAATGAACAATTAAGCTGGCCAAAATTAAAATAACCTATGGCTCTAAGGTCACAAAATATATGGATTTATGGAATAGTGGAAAAAATACCTAGCCTACAAGATCCCCATCCACCAATAAGGCATTCAAAAATGTGATTCTCAAAAATCATGTTGGTAGCATAACATCTTCACCCCATATTGGGGCTCGTTCCACTCTATAATTATTGTTCAATCCTATAGTGAATAGTTACATCTATGATTATTCTACATTAAGCTTTATTATTGATCAACATCACATATTCACATTCACTGCAAGAATCCACTCCATATATTTTTGAATCCCCAAAATTATATCACAAAGGCCCTATGAATTTTAGGACAATGATGGACTTAAGGTACTGTGGCAATAAGTCATAATATATGGTGGGAAATCCGATTAATATCAATAGATCACTCCCATAAACCCTTATATACTTTTTATTATTGGATCCAAACTACTAAAGAACCATAAAAAGTATCCACTTCTAAATTTGAACCCAGGTTTTATATAATAGTAAATGGTGACATAATCTATATCTTTATGTTTTTCGGCTAGGATATTTTCTTGAGATATCAATAGAACATTATGATTGCAAGCTAAATTTTGAATGATGTGTTTTGGGCATTATCTAACAACTCCGTCATTAGGACTAAGATTTTGGGGACACATATTCATGTTCTAAATATTATTATCCCATTTTAAAATTGGATGAACTCGAGAAAATTTCCAATTTCCTTTTAAATATCTAAATCATTATTACATGTCTCTATAAACCTTTTTTAGTATATGAGTTTGAAATCATTAATTATTTAAAATATTTAATCCCTTAAAATATGATTTACATATATATACTATTAATACACATGAATACTGGGTCTCTTTTAACCCCATTATGGATAAGGTCATGTGATCATTTTTCTAATATCATCTACCATCCTATTTTCCTTTCTAGGATTAAAATGTATTCATTAATCAAAATATTTAATCAAATATAAATGTATCATTGGGAACTTTTTCATCACCTTGTGACTGATTATATAAATTTATATCTTATAATAATAATTATATATATATATATATAACAATTAACATAATTCCGCCAAATATATAACACGATATTAAAACTTATAACTCTAAATCATATATTGGTTATTTTTTTACATTCAACATTAATTTATGTGTGTCATAATATACCATATTAAGATTTTTAATTAGATAAAAACCTTTCTTTGATGTATAATTTTACATTAAAAATCCTTCCCCATAATATTGTACCTTGATTATAGGTGATATGAGAATTCTATTCACAAGTTCAATGTTGTTGTCTATACATTCTTCTATCAAGTGAAAATTTACTCCCTTTAATGTTAACATGTTTCCTATGTTTTTAAATCAATTATAATTTCCAAAAAAAATATTTTTAATATCCATTAAATCTAATAAAATTATTGATATCTATTATTATTATCGATATAGTCTAATTTTCAAATGCATCTATCATAGAATAAAACACATATATACCTTCGTTTTTTATTACATTACCCAATAATTACAATTTTGGTATCCAAATTTCATATTTATTGAAATTTTCATATAATATATTCCTTCATATGTTCTTTAAAGAAATATTAAAAAATACCATCATGTTATTCCTTTCTAAGTGAATATATGTGAATATTATTAAGGAATACTAAAAAAGCATCATCACGGAGATTTTTAAAAAAAATCATTAGATCCTTGGAGATAACTGGGGAATTTATATGTCCAAAGGGCATCATAATGAATTTAATTTATATATATCCTCTCTTAATTTCTATCTTAGGTATATCATATATCTTAATTATTAGAAAGTGATACATGGGTAAAATATTCACCTTTGATAAATATTGTGTCCCATGATGCTGATCGTACATCTTATTACTATTAGGTACACGATACATTTTCTTAATTATGATAGTGTTAATCTCATGATAGTCAATGTAATAATGAATTATTACATTCTTCTTTTAATATATAATATTTTTTTATCCTATGGTGAATCAACTTGGTATATACAAGAATCACCAAAATTTTCTTCAAATATAATTTAAATTTTTTCAAAAAATATTACCTATTTTATATGGTCTATTCAATATAAAAATCAAACCAAGTATGAGGTCAATAGAAAAAAACATCATGATATCCGGAAAGACTAGGAAACTCATAAATAAATACATAAACATATTCACTCATGGTTATAGATTCCTCAATGTTCATTTAATTACCGCCCAATTAACCTAAATAAATTTCATTTTTGGATATTATAACCCATATTAAATAATTAGTTTCCTTATTATATTTTTAATCATTTTTTACATCTATATATCATAGTTCAATAATTTAGAAAATAAAATGAGAATTTACTATCTTCATATTGACATTATATATATGTAGATAGATCAATTCCATGATCTATATCTCATCATATTCAAACCATTGAAATATAACTATTTTTTCAGATATATATTCCAACATATATCAATTAAAATACAATTATTGACTTCACATTAAATCATCACACTATAGTGTATTTTCTTAGATATTTTATTATCCTATCCATGAGGGGGTGAATTATATGTCTTAGAAAACATATATTACAACTAGGATACTGTATAACCATCCTCAGAGAAGATATCAATGGTTACTGAGTTGATACTAATTATAAAATTCCCCACATTATATCCACAAACATAAATTCTATTATTGAATGTGTAAGTATTCCCTTGATACCCAAGATTTAGTGCTTATTGAAGTTAGTTTTCCATATTATCCATTACATTTGTGATTTGGTTTGAATAAAAAAGAACCATTTATTTTGGAATCCTTGAATTATGGGTGGGGAATTATTATAAAAATTCCACACTATTACCATCATAATCATCCTCTTTATATGTCGTTAACAATTATATTTATGATGACCTCCTATTGCATACATGAAACAATTTATGGTTTGACGGAGGAAATTATTTGGCACATTTTCACATAATTTACTATGAAAATATGAATATAAATTTGATGTAATACTATAGAATATGATATTTTAGTAAATATTAGAAGTAATATTAAAAATAGATGTTATTCAGAAAGGTAGAGGATGGGTTTTTTTAAAGATTAGTTTGAGTGACATATTTGATAATATAAATTCATTAATAATTATGATAGATATATTAAAATGGAGAGTTTCCCAAAAATTATATTGATAAAATAGAGTCAATATTACATACATTATGAATTTTATTTTGATTTTTAATAACATTTTACATTTTTTTCTTTATACGGCATTTTACTATTTTTATAGTTTACTAAAACAATTCACTATTGACTCCGGTAAATGTTTTTACCAATAAATGTAATAGGCTATAATAAATTTCATCATTTCATTATCCAAAATATTAAATATAATTTTTCGGATTAAATATATAAATATGTCAAATTTAACATTAATATAAAAATACATAATACATTAAGAAATAATCTTTCTTCAAAAAAAAAATAATTTTATATAACTGAATTATTATATTTGACTCATTATCATTTTATAATTATTTAATTGATGTTAAATATTTATTATACATAATAAATATATATATTTTTTAAAAAGTACTTATTTTTATAAATGGAATATATTTTCATTTCAATAATTTCATTATACACATTGATCATATGTAATAGAAACTATCATATTAGTCATTTTAATTATTATATGTAACCATACATACTTTTCCAAAAATAGTAAATTCTACTCCTTCATTTACGTATAAAAATATTTACCAAATTTTAATATTTACTCTTTCATTTATTACACTCAATCATAATAATTTCTTAACCGAAGGGGGAGATGAATACATTGAACTTATTGTATTTATGTTTGGTTATGATTTCATTCCTTTTGTAATTTCCATAATTATTTATACATGATTCTTTATAGTTTTATTAATTTCAATTTTATCATTTATTGAAATATTATACATTATTAAATATATATGTCTATGTTTTAGATTGATTTTGCATGTGATAAAATTTATTCAATAGATTCATGGAATATTAATTTTAAATATAGTGTGTTACTATCACTTACTTGGAATCAATTAGAATAATAATGAATATAGTAAATGAAGTTATAATTTCTACATATACAAACTCCAAAGTAACTAAATTATAATTAAATTATATATATTGATATAAATAAATGAATTGCATAAGTAATTACATATTCAATGTAGTATGTTTATATAAAATATAACTGACTATATAAAAAATGAAATACATAAAATAGCAGCTATAAAAAAGAATATATGATATTTTAATTTCACAATGAATTATTAATAATTTAACAAAATCATATTTACTAATTTTAATACACATAAAACATAGGGTAGAATAATTATGAAAATTTATCATAGGAAAGAAGGGAAATTATTACGTCTATGATCTCCTTGTTTTCCATGATAATAATGAAAAATATACAACCATCATACTATGAAGAATTTCAATAAATGAATGATATTAAATGATTAATTTCATCTATAAATTATAAGGAAAAAATGAAGTAATAAATTAGTTATAGAAAATTAAATCAAATAATATAGATTACTTGATAAGATAGTGTCATTTTTTAAAAATATATAAGAACACATTTCAGTAAATTAAAATAATATTCGATGATTATCTATGAAATCCCATGATTTTATTCATAATATTTAAATTTAGGTTTTATATATAGAATAAATAGAATAGTATAGGTGAAATGGAAATTTTGAAACACTAATAGTGATACAATAAGGATACAAAATATTTTCATAATTGTAATGAATATGATAAAAATTGAATAATTTCAATGGAATGATAAATACATGAAAGTAATTTTAGTTCACATGGATCATTTATAAGATAACGGAGATAGTTGATTAATTAGTGCTAACATTTTCATTTAAAATAATAATTCTCAGCATTATAATGAAACATTATTATCCTCTAAAAACTTGTTATAGTTAAGATCCACTAAAATATATATCTCAGTCCCATATTTTTTATAAAATAAATATAAAGAGAGAGAGGGAAATACATTTTATTAAAAATGTTTATTGTAATGACAAACTCATTTCTAGGTTACTTATTCCCCCAAAACATTGATTCTATTACTAACCTTATAGTATTACAATGGAATATGTTTTGACCTGTTCTACACCCAAGAATTTCTACACCTATCCTACCTTAATTCAAAAAAATAGGAATCAACTCTTATTCAAAAATTGGTTATACCTCCATCTGTCCTTATTGTATCCTCTTTCTTCATATCTAGTTATAAATCATATCAAACAAACATTGTCTCTATCGTTTTCAACCCCCTATATACAACCTCTTTTCTTCTTTATTTATAATCCATAGTATAAAAATCATATCTTACTCTATATGAATGTAATATAACCTTCACCTATGTATAATATTCATTATCTTAAGCAACCATATTATACTACATTTATAATTAAAACATTATATTTTACTTTGTAAAACTTGGATATACTCAATCTAAATGTTTGCAACGCTTAATCTAGAAAAACATCCTAATAAAGATCATCTAGGGACCCTTATGAGTTTTACATTGCTAGATGGCTCCTCCCATTCTATCTCTCTATGATTCTCCTCAATGTGTTATGGTGATATGTGATCTACTTCTAGTGAATTCCATCATCTAAGTAGAAAATAAATTTTAAATCATGAATTTTTTATATATCCAATAGAACTCGGTTTGGGGCCTTTTATTCAACTAGAATTTGAATTAAGTTAAGAATAAATACTAGAGTAAATACCAAAAGTTGTTATATTTTTCATGTATGTATGTTATTTTATCATAATGTACTAACTCTAATTTATTTTGGTTCACACTAGAAATTTTGAGTGGGAACTGTAATATATTTTCTCCTTCATCCAGATTCCAAAATTAGATATCCTACTCAATTGAATTTTATAAGAATTCTTATCAACACTTCTAAAACATTATTAGATATTATAGAAGTTTCAAGAATGAAATTATTTCTTAAAACACTTATAAACCAAAATTTTATGTAAATTTAGAGAACATCCTAATCCTTATCAAGATAAAAACTTTTGAATAGTATCTTAGCATCTTCATGTTTAATAAGGACAATGTAATTACTTATTAAATATCATAAAACTCCATCCAATTTAATTTTTTCCTGTTAAATCAATATGAAAATTTCATAAAGTCCTAATAATATACCTATACTATTTTATTTATCTAGAAAATTTAGTCTACTCGTAATGTTATAGCTTAAATGTTACTTTAAATAAAATTCTCTTTATTTTTTATGGATGATATTCAGATAGATTTTTGTATATTGGATGTTTGTATGATGGACTAAATTCCATTAGTTATTTGATACCACACATAATAAAATTATTAACATTAGACTTTGTATATCCATTAATCAAAATTTCCCAAAACATTAGAAATTTTTTTTTCCCGAAATGTTCTTTAATTGAAGAAAGTTTACTATATTATAGAAACATTTATGTGTTTACATGAAATTTATCTTTTCTGTCATGTATTATTCAATGATTTAATTCACACAATTGATTTAAAAAGCTATCACACAACTGATGGATCTCTCTACTCTCTTATTTATCTTTTGGATCATTATAGAATAGAAAATTTTAACTCATTTATTATAAGGATGCAACTATAAAGATCAATCTTTACACAGATGATTCATCAATATTTATAAATTTTTTCTCAATCTTATATTAAAATTTCCCTACATATATCTTCTAAAAAACTTTTCAATCATACATTATCATCCTGAATATCAATTTCTAGAGACTTCATTAGTTGTTGGAAACATCAAAATAAATTTCTCAACACATTATATATAGACATTAGTAGTGAGAAGTTCAGGAAAACCACTATCAGGTGATGATTTTATTTCAATTTTTTCTGGTGATATTTATTCAATATCAAACATGACAACCCCTTTTGTAAAAAAATTGGATCATCAGATTTTACATCTGTTAGAATCATTGATTAGAAGTAATTTATAATCTGACATCCTTATTAAACGTCCTTATAATCCATAAGTAATATTTATTCAACATCCTTATTAAAACATAACTAGAATCATTCTTAATAATACCACTTAAGTAAAAATTTTAAGGAACTATCTCATCAACATTATCTTTAAAAACATATTGTTATATTGATAAAAAATTATACCAAAACTGACATGGTCCTAACAATATACCCATTTTTTCATTTGCAACACCAATTGAAATCTTAAAACATATTCATCCTTGAAATATGTATGAAAATAATTATTCCCATATAAATTTTTCATCTTATTTCACCCACTATTATTCTTCTACCCCATATTAAAAGTCAAATATTTAGTGTCCATCTCAACTAATATTCCTTCATCTCAGAAACATTAAAACTTTCCCAAGATAAAAATTGAATCAGATGAATGTATCAACTAATATTTCTTCATCCCAATTAATTCAACATATTCTTAGTCGAATATGATTTCTCAAAAATCATCATTTTTAGAATATATTTTAGTGTAATTAGATGTGCATTATTATATTTTGGTAACAAAAACGATCATCTTCATTAAAACCTTATTTCCCCCATCTTGATAAGTTTATCCCTTATCCTCAACTACTTTGGTGATGTTTTCTCTTACCATCATTATCACACATTCCATTTTATGTAAAAATTAGGTTTTGGAAAATCACCATCTTATATAGAGAAATATGCCTTCAAAACCATTACAAAATTCTGAAATTAAACTAACCTCAGCCTATTATGCTTACATTCTTTAAGGATTTTAGATCATATCATATTGAGATTATCGTACCTAGATAAATTTTATTCATAAATTTTTAGTTTTATCTTAATATAACAAATATAAATATTCTATGATATAATCACATTGAGGTTTATCTACTCCTTTTTTATTATATGACTGTTTTAACATATTATTTCATTAATATCCTTCTTCAAATTAATTCTTTTCATCATGAGTTTTTTATTTTCCTAAAGTTTGGTTTTCAAATTTTCATTTAGAAAAATAGATAAGGTATATTATCAATTAACCATGATCACCAATTATTGATGAAGTACATCTAATTGAGGTTCAAGAAAACAAATTTACACATTGTTCAGATTCATTAATGGAGGAAGAATCATCCAAATTAATTACTGAAACTCTTCTTCTTATTATAATGATTTTTTTCTTAATTTCATTAACTTCTATTTCAAGACTTGTAATCTTCTTCTTCATCTGAATCACATTCTTCATAATTTTTCTTAGGATAATTTTTCTCAAAATTTCCATTATCATTACAGTTCCAACATTTAATAGAAATATTATGTTTTCCATTACAGTAACCCTCTTAAAATATCTTAAATATAATATAAATTATTATTCTATAGACTTATAATTATTCTTATATATATGATGCACCATATTATTTTTCAACTTCTTTATCTTTGAGATTCACTTTTAATAATGCTTCAAAACCCATTTCATAATAATCCTTTTTATTAAATAATATAGATTTTATCATTCCATATGTAATGAGAATATTCTAATGTTCATCGTGAGATATATATTCTTAATATTATAATGATGAAAAAATGAAATAAAATATTTCTATAATATTTCAAATTTTCATCTTAAAAATATTAAAATATTCCATCTTCCCACATGAACATTTGACATTACTAAAATTACTATTCAATTCAGTAATGTATTTATAAATGATTTCATCATCAACCATCCAAATATCTTAATACAATATCATCTTAATTTGAATCATAACATTATTAAATTTATCATTTCCTAGATAACTGATTTTTAACATATCATAATTTTTTTATCTATTGGGTGAGCTATAATCTTTGTATAATGATTTTCTAGGAGAGCCATCAACATGCAATTATATGATTTTTTAACATATTCAAATTTATATTATCGGTAGGTCTTATATATACCACAATAATTGGAGTAAATAGCACTATTTTAGATTCTACAACTTCAACATCAATAGATAGAATACTGATCAACATCTTATTATTACAACATCGATTTTTTCAGCTATTGAAATCAAGAAACACTATGTTGTTTATAGAAAAAAAATATTCATCCTGAGAGTTAGAACATTCAGGTGACACCTCTATATGATACCCATTGTAGTTTTCCTAGAGAAATTATTGGAATTTGGAGTGGGTGGAATCAGTGTTCAATTTTTCTTTTATATGAAATATTTTCAAATTTAGGAGGAAACATTAACGTCCCCCGCAAAATTTTTTGAGTAACAATCCAATAAAATATCAATCTCAACCTTTATCTTAATATGAATAAAATACAAAAAGGACAGTGTCAAATGATATTTAAATATTTCATTATAAATAATTACTGATTTATATATTGTATATCCCCCAACATTTATTATTTTATAAACATTGTGGTAATATAAGGGTATTGGCATCATGTAGTTCTACACCCATGTATTAATTTTTCTAGTTAACCTTGTTTTCATGCCATAAAAGTCAGCTCTTATTCTATAGTTTTTTATAGTCCCAAATTTGAATTATTGTATTATCTATATTCATAGAATTTTATAAATCATATCCAAAAATCCTTTCCAATAACTTGTTATATCAATATATACAAGTTATTTCATTCTTTTTGATTAACTAAATAATTATAATCTATTCATCTATAAGAAATTTGTATCACCTTCACCTATGTACCATATTAAATATCAATAAAACTCCCTTAAGAATCTATTTTACATGAAAAATACTCTTGATCTTTGTTATTCTTGGATGTACTCAATCAAAATCTTTTTATAACTTCATCTGGAAGAACATTATGAGATTTTTTTTTTCAAATGACATCATACATTATTCTTATATCAGATAGATCATTTTATTCTTTCTCTATCTAATAATATTCACACTGATTTAGTCACATATGATCTTAATTGGGTTCACTATGATTAACAATATAGAAATGGTATTTGAAAATTTCTATGTTTATTCTCCATCTAATAGAACATGGTATGGTATATCTTCTTCAACCTTAATGTGAACTAGGATGGAGTGAAACCCTCCAATAAAACATAAGCATGTTAGACTTTCCCTATGTGTACAATATAATTTCATATTATATAATCCTTCATTTATATAAGTTCACTTTATGTATTTTTAATGGTTAGTAAAATATATTATCCCACTAATCTAAATTCAAAAATAAAATATGAAGCTCAATTGATTTTTTTGTAATTCTCCCAACTATTATAGAAAATTCTGGAATGCAATTGATGTTTATAAAAATCTAAACTCTCTTAAAAATTCATTAAATAATGTATTTAATGAAATTTATAAAAAATATTTATCCCTAAAAATATTACAAATATTGATGAAAATTTCAGTACCATCATAACTAAATAAAACATTCCAATGATTTATCTAATGATTCTAAAGATTTGTCTGATGGAATGATTTTCACATAAAATCATTATGAAAATTTTTCCTGATCAGAAAACTCCACCTTTTCACTTTACATTTTATATATCTTTATATATGGTTATCCACCTATAAATTAAACATTCCTCTAAACAAACATCTCAATATTGATAATCTGATTCATGTTTATCCAATACATGTTATCCTGATGGATTCTTGTCTAACGGATGGTCATTTAATGGACTTGATCGTATGTATTTATTATCAGATAACATCATTAAAATTTAAACCACTAAAATTATACAAACTTTATAAAATAACTCTTCCAAAACATAATACAATATGTATGTCTATAAATCATGATTCGTTAAATATGAATGACTATATTATTTCTTCTGCTAAAGTATTTATCCATATGTAACTTCTCTATATGGAGATCTTCATTGATTTTATTAATTTGATATATTTTAAAATTTATCCTATATCTTAGGTATCATTTTACTCCCCCAATTCATTATCAAATCATTCTCTATCATAAAATTTTAGCATTATTTTTAAATGTTTGTAACTATATAAATAAATAATTATATAGACACTTGATTAATATTTAGGAATAGGATCTCTATCTGATAATAACTTATATATATTTATATTTCATCTAATCTAATATACACTCATAAATTTTCATCTAAAACAAATTCATTTAGAGTATTTTTTTTGGGCTCAAAAGTTTAATGACATTTCTCCACATTTTTTTCTAAAAACCTCAATCGTGAGAATTTTAAGAAAATCAATTTCAGGGGATCATTGAATGGTGAAGTTTTAATAATAAAAAGGTTTTTCTCCCATTTTATAAAAATTCATGGATAATTATATGTTCATGATATTAAAAACATTAATAAACTTCAATTAATCCCTTAACATCCTTAATAAATTACCTTATACTCCATAAGAAATATTCCTACAAGATCTATATGTTAAATCCATAAGAATTGTCCTTATGGAAAATTTTTAGCATTTTAATTATTGTAAAATTATTATGTAACTATATGTTAAACATTATCATTAAAGATGTACTGATATATTGATTAAACATTATACCAAAACTAAATTTTCCTAGCAAAAAAAACTAAATTTGTAAATAAATACATGATGAAAAATAAAAATGGAGTGAGATTATATT
The DNA here is from genome assembly GCA_963277665.1 of Viscum album. Classification (NCBI taxonomy): domain Eukaryota; kingdom Viridiplantae; phylum Streptophyta; class Magnoliopsida; order Santalales; family Viscaceae; genus Viscum; species Viscum album. The sequence continues at coordinate 1,699,061,649 of OY728138.1, read as the reverse complement.
TATTAACTTATAATATGGATGGTAGAAATGAAGAAATAATGAAAAAATAGAGAAATAGAAATTTTCTTAAAAATAATTTCTATAAATAAAGGACACTAATCAATTTTACACCACGTGAATGAAATAAAAAAGGATAGGTAACAACACATTAAATTATTAATTGATATATTTTTAGGAATTTTTATTAACATGATAATTTTTCAATATTCTTTTATGATTCACTCATAAGAAATGTTTTTTAGTAAAATAATTTCTAATAATAAAAATATAGAGTATTATGATACTATTCTAATCACATAGTAATTTTTTTAGTCATTTAATCTCATTGGATGATAGATCTAGGTATTTTTGAAATTTTATTAGTGTTTGAATGGAATAAATCCCTTTCTAGTTAAATTGACCTTAGAGTATTCTTCATATACAATCCATACATTTTATTCATGAAATTGGGTGTTAGGGAGATGATTCAAAACATAGTTATTTTCTAGTTTTTTAATATATCAATAAAATATCCAATTGTAGATATTGAAATCATTCTTACAAGTTATTAAATATAATTTTTCTTATAGTTTTTTTATTAAAAATATATAAAAACAATAATGGGCATATTCTATTAGGTATCCATTTCTCAAAAATTATTGGAGATTTTATAGATATTCCTAAAGGGAAATTTAATTTAAATGTTGGATGTGATAATAATTAATTACATATACTTAATTCTGCAAAATAAATCGTGATCTTTGATATTTTTTAAATTATATTATATTTAATATTTTTTAAGAAATAATGCATATATAATTTTAGATTGTGAGTTTTTTAAAAATGGAGTTAATTTATTTTTAAATATATCAAGAGGGATATAAAATGAATATCTTTATAATTGAAAATATTGTTATAGGAAATTTCATCAAGCACCCTTTAGAGTAATTATGAGCAATAAAATATGTATTTCTGGCATCTTCTTAGAGATTATCTTTATGAAATTTTATGGAACCTCTCAAAACATTGAGAAATATATTTATATGGAACAACTATTAACTATATGTGATAATCCAAATAGACAAGACACATGACTAAAATAGTGTATGACAACAGTTTAAAATTCCTCTAAAACTACTATGGAATATTCTAGTTCCCATATCAAATGAATTACTTTTGAAAATTCATGAACATAATACTTGAAGTGAAATATTTTATGCACAAAAAAATTTATATAGATCTATAATCAGTTTTAACACATAAACATATTCTGGGAAATTCAGAAATCTATTTATGTGTAATGAATGAAAATAATGATCAATGATGGGTATTATAAATTTATTATTAAGAAAAATATAAATGTTGATGTTTTATTTATTTAAAGTGTCTCTTCATAATAGTATAGATAGTTGGAAGAACCTAGAAACACTAATTAATTGAACCAATGTATAATAATTGTGGGCCTATTAGGTTTTTAATCATCCTTATGATGCATGTTGAGTTTATTTAACATAAAATTAATAAATTAAACATCACCAATTTATAAGACATGACCCTCAAGGGATTCAAGTAACTAATCACAAAGTCCAAAGTCACTATAAGGATTCCTTTATCACTTCTGAGCATTGTTGTTATTGAAAATTAATGGATTAGGATAATATAGTATCCCAAGTATTCTCATTACTTAATAAAAAATAAGCATGAATATTATTCCAATTATGTTCTTCAAGTCTCATTTCATAACCATATTCCTCTCTTTAATTATTTACTAAGTTAATATTTAATTAATTAATCAAAAGTGCTTGAAATTTTAAAATACATGGCTGACATAACAAGTTATATAAGAGATAGTTTGAAGTCCCTAATTCCCCACATTTTTTTCATATCCATGAATACCATGAAATGTATATAAATATGAAGAGTATAGAATATATATAATATAACAACTAGGCCCTATTGACAACATAAACACCCCGCCTTAACATGGTAATCAGATCCTTGCCCTCCAGGTATGACCAGTTGCCCTGAAGACACCTGGTCCCCACCCTGGGTCCCACCCAGGTGCCCAAAATGGTCATCTGACTAATGAGAGTCCCCAAAAGTCAACACATGCACTTTCTAGTGTACTTTTTCTTTACTCACACACAACTTGTGAGTAAGGAAAAAGTACACTAGAATGTGCATGTGTTTACTTTTGGGGACTCTCATTAGTCAGATGACCTTTTTGGGCACCTGGGTGGGACCGAGGGTGGGGACCAGTTGCCCTGAAGACACTTGGTCCTCACCCTGGGTCCCACCCAGGTTCCCAAAAAGGTCATCTGACTGATGAGAGCCCCCAAAAGTCAACACATGCACTTTCTAATGTACTTTTTCCTTACTCACACACAACGTGGGAAATCTCCTAGAAGATCACCCATCCTGATCAGTACTCCAATCCATGAACACTTAACTGTGGAGTTCTAATCAGGTAGGCTCCCAAAAAAGATGTTGAAATTTGTTGACATGAGTCATATCATTTATTAATTTAACCCTTTATCATTTTGGGGTATCATGTTCACCCCCCTTTAGTGAACAGCATCCTTGTTGTGAGACCTACTTCTCAAACTAACCAGTTCCCAAGACTTAAGGATGGGTACCACCTGTGATACAAAATGTGGAAATTGGGCACTGGTGACAACACATACACCCTGTCTTAACATGGTCATCGGGTCTTGGCCTGCCAGGTATGACGAGTTACCCCGCAAACAAATGGTCCCCATCATTGTGCCTACCCATGTGCTCGAGCGGGTCATATGACTAATGACAGTCCCCGAAAGTGAACACATGTCCTTTTCAGTGTGCTTTTTCCTCACTCACACACACCATATGAATCTCCACATAATGTTACTCATCCGGATAACTACTCCAGTCCAAGAATGCTTAACTATGGAGTTATAATCTCCTAGGATCCAAAAAAAATAAGGTGTACTTTTTTGACATGAGTCGTATCATTTAGGCATTTAACATGTTATCATTATAGGGTGTTTCATTCACCCCCTTTAGAACACAACATCCTCATTGTGGACCCTATATCTCAAACTAGGCAGTGCACCGCACTTAAAGTTGTGGCACAACCACGTGCCTGAAAGTTTAATATGACTAATGACAGTCCCCACAAGCCAACACATGTCTTCTCTACTGTGTTGTGTCCTCACTCACACACAACCTTTGAAACATTCCTGAAGGCCGCCCATCATGATCACTACTCTAGTCAAATCATGCTTAATTGTGGAGTTATAATCAAGTAGGCTCCCAAAAATGAAGCTACACCTTGTTGACTTGAGTCATATCATTTATTCATTTATCCATTTTATCATTCGAGGGTTTTACATTAACCCTCCCCCTTTAGATCACAATGTCCATGTTGTGGACCCTACATCTCAAACTAGGCAGTGCACCACACTTAAGCCTTGCTACCAACCCTACTAATACCAAATGTGAAACTCAGCCCCGGTGAAAGAACACACAACCCGCATAAAAATGTTCACCGGGTCCTAGAATACTAGGTACAACCAGTTTCCCCATAGACAAGTAGTCCTCAAACTAAGTCCCAACCACGTGCCTGAACGTGTCATCTGACTCATAAAAGTTCCCAAAATCCAACACATGTCCTTTCTAGTGTGCTTTTTCCTCACTCACACACAACATGGGAAGCTTCCCATAAGGTCACACATCCTGACCACAACTTCATTCCAAGCATGGTTAACTGTGATGCTCTAATTTGGTATGATCCTAAAAAACAAGGTGCACCTTTTTGAAATGAATCATATCATTTAGTCATTTAACCCTTTTATCAATTGGGGGGTTACATTAACCCCCCATTAGAGCACATTGTCTTGGGCCCTACATCTCAAACTAGTTAGTGCACCACATTTAAGGATTGGTATCATTATTGATACCCAATATTGAAACTTGGCCCCAATGACACAACAAACACCCCTCCTTAACATAGACATCAGGTCATGGCCTCCCGGTACCACCACTTGCCCCGCAGACACATGGTCCCCACCCTAGGGCCCACCCACATGCCTGAAAGGGGCATCTGAAAAATGACTATCCCCACATGCTAATACATGTCCTTTCCATTGTGCCTTTTTCTCACTCACACGTGCCCTTAGAAATGTCCCAAAAGGTCACCCATCCTGATCACTACACCAGGCCAGTCATTCTTACCTGTGATGTTCTAATCAGGTAGGATCCTGAATAGGAAGGTGCACCTTATTCACATGAGTCGTATCATTTTGTCACTTAACCCTTATTATTTTGGGGTTTAAAAGATATGCTCAATATCCTATACTGAATTTTATGTATCTTCCAATCCAATAATAGTGGGGGATGATACTTCATTGAAGGATAAGAGTAAATGTATTAGATTATAGGATGGTGGTTCTTAGGTATGGGAGAAAAATGAGGGGGATCACCTAGAGGGTAGTGTGGGGGTATTTGTATTATGTGAATAGAAGTGTGATGAGTTAGAGAAGAATATATGGTTGAATATAATGTATAGGGGGAATTGAATTTCAAATCCAACTTTGAGCCTTAAGATCTACATTATTTATGATAGAATTCATATATTCCCTCCAAAATACTCTTTATATAATTTCACTATGTTGAATGATCATATCAACTTATATATTTTTCTTGGAGATTCTATAATCAGGGTGAAACATATCTCTTTACCTTGTAACACCATAATTCTTCTGTCCCCACAATGGGATTCCAGAAGTGTTTTCTAAAGAATATTATAATTCTTGAAGAAGAGAATATATAATATTTCTGTTGATTTATTACATCCCTCATATCAATGAATAAATATTCATGGATTGAATCATCGTTTAAATAAATACCCTAGTTCATTTCATCTCCTTCATTTAGTGCATGGATTTTGGATTACACAAAATATTTCCTAAAGATTTTTTGTCTTTCCCAAATAAATGATAGGAGATAATCATACAAAGGGGATTTATTCTTGTATATTTCGGTTCTATTTTTAAAAAATCAATTTCTAATTACATTAAATATTATCCATGGGTGATATAATAAGATTACATTGACAATTATTGAGATTTAATTTCAGAGAAATAGTGAATTTGTGATGTTGATAATCTGACAAATTGTTCATACATAGTGAGCCTCATTCCTTGGGATATTCTTACACGCCATAAATACTTTACATTTATTCATACTAGGGATTCATTTTCTTCATAACTAATTTTATCATTCCAAACTTATTCTTATGAAACCACACTCCACAACCATGATTTACATATATGAAAACCTTAACAAATTAAACATTAGTTCCACAAATTACCACTCCAAATAATAATTTTAATAAAGAAAAAAATACATTATCTTAATATAAAAATATCTAGAAATGATTAACTTTTAAACAATATTATAAAAACTATTATTATATTGTATTTTTTAAATTAACTAAAAAAACATGTTAAAAATCTCTAAATAATATAAATAAATTTTATTGAAAATATTAACCTATCATACACAAAAGGAACCTGAGATAAACTATTTGTGGAGTATAAAATAACAATTCATACTAATATAAATTAAATATGAATGGTTTAAAAATTAAATTATTAGATTCATGAACAATCTATCACATATATAAATTATTTTCTGAGAGCTTAATTCTTGAAGATCACAATATTGGAGGATACAAATCATATGAAGTGATAAATATGATATAAGACAAAAAAATCAATGAATTGATAAATAGTATTCCTATATTTAATGATATTAAATTCATTCATAATATATTAAATTTCATATTGAATATATTAACCAAATAATGGTTTGATTTTTTTTTAATTTTATTATTTTCATTTTGGAAATATATTATATTTATAGAGACCCAAATCTTAACGTACATGGACAATACATTACTTTTGCGTAATACTTAATACATAACAAAAAAATAGACACCAAAGGACCGTAATAGTTTAGTGTCTTTGGAAATTTGGAACATAATCTTCTAATCATGGTGAAAGATCTTTAACATCTACCATAAAGATCTTCCCCTTTTGTTTTCTTACCTAAAACCTTTTTTATATCCTGGGGAAAAGAAAAAATATAAAGGGTGAGATCAAATTCTCAGTAAGGGTAATAATGGAGAATATAAAACAAACCATATACATTTGACCTTCAAAACATGAACATAATGTTTACACATCAAAATATTTAGTTGTGAAATAAATCTTGGCATTACGTAAGGCATAATTCATAAAGGAACAATAATCATGATAAAATACCATGGGAATAAAACATTTAATTGTGGAAAACCATTAAGCACATGATATGATTTCCATAGTAGCCAAGGCATTTCTGCAATGACCATCTTAGTGGAAAAAGTCCCTTTATGAATCTAGTTCACTCCTCGTTCCAGTCCTGTATCACTAAACTGGATTAACTTACCGTTTCAGCCATGTCTTTCTCATGAGATATAAATCATTACCCAATTCATTTTAGGGAGATATAGGTCCAACCCATCTCATAATGAAATCATTCTTACTTGTGCCACAAAATAATCTTAAAACATTCATCGTAACCCAAAGAATAAAATGGGTTTCATAAACATCATCCCATCATCACATAATCCATATAAAACAAATGGATATTTCATCATAAGAAAAGTGAAACTAGGTAAATCATAGATGAATTATACTTGAAACATAAACATATGAAATATTTTCATCATAGATGGAAAATGGTTTTGATAAAACACATGAAATGAATTTTTGAGGAAAATATCCTTTCTTCTTCAAAATCATTTTATTTTCACAAAATTCAATGCAATTTTAAAAGAAAGGTATTTTTTTGAAAATAGTTATAAAATCTTGTAGATTAAGGTTCATGAAAATTAGGCGTTATGAAACAGTAAAAATCTATTCATGCCGTATAAGTTAAAAATAACATTTTCTTGTACTTTTGTCGGAAAAGTCAAAAAGTTCCCAGTGTGTAAAAAAAGTAAGATTCCATTCATAACATGTGCTAAATTTCAAAAATGGGTAAAAAGGTCTTTAAAAATACATGAATTTTTTTTAGAAAACACGGGCATGGATGATAACAATAACCCCAATAAATACTTATGAATAACAATCTCAGATAAGAACGATATTGGAATAGTTATCCCTTACCTTAGGTCTGAAATGCTTCGTACGTATCCAAACCTCCGGTATAATGATTTAAATAATTTCATTGACTTATTGAAAAATCATATTCATTGTTATGATATCATATATGGTTCACTTATCACTTTATATTACCCGTTCTTTTGTAAGTTCCATGTTAAAGCAGTGTTTTGGGTAAAATCGTTTTATTTATCATACGTGTTTGGAATTGTTGTTCTTGATATTATTATTACTTATATCGTGATTTAATTACTTCTAGAATGTAAAACATGATTTATATATCATATATATATTCAGTATATATATATATAATAGATATATAAATGAAATGAAATACACCGTTCATGGAGACGGTAGGCCGTACGTACGCATGAACGCTGTTTTCATTTCCTTATTGAATTAAAAGGAATTAAGTAAATGAAACATATATGTCCATAAATACAATATCATTATTATGTAATATATTTCATGATTATTTATTATATATACTTTATAATCATACTTTAATGGTTAATCATGGAAAATGAATCTCATCACGTCGTGGAGACGGCAATCCGTACGTACGTACGAGCGATGATATCATTCCAATAATTATTGATATGAATTGGAGTGGATGATATAATATTTAAGAATCAATATCAATTTAAAATAATCATATATAGTTATTTATTTACACCATTATACCCATCCATGTATGGTGGTGGTGAAAAATAGATTACACCACGGTGTGGAGACGGTATTCCGTACGTACGCACGCGCAGTGATTTCATTTCCGTAGGAAGGATAGAAGACGAAATTGGGTTGTTTCATATTTATAATAACATATCAGTATATGAGTGATACTGATGTTATTAATTTATGATGAAACAAATAAAGAAGAATAATTAGAAGAAGAAATAAATTGGAATGAATCGGTAAAGGATATTACCTCTTCTTTGACACGCCTCTTCTTAACCTCCTCTTAAGGCATTAGGGTTGGGCCTTTGAGGAGACCAGAACCTCTATAATGTTTCTAGGGAAGATGAGAAGGGAAATGGTCAGGGTTTGGTTGAGCTTCAATATAACGACGCACACTTTACATTTTTATTTCTTTAAAATTGAAGCACACTTATTACAACATATAACAAAACCATGAAAGGACCATATAGGTATAGTGTCTTTAGAAACTGGGAAACATAAACAACTGGTTCATAAATCATATACTTTGTCTCCCTTTTATTTTATCATATCTAGAGTCACTTTTGGAATATCATACTTAATATCCTTCTTCCTGACCTGGGGAAAAGAAAACATACAAAAGGGTGAGCTCAAATGCTCAATAAAGGTAAACAAAAGAAATATCAATCACATCATATTCATAAGAACATATCATTTTGGAAATCATAACCTGCAAAAGAGATCATAATTTCATAACATGGGATAAATCATATTATTGAAATGTAATCCCATTATGTATAACTTAAAACATTAAACTTTTTGGCATACACCCCTAATCATAGAGAAGCATTTCTTAGTAGTCAAGACTCATTTCCAAGACTATCTTAGCAGATAAAGTCTATTTCTGAACCAAGTTCACTCCTCGTTTCAGTCCTGTATTACTAAACTGGATTAACCTGCCGTTTCATCCATGTATATCTCATGAGATATAAATCTTTACCCAATAAATTATAGGGAGATATGGGTCCCACCCATCTCATAATGATACCATTATTATGTGTGCCACAAAATCATAAATCATACATCATAGCATAACCCATGTAATAAAAATAGGATTCTTAAACATCATGCCATCATTACATAATTCAAATAAGATAAAAGGACATCATAACAAATATTGCATCATAACATGATCAAATAAAAGTAAAAATAAGTATAGAAACAGAACCCTATATTATCTTAGATGGAAAATAATTTTGATAAAACACTTGATCTCCATTCTTGAGGAAAATATCCTTTCTACTTCATAAACATTTTCCTTTCATAACATGTCATATAATTTTAAACTAAAAGAATTTGATTAAAAATAAACTTGAAAACTTGTAAAGGAATCTTCATGGAAATAATGTTCTAAAAATCCATTCATGTCGTATAATTTAAAAAAACATTTTTCTCGTACTTTGGCCGGAAAAGTCAAAAAGTACCTCGTACGAAAAACGACAAAAGTTTCCTTTTATATCATTTACTAAAAACTCACCGAAGGGTAAAATTGGATTTAATTTTTTTTGAGGATATAAATAATATTACATGTTGAGGTAACAAGTATGTGGATGATAAATATTCCCTAGTATATTCTGAACTATAAACATTCTCAGATAAAAATTGAGATTGCGAGATTTTCCCTTACCTTAGGTCCGATTTGCTTCGTAAGTGTCTGAACCTCCTGTATAATGATTTAAATAATGTCATTGACTTAATACAGAATCATACTTATTTTTATGATATCATATATGGTCATATTATTAGCTTCTTATTAGTAATATTTCATTGCTACTTGTTATTCGGGTGTTTATTACTTTTTGTTCTTATGCATGTTTTGTCGAATAAATTCTTATTATTCTTTTTAGGTTATAGATACCTCATTTACAGAATGGTATTAGTTTAATATATATCATATTCATTCATTCAATTCATTTATATAATCATTATTCAATGAAGATCATGTAGAATGAGTCGCATCACATCGTGGAGACGTTATTCCGTACGTACGCACGTGAGATGATATCGTTCCCATGATCGTGGAATTGTATTGGAGTGTATGTATACTATTTAAGAATCAATATCACATTAAAATAATCATATATAGTTATTAATTACACCATTATACCCATCCAAGTAAGGTGGTGGTGGAAAATAGATTACACCACGGCGTGGAGACGGTATTCCGTACGTACGCACACGCGGTGATTTCATTGTCCGTAGGATGGATAGATGGTGAAATAGTGTTGTTTCATAATTATAATAACATATCAGTATATTAGTGATACTTATGTTATTACTTAATAATGAAACAACTAATGAAGAATAAGTAGAAGAAGAAATAATGTTGAAAGAATCGGTAATAGACATTACCTCTTCTTTGAAGCGCCTCTTCATAACCTCCTCTTAGGGCACTAAAGATGGTCTTTGAAGAAGACCAGGACCTCTAGGTTGTTTCTAGGGAAGTGGAGAGGAGAAATTGGCAGGGATTGGCCATTCTTGAAGGCTCAAAGTTGTGTGAGGAAGAGAGGGAGGAGGTTCCCTTTTATAAGGGAGGAGAGAAGCACCTTAGGAAAAACTAAAAATATTATTTTATTATAAAGTCATATTCGGGTTTTAATAGATCCAAATTGAGTTATTTTGAAGATAAGGTGGGGATGGGTATATAGCCTTTAATCAAATATAATTTAGACAAGTTTAGGATTCTATTTTAACCTTATCATTTAGATTTAACTTTAAGTTAGATAATTTAACTTTTACCGTGTCTTCTTTTTTTCTTACACTATAAGGTTAATAAACATACGATAACAAGACAAAAATACCCCAAGTTGTTTATTATTAATATATATATGACCTTATCTATGTCATTTGGCCGAACATTAGATTTTTAGGAATAAAATAACAATTAATAATATAATATTTTTTTTAAAACTATCTTATGTCAAATTTGACACTATTTGGTAATAGATTTTTGTGGAAATCATAAAAGAAAGATTAGTTCCAAAAAAGTTAATTAAATCAAGACTAACATGTCATATTAACCTATAATTTTTTTTTAATTCATTAAAAGTCTCAAATTACATTTATTTGGGTATTTATAACAGCCATTATGTCAATATTTCATTAATAAGATAATTAATGCATCATCATTGTGTCATAAATAAATTAAATTATTTAATGTCTAAAAATTACAAATAAAATACCATTATTTACGAAATCCTTTTATCATTATAATTTATATTTATAGTAGAATTTATCGTATGTATAACCCTATATCAAAAAAGATTTAGTTATTAAAATATGATTTTAACTATTTTAACCCTTCTTTAAATAAATTAATAATAAATGTCCTAATCTAATCCAAGTGGGCCTAAATGGTCATATTTTATTCCAAAGGTTGTTTTTGGTCGAATTAAACTTATCCAATATAATTATGACATGTGTTAGGGTAATAATAATATCATTTTTACCCTCAATTACCCTATTTACTTTTAATGGTGGTAAAAAAAAGCAAAAACTTACTATTCACCAAAAATTATTTTCATCTCATTGAACCACATTTTAGTACTTGATATTAACCGTGTCTCTCGGATTTTCGAAATTCCACTCACAGAAGTGGTAAAATTAAGTTTTATGTGAATTTTCAAACACTCCTAGAAGGTGGGTAAAAGACGGTGAAAAGTTCAATAAAATTTTTATATATCTAACGTTATTATAAAATTACTCCAATGAATTACTTTCAACATATATAGGTATTATGTATAAATTTTGACCTAAAATAAATTTAAATAAAATAAATAATTATTTAAATAAAAATTCGGTTTTTAAATAGTAACCCAGTGTTTTCACTATTCATCAAAAATTGAATGTTTTCAGAAAAATACCAAAATTTCACCCTAGGCTAATTTCGATAATCCAAAACCAAAAATGAAGTCTATTTTGAACGATGAAATTTAAAAAATTTAAAAAATTGGGTATTACTATTCATAACGGCTAGTTTTAATAATATTTTAATAGCATATCATTGTTTAGTGAATCTCGGTATTGCGTACGACGCAAGCTATCGAGGAAGGTCGTGATTGCGTGTATAGCAAGCCAAGATAGTGTTTTGTGTTGTGAAAGATTCCTTTGATGATTTTTATAACATAAAAACAAAATCTTTCTCATAAAAATATCAGGTGTTACATTCTACCCCCCTTAAAATGAAATTCACCCTTGAAATTCCTCACTTTGTAAAAAATAGATGGGGATACCTCTCCCTCATCATATCCTCAGGCTCCCATGTAGCTTCTTCTAATTGGTGGTTCCTCCATAAAACATTCACCATTCAAGTGATCTTGTTTCATAGGACTTTTTCGCTACGATCCAGAATCTCTATCAGATGCTCTTCACATGAACGACCTTTCTCCAGCGGTACAACATCTGAGCTGAGTGCATGTGAAGAATTAGGTATGTAATTTCTTAGTAGAGATACATGGAATACATCATGAACATGAGAGAGATTCGGTGGAAGCACCAATCGGTAAGCTACCTTCCCAACATGATCCAATATTTCAAAATGACTGATATACCTAGGGCTCAGCTTTCCCTTCTTTCCAAATCTCATTACTCTCTTCCAAGGAGATATTCGTAAGAACACTTTATCACCCACTTCAAACTCTAGGTATTTTCTTCATGTATCAGCATAATTTTTTTGTTGACTCTGAGCTGCTCTAATGTGTTGTTGAATAGATCTGACCTTTTCTGCCATCTCATCAACAAGATCAGGTCTTAATAGCTTTCTTTCCCCAACTTCATCCTAGAAAGTTGGAGTTCAACATTTATTTCCATAGAGAGCTTCATAAGAAGCCATCTGAATACTGGAGTGAAAGCTATTATTATAAGAAAATTCCATAAAAGGTAGATGTTGATCCCAACCACCTTTGAAATCCATAGAGCAAACTCCTAACATATCTTCTAGAGTTTGAATTGTTCTCTCAGACTGACCATCTGTCTGAGGATGATAAGCAGTGATGAAACTCAACTCTGTATCCAGAGTATGCTGAAGACTTCTCCAAAACATTGAGGCAATACTCGGATCCCGATCAGATATAATGGAAAGTGGTACTCCATGCAATCTTACCACTTACTTTACATATATCCTGCCAAGCTGATCCAGAGAGAAATCTTCTCTAATAGAAATGAAGTGTGCATACATTGTAAAACGATCAAATATGACCTAGAAAACATTATTACCTTTGGATGTTTTAGGAGGTCTGGTGACAAATTCCATAGTGATGTTTTCCCATTTCTATTCAGGTATGGGTAATGGTTGTAACATCCCCTTAGACTTTTGTCTCTCAACTTTAACTTGCGGACAAACCACGCATCGAGAGACATATTCAGCAACATATTTTTTCATGCCATCCCACCAGAAGTACTCTTTCAGGTCCCTATACATCTTTTTGCTTCCAGGATGAATAGAGAATGAAGGACTATGAGCCTCATCTACCAGCTCCTTCCTTAATTCGGGGATGGGAGGAACACAAACCCGATTCCTGAACCTTATTATCCCATCACAATAAAGGTTGAATTCAGGAACATTTCTCAGCTTCTTTTGTAACTCTATATCTTTTTTATGTGCCTCTCTAATCTTCACATGTATAGATAGTTAAAAATTCATTTGAGAAAGATAATATTTCTCCCCTTCCATTATAATTCCAAGATCCATCCTTTGTAAATCCATAAATATTGGATCTTTTGTGATCCCCATCATGGATAACCTAGCATGGTCTTGTCAACTTAATGCATCTTCCACCTAGTTTTCTTTCCCTTGGTGGTAATGAATTGAGCAGTCGTAATCCTTAATCAACTCCAACCATATTATTTGGCGCATATTCAGCTCCTTTAGTGTGAAAATATACTTTAAATTTTTATGATCAGTATAAATATCACACCTTTCACCATAAAGATAATGCCTCAAAATAGTTAATGCAAAGATTACCACAGCTAAATCCAAATCATGAGTTGGGTAATTTTGCTCATGGATTTTCAACTTTCGTGAGGCAAAAGCTATCACCAAATCGTTTTGCATGAGAACACACCCCAATCCCTTCTTGAATGCATCACTATAGATCACAAACCTTTCTCCACTACAAGGAAGTGTGAGTACAGGTGCACTGGATAACCTTCTTTTCAACTCCTTGAAATTCTATTCACATTCCTCTATCCACACGAACTTAACTCCTTTTCAAGTCAACCTTTTGAGTGGATTAGATAATCGTGAAAATTCATTCACAAAAAATCGATAATATCCAGCCAAACCAAGAAAACATCGGATCTCGGTTACTATTGTTGGTCTCGACCATCTTTCGATAACCTCTGTTTTTGCTGGATCCACAGATATCCCCTCTTTTGAGATTATGTGACCCAAAAATGCAACTTTTTGAAGCCAAAATTCACACTTGGTAAATTTAGCATAAAGCTTCTCATTTATCAGGGTTTTCAATACAATTATCAAGTGATATTCATGTTCTTCCTTGATCTTTAAATAGACAAGCATATCATCTATAAAGACTACCAACAACTGATCAAGATAGTCTCCAAAGACTCTATTCATCATATCCATGAAGATATCAGGGGCATTAGTAAGAACAAATGCCATCACTATATATTCATAGTGTCCATTCCTTGTATGGAAAGATGTCTTTGGTATATTCTCCCTTTTTACCCTTAATTGATGATTCCCTAAACGAAGATCAGTCTTAGAAAAGTATTGAGCTCCGTGTAGTTGGTCAAATAAGTCATCAATGCGCAGGAGAGGATATTTTTTCTTGATTGTGATCTTGTTAAGTTCTCGATAATCAATGCAGAGTCTCATTGATCCATCTTTCTTCTTAAAAAACAGAACAGGTACTCCCCTAGGTGACGCACTAGGGTGTGTGAATCCTTTATCTAGATTCTCTTGGAGTTTCTTCTTCAATACCTGCAACTCAATTGGGGAAATTATATAAGGTATCTTTGAAATAGGCAAAGCACCCAGTGTGAGTTCTATTGAAAACTCAACTTCGCAATTTGGTGGAAGACCCGGAAATTCCTCCAGAAATACATCGTCAAACTCTTGTACAATGGGCATATTCCTAATTGTGAGTTTCTCACCAACCATTTGAGATAAATAACCTTCATTTAGTGGAATCAAGACCCATAAGATGGAAGAAATTTCCACTGGAAGGTTATGTTCATCCTTGCATCGATAGACGATCATAGATTGATCTGGAATATGAAATGTGACTCCCCTTCTTTGGAAATTGATATGAGCTCCATATAAAGAAATCCAATCCATGCCAAGAATCACATCAAATTCCACTATAGGAAGGATCACAAGATTTGCAGGAATCACTTTCCCACAAACTTCAATTAGAGAAGAATTACAAACTTTTGATGCAATTATTGTGCCATTAGGAGTTGTCACAGCTAACTCAACATGTAATTGTTGAGGTAATATGGTGATACAGTTAAAAATTAATCATAAATAAAAGAGTGGGTGGATCTAGAATCAAATAAAACATTTTATACTTTAGAGTGTATGGTAAGTGTACCTTTCACCCCTTTGTTATCATACTCCACATCATTGATAGAAATTGCATGTGACTTTCCTTTGTCTTTAGCCTTAAGAGTTTGTTGACGTCGACCATCATCATCAACCGTTGGATTAGGGCATTGATTAGCATAATGCCCCATTTCCTTGCACTTGTAACATTGAAGTGTAGGAGGTGTACTCTATGTAGCCTTTTCTTTGTTCGCATCACTGGACATCTTCTTCCCATCATTGCGGCATTCAAATGCCCGATGACCTTCCTTTCCCCATTTGAAACATTTAATTGTCCCTTTAAGACAACTCCCTTCATGTTTCTTTCCACACTTTGATCATAAGGGAAAACTCATCTTCTTTTCAGTGTACTCTTTAGATTTTCCTTTGAATTCCATTTTCCTCTTCTTATCAAACCCATATGACTGATGGGTTACTCCAATCTCCATCTCAACCTTGAGAGCACATCAAATGATTTCCTCGTAGCTATTGAAGTCCCTTATGGATAATGCCCTTCAAAGACTTGGTTTTAAGCCACTAAAGAATCGATCGATCTTACTCTCAGGTTGGATAATAATACTAGAAACGTACCTTGCAAGTCTTGTAAAATTTGCTTCATAGGTACCAACAAATTCATCATCCTTTTTCTTCAGTTCAAGAAACTCCTTCTCCATCCTTGTTCGAAGAATACGAGGGAAGTACTTATTGAAAAATAAGTTCTTAACCTCATCCCATTCCATGGACTCAATTTCATCCCTTTGCCTCGTATTCTTGATAAGATACCACCATTGATCAGCTTCACCTTCCAAACGATAAACTTCTAAGATGACTTTATCATGTTCAGAAAATTGAAGAACTGAAAATATCTTTTCAGTGGTACTAATCCATTGTTCAGCCACTAATGGATCAGTAGACCTGCTGAATGAGGGTGGATGCTGCCTCATGAAGGATTCCAGAGAATGTTTCTTTTTTCCTTTGCTCGTTTGGAATTTTTGTATGATTCATATTGTAACGACCCAATCTTTTTGAGTAGAATATTATCTTACTCTTAATGATTTAATAAGATGTTAATGTTTAATGCAGAAAGAGGAGGCGATGGCTTCATCCAGTAGACTTGAACCTTATGAAGGCCACTTATCAGAGCTTGGGAAGGAGGTAACATCTGTGGGCTTCGCTTTGGACCAAGCCCAAGACGAACTCCAGCGTGTCAAGCTTGAACGGAAACGCCTACGGGAGAAGTTCAAGTTAGTAGAGATTACTACTAGGGAAATGTTATCTGAGCCTCCCTCAGATTCGCTCACCATAGCACACCTTGCACTTAGTTCTTATGCCGGTGTTATAAGGGGCTATGTGACGAGACCCTAGCTTCCTTGTGTAATCCTTTTGGGAGAATAAATTGAGATTTCTTCCCTTAGTGATGTTTGTGAAATTTCAAATGCCCAGATAATTTTAGAATGCATTTTATTGATGAATATTTTGGAAAAAAGGATATTTTAAAATATTTAAGAAAACCCTAAATAACTAATGATGTGTAATTATTTTCAAAAAATGGTCTTCTAAAAAAGTGTTCAGTAAAGAATTTGGAGTCTAATAAGTTCAACATAATTTTTGATGAATAGTAAATTATGAATAGTGATTTTACACTTAGGATTAGTAATGTGACCAAATGGATTAGTAATTTCACTCAAAGAAAGTTTTAATATAATTTGGACACCTAGATTAAGTAATGTGATTCAATAAAATGGGAAAATAACGGTTTCATAAATTATTAGTCAAGTATTAGTTTTTTCAGATGAATAGTGTTTTTTTAATTAAAAATTTAATTAAAAATAATTAGAAAATTATTTTTATAAAAAGGACTTTATTTTTGAACTCAGAGCATCGATATTATGTTAAGGTAATTTTTGGGGATTTTTCTGAAAAAAATGAATTTTCGATGAATAGTGTTTTTATTTAAAAATTAAATTAAAAATATTTAGAAAATTATTTTTATAAAATGGATTTCATTTTTGAAATCAGAGCATTGATATTTGGTTAAGGTGATGTTTTGGGATTATTCTGAGAAAGTTGGATTTTTTATGAATAGTGAAAATATAGTTTTTAAGTTATGGGTGTTTAATGACGTCATTAAATGATGTATTAAGTATATATTCATTATTGTCAAATTATTAATAGTAAGATAAGGTATTAGGTGTCCCAAGTTCCCAATAACATGGGCAAATACCATGGGCAAGCCCATGGTTTTGCCAAAACCACTAGTGAGGTGTCCCTTGTCCATTATTGCCTTGTCCCCTCACTTTCCCTATAAATACCCACCCTTTACTCATTTATTTTTCACTCCCAACTCTCCCCCAACGAAGTTCGGGTCTCCTTACCTCCCAAGGAGTCCTCTCAAGGTGCCCCCAAGCCCTCAAGGTCCAAACCTTTGAGTTTCAAGAGTGACGTTTTAAGGTAAGGGATCCGACCTCTCTCTTTCTTTTCATGTAATCCTTTTTATGTCATTCCTTTATGCTCCATGTTCTTATGTGATAGGATGTTCTTTTATATTCCTCTTACTGCCATTTTCATGTTTATATGATGAGAGATCCCCCTTTACTCTCATCATTTCGTTTTATGAATGTTTAAGTGACACCATTAGGCTGCCGAATTTTTAAGGGATTCTTTCACCCTTCTCATTTTTCAAGTTCGATTTTCATGTCAAGTCTTTCAAGTTCTTTTTTATTATGTTGGGGTATGATCTATATATCTATAATACTGATATCTTATGATCATATTATGAGAGACCCTATTTGATCTTGTCAATTCTTTTTATTGAAGTGTAAGTGACGTCGTTAGGCTGCCGAATTTTCATAAGAGAAATCTAATTTTTGTCTTCCTTCCATGTTTTTCATTTCAAATGGTATGTCCTTCAAATTTCATTACCATGTCCATATATCCTTCTTATTCTGTCCCCTTACTATTTTATGGATCATTTATGAGTGGGTGACCCATGTCCCCTCTCTTTTCAATGTTTTCTAAAAACCCGAAACATCGCCGTTATGCTGCAGAATTTTCGTCTCAAAATGCCTCTCTCTCTTTTCTCAAAATTATTTTATGTTATAAAGTGAATACTCAAAGCTCTTATTTATACAAGGGTATTCAAATATATATCAAAATTTTCTATTTTAAATTCTGGGATTTGCATACATGGGACCCACTTTCCCTTCGGTGGGTTTAAAGTGACGTAAAGGTCATGTCTTTAAAACAGTTTTTAAAAATTTTATGATTATGAATTGAAACCCATTTATTTTATTCTATATGGGTTATTTATGAAATGTTTGATGATGATATATGTGGCTCACATGATAATAAAGGAAAATTTAAGGGTGCGCCCTGATAGCGCTCCAATGCATTGGGTAATGATGTAACCAATAGAGATTACAATTTTCACGATATCTTGGTGAATAACCTTGGTAATTTTCAAATGACACCTTGGGGATTGACCTTGGTGATATGTTCATGATTGTCTATGTTAAATTATGTAGCATATCTTCAAGTTATGGAAAATGTTATTTTTATTATGAAATGCCTCATGATTTCTTTCTCATGCATTAATGTTCTTTTCATGTCCTTATTGAAGTATCACTAGTTCACATGTAAAATGTTCCTCTTGTTTCCCTTACTGGGCCTTCTGCTCACCCTTTCTTTTGATGTATGTCCCCAGGTTATGAGATGCAGTAATGAACCTAGGATGAACTTAAGGAGAAGCCTTTCAAGTGTTTAATAAGAATGTTTTATGTTGTTTTCATGTATTATGTTCCTGGTTTCCAAGACACTAGACCTTAAAATCCTCAGTTTTGTGTAATGTAATGAAATTTTATGTTATAAAAAGGCAGGATGCTATAATTGGTATCAAATGATGGTTTAGTTATTTGTGGAAATTAGGATATAAAAACTTTAGGAAGAACCCTGTAGAAAAGTTTAAATATAGGAAAACTTCCTGGTATTTTGGTAAGTATTGAGTAAGTGATTTATCAAACAAATACATCCATGTCTGGATACGAGCAGGTAGAGGCGGCTCTGGGACAGATGTACATAGGGGTAAAACCCAAAAACACCGCTTTAAGCTAGACTCGAATGGGAACTGGTGCACGATAACAGGCCTTGCTGCACTCTTGGTTACGACACTCCCGGAGGATATGTTTGGTTAATCACAAGCTTTTTATGAATCATTATGAAGGAATTATAGAAAAGTGTAATTGTCTAAGCATGAAGTCTTAGTTAAAAGATCCATAAATGAAATAAGTTTCTCACTAAGGTTTTATTGTTTTAGAAAATGGCGGGAAAAAGGAGGAACTGTGCCAATGGTGACCGCAATGCACCATGTGCTGACGGCCCTCTGATGGAAGCCGGAATGGAAACATTCATGCGAATGATGAACCAACTGACTCATGTTATGAGTAATAACTTGAATCAAGCTGAGAGGCTGACCTCACCACGAAGGGAACAACTTTCTGTTGAGTCCTTCATGCGTCAACGACAACCAACATTCAGTGGATCTACTGACCCATTGGTTGCGGAACAATGGATAAGCTCCATTGAAAAGATCTTTTCTGTACTTCATTGTTCGGAACAAGAAAAATTCACCCTTACTGTTTAACGCCTAGAGGGAGAAGCTGATCAGTGGTGGTCACTGATCAAAAACACGAAGCCACGAGGAGAGATGGAAGCTATGGAGTGGGAAGAGTTCCGGGGAATATTCTTTATTAAGTATTTCCCTCATTCGATGAGAACGAGAATGGAGAAAGAATTTCTCGAGCTGAAGCAAAAGGAGAATGAATCAGTTGGAACCTATGAGATGAACTTCACAAGGCTTTCTCGTTATACCTCAAGATTTATCATGGACCCTAATGGGAAGGTTGATAGATTCTTTGGTGGACTACGACCTCATCTGCGGAAGAATCTAGCCAACAGGGACTATGATAGCTATGAAGAAATAGTTCGAAGTGCCATGAAAGTTGAACTAGAGTTTGGGGAGATACAGTGGTCTCACAAATCTAATTAGAAGAAGAGAACTCTAGAACCAAGCCTGGGAAGAAGTTTTGATCAGGAAAGAGGTGGAAAGCATATGCAACATGCCACAAGCAATAAATGTGGAAAGAAGAATTCGGGGAACTGCTTGATCAGAAGTGGTAAGTGATATAGGTGTGGAAAAGAAGGCCATATTTCTCGGAATTGTCGTAGTGATGTGAAGCCTCAACTTCCCAACACTAACGACAGAGGAAAGATGGTTCTGGACCTACCCGAAGTCACATGCTTCAAGTGTGGACAGCTTGGGCACTTTTCTAATCAATGTCCAAATCTGAGGGCGGTGGAGGTGAATCACCATCAACCTCAGCAGAGGCCAAGGGAGCAAGGTCGTGCTTTCGCTATCACAACAACTGAAGTTGAAGTTCCGAACGATGTGGTAGCAGGTACTCTTGTTGTCCTCTCAAAACTAGCAAGTACTTTATTTGATTTTGGTTCAACGTATTCCTTTATTTCCTCCATGTTTGTAAGGAATATAGAATCAATCCCCAAACTGCTAGAGGTAGAGTTGTCATTCAAGACTCCAAGTGGGATTATCCTTGCATCAAAAGTATTTAGAGACTCTAGTTTTTTACTTTGGTGAGCACAATCTTATCGCAAATCTAGTAGTCATTCCCATGATGGAATTCGACATTATACTAGGGATGGACTGGCTCTCAAAGTATAATGCTAAGATCAAATGCAGAAGTAAGGAAATCTCAGTAGTCTTGAATGAACGACCTACAGTTATCTTCCAAGGAGAGATATCTCGAACGGATCCCTATCTAGAAGCACCTCCTATAGCTTTCTTTATGGAGTTAATCGGTGATGAGGAAAAAGGGAAATGGAGCATACAAATTGAAGATGTTCCGATTGTTCAGGAATACATGGATGTATTTCCTGAGGAGTTACCTGGACCTCCCCCAGAAAGAGAGGTAGAGTTGTCCATTTAACTCGAACCTGGGTCTCAACCGATATCAAAGACTCCATATAGAATGGAAAATGTGGAGCTAGAAGAGCTAAAGAAACAACTCCAAGACTTGTTGGAGAAGGGGTTTATCCGACCGAGTGTGTCTCCTTAGGGAGAACCAGTTCTCTTTGTGAAGAAGAAGGATGGATCAATGCAGCTATGCATTGATTATAGAGAACTGAATGGGATCACAGTGAAGAACAGATATCCTCTTCCAAGAATTGATGATTTATTTGACCAACTTCGCGGGGCTCAATTCTTCTCTAAGATTGACCTTCGATCTGGTTATCATCAACTGAGGGTGAAGAAGGAAGATATTCCAAAGACTGCCTTCCGATCAAGATATGGGCATTGTGAGTTTACTGTTATGCCTTTCGGCTTGACTAATGCTCCTGCTATTTTCATGGATTTGATGAATAGAGTCTTTAAGGACTACCTTGATAACTTTGTGGTAGTTTTTATTGATGATATTTTGATATATTCAAAAAGTCGTGAGGAGCATGAAGATTATCTTAGGGTTATTTTGAAGACTCTACGGAAGGAGAGGCTCTTTGGGAAGTTCAGCAAGTGTGAGTTTTGGTTACAACAAGTGGCTTTCTTGGGACACATCGTAACCAATGAAGTAATCTCGGTTGACCCTGCAAAGACAATGGTTGTGAAGGATTGGCCTCAACCCACAATAGTAACTGAGATTCATAGTTTCTTTGGTTTAGCGGGATATTATAGGAGGTTTGTGAAAAACTTTTCATGACTTTCTAATCCACTAACCAAGTTGACTCGAAAAGGGGTTAAGTTCATCTGGACAAAGGAATGTGAGGAAAGCTTCCAAGAGCTGATGAAGAGATTGGTTACTGCACCTGTGTTAACACTACCTTCTATCGGAGAAGGATTCGTTATTTTTAGTGATGCATCTATGAAAGGGCTTGGGTGCGTCCTCATGAAAAATGACCAGGTAATTGCTTATGCATGTCGACAGTTGAAGATTCATGATCAGAATTATCCTACGCATGATATAGAGATTGCGGCAGTTGTTTTTGCTCTAAAGATATGGAGGCACTATCTTTATGGGGAGAAATGTGATATATACACTGACCACCAAAGTCTAAAGTATATTTTCACTCAGAAAGAATTGAACATGAGACAAAAGAGATGGTTGGGGCTTATTAAAGACTATGATTGTTCAATTCATTATCACCCTGGAAGAGCAAACAAAGTCGCGGATGCGTTAAGCAGGAAAGATCATGTTGTTCTGGAAACAATGAGGATCCTATGAGATCCCTTGATTAAAGATCTATTAAAACTGGACATGGGAATTATAAGGAAAGGGACATCATCAACCCTATCCCAAATGATTTCTCAACGTTCATTACTAGAGAAGATCAAGAAAGCTCAAAAAGAAGATCTTTTGCTGCAGGAGAAGTTCGAGGCTGTAAAGGATGGGAAGTTCCCTGATTTCAATATTGATCAAGAAGGTGTATTGAAATTTCGTACAAGACTATGTGTTCCATCTATTCCGGAGATAAAGAAAGAACTGATGGATGAAACTCATAGCTCTACTTTCTCTATAAATCCGGGAAGCACTAATATGTATAGAGACCTTCGTGATCATTATTGGTGGGATAACATGAAGAGGGAGATTGCTGATTACACTACAAGGTGCCTGGTGTGTCAGAAAGTAAAGGCAGAACGACAACTTCATAAGGGGGTATTACAACTGCTACCCATACCAGTATGGAAGTGGGATAATATCACTATGGACTTTGTAACTGGTCTCCTGAAAACATCCAAAGGAAACAACGCGATATGGGTTATTGTGGACCGTCTCACCAAGACAGCCCATTTTATCTCTATTCGGGAATATTTCTCTCTGGATCAGCTTTCCAAGATATACATGAAGGAAGTGGTAAGGCTGCATGGGGTACCCCTATCCATCGTATCTGATCGTGACCCAAGATTCAAATCAAAATTCTGGAGAAGTCTTCAACATGCTCTGAATACTGAATTGAATTTTAGTACGGCCTATAATCTTGAAAATGATGGCCAATCTGAAAGGACTATTTAGACACTCGAAGACATGTTGAGATTATGCTCAATGGAATTTAAGGGTGGATGGGATCAACACCTCCCATTAGTGGAGTTCTCCTATAACAACAGCTTCCATGCGAGTATTAATATGGCACCCTATGAAGCTCTATATGGAAAGCGGTGTAGAACTCCTACTTGTTGGGATGAAACTGGTGAGAGGAAGCTTCTTGGGCTTGATCTCGTGCAAGAGATGATGGAATGGGTTCATGCCATCCAACAACACATAAAGGCAGCTCAGAGTCGGCAGAAGAGCTATGCTGAAAATCGTCGAAGGGACTTGGAGTTTGGTGTTGGTGACAAAGTCTTCCTTCGAATCTATCCATGGAAGAGAGTCATGCAGTTTGGGAAGAAAGGGAAGCTCAGCCCTAGGTACATTGGCCCCTATGAAATCCTTGATCGCATAGGAGCAGTGGACTATCGTCTAGCACTTCCACCGAACCTAGCTCAAGTTCACAATGTATTCCATGTATCTCTCTTGAGGAAGTACATACCCGACCCTTCGCATGTACTGAACCCAGAGGTGGTACAACTGGAACATGACCTCTCTTATGAGGAGAAGCCAGTGGAGATCTTGGACCGTAGAGACAAGGTTCTACGAAACAAGACTACCCACCTTGTGAAAGTGTTGTGGATGAATCATAAGTATGAAGAAGCGACTTGGGAGCCTGAGGAAACGATGAAGCAAAAGTACCCTCACCTTTTCGACTAGGCCTCAAGTATAAATTTCGGGGATGAAATTTCTTAAGGGGGGAAGAATGTAATGACCCAATCTTTTTGTGTAGTATATTAACTTACTCTTAATGATTTAATAATATGTTAATGGTTAATGTAGAAAGAGGAGGCGATGACTTCATCCAGTAGACTTGAACCTTATGAATCCCACTTATCAGATCTTGGGAAGGAGGTAGCATCTGTGGGCTTCTCTTTGGACCAAGCCCAAGCTGAACTCCAGCGTGTCAAGCTTGAACGGAAACGCCTACGAGAGAAGTTCAAGTTAGTAGATATTACTACTAGGACAATGTAATCTGAGCCTCCCTCAGATTCTCTCACCATAGCACACCTTACACTTAGGTCTTATGCCGGTGTTATAAGGGGCTATGTGACGAGACCCTAGCTTCCTTGTGTAATCCTTTCGGGTGAATAAATTGATATTTCTTCCTTTAGTGATTTTTGTAAAATTTCAAATGTCCAGAAAATTTTAGAATGCATTTTATTGATGAATTTTTTGGAAAAAGGGATATTTTAAAATATTTATGAAAACCCTAAATAACTAATGATGTGTAATGATTTTCAAAAAATGGTCTTCTACAAAAGTTTTCAGTAAAGAATTTGGAGTCTAATAAGATCAACATAATTTTTTATGAATAGTAAATTATGAATAGTGAATTTACGCTTAGGATTAGTAATGTGACCAAATGGATTAGTAATTTCACTCAAAGAAAGTTTTAATATAATTTGGACACCTAGATTAAGTAATGTGATTCAATAAAATGGGTAAATAATGATTTCATAAATTATTAGTCATGTATTAGTTTTTTCGGATGAATAGTGTTTTTTAAAATAAAAATTTAATTAAAAATTATTAGAAAATAATTTTTATAAAAAGGAATTTATTTTTGAACTCAGAGCATCGATATTATGTTAAGGTAATTTTTGGGGATTTTTCTGAAAAAAATGAATTTTCGATGAATAGTGTTTTTATTTAAAAATTAAATTAAAAATATTTAGAAAATTATTTTTTTAAAATGGATTTCAATTTTGAAATTAGAGCATTCATATTTGGTTAAGGTGAAATTTTGGGATTATTCTGAGAAAGTTGGATTTTTTATGAATAGTGAAAATATAGTTTTTAAGTTATGGGTGTTTAATGACATCATTAAATGATTTATTAAGTATATATTCAATATGGTCGAATTATGAATAGTAAGATAAGTTATGAGGTGTCCCAAGTGGCCAATACCATGGGCAAATACCATGGGCAAGCCCATGGTTTTGCCAAAACCACTAGTGAGGTGTCCCTTGGCCATTATTGCCTTGTCCCCTCAATTTCCCTATAAATACTCACCCTTTCCTCCTTTATTTTTCACTCCCAACTCTCCCCCAACGAAGTTATGGTCTCCTTACCTCCCAAGGAGTCCTCCCAAGGTGCCCCCAAGCCCTCAAGGTCCAAACCTTTGAGTTTCAAGAGTCACGTTTTAAGGTAAGGGATCCGACCTCTCTCTTTCTTTTCATGTAATCCTTTTTTTTTCATTCCTTTTATGCTCCATGTTCTTATCAGAGAGGATGTTCTTTTATATTCCTCTTACTGAAATTTTCATGTTTATATGATGAGAGATCCCCTCTTACTCTCATCATTTCTTTTTATGAATGTTTAAGTGATGCCGTTAGGCTGCCGAATTTTTAAGGGATTCTTTCACCCTTCTCATTTTTCAAGTTCGATTTTCATGTCAAGTCTTTCAAGTTCCTTTTTATTCTGTTGGGGTATTATCTCTATATCTATCATAATGATATCTTATGATAATATGATGAGATACACTATTTGATCTTGTCAATTCTTTTTATTCATGTTTAAGTGACGCCGTTAGGCTGCCGAATTTTCATAAGAGAAATCTAATTTTTGTCTTCCTTCCATGTTTTTAATTTCAAATGGTATGTCCTTAAAATTTCATTACCATGTCTATATATCCTTCTTATTCTGTCCCCTTACTGTTTTATGGATCATTTATTAGTGGGTGACCCATGTCCCCTCTCTTTTCAATGTTTTCTAAAAACCCGAAACATAGTCGTTATGCTGCAGAATTTTCTTCTCAAAATGCCTCTCTCTCTTTTCTCAAAATTATTTTATGTTATAAAGTGAATACTCAAAGCTCTTATTTCTACAAGGTTATTCACATATATATCAAAATGTTCTATTTTAAATTCTGGTATTTACATACATGAGACCCACTTTCCCTTCCGTGGGTTTAAAGTGACGTAAAGATCATGTCTTTAAAACAGTTTTTAAAAACGTTATGATTATGAAATGAAACCCATTTATTTTATTCTATATGGATTATTTATGAAATGTTTGATGATGATATATGTGGCTCACATGATAATAAAGGAAAATTTAAGGGTTCACCCTGATAGCACTCCAATGCATTGGGTAATGATGTAACCACTAGAGATTACAATTTTCACGATACCTTGGTGAATAACCTTGGTAATTTTCAAATGACACCTTAGGGATGGACCTTGGTGATATGTTCATGATTGTCTATGTTAAATGATGTAGACACATCTTCATGTTATGGAAAATGTTATTTTTATTATGAAATGCCTCATGATTTCTTTCTCATTCCTTAAAGTTCTTTTCATGTCCTTATTGAAGTATCTTAAGTTCACATGTAAAATGTTCCTCTTGTTTCCCTTACTGGGCCTTCTGCTCACCCTTTCTTTTGATGTATGTCCCCTGGTTATGAGATGCAGTAATGAACCTAGGATGAACGTAAGGAGAAGCCTTTCAAGTGTTTAAGAAGAATTTTTTATGTTGTTTTCATGTATTATGTTCCTGGTTTCCAAGACACTAGACCTTAAAGATCCCCAATTTTGTGTAATGTAATGAAAGTTTATGTTATAAAAATGCGGGATGCTATACATATCTTGAGAAAGTTGTGTGAGCATGGATACCAGATTTTTCATTCCATCTCCCATAACGTTTGGTTGCTCAGGGGGACAATCATTGCATTGCCCATTGCATTCCGCATTAACATAGTTCCTTCAGGTTTTAGCCATTGACTTAGACCAAGAAGAATAGTGTGAGAAACACTAATTATAATAGGAAAACCACATAATCAAGAATAAAATTTTACAATTAAGGTCTTATCATAGGTTGTTCATGGCCATTTATAAAACACTAAGATTGAGTTCTATGCTTAGACATATCCTTAGGGTTCTTAGTAATGATTTCACATCCTAGTTTCCAAAAGTTGATTATACCTTTCCTCTGATACCAACTATAACGACCCACACTTTACATTGTTATTGATTCAAAATTGAAGCACACTTATTACAACATATAACAAAACCATGAAAGAACCGTATAGGTATAGTGTCTTTAGAAACTGGGAAACATAAACAACTGGTTCATAAATTATATACATTGTCTCCCTTTTATTTTATCATATCTAGAGTCCCTTTTGGAATATCTTACATAATATCCTTCTTCCTGACCAGGGGAAAAGAAAACTTACAAAAGGGTGAGCTCAAATGCTCAGTAAGGGTAAACAAAAGAAATATCAATCACATCATATTCATAAGAACATATCATTTTGGAAATCATAACCTGCAAAAGAGATCATAATTTCATAACATGGGATATATCATAGTATTGAAATGTAATCCCATTAATCATAACATAAAACATTAAGCTTTTCAGCATACACACATAATCACAGAGAATCATTTCATATTATTCTTGACCCATTGTCAAGACTAACTTAGCGGACAAAGTCCATTTCTGAACCGAGTTCACTCCTCATTTCAGTCCTGTATTACTGAACCAGATTAACCTTCCATTCCAGAAATGCCTATCTCATGAGATATAAATCTTTACCCAATGCATTGGAGGGAGATATAGGTCCCACCCATCTCATAATGATACCATTCTTAAGTTTTCCACAAAATCATAAATCATACATCATAGCAAAACACATGTAATAAAAATGGGATTCTTAAACATCATGCCATCATAACATAATCCACATAAAATAAAAGGACATCATAAAATATATTCCATCATAACATGATCAAATCAATATACAAATAAGGATAGAAAAAGAACCCTATATTATCTTAGATGGAAAATAATTTTGATAAAACACTTGAACTCCATTCTTGAGGAAAATATACTTTCTACGTCAAAATCATTTTCCTTTCTTAACATGTCATAGAATTTTAAATTAAAAGAATTCGATTAAAAATAAACATGAAAACATGTAAAGGAAGATTCATTGAAATAATTTTTTAAAAATACATTCATACCGTATAAGTTAAAAAAAATAACATTCATCTCGTACTTTGGCCGGAAAAGTCAAAAAGTACATCGTACGAAAAACGACAAAAGATTCCTTTCATATCTTTTACTAAAAACTCACCGAAGGGTAAAATTGGATTTAAAAATTTTTATGGGGGATATAAATAATATTAAATATTTAGGAAACAAGGATGTGTATGATAAATATTCCCCAGTAAATTCTGAAGTATAAACAATCTTGGATAAAAATTGATATTGCGAGATTTTCCCTTACCTTAGGTCTGATTTTATTCGTAAGTGTCCGAACCTCCTTTATAATGATTTACATAATGTCATTTACTTATTCCAGAATCATACATATTTTTATGATATCATATATGGTCATATTCTTAGCTTCTTATTAGTAAAATTTCATTGCTACTTGTTATTCGGGTGTTTATTACCTTTTGTTCTTATGCGTGTTTGGTCGAATAAATTCTTATTCTTCTTTTTAGGATATAGATACCTCATTTCTAGAATTTTATTAGAGTAATATATATCATATTAATTCATTAAATTCATTTATATAATCATTATGCAATGACGATCATGTAGAACGAGTCACATCACATCGTGGAGACGGTATTCCGTACGTACGCACGATCGATGATATCATTCCCATGATCGTGGAATTGTATTGGAGTGTATGTATACTATTTCAGAATCAATATAAATTTAAAATAATAATATATAGTTATTATTTACACCATTATACCCATCCAAGTTAGGTGATGGTGGAAAATAGATTACACCACGGCGTGGAGACGGTATTCCGTACGTACGCACGCGCGGTGATTTCATTTTCCATAAGATAGATAGATGGTGAAATAGGGTTGTTTAATACTTATAATAACATATCAGTATATGAGTGATACTGATTTTATTACTTCATAATGAAACAACTAAAGAAGAATAAGTAGAATAAGAAATAATGTTTAAAGAATCGGTAATGGACATTACCTCTTCTTTGAAGCGCCTATTCTTAACCTCCTCTTAGGGCACTAAAGATGGTCTTTGAAGAAGACCAGGACATCTAGGATGTTTATAGGGAAGTGGAGAGGAGAAATTGGCAGGGTTTGGCCGAGATTTACGGCTCAAAGTGGTGTGAGGAAGAGAGGGAGGAGGTGCCCTTTTATAAGGGAGGAGAGGGGCACCTTAGGAAAAACTAAAAATATTATTTTATTATAAAGTCATATTCAGTTTTAATAGCTCCAAATTGATTTATTTAGAATCTAAGGTGTGGATGGGTCTAAATAATCTAATCCAATAGAATTTAGACAAGTTTAGGTTTCTATTTTAACCTTATCGTTTAGATTTAACTTTAAGTTAGAAAATATAATTTTTATCGTGTATTCTTGTTTTCTTACACTATAAGGTTAATAAACATACTAAAACAAGCCAAAATAATCCCAAGTTGTTTATTATTAATATATATAACCTTATCTAAGTCATTGGACCAAACTGTATATTTTTAGGAATAACATAACAATTAATAATATAATATTTGTTTTAAAAACCATTTTATGTCAATTTTGACACTATTTGGTAATTGATTTTTGTGAAAATTATAACAGAACTATTAGTTCTAATAAAGTTAATTAAATCAATAATAACATGTCATATTAACCTATAAAATTATTTGAATTAATAAAAAGTCTCTAATTACATTTATTTGGGTATTTATAACATCAATTATGTCAATATTTCATTAATAAGATAATTAATGCATCATCATGGTGTCATAAGTAAATTAAATTATATAATGTCTAGAAATTACAAATAAAATACCATTATGTGGAAAATATCTTTATATTTCTAATGAATATTTATAGTCGAATTTATAGTATGTATAACCCTATATTAAAAATGATTTAGTTATTAAAATTTATTTTTAGCTATTTTAACCCTTATTTAAATAAATTAATAGTAAATATCCTAATCTAATCCAAGTGGGATTAAATGGTCATATTTTATTCATAAGGTTGTTTATGGTCGAATTAAACTTATCCAGTAGAATTAGGGCATGTGTTAGGGTAATAATAATACCATTTTTACCCTTAATTACCCAATTTAATTTTAACCATGGAAAAAAGTAAAAAGTTACTATTCACCAAATTTATTTTCATCCCATTGAACCACATTTAGTCCTTGATATTAACCATGTCTCTCAAATTTACGAAATTCCACTCACAGAAGCGGTAAAATTATGTTTTATGTGAATTCTCAAACTCTCCTAGGATGTGGGTAAAAGACGGTGAAAAGTTCAATAAAATTTGTATATATCTAAAATTATTATAAAATGACTCCAATGAATTACTTTGAACTTATATAGGTATTATTTATAAATTATGACCTAAAATAAATTTAAATAAAATAAATAATTATTTAAATAAAAAGTCTGTTTTTAAATAGAAACCCAGTGTTTTCACTATTCATCAAAAATTGAAAGTTTTCAGAAAAATACCAAAATTTCACCCTAGGAAAATTTCAATATTCCGAATCCTAAAATGAGGTCCATTTTGAAAGATTAAATTTAAAAAATTCCAAAAAGTGGGTTTTACTATTCATAACGGCTAGTTTTAATAATATTTTAATAGCATATCGTTGTTTAGTGAAACTCGGAATTGCGTACGACGCAAGCTATCGAGGAAGGTCATGATTGCGTGTAAAGCAAGCCAAGCTAGTGTTGTGTGTAGTGAAAGATTCCTTTGATGATTTATATAACATAAAAACAAAATATTTCTCATAAAAATCTCGGGTGTTACATTCAAGGCTCAAAAGGGTGTGAAGAGAAGAGGGAAGGGGTGCCCTTTTTATAAGGGAGGAGAGGGTCACTTTAGGAAAAACTTAAAATATTATTTTATAATAAAGTCATATTCGGTTTATAATAGCTCCAAATTGATTTATTTCTAAGCTAATGTGGGGATGGGTCGAAATACTCTCAACCAATAGGTTTTAGACAAGTTTATATTACTATTTTAACCTTATCATTTAGATTTAACTCTATGTTAAATAATTTAACCTTTACCGTGTCTTCTTGTTTTCTTACACTATATAGTTACTAAACTTACAATAACAAGCCAAAATAACCCCAAGTTGTTAATTATAAATATATAACCTTATCTAAGTCATTTGGCCGAACCATATATTTTTATGAATATAATAACAATTAATAATATAATATTTGTTTTAAAAACTAGTTTATGTCAATTTTGACACTATTTGGTAATTGATTTTTTTGAAAATCATAACAGAATTATTAGTTCGAACAAAGTTAATTAAATCAATAATAACATGTCATATTAACCTAGAAAATTAGTGTAATTCATAAAAAGTCTCAAATTACATTTATTTGGGTATTTATAGTATCAATTATTTTAGTATTTCATTATTTAGATAATTATTGCATCACCATTGTGTCATACATAAATTAAATTATATAATGTCTAAAAATTATAAATAAAATACCATTAGGTAATAAATTTTTTCATATTTCTAATTAATTATTATAGTTGAATTTATCTTATGTATAACCCTATATTAAAAATGTTTTGCATATTAAACTTTGATTTCAACCATTTTAACTATTCATTAAATAAAATAATAATTAATGTCCTAATCCAATCAAAGTGGACCTAAAAGGTAATATTTTATTCCTAATGTTGTTTTTGGTAGAATTACACTTGTCCAATAGAATTATGACATGTGTTAGGGTAATATTAATATCATTTTTACCCTTAATTACCCTATTTACTTTTAACCGTGGTAAATAAAAGTAAAAAGTTACTATTCACCAAAATTATTTTGATCATATTGAACCACATTTTACTCCTTGATATTAAACGTGTCTCTTGTATTTTTAAAATTCATGTTATAGAAGTGGTAAAATTAAGTTTTATGTAAATTTTCAAATTCTCCTAGGAGGTGGGTAAAAGAGGGTGAAAAGTTAAAAAAACCTTTTATATATCAAAAATTATTATAAAATGACTCCAATGAATTAAATTGAACTTATATAGGTATTATATATCAATTTTTACCTAAAATAACATTAAATTAAATAAATAATTATTTAAATAAGATGTCGGTTTTTAAATAGTAACCCAGTGTTTTCACAATTCATCAAAAATTGAAAGTTTTCAGAAAAATACCAAAAATTCACCCCAGGATAATTTCGATATTCTGAATCAAAAAAAGAAGTCCATTTTGAATAATAAAATTAATAAAATTTCAAAAAGTGTGTATTACTATTCATAACAGCTAGTTCATTATAATAATATAATAATTTATTATTTAATGAAACTTGGTATTGCGTACTACACACACTATTGAAGAAGGTCTTGATAGCGTGTAAGTAAATCCTTGTCATGGATGTGTGTAGTGAATGCTCTATTTGGTGTTTCGTATAACATAATCAAAGCTTATTTCATTTATATATTAAACAAAATCTATACTTAATATTGCATATACTGCAAGCTAATACAGAGTTTCATATAGTACAAGCTAATCTTTGTGTAATATATAATAGAACACATCAAAGAAATTAAAAATTATATATATCATAAAATATCAGGGTGTTACAATATTCACAACTTGGTAGTGATATTTTTAACAAACACTTATAAACAATTCATGTACCATAAATACCAAAACTCCTATAAACGGGTAAAATTTTGTTCTTGTAGAGAACCAAAAAGATTACATTGATTCAGGATTTCTATCATCTATGCTTTGGTTTATTACCTTTTATAAGTTTTTTGGAAAATTTTTATATTATTAAAATTAATTTCTAGAATTGTTGGATAAAATTTCATTAAAACATAAATTATCTCATGATGTTACCATATTATTAAAATTATAAAATCATCCTTTGATGTTGAATGAAGCAATAATTATATGACACCAAATATTAAAGGGAAGGAAATATTTTATAGGGAAGGAATTACTCTATAAGTGTTTTAACAAGTATTTTTACGAAATAACAAGACCTATTCATTCATTATTAATGAAATCCACATCATTTATCATTAAAAAGAACTACATAAAATCACTTGAGAGATAGAAGGGTAATCTCTCTTTAGTACCTATAATAATAAAAACATATTGGTGTCTACATTTTATAGTTGTGTTTAATTCAAGTAATTATAATATCAAAGAAGTAACAGTAAAATGTTATGAAAAAAAATAATGTGATCTAATATTAAAGATAATTATTGAGTAGCTCTCAATAAAATTAATTAACAATTAATAATGGGGGTTTTATTGATTTATATACTATTAATTTAGATCACACTTTATTGGAAGAATGGTGACCATATATAGTGACTATTCATCACTAAATCATTTTAATTTCATGAATAACACTAATTCTTAGTTAATATATTAGGTTAATAACATAAATGTATTTTATTAAAAATTAGAGACAATGAAGGAAAAATCTATGGTGGATTATTTATCATGGATTTAATATAGAAAAAAAAATTAGATTTTAACTATTTCAGAAAATTGTTTAGATAAATACTATCTTTTAGACCAAATAAATTCACTTCTATTGATTTTAGATGTGTTTAAATACTTTTACTTATTGATTATTATAATGAAAATCACTTGGACCTAGTAAATTAAATAAATTTTTCATTAATGGTATCTCTTTTTAGAAGATCCATTATTCTTTATATAATGTTTTTATGGAGTTACTATAATATGTGTTTGAAGGGAAGAGATGATTTCAATTCAAAATCATTATGACACAAATCGATATAGGTTACCATTAGAGTTATAATAAATCAAAAATTATATTGTAGTGTAAATATCTCTTTCTAAATGATCATAATAAATCATTAAATAATGTGATGTTATGTGATTAATTATAGAATATTAGAAACATATAATGAAAAAATATGCAACATGTTAGAAATTTTGAGGTTTAAATTTTTGAGTTATAGTGATTGTATTTAATGAAATTTTACAAAAAACCACATGATAATTGATATATCATTGTCACATTCGATTATGATTCTATTTATATAGAATAATTTTTATTAAAAATAATATAGGAACTAGTTTTTTAAAAATATTAAGGTAAAATATATTATATAAATTTGGAGTATGAGGATTAATAATCAATGATTAAGGGGACCATTTTTAAAATCCTTAGTTCAAATATTAAATTGAAAATTATTGGTGTAAACTCATAATTGTAATAAAATATTATCCACAAATAGGAGGAAAAATATATTTCACAAAACAATATATCAAATATATTTTTTATATATCTATTAATAACACAATGAAATACTAATAAACCAAATATAAAGATGAAACATGGGATTATATAACAAATTACATAAGTACTTTAATAATGAAATCCTAGTTTATAATTTTTGGGAATTTATTCCATATTTCAATGGAATTACAACATAATGATTTTAGGATTATAATTAATATAAAAAATGTTTTCAAATATGATTCATAGTTGAAACTACCCCAGTCTAGAAATATTAAATAGATAATAAGTGAATAAATTAAATATGAAAAAAAAATCATCAATATGAAAAATGTTGGTAATGATTTTATTAAAAAATACATGGTGTTAAAGAAGGTCAAAATGTATGATTATTTAATTCTATACAGAGTCGATATCCTGGAATTTTAAGGTCTTAGTGGTATAAAAAATTTCGTATAAAAAGTTCTATGAACATGGATTTCTAAATATAGATTTATTTTAATATAAAAAATACATATTTAATCATAAAAAATAAAATAATATATTAAATTTTATTTTTTGACAAACCACATTCATCAATCATAAGGAAATAAAATGAAAATGTTCAACTTATGAAATGAAACATAAGACTCGTTTGGGGTAACCTATGATAATGGAGATTTAATTAATTTTATTATATGTTTTTTCATTTTTTATCATTCCACTTATCCAAAATTAACTGATAGTATGATTCTATGTAGATATTACAAAGTGAATACAACATAAAAGTGTCCACCAACACACTTCGAGGGAATTAAAATGTAGTAGTAGATTATTTTATTATACATTTTAATTTATGATTTAACTATTTCACGAAATAATCAACTTTTTAAAAATACACAAAAATATACTATAAATAGTGTCATATTATTTTGTTAAAATAGGTTTTCGGTTAACGTACATGAGTAATTAAAATCTTTAATAACTGGAGATATAAGATAATTAAGAAGTAACTTTACATTGTCATTGGTGTAAAAAGATTAAATGACAATTTGGTATATTTATTGTGAATAAT
Organism: Viscum album; assembly: GCA_963277665.1. NCBI lineage: Eukaryota > Viridiplantae > Streptophyta > Magnoliopsida > Santalales > Viscaceae > Viscum > Viscum album. The sequence continues at coordinate 1,699,025,792 of OY728138.1, read as the reverse complement.
GTGATTCAAATTATTTCAATGGTCCCATATTCAAATAATTATATTAACTTGTTTCTTAAACAAATAGTTTTTAAGAACACCCAATATTGATAACATTATACGTAAAACTATCTTAGAGTAGTAATGGATTTCTTGTACTAATAGTCTGGGTTATTTTTTTATAATTTTTGGATAAGTGTGTGTATAAAAAAGAAAAGAAAATTATGAGTATATAAAAATCAAAAATATTCACAAATTCAAAAATTTACATAACATTCACTTGATTATAGTCACAATTAGTTTTAGGGGATGAATGTTATTGACTTAATTTGTTCCTATAAATTAGGCGCATATGATATAAAATTTACAATGTCACTATAATCCTATACTTTTATCCAAGACTACAAAAAATAGTACCATGGAATAATTAATGATGATAAATTATGATGTGATAAGATCGACTCCAATAACTTTAAAAAAAATGGGGTAAATAAAACACAATAGAAACATGTGAATAAAAATAATAGAATTGAATATTTTTTTAAAAAATTATTTTTTAAATTTTATAAAAAGGGAAATGAATTTTACAAATATAGAAGAATGAATTTATAATATTATTATATTTTTATTGGTTTGGAATTTATGGTAATTGTTTTTTTAATAGTTTATATTTCTTATAGAATATATATTTAATAAATTATAATTCATGTTGAATGGAAAATTTAATTATTTGTGGTTTGATACTATTATGTGTTTAACATGATTAGATTTCATGACTATTAGGAATAAAGAATATTCATAGAATCATTCATTAAAAAGGTGGGTTGAAAAGTATATTTATGATGGAATGTTTTTCTCTATTTTTCATTTATTCATCTTGGATATAGTAATTCATATGTCGTGGGATGTCAGTGATTTTGGTGGTCAACACTGATGTTATTAATGTGGGTGGGTTCAAAAGTGGGTGTATATTTATAGGGGTGACTTATTATAAGATATATCATTTACCAAAATTGATATAATCTAACACCAATTCTAGGATTAAGTTTGAGGAATTTTCATTAATCAATGTATTTACATTAATCTATTTTTTCATATTTTTTCATGTGATGGTTTTGATTATTTTCATTTTTGGTTTTGGATGGTCAATTACTCAGTGTCTAATGATTTCAAGGTTTATATGATGATAATGATATTTTTATATTATGAAACCTTCAATAGAGATCAGATTTCTGATTGAAATTGGAAGCATAATGATAGGTATATTTAATTATTAAGATGTCTTTTGGGACCATCAAGGTTATCCCACATGATTTTTTTTTCATTTCTCTTCCATGAGGGTCATGTAACTTTATAAACACATGGTATAAAATTCTAATCTATTTTAACATAATTTTTAAAATATAATAAAACATTTCAATTCGTTAATAATCTAAAATGACTAGTAAATATTGTGATCTTGTTTTGATATTATTGAAAAATATAACTTAGGACAAGAAAAAAGTATGTTACAAAGTTATTTGATCATATAAAAATATAGAACGTTTATGATGTTATTTTATTGAATATTTACCTATTTATAAATGAAAACCCACTCATGTAAAATTAAATTGGTTTTTTATGTTTTTTGAATTATAATTGTAATATTTATTTCTAATGGATTATTTGACACATGTTTGGATAGTTTATGTACTAGTCATTAGGAAAATATTCTGAATATATTATGTAATGAATCATAGGAATGATATATTTCATTGGGTGGTTATTGGGTTATGAAATTTGTTTTATCATCATTAGTGTTATGTGATGGTTTATTCTATTAAATTATTATTAATGACTGAGTTTAATTGATATAAAAATATCTATTGAAGAAAATATCATAATCCAAATGCATTTTAAATGATTCTATAATGTGAATTGATCATTTTAATCATAATTTTTTTTAAAAGCTAGGGTCGATGGGCCAAATTCATGTAATATAGTGTGACTAAAAGAAATAGATGTTCATGGTATTTAAATTCTATTATTAATAATTAAGAAAAAGAATGTTAAATTATTTTATAAGAATATTTCAGTGAATACCGTTCTATGCTAATTACCAGTAGCATAAGATTGAATCCTATAACCAATAATGAGGGGGATGTTGTTCTAAATACAAGAACATTCATGGGTTATATAGGAAATAATATTATTATATTTTTTTCTATATTCAATTTAATTTTCCCCTCACATTTAATAATTAAATTTCATTTAGAATGTTTCATATTTAATTAATCATTTTATTTTGTTCTGTGAATATCTATTTTAAAAGGCTGAAATGGGGATATTATTGATTTACATTATTTGAAAAATTAAATTAATTATTATTTACTAAAAAAATATTTGAAATTATTTTTTATAGAATTTAACTGAAATATTTTATATCTAAATTTATCTAATCGACATCAGGAAACATGGGGAATAACTTCTGGGAAAAGGATTGATGGAATTGGAAAATAATTGTAATACATAAGATTTTCATTTATTAAATAAGAAATCAAGATATGTTTATGAAATTATAAGGCTTTATAGATATGTATAAATTTTCCATATAATGATTGAAGAGAAGATATATTAAAACTAATTTTTCCCCTGAAAAAATAAATTTTCCCATTGTATAAAATTATGAATTTTCTAGTGTAAAGGAATAAGTGATTTCTATGATTTTCACATTATCCTAGGCATGCATAATATATTTTTGATTATCTTATAGTGAAGAAGTGATATTATCCCCTCTAATGAAAAATAAATTCTCAGATACATAAGGATTTTAATGTAACATATTTCATGTATTTCCATTTTATTCTAGAGTATGCATAATAATATTAGAGATCTTGAGAGGTTTTTTATGTTTTTTTTACTTTGATAAATTTATCCAAAATCAATAACCCATCATTTTATACATTTACAATAAAGAGACTAAATGTTTGACATCATGAATGTGGATTTTCACTATAATGGTTCTTTGAAAATTAAAATTTAAAATATATTTCCAAAGATGATGCTGTGAATTATGAAATCACACATTTAATAATGAAATGATATGATTATCATAGAATCCATAATAAACATTCCATGGATTATTCCCCTTTCATGGAGTGACATAATAATTTATGAAACATAAAAGGTATAAAAATAATTATCTAATATGTTATTATTTGGGTGAAAACATTAAATGATAATACATAATGACTGTAGATCATGTGAAGAATTTAAATTAATGATAATTCCATCGAATCCATATTTCCTATCATTCTCTGTATCTGAAAGTAGAAAATACAGAAGGATATACTGAAGATATGGTACACTATTTTGAAATGGACGAAATAATATGGTTCTCTATAAATTAAAGAGGGAGGACTAAATGAAGTGAGATTTGTGACTATGATTAACAATCACTAATTTTACCCTAATCATTTATGCATTTCATTTTCTTCACTACTATAACCATGGAATAGAGAGATAAAATCTCTTTTCAATGGGAAAGTATGGGGAAACCATATATATTTTGTAAGTATAATTACAAATAAATATAATTTTATAAATATTTTATCTATGTATTCATAATTCTTATATTTAATTGAATGTTGTTTTGTTAAGTTAATATTACATGCAATGAATTATATTTGGGGTGATAATTTTTTCTATCCGTCCAATTTACTCTGGCTATATATAATAGAAGGGGTATGCATTTTTTGTATAGTATCAAGTAATTTATAATATGAGTGTGGAACGAAATTAATTATTCCTAGATATCTCAAGTGTTTCTTCACATAATTGTGTGATGTTAGGTGTTTTAGTGGGATTGAATTATTATTATTTTGTAGTCATAGGATTGATTATTTATTACTAATGAAAAATTGTGATTTAAAAATCAATAATTTTTAACACTTGATGAGAAATAATGAAATTGTGAATTCTCTCTTTGATAAAATTTAATCAAAAGGTTTGACCAATTTATGCCCATAATTTTATAGAAATATTTTCTACATCTCTTAATTTAATCACCTATTAAATAAAAATAATCAATCTATTTTGTTTCCTGATCAATTTATCATAGTTTTCATATCTTAAAAAACCCTTATTATTTTACAAATTGTTAGCTTTTATTTCATAACCTCTTCATAGAGACTAATTTATATAACCACTATACTCTATTATAAATTTAAAATTTTAATTTATATCTGCACACCCTTCCAAGTCTATATTTGCATGAACCTGGGTTTTGAGCCTGTAAGACTTTGAATATTTTTCTTTGTTGTTATTCCAGAGTAGGGCGTTTTGACGGTGTGTGATTTCGAGCCCTGGTGTGACATGAATTAAAAATTAAGAGCGTTCACAATATACATGCTAAAATAAACATAATAACTCCTAAATGGTTGCTCGGATGGGAAAACTGAGGGCACTGTTGAGTCAGGAGCGTGCTGTTTACCCTATGAGGGGTGTAACTTTTGCGGGTGCGACCCTTCTGTGGAAAACGACATCAGGGGTGTTTTCGTAATTTGGCGGGCCCTGGGCTTGGACTTTTTTACATCTAAATGGAGGCTCAGATTAAAATTTTGAGACCACCATTGCGCTCAGAATGTGGTTTTTACCATAGAGGTATTTTAACCCCAACCCTGCCGAATGTTCGGGTACGGGGCCTACTGGCGGGGGTTTAAGTTTTTCTCTACATACGCACTTCTCCTCCCTCCTCCTTCTTCCCCCTTTACTCTCCCTGGAGATATCTATCTAAAATAGGGGGAAATCTCCCTCAAGCTTATCCTCCACTCTAGCAAGGTGGTGGCGGCTCTGGAGGACCATTCGCGAAGCTACGGGGTACGCCCTGCGAGGTAGGCTCATGTATTTTCATTTTTTTTATTTCCCACAACCTCTTTAAATGAAATTCATTGCATTTAAATTCTTTCCAATCGTCGATCTAAGACCATAGTTGATTAGGATTCTATATGAGCTTTCCAACACTCTTCTCGGATCAAACATCCGAGTCTCGGGGCACCCGGGGTGGCCTCGGGATGTTTTCCAGCCAAATTCTTTTTTTTTCGGTGGTTCCAGGGGTTTCTGGAGGCCGGCGGGGCTGGATTCAGGCGTTTCGGGATTGTGGCACGGCGAGGGGCTCCCAGGAAGCGGCAGCGGTCTCCCAGGTGGCGTGAAGCGGCTCCCAGGCGGCGGCGGTGAGCTCCTAGGCGGCTCGGCAGGAGTCTATGGCGGAGGTCGCTGGTGTGAGGTTCGACGAGGGTCGCGCCGCGTGACCCCGGGCAGGGGACAGAGAACTGCTGAAGCCGGGTATCCACGCGGGACAGTGACCAGCCATAAGGTAATATTGGAGTAGTGGACCGCGGGTCAGCAGCCGGGCCGAGCCGCCGGCGCGGGCCGGCCTAGGCCGGGTGGACTGGCTGGACTTGGACGGTCCAGCCCAAAGGGGATTGCCCCTTTTCTTCGGACACCCATAACATCTACTAAGGGTGTCAATTTTTTGTGTCGTATGTGGAAGTGCAATCTTCATCTTGATATGGATATTTTGAGATGGTCTCAAGGATTTTTATATTCCTGAGACGGGGTCTCGGTGGCATGACACACTCGTTAAGTACCTCGCCGGGATTTTTCTTTCGGATGGCGCGAACACATTCGGAGTCCGTTTAAGGCACCGTCAGAGGATTTGGGACCCTGGCATCAAGACGATGTAGACCAGGTTGGTTTCAGGCATTGAAGCTGGAGTTGAGGCATGGGCCCCATGGGCAGTCTTTTAAGCTGTGAGCAATTTTTTCCGACTTTTTCTTCAAACGTCCGTTCGGGGCAAATGAGTAGTCATTTGGCGTGTTTTTCTGAGAGCATCATGATGGTACAGTCTTCCTGACCTATTTTGGGACCGAGGTGTGTTCCCCATGAGACGTCGTGTGGGTATAAAGTATTGTTGAATAACTTCTTCATCGGATGTCCATTTCTAGTGAGTAAGTAGTCTATCTCGCATGTTTTTCCGCGAGGATTTCAATGATGTAATCTGTTTGGGATTGAGGATACTCTATTGCTATATCATTAAATGTGGAAACATTAATGGACATTTGTTGGAGGTTCTTATGATGCACTCCGAAACAATGCATAAAAGCAATGTTAGTGACACCCAGTGATGGCACGGGCAGCACAGAGTTATCATTCCAGTTCCAGGTTTCCCCTCCAACAGGGATGGGCAGTGGGTTACCCACCAGCGTATCAGGGTATACCCTCCAGTGAGGTTGGGTAGTGGGTTCCCCATTGACCTTAGGGTTTACCCTCCGGCGGGGCTGGTCAGTGGGTTACCCATTGAATTTAGGGTTTACCATCAAGCAGGGAAGGGTCGTGAATCACTCGACAACCTGTTAGGGTTTACCCTCCAGCAAGGCTTGGCAGTGGGTCACCCGATGACCTTTTAGAGATTACCCTTTAGCAGGGTTGGGCAGTGGGTCACCCGATGACCTTTTGGGGATTACCCTCTAGTTGAGATGGGCAGTGGGTTACCCGATGACTTCTTTCAGACTCATCCCCTTTCGATGAGGTTAGTCAGTGGCTTTTCTCCATGATTACCAGAGCTGTACTTTTGGTGGTACAGTTTATTGATGAGGAATCTTTGACGTGTGGGACTGTGGGGCATCAATGATGGATACCCTTATAACTGTTGGCGACTTATCATGGGCTGAGCATGAAGATAGATATCCCCTAACACTATCATTCAGGTTTCTTGTTGAGCATATATATATATATATACACACACCCAATGTTTGTTCCCACTCCTTGGGTTGCGTTACTCTCCTTTTTAGAGGGGAGAAGACATGTGGGGTATTCCATGTGCTTTATGTGTCTAGCTCCTCTTGGTTGGGATGAGTCTACTTCCTTTCTTTTGTTGGCTTGAGCTGCACTCTCTCTATTGTACTCTTACACTGTTCTTTGTTTTTTCTACTGCTCACTATTTTAGTACATCCATTGTTGATCCCCTGAGCCTTCGAGGTATCCTACTGAGTATATTTATACTCTCCCCTTCTTGGGCTATTCCTGCATTTGGTGTGCCCTTTTAGACGACAGACAGGTCGATCGAGACTACGGAAGAGCGTAGAGGACATCAGAGCTTCAGCTAAGATCAGTGGTTGTAGTAGGAATTTCAGTTGTGAGACTCACCATCTACTTACTTTTGTTTACCTATTGTCGGGTTGTGGATCATTTTGAGTTGGGCACGGGTTTTTCCCTTTCTCTATTCAGTATCCTGTTAGTATTTTCAACACTTTTCATTTTTTCTATTTAGAGGTTGATGAATAACTGTGGTTAGGTTACAGTTTTTTGTTCTTTGGTTTTCGTTTTTACTCTTCACATCTGCATTGAGTGGGATGTGTGTGTGTACAGGTACATAGAAAAAGGCCTCCCAATATTATTACACCTTCGGCACTTGTCTCCATCCCCTGGCCTATGGAGGCGGGATTGGGGTAGTTACAGCTCGAGACCGATTGGGTCGGGTCATGACAAAGTGCTATAAAAGGTGGTTCATTCCAAGGGGAATTGTTCAGACGTCCATAAAAAGGAATTTTTTGGGATTTAGGGCAATAGTGTCGACATGTCTCGAGAGTGGCTCTCAGGATAGGGAGTCATGTGATGGTATAGGCAGCTAACATATTCATTCACTAGGACCCTGATAACCCTCTTGTCGACTTGGCACGCTGAGACATTTGTTGCAGGGAACATTGGAACATGCATCCGGTAGGATTTTGTCTTGGACTGTCCTTGTTGAGTCAGCTCCTTTTTGTAATTACTGTTATATATATATGCTCATCTGATCGTGGTAATCTTTGATAATTTTCATGATGCCCCCACAACAGCAGCTAGCCAGGTTACCCTCCCCAGTTTGTGATGACGACCTGGAGAGTGACGATGTGTCGGTTCAGGGACCCTCATGTGATCCACTTCTACCCAGTGCTTTAGTAGTATCCCCTCCACTTGGACAGTGGCAGTTAGTACCGGCAGCAGAGGCCGAGGTTGAGCACAGGCTAAGTGCGCTTCGAGACTTCCAGCATCAGCGGCCGCAGATTTTCCGTGGGGACTCAGATCCCCAGGCAGCGGAAGACAGGCTAGAGTCTGTGGACGGACTTTTCAGGCTGGTATAGACACCATAAGACCAGATGGTATCCCTAGCTACCAGCCATTTCCTTGGGATGACCGGGCATTGGTAGGGGTTGGTTACGCCGACCCACGATGAGTCGTCTCTCACGTGTCATAACTTCCAGCAGCTTTTACGGGAGGAGTATTGCCCCTCTTGTTTACGCTCCATTTGGATTCATGGGATTTTGGAGCTGAAGCAGGGGGGATGACCGTGGCGCAGTACTCGGCCCAATTTACCAATCTGACATGCTACTCACAGGATATAATCTGCCACAGTTACTTCTGGGCGGGGGTGTTTGAGTTGGGTCTTCACAGGTAGATCTGTGATAGTGTAGTACCCCTGTGCATCCCTACTTATGTTAGGGTGATAGAGAAAGAGCTCATGAAAGAAATCTTCTTGGATGAGGGACGCCAGCTGGCAGGGGCTAGTAGTGGCCACTTAAGAGCGGAGTCTTCGGTAGCAGGCAAGCAACATAGGGAAAAGCCTCAGTCGATGAGACCCTTCTGTGAGAAGACTCAGGGGTAGGTTCGTACACTGTAGTGGCACCGTTGAGCACCGGGACAATCAGTAGAGAGTCAGTGAAATGCTTGGGACGTACGTGGTCACCTTGCATGGGACTGCCCGACCAGGCATACCGATCATCTGTGGAAGGCAGTGGGCGCATCACAGCGGCAGAGTCAGTGTCGTGACCAGGGATCTCTCAGGTGAGGATAGGGTTGTCCTCAGGGAGGCAAAATAGGAAGAGTGGCATGACCTAGAGGTCTGGGATGGCGTTTTAAGGTCCTTCCCGCACCACCACGGGGCATCTCACGCCAGGTTGAGGGAGATGGAAGTAGGGTTCGTGAGTAGCTTCAGGCTATGGGTGTTCGTGACCCCCCATCACATGAGATGGTCCGAGGTACACTTTGTGTTTACTCTATGCTTTCTTGGGTACTAGTAGACGTAGGTGCCAACCACTCTTTTATATCACTGGTTTTGGTATGAAAGTTTTAGCTTCCAGTAGAGTCACTGACACATGCACTTATCCTCTAGGTTCCTACGGGAAGTGCCTCATTGGTGACCCTTATTTGCAGACTATGCGAACTGTCATTCGGATGATAGAGTTTCATGTGGGAACTATACGTCATCACAATGGAACCTTACGACATTACCCTGGTCATGAATTGGCTTTCTATGGTTCACATCCAGATCGACTGTCGTCACAGACACGTCAGAGCCGTACACACTGATGGGATGTGGTTCACCAATCTAGGTGAACGAGACCTCATTGTAGAGCAGACGAGTACTCTGAGCAGGAGACCACGACCTTTTTCTCACTAGTAGGAGAGCATGGATCTCGGAGCAGCAGACACTACATAAACCCGGATCCCTGCTGTTGTAGATGAATACATGGATGTCTTTCCCGAGGATGCCCCAGGACTACCTCTGAGGCGAGATATAGATTTCCTCACTGACTTGCAGCCAGGGACTACCCCAATATCGTGAGAGGATTATCTGATGGCACCCACAGAGCTTCAAAATCTATAACTTCATCTGCACGACCTTCATGATAAGGGATTCATCAGGACCAGTGTGTCCCCATGGGCATCTCTAGTTTTGTTTGTAAAAAAGGAATATGGGAGTCTGTGGCTTTTTGTGGATTATCGTTGCCTGAATCAGGACACGATAAAGAACAAGTATCCTTTAACAGGGATCGACAACCACTTCGACTAGTTGAGAGGTTTGAAGTGGTTCTCCAAGATTGATCATTGATCCGGTTACCACCCGTTGCGAGTTCGTGATGCTAACATCCCGAAGTTGGCTTTCCATTTTCGTTATGAGCATTACATATTTTCGGTTATGCCTTTTGGCATTATGAATGCCCCTGCCATTTTCATGGCTTTGATGAACCAGATCTTCCAGCAATACTTGGACCAGGTTGTGGTTGTCTTTATTGATGAAATACCCTTCTACTCTACGACAGAAGAGGAGCATGCATATCATTTTTGGATAGTCGTAGAATTACTCTGAGAGAACCAGTTATATGGGAAGATATCAAAGTGTCAGTTCTAGATTCATGACATTCACATTCTGGGTCATGTCATTATGGAGCAGGGATTAGCTGTAGATCCCACAAAGATATAGGCAGTTCTTTCTTGGCAGCCACCCAATAATGCATCATAGGTGTAGAGATTCCATGGTTTGGTAGGGTACTACAGGAGGGTTGTGGAATATTTTTCCAGGATTTCTGCCCCTTTGACCGCATTTAAATCAAAGGGAAGACCATTTACCTGGACTGATCAGTGCCAGATGTCCTTCGAGGAGTTGAGATAGAGGTTGACTAGTGCTCCAGTGGTGAGGCTGCCAGAGGAGGGTCTTGAGTTTGTGGTGTACTACGACGCTTCAGGAGTTTGGATCAGGTGCGTGCTGATGCAACAGTGGGTAGTGATTGCATATGGGTTGAGGAAGATGAGGACCCATGATCAGAATTATGTGACTCATGATTTTCTTCTGGCAGCGGTGGTCTTCGCCTTGAGGTTATGGAGACACTAAATTCCGGGTGAATGTTTTGTGGTCTACTCGGACCACCAGAGCCTCAAGTACATCTTAACTCAGAGGGATTTGAATCTGATGCAGAGGTGCTGGGTGGAGTTTTAGAAGCACTATGATTTCAAGATATTTTAAAATTGGGGAAGGGTAACATAGTAGCAGATACCCTTAGTAGGATGTCCCATGCTCATTTAGTGCGGGAAGCTTCAAGGTAGTTGTCTTCCCTATGACTGACCATAATGGAGCAGGAGGGTATGCCTTTTGTGTAGTCGATGGTGTTGACTCCTTCACTCCTTGAGCGTGTGAGAGAGTTGCAGCTAGGGGATGTCGATAGCGAGGTACTTCATGATCAGATATCCACGAGAGATGCACCTGATGGGTATTCTAAAAGAGGGAAACACGAGATCATGTTCCAGGGGTGACCTGTAGTACCAGTAGAGATGCGGGAGGAGGTGATGTTGGAGTTCCACACTTCTCCCTTGGTTGTACATCCCGGTATGGGGAAGATTTACAGAGACCTTAATCCGTATTTTTGGTGGTCTGGAATGAAGAAAAGCATAGAAGAGTTAGTTTCTCAGTGTCTTACCTGTCAGCAGGTGAAGGAAGAGCATCAGGTTCCGGCAAGGTTGTTTCATCCCCTTGATATCCCGAAGTGGAAGTGGGATGAAATATCTATGGACTTATTCATAGGGCTTCCGTGCACAGTGAAGTTCCATGACTCCATTTGGGTGATAGTGGACCGACTCAGGAAGTCAGAGCACTTCTCTTCCATCAGAAATCCGAGTTTGGTCGAGAGTCTAGGGCAGTTGTATGTTTGGGATATTTTCCACCTTTATGGAGCACCCTCGATGATTGTATCCGACTGTGACACATGGCTTACATCACAATTGTGGCGAGGCTGAAAGGAGGCATTTGGGACACACCTGCAAATGAGTACAGCTTTTCACCCCTAGACTCATGGGTAGATAGAGCACACTATCTGGGTGTTGGAGGAAATGCTCAGGGCGTGCATGTTAGACTTTGTCCTGAGCTGTGAGGATCACATGCCCTTGGTGGAGTTCACGTACAACAATAGTTAACACTATAATATTGGCATGGAACCTTTTGAGGCCCTCTAAGAGAGACCCTGCAGGTCACCGTTGTGCTGGACGAAGGTTGAGGAGACCTCCCTCGTGGTCCCAGAGTTGGTTCAGGTAATGATGGAGAAGGTGCAAGTCATCCATGAGCAGATGAGGATGGGTTAGAGCAGACAGAAGTCCTACGTAGATCGTCATCGCATGAATTTGGAGTTCGAGCAGGGGGACCATGTCTTTTTGAGAGTCTCTCTGTGGTGTGGGACACAGAGGTTCGGACGGAGAGGCAAGCTGTCCCCGAGGTTCATTGGGCCCTTTGAGATCATGCACAAGGTCGATGAGGTGGCCTACCATCTTGATCTACCACCACAGCTGGAGAGGGTGCACGAAGTCTTCTGTGTGTCAAAGATGTGGAAATATGTGCACTTCCCTATGCACGTTATCAACTGTGGAGAGCTGGATATTGAGGATGGAGCCACCATTGCAGAGAACCCAGTGGCAATTGACGACCGGCGGGAGCGGACACTACGTGGATGGACCATTCCTTTGGTTCGTGTGCTGTGGTAGTACAGGTGGGTGCAGGAGAGCACCTGGGAATGGGAGAGCCAGATGTGGGCTCAGTATCTTCAGTTTTTTGGTAGATTTGTTTTTTCAGGGTGAAAAACATGAAGGATTGAATGATGTTAGAACCCGGGTTTTGACCCTGCAAGACTTTGAAATTTTTTCTTGATGATCTTCCAAAGAGGGGCATTCAGACGGTGTGTGATTCCATGCCCCGGTGTGTCCGGAATTAAATTTTAAGTGCATTCACACTAAACACACCAGATAAACATAATAACTCCTAAACAATTGCTTGGAATTGGAAAACTGAGGGCACTGTTGAGTCCGGAGTGTTCTGTTTACCCTAGGAGGGGTGTAACATTCATGGGCGCGACCCTTCTATAGAAAACGCCATCATGGGGATTTTAATAATTTGGCAGCCCCTGGGCATGAACTTTTTAACTTCTTAATGGTGTCTCAGATTAAAATTTCAAGGCCACCATTGTGCTCAGAACATGGTTTTTACCCTAGAGGCGACTTAACCCCGACCCCGCCGAAAGTTCGGGTACGGAGCCTACTGGTGGGGGTTTAAGTGTTTCTCTACTTAAACACTTCTCCCCCACCTCCTTCTTCCCCCTTGCATCTCCCAGGAGAAATCTCTCTCATCTAATGAGAAAAATTCCTCACGATCCTCCTCTTATCCGGCAAAGTGGTGGCGGCTCCGGCGGACCGTTCGTGTAGCTACGGGCTACGCCCTACGAGGTAGGCTCGTGTATTTTCGTTTTTTAATTCTAAGAACCTCTTAAAATGCATTTAATTTCTTTTAAATTCTATGAAATCATCGATTTAAGAAAATAGTTTCTTAGGATTTGATCATTGATTTGCAAATCTCTTATCGGATCGAAAAGCAGAGTCCCGGGGTGCCCGGGGTGGCCTCAAGAAGTTTTTCGGCCAAATTATTTTTTTCCCGGTGGTTCCTAGGGTTTCTGGCAGCGAGCTTCATGCGGTGTGGGACAGCGGCAGGGCGGCGAGCTACTAGGTAGTAGTGGTGGGCTTCAAGGTAGTGCAGCATGGATCCTAAGTTGCGGCAGTGGGCTCCCAGGTGGTGCGGCGGGTGTTTACGGTGGAGGTCGCCGGTGTGGGGCACGACGATGGTCATGGCACGTGACCCCGAGTGGGGGAACGAGACCCACCGAAGGTGGGTATCTGTGCGGGAAAACGACCGGCCATGAGGGTCGGGCAGCGCAGTGGACCACGAGTCAGTGTCCAAGCCACGCGAAAGACCCGCAGGATGACGTTGCGGGCCTGCGCGGGCTGGCCCATGTCGGGTGGACCAGCTGCACTGGGCCGGTCCATCCCAAAGGGGATTTCCCCCCTTGTCTTTGGACACCCGTAACATCCACTATGGGTGTCTATTATGTGTGCGGTCTACGGAAGTGAAATCCTCGGCTTGAGATAGAGATTTTGGGATGGTCATGGGGATTTATAAATTTTTGAGACGGGGGCACGGTGGCACGACATGCTAATTAAGTACCCCTCCGAGATTATTCTTTCGGATAGCTAGAACAAATCCCGAGTCCGTTTAAGGTGGTGTTAGAATAATTGTGACCCTGGCATCGAGACAATGTAGACCAGGGTGGTTTAAATCTTTGATTCCAGAGTTGATTTGTGGGCCCCACAGGCCCTCTTTTATGCTATGAGCAGCGTTTTATGACTTCTTAATTAGACATCTGTTCGAGGTGAATGAGTAGTCGTTTTGGCATGTTTTTTTGAGAGCATCGTGATGGCGTAGTTCTCCCAAACACTTCTGGGACCAAGGTGTGGGCCCCATGAGACGTCGTATGGGCATAAAGCGATGTTGAATAACTTTATTGTCGGGAGTCCATTTCAAGTGAGTAACTAGTCTATCTCGCATGTATTTCCATGATGATTACAATGGTGTAATATTTTTGGGCATGCAGAGCCTCTTTCAAGATCTCATTAAATGTGGAAACATGAAAGGGTATTTGTCAGAGGTTCCTTTGGCGTAATCTGAACCAAAGTTCGGTAGCGATGTAAGTAACACGCAGTGATGGAATAGGCTGCGTGGAGTTATCCGGCCAGTTTCAGGTTTTCCCTCCAGTGAGTCTGGGTAGTGGGTTACCCACCGGAATATCAGGGTATACCCTCCAGCGAGGCTGGGCAGTGGGTTACCCGTTGACCTTAGCGTTCACACTCCGGTGAGGCTGGGCAATGGGTTACCCATTGACTTTAGGGTTTACCCTCCAGTAGGGCTGGGCAGTGGGTCACCCAACGACCTTTTAGGGTTTACCCTCCAGTAGGGCTGGGCAGTGGGTCACACCACGATCTCTTAGGGTTTACCCTCTAGTAGGGCTAGGCAGTGCGTCACCCGACGACTTTTTAGGGTTTACCCTCCAGCAAGGTTGGGCAATGTGTTACCCAACAACCTTTTGGGGTTTACCCTCTAGTTGAGCTGGGCAGTGGGTTACCTGATGAATTCTTTTAGACTCATCTCCTTTCTATGAGGCTAGTCAGTGGATTTTTTTCCGTGATTACCAGAGGGGGACTTTTCGGGGTATGGTTTAGTGATGAGGCAGCTTTGACATGCGGGACTGTTGGTCATCAGTGATGGCTACCCTTAGAACTGTTGGAGACTTATATGGGGCTGATCTTGGAGATGGAGATCCCTATATGGACTCGTTCAGGTTTGTAGTTATTTATATATATATATATACACCCTACTTTTGTTCCCACCCCTTGGGTTCAGTTACTATCCTTCTAGGAGGGGTGAAGACATGCAGGGTAGGCCACATGCCTTCCGTGTCTATCTCCTCTTTGTTGTGACGAGTCTACTTCCTTTCTTTTTTGTGTTGAGCTGCACTCTCTCTATTTTACTCGTACACTATTCTTTGTTCTATATACTATTCACCGTTTTAGTACCTCCTTTTTTCTCCCTCGAGCTTTTGTGGCATCCTACTGAGTATCTTTATACTCACCCCTACTTGGGCTTTTCCCACACTTTGTGTGCCCTTACAAATGATGGACAGGTCGATCGAGACTACGGAGGAGTGTAGAGGACACATGATATTGGGATGCGATCAGTGGTCGTAGTGGGACATTCAGGTGTGAGACTCATCAGCTGTTTACTTTTGTTTACCTGTTGTTAGGTAGTGGAACCTATCGAGTTGGGCGCGTGTTTTTCCCTTTTTCTATTCAGTATCATGTTAGTACATGTCATCACTTTACTTTATTTTTATTTAAAGGTTGATGCATTACTGTTATTGGGTTATAGTTGTTTGTCCTTGGTTTTTATTTTTTACTCTGCACTTCTGCATTTAGTGGGTTGTGTATGTGTCTGTACAGGTACATAAGCAATGGCCTCCGTAAGATTGTTATGCCTTTGGTGATTGTCTCCAACCCCAGGCCTATAAGGGTTGGCTTAGGGTAGTTGCGGCTCGAGACCGGTAGGGTTAGGTCGTGAAAATATTTAAAACACGAGACAGTTTTGGAGAGTTAGGGTAATGTTTTATTATTAAAATTACCTAAACAGATTCTACAATTGACCATCATTACTCTATGATATATAGATTGAGAGAATATTTTTTGGTAAACTCAAAAAAATAATATTTTACTAAAATTTAAAAATAAATGAATAAATATACTTAGTGGAAACTTTATGTTTTTCATTGAATATGAAACCATTGATGAAAATCCACACCAAACCCTTAGAGATTTTTGTTTTGAATATTTCATTATTCAAATAAATATAAATGAAATATATTCATTAAAATATTGAATTGAAATGAAAAATATATTGAATTAAATTATTCCCATGATTCATTTAATTTCAACATAAGAGTGGTTAACACGCCCTGTGAAACTACATGAAACTCAAGCTCAAATCCGTGTAGGAGATAATATCCAATGCTTCTATAGTAATTATTGCGGAGATAGAGAAATAGTATAACTATTAACCTTAAATGGTATTTTTATCCACTAACATGAGACTATGGTAAACATAGAATTCATTTTATTAATTTACTTAATTACACTTATCCTTTGGGACATATCGACACCGTGCTACATGGCCTTTATGATACTATATTGGATTGGGGCCATAAGGAATTCATGTTCATGTTGAAATTAGTTTTCATTGTACTGGTGTCTCCTTATGATAATGAATTTGCATATCAGAAACCACAAAAAGGATCTACCATACACTAGACTAAAGGATGAAAGTATTTTTCACACCATCGACCTATACAGTTAGATGATGGGAACCTCAAGCTTATAAAAGAAATAGATCTAAGGCAATAAAAACATGAGTAATGTACTAGGACATGGTTCTTCATTTTTTGGTCAGAAAAACAAATAATGTGTTATGTATTTAGGCCCATTGGACTATAGGAAATGTTATTAAAGGAATAGGGGCTCAAGTTCTTTATGTTATGATAGGGTTGCCTCTCTACAAAGTTAATAGGGTATTATTTGAAATAAAAAATATTGAATTAGGGAAGTAAATGATCTAACCAAAGAATAAACTGAAACAAACTCGGTGTGTGATACTGTTAATCAAAGTGAAATAGATGAATACCAAGTCAAATGGGTGGCCATTCATTTATTTTTAAAGGAGTATCCCAATAATGAATTTAAATCTTACTCACTAGATAATTCAATGATTAGGATGATCTTTAATGTATTTTTCTTCAAAAAAAAATCTTAATTAATGGATAAATTATATATATAGGGGGATATATGTAATTTTTTAATCCAAAAGGGAGATACATTCTGATTATTTGGAAATATTTAAGAATATTTTTTCAAGATTTATACACCAAGAAATTAGGTAACATTATTTCTTAGTTTTCCTCTATCATGGTATATTTGATAGTGATAAAAATATATTAGATATATTACCATTAATATATATGGCTGAAAATTCCTCTATTGAAATAAGAAGATTGATTTAGAAGATATATCTAAATCCACAATATCTTGGTCTCAATGGTACTAGGTTAAGTGTAGTTTATGAGGTAAGATCGATTGAATAACCTTTATTAGAGTGTAAACATGGGAACTTTCACATATTGTGAAATAGATATTTCTTAATAAATCAACAGATAAAATATAACATGTAATGATTTTTATCCTTTTTATTATAGAATAGATTATTCATACCAATGATAACAATTAATGAAAAATAAAAACATTATGGTTTCCAATCGATAGTGGAAATATCAGTAGAACAAACAAGGATGTAGAGACAGTTTTTTAGCATTCTAACAAATTTTTAAGAAATCCTATAATCAAAATACATCAAACCAATACCTTTTTAGAAATTAAAATTTATTGAATATGTGTCATCCTATGTTCAAATACATTTGTTGAACAAACATGACATGAGTATTGAAAGGTTACTAACTAACATTGAATAATTGAAACTTTTGATATGAACCCCTATGAAAATAATAACTAAAACACTAGAAAAACAACAGATCAACATATTACTTATTCCATAGGAAATTTATGTTTCTTAATAATAATTATAGGAAAATATATTCATCCTACATCAAAATATACATTAATTTTGAGTAATCCATACTTTGTAAAAGGGGGATAAATGACCTTTAAAATAAATGGGTGTTAATTTAAAATGAAATATTGAATCCCACCATATAAGAAATAAAATAATTAAGGGTATGATAGACATATGAATAGTTAATCAAAAGAAGAATCAAATTTTAAAAAATATATTTGGGTATAATTACGGTTTCAACTAGAATTCCCCTCAAGAGAGGCCATTCAAAAAGATAATTGAGGATGAAATTCCTCATAAAATTATAGAAAAATTCCACATTTTTGAATTCAATGTAGATCATATTTTTTTCCTAAAACCCCCCAATTATGATAAATTCATAAAGTATACTTGTATAAAAATAAATAACATCAATATTATAACGTCCTTGAATCTACATTTTTTGGATCTAATTATTAAAACACAATCTTGATATTTTTTTTTCATTCAGATTACTATGACAAAATATTATCCATAAAAATATAAAACATGAAACAAAAATATTGAATCACTTAAATAATAAATGACTATTTTGGTTTAGGATTTTAAATAATTTTGAAAATATATTACATGATAATACTGATGTATTCAAGTGTTCGTTTTTCCTATAATACAAAAAATAATATTCCAAAAAATTCAAAAATATCCCGCATAATAATGAACACACATGAAACATTTCTAGATATAAATAATTTAACCAAATTCATCATAATATTGGGAAATTGAAATATAATAAGGATTATAATAAAGGATAAATAATTGATAACATAAGTATTTACAATTGAATTGCATTAGTTAACATAATATGATTCTAATAGTATGATTTCACAATCAATGTGTGTGATCCAAACATAAAATAATTCATAAACACGAAAAAATTAATCATAAATCACGAAACATGAGAGATATATTTAATATAAGACAAGAGTCATATTTTTCAATAATCATGTGCCATGTGTAAATAAAACTCGAGTAATAGATCCATTATAAACACCTAAAATTCCAAGAGAAACTGTGTTTATATCTTTGAAAATCTGCTTCATAGAACCCTTATAATAACCCTTACAAATTGAATAACCTACTCTGTCAATTCAAACATTACTCTCTAGAGAAATTTATCACTACCAAAATATTAGGAGAGAAATATTTGTCTCACCATTCATCATAAATATTATCCAAGAAACCTAATATGATTAAAGTATATATATATATATATAATTTTACCATAATCCTTAGAGAAATAACCATTATTCTAATCATAACATGATTACCCAATGGAAAAGAATTGGGCTCCAACACTGAATTTTTAAAATAATAAGATATCTAGAAAAATGTTAATTTTGAAATAATGGGAACATATACCCTTTTTATAATATGTAAATAATGAAGGATATAGAAACATATAAAAAATTAATAGAATATTTAAGACACTTCTTTGAAAATGTAGGAAAATATATTCTTAATTTTCTCAATAGTTTATAAATATTTCAATAATATTTTGAGAAACGTTTCATTGTAAAGAATAATTGAATCAGATACAGTAATATTCAAACAAATGTGTACTAATGATGGTATATAAATTCAATCTTGTCATATTTGTGAAATGGAAACATTAATTTCAAACATTTATAAATTGTGTCAAAATTGACCCATGTAGAAAACATTAAAATTTTCATTTTTAAAGAACATAAATTAAGGTCAAAGTTCAATGAAAATAATTTTAATGAATAATTTATTAGTTGAAAAAAAAATTCTTTAAATATTTCTATGTTCATTGGGGATGATTTTGGTTAAATTTTATTAAAAAATGAAAATAACTTATTTAATGTAAATCAATTTTCTGCCATTTTAAAACAAAGAACATTTGAAAGAAATAACATAAGAATGATCATATAATAATGTCAGTATAAAAATATCAACGATATTATATTTTAGTGGTCAGTTTATACAACATATGAATTAATAAAGTAGTATCAATCAAAACAAGTTTCATAGAAAGTTGTTTGAGATGAGAAACCCTTTAAACTTAGGTAATCCTTGTATAAAATAGGCATTAAATGAAGGAAAATAACATGATTATATGAAAATAATAATTCATATGCAATAGTATTTTAGGAAACATTTATTGATATGTAATTACAATATATATAATAAAAAATAGTGCATTACATGAATTATGCTTCAAAGAAATGAAATTGACCAAAGAAAACACATAGAAATTTTACAAAATTTGAATCAATATATCATAAATAAGATACATCAAAGGAATTATAAATATCATGATAAATTAAAAATTAGTTTGTTTATATCCAAATAGGTAGAATATAAACTATATAAAAAAGAAGTATGTGCCTATTACAAGACATGATTTAGAGAAGCAACATTGAGATTCATATTCCTTCAATTGATCATTTCATTGAATTTAGAATATAATCATTGAATTTATTTTCTTAATTTTTTAAAATAAATATAAATACAAAAGAACAAAATAATTATCAATTTACAGAAAAAAAAATTTATGTACATAGTAAATGATATATAAGTACAACCCAATGAATGAAAATTGTGTTAAGAATCCCCTTACATAGAGTTCATTACTTCTATATATATCCACTAAATCTTATATCGTTTAAATAAAGTAAATATTAACATATTTGAGAACATTTTAAAGGTTTATTATATTATCATTATACTATTTTATTTATTTATTATAATGAAATATTTAATTACATAATCAATTAGTTCTATATTAGGTATGGAGGACTATTGGTTCATATTTTCAAAAAGGATTCGGTATGTTGACAGTGATCGAAGTATTCATTATTAAATCATATCAAAATAAATTATATTTAATCAATTGTAATTTTTATAGTAATGATAATTTTATTATTTATTAAATATAAATTTAATGAAAAATTATTTACTTTATAATATTGAGATGGTACTGCAAACATACATACACATGAGTAACTTTTAAAACATTCAATGAACGTGATGGGAATAAGGTAATTTTTATTTTATCATTAAAAATATATTATTATATATTAAATATAAAATTATATATTTTAATACAATTATATATATAATCAATGTGAGTTAGTGATGAAAAATATATGACATCACTTAATGGAGGTGGTAACCCACACATAAACACACAATGTTCTAATTTTACATTGATGGAAATGTAAGAACATGTATGATATTATAAATTTATAGAATGATAATTTTTTCAAGAGTATCATATATATACATTACATACATCATTATAGGAATCCATAAGATATTGTGATGGAAAATTATTTTCATCACTTCATGAGGTGGTAGTCCTCCTTATAGATGAACAATGGTTCCATTTCCGAATTGGTGGAAGAAGTATATGGATTAAAGTTAATGAATAAAAATTATAACAACTAATTATATCTGAGATACTTTTGTTATTATAACATAATGTTTATACACATTTTGATAGTGGTAGGAGAATAAATTAATCAAAAAACATTCTAGTAATTTCTGTATAGGTTAAATAGACATTCTCATTTTATTTTAACCTTATTCCCTATAAAGATGGTACTATTCCCAAAATAAGACATATAATATGTGGTATATGTTTTTATGAATCTATTTGGGTAGTTCATGGATGAAAAAAAATGTCTAGGTGTTTGTAGTGAAGAGGATAGTGGGTTTCAATTTATAAGTGTTTGAGAGGAAACACATTAATTTTCAAAGGGGTAAAATATATTATTGCTTTAATCGACCCAAATGTATCAAAAATAGACCATTGATGAATATTTTATAATATAGGGTAAAACATATGGCCACTTGGAATGATTTAGAAAATTATTTAGGTCATATTAATCCTTAGCATTTTAGTTTAGTCACCTATTAACCCTATGTGAACCTTAATAAATGTAATAGATTATTCTAGTATTTACAATTTATTAGGACTAGAAATTAAGTTTAAAATAATTTTTAATATGAATTATTCCAAATAAATATATGTAATCTATTTTATCAAATTAAATTCACAATAGTTCCAAATTTTAATAAAAAACTAAACCCACAAGGTTCGAGGAAGAGCGATTTTGCAAAAAAAAATATACTCTTTTGTATAAAATAATTTTATAACTAAATCAAAAATTAAATTGGTTCGAATAACCTTAATAGTATTATAATTAATTAGAATTAATTAATTTTACTATAGTGTCATTTCTATAAAAATGGATCATATTAAATGTTTGAAATGAAAATATAGTTTTTAATAGGAATCACTATTTTTTAAATGGTTGAAGGTCAATCCCCATATATTAATCATAAAAAATGCACAAATATTTAAATAATGGGAAAATGGAGAACAAATTATTGTCAAGGGAAAATTCCATAAAAACCAATACACAAAAGAAATAATGGACCCACAACCTGAAATGGGAGAAAACATCAAGTTAAACACAAGAACATTCCTTGTTACCCCCTCACCAGATAATGAAATAGTTTGAACAGTAAAGAAGAATGCTCCACCACCTATAACAATAAGTTGTATCATTATGGAATCACAACATTAATGATCATCTCTCCAACCAACAGAAAAATCTGGAGGAGAGCATGATGAAAGGTTCCTGCACACCTTTCCCTCTTCTGTGATGCCCACCTGATAAAGAATGTGATGAAATCACAACAATGTGAATCTAATAAAAGAAAAATAAGAATAAAAACACTATTAAATAGTTAATTAAATGTTCTAATCCATCCATAAAAAATGGAAAAATATGGTTGAATGATGTATTTCATCAAACCCATCCCCATTTCCAGGCTTCCCACCTAACGACACATGTAAAAATATTATACCTCCATCTGATAACAATGAGGGAAAAACCATTATATGAAAATAAATATGAAAACCAAAAAACATATAAAACCAAGACCAAAATCAGAAACCTATAATATATTATCCAACTACAGAATGTAACACCGGGGTCCCCCAATTGGGAAACAACAACCATAAAGTAAATAAACCGCCACAGTGCTAGACATTAATAACACAAAACCTAAAACCTGCAACTGACTTGAGGACATCTATATACGTGAAACACAACCATCCTCCACCAAAAAATAAAATAAATTCCATCACACTCGCTCCAACAACCAATACATTACCTGACCACCAAGAATGCATCCCGAAGGGAGCCAAGCCCTTGAATGGAACACCCCATCCTAGGAAGGTAGCTATCAATCCAAAATGGGAGAGACTATATCTGAACAAGAACTTGGGAAGAGGGTACACATTTAGGGAAAATATCTTGGAAAATATAATTTCCTCAAAAAAACAAGAGTGGAAAACATAATAAAAATATTTAAAGAAAATTAAAGCTTATAGTTGCAGCCAGATCATCTGAAGAAGAACCAGAGAGTAAATCCATTATCAAAGAATCCACCATCAATGCCTAGAGTAGAATATAAACATTTCAAAGGAACTTAAAAACCCTAGAATATGATCTTCTTTTCCTATGAAGTTTAGATCCATTCATTCTAATAATAAAAGTAATTATTTTCACTATTCATTAAAAACTCGAACTTTTTTTTCTAAAAAATACCTAAAAATCACACTAATATAATATTAAAATTACGATTTGTAAAATCACATCATTTTTATAAAATATAATTTATTAAATTTAAAGATGGAAAATTTAATATCTGTGCAAAATATTCAATAAAGAACCATTTTCAACAGAAACATACTATTGAAGCATATGATGACCTTATTCTATTTCCTTTTATAACAAAAATAATTAAATTAATTATAATTCATTAAAATTAATACTTTTTTTTATTATTTTATTTAAATCATCTATAATTAGTGATAAAGTTAATCAAATAGAATAAAAAATAAATTTCACACATCAAAACTTTTTAATTGAAAATATCACGTTTACCTTCAAAATATAATCATAACTTCCAAATCACCGAATTTATAATATTCCTAACATATATTTACATACATATAATGGAATCATATATAAAATGGATATGCGTCAAACAGTTAGATATATAATAGTCATATTTTAATACTGTATATATCCTTAAATGTTTAACTTAAATTTATTTATTTACTTTTCTCCCATATGGATATTGTATTCCAAACACAGTTACATCATTACATTGTTTTAGTTGAGGCCATAGTCTTCCTAGTGACTCAAAAGGATAAATTTTTTATTTTTTTGAATATATATATATATATATGTGTGTGTGTGTGTTTATATTTACTCTAGTTGTATATTTCATCATTTTATTTTATTTTGAAACCTCGTTATTTATTAGTTTTTACCATTAATTATAAAATTTTTTCAGTAAATTTATCACAGTTAGTTTTAGTTTGGTGTTTTTTGTATCAAAAACTATGAAAATTAATACTAATTAAATGGATAAATATATATCTAAATATAGGGTAGTCAAATTCTACCCCTTTAATGTAATTTTGTCCTCTCAATTTCATCCTACACTTGAAAGAAAGTGCTAAAAACAATTTCATAATCAATTACATAGAGTGGAAGATAAAACATAGGAGTATGAAAGTAATTTTTTTATATTTAAATATTCCTTTTAAAAAAACACACATCATAAAAGTGATAATAAAATAACCTGTTGAAAGGTGTAAAAAGTAAATATAATGGTCAGATTAAATAATAGTTAAATATTTTTCATAATAAGAGAACATTACTGGATGGAGAAAACAAATACATGGAGGAATAAGTAATCTCAATATAATTGTGGTTATTGATAAAGAAAATTTTTAATAAGAGAGTGAATGGTCTTGTGGAATTCAATGAAAAATGAACCATAAAACAAATAGGTGTGAAAACGATGGTTAGTTCATAAAAAATGAATGTAATAGGAAAACATTTTTAATGATTCTTTTCATATATTTGAAAACATTCGTTACCATATAAAATAAAAAACTAAGGAAAAATACTTAATCTGTTTTCTTTAAAACCCAAAACATAATTTTATCCACTGGTTTCATTTTTCATTCTATTTTTAGGATTATCTAATATTTTATTTCAAATGATGAGTATGAATTTCTAATGCATGATGAACTAAACTCAATATCTTAAAATCCCTAATGTATATAAAATGGTGAATCTTTATTCTTCATATATTTATTAAAAAATGGTTATAATGTGTTAAGATAATATCCATTCTTATTAATCATTCATGTCAAGAAAGAATATAGAATCCTACAAAATTTACAAAATAACACCAAAGTATTAACTTATATCATTTAATAAATAAATAAACCATTTTATCTATTAACCACAAAAACCATAATATTGAATACCTATTAAACCTCGATATTTTTAATGTTCATTTTTTCTGACATCCCAAAAAAATAAAATGAAATTATTCTAAAATAATCATTCATGATAAATAACTTCTTAACCCTATGAGTTATATATACCTCAACTAAATAAATCATGTTTGATAATATCAATAATCATTTGTTGATAATACCTAAAAATCATATCCTTATCTTGATCATAACCATCGATTAAAATATCACATTCTCAATAAATCACTTTTCAACTATAACAACTATCAATATTCATTTTTATAATAGAACATAATTATCCAAGCAAAAAATAATATACTTACCCGATGATTTATATAAACCATAATTTATAATTATCTATATATACTACTAGACATCTAATATCACTTCAATTTATTATCATTATAACCTTAAAAAATACTCAATTGAATAAGTGATTAGCCGTAAAATCATTAACCCATGATAGTATCCATAAATCTTATGTAACTCGGCTTAAAATATCATAATATCTAGTGTTATCTATACCCTATTTAGATAAAATTTATAAAATACCCAAACATATATCTCGTATCTTGTTCTAAAAAACAAACCATTATATTTATTTCTTTGATACTAATAAACATGATCTAATTTTTTCTTTCGAAATAATATAAAATCAAACTGGAATATTGGATCAGCTATATACCCTTAGATATTTTATGTTTAGAATTTTAGAGTATTAGGAAAAACTCATAAATGATAATACACTTTTATTCAAGTGAACATTTTTTCTACTATACCCAGAATTTCTTATTTCAATAAAAATCCACAATATCTCACAAAATATCATAACACGTGAAACCATTAATGAAACAAATTATTTAAAATCATAAATAATAACTTAGGGAAATAGTAACATAATAAGGTCAGGATCAAAGGCTTGTAATGGGTGAATATATTCATTTAAAATAGCATGTCATTGGTGAGAATAATATAATAATATGGGTATAACTATACTATCACTGAAAAAGATCATAACATAGAAGAATTCATAACCATAAAAACCTAGATCCTAAATCATGATTAATTACATAAATGATAAACATAATACAAGATTTATGTACGTAAACAACCATGAGCCATTTGAAAACAAATCATTAATTAAATGATCAATTAGAAACACAAGGAAATATTATATAAAACATGCTAGTATTTCTAATCATTATCTTCAAAAAACCATTAGAAATGCAATAACCTACTCAGTTAATTCCAATATTATTCTCAAAATAATTTATTTATTCTCTAATGTATTTGATATCTATATAAATATCACCTGATTTCTTAAATAATTTCAATGTGTCATAAAATAAATAAACTACATAGGGTTTCAATTTTATTAATAAAATCATAGAAATTACCATTATTCCATTAATAATTTGATGAAACTGTATAAAAGATATAGGTCCCACGAATGTATATTTAATAAAACTTTACACCATCCATACTAATATTAATTTTGTTTTCATTCAAACATATAACCATTGTATCATAACAATATAATGGGGGATATATCCATATATTTGAAATAATTTTAAAAGAAAATGTAATTATTTTTATTGAAAATGGGGGAGAATGTCATCTATATTTTAGTAATATGATATTAAAATTTAAAGACTATTTGGAGAATGGGATTCCTTGAAAATAATTGAGGAATCATATAATGTAATCCATAGTAAAATAAATGGTCATGATTGTAGGAAAATCAATTCATGGAATATATGTAAAAATAAAATATTATTTTCAATCTTTTGTAAAGAGAGTTAAAACTTAATAGTCTATAAAATGTTAAGAATTATCCTTCAATATGTTTTAAAAAAAATCTAAGATCATGGAAAATAAATTTAGAAAATATTTTCTTCATATAAAGATGATTCTTGAAATATATTTATAGAACTTTTGCATATATTTGGTAAAATGTTTTTAAAACATTAAAAAAATATTTCAAAAGGAATCCACTTTTTCCTTTCAAAACCAAATACCATTTGAACGAAATAAAATAATAAGTAATATAAAGTTACATGAGTATTAAAATATCCTTCACGTTATTTTTAAAAATTCAATGTATACACCATGTTAATGAATATTGGCTCATCTATCAAAAAATATATTTATATGGAATGTTTAATGCACGATAGAAATGAAACTTGGGTAATGATTGAATGAAAAATCTATTGATTGAAGGGAAATTACTTAATTCTATGAAACCCATCATTTTTCAAGAAATAATATATTAAAAAAATTAACGTTGTAGTATATACACTATATAAAATAAAACATGGATCATAACATGAACAATGCCTTAAAGAGTTTAAACTGAGATCAAGAAAACCCTTGTAAATTTTATAACATTGGAATTGTAACAAAACGAACCCAGGTCAACAAAGCCATCCGCCAGACCCTCCCGTCTCATGGTGAGGTTTAAAAAAGTTAATATAAACAAGTCATAAATATAACAAAATAAGATCTTCAATAATAGTATAATATAGAATTAATAGATACAAAAATATACATAAAATCTATGAAAAAATGGTTAAACTTGAAAATTAAATGATACAAGAATAAAAAAGTATCCATTTGACCACATATCACTACCAAACCATCTCGCTTTGAAGGTGGAAGAAACCAAAAGAGAAACTATCATGATGCGTGATGGACTTCCCTTTCCCTAAGTACTGAAAAATAGGATCTAAAACTACCCAAATGAAAAAATATGGTGTGTTCATAAATACCCATATGATAATAAAATATAATCTATAAAATTTCTAATATAAATAATTAACAAGTTAAAGAATAAAAAAACCTATTTATAAATTTTTATATATACATAACCATTAGTAAATAGTTTATGTTTTTTAATAAATTCATAGAATATTCACAAAATACCTTAATATACCAGGTATAAAATAAAAATAGATCAATTAAAAATGTGAGAAAATATATATGAAATAAACCATCATTTGGTAAACAAGGTATAAAATAAAAAGAGCATGATTTGGGCCCCAGCCCATGGGAATATGTACTTGGCATAAAAGAATCCTAAACTGATAAAATGTTGGATCCAACTGATATTGATTCCTAACATAATCATTATATGTCACAAATTTAATCCATAGTGGTGGAAAAACACTAGGGTAACCTATATTAATTTCTCAATGCACCCAATGTTCTCAATGTACTATTTGTTTTCCAAAACAATTTCCAAAATCCATGCTCACATAAAACATAAAAACTTTTCACCAAATAAAATATATTTCAATGAACAACCCAAATATATTAACAAGAAAATATTGAAATTCATGAATTATAAACACATTCATATATACACCTTCTTTTAAAATCATGGAAATATTTCTTCTTCGAAAATGGATATCAGAAAAATATTGATCAACCTTCAAATGAGAAGGCACGACAAGAAGCTGCGAGGATGAATAGAAAACATCAATCACTAATGAATCTAGAAAAAAATGTATCAAACACCATGATCATAATAAATGGGTATGGATAATCATAAATAATCCATAAAGGTGATTTATAGTGAAAAAACTGCAGGAATCAAATATTGATTGGAGCGATGCGGAAGGAATGAAATCACTAAAAATCAACCATAATTTGAATATGATGTAGGGAGAAATACTAAACACAAAATAAAAATTTATTTAGGCATATATTATTTTCAAACGCACTAAACACAAGTAATTCATGACATGAATCCTTTCATGACATGAAATAACATCTATTAGAAATATCCTGAAAAAAATTCCTCCGATCTAATTAAATCCTGATTGAAAATTTCAAGGTGCTTAATCAATTAATTCCAAGTAAATATTTCACACCATAAAAATATTCATGGTATCTTCCTTATAACATATTCACTCTATATAACCCATTCATGGTGAAGATGTGTCCATTGGGTATTACTCATCCCACATTTCAATAGAAAATACCCAAATTAAATCTTAAGGATCTCTAGCCCCAAGGATCTCCTTTTAAATCCATTTACACATTTATTCCTAGATTCCATTAATTTAAAAAACATATATTCCTTATCATTAGGAAATTTTACCAAGTATGTGTTCTCCATTCCCATGATGTTTGAAATGCACCTAAACAGAAAGGGAAAAAAAACAAAAGTCAAAGCATATCTGAAGGAAGGTAACATAGTGCTAAATAACCTTCCCCACAAACACTTTTACCACAATAATTACTCATGATATTGGACTCAAAAAAGTAAATTCCAATGACCCCTCATAAAAAATTCCAACTCCCACATCTATTAGCTAACCCATCCACACCAACATATTAGAAATTTTAGGTAAGCATTTTACCACAGTAAAGAATCTCTCAGAGATCTGTAATCTGAACTGGTTTCCCAACCATAGTGATTTATAGATCAAGATTGACACACTCCAATTTATCCACATGGGATGGATTTGACTGATACCTC
Organism: Viscum album; assembly: GCA_963277665.1. Classification (NCBI taxonomy): domain Eukaryota; kingdom Viridiplantae; phylum Streptophyta; class Magnoliopsida; order Santalales; family Viscaceae; genus Viscum; species Viscum album. Next base: position 1,698,996,134 of record OY728138.1, on the reverse strand, counting down.
ATTTATTGGAAAATAAAAAACAAATCTTCGATGGATGTTAATAAAAATATTAAGTCCAATTGATTATACTCCTTTCCAAATCATCCCATGATCTCAAGTGGCCCACAAACCTCAATAAAAACATACCCTACTTACCCAAATTATGGTTTACCATGTGATGTGAAACTCTAAGAAAGACCTAACCACAAACCTCAAACTCCATTTTCCAAGGAAGATGGTATGCATAATATTTCTTATAACTGTGTTCCATGAAAAATCTATTTTAGAAAAACTATACCCTCTTTATCGTCTCTTGAACAAGAGTCAGACCAACCAAGGAAATCTCTCCCAACTATACTCAATACATGAGAGAATAATTGGGAATCCCATATGAATTCTCAAATGGCTTTATTTGGATTGAGGATTCATCACTAATATTGTAGGAAAACACGACTAAGGAAAAAAATTCCCATGAACCAACAAAATTAAGAACATAGTCCTAGAGAATATCATAACGAACCTAGATAGCTATCTATATTTTTCCATAAATATGAAGATGATATGTTATTATCAATTTCAACTAGGAACCCATATCTACCTACAAACCATTCCAAAAACTAGACGTGACCATCGTCTCCCTATTAGTAATAACTATATAGAGAACCCCCTAATATAGGATTATCTATCAGAAATACAAGTCCCCAAGCTATTCCACCATATTCAGCTCCATGATACATAGGAAATTAGAAGATTTCATTATTCAATTAATGATAATCTAAATCACATAATTATCACTAAGAATAAATGGTAAACCATTGAATAAATCCATTAAAATATCACAACATTTCTGTGCTGGGATGGGTAGGGTATTCAAAAAACCAATTGTTCTATAGTGTTCCACCTTAATTCTATGACAAGTAAGACACCATGACACAAAATCCATAGTTGACTGTCTCATCTGTGACCACCAATACCTACTTCTGAAATCATGATACATCATGGTAGTACCTTGGTGTATAGACTAGGAAGAAAAAACTCCACTAATCATCAACACATGCTTCCGGAAAAAAAGTAATAACTAACCTATTTTGAAAACTAGACGTGTTATTTAGAGATTGAGACAACTCACCCATGTTTTTCACAACATGATGTATTTTAAATATTATTTCTCACTGAGGGTTATAAATTGACTTGATCTGAACCCACTCATCAATTGATAAATTAGCCTTCATCAAAGATACACGGACCAAACAACAATATTCTTCCAATCCCAAGGTAATGTAATCAAAAATACTCATCAAATACCACTCTCCCAATGATTTCTTCACTACTTGTATTGGAAATTTATTTGAAAAAATCATTATTGACCATGTTCTATTTTCCAAGAGTATATGAAATATCAAAATAAAATGTTTGGAGATAACCCACCAAGAATATGTGTCAAAATTTCCTATCCCTTTGTGGGAAAGTATACCTCAAGATCTTGTGATCATAATACACTATAAAATTTTTCCCAAATAGGTAGTGACACTACATTTTGCGTGCATTAATAACAACTGACAACTAAAGATCGTGGAAAGGGTAGTTCTTATCATGATATCTTAGTTGTGGAGTTCTATAGGCTACCACTTATATCCCCTTTATCAAGACACCCCATACCAGTTCATGAAGAATCATATAAAATCATAACCTAAACCTTGTTCTAGAAGAATCAAAACTGGAGATAAAGTCATTATCAACATTAGTTCCTCAAAATATATATGTGAATTTTCATTACACTATAACATTACACTATTATGGATAAAATATATCACCAAAGAGGTAATATTGGGAATGTTCTGAACACACAACCTATAATAACCTTCCACCCCTAGGAAAATTCCAATATCAAACACTTTTCAGGGCCACTCAAAATAAATTATTTCCTACAACCTTTTAAAATACACTAAATCACAACTATTATATATATCATGCCTCATAAAAATTACATCTCACATACAAAACTCACATTTATAAATCTTACCATAAATTTGATGTTGCCTTTCTATTCTAATAATTATATCAATATGGTCTTCATGACCTGTAATGACCCAAACTTTTGAATAATATTTGTTTCCTAAATTTATGTGTTATTTCATTTTATACTCCACAAAACTATATTCTTTAAATAATGAAGTGATACCATTGGTTTTCAAATTTTATGTGAACGTTGGTCAATATGACCTTTTCAAACTACACTCTTAATGTTAAAATTATTTTTTATAAATACAAGAGATATTGGATAATTAATGTAGAAAGAATAGTTGATGCTCTTATCTAGTAGACTCGGACCGTACGAAGCCCATCTCTCAGAGTATGGGAAGAGGTAGCATTTATGGCCATTGCTCTGGACCAATCCCAAGCTTAGCTTCAACATGTGAAGCTTGAATAGAATCTCCTAAGGGAGAATTTCAAGCGGGATGAAATCAAAACTTGGGAAATGTTGTCTAAGTCGCTCCAAGATTCTATCACTATAGAACACCTTACACTTAGGTCATTGTAGGTGTTAGGAGGGGCTATATAATGAGGCCTTAGATACTTTTTGTAATCCATTGGTATAAATACAATTTTTATTTCTTATTATCGTAAAATTTGTGATTTTCAAATGTCTGAATAAATATAGGATGAATATTATTGATGATTTTAAAAGAAGTGTGTTTTAAAATATTCATGTAAACTTTAAATAGTTAATAATGTGAAAATAAGTTCAAAAATTGGTTTTATACATTTGTGATCAGTAAAAAATTTAGAGTCTAATAAGTTGAACATTATATTTAGTAAATAGTAATGTATGAATAGTAACACACCCTTATGAATATTAATGAATAGTAAATTGGCCAAAAAAATAGAAACATCACCCATGAATATATAAATAAAATTTAGACATCTTAAAAGAGAAAAAAAGATCATACTATAAGTTATTTTTATTTTTTGTAGGTTATACATATTTTATTTACAATTTTATAATTAAATTTTATAATTTAAAATAAAAATTTATTTTCATAAAATTTAATCATAAATTGTTACTTTATGGTCTTAAGATAATTTTATGGGACCTTGATTACTTTTTCAAGGTGTTACAAAATAAGTTATAGTTTTAGAGTTGTTTTTTGGAATAAATAATGATTTTATATAAAAATTAAATTAAAAATATTTTGAAAATTATTTTCATAAAATGGATTTCATGTTTTAATTTTGTGCATAGATATTAGGTTAGGTTGAATTTATGATATTTTTATAAAATGTTTTTTTATTCGGTGAATAGTGCAAATACAGTTTTTGAGTATCAGGTGTTTAATGACATCATTAATGGTGTAATAATGATGTAATCATTCAGGTAAACTTTTGAATAGTAATATATTCTATGAGGTGTCCCAAGTGGCCAATACCATGGGGAAATACCATGGGAAAACCCATGGTTTTTGAAATACCACCGATGAGGTATCCCTTAGAAATTAATTAAATATTCCCTCACTTTTCCTATAAATACCAATCCATTACCTCATTCATTTCATTCCAAATTACTCATAAAATAAGTTCTAGTCTTTTACCTCCCACGGAGTCCTCCCAAGGTGCCCTCAATTCCCCCCAGGGTCCCAAACTTCAAGCTTTGAAAGTTACTCTTCAAGGTAAGGGAACCTTCCACCCTCCTCTTTTAGTCATGATTTCCATTAAGTTATGTCTTCCAGTTTCCATCTTCTTATGTTAGGGTATGATATTATATATTATTATTACTTTCCATTTCATGTCCAAATTATTAGAGACCCTTTCTTCTCACATCAATATATTTTTTTGAATTTTTACGTGACACTGTTAGGCTGCCAAATTTTCGTAAAAGAAATAAAATTTTCTAGTTTCATTAATGTTTCCTTTTCATGTGGTATGTCATTACACAACGTGATATTATTTATTTTTATTCTATAACTCTACTGTAAATTATTCATTTCTTTATGGGATACCCTTTTCCCCTCTATTTTTATTTGTTTTTCTAAAACCATGTTATATAGCCATTGTGCTGCAGAAATTTTGTCTAAAAATATATCTATCTTTTTCTAAAGAAATTCTATTGTTTTATTTATCTAAATACCAAAATATATTTTGATTTCCAAAGGTATTCATCAAGAAATAAAATTTATCTACCTGTTTCTGGAATTGGCATACAATAAATCCTTCTTTCCTTTTTCAAGGGTTATAAAAGTCATAACGATCATGTTTCTAAGCACTTTTAAAACATCACGCTTTTGAAGTGAAACACATTAATTTTACTCTCTAAAATTTATTTTTGTAATGTTTGATTATAATCAATGTGGATCACATGAAAATAAATACATATTAAGGGTGCACCATGATAGCACTCCAATGCATTGTGTAATGAATTTAATCTCTAGTGATGTCTAGTTTCATGATACCTTGGTGAATAACCTTTGAAATTTTTATGACACCTTGGGATGAACCTTGGTAATATGTTCATGAATGTCTAAATTAAATGTTTTAGCACATATTAATTTTATGGTTCATGGTCTTTTTACTATGAAATGACCCTACTTCCATTTCTCATGTATTTATGTTTTTCATCATGTTCTTATTGATATCACAAGTAAACTAATTCCCTTTCTTTCCATACCGGGCTTTCTACCCATCCATTCCTTCGATGTATGCCTTTGGGTTATGGGATGAAGTCATTTTACATAGGATGAAATTTTCAAGAGGATTTTCAAGGGTATTTAAAATGGTGTTTTATTTTTTCATGTTTTATTGTTCCTGATTTCCAAGACAATGGACTATAAAGCTCCTTTATTTGTAAAATGTAATTAAAAGTTATGTAATAATAGGGAAAGATTCCATAATTGGTGTCAAAGGAAAGTTTAGTTATTTATGTAAATCAGGCTATGAAAGCATTAGGAATAACCCTATAGAAATTTTTAAATATAGGAAAACTTCATGGTATTTTGGTGATTATTGAGTAAGTGGTTTATCAAAAAAATACATCCATGTCTGGATACGAGCATGTAGAGCTGGCTCTGGCACAGATGTACCTATTAGTGAAGACTCGTAAAATCTGTTTTGAGCATGACCTGGGGAATCTTGGTACACGAAAATGGGCCTCACTTCACTCTTGGTTATTACACTCCTAGGGGATATGTTTGGTTAATCATAATATTTCCATGAATCATTATGAAGGATTTATAGAGAAATGAAATTGTTTATAGAATGAATTATTAAGACATAAAATCATTTATAGTTAAAAGATTCATAAATGAAATAATATTCTCACTAATGTTTTGTTCTTTTAGAAAATATTTTGCAATAGGAAGAACTGTGCCAATGGTGACCGCAATGGACCATGAACTAACGACCCTTCGATGGAAGCCGGAATGAAAACATTCATGCGAATGATGAACCTCCTGACTCATGTTTTGGGAAATAACATGAATCAAGACGAGAGATTGATATCACCGTGAAGGGAAAACATGTCAATTTAATACTTTATATGTCAAATATCACCAACCTTTAGTGGATCTACTGACCCATTTATTGCTGAATAATGGATCAGCTCTATCGAGAATATCTTTTCTATGATATGCTATTCTAAATAAGAGAAGGTTACATTAGCTGTTTATCGCATAGAGGGAGAAGTTTATCAGTGGTGGGAACTCATTAAAAAGACAATTCCAAGAGTTAAAGTTGAAGTTATGGAGTGGTAATTGTTTAGAGGGATAATCTTCAACAAGTATTTCCCTCGATCGATGATAACAATAATGGAGAAGGAGTTTCTCGAGTTGAAGCAAAAGGAGAATGAATATGTAGAATGTTATGACATGAAATTCACAAGGATTTCACGTTAAACCTCTATCTTTTCCATGGAACCAAATTGGAAGGTTGATAGATTCTTTGGTAGAAAGAGACCTCATCTGTGGAAGAATCTAGCAAACTAAGATTATGATAGCTATGATGAGATCGTGCGATGAGCGGTGAAAGTAGAACTCGAGTTTGGTGAAACACACTGGACTCATAAATACAATGACAAGAAAAGATCTAGGGAGCCAAAAATAGGGATGAGATTCGATTAGAGAAGAGGAGGAAAGAAAGCACCACATCCCACGTATAATAAATGTGGGAAGAAGCATTCAGGGAACTTCCTTCTTCGGAGTGGGAAGTGATACTAGTGTGGTAGAGATTTCCATATTGCGTGGAATTTTCATGGTGAGGTGAAGCTACAAATTCACAAAACAAACAAAAAGGTGATGATTCTTCATTCCCTACCTGATGTCTAGTGATATAAGTGAGGAGAACCTAGGCACTTTACCAATCATTTTCTGAATCGGAGGGAAGTAGAGGGAATCACCATCACCCTCAGCAAAGGCCAAGGGAAAAAGGTTGTAATTTTTCAATCACTATGGCTAATTTTGAAGCACCAAATGATGTGGTGGTAGGTATTATTGTATTTCTGTCACAGCTTTCAAGTACATTATTTGATTCGGGTTCTATAAATTCCATTATTTCCTCTAAATTTACAAAGAATTTAGAATCAACCCATGATTTTATAAAGGTAGAGTTATCAGTCAAGAATCTTGGTGGGATTATCCAAGCATCATCATTCTTTATAAACAGTAGTATTTACATTAGTGATAACAATCTTATCGTAAATCTTGAAGTCATTCCTATGGTGGAATTCGTTATTATTCTAAGGATGGACTGAATCTCAAAGTATAATGCTAAGATGAAATGAAAAAGCAAGGAAATCTCAGTAGTCTTGAATGGAAAACCTATGGTTATCTTCCAAAGAGAGATTTCTCAACCTGATATTTCTTGTAAAGACCTGTAAAATTCAAGGAAATTTTTTTCTAAATTTTCTTTGGGATTTTACAAGAACGCAGTTTTTGACGGTGCCTGATTCCAAGGCCCATTGTGCCCGGAATTTCTATCCGAAGTTTAGCTCAGGTACGTTCAGTGAACAAATGAGCGAGAATTTATAACTTTTGAACCGGTGCCCGGAATCGAATTTCGAGGGCACCGATGGAACCGCAGCACCGGTAATTTCTTAGGAACTCCTATTTCGGAGTTCCGTTTACACGAGGGGAGTTATTAATTTTTGTGGTGGTTAAAAATAAAAATTAACAATTTTTATTTTTCCCACTTGGTAGTTTTATCCCATGTAAGAATATTGGGGGTGCGACCCACTTGTGATAACCAACCTTGAGAGGATAAAGTAGGGTGTGACCCACACGAGCCCAACCCCTCACTTTCCTAACCCCTCTAAACCCCCCCCCCCCTTTAAGTTTTGCTAACTTATGCCCTCATTAATTTTATAACATATTATGTTATAACTTAAGTTAGTTAAATGTGGGTTTTGAATTTTCAAACTCTTGAAATTCAAAAACCTATGTTGGGTTAATAAAATAAGTGGGAGGCTTATTTTATTTTGTTGTTAGAGTTTTGTCATTGAGAGCTTTTGGGAAGAACACATTCTTCTTCGACGAAGAACATGAAGAACACCTCAGACTCCCACGAAGAACACCGTCCTTAGCGAAGATCATCTCCGCCGAAGAACGCGGAGAACTTATTCCATGACGTTCTTCTTCCGTGACGGTTTTCCATGATGAAATCTCCGTCAACGTCTTCGAATCATCGCTTCGTGGCGTCGACGTTCTTTTTTCCAAGATGCCCGACCTCCGCGACGCTCGTCTTCCACAGCTCATTGACGTGCACCGTTCTTGAAACCGAGGTAGGGGTTTTATTTATTTGATTGTTCGTGAATACCAACTTGAAGATCTTCGTGGATTAAAACCAATTGTTATCGAATAATGTGAGGGGGTCGGACCGCACAAACAAAGCCGACCCTCCTCCTTATTTTCGTGTTGATTTCTTTGTGGTTGTTATGGGAAAGCGTGGTGCCGTCGCACCACGCGGATTCATGCGAAAGGAAATGTGCAGCGCCTTCGCGCCATTCCATGGAAAGAAATTCAAGGACGTGATGCCATCACGCCACGTCGAAGAAAACCGAAGACGTCGCGGCCGGAGCGAGGCCGCGGCGGAGGGGTGCGGTGTCGTCGCACCGTATCGGATGAAAAGGGTCGTGGCCGGTTCCGGGCCACGGCGGAGCAAGGTGACGAGCGGCCGGACCGGGCCGCCGGTGTTAGAGCTAGAAGGGGACCGGACACCGCCAGTCCTGTTGAGCAGGAACCGGCCGGCCAGATCGGGCCGGTCAGATAGGGAGGAGCCGGGGGAAATAAATTCCCTCGGTCGGCTTCAAACTGCCCCCTTAATTGAGGGGGGGGGTGCGGTTACACAGGGGGGCAGGCGCCCCCCCCCCCCCCTTGCCGAAAAGGCTCGGCCAAAGGCCGAGCTAGGCAGCGCGTTGTGCCCAGCCGGACCGGCACCTGGCCGGTCTGCCAGGCCAGGCCGCGCCCAGTCGGGCCGGGCCGGGCCGGGTCGGTCCGGGCCCGAAACCCCCGTTTTCGGACCGTTTGGGTTCAATTTCCCCTAACTCGGGCTACGGACCTCCGATCAATGCGCCGTCAGCGGTGACACGATCCTTGGAACGATACGGTCGTTTTGGTATATCGCACTCAAGGTTTCGGAATACTTTGAGTTCGGCCGGGTTGGTTCGTACACGAAACCAAACGGGCCCTCGGAGCGGAAACGCTCATATCTTGAGCTACGGATGTATGATTGACGTGCCTTCTACTTTGTTGGTTTCTTCTTAGTGAGACGGATATTTTGGCATACTCCACCTGAGGTTTGGATGCAGGTGGAGTATGGTCGGGTTGGTTTTTCCTTAAAATCCAACCGGGCCCCTAGGACGAAAAAGCCAATAACTCACAGACCGGGCGTTCGATTGACGCGCCGTCTGTCTCGTTGCTTTCCTCTTGATGAGACGAAACATTTGGCATACTTCGCCCGAGTTTTGGTTGCTGTTGGATAGTGGCTGGGTTGGATTGTACCCGAAATCCAACCAGGCCCCTGGAACAGAAAAGCTGATATCATTCAGACCAGATGTCCGTTTGACGAACCGCCAACGACGTTGGTGGTCACGTTGAGAAACAGTTTCTATGAGTATACCCTATGAGTGTTCAGGGTATAGTTGAGTTACGGCCGGATTGGTTCGCACATGAAACCAACCGGGCCCCTGGGACGAAAAGGCTAATAACTAACAGACAGGGCGTCTGATTGACGTGCCGTCTGTTGCGTTGAAACCCCTTTGACGAGGCGGTCCTTTGAGATACTTCTTCGTGGGACTTTGAGATACATGGAGTTTTGACCAGTAGTTCGTGGAGCGGACCCTCCCGGAGATGAGCGTGCGGAATACGGAGACCGTGTAGCTGGCTGAGACCTGACGACTGCTTGACCGACTCGACTTGGAGTGAGTCGACTAGCCCAGTGGACGGAGCGCCCGGTACTTGGCGGCAGAACCACAGCGGACGGAGTGCCCAGTATTTGGCAGTAGACCCGCGGTGCTCGACAGGAGGAGTACCTCAGAGACTTGGATTAGTGAGCAGTACCTTGGAGTCGTGACAGGACCACTGTACACTCCAGAGACGGGGCTCTTCAGCAGTTACGGTTTCATTGATGAAAATCCTGGTTTGAGCTGAGACTTTTGACCTTTGTGTTTACCTAATGATTGAGATGGGTCACATGATAACTTAGGTATATGTATTGGCATATACCTGGGTAGTGGTTGTCCGTTGATTTCATAATCCTTGTGTTACCTCATGATTGAGATGGGTTACATGATAACTTGGGTATATGTATGGGCATATACCTAAGTAGAGGTTATCTATTGAGATCTTCTTTGTGGTTATCCTTGTTGGTTTTAATGAGACCTTGAGGGTCTCGGGGTCCCTACTGAGTATCGTTATACTCACCCCTGCATGGGCTATGCAAGCACCTCATTGTGTTGGTTGTAGACGACGAGCAGTGCTGACAGAGGCTGAGTGTTCGAGGACTGGACGGTACCCGGAGGTGGACTACACAACGAGTCAGTACCCGGAGGTGGACTACACGACGAGTCAGCATCTGGAGGAGGACTTCACAGCGAGACGACACACGGAGGAGGTTGACGGGAGAGAGCGTTGATGAGGCTATCTGTACCTACCCTTCCGGTAGGATCCATGGCAGACGATCCAGGAGCTGCGCTATTTGTACCTACCCTTCAGGTAGGATCCGAGGAGGACGACCTAAGAGCTGCTTCCTTCTTCCAGATTTTTGCCTTTTTTTGTTGTACTTTCGTTTCATTGTTGCTGCACTTTCAGTTGGGTTTGTATTCTGGCCCATTTACTTTTTAGCACTTTCTTTTGTACTTAGTGTTTTGCTTCCGCTTTTACTATATGGTGTTTTTTTTAATTTTATAAAGGAAATGCCTTCCCAGTTATCAGGATTTACGCCTTTGGTGCTAGTCGCCAGCCCCTGACCTATGGAAGGAGGGCTTGGGGTAGTCACGACATGGGCCCCGAGGACGGTCGTGATAAATTGGTATCAGAGGAGTTCGGTTCTACCGCGAACTCTGATATTTTCTTTCTGTGAAGCAATAGTGTTAAGAGTACCGAGTGTGGTTTTCAGTTCAGGGAGTCCAGTTTTGGTGCGGGCGGCCGACGTATCCATACACAAGGACCCTGAAAACTGATTTCCGACTTTATGCACGAAAACACTAATTGTGTGTGTGTTTCCAGAATTTTTATTTAAATATCAGCTCAAACTAGGTATAAGTATTTTGATCGTGTCATGTTTGTTCCTTTCAGGATGCCTCCCCGTGGACGACTAGCTAGATCCCCGAGAGTGGTACGTACTGACAGCCCACCGAGCGACGTGGCCTCAGTACAGGGCCCTATCACAGTTGAGGCACCAGCGGAGGCACCAGCGGTACTACTACCCGTTGGGCCACCGATGCCACCATCCCCAGCAGCAGAGAGTGAACGTCGCTTGAGTGCACTGCACGAGTTCCAGCGCTAGAGACCACCCAGGTTCCAGGGAGGGACGGACCCGCATGCGGCTGAGGATTGGTTGGAGGCTGTGGTGAGAGTTTTCAAGCTAGTGGGGACGTCTTCAGACTTCATGGTGATCCTTGCTTCCAGCCTCCTTCAGGGAACAGCCGGTAGATGGTGGAGCCTGATGCTCCAGATGCATGACAGGGTGACATTTATTTGGGTAGACTTCGAGAGCTTGTTCCGGGCAGAGTTTGTACCAGCCACCCTTCGAGAGGTGCGTATACAGAAGCTACTTCAGCTGCGGTAGGGCAGCATGACAGTGGCATAGTATTCAGCGAGGTTCACAGACCTCTTGCGCTACTCCACAGATATGGTACGAGACCCGTTCTTCGGGGCCCGAACCTTCAAGGAGGGGCTCAGGCGGGAGATTAGCGCTTATGTTGTTTCTCACAGCATTCTGGCCCAGACAGGGGTGTTGGAGAGAGCCCTCTTAGTAGAGAGTTTCCTTACTGAGCAGTCTCCATCAGCACGACCCACCACTAGCCGGCTTGCGGCAGTGTCTTCTGCAGCAGACAGTAGATAGATGACGCAGAGGTCCAAGAGGACCAGACCTACCGGTGTCCGACTACACGACTCAGGTTCAGTTGTGCGGGGGAACCTGGGTGGAGTAAGAGCCAGTCGTGCCGAGAGTGGACAGTGTTACTCCTACGGCGGGATTGTTCACATGGAACGTGACTGTCCGACCCGCCATGAAGAATACCAGCGGTTAAATGAAGAACCTCCCAGCCAGAGGCAGAGGTTCGATCAGGGCAGACTGCAAGGAGCAGGCGGCCATGGAAGAGGAGCTGGTCGTGAAGCTGGAGGTGGACGATGCTTCAGGGTGTTTCCACCCCCACCACCAGAAGGCCCACCCCGACCGCAGGGGACATGAGGACATGGGAGAGCTCAGCTTCAGGCAGCTGAGGCCTACGGTCATGGAGCTCCGGAAGCAGATGGACAGGAACGGGACAAGATTCCGACCTGGAGGCTATTTATCATGTTTCTTCTAGTTTTGTTGATGTTTCTCTGTAGTTTCTTTGTGTCTTTGTACTATGAGCTGCAATAATGAAAAGAAACTTATCTTTGTAAGGTTTTCTTTCATGTCCTTTTTGTTTGGTTGATACTGAGTGGTCTCGGTTAAGACTGTTGACTTGACCCTCACTTTCGAGATTTCTACTGGAGGAGACCTAGTGACCTCACACTGATGCCAACAGTGTGACTCGACCCTTGGAGGCGAGAGTGATAGTTGGATCTCTTGGTAGTTACGTCGAGGCCTTACGACGTCATCCATGGCATGAATGCATCATTCATGTCAGGATTGACTGTATTAGGAAATGAATGTGGTTCATCCAGGGGATGAGACTGGATTCCTCTTATCGGAAAAGAAGAAATCATAGCAGCTCTTGTGAGACTAGAGAAGGTCTAGGTCATCCAAGAGCGGATGAGGACAGCACAGGTCTGACAGAAGCCTTAAGCTAACAGGACATGGAGGCCTCTAGAGTTCGAGGATGACGATCACGTCCTTAGATGGGTCTCACCTCAACGAGGTTTACGGAGATGTGGCCAGGGAGGCAAGTTATCTCCAAGGTTCAACGAACCATTCTAGGTCCTCAGCTGGGTAGGCGAGGTGGTTTACCGCTTGACCCATCCACCTCAGTTTCACTAGGTGCACGACTTTTTCCATGTATCTCAACTGAGGAGTTACATGCTCGACCCTTCGCATATCATCGACCATGAGGAGCAGGACAATGGCGATGGGGTTACTTCCACGGAGGTTCTAGTGGGGATCAAGGATCGACAGGAGCGGATCCTACGAGGATGATCGATTCCTCGGGTGCACTTTCTCTGGCAGTACGAGAACCTCCAGGTGAGCACATGAGAGCAGGAGGTTCAGATGCGTGCTCAGTACCGCTTTTGTATCCCTAGTTTGTGTTGAAGCTTTACGGGGACGTGACGCCCTGAGGTGGGAGTAATGTAAAGACCCGTAAAATTCAAGGGAAATTTTTTCTAAATTTTCTTTTGGATTTTACAAGAACGCAGTTTTTGACGGCGCCTGATTCTGAGGCCCGGTGTGCCCGGAATTTCTATCCGAAGTTTATCTCGGGTATGTTCAGTGAACAAATGAGCGGGAATTTCTAACTTTTGAATCGGTGCCCAGAATCGAATTCCAAGGGCACCGATGGAACCGCAACGCCAGTAATTGCTTAGGAACTCCTATTTCGGAGTTGCGTTTACACGAGGGGAGTTATTAATTTTTGTGGTGGTTGAAAATAAAAATTAACAATTTTTTTTCCCACTTGGTAGTTTTATCCTAAGTAAGGATGTTGGGGGTGGGACCCACTTGTGATAACCAGCCTTGAGAGGATAAAGTAGGGCGGGACCCACACGATCCCAACACCTCTTTTTCCTAACCCCTCTACCCCCCCCCCCACCATTTAAGTTTTGCTAACTTATGTCCTCATTAATTTTATAACATCTTATGTTATAACATAAGTGAGTTAAATGTGGGTTTTGAATTTTTAAACTCTTGAAATTCAAAAACCTATTTTGGGTTAATAAAATAAGTGGGAGGCTTATTTTATTTTGTTGTTCGAGTTTTGTCGTTGAGAGATTTTGGGAAGAACACCTTCTTCTTCGTGAAGAACGTGAAGAACACCTCGGACTCCGACGAAGAACACCGTCCTTAGAGAAGAACATCTCCGCCAAAGAAGGCGGAGAACTTCTTCCACGATGTTCTTCTTCCGCGACGGTTTTCCGCGACGAAATCTCCATCAACGTCTTCGAATCCTTGCTTCGTGACGTCGATGTTATTTTTCCGCGATGCCCGACCTCCGCGACGCTCGTCTTCCGCGGCTCGTTGACATGCACCGTTCATGAAACCGAGATACGGGTTTTATTTATTTAATTGTTCGTGAATACCAACTTGATGAACTTCGTGGATTAAAACCAATTGTTATAGAATAACGCAAGGGGGTCGGACCGCACAAACACAGCTGACCCTCCTCCTTATTTTCGTGTTGGTTTCTTTGTGGTTGTTACGGGAAAGCGTGGTGCCATCGCACCACGCGGATTCATGCGAAAGGAAATTCGCAGCGCCGTTGCGCCACGCCATGGAAATAAATTCAAGGACGCAATGCCGTCGCGCCGCGTCGAAGAAAACCGAAGACGCCACAGCCGGTTCCGGGCCATGGCGGAGCAAGGTGACCGGCGGCCGGACCGGGCCGCCGGTGTCGGAGCTGGAAGGGGACCGGCCACCACCAGTCCCGTTCAGCAGGAACCGGCCGGCCAGGTCGGGCCGGCCGGACAGGGAGGAGCCGGGGGAAATAAATTCCCCCGGCCGGCGTCAAACGACCTCCTTAATTGAGGGGGGCCGCGGTTACACGGGGGGGGGGGGGGGGGGGGGGCAGGCCTCCCCCCCTTGCCGAAACGGCTCGGCCAAAGGCCGAGCCAGACAGAGCGTTGGGTGCGCTGTGCCCAGCCGGACCGGCGCCTTGCCGGTCTGCCAGGCCGGTCCATGCCCAGCCGGGCCGGGCCAACCCGGACCCGAGGCGGGTCGACCCAGTCCGGGCCGACCGGGGGGTCTCGGGCCGGGTCGGTCCGGGCCCGAAACCCCCGTTTTCGGACCGTTTGGGTTCACATGCTGATAACTCGGGCTACAGACCTCCAATCGACACGCCGCCAGCAGTGACGCGATCCTTGGAACGAGACGGTCGTTTCGTTATATCACACTCAAGGTTTCGGAATACTTTGAGTTCGGCCGAGTTGGTTCATACACGAAACCAAACGGGTCCTCGGAGCGGAAACGCTCATATCTTGAGCTACGGACATCCGATTGACGTGCCGTCGACTTTTTTGGTTTCCTCTTAGTGAGATTAATCTTTTGGCATACTCCACCTGAGGTTTGGACATAGGTGGAGTTTGTTCAGGTTGGATTTGCCTTAAAGACCAACCGGGCCCCTGGAACGAAAAGGCCAATAACTCACAGACCGGGCATCCGATTGACGCGCCGTCTGTCTCGTTGCTTTCCTCTTGATGAGACGGAACTTTTGGCATACTTCGCTCGAGTTTTGGTTGCTGTTGGATAGTGGCTGGGTTGGATTGTACCCTAAATCCAACCGGGCCCCTGAAACGGAAAAGCTGATATCATTCAGACCAGACGTCCGTTTGACGAACTGTCAGCGGAGTTGGTGATCACATTGAGAAATGGTCCCTATGAGTATACCCTATGAGTGTTCGGGGTATAGTTGAGTTACGGCCGGATTGGTTCGCACATGAAACCAACCGGACCCCTGGGACGAAAAGGCTAATAACTCACAGACCGGGCGTCCAATTGACGCGTCATCTGTTGCGTTGAGACCCATATGATGAGGCGGTCCTTTGAGATAATTATTCGTGGGACTTTGAGATACTTGGAGTTTTGACCAGTAGTTCGTGGAGAGGACCCCCTCAGAGACGAGCGTACAGAGTACGGAGACCGTGTAGCCGGCTGAGACCTGATGACTGCTTGATCGAATCGACTTGGAGTGAGTTGACCAGCCCAGTGGATGGAGCGCCCGGTATTTGATGGCAGACCCACAGCGGACGGAGCGCCTGGTAGTTGGCAGCAGACCCGCGGTACTCGACTGGAGGAGTACCTCTGTAGGCTATTAGGGGGAGCGCTCGGTGTTTGGCGGCAGACCCACAACGGACGGAGCGCCCAGTATTTGGCAGCATACCCGCGGTGCTCGACCGGAGGAGTACCTTAGAGACTTGGATTAGTGAGCAGTACCTCGGAGTCGTGACAGGACCACTGTACACTCCAGAGACGGGGCTCTTCAGTAGTTACGGTTTCGTTGATGAAAATCCTAGTTTGAGCTGAGTCTTTTGACCTTTCTGTTTACCTCATGATTGAGATGGGTCACTTGATAAATTAGGTATATGTATGGGCATATACCTGGGTAGAGGTTGTCCGTTGATTTCATAATCTTTGTGTTACCTCATGATTGAGATGGGTTACTTGATAACTTGGGTATATGTATGGGCATATACCTAAGTAGAGGTTATCTGTTGAGATCTTCTTTGTGGTTATCCTTGTTAGTTTTAGTGAGACCTTGAGGGTCTCGGGGTCCCTACTGTGTATCGTTATACTCACCCCTGCAAGGGCTATTCGCACACCTCGTTGTGTTGGTTGCAGATGACGGTCAGTGCTTACAGAGGCCGAGTGTTCGAGGGCTGGACGGTACCCGGAGGTGGACTACACAACGAGTCAGTACCCGGAGGTGGACTACACGACGAGTCAGTCTCTGGAGGAGGACTTCATGGCGAGACGACTCACGGAGGAGGTTGACAGGCGAGAGCGTTGAGGATGCTATCTGTACCTACCCTTCATGTAGGATCCGTGGCGGACGATCCAGGAGCTGTGTTATCTGTACCTACCATTCAGGTAGGATCCGAGGAGGACGACCCAGTTGTTGCTTCCTTCTTCCAGTTGTTTGCCTTTTTCTATTGTACTTTCGTTTAGTTGTAGCTTCACTTTCAGTTGTGTTTGTATTCTAGCCCATTTACTTTTCAGCACTTTCTTTTGTACTTAGTGTTTTGCTTCCTCTTGTACTTTGTGGTGTTTTGTTTACTTTTATAAAGGCAATGCCTTCCCAGTTATCGGGATTTACGCCTTTGGTGCTAGTCTCCAGCCCCTGGCCTATGGAAGGCGGGCCTGGGGTAGTCACGGCACGAGCCCCGAGGACGTTCGTGACATTTCTGTTGAAGAACCTCATATATCCTTATTTATGGAGTTGATCAGTGAAGAAGAAGAAGAAAATGAGAGTTTGAGGATAGAACATGTCCCCATCATCTAAGAATACGTTAATGTATTTCCTGAGGAGTTACCTGGACCTCCCCCAAAAAAGAGGTAGATTTCTCCATTGAACATGTACCTATATCCCATATGATATCAATAACCCCATATAGGATGGAAAATGTGGAGCTGGATGAGATGAATAAATAACTCCAAGATCTTTTGGATAAGGGTTTTATCTGAACGAGTGTGTATCCTTCGAGAGAAATGGTTCTATTAGTGAAAAATAAGGATGGATCAATGTGGCTATGCATTGATTATGGTGAACAAAATTGGATAAAAGTGATTAACAAATACCCTCTTCCATGAATTGATGAATTATTTGACCAACTACATGGGGATCAATTATCCTCTAAGATTGATCTTCGATTTGGTTACCATCAATTGTGGGTGAAAAAGAAACTATTCACAAAACATCCTTCCAATCAAGATATGTTCATTATGAGTTTGTTGTTATTCCCTTCAAACCGACTACTACAGCAGCTATTTTTATGGATTTTATGAATAGAGTTTTTAAGGACTACCTGATAACTTTGTGGTAGTTTTTATTGATGATATTCAAATATATTACAAATTTTGGGAGGGACATGAGGATAATTTAAGAGTTATTTGAAAAAATCTATAGAAGGAGAGGATTTTGGGGATGTTTAGAAAATGTAAATTCTGGTTACTACAAGTTTCTCTCTTGGGGCACATTATTACCAATGAAGGAATCACATTTGACCCTACAAAGACAAAAGTTGTTGAGGTGTTTCCTCAGCCTACAAAAATAACTGAGATTTGTAGTTTCCTTGGATTAGGAGGATATTATAAGTGGTTTGTGAAAAACATTTCATGACTTTCTATTCCATTAACCAAGATGACTTGAAAATGGGTCACGATCATCTGGAAAAAGGAGTGCGATGAAAGTTTCCAAGAGATGAACAAGAGATTGGTTACTGCCCCACATGTTAACTCTTCCCTCAAGTGGAGATGGATTCAGTATTTTTAGTGATTCATCTCTAAAAGGGCTTGGGTGCATCCTCATGAAAAATGAAAAAGTAATTTCTTATGAATGTCGATAGTTGAAGACTCATGACCAGAACTATCCTACGCATGATTTAGAGCTAGTTGTGGTCGTCTTTTCTCTGAAGATATGTAGGCACTATCATTATGGGAATAAATGTGATATATAAACAGGCCATCAATGTTTGAAGAATATTTTCACACAAAAGATATTGAACATGAGAAAAAGGAGATGGTTGGATCTTCTCAAAGACTATGATTGTTCAATTCATTATTATCCCAGAGGAACATACAAAGTCACTGATACATTAAGTATGAAAGACCTAGTCATTCTTTCCATGATTAGGATTCAAAGAGATCCTTTTATCAATGACCTAGTAAAGCTGGATATGGGAATTATAAGGGAATGGGAATCATCAAAACTAACACAAATTATTTCTCAACCATTATTATTAGAGAATATCAAGAAAGATCAGAAAGAAGATCCTTTTTTATAGAAGAATTTTGAGGCTATGAAGGATGGGATGTTTCCAAAGTTCAATATTGATCCAAAAGGTGTACTGATGTTTCGAACAGGACTATGTCTTCCATATATTCCAGAAATAAAGAAGGATTTTATGGGTGAAGTTCATAGCTCTACTATCTCTATACATCTTGGAAGCCCAAAAATGTATAGGGACCTTCATGATCATTATTGGTGGGAATATTTTAAAAGGTAGATTGTTGACAACACTTCAAGGTTCCTAGTATGTTAGCAAGTGAAGGCAGAGCAACAACTTCCAAAAGGGGTATTGAAACCACTACCCATACCAATATTGAAGTGGGAAAATATCACTATGGACTTCATCAATGGTCTCCAAAGAACTTCCAAAGGAAACAATGTGATATGGGTTATTATGGAATGTCTCACCAAGACTACCCATTTTATCTCCATTCGGGAATATTTCTCCCTTGAGCAACTTGATAAGATTTAAATGAATGAAGGGGTAAGTCTGCATGGAGTTCCACTTTCTATTGTATTTGATCGTGATCAAAGGTTCACAACAAAATTCTAGAGAAGTATTCATCATCATATGAGCACTAAATTGAATTTTAGTATGGTCTATCACCCCCAAAATGATGGAAAAATTGAAAGGAATATTCAAAAACTTGAGGATATGATAAGAACATGCTCAATGGAATTTATAGGTGGATGGGATCAACATCTATCTTTAGTTGAGTTCTGTTACAACAAAAACTTCCACTCGATAATTCAAATGGTACACTATGAAGCTCTATATGGTCTACGATGTAAAAATCCTACTTTTTGTCCTGAAGCTGGTGAGAGAAATCCCTTTGGGTCTGATCATGTGCAAGAGATGGCATAAAAAAGTATATTCCATTCAAAAACACATTAAGGATGCTCAGAGTGAGCAAAAGAGTTATGCCGACAACCATCGAAGGGACATGGAGATTGATGTTGGTGACAAAGAATTTATTTAAATTTTACCTTGGAAGATATTCATGTGGTTTGGGATGAAAAGGAAGCTCATCCCTAAGTACATTGGCCCCTACAAAATCCTAGATAGCACAGGGGATGTGGCCTATCGTCTGGAACTTCCACCAAATCTAGGACAAGTTCATTATGTCTTCTATGTATCCCTCTTGGGGAAGTACATACCTGACCCCTCATAGGTACTAAATCTAGAGGTGGTACAACCAAAACATGAAATCTCATTTGAGGAGCAGCCGGTGGAGATCTTGGATCATAGAGACAAGGTTCTACTCAAAAAGACTACCCACCTTGTTAAGGTGTTGTGGAGGAACCACAAATGCGATGAAGCCACATGGGAACCAGAGGAGTCTATGAGGCAGAAGTACCAACACATTTTCTCTTCTTATGGTATGAGTTAAAATTTTGGGGATGAAATTTATTAATGGGGGAAGAATGTAATGACCCAAACATTTGAATAATAATTATTTACTATATTTCTGTGTTATTTCACTTTATACTCCCCAAGACTACATCCTTTAATTAATGAAGTGATAATGTTTGGTTTCGAAAATTATATGAATGTTGATCAATATGACCATTGGAAAATAAAATATAAACGTTACAATTATTTTTTTTAAACACAAGTGATCTTGGTTTACTAATATAGAAAGAAGAGTCGATGGCCTCATCTAGTAGACTAGGGTCATACAAAGCCCATCTATTAGAGCTTGGGATGATGTTTGCACCTTTAGGTTTTGCTCTGGACCAAGTCCATGTTGACCTTCAACAAGTAAAGCTTGAATGTAATCTCTTCAGAGAGAAGTTCAAGCTAATAAAAATCACCACTCGGGAAATGTTGTCCTAGCCACCCCAAAATCCTATCACCATAGAACACCTTACACTTATGACCGATGAAGGTGTTATAAGGGGATATGTAACAAGGCCTTAGATACTTTTTGTATTCCCTTGGTATAAATAAAATTTTAATTTGTTATTATTGTAAAATTTGTGATTTTCGAATGACTAGATAAATATATGATGAATATTATTGATGATTTTGGAAAATGTGTATTTTAAAATAGTGACGTAAATGTTAAATATTTAATAATGTGAAATGATTTTCATAAAATGTTCTTCTATAGTTCTGATTAGTAAAACAATTAGAGTCTAATAAGATCAACTTGATTTTTAGTAAATTGTAAAGTATAAATATTAACATACCATTATTAATAGTAATGAATAGTAAATCATTAAAAAAAATAGAAACTTCTCCCATGAATGTATAAATACAATTTATACATCTAAAAAGTGAAAACGATCATAGAATAAGTTTTTTTATTGTTGAAGCCAAAAATATGGGAAGAACAAGAACACATGAAAAGCATGAGGGCTGCCTCGCGAAGACTATTCGAGGAGACCTCATAGCCCTACGACTTCTGCAAAAGCTCCCCTTCACAAACCAACCACAGAGCAAGGAGGAGGGATTATCCTAGAACCCATTTGATGTTCACGAACCTTCCACATAGCAAGGAGGAGAGATTCTCTGTGAACCCATTTGATGTTTGCGAACCCGCCGTGGAGCAAGGAGGTGGGATGATCCGCAAACCCATTTGATGTTCAGGAACCCACAACAGAGAATGCTCTATCTTTGCACCAAGTGCACTCTGCTTCACGACGCCGCTTGCCTATAAAAACTAGGCTCCCCTCATGCCCATGGGATGGATCCTCCAACCTTTCTCCTTCTAATCTCTTGAATCGCGAAGCACGCTCTGCTCTGAGAATCATGATCTTTTTCAAGGTACTTTTTCATCATGAATTGACTCTCCCTTGGCTTGAATTCATCCCCTCTTCAAAGAGGGATTCCCTTTGTGGAGCCCACGGGCCTCCGAAAATGATGGGGATCTTCAAGGTGACTCGGGTCTTCGCAGGGCACTTATGCTTCGCGAAGTACCCTTCATGCACATATGACCCACATGATACTGAAGGGTCACTATGCTTCGCGAGGTACATCGCTTCTCAAAACTAAGCTTTACGGGGCACCCTTGCTTCACGAGGCATTGCTCTATGAATGCATTTCCACTTCATGAACCACCTTCCATATGCACCTATGCCCTACGCCTAAGAATGGCCACTTAACTTGACGAAACACACCCCTTCGCGAAGCTCCTCCACTATATGGAGCACCGGAGCTTCACAAGGCTTCTACCTATGAACCCCTCTACTCTACAACTTCTTTTCCCGTGCGACCCTCTAGGTTTGCACGAAGTGATTTCAATGTCCCTCGGATGGTACTTCTCATTGTCTTGCTTCACCTCATGCTTCTTCACATAGGCACACTAATTGCTATTGCTTCTTCACATAGTCATGCTAACGTGGACCCATCGTGGATCACTCCATGACACCCACTCGCCATGGAATTTCTAATGAATTCCCTCACCCAAGGGGTGGGAGGTATCAATTATGTAAGTCCTAAGCGGTACGGAGTGAACCCACCTCATCTGAGGTGCAGGACGTTAAACTTCCAAGGACCATCTTCCTCAGCACAAGGCGTTAAACTGTGACAGTGCCCCATTCATTGTACGTGGGGTTCCCGCACCTTGTACATTCTTCACACCAATTGGTATCAACCAGAGTGAAATCATTCCTCACATGGAATGAAATCCTCTTTATCTGATCATCGTCTGTCTGTGGGGAAAGGGAAACCACCAAGGTGTAAGCCCAGAGATTTTCTTGCAGGAGGTAGTGTCCCTGGTCTTCATATCTTCTTCCTTGCCAAAGACCAAGGGGTAGGCACCAGAACCCTCATCTCACCTATGCCAAATCTGTTTACCGCTGGGAATTGTCGCCACACAGGCCTCCATCTTGGAGTATGTCTGAGTATCCATCTTCATGGGCCTCTAACCATGCGTAAATCCATGTTTCCACTTTTGGCCGCTAACCATGTGTAATCCCCTGTTTCTATTCTGGGCCATTAACCACATGTAAGCCTCATTCCACTACCCACTGAGGCACCTTTCATGATGTGATTATCGGGTCTTTGCTGCCTATTTTTTCTCATATTGAGCATGACTCATGTGGCGTTAGAGTAATAATCAACCATGAAATCCCCACTGGGTAGCCTATAGTGAAATCCCCAAACATAGTCTTGAACTACCTCGACTTTAACCCTTCCCAAGGAAAGTTACGTTGGAATCCTCTCTGAGGTTCAATCCCAACACCAAATTGGTCCAAACCATCTTCTTGTCTTAGAATCAAGCTCCATCCCGAACTATATGGACTTTGATCCTTATTAAGGCAAGGTACATAAGAAACCACTCTAAGGTTCAATCTCAACAACCATTGGTTCTTACCCCCTTCACGTTAGTTTACCAACACGACCCCGAACTACGTGGTCTTTTATCCTTGCCAAGGCAAGGTACATAGGATGCCTCCCTAAGGTTCAAGACCAAAAACCATTAGTTCTTACCCCCTTTGTGTCAGTTCACCTCGGTCCCGCATGATGTTAAAATGAACGACCCTTTTCATCTTACAGGGTGTTAAACTTTACCTGCTCGAATTATGTGGGCTTTCATCCCTGTCTCCTAGACAGGGTAATTAAAAATCCTCCATGTGGTTCAACCCCATCCAGTGGTAAGATGTTGTGACCCCATCTATTGGTAAGCCATTGTTACCCCATCCAACAGAAAGAAAATGTGTACCCCGATCGATGGTAAGCCATTGTCAATTCCGACCAGCAGTAAGCCGTTGTGTTTCTAAACTAGCGGTAAGTCATTGAAGACCCCTTTTCTGGGATCCACATCTCTGGTCCTCCCTCATGCGTCAGACCAACTGGAGTTACTACCATGCTTTATCCCCAGTATGACATCAGGTCGCTATCCTCTACACACACCATGAATGTTATGCCCCTCACATTGAACTATGTGGTCATTGATCCTTTCCAAGATGGGGTATGTAAGAATCCTCTCTAAGGTTCAATACCATCATCCAAGTCTCATCCTAGTCTTTCCCTTGAGCCTATATGTTTCGGGAAGGTCATGCCAACAACCCAGAGGTTCCACGTACTCCATATCCCATCCATACATCAATTCCTACGGGCCGCCACCTCAGGTTTCCCATATCCTCCTCTAATTATGCTGACATTGATTCCCTACCATTGGGATATGTAGGAAGCCTCTTTGAGGCTCAATACAAACACCATTGTCACCATCGAGCCCACTCCATCCCATTCTCCCACCACTTCACTCAACCATCCATCATCCATCTTGATCCTTACCTAGGATGCCACATCCTGCTAGGATCATGCCATATCATTTATTCACTGATCATATGTGCAATTAGGTAACTAACCATGTGTTGTCCCCAATATCAGTGCTCTCTCTCTACTGAGGTTGTGCCCCTCTGATCCCCTCTCATTAGTGTTCTAATCAGTCTGATATGTCTCCGCTAGACGTTAAACTCGCGGCATACACTATGTTAATCATGGAAAGATGAGGAAAACCACAGAGACTGCCTATGGAATATAATTACCCACATTCGACGTGGGATGCCTCAAGATTCTGTGCCCTTGATAATCCATATAATAAGGGGAAGAAACCAACTTGCTCTAGTGTTCTTGCATCCAGACATTCCAGTGATGTCCAACGTGACTACTCCCCGACCGAAGGTTGCTTCCCTGACCGGACACCTTGGAATGTCTTGATAGAAGTAGTGTAATTAACTGGTGTCCATGAAGATATTGCACTGGGAAGAGTTTCATGAACTACATCTTATGTCTATTAGGGGGACCCGGACCTGGTGACAAGTTCCGAGGAGGAGTCCACGGAAGGAGGAACTGACATCCCATCATCCCATTTCAATCAAGGAGAAAACATACCTGAATAAGAAACAGATGCTTCCCACCATTGGAAAACGGTAATGTGGGGCAACAGCTGCACATCCTCCTCAAACAGAGGGATGTGTGCGCCCCGGAGAAAGCATCCGAAATAGAAATGGTGAACCCGACTTGAATTTCTTCTCCTTAATGTGGAGATTAGTATCATTCAATACATCGGTGAATTAGCATGTTACCAGATGTAGTTATCCGATGCGAGGTCCCACCATGAAAATAGTGGGCATGGTGTAAAAATCACTAGATGTTGGGGAAGATAAATGTTGGACATCCTGGTCTGTGACGTTGTCAGTGTGGACCCTTCTTACCAGCCATGGGAGACGAAATTGTGTTGGGGCACTAGACTTTGATTTCTTTTTTTCATCACTAATAGTTCAATCTCCCTACCTGTCCGGAACCAAGATGTTACATCTGGAATCTTATCGCCACCCGCATACCGACGCAGGGGTAGGGGCAGCACCAATGTGGAAACCCCGCGTGGCTCCACCACATATGTGACAACCTCTACAACCACAACTTTTGGGCAGCCACTCCCCATCTCCGCATATGAATTCATTCAACAAAGGGTCATAAATGACCTTGTATGCCGATATGAGGAGAAGATTATCCCAACTTGGGATATGGCCTTCCAGGATTTAACGGCATCTCTACCCCGTCACCACCACTGCCCCCAAGGGCTACGCATAGAGAAACTTCTCCCCACCCAATTCTACAATTTAGGGAGCCTCTCCCCATAATTCCATGATTACTTCCTTCCCTACGTCGATGTGGTCGGGGAAGTCTAGGGAAATCCGGGCAGGATCTCGTTTCAGGGGCCCCCAAGGAGGGATCCCACTAGGATGCGCCAGTGCTGCCAACTGATCCCCCAAGCGGAAGAGCATGTAAGTTATGTACCTGCACCACCATCCCTAGTCTGGTTGACTCGATGCCAGCATCGAGCGCAGGCCGAGGAGGACACCCTCCAAGGGGCGCCGAAGTCAGCAACTATTTTATCCCGGGACACCGCCGACATGTATCATCAACCCCCAGTGTAGAATGTGTATGGTAACATATATACACAGCCCAGATCGAGGCCCTAACTTTTTCATGGGTATTTTGGGTCGACTCTCTTAGCCGCCAGTGCATGTAGTAGCCACTGTGGATGAACCCGTGTCAACAAAACCCAGTACATGGGTCCTCCCCGTACCACAACCATAAAGAACGTGGGTCTTCCCCTCTTCTGTGCTCGGCATGGATGTCATCCCCCTTCTACATTAAGTCTGAATGAGGAACCTCCCCGTGATGGTGACACTCAGTACGGAAGCCTCTCCCATGCTCATTACAGTGAGTATGGAGTCATCCATCCTGCCATAGATCAGTGGTGTGGGAATGTTACACATCTGGATAATATCCAGCGTGGGGGCCCTCCCCATTTACATGAAGCTGCTGGTGAAGGTCCTCCTCGCCTCAGAAATGGGAAGAGTTAATTCCATCATTGCTTCACCAGCACCCAGCACGGAGGTCATACCTATGCTCGGCATAATCAGTATGAGTACCCTTCTCGCGCTGACACTATTAGGGGAAACATGCATGGAGGTCCCACCTGTGCTCCTACCAGCTCCAGTGGAGGTCCTAACTACTCTAGCATTTCCCGTGGAGATTCCCTCCACACATCAATTCATGTGAACAATGATCCACTCTGTGTTCTCTTTGATATCTGTCCAAGTCCTCCTTGTACCCCATCTCACTCAGGAGGACGTGATCCACACCCCATCACCCATACGGTCGAAGGAACTCCTCAGTCTAGAAATCCACCTTGTCCCAAAGAACCATCCCGAGGAAGGAGGGAAGGTCGTCACCACCACAAAAGGAATTCTGATAAGGTTTAGACTAAGATCAAACCTGTTTTCATCCCATATTCATAGGAAGAATGTGAATCAGTGATGTAACCCTCACCAATATCTTCCATGTCAAGAGCAGGGGAATGATCAAGGCACATCTACCTCATTCTTATAGAATGTGTGGTCAATTGGATTCTCACCTCCCACTATAGGTGTATCAAGGAGGAAAAAAAGTTCTAAAATCAACAGGTTCTAGTTGTGCAATCACTTCCATCATCACCAGAAGCACTCTCTACCTCGACTAGAGACCCCAGAGAGCTTTTCTGGGGACCAATGGCGGATGATAAGTAGTGTGGTCGACCGCACGATGTCATATTCCCAGCACTAGAAATGATAGTATTCATCCATTCTTACCACAATGTGGTGGTTATGTCACTACACTCTTCAGAGGATAGCCCGAGGTGTGGTGGTTTGTGAGCTTGCTCACCGTATTATCCCATGTCCAGCCTGCCATCTCAGCAGTCTTCTTTAGTACTGCTACGGGTTCACTAGCCACCTTGGGTTGACGACTGGGGAAAAGAAGGGCCAGACCCTGAATCTGAGCCTAGGATCTTGTGAGATATTCTCGCAGTGGACAATTTCCCAGGGATGTTTTGGCCAATTGTGGCGCCAAATTTCAGGGCGCCGAAAGCACTCACACAGTGGGAGGTGGGATGCTTTCCCCACACCCTCAAGGATACTCATTTTTGTCTTCTTCATCAATGAGTGGACTACCCCAAGAGTCGGGAGCACATCGAATATATTGGTGAACAATGTTGTTTGGTTTATTTGGCTTCACTCCGCATGGTCAAGCACCCTAAGTAACCAGGCCACTATAGGAACCTCCAACAATGATGCACCCACAGCTTTAAAGTTCTCCGTAGGATAATCAAGGAGGATTTTACTCATGTGAAAATCCATGGATGGGGGTAGTACGTGGCTCTCCATTTCAGTATCATTCAGTGGAAACCTGATTTTCTAGGTGACATAGAGGATATGTCTCTGGTAAGGGTCACGGTTAACATGGCTAACATGCTGGAAAGTGAGAACAAGCTAGAGATTCTTGGAGAGGAATTCCCCCCCCCCCTGAGGGGGTTTCACAACTATTGGATCCATCAGGAAGGATTAATCATCAACAGAGGAATATACTGGGTCTACCTGCACCCACTGAGGCACTAGTCCTCAGCCAGAATCTCAATAAGGTCAAAGAGAACCTCGAGGCTAGAAAACCCTTAGACCAATCCGGATCAGTCCATAAAGTAGAATTTGATTCCAAAAAAGTCATGTTGCATCAGTAACTCACTGAACACAAGAAGATGGTCGAAAACCTCCTTCTTGAATGTGCCGCAGAGCGACGACCGGACTACGATGATCCTCATTCAGGGCAGTAGCGGTAGGAAAAACTTCCCCTCGGTGAACTGTCTTCTTGTGTTTAAGACCATCCATCTAACATAGAGAGTTTTGAGGATGGAACTTATGGAAAGAGGGTACGGTATGTGTCGGAAAATCCTCCTGAACGGCGTGGAAATCCTCGGGATCCATCACAGGTACCCCCAGCTGCCCCACATGCCGTTTCACTAGCCGCTCCATGAGCCCCTAGGCCTGTTTATCATGTGTAAGAACCCTCCAAGGCATTAGTGGTTAGAGATATATATAAATATAGGAATCCCCACCCTTGATCCAATGGCGACACTCATTGCCCGTCTCGAGTTGCTAGAGACTCGATAGGTGGCGATCCTTCCTAATGGAAATCCATCTCCGGCATGGGTAGATGATATGTTATAACCTCCAGGTTTTAGAAATCCCACTTTTCCCCCTTTAAAAGGAAAGGGGACCTTCCAAAGCACCTGGCCCATTTTATCTCAAGGTGTGGACCCATGCTGGGAACTCCAGCACAACAGGAGGCTGCCAAACTCCGATGCTTCATACAGACATTTGAAGGGCCTATGTTTGTCTGGTACAACTAGCTCACGATCAGATTAGTAACCATACGGGAAGACCTCTGTAGGAAATTTATCTACATGTTCAATTCCACCACTCAGAAGAAAAGTATCACAAACCTCTTCAAGAGAAAGAAGAGGCATGATTAGCGCGTTGCAGACTTTGTCGCCCAATGAAAATGACTCACATACTCTCTTGACTTGACAGTTACTCCGGAGAGACTACTGACGATGCCTGTAGGGAGTGTCAAGATGGAACTAGTCCCCTCTTTGATCACCCATAACTACCCAGGGGGAATCTAAGATTTCTCTAATAAGGACCAATGCCTAGAGGAAGCCTTATAGTAGGCTAAGATGACATGTCCGTTGACACATGAAATCCCCGTGAGAAGGCCCTCCATGGCCGATCCTACCATAGTGTACCAAATAGAGGCCATAGGAGACTAGATTTGTTACCATTGGAGCCGCCTCCACAACCCCATAGTGGCCCTCCACAACAGGTGCAACATTCGGCCTAGTAGCTCCCACGTTAAAATCAGAAGGCACCCCGCGAAATGTGCCTCCACTGCCCGGGCGAGATAACTGGTTCCCACAACTTTGATAGAATCCTCCAGCCCCTCTTTAGGGTTAGGAACCAAGGACCCCTTTCCAGAGAAGAGGAACCAAACTTACTTTTTCAACGAGGCACATGTCCTCGGCTACTTCTGGAGTGCCTTGGAGTAAGGGATTATATATTTTCCTGAATACTGTTGGATAGAAGAGGAGAACCTCACTGATCGCCCTAATTAATGCCCCTATCACTGGATCTTGTGGAACACCCTGAAATATTTCTATGTGTTTAAAGACTGACATCAATACTAGGTGGATAAAAACATAGTTTGGTTTGGTCGTGCTCTAGTGTAGGATTCATGTATCTTTGTGAGTCCAAACAGCAACAGTGATAGCGAAGGAGAGTAGCATCATGTTTCAAGTCATGGGTCCCAGCTGTATGATGACTGTATGGCTTCTAAAACATTCTCTTGGGCCCATGGTGTCATCCGTGCACACCTAAATAGGCCCGAGCCTTCAGAAGTCATAGATACTAATTCTTCATCATCATCTCAGCCATCCTCTTCCTAAAAGAGAAAACCCCATCGATGTAAGGGAAAAAATGTCTCCCACCAAGGCCATCATTATCCCGTACTCTCGGCTATTTCATGCCCTTGGACGTGGAGATCCGCCCAGGATCTGTCCAGTAGTGGACGAATCTTCATGAAATAGTCAAAGATACTCCCCGGTTAATACCGTACAACTGGTAATCCCCTACATGATTTATGAGGACGACAATCGCTAGGAAGACCCTCCCAATGTCCCCATCCATCGATATAGTGTTAATGGAGTCACGGATATACGGGAATTTGGAGTGTTTCTCTAAGAAAATTTAGCCAGGCTATGCATGCTACTAAAACTAGGAAACATGCTCAGGGCAGTGCCCAACATGCACAACCTTCTCATCTGGTGACATCATGTCTATCTTCGCTGCTGTTCATTTTGTTGGATCTGGAAGTGCCATGTCGATCGTTCCGTGACCATCCATGCCTTGCTATACACTATTCTTAGTCATTTGGCCTTCATCCGGTAGTCACTCAGTAGGCATTGACTAGTGAGTAGTGAGATATTCACTACTAGAAAAACAGGTATTTGCGACGGGGCATTTGCGACGGGGGCCCGTCGCAAATAGCCCGTTGCTGAAAACGCCGTCGCAACAACACTTATTTGCGACGGGCCCATCGCTAAATCCTTTTTTTGCGACGGTCATTCTCCCCGTCGCAAATAGTATTCTGTTTTTTTGTAAAAAACTTTTAAAATGGTTTTTGGGACGGTACCGTCGCAAAAGGTATTTGCGACGGTACCGTCGCAAAAACCATTTTTTTAAAAAAATAAATAACTATGAATAATACTAGTATTTGCGACGGGCATAATATCCCGTCGCAAATACGATTTATAGTATTTGCGACGGGACCCGTCGCAAATACTATTTTAAAATAAAAATAAAAACTATTAATAATACTAGTATTTGCGATGGGCATAGTATCCCGTCGCAAATACTATAAAAAAAATAAAAAAAATAAATTATTAATAAATTATTTTAATTAATATAATAATAAAATTATAATTCACAAATAAAAATAATTAATTATTTTAATTAATATAATAATAATAGAATTATAATTCAAAAATAAAAAATAATAGAATATTAATAAATGATTTAATTAATATAATAATATTATAATTATAATTCATAAATAAAAAAAATATTAATAAGTTATTTTAATTAATATAAAAATAATAAATTATTTTACATTCAAATATTAAAATAATTCAAGTGTTACAAAAAATATAATTAAATTATAATATTATAAAATTTTAATATATATATATATATTTTAATATTATAAAATATAAATAATATTATTATTCATATTAATATTGTTATTTAAAAATATAATATTATTAATATTTTATTATGAGACAAAAACTATGAATTGAAAAAAAAAATATTTTGATTTCCCAAATTCTATAACATAAATACAAACTCTAATCTGAAGGAGGGGGGGAGGGGGGAGGTGGGGGATCTGCAGATGGTGGTGGAGGAAACTCCATCCCTAAAGCATGAGTGAGTCGGCGCATGTACTCCATCTGCTCGTGATGCTGCTGCTGCCACCGACTCGTCTGCTCCTCGTACAATTGCTGCCGGCGTCGACGCTCCTCCTCATGCTGCTGACGCATCTGCTCCTGATCCTGTCGGAGACTCTCTATCTGTGCAGTCTGAGATCGCAACTGATCCTCATACTGTGCAGTAGAAGAAGAAGCATGAGCTCCTCTCGAGCTGGACGCCGACATCGCAGCACTGCCATAATAATCTCCGGGAGTCAGTCGGGAGCCGATACCAACTACCCGGCCCTTCTCGAAGGCATACTGGGTGGCCTGCATCCATGCCGCCTCATCAAACTGATGGGCAGTGGTCTGATCTGATGACTCGGCCTGACTCTCAGGCCGGGCCTGTGACTCTGCGGCCTCATATGACTCCTATAGTTGCAATTTAAAATTAAAATTGGGAATATATTATATGCAGTTAATTTTTAAACTTGAAAACAAATAATACTGACCATGATGTGATGCTGACGATCACCTCTGAGCTCCCCAGTAGCAGGATCACTATACATCCTCCGATATACGTCGTACTCTGTAATATCGGGGTGCTCGACAACCTATAAGAATAAAAAATAAACTGTTAATATTTATAGTTATATAAAATATTTATAAATAATGTACGTACCAGATGCTGTCTATGAGTACTGAAAGAACGACTCCCAGCTCGATGAGTCACCTCCTGTCTCCCCCGATTCTGTCTCCCCACCGATGATCTCCTCTGAAAGGCACCACTCAACTAGTGCGCACATAATCCATCCCATACATGGGATGAAATATACTCTGGTCGGTGTGCTCTACATGACTCCTCAAAATCTGACACTCCTGCTTTCTTCATCGCTGATTTTCTTAAATTGTGCAAAAACTAACGAAGGCGATCACGCATGGCCACCTCCCATGCCTCGTGGATGGCGTCACGCATGGTATCCTCGATCGGATACCATAAACCCTACAAATAAATCAAAATATCAAGTTAGAAATGAAATAATTTTCAAAATAAAAATTATTTATTTACGTACGTATCAACCAATGGCCGAACATGGTCTGCTGCACATCAATGGGAATCTTCTCCCATGTGGTCCACGGCTGAGAGAAATAGTTGCGCAAAATAGCGCTGCCCTGTCCGACTGTTATATGCGGAAAACTGAAAAAATAATAAACATTTATTATGTGAATAGATTATTGAAATCTTAGTCAAATCCACAGGTTATCACACAGGTTATCACACCTCCGTGTGCGTGGATCAAACCCAAGACATGGACGTCGCTCGGGGACGGGGTCAGGAATCATCAATCGTGCATGACCGCGCCCCCTCCGCGTACTCCCTGGAGCGCCTGCAGGCTGAGGGTCATCTGTCAGCAACGCATCCGCATCGAAAGTCAGGTCAGCATCCGCCAACTCACGAAATATGGCCTCATCCACGTGAAACAGAAAATTTTAATGTTAGCAAATAATTGATAATTACTATTATATATACATATATACATATATACAAATTATGATTGTATATAAATACCATAGAATGCTATCAGTGTTCATCTTCATCATCATCATCATATATGTCAATGTCATCTTCATATTCCTCCTCAACATCATCGATATCCATTCGAGTTACAGTTGCTTCATCTCTTACCATTTCAAATTCATATGTGACGTCATTAACATCATCGTCATCACCGACTCTTAAATGTGGGGTGTCGTCATCGATACTCATGTCTCTTTGTAAAAAAGATTGATTTTGAGTGCTCTCTTGAAAAACGTCAATTCTTTTCACATCAGTGAAAGCACATTCACTTTGACTAAACTGATTATCTCGAATTTTGATTTTTATTATACTCCACCAATCAGTCAAGTCTCTTGATGTTGCACAGTACATTGCATAATAAACTTGATATGCATGTTGATCCAATAAGACTGGTTCATTTACTGCGAGAACACTTTTACATTTAATATCGATGATTCCATGAGTCAGATGAACACGCACGCCTCTCTCTATATCCAACCACCGACATTTGAACATGGTTATGTAATGTTGTCCAAGATAACAGAGTTCAATGATTTCATCAAGTATGCCATAAAAGTCAACTTCATTTTCTCGATGATGAGATCCTCTCAAGCTAACTCCACTGTTCATTGTTTTTTTCGATTCCCCATATGCATGTGTGTGGAATCGAAATCCATTCACCACATATGCATTATAAGTTTTAACAAGTTTGGAAGGTGGGTTACTCAATACACACAACCGTTTGTCAATTTTATCAGCATGTCGAGACACCTGAAAATTTGTGAAATAATTATCAATATAGTAAACTATACATTGAATGAGTTGCTAAAAGATGAAGAATTTATGTTACCAGTTTTTGAAACCACTGAGAGAAATTTTTCAGTCGACGTTCTTCGAGAGCAGCTGCTGTAATTTGTGGAATTTGTTTCTTGATATGATAATCATACAACCTATAAAAACCAAAGTTATTTACTGTAACATAAATGATAGAATAAGTGATATAAACACTTACAGTACAACTGATGTCATCTCTTCACAGTTGAGCAGAACATACGTATGAGCTCTCTGATGTTCATCATCTGAAAGCCAGCGTTCATAAACTCCACCAAAACCAAGCTCTGACTGGTTGAAAATAGATAATTGACTGTCGATTTCATCAATATTCCTCTCGTTCCGTCCCATTCGGTTGTGTTTTGAAGGATACTCAGATTCAAAATAATGGGAGCAGAAAAAAGATATTTCCTCTTGCAAATAAGCTTCTGCAATAGATCCTTCAACAGATGCTTTGTTACGTACTTTTCTTTTCAATTTTTGCATGCATCTTTCAAATGGGTACATCCATCGAAACTGTACCGGACCTCCACATTTGGCTTCATATGGAAAATGTAACATCAAATGTTCCATTGAGTCGAAGAAACACGGCGGAAATATTTTTTCCAGTTTACATATAATTACAACAACATTTTTTCAAGTTTTCCTAGAGCATCATAATCTGCCGTAGCCACACAAATTTCCCGAAAAAAATGAGACATGTCTGTTATGGAATCCCAAATCACAGAATTCAACAGACCTCTTAATCCAATGGGTAGAAGTCTCTCCATTATAACATGACAATCATGACTTTTTTAATCCAGTAATATGACCATTCTTTACACATCTACCCAAATTAGAAGCACAACCATCTGGAAGTCTCAAATCTGCAATCCACTGACAAAATAATAAACGGTTTTCTTTAAAAAGTGTATAAGTGGCTTTTGGTTTCAGTAACCTTTCTGTTCTGACATTCTCAAATAGTTCCAATTCTAGACGCCTGCAAATTTGGGCAGGATCTAAACATGCATTTACATTGTCTTTGCTCTTTCCTGGCGTATCCAAAACTGTATGAAACAAATTATCAAAACAGTTCTTCTCAATATGCATGACATCTAACATGTGTCGGACCAACAGATCAGACCAATATGGGAAATCCCAAAATATGCTTCGTTTAATCCAATTGTGTTCTTTCCCAAAACCAGAAATTTTCTGTTGGTTTACTGTGGGACCAAAAGTGATGGGAGGTAATGAAAATACAACTGATTTTAACTCCGAACCTGATAGCATTTTTGGAGGTCCATCCCTTTCAACTGTTCCTTTTCTGAAATGAGATCTGTTTCTGCGAAAAGGATGATCAGCTGGAAGAAATCTACGATGACAGTCAAAATAACAAGGTTTCTTTCCATGAATGAGCATAAATGCTTTGTTCTCTCCCATATAGTAAGGACATGATTTCTGACCATGTGTACTCCAGCCAGATAACATCCCATAAGCCGGAAAGTCACTTATTGTCCACATCAATGCTGCTCTCAGTATGAAATTCTGTTTCGTTGCAACATCATATGTACTGACACCATTACTCCACAATAAATTTAATTCATCAATCAATGGATTCAAATAAACATCAATATTTTTCATCGGATGTCCTGGAATTAGTAAAGTCAAAAAGATATATGGCTCCTTCATCAACATCCATGGAGGTAAATTGTACGGAGTTAAAAAAATAGGCCAACATGAATATTGACTACCATAAGATCCAAACGGATAGAAACCATCAGTGGAAAGGCCCAGTCGAACATTTCTAGATTCTAAAGCAAAGGATGGATGCACTCTATCAAAATGTTTCCATGAATCACCATCGGCTGGATGATTCAAGCTTTTATCGGTTAAAATATTCTTTTTATGCCATGACATCATTGTCGCTGTATTCTTAGACATGAATAAATGCTAAAGTCTGGATGTAAGCGGAAAATATCTCAACTGTTTTACAGGAATCAAACCAGACTTCCCGTGTTGTCCTTCTTTATATCTTAGTTTCCCACATGTAGGACAACTATCCAACGACTCATTTTCCCCAGAATATAAAATGCAGTCATTTGAACATGCATGAATCTTCTGACAAGTAAGTCCCAAATTTCGAACCAGCCTCTTACTCTCGTAGTAATTTGCAGGTAAAACATTTCCTTCGGGTAACAGTGCTTTCAGCAAAGAAAATATCTGGTCAAAACAGGTGTTTGACATTCCGTTATCTGATTTGATAACCATAAATTTTGCAACTGCTTCTAATTTGCTCATCTTGCAGCCAGGATATAATGCATCCTCAGCAGATTTCAACAACTCATAAAATTCAGACGGTGCCAACTCAGGATTTGAAGCTATATCAGCCGGAGTTTCTGTATGTTGAACAGATGAACCTGCAACATCATGTACTAAATCTTGAAACCAGGATGGATCCGGAATCAAGTTGGTATCACCTGCTCTGGAACTACGTTCACTGTGTTGATACCAAAAAACATAATCTGGTTGAAAACCAAAACGCAAGAGATGTTCTCCCACTTTGTCAAACGTGTCAAACGTTCTCAATGCACATTTTCTGCAAGGGCATTTTATTTTTCCTTCTGAAACAAATTCTGAATTTGATTCCGCAAATGATAAAAAAGTCTCCACACCCTCAACATATACTGGATTTAAACCAGAACCGTTTGGATTTCTACGTTGATTTATCCATATGTGGTCACCTAATAATGATTGTTGACGACCTCGTTGTTCCATATTACTCTATAAAATATAAAAGCATTACTAGTTTTGAATAATTTGTTAGAAAAAACACTCAAGTAAAGATTGAATATATTGAGAATAAAGCAAAAAATGTTACAAATATTGATAATTTTAATATTATATTGATTTTTTATTATTTTAATAATACTAATATAATTTTTTCACAAACATTAATTATATAATAATAACATTATTACATTATTAGTATATTTTATTATTAATATTAAAATAACATAAATTTTTATATTATATACAATTCTCCTTTCAACTGTGTGTTTAACATTCTGTCTCCACATGTAATATTTGCATTCACTTTCACCTCTCCATTGGCGAGTAAGTTGATAATTTTGAAAAAGAATGCGAATATTACATGTGGAGACAGAAAACACAGAGATGAAAAGAGAATTGTATATAATATAGAAAATTATATTATTTTAATATTAATAATAAAATATACAAATAATGTACTAATTATTGGTAATTAATACTAATTATTGGTAATTAATACTAATTATTGGTAATTAATACTAATTATTGGTAATTAATACTAATTATTCCTAATTATTGGTAATTATTAATAATTATTGGTAATTATTACTAATTATTACAAATTATTGATAATTATTACTAATTATTGGTAATTAATACTAATTATTGGTAATTATTACTAATTATTTGTAATTAATACTAATTATTGGTAATTAATAATAATTATTGGTAATTAATACTAATTATTGGTAATTAATACTAATTATTGGTAATTAATACTAATTATTGGTAATTAATACTAATTATTAGTAATTAATACTAATTATTGGTAATTAATACTAATTATTGGTAATTAATAGTAATTATTGGTAATTAATACTAATTATTGGTAATTAATACTAATTATTACTAATTATTGGTAATTACTGGTAATTATTACTAATTACTGGTAATTATTATTAATTACTGGTAATTATTGGTAATTATTACTAATTATTGGTAATTATTACTAATTATTGGTAATTATTGGTAATTATAACTAATTATTGCTAATTATTGGTAATTAATACTAATTATGGGTAATTAATACTAATTATTGGTAATTAATACTAATTATTGGTAATTAATACTAATTATTACTAATTATTGGTAATTACTGGTAATTATTACTAATTACTGGTAATTATTACTAATTATTGGTAATTATTACTAATTATTGGTAATTATTACTAATTATTACTAATTACTGGTAATTATTACTAATTATTGGTAATTATTAGTAATTATTGGTAATTATTACTCATTATTACTAATTACTGGTAATTATTACTAATTATTGATAATTATTCCTAATTATTACTAATTATTACTATTTATTACTATTTACCGGTAATTATTCCTAATTATTGGTAATTATTACTAATTATTGGTAATTATTACTAATTATTGGTAATTATTAATAATTATTGGTAATTAATACTAATTATTGGTAATTAATACTAATTATTGGTAATTAATACTAATTATTGGTAATTAATACTAATTATTGGTAATTAATACTAATTATTACTAATTATTGGTAATTACTGGTAATTATTACTAATTACTGGTAATTATTACTAATTATTGGTAATTAATACTAATTATTGGTAATTAATACTAATTATTGGTAATTAATACTAATTATTACTAATTATTGGTAATTACTGGTAATTATTACTAATTACTGGTAATTATTACTAATTACTAGTAATTATTACTAATTATTGGTAATTAATACTAATTAGTGGTAATTAATACTAATTATTGGTAATTAATACTAATTATTGGTAATTAATTCTAATTATTTGTAATTAATACTAATTATTGGTCATTAATACTAATTATTACTAATTATTGGTAATTACTGGTAATTATTACTAATTACGAGTAATTATTACTAATTATTGGTAATTATTAATAATTACGAGTAATTATTACTAATTATTGGTAATTATTACTAATTATTGGTAATTATTACTAATTATTACTAATTACTGGAAATTATTACTAATTATTGGCAATTATTCCTAATTATTACTAATTATTACTATTTATTACTATTTACTGGTAATTATTCCTAATTATTGGTAATTATTACTAATTATTGGTAATTATTTCTAATTATTGGTAATTATTACTAATTATTGGTAATTATTACTAATTAGTTGTAATTATTACTAATTATTGGTAATTAATAATAATTATTGGTAATTAATACTAATTATTGGTAATTAATACTAATTATTGGTTATTAATACTAATTATTGGTAATTAATACTAATTATTGGTAATTAATACTAATTATTACTAATTATTGGTAATTACTGGTAATTATTACTAATTACTGGTAATTATTACTAATTATTGGTAATTAATACTAATTATTGGTAATTAATACTAATTATTGGTAATTAATACTAATTATTACTAATTATTGGTAATTACTGGTAATTATTACTAATTACTGGTAATTTTTACTAATTATTGGTAATTAATACT
This sequence comes from Viscum album, assembly GCA_963277665.1. Taxonomy (NCBI): domain Eukaryota; kingdom Viridiplantae; phylum Streptophyta; class Magnoliopsida; order Santalales; family Viscaceae; genus Viscum; species Viscum album. Next base: position 1,698,957,838 of record OY728138.1, on the reverse strand, counting down.
AATTATTGGTAATTAATACTAATTATTGGTAATTAATACTAATTATTGGTAATTAATACTAATTATTCGTAATTAATACTAATTATTGGTCAGTAATAATAATTATTACTAATTAGTGGTAATTACTGGTAATTATTACTAATTACTGGTAATTATTACTAATTACTGGTAATTATTACTAATTACTGGTAATTATTACTAATTACTGGTAATTATTACTAATTATTGGTAATTATAACTAATTATTACTAATTACTGGTAATTATTACTAATTATTGGTAATTATTCCTAATTATTCCTAATTATTACTATTTATTACTATTTACCAGTAATTATTCCTAATTATTGGTAATTATTACTAATTATTGGTAATTATTACTAATTATTGGTAATTATTACTAATTATTGGTAATTATTACTAATTATTGGTAATTATTACTAATTATTGGTAATTAATACTAATTATTACTAATTGTTGGTAATTATTGGTAATTATTACTAATTATTACTAATTATTGGTAATTTCTGGTAATTATTACTAATTACTGGTAATTATTACTAATTATTGGTAATTAATACTAATTATTGTTAATTAATACTAATTATTGGTAATTAATACTAATTATTACTAATTATTGGTAATTACTGGTAATTATTACTAATTACTGGTAATTTTTACTAATTATTGGTAATTAATACTAATTATTGGTAATTAATACTAATTATTGGTCATTAATACTAATTATTGGTCATTAATACTAATTAATACAAATTATTGGTAATTACTGGTAATTATTACTAATTACTGGTAATTATTACTAATTACTGGAAATTATTACTAATTACTGGTAATTATTACTAATTACTGGTAATTATTACTAATTACTGGTAATTATTACTAATTACTGGTAATTATTACTAATTACTGGTAATTATTACTAATTATTACTAATTACTGGTAATTATTACTAATTACTGGTAATTATTACTAATTATTGGTAATTATTCCTAATTATTACTAATTATTACTATTTATTACTATTTACCAGTAATTATTCCTAATTATTGGTAATTATTACTAATTATTGGTAATTATTACTAATTATTGGTAATTATTACTAATTATTGGTAATTATTACTAATTATTGGTAATTATTACTAATTATTGGTAATTATTACTAATTATTGGTAATTAATACTAATTATTACTAATTATTGATAATTATTGGTAATTATTACTAATTATTGGTAATTATTCCAAATTATTGGTAAGTATTACTAATTATTGGTAATTATTACTACTTATTGTTAATTATTACTAATTATTGGTAATTATTACTAATTATTGATAATTATTACTAATTATTACTAATTATTGGTAATTATTACTAATTATTACTAATTATTCTTAATTATTGATAATTATTGATAATTGTTCCTAATTATTAGTAATTAAATGAATAATTATCAATAATTAGGAATAATTACCAATAATTACAAATAATAACATTATTAATATATTTTATTATTAATATTAAAATAATATAATTTTCTAATTTATATACAATTCTCCTTTCATCTGTGTGTTTTCTATCTCCACATACAAATAATAAATGTGAAGACATCAAACACACAGATGAAAAGAGAGTTGTATATATATAAAAAATTATATTATTTTAATATTAATAATAAAATAGACTAATAATGTAATAATGTTATTATTCCTAATTATTGGTATTTATTACTAATTATTAATATTTATTCTTAATTATTAAAAATTATTACTAATTATTCCTAATTACCATTAACTATGAACAATACTAATAATTTAAATTTATTAAGTAATAAAACAATGTAAACATAATTAAATTACAACTAATTAAGAATAATTGAAACTAATAAAAAATTAAAAATAAATATTAAATTAAAATGAACATAAATACCTTGAAAATTGATCTGCTCTGATCGTTATTCAAAACTTTAATATCAGCTCCGGAGAAAAAAATTAAACGGGAGAAAAACTGAACTGTAGAAATATAATTTTGAGAGAAGGAGAAGATAGAGAATGAGAATGAAATGAAAAAAACGGATGGGGGTATTTATAGGTTAGATTATTTGCGACGGGATTCCCGTCGCAACTAGTATTATTTGCGATGGGACCCATCGCAAATACCTTAGCCGACATTTATTACGGTCAACGGGTAAATAGTTATTTGCGACGGGGGAATATTCCCGTCGCAAATACCTTTTACCGCCGCCGGTTATTTGCGACGGGAATATTCCCCCGTCGCAAATAGTTTTCCCGCGATTTGGCGCGCAACGCGCGCCAGTTCTTTTGCAACGGGGAAAGCAATCCCGTCGCAAAAGCCCTATTATTTGCGACGGGGAAATACCCCCGTCGCAAATAAGTTTTTAACAGGACTATTTGCGACGGGATTTATTCCCGTCGCAAATAACCCGTCGCAATTGTTCATTTTTCCCGTAGTGATTCCTAGTACCAGTCAGTCGTCGGTGTAGTCGGCAGGGCCCACCATACCTCCTGTCATAGAGAGACCTCCTGTAAGAAGAAGTTCACCCTTGGCACGAAAGTATGAAGTCCTCAGGCATCTCTCCAGCATTCCAGAAAAGCTCTCCATCCTTGAGGCTCTTCGCATGTTGGCAGACATGTATGAGGCCCTCGCAGAGGCTTTAAAAAGCACCCTCCAGTTTGAGATGGATGTAGCAGCCACAGAAGACTTTCATGTTGAGGTGGTAGAGAATGCTGAATGTCAGTCCATCATCTCTTTCTCAGGAGAAGATGAAGGCTCTCCCATACAAGGGAACATTCTCCCACTCTACATCACTGTCCAGTTCAATTGCTTGGAGGTTCCCTACTAGCTTGTCGACATGGGCTTTAGGATTATCTTAATCTGGACTTGGACACTATGAAAACTGGGATTTTCTGAGGATGATCTGAGTCACTCTGACCTAAGAATAAAATATTATGATATGATGGAACAGAAACCGTTCAGTAAGATCCTCTTGGATAACCAGTTTGGAGGCCTAGTTTCTAGCACTGAATTTATGTTTGTCTTCCAGGACACCGCCTAAAATTCATTGATGGGAAGGCAATGGCTCCACCGACATGCAGTTGTTCATTTGTCATACCACCAGTGTCTCAAGTACTCCCTTAACGGTCCGGTGGGCGTGCATCAAGGTGATGTGTCTCCCTTTGCCTCTTATAAAGCCCTCTATTTAGATGTTGACTATTACAAGAGCAAAGACATGTAGATTTAGACTAACGAGGTCAAGAATGCCATGACTGTGACAGACCTGTGGATAGATCCAGATGATGCCTATATCTTTCCAATCCACCAATTGGAAGCTACAAGCTTGAACATGGTCAATTGCTTCATTTTTTCTGGAATGAGGGGGGAACACATTCCCAAGTATTAATGACGCCATAACATCACCTCATAATCCTATAAAAATCAGTCTCAGGTGGTCCCATAGCCTCCTACTCCCATAATGTATTGGGATGTCCACCCCATGGAAACGAAAATACGTCATACTATCTTTTTTTTTGAGATGGAATTAACTGTCTCTAGCCGACGCTCCCCTATTGCATTGATATCATCAAGAGTGTCCCCTTCGGCCGAAGGCGAGATGGGATCAGATCAACGACCTTCATCACTATGGTTGTGGCATCACCGAAGTCCTCCGATGCAGTGTCAACTGCCGCTCACGCTGGTACCAGCCTCCCGTTGGGATCTTCCTGCTCATAAAAAACTCCTCCCACTAAGGATCCATCCTCCATATTTGAAAATGAGGATTTAGAGGATCCTCCCCTTACTTTGGAGATGGAGTCCCTTCTACGGTCAATGAATTTTTATAGGTGAACCTCGTTAGCGAGGTAGTCCTGAAACCCACACTGATCAGTGCCGCAATGCACCTCGAGGATCAACAACAGTACATAGTCCTCTTTCAACAACACCATCATGTATTCTACTGGAGTTATGATGAGATTCCAAGACTAGATCCTATAGTAGCCTTCAACTACCTATGTCTCCTAGAAAATCACCGCGGGTTCAAGAAGATTCCCAGAAAGATGCACCCATCTCATGGTGCCATGTTACAGGCGGATGTTGATAAGCTCATCAAAGCCAAATTCATTAAGGAGGTCTATTACCCCAAATGGTAGCCATCATTTATTCAGTTAGGAAGAAGAATGGACAATTCAGAGTCTGCATCGACTTCCATGATATCAACCGTCAGTTTCCGAAGGATGATTTCCCCTACCTATGATGGAATTGCTGATCATTGATACGGCAGGGTTCCAAGCCTTCTCCTTCATGGATGGGTAGTCCGCATATAACTAGATATGAATGGCTCCCGAGGATGAGGAATCTACGGACTTCTGGGCCCCACAATGTACTATTTTTTTACCAAGTCATATAATTCGGTTTAATGAATTTAGGTGCCACCTATCAACGGGCTATGCATCACATATTTAAGATGATTCTTGGAACGTTATTGGAAGGTTACGTGGATGATATGGTGGTCAAATCCCACCAACATCATGACCACCTCAAAGACCATGAGATAGAGTTTGGTTTCCCACCTTACCACTACATGAAGATAAATCCATTGAAGTGTGCCTTCGGAGTCAGCTCTAGAAATATTATCGGCTTCATTGTCAGATATAGGGGCATCAAGATCAATCTATAGAAGATCAAGTCCATTAGCCAGATGTATCTTTCAATCAACCTCTGGGAACTTCGAGGATTCCAAGGCCACTTGGACTACATACGCCGATTCATCACGAATTTGGCTGGAAAGTGTAAGCCATTTTCTCGTACCATGAAGAAAGGCACCACCTACGAATGGGACGAAGAGCGCCAGACTACTTTTGAGAAAATAAAGCATTGTCTGCTCCAACCTCCGGTCGTAATGCCACCCATCTCTGGATAGCCACTGGTCCTTTACATGACCACCCTGGAATGGTCCCTCAACACCCTTCTCACCCAAAAGAACAATTATGCGTCAAAGAACAACCTCTACTACCTCAGCTGCATGCTCCTCGATGTGGATACTAAATACTCCCCTAATAAAAAGAGCTTCCTTGCGCTGGTATTCTCAATATAGAAATTATGAAATTACTTGAAACACCATGAGTTACAACTGGTATACCAAGTTGATCCACTTAATTAAATCATGAACCACCCCATGTTGACAGGACTTCTAGCTCGGTGGGTAGTGATCCTTCCGCAGTTCAACATCAGTTTTGTCTCTCAGAAGACTATTAAGGGGAAAGAACTAGAAGACTTCCTTTCTTCCCATCAAGATACTACGGACCAGTACCTGGATCTCAATTTCCCTGATGAAGTGATTCTCTTGGTTGACCGAGCCATCTCGTGTTGGAAAATACACTTTGTTGGTGCTTCCTCGAGCCCCATCGGTAGAAGGCTCAAGGATCGTAGGCTCAACAGAGTTGGCCCTGGTATTATATTCATTACCCCAACACAAGCCATTCATCCATAATCATTCATGTTGTCAGAAGGCTTCACTGTAACACCCCAAGCTTCCACGGTACGCTTCTCTTTGAATAATACAATATCATGTGTTGTACGCAACTTTGAGTTCTAACACACCACAACTAATCAAACTAGCCGTTATGAATAGTAATACCCAATTTATGAAAGTATATAAATTTTATCTTTCAAAATGGACTTCATTTTTGGATTCATAATATTGAAATTCACCTAGGGTGAATTTTTGGTATTTTTTTGAAAACTCTAAATTTTTTATGAATAGTGAAAAATACAAAATTTTAATTAAAAATAATTTTTTTAATAAAAAATACTTTAAATTGATAAATTATTCTATTGAGTGGTTATTAAGTATAATTATATTATATTTTCACCATTTAATCCATTTTTGGTCATTGGACATAATTTCACATTTAAACTGGACAAAAGCAGGTGTCAATCTTTTTATAGTTATTATTTCTTAAAAACACTCTTTTTGATTTGACAAAGAGAATTAATTATAAATTAATTTCTTCCACTTCTGTGTTTTGAATTATGAAAAATTTATTCCATATTTTGAATCAAGAGGTTCAAATTTTTTAAATAGGTAACTTTTATTTTTAGAAATTATATATTTTTAGTTTCGTAAATATTTTATTTATCGTGGTTAAAGGGGTAAATCCAGTAAATAAAGTTAAAAAATATTATTATAATAATATTAAATGAACCTAACACATGTCATAACCCTATTTTCTGAGACATGTATGACTATGGTAATCCATGGGTCGATTTGGGGACCCCATGGAGACACTTTGAAGTGATAATGACATTATAAATTAAATAATTTAAAGTAGAGACAAAAATAACAAAAGCCAATATCTTTTAGTAAAACAACTTCGTTATCTGGTTATATAATTGATCAATTCGACTATAAATATTAATTATAAATATAAAAAGATTTCCTACATAATGGTATGTTATATATAATTTTTAGACATTAAATAGTTTAATTAATTTATGACACAATGATGATAGAGTAATTACATTATTAATGAATGAATCAAATAAATTGTATTATGAATAATAAAATAAATATAATTTCAATGTTTTTAAGACATACAAGAATTTTATAGGTGAATATGACATATTAAGGTTTATTTAATGAATTTTTTTCAAAGCAATAATCCTGTTATGACTTTAAAAAAATTATTAAATAATGTCAAAATTGACATAATTGAGTTTTTAAAACAAATACTATATTATTGGTTGATATAATTTTTATAAAAGTCTAAGGTTCAGCCAAAATAACTAAATAATATTATATATATTTTTAATGAACCTATTGGGTTTGATTGGAAGTTTATGATAGGTTTATTAACCATATAATATAAAAATACAAAGATACATGGTAAATGTCAATCTATTTAAGTAAGAGTAAAATCTAAAAGATAAAGTTAATATGGTTACCCAAACCTATCTAAAACATATTGGATGAGTGGTTTTTGACCTATCCCGACCTTATCCTTTAAATAATTAATTTTGGAGCCATTAGAGACAAAAAATTAATTTATTATAAAATAATATTTCTATATTTTCCCAAGGTTCCCCTTACCCCTCTTATAAAAGGGTCATCCACCTTCTCTCAAATTCACACCTTCAATCAATTTGGCTTGAAAAAAACCAACCCAAATATCCTCTCAACTTTCCTTTATTCATCCTAGAGGCCTTACTTTAGTCAAAAATCCAACCTATGATTCCATTTTGATCAAATCAAAAGGAATAACCCGATGAAGAGATTAATATTTCATCACCTCTTTCAAGTTCCTTTCTTCTTCCACTTCCTCTTTCTTTGTTGTTTCCATTCTAATATAATAAATCTAGTATCTTATATATACTGTGATGTTATTATAAATAGGTTAAAACCACATTCATTATTATATCCATCCCTTGAATGACATGTCACCATACGTGTGTACGTACGGCTTACCGTCTCCATGTCGTAGTGTAATTGTTATTCAATACATTATTATTTGGATGGGCATAATAATGATGTGTAGTTTATGTAAATAATAAATATAACCTGATAATTATTCTATATATATGATATAACATCCAATTATATATCATTTTTATATCAAAAGAATGATATTGTCACTCGTGCGTATGTACGGATTACTGTCTTCACGAACATGATGAGATTCATTCCTCATTGTATCCATTCAAGATTAATTTTCATTAGATGATTAAAAATAATTTTTAAAGACTTGATATAATTCTTAATATTAATAAGATACATCCTATCCATAACAAACATTACTTACATAACAAATCATACAAAGGAAAACAAATCAGTTAACACCTGAAAAGACGATAATACTAAAATATTATTAGCAAATCAATGTTAAAGGATCATATATGATATCATATCAATGTATATGATTATTTTATAATTTAATAACAATTATTTCACCATTATACAAGAGGTTAACCTACCCTCGACCAAGGAAAAGTACAGGGTAAGTGTAAATTTCCCAATCTCTTTATTATCCAAGGTCATTTTTATTTAATTATCTAATGGTACCACTTTATCATTGACAACCATGTTTCATAAAAATGCATTTCAAATATTTTTTACTATTTACTAAACAATGGGGTAATGTCATTTATACCCTTATTTTTCCTTCTATGTTTTGAAAGGAATCTTTCGGTCGTATTCCAAACAAGGTACTTTATGACCTTTTCGATAAAATTAAGGTAAGAATATTTTTTAACTTATACGGTGAGTGTGGATATTTTATACCGTTATAACATCGTCTAAGCGTCCCTTAAAATATTATAAGAATATTTTCAAAATAAATGTTTTCTTTATAATAATGTGACTCTAAAATGATTTCAAAATAGAAAGAGATATTTTCTCTAAAAATGATTCTGATTTCATCAATGTCAACATCCTTTGATGGATTTTAAGCTTATTTGTAGTTGATTTATTATGATAAAAAACATGCATATTGTATTGAAGGTTTTGTGATATGTTTAGATGTGGATGTGTTATTTTTAAACCATTCATGGTTTATGGATAAAGTATTGTCATTTCGTATGCTCGTTTTAATACGAATGTTTATGTTATGTTTAAAGCTTTTAATATGAGGAATGCATTGGACTTAGTAAGTTACTGGTGGAGCCCGCTATAGCTCCTCGATGCATTGGTAGGTCTATTGAGACATACTAGTGTCTTGGAACAAGGCCTTGACAAAATCTTATTTGTAGTCTTTTCACAAGGCCTTGAATATGTGGTTATGAAAGTCTGCATTATGCATTCCATCATTATGAAAGTGGCTATTGATATTGCATGTGATTATTTGACTAGTAGAATATCCATTTGAGTAAGTAAATGGAATTATTTTGATTTTAACTTTTCCATATTATGATGAAGTTTGAGTTTAAAAGGATTTTGTTTTAGTCTTATACATTACATTAAATGTTTATGCTTATTTGTGAAATTTTCCGCTATATTGTTAGCCTTACTAAGCATATGAGCTCACCAATTTCTATGTTTTATTTTTCATAGGATGTGAAGAAGTATATTATGAATGACCTACATTGATAGTCTATGGGATCTCAGTGTTGTCTATGGAAACAATGTTGTTGTAGTTTTCTATTTTATGATGTAAGGTAAACCTTATTAATGTATCTAGAATTTCCAAGGACACTAAACTGATCGGTCATTTGGGACATGATTTCCGTGTATCATGTCAATGTTATGTAATAATTTACCGACTCTATGCTTCTGGGGTCAGGTCGTTATAGTTGGTATCAGAGAAATATTAGTACAAACCTTGGAAACTAGATTTAGATAAACTCTGATTAGAGAACATATCCCTAAGATATACTTGGAGGATTAGTATAGAAGAACATCCTAGAATTTTGGTATTGTAGAGATTTTGTGAGTTTTCCAAGAAATAAATCCCTGTCTGGATATGAGCAGGTAGAGGCGGCTCTGGAATAGATGTACTTAGGGGTAAAACCTGAAAGCACTGCATTGAGCTAGACTCGAAAGAGAACTAGTGCATGACAACTGGCCTTATTTCACTCTTGGTTATGACACTCCCAGGGGATATGCTTAGGATAATTCTCATTTTATTTAAAAACCATTATAAAAGATTTATATGTATATACTTATTCAAAGAAAACATTTCTTATGATTATGGATTATATCCATAAACATTTAATTTACGTTAAGTGTTTTATAAGCTTGGATTTATGTATTGCAATACATAAACTAATCTAGTTTATTCCATTGTTTATAAATGGAACCTAGTGGAAGGAATGGAAAACATATCAATGCACACACTCCATGTAAAGATTTCCCTCCTTCTCATGATAATTATAGTGGAGATGGTGATGCAACTGGTTCTGATCAGCTTATCACCATACTGGAACAACTCACCCAGGTTATGAATAATAACCTTACCCGTATGGAGCACCCTAATCCAGAACGTGGAGGATCAATGTTATATCATTTATTGAGGCAACCGCCACCTATATTCAATGGGGGTACAAATCCATTAGTTGATGATCAATGTATAAATTCCTTATTGAAAATATTCCATGCCTTGGGGATTAGCGAAAGGGAAAAAGCCGTCATGGCAGTTTACCACCTCATTGGAGATGCTGATAAATGGTGATCATTGATTCAAAACACAAAAGAAGATTATGAAGTATCAAAAATAGAATGTATGGAGTTTAAAAATATTTTTTTTATAAAAATACATTAATCGTGACTATCGAGCGGATATGGAAAGGCAATTTCTGAGTCTGAGGTAAAAGGAGGATGAGAATTTTACATAGTATGAAAATAACATTACAAGGCTAGCGAGGCATGCATCAGATTATATACGTATCCCATGAAGTAATATTGATAATTTCTTTGATTGTTTAAAACCATTTCTCCATTGAGAAATAGTCTCACAATCCTTCTAATCATATGAAGATATTGTCTCATGTGCAATCAAGACAGAAAAGGAATTCTCGATGTCTTACAACTTTTAATAAAAGCATGAGAAGAAGAGATCTACTGAACACTCTAGAAATGGAAATAAGGGGAAGAAGGAAAAATTTGAATATCCATCATACAGTAAATGTGGGAAGAAATATTCGGGTACTTTCCTGAATGGAATGGGAGAATGTTACAAGTGTGGTGAAAAGGGACACCAAGTTCGTGATTGCAAGGGGAAGAAATATATTGTCGATGTTGAATGAAACAATTGTAGGGAAAGAGGGAATTATTTGAATGAATTTCCTAAACGTCCGGGGAACTTACCTTCGAAAAGGCCATGGGATCAAGGCCAAGCTTATGTTATCACTAATGCTGAGGTTGAAGCTCTGAAAGTCGAAGTGGTTGGTTATTTAATGGTTTCCTCATGTTTAGAAAATGATTTATTTGATTTTGGATCATTGCATTGTTTTATATCTTCCCAGTTTGATATGAAAATTAGATAATTCCAATTTGATTTAACAAGGTAGTTGTCAGTCAAAGCTCTTAATGGAAGTATCATTGCAACAAAGTTTTACGAATTAGTCCCCATTAGGGCATATAAATGTTCTTTATCTGATGATCTAATTGTCATACCCATGATTGAATTTTATATAATCCTTGGTATGGATTGTATTTCGTACCATGATGCAAAAATTTATTGTTAGAAGAAGGAGGTTACTATTTTTGATGACGATGATAACGAACACATTATCTTTAGAGAAGAATCATCACCACCTAATTATTATCTAGATCCACCCCTAGTAGCTCAACTAAATTCAATTAATGGGGAGGAAGAGAATGAAAGGACTGTGGGTGAGGAAATGAATGTTCAAATAGAGGATGTTCCTATTCTGAAAGAATATGTTGATGTGTTTCCAGAGGATTTACCTGGACATCCTACAGAACGAGAAATTGAGTTTTCCGTTGATTTAATTTCTGGTTCAAGGCTCATATCTAAGACCCCTTACTGAATGTCCACTGTATAATTAGTGTAAAAAAATAAATAACTAGAGGAATTGGGTAATAAGGTATTTATTCTCCCTAGTGTTTCTCCATGGGGAGCCCCTGCCCTTTTTGTTAAGAAGAAAGATGGATCTATGAGGTTGTGCATTAACTATAGGGAGATCAATGCTGTAATAATAAAGAACAATTATCCCCTACCTCAAATTGATGAATTATTTGACCAACATCATGGAGCTCAATACTTTTCAAAGATTATCCTTTGATCTGGATATCATCAGTTGTGTGTGAAGAAGGGATACATTCCAAAAAAATCATTTCGAAATAGGTACAGGCATTACGAGATTACAGTAATGCCTTTTGGATTGACTAATGCTCCCTTTGTCTCAATGGATCTGATGAATAAAGTTTTCAAGGAATATCTAGATGACTTTATAGTGGTATTTATTGATGATATCTTGGTATACTCCAAAAGCTTAGAAGATCATGAAAATCACTTGTTCATTATCCTAAAGACTCTCAGAGGACATGAATTATTTGGTATGTTTAGCAAGTGTGAATTATGGCTTCAAGATATTTTTTCTTGGCCATATTCTCTCTAAATATGGAATCTCTGTTTATCCTTATAAGACCTAGGAAATCCAAGAATGGCCAGCACCGACGAGTATAGCTGATGTACGCCGTTTTATTGGTTTAGCAAGTTATTATTAATGTTTCATCCAGAATTTTTTCCTGCTGGCTAACCCAACAAAGCTCACACGAAAAGGGGTTAAATATGTTTGGACAAAAGAGTGTGAAGAATTTTTTGAAGAACTGAAGAGATGATTATTCCATTATCCTATCCTGACTCTACCATCAGGGAATGATGGATTTGTTATTTATAGTGGTGCTTTAAAGAAAGGACTTGGTTGTGTCCTTATGCAGAATGATAAGGTTATTTCCTATTCGTCACGAAAACTAAAAATTTATGAGAAAAACTATCCTACTCATGATATTGAGTTAGTATCTATAATCATTTTATTGAAGATATGGAGACATTATCTCTATGGTGAAAAATCTGAGATATATACTGACCACAAGAGTTTGAAGTATATTTTCTCATAGAAATAACTCAACATGTGGAAAAGGGGACGGCTTGAACTACTCATGGATTATGATTGCACTATACACTACCACCCCAAGAAAGAAAATAAGGGGGAAGATGCTTTGAGCAGAAAGGATCTTGGAGTTTTGAACAAGATGAGAGTTGAAAGGTATCATATTTTCATGGATCTAGTAAATATGGAATGGGAATAACCATGGAAAGTTAAACATCAAAAATTTATCAGATGGTTGCCAAAATATCTTTAATATAAAGTATAAAAAGTTCGTAGACTAATGATGAGGAGTTTCAAAATTAGATTAATGCTGTGAATAAAGGGAGATTGAGTGACTTTGTATATAAAGATGGAATTTTGAAATTTGGGAAGATACGTTGTGTTCCTGATATACCTGATCTAAAAATAGTATTGTTAGATGATGCTCACAGATCCAATTTCATTATACACCCTGTATGCATCAAAATGTATAAAGATTTTAAGGAAAATTTTTGATGGGACAACATGAAGAGGGAGATTGCTGATTTTTTGTCAAGATATATGGTTGGTCAACAAGTGAAACCTGGAAGGAAAAATCATGGAGGAGTCCTGCATCCTCTTCCCATACCTATGTGTAAATGAGATAATATTCCGATGGACTTTGTCATGGGACTACCAAATACTCCAAGAAGGAATTATGCAATTTGGGTCATTGTTGATCATCTTACCAAGTTAGCACATTTTCCTACTATAAGAGAATATTTACCAATAGAATGTTTAACAAGGATATATATTACTGAAGTTGTAAGACTTCATGGAGTACCACAATCGATTGTTTCTAATTGTAATCCCCATTTGACATCGATATTCTTTAAAAGTCTTCAGAAATCCCTAGATACTGAACTTTGTTTGAGCACTACCTACCACCCCCAAACTGATGGACAATCAGAACATACAATTCAAACCTTAGAAAACATGATGAGATCAAGCTCACTTGAATTTCATGGTATGTGGGATCAATATTTACCTCTGATATATTTTTCCTATAACAATAGCTTCCATTAAAGTATTCACATGGAACCATATGAAGCGTTATATGGAAAGAGATGTCACACACTAACCTATCGGGATGACGTTGGTGAAAGAAAACTCGTAGGCCATAACTGGTGGATGAAATGATGGAAAAGGTGAAGGTAATCCATAACCACATCAATGCAGCTCAAAGTAGGCAGAAGAGCTATGCCGATAATCGAAGGAAGGATTTGGATTTTCAGGTAGGAGATCTTGTTTTCTTGAAGGTATCTCCATGGAACGGTGTTATACGTTTCAGAAAGAAGGGAAAATTGGGTCCCAGGTACATCAGACATTACATAATTCTAGAACTAATTGGGGCTATAACTTACTGTTTGACAATGCCTCTAAGTCTCTCCAATGTTCACAATGTATTCTACGTATCACTGTTGAGAAAATACATGCCTGATCCAATGCATTTACTCGCCTTTGAGGAATTAGAACTGGAACCTGATATATCTTATTTTGAAGAGCCTTTGAAGGTTCTTGATACCAGAGAACAAGTGCTGAGAAACCAGACTTCTCGTCTGGTAAATGTTCTATGGAGAAACCATATGATGGAAGAGGCAACGTGTGAACATGAGGAACTTATGATGAAGAACCACCAGAGTCTTTTTATACATTAATATTCTAGAAATTTTGAGGAAGAAATTATTTGAAAGAGGGTAGAATGTAATTTCCCAACCTTCCATGGTACGATTTTCATTGAATAATACAATAGCATGTGTTGTATGCAACTTCAAGATCTAACACACCACAACCAATAAAACTAGACATTATGAATGGTAATACCCACTTTTGGAATTTTATAAATTTTATCTTTCAAAATGGAGTTCGTTTTTAGATTTGGAATATCGAAATTATCCTAGAGTGAGTTTTTGTAATTTTTTTTGAAAACATTCAGTTTTTGATGAATATTGGAAAGTACTAAATTTTAATTAAAAACAAATTTTTTAATCAAAATAATTTATAGTTATAAATTAAAATATTGAGTGGGTTTTAAGTATACTTAGATTATATTTTTACCATTTAATCCAATTTTGGTTATTGGACATAATTTCACATTTAAACTGGACATAAGAAAGTGTCAATATTTTGAAAATTATTATTTCTTAAAAACACAATTTTTGTTTTGACAATGGGAATTAATTTCAAATTAAGATCTGCAACTTATGTGTTTTGAATTTACAAAAATGGATTCCATATTTGGAATCACGAGGTCCAAATTGTGTAAATAGGTAACATTTATTTTTAGACATTAGGAATATTTACTTCGGCAAATATTTTATTTACCATGGTTAAATGGGTAAATCCTGTAAATAAGGATAAAAAATATTATTATAATAATATTAAATTACCATAACACGTGTACTAACCATATTTTATGATACATGTCTGATCATGGGAATCCTTGGGTCGATTTTGGGATCCCATTGAGCCACTTGGAAGTGATAATGACATTATATATTAAATAATCTAATGTAGAGACAAAAATAACAAAAGAAAATATATTTTTGTAAAACAATTTTTATATGAGGTAATATAATTGAACTATTCGACTATAAAAAGTAATTAAAAATATACAAATATTTCTTACATAATGGTATTTTATTTATAATTGTTAGACATTAAATAATTAAATTTATTTATGACACAATGATGATGCAGTAATTACCTTATTAATGAAATAATCAAATCAATTGTATTATAGATACTATAATAAATATAATTTCAATGTTTTTATGACATAAAATAATTTTATAGGTGAATATGACATATTATGGTTTCTTTAATAAATTATGTTCTAAGTAATAATGCTGTTATAACTTTAACAAAAATAAATTACTAAATAATATCAAAATTCACATAATTGAGTTATAAAAAAAATACTATATTATTGGTTGATATAATATTCCTAAAAGTATAAGGTTCAGTAAAAAGGCCTAATTAATTTTATATATATGTCATTAATGATCCTATTGTGGTTATCTTGGAAGTTTATGGTATGTTTATTAACCATATAATATAAAAATACCAAGTGACATGGTAAATGTCAAACTATTTAACTTGGAGTTCAATCTAAAAGATAAAGTTAATATGGTGACCAAAACCTATCTAAAACCTGTTGGTTGAGTTTTTTATGACCTATACTTACCTTATCCTTTAAATAATTCATTTTTTAGCAATTAGAAACCGAAAAATATTTAATTATAAAATAATATTTCTAGCTTTTCCTAAGATGCCCCTCACCCCTCTTATAAAAGAGTTATCCCCCTTCTCTAAAATTCAAACTTTAAAAGCCATTTTTCTTGGCCACCCCTACTAAAATATCCTCTATTCCTTCATCCATTCATCCTAGAGGCCTTAAAGTTTTCAGAAATCCAACCTAAAGATCCCTTTTGATCAAATCAAAAGGAAGAACTCGAAGAATAGGTAAATATTTCATCACTCTTTCATGTTCCTTTCTTCTTCCACTTCCTCTTTACTTGTTGTTTCCATTATAAAATAACAACTCCAATATCTTTTATATTATTTGGTGTTATTATAAATTTGGTTCAACTATATTTATTATTATATGCATCCTTTGAATGACATGTCATCATTGTAACACCCCAAGATTTCATAGTGTGTTATTTCTTCAAAATAATTCAATAACTTGCACTACACGCAACACCGAGTTAAAGCGCACCATGACCTACCAAACAAGCTGTTGAAAAGAGGTTATGAACATTATTAACTAAATTTTAAACTTTATATAATCCTTATAATTTTAGAATCCATATTATGAGTTTCTTAGACATAATGTAAGAACAAATTCCTTTTTTCAGATAAAAGAAGTATTTTTCAAAAATGCACTTTTACCAACATTAATAGTGAACCCTTTTAATCCAATATTTTAAACTTTTATATATTCAATTTGACTAAATAAATTAATTCTTTAGAATTGGGACATAAAATAAAATTACAATGTAACACCCCAAGCTTCCATGGTATGTTTCTCTTTGAATAATACAGTATCGTGTGTTGTACACAACTTCGAGTTCTAACACACACTACAACCAATCAAACTAGCCGTAATGAATATTAATACCTAATTTTTAAATTTTATAAATTTAATCTCTCAAAATGGACTTCATTTTTGGATTCGAAGTATCAAATTTAGCCTAAGTTGAAATTTTGGTACTTTTCGGATAACTTTAATATTTTGATGAATAGTGGAAATTACTAAATTTTAATTAAAAACAAATTTTTTAATCAAAATAATTAATAGTTATAAATTATGAATTTGAGTGGTTTTAAAGTATAATTAGAATATATTTTTACTATTTTATCCAATGGTGTTTATTAGAATTAATTTCACTTTGAAATTAGAGATAAACAATTGTCAATCTTTTGATATATATTGTTTCTTAAAAACACGCTATTTGTTGTGACAGTGGGAATTAGTTATAAAATTAATTAATGCAACTTATATGTTTGGAATTTTTTAAAATAGACATCATTTTTGAATTCAGAATATCAATTATAGCTTAGGGTCAAATTTTGGCATTGTTCTGAAAAACATCAATTTTTGATGAATAATGAAACTACTAAGTGGTAGTTTAAAAACTGAATTTTTCATAAAACCTAATTTTACCGCTTCTGTGATCGGAATTTTGAAAATCCAAGAGACACGATTAATATCAAGGATTAAAATGTGGTTCAATGAGATGAAAATAATTTTTGGTGAATAGTAACGTTTTACTTTTATTTACCACGGTTAAAAGTAAATAGGGTAATTAAGGGTACAAATGATATTAATATTACCCTAACACATGTACTAATTATATTTTACAAGTTTATCTCGACCAAAAACAACCTTAGGAATAAAATATTATCATTTAGGTCCACTTGGATTAGATTAGGACATTTATTATTATTTAATTCAAAGAAGAGTTAAAAGAGATAAAATCAAAGTTTATTTTCTAAAACATTTTTAATATAGGGTTATACATAAGATAAATTCGATTGTAAATATTCATTAAAAATCTAAAAATATTTCCTACATAATGATATTTTATTTATAATTTTTAGACATCAAAATATTTAATTTATTTATGACACAATAATGATGCAGTAATTACCTAATTAATGAAAAATTGTAATAATTGATATTATAAATACCCAAATAAATTTAATTTTATACTTTTTATAAATAAAAAAACTTTTCTAGGATAATATTACATGTTAGGATTTATTTTATTAACTTTGTTCGATGTAATCATTCTGTTATAAATTTTACAAAAATCAATTATTGAATAGTTTCAAAATTGACATAAAAGAGTTTTTAAAACAAATATTATATTATTAATTGATGTTAAATTCCTAAAAATATAAGGTTCGTCCAAGAGACTTATATCATGATATTTGTATCATTAATGGAACACTTGGGGGTCTCTTGGATGTATATAGTAAGTTTATTAACCATATAATATAAAAATACAAAGAGACATTGTAAAAGTGAAACTAATTAACTAAGAGTTAATACTTAAAGATAAGGTTAATATAATGACCCAAACCTGTCTAAATTATATTGGTTGAGTTGTTTTCGACCCATCCCCACCATAACCTTTAAATAATCCACTTTGGAGCCATTAGAAACCGAATATGAATTTATTATAAAACTAATATTTCTAGCTTTTCCAAAGGTGCCCCTCACCCCTCTTATAAAAGGGAACTCTCCATTCTCATTAACTCACACATTCAAAGCCTTTTGGTTCGGCCAACCTCTGCCCAAATACTCTCTCAACTTCCCTCAATTCATCCTAGAGGCCTTCCTTTAGTCAGAAAGCCAACTTATGGAGCCCTATTCATCAAATCAAAAGGAATAACCCGAAGAAGAGGTAATGATTTCACCACCTTTTTTCAAATTCCTTTCTTCTTCCACTTATTCATTCTTTCTTATTACCATTATAAAATAATAAATCCAGTATCTACTATATACTGTAATATTATTATAAATATTGTACAACCATATTCAGTATTCTATCCATCCTCTGAATGACATGTCACCATACGTACGTACGTACGGCTTACCGTCTCCACGCCGTGGTGTAATTGTTATTCAATATATTATTATTTGGATAGGTATAATAATGATTTTTAATTCACGTAAATAATAAATATAACATGATAATGATTCTGTATATATGATATACCATCCAATTATATATTATTTTAATATCAAAATAATGATATTTTCCCTCGTGCGTACGTACGGATTGCCGTCTCCACGACACGATGAGATTCATTTCCAAGTTCACCATTCATCGACGATTATAAAAATATATATCACTAATAAGTATGTATTATATGAAATAATAAGGCTACTAAAGATATATATATATATATATATATATATAAAAGGATTTATGTACTTACATATATCTTATTTATTTACTTCAGTTCAATACTATATGAAAACAGAAATAGCGTTTATGCGTACGTACGGACTACCGTCTCCATAAACGGTGTTTTCCATTTCATATATATGTCTATTATAAATATTTATATTCTAAATATATATGATATATTTATCATGTTTTATATTCTGGAATTATTTAAATCATGATCTAAGTGATACAACCAAGAGTGACAAGTTAAAACACGTACAATAAAGAAAGTGATTATTACCCAAATTGTTAACTTAACATGGAAATTATTATTAAATGGGAAATATAAAGTCATAAATGAATCAGGTATGATATCATAAATATTAATATGGTTCTGGTATAATTTAATAACATACTATGATCTTCGTACAGGAGGTTTAACGTACCCTCGACTAATGGAAAGTGCAAGGTAAGGGGTTTTCATCTCACTCCTTATTCCCGTGAGATTCATGTCATATTGCCACTATTAACTTTTTTGTGGTGTATGTACGACCCATAAATATATTCATTGTGTAATACACTTTAATTTATGTGTATTTACATAATCATTGTATGATACCTCTTTCATGGGTTGTATGTTTCGTAAGTTACCAAACTGGTAAGGGTTAATTTCACAATCTCTTTATTATCCGAGGTTGTTTTTACATAAGTATCTACTGGGACATATTTATTATCCATGTACATGTTTTATGAAAAAGTTTTCAAAGGGATTATTTTAAGGTACTTTTTACTAAAACATCATTTCAAATGTTTTAAATATTTATTCTTCTAAATAATTCTCATTAATGTCAATGTCTTCAAAATGGTTTTTAAGGATTTATTTATATGGAAATGAATGTTTTATTAAATGTTAATTCCTTTAAAAAGTATCAAAGTGGTATGGGAAACTTTATTTCAAAAATGTCTTTAAATGATTTTTTTTTAAATTGTGTGACTTTTAAATTTTTTCATGAAAAAGGGGTTTTTCTCTCAAAGAGTTTTACAAATCAATCTATTCAATGTCAAAATCCTTTAATGGATTTTAAACTTGTTTTGAAGTTGATTTATCATGATAAAAATCTTCCATATTTTGTTGAAGGTTTTGTGATATATTTGACTGTGGATGTGTTATTTCTATACCATTCATTGTTTATGGGTAAAGTATTGACATTTCTCATGATAGTTTTAATACAAATTTTTATGTTTTATTTCATCCTCTTCTTAAGATGAATGTGTTGGACTAGTATGTTCTGGGTTGGGGGACGGTAAATGTAAGCCCTCCGGGTTGGTGTCCGGTTATTAGAGGCACTCCGGGTTGGTGTCCGGATATTAGAGGCACTCCGGGATGGTGTCCGGTTATTAGAGGCACTCCGGGTTGGTGTTCAGTTATTAGAGGAACTCCAGGTTGGTGTCTGATTATTATATGGACTCGGGGTTGGGTTCCGGTTATAGTTAGCCCCTAGGACTTGGCACGAGGCCTTGATAAAGAAATTAAAGTTCAGCATTATGCGTTCCATCATTATGAAAGTGGTTAGTGATATTGCATGTGATTATTCGATTAGTAGAATATCCATGTGAATAATTAAATGGAATTATTTCATTTTATTTCTGCCATATTATGTTGGAGTTCAAGTTTAAAAGGATTTTGTTTTAGTTTTATACATTGCCTTAAAGGTTTATGCTTATTTTTGAAAGTTTCCATTGTATTTCTTACCCTTACTGAGCATTTGAGATCACCCCTTTCTATGTTTTATTTTTCCCAGGATTCCAAGAAGTGTAATGTGATTGATATGCAGGGTTAAGACAAGGGAATAATGGCATTAATAAAGGATTATTTATGTTGTTTTGTATGTTATGAACTGTAATGTAACATTCATGTATGTAATCTATTTCCCAAGACTTCTAAATTGATCGGTTCTTCGGGACTTGGTTCCTTGTAATCATGCCAATGTATTAAAATAATGCACCGACTCTGGGTCACTAAGGTCGTGGCATTACAGTTGGTATCAGAGGAAGTTTAGAAATAACCTTGTAAACTAGATTTAGATAAACTATGATTAGAGCACATAGCCCTAAGATAGACATTGAGTATTAGTATAGAAGAACTTCCTAGAATTTTGGTATTGTAGAGATTTTGTGAGTTTTCCGAGCAATACATCCCTGTCTGGATACGAGCAGGTAGAGGCGGCTCTGGCATAGATGTACCTAGGGGTAAAACCCGAAAACACCGCTTTGAGCTAGACTCAAACGGGAACTGGTGCACGACAACGGGCCTTGCTGCACTCTTGGTTACGACACTCTCGGGGTATATTCTTAGGATAATTCTCATTTTATTTACAAACCATTATGAAGGGATCATGATTATATACTTATCAAAGAAAACATTTTTTATGATTATGGATTATATCCATAAACTGTACAATTTGCATTAGGAATTATTTATTTCAATTTATAAACTGACCTAGTTTATTCTATTGTATAGAAATGGCGCCCAGTAGAAGGAATGTGAACTCCAATAATACGTATGATCCAAAGAGTAAGAAGGATCGTATCTTTCATGGTATTAAGACATCATTTAGAAGGGAAATATTCTCCCACGTATTATCATCATATGAAAAAATAGTATCATTTGTGGATAAGATAACTAAAGAGTTTACTGAGTCCTATGTCTTTGAAGGGAAGCAAGAGAATAAAAGGATGGAAAAGAGAAAGATGGATAAAGGGAAGAGGGAAAAGAAGAATTTCCCATATGTGATAACTGTGGGAAGAAACACCCTGGAACTTGCCTGAAAGGAATGGGAGTTTGTTATAAGTTTGGAGGAAAAGGGAACAAGGTACGTGACTGCAAGGGTAATAAAATGGTTTCAAATGTACAATGATTTATTTTCACGGAGTTTGGACACTACGCGAACCTATGTCCTAGTCATCAAACTATGCCGCAAATGATGCTATTAGATAATAATCAAGTTATGATACTACCACAGATGAAGAGGAATGATTAGAGTTCTTATGTTGATTATGTCATTTGAGTGTTGTATCAACAACGTACTTGTTATAATAATTATGGAGTATATAAGGATTGTACTGCAGTGCTATTTCATTAAGGACTTGAGATTGTGTGGAACAAAGAAATGTGACTCAATAGTAGGATAAATTTTTGGAAAATATATAGTTGAGAGAATGATAAACCATAATATAGTTCTGATACTGAGGTAGTGATTTTAGAATAATACATGATTGATTTGGATAAATTATATTGGATATTCTTGACTACCTTGAAACTGATTAATGACTTGTATATTCTATCATTGTTGGAGTTTACAACATTTTTGGATTGAAGGATTATATCCATTATTATTTAAGTAATAAGGGACCATGAATGTAATCAATAAGGTTTTATGGTAATTCAGGATGTTGTAGTGTTTTAAAAGAATACATGATGAAGGTGTTCACATGTTATTACGCAGAAAAAAGGATCTTCATTTTTGGACTAAATCATTTTGGATAGTTCTAGTTTGGATTATTTTTGGATTTCCATAAAAGGACAACCCGAAGGTTGGGTGGCAACTTGTCACATCTGACAAGGCCGCGAGACTTGAACCCACAACCGAAGGGCGACAAGGGTGTATCAACTACCATTGGCCCACGTAATGTCTGGGATTAAATAATGTAGTTTTTTTAATATCTGGTAGATGAATTATAAATTCGTTTTTGGGAACCCTATACGAATCGGATAAATAGAATATTTTTTTTACAAGTGAAAGATGAGTTTGTGGTAGAAATTTGTTAAAGGATGGAACTCTACTTGTCATGAATATATTTTTATTCTTATCTTATTCTATGAAGAAATTAATTCTTATAATTTCTTTAAGGAATCCTAAAACCAAAAATGTGTTATCCTAATACCATATGTTTTGTTGACCCGATGGTATTTCAAATCATCATGGATTGATGAATTTAAAGACCTCAATTTTACACTTGTTTGTGATTGATGACCTCAATAACTACCTATAAATATTTACGTTTTTCCTCCAATTATATGTCTCTAATTTCCACCAATGTTCTCCTAATCGAGATCATAATTTGGTGGTGACCCTTTCATTTCTCTTTTCCTCATATTAAGACTAAATTTTAGTAACCCAATTTCCGATGTGGGTTTTCCGACAAAGATATTTTCTATTTTCAACCTTTTATTTTCGAAAAACAATTTCAAATTGCGAGGATACAATTTATTAATGGAGGGGAGAATATAACACCCCAAGATTTCATAGTGTGTTATTTCTTCAAAATAAATCCAATAACTTTCACTACACGCAACACCGAGTTAAAGCGCACCATGACTTACCAAACAAGCCGTTCAAAAGAGGTTATGAATAGTATTAACTAAATTTTAAACTTTATACAATCATTATAATTTTAGAATCCATATTATGAGTTTCTTAGACATAATTTAAGAACAAATTCCTTTTTTAGATAAAAGAATTATTTTTCAAAAATGCACATTTACCAACTTTAATAGTGAACCCTTTTTAAATCCAATATTTTAAACTTTTATATATTCAATTTGACTAAGTAAATTTATTCTTTATAATGGGGACATAAAAAAATTACAATGCAACACCCCAAGCTTCCATGGTACGTTTTTCTTTGAATAATACAGTAGCGTGTGTTGTACGCAACTTCGAGTTCAAACACACACTACAACCAATCAAACTAGCCGTAATGAATATTAATACCTAATTTTTAAATTTTATAAATTTAATCTCTCAAAATGGACTTCATTTTTGGATTCGGAGTATCGAATTTAGCCTAAGGTGAAATTTTGGTAGTTTTCGGATAACTTTAATATTTTGATGAATAGTGGAAATTACTAAATTTTAATTAAAAACATCTATTTTAATCAAAATAATTAATAGTGAGAAATTATTAATTTGAGTGGTTCTAATGTGTAATTAGAATATATTTTTACCATTTTATCCAATGGTGATCATTATAATTAATTTCACTTTGAAATTGGACATAAACAATTGTCAATCTTTTGATATATATTGTTTCTTAAAAACACGCTATTTGTTGTGACAGCGGGAATTAAATATAAAATTAATTAATGAAACTTATATTTTCGGAATTTTGTAAAATATACATCATTTTTGAATTCTGAATATCAATTATAGCTTAGGGTGAAATTTTGGCATTGTTCTGAAAAACTTCAATTTTTGATGAATAGTGAAACTACTAAGTGGTAGTTTAAAAACTGAATTTTTCATAAAACTTAATTTTACCACTTCTGTGATTGGAATTCCAAAAATCTGAGAGACACGGTTAATATCAAGGGGTAAAATGAGGTTCAATGAGATGAAAATAATTTTTGGTGAATAGTAACTTTTTACTTTTATTTACCACAGATAAAAGTAAATAAGGTAATTAAGGGTACAAATGATATTAATATTACCCTAACACATGTCCTAATTCCATTGGACAAGTTTATCTCGACAAAAACAAACCTTAGGAATAAAATATTATCATTTAGGTCCACTCGGATAAGATTATGACATTTATTATTATTTAATTCAAAGAAGAGTTAAAAGAGTTAAAATCAATGTTTATTTTCTAAAACATTTTGAATATAGGGTTATTCATAAGATAAATTCGATTGTAAATATTCATTAGAAAGATAAAACGATTTCCTAAATAATAAGATTTTATTTATAATTTTTAGACATTAAAAATGTTAATTTATTTATGACACAATGATGATGCAGTAATTACATTATAAATGAAAAATTGGAATAATTGATATTATAAATACCCAAATAAATGTAATTTTAGACTGTTTTTAAATAACAATATATTTCTAGTATAATATTACATGTTAGGATTGATTTAATTATCTTTTTAGAAGTAATCATTCTGTTATGATTTTTTAAAAAATCAATTATTGAATAGTGTCAAAATTGACATAAAAGAGTTTTTAAAAAACATATTATATTATTAATTGATATTAAATTACTAAAAATCTAATGTTCATCCTAGAGACTTATATCAGGATAGGTGTATCATTAATGGACCACTTGGGGGTCTCTTCGATGTATATGGTAAGTGTATTAACCATATAATATAAAAATAAAAAGAGACATTGTAAAAGTGAAACTAATTAACTAAGAGTTAATACTTAAGGATAAGGTTAATATATTGACCCAATCCTGTCTAAATTATATTGGTTGAGTGGTTTTCGACCCCACCCCACCTTAAAATTTAAATAATACACTTTGGAGCCATTAGAAACCGAATATGAATTTATTATAAAACAATATTTCTAGCTTTTCCAAAGGTGCCCCTCACCCCTCTTATAAAAGGGGACTCTCCCTTATCATTAACTCACAACTTCAAAGCCTATTGGATCGGCCAAACTCTGCCCAAATACTCTCTAAACTTCTCTCACTTCAACCTAGATGCTTTCCTTTAGTTAGAAAGCCAACTTAAGGAGCCCTTTTGATCAAATCAAAAGGAAGAACCCGAAGAAGAGGTAATGATTCCACCACCCTTTTTCAAGTTTCATTCTTCTTCCACTTCTTCTTTCTTTGTTATTACAATTCTAAAATAATTAATCCAGTATCTACTATATACTGTATCATTATTATAAATATGGTACAACCATATTCAATATTCTGTCCATCCTTTGAATGACATGTCACCATACGTGCGTACGTACGGCTTACCGTCTCCACGTCGTGGTGTAATTGTTATTCAATATATTATTATTTAGATGGGTATAATAATGATTTTTAATTCATGTAAATAATAAATATAACATGATAATTATTCTGTATATATGATATAACATCCAATTATATATTATTTTAATATCAAAATAATGATATTTTCACTCGTGTGTACGTACAGATTACCGTCTCCACGACGCGATGAGATTCATTTCCAAGTTCACCGTTCATCGACAATTATAAAAATATATATTACTAATAAGTATGTAATATATGAAATAATAATTCTACTGGAGATATATATATATATATATATATAAAAGGATTTATGTACTTACATATATCTTATTCATTTACTTCCCTTCAATACTATATGAAAACAGAAACATCGTTTATGCGTACGTACGGACTACCGTCTCCATAAACGGTGTTTTCCATTTCATATATATGTCTATTATACATATTTATATTCTAAATATATATGATATATTTATCCTGTTTTATATTATGGAATTATTTAAATCATGATCTAAGTGATACAACCAAGAGTGACAAGTTAAAACATGTACCATAAAGAAAGTGATTATTACCCAAAATGTTAACTTAACATGGAAATTATTATTAAATGGGTAATATAAAGTCATAAATGAATCAGGTATGATATCATAAATATTAATATGGTTCTGGTATAATTTAATAACATTCTACAATCTTCGTACAGGAGGTTAAACGTACCCTCGACTAAAGGAAAGTACAAGGTAAGGGGTTTTCATCTCACTCCTTATTCCCGTGAGATTCATGCCATATTGCCACTATTAGCTTTTGTGTGGTGTATATACTGCCCATAATTATATTCTTTGTGTAATACACATTAATTTATGTGTATTTACATATTCATTGTATGATACCTCTTTCATGGGTTGTATGTTTCGTAAGTTACCAAACTGGTAAGGGTTAATTTCACAATCTCTTTATTATCCGAGGTTGTTTTTACATAAGTATCTACTGGGACATATTTACTATCCATTTACATGTTTTATGAAAGAGTTTTCAAAGGGATTATTTTTAGGTACCTTTTACTAAAAAATCATTTCAAATGTTTTAAATATTTATTCTTCTAAATCTTTCTCATTAATGTCCATGTCATCAAAATGGGTTTTTAGGATCTATTTATATGGAAATGAATGTTTTTTTATAATGTTAATTAATTTAAAAAGTTTCAAAGTGGTATGAGACACTTTGATTAAAAAATATCTTTAAATGACTTCTTTTCTAAATTGTGTGGATTTTAAATGTTTTCATGAAAAAGGTGTTTTTCTCTCAAAGAGTTTTACAAATCAATATATTCTATGTCAAAATCCTTTAATGGATTTTAAAATTGTTTTGAAGTTGATTTATCATGATACAAATCTTCCATATTGTGTTGATGGTTTTGTGATATATTTGACTGTGGATGTGTTATTTTTATACCATTCATGGTTTATGGGTAAAGTATTGAAATTTATCATGCTAGTTTTAATAAAAAAATTATGTTTTATTTCATCATCTTTTTAAGATGAATGTGTTGGACTAGTATGTTCCGGGTTGGGGACCATTAAAAGTAAGCCCTCCGGGTTGGTGTCCGGTTATTAGAGGCACTCCGGGTTGGTGTCCGGTGATTAGAGGCACTCCGGGTTGGTGTCCGGTTATTAGAGGCAATCCGGGTTGGTGTCCGGTTATTAGAGGCACTCCGGGATGGTGTCTGGTTATTAGATGCACTTCGGGTTGGGTTCCAATTATAGTTAGCCCCTAGGCCTTGGCACGAGGTCTTGATAAAGAAATTAATTTTCAGAAGTATGCATTCCATCATTATGAATGTGGTTAGTGATATTTCATGTAATTATTCCATTAGTAGAATATCCATGTGAATAAGTAAATGGAATTATTTCATTTTATTTCTGCCATATTATGCTGAAGTTCAAGTTTAAAAGGATTTTGTTTTAGTTTTATACATTGCCTTAAAGGTTTTTGCTTATTTTGGAAAGTTTCCGTTGTATTTATTACCCTTACTGCGCATTTAAGCTCACCCCTTTCTAGGTTTTATTTTTCCCAGGATTCCAAGAAGTGTAATGTGATTGATATGCAGGGTTAAGACAAGGGAATAATGGAATTCATAAAGGATTATTTATGTTGTTTTGTATGCCATGAAGTGTAATGTAACATTAATGTATGTAATCTATTTCCCAAGACTGCTAAACTGATCGGTTCTTCGGGACATGGTTCCTTTTAATCATGCCAACGAATTAAAATAATGCACCGACTCTGGGTCACTGGGGTCGGGGCATTACAATCATACGTGCGTACATATGGCTTACCGTCTCCACGTCGTGGTGTAATTGTTATTCAATACATTATTATTTAGGTGGGTATAATAATGATGTGTAATTGATGTAAATAATAAATATTACATGATATATATTCTTTATATATGATATAGCATCCAATTATATATTATTTTAATATCAAGAAAATGATATTGTCGCTCGTGCGTACGTACAGATTACCGTCTTTACGAACGCTATGAGATTCTTTCCCCATCGTATCCATTCAAGATTAATTTTTATTGGATGATTAAACATAATGTTTAAAGACATAATATTATTATGAATATTAATAAGATACATCCTATCCATAACACACATTACATACATAACAAATAATACAAAGGAAAAAAATCAGTTAACAGACAAAAAGACGATAATACTAAGATATTATTAACAAAGAAATGCTAAAAGATCATATATGATATCATATTAATGTATATTATTCTTGTATAATTTAATAAAAACTATTTAACCATTATACATGAGGTTAACCTACCCTCAACCAAGGAAAAGTACAAGGTAAGGGTTAATTTCACAATCTCTTTATTATCTAAGGTTGTTTTTATTTATGTATCTACCAGGACCTCTTTATCATCCAAAACCATGTTTCTTAAAAATGTATTTAAAAACATATTTACTATTACTAGAAAATGGAGTAATGTCATTTATTCCATTATTTGACCTCATATTTTTTGAATGAAATCTTTCCGTTTTTTTCAAACAAGGTACTCTATGACCTATTCGACAAAATTAAGGTAAGAATGTTTATTGAACTTATACGGTGAGTGTGGTTATTTTCTGCCGTTGTAAAATCATCGAATCTTCCCTTAAAATCTTATAAGAATATTTTCAAAATAACTATTTTCTTTATAATTATGTGACTCGTAAATGATTTGAAAATAGAAAGAGATATTTTCTAAAAATATTTTGATTTCATCTAGGTCAACATCCTTTTATGGATTTTAATCTTATTTAAAGATGATTTATTATGCTAGAAAACATCCATATTGTATTGAAGGTTTTGTGATATGTTTGACTGTGGATGTGTTATTTTTATAACATTCATGGTTTATGGATAAAGTATTGACATTTCGTATGCTAGTTTTATTAAGAATGTTTATGTTATGTTTAAACCTTTTCATATGAGGAATGCATTGGACTTAGTAAGTGATGGGTGGGGCCCACTATAACTCCTTAATGCATCAGTAGGTCTCATAAGACAAAATAGTGTCTTAGCACAAGGCCTTGACAAAATCTTATTTCTAGTATTGGTACAAGGCCTTGACTATGTGGTTATAAATGTCTGGATTACGCATTTCATCATTATGAATGATGCTATTGATATTGCATGTTATTATTCGACTAGTAGAATATCAATGTGGGTAAGCAAATGGAATAATTTTGATTTTATCTTTTCCATATAATGATTAGGTTCAATTTTAAAATGATTATTTTTAGTCTTATACATTTTCTTAAATGTTTATGCTTATTTATGAATGTATCTGCTATATTTTTATCCTTACTGAGCATCTGAGCTCACCCCTTTCTATGTTTTATTTTTCCCAAGATGTGAAGAAGTATATTATGACTAACCTATATAGATAGTCTATGGGATCTCAGTGTTGTCCATGGAAACAATGTTGTTGTAGTTTTCCATTTTATGATGTATTGTAAACCTTATTAATGTATATAGTATTTCAAATGCTACTAATTTGATCGGTCTTTTGGGACATGATTTCCTTGTATCATGCCAATGTTACATAATAAACTGGCTTTGGGCATCTAGGGTCAGGACAATAAATGTAACAACAATGAGGCAGTGTATCAGGATCTCATTACTAGCCTCGAGCAGGCCCTCGAGATTGATGTCCCCCATTTTCATGTGAAAGGGGTCTTCGAACTAGTCATCAAGAAGATAAACGGTGAATATGTCATCAGAAATCTAGAGCTCGTACCATTTTTGGAGCACACTCTCCGGCTAATGGCCCAGTTTTCATCTCAACCAGAGATTACTCATGTCCCTCGATCCCATAATGGTAGAGTTGACACCCTATACATCCTAGCTACATCACTTGAAGAGCCCAAAAAAGGATGACCTGATTATCCATGTGGCACACCGGAGAGTTATTTCCCCCATCACTCCAAATGACGATGACAGCCTGGAGGTATGCCACCATACCGCTGGTGCCTCCACATTTGGGCCATCAGGTCCCCCAAGTATAGTGGTTTAAGTGACTTCGGATTGGAAAACCTCCTCTGTCGAGTACCTCCAAAATAGTAATCTCTTGGAAGATCGGGCCAAGCACGAGTGAATCAGATGTCGTGCGTTATATTTTACCCTCTAGGATAGTCCTGGTCGTGACCAGATCTTCTATAACTATGGGTTTGATGGGGGTTATCCTCAATTACATTCAAGGAGTCATGGTTTCCCTAGTCATGCAATAGGTTCATGCCGGTTCCTGCGGGGCTCATCAGACTAGGCCAAAACTATCTCACCAGATCCAGAGACTGGGGTACTTTTGGCCCTTTATGATCCATGACTACATCAAGTTCTCCAAAATGTTCCATGAGTGCCAAATTCATGCTAACTTCATGCATCGGCCGCCAGAGCCTCTCCACTCCACCAGGTACTCTTGCCCATATGCGGTATGGGGACACAATGGCACATGACCATATCCACCAGCAACAGCTCACCAGTGCAGATTCATCCTAACTGCTGCGAATTTCTTCTCCAAGTGGGCATCAGCAGATCCACTCTAGGAGGTCAAGGCCTATTCCATCGTTGACTTTGTGATATCCAACATCATCTTCCAATTTTTAGTCCCTCATGTCATCATCACCAATAAAAAAAATGAACTTCCAAGCAGTTGAGATGAATAAATTGTATACTAAGTACAACATCATTTCAAACCAGACATCCTACTATTGAGATTCCCTGGTGTACAGAATAGAGGTCGTCCTACTTATTGAGATTCTGTTTCCCTCACCGCGCCAAACTGTCTATGATCAACAAGCACCAGATAATGTAGCTTAGATTCTTATGGCTGAATTATAAGCGCTCAATGATAATAGGCTCCATGCCTTTCCCAATCTAGAAAGGCATCAGAGCAAGATAGATAGAACCTTGAACAAGAAAGTTTTCCTCCACTCCTTCTTGCATGGTGACTTGGTGTCAGCCCTGAGAACATCAATTATACATGGAAGAAAACCACCCATGTTGGAGCCCAAATGGGAATGACCTTACGTTATTCACAAGGACTACTCCAATGGCGCATACTCATTACTACTATGGATGGTGAGCATATAACGCCTCCCACCAATGCCAAGTTCCTCAAGAAATTCTTTTCCTGAGTATTATGGTCCCGCATAACCTTAAACTGTATGGTCTCGGATGACCTTGAACTGTACAGTCCTGCACAACCCCAAACTGTATTATGAATTTGCATGACATTAAACTGTATGGTCCCACATGACCTTAAACTATACGGTCCGTCACAATCACAAAATTTATTATGGATCCACATTACCCTAAACTGTAGGGTCCCGCATGACCATAAACTAAGCAGTCATACACAACCTCAAATAGTATTATGGTCCCTCACGACCCTAAACTGCATTAGGGTCTTAATTGACCTTAATCTGGCTGGTCTGACATGACCTTAAACTATGAAATGTCCCACATGACATTAAGCTGCATCCCAATAACTACATATGGCTTGATTCCCATCTCCATGGGAGACGTAGGAATGCCCAGATGCCTCATCCTGAGTCTAGACCCACACTCTTCTCATTTTTCAACCCCTCTTAGGTGTAGTTATCTTGGAGGATCTCATGTGACACAGCCTAAGACTCTTTGGCCCCACTCGTGGAAAGACTATGATGGTCGCACCATGTGCCCGTCCTCATTCATCTAGTCCTCCCACATCTTTACCGCATGACGTTAAACTACATGGACGCTTCTAGAAATAAATATGTCTTGATTCCCATCCTTATGGGATACGTAGAAATTCCCATACATTTTTTCTATAGGCCTTTCTCCAAACATTGGGATCTCCCATTGGGATGAAACACAGGGTGCGGTGCAGGCTTTTTCCCTCATTCACGATGAGTTTATCATAACCGTACCGTGTATCCCTACTCTCTGAATAGGCCCACCTCTTTTACTGTCTAGCTTGACATTAGGTTTCACGGGCACATGTATATTCTACACACTCCACCATTTTGGGTTACCATAATCTTTCACTTCTGAAATAGCCCTCGGATGGAATGGCTACTCCGCCCAAGTGATCTCCTACAATTACATGCCATCACCCTTAAGGACCTTGAACGAAAAGTTCATATAAGCCCCGCATTGTGAATAAGGTCAACAATCGACACTTATTTGTCGTTTCTATTTCACGTCACCACGATGTGGATGTTGAGTTTCAAATCTAGTCAACAACCATCCTTTTTCATTATCACTACCACCATATGTCCCAAACATGGTGTGTAATGGTTCATTCTTCCCTGCGGTCTCTCTAAACATCGGTCTGCCCCGAGAAGGAGTGTGATTCCAACTGGTTTTCCATTTTGTGATAGTGAGATCCTAGTCCTACTCATTGTTTCCCACACCGATAATTTCTCCCATAGGATTAGGAGCTATGATGAGGTAATCCCCACATGAGAGGCTATATGGCTACAGTGGGTCAGGACACCGAACCTTAGGCCCCTCGACCCATCTGGCCCCTTAGCTCGAGTTCTCATTTAAGAGTGTGTGGTGTGGTATGGAATCACATCCTTATTCACGTTGGGCTATATTTCCACACCTCACTTACCCCCCTTTGAGACATCCCTCCATTTATCGTCCCTTATCTGAACATAGGCCCTGCTAGGCTTCGTGAGCCCCATCATTTGGGTTTCCATCATGTTATAGATCCAAAGGACCCCCTAATGGCATGGATACATAGCCTAAGGGATCTCTTACCATTTCGGGCCAACGTGCCAATGGAATGTGAGAGACCAATTGAAACAAGTTTCGTGTTTCAAATATTGTCAATGGTTGATGCACATTTGTTTGTACTCAAGCTTTGGTCACATAAGGGTGTATATTGTGTTGAAAACCTGATCAACAATTGTCCTATATAGTCATCACTGGTTTGTGGTCTTCCATGAGTGTGATTATATTCCCTCTCCACTCAAAATTCCCATGCATATGACATTATACAAGGCATCTATGATCTATGATTTATGACCTTAAACTAAGACCACCATCATCCTAACATCAAGACATTAAGATTGCAAGCTGGATGGGACATTATGTCCGTGGAATAGCCTTAGGCCCTTTGGATTTCTTGAGCACCAGGCCCAAGTCCTCTCTTAGGATTGTATGGTGTGGTATCGACTCACATCTTCGTTCACGTCAGGCTACTCGTTGTGCCATAAAAATCCTTATTTGAGATATGTTTTCCCTATCTGTGTCCTTACTACATGATGTTAAACTTAACGCCATTCTATAAATACATGTGGCTCTACTCCAATAATTTTTGCATATGTTGGACTACTTGAACATCTAGTATTTGAGTCCAACCCAATCTCTTAGAACCCCACTATTATCTTGGCCCATGGCCGGCGTCCTTCCAGGAAAGGGGTATATAGTGTCATATAGGCTTGTGTCCCCATTCACATCGGTTTTATAACAACCACAACACATATATATTTATCCGTAGCGTCCTTCTTACCCATCCCCTACACTCATATTTATAAGTCTTCTACCCTTATGTTTGGTCCCTAGACCCTCTTTTTTCATTCTATAATGATCCCAGGAGTATAATTGTTCAAACCCTAGTGTGTCAGAATCTACATGGACATGATTTCACCCATTTTTCAGGATTCTTGTTCCCCTTCATTTGGACTTTCGTTATATTTCACACCCGATGGGATTCCCAAATAGCATGGATGATCATCCCAAGGGATCTCCTACCTTTTTGGGCCAACGTCCCAGGGGTTTTGAACAAAAAATTGATACCAATCCCATGTTGCGAATAAGGTCAATGGTCGTCACTCATTTGTTGTTCCCATTTCAGGTCACACGATATGGATATTGTGTTTCGAACATGGTCAATAGTTATCCTCCACTGTCACACCAGCCCCTTTGAGCCTTAAATGTCAGTTACATGATTCACATCATTTTACACCCCATCATGCATAAGTGGGATTTCGAAACTCCTGGAACTGTCCCTCAGTGCACATTTTCACATTAAGAGGAAAATTCTAGAACCACATCTGGCTCGATTCCCATGCTCATGAGATACGTGGGAATGCCCAGACATCTGGTCTTTGGGTCCAACTCAACATCCACTAATATATCTCCTATGTTCTTCCTTTTAGGCCCTGACTTTCATAGGACAATGTAGTGTGGCGTGTGTGGGATTATGAATTCATTCACATTGGGTTTAAAATTTCCACACTACGTACTCCCCTTCAATGTGCTAGTCCCTTCTACCTCCTGTCCTACATGACATTAAATAGTATATCATCCTGTGAGATGTTAAACCGCAAGAACTATGTATGGATTTATTCCCATGCTCATGGGATACGTAGGAATGCTGATACATCTTCTCATAGGGTCCAGCTCAACTGAGAGATAATCACTCCTGTCCAATATTCTCTAAATGTTTTCTGGCCCCTCAGCCTAATGTTTCTCTTAGAGAGTCGCACACGATATGATGTGGACATCATCTTCATTCACATAAGGTATGATTTATAACACCATGAACATTCCCTTTTGAACCTCATATTTCCTATATCTATCTGAGATATATGACTTTAAACTATGATGCCCTATCCTACATTAGATTAAACTATTTTGTCTTTACTGTACAACGTTAAAAGTGCATGTTTGGTCCCATCAAATGACTCTAAACTATGATATTATCATCCTAGCAGCAAGCTGAAAAATGCACTGCATCGTGGTATCCTCATTCAAGGGGATATCATGTTTGGTATTGGTTTCACACCATACCATTTTTCAATGCCTGTATACTGCTTGATTCTTGTGGCGATGCCTATAACATATATCCTAGGTCTGTCTCTTCACCAAAAAACACACATTCATATTAATAGAAAAAGAAGATCTATTAATAGCCACTTCTTTTGGTGTGAGGGACAGACCCTCACGACATGATTATCTCAAGAATTGGTATCTTACCATGCCACCCTCAAAACTAAATACTACTTGATTACCATACTCATGGGATACATAGGAATTCCTAGACATTTTTTATCCAGGACCAGCCCCAAGAACCTAAAATCATGTCCCATCTCTTTCGGCTCCTAGGCCCGAACCCTTTGGGAACATGCGATGTGGTGAGTACGTCAAGGGTTCTCATTTGTGTCGGGTTTTGCAATAACCACCCCATGTTCCCCCCATGTCTTCTCCCAACCTGGTCCAAGATCTAAGACCTTATACAAAGATCTCCTCATATGTCAACTTCCCAAACTATGTCTAGCATGATTCCCATCCTCATGGGACATGTAGGAATGCCAAGGCATCTTGCATTCAGGTCCAACCCCCAAGAAATGTGAGTCATGTTCCCCTTCTTTTGCTGCCCCTTGGCCCAATCATTTTCGGGGAATAATGTAACTACATCTCTACCATGAACACGTTTGGGATGACCCACGAAAACATTGGTACTAGACAGCTTCCTCACCAGAGAGGTCCTATTTGGACATAGGGATAGTTCCTGATCAAACCGGTACATCCACCTAATGTGCTTCCACCATGGTGGTGTGATGTCAAGATAGATGGATTCCATTCGAACAAACCATAACTCCACCTTCTATGATTTGTGTTCCCTCTATCCGGAACCTCTTCCTCTTTAACATCTAAGAAAACCCCCTAATAGTATGGATGCTTAGCCTATGGCCCACCTACTGTCCTAGGATAATGTTATGGAAGACTAATGGATAACATTTTGAGTCAGGCCCCGTGTTTCGAATATGGTCAGCAGATGGCTCTCATTTGTTACCCCCATATCAGGAAAATAAAATATGGATATTGTGTTTTGAACACAATAAAAAATTATCATTCATTGTCATTCCACCCTCACAATGTTCTGAAATTTGGATATCGTGATTCACACTTTCCATTCCCCTATTATCGGATTAAGTCAAACGCCCCTGGAGTTACCCTGATAGAGCACTAGAGCACATTGGTAGGACGGTATGTCAATTGTTCTAAGGTCCCCATCCTCCAATATAGCATCTTCCTTCCCTTCTTGGGAATTTGGATTGGTTGGTAGAACCCATGGATGCCAAAAGCTTGATTTTCACACTTACATTTGGATGGAATAATAAGGTGGTCATGCTTTGTTTCTTACCTCGGGCCTAACCCACATGAGCTTAGGGATTGATCATTGGACGCTCCAAGAATAAGATATAGATGTAATAAACTTTTAAAAAATAATAGAATTCATGTATGTAGGTAGCATAAAATGAACAGAGCATGAAAATTATGTTTGAGGGTTTGCAAGTATTACCACACCTGAGGATAGATCCATCCCATGGACGGGTTGACCTCGTCAAAAAGAAATTACAGCTCCTTCACCCTCTGGCTTGTGGTGTCCATGATTTTTTGATACATTTTCAGCTCCCGCTCCTCCTCGGTATCGATGGGGCATAGTTTTTCATCCACAATCCGGGCCCACTCCACATCAGTCTAGATGACTATCATTTATTCAGAGGCTTTCTTCATGTGTTGTTCGGCCACTTCCAGTAGGGACATCAATCTAAATATTAGATCTGATTGTGTGTTGTGGGGGGATAAATGATCATCTACCCAGACTTGCAGCTACATAACCTCATTTTCATCCTCCTAGAGCCCTTTGTGGTTTACTGCTTTCCTCCGCTTCTATCCCACACCAAGACCACAATCATACTCTTGGATATTCTTTGCCATGAGATCTCAAACAAGAATGTGGGGACCCTAGGCATCCACTCCCCCAACGAACAGTTCTCACAGTCGCGAATGAAGTCTATCCATTCGATCTATCCATTGTTCCTGGGGGTGTTTTCAATGAAGCACTTGATTAGCATCCATGATTGGTGACAAAAATATATTTATATCCTCTTCATCTGAAGCCATATTGTCCAAATATATTGGGTTGGCAGGCTCATATCTGGGGAACGCCCCCAAGAACTCATCCATAGGGTCCGCATTTGGTGTTTGATTGGGTATGGTCGGACCTAGACTACCCTATCAATCATCATCATCAGATCCCACCTCAATAATCTCAGGCTCAACCCTGCTAATGGTCCCACCAGTGATCGGGTGTGCTGCTTGGCCAGTCTAGATGTCCGCCTCTATGACCACCATCATTCCCATGGGAAAGGCACCACCAAGAGTACTGACCAACCTCACCAAGGAAACCAATGCCATTGGAAGGACTATGCATACCAAAAGGGTACTTATTTCATTATCCTAGTCAATGAGTGGAAGTCATGAATTGTGTGAGGGAGACTTACAGAGATCAAACTCTCAGTCTCATTCCTAGTTTGTTGTTTTGGTGACCCTGAGACATGACCCTCCGTATATTATAGGGAAGTATAAAAACTCTAGGGGATCCATCTTGGATGTCCTGGCCTTGCCGGATGTGCTAGTCTCCATAGTAGTGGATGTGGATCCCAAATACCCAGAATTTACTTCCACTTAGGGATAAGAATGAGTTCTGTGTATGAGGTCCTTATGAACAATTCTAATTTTAGTAAGGAGTCCAAAATCACATGGAAACAAACCCTAGCGAAGGGACTCGTTATTTTACCTTGAGAGAATCTATAAACTATTCATGATCTGGGTTCGAATGAGTAAATTCTCCCTCCTCTAATAGGATACCTCTACCATCCTCCTCTCCCTAAGAAGACTCATCCGATTCATCCGACATAGGGAACTCTTCCCTCGAATCAGTTGCCGAAAACTGCGGGGGGGGGGGGGGGGGGTTGTCCGATCCAACAACACCTTCACCCAGTCTATCATTAGACATCGAGAACCTCGGGAGTGCAACAAGTCCTCCAGCTCTCTTAGGTATTGTTCTTCCTCCACCTAGGACATCGCAAAACCCGCCCTGATAAAGCCTATCCTCGATAAATCCATCCGAAGATGATTTATGTGTTGCCACATCTCATACTGACTGAGGAATTTTCGGATGACTTCCTTGATGCCCTAGGACACCGGGAAGATAGTGTTCTTTGACATGTCTATGTGGCACAACCGATTTCCCGGAGCCTAAGTGGATATTCTAAGAAATCCTCTCAGTGGCCTCCCCTCCATATAACACTTCTCTTCTAAGAACTTCGGGTCTGCTGTAATTGCTGGATCAACTTCCATTACCTCCCCCTCAACTGGTGCGGGCCTCGCCACCATGAAAACCCTACCACTGTGGGATTTACATGCCACATTCCGTCCTGGTCCGTGAGTTTGGGGAGGCACACCA
This sequence comes from Viscum album, assembly GCA_963277665.1. Lineage (NCBI taxonomy): Eukaryota > Viridiplantae > Streptophyta > Magnoliopsida > Santalales > Viscaceae > Viscum > Viscum album. Next base: position 1,698,919,227 of record OY728138.1, on the reverse strand, counting down.
TCACCAGCTCGAATAGTTGGTTGCTTCAGCATCTCCCTCGGGTAGGCCGCCTCCCAGATTTTGGCATACACTTTCACGAACCTGAGGATGGATGTGGGTGGAGGCCACTCATTCTTAATCTATCCATATTACCTTGTGAACATGAGACACTTCTACCTCATCATGCATGGACGTTCCTCGTAGAACACCCCTAAATAGACCTGTGGGGTTAGTTGATGCATACACTGAAATTTCCCAGCGAATCGCTGTGGGGTGTATGGGTCGCAGAGGGGCTCACAGTCCACCATTGCCACCAAGACCCACCTCGAAATTTAAGGATATCGGACTACTTCTCTTCCATTCCTTGGAAATCATTAGTGAAAGCACCCATTGGTAGCGATAAAGGATAAAAGATGAATTCTACTACCCTACAAACACAGTTCAGTACTGCTTGCACAGTCATATTGGCCGGAAAGCTCAACGCTGCATTCAGACTGGACGGATAGATGTTAGATCATGTAGGGGAGATGGGGTTCTAATATTCATAGACCCCCCAGATGTGCGTCGATATCCTCCCATACAGGAGGTGGAAGGACCCGCATATCCTCTTTGGCTTCTTCCCCTCACTGATATTCCACAACATCTTGTACATGTTGGTGAGCATCGAGATTACATGGTTGAACTGCCCTCCTCTCTCTAGCATGGATGCCATGATAAATGTGCTTGGTCACATGCCCGTGTTTGTATCTCTCACCGGCAGGATCCAACTGTAGATGAGTGCTACAATGAATGCATCCAACCTAACCAACGGTTGCTGCTCGGTGTTGCCACTGAATCCCTAGGTTTTCCATGGGATGTCCTCCAAGATCCGCCAGTACGAGTGCTCCTTGCCCTATTGATCCCCCTTTGGGAATGTTCTAGACCTCACCATAATCTATTTATCTTCTGGGAAGTTCAGAAACTTCTTGAACCACCATCTGAAGTGGACGTCTCTCACTTCATTCTTGTCCTCTCCTCACACCAGCTCCATCAATTCCATTGCCAATAGAGGATTTTTCTCTACATCCTCCCATGCACCCATAATGGGGACGAATTCATCATACATCACCCCAGGTATAGGTACCCCTGATATCTGATGCACATCCCATAAACTGATGCCAACCTCCTCATGGTTTAAGTGAAATGAATTGGTCCTCGATGATCACCTTCTCAATAGCTCTGGAATCAGCTGCTTCGGTTAGTAGATATGAAATTGGGAGGCCCAATCTGCCTCATACAGGCCCACTTTCCTCAGCTCTTCCCCAGACTCTTCACACGAGGCACCTACCCATTAGGCCAAGGACCAATCATCTGTGAAGTTTCCACCCTGGCGTAGATCCCACTCATCAAACCATCACTTCCCCAGGTTCCATAAGGCTGCCTTCATGATCATCTAGTATAGACGGGGGGGGGGGGATTCCTCTGGCTGAAATTTAATCCCGTCATCATTGTTCAGATGATTGTATATACAGTTAGAAATAACAAGCGTAATGTCCTCCCGGGCATGTACATCAGCCGCCCTGAACCACTGGCGCTAGCATGGCATTCTATTGAACTAGTAATCCGGTTCATACCTACATGATTTAGGGATGAAGAAGTCATCCATCAGCCCAAATCCATACAGAGGCACCCTTATACCCAGCAGATAGTTCTTTTGGATTTACGACAGCATCTCCACTAGCGAATTGTGGTCTGAATGTCTTCATACTAGCTCCCCTAGGCCGGATCTATTCACCATCTCCTTCCTTAGGGTAGCATCTGCAAGGACCCCCTGGCACCCTGCTGATCCATTCAGTCATTGTGTTTGGGAGTTCTTTGGTTTTGGATCATGAATATATTCAGTGGAGAATGTTCACGAAGCTCGTTGATGAAGGCAGTTCGTAGAGCCCTTCCCCACCTTCAAACGCAAGTTGCAAATCGCTCTGTCGCGAAGTCAAAAACTCATTGTGTGTAGTGGAAAAAAAGTCCCGATTCATTGAGTGTAATCATAGAGTATGAAAAAATTCACGAATAGAGAGCGCTAAAATCAAAAAATACGGAGATTAGAGGGGAATAAAAGAAAGGTTAACTCCTCTATTTATAGGTGAGGACCTGGGTTCATCGCGGTGTGCCCATCCATGGTGAGATTCACGGAACACCAAGTCCGTGCACCGCCTTTCCACTTCGTGAGCCTCCTTTGCGAGGAAGATTCACAATTTACAAAGGTATTTGGTATATGGACACTTAGATTTGGACCCACACTTTCTCCTCGACTCTATGTCCAAAGGGGGAATTTGATGATGCCAAAAATTTGGGAAGAAAAAGAACATATAGAAATCATGAGGGATGACTCTCGAAGACTATGTGTGGAGCCCCCATAGCCCTGCGGCTACTGCAATGCTCCCATTCGTGAACCCTCCATGAATCAAGGAGGTTGGATGCTTTGAAAACCCATTTGACATTTGTGAACCTACTGTGAATTAAGGAGGCAGGATGCTCTGTGAACCCATTTGATGTTCACAAACCCACTGCAGAGTAAATAGGATGGATGCTCCATGAACCCATTTGACGATTGAAAAACTGCCATGAAGCAAGGAGGCGAGATGCTCTACGAACCAATTTGGTGTTTTCCAACCCTCCGTGGGGCAAGCTCTGTCTTCACACCGAGCGTGATCTACTTTGCAGAGCCCCGTGACTATAAATAAAAGGCACCCCGCGATCCCAAGGGAAGGATCCTCCGACCTTTCTCCTTCTTAGATTTTGAATTGCGAAGCACTCTCTACTCTGTGAATCATGAGCTTTTAAAGGAAATTTTTCATCAAGAAGTGTTTCTCCCTTTGTTTGAATTCAGCCCCTATTAAAAGAGGTATTCCCTTCATGAATCCCATGGGATTCCACAAAGGAAGTGGATCCCCAAGGGGACTCAGCTCTTTGCAGGACACTTATGCTTTGTAAAGTACCCTCCATGGACATCTGACCAGCATGATAAGGGAGGGTCTCTATGCTTCGCGAGGAACATCCCTTCACAATAATATGCTTCACGGGGAACCCTTTCATCCCAAGGTATTTCTCCATGAATTACATTCCACTTCACGAAGCACCTTCCACATGCACCTACACTCTATGCCTAGGCTTGTCCAATTCACTTCTCCAAGCACAACCCTTCACGAAGCTCCTCCACTACATGGAACTCCAGAGCCTTACAATGCTTCTACCTATGAACCCCTCTACTCCACAACTCCTTTTCCCGTGTGACCCTCCAGGTTTTCACAATGTGATTTCAATGTCCCATGGATAGTAATTCCTGTTGCATTGCTTTTCCTCATGCTTCTTCACATAGGCACACTAATAACTATTTCGTCGTCGCATAGCCACACTAGTGTGGACCCATCAGTGGATCACTCCATGATACCCCCTCACTATGGCATTGCTGAAACATTCCCTCCCCCAAGGGGTGGGAGGTATCAATTATGTAAGTCCTAATGGGTACAAAGTGAACCTACCTCGCCTGACCTGTAGGGTGTTAAACTGCCGAGAACCATCTTCCTCAGCACATGACATTAAACTGTGATGTCGCCCCATGTTTTGTACGCGTGGTTCCCCCACCTTGGACATTCTTCACACCTAGTCGTCTCAATGGGAGTGAAATCATTCCTCACATGGAATGAGATCCTGTTTATCAGAGCGACGTATGTCCATGGGGAATGGAAAACAACCTCGGTGTAAGCCCCTATATTTTCTTGTAGGAGGAAACTTCCTTGATCCTCTTATCTTCTTCTTGAACAAAGACCAGAGAGGGGGGGATTAGCACCAGAACCCTCCTCTCTTCCATGCCAAATCCCTCTCCCACTGGGCTTTATCACCACACGGGCCTCCATCCTGAAGTAAGTCCCAGTCTCCATCTTCTTGGGCTGCCAACCAAGAATCAGCCCATGTTTCCTCTTTGGGATGCTAACCACGTGTAAGCCCCTGTTTATATTTTGGGCTGCTAACCACGTTTAATACCCATTCCACTTCTCACATATGCACCTTTCGCAACTTGATCTTGAGGTCTTTGTTGCCTCTTGTTTCTTACATCGATCATGACTCGCGTGGGCTTAGAGTAAGCATCTACCATGACAATCTTTGTGGGAAGCCTAGATTGTAAGCCCCAAACACTATCCTGAACTATGTGGACATTGACCCTTTCCAGGGAAAGGTATGTAGGAAGCCTCCCTGAGGTTTAATCCCAACACCGAATTGATATCCGACCATATTTGCATCGGCAAACCAAGCCCCATACCAAACTACATGGACTCTGATCCTTGCCATGGAATGGTACGTAAGAAGCCTCTATGGGGTTCAATCCCAACAACCATTGGTTCCAACCAGCTTCACATTTTTTTAACAACACTAAATTAAACTATGTGGACTTTGATCCATGCCATGGCAAGGTATGTAGAAATCCTCCATGAAGTTCAAGCCCAACAACCATTGGTTCTGACCCCCTATGTGTTGGTTCACTGTCGTCCATCATGACATCAAACTGCCTTCCCCTTTTTGTCCTACATGATGTTAAACTGTGCTTGCTTGAACTATTTGTTCTTTGATACCTATCTCCTAGACATGATATGTATGAAGCCTCCATGGGGTTCAACCCCATCCATCGGTAAGTCATTGTGACCTCATCCAGCGGTAAGCTGTTGTGACCCTAACCAATGGTAAGCTGTTGTGTACCCCGATCGACAATAAGACATTTTAAATACTAAATAGTGGTAAACGATTATGTTTCCAATACGGAGGTAAGCCATTTTATTCCCCTTTTTTGGGATCCACATCTCTTGTCCGCCACCAGGCATTAGACCAACTCGGGCTGCTAACCACACGTTAGCCTGAGTATGACATCAGGTCTTTGTCCTCTGCAAACACCCCTAATGTTATGACCCTCACATTGAACTATGTGGACTTTGATCCTTGCAATTGCAGGGTATGTAGGAAGCCTCTATAAGGTTCAAGCCCATCATCCATGTCTCATCCTTGTCTTTCCTTGGAGCTTATGTGTTTCGGGAAGGTCATGCCCCCAACCCAGAGGTTCTACTTCCTCCAGATCCCATCAATGCATACATTCCTGTGGGATGCCTACATAGGTGTCCCATCTCCTCATCGAACTACACGTAAATTTATTCCTTACCACGAGGATACATAAGAATCCTCTTCGAGGATCAATCCAAAAATCAATGTCGCCCTCGAGTCGGCTCCATCCCATTCTACATCCACTTCACTCAACCATCCATCATCCATATTGATCCTTACCTGGGCCACCACATCCCAATGGAATCATGTCATCTCATTTCCTCACTCTTCATATCATCAATTTGGATACTAACCATATGTTACCCCTAATACCAGTTGTCTCTCTCCTGAGGTTTTTCCCCTCTGATCCCCTCTCGTCAATGTTCTGATTAGTCCGATCTGTCTCCGCTAGACGTTAAACTCATGACATACCCTATGTTAAATATGGGAAGCTGAGAAAAACCTCAGAGATATGCATATGAAATATAATTCCCCATATTCGATGTGGGATTCCTTGGGCTTTCTCACCCCTGAGAAGCCCTATAATAAGGGGAAAAAACCTAGACGCGCAAGTGTACCAGTGTCCAAACACGCCAGTGATGTCCAATGTGACTACTACCCCGACCGAAGGTTGTTTCCCTGACCAACCCCCTTGGAATGTCCATATAGAATCAGGGTAATTAACTGGTGTCCATAACGATATGGAATTTGGAACAATTTCATGAACAACATCTTAAGTCTATAAGGGAGACTCGTACTAGGTGACAAGTTCAAATGAGGAATCCACGGAAGGAGGAACCGACAACACATCATCCCGTTTTGATCACGGAGAAAATGTTCTTGAATATGCGACTGATTCTACCCGCCTTTTGAAAGTGGGAATAAGGGGAAACAACTAGGCATCCTACTCAAAAAGACGGATGTGTGCGCCCCGACAAAATCATTGGAAATAGTTATTTTTTAAAGGTCATAAATATTTTATTTAAAATTTTATAATTAATTTAATAATTTAAAATGAAAATGTATTTTCATAAAATGTAATCATAAATTGTAACTTTATGATTAATAGATAATTTAATGGGACCATTATTACTTTTTCAAGGTGTTACAAAATAAGTTGTAGTTTTTTGGTTGTTTTTTTAAATAAATAATGATTTTATTTAAAAATTAAATTAAAAATATTTTGAAAATTATTTTCTTAAAATTGAGTTCATTTTTGAATTTTGAGCATCGATATTAGGTTAGGGTGAATTTATGATATTTTTATAAAATGTTTTGTTTTTCAGTTAATAGTGAAAACACAGTTTTGAGTTTTAGGTATTTAATGACTTCATTAATGATGTAATAATGATGTAACAATGATGTAATCATTCTGGTAGCCTTTTGAATAGTAATATATACTATTAGGTGTCCCAAGTGGCCAATACCATGGGAAAATACCATGGTAAAGCCAATGGTTTTGCAAATACCATCGATGAGGTGTCCCTTGGAAATTAATTAAATATTCCCTCACTTTTCCTATAAATAATAAGGCATTACCTCATTCATTTAATTCAAAAATCCTTAGAAACGAATTTATAGTCTTTTTACCCCCATGGAGTCCTCCCAGGGTGTCCTTATGCCCCCGAAGGTCCCAACCTTCAAGCTTCTGAAGTTACAATTCAAGGTAAGTATAACGACCGATACTTTACATAAATTGTTAATACTTCAAAATTGAAACACACTTATTACAAAATATAACAAAAACATGAATGGAATGTATAAGTATAGTGTCTTTAGAAACTGGGAAACATAAACAACTTGTTCATAAGTCATCTACACTGTCTTCCTTTTATTTTATCATATCTAGAGTCCCTTTTAGCATATCTTACTTAATACCCTTCTTCCCGACCTAGGGAAAAGAAATCATACAAAAGGGTGAGCTCAAATTCTCCGTAAGGGTAAACAAAAGAAATATCAATCACATCATATTTAAAATAACAAAACATTTTTCAAATATTAACCTGAAAAATATATCATAATTTCATAACATGGGATAAATCATAGTAGTGAAATGTAATCCCAATAATCCTAACATAAATCATGAAACATTTTTTCATACACACATAATCATATAGAATCATTTCTTAGTATTCAAGACTCATTTCCATGACTATCCTAGCGGAGAAAGTCCATTTTTGAACCGAGTTCACTCCTCGTTTCAGTCCTATATCACTGAACTGGATTAACCTGCCATTCCAGCCATGTATATCTCATGAGATATAAATCTTTACCCAATGCATTGGAGGTAGATATAGGTCCCACCCATATCATAATGATACAATTGTTATGTGTGCCAAAAGATCATAAATCATACATCCTAGCATAACCCATGTAATAAAAATGGGATTCTTAAACATCATGCCATCATAACATAATACATATAAGATAAAAGGACATAATAAAAATAATTCCATCATAACATAATCAAATCAATGTAAAAATAGGGATATAAACAGAACCCTATATTATCTTAGATAGAAAATAATTTTGATAAAACACTTGAACTTCATTCTTGAGGAAAATATCCTTTCTACTTCGAAAATATTTTTCCTTTCATAAAATGTCATACAATTTTAAACTAAAAGAAGTTGATTAAAAATACACTTGAAAACATGTAAAGGAAGCTTCATGGAAATAATGTTCTAAAAATCCATTCAGGTCGTATAAGTTAAAAAAACATTCTTCTTGTAATTTGGCCGGAAAAGTCAAAAAAGTACCTCGTACAAAAAAACGACAAAATATTCCATTCATATCTTTTACTAAAAACTCACCAAAGGATAAAATTGGATTTAAAAAATTTTTAGTAGGATATAAATAATATTACATATTGAGGAAACATGGATGTGGATGATAAATATTCCCCTGTAAATTCTGAAGTATAAACAATCTCGGATAAAAATGAGATTGCGAGATTTTACCATACCTTAGGTCTGATTTTCATTGTACGTGTATGAACCTTCTGTATAATGATTTAAATAATGTTATTGACTTATTCCAGAATCTTACTCATTATTATGATATCATATACGGTCATATTCCTAGCTTCTTATTAGTAATATTTCATTGCTACTAGTTATTCGTGTGTTTATTGCTTTTTGTTCTTATGCATGTTTTGTCAAATAAATTCTTATTATTATTTTTAGGTTATAGATATCTCATTTATAGAATGGTATTAGTGTTTTATATATCATATTTATTCATTCAATTCATTTATATAATCATTTAGCATTGAAGATCATGTAGAACGAGTCACATCACATCGTGGAGACGGTAGGCCATACGTACGCACGAGCGATGATATTGCTACCCTGATTATGGAATTGTATTGAAGTGTATGTATAATATTTGAGAATAAATATCAATTTAAAATAATCATATATAGTTATTCATTACACCATTATACCCATCCAAGTAAGGGGGTGGTGGAAAACAGATCACACCACGGCGTGGAGACGATATTCCGTACGTACGTAGACACAGTGATTTCGATTTCTGTAGGATGGATAGAAAGTGAAATAGGGTTGTTTTATATTTATAATGACATATCAGTATATAAGTGATACTGATGTTATTACTTCATAATGAAACAACTAAATAAGAATAAGTATATGAATAAATATTGTTGAATGAATCGGTAATGGACATTACCTCTTTTTTGAAGTTCCTCTAATTAAATTCCTATTAGGGCACTAAAGATAGTCTTTGAAGAAGATAAGGACCTCTAGGATGTTTCTTGGGAGGTTGAGAAGGGAAATGGGTAGGGTTTGGCCGAGCATTAAGACTCAATGTGGTGTGAGGAGGAGAGGGAGGAGTTGCTTTTTATAAGGGGGGAGACGGGCACCTTAGAAAAAACATAAAATTTTATTTTAAAATAAAGGAATATTCGGTTATTAATAGCTTCAAATTGATTTATTTAGAAGCTAAGGTGGGTATGGGTCTAAATACTCTAAACCAATAGATTTTAGACAAGTTTAGGTTACTACTTTAACCTTATCATTTAGATTTAACTCTAAGTTAAATAATTTAACATTTACCTTGTCTTCTTGTTTTCTTACACTATATGGTTAATAAACATACAATAACAATCCAAAAAAACCCCACGTTGTTCAGTTTTAATATATATAACCTTATCTAATTCATTTTTCCAAACCATATATTTTTAAGAATAAAATAAAAATTAATAATATAATATTTGTTTTAAAACCTATTTTATGTCAATTTTGAAAATATTTGGTAATTTATTTTTGTGAAACTCACAACAGCATTATTTGTTCTAAAGAATTTAATTAAATAATTACTAATATGTCATATTAACCTATAAAATTTTTTTAATTCTTAAAAAGTATCAAATTACATTTATTTGGGTATTTATAATATCAATTATTTTAATATTTCATTAATATGGTAATTATTTCATCATAATTGTGTCATAAATAAATTAAATTATTTAATGTCTAAAAATTATAAATAAAATACCATTATGTAGGAAATCATTTTTTGATTTATAAGGAATATTTATAGTCAAATTTATCTTATTTATAATGCTATATTAATTTTTTTTATTTATTAAACTTTGATTTTAACTATTTTAACTCTTCTTTAAAACAAATAATATTAAATGTCCTAATCTAGTCCAAGGGGACCTAAATGATCATATTTTATTCCTAATGTTTCTTTTGGTCTAATTAAACTTATCCAGTAGAATTAGGACATGTGTTAGGTTAATAATAATACCATTTTTACCATTAATTACCCTATTTACTTTTAACCGTGGTTAATAAAAGTAAAAAGTTACTATTCACCAAAAATTATTTTTATCTTGTTGAACCACATTTTACTCCTTGTTATTAACCGTGTCTCTCGGATTTTCAAAATTCCACTCACAGAAGCATTAAAATTAATTTTTATGTAAATTTTCAAACTCTCCTAGGAGGTGGGTAAAAGAAGGTGAAAAGTTCAATAAAATATTTATATATCTAAAATTATTATAAAATGACTCTAATGAATTAAATTGAACTTATATAGGTATTATTTATCAATTTTTACCTAAAATAAATTTATATAAAATAAATAATTCTTTAAATAAAAAGTCGGGTTTTAAATAGTATCCCAGTGTTTTCAATATTCATCAAAAATTGAATGTTTTCCGAAAAATACCAAAAAATCACCCTAGGCTAATTTCGATATTTTGAATTCAAAAATGAAGTCCATTTTAAAAGATAAAATTTATAAAATTTCAAAAAGTGGATATTACTAATCATAAAGGCTAGTTTTAATAATATTTAATAGCATATCGTTGTTTAGTGAAACTCAGTATTGTGTACAACACAAGCTATCGAGGAAGGTCGAGATTGCGTGTAAAGAAAGCCAGGCTAGTGTTGTGTGTAGTGAAAGATTCCTTTGATGATATATATAACATAAAAACAAAATATTTCTCATAAAAATCTCGGGTATTACATTCTACCCCCCTTAAAATTAATTTCTCCCTCGAAATTTGTTACTTTGTAACAAACAGATGAGGATAACTCTCCCCCATCAAATCCTCAAGCTCCCATGTTGCTTCTTCAAAATGGTGGTTCCTCCATAAAACCCTCACAAAGAGAGTGGTCTTGTTCTGTAGGTCTTTTTTGCTATGATCGGGAATCTCTATCGGCTATTCTTCATAAGAAAGATCTTGCTCCAGCAGTACAACTTCTGAGCTGAGTACATGTGAAGGATCAGTTATGTACTTTATCCGGAGAGATACATGGAACACATCGTGAAATTGAGAGAGATTCGGTGGAAGCTCCAATTGGTAAGCTACCTTCCCAACACGATGTAGTACTTGGAAAGGACCGATATACTTAGGGATCAACTTGCCATTATTTCCAAATCTCATTACTATCTTCCAAGGAGATATTCTTAAGACGCTTTATCACCCACTTCAAACTCTATGTCTTTTATTCGGTTATCGACATAACTTTTTTTTCAACTTTGAGCTGCTCTTATGTGTTGTTGAATAGATCGAACCTTTTCTGCCTTCTCATCAACAAGATCAGGTCCTAATAGCTTTCTTTCCCCAACTTCATCCCAGTATGTTGGATTTCAACATTGCTTTCTATAGAGAGCTTCATAAGGAGTCATCTGAATACTGGAGTGAAAGCTATTATTATAAGAAAATTCCACCCAAGGTAGGTGTTGATCCCAACCTCCTTTGAAATCTATAGAGAAAGATCTCAACATATCTTAAAGAGTTTGAATTGTCCTCTCAGACTAACCGTCTGTCTGAAGATGATAAACAGTGCTGAAACTCAACTCTGTATCCAAAGTATGCTGAAGACTATGCCAAAACTTTGAAGTAATCCTCAGATCCCGATCAGATATAATCGAAAGTGGAAGTCCATGCAATCTTACCACTTCCTTTACATATATCCTGCAAAAGTGATCCAGAGAGAAATATTCTCTAATAGCAATGAAGTGTGCCGAATTCGTAAGATGATCAACTATAACCCAGATAGCATTATTGCCTTTGGATGTTTTAAGAAGTCCAGTGACAATGTCTATAGTGATGTCTTCCCATTTCCATTCTCGTATGGGTAATGGTTGTAACATCCCCTTAGATTTCTGTCTCTCAGCTTTAACTTGCTGACAAACTAAGCATCGAGAGACATATTTAGCAACATCTCTTTTCATTCCATCCCACCAGAAGTACTCTTTCAGGTCCCTATACATCATTGTGCTTCTAGGATGAATAGAGAATGAAGAACTATGAGCCTCATCCAGTAGATCCTTCTTTAATTCTGGGACGGGAGGAACAGAAACCCAATTCTTGAAACATATTATCCCATCACAATCAAGGATGAATTCAAGAACATTTCTCACTTTTTTTGAATCTCTACATCTTCTTTTTGTGCCTCTTTAATATTCACATGTATTGATGGTTGAACATTCATTTGAGAAAGATAAGATTTCTCCCCTTCCTTTATAATTCCACGATCCATCCTTTGTAAATCCATAAATATTGGATCTTTTGTGATCCTCATCATGGATAAGCTAGCATGGTCTTGTCGACTTAATGCATCTTCCACCATGTTTACTTTCCCAGGGTGGTAATGAATTGAGCAGCAGTAATCCTTAATCAGATCCAACCATCTTCTTTGGCTCATATTTAGCTCCTTTTGTGTGAAAATATACTTTAAACCATTATGATCAGTATAAATGTCACACCTTTCACCATAAAGATAATGCCTCCAAATTTTTAATGAAAAGATTACTGCAGCTAACTCCAAATCATGAGTTGGGTAATTTTGCTCATGGATTTTCAACTATCGTGAGGCATAAGCTATCACCATATAACTTTTCATTAGAACACACCCCAATCCCTTCTTGGATGCATCACTATAGATCATAAACATTTCTCTACTACAAGGAAGTGTGAGAATAGGTGCACTGGATAACCTTCTTTTTAACTCCTTGAACTTCTCTTCACACTCCTACTTACAAATGAACTTAACTCCTTTTTGAGTCAACCTGGTGAGTGGATTAGATAATTGTGTAAAATATTTCACAAAACATCATTAATATCCATCCAAACCAAGAAAACTTTGGATCTCAGTTATTGTTGTTGGTCTCGACCATCTTTCGATAAACTCTATTTTTGATGGATCCACAAAAATCCCCTCTTTTGAGATTATGTGACCCAAAAATGAAACTTTTGGAAGCCAAAATTCACACTTGGTAAATTTGGCATAAAGTGTCTCCTTTCTCAGGGTCTTTAATACAATTCTAAAGTGATCTTCATGTTATTCCTTGCTCTTTTAATAGACTATAATATCGTCTATAAAGACTACCACAAACTGATCAAGATAGTCTCTAAATACTGTATTCATTAGATCCATGAAGATAACATGGGCATTAGTAAGACCAAATGTCATCACTAGAAATTCATAGTGTCCATACCTTGTACGGAAAACCGTCTTTGGTATAACCTCCCTTTTGACCATTAATTGATGATACAATAATTGAAGATCAATCTTGGAAAATTATTGATCTCCGTGTAGTTGGTCAAATAAGTCATCAATGCATGGGAGAGTATATTTGTTCTTGATAGTGATCTTGTTAAGTTCTCTATAATCAATACAGAGTCCCATTGATCCATCTCTCTTCTTAACAAATAGAACAGGTTCTCCCCAAGGTGACGTACTAGGGTGTATGAATCCCTTATCAAGATTCTCTTGGAGTTTCTTCTTCAATTCCTGCAACTCAATTGGGGCCATTCTATAAGGTGTCTTTGAAATGGGCATAACAGCCGGTATGAGTTCTATTTAAAACTCAACTTCACAATTGGGTGGAAGACTTGGAAATTCCTCTGGAAAGACATCATCAGACTCCCATAAAATGGGTGTATTATTAATCGCGAGTTTCTCTCCAACCATTTGAGATAAATAACCTTCATTTAGTGGAATCAAGACCCATAAGATGGATGAAATTTCCACTGAAAGTTTATGTTCATACTTGCATCGATAGACGATCATATATTGATATGGAATATGAAATGCGACTTCCCTACTTTGGCAATTGATATGAGATACATAAAAAGAATGCCAATCCATGCCAAGAATCACATCAAATTCAACTATAAGAAGGATCACAAGATTTGCAGGAATCACTTTCCCACAAACTTCAATCGGAGAATAATTATAAACTTTTGATGCGACTACTGTGCCATTAGGGGTTGTCACAGTTAACTCAACATCTAATTGTTGAGGTAATATGGCAATACCATTAGAAAAGTCTTCAAAAATAAAATAGTGGGTGGATCCAGAATCAAATAAAACATTTGCTACTTTAGAGTGGATGGTAATTGTACCTTTCACCACTTCGTTGTCATACACCACATCGCTGATAGAAATTTCATGTGAATTTCCTTTGTCTTTGGCCTTAAGATTTTTTTTGACATCGATCATCATCAAAAACCCTTGGATTAGGGCATTTATTGGCATAAGGCCCCATTTCCTTGCACTTGTAACATTGAATTGTAGGAGATGCACTCTGTGTATCCTTTTCTTTGTTCGCATCACTAGACATCTTCTTCCAATCATTACGACATTCAAATGCTCGATGACATTCCTTTCCACATTTGAAACATTTACATGTCCCTTTAAGACAACTCCCTCCATGTTTCTTTCCACACTTTGATCATAAGGGAAAACTCAACTTTTTTCAGTGTGGTCTTTAGATTTCCTTTTGAATTCCATTTTCCTCTTCTTATCAAATGTATATGACTGATGGGTTACTCCAATCTCCATCTCAACCATGAGAGCACATAGAATGATTTCCTCTTAGCTATTGAAGTCCCTTATGTCTAAAGCCCTTCGAATACTTGGTTTCAAGACACTAAAGAATTGATATATCTTACTCTCAGGTTAGATAATAATCCCAGAAGCGTACCTTGCATGTCTTGTAAAATTTTCTTCGCAGGTACCAATAGATTCATTATCCTTTTTCATCAGTTCAAGAAACTCTTTCTCCATATATTCTTGAAGAATACGAGGGATGTACTTATTAAAAAATAAGTTCTTGAAGTCGTCCCATTCCATGGACTCAATTTAATCTCTTGTCTACGTATTCTTGAAAAGATTCCACCATTGATCAGCTTCACCTTCCAAACGATATACTGCTAAGATTAATTTATCATGTTCAGAACATTGAAGAACTGAAAATATATTTTTAGTGGTATTGATCCATTGTTCAACCACTAATGGATCATTAGACCCACTGAATGAAGGTGGACACTGTGTAACGCCCCGACCCCAGCTACCCAGAGTCGGTGCATTACTTCGTAACATTGGCATGATCACAAAAGATCAAGTCTCGAAAGACCGATTAGTTTAGTAGCCTTGGAAACACTAGATACATTCGTAAACGTTACATTACATCATAAAGTGAAAAACTACAATAACAAAGTCTCCATAGTCCACACTCATATCTCCTTCTGACAATCCCTGCAGGTCATTCATAAAATACTTCTTCACATCCTGGAAAATATTAAAACATTGAAAGGGGTGAGCTCAGATGCTCAGTAAGGATAACAATGATGCGGAAGCTTTCATAAATAAACATAAACATTTAAGGCAATGTATAACTAAAACAAAAGCCTTTTAAACTTGAACATCAACATAATATGGCAAAAGTAGAATGAGATAATGCCATATACTTCTTCACATGGAGATTCTACTGGTCGAATAATCACATGCAATATCAATAACCACTTTCATAATGATGGAATGCATAATGCCAGACTATCTTAACCACGTAGTCAAGGCCTCATGCCAAGACCACAAATAATATTTTGTCAAGGCCTTGTGCCAAGACACTAGTTTGTCTCATGAGACCTGCCGATGCATCGAGGAGCTATAGCGGGCTCCACCCGTCACTTATTAAGTCCAATGCATTCCTCATATGAATAGGTTTTAACATATCATAAACCATAACATAATCGTATCACATAAAACATGTATAAAGGAAACATAACATTTCCACATTTCAATCACAAGATATAAATACAACACATTGATATAATAAAAACGCTTTAAAAACCATTTTCAATACCAAAATAAAATAAAAGTATAACATGGTATTTATTTTTCATTAAAAAAGGTATGGCTTGAAGAGGAAGCCGAAACTCAAATAGTGGTCACGGCGGCGGAGAAGTCATTGTCGCCGCATACGTATGACCAAAACATTCCATTTTTTCGTTTAGTAAACGCTTCGTATAAAAAGATTCCTTTTGAATAAATGTAAAAGTCAAAGGGGTTTATACACCATATAAAAGAAAATTTGTGTATAAAACAAAATATGCCTCAATGAAAGGAGATTGAGACGAAGTCCTTAAAAAGATAATTTTTAAAATATAATAGATATATTATGTGTATTCACTATAGGTACACATAAAGAAAGTAAAAATACAAAATAGGACATAATAACATCATGACATAATTTGAAAGTAGGAGATTAACCCAAAGAATGGAGGTTGGGTTAAGAAGTTCCCTTACCTCGTGTCTGACTTGACTCAACCGTTCTTTAACCTCCTGAATAATAAACTAGAGTTAATATATACCTTATTAAGAACCATTTTCAACTTCATTATCCTTATTATATCACTTATTACAATGATATGAACATTATGTAATTATTTAAGTTAATAATGTTCATTTTGTCGGTATTTGGTTCTTAAGTCAAAAATAGGCTTCTTACACTTACATGTTGTTAATTTGGTCAAAGGTTCATTATATCCAGAATGGTATTCATGATGTAGATATCATATATGTCATATATATCCAGTACATACATTCATTTATAATATTACATCACATTTAGAGGTAAGAAATGAAATGCACCGTTCATGGAGACGGTAAGCCGTACGTACGCATGAACGCTACTTCCATTTCTATTTCATATTTTCTGGAATGGAATCATAATGATATGAGAGTATATTATAATTCCAGTATAATAACATATATAATATAATTAACTTTATCCTTCACACATCCCACATATGGTATTAACGAATCAAATCACTTTCAGGGGGCGGTAGTCCGCGCTTCCTAAAATGAAGATATCGTGTTTTACCCATAATGGAAACCATAAAGGTATGCCCAAAATGAAAAAAAACAGAAGCTTAAGGAAAACATAAACATATTATATATCATATATAAAAATAGTGACATCATAATGGCCACCTTTGAAGGTGTTAAATGAGTGTTGAACAATCATCGTTTCGGGAGGCAGAATTTCGCCATCCACGGAAACCTTATGTTCTTTAACCATTTGATGTAGTTGTGTGGAAGTGTAGCTCAAATAAATCTTATAACAACATCCTAGTATATTTAAGATACTGGTGTTGTTACAAAAGAAGTAAATAAAAAGAGTTTAGGGGGTTGGAGAAGCAAAATAAAACAAAAGAACATGAGAGAATGAATTACCTTAAAAAGTGTAACTCCTTTTGAGTTGAGCCTAAAGGCTTCCTTTGAAAGGATTCTGCCCAAAGGGAATCCTCTAGGATGAGGAGAGGGATGTGGAGAGAGCAAATGGGCAGGGGTTGGCCGAGCCAATGGCTTGAAGAGTGTGTGAAATGAGGTAGAGGTGGGGGCCTTTTATAAGAGGAGAGGAGGGGCACTTTTGGAAAGTAAAGGAACATTACATTATTTGAAAATGTGTTTCGGTTTTAAAAGGTCCCACATTGATATAATTCGTGGATAAGGTGATAAGGCATCGAAATCCACTCATCCAATTGGTTTTGGCCATGTGTAGTTCATAGATTTTATATTATCTTTCCATTTTATTTAAATCGTCAAATAATGATGTCATCGCTGCATCATTATTATGTCATAAATAATTAAATTTATTTAATGTCTAAAAATTATAAAAAAAATACTATGATATAGGAAATCTTTTTATCTTTCCAATGACTATTTATAATCAAAATTTGGACTTGTGTAACCCTACTTAAAAATTGTTTTAGTAAAACACTTTATGTTAGTGTCATTTTCACTTTAACATTAAATAAAAAGTAATTTATGTTATTTCCCAACAAAAGTGGATCCATGGGGTCCCCAAGTTAGGCCATGGCTTGTCTTGGTCGGCCATGACACAACCAATGAGGTTGGGACATGTGTCTAGGTCATTTAATATTATTAAAGTATTATTTATACCTTAAACTACCCTAATTACCACTAATCGCGATTAAGAACTTAATAAGTTACTATTCACCAAAAAATTATTTTTATCCCATTGAACCACATTTTACTTCTTAATGACAACCATGTATGTCGGATTTTTGAAAATCAAATCACAGAAGTGGTAATATTTCATTTAAACGAAAAATCAGTTATTTAACAACCACTTAGTGGTTTCACTATTCATCAAAAATTGAAGTTTTTCAGAATAAGGCCAAAATTTCACCCTAAGCTATAATTGATATTCCGAATTCAAAAATGATGTCTATTTTACAAAATTCCAAACATATTAGTTGCATTAATTAATTTTATAATTAATTCCCACTGTCACAACAAATAGCGTGTTTTTTAGAAACAATTTATATCAAAAGATTGGCAATTGTTTATGTCCAATTTCAATGTTAAATTAATTCTAATGACCACCATTGGATAAAATGGTAAAAATATATTCTAATTATACTTTAAAACCACCAAATATTATAATTTATCACTATAAATTATTTTTATTAAAAAAGTTGTTTTAAGTATTTTTCACTATTCATAAAAATTTTGAAGTTCTCAGAAAATTACAAAAAATTCAACATAGGCTAATTTCAATATTAGGAATACAAAAATGAAGTCCATTTTGAAATATAAAATCTCTATAATTTTAAAAAGTGGTTATTACTATTCATAACGGCTACTTTGATTTGTCGCGATGTTTTAGAACTCGAAGTTGCGTACAATGCAAGCTATTGCATTATTGAATGAGAAGCGTATCGTGGAAGCTCGGGGTGTTACATTCTCCCCTACTTCAATAAATTGCGTCCTCGCAATTTGAAATTTTTCTTGGAAAAATAAAAGGTTGAAAATAGAAAATACCTTTGTGGAAAACCCACATCGGAAATAAGGTTAATAGAATTTAGTCTTAATAAGAGGGAAATGGAAATAAGAAAGTCACCACCAAATAATGATCTCGATAAGGAGAAAATTGGTGGCAATTAGAGACATATAATTTGAGGAAAAACGTAAATATTTGTAGGGATTGATTGAGGTCATCAATCACAATCAACTGTCAAATTGAGGGCCTCAAAGCCTTCAATCTATGTTGATTTAAAATATCATCAGTTCAACAAAACATAAGTTATTAGGATAACACATTTTTTTTGTTTTAATATCCCTTTACTAAAGTTTAAGAATTAATTTATTCATTGAATAAGAGATAGGTATATATATACATATGTGTTTGACATTAGAGTTTCAACCTTCAACTCATCTTTCACTCAAAAGATAATAGAACTCAAAAATATTATACTTATCCTAATTGTATAAGGTTCCAAATGTTAACACATACCATTTAGATTAGTAAAATTATTTTGTAATAACCGGGGACTTCCTGTAGGCTAGTGGTAGGAAATAAAGGCCTGTCGCACTATGATTGTGGGTTCGATTCCTGCAGCTTTGTCCGACGCGACGGGTTATGCCCCACCCTGCAGGTTGTCCTTTTCCTAAAACTATAGTATCATAATATTCCAAAAATAATCTTCATAAATTTTTTAACCTTAAACAATACTATCCATGGTTCAACTTAATCCATTCCAACCTTAATAGTTATCCAAAATACATCTGTCCAACTCACAGTCCAAATTTTATAAGGAAGGTAAACATAATGAAGATCCTTTATCCCACGTAACAACATGTGAGCACCTTCATCATGTATTCTTTTTAAACATACTGAATTACCATGATCCCTTATTCCTTATAGAATACTAGATATACTCCTTCTATCCAAAAATGTATACAAAACATCAATCAGTTTCAAGGAAGTTAAGTATATCCAATATAATTTATCCAAATCAATCACGTCTTATTCCAAAATCACAATCTCAGTATCAAAACCATATTATGGTTTATCTTTCTCTCAACCATATATTTTCCAAAAATTTAACCTACTGTGGAGTCACTTTTCTTGGTTCCACACAATCTCAAGTCCTTGATGAAATAGTACTGCAGTACAATCCTTATATACTCCATAATTATTATAACCAGTACATCATTGATACAACACTCAAATTAAAAAAAATCTTTAATAACAACATAAGAACTCTAATCATTACTCCTCATCTGTGGTAGTATCATAACTTGATTATTATCCAATAACATCATTTGGGGCATGCTCTGATGATTTGGACATTGGTTTGCGTAGTGTCCCCAATCCTTGCAGAAGAAGCATTGTACATTTGAAACCATTTTCTTACCCTTGCAGTCACGCACTTTGTGTCCTTTTTCTCTACACTTATAACAAACTCCCATTCCCTTTAGGCAAGTTCCATGATGTTTCTTCCCACAATTACCACATATTGGAAAATTCTTCTTTCCCCTCATCCCTTTATCCATCATTCTCTCTTCCATCCCTTTCATCTCTTGCTTCGCTTCAAAGCCATAGGACTCAGAGAATTCTTTACTTATCCTATTAACACATGATACTATTTCTTCATATGTTGAGAACACATGGGAGACTATTTCCCTTCGAAATGTTGGCTTAATACCGTGAAAGATACTATCCTTCTTACTCTTTGGATCATACGTACCGCTGGAGTTCACATTCCTTCTACTGGGCGCCATTTCTATACAACGGCATAAACTAGGTTAGTTTATGAATCAAAATACATAATTCCATACTTGTAAAACACTTTACATAAATTGAACTATTTATGGATATAATCCATAATCATAAAAAGAAATGTTTTCTTTGAGGAAGTATGTACTCATAACCCTTCATAGTGGTTTGTAAGTAAAATGAGAATTATCCTAAGCATATCCCCCGGGAGTGTCGTAACCAAGAGTGCAGCAAGGCCCGTTTTCGTGCACCAGTTCCCGTTCGAGTCTAGCTCAAAGCGGTGTTTTCGGGTTTTACCCCTAGGTACATCTGTGCCAGAGACGCCTCTACCTGCTCGTATCCAGACAGGGATGTATTGCTCGGAAAAGTCATAACATCTCTATAATACCAAAATTCTAGGAAGTTCTTTTATACTAATCCTCAGAGTTCATCTTAGGTCTACGTGCTCTAATCAGAGTTTATCTAAATCTAGCTTCCAAGGTTAGTACTAAACTGCCTCTGATACCAACTGTAACGCCCCGACCCCAGCTACCCAGAGTCGGTGCATTACTTCGTAACATTGGCATGATCACAAAAGATCAAGTCTCGAAAGACCGATTAGTTTAGTAGCCTTGGAAACACTAGATACATTCGTGAACGTTACATTACATCATAAAGTGAAAAACTACAATAACAAAGTCTCCATAGTCCACACTCATATCTCCTTCTGACAATCCCTGCAGGTCATTCATAAAATACTTCTTCACATCCTGGAAAATATTAAAACATTGAAAGGGGTGAGCTCAGATACTCAGTAAGGATAACAATGATGCGGAAGCTTTCATAAATAAACATAAACATTTAAGGCAATGTATAACTAAAACAAAAGCCTTTTAAACTTGAACATCAACATAATATGGCAAAAGTAGAATGAGATAATGCCATATACTTCTTCACATGGATATTCTACTGGTCGAATAATCACATGCAATATCAATAACAACTTTCATAATGATGGAATGCATAATGCCAGACTATCTTAACCACGTAGTCAAGGCCTCGTGCCAAGACCACAAATAATATTTTGTCAAGGCCTTGTGCCAAGACACTAGTTTGTCTCATGAGACCTGCCGATGCATCGAGGAGCTATAGCGGGCTCCACCCGTCACTTATTAAGTCCAATGCATTCCTCATATGAATAGGTTTTAACATATCATAAACCATAACATAATCGTATCACATAAAACATGTATAAAGGAAACATAACATTTCCACATTTCAATCACAAGATATAAATACAACACATTGATATAATAAAAACGCTTTAAAAACCATTTTCAATACCAAAATAAAATAAAAGTATAACATGGTATTTATTTTTCATTAAAAAGGTATGGCTTGAAGAGGAAGCCGAAACTCAAATAGTGGTCACGGCGGCGGAGAAGTCATTGTCGCCGCATACGTACGACCAAAACATTCCATTTTTTCGTTTAGTAAACGCTTCGTATAAAAAGATTCCTTTTGAATAAATGTAAAAGTCAAAGGGGTTTATACACCATATAAAAGAAAATTTGTGTATAAAACAAAATATGCCTCAATGAAAGGAGATTGAGACGAAGTCCTTAAAAAGATAATTTTTAAAATATAATAGATATATTATGTGTATTCACTATAGGTACACATAAAGAAAGTAAAAATACAAAATAGGACATAATAACATCATGACATAATTTGAAAGTAGGAGATTAACCCAAAGAATGGAGGTTGGGTTAAGAAGTTCCCTTACCTCGTGTCTGACTTGACTCAACCGTTCTTTAACCTCCTGAATAATAAACTAGAGTTAATATATACCTTATTAAGAACCATTTTCAACTTCATTATCCTTATTATATCACTTATTACAATGATATGAACATTATGTAATTATTTAAGTTAATAATGTTCATTTTGTCGGTATTTGGTTCTTAAGTCAAAAATAGGCTTCTTACACTTACATGTTGTTAATTTGGTCAAAGGTTCATTATATCCAGAATGGTATTCATGATGTAGATATCATATATGTCATATATATCCAGTACATACATTCATTTATAATATTACATCACATTTAGAGGTAAGAAATGAAATGCACCGTTCATGGAGACGGTAAGCCGTACGTACGCATGAACGCTACTTCCATTTCTATTTCATATTTTCTGGAATGGAATCATAATGATATGAGAGTATATTATAATTCCAGTATAATAACATATATAATATCATTAACTTTATCCTTCACACATCCCACATATGGTATTAATGAATCAAATCACTTTCAGGGGGCGGTAGTCCGCGCTTCCTAAAATGAAGATATCGTGTTTTACCCATAATGGAAACCATAAAGGTATGCCCAAAATGAAAAAAAACAGAAGCTTAAGGAAAACATAAACATATTATATATCATATATAAAAATAGTGACATCATAATGGCCACCTTTGAAGGTGTTAAATGAGTGTTGAACAATCATCGTTTCGGGAGGCAGAATTTCGCCATCCACGGAAACCTTATGTTCTTTCACCATTTGATGTAGTTGTGTGGAAGTGTAGCTCAAATAAATCTTATAACAACATCCTAGTATATTTAAGATACTGGTGTTGTTACAAAAGAAGTAAATAAAAAGAGTTTAGGGGGTTGGAGAAGCAAAATAAAACAAAAGAACATGAGAGAATGAATTACCTTAAAAAGTGTAACTCCTTTTGAGTTGAGCCTAAAGGCTTCCTTTGAAAGGATTCTGCCCAAAGGGAATCCTCTAGGATGAGGAGAGGGATGTGGAGAGAGCAAATGGGCAGGGGTTGGCCGAGCCAATGGCTTGAAGAGTGTGTGAAATGAGGTAGAGGTGGGGGCCTTTTATAAGAGGAGAGGAGGGGCACTTTTGGAAAGTAAAGGAACATTACATTATTTGAAAATGTGTTTCGGTTTTAAAAGGTCCCACATTGATAGAATTCGTGGATAAGGTGATAAGGCATCGAAATCCACTCATCCAATTGGTTTTGGCCATGTGTAGTTCATAGATTTTATATTATCTTTCCATTTTATATAAATCGTCAAATAATGATGTCATCGCTGCATCATTATTATGTCATAAATAATTAAATTTATTTAATGTCTAAAAATTATAAAAAAAATACTATGATATAGGAAATCTTTTTATCTTTCCAATGACTATTTATAATCAAAATTTGGACTTGTGTAACCCTACTTAAAAATTGTTTTAGTAAAACACTTTATGTTAGTGTCATTTTCACTTTAACATTAAATAAAAAGTAATTTATGTTATTTCCCAACAAAAGTGGATCCATGGGGTCCCCAAGTTAGGCCATGGCTTGTCTTGGTCGGCCATGACACAACCAATGAGGTTGGGACATGTGTCTAGGTCATTTAATATTATTAAAGTATTATTTATACCTTAAACTACCCTAATTACCACTAATCGCGATTAAGAACTTAATAAGTTACTATTCACCAAAAAATTATTTTTATCCCATTGAACCACATTTTACTTCTTAATGACAACCATGTATGTCGGATTTTTGAAAATCAAATCACAGAAGTGGTAATATTTCATTTAAACGAAAAATCAGTTATTTAACAACCACTTAGTGGTTTCACTATTCATCAAAAATTGAAGTTTTTCAGAATAAGGCCAAAATTTCACCCTAAGCTATAATTGATATTCCGAATTCAAAAATGATGTCTATTTTACAAAATTCCAAACATATTAGTTGCATTAATTAATTTTATAATTAATTCCCGCTGTCACAACAAATAGCGTGTTTTTTAGAAACAATTTATATCAAAAGATTGGCAATTGTTTATGTCCAATTTCAATGTTAAATTAATTCTAATGACCACCATTGGATAAAATGGTAAAAATATATTCTAATTATACTTTAAAACCACCAAATATTATAATTTATCACTATAAATTATTTTTATTAAAAAAGTTGTTTTAAGTATTTTTCACTATTCATAAAAATTTTGAAGTTCTCAGAAAATTACAAAAAATTCAACATAGGCTAATTTCAATATTAGGAATACAAAAATGAAGTCCATTTTGAAATATAAAATCTCTATAATTTTAAAAAGTGGTTATTACTATTCATAACGGCTACTTTGATTTGTCGCGATGTTTTAGAACTCGAAGTTGCGTACAATGCAAGCTATTGCATTATTGAATGAGAAGCGTATCGTGGAAGCTCGGGGTGTTACACACTGCCTCTTGATGGATTCAACAGAATGTTGCTCCTTCCTTTGCTCATTTGGAAGTCCTGCATGATTCATAGCTTGAGAAAGTTGTGTGACTATGGCTACAATATTTTTCATTCCTTCTCCCATAACGCTTGGTTGATCAGGGCGACAATCATTGTATTACCCGCCACATTCAGCTTTAATACGGTTCCTTCGGGTTCCAGCCATTGACTAAAACCAATAAGCATAGTGTGGGAAACACTAATGATAATAGGGAAACCACATAATCAAGAATAAAATTTCACAATTAAGGTCTTATCATAGGTTATTCATGGCCATTTCTAAAACACTAAGATTGTGTTCTATGCTTAGACTTATCCTTAGGGTTCTTACTTAGGGTTTCACATACTAGTTTCCAAAGGATGACCATAACTTTCCTCTGATACCAACTATAACGACCCATACATTACATACATTGTTAATAATTCAAAATTGAAGCACACTTATTACAACATATAACAAAACCATGAAAGTACCATATAGGTATAGTGTCTTTAGAAACTGGTAAACATAAACAACTAGTTCATAAGTCATCTACATTGTCCCCCTTTTATTTTATCATATCTAGAGTCCCTTTTGGAATATCTTACTTAATACCCTTCTTACTGACCTGGGGAAAAGAAAACATACAAAAGGGTGATATCAAATGCTCAGTAAGGGTAAGCAAAAGAAATATCAATCACATCATATTCATAATAACATAACATTTTGGAAATATTAACCTGCCAAAGAGATCATAATTTAATAAAATGGTATAAATCATAGTAGTGAAATGTAATCCCAATAATCATAACTTAAAACATGAAACTTTGTGGAATATACACATAATCATAGAGAATCATTTCTTACTAGCCAAGACTCATTTCCAAGACTATCCTAGTGGACAAAGTCCATTTTTGAACTGAGTTCACTCCTCATTTCAGTCATGTATCACTAAACCAGATTAACCTGCCGTTCTAGCCATGTCTATTTCATGAGATATAAATATTTACCCAATGCATTTGAGGGAGATATAGGTCCCACCCATCTCATAATGATACCATTCTTATGTGTTCCACAAGATCATAGATCATACATTATAGCATAACCCATGTAATAAATATGAGATTGTTAAACATCATGCCATCATAACATAATAAATATAAGATAAAAGGAAATCATAAAAATAATTCCATCATAAAATAATCAAATAAAAGTCAAAATAGGGATAGAAACAAAACCCTATATTATCTTATATGGAAAATAATTTTGATAAAACACTTGAACTTCATTCTTGAGGAATATATCCTTTCTACTTCGAAAACATTTTTCCTTTCTTAAAATCTCATAAAATTTTAAACTAAAAAAGTTGATTAAAAATAAACGTGAAAAATTGTAAAGGAAGATTCATGGAAATAATGTTCTAAAAATCCATTCAGTCTGTATAAGTTAAAAAAAGATTCTTCTCGTACTTTGGCCGTAAAAGTCAAAAATGTACCTCGTACAAAAAAAACAACAAAAGATTCCTTTCATATATTTTACTAAAAACTCACCAAAGTGTAAAATTGGATTTAACCAATTGTAAGAGGATATATATAACATTTCATATTGAGGAAACATGGATGTTTATGTTAAATATTCCCCAGTAAATTCTGAAGTTTAAACAATCTCGGATAAAAATGAGATTGCGATATTTTCCCTTACCTTAGGTCCGATTTGCTTTGTACGTATCCGAACCTCCTATATAATGATTTAAATAATGTTATTGACTTATTCCAGAATCATACTCATTGTTATGATATCATATATGGTCATATTCTTAGCTTCTTGTTAGTAATATTTCATTTCTACTTGTTATTCGGGTGTTTATTGCTTTTTGTTCTTATGCATGTTTTGTCGAATAAATTATTATTATTATTTTTAGGTTATAGATAACTCATTTAACGAATGTTATTAGTGTAATATATATCATATTTATTCATTCCATTCATTTATATAATCATTAATCATTGAAGATCATGTAGATCAAGTCGCATCACATCGTGGAGCTGGTAGGCCGTACGTACGCACGAGCGATGATATCATTCCCATAATTGTGGAATTGTATTGAAATGTATGTATAATATTTAAGAAACAATATCACTTTACAATAATCATATATAGTTATTATTTACACCATTATACCCATCCAAGTAAGGTGGTGGTGGAAAACAGATTACACCACGGCGTGGAGACGGTATTATGTACGTACGCACGCGCGGTGATTTATTTTCCCATAGGAAGGATAGAAGGTGAAATAGGGTTGTTTCATATTTATAATAACATATCAGTATATTATTGATACTGATGTTATTTATTCATAATTAAGTATCTAAATAAGATGAAGTAGAAGAAGAAATAAAGTTGAAAGAATCGGTAACGGACATTACCTCTACTTTGAAGTTCCTCTTCTTAACCTTCTCTTAGGGCACTAAAGATGGTCTTTGAAGAAGACCAGGACCTGAAGGATGTTTCTATGTAATTTAAGAAGGGAAATGGGAAGGGTTAGGCGAGCTGGAAGGTTCAAAGTGGTGTAAGGAGGAGAGGGAGGAGGTTCCCTTTTATAAGGGAGGAGAGGGGCACCTTAGGAAAAACTTAAAATATTATTTTATAATAAAGTCATCTTCGGTTTTTAATAGATTCAAATTGATTTATTTCGAAGCTAAGGTGGGGATGGTTCTACATCCTCTCAACAAATAGAATTTAGACATGTTTATGGTACTATTTTAACCTTATAATTTTGATTTAACTCTATGTTAAATAATTTACGTTTACCCTGTCTTCTTGTTTTCTTACACTATATGGTTAATAAACTTACTATAAAAATTCAAACGAACCCCAAGTTTTTCATTATTAATATATATAACCTTATATAAGTCATTTGGACGAGAATTAGATTTTTAGGAATAAAATACCAATTAATAATAAAATATTTTTTTTAAAAACTATTTTATTTCAATTTTGACACTATTGGGTAATTGATTTTTTTGAAAATTATAACAGCATTATTAGTTCGAAAAAAGTTAATTAAATCAATAATAATATGTCATTTTAACCAATAAAATTATTTCAATTCTTAAAAAGTCTCAAATTATATTTATTTGGGTATTTATAATATAAATTTTTGTTAATATTTCATTAATAAGGTAATTATTGCATCATCATTGTGTCATAAATACATTAAATTATTTATAGTCTAAAAATTCTGAATAAAATACAATTATGTAGGAAATTGTTTTATCTTTATAATTAATATTTATAGTCGAATTTATCTTATTTATAACCCTATATTAAAAATGTTATAGTTATTAAACTTTGATTTTAACTATTTTAACTCTTCTTAAAAAAATAATATTAAACGTCCTAATCTAATCCAAGTTTACCTAAATGGTCATATTTTATTCCTAAGGTGTTTTTGGTCAAATTAAAATTATCCAATAGAATTAGGACATGTGTTAGGGTAATAATAATACCATTTTTACCCTTAATTACCCTATTTACTTTTAACCGTGGTAAATAAAAGTAAAAAGTTACTAGTCACAAAAAAATTATTTTTATCTTATTGAACCACATTTTACTCCTTGATATTAACTGTGTCTCTAGGATTATCGAAATTCCACTCAATGAAGCGATAAAAATAATTTTTATGTAAATTTTCAAACTCTCATAGGAGGTGGGTAAAAGACGTTGAAAAGTTCAATAAAATTTTTATATATCTAAATTTTTTATAAAATGACTCTAATGAATTAAGTTTAACTTATATAGGTTTTATGTATCAATTTTGACCTAAAATTAATTTAATTGAAATAAATAATTATTTAAATTAAAAGTCAGGTTCTAAATAGTAACCTAGTGTTTTCACTATTCATCAAAAAATTGAATGTTTTCAAAAAAATACCAAAAATTCACCCGAGGCTAATTTCGATATTCCGAATTAAAAAATGAAGTCCATTTTGAAAGTTAAAATTTTCAAAATTTCAAAAAGTGGTTATTACTATTCATAACGGCTAGTTTTAATAATATTTTAATAGCATATCGTTGTTTAGTGAAACTCGGTATTGCGTACAACACAAGCTATAGTGGAAGGCCGCGATTGTGTATAAAGAAAGGCAAGATAGTGTTGTGTGTAGTGAAAGATTCCTTTTATGATGTATATAACATAAAAAACAAAATATTTCTCATTAAAATCTTGGGTGTTAAAGTAAGGGAACCTTCCACCCTCCTCTTTTAGTCATGATTTCCTTTAAGTTAGGTATTCCATTTTCCATATTCATATGTAGGGGTATGATATTTTATATTCTTATTACTATCAATTTCATGTCCAAATGATGATAGACCCTTTCTTCTCTCATCAATTTATTTTCTGAAATTTTCCGGGACACCATTATGCTGCCGAATTTTCGTAAAAGAAATCACATTTTTCTTTTCTTTCAATTATCATTTTCATGTGGTATGTCATTCCACACCATGATCATATTTATTTTTATTATATACCTCCACTATAAATTATTCATTTATTTATGGGTGACCTTTTTCCCCTCTATTTGGTTTTCTAAAACCACGTTATATAGCCGTTATGCTGCAGAAATTTTGTCTGAAAATATATCTCTATTTTTCTCAAGAAATTATCTTGTTTTTTTATCAGAATACCCATATATATTTTAATTTCCAAAGTTATTCATCATGAAATAAAATTTATATATTTTATTCTATAATTAGTATACAAGAAACCCTATTTCCTTTTCCAATGGTTATAAAAGACATAATGATCATGTTTCTAAGCACTTATAAAACGTTACGATTTTGTAGTGAAAACCATTAATTTTATCTATGGGTTATTTATGAAATGTTTTATTATAATAAATTTGGCTCACAAGAAAATAATTAAATATTAATGGTGTGCCCTGATAGCTCTCCAATGCATTTGGTAAACAATTTAATCTCTAGAGATGTCAGGTTTCATGATACCTTGGTGAATAACCGTGGTAATTTTTATGACACCTTGGGGTTTTAACATGGTGATATGTTTATGAATGTCTAAATTAATTGTTTTAGACACATATTCATGTTATGGTTCAAGATATTTTCATTATGAAATGCATCTACCTCTTTTTCCCATGTCTTTATGTTTTTCATCAAGTTCTTATTGATATCACAAGTAAATTGATTCCCTTTCTTTGTTTACTAGGTTTTCTGCTTACCCTTTCCATTGATGTATGTCTCCAGGTTATGATATGTAGTAGTTATATGTAGGAGTAACATTTCAAGAGGATTTTCAGTGGGATTTAAAATAGTGTTTTATGTTTTCATGTTTTATAGTTTATGATTTCCAAGACACTAAAATTTAAATATCCTCTGTTTGTAAAATGTATTGAAACGTAATGTAATAATAAGGTGGGATTCCATATTCATCAACTATAACTTAGAGTAATCCAAAACATAATTTATGATCACAAAAAAATGAGTGTTCTTAAACCAATGAATGATATAGTTCATCAACTTCATTAACACAACTTGAACCTTATTTAGTCCGAATAAAATAACAAGAAGCTCAATGTTCCCATACCATCTTATAAAAAATGTCGTAGTTATATCCTCTTCTCAAACTATCAACTAGGGATACCAAGACTATATTCCAATATATGGAACCTAGAAACCCCATTTAGGCTAATAAAATATACTATCAAACCTGGGAGAGGGAAATTTATTTCTATAGTAATATGATTTAACATATTTAGTCAATAAAATATATGAAGAACCCATATTCCTTCATAGAAAAGAGGAATGAGTAAGGCCATAGTGACATAATAGGATGAATAAATCCTTTATCCATGAGATCTACAATCAGTTCCTTATTTTCTACCAACATAGAAACATACATACGGTAATATGTCACATAAATGGGCATCGTACTTGGTAGTAGGTCTTTGGTAATCTTAAACTCTCTCTAGGGTAGTAAACAAGAAAAATCATCCAGAAAAAATTAGGGTATGAAAACACCACTAAAAGTAGTATAATTACCTAACAGGGGTAAAAATTATCCATAAAAGTCTCTAAAAACTAGCATGATATTATCCCAACTTAAGTAACAAAAGGCCTCATCCTTCCCGATATAGACTCTCACTCACCCTGAAAAACACATATAACCCCATCAAAATATATGAACTAAACTCAAGGGTGATAATATTATAACTAGTCATTAACACTGATCTTCTAATACAACCTAATAATCAATAATAATATGTCATGATTGAGAAGTAATAATTCCCACAACATGTGATGGCCTCTATTATCACTCCACATGATGATAAATTGAAACATTTTTCAAAAAATAATACCATGGTCATATAAATATCTAAAAGAACAACATAATATATGAATTTAATCCCAACATGTATACTATATTTTATGATATAAAATAATTACTAGAACCTATATAAAAAACCTATTAACAGAAAATAATAAATAAGAACAATACTTATAATTGTGGTTGGCCCTACTTAAGATTCTTATAGCGAATAATCCACCATATAAATACTTCAGTTCATAGATCCTACTATAGATTTCATATCCACATGAACATCCACTTTAACCTAATTATATGTCCATATAAACTTGGATTCATCGGTATAAACCGGTGAACCCTTGGTGAATGTGGATCTAGTCATACATCCATAGGACTTCCTATGGAAACAATGATTTATGTGTTTAGATTGTCCACAATGATGACAGGTATTGGGAGGATCTAGATAATTTTATTGGTATGAACAGACTAACCACACATATTGAAAAAACCCTTCTTAAATTTAGAAGAAGCCCCCAAAATAAGTCTTAATGAAAAGTGAAAACCTTTACGCTTCCATTTCTATCTCAAAGAAACAACCTAGATAATGACATTAACAACTAGAGATACTACCAATCCTATTTTTAAATCTATGTAAACCTCTTCCAAATATACCTTATTGACAACCTCTTAAAACATTGCAATTATATAAAGAATTAGTATGAACTGAATATCATCTTTAACCCCAACTCAAACATATGATCTTTCAAGTAATCATTGTTGACTGGAACTGTGTCAAGTGAAATAACATAGAAAAACAGGTCGGATACTTTATAATGTTATGCTTTCCCCACTCTATTTTCAAAAACTACCATGTCCTTTTCCCATTTAATGTATTGGGGAAAAAATTTGGTGCAATATTTTTTTGAAAGAAGCTCAGCTAAGATCATACAGAAAAATATCCTACACAACAGATTCCCACCATCTCTTTCTATGTTCTTAAAGCATATATTTGGAAAACCCACCTTAGAGTCATCATGTTTATTTATATCATTAAATATCATCTCAATACACTTATTCTTTTCATCATATTCATGTGATATTTTATCAATAATGAAGGTTGGTGGATACCTATTTGTATCTTCTAGGTCTTGAACCCCCACTCTTCAGGGGTTCCTAAAACCTAAATAACCCAGATTCAAAATAGTGTTCATTACATATTTTACCAAAAAAGTGTCCAACTGAGGGTTTTCATGTGGAACATATATCATGGCTTTATCACTCATATTTGGAGGAGTTATAAAAGCTCAGATTTAACTGAGGTTTGACCATGTTTAAATTTTTGTTTAATACCCAAAAGTTTTGTTATGAAATGTTTTTTGAGGTTATATGGAGGCTTATAGGTGTGGCATGGGTTCAAGACATGAATGAGAAGAAAACACAACAATCAAGTGCATGTTTCATAGTGGGTTAATAGTTATTTAAATTTTTACTCCTTCACTGTGATTTCTTGGAGGGGTGGAGTATGGTTTTAGAAACCATGTAGGGGGAGACCAACCCATATAGGCTTGGATTGATCCATCCCGCATGGATTTGAATATTTTT
Organism: Viscum album; assembly: GCA_963277665.1. Taxonomy (NCBI): domain Eukaryota; kingdom Viridiplantae; phylum Streptophyta; class Magnoliopsida; order Santalales; family Viscaceae; genus Viscum; species Viscum album. Next base: position 1,698,886,648 of record OY728138.1, on the reverse strand, counting down.
TCAATCAATGATACTCCATAGGAATCTATGCTACCAAGGAACCTATTGGAATGATTATTCTATACTATTGGTGTATGATTGGCATATGATTTGGCCAATCATGTGGAAAAACTGTGTGGCCAAACATGCGCCTCTTTAATGTGGGAAAAATTCACCATTTCCCCCATATGATTTAATATTTTTTTTGATATTTCATATCTTGTCTTATTATAATAGACAATGGGGATGAACCATTCCTCCTAAACATCTCAAGGATCAATCTCTCACATTTCTATGCTATTTGGAGCATCATTGGATGTGGATCAAATATTTGGGTGTTTCTAGCACCCATATTGTTTCATTTTTGGATTAGGACTTGAGGAATATTTATTCTTATTCTAAAGCACTAAAACTGACTTTTTTCCATTAGTTTCTAGGTTAGGTATTTCTCTATGGTTTGTTATTAAATCATTGGATAAGGTTAAGATGGCACTCATCTTTAGAATCGAGGTTGGTGGTATGAAAGTTAATTCTCACAGTGTTGATGTTTGGTTTATGTGTATGTGGTTGTTCTATTCCCTCTTCTTATTATGTATTTGATACCTTTAGTAGTAATTGATAAATTGGTTGGATAAATGATTAATTTATCCCACATGATCCCTATGGGATGCATTGAGGTTGATTAGACCCGGTTAATGGTCACCCATGGTGTGTAACACTTTCTTGAACATGGAATTGAGTTTTAAGGGTAGAATTGATTTATTATGTGATAGATTCCATGGTAAATAGGTTGACTTGTTAGTTTGAGTTGTGAATTGGAAATAATGATAATTGTGTCTAGTTTTTGACATGGAATATGGGAGTGTTTCGTATAATGGAATATGTGTAAATTAAACATGATTTATGAATGATGTATGTGTTAAATGAGTTATAGTATATAAATGATAAATTTTTTAATGGTATATGGAATGAACACAAAATTTATTTTTATTTAAGTATGGTTAGTAAATGGCAATGTTTTCAATGAGATACGAGTTGTAAATTGTATATGTATTGAATGGATAAAGAATAATGTTCACATGGATTAGATTCATGTGGGGTATTAATACAAGGTTACTCCCCATGGGTATGTTTAGAGATATAATCAAAACCCCATGCCTATAATTCATGGGTTAGGGAGTCAGATTGAGTCTATATGCTCCTAATAGATGTGTGTGACATGACTACCAAGAAAAATGGTCCATCGTAATTACTATGTCTTTTTTATGTAATTTTCTCCCAAGTGATGTAGGGAAATAATTTATTTCTACTAATTCATATTTAATAGGACTGACAATAGCCATTGTATATTCGATCAAAATTCCATACCCGTGGATCAAATGATTAAAATGGTTAAAGTGAACAATTTAATAAATTGAACCCCAAGTATATTATGATTATAATTTTATCCATTTTACATGCATTAACTATCTATTATGAAAAAAATATTTTCTATACAATATTGGTGGTGGCATATAGAGGTTTACTCACTCCCTACTCGGGACACCATTAGGTACCCATGTAGACATCATTATTGTGGGCCCAAACAAGGGAATAGACCCAATGCTTGTTAGTTGATTTTGGAATGGTATTTTCATGAATAAGGGATCGAGAATTGGAGTAGGGACCCATTTTGGCAATTCTTCAGTTTTTCATTATTTTGGGTTGTCCCTTCACTTGGAACTGTATTACATGACATAACATATTTTCTGTTTGGATGTCGTCTTATAGGAAATTTTGGGGAATGGAATCATAATTCATATTTAGATTTTACTTTTTTCGTTTAGTTTGTATTTTTCTACTAGGGATTACTCTGATAAATATGGTATAGTCTCCCCATATGTTCTATTAGACCCTCACTACAAGTAAAAAGCCTATGGTGTATGGGGAGGAACATGTGAGTTCATGTTACAACCCAACTTGTGGCACTAGATATTTTGGCTATAGGGTTGGGGAAGTTACAAAGTGGTATCATATGAGTCTTTCCTTTCTATTTCTATAGTATTTTGTAATGGTAGACCAGAGACAAGGATGTTTTGAGTCTTTTCAATGAGCTCATGTATGGGAGTATCTGTCCTTTATATAGGGTAAAACCAATGTACCTAGGTTGAGACTATTCTTCTGGATGATTGTTGTTATGGTTGGATGATATTTCAGTTTTGGTGATTCTCCTGATGTGTAATGTGACTATTCCATTATATTTTACTAGTTGATGAAATTATTTGAGGTTTTTCATACATGAATAATCTTAGGCACCAACGAATATATGTGACATGCATCATGACAAGCCCACATGGGAAAGAAATGTGTGATGTGAGAGATAAAATGATTTTCTTTTCCATTGATATATGAAATAAATAGTGTACAATAAAGATGGTGAAAATAGGTAATTGTGAATAATGTAATATAATGGTTAAGGAATTGTGCCTAATGGAGAGACATAATTTTTTTTAAAATCTTATTGTAAAAATTTGGAATGGTAAAAGGTGCCTAAACGAGAGAGATTATTATTGTTAAACTAAAATACATAAAATGGGTGTCTCATAAAAGACTTGTGTTGATGCAATTTGAATTTCCCCATGTCAACCAAGACACATAATAGTGATGGTTGAGGGTGGTGATATAGATAACACTATATATGATGGGATAATGTATAGGAAATTTGTTGTTTATGTCCATTTGTGAGCCTTGTTTTGTGTAAATTTTGTAAACCATGTGTTATGTGTTTTAAAATGTCTATTTAGAATTCTAAAGATATTCCATCAGGATGACATGTGGTGTTATGGAAACATGAGGATATCATCAAAAATACTCATCTAGTAGAGGACCAAAAAACCGTGTTATTCTAGGGTAATGGAGGAGATTAACTAATATGTGGGAAGGTTGGATGATTATACAGAAGATGGAATAGGTCCTAGTAGGGGTTGTGCCTAGTATGTTTAACTTATCTAGAGTGTTTCATTTTCAATCCCCTCACTGATTTGAAATATTTGCTGGACCTAGGGAATCCAAGTTCTTAATAGAGGACATCAAGATGATTTGAGATCACTTAGAGACTACTCCTAAAAAGTGATTCATGTTAGAGGATAACATGCTGTAAGGACTGGTGAAGCCATGGTGGGATATTCTGGATCACACTGATTAGGAATAAGTTAATCAAAGTAATTATTTCTAGGAAATGTAACTAGAATGTTTCTATTGGAGACCTTGATATTGGAGAAGGTTGTATAGTTTATGTGGATGGCCTAGGGGGCCATGATAGTTATGGTTTATGCTAGATACTTCACTGAATTATATGAATATTTATAGGTCTTCCAATGGAAGATGTAGCTATAGGGATATGGTTTCAGGAAGGATATATACATGAGATCAAGTCCCATGTGATTATCATAAATTTAAAGTGGTTTTATGAGGTGGTGGATTAGGTTGTAATTTCATAACAGAAACTAAATAAGGATTCCATTGGTGGACATGTGCTTCTAGTTGGGTGATCAAGTGGAGTGAATCTTAATAGTATTTAGTACCACTTACTATATTCACTTGGCTGATGGTGGAAAGAGTAATCATATAATAGGAACAAACTCCCATGGTACTGACTGGGTTTCATTAAATAGGTGTGGAGGGATAGAAAACATGCACGGCCAGTGTCCCAGCCACTAGTTGAGTTCTATTCAGGAAAAAATATTGGGTACAAGAAGAGGTTATACAGGATAACTCCTCATAAGAGTAGTGATGGAGGACCGAGACCATTTTACAGTGCATGAAAGGGTTGGAGACCAATATCAAGAATGTAGTTGGAGTTTTACTAGCCATACTGATTGGGGTGGGGGATTTGGTACTTTAGGAAAGAAAATCCATATCAACATGGTGTTGAATAACCATGGACTCAGGTGGGATCTTAAGGAAGATGTAAAATCTAGCTCTGTTCCCTTCATCCTACACCAGGTGGAGGAAAGGAAGGACCATCTATAATTATAATTAAGATTCTTTTGATTCGACACATTCAAGTGCTTTCTTTGATATAGATTCTATAAATTCATTCATATATTATTAGTTTTTTACTATGTTGGGTCTAGTGGTGGAGAACATGTTTGGGTTATGTGGATTGATTCATCATCAGGGGTGCAGGTAGAAAATACCATGATGCATAAGTGGTGTTCCCATGTGATTGGATGGTACCATTTTCTTTGGAACACTTTTATTCCAGATATAATAGGTTTCATCTAATTTTGGGGTTGAATTGGATGGTATTGAATAAGGTCCATATTGTTTTTTATGATTGTAGGTTAATGTTTACATCCCTTGAGGTGGATACATATGTTCACCTTAGAGAGTGAGATATCCGAGTAGGTCAGGATGGGCTTGTTTTTCAACATATGGGTGAGATAATAGCCTATGTTTTATTCTTTGTTCATTCTGATAGGGTAGTAGAGAAATATTTTCCTCTTATGATGGTTTGGTTTTAGTGTGTGTTTCATAAGTACTTCTCAGGGATACCGCCTGATAAAGAAGTAGAGTTTAAAATTGATTTTCGTCCTAGAGTAAAACCTGCATATATTCCATCATATAGAGTTGAACTGGTAGAGCTTCAAGAACAAGAAGTGTAGCCGGATGAGTTTTTGAATAAAGGGTTTATTCATTTGATTACATTGCCTTGTGATGTCAACTTTTTCTCTATATGATGGCTGCTGGGATGTTGTAGTTGTGAGTCAATTATCGTAGGTTGAATCATATGAATGTTAAGAATCGATACCAACCTTCGAGTAATGATTGTATTTTTGACTAGTAGAGAGGTAATTTCATGTTCTCAAAAATTGATTTTAGGTCAAGGTATCACCATATGAGGGTGAGACCCTCTGATATACCATAGACACCATTTAGAATAAGGTATGGTCTGTAAAAGTTTTTATTATTCCATCTTTTTTGTCCAACACACCAACACTTCTATATCCTTAATGAACTAAACCATTCACCCATTTCTGGATTAGTTTTTTTTGTGGGTTAAATCTTGTTGTAATCTAAGAATCATGATGATCATACCAAAGATCTTGAAATCTTCCTTTATTAATTAAGAGAGAATAGGATATACATTAAGCTATCTATGTGTCATTTCTATACTGACATGGTACATTTCATAGGTTACATCATCTCTATGGAATATGGGTCAGTGGACCTAGACATTATAAAATATGTTGTAACTTGAGAGTAGCCAAAAAATTTATATTCATTTATTTTTGTGTGTGGAGGGAAATTATGAAAGGTTCATCTAAGACATTCCCATTTGGAATGAACAAATTTAGGATAGAACAAAAATGAAATTAAGTTTTATATTATGGATCATGTGGTAATTCATTTTGAGAGTTGAAAAAAGGTTGAAAACTTCATGAATTTTGATCCCAAACAAGTAACGTAAGTAGGATACGTTGTTTCGTGATGTGTCTGGTGTTGGTAGTGGGGAATTTTTGATGTACGATGACTGATTTTTAGTGTATGGGTCATGTTAATTGTGGCCTCATGAATGAAATTACCCTACACATGATCATGAGTTGGACATAGTGGTCTATGATTTAAATGTTAGTGGAATAACCTATTGGGAGATAGGTTTACTGTGTATAATGATCATAAAATCAATAAGTACATCTTCTCTAAATGTGATTTGAATCATTAGCAGTGAAAATTTGTTGAGTACAAGAAATAATTTTATTTTGAGATAGCCTACATGTTGAGGGAGGGAAATAGTATTGTAGATGCTTTAAGTTAGAAGACTAAAAAATTATTTGTTTTAGGATTCAAGATCTATGTTGGAGATGGTGACCTTGTTTATTGAGATGCATCTAGAGGATAAGAATGGATAGAGGAAGATGTACCTCACATATATGGTAGTTGAGTCCACAATTCTGAGTTGTATCAAGAATAGGCAGTATAAGGATCCATAGTGTTTTGCATTGAGGAAATGTTTTGATGGTTGAGAGTCACCTTCTGATTGGAACTTTGATGGTGATGAGGTCATTTATATTCATGGACATGTTGTTGTGCCTATATTTATGTGGGAAGAGGTTATAAATGATTTTCCAACTTTTAAGTAGGTGGTGCTTCCTAGTTTAACCAAAATGTATCATGACCTTTTTAGATAGTATTGCTAGCCAAGGATAAAGAAAGAGGTTGCATGCATCTTGACATGATGTTTCAAATGTCAATAGGTGAATGCTGAACATCAACAATCTGGTTGCTTATTATATCTCTTTCCTATTATATAAATGAAGTGGGATGATGTCACAATGAATTTTATGGTAGTTTTTGAGAGTAATACTTGTATGACTGATGTGATATGGGCAGTTGTTGATCAATCAAACATGGTGAAATAATTATTAATGATTCCAGAGACTTTTACCATCGATCATTTTTGAGATTTGTATGTTTGAGAGACAATGGATTTATACTGGTACTGTGATCAATTGTTCTAGATCATTATCTTCATTTTACTTCATGTTTTTGGAAAGTATTATAGAAGGTTCTTGGCACCTAGTTGTTTTTTGTGCATATATTTTTACCCATAGGAATTTGGTACGTCCGAGCATGTATTTCATGTGTTGGAGTACATGTTAAGGGAATGTTTCTATGTACTTGGAGGATCATGGGAGAAGAATGTGATTCTTATTGAGTTCACATATAACAATATTTACCTAGAAATAACCCTGAGGAGACTGTATGACGTTATCTATGGTATTCCACGTGGATATCCATTATGTTGGATGGACGATGGGGGATCTATGTTGTTAGGACTTAGTCTCATGAAAGAGACACCAAAATAGGTTTTGTTGAATCATAAACACATGGATATGAATACGAGTTGGTATAAGCCTTATGTTGATCAATTTTAGTCACCTCTTGAGTTTTGGGAGGGTGATTGAGTGTCCCTTCAAGTGCCTCTAAGTTTGGGTCTTCATCGGATTCAGAAATAGGGAAAGTTATTGCTGATTCATGTGAGGTCGTTTAAGATTATGGGGAGGCTCTGATTGACGGTTTACTGATTTTATCTTTGAAATTAATATAATGTAATTCATGAAATTATTCATGTGTCAATGTTTTGTATGTATCACTCGGAACCATCTCATGTGATAGACATGGATGATGTTGAGATTCTGGATGATGCATCCACTGGGGATAATCCAGTTCATATTGTGGATTATAGAGAGAATGGACTATAGGGAAAGACAACGTAATTGTTTTGAGTGTTATATAACGAAAATATCATTTAGGAATAGACATAGGAGAGGGAGATGTATATGTAGGTCCAGTTACTAATCTCTTTAACTTGGAATCTCAACGATGCTTCAGAGGGAGGATTGAGGATGAGTCGTTATAAGGTGGGGAGGCTGTATGATCCTGGACCCCGTTGTGGTTTGTATTTATTTAATTTTTTTTGTTTTTATCATAAATATATGATCAATAAAATAATTTTGGAGGATATGTTGAGGATTTGGGGTGACCCAAGGGTTCATAACATGAAATAGGGGAAAGTAGGGCCATCAAGTGCATGTTTCATGGTTGTCATATGGATAGTGAAAACCATATTCCTTAACTTTTATTTCCATGAGAGGTGGAGTTAATCTAGAGAAACCATACCCAAGGAGAGAAAAAACCATGTGGGCATGGATAGAGACACACCACATATCTACTGAATGGTTTTTCAAACTGTGTGTCTCCCCATAAAACTGTGTGATCTAGGCCCCCTATTGAATAGAGGGCAGCGCACAGTTGGCAATAGATGTAGACAATCATGGTTCCAAACCATGCGCCTCATTAATATAGGGAAAAGTTTCCATTTTACCCCTACATAATTATGTTTCTTCAACCAAATTTCATTCCTTTTCATCATTCTACAGAAAATAATGATTAACCCTTCATCCTAAAACATCCAAACAATTGATCACCTTCAGTTCTAAGCTACTTGGAGATTCGTTTAGTGCTATGGAAGCTCTAAGTGAGTCTAACACTCCTCTTCCTTCTTTTTTTTTCTGGATTAGGGTTGGTGGAATCATTCTTATTATTTTTATGAAATAAAACCCTCTTTTTTCCATTGGTTTCATGGTTGTGGATTTCAAGGTGGCCTATTTTGAAATCAGAGGATAAGGTTAAGCGAGCGACCATCTTCAGAATCTAGGTAGATGGTCTAAAAGTTATATTTCATAGTCCAAATGTTTGGTTTATTTGTATATATCTATTCTATGGTGGCATACTATTGTTCATTTGATTCATTTATTAATATTTTTTAATTTTTTGGTTAAATGTGGAATTGAACCCCTCATGATCCCCATGGGATGTATTGAGGTTTATTAGGCTGGGTTAAGGGAAAACCAAAGGGTGTTCCACGTTACTGGACATAGAATTGAGTTATTAAGGGTGGAATTAAATTTTTATGATATAAATACCATGATAAATATCTTAACATGTTAGACTGAGTTATGAATTGGAAATACTGGTATTTATTTCATGTTTTTGACATGGAATAAGGGGGTGTTTGGTATATTTATAGATGTAGTTAAATGAATTATGGTTTGTGGATGATATACATGTTAAATTTTTTAAGGCATGTAAATGATAAATCTACTAATGGGACTATTTGGGAAGATTACAGAAGTATTGAATGAAATATGGTTAATGAATGGATATGTGTCCAATGACATATGTGTTGAAAATAGTATATGTGTTGATTAGATAATGAAGCATGTGAACATATATTAGTGTTATGTGGGGTATTTAACTGAAGTTATGTTCCAATTGTTTAGGATCGAAAATAGATTTAAATTTCAATCCAATAATGCATGGGTTAGGGAGTCAGATTTAGTAATATGACCATAAGAGATGCATGTGATATGACTAACTAGATTGAGGATCAAAGGTATGTTTTATGTGAAGTTTTTGTGTAATTATTTCCCTGGTGATGTAAGGAACATGATGTTTTTGGATTATGATTAGTTTATAGAATCAGAAGTATTCATAGTTTATTTGATGAAAATGCCTAACCCATGGAAAAAATGATGAAAATTGGTAATGTGAACATGTTAATAAAGAGCACCCATATTATCTTTTAGTGTTATTTTTTTGTACCTACATACAATATATTCCAAGATTGTATATTTTGTAGTAACTATAGGTGGTGGCCTACTAAAAATTACTCAGGCCCTACGTGGGATCCCATTGGGTAGCTGAGTAGAAATCATGGTTGTAGGTCAGGACACTAGAAAAGGACCTATGCTAAATGGTTGATTTTGGTGTGGGATGTGCATGGATGACATAACTAGACTTAATGTTAGGACCCATTTTCGGAATTCTATAGTTTCTATTTATTTTAGGTTTTCTCTAAACTTGTAATTGTGTGACATGACATATCATATTTACAATTTTTTTTGTGGAATTATACCATATTTTGGGAAATGGATTCATGATGCATATTTATCGTTTAATTGTTTCCATTTTTTATTATTTAATCAGAGGATGGAATATCTAATAAGGTTTGTATAGTCTCCCCAAGTGAATTGTTAGTCCCTCAACAGTATTCATAAACCTCTTCCATATGGGGAGGCACACCTGAGGTCACGTGGTGACCTGACTCAGGGCACCAGATAAAATGGTTACCGAGATATGGATTTTATGTGATCTCTTTAAGGATTTCTTTTCTAACATTTATAAGACATAAACTAATCAGTTATGTGAAGATTAAAAAATAATAATGCGAACTCCAGGTATCAATAGAAATGCATTAAAATGAAAGGAATTTAAATAAAATTTGAATTCTAGAAATATGTTTCACATAAAAAAATAACATGACTATTTAAATAAACCCCATATCCATTTTATTCGAATACCACTAACTACTAATCCTGAAGCTCAGAATAAAACCCTGAACACCGATTGTATCTTGGATTCAGTCATGGAAGTGAGCTATCAATACCCCTTCCATGCTTACATTCCAAATATTGGCGTTCTTAACTCCTATCTATCAAGAAAACATACCACACACAATATGTTTCAAAAAAAACATCAGGAAGGGTATTCCATCTGATCCCAATTTTTAATGATCCATCCCAGTTTGAATTAACCATGCACATGATCTGGCCATCACATGATGTGTGATAACAAAGATAACTGAACAAATTCTTGAATATAACTAAAAATATTTATAAAACCATAGTACAGTGAAGTAGATGGAGAAAAAAAGAACTTTACAACCCATGAAAAACCTGATAATTTAGATAAGTAAAGTATACTAGACTAAACAAGTCTAAATGTTAAAATTAATCACAACCAAACCATACCAATATGTAGGATATAAATCAAAAGAAAACATGGAAGGATACATTATTCCATTTCATTTCCCTTATTATTAGATAACATAATCAACAACATCCCAAAAGAAAAAATACGGTAAAATTATAGAGCCTATAAGGATACAACCAATGAAACTATAAAAATTCTAATATAATTAATCCATAAGTTATAGTTTTCAAGAAAATTATATTTTATAAATAATTTTCATAAATAATTCCATTTTTAAATATATTCTATAAATGGAGACCATATTCACCAAATCTAGGAATATATCTGGTATAAAAAGAAAAATGATTAAATTTAACATGTGACCAAATATCCATGAAATAATCCATGAAGTGGTAAAAAAAGGTATAGAAGACAATACACACCATTTGGTCTCTAGTATATGGGAATATGTAAGCAAAGTAAATGAATTCAAAAATGGAATATTTTGGTTCTAACTAAAATTGAGTCCAACCATAGTCTTTCAATATCCAACAGTAACCCCCAGTAGTGACATACATTGTCGGGAAAACTATGTCGATTTTCCAATGCACCAAAGATTCCCAATTTACCTTGTTTTTCAAAAACAATTTCAAACACCCAAACCTATTTCACCAAATTAAATAAATTTAAATGAAAAATACAATGGGAAATGTTGGGACATAAGTTTCAAATACCGGTGCTCTGATTTGGTCAATTAAAAAACCTAAGGCCTGCCTCCCATTAATCTAGATGTTTTCAAATTACAACAAGGTTATAATATATATAACAAGGGGAGACCGTACCCAATTTATCAAAGCAACACAACAGTGGAAATAAATAAGGATAACCAAATGATATGGCCAATAAATAGAAAAAAAAACAGTATCACATGTTGACCAAAATAAGAATACCATATCCAAACCAAAATAGTATATATGTTATGCCAAATATGTATCAAGTGTCAAGTGAAAACCCAAAATAAAGACACACTGAAACTCTTAAGTGGGTCTAGACACTATGTCAAGTTCCCTCATCCATAAACCATCCCAACTCATCCATGAAACATTGGGCTCTTTCCCTTATCCTATCCGGATAACATTAGGTCTATTTGGGTACAGATCAAGAAGCCATTGTAGGGTGTGTGTACAAGTCAATAGGCCACCTCTAACAGTGTATAAAAAATATAGTTTCAATAATACTATATAAATATGTATAAATAATAAATTATAATTCTTAAATTAAATAATTATCACATTTCATTAATATTTAATTAACCACATAAATCCTAGTGTTCACGATGACACCCATACTATGAATACCTGCTTAGACCCATTCTTTAGTCTGCACTATCCCCAAGGGATATAACATATCACAATACTATGGATATCATTTATCATTTTATTTCAAATCATATCATATTGAATTGAAACCACATTCCAATTTCAATATCAGGGGCGTAGAACATCATGTCTAACCCCCATGGGTCTTTGGAGCCTTTGTCCCTATCCCACACCTCATTGTCACAAGTTTATTTTGAGCCTTAGTCCATGTACCACACTCTCTTTAACATATTGGTATTTAAATACTCATTCTATATCCCACACATTCTATCACATATGGGGATTTTGAGCCTGAGTCCCTATCACAAACTCTCTATCACATATTGGCCTTTGGAGTCTCGGAACCAATCCAAGACCTCAACATCACATATATAAAAAATATAACAATATCAATCAATTCATTGTTTCTTATACATTATAGTTATTCATAATTTAACTAATCTAACATCTTCATTAAATTTTATCATTACAAATTATCAAAATATCCATAATTATTTATTTTAATGACATGGAATAATATTATTAATTCATCATTAAACCCTCTGTCGTAATTTAATCAAACATACCACTAACCCTTTCAGGTTAGGAAAATCATCCCTTTATTTCCATTATCAATTAAATCTATATCTTAATAGATAACAAACTAGACAATCCCATTTAATTGAAAAATTACAAAAACCTAATATTCCATAAATTCCATAATCACATTTTTCCATTAATTAATTAACAAATCAATTAATCAAAATCAACTAGTTACAATGCCCCCAATTCAACCAATTCAATTTTCACATGGAAATTCAATTTAATCAAATTAAATTCAAGATGAAATTTCTTAATCATAGAAACTGAAATTTCAAAATTACATATATGTGAAAAAAATTTGTTCTATTTTATTTTTCATTTAGACCACTTACCTCAATATTGTTGATGGATTCCCCCCAATAGAAATCCCCAAATTGGAGCATAACATTGAATGAAATAATAATGAATGAAACTAGATCCAAAAACTAGATCCAAAATTGAATAAATTAAGATCAATCAAAACCTAGATCTAGATAGATAACTAATAGAGTAAAACATTCCTTCAAAATATGAGAGGATGATGGGAGATATGGATGAATCTGATCGAGATAATGCCCTCTTACTAGGAGAGGTTCATATTCTTCAATTTTTCCTTGATTTTTCATGAACAAGGATTATAAGCCCTTAAAATCCATATAGAATCCTAAAAATCATTGGAAATCTTCTTAGGTCAAACAAGTTTGAATTAGGGTGAGATTCTGGGGGGTTTGGGAATTTGAAAACAATTTATCAAAACAAATAATCATGCACACATGGTTTCTATTGATCGGGCTCATGATTTTCCATATTCATGCAGCTAACTATGTGTTTCCCCATATGGGTTTTACGTTTAATAATATGAGGTTGAACTATTGGAAACAACCATGTTCCAACCATGTGAATCCCCTTTTCTTTCTTTCTCATGGTTCATTATACTGTGAGCATGATTTCGGAAAATCGTACCCCAACCATGCATTTCCCCTATTCCTTCCAAAATTCACCAATTTCACAAAAAAATCCCCATAGTAAAACTCATCTAGAAAAACTAAAACAACTATAAAATAATACCAATAAAAAAACCCATGAAATCTCAAAAAAATGGTCCAGATCATAAAATATACCAACCTTTTAACATCTCTTCCTCAAGTTGTACTCCCATGCACCTCTGAGATTATGAATTAAAAATATCTGGTCACTGAGATAACATATCTTCTTATCTCTCCCTTGTTTCATCCCCAACACATCCATGTTTCCACAATACATGAAATATAGGCATGGAATTTCACTAGTTTACTTTCTCACTACCTTCCACAACACATATCAGACACTCCACAAAGGACACATTAATCTCAATCTCACATATCCACACTGATCACATGGGATGGGTCATGGTGATACTGTAGAAGTAGTGACACATGAAAGAAGAAATTCATAGCACTATACCTATACAAACATGAAAATCAGTACAACACCAGGATGATTCTCTCCACAACTGTAAAAGTTCTAATAATCATGGGTGCTAACTTCCCCGTCGAAGAATTTTTTGGTGACAAAATCTAGGAAACTCGTGAAGAAAAACATGATCACACTCTATAAAATCGAGGGGCCATCGATTTCTATTAGTGTATGACTTCTATCTTCTTTGATATATATCCATACAATTATATATAAATTGAACAGTTTCAAATTTCTCCTGTATGAGACTTAGTCCCAATAGCTAAGACTCACTACCGCCATCCAACATAGTTGTGATCTGCATGCCCTACCATATAGTGATGCATATATTCCCATACAAATAGTTTCCATATAACTATTATTATAGGTAAAAACTTCAAGTGATTGGTGCTTCTCTAAAGACCCACCAAAGTATAGACCACATGCTCATAAAATATCATCAACCACAAAAATAATATACTTTTATTTCCCATTTTTCTATGGGTATAATTTCGTACATAGTAAAACCTTTATAAACAGTGAATTCTAAAATCCATAACAAAATAATTTAGTAAAACAAAATTCATTGTATGAAATTATACTCTTTGGCACCCTGTGAATATGGACTACCTCCCGAAGATTCAAATATCCCAATTGGTCAATTGAGAGTGTCATCTGTATAAACAATAATTGTGCGACTTGCATCAGTATGTCCATAACCATCTAAATATCATCATTCTTCTAAGGCATCCTTGGGAGACCCACCACAAATTTCATGGTAACATCGTCCAAATAACATTCCATAATGGGAAACAGCTGTATTAAACCCCAATGTTATTGATTATCACAATTCCCATGTCAATAGGTGTAGCATCATGTCATAAACCGTGTAATCAAAATTTTTATGCCTTTACAAAACTTCTATTTTCATAGGTCACAATACATTTTTTTTCAAATCCAAATGCACCGACCACATGAAAGAATAAACATAAAATATTAGCTACTCTCGTATAGTTCTAATAATAACCACTTGATCTTTGAAATAGATGATCCCATCCTCATCTATACTCTAATCAATAGGTGACTACACACACTAATGCATTCTCTGAAGGACAAAAATTTTGGATCCTTATACTACCTCTCCCTAATCCATCTCAAAAGTGTGTACTCCACAGAAACTGATACAAGGGTCATCTACTCCTTGACATCCGATGAAAAAACATGTATCTCTTCTTGTAAAGTCATCATATTCCACTCAGAGCTCGAATCCTGATATATTAGAGTCTATTTTTTCCTACTCAATGTGGAATCAACATTATTTCCCTTACCTAGTGTATATTCTAGATCAATGATGAATGACTACATATAATCAACCCATCTCTGATTCTTGAGATTCATATCTAGCTATGAACAGATATGATTTATGATATATGGTTAGTATAAAAATTAAAATTCTCACCCAATAGAAAATTAAAAAAAAAACAATAATCAATAAACCACTACAACTAAATAAAGGTCATTGTAGAGTAGTTACATTCATTTGTCCTCGACTGCCATGACCATTAAGACACAACCTGATCTCCTTGCATCCACACTGCTCCAAGACTGATCCCAAAAGCATAAAAACACTGTATATTCCTCACTCGGCTCTAGTATGATAAATATTGGTTTAGTTATCAAATTATTCTTTAACTAATGGAAGGCACTCTCACATTCCCCAGACCACCCAAACCTCACTCTCTTCTTGGTCAAGCCTAAAAGTGGTTCCACCATGCATAAAATGTCCACTAAAAACCTCTAAAAATATCCTACTAATCCCAAAATATTTTGAATATCAAATATGATCTTGGGATTATCAAATGAAAAAATTTCCTGCAATTTATTTTGGTCTACTTACACACCTTCCTATATGATGATGTGACCCGTGAAATGTAATTGATCAATATAGAATTCTCACTTATATAGCCAGGTGCATTGAAAATGCTATCTTTTATGATGATGTTAAGGTGTTGGGCATGATCATAATATGTTTTCGAGTACACAAGTTTGTAATTAAAAAAATACTACTACAGACTGATCTATGTACGGATGGAAGATTTGGATTATCATGTCCATAAACACTACTTGTGCATTGGTCAGCCCGAATAACAATATGGAAAACTGAAAAAATTCTATACCTACATCTAAAATCAATATTAGGTTTATCATAAGGTTGGACTCTCAACTCATGATACCTAGATCTCAATTTGATCTTGTATAAATAGAAATCTCATCTCAACTAGTTATATATATCATCGATATGCGGAAGAAGATGCCTGTTCTTCACAGTCATCTAGTTCAACTTCTGGTAATCAACACACAAGTGAAAGGTCCTGTCAGAATAATTTAAAAACAATACTAGAGAAACAAAATGAAACGTACCCATATGAAAAAAATACTTATCCATAACTCATATATTTTAGTCTTTAGCTCTTGAAGCTTTCATGGTTCCATTATATAAGAAGGAATAAAATCTGGATCAACCCCTGAAATGAGGTAAATTTTAAATTCCACATATCTTTTAGGTGGATTCCAAAAAATCCACTGAGAAACACTTCCAAGAAACTTTTGTCTATGTGTGTAAATAAATCATTCAACACACCCCATCATCCAGCAAGAGACTAGAAACCTGGGCAGTGAGCTCCCCCAGTTGCTAATAATCTATCCCTGCACGACCATCCTGTATATCTCACTCTCCACGATGAATATAAATGTCACCCTTAAGAAAAAAAAGTAAATCCCATGTCGTAATAATCCATTTCGGATAAATATGCCACTAACTAATCCATATGAAAAATTATGTCAAAACCTGACATATCTAGAATGCAAATATTCCAAAATGAATGATACTCCCCAACCTCAATAGAACACATTTTTCAAAAATATATGTCTCCCTAACGTACTCATAATGGATTATCTATATTCATAAACCCCATATCAAACTCAAAATTCAGGCTTCAACATTAATAAGTAGTAAAAAGTTAATGGAATGAGAGGAACCAATATCAAATAAGGAACTATAAAGAATAAAATCTACAATAATAGTACCTTAAACTATTGATTGTCCAACCTTGATATCCAAAATTATTGTCTGAACTGGATGAAACTATCATTTTCATATTATTTTTTTTGTATTGTATGTCCACTTAGTATCACCACACTTATGATATGAGTTCTCTTTCCCAGCAGAACAATGTCCACTGCTACTATCTCCATGGCCAGTAGAACTCAAAATTCTAGACTGATATAGTGTAGAAGATCCCCTTCCTACACTCTGGTTCTTCCTAGCTACTCCATCATCACCCATCTATTTTGGGTTATATTAGAACCTCTCTATATATCCAATCCTACCACAATATCTTCTTTTTAGCAGTGGTTAGGAAAAATGTTTATCAAAGTGGGTCGTCCTACAACACGGATGGAAAACCACTCAGGTAGGATATTGAATAACTAACCCTCCCCCAAGTCTACTCTTCCTTCCATTTATTTGGTCAATATTCTGATAATGATGATTCCAACCCTTAGAATACAGACCATATGATTTTCCAACAGAGACCACTTTTCACCCTGTAGAATATTACATTAGGTTTCATTACTATGTGAGATCCTGATCCACCACTTCAAAAAGGAATTCAGTCGAAATATAATATGTTGGTACAAAATCTTACATTTAAGATCGTCTAAAAAACTCCTTATTGTTTTTGTATCATCCATATCCAAAACTAAATAAAATATGTTAAAGTTAGTAAAATGAATAACATAGTCCATCACAAACATACTCCCCCAGGTCAACCGTAAGAACATAGATTTCACCTTCTGCCTTAGTGTCTCTATATTGAAGTGTTCTAGGATCTTCTCCAACAATTCATTCTATACCATACCAAATTTAGACCCAGTATGTCCCTGAACATCCCACCAATGAAATTCTGATCCTCATAACATATAATAATCAAACTTGACCCTTTTCTCTTTCGGAGTCTCTAAATTGTCATGTATAGTCTGAATGGAATCAACCCAAAACTCAGCTGCCTCAGGTACACCATCTCTGGTGATTGTAAGAGGGTGTTGAAACTAAAACACTAATTATAGGGAAAAAATACTATTCATAATATACTCTTAGTCTATATTTTTAAACTACATTATGTGAGAAAAGTACCAATGTAACTTATCTTTGACTCCTTCACCTAGCACTATCGGTGCGTTAGGTTCTACAACTGGGGGATCTTTTCCTGCCATATCCTCTTATCGTCCTACCAATAATATTTATTGTGGAGGAATATCTCTACAATGAAAAAAACACACCTTAAGAAACATTTCAAAAAATTAAAACATCTAACAAGAGGGATTCACAAAATTCCTTACAAATTCGTCCCCCCTTTCTACTACATGGTCAAACCTGAAAAATTATCATTACCCTTAACCATCATAAATCTCGGTCAGGATTAATAAGGGTAAAACGTTTATCATTTTCTAGTTTTTCATTACCCAATTACTCAATTTTTTTTATCATTTAAAAAAATTCAAATTCTAATTAGGTACCATTTTTTTAATTACACAAGAATGGGAGATCATATGAATTTCAATAACATACCCAAAATATTCTTTTCCATGCATGCCTAAAAAGGATGCATGAAACAATAATTCATGAGTTCCTAGAATGATGTACGGGTAATAAAATATCATGAAATACCAAGAAATGTGTCAAATATCATAAAATCTTAAAAAATAATAGCCACATCACAAAAACATGTATCAATATAGTTGAAACAACAACCATTTGTAACATAAAACAATAATAACAAAAATACCACCCTGGGTACTTGGGTTTTCCCCATAAGTTAGTTTGTTACTCCCATGAACGAGATATATTCCATGTATCTAGTATTTATAGTCTCAGGTATATCATTCCCAATAGAAAAAATCTTCTTTGATATCACCTTGTAATGTCCCAACCCAGGAGCCAGATACTAGTTCCCCAATCTGATCAGTTATCTAACCACTGTCATTCCTCCTCATATAATAGAGGCTTCTGAATAGAAATTAGGGTCCATTATATATTACTAGGGAGACTATACACTCTTTATCAAATCATCAATACCTAAAAAATAAAAAATAATTACTAAATGATATATCCAATAACCAGAAAAAACCACCGTCACTTCATGACCAAAACATGAATACAATATCCAAAAAATAGTAGATATTTAATGCCAAATACATGTCATGTGTCAAATCAAAAAATTAAATAACGACACACTTGCACTCCCAAGAGGGTCCTGATATTAATTCGGGTTCCCTCCTCCATGATCCATCCCAACTCATCCATTTAACGTAAGGAACTTTCCATTATCCTATTCTACACACTTGAAGTCCATTTAGGTACTGATCATGCATATTGAGTTGGGTTTGAGTATAACTCATTAGGCCAACACCAACTATGTCTAAAACTATATATAGATAATAATTGTGTATGCAGTTGTACAAATAATAATGTAAAATGAATAAACTAAATATATATTACATTTCATTATTAATTAATTAACCACATAAATCTATGGGATCATGATGAAACCCATTCAATCAGTAAGATATGTGTCATGTTCCTTAGTCTAAACAATCTCCCTAGTATATAACATATCATAATACCATGGTTATCATTTATCATTTCATTTAAAATCATATCATGTCCAATTGGAACATTGTAAAATTCCAATCTCATGGGTGTAGAGAATTATGTGTGAAACCCCATGGGTAAATATAGCCTTGTTCCATATCCCACACCTCAATTTCACAAGGTTGTTTGGATCCTAAGTCCCTGTCCCACACTCCCTATCACATACGGGTATTTGGAGCCTCAGTCCTCATCCCACACTTTCTATCACATATGTGTATTTGGAGCCCCAGTCATTGTCCAACACTTGCTATCAAATATGTGCATTTGGATCCTCAATCTCTCACTAACACGTCAACATCATATATATATAAAATATCATAGTATCACACAAATAAATTTTTCATCTACATCGATGTTATACATTATTAACCTTCTTATCAAGCATTTTCATTAAAGTGTACCTTATAATTTTATAAAAAAAATCATAATTATTTATTTCAATCACATGTAATACTTTGAAAAATTCATTATTAAGATGTTTTTCAACATTTTATCAAATAATCGACTAACCCTTTAATGTTAGTCCAATCATCCCTTGCTTTCCATTAATAATTAAATGCATATCTCAAGAACTAAATAATTACACAATACCATTTAATTGACCAGTTCCACACTTCCAATATCCCATTGATACTATATTAAATTTAATAAATTAACTAATTTAAAAATTAATTAATCCAAATCAACCAATTACAATTTCTTCAAATTTAACCCAATCAATCATCACATGGAAATTAAATTTAATCGAATTAAATTCCAGATTCAATTTCTCAATTATGGATGTTTAAGTTGAATGATTTCTTAAATTTAATTGAAATTAATTCTATGTTATTTTCCACTTATACAACTTAACTAAATATAGTTGATAGATGATCTCCAATAGAAATCTCTAAATTGAAGAAGAATGTATAATTGCATAATGAAGAACAATATCTAATTAGAAAACCTAGATCCCAAATTGAAATAATTATGATCCACCAAAACGTAGATGTATATATATATATATATATATATATATTTAATGGGGGAAAATACCTTCAATATATGAGAGAGATATAGGATAGATAGAAGAAACCCTTCGAGATGAGAATCTATTATAGGGAGAGGTGAAAATTCATCAATTTGATTATTCGATTTATTTAGAACAGAGTTCGTAAGCCCATAGATTCAATATATAAGACCACAAAATCATAGAAAATCTTCCTTGATATAATAAGGGATAATGGGGGTGATATTCGGGGTGTTTAGGAATTTTATAATAATTTTTCGGAATAATTAAATATGTGGAAACAGTTTTGTGGGTAGGGGCACATGATTTTCCATAATTTTGACCCTCCCCTAAGGGGTCACATGGTTACTAGAAAGAGGGAATACAGATTGATAAAAATTGTTTCAACCATGAGAGTATCATCTATTTGAGTTCACAGGGTTTGATTTCCTGGGCAGAATGTTTGGGAAAATATCACCCCAACCTTGCACTACCCCTCTTCTTTCCAAAATTCTCCAATTTCACCCAAAACACCCAAAAGTAAAACACAACTTGAAAAAACTAAAACAAGTGTAAAACCGTACATTTAAAAGAGCCTTATATATATCAAAAAATGTTTAGGATCTTTCAAAATGGATCAACAAGAACATATAGGAATTTTTGAAATAGAAAAACCTGAATTGATACACCTACCTCGAGAATGATAGAAACTTATTCGCCATCGAAAATAGAGACCGAAAATCAATAGAGCAACCTTAAAAATAAATGGAATCAAAATGAACTTCATATGATCAATATAAAATTCAATTGATCAAAAATATAAAATAATACTTCATTTAATTCCATCAAAGTGACCAATGACAATGGACAAGAAGAAAGATCACTTTCTAGGGATATGATGTGCAACTACCATAAGAATAGAAAGAATAGAGTGATTTGGAAGGAGGGATATCAACCAATATCACCCAAAAGCAACATAGTTGTTGAGAGAAATTCTATTAACCAAATGGTACAATTTTCAGGCATTTAGTTTGTTTGAAGACACCAGACAAAAGGAATTTCATCATGAATCAATTTCAAATGTAAAATCTCACATTTTAAAAATTCTCCAAAAAATGTATTATCTTGGATTTAATGAAATCCAAATAAAAATTCTAATGTCATGTAAATATTTAAAAAGCTATTAATTTTTCATAAACTGTACAATATTCATGGTATCTTCCTCACAACATATTTACAATATGTATACCATTAAGGACAATAATTTTTCAAGAAGGATGTACTCATCCCAGTTTTTTTGTAGAAAACCTCAAAATAAAAACATAGGACTCTTTGGTAATATGGAGGAATATCTAAATACATTTATTAAATTATAACAAAATATATTAATTCAATAATGAAATACAAAACCAATATTCAGGTCATTTTAACAGAAAAGTCTCTCCATTCCTAGGATTCCTTCAATACACCCAAGCAAAAAGGGAAGCCAACAAAAAAGTTCAAATCTTACCTGAAGGATCGTAATGGTGTGTTTCAAGATTTAATGAATCATGATAGTTATGATTTAAATGATATATAAAATATAATGATCAATTGGTTGTTTGTAATATAGCATCTCAATATCTAAAATATACACCTTATAAAATAAATTAGGTTCATGTTACAAGACATGACTCAAGGAAAAAACCTTGTGATCAATAATACTTATAATGAACATATAACAAAAATTATAATTTAGTCAATGAATTAATTATATGTGTCAATTATAAGTCATGAAAAAAATTGTATAAACACAACATAACACAATCAGAGTCCATTTTACCCATAAAAGTTTCATATAATATTCAATCAAGTATACTTATAACCCACTGAATATAAATTGATTAATAAAACCACTTACCATGAGTATTGAAGTAATATGTGTTTCCAATAAAAAATTTATATAAATTTATATTAATTATTTATAGGTTTATTACATTTTCCTTAAAATATTTAATTCATTAATTTAAATGAAATATATAGTTACATAATCAGTTAAATCTATCTCATATATTTTGAGGATGTTCTGTTCATAATTTCAAAATGACTTCGGTATATTAACCATTTATAGAGATAAAAATTACATTTTATATAGAATAATAATATTTAAATAAATATATTTTTATATATTTATTATAATTTTATAACTATCTATTTAATGTGATTATGAATAATGAATTATTATACAGAATGGGGATGGTAGTCTGTACGTATGCATGGGTACCATTTCAATTTTTCAACAGGAATGACAGAAAGTAAGTAAGTATTATTTTATAAATAAATAATTAATATTACATAATAAATATGACATTAAATAATTGAATAATATTATATATACCATCCATATGAGGAAACAATGAAAAATTAATCAGATCGCTTCATGGAGTTGGTAATCCAAACATAAACACAAATGTCATTATCATGTTTCAATGGATGAAAATATAAAAAAAGAAATGATATATTATTTTAACTGATTTATAATTAGGCCATTAAAAATATATATATAAACATTAATTCCATAATTATAATTATACATAAGTGTTCAATAGGGAAAAAATCACATACGTTCGCGAGGTGGTTGTCTTCCATTCACACAAATGATGGTTTCATTTCTCATTTGATGGAAGAGGAAGAAGGATTAAGGTTAATAAATAATAAAAATAAAATATCAATTTATGGGATACAATAATTTTATTAAATCACTATGGTTATAATTTTAGTGGAATATATAGTGGATGAAATAATACTAAAACATTTGGTTAAAAGCTATAGAGTTTCTCCTCAAAACCTCCTTTTCATTATACCATAAGCTATATAAGGATAGTTGTATCCACAAAATAATACTTATGAAACATGTTTACTTTTTTTAGGATGGTATTGATGTTGGTATTTGATTAACCAAATTGTTCTTAATGTGTGTATAAAAGGGGAGAGGGTGTTTCTGTTTGTAGGGGAGAGGACACACACTGAATTTATCAATAGATTTTAATGTATTAGTATATTTCTGAATACATATGGATCATAAAAGGAAAATTTCATAATATTAAATTAAATATGTCTAAATATGGATATAAAATATAATTTTTACAAGTTTTTTGGTCATTCTTTCCCGTATCCATATAGCGTAACACCACGATAAACCAATTTTAACCATAATTGGGCTAAAAAATCATTACTATTTTCACTGTTAATAGTGTTCAAAAATTATGTTGACCATATTACCTAATAAAAATTATTAAGATTCCAAATATTTAATAAATTTTATATCATTAAATTCATATATTATAACAAATTTATTTCAAAAACCCACAAACGTGAAAAGAAACAATTTTCAGGAAAAAATGACTTCTTAATTATAAAATGTTTTTACAACTAAATAAATTATTTAATTGTATATAATTAAATTAATTATATTACTAAAATAGTAGTTATTTTTATTTTATTTTAAACTAGTTTAATTTTTTTAAACTATTTTAAGTCATGAAATCACAATTAAAGTTTGAATTAAAGTTTATATTTTTTACTATTCATTCTAAAATTAAAACCTTTTCAACAAATACCTTAATATAACCCAAATATAGAATTGAAATGATAAAATCCTAAAATATATAATTTTTATTATATTAAATTTCAAAATTGGGTAGAAATTAGTTGTAGTATCGAAAAAATGAAAATAAAACCCATTTTTTAAGAAAATGTACATTTGAATCATAAAATGAACTTATTCTAATTCCTTTAAAAATATATATTACTGAATGAATTTTAATAAAATATATTTAATATATAAACTAATTAGTCCTTTATAGTCAATTATAACTAGTAATAAATGAATTTACTAAAATAAAAAATAAAATGATGACAAAAAATATCATTTATTGAAAAAATACTTTTTACCTTCAAAACATCTTATCATCATTTCCCAAAAAAAATAAATTTTAATATACCTAATTTATTTATATATATATATAATGTATATATACTTATATGGGATATTTTTCCTATATCTATTTATATAACAGCCATATTACATTCCTATATATACCCTTACGTAGTTTAAGAAAAATTATAATTTTTTTCTCCCTCGTCATGTCTATAGTATTCTGAATTTGTTTTCTTGAATCCATAATTGATGTTGGGGTCACAATATTCATTTTTATTCACTAGGATAATTATTTAATTTTTTTAATATTTATAGATTTTCTTTTTTTACTATACTTTTAGTTGTCTTCATGTTTTCCATACATCACCATCATAATGTAGTAGTGTTTATCATTTTTTATAATGTTTAATTTGATAAAAAATTACATTATTCATTTAGAATTTATGTTCCATGTATCATAATATAAAAAAATTAATATTTTTTAATAGATAAGTAGATATTCAAATATCATGGTTTTTCTAAGAGAATGACAATGTGAATTTGGGAAGGAATGTTTCTGTCATGACCTGTCCCCCAGGGCCCATGCCGCGACTACCCCAATCCCACCATATTCAAGGCCAAGGTAAGGAAACTAGTACCGAAGGAATTATATTACAAATGGGAGGCGTTTTACAAGTACTTGTACACACGCACACAACTCCCTACCAAAGTTACTAGAAAGTAAAATCCAAGGAAACTGTGCCTGAAATCCACTAAGTAAAACACAATTAGAGTACAACAGAAAGTAAAGTACAATGTAGAAACCCGATCTAGTTTACAAGGCAACCAAAACAAATAAGAACAAAAGTAATACTCCAAGTCCCAGAAGCTCATACGTTGGGAGGCCTACCTGATGTATATCTGAAGGGTAGCTTCCTCAAGCTGTAGAAGTGCACCCCATATGTCTGATCTCGCTGAACACCACTATGCACTAGTCCTCCATTTACAATGTCAAAGAGCCCATCATCTGCACAAGACACAACACGGTGGGAAAATCCCTTGTAGGGCTGAGTAATACGATACTCAGTTGGGGACCCCGAAACCACAATGGTGAATAAAAGAGGAAAAAGAAAAAGGAATGCACATTCACCTCTACTCGATTATATCCTCATACATATACCATGAACATATAGATATACTCATTTCAGCCACTAAGAGAACATGTTGTCCCAACCACATAGCCAGCACCAGGATTCTCACAAAGGCTCAAAGCGTAACACATAAACCAGGAGATCACACTCCATGTGGTCATCCATCCATGATGGATACCATTTGAGATATACACTCCAGTGGGTATACCTCTTTCATTCCAAATGGTACATCTGACAGAATGTGATTCATCATGAACATTCTACTAGGTCTGACTCTAGTGCATGGCATTGGAGGTCTAGTCATCATAGCCATGCGCCTGATGAAAGCCTAAGGAAACCCAAGTGAAGAGTCACACTCCTCATAACTATTCTAAGTTGAGGTATCACTGGTCCAAAATAACCTGCGATACATCAGTCACTCCTGTTAGTAGTGGCCCGCCCCACAGTCCATTGAGGGAGCACTAAATCCTACGTATGAATCGATCTCTTCATGTAGAGGGTCCTGCTCCTCGTAGCTATGTCCTGCAGTCCTAGGAGATCCAACTCATATTTAAGACTTGCTCCCCATTGGTACTCAGAGACAAGGGTGTACGACTCCATAAGTGAGGACCCCTGCCATGGATCCAACAGGGTAGTACAACTCTTGAAGGACATGCACCCTGAATCGGCAAGAGAGTACTACTTAGTATATTGAGGACCCCTAACATACCTTGTAGGGTTTTAATACTCAATTTCTAGAGGACCCTTACACAAGTACAAGGGGAGTACTGACTCTGTCATTTTATTCCCTATGTGGAACCTCACCCCAGAACGTTAGGAGAGTACCGACCCCAGGAAAGAGGATCCTCTCCCTGTCACAACATGGGAGTACCGACTCTTCCAGAACAATGCATAAGGAGGACCCACACCCTAAAATGGTGGGGGGGGGGGTACTGACTCCTATAATAGAGGATCTTCTTCCTACAGAGTATGGGTGTATAAACTCTATATGAATTAGATATGGAGGACATGAACCCTAGTTTATATGGGAGTACCGAATCTAAGGATATATGACCCACTCCCTCGCACGGTAGGGGAGTGATGACTCTTCCTTTACAAACTTCTCTGAGAACTAATTCTTTAAACTACATAGGAGTAACACTGTTAGAAGAAACAACTAAATGTAAAAAAACATGCACCCAAAACATGGGGAGTTCCATCTCTACCGACAAAGAGAGATAAGGGGTACCCGTGCCTGGAGTCATCAAGGGATTAACCATCCTAACATCTCATCATAAGAATGACTCTGATTCTTCTGGAAGCCTTCTCATACAGAAAGAAAAAGCTCTTTAGAACCAAACATTCCATCCAATAAATTTCTAAAAAACTCACATAGAGTATCTCAAAAGGACCTTCTCATCCCAAGGGTCCCAACACTGTAAATGTATTATCAAAAAGATTCTTATTTTAGAAGATACTGTCATTTTAGCGAAATGGGGGCAGGTGGGGTCCAGGTCCAGTCCAAACCTGTTGGGCCGACCCGAACTATACCGAGTCTGACCCGACCTAGACCAGCTGGGCCTGGCCCATCCCTCTGTGCATCGGGTCTTGACCGACCCACCTAGATGGGAACGTCCCACCAGTAGCAACCTAGCCAGCCTTTGAGCGGGCCGACTCCTCCAGACTAGATGTGCCATAGCGGCATCTGTCCCACACAAGGTAGTGCCAACTGGAGCCAACACTTTTTTCAACTGAACCTCACACGTGGACCAGTTCATCTCGAAAGACCTATGAATTTTCCCCAATTCTAGATCATTTCGTGGCTTCGACCACAACTCCTTCATGCGACGTCGTGCGGCTGCCGTCGTCGCCCCCTCCACGGAGTGCCTTCACCCCCTTTGTAGCGAGCCTCCGATGAAACACCCTTATGTTTTTATGAAATATTTTCTCTATATAATATATATCCTTCTATAGATTTATTTTCACTCCATCATGAGTTTAAACGAACTATTATATTCCCTTAATATACAATTACTGTTATAGCATAACTATTAGGTCAGCATAAATAATTATAACTTACTTATGAATATTCATTATGAAAAATATAAATCATTTAGTTATTTTTATTTTAGAGTGAATTACTTTTTGTAATGAAATTAAAAATATATATCTGAGTTATATACTTAATAAAATATTTTTTATATTAATTCAAATGATATTTTAGTCATATGTTTTGAATAGAACCCTATTTGATGTATTTTTTGGAGAACCCATTTTAAATTAAGAATTTGACACATTAATGATATTTATACAAAAAAATAAACATTATATTTTGATGCAAGGTATAAAAATTTATATTGGATAATTTTTTGTTATTTTTCTGATAACATTCATATTTTTATGAATAGTAAAAAATGCTAAATTTTAATTAAAACAACCTTTTTCATTGAAATAATTTATGTCGTTAAATTGTAATATTTAATACATAGAAAGTATAAATAGAATATATTTTTTCCATTTAATATAATTTATGTCATTATCATTGTTTATTCAATGAATTAATAGGTAAAAACATTTCAATATTTAGCATTGTTTTATCTTTTAAAACCTGTTTTCTCCACAACGAGATTAATTTTAAAATAATTACAGAAACTTCTGTGTATTGAATATTGAAATATGGATTATTTATTTGGAATAATTAGGTCCATATTTTGTAAATAGGATACTTTTAGTTTTGGTAATTATGTATAGTCATTTTGGTAAATATTTTTATTACCGTGATTAAAGGTGAATCAGGTAATTAAGGGTAAAAATAATATTTTAAAAATACCATAACAACTGTAAAAATCATATTTGATGATTAAATTTGACCCTTATCATCTATGTTTTAAAATGTAGTCACTTTATTTCCACTTACCTATGAAAATGACAATAATGCAATAAAAACTAATAAAATGGACAAAGTGTCACAATATCTTTTTATATAAGTTTATTAATTTTAATATATGGATAACTAGGAGATAAAATTGACTATATATAGTCTCTAAAAATTTAAAAGAATTACCCAAATAATAATAACTTATTTATAAATTTTAGAGATTATATAATTACTGTTAATGATGACACAATAGTGATGTAGAAATTATTTTATTAATAGAAATATAAAATAAATGGTTTAAAAAATCTTAAAAGAAATATCATATGAAATAATAAAGGTTATCCATGAATTATATAAGCAACTATGACATGTTAGGAGCGTATTTAACATTTTTATCCGAATTTATCTTTTTTTGAATGTATTTATGGACTAATAAATAAATAGTGTTAAAATTGACATAGTTGATATTTTATAAACAAAACATTTTATTGAATTATTTAAACACAATAAAAATATTTAAAAATTACAAATTGATAATTATAAGTTTTAAATTGTCATTAAATATAAATTTATGATCAATTAACACCACATAAATAAATATTCATTGCCATTAAATATCTAGAATGTTATTAAAAAAATTAAACTTTAATAGAATAACTAAGGGTCAATTAAAAAGATATGGTTTAAATTGACAAATTAAGTTTTCAAAAATTTATTTTTTGATGCTATTACATCCCTATCTTATCTGATATTCTAATTTGGTACACTTTTATGCTTTTTGGGTAGGATTTTATTTTATTATAAATTAATATTTTGGACATTTTCCTAAAGTGTCCCTCTCCTCTCTTATAAAAGGGAATCTTCTCCCTCTCATCTTCACTCCATTTCGAGCCTTCACGCATGACCATACCCTACCGTATACTCTTATAAACTGCCCAAATAAAATTATGGTTCTTCTGGGCTTCTCAAAAGTCCAGTTCTAGTGCCCTAAGTGGAAATTCAAGAGGCACATCGAGAAAGAGCTAATCTCTTCTACTGATTATTTCAAGTTTCATTTTTCTTCTACTTCAACTTATTTTGTTGTTTAATTATTAATTAATAACTTAATTATAACTAATATAAATATATGTGATTATAAATATTAAAAAACCATATTTCACCTTCTTTTCATCCTATGAGAAAATTAAATCACTACGCATGCATACATACACCTTACCGTCTCCACGTCCTGGTGTAGTATGTTTTTCACCACCACCTTAATTTTATAGGTATAATGGTGTCAATAATTACCTTTATATTAATAACATAACTTTATCCTAATTATTAGATACTATACACCATCCACTTCAATACTATTCAGCAATTATGGGAACGATATTGTCACATGTGTGTACGTATGGCTTACCGTCTCCACGGTGCGATGTGATTCGTTATACTCAATATTCATTAAAAAATGATTATATAAATGATTTTAATGAATATATATGATATATATTATACTAATAAAATTATATAAATGATATAACTATGACCTAAAAAGAAAAAAAGGACTTATCCAACAAAACATACATAATTACATAAAGCATTTAATACCTAAATAAAGAGTATGAATGAAATGTTACTAACAAAGGGATAAAATTATGATCATAAATGTTATCAAAAAAATTGTCATGAATCTAGATTAAATCTATAATATTTATTTAAATCTTTATACAGGAGGTTTAGATACATATAAAGCATATCGAACCTAAGGTAAGGGATATTTTGTAATCTCATTTTTTACAGATTTTTTATAATTAAATATTTACTAGGAATATATTTTTCCTCAATGTCCATGATTTCTAAAAATGTTTTCAGAAAATGTTTAATATTATTATATGTTTGTCTAAATTCATTTTACCCCTTTTTGACTTTTAATATATGGTATGGAAGGAATATTTTTTTACCTTATGAGGTACTTTTTGACTCTTCTGGTAAAAGTATAAGGATAATGTTTTTCTATCTTATATGGCTTGAAATGATTTTTTTCGTATTCTTAATTATTTTTTATATGAATATTCCGCTATAATATTTCATGTTTTTTTCAACTAAATTGTTTTCTTTTAATATTTAATGGCATTTGGTAAAACGAAAACATTTTTAAAGAAGTGCAGATATTTTCATCAAGAATTAAGTAAAAGTGTTTTATCAAAATTATTTTCCATATAAGATGACCTATATTTATGTCTATATCCTTATTATTAATTATTTATTTTTGTTTTTATGGTGGAATTATTTTTATGAATTCCATTTATCTATTATGGATTATGCTATGATGGAATAATGTTTAAAAAACCCATTTTATTTCATGGGTTATGCTATAATGAATGATTTATGTTTTTATTCCACATGTATGAATGATTTCATTATGGGATGGGTGGGAAATATATCTTCCTATAACACATTGGGTAAATAATTATATCTAATGAGATAGGCATGGGTGGAATGACAAGTAAATCTGGTTCAGTAATACATGGATGGAACGACAAGTAAACCCAGTTTAGTAATGGACTATGTCCGCTATGATGGTCTTCGAAAAGAGGTTTGACTAATATGAAATTATGTTCTATGATTATGTTTGTTTTCATAAAAGTTTCACATCTTATGCTATGATTATTGGGATTACATTTCACTTCTATGATGTATCCAATGACATGATATTATGATATTCTATGTAGGATAGTCTTTTCAAATGATATGTTCTTATGGATATGATATGATTGATATTTCCGTTGTTTACCCTTACTAAGCATTTGAGCTCACACTTTTGTATATTTATTTTCTCCAGTTCAAGAACAAGGGTATTAAATATGATATGAAAAAAATTAGTGTAGTTATGATGAAATAAACTAGAAAAATGTTGATGATTTATGAACCAGTTGTTTATGTTTCCCAGTTTCTAAAGACACTATACCTATATGGTCCATTCATGGTTTTGTTATATGTTGTAATAAATATAATTCAATTCTTAAGTAATAAAAATGTATGTAAAGTATGTCTTTTTATAGTTAGTATTATAGGAAATTTATATTTAACCATTGGAAAGTAGGATGAGAAATCCTTAGTAAGAACCATATGGATATGTCTAAGTATAGGATACAATACTAGTGTTTTAGAAAAGGCCATGAATAACCTATGATAAAACTGAAAATGTGAGAAATTGAAATTTTATTATTGATTATATAGTTTTCATGTTATGATTAGTGTTGGTCACACTATGATTCTCTGTTTTAGTCAATGGCTTGAACCCATAGGAACTACGCCAATGCTGTATATAACAGGAATTGAAATGATTTTCCCCCTGAGAAACTAAATGTTATGAGAGTTGGAATGAAAAATTTTATAGCCTTGCTTACAAAACATTCTAAATCTCTGAATCCTGTAAGACTTCCAAACAACAAAAGGAAGGAGCAACATTCTGTTAAATACTTCATGAGGCAACGTGCACCTTCATTCATTGGGACTTCTGATCCATTAGTGGTTAAACAATGGATCAGTACCACGAAAAATATATTTTCAGTTCAACAATGTTCTAAACATGATAAATTCATCTTAGTAGTATATCATTTTTTAGGTGAAGCTGATCAATGGTGGAATCTTATCAAGAATACAAGGAAAAGAGATGAAATTGAGTTCATGGAATGGGCTGAGTTTAAGAAATTATTTTTCAATAATTACATACCTTGTATTCTTCGAAAAAAGATGTAGAATGAGTTTCCTGAACTAAAGAAAAAGGATGATAAATCCATTGGTATCTACGAAGAAAATTTTACACAACTTGCAACATATGCTTATGGAATTATTATCCAACCTGAGATTAAGATTGATTAATTCTTTAGTGGATTAAAACCAACTCTCCGAAGAGCATTATCCATAAGGGACTTCAATAGATACAATGAATTTTTTTGATGTTATCTAAAGGTTGAGATAGAGATTAGAGTAACCCATCAGTCATATGGGTTTGATAAGAAGTGGAAAATGGAATTCAATGGAAAATTTAAATACCACACTGAAAATAAGATGAATTTTCACTTATTCACAATGTGTGGAATGAAACACGGAGGAAATTTTCTTAAATGAAAAAATAAATGTTTTATGTTTAGAAAATAAGGTCATCGGGAAATTGAATGCTGATGTGATTGGAAAAATATTTCTAATGTTTCAAACAATGAAAACTATATACATAATTCACCTCCTACACTTAAACATTACAAGTGAATAGAAATGGGAAATTATGCCAATAAATGCCCTAATCCAAGGGTTATTGAGGGTGATCGACATTAAAAAAATACTTAAGTCCAAATATAAATAAAAGTCACATGAAATTACTATCGGTGATGTGGAGTACGATAATGATGTGGTGAAAGGCACACTTACCATCCACTCTAAAGTAGAAATTGTTTTATTTGATTCTAAATCCACCCAATATTTTATTTATGAATAATTTTCTAAGGGTATTGCCATATTACCTCAACAATTAGATGTTGAGTTAGCTGTGACAACTCTTAATGAAAAAACAGTCGCATCAAATGTTTAAAATACTTATTTGATTGATGTTTGTGGGAATGTGCTTCCTGAAAATCTTGTGATAATTCATATAGTAGTAATTGATGTGATTATTTTCATAGATTGTATTTCTTTATATGGAGCTCATTTAAATTTCCAAATAAGGGAATTCATATTTCATATTCTAGATCAATCTACGATCATTTATGGATGCATGGATGAATATAACCTTCTAGTAGAAATTTCTTCCATCCTTTGGGTATTGATTCCAATAAATGAAGGTTATTTATCTCAAATGGTTGGAGAGAAACTCACAACTAAGAATAAACCCATTGTACATGAGTTTTATGATGTCTTTATAGAAGGAATTCCAAGTCTTCCACCAAAACGTGATGTTGAGTTTTAAATAGAACTCATACCAGGATTTATGCCTATTTCAAATACACCTTATAGAATGGCCGCAATTAAGTCGCAAGAATTTAAGAAGCAACACCAACAGAATCTTGATAAGGGAATCATATGCCCTAGTTAATCACCTTGGGGATCACATGTTATGTTTTTTTAAGAATAAAGAAGGATCAATGAGTCTCTACATTTATTATAGAGAACTTAACAAGATCTCTATCATGAGAAAATATCCTCTCCCATTCATTGATTACTTATTTCACGAACTACGTAGAGCTCCATAATTTTCCATGATTGATCTCCATTCAGGGTATCATCAATTAAGGGTCAAAATGAGGATATACCAAAGATCACATTCCATACAAGTTATGCACAATATGAATTTGTAGTTATGCCTTTTGGTCTTACTAATGACCCTGATATCTTCATGGATCTAATGAATAGAGTCATTAGAGACTATCTTGATCAGTTTGTGGTATCCTTTATAGATGATATTGTTTTCTATTCAATGAGTAAGGAATAACTTGAAGATCACATGAGAATAGTACAGAAGTCCCAGAGAAAGGAGAAGATTTTGGCCAAATTTACCAAGTGTGAATTTTGTCTTAAAAATATTCATTTTGGGTCACATAATCTCAAGAGAGGGGATATCTGTGGATCCAGCAAAAGCAGAGGTTATTGAAAGATGATCAAGACCAACAATAGTAACTGGGATTCAATGTTTTCTAGGTTTAGAAGGATATTATTTATGGTTTGTGAAATAGTTTTTCACTATTATATAATCTACACACCAAGTTGACTTCAAAAGGAGTTAAGTTGGTTTGGAATGTGGAATGTGAAGAGACTTTCGAAGAGCTAAAAAGAAGGTTAACCGGTGTACCTATGCTCACACTGCCTTGTAGTGGAGAAATGTTTGTGATCTATAGTGATGCGCATCCATGAAAAAGATATGGCGTGTTCTCATGAAAAATGATATGGTGATAGATTATGACTCATGATAAATTAATTCCATTAGAAAAATTACCCAACTCATGATTTGGAGTTAGCTGCAGTAATATTTCCATTAATGATATGGAGGCATTATCATTATGCTGAAAGGTGTAATATTTATACTTATCAAAAAATTTTAAATTAAATTTTCACACAAAATGAGAAGAATAAGTTCCAAAGAAGATGGTTAGAGTTGATTAAATATTATAACTACTAAATACATTAGCGGCCCTAGGAATGCAATAATGGTGGCTGATTCATTAAGTCAACATGTCCATGCCAGCCTATCCATGATGAGGATCATGAATGATGCAATATTTATGGATTTTCAATGGATGGATCTTGATATTATAATGAAATGGGAGAAATCTGATCTTTTTCAAATTAATGTTCAACTTTCTATACATGTGAAGATTAAATTGGCATGAAAGGAAGATGTAAAGTTACAAAAAGGCGAGAAATGTTCCTGAACTCAACCCTGATTCTGGTGAAATAATATAGTTTAGGAATCGGGTTTGGGTTGCTCCCATACCAAAATTAAAGGAGGATCTATTGTATGAGGCTCATAGTTCTTCATTATATGTTCAACCTAGAAGCACGAAGATGTACAGGGACATGAAAGAGTAATTCTAGTGGGATGGAATGAGAAGAGATGTCGCTGAATATGTCTCACGATGCTTGGTTTGTTAGCAAGTTACGGTTGAAAGACTGAAGTATAAGGGGATGTTACAACTATTACCCATACCAGAATGAAAATGGGAAAACATCACTATGGACTTTGTTATCGGACTTCCCAAAACATCCGAAGGAAACAATGCTATCTAGGTTATAGTTGATCAATTTATGATGTTAGAACAATATTGCTATTAGAGAGGATTTCACTCTTGATCATCTTGGTAGGAAATATGTAAAGGAAGTGGTATTATTGCATGGAATACGACTTTCTATTATATCTAATCAGGATCCAAGGTTTACCTGAAAGTTCTGGAAAAGTATTTTGGATTCTCTAGATACAAAGTTAAGTTTCATCACTGCTTATCATCCTCAGAAAGAAGGACTGTCAAAGAGTAAAATTCAAACTATGGAAGACATTTCGAGAGCTTGATCTATGGATTTAAATGGTGGTTGAGATCAATACCTACCATTGGTGGATTTTTTTTACAATAATAGCTTTCACTCTAGCATTCTATATGGCTCTTTATTAATCCATTTACAGAAATAAGAGAAGAAATCAAACTTAATGGGATAAATTTGGGGAATGAAAGCTATTATGACCTATTCCTATTGATGAAATGGAAGAAAAGGTCAAATATAGTCAACAACTCATAAGAGAAACTTAGAGTTGAAAAAAAGGTCTGCTGTCAACTGAAGAAAAGACCTAGAGTTTAAAATGGTTGATAAAGTGTTCTTAAAAATATCACCCTGGAAGAGAGTAATGATATTTAGAATGAAGGTAAAGCTGACCCCTAGGTATATCTACCCTTTTAAAATTTTGGTTTATGTTGGGTAGGTATCTTACTGATTGGAACTCCAACTGAATGTCTCTTATGTTCATGACGTGTTCCATGTATCCCTCCTGATAATGTACATACATGATCCTTCACATACACAAATCTTAGAAGTTGTATCGCTGGAGAAAGATATTTCTTATGCATAAAAACTGATAGAAATTCGAGATCTTAGTGAAAAAGGTCTATGAAACAAGACCACTCTCTTGGTTAATGTTTTTTTTGGAGGAACCACAAATTAGAAGAAGCTACATTAGAGCATCATGATATGATGAGGGAGAGGTATCCACATCTGTTTATTTCCATGTGATGAACTTCGGGGGAGAAATTCTGTTTAAGAGGGGTAGAATGAAACACCCAAATGGTTTTATGAAATATGTTCTTTAAACATTTTTTTCCTTCCTTATCTGTGTTTTCACTTGATCGTGAGTTTAAAAGAACTGTGAGATTTTTTTAATATAAAATTATCATTATAGCCTTGTCATTAGGTTATCAGGAATAATTATAACTAACATACAAAAATAAATTATGAAAAATATAAATCAATTAGATATTTTTATTTTAGAGTGAATTACTTTTGGTAATTAAACAAATAATATATATGTATTATATACTTAATAAAATATTTTTGATATTCATTCAATGGATATTTTAGGCATAGGTTATGAATAAAACCGTATTTGATGTATTTTTTTGGCAAATCAATTTTCAATTAAGATGTTGACAAATACATGATATTTATATGACAAAATAAACTTTTTATTTTTAATACGTGTATAAAAATTTACTTTGGAGATTTTTTTTATATTTTTCTGATAACTTTCATATTTTGATGAATAGTAAAAATACGCTAAATTTTAATTAAAAAAATTTCATTGAGATAATTTATGTGGTTAAATTATATCATTTAATGGTTTTAATATATAAGTTGAATATATTTTTACCATTTAATATAATGTATGTCATTATCATTAACTTTACCTTGAATTAAAAGGTAAAATCAGTTCAATATTTTTCAAAGTTAAAACATTTAAAACCCATTTTCACAACAATGAGATTAATTTTATATTAATTATTGAAATGTATATATTTTTAATTTTGAAAAATATATTCCATGTTTGGATTCATTAGGTCCAAATTATGTTACTAGGATACTTTTATTTTTGGGCATTATGAATAGTAACATTGGTAATTATTTTCATTACCATAGTTGAAGGTAAATAAGGTAATTAAGGGTAAAAATAATATTATAAAATCACCTTAACATCTATAAAAATCCTATTGGATGATTTAATTCGTCCCTTATCATCTGTTTTCCGAAATGGAATCACATTATTATCACTTACCCATGAAAATTACATGAATGTAATAAAAACTAATGAAATGGACGAAGTGACAAAATCTATTTTTATATAAGTGTATTAATTATAATATATGGATAAATATGAGATAAAATAGACTATATTTAGTCTCAAGAAATATAAAAGAATTACCCACATCAAAAAAAATTTACTTATAAATTTTAGAGTTTAAATAATAACCATTAATGATGACACAATAGTGATATAGAAATTATTTTTTAAAAAAAAATATCAAATAAATGTTTTTAAAAGTATGAAAAGAAATATCATATGAAAAAATTAATTTTCTCCATGAATTTTATAGTTTAATAAGACATGTTAGGAGTGTTTTGAATATTTTTGTTTATATTTATTTTCAGAGTGAGGTTTATTTATAGTCTAATAAATGAATAGTGTCAAAATTGTCACTATTGATATTCTATAAACATAACATTTTATTAAATTATATTAAAGTCATAAAGATATTTAAAAATTAAAAAGTGATTATTAAAAGAACTAAAATATCATAAAAATCCATTTTTTGTCAATTAACACCACTCAAGTAAATATTTATAAGGTTATTACAAAAATTAATCATTAATAGAATAACTAAGTGTTAATTAAAATGGTAACATTTAAATTGAAAAATAAGTGGTAAAAAATTTATTTTTTGATGATATTACAACCCTATATCATCTCGTATTCTAATTAGGGACATGTTTGAGGTTTTTGTGTGGGGATTTATTTAATTATAAATTAATATTTTTGAGAGTTTCTTAATACCCCCTATCCTATCTTATAAAAGGGAACCTCATCCCTCTTCTCTTCACTCAATTTTGAGCCTTTGTGCTCGAACATCCCCAAAACATTAATCTTCTTATATTCTATATTAACATTCTGGGGGTTCTGGTCCTCTATGAAGACCAATTCTAGTGCCCTAATTGGAAATTCGAAGGAGGCACGTTGAGGAAGAAGTAATCTCTTCTACTGACTCTTTCAAGTTTCTTTCTTCTTATAATTCTTTTTATTTAGTTGTTTAATTATAAAATAATAATGTTAGTATCACTCATATACTGATATGTTATTATAAATATGAAATAACCCTATTTCACCTTCTATCCATCCTGCAAAAAAACGAAATCACAACGCGTGCATACATACGACGTACCATCTCCACGTCGTGGTGTTATATGTTTTTTACCACCACCATACATGGATGGGTATAATTTTTTAAATAATATATATATATGAATAATATAAAATTATACTAATTATGAGATACTATACACCATCCACTTTAATTCCATTCACCAATTATGGGAACAACATCGCCACACGTGCGTACGTACGACTTACCGTCTCCACGGTGCAATGTGATTCGTTCTACATTATATTCATTAAACATGATTATATAAATGAGTTGAATGAATATATATGATATATTTAATAATAACCCCATTATATAAATTATATAACTATAACCTAAAAAAGAGGAATAAGGAATTTTCTGACGAAACGCACATAAATACACAAAGCAATTAATACCTAGATAAAGAGTAATATTTACATATTACTAAAAATACAGATGAAAATATGAACATAAATGATATCATAATAATTATTATAAATCTGGAAATAATTTGTAACATTATTTAAATCAGTATACAGGAGGTTCAGATACATACAAAGAATATCATATTCAAGGTAAGAGATATTTTGCAATCTCATTTTTATATGAGATTATTTATATGTAAGTATTTACCGGGGATATATTTTTCATCCAAGTCCATGTTTTCTAAAAACATCTTCATTAAAATTTTACTATTATTCTATGTATGTTTCAATTCATTTTAACCCTTTTTGACTTTTACTACATGGTATGGAATGAATCATTCTTTTGTTAACCATACGAGGTACATTTTGACTATTCTAGTAAAAATAAATAGAGAATGTTTTTTAACTTATATGACATGAAAAAAATATTACATCATGTTAATTACTTATTTACATGAATCTTCCTTTACAATATTTCATGTTTATTTTGTACTAAAAATGTTTCTATTAAAATTTCACGACATTTTGAGAAAAAAAAACGTTTTTAAAGAAGAAATGATATTTTCCTCAGGGATTAAGTTAATGTGTTTTATAAAACTTATTTTCCATATAAGATGACATATAGGTATGTCTATATCCCTATTACTACATTTATATGATTTTATTTATGATGGAATAATTTTTATAAAGTCTTTTTATCTTTTATGGATTTTGTTATAATGGACTAATGTTTAAGAAACCCATTTTATTTCTTCGGTTATGATATGATGAAAGAATTATGTTTTTATGGAACATGTATGAATGATCTCATTATGAGATGGTTGGGACCTATATCTACCTCTAAATCATTGTGTAATGATTTATATCTCATTATATTGACATTGCTGTAATAGTATGTAAACTTCGTTAAGTAATATATGGCTGGAACAACAAGTAAACCCGGTTCAGTAAAGGACATCGTCCACTATGATTGTATTGGAAAAGAGAATTGAATAATATGAAATGATTTTATATGATTATGTGTGTATGACTCAAAGGTTCATGTCTTATGTTATGATTATTGGGATTAAATTGCTCTTCTATTATTTATCCCATGACATGATTTTATGATCTCTTATATAGGATAACATTTTCAAATGTTATGTTCTTATGAATATGATATTGTTCATATTTCCACTGTTAACCATTACTGAGAATTTGAGCTCACCCTTTTGTATGTTCATTTTCCCCAGGCCAGGAAGAAGGGTGTTAAATTTGATATGCCAAAAAGGATTCTAGTTATGATGAAATAAATGGGAGACAATATAGATGTTTTATGAACCAATTGTTTATTTTTCCCAGTTTCTAAAGACACTATACCTATACGGTACTGTCATGGTTTTGTTATATGTTGTAATAAATATAATTCAATTTTTATGTAATAACAATGTATGTAATGTATGGGTTGTTATATCCACATATCGACACCCTGTTATCCAACACGCGGCCGCCGCTATGTGCCGTTACCAACAGTCCTTTCTGTGAACCATCGAACGTGCTTCGGTGGTCCGTTTTTCAATCCGGGGGAGGGGGGGGGGGAGGTGTTTTAGAACCCTTGGGCCGCATCCTTCATCACTTGGGTTTCAAATATCCTCTTCCATCCCTTATTCTGAGAATTTCTTGATTAACATCATCTCTTACACTGCCTCTATTTGTTTGTCATAATCTTTTTTCGATCCTCTGTTGTCATTGTACCAATAACTATTGTGCAACGACCGGCCGCCCAACATCCAATAAAAAACATGATGATTTTATGTCAAGGGGGGAAGGAAAAATAATCAAATAGATTTCAGAATGAACCCCTTCCATCATTCTTCAAGGTGTTAATCCACTTTCATTAGAATGATCTATAACAGAATGAAAAATTCATCCCACAAGAACGATCAAACTGCGGGTCCACCTGTTTGTGGGTTGATCCACGATAGTCATTTAAAATCCATGAATAGGGGAAATATAATAATTCAAAAAAAAACTTCATGGTGTTAGGATTTCATGAAGGCATATATTGGAGTTGCGTCTCCTCGTTGATCCTCATTCCATTGGCGTTCATCGATCGTCAACTGATGACATTCAGTTTGAACCTATTCATTGATTCTGCCACTGTAGGTCATCTTCAAATGAATTCGTTCAATACCTCTAAGAAAAAATTCAGCATCCTTCGACCCAGCCTTGGATCCTTGCTATGAAAATAAGCGGGGAATCACGATTTATAGTTTTCTGTTACACTGCATAACAAAGTCGTTACATTGTTTCATTAATTAAATAGAGTTTCTGTTTCATTGTGTTACATGACATTTCGCAACAATGGTTTCGAGAGATCATATAGAAATAAAATAATAAAGTTTATATTATTTTATATTTTCTTAAAATTCCATAAACTGTCATTTCCAGTCGACACATACCAGTCCATGTTAATTCCTTTCTAGGCAAATCCTTTCATTTTGAGTTCAATAGTTCCCTTAGATTTTCGATCTGGGAACTGGTTGAAAAGATAGAAAAAATTATTTAATTTTTAATTAATAAAGCTAAAAAACATAAAATTTACATTCCTTCCAATCCATGCCTCGAAATTATGTTCCTTATCAGAGCATGGTCTCATAAAAAATAACATTAAATTTTAAAAAGATTCCATTGAATTATTTACCATTACATTATACATACCTTAAGAATTTTCATCCCCAAAAAGAAAGAGCCTATCGTCAAGGGAATAAAGCTGAGTTCATTAAGGGTCCCCAAATTACTTGCAAGAACACAAAATGAGAAGCCACCGAGATCTAAAACTCTCATGCATATATATTTCCAGGTCAACAACATGCAATGATGTGCACATGTTTCTTTAGCTGTGACAAGTGGGAAAAAGCACCAAGCACTGTGATCCATCTCCAATCAAAGTATCTAGCCGCTCACCACCACAGTAACCTGATGCAGTTAGAGATAGAAACCCACAGTTCACATCCAACCTTAGATGAACTATAAGGACCCAACCTTAAACCTTACTTAATCTTGAGTTATTACAATATTACACATTGAGGATCTTTTAAGGTTTAGAGTTTTAGAGAATTAGATCATAAAACATGCATTACATTCCACATTTAAACAATGAGGTTACATAAAAGATAGTATTCATTTTTCCCATCAACGGAAACATATTTAAAATAAAACATGGATTCTTTCTTGACACTTCCTTGACACTATCATCATATCATGTACCTTTCCCTTGACCTCTGAAAAACATTTCAAAAACGTGGGATGAGCATAAAAATCTCAGTAAGGGATATGAAAATATGTAAAGGAAACATGAGTACATGTATACATAAGAATCAATGAAATCATAATCTACTCATAAAACATAAGAACTTTAACATACCTCATCAAATCATGAATAAATCATAGAAATCATAAGACATTAAGGTAACTTGAGGCATTCATAACATTCTTACGTAGGGAGTAACCCTCTTGGTTACGTTTGGAATACCCATCATAGTATATTCCCTAAATTTCTTCGGAGAAACCTTAACGTTTCACTCCTTCACGTTACCCAATGCATTGGAGAGCTATATCAGGCTCACCCGCCCTTAGTTTATCACGGAACCACCCGTCTTCATAATAATGCCCAAGAACCTCAACAAAATCGTTTCACACAAAACATGAATAAAGGAAACATAACATTTCCACCTTTCAATCACAAGATATAAATAAAACACATTGATATAAAAACATTATGAAAACCATTTTCAATACCAAAACAAATGAAAATTAAAACATGGTATTTATTTTTCTTTTAAAAAAAAGCTATGGCTTGTAGAGGAAGCCGAAACTCAAATAATGGTCACGACGGCGGAGAAGTCATTGTCGCCGCATACGTACGACAAAAACATTCCCTTTTGTCATTTAGTAAAAGATTCATGTAAAAAAGATTCCTTTTGAATAAACTTAAAAGTCAAAGGGGTTTCTACACCGTATAAAAGAAGGTTCTGTATAAAACAAAATATGCCTCAATGAAAGGAGATTGAGACGAAGTCCCATACCTCGGGTCCGACTTGACTTGGTCGTTATTTAATCTCCTGAATAATAAACTTGAGTTAATTTATACTTTTTTAAGAACCTTTTTCAAGTTCATTATTCCTTTTATATCCCTTATTGCCTTGTCATGAACACTATGTAATTATTTGAGTTAATAGCGGTCGTTTTAACGATTATTGGTACTTGAGAAAAAAATAAACCCTTTAAAATTACAATTTGTTCATATATCCTTTATATCCAGAATGGTATTCATGATGTAGATATTATATATATCATATATATCCAGTAAATGCATGCATTTATAATATTACATAACATTTAGAGGTAAGAAATGAAATGCACCGTTCATGGAGATGGTAAGCCGTATGTACGCTTGAACGCTACTTCCATTTCTATTTCGTATTTTATGAAATGGAATCATAATGATATAAAGGTATATTGTAATTCCAATTTAATATCATATATAATATCATAACTTCATCCTTTATACATCCCCAATATGGTATTAACGAATCAAATCACTTTGAGGCGGTGGTAGTCTGCACTTCCTTAAATGAAGATATCGCGTTT
This sequence comes from Viscum album, assembly GCA_963277665.1. Taxonomy (NCBI): domain Eukaryota; kingdom Viridiplantae; phylum Streptophyta; class Magnoliopsida; order Santalales; family Viscaceae; genus Viscum; species Viscum album. The sequence goes on along the minus strand of OY728138.1, from coordinate 1,698,843,415 downwards.
ACCCATAACGGAAACCATAAATGTATTCCAAAAATGAAAAATACAGAAGCTTAAGGAAAACATAAAAATATTATATATCATATATAAATATAGTTTCATCTTAATGGACACCTTTTAAGGTGTTAAAGGAATGTTGAACAATCATCGTTTCGAGAGGCAGAAATTCGCCATCCACGGAAACAGTATGTTATTTAACCATTAGATGTAGGTGTGTGTAAGTGTAGCTCGAATCCTTCTTATAACAACATCATAGTATATGGAAGATACTGGTGTTGTTACAAAAGAAATGAATAAAAAGAGTTTAGGGGGTTGGAGAAGCAAAATAAAACAAAAGAACACAAGTGAAGACATTACCTTAAAATCAGGTAACTCCCTTTGATTTGAGCTCAAAGGATTCCTTGGGAAGAATTCTGCCCAATGTGAGGCTTCAAGGAGTAAGAGAGGGAAGTGGAGAGACAAAATGGGTAGGGGTTAGCCGACCCAAAGGGTTTGGATGTGTGGGTAAAGAGGTAGAGGTGGGGGACTTTTATAAGATGATAGGAGGGGCACTCTTGGAAAGTAAAGAAATGTTACTTTATTTTAAAATGAGTTTCAGATTCAAAAGGTCCCACATTGATATAATTTGAGGATAAGGTGATAAGGGTTCGAAATACACCCATCCAATATGTTTTGGACACGTGTAGGTCATATATTTTACATTATCTTTTCATTTTATTTAAATCATTTATTAATTAGGTAATCGCTGCATCATCATGATGTCATAAATAATTTAATTTATTTAATGTCTAAAAATTATAAAAAAATATCATGATGAAGGAAATATTTTTATATTTCTAATCAATATTTATAGTCAAAAATATGACTTGTATAACCCCATTTAAAATTTTATTTAGTAAAACAACTCATGTTTGTGTCATTTTAGTTTTAACATTAAATAAAAAGATATTAATGTCATTTTCCTACCAAAGTGGCTCCATGGGGTCCCCAAGTTGACCCATGGCTTGTCTTGGTCGTCCATGACACATACAATAATGGTAGGACATGTGTCTAGGTATTTTCATTTTATTATAACATTATTTTTATCTTAAATTACACTAATTACCTCTAATCGTGATTAAAAACTTAAAAGTTACTATTCACCAAAAAAATTATTTTAATCTCATTGAACCACATTTTACTTCTTAATGACAACCATGTATGTCAGATTTTTGACAATCAAATCATAGAAGTTTCAAAGTTTCATTTAAATGAAAAATTAGTTTCTTTAACTACCACTTAGTGGTTTCACTATTCATCAAAAATTGAAGTATTTCAGAAAAATATCAAAACTTCACCCTAAGCTATATTTGATATTCTGAATTCAAAAATGATGTCTATTTTCAAAAATTCAATTCATATAAGTTACATTAATTAATTTAATAATTAATTCCCACTGTTATGACAAATAGCGTGTTTTTATGAAACAATAAGTATCAAAAGATTGATACCAGTTTAAGTCCAATTTTAAAGTGAAATTGATTCCAATGACCACCATTGGATTAAATGGTAAAAATATATTATAATTTCACTTCAAAACCAATTCAAAAGATAATCTAATCATATAAATTAATTAGATTAAAAAGAGGTTTTGAATTAAAATACAACATTTTTCACTATTCATTAAAAAATTAACTTTATCGGAAAAATACCAAAAATTCACACAAAGTAAATTTTGATGTCCCAATCATAAAGAATAAGTTTATTTTGACAAAAATAGCTTATAAAATTGTCAGAAGATAGATTTAAAAATGGTTTTCCATCAAAAGGCAGTAAAACAATCTTTTAAAAATATTAGTGTATTCCATGCTTAAGATTGGATTTATTCTAATTTTAATCCTCTAAAACACTATCTAATTCACTAATAGACATAGATAAAAATATCTATTATTAATTAATTACATGGGATGTTACATCCTTCCCCCCTTTAGATAATTGTGTCCCCCAATTTATTTACTTATCAAATAAATGGGGGTATTTATCCCTCATTGCATTTTCAGATTCCCAGGTTGCCTCTTCCATCATGTGGTTTTTCCACAAAACCTTTACCTGATTAATCACCTTATTACGTAACACTTGCTTTCTGTGGTCAAGAATCTGGATCTGTTGTTCCTCATAAGATAGGTTCTCTTCCAGCTGAACTACCTCTGGACTTAAAACATGAGATGGATCTGGCATGTACTTTCTCAGCATCGAAACATGAAAAACATTGTGTACCTGAGATAAACTCGGAGGTAAAGCCACCCGGTATGCAACTGATCTATCTCTCCCCAGAATTTCATATAGTCCAATGAACCTTGGACTCAACTTTCCATTCTTACCAAATCGCATCAAACTTTTCCATGATGAGACTTTGAGAAAAACATGATCACCTACCTCAAAAGATAGATCCTTCCTCCTGTTGTCCACATAACTCTTTTGCCTGCTCTGAGCTGTTCTCATGTGTTTTTGTATCAACTGAACTTTTTCTGCCAACTCTTCCACCAATTCTAGTCCCATCAGTTTTCTTTCACCCACTTCATCCCAAAAAGCTGGAGTTCGACACCACTTCCCATATAACGCCTCAAATGGCGACATCTGTATACTAGAATGAAAACTGTTATTATATGAAAATTCAACCAAAGAAATATGTTGGTCCCAACTTCCTTGATAATCCATAGAGAAAGAACGTAGCATATCCTCCAATGTCTGAATTGTTCATTCTGACTGCCCATCTGATTGAGGATGAAAAGCTGTAATAAAATTTAATTCAGTACCCAACGACTTCTAAAGGCCTTTCCAAAAGTTAGAAGTGAACCTGGGATCACGGTCAGATACAATGGAGAGGGGAACTCCTTGTAACCTAACTATATCTTTAAGATACAAACGGGAAAGTTGATCTAGGGAAAACGTATCTCATATATCAAGGAAATGAGAAGATTTAGTCAAGCGATCAATAATAACCCAGATTGCATTATTATCTCGAGGGGTCTTCGGCAATCCCACAATGAAGTCCATGGATATATTCTCCCATTTCCACTCTGGCACTAGTAAAGGATGGAGATTCCCTTTTGATAACTGCCACTCTGCTTTAACCTGTTGACATGTCAAACACTTCACAGTAAAATCATTAATATATCTTTTCATTCCATCCCACCAGTAATACTCCCGCAGATCTCTGTATATCTTAGTACTTCCAGGATGAACGGAAAATGGAGATATATGAGCTTCACATAACAACTCTCCCTTAAACTTTGAATCACAAGGCACACACAATCTCTTTCCAAATCTAAAAACGCAATCATTATCAATGTTGAATTCAGGAAAATTAACTTTCTGAACCAGCTCTACCTTTTTCTGCAACTAACTGTCTTGCTTCTGTGCTTGCTTGATTCTGTCTGATAGAGAAGATTTCACTGATACCTGAAACAAAACAGAAGAACATCCTGCACCAAAAAATCTATGCCAATGTTCAACAAATCCTTAACCAAAGGATCACGTTCCAAACACAACATTTCTAATGAAGCATTACTTTTTCGACTCAAAGTATCAACCACTTTATTTGCTTTTCCAGGATGGTAATGAATTGTACAATCATAATCCTTGATTAATTCTAGCCATCTCTTCTGCCTCATGTTCAATTATTTCTGAGTGAATATATACTTTAAACTTTTGTGATCAGTATATATTTCATACTTTACTCCATACAAATGATGCCTCCAAATTTTTAAAGCGAAAAAAATAGCAGCTAATTCTAAATCATGTGTAGGGTAATTTACCTAATGGGTTTTCAACTGTCGTGAAGCATAAGCAATTACCTGATCATTCTGCATTAGGACACAACCAAGTCCTTTCAATGAAGCATCACTATAGATAACAAACTTCCCATTCCTGGAAGGTAGTGCCAAAACTGGATCAGTCACCAATCTTCTTTTCAATTCCTGAAAACAATCATAAAATTCTTTTGTCCAGATAAAAATAACACCCTTTCGAGTTAGCTTAGTCATTGGACTAGATAACCGTGAAAAATTTCTAACAACCCTTTGGTAATAGCCTGCCAAACCAAGGAAACTATGAATCTCTGTTACATTTGTGGGTCTTGGCCATTCTTCAACAACCTTTGTTTTTGTAGGATCAACGGTTATCCTATCTTTAGAAAAAATGTGACCAAGGAAAGAAATTTGTTGCAACCAAAACTCACACTTGCTGAATTTCTCATACAATTTATTTTCTTTTAAGGTTTGCAAAATAACCCTTAAATTTCTTTCATGCTCCTCTTTACTTTTAGAAAACACCAAAATATCATCAATGAAAACAACCACAAACTTATCCAAGAACGCATGGAAAATTATATTCATTAAGTCCATGAATATAGCAGGTGCATTGGTTAGCCCAAAAGGAATTACTACAAATTCATAATGGCCATATCTTGTACGAAACGCAGTGTTCGGAACGTCATCTTCCTTTACCTTCAGCTGATGGTACCCCGATCTCAGGTCAATCTTTGAAAAATACTGAGCTCCCTGGACCTGATCAAACAAGTCATCGATATGAGGAAAAGGATATTTGTTCTTAACAGTGATGTTATTCAAGGCTCTATAATCAATGAAAAGCTTAATAGAACTATCTTTCTTTTTAACAAATAAAACAGGAGCACCCCATGGTGATGTTCTAGGTCGAATGAAACCTTTCTCTAATAAATCATGCAATTGCTCCTTCAACTCTAAAAGTTCAATTTGAGCCATTCGATAAGGGGGTTTTGAAATTGGCTTAGCATCAGGAACTAAGTCAACAGTAAATTCAACTTTCCGATCCGGTATAATTTCAGGCAACTCATCAGGAAAAACATCAGGATACTCATTTACCACTGGCACATCATTAATCTGAATAGTTCCTTTGTTTTCAACAATATGTGCAAGGTAACATTCATTTCCATCTTTTATAAGTTTCTCGGCCTCTTGATAATTTATCAACAGTAAGGGTTTATTCTTGTAAAAAAACTGAAATTCTTTCTGAAAATAAACTTCTTTAGCTCTACAGTCAATCTTAGCATGGTAAATAGAGAGCCAGTCCATACCCAACATAACATCAAACTCTACTAGAGGTAGAACAATAAGGTTTTCAAGTAGGTTATTTCCATAGATAAGGATAGGAAGATTATTATAAATTCTTTTTGCCTCAACATTTCCCCTAGGTGTTTTTACCATAAGTTCAGGAGTCATTTCTTGATATGGTATTCCCATTTTACTAGAAAAGGTTTCAGATATGAAAGAATCTGTGGACCCCGAATCAAACAACACACTGGAATAACTTAAAAAACAAACAAAGTACATGATACAACTACATTTTATGGCCCGACATCTGCTGAAGTAGTTGCAAAGGATTTCACCACCCCTTTCTGCTTGTAGTCTAACTGCTTCCCATCACTCAAGCTCTTTTTCAGACACTCGTTTTCATAGTGACCCAACTCATTGCACTTAAAACATTTCACTAACTGTAAATCAAATTTGGACTTACCATCACCTTGATCTTTTTCAGTGAAATCACGAGACTTATGTCCCATCTTACCACATCGGTAGCACTTTCCAGAATTCAGAAGACATTCCCCAACATGCCTTTTACCACATTTATCACAAAATGGAAACTTAGTTCTCTTACCATCAGACTTTTTTGGAGAATTCTTTCCTTTCTCCTACCACCTCGGTCTCTTCTTCTGTTGGTTGTTATAGAACATTTGATCATCGGCAAACTTCATTTCCACCTTCTCAGCACATCAAACAAGATTTTTATAAATTTTAAACTCACGAGAAGCTAATTCCCTTCGATATTTTGGATTTAATCCTGAGTAAAAATGATAGATTCTACTATCTAGGTCTCGGATAAAATTTGGAGCATACCTTGCCAATCGAGTGAACCTCTCTTCATAGGCAGCCACTAAGTCTTCCTCTTGGCTCAATTCCAAGAATTGTTTTTCCATCCTAAGTCGAAAAACCTTAGGAAAATACTTCTCAAGAAACATACCTTTGAATTCATTCTAGTCAAGAGAATAAATCTCATCCGCATCCCTGATATTTTTAACCATCGACCACCACTGATCTTCCTCACCCTCCAAATGGTAAATAGAAAGACTAACATTTTGATTGTCTGAACACCCCATGACATCGAAAATCTTCTCCAGTGCTTTAATCCACCCTTCTTGTAGCATAGGGTTAGATGATCCTCTGAATGATGGGGTATGTTGCCTCATGAAATGTTCCACCACTGACATGTTCCTCTGCGGTTGATCTGGCTGATCTCGTCCATGGATACCACCACCATTTATCGCTTGAGTCAACTGCGCCATTACTGCAACAAACTATTCAGTTCCAATTCCGACCATGTCAGGATGCTGATTCAGAAGGTTATTTCTTTATGTATGCCTTCCTAGCACTGCTTCCCTATTTCCTCTGCAGAAAACCATTATGAACAAATATGTCTTAGATGAAGCAACATGGTAATCTTCAAATGTTATATCATTTCATAAAAAATATTTTTGGATAATCATTTAATAGAATTATAACTCCTAAAGATATCTAATCCATCCTCTGATACCAACTATAAGGCCCCATCCTTAAACCTTACTTAATCATGAGTTATTACAAGATTACACATTGATTATATTTTCATGTTTAGAGTTTTAGATAATTAGATCATAAAACATGCATTACATTCCACATTTAAACAAAGTGGTTACATAAAAGTTAGTATTCATTTTTCCCACCAACGGAAACATATTTAAAATAAAACATGGATTCTTTTTTGACACTTCCTTTACACTATCATCATATCATGTACCTTTCCCTTGACCTGTGAAAAACATTTCAAAAACTTGGGAGCATAAAAAGCTCAGTAAGGGATATAAAAATATGGAAAGGAAACATGAGTACATGTATACATAAGAATCAATTAAATCATACTCTACTCATAAAACATAATCACTTTAACATACCTCATTAAATCATGAATAAATCATATAAATCATAAGACATAAAGGTAACTTGTTGCATTCATAACATTCTTACGTAGGGAGTAACCCTCTTGGTTATGTTTGGAATACCCATCACAGTATATTCCCTAAATCGCTTCGGAGAAACCTTAACATTTCACTCCTTCGTGTTACCCAATGCATTAGGGAGCTATATAGGGATCACCTGCCCTTAGTTTATAACAGAACCACCCGTCTTCATAATAATTCCCAAGAACCTCAATGTAATCGTATCACATAAAACATGCATAAATGAAACATAACCTTTATACCTTTCAATCACAATATATCAATACAACACATTGATATAAAAACATTATGAAAACCATTTTCAATACCAAAACAAAAGAAAATTAAAACATGGTATTTATTTTTCTTTAAAAAAAGGTATGGCTTGTAGAGGAAGCCAAAACTCAAATAATGGTCATGGCGGCGGAGAAGTCATTGTCGCCGCATACGTACGACAAAAACATTACCTTTTGTCATTTAGTAAACACTTCGTATAAAAAAGATTCCTTTTGAATAAACTTAAAAGTCAAAGGGGTTTATACACAATATAAAAGAAGGTTGTGTATACAACAAAATATGCCTCAATGAAAGGAGATTGAGACAAAGTCCCATACCTTGGGTCCGACTTGACTTGGTCGTTCTTTAATCTCCTGAATAATAAACTTGAGTTAATTTATACTTGTTTAAGAACCTTTTTCAAGTTCATTATTCTTTTTATATCACTTATTCCCATGTCATGAACACTATGTAATTATTTAAGTTAATAACGGTCATTTTAACGATCATTGGTACTTGAGTCAAAAATAAACCCTTTATAATTACAAGTTGTTCATATATCCATTATATCCAGAATAGTATTCATTATGTAGATATCATATATATAATATATATCTAGTACATGCATTCATTTATAATATTACATAACATTTAGAGGTAATAAATGAAATGCACCGTTCATGGAGATGGTGAGTCGTACGTACGCATGAACGCTGCTTTCATTTCTATTTCATATTTTATGAAATGGAATCATAATGATATAAAGGTATATTATAATTCTAGTGTAATATCATATATAATATCATTACTCCATCCTTTATACATCCCACATATGGTATTAACGAATCAAATCACTTTGAGGGGGCGGTAGTATGCACTTCCTTAAATGAAGATATCACATTTTCCCATAATGGAAACCATAAAGGTATGCCCAAAATGAAAAATACAGAAGCTTAAGGAAAACATAAAAATATTATATATCATATATAAATAGAGTGTCATCTTAATGGACACCTTTGAATGTGTTAAAATAATGTTGAACAATCATCGTTTCGGGAGGCAGAAATTCGCCATCCACGGAAATAGTATGTTCTTTAACCATTAGATGTTGGTGTTTGTAGGTGTATCTCGAATCCTTATTTAAAAACATCCTAGTATATGGAAGATACTGGTGTTGTTACAAAAGAAATGAATAACAAGATTTTAGGGGGTTGGAGAAGAAAAATAAAACAAAAGAACACAAGAAAAGACATTACCTTAAAATCGGGTAACTCCCTTTGGTTTGAGCTCAAAGGATTCCTTGGGAAGACTTCTGCCCAAATTGAGGCTTCAAGGAGTAAGATAGGGAAGTGGAGAGACAAAATGGTCAGGGTTTGGCCGAGCCAAAGGCTTTGGAAGTGCGGGTAAAGAGGTAGAGGTGGGGGCCTTTTATAAGAGGAGATGAGGGGCACTCTTGGAAAGTAATGAAATGTTACATTATTTTAAAATGATTTTCGGATTAAAAATGTCCCAAATTGATATAATTCGAGGATAAGGTGATAAGGGTTTGAAATCCACCCATAAAATAGGTTTTGGACATTTTTAGGTAATATATTTTACATTATCCTTTCATTTTATTTAAATCCTTTATTAATGAGTTAATCGCTGCATCATCATGATGTCATAAATAATTTAATTTATTTAATGTATAAAAATTATAAAAACCTATCATGATGTAGGAAATCTTTTTAGATTTATAATGAATATTTATAGTAAAAACTCTGACTTGTATAACCTCAATTAAAAATTGTTTTAGTAAAACAACTCTTGTTTGCGTCATTTTAATTTTAACATTAAATAAAAAGATATTAATGACATTTTCCTACCAAAGTGGCTCCATGAGGTCCCCAAGTTGACCCATGGCTTGTCTTGGTCGTCCATGACACATCCAATAAGGAAAGGACATGTTTCTAGGTATTTTCTTTTTATTATAACATTATTTTTATCTTAAAATACACTAATTACCTCTAATCGCGATTAAAAAACATAAAAGTTACTATTCACCAAAAAAATTGTTTTAATCTCATTGAACCAAATTTTACTTCTTAATGACAACCATGTATGTCAGATTTTTGAAAATAAAATCACAGAAGTGGAAAAGTTTCATTTAAACAAAAAATTAGTTTCTTTAACTACCACTTAGTGGTTTCACTATTCATCAAAAATTGATGTTTTTCAGAAAAATACCTAATCTTCACCCTAAACTATATTTGATATTCTGAATTCAAAAATGATGAATATTTTAAAAAATTAAAATCATATAAGTTACCTTAATTAATTTAATAATTAATTCCTGCTGTCATGACAAATAACGTCTTTTTATGAAACAGTAAGTATCAAAAGATTGATACCAGTTTAAGTCAAATTTCAAAGTGAAATTGATTTCAATGACCACCATTGGATTAAATGGAAAAATATATATTCTAATTTCACTTGAAATCCAATTAAAAAGATAATCTAATCATATAAATAAATTATATTAAAAAGAGGTTTTGAATTAAAATATAACATTTTTCACTATTCATTAAAAAATGAACTTTATCGGAAAAATACCAAAAATTCACACAAAGTAAATTTTGATGTCCCAATCAAAAATAATAAGTTTATTTTGACGAAAATATCTTATAAAATTGTCAGATGATAGATTTAAAAATGGTTTTCCATCAAAAGGCAGTAAAACAATCTTTTAAAAATATTAGTGTATTCCATGCGTAAGATTTGATTTATTCTCATTTTAATCTTCTAAAACACTATGTAATTCACTAGTAGACATAGACAAAAATATCTATTATTCATTACTTACTTGGGATGTTACATGAACTATGCTAAATCCTCCACAAGAGTAACACATTTAGGTTTCATGGTAAACATGAATGGGTATTTAAGAAAGAAATAGGGATGCCCACGACAAACATTGGGTCTTACTAGGCCCTCTGTTTACATCATCCAACAGCCACAAAACATTCCTAAATAACAACATTACCACACCCACTAGTGGTATCCCAGTAGAGTATGGATGGTATGTAATCATTTAATCCTATGGAAACATCATGGGGTCTATCTCTTCTACCACGAAATGATGCAAAATAGGAATCTTTGTGAGAGTCTACCAGGTGCTTCCTAGGTTTCCCTTTCACTGCAATGGAAATCCTTTCTTCACAACCATGGATTCACCACATCCCTTTCCTAATATCTCCAAACCAGGTATGAATGGAAGTAGTCAATACCCTGAATGACGTTTTATGGCCTCGATTCCACGACTAAGAGATCCCAACCGCAAATCTATCCTCCAAGAGTCAGGTCACACTATCTGCGCCAGTGTGTGATTAATGGGTTTACTCCAGTAGTAGTATCTAAGAATGAGGGTCAAGTCCATAGTACCACCAGAAAAAGAAAGCCTCAAATAGATATCATGGAATAAGTAGGACGGATTTCATGAGTGACTACTTAAAAGGCTATCCAAAAGAAAAGATAATGATCATACCTCTAATTGATCATCGAGCTTCATGGTCAAGATCCAAGAGCACATGAAGCTGTCCTCACCCACTTGCTACGACTCCCTAAGCCTGGCGTGCACCACATCCTGATGCTCATCCAACTCCTCTACATCTCCCGCCATTTTGTGGCACACTTTTCTTCATGCACTGTCTTTGCCAAGGCGGCTCGTCAGGTAACACCCTCTCAGTAGCATGATAAGTCAGACAATCCCTAGTGAGATTCCACTGGTTATTCCATGCATAACACCATATCTCCTATGGTTGATATACTCTATGGTGCATATCTTAAACGACAGACCCATGTTTATGTGTTTGAGAAAGGGTATGCCCGCTACGCCAAGATCTTGTAACCTGTCGTTTTCTAGCTCCATCAGACACCTCTACCTCATGACCTCTACTATAGGTCACATACACTTGATCCTCTGTTTGGCAACCCTCAACCACCCGGGCTCCCTCCAGTACCCCAACATACATCAGAATGATAAAGGGTATCACTGAAGCACCAATCTCCAAGTTTAGTCCCATCACAATGGTCCAAGACCCAATGTACGAGACCCAAACCATATCCGTAGAGTAGCGCGAAAGATCCATGAATCTCGCCGAGTACTCTATTTCCATAATGATGCCCTTCTGTAGGTACAACAGATCCTATATACTCCTAGAGACTATTGTCATTGGAAATAAATCATCCCTGAAAAGGAACTCAATTTCAATCCAAGTGATAGTTTAATCATCATACATCTGGATAATCGTTAGTTACATCTCTCCACCGAGTCCTGAATAAGTCTCATGGTTATGATCTCCATATGGTCGAGAGGCATCCTCACTAGGTGGAAGACTCGCGTAACCAACTCAATCCAATCCTCAGCTACTTGAGAATATGTGATGCCTCGGGACATGGTATTCCACTGCCTCTGGAACTCATGTAGCGCACTCATTCTGCATGCATCATCCCATAGTATCACTGGTAGAAACAACTGATCGATGGGTGGTTGCATCCCTGATGCACCACCCGAATGTAACGCCACAGATTTAGTGCCCTGAACTGAAGCCTCCACTCGGGTGGATCATCATTATGATTAGTTTTCATAATCCAATCTTGATGTCATCATGGTGGAATCCTGGAATATATCAAGATGAACCAGAGTTAAAGAGTATATCTCGGGAGATTATTCAAGAAGGACAAGGAAAGAACAACCATTCTACATGATTCACATACCCTTTATTTACCCAAAACCAATGTTCCCATGTATTGATTCAGAAAATAGGTGTCTAGATTCTAGGTGTATGGATATGTCGGCCTCCTCAACAAAAATAGAGTCCCAGGATAAAAAGATGAACTTGAAATACTTGAAATTGTATCCCAAAACAAAAAACAACCTACCCTTGGACTTTGAGGTAGAACCGACCACCTCTGATACCAATTTTCCACGACCCGTCCCCCAGGGCCCATGCCACCACCACCCCAATCCCTACATATTTATTTCCATGGGCTGGCGACTAGCACTTAAGGTATTATCCTGCAATTGGGAGGCATTTTCCAAGTCCTCGTACACATCACACAACTTCCTACCAAATGCACTAGAAAATAAGATCCAAGGAAACAATGCATGCAATGCACTAAGTAAAACACAACCAGATTACAATGTAAAGTAATTTACAGGGTGTAAACCCATGCCTATATAAAATCCCCCCAAAATAAAAATAGAACAAAAGTAAAACTCCAAGTCCCAGTAGCTCATCTACCGAGAAGCCTGCATGAAGGGTAAGTGATGGGTAGTTTCCTAAAGCAGTAGAAGTAAATCTGGTCTATCTGATATCACTAAACACCAAAAGATCCTAGTCCTCATTGGAATCCATCAAATCATTCTATCATCTACATAAGATACGACACATGCGGGAAAATACCTTGAAGGGGTGAGTAAAATGATACTCATTAGGAGACCAAGAAACCACAAAGGTAAACAGAACAGAAAAACCAAAAAGGAATGCACATTCATCTATACTTGGGTATATGTCCATACACATAACATGAATGTCCATATATACTCGTTTCACCCTCTATGAAAACATGTGGTCCCAACCACACATCCATCACCAAGAATCTCCCTGATTCTCAAATCGTAACACATAAATCGAGAGATCACACTCCACATGCTCATACAACCCCATTGGAAGCCATTCGAGAGATACACATCATCAGGTATAACTCTACCATTATGAATATTATGGTAGAGAGAACGTCCTCCATCTGGAACATTCTACTAGGTCCGAATCTTGTGCCCGACACTACAGGTGTAGTCATCATAGCCTTACACCGGATGTAAGACTAATGAAACCCAAGTGAAGAGGCCCACTCCTCCTCACCGGCCACAGTTGAGGGAAAACTGCTCCAGACTAACCTGTGATAGCTCAGTCTCTACAGTAATGAGTGGATTGTGCCTCATCCCATCGAAGGATAACCGACTCCTACTTGGGAATTGATCTCTTGACATGGAAGGTCCCACTCCTCGTAACTGTGTCATGTAGTTGAGGGAGATTCAACTTTAATGGAGGGCCTGATCCCTCTCACTACTAGGATATGAGTGAGTAAGACTCCGTATGTGACTGTCCGCACACTGGATGCAATAAGGGAGTACAAATCATGAAATACATACACCCTAAATCAGTAGGGGTGTATAACTTCATATATCAAGGACCCGCACCCAACCCTGTAGGGGAGTACAACTCAGTGATAAGAGGAACCGCACCCTGGTACCAGGGGATTACCAACTTTGCCATTTTATTTTCTTTGGGAGAAAAAAAACCTAGTATGTTAGGGTATTACTATCTGCAGGCTAGATAACCCACTCCCGGGCAAGGAAGAGGAGTACCCACTCTACCCAAATATTGCATAATGAGGACCCTCACCCTTGAATGGCAGGGGAGTACTGACACCTACAATGGAGGACCCAAACCATACCCACTAGGGGTTTACATAATCTCTATGTATTTGATATGGAGGACCTGAACCATAGTCCAATAGGGGAGTACCGACTCCAAGGATATAGGACCCACTCCCGGGAATGATAGGGGAGTGACGACTCTTCCTTTACGAACTTCTCTGAGAACCCGTGCCCTAATCCTATAGGGGAGTAACACTGTCAAAGGAAACCACTGAAAGGAATGAAAACCCACTCCCAAAACGTGGGGAGTCCCTTCTCCATCGAATCAAAGGGATATGGAGTAACCCATCATTGATTCCTTAAGGGATTAAATCTTCTAACATTTAATAATAAAAATAACCCTGATTCTGCCAAAATTCATCTCATACCTGGAGATCATAAACTTCAAACCAAATAATCAATCCTCTAACTTTATCAAAAACTCACATAGATTATCTCAAAAGGAAAGTAGCACCCCAAGGTTACCCACGTCATTGACGACTTTTCAAATAGATTCCCCGTTTAGATGTTACGACAGTTTTAGCGAAATGGGGACGGTTGAGTGCTAGCCCGTTCCGACCCGACACGGACCAATGGTCCTAGAATGGATTAGCATGAACCACCTTTGAGTAGGAATGCTCCTCCAGACTAGAAGAGACATAGCCATGTATGTCCTTCACCAGGCGACACCAGCTGGAACCACCCCCATTTTCAACTGATATGCTCACACGGACTGATTCATCTGGTAAGAGCTGCGTCTTTTCCATATGTCCAAGTCATGCAAAGGCTTCAAAAAATGGACCCTTTAAACATATTTTGTGGTCGCATCTTTTGTGGTGCACTTCCCAATCACCCAGAACGTGGTTTCCATCATCGAACCGAAAATCCTTTCGGCAGACTAGCAGACATGCTCCAGTAGTCCGTTCTTCGATCCAGAGGGTGCTCCGAAACCCCCGGTCCACATCCTTCATTGCATAGGGTTCAAATATCCACTGTGATCCCTTCATCTGGGAAGCGCTCAATTATCATAATCTATCGCACCCCATCAATCCATCTGTCATCATCGCCATCACATCTCCTCTTCGTTGCACCAAGAATTGTTGCGCAATGACCAACCGCTCGTCGTCCGATGAAGAATGCGATGAATTTGCATCAAGGGGGAATGGAAAATAAAACAAATAGATCACAAAACAAACCCTAAAATAATTATTCATGGCATTAAACTGCTCCACATCGAAGGATCATGAATGGAAAAAAAATTCATCCCACAAGAATGATCAAACCGTGGGTCACCCTATTAATGGGTTGATCTGTGATTATCGTTTAAAACCCAAGAACATGGGAAAGATAATAATTCAACAAAAACCCCTACCTGGAGTTTGGATTTCATGAAGTCATATATTGGAGTTGCATATCCATGTCGATCATCATTGCACTAGCGTTCATCGATCGTCAGTTGAAGACATCTGGTTTGATCTCGTTTGTTGATTCCTCAATCGTTGGCCGTCTGGCAAAAACATCCTTCAAGACCTCTAAAAAAATGTTCAGAATCCTTCAACCCGACCTTGGATTCATGGTATGAAAATAAGTGGTGATCAGGATTCATCATTTTCTGTTACAATGATTTATATAGTCATTACGTAGTTTCTTTAATGAAATAATATTTTAGTTTCATTTTGTTACACGTTGTTTCCCTAAAATGGTTTTGATAGTTCAAAACAAATATAATTTAAATAAGTTTGTTTTATTTTAATTTTTCTTAAATGTCTGAAAACTATCTTTTCCAGTCAACCCATGAAGATCAATAAGAAGTCCTTTCTAGGAGAATCAAGATGTTCTGAGTTCAACGGTTTCCTCAGATTTTTGATTTGGGAATTGGTTCAAAAGATAGAAAAACATGCTCTCACGTTTAATTAATAAACTTAAAAAATATCAATACTCCATTCCAGCCACTCCCAACATTGGAATTATGTGTCTTCTTAGAGATTGGTCTCCTAAAAAACACATTTAATATTAAAAAAAATATCATGGAATTTCACGCCATTTCAGTTTCAACACTAATCACACAATAACTTCTCACTAAATGTTAATATCTAGAGACATTTTCTTCCCCTTTTAAAATTTGATCTATGAATTTTCCATAACTTTTGTTATCTTAAAGCCTGTATTATTCTCCTCCAATAATTTTTATATATTTATTTTTATATGGGTGAAATCAATATAATAAGATTGGAAATCCAATTTTAAAATAAATCCACATAATTCTCAATAGGAGTTCATTAAATAGTTCTCGTTCATGTTCATAATTTTTTCATTCTAAATTTTTTATATTTTATAAGAATTTAAGTAGGTTAGAAACCATCTCAATCTACTATTATTTAGATAAATTCAATCCATACGAGAAAACTATTTTACTATATGAAATTTCAATTTTTTAAAACAATTTGATATCTAAAAACATATATGAAAAATTTGATACACGTAAAAATTCATACAAACCATTAATTGATGATGTAAATTCTGATTTCCTTGATATACATGGTTTTTCCTTACATGAAGATGTGTTTTATACATCATATTTTGATGAATGATTTCTTGAAATTTTTTGTAGCTAAACGAGATATAAATTTATAATTTTTCGATTCTCTAAATCAAGAATTAAAATAACTAACTCCAAATTTTATAATGTGAATTTATGGAGTGAAATAAGTTTCTATTATTTATATATAGAATAATAAATTTAAATTTAGAAAAGAAATTTATGGACCTATTGAGAAAAATTTCAAGATATTTACGATATATTTTATTATATAACCATAGATATTGTCCCAAAATATGCATGTGTATAATTTTCCATAAAGTAGATATAAAACATGCTAGATAAACATTGAGGTAACTTGACTAAATATTGATGGAAGTGGTTATGCAAGAAATTTATTTGTATATGGAGTCATAAATAATTTTCCAAATTGTTGGGTCTCAATGGGATATTCCAATTCATAATGTATTGAAATTTTTTTTGATAAACTATTGTGGAGAAATAGTTTAATTTTTCATTTATTATCAGAATAAAAAATAGATATATAGTTTTTATAGGTACTAAAAAATATTCAATTTTCTAAAACTATTATTCCCAATACCATTTGATGAATAAATACTAGAAATATTTAATGAAATGAGTATTGTGATTCTTAGTTATATTTCCTTAATATTTTATGGTTCTTATTACACTGGACTACATAGACTAGAAAACAGTAACTTCACCATATAATAATTTTTCTTATAAGATAATGATATTTAGATTATAAAATGATCCATGTAGATTAAAATTATGAATTTTCATCATTTTATCATATTTGATTAATGTTTTCCCTATTGGTTTTGACGATTAATATTCTTTTTTTGTATATTCATTTGATATCTATGTGAAAAATCAAGATAATATCATCAAAACATGATTTAATAATTATAATTTATTTAATTTTAATTGATCCATTTCATAGTGTAATGAGGTAATATTCTTGTACAAGTAATTTAATAGAGTGGTATTGAGGTTGAGGAATATAAAATTGAAAATATTAATTCATTACCTTGAAAAAATTCAAAAAACATGTGTTATGTTATTTAGAATACACAATACTTTATTAAATTTAAATCATGCCAATAAAACTAATTTACCCATTCATTAATTTATATAAAAAATTATTAATTTACATTTTATGATGATTATAGGGATGATTTAGATGATTTTAAATATAAATTAACCTCACCACCAGTTACCCAAACTTCTAATTGGTTAAATTCATTTCAATAGATATGTTTTTATTTATTAAATTACATTAGATTTGAATAAATTAATGTTAATGTAAAATATAATTTCAATGAATATGATTGAATATCCCTATTTTTATCCAAAAACCCATATACAATAACTATAAAAAATTATTTAGGAGTGAAATTTTATTTAATAATACTCATATCATAACATATTGGTAAAAAGGAAATTTTTTGAGATCATGTAACACTTTGGTAAATAATAAATAATAAGGATGAAAACCCACAATTAGAATATGGATTTTTCTACTATTTAATATTTTTTGCTATTAATATATAAACATGGGCCTGAAATTGAAGTGGTGGATTGAGTAGGTTGCTCAACAATTATTAGGAAGGAATTCAAGACAAAATATATATTTAATAAACTCTAATCAATTTGTAAGAATTTATATATTTCAAAATGGTACCAAGGTCTAAGGAAATGATAAATTTTCTTGTAACTTGTTATATTTCTTCACATATGTACCCAAAACATGTTTTTAGACTCAAAGCTAAATGAAGGTATTATATTTAGGATGATAATTTTTTTAAGAATATATATAATGATAAAATGCTCAAGGGATGGTTTCCAAAAGGTGAAATACAATATAAACTATATTTTTGTCATATATTAACTAATACAAGACAAATTAGACTCCAAATGACTAAACATAATGTTTTTTAAATGTGAAAGATACTAGAACACAATAATAAATGATGCCTAAGAATGTTGTCAAAAACGTGATCAATATTAATTGATTGGAAATATTTAAAAGTGGAAAGAAATAACTCTATGAGAATTTTAATTTTTCTAAATATTTTAAGTATAGTGAATATATTTTATAGGACCCTTCCATATGTCATTCATACATCCATATATCTTGTTTTCTATATTTTATGTCTCGATATTGGGGGAAATTTAAATAAATTTTTTTTTGATTCAATAATTATTTTTTGCTTCTATAGGGACTAATACAGTTTATAGATTTGGATTATATAGATAAATCTTTACTGACTATGGAAACTATTTTTGTAGTAGGTAAATTAATGCTTTATTGATCATGTTTTTAGTTTACCAAATTAAATCAACACCCTATCATCCCAATAAAAAAGTAAAAGAGAAAATTTATACTACATTTATTGATTGATTTATAGAATAAAATTTAAAAAAAACTATAAATAATTGGACCTAGTTTTTAGAAGATGTCTAGAGGAGTTATATTATTCCATAGAAAACCCTTATTAGATTGAGCCTATACCATAAAATAAATTAGAATATTTGTATCTTCCTTTAGAGATAGAACATAAGGATTATTGGATAGATAATGAAATTAATATATATCTTTAATTTCAAATATATGATTGAAAATAAAAAATTAAAGATCAGTAGTAAACCATAAGAGATTCCATTGGGAAATCAAGATTTATAAGGTTAAAATTAAAGTTACATATAAAAAGTTTATTTGATTAAGATACTTCTATCCCAGATAAATGGTAATACATTAATATCAAAAAATAAAATCAATTTTAGGTAAAATTTATTCTAGATTTTATAGATCACTTATTGTAAATGGTTTTAAGACATTGGGTGTGTATCACCCAATGATTTTAAAAGAAGAACACAATGTTCGATAATTTAAACGTTGTGCAACACCAATCTTAAATGATCCAAAAAATATATAACTCGTATACCCTATTCATTAAATTCGAATGTATTAATAGTATTATGTACTTTACAAAATGTATAAAATTTTACGAATAAATATATATTTACTGATAACTTTATAGGAATAATGTACACTATTATTAATATATATTTTATTCTTCAATGTGAGAAAATATTATAATTAATTTATATATATTTTAATAAAATTATTTTATAAATTCATTATGATTTTTTTAAAAAAAATATAAAAATTAACATAGGGTGAAATCATGGGATTTTTTTCGAAAATGTTGATTTTTTAGTGAATAGTGAAAACTATATTTTTATATAAATGAAATTTCTTTTCAACAAAAAAAGTAATTTAGATTCCCAATTATTCACATTATTGGATTTTAAGTATCATAAATTTTCATTATTAATATTTCAAATAATTATTTATAATCGAATCATCATTATACTAGATTTTATTAAATGATCTTTTTTGTGATTAAAAACGCATTTTTCTAAAAACTATTTCAATGTGAATGTTGTTTCTCCATGTTACATAATAAAAATATAAAATAATGTGGATGGATTTCAATTAAATTTAGATATTTTATTTCTATAAATATTAATTTAAACTCATATAATTATGTTTACTAGTCATAAAGTTTCTATAGGATCATCTTATTCTCAAAAAATACATTTCTTGAAAAACTAATTTTTTAACATGTCTATAGGTTTTATTTTATATTACATTATACCAAGTATATGAATTTAATTTTATAAATAAGATTTTATATTTTTAATTTTAATTATTTATATTATAAAATATGTTGACCTTATTTTTTGATCATAATGAGTAGTAAACATAGTGAAAATATTTTAACATGATTATGGTTAAGATGGGATTACCAAGGGATAAAATAAAATGATAAGGTATAATGTGACAAAATAATTTGTCTAAACTCTATTTGGTGGGAATGTTTTGTCCTTATGTAATCTAAGTCTCTAAAAGGGCCCATTTTGGTGCCTTGTGTCATTTGTATAACATGGGTATAACTTTTTTTTCAAAAATTCTATTCTATCCCCCACTTATAAAAAGGCACCCCTCTCCTCTCTTATTTGGAACATCAGTGCCTTATAGATTAGAAATTCCTGACCATATTTCGTTCCTTACATCCAACCCCACATTATAGTTACTTTTTTTCCTTATAAATATAATCTATAACTATTTTAGGTAAAATCCTAAAGTGGTTTTCTGAAAAAGATGTCTCATTATTAACATATCATTTTTATTTTCTTTCCTCTTCAACAACCTTAAAATATTATTCTATAATTATGAAATAACAAGATAATTATCTTTCATATATTTAGATATTATTATGTTAAAGTGTTAACCTACATCCATCACCTCTTCTATCAAATGGGAAATTAAACTATCATTCATGTGTGTGGTAGAATACAGCCCCAAGAAC
The DNA here is from genome assembly GCA_963277665.1 of Viscum album. Lineage (NCBI taxonomy): Eukaryota > Viridiplantae > Streptophyta > Magnoliopsida > Santalales > Viscaceae > Viscum > Viscum album. Next base: position 1,698,822,692 of record OY728138.1, on the reverse strand, counting down.
CAATGCAATTACTTTTTCAACATCGCCTCTATTGATTGGTTTTAATGATATAATTAACGATTATACATTTTATTCATCGAATAATTATAATTATAAAAATATAAAAATTTATTTAATTTATTACCTCTCCACTCATTGAAAAAGAGAGAGTTATTCATGCTTACGTGTTGATTATCACCTCTATAAAGTGATATAATTCTTTTTACATCACGACAACACTTGGATGATATATATAAGAATATTAAAATAAATAATACGGTATATATGATTTTATTTTCATTTTTTAAATTAAAAAATATATATAATTTTTTCCAAAATGATTGTATGAAAATTGAAATGTTACTCATATATACGTACGACCAACCATATCTCAAATTGTTACGTAGTTCACCATTAAAACCCATAATTCACGACTAGATATAAAAGAATATATATTTAAAAAACATGATAAATATTAAAATATTATTATTATCTATATGATTTAACTTTTACCTATTTGACCATAGTCAACCTACCAAAGTCATTTTTGGCATATAAGACGAATAGAGTCAAAACGTCCAATGTAATCAGAAATGATTGCCTAATTGTTTATATTATTTTAAGAGGAAAAAGAAAAGAGATAATGAAAAATAAATAAATTATTTAGAAATTAAATATTTTACATAATTTTATTATTTATGAGGATAAATAATGAACATATTATTTGGACCCATTATAAGGTACACTTTAACTTGAAACCTTGTTTTAAATGTTTTGATTGTTTATTTTCTAAATATTTATCTTCATTTAATATGTTATTATAAAGGGTACCTAAAAAAATCATAAGTATAATAAAACGGATTATAAAGGTCAATTTATTTCCCAAATTCCACTTTCTATGCACATTTTTATGAAAATGGAATCTTTTTATGGTTTTACATAAGAGACATTATTTTAAAAATCGACCATTATGGTTTCCCTTTTAAACTATTTTTCCACCATGTGAAAATTTTTAAAAATAATTTTTGGATATTTTTATACGAATACAAAAAAATTATGTACATTCTATATTACTTTTATATTTCATTCACGTTTTTTTAAATGAAATATTTTTATGGAAAATTTTGACATTCTTTACAATAGTCAAATGAAATGTTATATTTTAATTCATACACCGACAATGACATTTCCCGCTCCTATGTGTAATATTTTATGCTTTGATTCCTTTAAAATATTTATTTCCTTTTTCAATACAAAATTATTATTTTCATTTATCGGAGTATCTAGGAATTGATAATTGGTTTTTTAAAACATGGCATGTTTATATCAGAATTGGTTTTTGATAAAAGTTTATATGTTTTTTCCAATGATTTTATGATGAAAATATATAAGAGTAACATGTATGATTCATGATATGGTACTTTATTATAATTTATGAGAAATTGGTAACCTCAATATAACTTATATGAATGGTGATACACATTATATCTCTCAAAACAATTGGGCCATGTTCCTTGTCTTAACGTGAAAGAAGGAGGGTGTTACCAAAGGACATCTCTAATGTATTTAATTAGGATATAGGGATTTTTGACATGGATTTAAAATTTGTTTTAACTATGATGCACTAAGTTACGAGAAATGTTTTTATTTACCTTATATTGGTTTTAAATATATTATTCGGAAAAAAAGTTTGTTTTATATTCCATTGGACATTATTTGTTTCATTCACTAAAAAAACTTATAGATAAAAGTAATAAATTTCATAGGTTTTCCTATTTTCCACCAGACTAACATATTTCTCCTTTTTTATCTCTCTTATTGTTTTTTGTGATCATCCAACATTTTTAAAATACTTTTCAAAGTATTTAATTAATTTTAATGTAAAGTATTAAGTCTAGTTTAATGTCTTGAAGATTTTACAGGAAAATAAATCATGTATTATTTTAAATGTTTTAGATTAATGTGTTTTTGAAACTCGTCAAAAGTGTCCACTTTGTAATATATGGTTTTGTTACGCCTATGTTAAAACCTATTTCTCTAAAACTATTATGTGAAGTTATATTTTGGAAGATTAACATAATTCAAGTAAAAATACACTAGAATATGTAATGATTAAGGTTGGGTCCTTATAGATGATACCATAACAAAGGTTTTGATAATGTTAGATGGTAGGATATTATTTGATCATATGTTAAAAATACTCTCTAACCATAATTTTGTTTATACTAATGTTAATTATGAATATTTTAGAAAAAAAAAGTTTTTAATGTAGGGGGAATGGTTAAGGAAATCATAGTATTTATCCTCATATAATATGGTTTATTATGGATTATTTGATATACTCATCATAACATTTTTGTTTTAGTTGTTGACTGGATCCATCAGGAACCAAATTAATAATGGATTTTATGGAATATATGGTGGTTGTATAAAGAAAAATCTAAACGAAATGTGAGCTATATTAAAAACTCTTGTGTTTCTTATTAACCCACTATCATAAGTTTTGATTAACAATATGAACCTAGATAAGATTAATAATGCACCAAATAAGTGATAAATTCTAATCCATGTATATTCAAGTGATAATAATAAATGCAAAAATATTAAACACCCAATGTTACAAGAATTTGGGAAAAAATCCCAAGAAACTTTTTTAACAGAAAAGAAATATTTTTTGAATGTAGAAAAGAAAGGAATAATTAAATAATCTGAAAACGATGAAGAAAGAATTTAGTTAACACCATGAATAAGAATAAAATTCTACCAAATGTATCAATTAATTTTATTAATATGGTTATTTTTTTAATTATGAAAACTGATGGATGGGGGAAAATTTATATGACATGATCAACATGAATTTATAGAAAAATGAACTTAAATGCCCAATTCAATTAAAATTTATGTTTATGAAACCTTACAAGGCATAATTATTGATTGATTATATATTTTATTTTTTTGAAATATTTTAATCATAGGGATTGATTAATATTTATCTTTGTAGGAAGGACGTATTAAGGAATGAAATAGAATATCTTGATAAATGGATTATGAAGAAAATTTAGTGATTAAGGTGTGAATATATAATGATTTAATAGTTATGGAGTAGTTAAGGATTAAAGATGATCATATGTTTAAAATAATTAATGTAATTTGGATGTTTTTTATCATTGTACATTTGGAGACCTTTATTGAGATTTGATTGATTTTTATGGTATATTTAAGCTAATGTTTAACATGTGAAATTTTTTATTTTATGGATAATTCCATTTTTGTTTTCTAGACCTAATTTTGAAGGCGTTGATAACCTTATGGTTTTAAATGATTTTTTTATTAAGATTATTTTTGAGTAAGTTCATAATATTTCTATAAATATTATATATATTATATTAGTATTATCCAAAAAATAATACAACGTGTCACATCTAGAATTTATGTGGGTCATAAACACACAATCAAATGGTGAAAAGGATAAAACATTTTCCAGTAACCTATGTGACGTTCTAGTTAGTATAACATCATTTTATTAGAAAAATTGTATAAAATTTAATGATTAAATTGGATTTCAAAATTTATATTTTATTATAAATGATTTATCATATATGTAAACATGGTATTGAGAATTTATTTAGTGATTCAGTGATTCAAAGTAATTAGAGAATTTGATCATGGTTTTGGGAACCATGTATGATTACACTAGACCATGAATTATGAGAATTTATTTTGAAGAATAATGGTTAAATTTTATTTTAGAATCATTTATGATTATAGTATATCTTTATAGTGATTTAGGTTATTTATTGAAATGAAAACCGTATGTTTGAGATTATATTATTAGGGTATATGCATTTTGTTGTGAATCAAAAAGAGTGGTTGATATTATTTGGAGATAAATTTTAAAATAATATGTTAGCAAATCATTGTAATATATAGTTTTCAATCATTATAAAGAATAATTTGAGTAATTTTAAGGACGAAAATTTATGGATGTTTTTAGGTTGACCTTTTGGTCTTACTATTAAATTTAGATATGAATGTTTATTCCTTATGGTAAATATATTAACTAATACTATCTGTTTTGTTCCTGGTTAATGGCTTCACATAGGAGGAATATATTTTAATCCTTTTGTGAATCATGTGATCCATTAGAATTTTATATTAGTGCTTAAAATAGAAAATTGAATCTGGAGTACTCATTTTTTTGATAAAATGATGAGGTTGTGGTCGAATTTGATGAAAGGATGAAATTTTACAAATTAATTAACTTTATTTTATTATCAATAAACTATGTATTTTAAAATTACCATTATTAATTTAATATTTATTCATTTAAAATAATTATGTGTTTCTAATTATTGATTATAATTAATTATGTTGGAATTATATTTATATTGAATTTTAGTATAAGTTAATTTTGTATCTTTAAAACACATTTCTCTAAAAACTAATTTAAATTGAATAATATTTTTTCATCTTCTTTAATCAAAATAGGAACCAAAGAGGAATTAAATAAATAAAATTTATATTTTATTATCCAAATATATGATTTGAAATTCATATGACTATGATTAATTTTCATAATGTTTATATAATATCATCTTATACTTGAAAAATTATTTTCCTCAAAAAAAATTTCATCACGTTTGGGGGATTTATTTTAAATTAAATTATACCAATTTTCAGAATTGAATATGAAAATATTTATTCCATATTTTCAAAAAAAAATATGATATAAAATTTCCAACATAAATTTCTATGATAATGAATAGTGAATACCATAAATATATTTTACCAGAGTTGAGGTTAAGAAGGATTTATCAGGATTTGAACAAAAATGCATGGTTTAAAATGGCTTAAAAGTTTTCTAAATTATTTTTTCTGGACATATTGACTCTTTATCTCAGTCAATTCTCAATAATGGTCCATTGTTTTATCATTTTGAAAAATTTAACATGTGGTTATAACTTTTTATTTTCAAATATTCAATGTGTGTCATATCTCCCACATATAAAAGAGCGTTATTTTAGAGACCCAAATATTGACATACATGGAAATTACATTAATTATTCGGAATAATTAATACAGAACAAAAAACAGACACCAATGGGCCGTAATAGTTTAGTGTCTTTGGAAATTTGGAACATAATCTTCTAATCATGGTGAACGATCTTAAAAAGATCACATAAAGATCTTCCCCTTTTTTTCTTACCTAAAACCTTTCTTTATATCCTGGGGAAAAGAAAACATATAAAGGTTCATCTCAAATTCTCAGTAAGTGTAAGCATGGGGAAAATAAAACAAACCATATACATTTGAACTTCAAAACATGAACATAAATTTTACACATCAAAATCATTAGCTGTGAAATAAATCATGGCAGTACGTAAGGCATACGTCATAATGGAACATTAATAATGATAAAATACCATGGGAATAAAACATTTAATTGTTGAAAAACTTTAAGTATGTGATATTATTTCCATAGTAGCCTAGGCATTACGGCCAAGACCATCTTAGTGGACAAAGTCCCTTTCTGAATCGAGTTCACTCCTCCTTTCAGTCCTGTAATACTGAACCGGATTAACTTACTATTCCAGCCATGTCTATATCATGAGATATAAATCTTTACCAAATTAATTTGAGGGATTTATAAGTCCCACCCATGTCATAATGAAATCATTCTTACTTGTTCCACAAAATAAACATACATCATTCATCATATCTCAATGAATAAAATGGGTTTCATAAACATCATCCCATTATAACATATTCCATATAATACAAACAGATATCATACATTATAAGAACACTGAAACAATGTAAATCATAGAGACATTATACTTTAAACATACACATATGAAATAATTTCATCTTAGATGGAAAATGGTTTTGATAAAACTCTTGAAAAGAATTCTTGAGGAAAATATCCTTTATTCTTCAAAATCATTTTCTTTTCACAAAATGACATGAAATTTTAAAAGAAGAAGATTTTTTTAAAATTAATCATTAAATCTTGTAGTGTAAGCTTCATTAAAATAAGGCATTATAAAGTCATAAAAATCCGTTCATGCCGTATCAGTTAAAAAAACATTCTCCTCGTACTTTTGTCAGAGAACTCAAAAAGGACCACGTATGGTAAAAAACAGAATGATTTATTCCATAACATAAAGTAAAAGTAAAATAGGGGTGAACATGATTATAAAAATGTGTGGAAGAATATTAAAAACTATTAAAAATATTTATATTGACATGGATGAAAAATATAACCCTAGTAAATACTTACGAATAAAAAATCTCGGATAAAAATGAGTTTGGAAAAGTTATCCCTTACCTTATGTCTGATATGCTTTGTATGTATCTGAACCTCCTGTATAATGATATAAATAATTTCATTTACTTATTACCTAATCATATTAATTGTTATTATATTATATATGGTTCAATTATGACATTTTATTACCCGTTCTTTTGTAAATTCCATGTAAAAGCAGCGTTTTGGGTAAATTCGTTTCATTTATCGTACGTGTTTTGACTTGTTGCTCATGATATTATTACTTATATCCTGATTTACGTAATTAAAGAATTTAAAACATGATTTATATATAATATATATTCATCATATACATATATATATGATAGATTGATAAATGAAATGAAATACACCGTTCATGGAGACGGTAGGCCGTACGTACGCATGAACGATGTTTTTTGGTTTCCTTATTGAATTGAATGGATTTAATTAGATCAAATACATATATATATAGAAATAAATCCAGTATCATTATTATGTCATATATTTCATGATTACTTATTATATATACTTTATAATCATTCATGAATGGTTAACAAGGAGAATGAATCTCATCGCGTTGTGGAGACGGTAGTCCGTATGTACGCACGAGCGATGATATCATTCCCATGATCGTGGAATTGTATTGAAGTGTATGTATAATATTTAAGAATAAATATCACTTTACAATAATCATATATAGTTATTTATTTACACCATTATACCTATCCAAGTAAGGTTTTGGTCGAAAACAGATTACACCACGACGTGGAGACGGTATTCCGTACGTACGCACGCGCGGTGATTTCTTTTTCTGTAGGCTGGATAGAAGGTGATATAGGGTTGTTTCATATTTCTAAAAACATATCAGTATATATGTAATACTGATTTTATTACATTATAATTAGACATCTAAATAAGAAGAAGTAGAAGTAGAAGAAGAAAGAAACTAGAGAGAATCGGAAGAAGAGATTACCTCTTCTTCGACGCGCCATCTTTAAGCTTCCTCTTAAAGAAATAGAGTTGGTCATTTGAGATAACCACAACCTAAAAAATACTTCTAGGGAAGTGTATAAGAGAAATTTTTGGGGTTTGGCTGTGCTTAAAGGCTAAAAAGGGTGTGAATAGAAGAGGGAATGGGTGCCCTTTTCACAAGGGAGGAGAGGGGCACCTTTGGAAAAACTTAAAATATTATTTTATAATAAAGTCATATTAGATTTATAATAAATCAAAATTGATTTATTTAGAAGGTAAAGTGGGTATGGATCGTAATACTATCAAATAATAGGTTTTAGACAAGTTTAGGTGAATATTTTAACCATATCCTTTAGATTTAACTCTAAGTTAAATAATTTAACCTTTACCGTGCCTTCATGTTTTCTTAAAATATATGGTTAAAAAACATACAATAAAAGCCAAACAAACCCCAAGTGGTTCATTATTAATATATATAACCTTATATATGTCATTTCTCTAAACCTTAGATTATTAGGAATATAATAACAATTAATATTATAATATTTGTTTAAAAAACTTTTTTTGTCAATTTTGACACTATTTGGTAATTGATTTTTGTGAAAATCATAACAACATTATTAGTTCGAAAAAAGTAAATTTAATCAATACTAAAAAGTCATATTAACCTAAAAATTATTTTAATTCATAAAAATTCTAAATTTACATTTATTTAGATATTTATAACATCAATTATATTAATATTTCATTAATTAGGTAATTACTGCATCATAATTGTGTCATAAATAAATAAACTTATTTAATGTATAAAAATTATAAATAAAATACCATTATGTATGAAATATTTTTATATTTCTATTTAATATTTATAGTCGAATTTATCTTATGTATAACCCTATATTATAAATGTTTTAGTTATTAAACTTTGATTTTAACTATTTTAATTCTTCTTTAAATAAAATAATAATAAGTGTCCTAATTTAATCTAAGTGGACCTAAAGGGTAATATTTTATTCCTATGGTTGTCTTTGGTCGAATTACACTTATCCAATAGAATTAGTACATGTGTTAGGGTAATAATAATATCATTTTACACTTAATTACCCTATTTACTTTTAACCGTGGTAAAAAAAAGTAAAAAGATTCCATTCACCAAAAATTATTTTTATCATATTGAACCACATTTTACTCCGTGACATTAACCGTGTCTCTCGGATTTTCAAAATTCCACTCACAGAAGTGGTAAAAATACGTTTTATGTAAATTTTCAAATTCTCCCAGGAGGTGGGCAAAAGACAGTGAAAAGTTCAATAAAATTTTTATGTATCTAAAATTATTATAAAATGAATCCAATGAATTACATTGAACATATATAGGTATTATGTATCAATTTTGACCTAAAATAAATTTAAATAAAATAAATAATTATTTAAATACAATGTTGGTTTTTAAATTGTAACCTAGTGTTTTCACTATTCATCAAAAATTGAAAGTTTTCAGAAAAATACCAAAAATCCACCCTAGGCTAATTTCGATATTCTGAATCAAAAAATGAAGTCCATTTTGAAAGATAAAATATATAAAATTTCAAAAAGTGGTTATTACTATTCATAACGGCTAGTTTATATAACATATCGTTGTTTAGCGAAACTCAGTATTATGTACAACACAAGCTATCATGGAAGGTCACGATTGTGTGTAATGCAAGCCAAGTCAGGGATGCGTATAGTGCAACATCCTTTTGGTGTAGCATAATACACAAGACATAAATGAAATTAAAAAGAATATTTTTCATAAAATCTCGGGGTGTTACATTCTACCCCCCTTAAAATGAATTTTTCCCTCGAAATTCGTTGGGGTTATAAATCGTTTACTACTTGAAATTTTATTTAATTGAAACTCAAATCATAAAAAGGAATACTAAAGATTAATTATAAAAACTAATGTATGAAATGTAATAGTTTACCAAATTGACTAATCACTTGGTTTCTACATATGATAACATAGGTGAAAATATGGATATGGACGAGAAATCTAACCATCATGTTCTGATGGAGAGTGGTAGAGAACATGGCTATAAAAAAGAAAACAATCACAAAGCCATAAATTTGCGATGATCTAAGTTACCATCTGATTCATTGTATATGAAGACACTAGGACAACATTTTTGGTTTTCAAAATCATTTCCCTAAAGTTGAAGAATTAGAAGAAATACTTACTTTATTTTGGTACAATCTCACCATTTTTCGTGCCTTGAACAATTTCCACTTCATCTCTTAAAGAAATGAAGTTTAATTTTTCATTCTTGAAGTGTTAGTAGATCATGTGATAGAATTATGGGTCATTCCATCTGTCTCAAAAAAAAGGATAGAAAAAGTTATAAGTCCATATTATGGTGAGATTAAACGTATATGGTTCCAAAAATGGACTTATACTTCATCTATCATAGCGCTTAATAAAATAAAACTAGTTTCTACTAACCAAGGACTTCGGGTAGGCCAGTGGTAGGAAATAAAGGCATGTCGCACTTCAGTTGTGGGTTCTATTCCCACAACCTTTTCTGACATTATGGGTTGTCTCCCATCCTATGGGTCGTCCTTTTTCTAAAACTATACTATCATAACATTTGAGAAATAAAAATATATATCCTTAACCAATACTATATGATGTCCATTCTATCCTTTAAGGCTTATCGAAAATACTTCTGTCCAATTTTATAGTATAAATAAAATGATTACTAGAAATGTCATCAACCAAGCATGTGAATACCATCATTTATCCACCACATAAGATATATATTGTTGGTCACATTCCAAACATGTGAATACCTTAATCATTTATTCTCTTCAAAAGTGAATACCCATTGAACCTTAGAAAAAACATGAATTTTGTCAAAAGTTAAATCTTTACACATACCACAAATCCCAAAAATTCTATATACTCAGACCATGATATCACTTAGTCCTTATATCAATCATGAGATCATGAATACTATCAAACATATTATGTTCTCCTTATCCATTCATTATGCACATATCATCTTCTTTCCAAAAATATCAGAACCTCCTTTCATGTTTACCGGTACCATTCAACATATACTTTCAAATACTTTAGGAAAAACAATAGTGTAACAATCCTTAGATGATTCTTTATTCCATAGTACCATTAACTATACAACATAACTCTTGATAAACATAAATCATTCCATTACCTTCTTTAAACATTGACCAAGATTCAACACTTCTTTCTTCTCATCTATCATTTTTATTCTCCTCGTCATCATCCACAAAAATAAAACCCATATGACCATGTTGATTCTCTTCATAAGAATTCCCCTTAGGGCATTGGTTTGCATAATGTCTATACATTCCACATTTAAAACATCTAATCATTGTTGTTGTCATAGTAATAACATTATCCTTCTCCATGGTGTCAACTGAACCTATTCCTTTGCACTTACTAGATTTGTTCCCTTCTTTTCCGCACCCAAAGCATCTTCCAGTTCCTTTGAAACATTCTCGTTGATTCCTCTTCCCAAATGATTTACATGAGAGAAATTGAACTTTCTTTCCTCTATGATCATCATGAAACTCCATCTTTATCTTATTAGCTGAGTTGGGAAACTTACCAAAGTTGAGATTATTGATTATATTATGAGAATGCTGATTAGGAATAATTACAATTTTTGGACTTCCAAATCCCATTTCATTTGGTTTCATATGAATAATATCATTCCATTGTCCATAATATCATCCATTATCCTGAATCTTCTTATTTCAAGCAATTTTCTAAAACCCAAAAAGAATAGTGTGAGAGGAAAAAATCATAATAAAGAGGGAGTAAATTCAATATCTAACATCTTAGGTTAAATTATAATATCATTAACATAATTCTAGGAATATAACCTACAATTATACTTAACCTTAGGTACATCCCTTGATATACATTAGAAATATCTCTAAGGATCTCACTAAAGTTCTCGCATCCTAGTTTCCAAAGGTTAAATAAACCTTTCCTCTAATACCAACTGTAGAGACCCAAATCTTAACATACATGGACATTAAATTACTTTTTGGGAATACTTAATACATAACAAAAAACAGACACCAAATGACCATAATAGTTTAGTGTCTTTGGAAACTCGGAACATAATCTTCTAATCGTGGTGAAAGATTTTCAACATCTCCCATAAAGATCTTCTCCTTTTCTTTTCATACCTAAAACATTTATTTATATCCTGGGGAAAATAAAACATATAAAGGGTGAGATAAAATGCTTAGTAAGGGTATGCATGGAGAAAATAAAACAAACCATATACATTTGAACTTCAAAACATGAACATAAAGTTTACACATTAAAATCTTTTGTTGTGAAATAAATCTTGGCAGTACGTAGAGAATAAGTCATAAAGGAACATTAATCATGAATAAATACCATGGGAATAAAACATTTAATTTTTAAAAACCATTAATCACATGATATTATTTCCATAGTAGCCTAGGCATTGCTGCAAAGACCATCTTAGTGGACAAAGTCCCTTTCTGAATCGAGTTCACTCCTCATTTCAGTCCAATAACTATGAACCAGATTAACTTACCATTCCAGCCATGTCTATCTAAAGAGATATAAATCTTTAGCCAATGAATTGGTGGGAGATATAGGTCCCACCCCTATCATAATGAAATAATTCTTACTTGTGCCACAAAATAAGCATAAATTATTCCTCATAACCCTAGGAATAAAATGGGTTTCATAAACATCATCCCATCATAACATAATCTATATAATACAAATTGATGTCATTTATCATAAGAAAAGTGAAACCATGTAAATCATAGAGACATTATACTAGAAACACACACCTATGAAATAATGTCATCTTAGATGGAAAATGGTTTTGATAAAACACTTGAAAATAATTCTTAAGTAAACTATCCTTTCTTCTTCAATATCATTTTATTTTCACAAAATGTCATGAAATTTTAAAGAAGAGGATTTTGTTAAAATTAGTCATGAAATCTTGTAGAGTACGCTTCATGAAAATAAGGCATCATAAAATCGTAAAAATCCGTTACTGCCGTATAAGTTAAAAAAACATTCTCCTCGAACTTTTGTCGGAAAAGTCAAAAAGGACCACATATGGTAATCAAAGGAAAGATTCCTTCCATACCATAATGTAAAAGTCAAAGAGGGGTAAATTTGACTTTAAACATGCATGTAATAATATTAAACACTTTATGACAAACATTTTTATTGACATGGATGAAAAATATAACCCTACTAAATACTTACAAATAAACAATCTCGGATAAAAATGAGATTGGAAATGTAATCCCTTACATTATGTCCGATATGCTTCTTATATATTCAAACATCCTGTATAATGATTTAAATAATGTCATTGAATTTTTACAGAATCATATTCATTGTTATGAAATCATATATGGTTCAATTATGACTTTATATTACCTATTCTTTTGTAAATTTAATGTTAAAGCAGCGTTTTGGGTAAAATCGTTTCATTTATCATAAGTGTTTCGACTTTTTGTTCTTTATATTATTAATTATATCATTATTTACTTAATTCCAGAATGTAAAACATGATTTATATATAACATATATTCAGAATATACATATATATATGATAGATCATTAAATGGAATGAAATACATCGTTCATGGAGACGGTAGGCCGTACGTACGCATGAACGCTGTTTTAGTTACCTTATTGAATTGAATAAAATAAAGAAGATGACATAAATATATATATAAATAAATCCAGAATCATTATTATGTCATATATTTCATGATTACTTATTATATATACTTTAAAATCATTCATGATTGGTTAACAGGGAGAATGAATCTCATCGAGCTATGGAGATGGTAGTTCGTACGTACGCACGAGCGATGATATCATTCCCATTATCATGGAATTGTATTGAAGTGTATGTATAATATTTCAGAATCAATATCAATTTAAAATAATCTAATATAGTTATTTATTTACACCATTATACCAATCCATGTAAGGTGGTGGGAGAAAACAGATTACACCACGGAGTGGAGATGGTATTCTGTACGTTCGCACGCGCGGTGATTTCATTTTGCATAGGATGAATAGAAGGGGAAATAGGGTTGTTTCATATTTACAATAACATATAAGTATATAAGTAATACCGATGTTATTACTTTATAATGAGAAAACTAAATATGAATAAGTAGAAGAAGAAAGAATCTTGAGAGAATCGGAAGAAGAGATTACCTCTTCTTCGACGTACCTCCTTTATGCTTCCTTTTAAGGAAGTAGAGTTGGTCTTTTGAGAAGACCAGAACCTAAAAAATGTTTCTAGAGAAGTGGAGAAGAGAAATGGGCAGGGGTTGGTCGAGATTCAAGGCTGAAAAGGGTGTGAAGAGAAGAGGGAACGGGTTCCTTTTTTATAAGGGAGGAGAGGGGCACCTTTGGAAAAACATAAAATAATATTTTATAATAAGGTCATATTCGGTTTATAATAGCTCAAAATTTATTTATTTAGAAGCTAAAGTGGGGATGAGTCGAAATCCTATCATCCAATAGGTTTTAGACAATTTTAGGTTACTATTTTAACCTTATTGTTTATATTTAACTCTTAGTTAAATAATATAACTTTTACTGTGTCTTCTTGTTTTCTTACACTATATGGTTAATAAACATACTATAACAAGACAATTGAACACCAAGTGGTTCATTATTAATATATATAACCTTATCTATGTAATTTGGCCAAACTGTATATTTTTAAGAATATAATAACAATTAATAATATAATATTGGTTTAAAAAACTATTTTATGTCAATTTTGACTCTTTTTGGTAATTGATTTTTGTGAAAATCATAACAACCTGATTAGTTAGAACAAAGTAAATTTAATCAATACTAAAAGGTCATATTAACCTAAAAAATTAGTGTAATTCATAAAAATTCTAAAATTACATTTATTTGGGTATTTATAACATCGATTTTGAAAATATTTCATTAATAATGTAATTACTGCATCATCATTATGTCATAAATAAATAAAATTATTTATAGAATAAAAATTATAAATCAAATACCATTATGTAGGAAATATTTTATGATTTCTAATTAATATTTAAATTCAAATTTATCTTATGTATAACCCTATATTATAAATGTTTTATTTATTAATCTTTGATTTTAACTATTTTATCTCTTCTTTAAATAAAATAATAATAAGTGTCCTAATCTAATAGAAGTGGACATAAAGGGTAATATTTTATTCCTAAAGGTTTTTTTGGTCGAATTAAACTTATCCAATAGAATTAGGACATGTGTTAGGATAATAATAATAACATTTTTACCCTTAATTACACTATTTACTTTTAACCGTGGTAAATAAAAGTAAAAAGTTACTATTCACCAAAAATTATTTTTATCTTATTGACCCACATTTTACTCATTGATATTAACTGTGTCTCTCGGATTTTCAAAATTCCACTCACAGAAGCGGTAAAATTACACTTTATGTAAATTTTCAAATTCTCATAGGAGGTTGGTAAAAGACGGTGAAAAGTTCAATAAATTTTTTATATACCTAAAATTATTATAAAAGGACTCTAATGAATTACATTGAACTTATATAGGTATTATGTATCAATTTTGACCTAAAATAAATTTAAATAAAATAAAAAATTATTTAAATAAAAAGTTGATTTTTAAATTGTAACCTAGTGTTTTCACTCTTCATCAAAAATTGAAAGTTTTCAAAAAAATACCAAAAATTTACCCTAGGCTAATTTCAATATTCCGAATCCAAAAATTAAGTCCATTTCAAAAGATAAAATTTAAAAAATTTCATAAAGTTGGTATTACTCTTCATAATAGCTAGTTTATATAACATATCGTTGTTTAGCAAAACTCGGTATTGCGTGTAACGCCCCAACCCTAGATACCCAGAGTCGGTGTATTATTACATAACATTGGCATGATCACAAGAAAGATCAAGTCTCGAAAGACCGATTAGTTTAGTATCATTGGAATAACTAGATACATTAATAAAGTTTATATTACATCATAAAATGAAAACTACAACAATATAGTCTTCATAGTCCACACTTTTATCCCCTCATACTATCCCATTAGGTCATTCATAAATTAAATCTTCACATCCTGGGAAAAATAAAACATAGAAAAGGGGTGAGCTCAAATTTCCAGTAAGGATAACAATATAGCGAAATCTTTCATAAATAAGAATAAACATTTAAGGCAATGAATAACTAAAACAAAATCCATTTAAACATGAACTTCAACATAGTATGGAAAAAATAAAATGAAATAATGCCATTTACTTGTTCACATGGATATTCTACTAATCGAATAATCACATGCAATATCAATAACCACTTTCATAATGATGGAATGCATAATGTCAGACTATCATAACCACATAGCCAAGGCCTCGTGCCACGACTACAAATAAGATTTTGTCAAGGCCATGTGCCAAGACAC
The DNA here is from genome assembly GCA_963277665.1 of Viscum album. Classification (NCBI taxonomy): domain Eukaryota; kingdom Viridiplantae; phylum Streptophyta; class Magnoliopsida; order Santalales; family Viscaceae; genus Viscum; species Viscum album. Next base: position 1,698,806,944 of record OY728138.1, on the reverse strand, counting down.
TAGTTTTCCTCATGAGACCTACCAATGCATCGAGGAGATATAGAGGGTTCCACCCGTCACTTATTAAGTCCAATGCATTCCTCATATGAACAGGTTCAATCATAACATAAACATTCATATTAAAAACAGCATACGAAATGCCAATACTTTCTTCATAAACCATGAATTGTATAAAAATAACACATCCATAGTCAAACATATCACAAAACCATTAATAAAATATGTAATTTTTGTATCATAATAAATCAACTCCAAATAAACTTAAAATCCATCAATGGATGTTGACATAGATGAAAGAAAAACTCTTTTTATAGAAATATCTCTTTCTATTTTGAAATAATTTAAGAGTCATATATTTATAAAATAAAACATTTTCTTTGAAAATTTTTTTATAAGCTTGTAAAGGAAGATTCGATGATTTTATAACGGCGGAAAATAGCCGCACCCGCCGTATAAATTAAAAAAAACATTCCTACCATAATTCTGTCGAAAAGGTTAAAAAGAACCTTGTTTTGAAAACGACGGAAAGATTCCTTAATAAACCTCTTTTAAAAAGTAAAAAAGGGGTATAAATAACTTTAACCAATATTCTTGTAAACAGTAAAAATGTTTTTCAATACATTTTTAAGAAACATGGATGAGGATGATAAAGAAATTCCCAGTAGATTATTACGTATAAACAACCTCGGACAATGAAGAGATTGTGAAATAAACCCTTACCTTGAAATTTTCCTTGGTTGAGGGTAGGTTAACCTCCTTTATAATGGTGAAATAATTTCTATTAAATTTTACAAGAATCATATAAATTAATATGATATCATATATGGTATTTTAACATTCTTTTGCTAATAATATCATAGAATTATCGTCGTTTCGGGTATTAACTTACTCATTTTCTTTTATATGTTTTGTTACATAATCCATGTTTTTTATGGATAGGTTGTATATTATTAATATTCAGAATTATATCAAGTCCATAAACATTATTTCTAATCATCAAATGATAATTATACTTGAATGGATACGATGGAGAATGAATCTCATCACATTTGTGGAGACAGTAGTCCGTACGTACGCACCAGCAACAATATCATTCTTTTGATATTAATATAGTATATAATTGGATGTTATATAATATATAAAGAATCATTATCATGTTATATTTATTATTTACATGAATTGCACATCATTATTATACCCATCCAAATAATAATTTATTGAATAACAATTACACCACGACATGGAGATGGTAAGTCGTACGTACGCACGTATGGTGACATGTCATCTAAAGGATGGATAGAATACTGAATATGGTTGTACCATATTTATAATAACATCATAGTATATATAAAATACTGGATTTATTATTATAGAATGGGAATAAAAATGAAGGAAGAAGTTGAAGAAGAAAGGAACTTGAAAGTGGGTGGTGAAAACAATACCTCTTCTTCGGGTTCTTCCTTTTGATTTGATCAAAAGGGCTCCATAGGTTGGCTTTCTGATCAAAATAAGGACTCTAGGTTGAAGTGAGGGAAGTTGAGAGAGTATTTGGGCAGGGGTTGGCCGAGCCAAAAGCCTTTGAATGTGTGAATTAGTGAGAAGGGGGAGTGCCCATTTATAAGAGGGGTGAGGGGAACCTTTGGAAAATCTAGAGATAATATTTTATAATAAAATCATATTTGGTTTAAAATGGATCAAAAGTGTATTATTTAAAGTTTAAGGTGGGTATGGGTCGAAAAACAGTCAACCAATAGAATTTAGACAGGTTTGGGTCATTATATTAACCTTATCTTTTAGTTTTAACTCTTAGTTAATTAGTTTGACACTTACCATGTCACTTTGTATTTATATATTATATAGTTAATAAACATACAATATACCTACAAGAGACCCCCAAGTGGTCTATTAATGATACACCTATCATGAGATAAGTTTCTTGGTCGATCCTTAGATTTTTAGGAATAGAATATAAATTAATAAAATAATATTTGTTTTAAAAACTCTATTATGTCAATTTTGACACAATTCGGTATTTTCTTTTTTGATAAATTTATAACAGCATTATTACTTCAAAACAAATTTACATAATCAATCCTAATATGTCATATTAACCTATAAAATTTGTGAAATTCATAAAAAGTCTCAAATTACATTTATTTTGATATTTATAATATCAATTATTTTAATATTTCATTAATTAGGTAATTAATGCATCACCATTGTGTCATAAATAAATTAAATTATCTAATGTATAAAAATTATAAATAAAATACGTTTATGTAGGAATGCTTTTTAGATTTATAATGAATATTTAAAATCTAATTTATCTTATGTATAACCATATATTAAAAATGTTTTAGTAAATAAAATTTTATTTTAACTCTTTTAACTCTTCTTTGAATTAAATAATAATAAATTTCCTAATCTAATCCAAGTGGCCCTAAATGGTAATATTTTATTCCTAAGGTTGTGTTTGGTCGAGATAAACTTGTCCAATAGAATTAGGAAATGTGTTAGGGTAATATTAATATCATTTTACCCTTAATTATCCTATTTACTTTTAGCGGTGGTAAATAAAAGTAAAAAGTTACTATTCACCAAAAATTATTTTCATCTCATTGAACCACATTTTACACCTTGATATTAACCGTGTCTCTCTGATTTTTGAGATTCCACTCACAGAAGCGGTAAAATTATGTTTTATGTGAATTTTTAAATTCTCCTAGGACGTGGGTAAAAGATGGTGAAAAGTTCAATAAATTTTTTATATATCTAAAATTATTCTAAACTAACATCAATGAATTGCATTCAACATGTATAGGTATTATGTATCTATTTTGACCTTAATTAAATTTAACTAAAATAAATAATTATTTAAATAAAAATTTGTGTTTAAACTATAATTCAGTGTTTTTTTCACTATTCATAAAAAAATAAACGATTTCAGAAAAATACAAAAATTTCACCCTAGGCTAATTTCGATATTCTGAATCCAAAAATGAAGTCCATTTTAAAATATAAAGTTTATAAAATTTCAAAAAGTGGTTATTACTATTCATAACGGCTAGTTTGATTGGTTGTGGTGTGTTTGTTGGAACTCGAAGTTACGTACAACACACGCTACTGTATTATTCAAAGGAAAGCGTACCGTGGAATCTTGGGATGTTACATTATCCCCTCCTTCAAATAATTTTGTCCCCGAAATTTATAGAATACTACCGCATGAAAAGACTCGGGTGGTTCTTCATCATAAGTTCATCGGGTTCCCACGTTGCCTCTTCCATCTTATGGTTTCTCCACAAAACATTTACCAGACGAGTCGTCCGGTTTCTCACTACTTGTTCTCTCATATCAAGAATCTTGACGGGCTCTTCGCAATAAGACTGATTGGGTTCCAGTTCTAATTTCTCATAGGTGAGTACATGCGTTGGGTCAGGCATGTATTTTCTCCACAGTGATATGTGGAACACATCGTGAACTTTGGAGAGACTTGGCAGCATTGTCAATCGGTAAGCTACAACCCCAATTAGTTCTAGAATTTCGAAAAGTCCAATGTACCTGGGACTCAATTTACCTTTATTACCAAAATTTATGACTCCCTTCCATGGTGATACCTTCAGGAAAACAAGATCACCGACTTGAAATTCAAAATCCTTCATTCGATTATCGGCATAGCTCTTCTGCCTACTTTGAGCTTCCTTGATATGGTTTTGGATTACCTTCACCTTTTCCATCGTTTCCTCCACCAGTTCTAGGCCTATAAGTTTTCTTTCACCAACGTCATCCCAACATGTTGGTGTGCAACATCTCTTTCTGTATAACGCTTCATATAGTGCCATATGAATACTCGAATGGAAGCTATTGTTATAGTAAAATTCTACCAGAGGTAAATATTGATCCCATATACCCTAAAAGTCATGTGAGCAGGATCTCAACATGTTGTCTATGGTTTGAATAGTTCATTCTAATTGTCCATCTGTTTGAGGGTGGTAGGTAGTGCTCAAATGAAGTTTAGTATCCAAGGTTTTCTGAAGACATTTCCAGAATATTGAAGTAAAATGGGGATAACGATCAGAAACAATCGATAGGGGTACTTCATTATGTTTTAAAACCTCATCAATATGTAGTCTTGCTAGACGTTCCAGTGGTAGATCTTCTCTTATAGCAAGAAAATGTGCTGACTTGGTAAGACGATCAAGAATAACCCATATTGCATCATTCCTTCTACGAGTCTGTGGTAGTCCCATGACAATGTCCATCGTCATATTATCCCATTTCCACTTAGGTATGGGAAGAGGTTTCAATACTCCACCAGGCTATTTCCTTCCAACTTTCACTTGATGACAAACCATAATTCTTGACACAAAATCAGAAATCTCCCTCTTCATGTTGTCCCACCAAAAATGTTCCTTCAAATATCTATACATTTTGGTGCTCCCAGGGTGTACATAGAAATTGGAACTATGAGCATCATCCAACAATTCACATTTTAGATCAGGTATATCAGGAACACAAAGTCTCTTCCCAAATTTCAAAATTCCTTCTTCATACACAAAGTCTCTCAAACTACCATCATTCACAACTTTAATCTTCTTTTGAAATTATTCATCATCAGTCTGAGAACACTTAATCCTTTCTAGGAAAGTTGGTTTGGAAACCATTTGAAAAAATCATTGATGTTTCACCTTCCCTGGTTATTCCCATGTCCATCTTTACTAGATCCATGAAAATTGGATCCCTTTCAATTCTCATATTGTTCAAAACTCCATGATCATTTCTGCTCAAAGCATATTCCACCTTGTTTTCTTTCCCCGAGTGGTAGTGTATCATACAATCATAATCATTGAGTAATTCAAGCCATATCATTTGCCTCATGTTGAGTTTGTTTTGTGAGAAAATATACTTCAAACTCTTGTGATCTATATAAATCTCACATTTTTCACCATAGAGGTAGTGCCTCCATATCATCAAAGCAAAGATCACAACTGCTAACTCGACATCATGAGTAGGATAGTTTTTTTCATGAAATTTCAACTGTCATGATGCATAGGAAATAACCCTATCATTCTTCATAAGGACATAACCGTGTCCTTTCTTCGATTCATCACTATAAATAACGAACCCATCATTCCCTGATGGTAGAGTCAATATAGGATCATTGACTAATCTTCTCTTTAGTTCTTCGAAACATTTTTCACACTCTTTTGTCCAAACAAATTTAACCCCTTTATGTGTGAGCTTTGATAATGGGTTAGCCAACCTGGAAATATTCTGGACGAAACGTCGATAATAACCTACTAAACCAATAAAACTATGTACCTTAGTTATATTATTTGGTGCAGGACATTCATGGATTGCCTTGGTCTTAGAAGGATCAACTGATATTCTGTCTTTAGAAAAAATATGGCCAAGAAAAGAAATCTCTTGAATCCAGAATTCACACTTGCTAAACTTCCCATATAATTCATGTCTTCTCAGAGTCTTCAGGATAATGCGCAATTGATTTTCATGATCTTCATAGATTTTGGAGTATACCAAGATATCATAAATAAATACCACCAAAACTTAATCATGATATTCCTTGAAAACTCTATTCATCAGATCCATGAACATAGAGGGTTCATTAGTCAATCCAAAAGGCATTACTGTAAACTCGTAATGCCCATACCTGGTTTGAAATGTTGTCTTCGGAATGTATTCCTTATTGACACACAACTGATGGTATCCAGATCAAAGGTCAATCATTGAAAAGTATTGATCTCCATGCAGTTGGTCAAATAAATCATCAATGCGAGGTAGGGGATACTTTCTCTTTATTGTTATAACATTGATCTCCCTGTAGTCGATAAATAACTTCATAGATCCATCTTTATTTTTAACAAAAAAGAACAGGGGATCCCCATGGAGAAAAACTAGGGGGAATAAATCCCTTATTACTCAATTCCTCTAGTTGTTTCTTTAGTTCAACTAATTATACAATGGCCATTTTATAAGGGGTCTTTGATATAGGCCCTGATCCAGGAATTAAATAAATGGAAAACTCAACTTCTCGTTCTGGAGGATGTCCAGGTAAATCATATAGAAACATATCTACATATTCTTTCACAATAGTTACATCCTCTATTTTAACATTTTGTTCCTCACCAACAGTCATTTCATTCACTTCCTCCCCAATAATTGAATTTAGTTGAGCTAATGGGGGTGGATCTAGATAAGAATTAGGTGGAGAAGATTCTTCTCTAAAGATAAGGTGTTCCTTATCATCACCATCAAAAATAGAAATCTTTTTCTTCTTAAAATAAATTTTTGCATCGTGATCTAAAAGCGAATCCATACTGAGGATTATATCAAACACAACCATAGGTATGACGATGAAATCAGCGGATAAAGAACATTTATGTGCTTTAATGGTGACTGATTCCCAAAACATTATTGTAATGATACTTCTCTTAGGAGTTTTAACTGACAACTCCTTTGTTAAATCAAATTGTAAATATATAATCTTCTTAGAAAAATGGGAAGATATGAAACAATGTGATGATCCAGAATCAAATAATGAATTTTCTAAACTTGAGGAAACCATTAAATTACTTGCCACCACGTCTTTCGGAGCTTCTACCTCAGCAGTAGTGATAGCATAAGCTTGGCCTTGATACCTTGGCCTTTTCTGGGGTAAGTTCCCCTAACTCTTAGGACAATCATTTTCATAATGTCCCATCTCCCTATAATTGTAGCATTGGACATCGGTAGCTTTCTTCTTCCCCTTGAAATCACAAGCTTGGTGGCCCTTTTAACCACACTGGTAACAGACTCCCATTACTTTTAAGCAAGTATCGGGGTGTTTCTTCCCACATTTACTGCAGGATGGATATTCATCCTTTCCCTTCATCCCCTTATTTCTATTCCCAGATTGATCAGTAGATCTATTATTCTCTTGCTTTGCTTTAAAGTCATAAGACTTAGAGAAATCCTTTTCTGTCTTGATAGCACATGAGACAATGTATTTGTACAATGATAAAGATTGTGAGATTAATGCTCGACGGAGAAATGGTTTTAACCCATAAAATAAATGATCAATCTTACTTCATGGGTTACACATATAATCTCTAGCATACCTTGATATCCTTGTAAAGTTAGCCTCATACTTTGTGACATTCTCATCCTCCTTTTGTCCCAAACTCAGAAATTGCCTTTCCATATCTGCTCGATGGTCATGAGGAAAATATTTTTCTAAAAATAGATCTTTGAACTCCCTCTATTCCATATTTGATACTTCATCATCTTCCTTCATGTTTTGAATCAATGACCACCATTGATCAGAATCTCCAGTGAGGCGATAAACTACCATGACAACTTTTTCCCTTTCACTACTCCCTAAAGCCTGAAATATTTTCTCTAGGGAACTTATCCATTTCATAGATACCAATGTATTTGTACTCCCATTTAATTTTGGTGGATTTTTCCTCATGAAGTGATCTAACATTGATCCTCCATACTGTGGATCAGGGTGCTCCATACGGGTAAGGTTATTATTCATATCCCGAGTGAGTTATCCCAGTATGGTGATTAGTTGATAAGTACCAGTTGCATCACCAGCTCCACTATAATTATCTTGAGTAGGAGGGTAATCCCTACATGGAGTGCGTGCATTGATACATTTTACATTTCTTCTACTAGGATCCATTTCTAAAAAATGGAATAAACTAGATCAGTTTATGAATCAAAATACATAATTTAATACTTATAAAACACTTAACATAAATTTAACTATTTATGGATATAATCCATAATCATAAAAATGTTTTCTTTGAGGATTTATATACTAATAAACCCTTCATAATGATTTTTACAGAAAATGATAGTTACCTTCTGCATATCCCCCAGGTGTGTCGAAATTAAGAGTGCAACAAGTCCCGTTGTCGTGCACCAGTTTCATTTCGAGTCTAGCTCAAAGTGGTGTTTTTGGGTATTACCTCTAGGTACATCTGTGCCAGAGCCACCTCTACCTGCTCATATCCAGACAGGGAAGTATTGCTCAGAAAACTCACAAAATCTCTACAATACCAAAATTCAAGGAAGTTCTTCTATACTAATTTTCAAAGTCCATCTTAAATCTATGTCCTCTAAACAGAGTTTATCTAAATCTAGCTTCCAAGGTTTGTACTAAACTTCCTCTAATACCAACTGTAACGCCCCGACCCTAGATACCCAGAGTCGGGGCATTATTATATAACATTGGCATGATCAAAATAAAGATCAAGTCTCAAAAGACCTATTAGTTTAATAGCCTTGGAATAACTAGATAGATTAATAAAGTTTACATTACATAATAAAATGAAAACTACAACAATATAGTCTCCATATTCCAAACTCTTATCCCATCATACTATCCCTGCAGGTCATTAATAAATTACTTCTTCACATCCTGGGAAAAGTAAAACATAGAAAAGGGGTGAGCTCAAATGCCTAGTAAGGAAAACAATATAGCGGAAAGTTTCATAAATATGAATAAACATTTAAGGCAATGTATAACTAAAACAAAAGCCTTTTAAACTTGAACTTCAACATTGTATGGAAAAAATAAAATGAAATAATTCCATTTACTTATTCACATGGATATTCTACTAATCGAATAATCACATTCAATATCAATAACCACTTTCATAATGATGGAATGCATAATGCCAGACTATCATAACCACATATCCTAGGCATCATGCCAAGACTACAAATAAGATTTTGTCAAGGCATTGTGCCAAGGCACTAGTTTGTATCATTAGGACTACCGATGCATCGAGGATCTATAGCGGGCTCCACCCATCACTTATTAAGTCCAATGCATTCCTCATATGAACAAGTTTAAACATAACATAAACATTCGTATTAAAACTAGCATACGAAATGTCAATAATTTCTTCATAAACCATGAATGGTATAAAAATAACACATCCACTGTCAAACATATCACAAAACCATCAATACAATATATATGTTTTGTATCATAATAAATCAACTCAAAATAAACTTAAATTCCATCAAAGGATGTTGACATAGATGAAATCAAAACTCTTATTAGAGAAATATATATTTATATTTTGAAATCATTTAAGAGTAATATATTTATAAAATAATACATTTTATTTGAAAATATTCTTATAATCTTGTAAGGGAATCTTTGACGATTTTATAATGGTGGAAAATAGCCGCACCGACTGTATAAGTTAAAAAAACATTCTTCCCTTAATTCCATCGAAAAGGTTAAAAAGCACCTTGGTTGGAAAATGACGAAAAGATTCCTTTATAAAACTCTGAGAAAATGTCAAACAATGGTATAGATGACTTTAACCCATATTCTTGTAAATAGTAAAAATGTTTTGAAATAAATTTTTAAGAAACTTGGATGTGGATGATAAAGAAATTCCTAGTAGATTATTACGAATAAACAGCCTCAGATAATGAAGAGATTGCGAAATAAACCCTTACCTTGTAGTTTTCTTTGGTTGAGGTTAGTTTAACCTCCTTTATAATGGTAAAATAATTGTTGTTAAATTATACAAGAATCATATACATTAATATGATATCATATATGATCTTTTAACATTTCTTTTCTAATAATATCTTAAAATTATCGTCGTTTCGGGAGTTAACTTACTCGTTTTCTTTTATATGTTTTGTTAAATAAGCTATGTTTGTTATGGATAGGTGGTATATTATTCATATCTAGAATTATATCAAGTCCTTAAACATTATTTTTAATCATCAAATGAAAATTATACTTGAATGGATACGATGGAGAATGAATTTTATCGCGTTCGTGGAGACGGTAGTCCGTACGTACGCACGAGTGACAATATCATTATTTGGATATTAAAATAATATATAATTGGATGGTATATCATATATACAGAGTAATTATCATGTTATATTTATTATTTACATGAATTATGCATTATTATTATAACCATCTAAAAAATAATTTATTGAATAACAATTACACCATGACGTGGAGACGGTAAGCCGTACGTACGCATGTATGGTGACATGTAATTCAAAGGATGGATAGAATACTGAATATGGTTGTACCATATTTATAATAACATCAATGTATATATAAGATACTAGAGTTATTAATATATAATGGTAATAACAAAGAAAGAAGATGTTGAAGAAGAAAGGAACTTGAAAGAGGGTGGTGAAAACATTACCTCTTCTTCGGGTTCTTCCTTTTGATTTGATGAAAAGGGATCCGTAGGATGGATTTCTGATCAAACTAAGGCCTCTAGGATGAAGTGAGGGATGTAGAGAGAGTATTTGGGAAGGGTTTATCCGAGCTAAAATGTAACGACCCGAAATTTTTTTAAATAAATTTTGTTTCTTAATTTTATGTGTTATTGTTATACTCAACAAAAATGTTTCATTTGGTAACATGAGTATAATTAAAATGAGACTGTTGAGTTTTGACTGTTATTTGACCATTGGTCAATATGACCACTGGAAACTAAACATTTTGACTATTGTCTCTAAATACAAGCAATCATGGTTAATTAATATAGAAAGAAGATTTGATGGCCTCACCCAGTAGTCTTGGACCGATCGAAGCCCATCTAACAGAACTTGGGAAGGAGGTAGCACCACTGGGCTTTGCTCTGGACCAAACCCAAGCTGAACTTCATCGTATAAAGCTAGAACGGGATCGCCTTCGCGAGAAGTTCAAACTGATAGAAATTACTACTCGTGCGATGTTGGCCGAGCCTCCCTCAGATTCTCTCACCTTAGCACACCTTACACTTAGGTCCTATGCTGGTGTGATAAGGGGCTATGTAAGGAGACCGTAACTGTCTTGTGTAATCCTTTGTTTTAAATAAAATTTTGATTTCTTTTATGAATTTTCAAATGACCGGATAAATATAGTATGCAAATTTTTGATGAATTTTAGAAAAAGGATATTTTAAATATGTTTATGTAAACCCTAAAAATGTGTAATGGTTTTCAAAAAATGGTCTTCTGCAATTATGTTCAGTACTAAATTTAGAGTCTAATAAGATCAACTTGATTTTTGATGAATAGTAAATTATGAATAGTGATTTTATGATTAGGATTAGTAATATGACCAAATGGATTAGTAATCTCACTTAAAGAAAGTTTTAAAATAATCTAGGCACCTTGATTAAGTAATGTGATTCAATAAAATAGTTAAATAACGGTTTCATTAATTATTATTCAAGTATTAGTTTTTTCGGGTGAATAGTGTTTTTTAATTAAAAATTTAATTAAAAATAATTAGAAATTTATTTTTATAAAAATGACTTTATTTTTGAACTCAGAGCATCGATATTATGTTATGGTACTTTTTGGGGTTTTTTCTGAAAAAAATGAATTTTCGATGAATAGTGTTTTTATATAAAATTTAAATTAAAAATATTTAGAAAATTATTTTTATAAAATGGATTTCATTTTTGAAATCAGAGCATTGATATTTGGTTAATGTGAAATTTTGGGATTTTTCTGAGAAAGTTGAATTTTCGGTGAATAGTGAAAGTATAGTTTTTAAGTTACGGGTGTTTAATGACCTCATTAAATGATGTATTAAGTATATATTCAATATGGTCGAATTATGAATAGTAATATAAGGTGTGAGGTGTCCCAAGTGGCCAATACCATGGGCAAATACCATGGGCAAGCCCATGGTTTTTCCAAAACCACTAGTGAGGTGTCCCTTGGCCATTAATGCCTTGTCCCCTCACTTTCCCTATAAATACCAAGCCCACCTCTCATCCATTCGACTCCCCACTCATTCCCAACGAATTTCTGGTCTCATTACCTCCCAAGGAGTCCTCCAAAGGTGCCCCCAAGCCCTCAAGGTCCCAAACTTTGAGGTTTAAGAGTTACATTTTAAGGTAAGGGATCCGACCTCTCTCTTTCTTTTCAAGTAATCTCTTTTTTGTCATTTATTTTATACTCCATGTTCTTATGTTGGAGGATGTTCTTTTATATTCATCCTACTGCCTATTTCATGTTCATATGATGAGAGACCCCCCCTTTCTCTCATCAATTCGTTTTAAGAATGTTTAAGTGGCGCCGTTAGGCTGCAGAATTTTTAAGGGATTTTTTCACCTTCCTCGTTTTCAAGTTCTATTTTCATTCAAGTATTTCATGTTCCTTTTTATTATGTTGGGGTATGATCTCTAAATTTATCATACTGATCTTTTATGATCATATGATGAGAGACCCCATTTGATCGCTTCAATTCTGTATTTTGAAGTTTTAAGTGGTGCCGTTAGGCTGCCGAATTTTTAAGTGGTTCTTCACCCTTCTTGTTTTGAAGTTCTACTTTCATGTCAATTATTTCAAGTTCCTTTTTGTTATATTGGGGTATGACCTCTATATCTATCATACTGGACTCTTATTTTCATATTATGAGAGACCCCATTTTCTCTCTTCAATTCAGTATTTTGTAGTTTTAAGTGGCGCCGTTAGGCTGCCGAATTTTTAAGTGGTTCTTCACCCTTCTCGTTTTGAAGTTCTACTTTCATGTAAATTATTTCAAGTTCCTTTTTGTTATATTGGGTTATGAACTCTATATCTATCATACTGGACTCTTATGTTCATATGATGAGATACCCCATTTTCTCGCTTCAATTCAATATTTTGACGTTTTAAGTGGCGTCGTTAGGCTGCCGAATTTTTAAGTGGTTCTTCACCCTTCTCGTTTTGAAGTTCTACTTTCATGTCAATTATTTCAAGTTCCTTTTTGTTATGTTGGGGATTTATCTCTATATCTATCATACTTAACTCTTATTTTCACATGATGAGAGACCCTATTTGATCTTTTCAAATCATTTTTGTTGATGTTTATGTAACGCCGTTAGGCTGCCGAACTTTCATAAGAGAAACCTAATTGTTTTTTTCTTCCTTCCATGTTTTTCATTTCAAATGGTATGTCCTTGAAATTTCATTACCAAGATCATGTATCCTTCTTATTCTGTCCATGTACTATTTTATGGGTCATTTATGAATGTTTGACCCATTTAACCTCTCTTTTAATGTCTTCTAAAACCTCGGAACATTGCCGTTATGCTGCAGAATTTCTGTCTCAAAATGTCTCTCTCTTTTTCTAAAGTTCTTTTATTTTATTAAGTGAATACTCAAAGCTATTTCTTCTAAAGGGGTATTCACATATATACCAAAAAGTTCTATTTTAAATTCTGGGATTTACATACATGAGACCCACCTTCCTTTTCTGTGGGTTTTAAAGTGATATAAAGATCATGTCTTTAAAGCAGTTTTTAAAAAGTTATGATTATGAAATGAAACCCATTTCTTTTATGATATATGGGTTATTTATGAAATGTTTGATGATGATATATGTGGCTCACATGATAATAAAGGCAAATTTAAGGGTGCGCCCTGATAGCGCTCCAATGCATTGGGTAATGATGTAACCGCTAGAGATTACAATTTTAATGATGCCTTGGTGAATAACCTTGGTAATTTTTAACGACACCTTGGGGATGAACCTTGGTGAAACGAAACGATTGTCAATATTAAATGTTGCAGCCACATCTTCAAGTTATGAAAAATTTTGTTTTTATTATGAAATGACTCATGATTTCTTTCTCATGCCTTAAAGTTCTTTTCATGTCCTTATTGAAGTATATCAAGTTTACATGTAAAATGTTCCTCTTGTTTCCCTTACTGGGCCTTCTGCTCACCCTTTCTTTTGATGTATGTCCCCAGGTTATGAGATGCAGTAATGAACCTAGAATGAACTTAAGGAGACGGCTTTCAAGTGTTTAAGAAGAATGTTTTATATTGTTTTCATGTATTATGTTCCTTGTTTCCAAGACACTAGACCTTAAAGATCCTCAGTTTTGTGTAATGTAATGAAAGATTATGTTATAAAAAGGAGGGATGCTATAGTTGGTATCAAAGGATGGTTTAGTTATTTGTGGAAATTAGGATATGAAAACTCTAGGAAGAACCCTATAGAAAAGTTTAATATAGGAAATCTTCCTAGTATTTTGGTGAGTATTGAGTAAGGGGTTGCCAAGCAAATACATCCCTGTCTGGATACGAGCAGGTAGAGGTGGCTCTGGCACAGATGTACATAGGGGTAAAACCCGAAAACACCGCTTTGAGCTAGACTCGAACGGGAACTGGTACACGACAAAGGGCCTTGTTGCACTCTTGGTTACGACACTCCCGGGGGATATGCTTTGGTAAATTCATAAGCTTGGTATGAAACATTGTTAAAGGAACGAAGATAAAATAAAATAAAGGTTCACATAAGAATATATGATCATTCATAACCTAGATGGGAACCTAGGAGATCACAAGTTAGGGTATACCTTTCATATACAAGTTATCCTTATATGATTTCAGTTCATTTTCATGATTATTAGCTAAGTACTTAAGCCCCTAGTTATGCTTTCTCTTCTTAGTTAATGGTGGGAAATGGAAGAACATGTTCCGACAACCAATGTGATAGGAAATGCGATGATTTTCGTATTAATATGACAGGGATGATTAGGGGATTAAAATATGATTATTATTTTGGAAGACGTTCATTATTTTGGGAACCATATTTGATCGAGGTAAATAGATTACTACGGTATTTTCATTGAGGAGTAAGGTTGACTTATATTTTGAAGAATTGATGAATTTAAGGTGAAATTATAGTAATTTAGGTTACTTATGGGAATGACTAACCTATCTTGGGTAAAATATGTTTAGGTTAGATACTTTTTTTATAATATGTTAGGAGTGGTTGATGTTGTCTGGAGATGAACAATGAAGTTGTTTTGGAAGACTATGTTATCAAATCCTTCTTGTATTTGGGTTTCAATCTTAGTTTGGTTTGTTTTGAGGAATTTTAAGGACCGTTATTTATGGAATGGTCTATGATTAACTTTGGGTAGTACCATGGAACTTTGATGATTTAAAAGTAGTTTCCATTCCTATGGGATTCTTTCTTTTTGAAGAGTTGTTTTACCCTAACCTTTCTGTTTTTGGGATAATGTTTAAAGATAGAAGAAATAGATAGTTAATCTTTTGTAGATTACGTGATTCTATAGAAGATGATTCTTGTGCTTTTATGAGACCAAGTGTTTTTGAATTCTCATCATTTGGAGAAAAGATTAGTGTTGGTAGGGACTTGTTAAAGGATGAAACTCTACTTGAAGGTAGGTATATTTTCTTATGTTTTTGTTCTATGTAGTAAATGAAATCCTCAAAATTATGAAAAGAAACGTAAAACAAAAATGTTGTTGGTTTACGTTTCCTACTAGGTAATCAAAGACCATTTACACGCGTCATAAGTTTGGGATTTTCTCATTGTTAACTTTCTCCTAATCATGTTCTCTATCACTCTCCCTTAGAACATGACCCTTTTTTTTCCTCCATGTCCATGTTTTCCTACATGGAACCCTAGTGTGGGTTAACTCGGGTGACCTTTGTACTTCCCTTTCTTTATTTTCAAGTAATAGTTTTACTGACTCCTTTTCCGATGTGGGACTTTCAATGAAATTTCAAAACCCAATTTTAAAATTGCGAGGACGCAATTTCTTAAGGGGGGAAGATTGTAACGACCCGAAATTTTTTTAAATAAATTTTGTTTCTTAATTTTATGTGTTATTGTTATACTCAACAAAAATGTTTCATTTGGTAACATGAGTATAATTAAAATGAGACTGTTGAGTTTTGACTGTTATTTGACCATTGGTCAATATGACCACTGGAAACTAAACATTTTGACTATTGTCTCTAAATACAAGCAATCTTGGTTAATTAATATAGAAAGAAGATTTGATGGCCTCACCCAGTAGTCTTGGACCGATCGAAGCCCATCTAACAGAACTTGGGAAGGAGGTAGCACCACTGGGCTTTGCTCTGGACCAAACCCAAGCTGAACTTCATCGTATAAAGCTAGAACGGGATCGCCTTCGCGAGAAGTTCAAACTGATAGAAATTACTACTCGTGCGATGTTGGCCGAGCCTCCCTCAGATTCTCTCACCTTAGCACACCTTACACTTAGGTCCTATGCTGGTGTGATAAGGGGCTATGTAAGGAGACCGTAACTGTCTTGTGTAATCCTTTGTTTTAAATAAAATTTTGATTTCTTTTATGAATTTTCAAATGACCGGATAAATATAGTATGCAAATTTTTGATGAATTTTAGAAAAAGGATATTTTAAATATGTTTATGTAAACCCTAAAAATGTGTAATGATTTTCAAAAAATGGTCTTCTGCAATTATGTTCAGTACTAAATTTAGAGTCTAATAAGATCAACTTGATTTTTGATGAATAGTAAATTATGAATAGTGATTTTATGATTAGGATTAGTAATATGACCAAATGGATTAGTAATCTCACTTAAAGAAAGTTTTAAAATAATCTAAGAACCTTGATTAAGTAATGTGATTCAATAAAATAGTTAAATAACGGTTTCATTAATTATTATTCAAGTATTAGTTTTTTCGGGTGAATAGTGTTTTTTAATTAAAAATTTAATTAAAAATAATTAGAAATTTATTTTTTTAAAAATGACTTTATTTTTGAACTCAGAGCATCGATATTATGTTATGGTACTTTTTGGGGTTTTTTCTGAAAAAAATGAATTTTCGATGAATAGTGTTTTTATTTAAAATTTAAATTAAAAATATTTAGAAAATTATTTTTATAAAATGGATTTCATTTTCGAAATCAGAGCATTGATATTTGGTTAATGTGAAATTTTGGGATTTTTCTGAGAAAGTTGAATTTTCGGTGAATAGTGAAAGTATAGTTTTTAAGTTACGGGTGTTTAATGACCTCATTAAATGATGTATTAAGTATATATTCAATATGGTCGAATTATGAATAGTAATATAAGGTGTGAGGTGTCCCAAGTGGCCAATACCATGGGCAAATACCATGGGCAAGCCCATGGTTTTTCCAAAACCACTAGTGAGGTGTCCCTTGGCCATTAATGCCTTGTCCCCTCACTTTCCCTATAAATACCAAGCCCACCTCTCATCCATTCGACTCCCCACTCATTCCCAACGAATTTCTGGTCTCATTACCTCCCAAGGAGTCCTCCCAAGGTGCCCCCAAGCCCTCAAGGTCCCAACCTTTGAGGTTTAAGAGTTACATTTTAAGGTAAGGGATCCGACCTCTCTCTTTCTTTTCAAGTAATCTCTTTTTTGTCATTTATTTTATACTCCATGTTCTTATGTTGGAGGATGTTCTTTTATATTCATCCTACTGCCTATTTCATGTTCATATGATGAGATACCCCCCCTTGCTCTCATCAATTCGTTTTAAGAATGTTTAAGTGGCGCCGTTAGGCTGCAGAATTTTTAAGGGATTTTTTCACCTTCCTCGTTTTCAAGTTCTATTTTCATTCAAGTATTTCATGTTCCTTTTTATTATGTTGGGGTATGATCTCTAAATTTATCATACTGATCTTTTATGATCATATGATGAGAGACCCCATTTGATCGCTTCAATTCAGTATTTTGATGTTTTAAGTGGCGTCGTTAGGCTGCCGAATTTTTAAGTGGTTCTTCACCCTTCTTGTTTTGAAGTTCTACTTTCATGTCAATTATTTCAAGTTCCTTTTTGTTATATTGGGGTATGACCTCTATATCTATCATACTGGACTCTTATGTTCATATTATGAGAGACCCCATTTTCTCGCTTCAATTCAGTATTTTTTAGTTTTAAGTGGCGCCGTTAGGCTGCCGAATTTTTAAGTGGTTCTTCACCCTTCTCGTTTTGAAGTTCTACTTTCATGTCAATTATTTCAAGTTCCTTTTTGTTATATTGGGTTATGAACTCTATATCTATCATACTGGACTCTTATTTTCATATGATGAGATACCCCATTTGCTCGCTTCAATTCAATATTCTGACGTTTTAAGTGGCGTCGTTAGGCTGCCGAATTTTTAAGTGGTTCTTCACCCTTCTCGTTTTGAAGTTCTACTTTCATGTCAATTCTTTCAAGTTCCTTTTTGTTATATTGGGGAATTATCTCTATATCTATCATACTTAACTCTTATGTTCACATGATGAGAGACCCTATTTGATCTTTTCAAATCATTTTTGTTGATGTTTAAGTAACGTCATTAGGCTGCCGAACTTTCATAAGAGAAACCTAATTTTTTTTTTCTTCCTTCCATGTTTTTCATTTCAAATGGTATGTCCTTTAAATTTCATTACCATGATCATGTATCCTTCTTATTATGTCCATGTACTATTTTATGGGTCATTTATGAATGTTTGACCCATTTAACCTCTCTTTTAATGTCTTCTAAAACCTCGGAACATTGCCGTTATGCTGCAGAATTTCTGTCTCAAAATGTCTCTCTCTTTTTCTAAAGTTCTTTTATTTTATTAAGTGAATACTCAAAGCTCTCTCTTCAAAAGGGGTATTCACATATATACCAAAAAGTTCTATTTTAAATTCTGGGATTTACATACATGAGACCCACCTTCCTTTTCTGTGGGTTTTAAAGTGATATAAAGATCATGTCTTTAAAGCAGTTTTTAAAAAGTTATGATTATGAAATGAAACCCATTTCTTTTATGCTATATGGGTTATTTATGAAATGTTTGATGATGATATATGTGGCTCACATGATAATAAAGGAAAATTTAAGGGTGCGCCCTGATAGCGCTCCAATGCATTGGGTAATGATGTAACCGCTAGAGATTACAATTTTAACGATGCCTTGGTGAATAACCTTGGTAATTTTTAACGACACCTTGGGGATGGACCTTGGTGAAACGAAATGATTTTCAATATTAAATGTTGCAGCCACATCTTCAAGTTATGAAAAATTTTGTTTTTATTATGAAATGCCTCATGATTTCTTTCTCATGCCTTAAAGTTCTTTTCATGTCCCTATTGAAGTATATCAAGTTTACATGTAAAATGTTCCTCTTGTTTCCCTTACTGGGCCTTCTGCTCACCCTTTCTTTTGATGTATGTCCCCAGGTTATGAGATGCAGTAATGAACCTAGAATGAACTTAAGGAGACGACTTTCAAGTGTTTAAGAAGAATGTTTTATATTGTTTTCATGTATTATGTTCCTGGTTTCCAAGACACTAGACCTTAAAGATCCTCAGTTTTGTGTAATGTAATGAAAGATTATGTTATAAAAAGGCGGGATGCTATATAAAAGGCATTGAATGTGTGAATTAGTGAGAAGGGGGAGTGACCTTTTATAAGAGGGGTGAGGTGAACCTTTGTGAAACCTAGAAATATTATTTTATAATAAAATCATATTAGGTTTCTAATGGATCTAAAGTGAATTATTTAAAGTTTATGGAGGGGATGGGTTTAAAACCATTCAACTAATACAATTTAGACAGGTTTGTGTCATTATATTAACCTTCTCTTTTAGTTTTAACTCTTAGTTAATTAGTTTGACACTTACCATGTCACTTTGTATTTTTATATTATATAGTTAATAAAATTACTATATACCTCCAAGAGACCCCCAAGTGGTCCATTAATGACACACCTATCATGATATAATTCTATTTTCCGAAACATAGATTTTTTGGAATAGAATATAAATTTATAATATAATATTTGTTTTAAAAAAATCTTTTATGTCAATTTTGACACTTTTGGGTATTTTGT
Organism: Viscum album; assembly: GCA_963277665.1. Lineage (NCBI taxonomy): Eukaryota > Viridiplantae > Streptophyta > Magnoliopsida > Santalales > Viscaceae > Viscum > Viscum album. The sequence continues at coordinate 1,698,787,313 of OY728138.1, read as the reverse complement.
TTTCGATAAATTCATAACAGCATTATTACTTCGAAAAAAATTTATATCATTAATTCTAATATGTCATATTGACCTATTAAATTATTGGAATTTATAAAAATTCTCAAATTACATTTATTTTGATATTTATAATATTAATTATTTTAATATTTCATTAATTAGGTAATTATTACATCACCATTGTGTCATAAATAAATTAATCTATTTAATGTCTAAATATTATAAATAAAATACCATTATGTAGGAAATTTTTTTAGCGTCCTAATGAATATTTACAATCGAATTTATCTTTTGTATAACCCTATAGTAAAATTCATTAGTAAATAAACTTTAATTTTAACTCTTTTAACTCCTCTTTGAATTAAATAATAATAAATGTCCTAATCTAATACATGTGGACCTAAATGATAATATTTAATTACTAAGGTTGTTTTTGGTCAAGATACACTTTTCCAATAGAATTAGGACATGTTTTACGGTAATATTAATATCATTTTTACCCTAAATTATCCTATTTACTTTTAACCGCGGTAAATAAAAGTAAAAGGTTACTATTCACCAAAAATTATTTTCATCTCATTGAACCAAATTTTACTCCTTTATATTAACTGTATCTCTCGGATTTTCTAAATTCCACTCACAGAAGCGGTAAAATGATGTTTTATGTGAACTTCCAAATTCTCCTAGGAGGTGGGTAAAAGATGGTGAAAACTTCAATAAAATTTTTATATATCTAAAATTATTCTAAAATAACTCAAATGAATTACATTGAAATTATATAGGTATTATGTATCTATTTTGACCTTAATTAAATTTAATTAAAACAAATAATTATTTAAATAAAAATTCAGTTTTAAACTATAACTGAGTTTTTTTCACTATTCATCAAAAATTGTAAGTTCTCAGAAAAATACCAAAATTTTACCCTAGGCTAATTTTGATATTCCAAATCCAAAAATGAAGTCCATTGTGAATGATAATGTTTATAAAATTTTATAAAGTGTGCATTACTATTCATAATGGCTAGTTTGATTGGTTGTGGTGTGTGTGTTAGAACTCGAAGTTGCGTACAACAGACGCTACTGCATTATTCAAAGGAAAGCGTACCATGGAATCTTGGGGTGTTACATTGCATACAACACACACTATCATGGAAGGTCACGATTGTGTGTAATGAAAGCCAAGTCAGGGATGCGTGTAGTGCAAGCTCCTTTTGGTGTAGCGTACAACACAAGACATCAATGAAATTAAAAAGAATATTTTTCATAAAATCTCGAGGTGTTACAGTCATCTCTCCTCTCGTCTACAAATCATCAATGACATTTCATTTAGCTAATATCTTCCAAGATTCATCCCCAAATTCATTTAAATCTTAATAGATGCCTTTTTTTATCTTAAATTCATTCTTTTAATGATTTATCATTAGTCATAAATAGGTGGACTAAAGAAGTGGTATTTGTTGAGACCCGTACTTGACGTATATAGACATTGCATTACTTTTGTGGAATACTTAATATATAAAAAAACAGACACCAAAGAACGGTAATAGTTTAGTGTCTTTGGAAACATGGAACATAATATTATAATCATGGTGAAAGATCTTCAACATATCCCATAAAGATCTTCCTATTTTGTTTTCTTACATAAAAACTTTCTTTATATCTTGGGGAAAAGAAAACATAAAATAGGTGAGCTCAAATGCTTAGTAATGGTAAACATAGAGAACATAACACAATCCATAAACATTTGAATGTAAAAAATTGAACATAAAATCTAATCATCAAAATCTTAAGCAAAGACATAAATCGTGGAAGTACGTAAGGCATATATCATAAAGGAACATCAATAATGATAAAATAGCATGGGAATAAAACATTTAAATGTGTAAAACCATTAATCACATGATATGATTTCCATAGTATCCAAGGCATTGCCGCCAAGACCAACTTAGCGGACAAAGATTCTTTCGGAATCGAGTTCACTCCTCGTTCCAGTCCTGTATCACTGAACCAGATTAACTAACCATTTTATCCATGTCTATATCATGAGATATAAATCTTTACCCAATTCATTGGAGGGAGATATAGGTCCCACCCATCTCATAATGAAATCATTCTTACCTGTGCCACAAAATAAACATAAATCATTCATCATAACCTAGAGAATAAAATGGGTTTCATAAGCATCATCCCATCATAACATAATCCATATAAAAGAAATGGATATCATTTCATCATAAGAAAAGGGAAATTATGTAAATCATAGAGACATTATACTTGAAACATACACATATTAAATAATGACATCTTAGATGGAAAATTTTATTGACAAAACACTTGAAATGATTTCTTTAGGAAAATATCCTTTCTTCTCCATAATCATTCTATTTTCACAAAATTCGATGGAATTTTAAAAGAAAAAGATTTTGTTGAAAATAGTCATGAAATCATGTAGATTAATCTTCATGAAAATAAGGCATTATAAAACCGTAAAAATCTGTTCATGTTGTATATGTTAAAAAAACATTCTCCACGTACTTTTAACGGAAAAGTCTAAAAGTGCCGCGTATGGTAAACAAAAGAAACATTCCTTCCATAAAACAAAGTAAAAGTCAAGAGGGGTAAAAATGACTTTAAAAATACATGGATGAATATTAAACACTTTATGAAAACATTTATATGTACATGGATGAAAAATATAACCCCAGTAAATACTTACGTATAAGCATTCTCCGATAAAAATGAGATTGCAAAATTATCCCTCACCTTAGGTCTGATTTGCATCATACATATCCGAACCTCCTATATAATGATTTAAATAATTCCATTTACTTATTACAGAATCATATTCATTGTTATTATATCATATATGGCGATACACTTTTCTTCTTATTAGTAATATTTCATTGCTACTTGTTATTCGGGTGTTCATTGCTTTATGTTCTTCTGCATGTTTTGTCGAAAATATTCTTATATTGTTTCTAGGTTATAGATAACTCATTTCCAGAATGTTATTAGTGTAATATATATCATATTTATTCATTTAATTCATTTATATAATCAATATGCAATGAAGATCATGTATAATGAGTCACATCACATCGTGGAGATGGTAGACCGTACATACACACGGGCGATGACAATGTTCCCATTATCGTGGAATTGTATTGAAGTGTATGTATACTATTTAAGAATCAATATCACTTTAAAATAATCATATATAGTTATTCTTTACACCATTATACCCATCCAAGTAAGGTGGTGGTGAAAAACAGATTACACCACGGTTTGGAGACGGTATTCCGTACGTACGCACACGCGGTGATTTCCTTTTCCGTAGGATGGATAGAAGGTGAAATAGGGATGTTTCATATTTATAATAACATATCAGTATATGAGTGATACTTATGTTATTACTTCATAATGAAACAACTAAGGAAGAGTAAGTATAAGAAGAAATAAATTTGTAAGAAACGGTAACATATATTACCTCTTCTTCGACACGCATCTTTGAAACCTCTTATTAGGGCACTAAACATGGTCTTTGAAGAAGACCAGGACCTCTAATATGTTTCTAGGTAAGTTGAGAAGTGAAATAGGCAGGTTTTGGACGAGATTTAAGGATCAAAATTGTGTGCGAATGAGAGGGAGGAGGTGCCCTTTTATAAGGGAGGAGAGGGGCACCTTTGCAAATCTAAAAAATATTTATTTACAATAAATTCAAAAACAACATAAAAACTTCCAAAATTAATCCAATTATAAGATTATATGATATAGGATTGTTATCTCATCAACCAATAAAATTTATACATGTTGGGAATTTATTTTAAACATTACAAACTTGATTTATCCTTTTTTAATCTATTTAATTTTATTTTTAGTAATAAGATTCTAAATTTTAAATTACTATATATAATTACTTATATGCTGTGAATTTTCCATAATTGGATAATATATGACATTTTAGACCATATAAATTTTAATTTTTAATTTTCAAAATTTTTTGTGATTTTTAAACAATATTATATTATGTTATTTTTATAAAATTACAATAGTGTCAATTTTGAAACTATTCATTTATTTGAATTTAAATAAACTCCTACAGATGATATGTTCGAAGTAAAGGCTTGAATAGATTTATAACATGTCATATTTATCTATAAAATTAGTGGATCACATGAAATAGTTCATATAATATTTATTTTAATATTTGTAAAACCATTTATTTGATATTTCAATCCATAAAATAATTTCAATATCACTATTGTGTCACCTTTAATGATAATTATTTAATCCATAAAAATTATAAATAAATTCTAATTATTTATATAATGTTATTATATTATTGGATACTATTAATTTTCTAAGTTTCATGAAGTTTATCACTAAATTAAAATTATTATACTTATAAGATTTAAGAGAGTGACATGTTGTCACTTTATTTGGTCTTAATAATAATTAAATTATTTTCATAGTCAAAAGCACATAAAATTAATCTATTCCGACACTTAGGTGATATGTGTAAACTTTTAGTCATCCAATAGAATTTTGGCAGGTGTTAGGGTAATTTTATAATCTTATTTTTACCCTTAATTACCCGAATTACCTTTAACTATAGTAAATAAAAATTATCGTAGTTACAATTCATAATATCAAAAAAATAAAAGTAACCTATTAACATATTTTGGACCCAATGAATTCAAATATGGAATCCATTTTTCAAAATTCAAAACACAGAATTTGTAGTAATTAATTTAAATTTAATCCCGTTGTTAAGAAAACCGGTTTCAAAAGTTAAAACATTGCCAAAGAATGAAATGTTTTTATCCATGAATTCAATGTAAAATTAATGGTAATGACATAAATTATATTAAATGGTAATAATATATTCTATTTATACTTTAAAACCATTAAATATTATAATTTAACAATATAAATTATTGTGATGCAAACAGTTGTTTTTAATTAAAATATAGAGTGTTTTTACTATTCATTAAAATATGAAAGTTATCAAAATAATATGAAATATTTATCCAAAGTAATTTTTTATATCCTATTTTTAAATAAAAATTTTATTTTGTCAAAATTAACTTATAAACATGTAAAAAACTAGATTTAATGTGGGTGCTCCATCAAAAGGCGACAAAATTGTATTTTTTGAAAAATATTTATTTTACCCGAAAAAACTATATTGTTCTCATACCATGTTCTAGAAAATGTGTAAGATGAATAATAATGATATAAAATTCAAAATGTAGTTAATAATATTCATAATGTCTATTCCATAATAATAGTATACCAATATATCGATGTTTCGTGAAACTCGGTATTGCGTACTACTCATGCTCTCGAGGAAAGTCACGATTGCGTATAACGCAAGAGAAGCCAGTGTTGTGTGTAGTGAAAGATTCCTTTTGTTTTGCGTATAAAATAAGACATAAAAATAAATATTTTTCATAAAATCTCTGGTTGTTACATTCTACCCCCCTTAAAATGAATTTCACCCTCGAAATTCTTCGGGGTTATAAATGATTTACAACTTGAAAGTTTCTTTCATAGAAACCCAAATCGTAAAAAGGAATAATAAAACATAATTTTAAAAAGTGAAGTCTGACAAATATCGTTTACCCAAATTAACTCATCATTGGGATTCCACATAGGAGAACATAGGATAAAATATGGATATGTAAGAGAAACCTAACCATCAAGTTCTGCTGGAGAGTGGTAGAGAACATGGCTATGAAAAAGCCAACAACCACAATGCCATAAATTTGTGATGATCTATGGTACCATCTGATTCATCATATATAAGGGAATTAGGATAACATTTATGTTTTTCAAGATGATTTCCCTAATGTTGAATAATTTGAATTAGAAGAAATACTTACTTTATTTCGGTACAATCTCACCGTTTTTTGTGCCACGAACAATTTCCACTTCATCTCTTAATGAAATGATGTTGAATTTGTCATTTGTGAAGTGTTAGCATATCATGTGATAGAATGATTGGTCACTCCATCTATCTCAAACAAAAGTTGAGAAAAAGTTATCAAATATACAAAAGTCCATCTATGGTGAGGTTAATCGTATATGGTTCCAAAAATGGACATATACTTTATATATCATACCGCTTAATACAATAAAACTAGTTTCTACTAACCAGGGACTTCTTGTAGGCCAGTGGTAGGAAATAAAGGCCTGTTGCACTTTGGTTGTGGGTTCAATTCCTGTAACCTTGTCCGACGCGACGGGTTGTCTCACGTCCTGCAGGCTGTCTTTTTTTTCTAAAACTTCACTATTATTACATTATAGAAATAATATCAAAAAAAATTCTAGCCTTAAACAATACTATCTAATGTTTGACTTAATCCATTCCAGTCATTAGACTTATCCGAAATACATCTGTCCAATATCATAGTATATATAAAATTATTACGAGAAATGTCATCAACAAAGAATGTGAATTCCATAATTTATCCACCATATATCATAAGATATATCTTGTTGATCACATTCCAAACATGTGAATACCTTAATATTGTATTCTCTTGCAACATGAATTACCATAGAACTATAGTGAAAACATGAATGATGTCAAAAGGTAACTCTTTCCACATACCAAAATCACATTATTTCTATATACTCAAACCATGATATCACTTTGTCCTTGTATCAGTCATGAGCTCACTAATACTATCAAAAATATTATTTTCTCATTATCCCTTCATTATGCGCATATCATCTGCTTTCCAAAATATTTTAATTACTTTTCATGGTTACCGATACCATATAATTATTGAAAACCATAATAAACCAATACATATATATTCCATTATTTCATAGTACTAAAAATTTGATTCCACAACATTATTTTGGAATGCCATTACATGAACACATAATCATTCCACTACATTGTTGTCATACTCAACATTGCCAATAGTGATCGCATGTGACTTCACTTTGTACTTTTCCTTAAGAGGTTTCTCACGTCGATCATAAGTAACCCTTGTATTAGGGCATTGGTTAGCATAATTCCCTATTTCCTTGCACTTGAATCATTGAAGTGTTGGTGGAGCGTTCTCTATAGTCTTTTCTCTATTCACATCATTAGAAACCTTTTTCCCATTAATTCAACATGCAGCTGCTTGATGACCTTCTTTTCTACACATGAAATATTTTCTAGCACCTTTTAGACAATATCCACCATGCTTCTTTCCACAGTTTGGGCATAAAGAAATATTCACCTTCTTTTCCCCATTGTTCTAAGGTTTTTCCTTGAACGCCATCTATCATTTCATGTCAAAACCATGAGATGGATATGTTAAACCAACATACAGTTCTACCTTTATAGCACAACACAAAATTTATTCATAGCTACTGAGGTCTCTTATAGCTAATTCTCTTAGAAGACATGGTTTTAAGACACTGAAGAATCGATCAACTTTACTTTCAGGTTGGATGATAAATCCAGATGCATACCTTGGAAGTCTTGTAAAATTCACTTCGTATATACTAATAGATTCATCATCCTTTTGCCTAAGCTCAAGGAACTCATTTTTCATCTTTTTTTGAAGAATACGAGGGAATTACTTACTGAAAAACAAGTTCTTGAACTCGTCTCATTCCATTGATTCAATTTCATCTTGGGGCCTTGTATTCTTAATTATAGTCCACCACTAGTCTGATTCACCTCTTAAACGGTAAACAACAAAAATGAACTTTTCACGTTCTGAATAACAAAGTATAGAAAATATCTTTTCAATGGTACTGATCCATTGTTCAGTAACAAGTGGGGCGAAAGACCCATTTAAAGAAGGTGGGAGTTTCCTCATGAAGGACTCAATAGAATATTGTTCCCTTCTCTGATCACTTGGAAATCCAGAATGATTCATAGCTTGTGTAAGTATAGCAATTTGATTTTTCACTCCATCTCCTATAACATTGGTTTGTTCAGGAGGATAATCATTGCATCTTCCATTACATTGATCAACATAGTTCTTTCGGGTTCCACCCATTATCTAAAACCCAAAAAGAATAGTGTGAGAGGAAACAATCATGCTAGGAAAACATCAAGATAAAGGGAGATTACCTTCAATATATAACATCTTAGGTTTAATTCTAATATCGATACCATAATTCTAGGACTATAACCTATACTTATACATAACCTTAAGGAGATCCCTAGACATACCTTAGAAATATCTGTAGGGATCTCACTAAAGTTCTCGCATCCTAGTTTCTAAAGGTTGACTAAACCTTTCCTATGATACCAAATGTAGAGACCCATACTAGACGTACATAGACATTTCATTAATTATGTGAAATTCTTAATACATAACAAAAAACAGACACTAAAGGACCATAATAGTTTAGTGTCTTCGGAAACTTGGAGCATAATATTCTAATCATGGTGAAAGATCTTCAACATCTCCCATAAAGATCTTACCCTTTTGTTTTCGTACCGAAAAAAATTCTTTATATCCTTGGGAAAATAAAACATAAAAAGGGTGAGAAAAAAATCTCAATAAGGATAATCATAGAGAACATAAAACAATCTATAATCATTTGAATGCGAAAACCTGAACATAAAATATAAATATCAAAATCTTGAGCAAAGACATAAATATTGGAAGTATGTAAGGCATATATCATAAAGGAACATAAATAATGATAAAATAGCATGGTAATAAAACATGTAATTGTGGAAAATCATTAATCAAATGATATTATTTCCATATTAGCCAAGGCATTGCTTCCAAGACCATCTTATTGGACAAAGTCCCTTTTTGAATCGAGTTTAGTCCTCGTTCCAGTCCTGTATCCCTAAACCGGATTAACTTACCATTCCAGCCATGTATAAATCCTGAGATATAAATCTTTACCCAATGAATTGGAGGGAGATATTGGTCCCAACCTTACCATAATTAAATCATTATTACTTGTGCCACAAAAAAACATAAATAATTCATAATAAACCAAAAAAATAAAATGGGTTTCATAAACATCATCCCACCATAACATAATCCATATAAAACAAATGGATATCCTTTCATCATAAGAAATGTGAAACCATGTAAATATTAGATACATTATACTTGAAACATACACATTTGAAATAATTTCATCGTAGATGGAAAATGTTTTTGATAAAACACTTGAAATGAATTCTTGAGGAAAATATCATTTCTTCTTCAAAATCATTTTATTTTAACAAAATTACATGAAATTTTAAAAGAAAAGTATTTTTTTGAAAATATTAATTAAATATTTTAGATTGAGCTTCATGAAAATAAGGCATTATAAAACCGTAAAAATCCGTTCATGTTGTAGAAGTTAAAAAAACATTCTCCTCGTACTTTTAACGGAAAATTCAAAAAGTACCGCAGATGGTAAACAAAAGAAAGATTACTTACATAACACAAAGTAAATGTCAAGAGGGGAAAAATGAATTTAAACATACATGGAATAATATTAAACACATTATGAATTAATTTATGTGGACATGGATGAAAAATATAACCCCAGTAAATACTTACGTATAAGCTTTCTCAGATAAAAATGAGATTGCAAAATTATCCCTTACCTTAGGTCTGATTTGCTTCATACGTATCCAAAACTCTATTATAATTATTTAAATAGAGTCATTGTCTTATTAAAAAATAATATTCATTTTATGATATCATAAATGGTCATATTCTTGTCTTCTTATTAGTAATATTTCATTGCTACTTGTTATTCAGGTGTTCATTGCTTTATATTCTTATGCAAGTTTTGTCGAATAAAATATTATTATTCTTTTTAGGTTATAGATACCTAATTTCCAGAATTGTATAAGTGTAATATATATCATATTTATTCATTCAATTCATTTTTATAATCATTATTCAATGATGATCATGTAGAACGAGTCGCAACACATCGTAGAGACGGTTGGTCGTACATACGCACGAGCGATGATATCGTTCCCATGATCATGGAATTGTATTGAAGTGTAGGTATACTATTTAAGAATCAATATCACTTTACAATAATAATATATAGTTATTCTTTATAGAATTATACGCATCCAATTAAGGTGGTGGTTGAAAACAGATTACACCATGGCGTGGAGACGATATTCCGTACGTACACACGCGCGGTGATTTTGTTTTCCGTAGGATGGATAGAAGGTGAAATAGGGATTTTTCATATTTATAATATCATATCAGTATATGGGTGATATTGATGTTATCAAATCATAATTAAACAACTAAATAAGAGGAAGTAGAAGAAGAAATAAATTTTAAAGAATCGGTAACAGATATTACCTCTTCTTCGACATGCCTCTTTGAAACCTCCTCCTAGGGCACTAATATTGGACTTTGAAGAAGCCCATGACCTATAGTATGTTTCTAGGGAAGTTGAGAAGGGAAATGGGTAGGGTGTTTCTAATCTTTGAGGCTCAATATTGTGTGATGAGGAGAGGGAGGAGGTTCCCTTTTATAAGGGAGTAGAGGGGGACCTTTGGAAATCTAAAAAATATTAATTTATAATAAATTCAAACCCCACATAAAAACATCCAAAATTACTAAAATTATAATATTATATGAGACATGGTTGAAATATCCTCAAACAATAAAATTTAGACATTTTGTGAATTTGTTTTAAACATTATCAACAGGATTTATCCTTAATTAATCTATTTAATTTTATTTGTGGTAATAAGGTTCTAAATTTTAAATTTTTATAAATAATTATGTATGTATTGTGAATTTTACATAATTGGATATTTTATGACCTTTTAGACCATATAAATTTTAATTTATAATTTTTAAATATTATTGTGATTTTTAAACCATATTATATTATGTTATTTTTATAAAATATCAATAGTGTCAATTTTGAAACTATTCATTAATTTGAATTTAAAAAAAATCCTCACATAAGATATGTTTGAACTAAAAGAGTTAATATATTCAAAACATGTCATATTTATCTAAAAAATCAGTGGATCACATTAAATAGTTCATATAATATTTATTTTAATATTTTTAAAACCATTTATTTGATATATAAATCAATAAAATTATTTCAACATCACTATTTTTTCACCTTTAATGATAATTATTTAATCCCTAAAAATTCTAAATAGATTCTCATGATGTAAATAATTTTATTATCTTTCTGGATACTATTTCTGTTCTTATTTTCGTTATGTTTATCACTAAATTAAAATTATTATACTTATAAGATTTAAGAGAGTGACATGTTATCGCTGTCTTTGGTTTTAATAATAATTAAATTATTTTCATGGTCAAAAGCCCATAAAATTAATCTATTTAGACCCTTAGGTGATATGGGTCTACATTTTTTCATCCAATATAATTTTTTAAGGTGTTAGGTTAATTGTTTAATCTTATTTTTACCCTTAATTACCCGATTTACCTTTAACTGCAGTAAATAAAATTTACCGTAGTTACTATTAATAATATCAAGAAAATAAAATTAACCTATTAACATAATTTGGACCCACTTAATTCAAATATGTAATCCATTTTTCAAAATTCAAAACACATATTTTGCAGTAATTAAGTTAAAATTAATCGTGTTGTTAAGAAAATGGGTTTCAAAAGTTAAAACATTGCCAAAGACTGAAATGTTTTTACCTATGAATTCAATGTAAAATTAATGGTAATGACGTAAATTGTATAAAATGTTAAAAATATATTGTATTAATACTTTAAAACCATTCAATATTATAATTTGACCATATAAAGTATTGCGATGAAAAAAGTTTTTTTTAATTAAAATGTAGCGTGTTTTTACTATTCATTAAAATGTGAAAGTTATCAGAATAATATGAAAACTTTATCCAAAGTAAATTTTTATATTATGATTTCAATGAAGAATTTTATTTTGTCAAATTGAACTTATAAACATGTCAAAAACTAGATTTAAAGTGGGTGCTCCATCAAAAGGCGGCAAAATTGTATTTTTTGAAAAATACTTATTTTACCCGAAAAATTTATTTTGTTCTCATACCATGTTCTTGAAAATGTGTAAGATGGATAATAATTTTATAAAATTAAAAATGTAGTTAATACTATTCATAATGTCTAGTCCATAATAACATTATATCAATATATCGATGTTTCATGAAACTCAGTATTGTGTACTACAAACGCTATAGAGGAAAGTCGTGATTGCGTGTAAAGCAAGCCAAGCCAGTGTTGTGTGTAGTGAAAGATTCCATTTGCATTACGTATAACATAAGACATAAAAAAAATACTTCTCATAAAATATCAGGGTGTTACAGTATCATTCTTAATCAGATGTTTTTTATTTATTACAGCTTCCACATCCTTCATATATTATTCAAACAATGTTATATAATAACATCCTTATATTCCATATACTATGATGTTATTTTTTTAATTTTATAAGCTACATCCATATCCCCTTACATCAAATGCTAAATGAGACCATCATTCATGTGTGTTGAGGACTACCGCCTCATGAAATAATGTAATAATATTTTCATCACTGTCTATGAAATATGGTTATAACTATGTAATAAATTTTCATTAAAGATAATCATTAAATATTTTTCATAATGAAGATATAATATACCATTTTATTTCCAACCTTTCTGCTCACTGTAGAATGATAACATTGTTTGTGCAATAGTGTGGACTATTGCCTCCACAAAGTTACATGATTATTTTTTCATCACAACATCAGATGGATGGTATATATAATAATATGAAAAAAACTAAATGGAATTTATGATAGTGTTATAATTATTTTAAGATAAAAAATACATACCTTATTTCCCAAATAATCATTGAATAATTGAAATTTTAATCATCAGTACTACGTCCTATAGTCACCATGTAATGTCATTATAGACATAGATGCCAAATATAATCACCAAATTCAATAGAAACATAAATGATTAACTAATTGTATTTTTCTTGGAAAGCGATAAAATAAATTGGATATAAAATAAAAGGAATATTAAATGTGAAAAATATTTAAAATAATTAAAATAATTAAAATAATTAAATCAATTATTTTATTCTAGAAGTGGATGAATTTAAAAAAATATTTGGACTCAATGCATGGGATTCATTAACTTAAAACCTCATTTTAAATGTTTTAATAGTTTATTTTGTATATAATTTTTGTAGGTGTACATTTTCTTATAAATGAATTGAGAAAATTATTATTTATTATTTAGTGGATGATATAAGTATGTTTTTTAACATAATTTATCTCTCTTGGAAATGTTTTTTTTAAGGGATCCCATTATGGTTTTTGTAAGGGGCATTCTTTTAAAAATACCCTTTCAATGTATCCATAATTAACTTATTTTCCTTAATGTTTATATTTTTAAAAATATTTTAAGGATGATTTTAATTTGAAATAAAGGATCTATAAAGGATAATCGATATATCTTCAACATTAATTCAAAGGATTTCAAAATAAATCACTTTATGAATTGTTTTGATTTCATTAAAAAGAATAAAAAAGAATTTTACAATTTTATATATACAGTAACAAATAAAATTCCATCCAATGTATCCATTGTATGAAGTTTGAAATTAATTATAAGATTTCAAATTTAGTCAATGAAAATAACTACTTTAAATTTCTCTAGGAATTTTGGAATTAAAAATGGTTATTTAAAAGTAAAGGGTATTTTGATATACAAAATTGTTTTTCATATTGGATTAAAAGAGTTTTAAAAATGTTAATGATGTAAATGTGTAAGCATAAAATGTTTCATTAATGATATAGTTATTAAGAATTATATATGAGAAATTGGAGACATATATATAGAATATAAAATGGGTTTACTTTATTATAGCTATCCAAATAATTTTCAATGTTATTTATATTAATATGAAATAATTAGGATGTTACAATAGGGGTTATCCTATTGATTTAAACTATATGTAGTTATTTTTATCAAGGTATTAAAATGGGTAATAAATATTATACTCTAAGTTTCAAAAAATGCTTTTTCATTATATAGGTTTAATAATTTTCATTAAACAAAATGTGTGTGTGTCTTACATGTGTAAATTATTTATTCCATTCAATAAAAGAAAATGTAAATAAAGGTAAAAAATTCAAGAGTATATAGGTTTTTCACTAGATAAAGTGATTTCATATTTTTTTGTCATTTACAGATCCCTTTGTGCTCATCTTAATTTTTGAAATTTTTTTTCATAGGGAGTGAGGATAGGTAAATGAAATGATGATTTCATGTTGATAGTCAAAAATATATTTCATGAAAATTAATCTTTTATAATGTTAAACATATTACATTGTGGTGAAAATGGTTTCTGATCAAAAGTGTCTACTTTTTAATATTTTTTATATGTGTCTTAGGACCTAATTATATAAAACTCTAAACCTAAATGATAACTATGAAAAGGAAGTGAATTATAGTATAAATTAAAAAGAATATGTAATTTCTACGTTCACATCCATATAATGGGAATGAATGATTATAAAATAAGGAAAAAGAACTCATTCACTATTAATGGACATCGGGTGAAGATGTATTTTGGAAATCAACTACATATAGTAGTGGGTGAGACCATAATCATCCAAAACATCACTTATTAGAGGCCTAAGTATATATGTGTCCATAAATGTTATTATTATTGTACATATAATAAATTTGGTAAAATTTCCTTTATCTTGGAATTAATAGAGGGCACTGCATATTTTTAGGGTAGGTGAAGTTAAACCTCTATCTTTCATAGCCTACATTTTTTATAAAATTAATTACAATCAATGTATTTATTTTTCATTTTTATTATTTTGTTTCTTTTTATTGTATTTTGAAACATATTGATCTGTATTTTCATTAACTCGTATGATTGAAAACAATTTCAATTTTAAGTATCAGATTCACCTCAAGAAAACTCTACCAAAAATTATTTTCAATCTAATTTTATTTATTTTATGTTAGTAAAATATTAGTTATTAAAACCAATATTTAAAATCTATTCCATCAAATAATTTTTAATATTTGAATCACAGGACTATGATACTGGTAAACCAATTTGGAAATTTTCTTTAAAATTACCTCAACATATTATAGAACCACAACATGAAATATTAATAGTAATTTTATTTTAATTATTCTTAAAACCTTATTAAATTATGGATATTAAATATTAGTGATATATTATATTTTATAAATATAAAAAATTTACATAAAAATATATTATTTTATCTTACCCATTATATCAGACATTTTTTTGTCTATTACATCCTTGAATTACCTTGTTAGGAAACATAACATACCTGAAACCCATTTACAACATACTCTAGATGTAATTTTATGATCCTAGTTGATCTAATGATTGGGTGTTGGTGCTTTGTTGACTAATATTTAAATTGAGTCTGTATTTAATATTGTTTCATGAAATAAATCTATTTTTGGAAAATCATAAAATAATGAATCTATAAATGTAAAATTAATATTCAAAATCATTTATATTAATTACACATTATAATTTTAAGATCAACCCTCGACCTTTAATATAATATATAGGTAGAATAAAAAAAGTAAAACAATAGAAATAATATATTGAGAGTCGATGAGTGAAACTGTTAATTTTACTAAAACATATTCAATTATATATGAGGATGTGGGTAACATACATATAAAGAGATTCCCTAACATTTATTGATTTTAATTTCATTCACTTCCATGATATTTAATAATTATATTTCTTATTGAAATTTTCGAATTCAAAAATTCATTCCATTTCAATTTGGTGGTATTTCATAAAATTATTAAATTGTGGATATAATAGATCTCCATAATTATTAGAATTAAATTAGTTGCTAAATTTTGAAAAAATACATTGAATTTTGTATAAGGGGAATTAGGATAAAAATTTTATTTTCATATTTTAGCATAAGGTCAGAATCTTGGGGAATAAATTCCAGAAAAATGACTAAAAAATTAAAATTTACTAATATTTACAATATTCTCAACCAATTTATATAAAATTTGGGTATTCCTAAAGAAATATTTCTACTAATATTATATATATAATATTTTCATTTATTTATTGAAGAGAAGCTATATGTGTAAAATATTTTTAAAATTTATTATAAATTTCAACAGTTAATAAGTCATTTATAGTTCTATTACAATGGAACATGTGGTATATCTGATTTTACCATGTTAATAAGAATGCATAATATTTTACCCTTATCCATTTGGAATGAAGTGTTTTCCACCATTGGACACATGATATATTTTTATATATGTAAGGATTTTGGGAGGGTATTTGTAGTATTTTTTTCATATAGATATTATAGAATATTTTATTATGTATGAGTATGGTAATGTGAGATTTTATAGACAGAACAATTTCAGCCATATATGACTTTAAATGGTATATAATTTAAAAAAAACAATGATGGGACTGAAGAAGTTGCTCTATGGTGGTTCTCAAGACAAATACATTTTCATATATCCTATAGATGATCATATCATATAAGATATAGTCACACT
This sequence comes from Viscum album, assembly GCA_963277665.1. Lineage (NCBI taxonomy): Eukaryota > Viridiplantae > Streptophyta > Magnoliopsida > Santalales > Viscaceae > Viscum > Viscum album. Next base: position 1,698,770,786 of record OY728138.1, on the reverse strand, counting down.
ATGGGTGAAGAAATGAAATGAATACATGAAAATAATTAGGTACCTTACCATGAATGTTTCCCATTTCTTTATGAGAAATATTTAAATCTATAATCTTCTATGTATCCCCAAATCTTAGTATTTAATTTCTAATCTAGATGCATAGATTATATGAGAAGATGAAAAGAATACCAAATGTTTGAGTAATTTTAAAGAAATAATATTTGAGGGATTTAGAAATCCCTATGGAAGTATATAATATTTTGGTCGTTAACGAAGATATTGTTTTTATATTAATAATTGAAAATGAATATGAAGAAATATAAATTATAGAGGGTGGCCATAAGAAAAGGGATATTTTCCCATGAAATTGAGAGTATTCTTTTCTTTAAATATTTGTTTTATATTTATATTTTTTATATATTAATGGAGGGATAAAATAATTTTATTGATTGAAATAGTGGGGACGAAACCCATTTACATATAATTGATTTTAATCATCCATAAAATCATTCTACTTCTATATGATCAGAATTTATATTTTTGATATATTTAATTGAATGTTATTATGTTTAGTTAGTATTTCATGCACTAAATTTCACATCGGATGAAAAAATACGTACTCACCCCACTTAAAACTGCTTAATATCAGTGGGATTGTTGGAAATTTTAGGAAAATATATAGTATGTATTAATATGAGTGTGGTAAAAGTTGTCTTTTTATAAAATTATTTGATATTCAATTAACTTAACTGTGAATTTATTATAAATTTTTTTTATGAGACAATTATTATTTGTTTAAACATATAGAAAGAAGGATATATTGGCATAGATCATTGTTAAATTAAAAACCACAGTCATTATCACCCCTAGATGATATTTTAAATAAATATAAATTATTTTTTCTATATGATTTAAGTACAAGTGTAAATAATTTTAAGACTAGGAGAATATATCTATTGGTGCTCCCTCTTCTAAAATAATCACATATTTAATTAGATGAATCAATCAACATTTTTTCCAAAAAGAAATTATCAATTTTTTAGGAAATAAAAAATACTAGTCAGCTTTTTATTTTAGTTACTGTGAAATGGTATGTTTTTTCACCCCTATTTAGAGACTATATTTGGTCTCTATAAATCAACAGTATATACTTAGGTAATTTATTTATTTTTTTACATCTTATGATGGGTTTGTCAATGTGACACAAGATAATAAACCAACCGTTTTATTTAAATCCTTTGATAATGACTGGGTGGAAATATCTATGATAAATTATAGTTCAATTAATTATATATTCACATTTTGTGATGAGAATACAATAGTTGAAATAATTTATTGAATAATCAAATAATAATATTCATGAATATGTAGAAAATAACAATCAAAATAAAAATAAAAATATACTAAATAATAAACAACCATGGGGGATGATTCTATAGATAAAATTATAGATCATGACATATAGATAAAATATATAACAGAAAAAAAGATAAACATGATTACTTAGAGTAGTTTAATACGGTAGAAAAAATTTCTTCCATGCCTAATGTTTATTTTCATAAATTTTCCAATAACGTTATCATGAATAGTCTTTGATAATTTTATAATGAGGATATAGTTATATAGTCATGATTTTATATAGTAATTCAATTTAATGATCTGATTGTGTGATATATTTTTCTTCATAATAAAAATGTTAAATTAAATTAATTATAATATTGCAGAATATAGGAATTAAATAATGTATTAATAGTGACATATTTAATTTTTTACTAGGATGATTATACCAGATTTATAAAATACAATACCAACTAATAATTTCAAAGAATTAAAAAAGAACTATTTTCATTCATAAATTCTCTATGTGAGAATTCCATAATACTTTTGGGGACTGATGTTATTGTGATAAATATTTTAAAACATTTATTCATTGATTTATGAATTTATAATGATAGCTATACCAAAACCCATGATATTTTTTTTCAAATTTACCAAAATGAACCTACAACTCCTAAATCTACACTAATCATAAAACGGTATATTGTATCTTTCTAACCTCAAAATCTTAATCTCATACTTGATAATTTAATTTTTATATTGTAGAAAATAGAAAACTAGAAATCCCCCATTATTTATTTTATATTATATTAAATAATTAGTGAATCTTGTGATTATTACCGATCTATCCATGTGGAATTATGACTTGATAATTACAAGTAATTTTCAATAATTAATCATTTTCACATGAAGGATATAAATTACATCAATTTATCAATCATAAAACAAATACACTCAATTATATAACAAGACAATGAAGTTTGTATGGAAACATGGTTAAATATAAAATCATTATATTTATAACTTATAATTGGATTATGTTTAACATCATCAAAGTTATTAATATCTAAAAAATAATGGGACATGGCAGTATGATTTAGTGATAAATGTACTTGAAAAAAATGGAATTATTCTTTGTAATATGTGTATAGTAAAAAAACATGTCTAGTGTTATTTTGTTGGAGAAGAATAAACTAGATTATTTTCGGAAGTATTATAAAATAGTGGTGATGTTCATATCAAATAGAGACATATTTCTTGTTGATAAGTGAAGAAACCATATGATATATGAAATACCAAGTTCTTATATAAATATTTTATAGAATATGATAGGAATTTCTTTATATAAAATAAAGAGATGAGACACATGATATCTGTGTGTGATGATGATAATATAATTATTTGTAGATTCTAGAAAAATTATATAAATTATTTAATTATCACCTTTATATGATTATAGAGGAATTAAATTTCATATATAACAAAATGAACAAGTTACACCAAAAAAATGATAAAGAAATTGTTATTGAAGAATATGATGACATGGGAACAAAATGAAGGGTAATAAATAAATGTGTACACTAATATGTTAACATAGATAGTGAAAATATTTACATAGTTTAGTTCCTAATGAATAGTTAGGTGATATTGATTGGTGTCAGTGTTAATCAATGGAACCCATGTTTTATAAATTTTAACCCCTTATAAATTCAAACTTTAGAAAATTTTAATGTAATCAAAAAAACTCTATAGAATCTGCCAATATCACTTGATGTGAATTATTAAAATAATATTTGAAAACACATAGTTTGTAAAAGGTTAAACATAAATGCATTATCTTTGTTATTTTTCTTAGACACATTGACCAATATTCCATTCACTATCTCTAAAAGTGAATACCACTGGTCAGACACCCCAGTTACAATCTCTCTGATATTCTTTGGACACCCTAATTGTATTCCACAAGTGTCTAGTTATATGAACCATCCATAATATTACTCAAAAATGATGGGATAGATCTAGAATGATACTTTTCACAGATAATTCATGTAACTCCCCGACCCCAGTTACCCAGAGTCGGTGCATTACTTCGAAACATTGGCATGATCACAAAAGATCAAGTCTCGAAAGACCGATTAGTTTAGTAGCCTCGGAAACACTAGATACATTCTTAAATGTTACATTACACCATAAAGTGAAAAACTACAATAACATAGTCTCCATTTTCCACACTCATATCCCCTTCAGACTATCACTGCTGGTCATTCATAAAATATTTCTTCACATCCTAGAAAATATTAAAACATTGAAAGGGGTGAGCTAAGATGCTCAGTAAGGATAACAATATAGCGGAAGCTTTCATAAATAAACATTAAAATTTAAGGCAATTTATAACTAAAAAAAGCCTTTTAAACTTGAACTCTAGTATAATATGGAAAAAGTAATATGAAATAATGCCATTTACTTACTCACATGGATATTCTACTAGTCGAATAATCACATGCAATATCAATAACCACTTTCATAATGATGGAATTCATAATTCCAGACTATCATAACCACGTAGCCAAGGCCGCGTGCCAAGACCAAAAATAATATTTTGTCAAGGCCTCGTGCCAAGACACTAGTTTGTCTCATGAGACCTACCGATGCATCGAGGAGCTGTAGCGGGCTCCACCCGTCACTTGTTTAGTCCAATGCATTCCTCATATGTATAGGTTTAAACATTTCATAAACCATAACATATTCGTATCAAATAAAACATGCATAAAGGAAACACAACATTTCCAAATTTCAATCACAAGATATCAATACAAAACATTGATATAATAAAAACACTTTCAAAACCATTTTCAATACCAAAATAAAAGAAAGTTAAAACATTGTATTTATTTTTCATTAAAAAAATGTCATGGGTTGTAGAGGAAGACGAAACCCAAATAATGGCCGGCCATGGCGGCGGAGAAGTCGTTGTCGCCACATACGTACGAAAAGAAAAACATTCCTTTTTTTTTCGTTTAGTAAAACACTTCATATAAAAATATTCCTTTTGAATAAATGTAAAATTCAAAGGGGTTTATTCACCGTATAAAAGAAAGTTGTGTATAAAACCAAATATGCCTCAATGAATGGTGATAGAGACGAAGTCCCTTAAAAAGATCAATTTTTTTATAAAATAGATCTATTATGTTTATTCAATATAATTACACATAATAAAGTAAAAATACAAGATAAGACATAATAATATCTTGACATAATTTTAAAGTAGGAGATTAACCCAAAAAATGGAAATTGGGTTAAGAAGTTCCCTTACCTCATGTCCGACTTGACTCGACCGCTCTTTAACCTCCTTAATAATAAAATATAGTTAATCTATACCTTATAAATAACCTTTTTAAAGTTCATTATTCATTTTATATCACTTATTACCATGTCATGAACATTATGTAATTATTTAAGTTTATAACAGTCGTTTTTTCGATCTTAGGTACTTGAGTCAAAAATAAACTTCTTATAATTACACTTTGTTCAAGTGGTAATATATCAATTATATCCATAATTATATTCATGATTTATATATCATATACATCATATATATCCAGTATATACATTCATTTATAATATTACATAACATTTAGAGGTAAGAAGTGAAATGAACCGTTCATGGAGACGGTAAGCCGTACATACGCATGGACGCTACTTTCATTTCTATTTTATATTTAATGGAATGAAGTTATAATTATATAAAGGTATAATATAATTCCAATATAATATAATTTATAATACCATTTAGTCCATCCTTTATGCATCCCACATATGGCATTAACGATTCAAATCACTTTGAGGGGGTGGTAGTCCGCACTTCCTAAAATGAAAATGTCGTGTTTACCCATAATCGAAATCATAAAGTATGCCATAAATGAGAAATAAAAAATTATAAGGAAAACATAAAAATAATATATATATAATATATGAAAATAGTGTCATCAAAATGGCCACCATTAGAGGTGTTAAAAGAATATTGAACAATCATCGTTTCGTGAGGCAGTATTTCGGCACCCACGGAAACAGTATGTTCATTAACCATTAAAAGAAGGTGTGTGTAAGTGTAAACCAAATAATTATCATAAAAACATCCTAGTATATTTTATATACTGTTGTTGTTACATAATAAAGGAATAAAAATAGTTTAAGGGGTTTGAGAAGCAAAATAAAACAAAACAACATTAGAGAAGACATTACCTTAAAATCGGGTAACTCTTTTTGATTTGAGCCAAAGGCTTCCTTGGGAAGACTTATGCCAAAAGTGAGGCTTCAATAAGTAAGGGAGGGAAGTTGGGAGAGTATTTGGGAAGAGTATGGCTGTTCCAAATGGCTTTTAAAGTGTGAGTAAGGTGGTAGTGGTGGGGGCCTTTTATAAGTGGAGAGGAGGGGCACTCTTGGAAAGTAATGTAATGTTACTTTATTATATAATGAGTTTCAGATTTTAAAGGTCCCAAACTTATATAATTCGAGGATAAGGTGATAAGGGTTCGAAATATACTCATCCAATAGGCTTTGAACAAGTGTAATTCTTAGATTTTATATTATCCTTCCATTTTATTAAAATCATTAATTAATGAGGTAATCGCTGCATCATCATGGTGTCATAAATAATTTACTTTATTTAATGTATAAAAATTATAAAAAAATTTCATGTTTTAGGAAATAGTTTTATATTTCTAATGAATATTTATAGTAAAAAATATGACTTGTATAACCCCATTTAAAAATTGTTTTAATAAAACAACTTATGTTTGTGACATTTTTATTTCAACTTTAAATAAAATTTATTTATGTCATTTTCCGACCAAAGTGGATCCATGGGGTCCCCAAGTTGACCCATGGATTTTCTTGGTCGGCCATGACTCATCCAATAGAGGTAGGATAAGTGTAATGGTCATTTCATATTTTTATAATACCATTTTTACCTTAAATTTCACTAATTACCTTTAATCGCGATTAATTAAACTTAAAAGTTACTATAGACCAAAAAATTATTTTAATCCCATTGAACCACATTTTACTTCCTAATGACAACAATGTCTGTCAGATTTTTGAAAATAAAATCACAGAAGTGGTAATATTTCATTTAAACGAAAAATCAGTTATTTAACTACCACTTAGTGGTTTCACTTTTCATAAAAAATTGTAGTTTTTTCAGAACAATGCCAAAATTTCACCCTAGGATATAATTGATATTCCAAATTGAAAAATGATGAATATTTTACAAAATTCAAACATATAAGTTGCATTAATTAATTTTATAATTAATACCTGCTGTCACAACAAATAGCGTGTTTTTAAGAAACAATATATATCAAAAGATTGACAATTGTTTATGACTAATTTCAAAGTGAAATTAATTATAATAAACAACATTGGATAAAATGGTAAAAATATATTCTAATTATACTTTAAAACCACTCATTATTATAATTTATCACTATAAAATATTTTGATTTAAAAAGTTGTTTTTAAGTATTCTTCACTATTCATAAAAAAATGGAAGTTCTCATAAAATTACAAAAAATTCAACTTAGGATAATTTCAATATTACGAATACAAAAATGAAGTCCATTTTGAAATAGAAAATTTCTATAATTTTAAAAAGTGGGTATTACTATTCATAACGGCTACTTTGATTAGTCGTGGTGTGTTAGAACTCGAAGTTGCGTACAAAGCAAGCTATTGCATTATTGAATGAGAAGTGTATCATGGAATCTCGGGGTGTTACATTCTCCCCTCCTTCAATAAATTGCGTCCTCGCAATTTGAAATTTTTCATTTAAAATAAAAGGTTGAAAATAGAAAATACCTTTGTAGAAAACCCACATCGGAAATATGGTTAATAAAAATATAACATTAAATGAATGAAATAGAAGTACATAGGTCACCTGAGATAGCACATACTAGGATTCTTTGAAAATATGGATATAGAAGAAAAAAACCATCATGGTCTGATGGAGAGTTGTAGAACACTGGATTAGGAGAAAGTTAACCATAAGAAAATCACAAACTTATGATTGGTTAAACAGTCATTGAATCCCCAGTTGGAAAAGTTAACCGGAAACGTTTTTGTTTTAAGTTACCTTTTATAAAGTTGAGGAATTTATTTATGAGATTTACTAAGAATGTAAGGGAATATACATATTTTGTATGTAGACTTTCATTATTTAATAAAATTTTACCAAAAACCCATCATTCACTCTAAAAGGTAATAGAACTCAAAAATATTCTCTTTATCCTAATTGTATAGGGTTCCAAATATTAACACATACCATTTAGATTAGTAAAACTATTTTGTAATAACCAGGGACTTCCTGTAGGCTAGTGGTGGGTAATAAAGGCATGTCGCACTATGGTTGTGGGTTCGATTCCTGTAGCTTTTTCCGACACGTCGGGTTATGCCCCACCCTGCAGGTTGTCCTTTTCCTAAAACTATAGTATTATAATATTCCAAAAATAATCTTCAAAAATGTTTTAACCTTAAAAAATAATATTCAAAGTTCAACTTAATCCATCCCAACCTTTATAGTTATCCAAAATAGCCCAGTCCAGACTTTCTGTAAAGGGTCCTTAAATTCCAAAATCAATTGTAACATTAGATTCCCTTGACAAAGTAAAGTTTCTCTTATTGTCACATACTAAAAATACGATTTCCTTCATCATATTAAAACATTAATAATAAAAAAAAGTACTACATTAAAATCCTTATATATATCACATTATTTTTATAACCAGAATATAATCCTTGAGTCCAAAAGCAGAAATACATTAATTATTCTGCTTCAACTGTAGTAACAACATAAGATTGTCCTTGATCCCTTAGCCTTTTCTGAGGTAAGTTTCCCTGACGCTTAGAAAATTCAGTTGCATAATGCCCCATTTCCCTACAATTGTAGCATTCAACATTGATATCCTCTTTCTTTCCCTTGCAATCACGAGCCTGGTGACCTTTTTCCCCACAATTATAACAAATTCCTATTCCATTTAGGTAAGCACCGGGGTGATTCTTCCCACAATTATCACATAATGGAAAAACATTCTTTCCCTTTTTCCCTTTATCCGTCTCTTGTTCCACCATTCTCTTCTTATCTTGCTTTACTTTGGTGTCATAAGACTTAGAGAATTCCTTTTCTATCTTGATAGAACACGAGACAATATCTTCATACGATGAGAAGGATTGTGATACTAAAGCTCGATGGAGAAATGGTTTTAACCCATCAAAGAAACGATCAATCTTACCTCTTGGGTTACATATATAATCTGCAACATGCCTCTCTAACCTTGTAAAGTTAGCCTCATACTTTGCTACATTCTCATCCTCATTCTGCCTCAGACTTAGAAATTTCCTTTCCATATTTGCTCGACGGTCATGAGGAAAGTATTTTTCTGAGAAATGCTCTTTGAACTCCCTCCATTCCATACTTGATACTTCTACATCTTCCTTTGTATTTTGAATCAATGACCACCATTGATCGACATCTCCAGTGAGGTGGTAAACTGCCATGATAACCTTCTCCCTTTCGCTACTCCCCAAGGCGTGCAATATTTTCTCTAAGGAGTTTATCCATTTCTCAGCTACTAATGGATTTGTACCCCGATTAAATGTTGGCGGTTGTTGCCTGATGAAGCGGTCGAACATTGATCCTCCACATTGTGGATCAGGGTGCTCCATACGAGTAAGGTTTTTATTCATAACCTGAGTGACTTGTCCAAGTATGGTAATAAGTTGATAATCACCAGTTGTATCTCCAGCTCCACAATAATTATCTTGAGTAGGAGGGAAATCCCTACACGGAGTGAAAGCATTGATACGGTTTCCATTCCTTCCACTAGGTGCCATTTCTAAACAATGGCATAAACTAGATTAGTTTATGAATCAAAATACACAATTCTATACTTGTAAAACACATAACACTAATTGAACTATTTATGGATATAATCCATAATCATAAAAAAATATTTCTTTGAGGAATTATATACTCATAACCCTTCATAGTGGTTTGTAAAGAAAATGAGAATTATCCTTAGCATATCCCCCGGGAGTGTCATAACCAAGAGTGCAACAAGGCCCGTTGTCGTGCACCAGTTCCCGTTCGAGTCTAGCTGAAAGGGGTGTTTTTGGGTTTTACCCCTAGGTACATCTGTGCTAGATCCACCTCTACCTTCTCATATCCAGATAGGGATTATTACTCGGAAAACTCATAAAATCCCTATAATACCAACATTATAGGAAGTTCTTCTATACTAATCCTCAAAGTCTATCTTCGGGCTATGTTCTCTAATCAGAGTTTATCTAAATCTAGCTTCCAAGGTTAGTACTAAACTGCCTCTGATACCAACTGTAATGCCCCGGCCCCAGTTATCCAGAGTCGGTGCACTACTTCGTAACATTGTCATGATCACAAAAGATCATGTCTCGAAAGACCGATTAGTTTATTAGCCTTGGAAACACTAGATAAATTCTTAAATGTTACATTACATCATAAAGTGAAAAACTACAATAACATAGTCTCCATTTTCCACACTCATATCCCCTTCAGACTATCCATGCAGGTCATTCATAAAATACATCTTCACATCCTGGAAAATATTAAAACATTGAAAGGGGTGGGCTCAGATGATCAGTAAGGATAACAATATAGCGGAAGCTTTCATAAATAAACATTAACATTTAAGGCAATGTATAACTAAAACAAAAGCCTTTTAAAATTGAACTCTAGTATAATATGGAAAGAGTAAAATGAAATAATTCCATTTACTTACTCACATGGATATTCTACTAGTCGAATAATCACATGCAATATCAATAAACACTTTCATAATGATGGAATGCATAATGCCAAACTATCATAACCACGTAGCCAAGGCCTCATGCCAAGACCACAAATAAGATTCTGTCAAGGCCTCGTGCCAAGACACTAGTTTGTCTCATGGGACCTACCGATGCATCGAGGAGCTGTAGCGGGCTCTACCTGTCACTTATTAAGTCCAATGCATTCCTCATATGAATAGGTTTAAACATTTCATAAACCATAACATAATCATATCACATAAAACATGCATAAAGGAAACACAACATTTCCACATTTCAATCACAAGATATCAATACAAAAAATTGATATAATAAAAACACTTTCAAAACCATTTTCAATACCAAAATAAAAGAAAGTTAAAACTTTGTATTTATTTTTCATTAAAAATATGTTATGGCTTGTAGAGGAAGCCGAAACCCAAATAATGGCCATGGCAGGAAGGAGAAGTCGTTGTCGCCGCATACGTACGACAAGAAAAACATTCCTTTTTTTCGTTTAGTAAAACACATCGTATAAAAAGATTCCTTTTGAATAAACATAAAAGTCAAAGGGGTTTATACACCGTATAAAGGAGAGTTGTGTATAAAACCAAATATGCCTCAATAAATGGTGATTGAGATGAAGTCCCTTAAAAAGATCAATTTTTTTATAAAGAAGATCAATTATGTGTGTTCACTATAAGTACACATAATAAATTAAAAAATAAAAGATAAGACATAATAATATCTTGCCATAATTTTAAAGTAGGAGATTAACCCAAAGAATGGAAATTGGGTTAAGAAGTTCCTTTACCTCGTGTATGACTTGACTCGACTGCTCTTTAACCTCCTGAATAATAAACTAGACTTAATCTCTACCTTCTTAAGCACCTTTTTCAAGTTAATTATTCCTTTTATATCACTTATTACCATGTCATGAACATTATGTAATTCTTTAAGTTTATAACAGTCGTTTTGTCGATCTTAGGTACTTGAGTCAAAAATAAACTTCTTATAATTACACTTTGTTCAAGTGGTAATATATCCATTATATACATAATTATATTCATTATGTATATATAATATACATCATATATATCTAGTATATACATTCATTTATAATATTACATAACATTTAGAGGTAATAAATGGAATGCACCGTTCATGGAGACGGTAAGTCGTACGTACGCATGAACGCTACTTTCATTTCTATTTCGTATTTAATGGAATGAAGTTATAATTATATAAAGATATAATATAATTCCAGAATAATATAATGTATAATACCATTTACTCCATCTTTATGCAGCCCACATATGGCATTAAAGATTCAAATCACTTTGAGGGGGCGGTAGTCCGCACTTCCTAAAATGAAATTGTCGCATTTACCCATAATCAAAATCATAATATATTCCATAAATGAGAAATACAAAAGCATAAGAAAAACATAAAAATAATATATATATCATATATGAAAATATTTTCATCAAAATTTCCACCATTAGAGGTGTTAAAAGAATATTTAACAATCATCGTTTCGTGAGGCAGTATTTCGCCACCCACGGAAACAATATGTTCTTTAACCATTAGACAAAGGTGTGTGTAAGTGTAAACCAAAAACGTATCATAACAACATCCTAGTATATTTTAGATACTGTTTTTGTTACAAAAGAAAGGAATAAAAAGAGTTTAAGGGGTTTGAGAAGCAAAATAAAACAAAACAACATTATAGAAGACATTACCTTAAAATCGGGTAAACCTTTTTGATTTGAGCCAAAGGATTCCTTGGGAAGACTTCTGCCAAAAGTGAGGCTTCTATAAGTAAGGGAGGGAAGTTGGGAGAGTATTTGGGTAGAGTTTGTCTGTGACAAATGGCTTTGAAAGTGTGAGTAAGGTGGTAGTGGTGGGGGCCTTTTATAAGTGGAGAGGAGGGGCACTCTTGGAAAGCGATGAAATTTTACTTTATTATATAATGAGTTTAGGATTTTAAAGGTCCCAAACTTATATAAATAGAGGATAAGGTGATAAGGGTTCGAAATATACTCATCGAATAAGATTTGGACAAGTTTAATTCTTAGATTTTATATTATCCTTCCATTTTATTAAAATCGTTAATTAATGAGGTAATCGCCGCATCATCATGGTGTCATAAATAATTTAATTTATTTAATGTATAAAAATTATAAAAAAACTATAATGTTGTAGGAAATATTGTTAGATTTCTAATGAATATTTATAGTAAAAAATATGACTTGTATAACCCCATTTAAAAATTGTTTTAGTAAAACAACATATGTTTGTGACATTTTTATTTTAACTTTAAATAAAAGTTATTTATGTCATTTTCTTACCAAAGTGGCTCCATGGGGTCCCCAAGTTGACCCAAAGATTGTCTTGGTCGGCCAAGACTCATCCAATAGAGGTAGGAAAAGTTTAAAGGTCATTTCATATTTTTATAATACCATTTTACCTTAAATTTCACTAATTACCTTTAATCGCGATTAATTAAACTTAAAAGTTACTATTCACCAAAAAATTATTTTAATCCCATTGAACCACATTTAAATTCCTAATGAAAACCATGTATATCAGATTTTTGAAAATAAAATCACAAAAGTGGTAATATTTCATTTAAAGGAAAAAATCAGTTATTTAACTACCACTTAGTGGTTTCACTATTCATCAAAATTGAAGTTTTTCAGAACAATGCCAAAATTTCACCCTAAGATATAATTGATATTCCAAAATCAAAAATGATGTCTATTTTAAGAAATTCCAAAAATATAACTGGCATTAATTAATTTTATAATTAATTCATGCAGTCACAATAAATAGCGTGTTTTTAAGAAACAATATATATCAAAAGATTGATAATTGTTTATGTCGAATTTCAAAGTGAAATTAATTATAATGAACACCATTGGATAAAATGGTAAAAATATATTCTAATTATACTTTAAAACCACTCAATAGTATAATTTATCACTATAAATTATTTTGATTAAAAAAGTTGTTTTTATGTATTCTTCACTATTCATAAAAAAATGGAAGTTCTCAGAAAATTACAAAAAATTCAACTTAGGATAATTTCGATATTACGAATACAAAAATGAAGTCCATTTTGAAATATAAAATTTCTATAATTTTAAAAAGTGGGTATTACTATTCATAACGGCTACGTTGATTAGTCACGCTGTGTTAGAACTCGAAGTTGCATACAATGCAAGCTATTGCATTATTGAATGAGAAGCGTATCGTGGAAGCTCGGGGTGTTACAATTCTTCCCTAAAAAAATATAAACTCCCCAATCATTTTTGCATAATCAAGAAAATCATAAATGATGGTTTTGTGAATTAATCTTGATCATGAATGTTCTGAAATCTATTCTTAAACTACTCTAGTAAATGTAGACAATTTCTGTGATAATTACCTAGCATTGGATCACTGTCACATTGAACGAATGATGTATATGGATCTTGAAATGTTCTTAAATTTCCTCTAAACTGATCACTATCATAACCATGTAAAATTTATCCATGATAGGACAAACAAAGTGAATGTGAAATTAACTCATTAATTACATGATTTGTATTCATCATTTAAATCCACATTCAAATTTTCTTATAAATAAATAAATTTATTTTCCAGTTTAAAATATGAATATTAATTAGTACTTTGATATTAATTTCCTCACTCATATTGAATACCTAATTATATTGTTGTAATTCTTTATTTCAACATGCATCAGTTAATGAAATACTTGAAGTTGTCAGCTCTTAATTCTTCATGAGGCTTCATTTTCACCTACAACTTAGTCCATGGAATAATCTAAATATTCAACCTCATCCAAAAACTCAAAGTATCATTTTATATATATATTTATGTCGATATTATGCATCACATGATATCTTCAAACCTGATTACCTAATGGATTTGGATTCTATTAATTATTCTTCACATGGTTTGACTATACTATTCCACAACTTAAATACCCGAAATCTAGGATATCCAATTCTTACATTTTTTCCCATATTAGAAAAATCATGAAGATTATTCATTTTGAATACCCTGGGGAGTCATGTTTCATTATTCTAAATATTGAATATCTAAAATCTCCATACACTACCATAGATCGTGGCATGAGAGGCACCGACTTTTTCTAAGCAAAAAGCGCTGATAAAAGCCTCACCTTTCTTAGAACTAACTAAAATAACTGATAAAGGTGTGTTTTATTAGTGCTAAAAAAGAGATGATAATGGTGCACACTTATTCAGTGAGTTTTTAGTGCTGATAAAGGATTTTAAAAAAATATTATTAATATATAAAAAATAATTAGAGTTTCATTCAAAACAAATGTTCATTTATATATGATAATTAAAGAAACCATGTTTATAATTAATATAAATATGATATAAAAATATATATTTTTTCATAATTAATATATATATATATATACTACTTAAAAATATTTATAATACTATAATACATATATATATTTAAATAATTATAAATTTATAATAAATATATTTATATAATAAATATATTTATTATATTTATAATAATATATTTATAATTATATATAAATACCTTTTAAATATATTTATTCATAATTATAATTACAACTAAATATATATATATTTACAAAATATATATGTCTCTAATAATTTAGTCAAAAAATATTAATATATATAAATCATGAAATAATGATGATATTCATGGATATTATTTTCCTTATTTATGTTTATGTATTGATACATTAGTATAACTGATGCTATATGATCATATGTTTATTCTTGGACAATATTTTAGGTTTTTATGTTTCAAATGTTAATATTACTTTAATTATGATGACATATGCATGCATATGTTTAGTATTTATCATTATGAATATGTTTATTTTTACATTGACACCTGTGTGATTCATTCATGTTATATCCAAGAACATATTATGTTGTAAAAAACACTTATAAAATTACAATAAATATTCTTAAAAAACATAAATATTTATTATATTTTAATAATAATTTTTTTATTACATATAAATAATTTTTAAATATTTTTTTTTCAGTGGGGTGTCTGGGAAAAAGGGATGAGTTGATTTATTAAGATAAAGAACTGTTACATAAGTCTATAATAAGGGAATTTTTTATAGTATTTGTCAAGGAAAACAATCGGGTCATGGGTGATATCATCTAACTATGTGAGCTCCATGCTGATTCATTTAATATCATGTATGTTTTCCATAGAAATACCTTCCTGGTAAATATGGGTGATGATGAAGTTTCAACTTATGAGGAATGTGAGACACTCTATCCATATTATAGTGAGCTTCCAAGAATGAGGCATCACAACATTTCGAATAGCTTACACCACAGTGGTAGAGTAGCTTCCAATATAGAGTTTATCCATTAATTTGTGGTGGGAAAAGTGAAAAACATGAATAACACCGAGCATTTCATCTTCAAGTGCTTAATAAATATCACACATAACAAAAAAAAGCCAAATATATTACTGGTGTTGTGTCTAAAGACTACAACACAACCTACGGGTCTCAGATTAGCTTTTGAGGCTCCGTCCACATTGAGTTTGACCCTACATTACAGAGGGAATTTCCAAAAAACAATAGATACCATGTTTATCTTTTTAATTTACATGAATACCAATTTTATGAAGAACAATCAAGTCATGAACATTAAGCAACCAGTGACATGTCTTTAGCGAGTTGGATTCTTAGGAGTTGTCATGAGGTGAACAAGGGCCACAAGAAGGTGAGAATGGGAGTTTTCATGTGTGATGTCATTCTGGCTGGACCACAGGGTGTGCACAAGCTCTACTACAACATACAAAAAATAGTGTTTTATTGGTGGAGATGATTGTATGGTTGGGAAGCATTGAAGCCCAGGCACAATGTCCTGACTGTCCAAAATAAAAAATTCAAAAATTTTCTACAGCGTATTCCAGAGAGAAGAGGTAGTGTAATATGACAAGAATATATGTGTGATGTCCACCATTTGAGGATTGAAAAACATGCATCTAGAACAAAAAACAATTCAACGAGATTGTAATTAGTATTCAGTAGGTATTTTCTGGTGATCATGATGCAAATTGTAGTCAAGCATGGAGGGTCTGATCCAAGACTTTTCATAGTGTTAGATCCAAGAAAAATAATTTCCAGACTCAAAATTATATAGGTAGTAATATTTTGAATAAATAGTTCCATTCCAAGCTCATTCCCAAATAAGAGTGTCCTTGGTATGGGAAAACGAATAGTTTTTAAAGAGATCAATATGAAACCTCGAAATATTTAGGATGGAGAGGTCCACGTATTCCATAATTGAGATATCTGTGTTAGTATAAAAATACTGAGTATAAACTATATATATGAGAGGGGATCCCATCCAATTTTCAAGAAAAAAAATTCATGGAGGACTCCCTACAAGAAATCTATATTTAGTGAGAACAAATATTTATATAACAGGATTTGATGACTGAGCATATAAATGATCACATATACAAATTATGGCCCCTTTTTCAATTTTCAATGAATCGGTTTCTGAGAAAAATGAGAGCTATCGAGTCACTTATGAGATGATTCTAGGTGAACTTGGCGTGAAGAGCCCCATCAATAAACTTGATGTTTTTCATTCCGAAGCCTCCTTTATCATGTGGTTTACAAAATTTACTCCATGAGACTGTAACAAATTTCTTTTCTAGAATTCTAACAATCCACATAATGCTCTTGATATAGATGTTATGTTGAGTGACCGGAGAGGTAGGCCACTTATAAATCATAAAGGAGTGAACAAGCTTAGAATCAATGGTTTTCTTAACGAGACTAATTATACCAGCTATAGAAAGAGCTTTCCCCTTTCATGAAGAGAGTTGATTATTGATTTGATCCACTATTTTGACAAAGTGATTGTACATATGATGCCCCAAGAAAAGGGGAACTCCAAGATAATGAATGGGAAAAGATCCTTCATTAATTCCAAGGTCGTGTAGGATTTGTGTTATTCTTACAATTTGTATAGTCTTACCAATATAAATAAATGATTTATCCCAATTAATAGTCTTCCCTGAGACCTCTTCATAGTGTGAGAGGGAAAATTTCTTGTTTTGAATGTTTCTTTTGGTACCTTTCAAGGATCATGTCATTAGCGTACATAAGATGAGTTTGGAAAACAGAGATTCTAGAGGAATGGATAGATTTGATATTTCCCTAATCTATTATATATGTTAGAAGTCTACTCATATAAACCATCACAATAGAGAAGAGGATGACAGAGAGGCTCTCCTTTCCTTTAACCTTTTGAGCAGGTAAAATATCCCTTTGGATAACCATTGAAAAGCACAAAGATATGAGAAGACTGAAAAACAGACTTAACCCAATGAATAATAATTTCATTGAAACCGAAGGTGTGATGCACATTAAAAACAAAACTCCAATCCATGGTATCAGAATAATTCTTGAAGTCCAGTTTATGGGAAATATTACAACCTCTTCAAGATTTGTTAAGGAGGTTGAAACATTTAGAGGACATAGTAATTCACTCGTCTATAGTCATTACTTTCACAAAGCCAAACTTATTCCAAGTGATAACTTTTTTCTACAATGATGGTGAGTCAGTTGGCATGGAGCTTGGTAATAATTTTGTAGCATGTTTTGGTGATATTGTTGGGTCTGAACTATAAAATTTATGAATCATTTTCAACCTTGGGAATCAGAGCAAGGAATTGAGGTGTGAGTCCATGGGGTAACACACCTATAGAAATGAAGGATTGAACAGGCCTGCAAGCATCTCTGTGAAGGATATCCCAGTAAGTTTGAAAAAAGGCATTATTGAAGCCATCCTTTTAAATTTAATTATAACTATATATATATGTATGTACGTGTTTTTAAATAATTATAAAATGGAAATAAATACATTTATTATAAATTTATAAATATAAGAATAATTATAAAATATCTATAAAAATATTTACTTATACTTATAATTATAAAATAATAATAAATATATTTATTATATTTATAATTTCTTAAATACATATAATTATATAAATATATTTATAAATATTAAAAAATATTTATATTTATAATTATAAATAAATATTGTTATATTTAAATAATTATAAAATCATAACAAATATATTATTTATATATATTTATAAAATAATAAATAAATTAAAAAAAATTAAATATATTTTTTATAATTTGAAAATTATTTAGATGAATATATATTTAATTGTAATTATAAATATAAATAAATATAAATTTATAATTAGAAATAAATATAATATTTTTATATTTATAATTATAAATGAATAAATATTTATTTAAATAACTTTAAAATCATAATAAATATAATAATTATTTTTATAATTTTATAATTGTATATAATAAATATAATAAATATATTTATTTATAAAATCATAAATAGAAGATTGTCATTATAATATTATAATTATTTATATAAATATATATTTATAAATATTTAATTGAATATACATATATTTATTTTTATAATTATAAATAAATTTACGTTAATTTAAATAATTTTATAAAATTTTAAATATATGAAATGTAGTTATTATAATTTTATATTTATTTAAAAAATGAAAAAATTACATTATATAATAAGAATATATAATTATAAAATAATAAATATTATAAATATATTTAGTATTTTTTTATATTTACATATAATTATTTATTTATTTAGAATTATAATTATAATAAAAATATATTTATTTTAATAATTATAAAATTAAAATAAATATTTTAAAATATATATATATATATAATCAAATACAATAATTTCTGAAATTTTTATTAATTAGAATTCTAAATAAATATATATTTAAATAATTATAAAACATATTAATAATTAAATAAAAATATTTATAAAATAATAATAAATATTTTTTTAGTAAGAAACATATTTATAATTTTACAAATATATATTATAATATTAAAATATATAATTATAAACATATAATTATAATCATATTTATAAAATTATAATAAATATATTTAAATGGTAATTATTTTTATTTATTTAGATCATTATGAGAACTTTTTTAGCACTGATAAGAATTCCCCTTTATTAGCAATAAAATAACAATGATAAAACCAGTCTATATCTATTCTAGAATTTTATCTCGGATAAAGAATCTATTTTTGAACGCTTTCTTAGAGCTGATATAGCAGTATCTTTATCATCACAAAAAAAGAGCGGCTAAAGTTCAGTTTTGTCAGCATTGATAAAACTGCCCTTTATGAGTGATTTTTGGAATGCAATGATAAAAGTATTCCCATTATGTTATAAAAACCCTGAAAAAGACTCCTTTTATCATGCCTTTATTCTATCGAGGAACCCCACATCTGTCGTCATCAAACCACGCCTCTACCACCACTACTGTTCCTGTCCACTGCATCTGCTGCCACTAAACCATATTAATGTTTTTGAACCCCCTGCAATCTAAGGTATCCTCCCCTTCCATTTCTTTATCTATCTATCTATCACCTGCATCCTCATCATTTCCTCTCACACTCACGCCCTCATCCTCGCATGCTAACATGCCCTACAACACTTCCATCTATAGTAACATCTCTTAGCCACTCAAAACAACGTGAATTACACGCATCATTGTAGGGTTTTTATTTTCTTCTATTCGTCACCCTCACATGGGTAGCATGAGAGGGATGGTTTTTTTATTTTATGGAATCTGTGATGAAGTCAAATTGGATGTGGTAAAACAATTCCTAGGAACCAATTATACTCTATTGGGACTTGTTTCGCCCAGAAATACATACAAACAATAGGTTTTTAACTCAAACACCAAAATGAATTTTTCTTATCCTGGTGGGTCATTCATAACACATAAATAGTATTTGAGATAATGTATTACTAAAAAAGGAATAACCATTCAAAATAATAAACACAAGCAGCTAATAAAGTAAACATAACCATAACCAACAGTAAAAATAAAATTGATTCCTAACACATAGTCAAGTTTAAAGAAAATATAACGGTGACAAAATGATGAGAAGAGAATATGAATGGGTGTATAATAATTTAAAATATACAAGGGTAAAGTTAACCAAAAGAATCAACTTTTTGTTACTAGTATCTATATGACAAATAGGGGTTACCCTAACTTGTCAGCTCGTCTGTGCCCAACTAAAAAGGTACCATCAGTCTGCTACCTCAAAGTAGTGCCTTTACCTCACCCATGTTAAAAAACAAGGTATACATACAACCACAACATGTATGTAAGGTCTGAAAAAGACATTCCTAGTATGATTCAACCACATTACCAATATAATTTCTTTATAAATTATTCCAATTCATGAATTTTTAATATATATATATATATATCTGAAAGTTCTACCTTTGATCTTTAGGGAAACAAACAAAAAAGATTTATCAAATACATGGTCTAAAATAATGAAATAGGTGTGGTAAAATACATTTATAAAATAATGATATGAAGGATAGAAATAGTTTTTTTAAATCATGGGTAGGTACTCTGGGGAAAAATAGGGAAAATCTAATATCCTTATCCTAAATAAGTTCATAAATAATATCCAAACCCTTATCATATACATAATTATAATTCACACTATATCCAATTGTGCATATACCGCAATCCAGATCTTCTTCCTAATCTAGAGAGAATCTCGTAATGGAACTATTCAGTGTCTCATCATGAAACGACACTCAAGGCAACGTCATATAATTATTAGTAGGAGACATGTTAAGGAGAGCTTCCTCACAACCTTTCTTGTATCATTTCCTTGTAACCCATCCCAATTCCCATTTCATTTCCTTATGATTTTTTTCATTATAGTTCAGGTTTTATGTTTTCAAAATACAATTCTTGGATTTATTCTTTTAATTGTCCTATTATACATGTAAATTTGATAGTTCAATGAATCTAGATTTCCCATTTAAAATGAAACAATAAGGGACAAAGGAGTTCATGAAACATCATTGTTAAATAAATCAAAAAATAAATTTAAACATGATAATCATAGATAATAAAATCATTGTTAAATAATTATAATTCAAATCTAAAAAATATTTGAAACAATTACACTAAATTTCATGAAAACTATTCTATGAATCTATACAAACAACTTATGGGAATCATAGTAAATCAAATAAATAATTAATATCCAATTGCATACATTCCCAAAAAATTTTTAAAAAAGGAAGAATCTATAATATAGTTAACAAAGACCATAAAAATTTATCAACATAAATTTAATACTTCTTATAACACTAGATAAATAAATCAAACACATAGGGTTTATAAGGTTAATGAATTAAAATAGGTACAACTATCAGTAATAACTGAATTCATTGTCAATGATTGTTAAAATACCAAAGGATAATTGGAATTACTAACCATATAAAACTCTAATGTGTGATATATTTTTTAATTTTTGGACGATATTATTAACCAATAAAAATGGGTTTCCCTCAATCATATGAAATCTAACACTAATTTATGGATCTTATCTTATAAAATTTGGATATTTATTTCTGTTTAACCATATATTAAAGGATGATATGTCATGCTAATCTTCACTTGTAATCCCAGATCCTCTTCAGGGCATTTCAAAAATATAAAAGTGATATAAGGATCTATATTAAGGAAAATTATATAGGGTACCCCATAAAATTCATTATCTAATGCCCATATATTTTTCAAAAATCTCCAATATTCATGTTATCCTTAAATGGAAGAAAATTTGCTAATATAGTCATATGGGGAATAATTATCTAGATATAATTCTTTTGGGTATTTATTTTGTTAAAAAACTAGTATCAACAAATCAAAAATAATATATATGAATAAATAATGGACTTATTCAATTAATATGAAAAAAGAGTATGAAGATGGATGGAACAATTTCATCAATTTTGAAAAACATCATGCGTATGACCCTTCAAAAATACTTTTTCCATGATTACGATGTAGTTATTCAAGGTAAACTAGTTCTAAGGAGTTTTAAGAACACTTTCTCTGTCATGAAATAGATCGATGATATAAATTTTGGAATAAAAATGGGAAAAAAATAAAATGTAGCTAGTGGATTTATTATCACTGTGTTTTATGGATCATCAGATATGATTACAAGTGTGGAAAATACAGATGACTATATCAATAATGTTATTATAGATGTGAATGATGATGAGGATTGTATTGAGGAAATGAAAAAGATAGAAAAAGATGAACTTCTTGATTTCACAAAATTGGTTGAGATGTTAAAGAGTTGTGAATATACAACTTTATATGTAGGTTGTACAAAATATACAGCTTTGTCAGCCCTTTTGAAATTGTATAATTTGAAATCATTCAATTGATAGAGTAACACAGGTTTAACTGAACTACTTAATCTCTTGAAAGATATTCTCCTAAAAGATAATGATCACCATATCTGAACATATGATGTCAATAGATTGCTACACTCGATGAGTATGATCTTTAGAACAATATACACCTACCTGAAAGACTATATATTATTCCACAAGGACTAATATTTACCTAAATAATTTCCAATGTGTGGTTCTTCTCAATAGAAGAAAGATGAATCTAGTTCTATGAATGTCGTATTTTACATTCCAATAATTCCATGGTTTATGCGCCAATACGGATGTGATGAGACTGTAGGGAAATTGACATGGAATTTAGATAAAAGTTATAATGATGTGAAACTATGTCCCCTGAAAGACTTTCATCAGTGGGAGAGAATTGATCATGAGTATCCTAAATTTTGAAATATGATGAGAAACCTTTATCATTCATTATCTACAGATGAAGTGAATATTTTTGGGTTTCAATGAAGCAATCACAATACATGTCTGGTTTTGTTGGTAAATTTTAACTTCCCTCTATATTTATGCATGAAACAAAAATAAATCATGTTATATATGATTATATCACATCCAAAACCATTGTGTAATGATATCGATATTTGATCTGATCCATTGATTGAGGATTTTAAATTATTGTGGGATTCAGGTGTAGCATTCTACGATGATTTTAGTAGTAATGATTTCATGTTGAGAGACATGTTTTTTGTGATGATAAATAACTTTCTTGCTTATCAAGAACATATAGGAAAAAAATTAAAGTATCTCAAGGGTGTCCCATTTTCAAGTAAGGTACATAGTCAATTATATTGAAACATTCATCGATGCCTTCGTTTCTAGGACATCAATGATTTATACCCCGATGGAATAAGTACTGATCTTTAATGACATAATTTGATGGATGTTTAGAATAATTTACAACACTATCCGAACTAACTGGTGATCAACTGTTTCAAAATGTAAAACATGTGGACACCACTTCTAGTAAACCATTTTTAAAAACCCAATGAAAACCAGTTGGAAAAAGAGATTAGTTTTTTTAAAATTACCATAATGTAGTTGACTGTACATCTGACATTTTCTTAATTTTATTCTTGTTGAAAAACATTTATGTGATAGTTTCATCATCGTGTTGTTAAATTATGTTAGAAAAAAACGGATGAAATTATGGCTAGGTTAGACATGACCGACTTGGGAATATTGGAAGAGTTTTCACAAGTGAAGGGTGAAATTTTTTTTTTCCTACGTATAATTACAGTCTTTCCAGAGAGAAGAGATATTATTTTTTTGAATTCATGAATGAAATAATGGTTATAGATGGGTATTAATAAAATATCAAGAATATCATGGCAATGACCAATTTAAATTTAAATGGTTTTAAATCACATGATTTCCAATTTTATGTATGATGTAATTCATGTATATTTACATTTTAAATTTCCCATACATTTTCATCATATATTAACCAATATCTATTCATTTTTTAATGATATATGAAGAAAAGTTATAGAACTACTGAAATTGGGGACTATGGAATCATAAATTGTCATCATTATATTTGAATTTGAAATGTTCTTCCCATTATTATTTTTGGATATGATGGTTAACTTATTGTTAGATATTTGACTATGTGTTCCAATACATTGTAGATGGATGTACCCCAAAAAACATTAAATAATGATTTTGAAAGGGTTTTTCAAAAATAAAATCATGATAGAGGGTTGTATTATAGAGTAATATATCGTTGAGGAAGCCATTTAATTCTCTAATGATTACCTATCTGCTGTGGAAATCATTATTCTTCGGAAATCTCTTCACATTGGGTAGCTTGAGGGTGAAGATATTTTAAGAAGAGTTGTTTTCATAATTAATATTAAATAACATAATTAGGCCCACCATTACATTTTTTATAATAGTGTGGAGGTTTTACCATTTTTTGAAACCCACAAACAAATTCTTAAGAATTTGAATACATCTAGGGAAGAATGAGGGATATCAAATACACATAATCAACAATTTACAGAATGGTTTTGGGACTATATTTTTATGGATTCGGATGAAAATACAGATTAATGTTTAAAATGACATTGATGGTTATCAAGTGGAAAAAAGTTGTATTTATAATTTTACAATGGTTATATGTTCTATAAAAATTAACTTGATGAAGATAGTACCATGAAAACTAGTGCTATTACACTCTTGGATGAAACAAAATATGAATATGGTACTTGTTGGACACAACTGTTTCGATAATCTCAATTATGTTTATATATTCTTTGATAATACCAACTAATGTCTATATATATATTAATTATACTTTCTAATTATGAAATCATAATAATGAGTTGATATGAATATGAAAATGATCATATCATATCATTGAAATATGTTAATAAATGTTTATTTATGATTATAAATGTTTAACGATGATTAATTTTGATATTAACTCAATATGGAAATAAAATGCATAACACATATACTTAATTAGCATTCGAGTTTGAAATTCACTGATAAAGATAGAGCAACTGATAAACAAAGGTCACTAATAGACTAAGTCTACTGATAAACAAGGTCACTGATACAAGCTACCAATAAAATGAAGCTACTGATAGAAGAAGCTACTGATAGAGAGTGCTACCGCTACCGATGTTAACATCTACTAACAGATAGGAAGAGATACCGATAAAATTTTCTACCGCTACACAGATAGCTACCGATAAAAGAAAGCTATCGTTATAGAAAGTAACAGCTACCGATGTAAGACCTACCATTACAAGTCCACATCTATAAGTTCACTGATACAAAGAGCTACCGATAGAAACCAGTCATTGTTTCTATAAACTCTATCTCTGTTTGGTTATTAGAAATGATAATATTTTTTTCTTTTAATGCAACTGATATTAATTAAAGATGTTTTTTAGATGTCAGGGAACTATACCTCGTACCTGTAGAAGTAATCACACCTTATGTCTGAAATTAATTAATGATATTTGCTGGATGTTAGGGAACCGTACATCATACCTACAGAAGTAATCATGAATTATGTCGAACCACCACATGAGCTATAAAATAATGATCAAAGCTTCGTATAAAGAGTGTGACATATAGAATGCACAAAGAGACACATAAAATAAAGACAAATGAAGAAATCGAAGAACACACATACACATCAAGAATAGAAGTTCAAGAGGAGGTTCAAGTGATACAAGGAATACTCTCACATTCTAGTGTAACACCTATTCTAGAATTGAAGGAAAAAATTCACAGCACTCTGTTTTCTAGACAGCATCCATAGAAGGACACAAAGCTTCATCTACTTCAATCAAAAATAATTACAGAGGTGAATTGACATCACACTAGAGGATTCTAAACTCATCTATATATTATTGCTATGCTGTGATTGTTTTTATTACATTACAAGCAGTCTGTGTGCTTCTATCTTTTTGGACACACACTGAATTCTAAGCTGAACTTAAGGATACTAAAATCCTCACACCATACTCTTTACACCTTTGTATATCCCACATAGAACTGTGGAAGAGGTCTGAGAACCTAGACATCATGTGTGTTGTTGTTACTTCTTTCCCATGTAGAACTATGGTAGAGGTTTGAGGATATGGACTATCTGAGTACTCTTGTAAACACCGATCCAGGGTGTCGATCAATGTTTTATATAAACTATTTGAGAGGACTAAGTCTCAACTTGAGACTGAACCTCTTGGTAAAAATTGTTGTCCATATTATTTCAGTTTAAAGTATTTTCAATATTCCACTACTAATTACTTTTAAATTTAAATCTGTTTTAAAGTAACTTTGATAGTTGGACTATAATTTGTTTTTAATTATTGCGAACTAGTAAGTTGGTTTCAAAATAGAACTTAATCATAAGATTAAGTTAACTGAGAAATAATAAATCTTTGAGAAACTAATTGAACACTTAAAATCATTATAAATTCACTACAGTTTAACTTGTTTTATGAATTGGGGGATTTCAATTTATATATTTTAAACAAAAAATTTTAATAGGAACTCAATTAATGCCCCTCTTGAGTATCCATTCCGACAAACATTTTGTATCAGAGGGAGTAGATAAAAGTTTTTTTTCTTTCACTCTGTTTTTGAAAATTTTTCAACTGTGATTTTAGTTTTATACTAAAGATCTAAACATTTCTGTTAATATTAAATTTTAATATCATTATATATCTTTTAACACTCAATTATTATGGATAACATATTAGAAGTTGTAGCAACCAACATTCCACCTTTCTTTAATGGTGTAAATTATGCCCAATGGAAAATCAAAATTAATGTTCACATAGAAAGTATGAGATTTGGCATCTGGACTGCTATAGAGACTCATTATAAGATTCCAGAAACTGTTAGAACTACTTATGAGGAACCTACGAAAGATGATTACAATAATAATTGTAAAGCAATGGATTCCTTGTATTGTGCTTTTAGAGATGAATAATTTAATTGAATATATGCTTGTAAGACTTATTATGAAAGTTGGGATACTTTGGCTATTTCCCATGAGAGAACAGCCAATGTTAAGGAAATGAGACTAAAGAAATATACTATTAAGTATGATAATTTTAAAATGAAATCTGATGAATCTATTTATGATATGTATCTTAGGTTTAATGAGATATTTATCACAATGAGATCACTAGGAAAAGTTGTTCCAGCAAAAGTAAAAATAATGAGGATACTCAGATGCCTGCCAGATAGATATAGAGGAACCTCTATCTCTATATGAGAATATTGTGACATTGGTAGGATACCTGTCAAGGAGCTGATTGGTAAGTAGATGATGTATTAAGAAGAGCTGAAGGTAAAAAAGAGTAATATGACGAACCTAAGAACAAGTCAGTGGAAATTAAGTCTACTGCCTCAAAGACCAAGGAAAAGGAGAAAGTTCACATATTTTTCGAAAGCTCAACAAGTGAAGTTTCAGGTTTAGATAGTTATGAAGAGATGGATCATATAGCTAGTAGATTCAAGAAATTCAATTGGAAGAAGAATGTTATCAAAAAAAAATTATAAGGGTAAGTATGACCAACGAGGTAATTGGTAGAGGGATAGGAAGAAAGCTGATAAAGATGATGAGATAGTCTGTTATGAATGTAGAAGGAAATTACAAGTTAAGTTTGACTATCTAAAACTAAAATTAAAGAAAAAGTATGACTATAAGGACAAAAAATATAAGAATGATATGAAAGCTACATGGAGTGCTTCAGATGATTGCTCAAGTAGATTTGAGTCTTCTGATTCGGAGGAAAAGTATGATTCCAACCTGTGTTTCATGACTGAAACATCTAATTTAACACATAATTACCCTATGCACACTGATTGTTATTATGGGAATGAAAGTGATTTAAATAATGATGATAATATGTCTAAATATGAATTATTTGAATACTATAATATGTTGGAAGATACTTGTAATGACCTGAAAGATAAGTACAAATCATTGAAGAAACAGTATGCCTTGACTAGTGCTGTTATATTGGATCTTAGTATAGAAAAGGAAAATAATGCTCAACTGTGAAAGGAGAATACTAAAATCAAATTGTCTAATGAGAAAACTAGAAAATACATAGAGAAGTTCACAAATGGAAAGAATACTCTCACTCAGATGCTTGGAAAATAAGTTTCACCAAAGTATACTACTGGTTTAGGATACCAACCTGGACAGAGATAGATTATTAAGAATAAATTTATTCCAAAATCTGGACAGTATACTGCTAGTTCATGTTCTAGAAATTATTATTCCTCATCAAGCTATTCAAATTCTTACAGAACTAACAATGTTTATTTATCAAAATCACATGAATCTATTGATTATAGGAAACCCATTAAACAAATCAGGGTGCCTAAAGTTTTACTTGCTAACATTTATGGATCCAAGAAAATATGGGTACCAAAGTTATCTTATATCTAATTTTTTTTGTAGGAAGCATGCTTGAAATGTTTCTATTAGATGATATGGTACATGGATAGTGGATGTTTAAGGCATATGACAGGAGACTACTCATGCTTTAAGATCTTAATCAAAGTTTATGGAGGACATGTCACCTTTGGTTATAACTCAAAAGGAAATGTCATCATCTTACACAAGATTGGTAACAATGATTAAATTTTAATTTCTAATGTATTGTTTTTTTATGGACTAAAAAACAACATGTTAAGAATTTCTCAATTGTGTGATGACGATTTCAATGTTAAATTTGAAAATGATGCTTTCAATGTATTTGATTCTAAAAATGTTTTGGTATTTATTGACTTAAGAGATTAAAATGTATATTCTATAGATTTAAATTCATTAGCAAAACTAAATGTTACATGTTTAAATGATTTTCATAAAGAATCATGGATGTGGCACAGAAGATTAGGAAACTTCAATGTTCATTCACTTAAAAACTGATTAGGAAAGGTTTAGTTAAGGACCTACAAATACTAAAATTCCCTACTGAAAAAGTTTGTAATCCCTGTCAAAAGGGAAAGAAACATAAAGTTTATTTCAAATCAAAGAAAGAAATTTAAACTTCTCATCCTCTTGAGTTGGTTCATATGGATTTATTTGGACCATCTAGAGTTTCTAGCTTAAATGGGAAGAACTATATCTATGTTATAGTAGATGAATTTTCTAGATACACTTGGTTATTATTTCTTACTGAAAAAAGTGAAGCTTGTTCTTATTTCATCAAATACTTCATGTCTATAGAAAACCATAGTGGACTTATTATTAAGGCCCTGAGAAGTGGTCATGGCCCTGCATTTGAAAATCATGACTTTGAAACCTATTTCCCACACAATGGCTACAGTTACAACTTCTTTTCCCCTAGGACACCACAAGAGAATGGTGTAGTAGAATGAAGTAATATAACCCTTTAGGAAATTGCAAGAACTATACTCAATGAGTATGTCTTACCTGTTAACTTAAGGGCTGATGCTGTAAATAAATTCTGTTATATTATAAATAGATCCTTGATTAGACATGTTCTTAAAAAGACCCCTTATGAGATTTGGAATAATAGGAAGCCTAAAGTTAGTTACTTTAGAGGTTTTTGTTTCAAATTGTTTATTCTCAATACAAAATATAATATTGATAAGTTTTCATCAAAAAGCATTGAAGGAATATTTCTAGGTTATTCTATATCTAGAAAAGATTATAGACTATTTAATAAGAGGAAAAATGTGTGGAAGAATCTGTACACATGAAATTTGATGAAACCGATCCACATGAATCTAAAACTCCTCATGAAAACTTTAAAGAATAATTCTCAATTCTAAACATTAATAACAAAAATAGTGAACCTATTGTTAAGACAACCAGTTTTGGATATTTTCTAGAACCTATTTCTGTTGAACCCGAACCTGTAAATGAACCTGAAATTTCTAGCCCTACCTTTTCTAGACAAACTAGGACCCTTAAAAACTATCCTTTAGATGCTGTTGTAGGAGATTTAGATAGAGGAACACAAACTAGAGCTTCTCTAAGAAATCAGGTTGAACATCAAGCCTTTCTTTCACAGTCAGAACCTAAAAATATCAATGATGTTATAAATGCAGAATTTTTGGTAATGGCTATGAAAGAAGAGTTAATGAAATTTGAAAGAATCAAAATCTATGAATTAGTTGAAAGACCTAAGGACACCTTGACCATAGGCACTAAATGGGTTTTTATAACTAAAGTTCATGATTCTGGAAATATAGTTAGAAACAAATCAAGGTTAGTTGCGCAAGGATATAGTCAAGAAGAAGGAATAGACTATGAGGAATCCTTTGCACCAGTATCTAGGTTAGAAGATATTACAATTCTACTTTCTTATGATTCTCATCTAAATTTCATGTCATATCAAATGGATGTTAAAAGTGGTTTTCTAAATGGTTTTATAATTGAATATTTTTTTGTTGAACAACCACCTAGATTTAGTAATCCTCATTTTCCAAATCGAGTTTCTAAACGTTCTAAATCTTTTTAGTTTTTAAAAAATGCGCCATAATCTTGGTATGATAGAATTAGTAATTTTCTTATTTCAAAATGATTTATTAAATGGATTACAAATCCAACTATTTTAATCAAAAATATTTCCAAAGATGTTTTGATAGTACAAATCTATGTTGATGATATTATTTTCGAATCTTCTAAAAATGCTTTATGTATTGATTTTTCAAAGACTATGCAAAGTGAATTTGAAATGAGAATAATGGGATAACTCAAATATTTTCTTGGATTTCAAGTTTTTCAAAATGAAAATGGTATTATTTTAAATCATAGTTAATATACAAAGGATATTTTAAAACGTTTTGGTTTGGATATTAATAAGGAAAGTGATGCACCTATGAGTACCACTTGTAAATTGGATGCAGATGAAACTGGGAAACCAGTGGATCAAACCAATTATAGAGGTAAGATTGGGAGTTTACTTTATCTTACTGATAGTTGAACAGATATTATTTTAGTGTGTGTTTGTGTGCAATATTTCAATCCAATACAAAAGTGTCACACTTGTTTGCTGTTAAAAAGATTTTCAAATATCATAAACATACTACTAATTTAGGATTATTTTATCCAAAATGAAAATCCTTTGATTTAATAAGTTATTCAGATGCTTAATTTTCTGGTTGCAAGTTAGATAAGAAGATTACATCAAGAACATGTCATATTCTAGGTAAGTCCTTAGTATCATGGTGCAGTAAAAAGTATAATTTTGTTGCATTGTCTACTGCTGAAGTAGAGTACATAGTTTCTGGTAGTTGCTACACACAAATTCTGTGGATGAAACATACTTTATTGGATTATGGATATCAACTTAGGAATGTATCCCTAAAATGTGATAACAATAGTGCGATCAGTATCTCTAAGAATTCTATATCACACACTATGACTAAGAACATTGATGAAATATATCACTTTTTGAGAGATCATTATAAAAAGAGTGATATTACTCTTGAATTTATAGGCACTGAACATCAATTAGATGACATATTCACCGTGCCTTTATGTTCAGAAATGTTATGTTACAATAGACTTGACTTAGGAATGACAAACATTCCTTAAAACTCACATTTAGAAAATCCTCAACATTATACCTCACTAGAATAGACCTCACAGTTATACCTCACTAGTATAGACCTCACCGTTATAACTCACTGATATGGACCTCACTATTATACCTCACTGGTATGGACCTCACCGGTATAACCTCAATAATAGTGGACCACACCGTTAGGATTCCTCACAGTTATATGTTACCTCTAGTTTGAGCTGTTTTAAACTTTGTGTTTTTTAGGTGTCGTAATCTGTATCATTTGTATTATATTTATTATGATTTATTTATTTATTTTTGGATTCCTAAATGATAAAATTTTAGTCCTAACCTGTTTTCATTCCACCTTGAACCCTTTACCTTCAAACCTTATCTCCCAAACCATCGTTTCTCTCACACCCTAAACTTCACAATTCGTAGAATGGCACGAGTGAAGAGACTGACTATCAGTAAAGAGGGTGATGTTCCAAATGCCAAGAGACTCAAAGAAGAGTTTAGTGGTGTCAGTGAAGTGATGTACTTGTAAACCTGCATCTCATGAAAAGGGAAATAGTAATCGAGAAGGAACTCTATGCATAATGGATCCTACCTAAAAAATCAATGATTCTAGTTATTTTTAGAGGAACAAGGGTGGCTTGAATGTTTTGCGAATAAAAATGGACCTTATTATCCAAAATTGGTAAACGAATTCTATAAGTTTTTTTCATTTTGGGAAATATGAATGTGAGAACATTACGATATCAGTAGTGAATGACAAAATAATATCTTTTTCTTCCATTGAATGGGATGAGTGCTTGAAAGTTCCACATGAGGGTGAATTTGGATATTTCTAAAATTTAGTACCTCTTACTAGTGACGTTTTTGAGTATGAATCTATTTTTGAAGAGCTCACTGGAGATGGTGCACCAAGAAAAGTAGTTTCTATAGAAATGGAAGGAGAGAACCAGTTTCTATTCAAATTTATCTAGCTTGTGTTATGTCCAAGAAGAAAATACTTTCCAAACCTTAGATTCCAAGATATATTTTTGTATCCGATAAGGCATGGTGTCAAAATGAATTTGTTTAGGCTTATGATTATTCAAATCGATGATATGACTAGGACATAATCGAAAATAAATGCTCTATTCTCTGCAAAGAAGATATCTTTGATGATTAAGGTAAAAGGTGTGGCTGAGTCTCAGGATGAGACAGTGGTTGTAAGAGACCACTTTTGTATTACAAAAATAGTTTTTATTTACATGAAGATTGACTGGAACCCAAGGAGAATAGAATGGGTAAATTATGATGAGAAAATTTATGATAAATTTAACCCTGTTGAGAATCCCAATCGGCCAAGAGATTAGACATGTCCAGGTCTTGGACCTAATGAGTAAGAACCTCAATATAGTGATGATGATGCTGAGGAGGATACCTCTATAGAAGAAGGAGGGGATCCTGATTTTCCTCCAAGCCCAGCTGCTGAAAAGGTATCATTTGGAAAGGAAAGTCCACCTGTGAAGGAAACAATTCAAGGAGAAATTGTAGAATAAATTGATGAAAATTAGGAAGACCTACCTGGATAAGGTCATAGAGAGACTCCTCAAGATTCCAGTAGAATTGATGATGAAGAGGAAGGAGTTTCTGATAATTGGAGTACCTTTTGGAGTCTCAGTCCTCTGAGTTAGAACTTTATTATGCTTGTTGGGGATCTTCTTGATGTGGACTGACCAGTACCTATTGCTAACATACCCCAACCTATGAAACCTTTTTTGGGTATGAATTTGGTTGTAGATGAATCTTACGAAGAGGATGTACCAAATGAGGTTGCTGTTGCTAAAAAGATAGTAATGGAAGCTCAGGTTGAGGTGGAACAACTTGTAAGGATGGGATCAGTTTTTGTTCCCTACGAAGTGGACGATTGGTCTGTGGATCCAATATTTGTTGTATTGGGACTAGAGTATACTAATTCCGATGACAAGACACCCATTAGATAGCATCATGTGTCTTACGATATTTTCTTAGAGAAATTTACTTCTCAAAATGTAGCTCATCTAGCTCTTCATGAAGACATTGTGAGAAAAGGACATATTAAGGCACCAAAAGCTGAATTGAAAACCAGTTTTTTTGAAGAGATATGTAATATGGAAAGTTCATTGTTATCTTCTCTGGGTAGTGTTTTGTCATGTGCTGTGTCAAATGTGATGGATGAAGTAAAATAATGTCAAAATCAAGTTAAAAATTTGATAGAGGTTGTTGATTCTTTGAATCAATATGTTGCTTCATTTGACACCTTCATGAGTTCTAAGTCTCAAGTTGATACTGACATCAACTACATTCGAGGTGTAGTGAAACTGTTTTTTGATGTGTTTAAAGATTTTAAGAAGACCAAAAAAATTCATGTCAGTACTTAGGATTTTCTTGTGAAGATTTTGATAAGTAATTTGACACAATCCTTCAAAGAAAAAGTATCTTTTACTATAATACATCTTGGTACCTCCAGAGTTTCAGTTGATGTTGAACATTTTAGATCTGGGCTGAAAGAAGAACTTGGTCAAGTTAGTACCATTAGCTCATTTGATTCCCAGGTGATTACTACTACCAGGGATATTAGAAAAATCATCCAAGACTATATGAGAGATGCTACTACAGCCTAGAAGGAAATCAAAGAAAAAATGATTACTATTTTTAGAGAGTGTACACCAAGAATTATCTAACCAATCAGTTCATGATACTGTTATAAAATCTGAAACTACCCCCAGTTACTGAAGCCTTCAAAGAACATGTTAGTAAGCTTAGGGAGTTAACTCCTACCTTGGACAAGTTTATGGAGAAAAAGATGATTTTATATCTACTATGGAGAAAGGAGGAATCATCATGGATTTTAAGAACCAATTTCTTCCCTTTCTACATATGGACAGTACACATATTATTTTACCTCCAGCCCTACCTACCTCTGGTTAGTTTTCATCCAAACCTCAGCTGACTCCATCTCCAGCTATCAGAAGTCTTACTCCTATGATCACAGAAAGGAGTACCCATTACAGGTTCGTCAGTGTTTCAATATCTCAACCACCTTTATCATCACCTGTGTTCCCAAGCCTTCACATACACCTACCAAGCCTAAATCCTCTTATGGTCCCAAAGGAAAATCCAAATTACCTATTGAGGAGGTTGATTGATTAGTGGGTAGAACATTTGATAGGAATCTTTTTACTTCTTTTTCATTTGTACTATCTCATGTACTTTTATCATGTGAAATGAAAATGTCTATTTTCTTTGTTCTTCTTTTATGCTATGAACCATTGTTTTTCCCTTTTTTCTAATCACAAAGGGGGAGATTGATTATAATATGGAGAGAAATTACACGAAGGGGGAGAAAATTATAATATGTGTCTTTGGGGAAAATAAATATTCTATTTCGTCCATAGTTTAACTCTGCTACATTTGAGAATTATGATCTGAACACACTGAGAAATTCCATTATATGTATTTTACTATGATTCATTAAAGTTTTTTCAATATTATAATACCATAATTTTTTATTATGAAAAAGGGGAGATTGTTGGACTCACCTGTTTTGATAATCTAAATTATGCTTAGATATGCTTTGATAATCCCAAATAATGTCTATATATAAATTAATTATACTTGATAATTATGACATCATACTAACGACATGATATGAATATCAAAATGATCATATCATATCATTGAAATATGCTAATCAATGTTTATTTTTGATTATAAATGTTTAACGATGATTAATCATGATCCTAACTCAATCTGGAAATAAAATGAATAGGACATATACTAAATAATAATTCGAGTTTTAATGTCACTGATATAGATAGAGATAACGATAATCAATGGTCACTGATAGAATAAGTCTAATGATAGGCAATGTCACTAATACAAGATATCGATAGAATGAACTTACATATTGAAGGATCTACTGATAGAGAGAGATATCACTACTGATGTTAAGAGCTACTGATTGGTATAAAGAGCTACCGAAAATAGTTCACTGTTATGAAGAGCTATTGATACAAGGAGCTACTGCTACATAGATAGCTATCGATACATGCAAGCTACCCTCACAGAAAGTAACAAATACTGATGAAAGACCTACCGTTACAAGTCTACCGCTTCAAGTTAACTGATACAAAGAGCTATAGATGGAATCAAGTCACTATTTCTCTAAACTCTATATCTGGTTGGTTATTAGCAACAATCATATTTTGTGCTTTTAGTGTAATTTATACTAATTAATGATGATTGTTGGATGTCAGGGAAACGTAACTCGTACCTGCAGAAGTAATCACGCCTTATGTTTGAAAGTAATTAATGATGTTTGTTGGATGTTAGGGAACCAAACCTCATACATGCAGAAGTAATCATGACTTATGTCGAACAACCACATGAGCTATAAAAGAAATATCAAAGATGCGTATAAAGAGTGTGACATAGGGAATTCACAAAGAGACACATACAACAAGAACACACGAAGAACTCGAAGAAAACTCACACACATCAAGAATAGATGTTCAAGAGGAGGTTCAAGTACTATAAGGAATACTCTCACATTCATGCTGAAAACCTGTACTGGAAGTGGAGGAACAAAACCACGAAACATTGTTTTCAAGACAACTTCTATAGAAGGACTAAAACCTATGTTTGCTTCAATCCAAAGGAGCCCAGATCTAAATTAACAACACACAAGATCATTCTAAACTAATCTTTATATTATTACTCTACTATGATCATTTTTATTACAGTAGGAGTAGTGTGTGGGATCTTGTCTTTTTGGACACACACTGACTCCTAAGATGAACTATAGGATATTGAAATCATCACACCAAACTCTTTACACCTTTGTATATCCCACGTAGAACTGTGGTAGGGTTCTGAGGACCTGGACAACCTGTGTGCTATTGTTGCTGCTTTCTCATGTAGAACTGTGGTAGAGGTCTGAGGACCTGGACAGTTTGAGAAATGTTGTAAATCCCAATCCAGGGTGTGGATCAATGTTTTATATAAACTATTTTTGAGGACTAAGTCTCAGTTTGAGACAGATTCTCTTGGTTAAAAATGATGTGCATATTATTTTAGTTTAATCTATTTTCAATATTCTGCTGCTAATTACGTTGAAATTTAAATCTGTTTTAATGTAACTCTAATAGTTGAACTAGCAAGTGTTTTTAATTATTGGGAACCAATAATTTATTTTCAAAATCTAACTTAATCATAAGATTAAGATATCTGAGAAATAATAAATCTTTAAGAAACTAATTGAACACATACAATCTTAATAAATTTACTATTGTTTAACTTGTTTTATGAATTGGGGGATTTGAATATAAATAATTTGAACAGAAATTTTTAATAGGAACTGAATTCACCCCCCCTCTTGAGTATCCACTCCGACCAATAGTACTAATGAGAGAAAACCAATTTATATGAATATTTCAAACATTGGAATCATAAAACAATTATTGGAGTTGGATTATTCAACCTTCCAAGTACCACTTTTTCAATGAAAGTGGGTTGATAATTGGAGTGATATCATAATAGATGAATTGGGATTCATGAAAGATAATTTTTGTAAGGAATTGTATAAAGATTAACTATTTATAATAGAATAACTAATAGTAAAAGTATATTATTTTCTACATTACACAAACAGAAAGTGGTCAATTATTCTATAATTTACCAAAAACAACAGAAGGTTCAGGTGAGAATTCAATTGGGGATGAACCTTTCATTGGGGTGTGAAAATCATTTCACAGTGGTCCCAATTTTGAAAAATTTTAGAATGTCACAGGAGACCACAGTAAAGGGTTTTGGATATTTTATAGAGGTTTCTAATCCCTTAAACTTTTTTAAAAAATAGATTTCAATAATCGAGTTGTATTTTGTTTTGTAACAAACATTGTGATACCTTATGTTATTATATGTTTGATACTTCATTTATGTAATATGAAATAAAGATAAATCAATTCTATAGATACTGACTTATGCATGTGATGGTGCTTCTAATCGTATAGAATAAAAGATATCTTTGGATGTTGTTGCT
Organism: Viscum album; assembly: GCA_963277665.1. Taxonomy (NCBI): domain Eukaryota; kingdom Viridiplantae; phylum Streptophyta; class Magnoliopsida; order Santalales; family Viscaceae; genus Viscum; species Viscum album. The sequence continues at coordinate 1,698,733,137 of OY728138.1, read as the reverse complement.
CCTAGTGCACTGAAAAACAACCTTCTATATGTGTCGATGCTACTGTTGTAGAGGAATAACTGGTACCTCAACCTGCTTCTACTCGCAGTGCATAGGTATAATAACCATCTGCATATGACGATGCTTCCAATCTAGTGGAACACCAAATTGACAATTTTTGATCAATGTAAATGGAATCCAATAAAGGATCAGTTATGTAGAAAAAAAGGAGTGTTGTAGTATGACAGTACTAGAAGAAATCAGTAAGGAAAAAAGTAAATCCATTAAATAAATGGTCAAATAGAATGTGTGTGGCCATTATGTTAACAAGGACAAAGCTATGTTAATTATTTACATTGTACTCATCATCCAACAATGCATTCCGATTGATAAAGATTTGTGGATCCATGTTATGCTCACACCAAAGACCCAAATGTGGGAAGAGATGACAGTATCATTATGATATCATTTCGTTATTTTATTAAAAAATAAAATAATTAAACATTTAAATACTCTTAATTATAACTTGAAGTGTAAATTTATATTAGATGAATACCATAACAAAGATGTATTTATTCTTTCTAGAAGGATTCACAAAGACATTCCCACAATTCAAAGGACATTCCATCTAAATGATATTGATGGTAAAATAAAATCACACCCACTACATATATATGTACACATAATACCCCAATAAAAATTTAATGCATTTACTGGATATCATGTAGATGTTTCATTTAAAGTACATTATAGATGGTATATATTATTTAAAAACATGTGAATTGATCTCATTGATTGGGAATTTTTTATTCCTGAAACGCTAATTGTGTGCTGAAAATAAGGAATTGGTATAAAATCAAATACACCCCTTCTAAAAAGAAAGTATTCGGTATGATTCACATCAAGAAATGGTATATATTTTATTTCTACCACACTAATATTATGTGACATGAAAAAAATCATAAATGGGATTCTGTATTTATATGTAATTTGTGGAATCCAAATCCAAATCCACTTCCATACCATGCCATCTTCTCTGGAAGGAGTCACGTGTAAATAAATACGCGATACTAATAGATAAAAACACAAAGAAGTGTGGGAAACTTGTGTATGTATAACATAATAATTATTTTTCTATAATAACTATTACCTAACAATAATTATTTATTTTCTTATACTTTATATCTGACATTGTCACAGGAATCATCAACACCTGTAATAGATGAACAACTACTATTTGTTGCCTTGATTTGGGATGAATGATGTGGCCGTATACGAGGTGTGGGTTTTGGAGTGACACCTCGATCATATTTTGAGGAAAACCAAAATGAGGATAAAGATAAAGAAATGAAAGATATGAAAGAATGATTAGATTCCCTTAAAGAAAAATTTCATTTGTAGACTGAGTTACTATAAAATGTTATGGGGGGAGAAAAGAGAAGAAACAACTCAAGAAAAACCATTGTGTGAATATCTCTCCCCACACCCACCAAATTTCAGAATATCCATTCCCATTAAATTAATGTCTTAGTCAAGGTAATAAATATTCTAATAACAGTTTTTGTGAAATGTGATTGAGAAAGACACTGATACCTTACTTTTAGTGATATTATACAGAGTGAAAATGACTTTGATTTATATCTATTGACACCCAACAATCACCTGAAAGTGAGGTATACAGTGTTCAATATTCAAGATGAAATGATACACAATAGACCACATACAAAAGGTCACGTGATAAATGAGATTAGCACAGCTCATTAGTCGAGCACCAAGCAAACTTTTCCACTTGATGAAAAAGTTTTTCAATATTTCAACTAAACTATTGGAACATTCATTGTATGGCCATCCAATCCTATAAAAACACATATTTTTGAAGAGGTATCCATTTCAAATTTATTTTTCATATTAATCCTTTAACAATTAATGAAAAAAGGTCTAAACTGATGTGTGCTATAAAAGGCAGATAATGGGAAGGCGGCGAAACAAGTTGTCGACTCAAAAAAATATAAATGACTGACAAACCGATCAAAAAGATCTTCCAAAAGAACCATTACCCCGCCTATTCCATATCTAAATTTTCTATCATTTAAGGTTCATGAGAATACAATGTTCAAAAATGATAGTAGTCATGTAGATGATTTTGAGGAAAAAAATCTATGGAGAGGAAGGTACTGACTACATGACTTTTGAGAATGTAGATAAAATCCTTAATTATGAATGACTAGGTGCCTTAGTTTTAATTGTATACATGAGTTATGTTTTCATGATTTTATTTTCCAAAAGATGGTACACTATATTAATTATGAAAAAAATACTTTTCATATTTTTTCATCTGTATATATCAATCCCAATTTAAGGGTTTTCCACATGAAAAAAAATTGACCTCGTTATTCCACAATCTACCCCTACGGAAAAAATAAATAAAACCCAAAAAATTGATGATATAGTGGATGACATGACCAAATCATTTGAAAGAAATCATGTGGGTGACAGACTCTTCTTCATACTAACAATATAGGGGTAAAAATCTATAATTTAATTATATCAAATATATTTTCATTTATTTCGTTTATTATTCCTTTTTCTGTTTTTAGGAAATATTGGATGCTCATTATGGTCAATTTGGATACTCCAAAGATTTATTTCTTGACATCACTACATGGATACCAAACAAACTGACCACACATGAAGGAAATTTTAATTGGTAAAACACAAAATCTTATATTTTAGAACTAAAATTCAAGTAATATAATTTATAGTATGTTTTAATGAGGATTATGTTATGATAAGGAGGTGTATAAACATGATTAAAAAAGGAATGTGTAAAATGGTTAAGTAGAAGGATCCAGAAAAGTTCAATAACTGGGAAAGTATCAGGGAATATATAATAAGATTTCAATATCCAAACACATATAAAAAAATAGATATTTTTATTAATGTTTCTATTTTGGTTGAAAAAAATGTTAAATATTATGGGTATTATAATTATAAATTTATTATAGAGATCATATTCCATAAAAAAAGCATACAAATTGATTTATTTTTTATAATAATTGATATTTAATTTAAAATATTTAATATTAATTTAGGAATTTATAAATTTCTAGTACTACTTTGACTATTGGAAATACTTAAATTCATAAGGCGATAAAGATTTTCTTATAAACAAATGGGATGCTTACCTGATGGTAGAATATACTAAAATATAATTGAGATGTAACTTACATAGAAGTAATGGATTATATAATATTTATATTTAATTTATTTCATATTAGTATTAATCACATAAAAATTGTTTTCTTATAAATATGGATTCCTTTGTCCATGATGGGGTGGTTTATTTGAACATACTCATGTTTGTGAGAGATTGGACTTCAAGTCCACAACTGAGATAATGGAAACGGGGAAGCTCTTCTGATGATACAAAGTGTTGAAGATATTCCTATACTCTATGGGTTTTCCATAATGAGAAATGTATTTAGGCTAATAACATCGATTTCATATACAATATTTATAATTCAAAAAATAAATAAAATGGTTATCATGATATCTTTGGAATTTATGAATTTTTGGGGACTTTTGGACGTGTAGGAATTAGTGGAACCTCAATTTCACACATGGTGTGATTAGTATGACTCGTGGTGCTTATTGTTATTCAAAGTTGACCTTAATTTCAGTAAAATATAAAAATGACATAATAAAAAAAAACATTTATATTTTTTTTACACTTTCCGAAAATGATCCATAATTCATTTTGGATGTGTAGGAATCATCCTCACCTCAATTCAACACACAGCGTGACTAGTATGACTTTAAGTGTCTATTATGATTTTAAAATAGACATTATAAGTCAAAATGTGTCACTCACTAAAAAATGGGAAATATATACTCAAATTGTATTAATAAATTAGCACTTATATTGGTAAATCATTTTGGATGTCTATGAATTAGTCTCATGTCAAACCGACACATGAATTGATTAATATGAGTCAAAGTGCATATTTCCAGTTTAAAATGACATTTTAGTAAAAAAAGGTATGTGGCATATTGAAAAATGAAAAAAATGATTTATTATTGTTTTGATAATTTATGAAAATTATTCATAATTCATATTTGATATTTAGGAATCAACCACACATCAATCAAACACATGGTGTGACCGATATGTCTCAAATTGTGTCGTTTTATTTTAAATGGAAACTAATTTTTGAAAAAGGAACAAGATTCATTCTGAAAACTATGAAAAAACAGTTTTACAACTTTGATAAATTTGGAAACTGATTCTTGAGTCATTATAGAGGTTTTTGAACCTGACGTAAATCAATATAATGCACGGTGTGACCAGTATGACTCCAAGTGCGTATTCTTTTAATTAAAATTGAAATCAATTTTATTAAAAAGAACAACTGACCTACTCAAAACTGAGAAAATGCATTCATATTGTTTTGATACTTTAAGAACAAGATCCATATGTCATTTGAGATGTGTAGGAATGAACCATACCACAATCTGAATCCTGATGTAAGCGATATGACTCAAAGTGCATTTTTTATTATAAATAGACAATAATTTTAGAAGAAGGAACAAGTGATGTACTGAAACCTGAAGTAAAATATTAATATATTTTTTATTTATTATTAAAACTATCCATGTGTCATTTTCGACATGATGGAATCAATTGTACCTCAGTCAGATTCACTATGTGACTAGTATGACTCTATGTGTATCATTTTATTAAAAATTTACATCAATTTTATTAAAAAGGATAACTAACCTACACAAAATGAATAAAAACATTTTAATTATTTTGATACTTTATTGAAATGATCCATATGTCATTTGTGATGTGTTCGTATCAACTAAACCTCAATTTCAAGAATTGTGTGACTGATATAACTCCTAGTGTTTATTTTTATTTTAAATTCAAAATAATTTTAGAAAAAGATACAAGTGGGGAAATGAAAAAATAGGAAAAAATTCATATTATTTTTATACTTTTTAGAAATAATCCATCTGTTATTTGGGATGTGTTGGAATTATCCTCACCTCAATACATTGTACATTGTGATAGGTATGACTACAATTGCGTATTTTTATTTAAAAATTAAATCAATTTTAGTAAAAAGGATAACTAACCTATTAAAAACCAAGAAATAAAATTAATATTGTCTTTATACTTTAATAAAATGATTCATATGTCATTTTTGACAAGTAGGAATCAACCTCACCACAATCCGATGCACGGTATGAACGATATGACTCCAAGCATGTCTCTTTGTTTTAAGTTGACATTAATTTCAGGAAAAGGAACAAGTAACATAATGAAAATTAAGATAATGAATTCAGATTGTTTTTACAATTTTGGAAAACAATCCATGAGTCATTTGAGACATTTAAGATTCATCTGCAACTCAATCTGACGCACGGTGTGACCGGTGTGACTCCAAGTGCACCTTTTTTGTTTAAAACTGACATAAATTTAACTAAAAAAGGAAACAAACCTACACCAAACAAAGATAATGCATTTATATTATTTTGATACTTTATTTTAAGGATCCGAATGTCATATGATATGTATAGGAATCAACCTCACCACAATATGACACATGGTGTGATTGATATGACTCAATGTGTGTCTTTATATATTAAATTGATGTTAATATTAGATAAAGAAATATGTGAAATTTAAAACCAAGAAAATGTATTTTTATTTTTTTTCATACGTTAGTAAAATGATCCATGAGACATTTGGTATGTTTAAGAATCATACAATCTTCAATCTGATGTATGGTGTGAACAGTATTACTCAAAGTGTGTCTTTTTATTTCAAATTAACATTAATTTTAGTAAAAAGAACAAATGACCTACTCAAAACTTTTAAAATTCATTCTAATTGATTTTATACTTTTGTAAAACAATTTATTAGTCATTTGGGACTTGCTTGAATCATCCAAACCTCTATCTGATGCATAGTGTGACCGATCTAACTCTAAGTGAATACTTTTATTTAAAATTGATATTAATTTTTGCAAAATAAAAAAGTGTGGTAATGAAATATGAGAAAATGAATTCGAATTGTTTTAAGACTCCAGGGAAAAAATTCAAGAGTCATTCTTAACATTTAGAAATCACCCTTATCTCAATTTGATTCATAGTGTGACCGGTATAACTCAATGTTCATGTTCTTAGTATAAAATTGAAAGTTTAGATAAAAAATGTGTCACTTACTGAAAAGTAAGAAAACATGTACCAAATGCCTTAATATTTTAGGAGAACAATTAATAAGTTTTTTTCAACATGTAGGAAGTAGTTTTGTGTCTGAACTACACACAATGTGACCAATACGACTCAAAGTGTCTGTTTCCAGATTGAAATTAAATTTTAGATAAAAACACTAGTGACATACTGAAAAGTAAGAAAACACATTCATATTGTTTTGATAATTTAGAAAAATGATCTATAAGTAATTTATGAGGTATAGGAATTAGCCACACCTCAATCATATGAACAGTGTGACCGCTATATCTTCATGTGTGTCTAAATTTAAAATTGACATTAATTTCAATAAAAAGAACAATTGACAAACTCAAAGCTGAGAAAACATATTCAAATTGTTTTGATACTTTAGTAAAATGATGCATACCTCATTTCAGATTTGTTTCAATCAACCACACCTCAATACAATGAATGGTGTGACCAGTATAACTCCATGTGTGTCTTTTTATATAAAGATGACACTTTTTAATGTATTATATCATATTATGGTTAAATATATTTCATTCACTACCATAGATATAGGTGAGGGATGTGACATGTTTTATTAGTGCAAAGTAAAAATCACTAATAAAAGGGGTGCTTTTATCCGTGCTAGAGAAAAGCACTGAAAAAGGTATACCCTTCGTCAGCTCTTTTTTAGCACTGATAAAGGGTACCTTTATCAGCACTATGTTTTGCATTGATAAATGTTTAAAAAAAAGTATTATTAATTTATATAAAATAATTATATTTATATTAAAAAAATAATACGTATTAGTATAAATTAAATAAGAAATTAATTTTTATAATTAATATTATTTTTTTAATAATTCAAATATATATAAAATAAATTTCATTTAAAAATAAATATATTTATTATATTTATTATATATATATATTATATTTGTTATATATATTATATTTATTATATTAATATATTTATATGTGTATAATTATATATAAATAGTTTTAAAATATGTATATAAATACTTTTTAAATATGTATATTTATAATTATATTATTAATATACATATATATATATTTAAATAAATATTTATTTTCAATGAATTTGTTCAATTGATATATGAATATAATTGACGTTCATATATACATTATGTATTGATCATGAATGTTCATTTAGAAATTACACACTAATTACTATTCATGTTGGCCATATATATAACGACCTGCTTTGATGACCTATACTTTAATCGGTGTATATGATTCATTTATTATCCCATTAATCTTTCTCATAAATACTTAAAATCACAGTAAATATATTTAAATAGTGAATGTATTTATTATATTTATAATTAAAAGTCTGTCGTTATATATAAATACATTTTAAAATATAATTATAGTTATAATTATATATAACTAAATATATATATTTAAATGATTATAAAATAACTATAATTTTATTTAAATGATAGATATGTTTATTATATTTATAAATATAAATGAATACATTTTTAATATATTTATCTATAATTTTTATTATATATATATATATATATTTATAGATATATATATATGTTTTTATTGAATATATAAATATATACATATATGCAAATATTTATACATATATTGAAATATTTAAATTTATATGTTCATATAATATATATATATATATATATATAAATAATTATAAAACTATAATCAATATATTTATTATATTTATATGTATAATTATTAATAAATTTATATTTATTTATATTCATATATATATATACTCTATGAAATTAAAATGAATATATTTATTATATATATTTTTTATAATTTTATAATTATTTTGATAAATATATATATATTTAAATAATGATAAAATTATAATTAATATAGTTATTTTAGTTTCATTATATATATATATATATATTTAGGACAATAAATAAGAAAATATTTATTTCTAATTTTAATTATTAACATAATAAATATATTTATTATGAATATAATAAATGTATTTATTATAAATGTATTTATTATATTTTCATAATTATTCAAATATATATATATATATATTTAAATAATCATGAAATTATAAAAATATATAATAAAAATAGTTATTTTAATCTAATAATTATTAAATATATATATATATAATTATGAAAATATATAATTACTATATTTACTAATATATATTTTTATACATTTATAAATATATTTATTTAATGGGCTTCATGCTCACCGGGCCTTCAGGTCAAAAAAATATATTATGTAATAATGTAGCTGGTTGGGTGGGTAATCTTTTGGAGGGGCTATGACATGCCTTTCAGGCATTTGTGTGTTCGGTGTGCATATGTTTAATGTAACTGTACCCCCAATCACATAATACATAATAATTCCATAAATATATTTATAAATATATAAAAAAATTTATAAATAAATATATTAATTATATATAGTTATAATTATAAATATATATATATATATAGTTATGATATTAAAATAATTATATTAATTATATATATTTTTAAAAGTATAAATGTAATAAATATATTTGTTATTATTTTTTAATTATTCAAATAATTAAATATATATAAATATAAATTTATTAAATGATTATAAAATTATAATAAATATATAAAAATATTTACAATTATAATTCTCAGTAAATATAGATACATTTAAATAATTATAAAATTATAATAAAGGTATTAATAATATATATTTATAAATATATTAAATCTATTAATTAAAAATTTATAATTATATATATATATAATTATAAAGAAATGCATATTAATTATATAAATAATTATATATTTATCTATTGTTATTATTATAAACAAATAAATTTATATTTATTATATATGTACTTTAATAAAAATATATAAATAAATAAATAATTTGTTTTCATTGTAATTTAATATCTGCTTTTTTAGCACTGATAAATAAAACCATTATTAGTGCTTTTGTTGGGTTGATAAAGGCCTAAAATTATGAGACCTAAAAAAGCGCGGATTACGGGTGTCTTTATCGGTGCTTTCTAATTCAGCACCGATAAAACATGCCTTTATAGGAACTTTTTAGATAGTACTAATAAATTCTTCCCCTAATTTTATAAAAAAACATGAACATCCTCCTCATTCCTTCGCACGCCTCAAGCTATCACAAAAGCCTTACCCTGCCGCCCTGAATCCTCCTCCCCCTCCTCATTGCTACCGCAAATCCTCCTCCTCCAGCTCCGCTTCTACTAGCTCCACGTCCTACTCCTCTACTGCATCCGTCGACTTCTCCTTCTACTCACCGCTACTAAATTGCATCTGCCGATTCCACGAATCCTTGCTCCACCACTACGCGAGCCCTCTTATGGCTTACTGTCATGAAGTAATCCTTTGTCACCACATGAAGCATGGGAAATTTTTTAAAATATTTTTATATTTTGGGTTCCCATATTTATTGCCTTTTGAGTACCATTACAAATTTCTTTATGAGTTCCCTTATTTATAAACATTAATGAATTGTGATGTCATTATATATCAACTAACCAACTCTTACATATCATAGTGGAACTAGTATTTTTCAAATTTTATTCTATACATAGATTACCGTTAGGAATCCCTTTGAAGAATTTTCTTGTAGTAGATAGAGATGTAAAACTCATTTTATTTTAATATGAGTGAAATGTGTCGTAGTAAAGTCAAAATGTATATTGGTTTGGGTGAATTGGATAGTAGAATTTCTAGGTACACATGTTTTCATCTCCAGGTCATAGAGTTGTATGGATTCGATCCAGAATGCAAGAAATTTTAGTTGTTATTCAGTTTTTCCACATGGTGGGTCTTTCTAATTCTAAAATATTTGGATGTGATTTATTATTGTTTCTCTTGGGATATTTATTGTGATTTTTCTTTTTATGGGGGATTCATTACCATTCTATTTTAGCTAGATGAGATATTGTAGGTTGGTCTGGAAATTAATTCACTATGTGAATTTAAGCACGAATTGTCCAGTGAACGAACACAAGAAAGGAATGATGTGTTTTATCTGTTATCATAATAGATTTAAAGATATTAATCCATACGTTAGGAAGCACAATTTTTGTGAAATGTAACATTGATAATGATTTTTTTCGAGACATTGACACCTCAATGAGTACTATTGGGTTTTATATTCACCTATAGGGTTATAATAGTGAAATATATATTATGATTCTAACTAGTAGTTTTGATATCTTCCCCAAACATTGAGTACATGGCTGTAATGAATGCTAGAAAATAATTTCTTGGGTTATTCCTATTTTGAAACAGATTAAATTGATTTAAGGGGGAGGAGTGATGTTTTTTGATAATTATAATGAAATCCATTTGCCTCAAAAAATTATGATTCCCCCATGGATGAAGAATTTCATCTTGTAATACAATGTCATCCAAGAATTGTATGAGGACTGAGTACATGAGTTATATAAGATAGTTGGAAAATACCATGTGTTGTATGGATTTGATTTTTATCTCATGTTGAAGACTTATATTATAGTGTAGTATCTAAGAAGTAATCTTCATGGATGAAAAATATTAGAAATGTGAATCCAAACTTAGTTTTTGATTAATTAAACCAAAATGATAGGCTCCAGAACATAGCCTCAAATATTTTAATATAAGACGTAGTTAATAGAGGGCCAATTGTGATTCATCATAATTGTAAGTACTAATAATCCCATAACCATGATTGTGGTATGTTTTATTTTATTAGATGTTCATGAGAGATCAGTCTAAGGTATTACTGAGATATTGATAAAAACACCAATTTTTAACATAAATGACCTCGGTAATGAGTATGGATTATATTGTGATGTATTATGATTCAGGATTTGAATAGCTCCAATCCATGATGGTCATGGGGATGATTAAGGCTCTAGAACGTTAATAATTGATAAGATGAACTTCCCAAATCCTTTCCTAGATTTGTAAATAGTGTTTCTTTCCATGAGGTGTTATTGGAATACACTAAAAAGTGTTTTAAATATATTTAATCAGAAATTGAAATGAACCATTGATTGCAGAGAAGGTATGAGTACCTATAGTCCTTTAACGTTGACATAATTTGTACCCTCAAAAGGGGAATTTTTTTCTAATGTACCGTATTGGAAGGATCAGGCTAAGTTAGACCATTATTGCACCAGCACATGGAATATGGTTGCCCACTTTGAAGATATGTGACTTTATATTCAAAATTATCCTATCTAAGTGACAATCAGGTATTTATGTATCACTTATTCTCTTTTAAGTAGTATTACGAGGGTAAACTATAGGATATATAATATTTATTCATGAGAGCCATGATAAACATTTTCTATCATTATATTTTATAAAATGGTGGTTATTTTTTATTCATGTATCCTTTATAAAGTGCCTCTCTTGGGATTTATTCCTTTGTAAAAATTCATAACTGACTCTTTTAAAATGATTCAAGTGTTTTGAAATATTTCTTAAAAAATAATATATGTTCAAAATACATTTTGTCGGTTTTAAATATCATTAAAATGATGTCAACACTTGGTATGGACTTAGGTTCCATGACATGTGTTTTTCAACTCACCTGATTGACATTTTGAATGGCATGTGAATTTTTTGGAAATAATATGTCATGATAATTTGATTTTAACAAGTGGCGTGTGATGTTTTAAATGACAATTTTTTAAATATAGAGGTTTTTTATTCAGTTTAAGGGACTAAGAATGTTGGGTCATGAATTTTCCTTAAATTATTTAGGAAAAGGAATTGGGATTTTGAGAAAGAGTTTTTGAAACTAATTTGTTTACTTTTTAAAAGGGTGTGTTATTTTAAAGAGGAATTTGTTTAAATGGTTGGTTCTTTTAATTGGATTACAAATGTGATTTTATAAATTGTTTTCAAAAGATACCCTAAGTATATAACCTTTTTTTATCCTTGGTTGATTTTTAAATCCAAATTCAACATATTTAGTTTTTAAAATATTAATACCACCAAATCCAATAGATGGATATGAATAAAGAATGGATAGATTTAAATCATTTGAAAAAAGTGTATGATGATGGTGTGAAAGTGTTCGTCTTGTTTCTAATAGATCAAGCATATGACCCTTTTCAAATCCTTTGACCATGTTTACACTATTGTTATTCAAGACAAGTTGGTCTTGAGGAGTTGGAAGAAAATTTGATCTGTGACAAAATAGATCAAAGTTATAATTATTGGAAAACACGTGGGAAAAAAGAAAATATATCTAGTGTCCAGGATAACACTGCATTTTATGGATCATATGATATGATTACAAGTGTTGTTAATGAAGAATACCATACCATAGAGATGATTAAATATATGAATGATAATGAAGATCCTACTGAGTATATGATAAGGATAGTTGAAAATGAACTTCATGATTTCCCAAAACTGATTTAGGAGTTATAGAGTTGTGCAAAGACTAAATTTTATGGTGGTTTCATTAAATATATTTCATTGTCAATCGTACTGATGTTTTATAATGTGAAAACATGCAATAGATGGAGTGAAAATAGTTTTATGGAATTACATAATCTCTTGAATGACATGATCCCAAAGGATAATGAGATCCCAAGCTGAACATACTACTCAAATCGAATGCTATGCTCGATGGGTATGATATCTGCAAGAAAAATTGCTTGTCTAAAAGACTATATACTATTTGGAAAGGACCAAAAATAACATAGAGAATGCCCGAAGTTTGGTGATTCTAGATACAGGAAAGATGAATTCAGTCATACTAAAGTTGTATTGTACTTTACAATCATTCAATGGTTTAGGAGCCTATATAGAAGCGAGGATACTATTTGGAAATTGAATTGGCACGCAACCACAATAAATAATGATCAGAAACTACATCACCTAGCTGACTGTCCTCAGTGGAAGAGAATTTCTCATGAGTATCTGGAATTTTGAAATGAGCCGAGAATCCTTCATCTTGGATTATCTACAGATGGAACGAATCATTTTTAATTTCAAAGTAGAACTCCTAGTACATGGCCATATATATTAGTAAATTGTAACTTTCAACCATGGTTATGCATGAAATGTAAATAAATAATGTTATCTATGCTTATGTCAGGCCCAAAAGAACTGAGTAATGGTTTTGATGTTTATTTGGAACCCTTGGTCAAGGATTTGAAATTATTGTGGGATTCATGTATTTCTTTTTATGATGCATACATCAATGAATATTTTTAGATGAGAGCAATGTTGTACTGGATGATGAATTAATTTATTTATTATGGAAATTTTTGTAGTATGTATCACTAAAGGAACACAGGGGTGTCCCATATTGGAACAAGTTACAAAATAAATTAGGTTGAAACATTCTTCGAAACCCATGTTTATGGGATATCCCATGTTTCTACCCCAATAAGATAAGTACAGATCTTGGGAGATATCATTCGATGGATGTTTAGAAAAATGAACAACACCTTCTCCAGTAATAGGTGATAAACTATTTGAGAATGTATGAGATATGGAAATTTCTTTTGGTAAACTATTTTCTGAAAAAACATAAAAGAACCAATTGGAAGAAGAGATATGTTTTTTTGAATTATTATACTTGAATTGTCTATACATCAAACTCTATCTTGATATTATTGATTTTAAAAACAATGTATGTGATAGTGTCATCAGAACGTTTCGAAATTCGCCCTGCAAAACATTGGATGGAATGAAGGCTTGGTTGGACATGGTCAACATGGGAATACGAGAAGAGTTGGCTCTATTGAAGGGTGAAATTGTTTTTCTTATTCTAGTTGCGTCCAATGTTTCAAGGTCAGAGAGATATCAGTTTTGAATCTTACTAAATTATGTAATGCTTCTAGAGGGGTAATCATAGAATATCAAGAACATTGTGTCAAAAATTAGTTTATTGTTAAAGTGTCTGAAATCACATGACCGACATGTTTTGATGTAATATCTAATGCCTATAGATTTATGTTTCATTTTTCTAGAGAATGTGCACCATACATTAACCAAACTCTATTTCTTCTTCCAATCTATATACAACAATGTTATATACCCAGTAGAATTCTCGAGTATATAAAGAGAAATTTATTTCATATTATATGAATTATAAATGTTATTCTTTCCAAAATTCATTGATATGATGATTCATTTGATGGTTCACTTTGTGAGAGAGATTAGACTATGTGGTATTGTACACTATAAATGGATGTACCCCATTGAATGGTATATGTAGATTTTGAAAGGGTGTATCAAAAATTGATGTCGGCCAGAGGTTTGTATTATAGAGAGATATATTATTAAGTAATCCGTTGAATTTTGTACCGAATACCTATATGGTGTGGAAGGAATTGGTCTACCTAAATCTTTTCACACTATGTTGCTTGGGGGATAAGGAATTTCTAGAAGAGGTTTTGTGAATGTTAATATTACAAATCGGGATCAGGCCCACCTTTACATTTTTTATAACAGTTTGGAGGTTACCCAATATGTTGAAATTCCCAATGGAATTCTTATGAATTTGATTTCATCAGGGGTTGAAATATGGATATCAAATAAACATAATAAAAATTTTATAGGATGGTTTGGGGACCATATTTTAAAGGAGTTGGATGAAAATAAGTATTCAATTTTAGAAAGGCTTCAACAACTAGTCAGAAGACCTATTGTGTATGTATTATATTACAAAGGATATATAATTAATGGTTATATGTTTTTATACAAATGAGCATGAAAAGACAATACCATGAAAATAGTGTAGGTACACTTGTGGCTGATGTGATGCATGTTTTGGGTATAATGTATAGATATCCAATTTAAATGAATATGTCATACTTTGGCATCATCAAATACATAAGAGAGTTGGATTATATAACATTCCAAGTGCCGATTTTTCAATGCAAGTGGGATGATAACAGAAGTGTTGTTAAAATGGATGAATTATGATTTGTGAACATTGATTTTAGTATAGAAGGGTACAAAGATGAACCATTTATAACAGAATCAGAGGTAATATAATTATTTTATCTTTACATCCCACAAAACTAAAGTTGTTAATAGTTCTATTATTGTCCCAAACCACTGAAGGGTCAGATGAAAATTCAATAGAGGATGACCCATTCACTGGGATGTTATAATCATTTCATAGTAGTCCCAATATAGACGATGCTTTATATGTCAGAGGACCCCACAATAAATGTAATTTTATTTGTCTATAGAGGGTTTAAATCCCTCCATCTACTAAAAAAAGAAAAGGAGTGTTCAATAATCAAGTTACATTTTTGTTAATATACATCTTGTTACCAGATATTATTATCTATTTGATGCTAAATTTATGCACTCTAAATAAAATGTTTAAAAACATCTATGGATAATGACTTTTACACATGCTGGTTATCCCAATCTCGAGGAAAAATATGTCTCTTAACTTACTACTCGTCATAGTGTAGAGGAGTGAACTTTTGTATGTGATGGTGCTCCCATTCCGGAGGAACAATAGATCTCCCAACCAACTTTTTCTCGATGTGTAGAGGAGAGACCTTGTGCACGTGATGGTGGTCCCAATCCTAAGGAACAACTAGTCTCTCAACCTAGTACATCTTGTAGTGCATAGGAGAAACCTTATACATTGTATGGTTCTCCAATTACTAAGGAATAATAGGTTTCTCAACTTACTGCTTCTCCCAATATAGAGGTACAATGACCATCTACACATGTCAATGGTACCACTATAGAGGAATATTTTGACGATGTAGATTCTTGGGAAATGGTAGGTGATAACGGACCTGGGTGGTAGAAAAAACAGCAGCATTGTAGTTTTATGGTGTTAGCAAAAATAAGTAAGGAGAACGTCAAAGGCATAAAATTTCATGTGGAATGGAATATGAGGGGTCAACATGTTAATCCCAAAAGTCCATGTTAATTAGTTATATTATAATTATCACTTGACAATGCATGCCAATTGACATAGATTCATGACACCATGTAGTGTCCAGGTTGAAGACACTGATGTGGGAATAGATTATGGTAACATTTTGATATAATTTATTTATTTTAATAATAATTAAAATAATATAACATTAGCATACTATTCATCATCCATTTTAGAGTGAATTTATTGTAGATGACTCCCATAATATGTATGTATTAATTCATTCCAAATGTACTCATGGAGGATATCACATAATTATAAAAATCCATTATCTTAAAGGTAAAGAATGGAAAATAAAACTGCACCCACTAATTATCTATACACACCCGATAACCCAAGAAGCATGAGATGTGTTCAACAGACATCGTGCAGATTCATCTTTTCAGGTACTTTTTGTCTAGTAATATGTTGTTTGACGGTACATATATTCATCATTTTGAATGATAATATTTTATTTTTTATACCGTAACTGACTTCTAGAAATAAGGAATGATTAGAAAAACCAACATACCCCTATTGAAAAGAAAGGATGGGGTACGCATCACTTGAAAAAAATTGGTACAATTTTTAAATTGACCGTAACAATTTTCGGTGACATGAAACAACACCATAAATATTTTCCTATTTTTATATGAATATTGATGACTCTAAATCCAAATCAACTTCTATCCCATGCCATGTGCTATGGAAGGAGGCATGTGTGAATAAATTCATGATACTAATAGAAGAAAACCAAAAAATGCGGGAAACTTGTGTATGTATTACATAATAAAAAGTTATTTTCATTAAATCTCTATTAAATAACAATGATCACTTAATTTACTATATTTTCTTGTTCAACATAGTAACCAGAATCAACATCACATATACCAAATGAATTCATACTATTAGTGGCCTTGAAGCCACATGAACAATATGGGTGCGTCTGAGGTGTGGGTTTTGGGGTGACACACCAAATGTATTTTAAGAAAAATAAGAAGACGAAGATAAAAATTAATTAATAAAAAAAATGAGAGAAAGAATATTTAACCATAAAGTAAGATTCCAATACTATAGAGAGATGATAGAATCTTTAATGGGGGATAGGAAAAGAGAAGAAGAAACTCAAGAATAACCACCATGGAGAGTTCCCGCCCCATGCCCTACCAGCTACGAGGCTATCCATTCCCCTTAAAAAGATGTCTTAGAAGAGTTAATCAATGTTATAATAAATGTTTCTGTGAAATGTGAATCAAATAGACACTGATACCTTTTTGGTACTGATATTATTCAAGGTGATAATGACAATGATTTATATCTATCAACACACACCCATCACCTTGGGGTGAGGGACATAGTGTTCAACGATCAAAAAAACATGCAACGCCCCAAACCAGTTCTAACAGGGCATGTGCGAGTGTTGATCAGCATATCTCATGAGTTGGGTACCAAGCTACCTATTCCAATTCACGAGAATGATATTAATATGGTTGAAAAATCTATTGGAGCATTCATCAAATGGTCTTCAAATTTTTTAAAAAACATATCGATAAATAAGTATTAATTTCCAATTTAATATTTAGGATAAATGTTTAATAATTAACGAAAAAAACCCAGAAATGATTAATGTTATTACATACAGTCAAAGAGAAAGGGATGAAATTAATGACCATCTCAAAACCATCTAGAAGATCATCCAACTGATCAAAAAGATATACAAGAAGCACCATTACCCCACCCTTCATATATCCACATTTACTTTCACTAAAGAATCATGTGGATAAAAAGTTAAAAGACGGTGGAAACCACATTGTTTATTTTTAAGGAAACATGTAAAAAGAGAAATATAAAGAATTTAATGGTCTTGAGAGTGTAACTGAAATCATCAAATATGATTGGATATGCATCCGATTTGTAAATATACACATGAAGTATTTTTTCATGTTTGGATTTTCAAAAAGATGAGATACTGTGTTAATTATAACTAAATACATTTCATATTTTGGGTAGGAGTATATAGGAAAACAAATTGAATGGGGATTCTAATGAAATAAAATTCATAATCATTAATCCTCACATATCCTTTATAGAACAAAAAAATAATGGAAAATTAAGGCTGAAATAGTGAAAGGTTTGATCAAATCATTTGAAATAAAAAAATATATAATGAGAGACACTATTTAATAATGATGATGCAGGGGTAAAACTCTATAATTTTATTATATCAAAAATATTT
The DNA here is from genome assembly GCA_963277665.1 of Viscum album. Taxonomy (NCBI): domain Eukaryota; kingdom Viridiplantae; phylum Streptophyta; class Magnoliopsida; order Santalales; family Viscaceae; genus Viscum; species Viscum album. Next base: position 1,698,714,803 of record OY728138.1, on the reverse strand, counting down.
TCATTTTTTCATTAATTATTCATTATTGTGTTTTTAGGTTTCATTGGATGCTAATTTTAGTAAATTTAGATACTCGAATGAATTATTTCTTGGATTCAATGAATAGACATCCAAAAAATTGACCACACTTGATGGAGTGTCTCAAATTTTAATACACTACATAAAACGTTTTAGAAATAAAAATCTAGTTATATAATGGATATCATATTTTAATAGAGATTTCTTTATGATAGAGAGGCATATCTATGTCATGAAAAACAAGGAATGAAGCGAGAGTCCAAGCATGATGGCGATGATAATTACTACGATTAGATGAATATCATGGTACATATAATAAAATTTCACTGTAGAAACACATATCAAAACAAAATACTTGTTATCCTAAATGTTTCTGTTGTTTCCAAAACAAACCATTGGAAAATATTGTGGTTATTATATATGTAAATTCATGAAATATATTATATTCCATGAACAAACCAACACCTCTAAAGAGGTCTTTTCGAAGATAATTACAATTTCATAAAAAATATTTATTAATATTTTGTGTATTTAAATTGTTTCAGTAATACCATGAATATCTAAAATAATCATATTCACAAGATGATATAGATGTGTTTAGAAATGAATGGGTAGAATACCTAATTATTGACTATACAGAAATAGAAAAAAGATGTGACTCTAAGTGTATTTTTTTAGTTTATAATATTCATTGATCCATAAAGATTAATTTCTTCTGAACCACTATTATTTTATCCAAAACTCATAATTATGATTAATGATCTGTAAGGTATGAATTTATAATGTTAATATCACATTCTTACATCATTATACTCATGTTTTCTTTATATGATCACCAATATCTCCCTTGCTTACATTTATTAAGAATCTCTGATCACCCTTTATTATGTTTCATATCCATAGGTCATTATGAATGGATTCAGAAATAATATTCCTAAGAATAATTCTGGTAAATAATAACTTAATGAGAGACTCATATAAACTAGTTCATTATGTTTTCATGTTTCCAATAGAACAAGACCTAAACTATTCAGGCATGGATATTTATGTTATGTAAGGAATTTTAATAAACTAAGATGTGATATCTATGTATAAAATTTCATGTTCAATATATTTGGTAACAGAGAAATTTACCTACTAAAAATTGAGAAAAAATAATATGTGGGCGGTATCACTCAAAATGACTTTTTTATTTAAAATTGACATTACTTTTAGTAAAAAGAACAAGTGACATAATGAAAACTGAGAAACCACATTAAGATTGTTTTGGTATTTTAGGACACAAATCCTTGAGTATTTTGTGTTTTTTACGAATCTACTGCACCACAATTTGAGGCACGATGTGGCTGATATAGCATTATGTGTGTATATTCATATTAAATTAGCCTTAAATTAAACAAAAAAGAATAATTGACATATTGAAAATAGATAAAAAAATTAATATTGTTTTGATAATTTAGGAAATTGATTAATGTGTCATTTATGACATGTAGGATTCAACCACACCACAATCTGATGCACGATGTGACTGGTATGACAAAAAGTGTCTGCAATCAGTTTAATAATTGACATTTTAGTTCAAAAACGTGATACCCACTGACAACCATGAAAACACAGTCTAATTATCTTGATAATCTTGGAAATATATTTATATGTTATTTATAATATGTATAATGTTTTCTCATATCAAACCGACACACGGTGTGACCAGTATGACACTTAATGTGTGTTCCCTATTTGAAATGACATTTTAGTAAAAGAAGCACAAGGGACATAGAAAAAACTAAATGAACATATTTATAATATTTTTATACTCAAGTAATATGATATATAAGTCATTTTTGATGTGTACGAATCATCTAGATCTCTATATGATGTACGGTGTGGCTGGTATAACTCAAATTGTCTCTTTTTATTTAAAAATAGCATCTATTTAAGTAAAAATATGTGGAATGCTGAAATCTGAGAAAACACGTTCATATTGTTTTGATATATTAAGAAATTGATCCATTAGTCATTTGTGACATTTATGAGTCAACTTCACCACAATCAAATGCACAGTGTGACCTTCATGACTAAAAGTGTCCCATTTTATTTAAAATTGACATAAATTTAAGTAAAAAACAATAAGTGACATACTTAAAACTGGAAAAACGCATTTTAATTTTTTTTAAATTTTATAAAAAACATTTATTATTGATTTTTGACAAGAAGGGATCATTTTTACCTCCATATGATTCACGGTGTGGCCAATATGATTCAAAGTGTCTCTTTTATTAAAAATTCAATTAATCTAAGTAAAAATAAGTGACACATTGAAAAATGAAAAAAAAAACAGTTTTATTTTAAATTTTGGGAAAATGAACCATGAGTAATTTTTGATGTGTAGGATTCAACCACACCTCAATCCGATTCACGGTGTCACAGGTATTACTAAAAGTCTCTTTTTATTTAAATTGTCATTAATTTTAGAAAAACAACAAGTGACATAGTGAAAATAGAGAAAACACATTCAGATGGTTTTGATATGTCAGGAAAAGGATCTATTAGTGACTTGTGACATGAAGGTATCATCCAAACCTCTATAAGAATCGTGGTATGACCGGTATTACTCGATTTTTATCTTTTTATTTAAAACTGGCATTAATTTAAGAAAAAACAAGTGACATACTGAAAACTGAGCAAACACATTTGGATTATTTTGATACTTTTGGATATTGATTGATGATTCATTTATGAGATGTAGAAGTAAACCAAACCTCCATTGGATGCATGGTGGGACCGATATAACTAAAATTGTATGTAATGATTTTAAAATTGACATTTTAGTTCAAAACGTAACACTCACTGAAAACCAAGAAAATCACTTCGATTATCATGAAAATTTAGGAACGTGATTCATATGTCATTTCTGACGTGTATGAATTTGTCTCATGTAAAACCAATGCACGCCGCGACCGTTATAACTCATAAATCTTGTTTCTAGTTTGAAATTTAATTTTAGTAAAAAAACACAACTGACATACTGAAAATGGAGAAATAATATTTGGATTGTTTTATAATCTATAACAACAATATATATGTCATTTTTGATGTATAAGAATTAGCTTCATCTCAAAACTATGCAAGGTGTGGCCTGTATAACTCCAAATGTGTCATTATTTTAAATTTGTATTAATTTTAGTAAAAGAACAAGTGACATATTCAAAACTAAGTAAATGAATTCAAATTGTTTTAAAAATTTACGAAAATGATCCAGAACTCATTATTAATGTGTAAGAATCAACCCCACCTCAATAGGATGCACCGTATAGCCAGTATAACTCCAAATGTGTCATTTTTATGAATTATTAACATTTTATTAATGTGTTATTTAATATTAATGGTTTATTTATTTATTTATAGTATTAGTAAAATAATAACTATTTTTTATATTTGTGTAATATGTTTCTTGGGTTGAGATTATTTTTTTGGAAACTGATACCATGGGCTGATATTTTTGAGAGGGGATCAAAGATGTGAAAAGATGAAATATTATTGTTGCATAATGTTTGTCTGACAATTATAAATGTAATAATATAAAAAAAATTCTTTGAATTGTAAATATGAGTGTTCATTTTTCAATATACCATGAATGGATAGTTTTGTATCAGTTATATTCACTAAATGTATACAGTAGGTTTCCTTCTTGTGTGATGTTTAAATTGTAGTTTGATTTTGGGTGTGCATGTTTAAATTACAGGTTTTAATGAAGGTTTTCTTCTTCTGGGTGTCCTGTTATATAATCAAAATATATAGGTATCTCTTTATTTGTGAATAAAATAATTGATAAAGGTGTCCATTTATTAGGACTAGAAATGAGATGATAATGGAGATCCTCTTTATCATCATTGCAATTAATAACACTTTTTTTGCACTGTTAAAAGTCATTTTGCGCACTGTGAAAGGCCATATGTGTAGTAATATATATAATATTTCCAAAATACGATTTTTTTCTTATATATGTGGATTAGTTTTCAGGGTATGAGTTATTTTTTGTAAAATGATACCATGGGAGGACCTTTTTGATAGGGGACCACGTATGCCAAAGATGATGAAACATTAATGTTTTTAAATGTCTGTGGATAGTAGTTGTATAAGTAATTATACAAAAATTTATTTTAAATGTTTATAGTAATGTTTTTTATTAATGATTGAAAATTTATTACAATTATATTATATTTTTTATATGTTATTGGTTGGGGTTACTATATTGTGTTATTATAAAAATAGAACACTACTATAGGTGTATCCATTATTAGTGCTACTTCTAGAACTGATAATGGCCACCACTAATTAGGGATATTGTATGTTTTGATAAAGGGTCCCCTTTATCAGTTCTATGATTTTCTCTCATAATGGACAACCCCACTATCCATGATGATTTTAACAATTATTTTTAGCACTTTTAAAACCCCTTTTTCATGCTCTTAAAGGGAATATCTGTTTTTGAGGGATCACTATTTATAACCCACATGGATTCTCAAATACTACCCATTATCTTAACCTATTAATTCGGTATAAAATACTTCATTAATTCTTATTTATCACAGAATGTATATTTGGGCTTCTAAATTTTATTTCTTTGTGTCCATGAATCCAGTATATTCACATTTTATCACGTGGAATCAAAAGTTCCTAAATACTTGGGTATTAATTATGTTTAATCATGATTATTTAAATTACACTGATAATATTTTATTTCTATGATAGAAAAATACATTTTGAAAATGTATATGTTATTCACAAATTAGTATTTAACCATGTGACATCTTATCAAAACTAATATGCAGCGACAAGCTATGTAAAACCCCTAGGTAGCATAAATGGCTACATGAACTAATTCAGTTCCATAGAAACCAAATTCAATAAGATCTCTATTAAAATGGCCACATCATTCAGTCTCATATACATACTTCATTTGATCTACATTCATAAAATTGTAGATTTAATAATTTCTTTTAATATCAAACATACCTTGTGTATTTATCATTAATTAACTTCATCCAGAGGCTATTCTTTATATAGAGAGTATAAGTCACATGATCCTTCTATTCATGCACAACGGAAGTGTGAATATCATGTTGCTTTGTAGTATTTTTTTACCATCCTATATATCAAAAGTTCAATGAATCCTTTTTTAAACTGGAATAATCATCTGGTTTCATTTTTTGACATTTAGTCATGAAATCGATGGATCATCAACAATAGATAACCTGCACTCCACAGAACTCTCGATTGAGGGAATAAGAAGACTATAAATGGAAGTGATCTAATAGCCTAGATTTATCCCAATATATAGCTACACTCATGTTCACATCTTTATAATGTATAATGTATAATCAAATTTTTGAATAATCCAATATCAATATTTCTCCCATTTCGGCTCACCGATTTATACATCTAAAATCAATCAACATTTTTTGCTGGCACCAGGTTCGACACTTGAAACACTTTGATCCAATACCAACATAGGTTATAATTCACCTATAATGGACCCAAAACACATAATATATTGTGCAACCCCTTCATGTTCTGGGCTATGTATGTAGGCTCGCTACCTCATGCCACTATTCATGTAAGATGAAGTCTACATTGTTCTACACCTAAGATGTGGTGCACCATTCCTTATGTTGGAGTGTATGATTTACTTATTTTTTTTTTGTGTAGTAACAAAAATAGTTGGTCATATAAATAATAGAATTATCAAATTCCCTTCCAAAACTCGAAAATTATTCTTCCCATATTCTTCTTCCATTTAGTGAATAATTTTTTATGAAACATAATATATATATATTTTCTTCGACTTCACATAAGTTTTATAATGAAAATATCTTGTATCTTTATAGATTCTTAATCTTTTTCTCCGTATAAATATTCTAGTTCATGGAAATAGGTATTTTTAAGTTCATCACATCAATATTCATCATGAAAAAAAATAAAATATTACATTTTCTTCATTATACCATCATGAAATAAATGCAATTTTATGGGGAAATTAGTTTTTCTGTAACATTGTTCACTTCATGAAATTCTGTTTTTACAAGTATTAAATCCTTGAAGATCAGTTCCATAATCTATAGAGTCATAACAATTATAATGTTTCCAAACATGGCATCCAATTCCATTATATTAATACATAAAAATTCTCGAAGAATCACCACTTCACTGATGACTATTGAAAAAAATCCATCAACTGGGCTCGACAATCACCCCCTTGTCATTATGTTGTCAATTTCCCCTCACATCATATAATTCAACATGTATAAGATCATTTTATCCAATATATTTAAAATAAAATTAAAAGGGTATGTGTGGTCACCCCTTCTCAATTTTTTCTTCTCAAAAACATGTTATCGAAATTTTAGAAAAAGAAATGATATCATATTATTTTTGGAAAAGAGACATTAATTAATAAACTCTATGAAAATGTGAGTTATATTTGTGTAGAAAAAAAGACATAAAACCTTGGTTGTCTATTCCTTCCATAAAAATACCCTCATGTTGTCCCAAGTACTGAAAGTCTCAATTCTCATGATAAAAGCTAGATTTATAAATGAAATAGAAAATACATTAAACAATTTAACAAACCTAATATAAGGTTTAATTTCAAATGATTAACTCCCCATTTTAATTATATTTTCAACAACAAATATTCCCCTAAAAATTATAATAATTCTAAAATAAATGTGGGGGTAGAAATTGTGATTGATATACCTCAAAATTCTTTTAAGCTCGTCGTACCCCTCATGGGATGAAGTCATAAATATAATCATGGATATTAATTAGCGTCATTAATTAAAAAATCCTTCATATTTCTTCATGCGTTCTAATGGAAAATTAAAATAGAATAATGAGGAATAACTTATTTTTTTATAAGAAACATTAAACGTGATAGTTTTATCTCATCTTTACTTTCATCTTCTTTCCATGATAAGTAAGGGATAAAAATTAACTCTTGTTGATATAATCCAATAGTTTTTCATATATTTTCTTCCCAGAAATTTTCTTTTTCTAGAAAATCCCTTTTCAACATCCTTCATAGTTCGAAAGAATTCGTTGCAAATTTTTCTTCTATAAATCCAAGACTGTTGTTGTGAGTACTCAAATATTGGTATTAGACACAACCTTTATTGATATTGATATTTATCTTTTAAAACCTAACCTATTTATCATAAAAATATGTTCATTTATAATAAATTAATTTTCCATGTAAGTAATAGGATTTTAGTACCTCTACATGGATTTTTAACCTTCAATTCATTCATCCACGTACATTACCTTGCAAATACGACCCAGGTTAAAAACAACTATAAATTTATCAAAACAGTCATAGAACATTTGGGATCTCTTTGTTTTAATTGTTTTCAATATTTTATTTCTTCTAATATATTTGTACTTGTTATATTCAAAACAAATACTTATGATGTGCCTAAATTTTCTAAAATAATAAATTTTGTGCTTTCATTCTTGGAACCATATTTTTAGTTTTTTCAAGGAAAAAACATTTAATTCTAAATTTCATATTGGTATTATTCTTATTCCTATATAGGAATATATTTTTCTTGGAGGGAATTTAATCTTCCCATGATACATGTTTAACTTCTTCACAATGTGTCTTATTTTTATATCATTTTTTTGACTGAATAGTTATTAATTTCAAATTTGAAGAAATATCCATATCATATTGTCTTCTTTTTTATGTTAATTTTTGAGAGATGTGATTATTTTTAATTATCTCATTCTATATGGCCGTTTTTATTAGAATATTTTGGGATGGTGTTTCAATCATGTCACTTCAATCATTCATCATGGTTCCCATTCTTCTTGTGTTGAGATTATCCTCAATGTTTTATCATACAAGGACATATCTATTATCATTGAATAATAAAATTAATCAATGATTCTCCATTTATCTTCTTCTTCATTGAATTAGAATTATATGGAATAAAAACATAGTGTTTTTTCCTCTTCATCACATAAATTGAAATTTTTCTTCATCTCCAATGTTGATTTTTAATTTCAAAATATTTCCCCACAAAATGGTTAAAATTAGAGATAAAATAAGGTTCATATTTTAACTCTATTGGTTATCTCAACATCATGAATTTATTTTTGTTATTATTCTCATGAATGGGAAGAATATTTATGTTGTCTCTATGTCGAATGTCAGACATGGATGAATATACATTCTTCCTTCTACTCATCAGATTCTTCTTAGAGAGTTCCTTAATAATTTTATAGTTTCTAGTTATCTTAAATGAAGGGAAATGATTTCAACATTATCCCCATTAGATTCCATATTATAAAAATATATTGGATCAATATAATTGACATTCACATTGATACAAATTATAGTTCCCAATGAATTTTTAAATTACACTGAGATGGGTGAGTAAATTAGTGGAACCCATTTTTTAAAAACATAATCACTTTTTAATTGAATATCATGAACTATTAAATGTTCTTGGTGCAATCAATTGAAAATATCTATATTACCTCATGTGATGTAGTAAAATAAGAGAGGGAATCACATTGTATTTACATATTTTGATATAAAGGTATGCTCCTTATCGTGTTGGTTTGATAGCCCATCCTAGATTATTCTCACTAAATACACACATGAATACAACCTATTAGACACCCTAGTTATAATCTATCTACCATTATTAAAACAACATAAATAAAATCCTCTACTAAATTTTTGTACACAACAAATACAAGTATCCTCTTCATTATTGTTATAGATCTAAAATGATCTTCATTATAGATAGCATTTCTCCACAAGAAATCTAAATATCCCTTCCCTATGTACTACCTCGAGAACTTCAGCACTACTTGTTTTGATACTACCTTTATATAATTAATGATCTTTGTTATATAATTCATATACATCAGAAAATGTAATCACCTTCTTCATGATTTACCTAGAATTGGATCACACACACTTCGATACCAAAATTTATCAGGTTCATAAAAAATTCTATAAATCATCTAAATATTGATTCATCACCTGCATGAAAAATTTATCCATTTTGGAAATGTTATTTTTAATATGAAAATGAATCATTAACTACATGATTTAAATTAATTATTTAAATCCTCATTCAAAAGATTTTTGTTCAGGGTATCTACCCCAACATCCTAGATGAAGAGGATATAGATGGATAACTACACCATCATCCTCAATCATATTTATGTAGTGATGATACATGTCATTGTTTTAGATTACCCAATGGTGATGAGTATTTGATGTGTGGGTTAGGTCACACATCTTGGTATGATGGAATGAGTTTGATGTACATCACATTAATAATATCATAATAAACTTGTTATTTTATATCCCAAATGACATCAAGAGAAATGTGATGTGATGAGGTTATTATCTGATGAGGTTGTGAGGAAATGATGAAAAAACTAGGAGTAGATTCTATTACATTATATGGTGGGTTATTTGGATATGTACCATGACCCATAATATAGGTGGATGGATATGTTATATTATATGTATGGAATGGATGGGGGCAAAAGACATTCAGTAGTAGGGAGTGAGAGTAGAAAATCATTGGGGAATTGTCATCCCATAACCATTGTTATATTTTTTATACTATATCAATATATCGTATGTGTGGTTTTTTGAGTGATACATAGGGAGATAATGTTTTCTTAGTTATCCAATATTTATGTTTTTTGGTTCTATTGTTTGATTAATGGAACATTATTTTTCTCTTTTCACATATACATTATATATCATGGGAATAATCATAATTCATATACATGTTATGATCACCATACATATCTAAACTATTTTTTTGTCTTTAAGAGTAAAATGGGGACCGAATTTGACATTAATATCATAGATTTTGAATCCTATGATGATTCACTACTATAGGACTTCTTGTTTGGTATTTACATGGAGATTTTAATTTTTATTTTATGAAATGTTCATTAATTGTGTGATTGTTTTGTTTTGTACTTTTATATCATATGTTAGTGTTTCTTGGTGTTTTTAATCCTATATCCTTATTGTATATGTTATAGAGGGTAATTCCTTCCATTTTATGGATTTTTATACACTTATTGTTTTTCACATACTAAGGCCCTACAAGAAATGTGACTTGGGGATCACCATATCTCACCCTTCATTCCCATCATAGGAGTGGCACCTTTGGATGGAGTGGGTTATTAAATATTTCTATTAACGTTTCAGTTGAGGGAAGACTGGAATTTGGAATTAGGAATAGTGATCTTACATGAGTGAGTAGGGAAACTGTTCTAGTTGACCTTGGCCGGTGACATGAGCCTTAGTAATAGAATATTAAAAAGGATTTAGATCCCCTTGCAAGTCAATTCAATGACACTGATTTTATTTAATGAACAAGTGAGGTTGAAGTGTGTTTTATTCTATGTAGTGATTTAGGTGAGGTTCGTGCATCATGATTGATTTTATTTATGTCTAAATTGTATGAGTGTGAGAAATTAAAATAATTGAGTTAATAATCCTTTATAAAATTCCATGATACAAGGCATAGAACATATTCTTTATTTTATGAAATTCCTCATGTAAGTGGTCTAGTATTTTCTCAGTATGTTGATATTCAGTATTTTTATCTCGTTGATCATAAGAGGAATGACATGATATAGTATGGTGAGGAATGACTTTGGGAACTGAATCTCTTTCCATGGAAGAGATTTGGAATGTATGAGGGGATCATCTCTGACCTAGATTAAGTGAAATGATTATAGGATCTTAGGATTAAATTTAGTCTTATTTGAGATCGACTAGTGTTTTTTGTTTCATTGGTAATTATTACGTTATGGGGATTTATGCATCTATGTTGGATGATGTATATTGGTGGCTAAATAGAGGAAGATGTGTTGTGGTCAAAAATTCAAAAGGAGTTCCATTTGAAATTCATATCACCCATGATAAAGAAAAAAAGGTATGATTAACTGTTCCATAAATTGTAGCTAATGAGTATGGATGATCATGGTTTCCTGTATATAGACCTCCTATAATTTTATCTAGATTTATTTCTAGATGTGGAGTCCTGATTGTGGTGTCCAAAATAGACCCAATTCCCAATGGTCTGGTATACAATCACCTCATTTCTGTTTTAAAAATATCTAGAGGTGTAGAAGAATATTGATATTATTGATGTGATTATTTATTTAGGAGTTTATCCATGATAGAGTATACAATAAAAAATATCAAAAATCATACTGACTGAAACATAATTTTTTTATTATCAAAACACTTTTGAGGAAAAAGTGAGAAACCAAGTTCCAAACAATACATCAATATAAAACCATAAAATAAGTAAACTCAGATCAAGACTACATGGACTGACCCTCCCCAGTGACTAAATCATGATGTCATGCCTCCACCTTCGCATGACCACTCATCTAGCTATCCCGTGCAAGGTTGCATGGGCCTGGTACAGATGGCATAACCATACCCTCTCAAACTTTCAAATCCAAATGGAAATGCACTGGTGGATTCTTACTTCTCTGATCCTCATCTGGAACTGATCCTTATAGCATGCTGGTTGCATTCACACACAAAGTACATAATAAACCAAATTCCAAAATGCTACCTCAAATCACACCCACTCCAGAATCCAAAAAACGTATTCACTGCCTTCAGTACACTGCTAGCCAAACACCCTCACCGTCTTCTCATCAACATTCCACCAAAGGCTTCATCCTATAGTGCCTCCATTGCCACCATAACCACAAATCCAATATAAAAAAATTCAAACTTCACCCAAACCATTTCAAAACACCGATGTGAATAGGTTTCAATCTGAATGAATTCATGAATTCACTTCTACTAAAAAGGAATCTCCAACAGCATTCTTGTGAGTTTATCATCTATAGAATATCATTTCCCGTACATCAAGGACATGTGTATTTCAACAACATATTAGGAGAGTTATATTTTTTGTGTTAATTAATGGGGGATGTAGTCACCTCTATGACCAATTTATGAAAAATCAATGACTCATTATCTAGGTGGACAGTTAATCCTTTTTTTGGCTGCAAGAGAAGTGGTTTCCTTAAATTTTAGCTGAATGATCTACCGATGCTTGTTTATAAGCAGTGGGAATATGGTTTATGTATGGGGAATACCTATAATGGTCCCCATATGTATTGACCTAATAAATAATGTGGTCATACAAGTTGATATTAGGGAGGTAGTGGAGCTGTGCATGGCCATATGCATGGGTTCACGGTAGTGGTCATAGGTTGTATGTGGTATGTTCTATTGTTCATCGACCTCTTTTTGTAATTATATGGATTTAGAATATTCATAGTGCCTTTTATATTTTACTTTTATTCATACCTTTGGAGTAGATATAGTGTGGCATCTTGTGCACCTCATGTTATATACACCAAATGGTTTTCAGGATACATTGTTTGATATATCCCAAGGATGTAGACTAAAGGTACGGAAGAACTAATCAGTGCGATATATCATATTTATGCAGATACATATATATGATTTTTTTTTCATAGAATTGATTTAATATATCATATTAATGCATTCATTGACATTTTTCAGAGGACACTCTCATATTATGATGTGGAGGAAAAGAAAATGGTGTTCATTGGTGAGAAGGGTTATCAAATGGAAAAAAGAAAAATGTAGAGACTTTTGAATTAATTGGTAGATCTATCAGGAGAGGCATGGGTATAGGATATTTCTAGGGTATTTGATGGTTTCTTTGATTTTTTCCTAGATTGGGTTACAATTTTACTGCATTGGCATAATATTTATTTTATGATAGAGTTAAATTCCGTACATATTTGATGTCATTAAATTCATTCCAAATAGAACCTTTGAAGAAACATGATTTTGGGTTGTAGGTAGATGCATTGATTCTGAGGGGTTTCATCTAAAATAGTGTGTCTCATAGGGTGATCCAGTGTTTTTCTCTAAGAAGGTGGATGGTAGTCTTTGGTTGTTCATATCCTAATGGAGTTTGAATTAGGAATGGTTAATAACCATTTACCTCTTGCATGGCTAAAAGATATATATCGACTAGAAATAAATTTCTAGTTAGTGTTATATGGTTGATTTTTGATCCAGATATCACCAAATAAGGGTTAAAGATAAGGATATCTCAAAGGCTTACTTGTTGTGTATGTATGTGATCTTCTAGTTTTTTACCTTTTCAATAATTGTAAAAAAACAAACCATAAAGGTTTATTGTTCTCATCTACTCTACATTCTAGGAGTATATGAACCAGATAATAATAATATTCATAGATGATAGCTTGATATACTAGAGGTGACATGAGGAGATGTTTGAACATTCAATAGTTTTCTTATAGGTCCTTCATGAAAAATAGATCTATGGAAATATTTCCAAGTGAATGTTTTGGATGTGGGAGGTGAATTTCTTTGGGCATGTGATTTCTTAGAAAGGGTTTTCTATATACTTATTGAAGTTCAATGCAGTTTTTCTTATTATAACCTATTAATGTGGTTTAGGTTCATAGTTTTTAGTCTTTTTGGGTACTATCATAGGTTTCTGTATAATTTCCATCCAGTTCCAACCCCACTAACAACTTTTAATAGGATGTTCCATGCCTTCATGTGGGATGATTAATGATAGGAAGCATTTGATTAATGGAATAAGAAGTTGATTGAAGTTGATTTGTGATCCAATTATATGGATTCCTGAGGAGGATGTGCTGATTGAGGTTTTACATAATAGATCCCTTCCATGTTTGGAGTGTTTCAAGATGAAATCGATAATATTGATATCTCATGGTTCTGGACAATATTATTCCCTTAAGTATAACTATGTTACCCATGATCTAGAGCTGGTGGTTGTTGTGTTTACACAAATGATATGGTATATTTTCTTTATTAGTGAGTTATTTATGCTATTCACTAATAAAAATAGTCTTAAATATATACTCTAACATTGTTATTTGAATATACTCCTATAGAGGTGGATGTAAATTATCTATAATTATAATTTGGAGATCTGTGATACCACATGAAAGGGGATTTATGTTTTCAAAAAACATAGTTAGAATTCCCAAAGAGATATTTCATAGGAGTATATTACTGCTTGGAATGAGATAGAAGCTCTTTATTTCAAGTATCATGATGTTGGAAGATGGTGGAAGATGAGGTTTTCTTTTTCAGGTGACTATAGAGACATTTGTGAGGTCATGGGTGGAAAAGTATTAGTGTGGAGACTCAGTGGTATAAGTGATTCATGATTGTGTTGGCCATGGTGATCCACATAAGGGATTCTCAAAGTATAGTTAGTACGATTCAATATTTATTAGAATGTTTTTTATTTCATCAGAAATGCGTGGGGGTGTTCTTTATGCGTTTCACATCTCAACATTAGTGGTATATCATGGTGTGAACAAGATTTATCATGTCTTGGGGAGATGAATTATAATAACCCTTATCAATATTTCACATTAATACATAATTTATTACATAAGGTTTCCATTAATGAAACATGTATGATCAATAAATATAGTGTTTTGGGGAATTAGGTACATTTAATAAAAATTTTAAAATAGGAAAAACACCATCTTTATTAAAAAAATTCTTATAATTCTCACATTTAAAACTACATGAAATAACCCGGGGACATACAAAAGAAAGTGTTGACTGATAAATACTTGTATGGGAATAAAAATGGAATAATACGAAGAAAATAATACATGTTTTTAAATAGAAATTTCAATGTGGTATAAAAATAATAGGAATCATAAACATGAACAATGAAGTAAGATTTACCATGATAATCTTAAAAAACATTGGAGATATTGTAATAACTCAAAACACTTCATCATAAAAATTGGTCAAGGATGGATTCCAAGACATCATAATGGAAAAAGTTCAAAAAATGAATCAACTTCACTCTCTATCCCAACATGACATATCATGAGACTAAACATTACCCAATGCATTTGTGTGATATATAATTCTAGGTGTAACTGCCATTTTCATTTCATTCTCATGGGTATGTGTTCCACATATATCATACAACATGGATTAATTTATAATCATACGTTATTCAAGGATCATGTATTGGGGAGAAAAATACATCTAAGTACCATGTAATGTTTTTGTTAATTCTTAATGGTGGAAATAGTTAATAGGAAATGGGTATGGTATTTACTACGCAATAATTTTGGCATTAAAAATTGTGGTGAAATTTTAGTAGAATAACAACATCACTTATAATTTTAAAAAAATGAGTTAAGAGAGATAAAGGGGAATATAATAATTTATATATAAAATTGGTAGTAATAGGGACATGGAAAGGCATGTGCCAACATTTGGAATTGGAAATTGATGGCATATGATGATAACGAAATTGAATAAAGAAGAGAGGGTAAGGATCCCTTACTTCAGTGTGTGAGTCCTAATGATTGTGAGGGACCTCTAGAAAACTTGGGGGAACTATAAACGTACTATAGAGAGGGGATGTAAGGTTAATTACTTTATCCATTGATTTTTAGTGAAGATTAATGGGAGATTAGGTAGGTTTATATAGGAAAATCTTTGGGATTTCTTTATCACTTCTCAAACATATGTTTTGGAATCTATATAATAAAATAACCAAACATACAAAAAGTACCATGGTTTTTGTCAATGTTTTATACCTAATGGTATTGGGTTTATTTATTTTATGAGTCCATGTAAAAAAATTAATAAATTAATACCACTTTTTTGTATAACTGATTCATACTCTTAATTAAATTATTTATAAAAAAATACATTATTGGTGTTGGAGGATTCAAAAAGGATTTATAAAACTAATCAAAAAACATAAAATCACATTATTTTAAATGGAAAACATAAAATTTTCCATGAATACCTTCTACGATATTTAATACATTATTTTTTGGTCATTGTGATTTCATAATACACACCGTATATATATACAATATTTAATTTTAACTGAACATTTTAATAACTATGAAAATTTTAAGAAATTCACAATTGGATAATTTTGACATTCTGTATCCAAATTTTTTTATCCAAATAATTTTTTAAATATTGTAATTTTCAATTTTAAAATAATTATTGATAATTATTATGAAATGTTGGGGTTTTTTGACAATAATTGTTCTGGAACACTTATAAGAACTACATTTGACTTTATAATATTTATATGATAATTTATATTTGATAAAATTATTTAATAATAATATTTTATTAAAATTTTATTTATTTAAAAATTCGATTAATTCATCAAAATAAATTCTTTAATGGAATTCAAATATTTCCCGAAAATCCAATTTCTGTTTTATTGTATCAAAAAATGAAAATGTTTTATAAGATAACCATGAGGTGTATATATAACCATTATTATTTTTCAAATATACTTTACATATTCATAATATTAATGAGCTGATAGATATCCCATTAATACACCATAAAACACCATTAAAATAATGTGTGTGATGGTTAGACTTTCATGGGGGTGGTTCGACATACATGGATTGGCCCATGATCCTGATGAGCTTGAACTTCTCCCAAAAAGGTATATATTACGATTAAGTTCATAGATCTAAACTTGGGATAAATCATTGACAAATCCATGTGATTTTATCTCCCTTAGAATATCATATAATCGAGATTCATAGGGTATGATCTTAATGGTTGATGTTACAACTTTCTTTGTTTGTGTCAATTGTATTTTTTAAAACCCAATATTTATACTAATAATATGTTCATCATTAAATGACCATATTATCAAGGAAAATGATTATTAATGGAGTTTTAAGTATTATTGGATTTAATAAACCAATAATTGAGTTTTTTTCTATAAATAATATTACACAATAAAACATTTAATTAAAACATAAAGGGAATTTAATTTGTAATAGTTTGGGTCATTACCATATCCCCCCCTTGAAAAACTTTTCCCTCAAAATTTTCATTTCTGACAGTAAAACAGATGAGATTAATTCAGTTTTATAATATCTCTTGGTACATGTGTTTCTTATTCAAACTTTTTTATTCTCCAAAACACTTTTATTGAGTCCAATGTATTATTTCATAGAACATTGTCTCTATGATCTTTGATCATCACTAACTTCTCTGTATATGAAAGGTCCTTCTCCAATGTTACAAACTATGGACTGAATACATGTAATAGATTTTTTATGTACTTCCTCAAAAGTGATACATGGAATACATCATGTACTTGAGATAGGTTGGGTTGGAGTGCTAGTCAATTGGAAACCACTCTGATGTGATCAAGGATATCAAATTAATTGATATATCTAGGGAAAAATTTACTGTATTCTAAAATCTCAGGATATTATTCCATATAGATATGTAGAGGAACACCATATCTCTAATACTAAACTATTGGTTTCACTGATGTTTATCTACATAACCTATTTTCCAACTTTGAGAACCCCTGATGTGCTGTTGATTGATCTTGACATTTTCCAACATTTTTTCGACCATTTTAGGACCTTTCTCTTCTCCTTCCCCAAATTCATCCTAGCATGATTGTGTTCTAAACCTTATCTCATAAAGGATTAAATAGGGATCCATTTGGACGATAGAATGGAACTGTTATTATATGATAAATCTACCAAATTACGATATTGATCTCATCCTCCTTTTTAAGTCCATAGAACATTATTTCTATATGTCTTCCAATTTTTGAATAGTTCACTTAGATTGAATTTCAGTTCGAGGATGATTGTACATACATATGTTCAAATAATTATTTAGAGAATGTTGGAGAATTTTTCAAAACATGGAGGGTAACCTAAAATCTCAATTTTATATAATGGATAGTTGTACATTATGCAGTATCACAACTTCTCTGATGTATATCTGCAAATGTTGAACTACTGAGAAGTACTCTTGAATTTCAATAAAGCATGAAGGGTTTTTAAGACAATCCACTACAACCCAAATAGTATTGTTCCCTATTAATTCGTTTAGATGTCTGGCGAAAATGTCCATGCTTATTTTCCCATTTCCATTTTGTTATGGGTAATGGTTGCATCATCCCCTAATATTTTTATCCATTATACCTTCACTTTATAACATTAATGAAATATTTATGTAAATTCAGTGATATATTTATTTATATTTTCCTAACAATAGTGTTATTAGAGTTCCTGATACATATTTGTTCTTCTAGGATGGATAGAGAAGATTGATCTATGTGCATCGTCCCATAACTCATTTTTAACTCATGATTTGTGGTACACATAGTGTTGACACAAATCTTACAACACCTTCTTCATTTACGTTGAAATTTGAGGATTTCCATTTTTATTAGTTTTCACTTTAATCTAAATTCCCGAATCAAATAGTTGTGCACCATTTATCATTTAAAAAATATATGTTTGAGAAATCATTTGTTAAAGTATTAATGACCATACATACATTATGATTCTGATGTCTATCCTCTTCAAGTATAAGATTATAGGATTATTTTTATTTCCCTCAAAGGATAAAATTTCTAGATCCTTTATACATAGTTAATCTCCCACTTCATTCACATTTCCAATATGGTAGTGAATTGAGAATTATTATTCCGCAATAATCCCTAACCATCTTCATTGGCGCATATTATACTCTTTCTATGATAATATATACTTGAGGATTTTGTGATCTATTTATATTTCAATCTTCAACCAAAATAGATAATGTTAACAAATTTTCAAATACAGGATCACTGAAGACAACTTCATATCCATCCTTGGATAGTTATATTCACAAAAAATTCACCTGCCTTGAATCATATGTTATCACTTTGTCATTTTCCATTAAGATAGAACCCAAACCCTTCTTCTATGAATTGCTTAAAACTATAAAAACTTATCCACTTGTTGGTAATGTGATCATATAGGAAGTGATAAGACTTTTTTATTAACTCCTTGAATATCTCTTTACATTCATCATTTCATGAAAACATGAAAGGCTACCTAGTTATCTTGGATAGATAGTTTTAGAAACATGATAAATTTCTCATAAATCAAAGACAATACCCATCTAATCCAAAGAAACTATAGATATATGTCACAGATGATTTCCTTGGATATCCATAAATTTCATTTATTTTTATGGGTCTACAAATATCTTATTTCTTTTAATGATATAACCTTGTAATTATACATTACTTTAAAAAAATATTATTTATACTTGGCATAATGATTATACTTTCGTAAGGTTTTTAGAACAATGCTTAGACTCTCCTAAAGAAACTCCTTAATTTTAGAGTATATTAGAATAACATCTATAATTTATACCATAAATGTTTCTAGGAAATCTCTAAAAACTCTATTAATCATTTACATTAATAATTTTGGTGAATTAGTGAGTTCGAATGGCATTACTATGAACTCTCAATGCCCCTGCCATATATGAAAAATAGGTTTGGGTATATCCTCCTACTTCACACTAATGTGGAATTACCCTGACCATATATTGACATTGGAGAAGTATTTTTCTCCATGTATTTGATAAAATAAATCATCAATCTATGGAAGTGGTTACTTTTTATTTATAATTACCTTTTTGATCTCATTATAATCAACAAAAATGAGCATTGAACTATCCTACTTATTGATGAAGAGGACTAGTGCATCCTACGGTGAAGTATTTGGGCATATGAAACCTTTATCAATATTTTTTCATTTGTTTTTTCTTTATTTATTTATCTTCCACAAAAACCATTCTATATTGAGTCTTGGATAATGTCAACTCTTAAGGTAAAAGCTAGACTAAAAATTCAACCTCTCAACTATGAGGAATACAAGGAAATTACTAACGAAACACATCAGTATATTCATTCCCAATTGGTATGTATTAAAGGATTATATTTTCCATTGGCTCAATAATTTGAGTTTATACGGTTTCTCATAGCCCAATAATATTCATTATTGAGATGTTGGTGCTAAAGAAGAATTATATCCTCCTTGAACTTATATAAAATCGTGGGTCGATTCTCAATACATAGAGTGATTTTCTTATTGCCGAAATCTATGTTGCCTCTTTATTTGAAAAGCCAATCCACATCCAAAATTACATAAAATTCTACTAGAGTAGGAAAATATTTTCTAAGAAGCTCAGCCTAAAACTTTTGACATTAGAGGAGTTATATAGATAGGATATAATAATTTATCCTTTTATCATTTTCTCTAATAGCTATACCTCCATGATTTGTTGTGTCATGTCAATAGTTCATCCAAACATTTTTTATTTGAAGGAATGTGTAGAAACAAAATAAAAAATTATGTTATCTATTATTTATTGAATAACTAGTATACTTATCACAACTTTATTATCGAGATCCACCTGAGCGGTTGTGATGATGAAAGCCCCCCCTTATTTCTTTAGAGGTTTGTGGTTGACTCCAACAACCCTTATATGTTTTGTAGGTTTACAAAGTTCCATGGTTCCTTGATGTTGGAGAAATGAAAAATGAGATTGGGGTTTGAAACATAATTCATCTCTTCTAACGTCTTAGTTAGTTTCTCCTGTCAGAAATCGCAAGTTATATTTTCTTCCTTCCCACACCTAAAGCATTTACCCATCCTTGTTATACAATTTCTAGGGTTCTTCATCACAAACATTTGATAACTAGTATGTTGACATTTTTTGGAACCATTATATTTCTCCATAAGACCACATGAATTGAACAACACTTTCAATATCATATCCCTGTGATTAACTTGAGATTCCCAGATCTCTATTTCGACTATGAGGGTGTATCCAACAATTTCTTCATATCTATCAAAGTCACAGATCACCAGGTATTTTTGTAGGCTTTGTTTTAGCTCACCAAAGAAGTGGTAATCCATGGATTCATGGGTAATGAAAGTGATGAAGGCATATCATGCATGTCTTGTTATGTTTTCCTTGTACTCCCCAACAGAGTTATCATCATTTTTCATGAGGTCGATGAAATACCATTCCATTTTAATTTAGAGATTTCAAGGAAAATATTTATTAAAAAACATTTTTTGACATTATTTCCACCACATAGCTTCGTTCTCTTCCTCAGGCTTCGTACTCTTGATTCAAAGTACACAAATGATCGCATTATCACTCCATGTGATAAAAATCTAGTAAAACTATATCCTACTCAGAATATTTAAGGATGGAGAATATATTCATAATTTATTTTATCCATTGTTCCATTATTAATGGATAATATTATCTATTGAATGTTAGGGGACTTTATCATATAAATATATCAATGTGAACTTGTTCATTCTTTGAGTGACTTGGCTACTCTTCCTGATCCAAGTCTCTATTCAGAATAATAGTGACATGGGGGAGTATCATTACATTGTTTGTTATTGTAGTGCCCATTTGTTTAGACATTCCATTGGGGTCATCTTCACTTTCCTCATCACCTTCATTGCTTATTTTTCCCCCTATTTCTAGTAATCGTGTATAATTAAAGGAAAACAAGGGGCGAGTTCTTCTAAACCGTTAAGTATATAAAGGGGAAATTAAATGAAATTGAAGATATAACATAAAAATTATATATATTTCCTTAACATATGAAATTACATGCTTCAATCTATGTTATCCATGATCTATTTACAAACATAGAATCATACGTGCATTTTTTCCTATAGTAATGGTTCATAATGAGATTATGAATTTCCCAAAGTATTTCCCCTAGGATTGTCAAAAAAATTGGGAATCAAGGACATTTTTAATGAACTAGTTCTCATTCAAGTATCACATAACAAGGTTTTTTTGGGTTTACCCCTATGTATATTTGTTCTAGATCCATATCTAGTTGTAGTTTCTAGACTATAATTTATTTTCCTATAAAACTTAATTTGTACTTATAAAAATTCAAGGATGTTTTCGTATACATAGTCTTATCACTAAGGATTTCACTAGAGTTTTCTAATCCTAATCCAAATAGAACTAAAATTTTCCTCTGACACCACTACAATAACCGTAACCTTTATTTAAAATTAATAAATGATTACTTCGAAATGGTAACACTTTATAAAATCTAGTGTATTGAAAAGTATATTGCCTTAAGGAATTATATACATTGTATAAAACTTCCAAACATGATGAACATCATCTTTATTGAAAATTTCCTTAATATGATCACACTTAAAGCTGAATGGGATAACCTAGGGACATACACAAGAAAGGGGTTAGATATAAAGCCCAGAAGTGGAATAAACATTAAATAACAAAAAGATTATAATACCTACAAAACAATATTAATGTCAATATGGAAAAAAAGTCTAGGAATCATAAACATGTATAATGAGACATGATATTGCATGTTAATCGCAATGGCGACATGATAAATGTGGAAACAACATAAAACACTACATAATAAAAATAGGCCAAGGATAACTATCATGAAATCATGATGCAAAAATTCTCTTAATGTAACCAGGATCACTCCCTATCCCAACATGACATCTCATGATACTGAACATTATCCAATCTATTGGGGGGATATATAATTATGAGGGCACCCATCACTTTCATTTCATTATCATGCTTAAGTGTTCTAAATAGATCATACAACATGGATTCATTCATCATAATTTTTTATTCCATGATCCAGGAGTGTGGAATAAATTAATATACATTCCATGTAAAATAATAATATGTTTATAATGATGAATATAAATAATAGAAAATGGGCATGGTATTCACTACAAAATTATTTTTGTATGAAAAAAGATAGGTAAATTTTGACAGCTTAACAACATCACTTAAAATTTCATAAAATGGTTTGATGATATGGAAAGGGGTATTTAATATTTTGGACATAAAATAGTAAATAATGGGGAAATGGAATGAAATATAAAATAATTAATAATTGTAAATATAAGGCATGAGATAATTAAGAAACTTGAATTATGTAGAGAAGGTGAGGATCCCTTACTTGAGTCTGTGAATCCAAATGCTTAAGAGTGGATTCTTGAGAACATGGGGGAACATTGGGAGGAATATAGAGATTAGAGGGTAGAGTAAGGATGTGATATAATAACATTTAGTGAATTGATGTTGGTGATTGGGTGAGTTTATAAATGAAAACAATGGGATTTTCTTTATCATTTCTCAAACATAGGTTTTAGACTCTATACAATAAAATAACAACAGTAAAAAACCTTCCCATGATTTTTTCGATGGTTTCAACAAAATGGGAGTTTTTTTAATTGTTTTTGGAGGAAAATTTCTTATATTACTAAAACAATACCCTTGATTGTATGGAAGTGAGTCATACTCTAAAATAAATTATTTAAATCATTAAAATATAATAATTGTTTTAGAGGATTCCTAAAAAATTTAGAAAATTAATCAAATAAACATAAAATCATATTATTTTAAAGGAATAACATATATTTGGTCTTTATTCATTTTATATTAATTATTATTTCACTTTTTGGTCATTATGAATCCATTATTGTGTAATAATACACACCGTATATTTATACATTATTTAATTATCACCTAAAAATTGGACCATCTCAAAAAATTATGAAAAATTCACCATTGTAAAGTTTTAATGTTAGGAATCCAAAAATAATATTTATTCTGTCCATATAATTTTATACATATGATTATTTTAAATCTTAATATAATAATCTACATTTATTGAAAAATGCTATTTTTTTACAATAATAGTTTTGAACCTTTTAAAAATTACATGTTACTTAAAAAAATTATATGATAATTTATATTTGAAAAAAGTAATTTAATAATCATTGTTTATTAAAATATCATTTACAAAAAAAATCCATTCATTCCTGATAATAAATTCCTTAATTTAATTTTATTAATACATTAAGATACATTTTTGTATTGTATCAAAAATAAATATAATTTATAAAGTAAAAATAAGAAGTAAATAAAACCATTATTCTATTGAAAATAAAATATAAATATTATGATTATTTTTTCGTGAAACATAACTCTTTAATACACCAGTAAACACCCCGAGAGTAAGCTGTGCGATAGGGAAACTTTCATGGGATGGTTCGATGTACATGGTTTGGGTCATGATCTCGATGAAATTGAACTTCTACAGTAAACAGTTTAACTAAAGATTATGTTGTGGGGTATTTTCTTATGATTATTTATTGGAAAATCCCAATGATGGTATCTCCCTCAGTAGCTCTGATAAAATGGCTTCATAATGGATGACCCTGCTGGTTGTGTCCATCACTTCCTTTTTCTTTTTCAATTGTATTAGGTAAAACCCTATATTTATGTTAATAATTTGGCCACTATTTAGTGACAATATTATAAATGGTAATGATTATTAATGGTAATTTAAATACGATAGGATATAACAAAACAAGGAAGAGAATGTGTTTTCTATAACTATATTACAAAATAACACATTTAAATAAAACAAATGGGGATTTTTTTTAAATATTATGGGTGGTTACAAATATTTGGCGGTAAGGGAAGAAAATGTTAGTGGAAGAGATTATAGTAAATATTTTGGTCTTTTCAGATGTAAATGTAGTGAAACATGTTCCTAGAGGATTATTAGAGTACATTGATATTATTGAGTGTAAATGAGAGGGCATCTGTATAAATTTTTTCTCTATTTTACCCCATGCTCTAGGGGGATGTGTTTTTTATTTCGGTGATTGTGGACTAACTCATGATGTCATATCATTTTTGGTAGATAGGTGAGTCTAGTGTAATGGAGAAGCGGTATATTGAGGACGTGGTTAGGTTTCACGAGATACCGAGGTCCATCATCTTGGATCAACAACCTCATTTTAACTCATCAGTCTAGAGGGTATTAAATATTTATTTTGGATCCTAATTATGACTTAATTCTAATTTCCACACCCATACTATTAGGAAAATAGAGTGGACCATATCGATGAACCACTATAAAAAAGGTTCATTTTATAGATTTGGTAGTTATAAATACTGTAAATTAACTAATAAAGGTTTCTTTTATCAATATAAGAAAATTACTAATAAAGGGAAAATTTTATCAGTGCTTAGAAAATGTGCTAATAAATGGTACCCTTTATCATCACTTTATTTTTATCGACGATAAAGGTCAACAATAAAATGAATTAATTAAATCACTAAAAAATGTTAGAAATTCTGTTACTTAAAGACATTTTGATAAAATTGAATAAAATAAATATAAATATATTTAAATTATAAATATTAATAAATATGTTTATTAATTATATAGATATGTTAAATGATTAAAATTAAAAAATTATACATCAATATAATTTAAAATGAGTGGAACTCCCAAGTCGAGGGAAATCAATGTGATAAGAAGGATCTGATAAACTCCAATGGAGGTTTAATTGGTACTACTAGAATGAGTAAGGATCCCATAATTACTGACTCTTCCAGCAAGTCATGGGTAGATGTGGTTGGATGCTCTAGTCATGATGACTCTGTGAAGGATCATGCAATGTAGAGTGAACTCGTGCCTGACCTGGGTTAATCTGATTTTGAAGGGGCAATGAAGAATGAAGTAGATGAAGAACTGGTGTAAGAGATATCCTTATCCATTAATGGAAACAATTATATGAAGAAATATGCCCCCATCAATGGAATAGGATGAACAGAAATGGTATTGGGAAAAAAACTAAGACATCGAAACATGGACTTTAAACAACAACATGGTTGATGAAGTGGAAGGGATTATGGGTGTTGCTGGTCTATCAGGTCAACCTGAAAGGCGCTAACCCTGGGCCAGATTCAACATAGGGAAAAGTATTCTATACTCCATAATCATACTAATTCACAGTTATAATGTGAATCTGACGATGATACATATCATGTTTTTGGGGATGATCATGTTTCTACCCATTTGTAGATTTCTGTTTTGGATGAGGGCTTTCCCTTTGTTTGAACGAGTCCATTACCTTTTTCATGTGTAATTTTTTTTCAATAACTTTTCACCGGTGAAAGTTCGCTTGACTCTATCACATTTCTGGGTAATATATATTAAATATTAATATATAAATAATTAATAAATGGTAAAAATTAAAAACATATTAATGTCAAATTGATTTTTAATGTTGTTTTATTGTACTATTTAACATATATAAAATGTGTGTTACACTGATTTCACAAAAATATATGTAATTATTGCATTTATATATATATAACATATAAAAAAAATATTTACACAATTAATAAAATCCCATGTTGAAACCCATACACAAAATATTTATGTAATTTATTTAAATTTTACTAGAATTAGGAAATTCATTATAACATGATACATTTAATATATTATGTTTTAATAAGTCAATTTTATAAATTTATTTTTAATAATAATATAGTTAGGTATTATTTATTCTTTTTTTTATTTTTTGTATTTTTTTTGAATTTAATCATTTTATATAATTTATTTACATATATTTATTCACTATGTTTTCGTATTTTAAATATGTATTATTATTTTCTTCAATATATATATATCCCTAATTTTATTAATAATTTAAATTTAATTAACAAAACATATCTATTTTTTCAATATTTTTAGGGTGTGCTAATTTCTAGTTATTCAATTTTACTCATTTTAAAAATGCATATATTTAAGATTATATATTCATTATTAATGTTGAAAATATATTTAAAAATAAATATTTATAAATAAATATATTGTTAAATGTAATTTTATATTATTTATAAATGTATATATTTCAAATTTTTATAAATAAATAAAAAATAGGTTGAAAAGAATTTATAATATTATAAATAAATAACCATGTATATTTAGAAAATTATAAAATTATAATAAATTTATTTAAATAAATAATATACTATATTTATATTTATATATTGGTTTATATTTATTTTTATATTTATATGTATTTATTATATATATATATATAATTATATAAATATGTATAATGATATTAATATATAAATTTTACTTTTTATAGTAGTCATATATTTAAAAACAGATTATTATATACTTAAATAATTATAAAATTATAATAAGTATATTAAATTATTATAATAATATAATAAATACATTTAGAAAAATAATATAGTTATATATATATATATTAATTTTATAGATATAATTATATAAATATATATATTCATATAAATATATTTACAAATATAAAATTATTATAAATATATTTAAATAAAGAATATATTTAATATATTTATATATATATTTACATAAGTATATAATGATATAAATACATTTATAATTATTATAAAGTAATTATAAATAAATAAATATAAATATATTTAGAGATATATTTATTTATAAATATATTCATAAATATATATTTAATATATTTATAAAATTATAAATTTATAAATATAGAAAAATATATATAATTTTTTAAAATGTATTTATGTAATTATAGATAAGTAATTATATATTTAAATAATTATAAAATTATAATAAATAAATATATAATTATATAAATATATTTACAATTTTTTATATATAATTATAATTGTAAATCCTTTATTAATGCTTATTCAGTGCTGATAAACATAATGTTTTGACAATGCCTACCAATTTAGAATTGATAAAAGGGGTATTTATCAGTTATTTTTTTTGAAAGTTCTAATAAAAGTGTCCCCGATATTTTTAAAACAACAGTAACCGTGAGTAATTCAGTCAAAATTCTCTTGGTCTTATGGAACTCCATTGGATTCGGCTCTCCTCCTCAACGGTGACTATGATTAATCAAGGCTAAAATCTAAGGGCTGTTATTTTATCATTTTACTATCTCTTTGATTAATTGATTGGGTTCCACAGTCTGTGGTTTCATTATATTCTCATCCATGAAGATCCTTACATCTTATCTATCTCTCCCACTCACATACCTATACCTATAAAACACCACCCATACTCTATAAAATAATTAAATCTTGAAACTCGACAATTATGAACTACATATCCATATTCTATTACGACAAAAAAACTAGCAAGGGGATGACATACCTTATCTCTCTATATTTTATATGCAGTGTAGAATTATCATACATGGGTATTAAATATGTGAATAGAAGTAACCAACTATATAATGATGAAAACTTAAAAAATTGAAGAATGAATGTGGAATGTGTGATCTCTTGCAACTGATGGTGATTTCTGTGATGATTTTGTTATTAACTATTGATACCTTTTAGATATAGCGTATTATCTTTGATTGAATCATGTTTCCCTAGTATGGAATTCACATGAATATGGAAAAAAGTCTAAAATAATAATATGAATTATGAATATCTGTGTATCTATTAAAGAAATCATATTTATAAAATTTTATAGAATGATAGGTGAGAATTTTCACTTAATTAATAATATATTTTTTGGGTTGCATAAGTGATATAATTGAATTAATTAGTGAAGTTTTTTCCTATGTCATAAAATTATATAATTTTATGTCAGTTCATTTATATTTTATTTCATTTGATTATTTTTTGTTGTACATACACAATTTTCATAAATTTATAATCATAATTTGACATGTTGAATATGTTATTGAATAATAAGATGAGAATACAACCCATGAAATATTTATTAAAGGTGTTAATTAATATTTTTCAAAATATTAGAAAACGGATTGCTGAGTTAAACTATTTTATTATAATTATGATTGCAATAGTTTTTTTACATAATCGAATTGATAAATCCAATTCAAATAAATGTAATAGTGTTTTCTAGGATTATCTAACTCCATTACAAATAATTTTTGACCATTAATTTATTTTCATGTCTAGCAATCTTATTTTAAACTATTATTGTTTTATTTCATCGAAACATGTATGATTACCTTGATGGCCTTCGTGAGAACCAGAAATTGTTGATGCAATGATGGAGAAAAGTGTTTTAGTATTATATTGTGGTTGGTTGTATGTTGTGATGGAAGGTGAATTAAATTATTGAAATTTAATATGTTTTAATCCATAATTAAAATTTTATTTAGGATATTTTTTTAAATGAGTGGGTTTAGATTATACATGGGATAAATTTTTTAAAAAAATTATAAGCTGTAGGTATTATTTTATTTTTGTAACAAATGTGCCATATGTTTTTTACAATAATTTACTGTAAAAAATATTATCTCATTAAATTTGAAAACTTACTCATGATTTCATTTAAGTATATGTTGATCTATATTAATTTCACAATATTTAGTTCTTGTAGGATACATAAGAGATTATAATGTATTCCTTTTATAGTATTTTTTGGAAATAATGAATTAATTGTTTATTAAACATTGAAATATCTAATTCATGATATAATTAATTCAATACTAAATAAATAACTTCATTGATAAGGTTTTATATAGGTTTTGAACATAATTAATTAAAATTAGTGGTTTTTATTATGTCAGATTTGAGGAAACATGGGTTATATAGAATCTTGGTCAATTATTATGTTTTACACATGCTATAATAGAAATATGAAAGTGATCTCAGGTTTTATTATTTGATTAATGAATTTGATGTTTAAGATACCATATTAGTAAAAACAAATATTCATTTCATTTTTCATTTTTGATATGAAATGGTTCAAAAAATATATATATTGATAGGATAAATATATTCTTCAAATTATTTTATAGTTATCATACAAAAATATTGTATTAATAATATATATATTGTAAAATGTACCAATACATATTTATAAATTATTTTTTTCTAGACATTATAATTTTTGAATAAAGAAAAATTTGGTGAATTTTGTTTTTAAAGGATTAATTTTTATCTTTGTATATATTTTTTATTGATTGTTTAATTAATTTTATTGTTTACTAGTCTAATAATTTGTTCTCAAGAGTATTTTTTGTTGAGAATTGTGTTTAAATAAAATTCCATTGATATTTGGAGAATCCCTACTCGACATTAGATTTCATGCTTTGAAATTCTCTATATCAAATCTAATGATTGTTGAAATGATCCTAAGATCCAAGACTTGTATCAAGGTGATAAATTGTTAAAACACTTTAAGAAGTCCATGAAATACACAATTGTAAAAGGAAAGATGTGGAGATCCATCCATAGTCACTAAGTGGATTAAGTGTTGAAGAACCATCCATTAAATCTAAATGAATGATGTTTAATAAATCAGACGATTTTTTGTGCTCATCCTCAAAGACAAAGACTTGTGTTAAGGAGAATAAATTGTTGTCAAAAATGTTTCCATGCATTTTGTTTTAATGCATGAGGAGTTTAAGAAAAGAAAACGAAGAAGAGGAAAAGAGAAAGAAAGGATTTTACTTTTGAAGAGAGGTGTTTATTCTTGAATTAGTAAGGTGGTCATTTTATACTTAGAAGAATTTTATATATGGGTCATTAAATTAAAAATATATTCTAACCAATGAGGCCAACTGAGTAACTCATCCTCAGGCACATGCGGGACCCGAGGGACAACCATGCCTTAGGGAAGCATCAAGGACAGCCCCCGCAAGAGGCGTAGGGCATGAAGCCCATGTATAAGCCCACGGGTTCATGTACAGTGATCAACCTGGGTAGAAAGCATGCATAGTGGGTGCTAGGAGTGTTCCACGAGATCAAGGAGTGGGTGTAGAGCGCACCAGTAAGAGTCTGGTACAAGGTGGTATTGGTGGAGGGAGAAGAGATGTTACTTCCATGAAGCTGCCGCATCATGATTCTTAAACCACACGAAATCCATTGTTCTATTTGACGTGGGAACGATTTTTCAAAATACATATGCAATATCCTTCATCTAATCTGATCATGATATGACATCGTCCATTGATCCCTCAACGACACACAATCTGCAATCCTATCAGTTCTATATTGATCAAGTGCATCACGGCCATCTGATCTCATCCACCAAGGTTGTATTCAACCTCTAGGAAGCCACGACCACCCAATGTGAACCGATGCATCGGAGAAGCCCCCACACCTCCTTGATCGATCTACGACCACCGGTGAAGCTCATACTTTCATGCATTATGATCCACTGAGCTACACGATACCATGAATGAAACTATTATTGCATTCATGCATCAATATAAATAATTCGAATGTGGATGAAGAAAATGATGTTGCAACGCCACATCATGGATATCGAAGCCTTCAAGAATATGAATTGTTGGCATTCCTATTCACATTCACGTGAGGATTATACTCACCAAGAAATAAAGACCTATGATGAATGGAAACAAACTAAGAGACTCAGTGTTACAATTATCCTTCATTTTATGATTTCAAAACGCCATATGTCTCGGGCATTCAATGATTTGAACCCATGGAATATCATGAAGGATTTGTATGTGAATTATATTTCAATAAAAGAAACAGTCCCTTGACTCATTCTCTTTTTGAACATATTGAGAAAGCCCATGTTTTCAGAATAAACATAGAATCGAGCGTTTCCACACAACCTTGCTACTCGAAGAAGAGTGTTCTGTGAAGCCTTGCTACACAAAGGATTACCTCGTATCCCTTGCACTAAGGAGAAGAGAAAACCACTCTAGTTCACAAAAGAAACAAAAACACATGACATGTTCTCTTGAAACCATGCCTGTGTTTCTTGAGGATCAACCTGTAGGAATGAAATAGTTGCACTAGCAACCTTGTTATACTTTGCGAAGATATGAACCAAGAATCTTCTTGGTTTTGTGAAGACAAACCACATGCAGTCCTTGTGCGGAGAATAGGACCCCTTATTGCCTAGGGTTTTCTCAAAGAAGAATAACTCATGAACCCTTTGTATCACAAAGATAAGAAAAACAGAGATTAAAAATGGACAGTGTACATATACACAACCCTTTGAGAAGAAGAGGAACCATATTGAGAAGAAGAACTCACACATACACCACCCACATACCCATTCATCTTGTGTGTTCTTTACCTGAAGAAGAAGAAGGGTGGAAGCATTGTAGAGTTAATGTTCATGGAAAAATAAGAACAACGTATGTGCACACATGTGAATAAGAAGGAATAAAGAGGAATATCACACACTAAGAACGCACCCATTCATGTGTGAAGAAACACACATTTATATTGAACCTAAATTAAATAATAAGTCTGTGTGTGGAAAGAAACAAAGAGAAGAACGTGTGTGTGATATTATGTGAGGGAAAGAAAGAGTAAGTGTGTGTAATTAAATAATTATACTCATTTGGGTTTTCACACAATCAAGATAGAATAAGGGTATTATGCATGTATGCATGCATGCATATTCACATGTGAAGAAACATAAAAGGAAGAATCCAGATTGTGAGTGCACATGTGTAAACAAGAAGATGAAATGCAACGAAACTCATGCATAAAGCATATTTAGTTAAGATATCCAAAAAAGATGTTTACATGACCTGGAATCTATGCATTAAGTGAATTTGAACTAAGACTGAAGCCAAACTATATTAAGGAAGATCTTATATATGAGTTTACAGTATTTGAGAATCAAATAAGTAAGACACAAATGACGTTGTTAATAATTATTATAGAATTCTTGAAGTGGTTGTGTGAAAACTTTTCACCCACATAATTGACACCAAATATTTATCAGAAGAAGAAATGAATGCCTGAGCATTGTCAAGACTGAGGATTGATCAACAAAAGTGATCAGAAAGATTCATAAATCCCAACTGAACTTACCAAAGGCTGTTAAACTTCATGAATAGATAAACAAGGATGTGTGATTTAGAAAGCCTGGGTGGATTGAGCAGAATATCATCTATAGTGAATAATGAAAGAACAAAGAAGTAAGCTGATCATGTGACTTGAGAGCTAGAAGACCCCAGTGAGATTCATGGAGGAGAAGACGTCTACAGTGGGTCTTTGAAGAATTCGAGTGGAATTTGGAAACACTACGGGATGTAGTATAAATACCCTCATGTGGGACTCATGAGAGATATAATGGGACTCTTCATCAACCATTTTAATTGATAAAAATATTATAGCGGAGAATTTTTTTGGGGGGGAATAACCAAAACAACAAGGAGTGGGTCTTTGAACCGAACCATGTAAACCATTGTGATTAGTGCCATTACATTTAAATCATTATTCAAGGTAAGGCTGAGAGACACAATAAGAGTGGATCGAGGATTTAACCATCAACATAGGTTTAATTGAAAAGAATACATTAGTATGAATATTTAAAGGTATCACTAATTCACCCCTCCCACTCTCATTGATTCATACTGATCCATGCACATCAATTGGTATTGGAGGGAAGTTACCTTAAAATATCAAAGGGAGTCTTTATGAAGTGAAGATTTTTTGGATATATTTGAGAAACCTAAAATGGAGATTTTTTTCAAAGAATCAAAAGAATATGAAGAAGTAATCGGAAAGGAATGTAAAGAATAATTTTAGTACTATTGGGGAGACACCTTCTACTGAAGGTAATCTGAATGTTACTGCATGTGATAATTATTTTTATTATTACTCCTATGATTAAGTCTATACAAGATGTGAATATCTTTAGTATGCACTAAAATAAAATAGGAATTATATTCCTAGAGAAGGGCCAATACAAATTTCCACAATCATTAATGTTCTTTAAGATGAGAAATTACAGCTGGAAGAAGAAGTCGATGCCATGGAAGGTGTGCTGCCAAAAAGGGTTCACATTTCTAGCACTCCCACAAACCCATGTGAATAAAAAGGAAGAAAAAGTTTATATATTCAATGAAATTCATGCTTATGTTAGAGATGAATTGTAATGAATCATTTATGATAAATAAATCATTGAGATTTTGTTTATTGAAGCATTCCATGAATTTGAAAAATTTCACATAGTCTTTATGGGTGTCAAAGATGATCAACAGGAAGATAGTGTTAATAGGGTAATAGAGCATGAAATTTATTTGCAATAATTCAAAACGATGCAGAAAGAACAACTAATAATGATAAAGTAGAACTGGTAATGTAATATGAGATCTGTTGAGGATGAAAATAAATCCCTCGACATGAAGTGTTTAGAGCTGGAGGTGAGATTGAAAAATCAGTAATCACCCCATGTTGTAAATTAACAAATTTCTAAAAGAATATATGCTTCCACTAAATTTTTCATCGAGGAATATTATTCCAAAAGAAACATCAAATCACCCTTTAATCCAATGGATGCATCCTCTAGGAATATGGTATCCCATAACCAAGTTATTTCTATTTCATCTAATGTTGTTCCATATTCAAGTACATGTTCAAAAAAATCTTGGAAGATGTGCATTGATAAAAATGATAATACATCCCTCAAAATTTCATAGATGGATGTTAGGAATATTAGGATGAAAAAATCCCAAAAGTATGCTCCAAATTAAAAAAAATACATTTCCAGAAACAATAATTTACTGAAATTAGCTAGACAAATACTATAAGAAAAAGAATGAGATTTATTATCTATTATTGGTGTTGCTAGAATATTGGTCATCAGGCCAATGATTTCTAGAATAATATGTCAGTATAGGAAAATTATGAAAGGACTATATTCAGGGATTTTAGACTTGAATAAATTAATAATCATGCAAATTAAAGGAAGAAAACATAGATGAAGAAGAATTTGTTTATTAAGAACAGATTTGAGTATCATGAGGACTTCTGTGATAATTGAAATATAAGAGGTCATAATTATGAGGAGTTCTGGATTAGTCCTACCATGCCTGAAGGATATGTTTATAAGAATCACAGACCACAACAAATGTAGGAGAATGAAAATGTAGTTGAAAAGTATTCCATTGGTAATATACAATACAATGAGCTCATGAAAATAGTGAATGAAATTATTCCCAAGAGGAAAATCAAGACATATTCCAATAATTTCATCTAAAAATATAAAATATTCCTCCATTGTGGAAATAAAGGTCATACCATGGATCACTACAGACAATACATGGTGATTAATTGAAGAAATCTAAAGTTAAAAAGTGGATCAATCCAAGAGAAGTCTGGATTGGTCGAAAAAATTCCTTAAGAAAACCTTGATAAGTTGCATAAGAAAGGTAAATTTAAAACATTGAAGAATCCATGTGGAATCCCCAAACCATAAAATGTTATGTAATGTTTAGTTTTTTTGCCTAATCAATTGAAAATTTCAAAAAAGGTAAAAAGAGATGAAGATGAAATAGTAGCTAATGAAAAGGAAAATGGGAAACAAGTCATTCCACTTGAAGGAAAATTATAATTTTATGAGAGATTGTTAGCACATGACAACCCAAGAGTCTCACAATTACTGTGTGGAAGGTGCAAGAAGGTTCTAGATCATGCAAATAAAAGTATAACTGTTTTACCAGGCCAAATAGAGACGTTGAAAATTGAAAAACCTGAACCAACAGAAGCTACTTCAGTACAGGCAGACGAAAAGGAAAACAATTCACACACGTTTAAGGTGAATGGATGTAAAGGTTCCTTACTAAAAATGAAAGATTAAAATCTAAAATGGAGAGAAACCACCATCATGAAGAGTTTGAAAAACTTTATAGCTATAGGGAATGTGGTTCTTGGGTTGAGAGAAAATTCTCAGCCCCAATGCTTCTATTAAGAAGCTCACAAGTGTTCCATATTATTCCCTTATATTATGTTATATACATGTGATTAAATTTAAAGTAATTAAAGTTCATGGAAATCCTCAAGACGATAATTGTATGATCAAAGTGGAGAAATACAAGTTGGATTCATTATTCATGATTTGATAATTACTTAAAGTGATCCACAGTGGAATATTATCATCATGAATATATTCAGTCTTATCAGATGATGTTATCTTGCATGGTAATTCAATGATAGTGAGCCCCTTGAGGGGGATAAAACATGAATGAGATGATATAAAATATTATTTCATGACAACCCTAGAAATTCATATAATAACAAGAAGCTGAAACTGAGGCATTCCAATAAAACTTCCATCCCTTGTTAGTAATTGTATTTATCATGTCAATTATGGGGGAGTTATTTATTGATGAAATCGAGGGATAAAAGGGGGATTTTTATCATTTCACATGAACATTCTAATATATTTGGTGAATTATGTGCATGATTTATGCTTTCATTCCTAAATATGACTATTTCCAACCACTGGGATAAGAGTTGATACATTCTGAGCATGATTTCACATGTATGGTTGTTTATGGTCAACATTGAAAACTAGGGTAACATCACCATTGTCTTGTACTCTAGGTTATCCCAAAGTAGATATAGAGTTTATTTACTAAAGTCTATTTTCTAAGTGAACTTTGTGCCATCATCCCTCTCTTATAAATAGTCAACAATATATTATTAAAAGGGAGGAGAACATGTTTTTAAAAGACCCCAATACAACTTTTCATTTGGTTTCTAGTAAGGGGGAGAAAATATTGGCACACCTATTGACCCATTCAAAACATGCT
The DNA here is from genome assembly GCA_963277665.1 of Viscum album. NCBI lineage: Eukaryota > Viridiplantae > Streptophyta > Magnoliopsida > Santalales > Viscaceae > Viscum > Viscum album. Next base: position 1,698,678,449 of record OY728138.1, on the reverse strand, counting down.
GATGTAATGTTGATAGTAAAATAAAAAGGGGGAGATTGTTGAGAATGGTGTTAAATTTTTTGTCAATCAGATGTCAATAAGGTGTTAAGTGACAATATGTGTATGGAAAAGTGGTGGTGATTATGATTGAATAGGGGGATATTTTTCCAAAGCATATTCCCCTGATATTTGGAGAATAACTATTTGACATTGGATTTCACTCTTGGTCATTCTCCATATCAAATCTGACGAATGTTGAGCTGATCCAAAGCTCCAAGACTTGTATCAATGTGATACATTATTTCAACAATTTATGAATTCCATGCAATACTAAATTGCAAGATGAAAGAATTAAAGATCCATCCATATTCACTAAGTGGATGAAGTTATGAAGATCCATCCATTGAATCTAAATGGTTGAAGATTAAGAAATCAGAAGATTTTTTGTGCTGATATTCAATGACCAAGACATGTGTTAAAGAGAATACATGTTTTTTTAAAATGATTCCATGCATTTTGTTCTAATGCATGAGGAGTTGAAGAAAATAAATGGAGAAGAGTAAAAGAGAAATAAAGGATGTTTCATTTGAAGAGAGGTGGAAATGCTTGATTTTGTAAGCTAGCAATTTTATACTTAGAAGACTTTTATATATGGGGCCTTACATTAAAAATATAGGCTACCGAACTAGGACAACCAAGGACCCCAACCTCAAGCACATGCTGGATCTAAAGGTCAACAACACCTAATGGAAGCCTCAAAGACATTCCCACAAGAGGAATAGGGCTTGCGGGATATGTATAAGCCCGCATGCATGTGCATGATGATCAGTCGGTGTTCAAGGATGCATAGTGGGAACTATAAGTGCGCCTGAGGAGCAAGGAGCGGGAACATAGAATTCCCACAAGAATCTGAAATGGGGTGGTTCTGGTGGAGGGAGAAGAGAAGTTATTTCCATGAAGCTGCCGCAACTTGATACTTAAACCGCACGAAAGCCTTAGTGTGCTTCATCATGGGATAATATTTCAAAGACATAGATAAAATCATGGTTGTCTGATCTGATCCCGATATTCTCTCAGCCATTGATCCCTCAGTGACACATGGTCTATCGTCCGATCAGCGGACTCGCGATCCAGCGCATCACGGCTATTAGATCTCATCTATTGAGGTTGTCTTCATCCTCTGGACACCCGCCACCACCCAATGTGAACCAATTCATTGAATAATCCCACACACCTCCTTGATCAAACTCTAGACACCGTTTAAGCTCATTATTCTGTGCATTATTATCGACTGAGCTGTATGATACCATGAATGCTACTACATTTTAATGCATGCATTGATATAATGAATTTGAACGTGGCTAAAATAAATAGAGTTGTAGGGCCTTGTCATGGTGTTCGAAGCCTTCGATAATATGTGTCTCATTAATTTCACTTCACATACATGTGAGGATTATACTAAACAAGAATGAATTACGAGTGTAGAATGGAATCAAACTAAGAGAGTCAATGTAACAGTAATTCTATGATTGAAAATTTAAAGACACCATATATCTCAGGCATTCAAAGACTTGAAACCATGGAATATCATGAGGTATTTGAAAACACATCCTATGCCTATAAAATAATGAGTCCATTAACTCATTCTATTGTTGAAAATATTGAGAAATCTAATTTTTTATGAAAAAGAGAGCAGAAAGTGTTTCTGAACAACCTTGATACATGAAGAAAAGAGTTGTGTGCAGCCTTGGTACGCGAAGGAGTCACACACATCCCTTGGCAGAAGGAGAAGAGTAAAACACTATGGTTCATAAGAGAAACAAAAAACACACGACATGTTTTCTTGAACCCTCGCATGTGTTTCTTGACGAGAAACATGTTGGTACATAATAGGTGCACTAGCACCCTTGTTGTACTCCATGAAGATAGGAACCAAGAATCCTCTTGGTTCTATGAAGACAAACCACACACACTCATTGTGGGAAGAAGAAGACCCAAGGTTCACTATGGTTTGCACGAAGAAGAAGAACTTGTGAACCCTTGGTTTCACAATGAGAGGAAAACTAGAGTTTTAAAAGGGCAACTGTACATATACACTTCCCTTTGAAATGGAGAGGAACCCTCTTGAGAAGAAAAACTCACATATACACCACCCACATACAAATTTAGGTTGTGTATGCTTCACTTGAAGATGAAAGAGGGTGCATGCATGGTGTATTTCATGTGCATTCAAACATAAGAGAAAATAAAGTGTTCACATGTGAAGAATGTGGAAGAAATAAGAATATCACACATTATGAACTTACCCATTAAAGTGTGAAGAAACACAAACTTATATTGAACCTAAATTAAATAATAAGTGTGTGTGTTCAAAGAATGAAAGGGAAGAAACAGTGTGTGATATTATGTGAGGAAAGGAAAGGGTAAGTGTGTGTTCTTAAAGAATTATACTGATTTGGTTTTTCACAAAATCATGAGAGAAGAAGTAGATTGAGCATGAATGCATGAATGCACATGCACATGTGAAAACAATTAAAAAAGGAGAATCAATATTGTGAGTACATGTGTGTAAAAATGAAGAAGAAATGCCATGAAACTCATTAATTAATAATAATTAATTGAGATATACATAAACTAGAAGTTTCGATTCAATGGAATCCATGCATGAAGTAAAGTTGTACTGTGATTGTAGCCAGACTATATTAATGAAAATCTTATATCAAGGTTTATATTATTTGAGAATCCTAGAAGGCAGACAGTGCTAATATTATTCAGAATTATTTTAGAATTCATAAAAAGGTTGTGTGCACCATTTTTACACATATAAGTGGGTTTAGGTATTCATCATAGGAAGAAATAATTTCTTTAGAATTTTTAAGACTGAGGATTGATCGAGAAAAGTAATCAGAAATATTGAGCAAGGACAACTGAGCATACCAAAGGCTATTGAATATTCTTGAAGAGATACATCGGCAAGTGTGATTGAACAAGCCTATGTGGAGAGAGTATAATATCATCTATATTAAATCAAGAGAGAACAAATAAGGAAGATGCTCGTTTGACTTGAGAGCTAGAATACCCCTGTGAGATATAGAGAGGAGAAGAAGTCTTTAGTGGGACTCTGAAGTAGTCCAGTGGACTCTAGTAACATTGTTTGATGTAGTATAAATCACCTCCAATGGGACTTAGTAGAGATACAGTGGGACTCTGTATCAACCATTGTAATTGATAAAAATATTATAGTGGAGAATCTGTGTTGGGTGGAATAACCAATATAGCAAGGAGTAGGTCTTTGAACCGAACCATTTAATCCTTGTACTTAGTGCCTTTACATTTATAGTATCATTATATATAAGGCATCAAGAAAAAAGGGGATTGTATTGAGACTTTAAGAAGTTGTATAGTTTTAATTGAAAATAATCAATTAGTTATAATATTTAAAGGGATCACGGATTCACCCCCTCCCCCTCTCAGTAATTCACTGTGATCTATGCACTTCATTTTTTCTTGAAAACTATTTTATTCAATATAATATATATCTAATTTTATGATAATGTTTGATAACTACTTCCTTATAATATTTTCTTGGAATAATTAATTTATATTATTTGAATGTATTTTTAATATACGGATTGATGTATGATTATAATATTTTTCAACAAGAAATACATGTGTTGATGTGTTAAAAATATTTCTTATCATAGATTATAATATGATGGGAGTTATGTGAGGGATATGCATGGTATGTTAGAATGTACGTTACTATATAAATGTTAATGATTCATTAATGGATAGGGTAAGGGTGATGTGACATTTGTGTTGTTTTTTTTTGTTTTTATGGGTTTTCCGAAGACATGTTTTACTAATTCATTAAGGTGACCAATCTGTGGTTCCTTAACGAGGGAACAAATTATGTTATGGATTACCAATATTTAAAATTAATTTCAATGTAAAAATTTCCATGTTATACCAATTTCATGATTTGGATGCAATAATTACATGTGATTGTTATCTATGAAGGATATTATTGGATGATGGGGGTGTATGTTCTCATCTAATGGTACCTATGTTTTCGTTATTTCCATAGTGATATATATATATATATATATTTTCACATCCTTTGATTCAAATGTTAATCAATTATTATTTAAATTATTAGAATGTCAGGGAAAAAATACAGTATACCCTTTTGTTATGATTTTTTCAAGTCACTGGTATGAAATGAAGTTGGTATATATGATTATCATGGTGTACTAGTTAGTTCACAATTATGTGATTTATAAGTTGTTTTTTGAGTGTTACTAATTTAGACATATACAAAAAATATATGCATTGTTGTATATTTTATGGGCCCTATTAGTATTTACTTGTCTAATTTTATACTAACTCTCTACCCAAGAACCTAAATGGATATATGTATCTGATATTTGATATACAAGTTAAGAAAGAAAGAAAACTACCCAATACTAGAGTTGGTTCAACTTAGTGGTGATGAGTTTATTTCCTTAAGGAAATTTTATGGAACCTTTATAATTTTGAGTTTAGTTTTGAAATTTTAAATTAATATGCGGTAATTTGAAAAGTTTTATAGAGAAACCTGTTATACTCCCTAGTATGACCTCTTGAACATTTATTATTGGATTTTATATCTTGAGAATCATCCCCATATCTTATATGTTTCTTTAACTACTCTAATTAGTAGTAATCCAAAATGATCAACAGTACCCGATATGGGATGACTAATACAAAAAGTATTTTAAGAAACAAAGGTGCATGTTCGTAACAAATAGAGGATGATTCTCAATAAACAAAATTTAATAACAACTATTTGGGAAAAGAAGCTGATTGGGGTGATAATTGAACATGATTTTCACTTATGGATGAATTCATAGGATAATAATTACCATATTTGAATAATTCTTTTCTTAAATTCAACTTCCCATATCATTAAAAAAGGATTCATGAAAATCATTTGACAAATATTATGAAGATAATGATGAAGAGTTAATCATGTTTTAAATAGCACATGAGTGATACACTTATAGAATTCTTAATCTAAGATTGTGTTTTTATTTTTAAAGAAAAATTAATTATTTGAATACTCATGTAGACAATGTCAACTTTACATGATGATGATACCAATGCTGAGGAAGAACCGACTATTGATGATAGATCTATATAATTATTATGGGATCAACCACATGTTGATGAGAAAAACCACAATGATGTAAGATCATAGAATTGAATAGAATTATCAAGGAAATAAGTCATGGTATAAATTTTTAGGTTTGTTAGAATCATCATAGGTAATGAATTTACCCCTATAATTCAATGTTTATTAGTTATGTTGGGGTCACAACAAGGAATAATGTTCCGATTGATATTGATCCATGACACCACATCTAACCTATAATGAAGAAAATCCTTTGGAATGATATTATGATAATTTTTTGAAACAAAAATTCCATTAAACTAAAATGTTTTATAATAAAATTCTGATTTAATTTTAATCATTCTTGGTGGAGTTCATTTTTTTCGATGATTTTTTTAATAAATTTAACTTAATGGCCACTTGAAAATCCCAAATAGTATTCCAGAATCTTATTATGAAATTAAATCTTAGGGATAGTGAGGTTAATGTAAATCCACACCCAATAGTTAGTTAAAAACACATTATAAATAATGAAATATAGAATGCATTGATCAGTCATTACTATGAGAAATAATTCTAGGTGTATTGCAGTCAATAAAATATTTTTTGGATTTTTTTATCAAATTTGATTCAAAATTTTTCATTTAAGAAGCATAAAAATAATTTTGAAAATAAAGAACGTGCATCAAAACCAATGTACCCCTATCGTAAAGAATGGATGGTGTATACTTCATAACTAAAAAAATGGTATGTATTTTAATTCATCAATAAATGTTATATGTGATATGAAACAACATATGTTCCATTGTTTATAAGAAGTATGAAAAATCGACATATGAAGCCACTTACATCCCACATCATGTCTTATCGAAGGATGTTTGTGTAGGTATGTATGGTAAACTAGTTGATGAAAACAATAAAAATTAATGGGAAACATGTGTATGTATGACTTAATTGTAATTATTTATTCTTAATAACAATACTATATAAAAATATCTATATATTTCCATATGTCTTTGTATGGTTTAGACACAAGGATCGATAATGAATGTACCAAATGAAAAAATTATTTCTGTAACTTTTAAGTGGCTAAAACAATATGTTCGTGTTGGATGATTCATTTTTTGAGTGTCTCCTAGAATATATTTGGAGAAGATAAAAACACATGAAAATTTATTTAATATGGGGAGTTTATTTTAGAAATAAATAAACTCACTACCAAATATTATTGGTCAGTCTAGTTTGGTATTCCAATGTATGAGAAATTTACAAAGCAAACTAGTTGTGGAAAAACGATTTACACATGAAATAAATGACACCACTAGCTTTGAGTCTATTAATTCCGCCAATAACATACCTTTCGTGATTTAATCAATTTTTCCATTACTCATTATTCTAAATTAGAATCGCATAACTTTTGATAAATTTATATTACCAAAATTATGGTATGTACAATTGTATGTTATTGGTATCTATCAAGACCCACACACCATCTTCTTGTAAGGGGTACATTATTTAATATCCCAGGGGAAAATATTCACATGGAATAACTCTAAAAATATTACATGATAGTGGGGTTTGAGTCAGCTCATGAGACAATTACATAGTTTTCTATTCAACTTGTTGATCCAAATATTAAAAGATTCAATATTTCTACTGGAAGATTCAATGAATGGTCATATAATATTATAAAGATACAAGAGTTTAGTCTTTAAAAAATCATATGAAAAAACTATAACCGCTACTGAGAAAAGGTTTTAAGTGAGATACGATATTACATATCGATAAAGAGTCTAGGAAACATATGGTTGTATCAAGACAATCAAGTGAATATACTCTGAAATATAAATGACATGATGAGATTACATTCTCTCCTCCAGTTCCAAAGAAACATTTATTATTATTTAAACATCATAAAAATACCATAATTAATGATGGAAATATTTCTTTCATTTCATATGAAAAAAGAATATGTGGAACATTCATAACATATGTAATTGGTCATGAGACTATAAATGATATTCTCAAGCATGAATGTATGGTTGCCTCAGTTGTGAATACATAAATAACTTACATTTTCATTATATGTATTTCCAAATAGTGAGCTAATATATTCACTTTAGTTAATAAAAATTCATATTTTCTATATGAATTTATATTTATAATATGTAACGGGAATTTAATATGATGCATGATTTGGATTCACTAATCCCAGTAACATTTCTATCTCAAGACTTACATGGCATAAGGAATAAATTGAGAAGAAAATAGATGAGTTACATGAACCATTTGTGAGGAAAATATCAAATGATTTTCTATTTTTTATACTTATAGTGTAGAGGTAAAAATCTATATTCGTATCATGTAAAATGTAATTTTAATTTTATCATTATTTTTTAGGGAGTACTATATACTAATTTTAACCAATATTGATACCCCAAATATTTATTTTCTAGATCAAATGCATGAATATCTAATAAATGACCACATATGATGTGTATTGTGAATTTTTAAAACATTGGTATCAAAATATATTAGCTAAACATTAAATAATCTGCTTCAGTATATATTTAGTAGTATTTTTTTGATAGAGAGGTTGGTATGTATAATCAATATCATGGCCTGAAGTCGGTGTCTAAAGAGATATAGCATGTGGATTACTAAAAATGAAAAATGATTAAGGTATATATAGAAATATTTACCTATAAAAACATATTTACAGATAATTTACATATTATTTTCAATGTTTCTATAGTGTCCAAAGAAATATAATTTCGTCGACTGTGGATATAATATTTGAAAATTAATGAGAGAGATAATAAATCATGAATAGACCCACATACACCAAAAACGTAATTTCCCATGTTAATTACAATTTATTAAAAATATTTTTTAATCATTTGTTTTTCTAAATTTTCTCAGTAAAATTATGGTTTCTGAAAACCTTCATACTCAAAATAATAAATAATTTTTTTTGAGATGAGTGGCATTGTACATATTGTTGAAATATTTTTGGATATCAAATTGGGGTGAGTACCATATATTTTTGTAATATTGTATGAGCTATTACATTAATAATATATATGGAGTGTAATGAATTAGTGAAATAATTATTATATATTTTTTTTTAATATGTTTCTCAAGGATAAGTACAATGGAGGAAATAAACAAGTTTAGAGGCACTAAATTGTAAAAAATATAATTGTTGGTAAATGGTGGGGGAAGATGTCGAGGCGGTGGGGAAGGTGGAGGTAGAGGTGGAGGGAGAGGCAAAGGCAATGTCAAATTAGCAAAATGAGGTCGAGGAGGAGGAAGAGGAAGATACTGAGTCGAAGATAGAGGTGGTGGAGGAGATGAAGCATTGTCTTGAAAAAAATAAAATTGGTGGGAGATAGACAAGAGTGAGGATCATATCAAGGATGTTTTTTATAAAAGATATGGAAGAGTGCACATAACAATTATCACATAAGATAATAGACATTTTAAAATTTTATTAGGTTTCTTATTGGAAAAATGTTTTTCACCACCGTTTTAAATGAATTTATACCGGAATTTAAGTGGATGAATGTTTTATATAAACAAAACTAACACCACTTTTTTGTCAAATGGATTATCACAGGATACAACTTCAATTAGAACATTCCATGTACAATATTATATTACTTATGTTTTAAAGAAACTCCTCGTAATGAAAAAACATAACAAAAACAATATATGTAGTTTCTTTCAAATAACTACTCAACACTTCAATGAAATGGTCTTATTAGTGGACCCATATGTAACTTGACAGTCATACAACACCATTGCAATAACTAATAACTTATATAATATGACTGAAATGTATGAATACAAATGTCTAAAATCCACCACTAATTTCATAATTTTTATGAGGGAACCATTAGAGGACAATAATAATTGGCATATCATGTTTATCATGGTGTTTTGATGACAAAGGAAACATGAAATCAAATGAAAAGAAACCCCCTAATGAAGAAATCCAGGAAAATGAAAAACATGCGTCAAATAAAATTATGAATCACGAAAAATCTAGATGAGAACCCTTTGAAAATGAAGCTTGTAGAATGATAAAAAACATCTAAAAAAGAAATAAACAATCTTATAGACTTAATCATGATTTTTTAAAAAATAACAATACAGTGGTTTCACTTTGGTGGGTGGTGGAATTATTTTTTATATTTGATAATAAATTAGATGCTTGATATAATATCAACAATACTTTTGAAACACATACATGTAAAATTTTTTATTCATGTGCGCATTCATTATGTAAACAATCAATGTTTACTAAATCACTAATAAAAAATAATAATAATTCTAAATAAATATTACATGAGATTAGGGATATTTAATTTTTGATGAAAAATTAATTATGATGTTTTTCTAGAGTTTATCATGACATATAATATTGAAAAATATATGCTAATATATAAACCAATATAAAAATACGTAATGGATTCACTATATGTAATTGTTATTTAGAATATATAAAGGGATATACTGATGTTTAATAATTTCAATGTGGGGTAAACAATTTATAATGGAGTATATTGTCTTCTAAAAATACATAATAGGTCACATTGACGTTTCTTCCATCAAAGAAGGTGAATGGTTTATTACGGAGTTTTAACTCTATATTGTCATTAAAGGGTAAAATAGATTTTATAATGTTCTATATAAACTCATATGTAAATATTTATATTATTTATATTCATGAATTCTGATAGATTTTATTAATCGTAAATGTTATTTGGGAATAAATGGCTTCGTTTACAAGGATGATTCACCTATATACTATGATCATACTCTCAACAACAATGATTCAATCATGATGATGCAATTTTATTTTTATTTTTCAATGGATTCAACATTATGGGTTATAAAAATACAATATTATTAGATAAAATAGAGTGTTGAATACACTATGGGATTAAAATACATGACAGAATAAACCATATCTCAAATAAATACATGGTTTAACTGATGTGACTCAAATTGTGAGGTTTCAATTTAATATTGACAATTTAATATTGTAATTTTTATATTAATGTTTAATTTATTTACTTATTTTATTATTATCCAATGAAAATTTTGATTTTATAATTGTAGTAATTTTCACGAGAAAACACAGAAATATTGTTTTGATACTATATAAAAAAATGATTTTTGATGTGTATGAATCAAACACTCCTCAATCTTATATATAATGTTCTCATTATGGATCAATGTACATGTTACCAGTTTAAAATTTACATTTGAGTAAAAAAATAACCACGCATTAAAAAACATATAAATGATCTCATATTGTATTGATAATTTATTAAAATGATTAATAAGTCATTTTTGACATGAAGGAATCAGTTTCACATTAAAACGATACATGATGTGACATGTATGACTCAAAATGCGTATTTCCAATTTAAAATTACAATTTACATAAATACACATGTGGCATACTCAAAATTGAGGAAGACATTTTTAAATTTTTTATATTGCAGGAGATTGATCCATTAGTGATTTCGGACATATAGGAATCAATCTTACATCAATCTAACACACAGTGTGACTGATATGACTCCATGCGGATTTTTTTTAAAAAGGAATTAATTTTATCAAAAAGGAAACTTAAATACTCAAAAATGAATAAACATATTCACAATGTATTAATACTATAAGAAAATGACCTATATGTCATTTGGGATATGTAGGAATCATTTATTCCTCAATCCAGAACATGATGTTCCTGGAAATGACTCTAAATATCCATTATAAATTTAAAATTCACATTTTAATACAGATAATTTCAGTCACTAAAAACATAAAAAATTAAATTAAATTGAAATAATAATTTAGGAAAGAGATTTATGATTCATTTTTTATTTGTAGGAATCAATCTCACCTCAAACTCAGACAACATTTGATCAGTATGACAATGAATGATTGTTTCTAGTGGAAAATGGCATTTTAGTAAAAAAAGGTGGCATAGTCAAAACTGAGAAAATGCATTTAGATTTTTTTTGATACTTTATGAAAATGTTCCACACATCATTCTGGATGTGTATGAATCAGCCACACCCAAATCTAATGTACAATGTAACCATTATGAGAGTAAGTTAATCTTTTTATTTAAAATAGATATTAATTATAGAAAAAAATGCAACAAACATACTCAAATCTAAGAAATAAAAATCCTACTGTTTTTATTCTTTATTAAATTTATCCATAAGTCATTTTAGATGTGTTATAATTAGTGTGACTTCCATCTTGTATATGATGTTCTGGGTATGACTCAAAGTATAAATTATCATTTTAAAGTCGGTATTTTCGTTCAAAAAGTGTCACCCATTGAAAAATAAGAAAACTAGATCAGATTATTTATATGATTTTGAAAAATAATTTATTATTAATTTGTGTCGTGTAGTAATCAGACTCAAATCAAGACTATACATGATGTGACTGATAGGACTCAATGTGTGTGTCTCTTGTTTTTAATGAAATTTTATTAAAAACCCAAGTGGCATACTAAAAATTGAGGAAACACACTAGGATTGTTTTGGTAAATATGGATAATGTTCCTAATGTCATTTGGGATGTGTAGTATTTATCTACAACTAAATTAAATTCATGGTGTCATCAATATCACTCCATGTACATCTTATTATTTAAAATTTTCATTAATTTTAGTATAAAATACAACTCACATTCTCAAAATAGAGGAAATATATTCAGATTTATTTAATACATTTGGATAGTGATATATATGGAATTTTTGACATGTAGTAATTAGGATCACCTCAATTCGATATACGATGAGCCCAATATGACTTAAAGTTTCTGTTATGCTTTTAAAATTGTTGTTATACTTCAGAAAGCATCACCCACTAGAAATAAAACATTCTTTGATTATCATGATAATTTAGGAAAATGATTCATAATTAATTTTTGATGTGAAATGAAACGGCCTCATTTCAATCCCACACAAGATTTGACTTGTATGACTCAAAGTGCGCGTTTCCATATGGAAATGTCATTTTAGTAAAAGAACCCAAGTGGCATTCTCAAAACTGAGGAAAGACATTTGGATTATTTTGATACTTTATGAAATGATAAATAATTCATTTGGGATATGTATAAATCACCCACACCTCTATGTGATGAATAGTGTGACATGTATGACTATAAGCACGACTTTTTATTTAAAATTGACATAAATTTTATGAAAAAAGGCAACGAACATACTCAAAACTGAAAAAACACTTTCACATTGTTTTATATATATTACGAAATAGATACATAAGTCATTTTTTATGTGTAGCAACTAGTCTCACATTAATATGATAAAAAATGTTTCCAATATGACATGATGTGTCTGTTACCATATTTAAATTGACATTTTAGATAAAAATCATTACTCACTAAAAATAAATAAAATATATTTTGATTGAATTAATAATTTCAAAAATTGATTCATAACTGATTTGTGACATATCAGATTCTGTCTCACATAAAACCCACACATGATGTGACCAATTTGACACATAGTCCGTGTTTCTAGTCTAAAATGAAATTTTAGTAAAAAACAAAAGAGGAATAATAAAAATAATGGAAATGAATTAAAATTATTTTTATAATTTAAGAAAATGATACATATTTCTTTTGGGATGTGTAAAAAAAATGTAAACCTCACAATGATGCATGGTGCGATCAGTTTGAATATAAGTGGTTTTTGTAATATATAAGTGTCATTTTAGTTTACCACATGCAACACATCACCAAAACCGAAAAAAACAAACCTAGATTATTTGTTCTGCATTATAACTTCTATTACCAAATTAATTTCCTAATCATTTTTATCTTATACTTAGTTAATTTCCCAAGAGATAATGTTATAAGATGAAAAATAAATTGTGTGATGTGCAATAATAAACCACAACTCAATATGATATATATTCATAATGGTTTGAATAAAATTTTAGTTTAAATATAATAATTTATTTTTAATTTATTTTATTAAATTATTACTAGTATAATAATTGTTATAATATATAGGTGTTTTTTTTCATGACTAAGGGCAGTTTGTTCTTCTATATAGGTGAATTATATTTCTATGTAATAGTGTTTTTTCTTGTATTTGTGATGTAAATTTTATTTATTATTTATTAATTATTTATAACTACATATTCTAATTTATGGTGTTGTAGTGTTCAGTTATATCACACTACAATATGACTTATTTCTAGACCCATTATTAGCACATTTATGAGAATTGATAAATGAATCCTTTATCAGTTCAAGAATAAGTTCCAATAAAGAGTCCCTTTATTAACACTAAATAAAACCACTAAAAATGGTGCCATTTAAGAGTTATTATATAATAGATAATAAAGGGATGATTTATCAGTTCTAAAAATGGAATTGATAAATCACCCCTTTATTAGTAATGTTCTGCAACATTAAAAATCCTAGGGATTTAAGCATTATGTGGTAGTTAGTTTTTTAGCGCAAATAAAGGAATATTATATCATGGTTAAAGGGATATTTTGTTTTAGTGCGCTAGATCATATGATATAATATTACATCATGGACTTTGGAAGATCATTATTAAGGAACCTACCATTGGTTGTGTATCCTTAGAAAAAATCATGTCACTTGACCATTGTAATGGATATGTTTGAGTCATTATAAAGGAGGACATGCCTTTCTTTATTCTACTAGATAGATAGTTGGGAGCTAGAATTTCTTAGACTAAATCAGGTGTAGTGATTGACTAAAATTATATAGTTGTTACTTGAGAAGATGAGGATTGTATATGTTTTTTATAATTCTTATGATGTTCATAGGAAATGGCCTTGGGATATTTATGTTCGAGTACATATGTTCTTGAGGGTGTCCCCTTGAAGTGGGAATCAAAGGTTTAATATGGAAATTATCATTTATCCGATGTCTGTTGCACATTTTGAGGTTTGGGGAATGTTGGTCAGGTGGATAATCATTTGGCACTACCAAATCCTCTAGATAGGATCCATGAAATCATCCATGTTTCACAAAATCATAGGTACCTTCATAAGGACTCATACATCATAGATTGGGGATATTTACATATATTGTATGAAATGATGTTCATGGAGAGACTAGTAGTGATCCAAGAACATTAAGAGAAACTCATGCAAGGATGTTCCATACGCTTGGATCATGTGGTTTTGAGGCATGGTGGCTTAGAGAAGAGTCCTTAGGATAGTGAGATGTAGTTTTTATCCATGTAAGGAGAGTTATTTTTGGGACTATCTTATCAAATTTTACTTTGATAGCTGGATTTTAATGAGATGTGCTTTATTTTTCCTAGCTGTAATGTGTGTTACGGCTTCAATTATACTAATATGGAGGATAACCATTCCAAATAAAGATTCATTATACTATTCCACATTTATAAACTACGAGGATGGGTTAATGATGGCTAAATATTAAAATATCAAGAAGGTGAAGATGTATTTACATAAATTTTATTCATGGGTTATTATAATTTGATGGTTGTCTTAGTTTTTATCTTGGTTTTTAAAGATTTCAAAATGGTAATTTTGATGGTTATATTTAATTGATGTGTCTCATGGTTTGTGTTGTATAATTTGGTTTTGATCCTAGTAGTGATGGTGATGTGGAAGTGGAGGGTGTTATATTGAAATTCTTGTTTAGTTCTATATTCTAGTGGTAGTGTTTTGGGTGTGATGAAATCCCTAAGAATTATCTTATGGGGCAATTGTTTATGAAATATCCTTCTTTTTTATTTGATTTTTGATTATCGAGGATGATAATTGTTTGAGTGTTTTCCAATGTATTGGACCAGCCTAATCGGCCTTTTACTTCACTAATTTCTTAGTTAGAGGATGTTAAAAGAGTCTTGGGTAGGGTTTGGTGGGGGTTGGAGCAATATTTTTTCTGAAAAAAAATCACAACATGAAAATTATATTCACAACATGAGATTTTTTTCATTGCTATTGTAGATTTCAGTTCATATTATGTGTTCAGGAGAGTAGTTCTTTGTTGAATGTATTCATGAAAAGAAAGTGGGATTCATGACATGAATTAAATTTCACTAATGAACTGTCATTTTTTTCATAATCTCATTAAGCATGGGTTTTTATGGGGTTTATGTATAAAATCATTTTAAAATCATGAATTTTTGGGTTTTAGGATAATTAACATCATGTATATGAAATTCAAGATATGAATGAGGCGAGTTGAATCTTTTTTATATGTAAAATGATTGGATAGAACCTCTCATTTTGATCTTGTAATTATATGTTTTTCGGAAAACCATAGGCATGCATGGATGATCTCCCACTCCATTTACTCTTAAATTTATATGTGGTATTTTTAGGATCATTTTTGGCAATATGTGTTGAGTTCTTCATTTTTCACATTATTTCTTCTAATTCAAAATTGTTCAATTCATAGTGGTAATGCTTATTGGTCTTATGTTGTATTTGGGTTTCATTTTGGATCATACATTAGTATTGTTCATGTTGATCTGTGGTTTTATAGTACTGTTATGGTTTTTCATTCATTCCCCCTTCTTCATGCTGTCTTTAGTGAATCAAAATATTTCATTGAGGTAGAAGAGTCTCACTATACTATTTTTTTATCTTCATGTGTGGGGAATTCAGGATTTATCATTTCATTATGTCGATAGTAAGGGTCTTTTTAATGATGATAAAAACATTTCATATTCTTAAAATGGTTGTTTAGGGGAGAAATATCCAAATTTTACAACCTTAGTGTTGTTATTTATTAGTTTTTCATGTTTTCTCCATTGCATAAAATCATGCATGTTGGGAGAATTTCTTCTATTGTAGATGAAATTTACGTGAAACCATTGTTGTGTGCGTGTTTTATCAAACCATGAAAAAATAGATATAAATGTATATTTGTAAAATAATTTTCTTTCTCTAGAAATCTAAATTTGATGATAATATTCATTCATATTAACGATGTGAAATAATATAATACCTTGAATATAAATTGTGGATGTTTGAGTTTGATGTTGTGCATGAGTATTCTTATGCTTATTGTGATGTGGTGAAGTGACTTTGGTGACCAATTGAGTGTTTGGAAAAAAATAGGTAGTGATTAGATGGTTGGTTTGCATGGGATATGGTGTGCCTAGTTGTTTAATGGTGGTGTTGTACCATAGTGGTGTTTCGATGTGCCAGAGATGTACAGTGGTTGGGGTATGTGGTTTTTGTGATGTTATAATGACTATTGATATGAGTTTCGTTATATTTTTTGTGTGTTTTTATTATATGGTTAGTAATTAGTGTTATAAATAATAATAATGAAAATAAATATCATGGTTGATAAATGAATTAAGAATTAGAAGATACAAATATGTGGTAATTATCATAATGAAATTAAATTAAATAATTTTTTGTGTAAATTTCTAATTTCATGGTAAATAAAATTTATTGTAATCATATTAAAATTTTAAAATGGTGTAACCTATATATAAAAATAGTATTTTTTTTGGTTTTGGGTGCTGGTGATTTACATTTATTCATTTTTTAATGGTAGCATTTTTAAGGAATTTTGTATGGGTTGGTTCTTGGGATATGGGGTATTCTGTGATATTTATAGCAATGCCATAGTTTTTAATGGTGTGGTCTTAGGGATGTGGGGTACTGACATGATGATTATTGATTTTTTAACAATATTCTATAGCTTCAGTGGGTGGGGTTGGTTGGGATGTGTCTTCCACCATGTCATTGGTGGATTAACATATGATGTGATACCCTTAGAAGCAATGAGAATATAATAAGTTTGAGGTTGGGATGTGTGAGTGGAAAATATGAAAGGAATCATCAACATATTTTTTTATTTTTTTCATATATTATGTTACTATATTGGAAGCATGATTTGGTGACTCAACCAGGGTGGTTTTTGGTTTGGTTAGTTGACCTATAAAAACGATTTTTTGTGTTATTTTTTATTCACCGGTGTATTAGTATTCTATTTTAATAATTTCAATAGAGATATTGGGTATTATCGTCTTGATTATATATTGAATGGAGACTCATTATGTAAAAACAATTTTTTTTGGTTTAATGGAGGACTTTGGGACAAGATCTAGACATTACTGGCTTGGGTTTTTGTGCAGATGTGGAGTCTCTATCATATGACATGTCTTTGGATACATACATGGAGAATATTATTTTTATTTTTCAATATGTAAATGCATTTTGTGATGGTTTTGAGTTCCATTTTATATCATAAACATGGGTTTTTTGGTGGTTTTTTATTCGTTCCCCAGATTATATATTTTTCATTAACCATAATGCCATAAATTTTTTAGATTTTTATATCCTCGATGTTTATCGCTAAAACAAGGCCTACTAGAGAATCAAATTGAGGGTTATCATATATTTTACATTTTTTATAGCTCAATTGGGGTTCCACTAGACGGAGGGGTATTGTAAACTATAACATTACATAAAACATGTCCCGACCTAACCCATCGATGTCTTCCTGGCTAACGTCAAGCCAAATGTGACACCCCAAGACCACCCCTAATAAGCCTATTCCTAGAAACCACTTTTGTGTAGGAGTATAATACTCATGAGAATATTTTTCCAATGATACGTGTACACATAAAAAAACTCTAAATATCCACAAAAATTTAAAGTTAAAATCAATTAATAGCAATAATGCATGAATAAATTAAAATCCCATTCCAAAGATAAATAAAAACATCAGAAAACATAATTTACCAAATTTATGAAAAAACAAGTTATAAAAAATCTATCCTGCTAGAATGGATGGGTCTTCTTTCAAATTAAACACATTGTTGAACCATAGTCTATCTAACACAACTATGCTCCACATAATCCTTTTCCACCTGTGACTTCAGCCAAAGGCCTATTGTCTGCATAAGACATGACTTGTCTGGGAGATTCCCTTCAAGGGGTGAGTATAAAAATACCCATTATGACACCACCAAAACAGAAACGCATAAATCATAAATATTAGTTAACGTATCATCAAAACCACATTTTAATCCGATAATGAGACCTAATAATAAAAAATAATATATACTCAATATAAAAACTACATCTCAAGGTAAATCCATAGTCATACCTTCATCCTAGGATTACTCCGCAAGTCATCAAGGTTATGTTCATTCAAGAAATATCAGTCCAAAAATCTATTAACATGAATAGATCTCATTTTAGAGAGTTTACTCATCTGGACTCACCCTGAGGAAGTAAAATCTATAACTTAAAAGATATTGAGAAAAAATATGTAATATCTTCCATCGATAGTAGGGGATTCCTAACCATATCGATAAATAATTCTATATATGGGATGAAACTCCCCATTGAGTTGGTCACATCATTCCTAACCCTACATAGATTGTAATAAAATGATAGAGTATTCCACTCTGGCCTTGATTGAAGGCTTCCAAAACTATTCCTAAGTCTAATCCCATATAGGGGATCACATCCTATGCTTAGGGTGTGATTCCCATGGTAATATCTTTGGAATAGACCAAGGGAATTCAATATAAGGATATTATTCTACACTAATGATAACAAGCGATTCAAAAATACATGAGAAAAAGTATACAATGTTCATAGGGTATACATATGATATCTTGGATACACTGAGCTTTCCCATTTCATGTGTCCAATTCAAGTGTACATTGGTTATGCCTATATATAATGGCCATGTCTATGTACTCTAATTATGTCTATCTATCAGTCTGTGTCTGCATACAATGGTTGTTTCTAAGTTCCTATTTATGCCTATATACTTTGGTCATTCCCAGTTACCAAATTGATTATGGGTACTCCGATCTTTTTCAAAAATCAGGTAGTGATTGTGTTCATTGGTCCTTCCCATGTACCTGGGTATATTCAGGTACACATGCTAATTCTTAGTACATGGTTGTATGCCTATATAATATCTACGACAATGAACTAGAAATTTTATATTCCAGTTTAACCCAGTGGTACACACTGATTCACCTATCATGGGTCACATGGTGTGTGGTATGTCCCGCATGGCATGTGATATTTTTTCACTAAAAACCATCCACTACATGTTGAGGACAACATGGTGTGTGTTATTCGAACTACACACCATGTATATGATAATTTTTAAGAAACCATAGAATTATTCATTCATAATTCCTATGCTATAGACACATTTGATTATTCTACAAAATCTACAGAAAGGAAAATATCTAGGATTTATGGTTCAATATAGTCAATTTGGCATGAATCCGTCCACAAAATTCTCTTGGGTACCATTACTCATCACCCCACATCACTAACCCATAAACCGACCTCCTTTGATCCAACATAGGATCATGTATCATCATCATCAATCCTCAATCATTCATTCGATCTTGAGACTTAAAATCATAGTAATGATCTTCTATTCTATTAAAAACTTACCAAAAATAATTCATTTAGTATTTATTGAATCATAAGGAAAACTGAATACTGTTGATGAATTCTTAATGTATTGAGGGTGGAAAGCATAAATAAACATGAGGAATGAACCTAGGACATTTTTCGGGTTATTTTATATTCATTATTGAAGAAAATGAAGAGCTTTGTGAATAATCAAAGTAATATCAATTTCTAATCTATAGAAGATAAACAATAAACCAAAATAACAGTTATATCCATAAATCAATTCATTTTTGGTTAATTGGTTCCCATTCAACATTGGATAATATAATGGTATTAATCCAAAAAGGCAAATTCCCTATATTGAGTTAGGATCGATCACTAATGAATTATGGTTACATGTCACTGATCATTGAAGAGTTCCATTAACTCCTTTGGAACACTAATCTTTACATATATATCCATATGTTTTCATGTAAGAACTCTCATCCCAATGGATCTTATCAAAATCCACAATGTAATGTAGCTAATAAAATTAATTTTCTATAATTGAGATTAAATCAATGAGGTAATTTTTTGAAAATTTAATAATTAATTAATTAATTACTATATTAATATTCCATTGACTACTATTTAATATAACTTCTGATGCTGATAGTGGTTATGTTGAAACTATGGTATAAATAAAATTTCAAATTTAATGGTATATTAGGATTTCCAATATAAGAATATATTTTAGATTAATTCAATTAATTAAGAAAATTTTATTTCTTATGATATAATTTATTTAATATTTTCATTATGTCAATGTGGATCCTCCTCAGGCCTTGGAATCCAATGCTAACTCTATTCCAATCATTGAAAATATTATTTTATGCATTATAATCTCTTAAATAAAAAAAAATAGATTCATTATATTCTCCCCAAATCTTGGATTTTCAATCCAAATTAAAGAAACATATTACAAAAGGTGAGGATACAGGGGTCACATATAGTTCTCCTTCTCATAGGATCCCATATAAAGACTCATGTGTTCCCACTAGACATGTACAAATGGAATCAATATATGATATAAGATCATCTCATACCAATCATTAAAATCTACTGGGTTCTATTTTAAGGTAACTCCATTCTCAATGTCCAACTCATCTTAGTCAATATCATGTGAAATGTTACAAATATACCTCATCATCTATAACTAAAGGAAGCCATCATGTACCAAGTATAACAATGGAGGTAGGGATAAGTATTACACCACCTCCCCAAACCTACTCAGGGACTAGAAATTTCTAATGAATCTCAGAGATAACATTCCAACTCAGTATAACCTTCACAACCATCTAAATGAAGAGACTAATAGGAACAAGAGTTTTTTATATCATAAATCCAAATTCCTCCTTCACTGATCTACACAAGATATCTGATAGTTATGGGTAACCCTCATCCTCTCATATATGATCTTAACCTTCTTGATTATATATTTCACTAACTATGGGAATATGAGTTCTGAATCTCCTAGATAAGTCTGTCATAATGGTTACATGTTGGGTCACCATTTGAAGGACTCAAATAGCATCATAAAAATGGTTGAGTTCTAACTGTTACTATATGAATACATCGTGAAGGGTAGGTGATCCTCTCCACTACAACCAATGTCCAACCTGTGAGCCAGAAGAATCTCCTATATAAACTAAATGGTCTTATTTGTCTGTTAATTTCTATTGGGGCGGGACAATATTCATAAACACTACTAAATCCCAAAACCCCCCTTCAACCCTCTTTATAATTGTAATGTGATGAGAGGATCATGTTCTGAATGATAATTTAGGGAACTACTTGATGTAGGATGATCTCCTGCATGTCTAAGATCTCCACTGAAATCTACACCCGTATTGTTAGGAAGTGGGTTGATTTGGTGAGTTGGTATATGATCACACATATAGAATCATGGTATCTAGATTATTATCTAATCCTCATAAAGAGTTTTATAGAGTTACTATCCCACATATAATCTAGCACCTCAAGGGGTTGAGATAAACACTTAGGAACATTGTGCACAACCATCACCTGGTGACATGGGAGGAATCAAGAGACAAATTCCACTACAGAATTCGTTATTCCAAGATAAAAACAATTAATTTAATGGTCTTTATACATCTTCACCAGTCTTGGATTTACAACTAAGGTGGTTATTTTAAACTCTTTCCAAACTTCCTCTTATAGTATTACTCATATAGTGGTACTCCCTCAAAGAAAGATGGTGTGGTCCCCACCATGAGAAAATCAATCTAGAGTACATTTAGTGGATATCATAAAACACATGGATTCATAGTCTATGTCTCCATGTTAAGCCACCATAACATGTTTCCTGGTTTTAGTGTTACAAACCTATTATTGAATGTAATTTGAACCATTTTCAACCATTGGGTTAACCATAAATGAGTTTAATTGCTCTGACCCCATGCTCAATAACATTGAATAATATACCATTTTGAAAGAATATTATATCATGTTATTGTAAGAAGGATAATATATTATCTCAAAGTCATAATCCTTGAGGAACTCAAGATACTGACATTGCCTCAAGTTGAGAAATTTCTATGAAAATATATATTTTTATCTCTTATAATTATAATAGTTGATTATCCACTGACACACAGGATATTGTCACCACATATTAAGGTAAAATATAAATATTTATCACTCTAGATCAAAGGTTTCATATTTCTCAAAATAGGGTCTTATCAGATGGGAATCATAAGCCATCAATACCAACCTCAGTGTTAGGTCACATACAATTCCAATTTTAATGGCATGATAGAACACTAAATTCGAAAAAATTTCCTTTACTAGTATCAATATGGGGGTTCCCATCAACCACATACAAAACCCCAAAAACACCTACATGGCTCTCTCTATCAAAATTCATGGCTTCCATTTTTCTTGTAAAATTAGTCATGGATGATGCTATCCTAGTGAAATTGGGTACAAATCCTTGACAGTAGGAAACAAACCCATTGAATCTCTACACATAGGTTACACTCTTAGGTTGTTCCTAATAAAGAAATATATGAACCCTAAATGGTTCCAATAAAATTCATATTATAAGATTAAATTTCATAGAATTTGGAACTATCGAAACTAGAACTCTCACTTCACATGATTTCCATATTTCTGGGCTCCTAGAGAATATCAAATACCATCCCCAAGTGACTCTCAGGATCCTCCATGAATACTAATTCCAACATGATTCCATTGATGAAAAATATTATAAACTGATCTAGGAAGGGATGAATAATCTAGTTCACTTGTTCCATGAAAACTTCATTGGTATTATTTATCCTCAAAGACAACACAAAGTAATAATTTTGAATTTAGTGACATTGGAATATCATCTTCGATATATACTCACCCTGAACTCTATTTTGGCGATAGTATGATCTATGTTCTATCTTCGTGAACCACTTCACCAAATTTAAAAATGTTGAATTGGACTTCATTCCATGATAGTGGATACGTATTTGTGAAATACACTTAATTTATTTTATGATAATCAATTCACAACATCATGCTCTAGTTAACTATCTAGTTTAATGGAACCTTGGATGCCTTGGGTGACACATTGTGTTAGAAAAATGTAATCACCAAAAACTCCTACATCAACCCATTTTCTAATGGTCATTAGAAGGATCCATCCAATATGATATCTTGGATATTTGGGAATTACATGATATCATGTCTATTTAAAATTTTACCTTCTTGTGGGGAGGAAATCCCAACTTGTCCTCAAGAAATATGTCATCATACTCAACAACAACATCAGAAAGATGAAATATCACAACATATAATTCTACAAGGTTAATACTATCAAAATAATGATTGAAAATATGTATCCTCCTATTTATGATCTCATATTACTCTTCATAGTTTCCTTCTCAACAAATAAGAAAAACTGCATCCTATCAGCACAGATCCAATTCATCCTTCACTTAACATTGTCAATATCTATATGGACATTAGATATGTAGTCCATTCCAATTATGATTCCATATGGAATCATCGGGTCCATTAAAATATCCCTAAGTATTCTCTTCCCAATAAGAGTGATTTAAAAATTTTATGAAAAGTGTTTGATCACATAATTCCCTGTTATAAGAGTCCTTAAGTTCATGGTTTGAAATAAGGATAAATTAAGATATCTATGTCTCAAACAATGGATGTGGAATGAAATGAGTGGGTTGAATTATTGTATATCACTACTTCATCTAATGTATAGAAGAAAAATATCATTAATATAATCATACATTTGGCCTCCAGGTCATAGGCCTCCTCTGTATACATCATTTTCAACCTTATCCACCAGCAACATGAGCTTGGCAAGGACCACATGTGGGTGATGATGGTAACAAATAAAATCTTTTGGAACCTCTTAATACTATAACTAATCCTATACCATGTATTTATAACTATAATCCTCCCCTCTATATCCATTTCCCCTACCTAGGTAGCACATCAACTTCCATCATATTAGTTTCACAATGGGTGGAAAAAATTCTGATTGATATGACCCTATCAATCGAAAGAGTAACACTTCCTCCCCATTGGCCGACAAGAACCAAACTGCAATACCTAACCTAGATACCCTTGTACATAAGATTTTATATAGAAATTACTAGTTCTCATGGATACCTATGTAAAATATTTAATACTAACTATAAAAATATCATCTCTAAGGTGCCCACTACCACCACCAACTATCAGTGATTGGTCAACCAAGATTTCCCCCACCAACAATGCTCACTCATGCACTCTAGAATAATTAGTAATGAAATGGGATATCACTCAATTAATGAAATATTTCCATAGGTAAAAATCAATGGTATATGGTCAAAATATAATATCCTTAAACATATCCAGGGATTATTATGAAAGGATAGTAATCCATAACTAATACTATTCCATAGTCATGATGCACTACTGAAGATACAAAATCCCCTAAATATGGGAATCTCACAAGTTAGAAGGATTTAACTCTTATAAAAAATATGGTCAAACCCAATCAGATAAATAATAACCTCATCATATAGATGAGTCACCAGAGTATACCATCACAATGCAGAACCATTATGGAGGATCATCGTAAGGACTACCCTCTGATATGTAGGGGTCTTGAGTAAGAGTAAAACTTATGTAACTACCTCAAGCAATCCCTCAGATTCCTTTAGATATGAAACACCGTAAAACATGATAGGTATCTATTAATGATTCTCATTAACATATATCCCCCTATGCATATCCTATTCTACTACTGCTAGTATTAATTTTTGTCAATATGAGGTAAATATGAAATCCCACCTCAAGTTATAACCTCATACACATTCCCTTATACCAAAGCCCCATCTGTAGTTTGATTCTCTCCATGATCATAAAATGGTATCATAGATGGATGCCTTTATGGAGGAATCCAAATGTAGACAAGACACAATATCATTAAATAATATATCTAGGGTAATATTTCAAAATGGAAATGGAAACAACAACCCATTACTATATGATATTTGTGTTAATATTTTACAAAAAACCAGTCTCTACATATAATAGGTCAACATGAAGGTTTTTAGAGTCCTTTGTATTGGATACATTGGCCACCACACCAACAATATACTCCTTTTTTACGATTTAAATTCGAAACACTTAATAACTATTTCTCTATTCCCCAAACCATACCTCAAAGTTCTATAATATGAAAAATCTAGTACAAATATTAATCTCATTAATACCACTTGGTCATGAGCAAACCAAACAAGGCCTACATGGCCTGTGGTAAGCCAAATCTTACACACAAGGCCAGACTCCAATAGTCCGAGGGATATAAAGCAAAATTGAGTAGGAAAATCATACACATGGGAGGCCTTATGAAATTGTACCCATACACATGAACACATATATAAAAAACCATATAATTCAAATAGTTAATTTACAACTAATACCTAGAATGAATGAATTCCTATATTATCACATAATAGTATCACACATGTACTAGAAAGCATAAAGGGTAAAATTCAGGACAAATTTTGTTTTAAAAATTATTCATCCTACTAGGATGTAGGGGATGACTATCAAATCTAGTAGAAGGTATGAATCACACTCTTTTGAGATTAACTTTGTTCCATAGTCTATTATTCAACCTCGGACTCTATCGAAATACATGTCATTTAAAAAATACATTAAATGTATAATAAGATTCAATTCATATGTGTGTATACACATACCTAGTATGAAACCCAAAAATAAACAAACAAAATTCATCAAGAGGGTAGTCAAATCATCATAAAAAGTAATCTCAATCAGAATCAATGATGTAACAATAACGAACCATATATAATAAATATATATAATAAGTCATAATGTAAATCCCCAATCATACCACTATGTTGTAATTCTAGAATGAGGGTTCAAGGAAACATTTTTATAGGACAAATCAATACAGGAGTCCAATAAATATGAAAGTGCACATCTAATAGGTCGTTATCATTAGATATCTCTATTAATAATTGCACACAAGAACTCAAAATATCTATATTCCCATACAGGGGATCTAAACTAGTCCCCACAGGGGATTCCAATCCTTCAACGATTAAATATTTAAGTAGGGAATTTAAGGACCTAGTATGATTCGACGTAAGATTCCTGAACCTACATAGGGATGAGGAACATGATATAGGATCATGACCTGGGCCACAGTAATGGATTATAAATCTTTATCTAATACTATTCACATATAGGGGATCACATATTATGATAAGGATATGATGCGTCACTATACCCTCATAGGAATGGAGAAAGGGAGCACACCCTAATGATATTGATCTACATTAAAGAGATTAAGGTCCACAAAATTCCTTGTAAAAATTATATTGAATGTATTGGATATAAACGATGTTTCTTGTATTCCATGGGTACTCCCATATATCTGGGTCCATGCCTATGTACTTTGTTCATGCACCTACACTATGGTTATTCCCATGTGATATGTCCATTATTATATACATGGTCATGTAGGGGTACTCTAGTTATGACCATGCACCTATTTGTGTATGTGTACTCAAACAATGCCCTTGTACCTATATTTGTTTGGGTACATAAGTCATGTTTGATTATTGGGACATGCTCATGTATTTTAGTCGTTACAGTGTACCTATATGTATATGGGAACTTTAGATGTTCCTGAGCAGAAAGCTATTCTTGTGGACTCTATCGAGGCATGTTTACCTTGCAATACTGTGGCCCTTGTACCCAAAGGACAAACACTATTCTTCCAGTCACAGTTCACAAGTATTGTGGTTGGAACCACTTGATGTATGATACTTTATTTTCTCTAAAATCCAAACCATATGTTCTGTAGGATGACACTATATGTGTTCTCCATAATAAATGTCTTGTGTGTTGGGATTTTTTAGAAACACATGAGAGAATGTTCTATATATACCATGCAACCATAACCTTTAATTATAACATTAAATATTCTGATAAATATGGATATGGTCCTGGACGAGACATACAATTAATGATGGTCGAATTCAATCCACATAATCCATGAAAGAATCATTTATCATTTGTTAATATCTCCAAAACTCCAAAAACATGACCCATCCTCCTATGATGAATCAACTAATCATCTTTCATCAATGGAGAACAATAATAATATCATCAATCCTAAAATAAAATCTATGTTAATAAATTTTTTCAGCAAAAATCTATTTGATAATGATATCTCATCGGGAATTTGTCAAATAACCAGATAATAGGAATAACATTTATGAATTAATGAAGAATAGGGGGGATATGGAAAAAAGGTGATTAATTATCATCAACCATTTTTTGAGATTGAATTTTTTTTATGATGAAAGTTAAGAACACATGGTATAATAAAATCAATATCATTTCCTATTCTTATGAAGAAAAAAACCTCAACTAAAACCCAAAATATATCTATGAATTAGTTCTTATTATGTTAATTGATTAGTTTTTACATATGATAATTTTTAAGATATATATAAAAAAAACAATTCCCTATATAAAGTGTTTATCAATCTCTAAAGAAGTAATATTCTTTATCATTAGTCATTGTTCATATAAGAAAATGTTTTATGGAATATGGATCGTTACACAACAATCTATCATCATTCATGAATAACCCTCCTACTAAATTATCCTTTCTTAATCCATAGGTTTATATGGTTAAAAAATTATTTTACTTAATAAGTATCAATTAGAGGATATTAGGTATAATAAATTTAATAATTAATTAATTGATTTTATTTGTCCACCAATGGCGTCTCCCTAACACAAAACATGACACTGAAAATTATTTGGTCCTCCAAGGATAAAACCACATTCAATATTTAATGGTGTTCCTAGATTACACATCCCATACGCTTTTTAAGCTATTCAATTATTTTAGAGAATTTAGTTTTCACATGATTTAATTTATTTAATATTTTAATTATACCAATAACAGCCCTCCCCGCACTCCAGAGTCCGATGTTTTCTATGTTCGTAGCCAAAATTTTTTAATATTAAAATTTATTAAAAAACAAAATATATTCATTAAAAAACACTTATAATATTTTTCTTCAATCATAAAAATCTCATATATTATTTTTTTAACACATATGAATAACCACATTTGGGATTCATGTAAACACTACTGGAAATATGATCTATACAAATGGTTTTGGGCAAAATTTTGGTATAGTTCCCTAATTTGGACCTATACCAATGGGTTGTCCAAAACCATTGGTATATGTCACAAAATCAAAGAACCTATACTAACGGTTCTCAAAACTGTAGGTATAGGTCTATCCTAACGGTTTTGAGAACCATTTGTATAGTTGCATGTATTTTTTATGGAATATTGTTTCCAAGAACAATAAATAAATCAAAATTTAAAATATTTATGATAATAAATATATATATTTATAAAATTATGTTCAGAAAAGGCAAGTTAGGTTAGTGGTTAGGTTGTTCAATAATAAACTACAGGTACTGGGATCAAAACTCACCGAATGCTACTTTTTTGAAATACATATACCAATGGTTTTATAGAACCGTTGGTATAGATTTTTAATATTACTTATCCACCAGCACCATGATCTTGGCATGGACCACATGTGGGTGATGATGGTAACAAATAAAATATTTGGGAACCTCTTAATACTCTAACTAATCCATTACCATTTATGTATATCTATAATCCTTCCCTCTAAATCCATTTCCCCTACATGGGATGCACATCAACTTCCACCATATCAGTTTCACTGTGGGTGGGAAAATTCTGAGTGATATAACCCTATCAATCGAAAGAGTATAACTTCCTCCCCATTGACCGACAAGAACCAAACTACAAGACCTAACCTAAAAACCATTGTTCATGAGATTTCATATATAAATTAACAGTTCTCATGGATACCTATGCATAATATTGAATACTAACTATAAAAATCTCATCTCTAAAGGGCCCACGACCACTACCAACTATTAGAGATTGGTCTTCCAATATTTTCTCCACCAACAATGCCCACTCATTCACTCTAGAATAAGTAGTTATAAAATGTGATATCACTCAAGTAATAAAATATTTCCATAGGTAACACTCAATATTATAGGATCAAAATATAATATCCTTAAATGTATCCATGGATGATTATGAAAGGATAGTGATCCATAACTAATACAAGTCCATAGTCATGCTGCACTACTGAATATCCAGAATCTCCAAAATATGAGAATCTCACAAGATAGAATGATGTGACTCCGATCTCAAATATGATCAAACCCAATGAAATAAATAGTAACCCCATCGTATAGATGAGCCACCGGAGTATACCATCCCAATGTAGAACCATTATGAAAGATCATCATAAGGACCTCCCTCTAAAATGTAGGGTTATTTAGTAAGAGTAAAACTTATATAACTTCCTCAAGCCATCCCTCAGATCACTCTAGATATGGATCACCCTAAAACAGGAGACGTAACTATCAATAAATCTCATGAACTTATCTCTTTAAACACATATCCTATTCTAGTACTACTTTCATAACGTTTTTCTCAATAGGTGGTAAATATGAAATCCCACATCAAGGTATAACCTCATAAAAATTCCCCTATACCAAATCATCATCAGTAGTTTGATTATCTCTATGACCATACAATGGTATCATAGATGGATTCCATTATGGAAGAATCCAAATGAAGACAAGACAAAATATCATTAAAGAATATATCTAGGGTAGTATTTCAAAATGGAAATGGAAACCAAGACCCATTAATATATGACATTTGTGTTAATATTTTACCAACAAAGAGTCTCCACATATACTAGGTCAACTTGAAGGTTTTTAAAGTCATTTGGAATGGATAAATTTGCCACCACACCAACACTAGATTGTTTTTTATGATTTAAAATCAAAACACTTAATAACTATTTCCAAAGTCCCAAAACCAGACCTCAAAATTATACAATCTGCAAAATCTAGTCCAAATATGAACCTCATTAATACCACTCAATCATGCTTAATCCAGTAAGGACTACATGTCTAGTGGTAAGCCAAATGTTACACACAGGGCCAGAATCCAATATTCCATGGGATACAAACCAACATTGAGTTGGAAACTCATACACATGGGAGGCCTTAGGAAATCTTACCCATACACATAAAAACATATCTAAATAAACACATAATACAAATAGTTAATTTACAACTAATACCATGAATGAATGAATTCATATATTATCACATTATAGTATCGTACATGTACTGGAAAGCCTAAATTGTTAAATTCAAGACCACTTATGGTTTAAAAATTATGTATCCTACTAGGAAGTATGGGATGACTATCAAATCCAATAGAAGGTATGTATCACACTCTTTTGAGATTAGCTATGTTCCATTGTCTATAATTCAACCTAGGACTCTATCAAAATACATGTCATTTACTAAATACATTAAATGTATAGTAAGATTCCATTCATATGTGTGTATACACATACCTAGTATGAAGCACAAAAATAACCAAACATAAATCATCAGGAGGGTAGTCAACTAATCATAAAAAATTAATCTAAATCAAAATGAAAGATGTAACAATAATGACACATATATAAGAAATATATAATATATGTCATAATTTAAATCCCCAACCATACCGATATGCTGTAATTATTGAATGAGTGTTCAAGGTAACATTTTTTATAGGTAAAATCACTAAAAGAGTCAAATAAATATGAAAGTGTGCATGAAATAGGTCATTATCATTATATCTCTCTATAAATAATTGCACACTAGAACTCAGAAGATCTATATTCCCTTATATGGGATCTACACTAGTCCCCACCAGGGATTCCAATCATTAGACGGTTAAATATTTAAGTAGGGAATTGAATGACCTAGTGTGATTTGAAGTAAGATTCTTGAACCTACATAGGGACGAGGAACTTGATATAGGATCATGACCTCGGCCACACTGATGGATTATAAATCTTTATCTAATAAAATTCACATATAGTGGATCACATATTATGATTATGACATGATGTGTCATTGTACCCTTATAAGAATGGAGAAAGGGAGCACACCCTAATGATAATGGTCTACATTAAAGAGATTATGGTCCAAAAAATCCCTTGTAACAATTATATTGAAAGTCTTGGGTATAAACGATGTTTATTGTATTCCATGGGTATTTCCATTTACATGGGTCCATGCCTATGTACTTCGTTCATGCCCCTACACTATGGTTATGCCCATTCTTATATACATGGTCGTCTATGGGTACTCTAGTTATGCCCAAGTACCAATTAGTGTATGTGTACTCAAAAAATTCCTCTGTACCTAGATGTGTTTGGGTACTTAAGTCATGTACAAGTATTGTGACATGGTCATGTATTTTATTCATTACCATGTACCTATCTGTATATGGGATCTTTAGATGTGTCTAAGTTGAAAGCTATTCATGTGGACTCTATCCAGGCATGTTTACCTTGTAATACCGAGGCCCTTATACCCAGAGGTTAAACACTATGTTTCCAGTCACAGTTCACAAGGATTGTGGTTAGAACCACTTGACGTATGATATTTTATTTTCTCTGAAACCCAAACCATCTATTCTGTGGGATGACACTATGTGTGTTCTCCATACTAAATGTCTAGTGTGTTGGTATTTTTTAGAATCTCGTGAAATAATGTTCTATATCTACCATGAAACCATTAGATTTAATTATTACACTAAATCTTCTGATAAATATGGATATGGGCCTAGAAGAGACATAAAATTAATGGTGGTCGAATTCTATCCACCCAATCCATGAAGGAATCATTTATCATTGGTTAATATCTCCAAAACTCCAAAAATATGAACTTTCCTCCACTGACGAATCAACTTATCATCATTCATCAATGTGGAACAATGATTATATCATCAATTAAAAAATAAAACATATGTTAATGATTTATTTCACCGAAAATCGATTGAATAATTATAGCTCATATGAAATTTGTCAAATCACTAGATAATAGGAATAACATTTAATAATTAATAAAGAATGGGGGGGGGATATGAAAAAAATGTGATTAATGATCATCAACCATTTTTTGTGATATCATTTGGTTTTTATGATGAAAGTGAATAACATGTGGTAGAATAAAATCAATATCATTTCCTATTCTTATGAAGAAAAAAACTCAACTGAAACCCAAAATATATCTTTGAATTAGTTCCTATTACATTAATTTATTAGTTTTTTACATATGATAATATTAAAATATTAACAAAAAAAATCCCTATATAACGTTTTTATCAATCTCTAATGAAGGACTATTCCATATCATCAGTCATTGTTCACATAAGAAAATTTTTTATGGAATTTGGGTCGCTACACCTCGATCTATCATCATTCAAGAATAACTCTCATATTAAATGATCCTATCGTAATCCCTGGGTTTGTGTGGTTTAACCTAAGTATTTTACCTAATAATGATCAAGTAGAGGATATTAGGTATATAAAATTTAATACAAAATTATTTATTTATTTATTGATTTTATTTGTCAACCAATTGATCTCTATAACACAAAACCAAACACTGAAAATGGTTTTATCCTCCAAGGATAAAACCACATTCAATATTTAATGGTGGTCCCAGATTAAACATCCAAGACTCTTTTTACGTTATTCAATTATTGTAGAGAAAATAGTTTTCACATGATTTAATTTACTTAATATTTTTATTATACCAATAACAAGCCTCCTCGGACTCCAAAATCCTATGTTGTCTAAGTTAGTAACCCATTTTTTTAAATATTAGTATGTGTTAAAAAAGAAAATAAATTCATTAAAAAACATTTATAATATTTAATTTCCATCATAAAATCTCATAATTTATTTTTTTAACATGTATGCATAAGCACATTTGGGATTCATGTAAACACTATTGGAAATATGATCTATATCAATGGTTTTGGGAAAACCGTTGGTATATTTCAATAATTTGGACCTTTACAAAAGGTTTGGCCAAAACCGTTGTTATAGGTCACTTATAAGGACCTATACCAACGGTTTGTCCAAAAACTTTGGTATATGTCCCAAAATCAAAGAACATATACAAACGGTTCTGAAAACCACTGGTATATGTCTATACCAATGGTTTTGAGAACTGTTGGTATAGTTTCATGTCTTTTTTATGGAATATGCCTACCGATAACATTAAATAAATCAAAATTTAAAATATTTATGAGAATAGATATTTATATTTATGAAATTAAATTCACAAAAGTCAATTTAGTTTAGTGTTTAAGTCGTTCAATAATAAAATACAGGTACTGGGATCAAAAACCACTGAATACTTATTTTTTGAAATATATATACCAATGGTTTTATGGAACCATTGGTATAGATTTTTCAAATTACTTATACAAAATGTTTTCAAAACTATTGGTATAGGTCTATACCAACGGTTTTGGGAAAACTGTTGGTATAGACCTATCCCCATGGCTTACATGGCTATGGTTCTCCAAACCCTTGGTATATGATATAACAATGGTTCAGAGGCCTATACCAATGGTTTCAAACCATTGGTATAGGGTATTTTTCTACTCATGAAAAATATTGTTAAAAATAATGTTTCATTAAAAATTATTTTACAAAAATTATAAGAAGAGTGAGAAATAATATATAATTTTCAAAAACAAGAAAAACTAAAAACTAATTTTCATTACGTTTAATAGTTTTTATGTTTATAATTTTCTATCTTGGCATATATATTACAAATGATATATAACAAACTTTTTGAAAAAATTATAAAATATAACATTTTTTGAAAAAATTAGAATGTATTCCTATAAAACTATCCTAAAGAAAGTAAAAAATATTTTAGAAAAAGTATAAATATAAATTTAACTATATTTATATCATCAATGAAATGTTTTATTGTGAATGGGTTTAGAGGAAGTTTTTAAAATCATGTATTAATGAATGATCCCTTACCATAAGTCTCAAAAAGATTTGTACATTCTATAAATAATAAATAATAAAATTATATTTATTTTAAAAATTATTATGTACCTTTATAGTTCTCATTTTACTATAATTAATCCCCTTATATCATTATTTATTATAATATTTTATAGTTACTAAAATAATTATATTCACATGAGACATTTTTAGGTCATTCAGTTCATAGTTTCGAAAACTACTTTAGTAGGCTGGTTATGGACATATTATATTAATTTTCATAATATAAATAATATTTATCATGAAAATATTATTATATTTATAAATTAAATTGATTTTAAAAAACATCCATGTATATCAGAAATGTAAAAATGGGTCACCTCACTTTTTGGATGAAATATTTCACACATAAGTATGAATGAGGTCATAATTTTTTTATAGATTGATATGTAAGAAAATTAATGATATGATTTATTTTAAGAAATATAATTATTTCATGAATACTATATATATACATTAAATATATCATTGTGAAAATATTGGTGTTGCAGTGATGAAAAAATGAAACACATTTCTTCTTAGAGTTTGTTGCCCATACCTAATCAAAATCAAGGTTTTCATTACTCATAGAATGAAAAAGGAGATGAATAAGGGTGTCCCCATAAATAAAATAATATTACAGTATAGTTTAGATAAAATTTATATTATATAATAATTTTCATTAATTATAAAATATGGAATAAGAATAAATAAACTTAAAAATCTTAGTTATTAGCTATACCACTTATAGGGAAAATAGTTGTTGGTTTACACCGTTAGACATCCATGATGGTAATTTGATGAGGACAGAGCCTCTACATCATGGGGAGGAAGTTGGGGAAGATATATATTTATGTCATTGTTTAGAGAATTTTTTTATATAGATTTATGAATTGAATATATGTGGTATCCTTTTTATAAGTGAGATGAGTGACACTCTAGTAATTAATCATAATAATAAATTATTGAATGGTTTTATTCATTTTAATATTGAACTATGTCACTAAATATTTATCGATAATATATTATAGTGTCTAAATAAACTCATCCAAAATCATTTAGGAATGTTTCATATAACCTTTAATCCTTATATCCTTATTAAAACCCCATTAAACCAAATTTAACATTAACAGTGATAACAAATATTTTTACAACGATAAAAAATTTATATGAAAAAAATAAAAAGGTTCTTCTAAAAAAATACTTTATATGTTAAATTTATATTCTATTTTATTATATTTAATATATATATATAAGATGATACTTTTAATATAAGTATGCATAATGCATGATATTTTTTTGGGAGTATCCAATTTAAGTGTAAAAATCAATCCACCCTTAAATAATATAAGAAAAAAAGTTCATTTTTTTGGAAAAATAATAAACAATGTAATTTTATACTTTTTTTAATCTGAAACCATATTTCCCCTTCCAATAACACCATTAAATGGGAATACCGAAAACATATTTGTAATTTTAATACAATATAATTTATGTTCATAAAGCCATGAATGGGTTTCAAAATTCAATTTTTTTTAAAAAAATATTCACTTCAACTCCCTTAAAATATCATTATTTGATAAAATTTTCAAATAATTTTTTAATTCAAGATGAAGAATTAATAATTTTATATAACTGGTTGAATTTCAAAATTCAATATTTTCACTACTCACTAAAAAAATCAACCATTTAAAGAAAATATATAAACTTGAATAGTTATAAATATAATTTCTTGAATTAATAACTAATATATATTTTATGATATAAAAAGTATTAAATTTTAAAATGATAATTATATAATCCACGCACAAAATAAAATAAAAACTATTAAGGGAAACAATGCTTTTGTGAAAAATAAAATGAATTTATTCTCATCATAATTATAACGAACATAAAAAATGAAAGATAATTTATTAACTTGAATATATATTCTAAATATTAGAATAATTTATCAAAATTTTTAATTTAATCTATTAATATTAGTTACATTTTCAACATATAAATTTTATTTATGAAAAAAATCACATTTAAATATTAAATTATTTTACTATTACTTCTAAAAAATTATTATTCAATATATGTTTTATTATTCATATTATTAGGGGAAAATTCACTGATTCAAAAATAAATTTATTCATATTTATAACTAGCATGATAATAGCAATTTTATAATGGTTTTATTGACATAATTTTATATTGAGTTTCATTTAATCTTGGTGTTACATATACCCCATGATATTGAATATATTACATATTGAAAATAAATTTAAAAATCACAATGTGTAGCATTCTACACTTTCAAAAATTGAGTCCACATAGTATTATATTTTTATAGATAAGATGGTTTTGAATAATTTTTTGAAACCAATTACATGGAGTAGTAGATATAAAATACAATCATAAAAAGAAAATACTTTTTAAAATATTATGAATACCATTATTAGAAACTCATATCATAAATAGGTATATTATAACATCCTTTTGAAGAGTAGAAAAAGTAAATATGATGGTCACTTAGAGTAACACATTACCATGTTCCAAGACATGGAGATCATTTTTAGAGGAACTGAAAATATGGTTTGGTTGAAAAAACCATCGAATAAATAAAAAAAGAGATATAGAGAATATGGTCATGAGATAGTTAATGACCACAAAACCATAATTCATAAGGAGATAAATATGACCATAAACTATTCATAAATGATGTAATATGATATGAAAATTATAAAAAAATCAGTAACTTTGATTTTAATGTTTCATTTACAGTTTTGACAGAGAAGACAATAAAATATGGTCAATTGATTTCTTTAAATCCATACCGAAATTATATTCCTTTCGTTGTGTTATTTAACCAATTTCCACATCTATTTCCTCACATATTCAATATTATGAATATCCAATATTATTTATTCTCAATAATTTGAACTTATAATAGATCATTATAACTATAAAAAATATATATGATATTCCATCCATCTCTATTAAAACAATATTTTAAGTACCAGATAATATAAAATAAAAAATGAATAAAAAACAAAAAATATCATAAGCTTCATTAACAATAACCAAATATCATCTAAAATTCATCCACTAATAAGTAATTATAAAAATATTCAAAAAAATGCTAATCTGAATTTAAACCTAGGTATTTGAATTATTTGACCACATATTATTCCAAAATCAATTTAATATTTATCTCCAAACAACATGAATTACCCAAATATTCACATACAAAAAATTATATCCCCAAATCATATATCATAAAACATATACCAATCATTTCCATAAATAACCTAAATAGATATAAACTGAAGAATAAAATCATATATTCACCCAAAAATTTTCTCATATATTATCCAAATTAATTATAATACAAAAACATCAAAGAAAATTTCAAAATTAATTTTTATTATTGTTATACATCCTTTACCCCCTAACATAACATCATTATTCTTTAATAAACTTCATTCTGAATCACATGTTTAAATGAAAGGGTGAAATTTACCTTAATCATCTCTCTCCCAAAATATCATTAATGACCATAATATTTCATCAATTAAAACCTCAATGCTGTATTTATTCATTCAAACATAGCGTAAAACTTATACCACTTAACCCATGATGGAATCTATAACTCCTAAAGTATCATATTCATAATAATCCCATCTGACATGGTTATCTAAACCATTAATTTGATGTCATCTGTAATGCCTAATACTTTATGTGACCCATAATTACATGATATATAATAAGGGATATACATTCATACATTTCCAGGGGTATTTCTCTCAATATTTTAAGAAAAGTATTTAAAACAATACACAATAAATTGGAAATTTCTACAATACATCCATTTTTCCACACAAAAAAAGATCCTTATAAAGGCAAAATTACACCATTCAATGTAAATCCCATATTTAAACCTGTTACATTAGTAATTTTTATACTCATACTTATGACATGTTGAATTTTTTTTAAAATTATGGATTGTAAAAAATAAAATTCGTAAGAGCTATAAAAATAAAAGTTTATTGTTACTGGAAAACAAATATGAAATAATGTGTTTTTTCGAATAAACATTGAACTCAAATATAAATTTACTTTCCATGAAATCTGCATCATTTCCCAAAGAATTAGTAAATAATCTCATAATCAATCATAAAGGAAAAATCAGAATCATGAGGAATTCATTAAAATAATGGTCACCAATGAAAAAAATTCTAAATAAACATATACTTACCACTAAAAGGGGCATAAAAATTACTTTACGTATAACATAAATATATAAACCTAATAAAGAAAAATAAATACGTGAAAATTTAATTTTAAACAAGAGAAAAATAATATATGTTCCTTAGTAAATTGTATTCATATCACTCTTACAATCACTTAAATGGACTCTTACAAATGTAATAACCTACATTGTTAATCCAACATATATTTTTAAATGAAAAAATCATTATTTAATGTTTTTAGAGATATATCTGACTCCCTAATCTTACTAAGAAATGTTCATGGACCACAGCATACATAAAAAAATATTCTCCATTTACCTCATAAAATATCCTAAAATATCCTATTAAACACATATATTTAATTAAATTGAGGATTTATAAAAAAGTAATGATGTACATCCCATTTCATTGATAACTCATTCCTAAAATTTCTAGAAGAATGGGAAATATCAAATTATATTGAAAAAACATGAAACAAGGATTCTTATTATTTCCAAATAATAATTATCAATATGGTGTAAAATTCATCCCATGCTATTTATGATAAAAATATTCCTTTCACACTTTTATAAAAAAGATAAAAAAAACCTTTTTGGAGAACATATAAATGGACATATTTAAAACCTCCCTAATGATATCCGAACATGGTTTAAAATTTCTCTATAAAAGTTAAATTATATTAATAACCTTATTAATTCCTTCTAATAAACATTTGATTAAGAAAAAATAGATAAAAACTAACAGATTATTTAAAATATTTTATTAAACAAATATCTTTTACATTAAGTCTCTTTTATTGTTATACATTATCAAACTATGGAAAAATAAAATTTTATTAGTTATCTATATTCTTAATAACCATTTTCATTTTAATTTGATTATCATTATTCCACAAAAATTATAAATTAACATGTTATTTTGTATTTAAAAAAATATTTAAGTGAAGTCGCACATTTTGAGTTTATTTGTTTCATAATTCAAAACAAAAACATTGGTATATTGACAATGATCAAAGGATTCATCATTTTTTATATAAATAATATTATCCACAAAATAATTATTACATTTAAACATTAAATACACTTTTAAAACCAACCATATAATTATGTAAGGGAAAATTGTTTCACATCACTTTGAGGATTTTATAATCCACACTTACGCATTAAGGAAGTTATAATTTTTCAATTAATAGAATGTTGAGAAAGTATATTATATAATATGTTTCCAAACTTATAATTATTTCATGAGTATCATTTATATATATTCAAGTCATCATTATACCCATGATTTTACAGTGGTGATACAAAACAAAATACATTACTTCATGGAGTTTTTAGTCCACATGTACATAGGAATATTGATGTCACTCCTCATGGGATGGAAAATGTAACACCCAAATTTTTTAATATACGGTTACCTTTAATTAAATAACTTTGATAACTTTCCCCAAATTCAACTCCAAAATAAAATTAAACCATTATATATTAGGACCATTAAAAAATAATCTAGGAATTGTTAGTAATTAATATGAGTAACATATTTATTAAATATTTATTGAATTAAAGGTACGGAATTTTTTGACACGAATGAAATTAAATTAGTATAGCTAAAATGAATAATAAAATAATTTTGGATTATATATATATTCCAAAATAGTTAATTTATTTAGTAATTAATTATATTTAATGAATCATAATATTAACGATAATAAAATATATTTTATCTAAATAATTGGTTCATATGAATTAATTTGTGGTTGATAGGAAATAAGAATAATGAATAGTTTAAATTTTAAAATGTTATTTTCTGATTTGAATTGTAATGTCATGAAATTTCCATTTAATATTATTTTTCAATTAAATGGTAATTTTACGATTCCGAAAAAATTTATGGCACGTGATAACGAGGCCCAGGTTGCCCAGAATTAATTCTTGAACATTATTTCGTGAATGTTAAGTAATCGTGCGAGTGAGTTTTTCTAACTTTTGAACCATTGCTCGGAATTGAAATCTGAGGGCACTATTGAAATCACAGTGCCAGTATTCTTTTAAGAAGACTTTCACCTCGACGACAGTTGGTCGAGGGTGAAAGTAAATTTTTGGGTTTTTTATGAAATAATAAATCAAAACAAAATTGTGTAACATTTTATTTTATTTTTTGTTGGAACTCCTATGTGGATGTGGAGAGGTGACGACCACTTGAACTAAAACATCTCAACATAGGTTATGGTGGTGGGGACCACCCGAGCCTAACCTCCCATTTGGGTTATGGTGGTTTGGACAACTCGCGACCAAAACCCCCTTGAACTCCCCTCTTAATGGGGAGAAACCTCTGGAGGATCCCCACTTTAACGGTGCTACCCCCTTTAATTAATTTTATCAACTCAATTAATTATTTAATTCAATTTGAAAATTATTCCAACAACCTAATATATAACACAATCTATTATTTTGGATACCTCTTCATTTTGGTGGAATTGGGAGGATGGAGCATTGGGAGAAAGCTCTCCAACGAAGAACGCCGACTTCGACTCCGACTTCTTCCACGGGACATTCGTTGATGAGGAATGTCTTCAACGTAAACTAACTGATGATTGAGGAAATGCCGACGTCACTGACGTCCTTCTATTCCCAATTTCATCATCTCCTTCCCCATGGAAAATTTTCAACGAATCAAACGAACGATGCAGGGGTTTTTATTGAATTCATGAAATTAGTCATTATTGAAAATCATAGCTAACATGGATCAACATAAACGAGTTGATCCATGATTCACATGAAATTGTAATGTTTGACGATTATGGATTCATGATCTTGTTGAGCCTCTTGATATCGCCCTAACATGGATGGGGCGGGCCAAAAAAATAAGGCACGAACCCTCCGTCATTCTTCTTTATTATTGTGTTCTTCTCTATGGTGACGACGACCGATGTCAGCGGTTGGCACTGAGGGAAGATGAGTTTTGAAACGAAGGCGATTAAGAAAGGGTGGCCGGTCTAGCTGGTCACCGACTAAGGCACGGTGTCGTGACGCGCCGCGCCGCTACCCCACAACCCTGTCACACCACCCCATAACATAGCCATCCGCGGCCTCACCACGCGGCTTCGCCTCCCTCACGGCCTCCGCGCCACCGTGGCCCTCACGGCCTGCCGGACTGCCCCGTGCGGGCTAGGCTGCCCAGTACGGGTCAGCCCAGACCCAGTGGGCCGGGCCACCCAGCACGGGCCAGGCCGGACCTAGCGGGCCAGGTGAACCCAAACTGGGTCGGCCCAGGCAGGGTCGGGTCGACCGGGTCGGACTGGACCTGGACCCACTTCGACCCATTTACGCATTTTGGCCATAACATTGGCACCGGACATCCGATTGATGAACCATCAATGGCACTGTAATCCATGGAGTGAGACGGTCCCTTTGGTATACACCACTAGAGTT
Source organism: Viscum album (assembly GCA_963277665.1). Lineage (NCBI taxonomy): Eukaryota > Viridiplantae > Streptophyta > Magnoliopsida > Santalales > Viscaceae > Viscum > Viscum album. The sequence continues at coordinate 1,698,636,680 of OY728138.1, read as the reverse complement.
TTGGTTAATGTCAGGGTACAGTCGGGTCGGATCGAGCATGAATCCAACCAGGCCCTCATGAATAAAAGGCCAATAAATTACAGATCAGACATCTGATTGATGCACCGTCTGTTGAATTGATATCTCTATGATGAGGAGGAACTTTGAGATTCTTCTTCGTGGGACTTTGTGGTAGTTGGGATATCGACCAGTTGCTTGAGGATCAGACTCTTCGGGAGATGATCAAGCATATTGAAGGAACCCAGTAGATGGTTGTGATTTGAAGAATGAAGAGCGATCCTATGTGGGCCAACACCTAGAGCGATCATGACTGGGTTAACACCTTGATATTTCATGGGTTGGTCAGCACGTAGAGTGATCCTGTGTGGGTCAGCACCTAGAGAGATCCTGTGTGGGTCATCACTTTGAGCGATCCTATGTGGGTCAGCACCGAGAGATCATGTGTGGGTCAGCACTTAGAGCGATCCTGTGTGGGTCAGTACCGAGCGATCTTGTGTGGGTCAGCACCTAGAGCGATCTTGTGTGGATCAACACTGAGAAATCCTATGTGGGTCAGCAGCAGAGCTTCTTAACGTAGTAATATGATTCAGTAGTTACATCTAATCATCTCTACAACTGTACTTAAGATATACCTGGTGTGAGTTATGTCCATACTGGTGTGGTACTTTCCTTAGTAGTAACAAATCGGTGGTATTATTCTATGTGGTGTACCTGGGTGGTACTTACTTTCATGGTATATCTTCCTTTGTGGAATAGTTGAACTTGGTTCTTTGGAGTTGGACTCTGTGATTTCTTCATTATTGAGATGGGTTTACATGATAACATAGGTATATGTTTGGGCATATACCTAAGAAGGGTTGTCACTAGTTTACATTCATTGTGGTATATCCTTTGTGGATTTTGTGAGACGTTGAGGGTCTCAGGGTCCCTAACAAGTATCATTATACTCACCACTGCACCAGATATGCCTGTACGTCCCTGTGTTTGGTGTAGATAACGGACAAAGCTGACTGGGGTTGAGAGTACCAAGACTGGAGGAGGTTCAGAGGATGACCTAGACTAGGTGTACCACAAGGATGACCGATCGAGAGATGTACCTAACCTTCAGGTATGATCCTTGGAAGGTGTTCATAAGAGTTGTTCCAGTTTACTTGTACTTTCTATTTCTTTTGCTTTCCAATTGGTCTTGTATTCTGGCCCCTTTTAATTACTGTTATCACACTGCTTATAATTCAGTTTACTTGTGTTTGTATCTTGTTGTGTGCTTGGTTGTGCATTTTATAGGTTATAAAGGCAATGCCTTCCCAGATTTAGGAAATACTCCTTCGTTGGTAGTCCCTGGCCCCTGGCCCATATAAGGTGGGCTTGGGGTAGTCATGACATGGGACAAGGGGACAGGTCGTGAAAAATTGGTATCAGAGGAGTCGGTTCTACCGTAGAATATAGGACTCTGATTTGTATTTTAACGACAATAGTTTTAAGCGTAGTGAGTGTCGTAATTTGTTTAGGGAATCCAGTGTCAGTGAGGCGACTATCATATCCATACCCTAGGACCCTGACTTCTGATTTCCATCTCAGTGCACGAAAATACTGATTTCATGTGTGTTTTGATGAGTTTTCATTGTGATCTCTTTTATTCGTCTCACTAGATATTACTTATTGACCGTGGTAAACCTATTTCTGTTCAGTATGCCTCCACGTAGATATCCAGCTTGGGTTCTGAGAGTAGTACGTACTGATATCCCAGTGAGCGACGAAACCTCAGTGTAGGGCCCTCTTCCTGTAGAGGCACCAGCAGAGGAACCAGCAGAACCATTACATGTTGGGCCACCAATGCCACCGGCCCCAATAGCAGATGATGCACGCCGCTTGAGCGCGTTGCACGAGTTCTAGGGCCAGAGGCCACCAAGGTTCATAGGTGAGATGGACCCACTAGCGGCTGCGGATTGGATGGAGACCATGGAGAGAGTCTTATGACTGCTAGGGACACCAAAAGATCTCATAGTGATCCTTGCCACCAGACTTCTACAGGCAGCATGAGGAAGATGGTGGAGCCTGATACTCAAAGTTCACGACGAGCTGACGCTTCTCCGGGCAGACTTCGAGAGCCTGTTTCGGGTAGGTTTTGTCAAAGAGACTCTTTGCGTAGTGCGCTTACAAGAGCTTCTTCATCTGAAGTAGTGCAACATGGCTATGTGTTAGTACTCAGCGAGGTTCACTGACCTCTCATGCTACTCCACTGATATGGTGTGTGACCAATTATTTAGGGTCCGGACCTTCGAACAGGGACTCAGGAGGGAGATCATGATTTGATGATTTCTCTTAGCATCCCGATGCAGGAGAGGGTGTTAGATTGAGCCCTCTTAGTGGAGAGTTTTTTGTTGAGCAGTCACCAGCCACGAGATCCACCACCAGACGTCACATAGCAGAGACTTTTGTAGCTGGAAGCAGATAGATGTCGCATAGTTCCAAGAGGACCAGACCTACAGGTGTAAAACCGTGTGATTCAGGGTTGGTAGTGAGGGGCACCCAAGGCCCAGTCAATCCAGACAAGAGTGGGAAGTGTTACACATGCAGCGGGCAGGGTCACATAGCTCATGACTATCCAACCCACCATATGGATGATCAGCAGATGGTCGAAGGATCACGTAGGCAGAGACAGAGATTCGATCGAAGAGGTTCGCAGGGAGTAGGTGGACGTGGAAGATGAGGTGGTTGTGCTGCTGGCCGTGGGCGACGATTTGAGATGTTACCGCCACTTCCACCAGATGGTCCACCATGAACACATGGAGTAGGATGACATGGGTGAGCTTAGCTATAGGCAGTTTAGGCGTATGATCACGACACTCCAGAGATGATATGAGGTACGATCTTTGTCTACTCGACCTTAGATGCAGTACTTATAGACAGATGTTCCAATCATTCTATTATTCCCACTACCCTTGTTCGAAGCTCGTAGATTCCTACGGAGTCTTTAGCTCGATATTTATGAATGGATACTCCTACAAGAGAGTATTCGATAAATACACACTGGTTTCGGGAGTGCGAGCATACTCTAGGAGGTGAGAGCTTCGGCTAGGATCTCTTAGTAGCGGCGTCGAGGCCTTACGACGTCAACATGGGTATGGACTAGTTATCTATGGTTCATGATCAGATTGAATGTATTAGGAACAAAGTGCAGTGTGTCTACATGGATGGGACTAGGTTTACCTTTACCATCAAGAAGGGAGCCTTTATAGAACCAGATGAACTTATCCGGAGGAGAGTGATGCCGATCACTCATTAGTTGGCTAGCCTTACCCTCAGACAAGTTGATGTGGGGAGTCTAATCTATCCTATAGAGGTGGACCAGTACACGGATGTCTTCCCTGATGATGTGTTGGGTCTCCCACCTCATAGAGAGCTGGACTTTTACATTGAATTGTACCCCTGGACGACACCGATATCTACCCCAGCACATCAGTTGTCTCCCTGGAGCATCGTGAGCTGCATATATAAATAGAGGACTTGTTGGGGAAGGGATTCCTCTATCCCAATGTTTCACGTTGGGTAGCCTCGATTTTGTTCACCAAGAAGTCTGATGAGAGCTTGAGACTTTTTGTTGACTATTGGCGCCTAAACTAGGTGACCGTAAAGAACAAGTACCCACTTTTGAGGATTGACAACCTCTTTGATCAGCTGAAAGGAGCATAATGGTTCTCAAAGATCGACCTCAAATCAGGAAATCACCAGCTCATAGTACGAGATGTGGATGTGCAGAAGATTTCTTTCAGATGTTGGTACAGTTACTACGAGTTCCTGGCTATGTCATTCGGCATAACCAACACTCCAATAGTGTTCATGGGACTCGTAAACAAGATATTTCCGCCATATGTTGATTGCTTTGTAGTAGACTTCATCGATGAAATTTTGATATACTCGACTACTGAGTATGAGAAAGTCTATCATTTGTAGGTAGTACTAAACACACTATGAGAGCACCATATTTATGGTAAGCTCTCTATGTTCCAGTTCTGGATCTGAGAGGTTCCCTTTCTGGGACATGTCATATCATATGCTGGAGTTGTAGTGGATCAAGTGAAGATCGAGACTGTACTTTCTTGGGAGCCTCCCAGGAGTGTGATATAGGTATAGAGTTTCCTGGGTTTGGCAGGATACTACCAGAGCTTTGTGCCAGATTTCTCCAGATTTGCAGCACCACTACCAACATTGATGAAGAAGAGGCAACCCTTCGTGTGGTCGGAGAGATTCCAGTAGAGTTTTCAAGAGCCGAGGCAGAGGATGACTAGTGCCACCATCTTGAGGCTTCCAGAGGAGGGTGTAGGGTACATATTCTACTACGATGCATCGGGGAACAAAATCAGATGTGTATAGATGTAGGAGAGAGTAGTGATCACATATGGTTCAAGATAGTTGAGATAGAAAGAGCAGAACTATGCTATTCATTACATGGAGTTAGCAGAAGTGGTCTTCGACTTTAAGATGTGGCAGCACAATTTGATGGGTAAACACTTTACGATGTACTATGTTCACAAGATTATCAGGTATATCTTCTCTCAGAATTACCTAAACTTGAGACAACGAAATTGGATTCAGTTCCTACAAGACTATGACTTAGAGATAATATATACTCTTGGGAAGGAGAATGTTGGGTCAGATGCTCTCTGTTGGAGATCTAGTATAAAGCTGCTAGGTGAGGCGACCGAGCAGCTGGCCACTTTATAGATATCCTTTGTAGATCAGGATGGAGGAGATTTTCATCAGTCTCTTATATTAACTACCCCAATTCATCAGCGAGTCATCTAGGCATAGTGTGGGGACGCTCACTGTGAGGCTCGACATGCTCATATATCCTCATGACAGACACCTTATATATTTTTTGATGGTGGGGAGCTCGTCATCCTCTTCAGAGGACGTCCCATGGTACTAGTGTCTCTTAGAGGGGATGTGATGAGGGAGTTCCACACATCCCCTCTAGTGGTACATCCCGGAGTGGCAAAGATGTACCCGGATCTCTGACGACAACACTTATGGCTTAGAATGAAAAAAGAAGAAGCAGAGTTTTTCTCTCGGTACCTCACTTGACAGTAAGTGAAGGCAGAGCATCAGGTACTAGTAGGTTTGGTTCAGCCTTTGGAGGTCCCATAGTGGATGTGATATGGGATATCCATGTCCTTTGTGACAAGACTTCCACGTACATACAGGGGTCATGACTCGATTTGGGTGATCCTCAACAAACTCACCAAGTCGGCCCACTTTCTACCGATCAAAGAGCAGGGTTTAGTAGAGATCTAGGTATGCCTCTATGTTCAAAAGATTGTGAGGTTACATGGAGTACCCTTGATGATTGTCTCTGATCGTGATGCACATTTTACTTCCCAACTATGGAAGGGGTTGCAAGAGGATTTCAGGACGCAGGTTCATTTGAGCACCGCCTTCCATCCTCAGATGGATGTCCAGACTGAGCGGACCATTCAGACCCTCGAAGATATATTGCGTGCTTCTATCCTCGACATCAGTTGCCGCTGGGAGGATCACATTCCTTTGGTGGAGTTTTCATAAAACAACAACTATCACTCCACCATTGGGATGTCACATTTTCATGCGTTGTACGAACGACCTTGGAGATCCCATTTGTGCTAGACTAACCTTGGGGAGTCAGCACTCGTGGGACCAGAGATGATATGGGGTACCATAGAGAAGGTGAAGATGATCCGGGAGCGGATTTAGACTACACAATGTAGGCACAATTATTATGATGACAAGAGATAGAGACCTCTAGAGTTTGAGGATGGTGACCATGTCTTTCTACGGGTCTCACTCGACGAGGATTGTAATGATTTGGCCGAGGCGGCATGTTATTTCTGAGATTCATCATAACTTTTTAGTTCCTCGTTAGAGATAGCGAGGTGGCATACCGTTTAGCCATTCTACCTTAGTTGCACTGGGTGCATGACGTATTCCCTGTATACCAGCTGAGGAGATATGTGCACGACCCTTCTCACATCATCGACCTTGGGTAGTTGGACATCGACGATGGGGCGACTTTTACGGAGGTTCAAGTAGAGATTTAGGATCGACAAGATAGGGTCCTTTATAGGTAGTAAATACCTTTGGTGCACATTCACTGGTAGCACAGGAACCCCTAGGAGAGCACATTGGAGCGGGAGGCTCAGATATGTGCTCAGTACCACCCCTTGTTTTCCTACTTTTGTGATGTGGCTTACAGGGACGTTAAGTACTAAGGTGGGGAGAATTTAAAGGCCTATAATTTCAATGGATTTTTTCTAATTAAATGGGAATTTTACGAGTCCTCGGAAATTTACAGCACGTGATTCCGAGGCCTGGGGTGCCTAGAATGAATTTCTAAACTTTATTTTGGGTACGTTCAGTAAACGTTTGATTGGGTTTTCTAATTTTGGACTGGTGCTCGGAATTGAAATCTGAGTGCACCGTTGTACTCGCAGCGCCAGTATTCACTTAAGAAGACTTTCACCTCGACGATAGTTGGTCGAGGGTGAATAATAATTTTTGGGTTTTTCATGAAAGAATAAAATAAAATAAAATTCTGTAACATTTTATTTTATATTTTCATTGGAACACCCATGTGGATGTTGAGAGGTGGGGAACACATGAACCAAAACCTATCAACATATGTTATGGTGGTGGGGAACAACCGATCCAACCCTCCCATGTGGGTTATAGTGGTGGGGACCACCCGAGACTTAAACCCCCTTGAACACCCCTCTTAAGGGGGAGAATCCTCAGGAGCATCCCTTCTTTTATGGCACTACCACCTTTAATTAATTTTTTCAACTCAATTAATTAATTATTCTAATTTGAATATTATTCCAATAACTTAATATATATCATAATCTATTATTTTTTCTACATCTGTATTTTGGTGGAATTGGGAGGAAGGGGCCTTGGGAGAAAGATCTCCAACGAATAATGCCAATGAAGAACGTCGACTTCGAATCGAACTTCTTCCATGGGACAATCGTTGATGAGGCACATCTTTAATGTCAAAGAACTGACGATCAAGGAAACATCGACTTCACCGACGTCCGTCTATCCCCATCAGCATCATCTCCTTCCCCGCAGACAATACTCAACAAATCAAATGAAGGAGGTAGGGGTTGTTATTGAATTCATGAAATTCATCGTTCTCAAAAAGCATGGAGAATGCAGATCAAACCAAACAAGTTGATCTGTGATTCGTATTAAATTTTAATGTTTGACGATGATTGATTTGTGATCTTATTGAGGCACTTAATACTGGCCTAACGTGGAGGGTTCATGCCAAACAATGATGGCCCAACCCCTTCGCCGTTCTTCTTTATTCTTGTGTTATTCACGATGGTGACAGTGACCTATGCTGGTGGTTGGAATCGGTGGAACTCAAGTTTTACGACGAACATGAAGAATGAAGGGTGGCTGGTCATGCTAGCCTCCAGCGAAGGCACGACGCTCTGGCACCTGCTGCCACCGCCGCCCCACACTCGCCGCCACCTTGCGGCCTCTGTACCCCCCGTCACTCCGCTGCCTGCATCTGCCGTCACCCAGTGGGCACTGCTCCCCGCAATGCTCCACCGACCGTGGAACCCCGCGCACCCCGCGACACCCAGTGCCGCTCGCAGCCCGCCGTGCCAGCTCGTGGAACCACCGCGCCGCCCATAGCACTGCCGCGTAGCCGCGCCGTTCCTCCGTCCGGGACCCCACCGCGCCACCCTGCAACATCTCTGACCTCATGGAATCCACGCCTCCACAACCCTTGTGGCCTTCTGGACCAACCAGCGCAGATGGGTAACCCAGAGCGGGGCAGGCTGGACCGAGCGGGCCGGGTCAGGCTGGGTCGGCCCAAATGGGTCAGACCGAACCCAGACCAACTTCGACCCATTTACGCTCTTTTGGCCTTAACCTTCGCACTAGATATCTGATTGATGAATTTTCAATGGAAATATAATCCTTGGACCAAAACGGTCCCTTTTTTATACCCCACTGGAGTTTTGGGTAATGTCGGGGTACGGTAGGGTTGTATCGAGCACAATTCCAACTGGGCCCTCGGGACTAAAAGGCTAATAACATACAGACCGGGCATCCGATTGATGCATCGTCAGTTGTGTTGAGACTCCTATAAAGAGGCGAAACATTGAGATAATTCTTTTTGGGACATCGTGGAAGTTGGTGTATCGACCAGTCGCTTGAGGAGTGGAATCTTTCGGAGATGAGAAAGCATATTGCAGGAAACCAGTAGCTGGCTGTGACATGAAGAATGGATAGTCATCCTGTGTGGGTTAGCACCTAGAGCTATCTTGTTTGGGTCAGCACATAGAGAGATCATGTATGGGTCAGGACATGGAGTGATCCTCTGTGGGACATAACCTAGAGCGATTCTATGTGGGTCTGCACTTAGAGAGATCCTGTGTGCGACGGCACCGAGTGATCCTTTGTGGGTCACCACATAGACCGGTCCTGTGTGGGACAACACCGAGCGATCCTGTGTGGGTCAACACCTAGAGCGATTTTGTGTGTGTTAGCACCGAGCGATCTAGTGTGGGTCAGTAGCACGGCTTCTTAACAGAGTATGATGTTTCTATAGTTAAATCTAATCATCTCTACTACTGAACTGAAGATATAACTGGTGTGAGTTGAGTCCGTACCGATGTGGTACTTTCCTTCATAGTAATAACTTGGTGGTATTCTCATTTGCGGAGTACCTAGGTGGTACTTAACTTCATGGTATATCTTCCTTTGTGGAAGAGTTGAGCTTGGGGATTTGGAGTTGGGCTCTGTGATTTCCTCATGATTGAGAAGGGTTTACTTGGTAACTTAGGTATATGTATGGGGGTATACCTAAGTAGGGTGTCACTAGTTTACATACTTTTTAGTTCAATATTTGTAGATTTTGTGAGACCTTGAGGGTCTCGGGGTCCCTACTGAGTATTATTATACTCACTGTTTCACATTCTATGCTTTCACCTCATTGTGTTTGGTGTAGACGACGGACAACGCTGACTGGGGACGAGAGTACCAGGACTAGAGGTGGCTCGAAGGTGGACCTAGACGAGGCCTACCGTAGGGATGTCCAATCGAGAGTTGTACCTACTCTTTAGATAGGATCCTTGTTGGGTGTTCACTGTATCTGTTACAGTTTACTTGTACTTTTAGTTTCTTGTACTTTCCAGTTGTGCTTGTATTCTGGCCCCTTTTACTTACTATACTCACACTATTTACTAATAATTTTACTTGTGTTTGTAGCTTGATGTGTGTTTGGTTGTGTGAGTTATAGGTTATAAAAGAAATTCCTTCCCAATTTTAGTAAATACGCCTTTAGTGCTAGTCGCCTTCCCCTGGCCTATGGAAGGCGGGCTTAGGGTAGTCACGGCACGGGCCTAGGGGATGGGTCGTGACATGAATTATTTTCCACTCTATTTTAGGATATTATTTTAATATTGAATTATAATTATTACTAAATTTAAAATTTTCAAATTTAAAGTCATATTTGGATTTAAAATAATAAAAAAATATGGAGATGAATTTTGGGTATTTTAAAAAAGTAAAGATTTTAGGTGAATAGTGAAAAATACTGTTTTTAAAAATAAAATGACCTTTATGATTTTATAAATATATAAGTATGAAATGTAAATTCATTAAAAAAATTTGAGACCCAATATTTATTGCATAATATAAAATAAAATTTAACAACAAAATTTAATTCTGAAATAAATATTTATAGAAAAAAACAAGTAACATCTACTCAAGAATTTATTTTAATACAATTGTTTTTTATTTTTAGTCATTGTCACATTATTAAATCTTATGAATTGAAATGTATTTAAAATCAAGAATCATCGTTTCTAAATAATCGAATAAGGACCAATCAATATTTCGATATAATTATTTTGTTACCTTAGGTAAAAACTCAATACTGTAGAAAAAGATAAATGTATAAATGTAATATTTTAAGTCAATAAGATCAAGAAACATGATAAAAACATATCTATAATTGAGTTTATGAGTTTTTTATATACCATAGATATTCACCAATTAAATAATTCTCAATTTAATATCCACATGACATGTTTATCATGTCCTAAATTTATATTAAGTGGAATTATTTAAAAAATGTCATTCAGACAATTTGAAAGGGGAATATCAACAACACTTCAAGAAAATGGTAAACATTAAGTTTCATCTTGAAAATATACCATTTTACATATCCAATATTAATATATCAAAATATTAATCTTTTTGTCTCAATATAATATCCTATTACATCTATTTCTAATCTATCTTGAAAGGAAATTTGAAAGTGCTCATTGTGATTGACTATTACATTTTACATAACTGATTTAATTTATATTTTTAAATAAATATATATTTTAATTTTTTTATAAAATTAATTTTCTCATTCAATACTAATTACCATTGGTCATATTTTCCCTTCTCTGTTGTTAATAATATAAAACCATAATTTTTCGGTTGTGCATCCAACTACCTCCACCACAAATCTTGTTTTATTTTCATTCACCACCTTAGAAGGATGTAATTAAAAGGAAATATAATAAAAATTAATTATGCTAATTATATCATTTTTATGATTCTTGAACAATATATCATGTAACCCTTATTCCTATTAAGAAGAAAACAAAATCATTAACAATGTTTGTGTATGGACTACCACCTCTTTGGAATAATTGATTTCCAATTTTTTCCATCAATATCTTAAATGATTGTTTGTAAGGATGGTATGAAAGGATAAATATTATTTTTTATATATCTAAACATTTTTATAGGAAAAAAGTGAACCAATTAATGTTGTTATGAACAAAAGATTTTTTTTAATTCAATCGTTTAAAACATGAATTCAAAGATGGAAAGAATCTCTTCATTTTATGTATTAAATTTAAATAATTTACATTATTATAATAATTCATTAATGTTATGAAATTTAAAAATAATGACAAATAATATTATCATAATACTTGTTTTTAATAAAATTAAAACTAAACCACAACATATTCATCCATTAATCTAGGTATGTTTATGCTTAGGTTGGTTTGACGACTAACTTCATTGATATAATGAATTTATTTCATGAATAACTAAAAGATATTATAAACTAATATAATATGACATAAATATATAAATATTGTTTTTTTCTTTATGGTAATTCTATATCTACATTTAACCTATAAATTGAAAAACACCTTTTGTGTGTTAAGAATCGCCGAAACTTGATAATCGCTGATTTCATCTTTTAAAGTTTCTATAAAAAAATAAAAATGAATGAAATTCAATATTTATAAATTTTCATTGAAAATATATTAAAATTCATTAAATTTTATGACAATTATATAAATTGGACAATTAATAAGCTCTGCCATCTTTTTAGGGAATTATTTCAATGTGGAAAAAACTACATATACACTTTGAAAAAAATAATTAAAACAAACTAAAGTAAATAGGTATAGAATTAATATAAATGGTGATTAAAAATATTAATAGTTATGAATAATATTATTCATTTAGTATGTAATTAAATGAATTTAATTATTCCTGAATTTTACTTCATGTTTAATATAAATAATGTATGATGTGTGAGTTTTGGTCCCAAATTCTTCTCTTTGAGACATGTTTCGTATTACTAAACTAATTTAGTTAATGTGGTGTATATAATACCAAATATGATAAAACATATCATGAATTGAATTTTAATAATGTAATTTAATGATCAATTAAAAACCCACTATTTCAAGGAGATTTTATCAAATCATTACTCAAGACGCATGTGTTTTCTTAGTCTAAATTGTTTATTTTTTGAGACATGTTTAATATTATACATCATGATTTATTTGTATATTATTATATATATTTAATATTGAATTAATTTTACATACTTAATTTTCTTTTTAATTTATGGGATACAATAATATAAAACATTTCAATTTGATTAATTTTTTTTTGTCTTTGTTGTTACCCAAATTGTCAGAATATTTGGAAACTCAATCTGTATTCCTTGAGTTTGGATCATCCTAAATGACATAAAATTTGGTTATATTCTAAAAATTGACTGTATTATGTGATTTTTCTAATGAATGTATATTTTTACCATATTATTATGATTTTTAAAAATGTCTCTTACTTTATGCAGTATGTTGATCATAAAAATTGTTGATACCTCAAGTATCCTTTCCTTGTGTTATATTGTTTATTTGTTAACTCCTTTATATTATTATTAGTTTCAACCACAATAATACTTTATTATGTCGTAATTTATACCACTCTATTCAAAAAATATATTTTTTATTTAGAAGTTCTTAATCCCTTTTTACAGTGTGAGTTCTTCATAACGGTATTTTCAAAAGAAAAATGATTTCCTTTTAAATTTTTATGTTTTGTTTCCTATCCTATTCTATCCAAGATAATATTTATTTCAATTCATGTCATTATTATTTGATATTATTTTATAATATATATATTTAAAAATAATTTAAATTACTTTTTTAATTGTTACATTTGAAGGTGACATGAAAATTTATATTTTACATCAATGATAATTTTTTCTAAAATCTTTTTATGTTTTTCCTCCATCCTACCATGTCATTTTAAAAATAATTTGACCTAATTCCTATTATTTTTAATTATGTTTCCTATAATTTATATATAATATCATTTTAATGATAGAAATTATTGTACGGAACAATTAAATTACTGAACCATTCTTTTGTGATCCCTTCTGAAGAATTATTATAGTGAGGGTATTTGAATTTCTTCCAACACACTCTAATTTTTCAATTGATGAACTTGGGTTCTGTTATTTTAAAAAAATCCTTATTAATTATCAATATTGATTTTCTTCATTCCATATCTTTTATTAACATGGGAAAAATATTGGGGTTCTATAAATTATAAATTCAATATGGATGATTATTGGAAACTTAAAAATGTATTGTTTGAACATACTAATTCTTTCTGAAGATACATTATTAAAATTTAATCCCTTTTTTAAAATTGTTAAAATTATTGGTGTATTGTATATTAGCATTAATATATAGACTATTATTTTAAATAATAGTATGATTAGTTTAACTATTGACCTTCTTTTTCAGGATGTGTTGTTATCATTTTTTCTCTTTTTTTAACATGGGAAAAATTATTGACACTTTTAATGATTATTGATTATAAATATAATTTGATAACATATTATTATTTTATATATTTCATTATATGCATATAATTTTTTTTAAATTTTAAGTGGTTGATATTAAATGGTATTAAATTTCTTTTTGACACATACAACGAATAAAATGGTCTTAATCAGGTGAAGAGTAGACCACAAATTTATATAGCATCTAGATATATTGACAAGTCTCATGAGAAAATACAATTTTGTATTTTTTTGTATTCTTATTCCCATAATGGGATATTATCGATGAATAATAAATTAAAATTGGGTTTTAATGTCCTACAATATGTATTCCATCAATATTTTATTAGTATTGGAGATATCCATATTTTCACTTATTATCTTGGATATCACATGCTCTCAGTTTTCATGTTGTTGATAGATTTATATATTTTTACATATTTCTTCAACAATATTTACTCAATGTAAATTACATTATTTCATTACTTATATGTTTTCCCCAAGAGAGTATTTAAGCTCTCCCCTTAGTATATTTCTGTTTCCCTATTTTATGATGAAATGTAATACATGTTCCATGTTTAGAATGATTATACTTATGGAATAATTTTTGGTAAATATTGTAGAATCATTATGGATTTATTTGTTTTATATATAATGATTGTTGTTTTCAATGGATAAAACATAGAATTTTATTGGTTTTTACCCTAATTCTTTGATGCCCTAAAACTGAAAATAACTATATCATATAAGAGATAAAATAATAATTTTTAGTATTATAAATTAGTATTGTTATACCCAAGATTTTATAGCTGGTATTAAAGATTACAAGTAATGAATACGTCTATGAGAACACGATCTGATAGTTTAGATCTGAGGAATATGAGTTGGTATCAGACGAATGTTTCAGATAACTTTATATAGTATGATATTTATTGAAGATAATATAAGGGTTGTTATTATAGGCTGATCACAAATTCAAATGTATAGATAACACATTACCATTATATTTTATTTTATGAAATGTAAATAATGCACATTTTATTTTCCAATTTGGATGAGATAAAATTAGTGAAAAAATTTAGATTAAGTCATTTTATTATAAACATATTGATATTGTGGTAAATTTTATATTACAATGTTTATCAAAGAAATGGATCCATATTCAGATATAAAAAAGTTGATGAGGATGTGGAACTAATTAAAGTATGAGTAATAAACTCAAAAAAGGATTATTCTACATTGGATAAATCATCAATCTGATGCATAATTAATGATCCTAATACTATACATCGGGAAAATAAATCCTAGATAATATTCATTGGGTAATATAATATTGTTTCTGAACCATTATGAAGGATTTAAGAATGATGTTAATTAATATGAAAATAAAATATAATTAAAAATTGACTATGGATAACAAATTATTGGACAAATAGAGTCCTTTGTTGACCTAAAAGTACAATATTTTCAAAATATTGGTCTCCAAAGAGAATACATATTTATATTGATGTTCTCATATTCATATTTTTGATATTATCATAACCATTTTGGTTATAGAATATGACTGCACCAAGATCACAAAGACAATACCAATAAATGAAATTATCTAGAAACCACTATGACTTATAACTTATGAAGGGAGATTATATAGATGGTTATAAATTTTATTGTATACCTATTATGATTAGAAAGGGGAGTTCCATAGTGATACTAAAGGAAGTGAGATTAAAATGAAAATTCATATTAATTCATGATACCCATATTCATTTTCACCAACCTGTGATATTTAGTGATGATATTTTAGTATATTCTACATGTAATGAAAATTATGTTAAACATATATGTAATTTAAAAAAATTAATGCTTCTATAAGTCTATGAAAACATATGTTAAATGGTATCAATTATCTTGAATTGTGTTTTTATTAAAAGTTTATATTTTGTGTAAAACTATTGGAGAAAACATTATTGAGGTTTGAATAACACATTGGTTTAATAAACACTTGATTTTGAAATAATGATGGTTTATTGTATTTTGAATAATTAAGTTAGATAGTATTGGTAAAATTTTTATTTATAATTTATTTTTGATATATGGGTTGGATTTCATTAAAATTTTAGGATTATGATATATATTTACTAGAGTGAGACACTATGAAATAGTAGTTAATACCACTTTATGGTATTCCTGAGTAATGTTTTGGAGGAATATATAACAACATTTTGGTTTATTTAAATATATATAAAATAGTTTTCTAATTGGTATGTAATAGATAATATATTATTAAGGTATCTAAATAATTCTGTTCATAATTGTATAAATGATTAATTTTCGTTTAAAAAATATAATTAACTCAATATAAAAACAATATGTATGGTAGATATCATGTTAGATGTTAAATAATAATTGATGAATATGTTCTGATTATCCATAACCAACTTCATTAGTGAGTTATAATTATATTTTTGAGGAAACAATTTATTTAATGGGCTACAATGTAACACCAGAAACATTTAATTTATGATTGCACTTAAATAAGTTATTTTATTTTATACCTTGATTAACACAAAACACTGAATGAAATCAAAACTATGTAATGGTTATAAAATTATAACCTATACATCAAATGAGAATTAATTATTATACATGGATTCTTTAAGAAACATTTATGGAATTATATAAATAAGAAATTAACAATGATTGAAGTTCAATTACTATAGCTAAAATTAATTATATAATCATTTAATACTTATGAATGTATTTTTGTAACTATTTTAATTTTTGTGATTTGAATTTGTAGTAAAATAAATTTATGAATAATGATATTAAGTTATACTTTATTTGTATAATTTTTTTATAAAAATTATTTACGAAATATAAGAAAATAATAATCTTGAATAATAAACATTTTAAAAATCTATTTTCCGATATGACTAGTGTTCCACTATATATTGAAATTTTATTAAATGATTGAATTCCTAACTTTTATAAATTTATTATTAAAAAATTATCATCATTTAATGAATTAAGTGTAAATAACAAGAATAAAATTATTTTTTTGGATATCTTCAAAAAATAATACACTTTATACAAATAACATGATTTTATAACATTATTGTTATATATTTTTGAATTTTAAATTAATGAATCCTTTTTATAAGACCAAATATATATTTTTTAAATTAATTTATTATTATATAAATTTTTTTTTAATTTACAAACTGATATTTGTTATTTTACAATGTATGTAATATTTTTTGGAAATTGTTTTAATACCTTATTCATTTTTAGTTTAAAAGTAGGCTTTTAAATTCCTGTAATTACATTCAAATGAAATGCATTTCAAATTTAAAATCAATGAATCAAAAATATTCAATGATGAAAATATTATTTTCATGCACAGAAATTATGTTGCATTAGGTAAAAATCGATAGCACGATAATATCTAAAAGGATGAAAGTAATAATTTTTGGGGTAAAGGGATTTAAACATGATAAAATATGCCTAAAAAGTGCTAATATTGAATAGAATGACCTTATCTATTCTCCACTAAATTATATCTCAATTTTTGATCCACGTTAAATGTTTAACACGTTATCCCTTTATATTAATTAGAGATATTTACAAAAATTCCATTCTCACACTTTATTAAAGGGGATATAGAACACACCATCATGGAACTACAAAAAAATTTGTCTCTATGACATCCATATACTTTATGATATAGTTCATTAAAAATAAGTTTATCCTATTTAAAAACCTATGATACATGGAAACCATATTCTAAAAAATATTAATATAGTATACCATTATAACATGCCTTGAAAAGTTGAAGGTATGAATAGTAATAATTAAATTATGAAAATTATATGGGAAAAATGTATATAATAAATCAATGTTTTTAAATATATTAAAAAAATAAATTAAAATCTATTAATGAAATTTTATTCTTTCAAAAGATATTTTTTAAAAAAATGGTTTCATCACGTTTGTCAAACATATTTTAAATGTTATTTTTTCATCATTGAAAAAAAATGTATTAGAAAAATGAAAACTTATTTTTAAATAATTGTTTCCCAATTATCATCAAATAATATTTTTATAGTTTTAAGAAAAAGTAAATTTTTATAAATATTGTGAAATACTGGTTTTTATTGAAATTTTCATATTGATTTAAATCATTTACAATTTTATTTTTTTCAATATTTCTGGAAGAAATAATAGTCTAATTGAAATATAAATAATCTAATTTATTTCAATGGAATAAAATATATGTTCAAATTTGATATTTTTTATACATATTAAATCTTTTGCATTAGAAAATCGATTTAACCATATTTAAGGGTTTAATTTTACATTAAATTCAACGACTTATGTGAATTTAATTCTGTAACATGGAATTTATATATCTAATAATAATAATTAATATTATTTAATACGGTAAAATTATTTTTTTCATAGTTAATAGTAAAATATTTGAAAATTATTAACTTGTATAGTGTTAATATTGGTATACCAGAGGTTAAAATAACTGTATAATGGTTTAAAATTCCAAAACAACATCTATAATTACAAATTTAGGGCCATATTTTTTACATTAAATAATCTATGGTTCTACAATGGTCTATTTTGGTGTCTTGTGGAATTTGAAAAATATTCTTTTTAAAATATCCAAGCGTGGCCTCTCCCCCAGTTATAAAAAGACACACCTCTCCTCACTCTTACATAGTACAAGAGAAAATATTTATGGAAGATACCTAAATATATAGTCTTCATACAAACCTCTACATGACCTTGAGTCTTTATTTTTATCAGAAAATATTTCCATGATGGAATTTGGTATAAACCTAAAGAGTTTCTCCGATGAAGTTTTATAATTGCTAATTACGAATCTTTATTTTGTGTCCACCTATAAAAACTAAAATATTCCTAATATATGAAAAAATAATAAAACTATTATTTTAAATATACATGGAACTTATTTTGTTAATTTAATTAACTATATCAAGCAATTATTTTATCGAATGGGAAATGATATTGTTGATTGTGTTTTTGAAGGAAAACCACCATGCATACTAATGTAATTTTTTTCCATCACCATCCCAAATTGACGGATATATTGATGGATTAAATTTTTGTATAATATATTAATGAAATAATTATATTTTTATAATTATAATATCACATCTTCTATATTCCATTCCAATCTATTTGAAAATGATAATGTTGCTTGTGAATACGGGTGGACTACCACCTCCACTAGGTGATGTGATTAGTGTTTCATTTAATATTGAAATAGATGTAAATAAATAGATATATAAGGAATTAATTTTATTTCTATTATATAAAAATGATTATGGGTAGGTGAATTTATATTTACATTTTCATTATTCCATCTATCGAGAAAACAGAAATAATGATCACACACACACACATGGCGTAATGTCTCATTTTATGGTGTAATTAATTTATCTATCTATAATTTCTAAATTACTCAAAATAAATATACAATGAATATGTATTATTTTTTTATTATCAAAATTATAGAGATGATAGAATAATGATAACTGTATAAGGAAAGAAACCACTCGACCAAAACAGTCATGAAAAATAAAGTTATTATCATCCAGAATAGTGTGTTTAATAATTTTTTGTTAATTAGTAGATGATAAAAAGTTGTAAGAAATTTATATGTTATATATTATATATTTTTATTTTTTTTAATATATGAAAACTAAAACTCTATTAATTATAATATACATATGAACACGTATGATTGAAATTAGACCTTAGGTACGATTTTCCCTAAACACTTTTACATTAATGTAACACATACCATATACACCACATAATTATTTTATTTAATGTATATAACTAAAAATTTATGTTTTATACCATTAATAAATTTATCATTATGTTATTTAGTGTTTCATTTGAATTTATTTCTTTTATAGGGCTTACAAATAAAATGTTACCAATGTAGTAAGTGTTTGTTTCAAAATCTCATTAATATTATATATTATTTATAATTTAGAATCCCTTGGGATATTAATTGATATTTGTAGAATAAACCCAAATTATTTTATTCTCCACTAGTTATTATTGAAATTTTAAAAAAATAGTACAATTTCTCACTCTTTGGTACTTATAATGTTTTGAGAAAATGTGTTCAAAATATACATAAATTTAATTATCTTATTTGAAAAAAAAAATTCTGCAATATACAAGTTTTTTAAATATATTTATAAATTTTTAATATTATTAGACTGATTTATAATATAAATTCTTACCAATGTATTACTTTTTATAAAATTGGAAAAAATGAATCATCTTTTCTTTTTCCGGAGGAGGAAATTTTTAATCATTTTATAATTTTCTGAAAAAACTGTTTTTTTAGTTATTGGGATTTTTCAAAATTAACCTCTAACATGACCACATGCCATGTTAAATATTACATTACATTTTTAACATGTTTCTTTTTCGATAAAATGTTTTCCCAAATATTCTGGAATGTTTTATTTTTTAAAAGTGATTTTGATAGTCAAAATGTTATTTAAATCACATTTGAATGGTATTTATATACATAGAATTTTTTAATTATGGTACATTTGGGATATGTTTTAATGATAAAATCCTCATCATATATATGGATGGTTTATTATCAGTTTGGCTAGGGAGTACAATTTCTATAGCATTATCTATATTAATATGGACTGTTTGTGATTATGATTATCAAATGGATAAGCTATTAATAATTAATATTCACGTTTTTTAATATTAAAATTAATGATGATTATGTTTCTCCCCTATAAAATGGGATATCCATTGGAGATAGTTAGTGAATGGTTTGGCACATTATAGCCTAATGATGTCTCAGTAGGTTTGATGGAACAAACAAGCTTCGTTATTTAGCTGAGGCCGTACCTATTTATGTATTATATCATGGAGTGAGGATTTGATAGTATATTATTGAATTATATCATTATTCATTTCCTTATTATGTATTTATTAATTTATTTCCATGTTATTATTTTATTAGTTATAATATCCATGCATAAGTTTCATATTAAATAGATTTTTTATATGGAAATATATTACCATAATCTATGTTTTCCATATTAGACATCAAGCTCAAATAATTGATCATATAGAATTTGTTTCATTTATTAATAATGATATATTGATTATGATATCTTTATTCATATTAGATTACAAAATACAGAAACCCATACAACGTATCTCTTCTCATACCTTTCTTATGATTCCATTACCCTAAATTCCAGGAAGTGTATAATGATCAATATATATTTATATTATTAATATATTATTGGTATCCTCAATGATAATATTATGTTGTATTTTTTGTATTCAAATGTAATGTGAATGTCGATTATATAACTAGTTTTTCAATAATAGTACACTATATAAAACATAGCTATGATATCAATTATTTCTAACACTAATGTAATAATGTAACGACCAACATAAGGAGACTGTGGTTGGTGTATTCATAGTTGTTACAAGAGAATGTTTAATAGAATACATGGGAACTAGACTTATCAAAAATAAATAGGTTAACCTAAATCTATGACTGACATTGGGGATACATCTAAATATAAGAAAAAAATAATTTTTTGGTAAGGTAGTAGATTACATGGTTTAAATAAAAATTCATCAATGTAAGGATTCTATAATTGGATGTGGATCTAGAATATTTTTCCATAAAAAAATTATTATTTATTTAATTTTCTTTAAATATTATTTATGGTGGATTGGGAACCATACAAGAAATAAAACATGACAGAAGATGAAAAAATCCATGATAAATGAGAGACTAGTATATTATACAGTTTCAATATGGAGACCTGCACAAGCTTCTGAAGTCTATGGAAACTTTCATCATGTACTTAGCTTGAAAATAACCCATAGAGAAATCACCAAAAATATGATCTGTTATCTGGCTCAAGGGTGCTCCTTGATATTTTCATGAAATATTAGTGGAGATTTATTCCATATTAATCTTCTCAGAACAAATTATGTGTAAGGAGAAGTGTATAAGATCCAATATTTCAGGGGCCATCATATCCTATTTAACTACCTCCACCATGGAATTTTGGGATATTGGGTCTAGCAGAAAAAGATAATAACCGGATTATGATTTTTATCATAGTTTCTTGTGATGCACTAGAATATCATTTCATTATAGAAGATAATTATTATTTAACATGTTCTTGAGTTTCATCAATAGTAAGATGTTTCACCTTCTATATCCCATATCCTTTTTAGGGGATCATTTTTTGGTCTAGGATTTGGACTTCCCCCCTGAAG
This sequence comes from Viscum album, assembly GCA_963277665.1. Classification (NCBI taxonomy): domain Eukaryota; kingdom Viridiplantae; phylum Streptophyta; class Magnoliopsida; order Santalales; family Viscaceae; genus Viscum; species Viscum album. The sequence goes on along the minus strand of OY728138.1, from coordinate 1,698,615,199 downwards.
ATGTAAATTTCAATGGACTTGGAAGATTAGAGTAATCTTTTGAGGCGTAGATTTTATCATTGGTGACAGTAGAAAATACCCTGATTTATTAAGTCCCTTATTGCCTCTTCCCACACCCATTATAAGGTAATCATTAGCTACATTAATATCCATAGGGGTTTCTAAAATTTGGCTATCCTCCCCCTAATACATATATTTAGTGATGACCCTAGATCTCTTTGTGATCAGACTATTTGGTTTTATACCTTATAATGATGACTGTAGTGACCTCATTACTTTTGTTTCACTATCTTCCCTCCCACCTATAAATTCACCACAATTCATCTACTCTTTGGAACTGTCTTTTTTTCCACCCTCCTTACATCAATGGAATGTTGGACATATCGCCCAATCATGAAAAATTGTTCCATAAAGGTAAGGCCACGCTTGCTTCCATGTTAACGATGACTGAACTGAGATCCCACAAGGCATGATATAAGCTAGATTAATCAAGAAACTGATCATATTGAGGCTTAAAAAGACCTTCCAGAAGATTTTATGGGACTACACTACATCTCAATCCTTCACATTCACAAAGGAAATAGAACCTCCTTCAGTAGGAATTGTAATATCTTCTTTATCTATAATACCCTACACCAGATTGATATTATGAATTGTAGCATCCATTATCCAGTCATGGTCTCCATCTTTGGATACTTTAATACCCATAGTATATTTCATAGTAGAAAATCATACCCAACTATTTCTTGATGGCAGATACACCCCATTCTCATTTCAATTACCATCTTCACCGGTTTGTTGATCCATAGTGCTACCCCACAAGAAATGTTGAACCATATGTCATTAAATGAAGAAATTATCACATAATCTGGTCCATGATTAATAAGAAACCTCTTTCCAAAAGTGATATTCTACAAGTATTTCAGTCCACAAGAAATACACTAGGGATTTCAAAACATCCACCACACCAAAATACATGGTTCTGTCAGATGAAAAAGTGCTTGAGTTCAATGGTCTTTAAAGTGAAAATAGCCGAGAGCATTGCCTATCAACTTAAGCATGTATAGATTTTGAATGGTAAGGGGTAAGCCCAGAAATAATATCCAAATTGATAAAGAGGGGAGATTGTGTTGTAGGTGAAAATCCATTGACCACTAAAATTGGCAGAACCACATGGAATTAAATGATCTCGAATATCTAGACCATGCTCGATCCATGTCATCTTCATCCTTGAATCGTATAAGGTAGTGTCACATGTTGATAATGAAAATAAATATCCAGACATAATATAATTAAATATACTTTGATGAAGATATTAGACGAACCTACAATATAATGATGACTTCCAAATCAATTCACCAAGGAGTTTTTGTGGAGAGTTGAAGTTGTAGAAAATTCTATTGAAGTAATTGTTAGGGAAAAAGACACTTTGTGGAAACATAAAAACATGGATAAATGGGAAGGCCAGGAAGCATAAGTTAACAAATGTTAATAGAATGATCTAAATGCTAGGCTAGAATCAGGATGGGGTGTATGACCCGCCCTATATGCATGGGAGGGGATAGGAAATTATTCATGGTCAACTAGGTCATCAGGGGAGGGAGCATCATAAATGCGAGGGATTCACATTTCATTTCACATTTTATTTCGAATATTTGTAAATTGGGGTAATAACTAAAAAGGAACATTTTTATTTGATATGATTATCACATTGTTCTATATAATGGGTCCTATTCTATGTGTGGTTTGAAATACTCATGGAATACAATTTGGACAATTAAAATTTTCTTTACAAACCATTATGAATGATTGGAAAATATTTTTGTTATTTTATAACATTCCCAAATAGACGATGATTATGATTAGAAGATTATATATGAATAATTTATATAATTTATGTTATGTGTTTCAATAGGTTTTTGATTTTACATTGAATTTCATAATGATATGACCTAATCAAGTGTATTCCATTTTTTTGAAACGTAATGAAGCAGATATAATAGAATCAAATAAATTAATGTAATCCATATAGGGATTTTATCCTTGGAATGATTATGAATATGGTGATAGAAATGAAACAAGAACTAATAATGTTATTGTTATATTTAGGTAACACACACAGGCTATAACCAGGGGCTAGGTATTCATGGGCTAGCCTATCGATCCAGGGTATGGTGTAAACATTTTGGACTACTTTATGCATCAACAACATCAATTATTTAATGGGACTATAAATCCTTTTATAGTAGATAAAATTAGAAGTTCCATAATGATGATATTTCTTATTATAGGATGTAATGAAATAGAGAGAGTTTTTATATTTTTTTATCATAATATGAGTGACATAGATAAATGGTGGTCGTTCATTCAGAACACTATGGTTGATAATGTAATATCAAACATGGAGTGGAAGTATTTTAAGGCAGTCATTTATAAAAAATATTTTCCTCTCAAGTAATAATAAATTATGGAGAGATGAATCCTATGTATAATATAATGAGATGATGAAAATGTTTCTGAATATGTATACTCCATTACCTTGAAAGAAAGATATGTTTCAAACAATGTATGTAATCCAAAGATCATGATTTACCATTTTTTATGTTCCAAAGATAATAATTAAATGGGAATTATTCTCCAAGATATTCTTAAAATATGAGGGAATAATAACACATGTTATCAAGATACAATGAAAATATTCCATGAATTATTACTTCTAGGGGAAGTAAGACCAAAATGGCTTCTAAAAACAATGGAAAAGGAAATATGGTAAACTAAGAGAAGGGAATGGCGGAATTAAATGGTTCTAATAAATGTGGAATGAAACATTATGGAATATTCTTTATAGGGATGGTAGTTTTCAATTAGTGTGATAGAAATTCCAATATACATGTTATTTCAAGGGAATTAAATAATATTTCAAAGTTTAATGTTTTATATTTATGGGTATGGTTCACTGTGAGAATTATTTTACTAGATAACATGGGATTTTCCCAATAAAATTTTAGGAGATTAAATTAAATCATAATTACCAAAACTACTAATCATAAAATCCATAATGATGTGGTGGCTGGTAAATTAATGATATACTCCAATATAGAATTTGTTTTATTTGATTTTAAATATTCACAATATTTTATATCTTCTATGTTTTCTAAGAAAATCATATATTTCCCTAGGACATTAAGAAGTGAGTTTTCTGTCAAAACAATTGTAGATAATTTCAATAAAAGGGGATATGTTAGTCAGTTACCAATATTATAAATAAAAATGAAATATTTCATGATTCATTATTTTACCTATGATTTATTTTGGTAAAATATTTTCTATGGATTTGCTTTCAATATAGTGTGGAAAAATTATAACAAACTGAAGGTAATTATGATTAGTGATTAATATGTGGAATTCCGTATCATTACTAGGGATACATCATTATCTGATTCATTTCTAGATCCACACATTATATTTAATCCAAATAAATCATTGGGGAAGAACATTAGAAACTGTCTATAGATGTAAAATTTTATATTTAAATTGAAAATGTAATTATATTATTGAAATACATTAATATATTTCCCATATAATTACTTGGACGTACACCGAAGTGTAATTTTGAGTTTCTTATTGATTTAATCCCTAATGAATAACTAATATTAAATAATATATATAGAATATACATAATGTAATTAGTTGTTTTGAAGAAACAACTTGATGATTTGTGTGATATTGGATTTATACACCAAAAATATTCACCTTGGGGAACCCATATTCAATTCATTTAGAAGAAATATTGATCTATGAGGCTATGTATTGATAATAGGTAAATAAATGATATTAAAATAAATAAATAGTCTACCATACCTCGTACTGATATGTTATTAAATAAAAATCATCATGATCAATATTGTTCAATGATTAAACATGTCATTGGGTATCATCAATTTCATGTTAAGTGGAATTATATTCCAAATACAACATTTTAAAAAATGTATGGACATTTCTAGTATACTATAATTCAATTTGGATTAAATAATTAACCCTCTATATTAATGGATCTAAAGAACATGGTATTTGAGGAATATTAGGATAATTTTTGTGTGGTGCTTAATTATGATATATGGGTATACTCTAAGAGATTTCAGGAACATGTGAATCACCTTAGGATCATTCTTCAAACTCATATAAGGAAAGAATCATATTTGGAATTTTGCATGTGTGAATTATGGATTTATAATATTTCCTTTATTAGACACATTATCAACAAGTATAGAATCTAATATAATCATATGATGTTGAAGGATATCCATGAATGGGCTACACTTATGGAAATATCATAGGTATATAGGTTTTTCTTGTTACTATTAGTGATTTTTTTTAAATTTTAATGATCGGATAACCCATTAACCAAACATACTTTAAAAGAAGTTATGTTCTCAATGTTAAATGAATATGAATAATTCATTGAATAAATGAAGATAATATTTGTGATTTTTAAAATTTTGACTCTACCATTCTGAAATGATGGGTTGCTAATATATAGTGATGCATCATAGAAGGGACATGGTTTTGTACCTATACATTATTATGAGTTTATTTTCTATGAATCACGTAAAAGAATCATGAACAAAACAATACATCCCATGATCTTTAGTTGTAATCCCCATTTTTTCTTTGATGATGTGGATACATTACCTCTAAAGTGAAAAGTGTGATATATATATATATATATATATTAATAATAAGATTATGAAATACAAATTTTCACATAATGATCTCATCATGAAGAAAAATAGAGGTTGCAAGATACTAAAGTACGATGATTTCTCAATAAATTACCACCCAAAGAAAGAAATTAAGATAGTGGATACATTGAACTAAAAAGATCATTCAGTCCAGAACAAAATGTGCATTTACACGAATAATATGTTAATGGATATAATAAAGATAGATTTGGTAATTTTAAAAGGAGGGATGAAATAATTATTTTATCAAAAAACTTCGAAGACATTATTATTTGAAAAGATAAAATTTTCTCAACTGGATGATGATAATATTACAAATAAAATTAAATTGACAATGATGGAAAATTAATATAATTTTATTATAAGATGATGATGGTTTGAAAATTCAGAAGAAACTATGTGTTCCATCTATAGTTAAACTGAAAATGGAATTTTTCGAAAATAATCATAGGTAAAATTTCTCTCTACACCTTGGAAGCACAATGATGTACATATTTTTTAATGAACCCATTTTGTGGGAAAATATGAATTGGGAAATTTCTGATTATGTCTAAAGACGTTTCATATTATGAAAAGTGAAGGTTATAAGGCATCATCATTGATGATTCATGATTCCTATGCCTATTCCTACATAAAATTGGGATGAAATAAAAATGGAATTTTTAAATAGATAACAAAATACTCATAGATAGAATAACTAAATATAGGTTATTATTGATCACCTTAGAAAATCTACTCATTTTTACTCTATATGAGAATATTTACCTATTGATAATAATTCATGGATCTATATTATTAATGTTGTAATATTTCATGGTGAAGATATTTCAATTTTTTCTAATTATGATCCACATAATAGATTGAAATTATATAAAAGTATTTATAAGGATATTGATACAAATATTTGTTTGAGAAATGCTTATCTCCTGTAAAATGAGGGAAGGTCTGAATGTACAATTAAAATTATAGAACCATTTTGAGGTCATTATATATTGATTTTCACGAAGCTTTGGTTCATTGTTTACCTTTGGTAGCATTCACCCATATTAAAATAAAGCATTAAGGTATTCAAATGGAATCGTACGAAGAATTACAAGGAAATATATGTCGTACTATAACATATTCGGATAAATTTGGTGAATTGAGGCATGTAGGTCCATGTCATATTTAGAAGTCAATATATGGGGTAATAAATATTTAAAACCATATCAGCGTATCACATTAAAGGAAACAATCTATGATAATAACCAAATTAAATATTTTTTATTTATTGTGGGATATCATGTTCTCTTTAAAGTATCTCTATGGAGGGGCGTTATATGTTTTGATAAGAAATTTAAACTGATCCCCACGTACAAAAGACCTTCTCAAACTAGGGAATAAATTTGAGATATAACCTATCATTTTCCAATTCATGCATGTCTGTATAAAGTACATGATGTGTTATATATATCATTGTTAAGGAAGTACAATCTAAACAAAACACATGTTCTCACCTATAAAGAAATTGAATTTTAACATGATTTATATTTCTAAGAAGATCATATCATGATTTTGGACACTCAAGAACAAGTTTTTGGGTAATTGATCATCTGAGGTAGTAATGTTACTTTGGTGAAGTCATAAGATAGAGGATGAAATTTGGGAAACATGGGAAATTATGATGAAAATCAACCTAAATATATTCATGAGGTGATATTTTAGATATTTAGTGGATGAAATTTTTTGAAGAGGGAATAATTTAACTCCCAAAAACATTATGATATATTTCATTTCAAATAAATATATCCACTTTTCAAACATTTGATATAATAATATCTATGATTAAATAAAATGTAATTTAGAATACTATTATAAACAAGCTGTTAAATTAGTGGGTATGAATAATAATAACATTTTTTATAGAATGTATATTTCTTAAAAATTTATTAAATAAATTCATTGGATATAAATCAGTTATAAATAAAAATAAAAATAATTTTTAATAAAAAAGGTTTTTTTATGAAAAACAGTATTTCCTTAAAAAATTGTATCCTCGGGTTTAAAAAAAAATTTAAATTACTTTTTAATAATTTAAGAATATATATTTTTAGAAATGTGATAAATGTTTTATATAATAATGAAAAATGATTTATAATTTGTTTTATACAAATTTTTAAAATATTATTTTTGAAGATTAATAATGAAGAATTATGATTTTTATTTACAACTTCCTTATTTTTTAACTATTTTGAAGTTAAATTTTTTTTTGAATTATTTTAAAATTATAAATATCTCTATTTCATTATATTTAAACCAAAAAAATTCATTAGAATCAACCTTATGTACAATATTTATATAATTTTTTTTATACTTTTGAAAACATTTCCTTCGCAAAACAGTTTTTAACGCCTATGTGGGTTTTATAATAAATTGAATTTTTCCAATTACATGAATTGAATTTATTAAAATGGATTACAAGTTAGAAATCATTATAATTAATAATATTAAAAAATGTAAAATCAATTTTTTCTTAATTAAAATTATAAACTGAAAAAAAATATTTACCGTAATTAAGGTTAAGACAATTATACACAAGGGTTAAAATAAGAATTTAAGTGTTAAAATTAATATTAAATAGGTATAATAATTATCAGAAAATATTTAAGCATTATATCATCTATTTAATTGATAATTATCTGCTTTTATTATTTTTTTAATTTGAATTCTTTTGGTATAATTTATTCTTTTCAGAAATTCAATTTGTGTTCTCTACCCCACTTCTTAAAGGACACTACATAACCTGTCATATCCACAATTAAAGAGAACATTAGTACAATAAATACCAACCCAAATCTAGTATTTAAATCCCTTTCCATGACATACATTTCATTGATTTATTATAATTCCATTCTATGGTGGCTTTATATATAATCCTAATGATTTTCTCCAAATAAGAGGTAAACATCTTATCCTAGTGTCCACATTATATTTCATCCCATACCCCTCCAAATATTTGGAATATTTGATAAGATAATTACACTAGTATCTCCCATATACATATATGTTATTAAGGTAATTTAATAACTAACATTGATCACTTATTCCATCAAATGGGAAACAAAATAGAGGATTATGTGTATGGAGAACTACCCCTTCATAAAATGATGATTTTATATTTCCATTAGTGTATCTCATTGATGTATAAAATGATATATGTCCTGTGTATACATGATAATTATGAAATGAGAAAAATCATTTAATTATAATATTTTATTTATCTCCCAACCTTAATATCATTTGGAAAATGATAACGTTTCTCGTGCGTACATGTGAACTACAGCCTCCACAAAGTGATGTGATTAATTTTTCAATTTATATGACATGGATATTAATAAGAATATATTCAATGAAAATATATGATATTAATGAAATAAAAATAACTATATAATGTTGAATTAATTTATAAATTTCTTTTAATGCATTCGTAGGAAAAAATGAAGAAACATTTATGAATTCATACGACTGGGTGTCTCCCAAAATGGTGTAATTAATATTTCTATCTATAATTTATGGAAAACATAAAATTAACATATAGTTAATATATATAATATGAATAAAATTATAATTAATATGGTGATAATTAAAGTGTTATAATATTATAAGTAATGAAAATACTAGACATAACAAAATATGAAAAATGACACACATACAACCTGAAAAAGTATTTTCAATAAATAATTGTTAATAAATAAGAAATATAAATTTCATATAAAAACTAATATGATATGATTCATATGATTATTTTTAATTAGTATATTTATAATAAATCTATTTTTATTATACAGGAGGATTGAATATGTATAATTGAAATCAGACCTAAGGTAAGGGTTTCTCATATCAGTTTTACTTATGTGAGATATATTCCATATTCATCAGTTATTTATTTTTAGCGGTGGATATAATTCCCCGTATATATGTAGTATCATGAATAATTTTATCTTCATGGATTTTAATGATTCATTTGATGTTATTTCATTAATGGGGATTATTATTCAAAAGATTCCACAGTGGTTAGTGTTTATTTGACAATCTCTTCATTATTCATGATTTATTATATTTAAGTCTTCATTGGGTGTGTTGTTTGAAATTAGTATGTTAATACTAATCTATTTTATTCTCATCTGGTTTTTCATGATCTTTTAATTTTCATAGTTATATTTCACTCTCTATGGAACTTGACATTACTTTGAAAATTTGTTCATGTAATGTATACGCTTTTTCTCTCTTTAGAAAATAATTTTTATTCCATACTCATGTTTTCTAATAAAATTTTAAAAACGTTTTTCATATTATTCAAATGATTTATTATATACCTTTTATCCTTTCTTCAATTACTTCTATGTGATATTTTTATCATTTTGTTGAAAGATTTACTTGATTATCATTCTAAATTAATGTGAAAAGAAATTTTTTTAACTCATACGTCATGTATAGAGTTAAAAAAATTCATGGACACTAAATTTTTTTATGCTTCCATAATTAGATTAAAAATTTTAATTTTTTTTGAAATGTTTTTCCTAAAATTCTTGAAATTTTTATTTTAAAAATTTTATTTTAAAAGGGAAAATTGTATTTTCCATAATAATATATTTAATAAAATTTTTATGGTATTTCAATTTATTAATGAAAAAACCTTATTTTGTTATGATCATTTTGAATATATTGTAGCGTTTTATCCAACCTTATTTCTCTAAGTGGTTTCTGATTAGTTTTTTTAGGGGTGTTCTATTTTAGTAACATTCCCACGAAACTCTGGATGGTTTATAATCATGTTTATTGATTGATATAATTATTAACAATTCATGTGATACTTTTATAATACAAATTTCTATATTGATTATGTTTCTACCCTGTCATATGAGAAATTCATTTTACATAGTATGTTATAGGTGTGGTTCTATATAACTCATCGATACATCGGTAGGTCTCCGGAGAAAAAATAGAATGGGTGTTTGGACCAGAATTTAAAAATTTATGTATTATATCTTATAATGAGGAATTGATGGTATTGTTTTGCATGTTTTTAATTACACATTCCATCATTATAATGTTTGGTAGTTATTTCCATTTGATTATTTCATTAGTTTTTTTAACTCTGAATAAGTTTCTAACTCATCTAATGTTTTTATATAGTATTAGTTGATTAGCATTTATTCAATATATTTTATTCTTCATTTAAAACATATTGATTAGGTGGATATATATATATATTTACGTATTTGTTCTTCATTATGTATTCATGATAGCATACATTGCACACACACCCTTACTGATTTTCCAATCCCCCAATTTTATATATTTCAATTCCACTCATTGATAATAAGTGTATTGTGATTGATATGGAGGGATACCATAAAGGGGAGAGATTTGTTTATCAAAAAAAAAATTGTACTTTAAGATTTAAAATTTTATCTAAAATCCATGTAAAAATTTATTTTTATGATACTAATGAACTACATTTCCCTTAGATATATGATCACAAGCCTCTAACACTAATGTAATAATGTAAAAACCGAATATATTCTACTAGTGATGTGGTATTTATAGTTTACTATTGAAACTATTCCCTAATTCCACCACCAAAATACTATTCCACCCTCATTAGATTCTCTTCCCAATATATTATCTTATGCAATCCATTTTGAGGGATATTACATGGAAATCTAAGAGTTCTCTACATGAGTAATTATTATATTATAAATCCTTTTTGTTTTATTTTTTTTTTCAATTTCAATTTTAAAATACCTATATATTCACATTAGTATTCGTAATATATTTAATAATATCATGTTATGGAAATTACCATTGATAACATTTTACTCTTTTTAATTATGAAAAATAGAAACCCCCTTTCAAGAATTATGGCGACTACATCCTCTATGATGTAAATATTTTATTTTCCATCATGTGACATCCATATTCTAACCATTGGATTAAAAATATTCAAGGTGAAATTAACCATAGGTGCTTTACCCATTATTAAAAATAAAAATAATTAAATTAAAAAGTATTAACTAAACATTGAGGGTGATTTTCTATTTTTTAACAATACAACCTATCACTTAAAAATAATAACAACAACCAACTATATGATGTATGAGTAATAAACCATTAAACTCAATGACATACTAGGAAAACAAAAGTAAGAGAGTAATGGTGGAAAAATTTGAAGTATGTGAGGTACTAATACTTTAAATAATTATTGATTTTGGAAAAATGTTTTCAAATTAATAGACCATGACATAGAACAAATTAAGAACTATATCCACCAAATACTAAAGAAACATCAAGGAGACCTATTGGAGAAGTAGGAAACCTACTAATTTTCTATACCATTGAAGAAATCATTTATATATTCACAAAACACACAGATTAGGGGGGCTGAGAAATCATACCCATTAGGGAATTTTTAATAGGATTTTCCCACATGCCATAAATACTAGACAAATGTGATCTCAAATAACTATAAAACAAACCACAGTAATTTTAAATGAAAAGATTTTTGTTTTCAATAATATTCCATAAATATTATAAATATCTGTTCACATAGATGTATAACCAAATATTATTTTTTCCATTGAAGTGTTTTTTAGAAATTTAAAAATTCTAATTTATAAAACAATCAGTGTTTTCATAAACACACACACACACCCATGCAGACTAACTAATATCCATATTCTCTTGAGCAGTGATATACCCTCCACTATGATTCACTTGGTTTGAATCATCCATGTTTTATTCATGTCAGCATAAAGTTGTAATCTGATTTCATGAAGTCATAATGAATTGAAATTTATTAACATATTCCAACCGTGTACCTTTCATGTCGCCACATAGAAGAAAGATATTCCATGAACATTTGATATGACCATATCTATTTTAATAAATCCATTTTATTCAATTTATCAAACAATATATGGGAAAAACTCATAAACTAAATATAATTATTCCTAAAAAGTGGTTAATACTATTATTTTAGTCAATAATTTATTTTCATGCATACTTCAGGATCATTATAGATTATATTTTTAGATAAGTTTGTTATGATTTATAAATATTAATCTCAGACAATCCAAGTGGATACTTCCACTGAATATATTTTTTTCCATAATGTAAAACTTTTTAAATGAAGGATTTTTTATTTTCATTCCATATCATTCTAACACTCTTCATGTATTACTTTTATTTGATACCCATCCTCAAACCACGAGAAACAAATATTAAAAAAGTTGAATGAGTACAAAAATATCATTATGGGACATTAAAAAAAATATTTTTTCTCTGGTGAAACTAATGAAACACTTAAAAGGTTAAACTTTATCTTAATGTTCTTTGGAAATAAATCAATTCTATATTAAAAACACACATTTTCCTCTAAAAATACCTTTAAAACCGATAATTATAACATCAAAATACATTTCAATGATTTAAAGTAATTATATTCATAACACATGTTAGAAAGAAATATATCCTAGGTAAATCCATAAAAAATATCCTTGGAAACTACCTAATTTTTTTATTTTAATAAGGATCATTACTCAATGAATTGGAGTTCAATCTGAGCACACCCATCGTATAATCTATATCAGGCCCGCCCATTAAACATGAGAAATTATGGGGATAAACCCAATATATAAGCCATAATAGGATCACCATTTTCACAAATATAATTCTCTAGTACCATATCATGAATAAATCATGTTATTCAGAACCGTTGTTAACATACAATCTTTGAAAAACAAATTTAATACTATATCCATTAATCATCCCTATATTGAAACACCCTTTACTTTAAAAAATTAAAAAATAAAATACCTAGAATGAAGGGAATGTTGTTTTTTCCATTGAATAAAAAAATGAAATTTTGAAAATAAACAAAATAAATCAAATAACATTTTTGGTGGTGGGAATAGTTTTTGTAATCTTATTCACTAAAATAAAACAATCCTTTTTTTCATTTTTAATGCATGTAGAAATATTCCATAATAATATTCATTTTAAAAACTATTTAATGAAAATAAAGAGTCATAGAATTGTATTAATGAATATTTTAATTCCATTAAAAGTTAATTTATAATATATTTTTATGGAATATGATTAAAATTACTTTTATGGGAAATAGAAAAAAAAAGAATTGTTAAAGAAACTCCCTTACATAGAGTCTGACTCATCATATATGTTATTTATATTATTTAATAAAAGATTTATAAAAATTATTTACTTACTTGAGAACATTTTTTATGTTCATTATCCAATTATTTTATCTAATACCATTTTTGTACAACTAGTTGGTTAATTTCATTCAAATTACTTGATTTGATGACATTCAGTGCAAACATCAAAAATGACTTCGGTATATTGACTATGGTCAAAGAGGTCAATATAATATAATCTAAAAAATTATAATAGTGAATCAATTTTAATTATTATACATAAATTATACTTTTTAAACTGTTAAATATTTATAGTTATAAACAATTAACTACATTACAATCATGGTGATGGTAGGTCATACGTATGCACAAGTAACATACCCATTTGTCAACAACCATTATAGAACAATTGTATGTATTATTTTATATTTAAATACTTATAATTTAATATTAAATAACATATTATATCATTAAATATACTTATATATATCATCCATGTTTTGTGGAGATGAAAAATGAACCACATCGCTTTGTGGAGGTGGTAGTCCACACATACAATAAAGAACAATATCATTTCTTACTTAATGAAAATATTAGAAAATGGATGATGTAATACCTATATAGAATCATATATATCCAGAATATAATATATATATTCATTTAATACAATATTATGACAATGAATTCATGGAAGTGAAGTAAAATTAATTACCCAGGTTTGTGAGGCAGTACTCCAGCGTACACACAAACAACTTTTTCATTTCCAATTTAATGAGAGACGATATAAATTTAGATGATTAGAAAAACATTATTGAATATAACTGTATGGATTATAATTTTATAATTATAAAACCTTATTTGAATAATATTTTAGTTCGGTAGAATAATAAATAAAATGAAAATCCATTATTATTACATGTGCCCCTTCATTGGACAACCTCAAATAGTTTACATCAAATGATTATCTATTTTAGTTTTTTGATAAAATCAAGTAATATAAGATATGTATAAGGATATTTGATAGATATTTTGGAAGTTAATGTATGAACCTAAATTTTATTTATGTGTCAATAAAATAGGAGAGGATGTTTCCTTTTTAAAAATAGGGAATGATAACTCTTGTAATATCTTAAAATATATCATTAATATAATTCAAATTTCACATTAAAATGGATATAAATTTAAGAAAATAAAATTTAGTAGGAGGAATAGTGAAGATAAATTAATCCAATAAATACTTTATCAGTTAAATTGATTTTTTCATCCTTACCATTTTTAGCCCGTTTTAACCCTATTTTAAAATTACCACACTATTAATGTTTATATAATATGTAGGAAATAATAGTAAAATAAAGAGGTTTTAGGATAACAAATAGACCATGGTTGATATTTTCAACCTTATAAAAATCAAATTTCTAGAAATATAATATTTTTTATGTTTTAAATATTTTAATAACATGTTATTTTCGATAAAATCACATTTATACTAATTTTTGAATAATTCATTTAATTTTAAATTCCAAAGTATAAAAAAATATGGAATTGAAATATAGTATATTCAAAACATTTCAAAATTTTATTTTAATATAAAAAATATTTTATTAAATTAAAAAATTCATATTATATTTATTTTAATATTTTAGTATCATTATTATATTTTCACTGTAATGAAATAATTACTATCTCAGCATTCGATAATACTTTGTGGAAATTATTTCATCTAAAAAAAATTGTGTTTATAATTACATTTTTTAAATATAATTTAGAATCAAATAATCCTTCTTTATATCCATATGGAAATTATTTGATGATAATCAAACACAAAGAATGATATTTATTATATTTTATTCCATAAATTATTATAAAGGTAAAAATCATGTCCATATGAAAAAATGTTCATAAATTTTACTTTTTATGTAAATATGGATGATGTATAATAAGAAAATAAAATTAAAGAAACTGTTATGATTACTTTATAGTCTTTATAACATTATGTTTATAGTTAATTAACACTTTTTACCTGTATTGTCGTAACTGAATTTATAATGATTACTATTCATAATAACTTAACCTAAAAGGGAAATATTTTCAAATTATAGGCCCGTAGATTAAAATTATGGAATCCATTTATTATTATTACAAACATAGAACTAGTATATTTTAAATTAAAATTTAACTCAAAAACATGATGATAAATATTGTTTTCATAAATAATGACTTTTTATGTAATAATTGATCATATTCTAAATTTAATTGTAAAATTCATTTGAAGGACTATAATTAAATGATTTTTAATAAAATGGAACTAATTATACTTTAAATATAATCCAAATTAAAATTTTACGTTTAAAATACTTATAATGGATATGCAGATTTCAATATAAATTATTAATTTTCACAATTAACTGAAAAGAAACAAAATTCCGAAAAAATATCAAAATTTACCCATATGATATTTTTGATATTATTATTTAAAAATTTAAAATAATTTTATCAAATAAAATATTTATATGTTTTATAAATATATAATAATATTCAATCACACAAAGCAACAAATATAATTTTTTTTGAAAACATATTTGTTATGAGAATAAAATGCCTTTTTTAAAAATTGAGTATGTATTTCATAAGAATAATTCAATATATTTTTATAAATTAGGACCATTATATATATATGTATATATTTCATAATTTAGTTAATATTTATCATTCCCAAAAATTCAATATATATGTTATAATGGTTATAATTTACTAATAATATTTCATGGTTTATTTATGTCTGGTGGTGCGTGTCGTGCACATTATTGAGAATAATATCTATATTTAAAAATATAAATGTCTTCAAACCCCATTAAAAAATTCCATAAATTCAACTCTAAATTGACCTTCATAAATAAGGATTTTTAATTTTAATATACCATTTTTGAAAAAATATATAATAAAAAGGGTTAAGAAAAAATCCCTTAGAAAAGAGGGAAAGGTAAATATTAAGGTTACTAAATAATAATGATTCAAAAACTGATAAAAATAGAGGGACGGGAAATTATCATTATAGAGGGAAAAGTAATATCCAAATAATGATATAAATTTTTATACATCATTGATCAAAACAAATTGAATGATAAAGAGAAAGTATACAACCATAGGACTATAAATCTATGAGCTGTGAAAAATAATATTGATTCTTCATAAAATAATAAAATTGGATAATTTTTTCCCATGTTCTTCTTCTTAGTGTTAAGGAAGTAATTTATAATTTATACAAAAAATATTACAAAATATACTTACTTAATAAGTAGAATCTCATGCATCAATCAATTTCCACCCCAATATCATATTTATCCACAAATGATGAATAATAAAGATGAATTATTTCTTACCAAAAGAATGAAAATAAAATTCTAACAAAGAATATATTTAATTTAATTGATATAAACAAACTGTTCATGTCTTTAAACATTATCCAAAATTATGGGAGTTAGAAAAAGTTATTATAATTCCAAAAATAAATAAACAGTAATATGAGGAAATATAAAATTAATCACCAAGAAATCAATAATAACACATAAATATCAACTTATATCACTTGAAAAAATAAGAAAAATTATTTATAATATTTTAGACTATGATTCAAATCCAAAATACATAATGGTTTGGTCATAATCACTTCCAATATTAATTTAATATAGATTTCGCATTAACATCAGTCACTTATAAATTCATATTCCAAATAATGTATATGACCTAATCTTATAATCCCTAATATATTTTATTAATTTACAATAATAAACTGAATCAACAAAATTACCTATTACAATCATATATACATCCAAAAGATAATATAACCTTTATTCCTCAAATAAAATCCCATAATTTTATATTTACCTTAATCATTTAATGTTCCCAAAATTCTGATCCTAGTCAACTAATCAAAAAATCACTTCTCAATCCAATAGTTTTATATAAGATAAAACATTGTCCCAAAAATTAACATTATAATAATAATTATCTGTCACATCATTTAAAAAATATCATACTAACCAAGACATCATGTAGGATAGTGGTAGGAGTTTCACCATTTTTTCCTTCAGTTGTGGGTTCCAACCTCACATCATTTTCTGACATGATGTGTCTCTTCCATGTATGATTGTTCTCATATAACTAATTTTATATTAATATAATTCCAATAATTTTTCAAAAAAATTATTCTGAATTTACTAAAAAAATATCATTAACTTCAAATAACTTTTTCACCTCTATGATTTTTAATATAGCTTGGTTTTCCAAAAAATAAAAATTAATTTATATTGAATATAATTTCCTTAAAATATGTAAAATTTTATCCAAATGGTTATTAATCCCTTTATCACATTCCCTTAAATTATGGTATCAATTTTCTCTAACACACATTTCTCAATTTTTTTAAAAATAATTTTCTAAAGATTAAAATTATGGGTTTCATGATTCTCATGAGATTTATAATATTTAATAATATAATTGATAAAAACATCATTCACTAAACTTACTTTTAAAATAACTATCCATGGTTGTTTCATTATTCCTTGATAATCTACTCCCTTAATTCAATGATATGATAAATTTAAAAACGGTTCGTCAATATCAAAACAATAATGGTTCATTCTCATAACAAAAGAAAATAATTTATACATTAAATATATATATATATATAAGTGTGTTATTTATTCCTCTTCATATCAGATTTATCATCTTATATGATATGAATATCTCTTGAAGACAAATATTCATGTCCTTGGTGGTAATTTCCATTCAAAATTGGATGGATTAGTTATGATTTTGAAATCCAATAATAGAAATCGAGTGGTCTGAATAAATTTTATTTAAATGTAATTGTCTTGGATAAATAAAATAATATATTATAATGGATATTTATTTTCAAAACACATTAAAAATAATTTGGGAAATATTTTTCCATGACAGTGAAGAATAAATAATCTAGAATGAATAATAAATCTATATGAGATCATTTTTCATTCATATCGATAACAGATCATTAAGATATAGTAAAAAAACATAATTAATACATAAAATGAATTATCATATGTTTAAATGAAAATGGTGCTTATAAATACAATACTCATTGATATTATATTACAAATTAATCTTAAATTGCTTCGAAAATAGCCATAATAACTTCAAAATAAAAAAAATTAATAAAATTTAAGGTTATCTTAATTTTTTTTCTTACAATGAAAAAATTATATATAATTACAATGAAATAATTTTCCATGTTCAACCAATTGGTTATATATGACCATACCCAATAATATGTCTTAAAAAATATCATTAATTTCTTTAAAATACCATCAATAAAAACCTCAAAGGGGTGTCTAAGTCTTTGAACATATGATCAAACAAATTTTCAAATACCCATGATGATATCTAGTACATATAATGAAACTAATCATGAAAACATCATAATCATTAATTTTTTCTATATACCTTTAGTGATACACACTATAAGGAATAATCCTTAAATATTAAATAATGATCAGTTTTTAGTCATTATTTTTTTTATTTCCTGACGAATGTTATAGTTAATTGGTTTAGAAAATTAACTAATAACTTCTAAATAATATAATCATAGATAATAACTTTTCCCATATACAATGTTTCTGTGTTCCCATAATTTAATATATTTAAAATTAATCACGGTTTCTATTCATGCCTAATCTTTTTGAATTTCAAATTGACATATTCTTTTCTCTAACCCATCCATAAACCCAATGTATATTTTTTATAAAATTTTGGATAAGGAAAAATATATTATTAAATAACATAATAAGGTGAAATTTTATTTTCTAATAAAAAGTACAAAACCTAAGAAGTGTTTAAATTTATCTAATTTTTTATTGAGAGAACTAAATTATTCATTTTAAAAATATAAATTATAAATTCTTTTTACTCAAAGGAAAACATTAAAACCCATATAAAGAAAATAAAAACAACTTCATGTAACATATATTATTTATATTCATAACCCATGTAAAAAATAACAGTATCATAGTTAAATACATTTGAGAAAAATCATTGGTAACTCCCTAATTTTCTCCAATTAATACAATGAACATTTCACAATGCATTGGATCATTATTTGGGTACAACAATCATATTTTCTATATTGGTATTACATATTCATCATTAACTGTAACAGGCTTCACACCATCATTAAAATCAATTTTGGGGTGACGTTATTCTCTTATATAATTCATATTTACTATATCATAAATAAAATAGTTTATTTTTCACCATTTTATAATAAAACTATCGTAAAACTCATTTAAAACCATATCAAAAATAATATTAGATATTGAAATTACCTTTATTTACAAAAACCATTTTCAAAAAATAAATAAATAGAATTAATGGAAAGATATTTTTTTCATTGTAGAAAATATAAAATGTAAAAATGGATTCGAAATATCCAATAATATATATAGTGAATGGAAAATTTATTGTTGTTGTATTGTTTAAAATTGAACATTCCATTTTATCTTTTGTAATGAATATAAGAACATTCAAAAAATAAAAATAAAATTCCATTGAATGAAGGTATATATGGAAGTAAAATGGACTATATAATTATTTTACTTATATATATATTCATTATGATTATCTTTATATAAATATGGAAAAGGCATAAAATAGGTGGAAGGGAAACAAAAAAGTGTTTTAAAATAAATTCTCTTACCTCAAGACTCACTCATCACACATGTTCTTTATCATCCAAAAAATAAGTTATTTTAGAGTTATCTATATTATTAAGAACCTTTTTTTAAAGTTCATTAATATTTTACATTAACTAATTCCATGTTATATACATTTATTTGATAAATTATGTTCACATTAGATATTTTGATGATATTTGGATCAATTTTCAAAAATGACTATTGTTGGATAACTCTGGTCGAAGATGAATTTATTATATAATATCATGAATAATAATAATGAAATAAATTTAATTTTCATGGATCAGTAATATTTTTAAAACAAACCAAGAATGATGGTTATGAAAAATTAAATACATAACAATCATGGAGATCGTACACTGTTAGTACGTGTGAGTAACATTCCCATTTTTCAAATATCATTAATGAATGAATATATGAATTAATTTATACTTATATTTTGATAATAATATCATAAATTTCATTTTATTTCCTTAAATATACGTTTATATATCACTCATTTTTTTGGAGATGAAAATTAATCACATCACTTAGTGGGGGCGGTAGTCCACACATACATACAATCTATGTTATCATTTTCCAGTGAATGATTATATTAAAAATGTAGATTAAATTATAATTCTATATAATCATAAAAATTTTATATATATAATGTATAAAAATTTGAATAATCGTTTTAACTATCCATGATATGCACTGATGAAAAAAAATAATATTTCTTCGCGAAGTAGTTGTATGCCGTACGCACAAATGACAATTTGCTTTTTTACTTGATTGAATAATAGATATATTTATGTAATAAAATTATAATAGTAAAATCTCAATATATTTAAGATACCTTTTTTAGTTTTCTATAATGTTTCATGAATATTTTATGGTTTTATAGAAATAAATAAAATGAAAATGATTAGTGAGGAACTATACCTCTTCTGCAGAAAACCTTTTAGGGTTTACACCATCATCTGTCACTAGATTGTTTCTAGTTCAAAAAAAGTATTGTAGAAGTGGGGATGAATTTTAGGAAGGAATTTGGATAGGTCTTGGTATAACCATTATGTTATTTAATTTTGTGTAAAAGATGATATGATGTGGCCTTTTATACGAGAGAGGAATGAAAATCTATGAATTAATTAAAATATCAAATTAATGAAAATTATTTTTCATATTAAAAGGGATCAATATATATATGAGTGGAAGAAAATATTTTCCTGTTTCAATGTACACTTATATAATAAAAATTATACAAGTGAATTTTATTTTTTACCCTTTACATTTTTAACCACTTTTGTCCCTTTTCAACAATTTCCACAATATTTTTGTTTTTACTCCTTCAAAGTCAAGAATATTAATATAAAAGGGAAAGTGGACCCCAAGTGGAATATTAATAGTATTTTAATCCTGATAGTAAGCACTCAGATTTTTATAGGTTATTTTATTTTTAAATCATTAAAAAAAATTATTTATAATAAAATTACAATGATGCCATCTTCAGAGCTATTTGACTTTTAAAACTAAAAGACAATAATATAATTAAAATGTATCAAATTAAAATGTATTTAATATCTAATATTTATCTAAAATACTATGCAACACAATAATTTGGGAATTTTATTTAAATTGAATATTTTAATGGAATAATCATGGTCATATGAAAAAAGATTTATATATTTGATTCTTGGATGATTATAGATGAGATAAAATTATCCAATAACATTATTTAGTGATTTATAATAACATTATATTCATATTTATATTATTTTTACCCTTAATTTACTCTTTTTACATTTATTGAGATAACAAAATTTATAATGATTTATTTTCATATTGACAAAAACATAAATTAAAATATTTTACAATTTTTAACATTTTAATTCAAAATTTTAATCCCTTTTTAATGATTCAAAAAAAATTGTAGGATGTAATTTAAAATCAAATTCATAAAAAGAGATAATTTTTTTGTAAGAAAAATTTTCTTGTAAGGTGAAAAGAATGTTTTCATACAAAATTCAAGTCCAAAATTCATTTTAAAGACAAATTTTAGTTTATTTATAAAAAAATGGATCTAATAAAATTTTAAAAAAAATTTATGATGTAATTTTACTCTATAAATACTTTAAAAGAAAATACGGTTATCAATGAAACTCATCATTCATAACTATTCTTAAAAAATCAATGAATTTAGAAATTATAAAAATATCACCATAAACAAATTTTAAAATGATTATTTAAAAATTTTTATCAATTTTTTTCAAATAAATTTCATCAATGGTAAATAAAATAATTACAATATTTTCTAAAAAATAAATCAATACCATTTTTGAAGAAAATGTATTTTTCTTAAATAAAATGAATTTTATAAAAAAATGATTTCATATTTCCTATAAATTAATCTATAGTTTTATATTGAATATGAAATGTTTATATATTATATTGCATGGTTATTCATATTAATACCATCCAATTAAATAGATAGTTTATAATGGTCATATTTATACATTAAAATTCAATGGTTTGTTTAAGCTCGGTGTTGCATATCATACACCTTATCAAAAATAATTTCCACATTTAAATGTATTTGGGTGTTAAGAAAAATAGTTTCCAAAAATCCTATATTAATCATATCCAAGAATGCATCATCATGGAATGAAAATTAAATAAGGAATTCATTTAAGAAAATAAAAATCCATTATATTTTAAAAATAGTATAAAAAAGAAACCCACCAACCTTGTATTCAGTTAGGGAAAAATCCCCCAAGACATAGTAGATATGGATTCATTCGTTCATTCAAATAATTAATAATAATAAAATACTATTAAGACATGAATTATCTAAGATATATTGGAATGGAATCCCTGGTTTATGGTTCTATTATAGTGAAATCGTGTTCATCACGAACAGATGAGAAGAACAGAGTTCCTACATCTTATATCCAAGATCAACCTCTTGAATGAACATTGAAATCAGAGTATGATGGTCAAAGATCACTGCTAATGAAAAACTTTAACCCTTGAAATTGATATTCTAGTCTAAAACATGAGTAATGATTCTCTCTTAGAAATTTTTGATTAATTAAATTAACAACCATATATTTTAATTTCCATCGTATAATTAGACCAAATTGTTTTACAAACCATGTTTTAATTTTGAAAATAATCTCTCACATAACGAATTCAAATTCACCAGATTATCCTCACATTTTCACCAAAAATACATCCAACTGTGAACCATCTTAGTAAAACTAATACATCTTGAATGATTTCGTAAAAACATGATCCTGGTTCATAATAATTACCTTGAAACTATGTATTTCTAAAAATGATTAAAAAACCTTTCAAAAGATTCAATAAATATTCCATGTTAGAAGAAATTCATTATCATTAAAAAAAATTAAATATGAAAATACTTAAAAAAGGGGGTTTTATATTCAACCTATCATTAGGATCTTCATCCTTAATGAACTAGAATAAGTTCATGCATTGGTCTCATATGAACTTCTCGCATTCCAATGTATCTTATTGTGTTTTTACATACTAACACAATACTTTGACTAGAGAAATAGATCCACCATGTAATATATTCTTCTATCTATCCCAAATTCTAATTAGTTCATGGAAAAAAAATTCATCAACTTAAAGAGTAAGATGGTCCCAAAAAATAACATGTGTGGGATCCAATTTATTATTCTTTAGTGAAGATACAATGATGAAATTATGGACACATAAATATCATTGGTTAGGCTAATTGATATGCCACATTACCACATATTGAACAATATGTGGAATTTTCTAGCTCATTGTAAGATCATATTTCTTCAGTGGAATTATCCAATAAAATAATTATGATGATATGGTACACATGGAGCTATTCAAGGAATAGTATGGTTTTCCTGGTTATTCATCACTATACTGGGTTAAAATAAGGGAAAACACACTGATCAGACCAACTATTGTTTTCCCGAGACTATGGATAATGTCCACACAATTTGGAATCTCATACACATTGAATGTTAAAGGATTGTGATAATGAACAATATAAGATTTTGAATGCCTTCGAGTCATGGTCATCAGATTCCAAATTGTGTGGACATTATCCATAGTCTCGGGAAAACAATAGTTGGTCTGATCAGTGTGTTTTCCCTTATTTTCACCTAGTATAGTGATGAATAACCAGGAAAACCATACTATTCCTTGAATAGCTCCATGTGTACCATATCATCATAATTATTTTATTGGATAATTCCACTGAAGAAATATGATCTTACAATGAGCTAGAAAAATCCATAGCCCATGATTTTAGAATATATTCTAATTAATTAATTATGAACTATGATTCTTCATCTATTTGAGGAAGATATTTAATGATATTGATCAATTAAGTACCAATATATTTTTGTAATAATCCCAGATCAAGATGTGAATTGAGGATATCTATGAGAGATGATTAAAATTGGACCTCCTTACAACAACAAAAATTCTCAAATATATATATTTTCTAATTCATCTATAGTACATGAATCATAGATTCGGAAAAAATATTCTAAAATGATGATTCAATCAACCATAACCCAACTATAATTATTCCTATATGAAATCAAATATTCACTTGTGGAAATTCAATGTAAATCTTTTCAAACTTCTGTTCGGGTATAGGAATTTATGTTAGCAAAAAAACTAGCTATTGGTGATCAAACCATACCTTCTAAAATGTAATAAATTTTATTATATAATCTATAATGGTATGTTTTATACCTAAAAAGAATAATTTATCTTTCATCACCATTAATATTTATTGTAATACCTAAATGAATGACCCATATTGAATGGTGATATGACGAATAATGTTGTACCAAGAAAAACTGGGGGATTGTGTATCAGTTTTAAATGAATTATAATGATTTCTAATTATATCATTTGTAATAAAAAGTATCACCACCATTTCTATTGGAACTAATGGCGGTGTAATCAGGTTATGATATTTGAGACTATTTAATAAAATAAGTCATGTTAGAAACATGATCAACTGGAATGAAAATATAATTATCACTATGTTCATAAAATTACATTTTTATGTTATAAATAATGATCATTGTCTACCATTGGTAATGAGATTCCCTAAAAACTTATTCAAAGGAATTTTAATTGAAAGAATCTACAAAAAAATCCATTTTACAAATTTTTACTCTAATTCATATGAAAATATATTGAGGTAAAAAATCTATATTTTTCCTCATGTCCATTCCTCACTAACAAAATATATGTTTACAATTATTAGGATCTATGAAGATGATGAGGATTTCTCAAAAGAAGTGTAAAATATAGAAATAATTCATAGAATAATAATAATTATTCAAGGGCATGAAACTGATTGTACTTCTAACCTGATATCAATTGCCTAAAACAATCTGTACCCAAAAAAATCCATGTATGAGAAAACAACCATGGATGGATCGAAATTCAACATAATATACCACATAAACTTTCCATTGTTATAATAATATTAATATGGGTTTAGATGTAAGATGATCAATATTCTCTAGATAGAACATTTGATAGTTATCAACCCATGTGAATGAATCACCTTTCTTAGCAGATCATTCAATATAGAATAAACCATTCAGAAATCCTAAACAATGTGATGTTAATATCTTGATAATCCAATAAATTAGTGAATCTTGGAAACAATGTTATGTGGCTTCTAAGAGGTAACAAGTTTTTTATTCCTAGGATACACTAATATTTCCATGCAGGATTCGTGCATATAATACTTCATATATAAAAAGTTATCACACAATGTACTAAATAAAATTTTCAATTAATCCACACAGTCGGTCATTTTTTGAGTACAAATCATACATCATCAAAAAAAATAATTGAGGTACCTATGAATTAAATTGTTCACCATGTTTGTGAAGTCTATAGGTAAATTTTCCTTTTTAATTAGAATGAAGATATATTTAAAATGGAATATCAAATTTATAGGTTGTCAATGAAATATCCTCATTTCCTAATATGATGTTATGATAACCTTGTAACATATCAATAATTGAGAATCAATTAACTATCACCATTTAATTTATTATTTCAATGATTAAATGATTATAAATCCATTATTTGATCCAAACATGATTTATAATATGATATTTGGAACTTAATTGGAGGGGATCGTCGAACTTGTTTACAAATATATATCGTATAACCCAATAGAATGGGCTATGTCTAATGATTTTGTTTCAATCCAATTTATCTATTTATTCCATTAGATATCATTTTTTTATTAAAGAAATTATATATAATGGGAGAAATAGATGTTCTTTCTAATGATAGACAAATTATTTCCAAATCATATAAAACCCATGGAAATCATTCAAAAATTAATATTGGTATCAATACACTATTGATGGAGGAGTCATATTTCATGTTTCATCCACAATTCCTGGGGTCATTTATGCTTACTGGTTAATAATTGTTCAATCTAAGGACACTAATGGTCCTACATTAAGTTCTTCTATATCCTAATCCCCGTTGATTACATGAAGACATCTATATGGGAATCGGAATGTCACTTATCGAGCAGAGTGATCAATATGGGATGTAAATTATTTTGGTCAATACATTCCTAAGACAAAATCAATTTTATCCATCTAGATGGCCATAAAATCCTTGGAAAACATTACTAAGTCAATGGAAACTGAACATATCATGCACATAAAACCTCTAAACTCTTGCAGTATGAGAATTTTCTTCATACTCATGGTGGGTGTTATCATTATCATGTGTAACAAAAATTGATTTATCAAAAATAAAGTATTGAAATAATTTGATGCATTATAATCAAACAAGTAATGAATAAGAGCCAAGTTATATAAAGTGGGTCCTCACACTTTAGGGGGACCTTGTTTCACTATCAATAAAAACTTATTTTCTCTATATAGATATCAATAAACCACTAAATGATATATACTCATTCTGTTCTATGTTGTTGTGTGGAAGAATACATTATTCTTGAAGGTATACTATATTACATAATTTTATGGATGACATATACTATGATGATAATATCACTTTTTAGCATATAATTACTGAGGTATAGTGGATACAATTCCACCTACTGATTAAAATTATTTATGAAAAATCATGATTCCCATTCTTTCCAGAGTTGTGGATATTCATTGTTAGCAGAGAACATTCATTATTTTATAATATAAGATATATACAAAAGAATGATCTTGGTGTAATTTTGTGATGTGGTGGATAAGAAAGAAATTCGGTGGACTGATACTATGATTAAATCATACAGTGGGAGTAACCCAACCTCTTGAACTATTCTATATGTTAGAGCTCCCACATGCACCCAACTAGAAAAAGTGTCCCCTCAATTCATATTTCATGAACAATCACTCTCTCTAAACTATGTATATTTTATCATATCATTATAAACAGTAATAAGGAACATTACCACCTCATAGTGAACCATATGCTAGATAATTTCCACAAATATATGATATCTCAGTATATCAATAGTTGCTTCCACCAGTGGAAATCAATCAAGGTGACTTAATTTTAAAGCATATTAAAACACAAAAAAACATATATGTTCTTGTTGAAATTATTAAATAATATTATCTATTTGGAATGTATCATTATTGAATTATTTATTGGACATATCCATAAATCCTTTCTAAATGAGTTCTCTATCAAGAATAGCTTCAACTGATATGACCCATCATGCTAGTGTTATGTCCTCAAGAACATATATTTATTTACATACTTTAACATCATATGAACTCCCTGTGAATTCATATATTCTGGCTACACATATTCATTATAACATTATTTTCTGGAGTCTATAATCACAAAGAAACCTCAGGGGTTTTTTTAGAATCTAATATGAATGATACACTAGATAAGGTTCCTTTTTTCCTTGGAACCTTTTCAATAGCTTGAAGGGAATACATTGTACTCTAAACCAATTCCTATTTAACATGTAATTATTGTGTAACCTCATACCTAGCTTCTTATTCTTGATGGTTTATCATTCTACATATAGGTGGAATTTTAGTTTCATACAAAATTCCAAAAGAAAAAAATTAATTAATTTTTATTTCAATAATTTCATTGATATATTACATATATTACCAAAAAATAACAATTTCATATTAAAAAATCTTGTAATAATATTGATAATTAATTCTTAGTGAGGAATATCTTTAATAATGCATGATACATTCAATTTACTAACTACATCTTAGAAAAATAGTTGACAATGCACCTAGAACGTCTAGAGTACACTTTTTTTGCTCATATTACCCTAGTAAGATGATGTTTAGAAAAAAAAGGTTATCAAAAAAATTTATTCTATGAATTTCAAGATACCATAAGTCACATCTCCATCCTTCATTCTCATCTCCAGGATTGACCAAAATTGTACCATTTGTGACATTTGACACTAATAATTTTCTTAGAAATATATGAAGATCCAATAACCATTAGTGACTTCCCAAAGACACCAATGGATGAAAAAAGTTCCAAATGGACTACCAAAACATTATTATATAATTTTCCTTTTTGAAAAATGAATCATAATATAAAAAATAACAAGAACAATGAAATATATTATTTTTTAGGAATATACCATAAAACTCAAATAAATTCCAATTAAAGTATAATATCAATGTAATAGTAGAATAATGTTAAAAAATTATATACTAAGACTCCGAAGTATAAAATACTCTGGCATAATAGTGGAACCACTCTAGACCATGATGTAGGCCAATCCCAGCTCTATCTGCACCTACTATGACAGAAATTTCTACGATATTCATAGGAGATGCAAGTATCCCACCCCTTTTTAGTGTAAAAAAACTACATTTGAATACAAAAAAAATGAATATATATGCGGTGAGTAGTAATACATTGTATTAGACCCCCAAAAAAATTTTCCCACATTGCACAAAGATCATAAACAAGTTATCTCTCATGATTATAAAATAGTTCGGAAGAATATCAAAATCAAATAAACTAGTTTTCAAAATATTCAATAAAAAAAGGGACTTTATTTTCCAAAATATATATAACAAAATTTGAGTTCTACATTCATGTAATATAAGTAATTTTTAAATTACAATTTGGAATACCATCAATTTTATCAGAAAAAAACACCCAAGCATGTCAAGTGATATCTATATGCTCATGTGTGGTTATATTCATTCCAAAAATCCACAACATTATAATAGTCCTCCATTTACCTTTCTAGATGAATGTGAGAACTATGACTATTCCATTAAGTCCTTTTACAATGAAAATAATTGATAGAAATCAACAATGTTCCTTTTAATTTGTTAAAAAAAACCAAATAAATCTAATAACATGTGTTATATACATATTTATTTTATGAAAACAATAATTTTCATTTTACATAACATGTTGCGAAAAACACACACAACCTATTTTCAAAAGAAATCCAATATATAAAAAATATAATTTAATATTTTAAGTGGAAAATCATTAAAAATATAATGATATTTATTTATGAAAATCAAGAGCCTTTTCATTCTACTAAAAGTAGATAGAGGAAAAACACCCACCTCAGGTTTATTTGGGCTAATAACCCCCCCCCCCCTCCCAGAAATCCATATATATAGTTTTGTTCATTAATTCCTCTTATGAATCATGAAATGAGCCTTCAAAATATTTGGTTGATCATATATATATGGTCCTAGAAACCTTGTCATAGGGTTATATTCAATAGAAAATGATAATATATAAAATAGAATTCTGTAATAGAGTTCAAACAACTAATTTCAAATATAAACTGCTCTTTAGGTTATAGAAATCATATTTTGGAGCTCTAAGATCAACTAAAAGTTCCCATTATAATAATAGAAATTTAGATACTCAAATTTTAGTGGATGATTTTTCAATTATGAGTAAGATTCATGTTGAAAATGAATTTCCATACTTTTTAATTACCATATAATGGTTAGGATATATGGTTTCTCAAACTATGCACTAATGACGAAAATCATCTCGGTCATAAAAAATCCCAATTCTCATGGTTAACCACACTATATTTCCAAAACGTTTACCCAATGTGAACCTTCATAGGTAAAACCAAACAACTCTAAATGTTTCATGGATACTTGAGGATTGTTTTAATAAATTTTCACCTCTAAAAAAGATTCTAAAATAATTGTAATGCTTTTTAAAACATCCCCTAATCTTAAACTTAACATTAACAAAATTGAAAATAATAATAATATATAAAATAACTCAAAATAGGGGTGTTACACTTAAGAAACTTATAAGGATAGTATAAAAGTGGAATTTAATGAATTATTATTGTATTTATATCAAGTATAATATTCTGAAATAATATTACATATACTTCATTATTCTATTATAATTAAATTAAATTCATCAACCATGAATATGTGTTCAGTTCTTCCTTTATGGTCAAATTGATTTATGTTTTTATTTTCATCATTTCATTATTTTTATGTTATTTAAGATTATAATAATTGATAAGTATGATTTATAAGAAATTATTAAGGTTTTATAATAGAAACATTTACAACTTATTATTGATATGAACAGAAATATTATTATTAATTGAATCATTTAAAATGACATACTAAGAGGATAATGATATATTATTTCTATATAGTGGTCATATATATTCTATCATCTATTTATATATAATTTTAGTTCTGTAATATCAAAATAATAAAATAAAATACCATAACCTAAACTCTCATATAAGGTCCTAGAATCATTAACTTTAAATTTATGGATTCGTTGTGGATAATCATGATCCATTTTTAGTGATCCAAAATTATATCCCAAAACCAAATTAATTGGTCACATACATACCAAATTGACATTTAGTATTTTAGTTTTTGTTAATTTTTAGAAAATTCTTTAAAATTATAAATTTCCACATAGTATTTAGTCTCCCCAGAAAACATGTTCTTTATAAATAAATGCGTGTTTCATTCATGTTATCTTCCATATCTATATCTCTAACATTATTAACTTTTAAATGAATCCTTAATCACTATAAAAAATAATTTTGAAATGTGTAATTTTAAAAATAAATCTCTTTAAGGGATATAAATTTATGATATATGTTATTCAATAAAAAAAATACAAAAATAAAAAAAATGTTTACCTTTTCCACATTATTAATTGATTGTGTATAATAATTGATATCCAAATTGAAAACAAATTTCTTTTAATGAAATATATCTAAACATATTCAAAAAAATTAAAACCCCTTTTTATTTAACTTATAGAATTATATTCATAACCCATTTATGACATAAATTAATCCTAGGGAAGTAGATAGGATTAAACATCCTAATTAACATCTTGTTTTTTCATTTAATGACATGAAATATTACACGATTCATTTAATATATAAATCAAGCTCACCCATTTTTTTCACTAGTCATATAATATTTATCCATCTCAGTCATCATTATAAATATTCTTCAAGTACCATATCATAAATAAAACATTTTTTAGATTATACCATTTCATCCTAAAACCCTTATGAAACTCATCTGAAACCATATTCAGAATATTTTTAGATATAAAAATAATCATTCCTTTTCAAAGCCCATATTCAAAGATACATAACCTAGAGAAAAGGGAATATGGGGTTTTCATGGAAGAAAATAGAGAAACCATTAAATAAAAATATAAAATAATGGTTTTTATGGTGGTGAAATTCATTGATTCCTTGTAAATTAAAATAGTGCATTCCATTATTTTCCTTTTGTAAGAAATCTAAAACATTCAATAAAAATTATAAAAATATATTATTTATGAAAAAATTTGATAGAAATTATAATGATAAATAAGATTTCATTTATAATTCATTTATAACCATATATTTACCTCCATTAAATAATTTTATTAATATGTATATATATGTCAAATATTTAGAAAATAATTCATTAGAACATTTTAGAATAAGGTTTTAAGGTAATGGGTATCTTAAATTGTGTCTAACTAGTCACATAAATTCTATAATTTTATAAATAACAAACTATAGAAAATTATTTACTTTTTTATGAAACTTTTTATTTTTCATTGAATTATCATTATTCAGTTTACATCATTAATGGAATTGTTTTATTTTTTAACCTTAGTAGTTAAGATTACATTAAATGTTTTAAATATGTCTTATTAATAATAATAATAATAAAACATCAGTAGGATAAAATGGTAAATGTGTTCATTGTTACATCGTATAAAGAATAAAAATCATGACATAACTAACATTTTTAAAAATTAATTATAATTTTAACGTAATATGTTAATGATGATTATGGAAGATGATTTATGTTACAACATGGAGATGGATGTCCATTTAATCGCATGATTAACAATGATATTTTTCATAAAACATGATTGAATATAATTATGTATCATTTAATCAATAATGTTTTATTATTGTATCATAAATAATTTTTATTTAATTTTTAAATACATATTGATATTCATCTTCCTTGTTTTTTCTTGGTAAAAAATAAATGACATTGCTACGTGCATGTGGTAATCCAAATGAAACCACAAACAATGTCATCATTTTAAAAGGATGTAAATGTTTGAATATATATGATATATTATCATTTCATAATGATGACTAGTTATGTAATATCCCAAATATAAATTTCTAAATTATGTCCATCAATATAATAATACATGATAGGTGGTGATGGAAAACAAATTACACTAGTTTGTTAGGTGGTAGTCCGGGAAACACATGAATGATTCTTTCATCGCACATTTAATGGTTGTGGAGATGGATAATGGTTATCATATAGAGTTAATGAAATCTTAATTTATGTTATATACATATATTATTATATATAGTTATTATAATTGTTCTTAAATAGGTGTGGGAAGAAATAAAACTAAAGCATTCTCTTAAATTTTGTACCCATTCTTCTAAAAACCCCATTTTGATTACACATTAATCCCTATGAGGTTCTCATTCATCCAACATTATGACCTATTTTACATAGTGATGGAAATATTATTTTATTTTTTTGATTATTAGTCAATACAAATGAAACTTGATGCATTGAGTTTATAGGGATAATGGTTTTCATTTATCAATAAGGGGAGAGTAACACATAGAATGTAATAAAACATTTAATTAATATTCAAGTAAAATAGAAAAAAAGTATATATTTAAAATATATGATTATTATTTGTCAAAATACATGGATGAAATAATATTTGGACACATTTATGTGATCATTCGACATATATATCTTCATTTTAACCCATAATTAACAATTTTGATGATTACCGTGATATCATTGTTTTTTATTCTATTGAGTCATGCAAGATGCAATAAATGAAAAAATAACCCATAAATGAAACATTAATTATATTTTCAACTATATAGAATTAAATTTTTTGATGTTATTATTTTCATGAATTTTAAATCATTTCACAAAAAATTCTATTATTATAAAATATCATTAATGTCATTTTTAGAACTATTCCTTTAATTTGAAATTATTGTAATCAAGATAAAATTGGAATTAAAATATATAATATTTACTAATTCATTATACATTATATATATCTAAAAATTACTATTATACAATATCTAAACTATATAAAATTACTTTAGGAGTTTTTGAAATCATTTACAATATATTTATGTTATTTACACAAGCACTATATATGCCTTTAGTGAGAATATAACATAATTTTTTCATATCTAAAAATTAACAAGAAACTACCATTAGAGAAATAAATTAACTAATTTTAAAATAAAATATTATATTTTTCCAATATTTTTATTTACTCACATCAGTACCGAGAATAATTACTTAATATGTTATTTTGACTTCTCATGACATACATAAGAATTGCACAAGATATTAAATGATTCACTAGTTATGTATAATATAAATTCATATATATCTATAAGAATTATCAATAATACTTCATATTTATTAATGAATTATATAAAATACCTAATATTTATCTAATAATATCTTTAGTACACAAATCATTAGTTTTCTTGTACTGCACGAGCACTGCATCATCATTGAACATTATTATCATATTTATCATGAAATAAATTAAAATTAGAATGTTTTGAGTTATTTTATATTAAATGACTATTACATTATAATTTTTATTATTTATTTCATTATAATAATTTTTTCTATAATATTTATGACATTATAAAATTGAAAAGGATAATATATATAATAAAAACAATATTTTTTCTATTCCCCAATAAAATAACATCATCATAGAACTCCAAAAATTAATCCATTATTTAATTTTAATTCATGAATGCCAAAATATTTCAATACAATAAAATTAAATCACTATATTTTTAAAAAATTACATTTAATATAAATGTTCAAAATATAATGAATATTTCATTTTAGAAAAATCAATTTTTTATCTCATACATGAACATATAAAAAATTAATGAATAATGATGGTCCATATGGAATTAGAAGAATATTTATAGTAAAATGAGAATTACATTATTTTCAGATCAAATGGTAATTTTAAATTATATTATTTATTGAAAATAAATTAACATTTTTGCAAAATCACTATCTTTTCTATTCTTGGAAAATGATATCTTTTCAAAAATAAAAACATAATATAATCCTATTATAATTTTAATATGATGATTTAAAAACTTATTTTATTTTTTTATAATTGTATATTTAAATTTGGATAAAACTAATTATTATAATTTTTCAGAAAAAACTATAGAAAACATTATTTAAGAATACATACTTTTAATGAATAAAATGAAAATACTGAAAATTTATTGATTATTAATAAATAAAATTTTACTGAGAAAGAATATTATAAATATTTAAAAACTAATTTAACCGTATTCATCTCAACTAATTCAATGTCTAGGCTGTATGGGTCATATTTTAATAATAATTTTTCGTAGAGCAGTTATTCTATGTTATGTGTGACATATATAGTATCAATGGTAATGTTATTTTAAAATTTTAGGTTTCACATTGTCTCCCATTGAATATGTCTTGTTCTTAAATTTTTAACATGATATTTGTAATCAACAGTCTAACATTTTTTAAAACCTTTTTTTAAAGAAGGCATTATAAAATGTGTTAATACATCATCTTTTTAAAGGAAGGGTAAATACGAGGCTTATAAAGAGTAATAGAGGACTATATTTTAAAATTTGATAATATTGGTGTGAAGTAAAAATGGAGATGTGGAGGAAATACTATTCCTATATAACGATGGTGAGTAAAAGAGAACATTAATTAAAACAAATTGAATGATCATGAAAATGTAAATAACAAAAAAATTACAATTCAACAAGGTGTATAAAATTCTATTGATTCATCTAAAATATATGTATTAGGATAAATTTTTTATTTAAATTTATTTTTTATAGATTTTATAAATTTCATTACCATGAAGATGAAGAACATAATAAAGTAAATTTATTTGATTTTATTAATCCATAAATGCATTCTCATCTTTTGGTGGGATGTTTTAATCAGTTCACACCATTATATCATATTTTACTCATAATGATGAGTGGCAATATCTATATCTGGAAGCACTACAATCATCTGATGATTTACTATTATTTAAATAATAGGATGATAATATTTTCTTTATATCTATATTAAAATTAATATGGTTAGAACAAGGTACGATAATACCCAAAATGACTAAACATACATATAAATAAATAATATATTAATATCTAAAATTCAATAATAACACCAATGGTCCAATATATATCATTCCATATATAAATAATTCAACATAAAAAATAACTTCAATGACCTTTACAAAAATGTATATTGTAACATCAAATTTGATCTCTCAAATTTTATATTAGCTCCTAAAAAGGTAATACTATTCCTATGAAATAATTAATCAGATAATACATAATGGTTGTATATGCTTTAATACAAAAATACCTCTCCAAAATATCATTAATCACTTTAAAATACAATAAGTATAAATCTAAAATGAATTTTGTGTGAATTTAAACTTATGATCAACCTAAAAATTACAAAAAAATGATTGTATCTATAACACTTAGTTAACCTCAAATGAAAAGATCATATTCTTTAAAATTATCTAAACCCTCTTATGATTCCAATAGTAATAGATTTGACCTTATATTCACGAATCTAGTGGAAATGATATTTTCTTTACATTTAGGGATTTCATATAAAAAACACGACCTAATTTTCATTAACTAATTTTTGTAATACAAAATATAAAAAATAAATAAAAATAAGGGACAACATAAATGGTATACGAACATTTTGGTTTAGCATTTTAGTGAATTAGGAAAACACTTTCAATGTAGAAATTCAAACATAGTGTCCATTTTTATGAAAAATAATGTCTCGTATAAAGGACTTATTCTTTAGTAAATGATAACATTAATATCTTGAACTCTATCATTGTTTTCTTTTTTAATCATCCTTAAAGGTTGTAAAAAATTATTTGAATATATGTAATGATAAAAACATTTTTTTTCATAAGGGATATAAATGTATGAAATATATTAATCCATGTAAAGACATTAAAACCCAATAATTATTTACCTTTTCTCTATTTCTATTTGATATTAATAAATATGTAACATCTACATGGTAAGACCCATTTTATATAAAATATATAACTTATAACCCATAAACGAAAAAATTACCCTTTTAGGAAAATGAGAACATTTTATAAAAAAGTAGTACAAGGAATAACTATATCCTTGTATAATCCATAACAAAAAAATCCCTTGTTTACTACATCATTGTGTCTTTTTCAATGAAGGAAAATTATCAAATGCATTGGAAATATATATCGAGCTCAACTATCCTGTATATAGCATTAAGATCACCATTTATACAAATTGTATCGATGTCACTCATTATATATTCTATATTAGGCTAAGACATTGAATAATTTATATAATGATACCTTGTATAATCTATAACCCTAAATAACTATATCATTAATAAAAAAATTATTCAGTCAATATTTCAACTAAAATCCTTTTGAAAACACTTATGTACACATATGAAAATCATTTTCTCATGTCAAATCATTCTTTCCTTTGGAATACAAATTTTAAAAACTAAAATACCCATAACAAATAGAAGAATTTTTTTAATATAAGAAAAAATATAATCTTGTAATGGAAGGAAAAAAATATTTCTTTTAGCTGAGGGAATAAAAATTGATTCTATATATGCAAAAAGATAATAATAATTTTCCAATTTTTAAGAAAATAAAAATGTTCATTATAAAATATATAAATTGATTTCTTTGGAATTTTTTTATGAAAATAAAAAGAGGCACAAAAGATCCTTTGTAATTAATTTATATCCATATAAATATTATAAAGTAAATATTAAAATAATATTTACATTGAAAAAAAATATATAGAAAATAAAATTTTAAATTATTCAAAAACAAAAATTTATGTCAATCAACCCATACATTCTATATAATCATTAATAATAATCATATTTAAATTATTCATTTTTCATAATAAATATTTTTATTTTCATTTCATATTCTTTATCTATTTTATATAATTAATGAACATGTTTTTTAATTACATTATCAGTTGTGTTTACAATAAATGTTTTCCAGGTGTTTAAGTCGAATCTAGAAACCCATTGATAGTATAAATACAGATAAAGAGAAAATTATTACATTATCTCCAAAATAATAATAAATAATTAATTATTATTTTTTATATTAATTGTAATTTAAAAAAACAATGAATTATATTTATGAAAAATGAATTATATTACAAAATGGATATAGTAGTCCACACATACACATGAGTAAAATTTGAATTTCACAATGATATTGAGTGAATGAATCTAAGTATAATTTATTAATATCATATTTATTATTGTACCATATATTATATATTATATCTTAAAATAAACTTATATAAATACAATGGATATGATATGACGAAAAAATAACATTACTTCATGGAGGTGGAAATCCACACGTAGCCACAAATGACATTATCATGTCCTAATTGATTGAATGGTAGTAAAAAAAGATTGTCTATTATCATTAAATAGTGATAAGTATTTCATTAATATCATATATATACACAATATCCTTCATTATAATTAGTCATGAGTACTGGTCATAGAAAACTTATAACATTTATTCGTAACGTAGTAGTGTTTCATACATATGAATACCAGTTTAATTTTGAATTTTAAAAAAAGGAGATGGTTAAATATTATTCTATAAAAATAAAAACATAACATTATATGGTTTATACTTCTTTTATTATATAAATCTCTTTCAAAATAGTTTTGTATGAGTAAGAATAAGAATTAAAACTAAAACATTGGGTTAAAAGTTATACCTTTTAATTATATAACTTCCATTACATTACACCTTAATCCCATTATGGTAGATAAATAACCATAGTAATACTAAAAATTCATTTTTAAAATTTTTTGAAACAATTTTTGGTTATGTGAGAACCCACCACACAAATCACTATGAGGCTAAGTGATAACTAGAAAACCTGCCCAAAAAAACCACAAAGACATGCCAGACCATCACTTTGTGGATAAATAAGAACCAAACTCAAATCCTCCATGATCAGAAACGTTATCATCAGATCTACCAACACCATCAAAATTTTCCAAAGAATCCTTCAGACCTGCTCAAGGTGGGAGCATAGGTGAAGGGAAAGGCCAAAAGGGTAGAGGAGAATCATAAAATGAAGTTATCAATCCCTGGAACTGAAAAAAGAACCCCAAATAGGAAAATAGAGAAAAAAGGGAGAATAGGAGAGGAAATTACTCAAGAAGCATTCTTGAGGTCGCCCATTGCAACCTCGTATTGACCCGGGAGAAGAAATTGGTCCTACCTACATCTACCATCCACATATGAGCACTAAATCTGAAAAAAAAAACAATGCCCAAGCCTCAAAGACACCAGATAGCTGTGCACGATGGGGAAGAATCACACACAAAATCAGGACCCATAAACCTCAGCAAAAGTAGTCGTCATCACAAACTGATCTCAGGTCAAACCTCCATCGGATGTGTATGTACCTGCTAGATATCCACAATGCGGCTTCCCACAAACACGCTGGGAAATGACCCTCTGATAAGTGAATTCCAACTAAATTCTAAAATGGTAATGGAAGAGACACGAACACAACCGTGATAGGATCTAGATGAAAACACACGAAACTAGGAAGTTTTGTCCACGTGCGGCAGGACCCAGGAGAGGCATTTTCATTTTCGCGGACAATGCTGCTCGGGGAGGATGGAGAACGGTGGTAGGATCCTTTCTGCATTGGGAACACGGAGTCCATTGGAGGGACACTCACCAGAAAAAGAGCTCGACACCAGTGGGAACCAGAGATGATGCATTGCACGAGGAAGATGCATATACAACCTAAGCCAGGGCACGCTGAAGACGAGAAGCATTATCCCGGTCACAGAGATGCGGGTCGTCAGAATTCGAACGATGGGGAAGCCAAAGAAGCGAGGTGGACTATATCTACATCTTGTGAAAGGAAGGCAGGATGAGAAGCCAGAGGTGGCACTAGGGTAAGGGTGGTGCAAACCCTAGTTCAGTGGGAGCTCCCAAGAAGCAACATCATGCACCACACTAAAACCGCTACTAAATTTGAGAGGTATTTTATGATTGGATTTGGGGTTTTCTAGGCTAAACCTAGTGGCTCTCGATATTTGGAGTAGAGAGTATATGGGTTTTCCTTTTATAAGTGTGGGTAGGGGCATTCTAGGAATTTTATAAAAAATTAAAATAATATGATGTAATTTTCGATGAAAAGTGAAAAAAAATATATTTATAATATATGATTATTAATAGTTTAATTACTCTCATATTATAAAATTTTACAAGTATTGTTGATGTTTTGTCATTTCTCACATTTTTATCCGACTTTAACCCTTTTGATGATTACAAAAATTTCAATGTTTTTAAATTTTTAATGGAATGGAATGTTAAAATAAAATAAAAATTGTCCCAGAAATAGAACTTGGTTGATATTCTAAACCAAAACCCATTATATTTTCTTAATAAGTGATTTTATGAATTTAAAATAATTAAATAATATATTGTTTATTATAAAATATAATTATTGTCATTTTTGAAAATATTAATTTAGTATGAACTTAATGGAATAATTTTAATAATGGAATTAGAATTTATACTATTTAATCATCCATAATATCTTATAAATATTTATACCTTTTAATGGGAAACATAAGTTACCCAAAATATTTTTTTATGCTTTTCGAATCATTTTCATCAATTAGTTACTAAATGAAAAATCAATCCACTGTTGTTGTGTAAAAATTTAACGTAAATATCTAATCACTATAATTAACACTAGTGTTTCAAAGATAATAATAAATTAATCATATTAAAAATAAAAATTAATATTCCCTCAATATGAAAATTTACTCACACATATGTGATGATATATTATTTAATATGTTATTTTATCTTTTCTAGCATTGTGCAAGCATTAGAAATGTATTTGGATAAGTCACATGTTTTATAAATCTAAAAATATATATAATAAAATAACTAATAATAAATAATATATATTAAAAAAGTAGATAAAATACTTTTCTTCCTCAAATATGATATCTTGGATACCAAATAAGACATTTCCAGTGCTGCTTCAACATTGCATCAACACCAAAAATGATTTTCATATTTATCATTAAATAAAATAATATTTGTTTTTATTAATTATTTTTTTTATTTTTTTATATTAACATTAGTTATCTTTTCCCTAAGTTTAAAAATATTATCATATTTATTTCCATGTGTTAACAAAAATATTATCGTATTTTATATAAATGGGTTTTTTACATTCACCAAACAATCATCATCATAAAAAATGTATCAAAAAATTCACCCTAGGATAAATATGAATTTATTATTCCAAATAATAATTCAATATAATAAAATTGATTTCTTATATGTGAAAAAAATTAATTTATTATAAATTTTTAAAATGCATTGAAAACAATTTTTTTAGAAAAATTCACGTTATGATAGCAAATCTTCTTTTCTAAAAATAAATTATACTGATTAATCAAATATAAATAATTATATTATTAATAATTTAATTAGGGTAATTTTACATTATTATAAAATTATAATTTTATATTAATTGACATAATGAAATAAAATATTTTTTTGCAAAATATGTATTTATCACTATTCGCTGAAAAACAATATTTTCATTAAAAACCAATATATAATCATAAGTTAATTCTGTTATGATGAATTCAAAAATGAAATATTTATATCATATTATCTTTTATCTTTTTTTATCAATAAATTATAATATTTTATCATACAATATAATAAAAAACATTTTTTTTATAAAATATATTTTTGAAGGAAAAAACTACTTTACTAAAAAATATATTTTTATTAATCAAAATAATTTAATTGACTAAAAATCATATATGTATTTCCTAATTTGGATTCCTCTATTCATATAAAATGATTAAATTACATTTTTTATATCAGTCATATTTATATAATATTATTTCATGTTTCGTTTTAGGTCAGTGTTGTGGGTCAAACACACAATAAAACATAATGTTCATTTAAAATTTCAGGGTGTTACGAGAATGAATAATATAATATCATTGTTCTTCTACAATAATTATTTTACAACTAAAACACTTTATAATCATTCACTATTCATGGTATGTCCATTTTGGGATTGGATTAACCACTTAATTGACCATTACTATAAAATTATATCTTGAATGAATATGAGAGCTTATTTAATGATATAACTTGATAAAAATATGTAAATAATATGTTTTGGTATTTTATTCTAATAGAAATAGTTAACTCATAATTTATAAAAAACGTTTCATTTGTTAAGAATAAAAAAAACATGATCCTCATCGAATTAGTCATCATTGTTTTTAATAAAAAATATAACGAGAAAAATATTGTTCTATAAAATATCAGAGAACATCTATTATGGTGTCTTATTTGAATAATTAATAACATAATTTTGAAAAATAATTGGTATCAACATGGTTATTGTGAAACTGTTTCAATGCGATAAATATTACTTACAGTATTAAAAATATTTAGACACTATCTTATATATATATATAATTATTATAAATGAGGTGTATTAAAGATTATAGTTATAAATTTAGTTCTTAAGTATTTATTTAATGAAAATCAACTAATTTTTTAGGATCATAAGAATATAAAAAAATAAATCCGGAATGAGGTAAATGTTTCCATATCAAATTGTTTTCTTTGAGACGTGTTTGGTATTACGCACCAAATTTAATTTATGGGAGGTATATACTATCAAAATGAGATAACATATCATTAATTATATTTTAATTATGGAATTTTAATTTCCATTAAAATCCATCAATTTCATGGGATTTGATGGAACTGTTACCCAAGATGAAATTGTTTTCTTGGCCATAATTTTGATTCATTGATACATGTAACATTTTATGAACCATTTTTCATATATATAGTGTTCTGTTGTTATAATTTAATAGGAATATTCCCTAATTTTTTCCTTTTAATTAATTTTATAATATAATCCAATTCAATTATTTTTCATCAAATGGATTTTTATTCAATTGTTACCCCAATTATGAGGCATTATGGAACTCATTTTTTCATTCAATGAGTTATAGTCATCCCATTTGACAAAAAAATCTGGTATACTATACCAATTGAAAATATTATGTGGTATTATATTTTGTATTTATGAATTTAAATTTCTACAATAAAATTAACCTTTTAGAAATGTTTCTTTTTTATTTTAGTATGTTTTCCTTAATGAATATAGATAACTCAAGCCTCTTTTATTTGATCTGTGTTGCTTCATCATGAACTTCATTTTTCCATGATCTGGTACTCCCCCCATAATATTTTATTCTATGATAATTTTTATTCTTTTATATGAAAATGATATTTTGATATAAAAGAATTTTTTGATACCATATTTAAAATTTTCGTTTTGAACAAAGGTATTTTAAAAACATAAAATGGATTTTATTTGATTTTAATATGTTTACTTATTTATATACCATTTATTCAAAGAGATATTTTTTCCCATTGAAAAGATCAATGGTTTATAATTATTTTTGAATTTAAAGGATTTTAAAATTACTCACATCACCTTTTTAATAGTTAACATTTAAAGAGACATGTCATTTTTTATTTTACAACAATGCTATCAATGTTTTCTAAAATAATATTGTGGTTTTAATTTCATAACATTTATCAGTTTGAGAATAATATTCCCAAATGGGTTTTATGTCCTATGAATTGTCTTATAATATATAGTTATATATATATATATATTGACATTTGGGGTATTTATCATAATATATAATAAATTACACCATAAAAAACATAATTTATGAAATGTTTCGAACCATGCCTTTTGTAAGGATGTTTTCATTTATGTTGGTACCCTCCTATGTATACATTGTTTTGGATTAGTTTTGTTCTATTTAAACCATCCATATTCTTTCTTCTGATGTATTAAAAGAATTTCATTCATTTTTTAACATTGGAAAAGTATTGTATTATTGTATATTAGTATTCAAATATATAAGATTATTTGAAAATTAATTTTGTATTATTTTACCATACTCTGTATTTCATAGAAAGTGTTTTAATCATATTATCTACATTATCAAGAAGAGAAAAGTATTATATTATTGTATTTTTTTATTCTAATATGAATTATTATTATAATGTTGGCTTTGTATTGTTTAACCATCCAAGTTTTTTCTCATGATGGATTATGATAACGTTATCCCTTTTAATGAAATGGTGGAAAGTATTGACATTATTTATGATAATTAAATGGTAAGATACATTGATCTTCTATTGATATTTTTATCATTATTTATAGGGATAAACATGATTTTATTTTATTCATGATTCCAGATGCAATGGTATGAAATGTAATCTTGACTCATATTATAAATTTATTAGAATTACTAATGTATTGGGTTGGGCCTAGAATTATTTATGACCTCGATACATCAATAGGTCCTATGAGATGATACATTTTTGGTATTAGTGTATTTTTTATCCCATAAAAATATAGTGACCAGCCACACGGCCTTGAGACTAGGATTTTCATGTCCAGAATTATATATTCCAGAAGTATATGATCAATGTTTTTTATATACATGTTTTAATTTAATATCTCGGATAGACTATAATTTTAGTTTCATATTTATTATGACTTCAACATGTTTAAAGATTACTAAGATAATATTCCTTCAACATTTATTCTACATATTCAATAGTTTAATATTTCCACGTACAAATAATTTTACATCACACATTATTATGTTTAAATTTCCCCACCTTATGATGAATATTATAAAATGTAAAATGTTTAGAGGGATAAAATGGGGTGGAATATCTTTGGGATATATGGAAGATTCATTACAGATTATGTAGTTTTTTATATAATAAAAAAATTATATTTGATATAAAGAACATGGGATTTTCTAGTTATTGTTTTTGCCTAATTATATGAAACAGTAATCATAAATTTATACATGTAATATAATATATCCAATAATATATATTTATTTTTTAGTAAATTATGGTTATATATATTCTTTTACAGCTGGAATCAAATCATGTATGTAAAGAATGTGTCTTCAAGCATTGGATCTTGGAGTGATGGTTTGGGGTGTCATAGAAAAAGAGATGAATAATGGATTTAACATGAACATAATAAAATATAGCAATAATAGAGATAATATATTTTTTACAATATCATATTTAATAACAGTTCACGAATGATGATGTTGAAATAAATTGAAAATGCTCGATTATGAGTTATAACTTTTCATTGGA
Organism: Viscum album; assembly: GCA_963277665.1. Lineage (NCBI taxonomy): Eukaryota > Viridiplantae > Streptophyta > Magnoliopsida > Santalales > Viscaceae > Viscum > Viscum album. The sequence continues at coordinate 1,698,570,610 of OY728138.1, read as the reverse complement.
AAACCAATATTAAATTACACATTAAGACTCTTAAGATTGTCATTATAGGATATCAGGGCCTCTATGTGGTTGGTAAGATTGTTGGGAAGGGATTTGGCTAGTTCTTGGTTGATCTATATGGATTATGTTATGAAAATAAGAATGGAGAATTGATTACCATTTATAAATGAGGGGAGTGGCAGACCTACAATTATTCAATTTTCTAAGTAAATACATGGTATTAATTATGGTTATATGGAACCAAGAAATTTTAAAAGTATTGAAAATATGTGATAGGTTCTAAAAAAATTAAATCACATTTGGATAGGATATGTGGACATTTTATTCATTTTCTCATTGTTAAAAACCCTTTGAATCCAATTTTACCTTAACCGTAATTACATGAGTGTTTTTACAATGATAACATAATTATATACACATGAATAAAAAAGGAATTCTATTTTTTTTTAAAATGACCCAAAAATTTGAATCCATTTTATTAGATTCAAAATATATCAATGGTATAAATTACTTTGAATATATTGACACATAACACATGAATAATTATTTTAATGAAACTTTCGCATTTAATATTAAAAATCATATTACCTTGAAATCATCTTTTTATTCCATATCTATAATTTTTTGGGTTGAAAACAAAAAATTAAAGATTTTTAAAAATTATATCAAGATAAATTCGAATGTATCCTTCTAACCATATAAATAAAATCAAATATACCAAAATAGATAAAATTTTAATAATATATATTTTATGTCCATAAGAGTCATACATGGGTTCCCAAATTTACAAATATTTATGCAAATGAATAATTTATCTTTATAAAAATATATTTGATCATTTCAAGGTGTTTATAATTTATAAATTAATTATTTAATCAAATAATCTAATAAAAGTTATAATATCTAAAAAATTGGTATTTCAAAAATTCAAGTAAAAATTCAACCATTTCAAAAAAAGATAAAAAATTAAATAGTAGAAAAATTTGATATTATAAATTAAAAAATTATATCATCTTTTGAAATTAAATTTTTAAAAAGTGGATGAAATTATTTATCAAATACACACACAAAATTTAATAATTTTTAATATAACTATATCATTGAGGTATAAAATTAATGTAGTCTCATCACACATCAAATAAAAAATTTATTTAATTTTAAATTTTTGAATTTGATATATAATCTATTTTTTATAATTGTTTATAAAAAATGATTAATTTAATATAAAAACATAAAATATAAATTTCACATATAATAAAATTTTTATTAAAAGAATTATCTTTTAAGATTAATATGATTTTTTAATCATTTAGAACCAACAAATAATCAATGTATGATTTATTATTCATTATATTAAAGAAATAATTTTACATATATTTCATAATACTTTTATTCTTAATCAAAACTTCTAAACTAATTCATAGGTCATAATTTTCATATATTAATAATAGTAAATTAAACTTCTTTTAAGCTCGATGATGCGTATAAAACATCTTAACGAATATATTTCAGAATGAAAATAAATTCCAAGATATTAGGGTGCTATATTTTACCCCCATAATTTAATTGTTTCCTTCCAATTTTACCTCATTCATAATAAAATGTTTTAAGTCATTTTTTTAAAATATATACGATGGAGCCAAAGATAGAACATATGATCAATAATGTAAAATCATTTTTAATATTTAAAAAATATATTGTTTAAACTTCATATCATATAAATGGATAATAAAAAATCCATTTAAAATGAGGAAAATGGAATATTAAGGATTATCTAGAAGGAAAAATAACCGGGTTCCCAAATTTTGAGATCATTTAATGGAAGTAAAAATATGTACATAAAGGAAAATTTTGTTTATTGAAAAATATAGGGAAATAAAAAAATGATCATGATAATATTAAAAACTATAAATAATAAATTAATTAGAGATATATATGACTTTGAATTCCTAAAAAATGAATATAAATAGATAAAAATTATTATTTATTGAATTATTTCCTAGAGTCCAGGTATTCATTTACAATTAAGATAGAGAATATATGGAAATATAATTAATTTATTTCATAAAATAATGAAAAAAATTTGGTTCAATATATTCATGATTCAACCAATTTCCATTTAAATTTTATCCAATATAGAATATGATGAATATGAAAGATGATTTATTCTCATTAATGATTAACATAAGAAAATATAATATTAAAAATTAATAAACATTCATGAATCTCTAAAAAATTTACAATAGTTCCAAAATATCAACATAAATTTTTCCAAAACAATATAATAATAACACTCATAAAAAATGATAAACTAAATTGAATCCCCGTGATTAGAATGATATTACCATATATTATTACAAAAGCAATTTAACATCTATTATCAAACATCATGAACTACTCAAAACATCACTTATAAACAAATTCTTTCTCCAATTCCTATATAATTAAAAATAAATTATTTTTATTTTTGAAAAATGACCTCATTCATTATAACACAAAAAATAAGTGAATATATTCCCATTAATTTTAAATAAATATTTTTTATAATTAAAAATAATAATTAAACATAAAATATCATGTGAACCCTGAATATAATCTTTACCTTCTAGCTTTCATCCCCATCATAATAAAATTATTTCCAAATTACCATACTTCTAAATTAAATGTTTTAAGATGACCGTGAAATTTAACACAATAACTTTTCTCCCAAAATATCATTAATCACCCTAAGATTACATCACATAAAACCTTTAATTTTTTTGTATACTTGTTAGAATAAGATCAACCATACACATATTAACCCATCATGGCATCTATAACTCTGAAAATATAGCTATATTAATCATAATATCAACAATTTTTTAAAATAACATTCTATTAGTACCATATTTATTTACCCAAACCATATTCATCCCTTAATTAAAAGATTTATAAAAATGGTTGAAATTTATTACATTATTTGGGACCTTTTTAGTTTTGAGTTTAAATGAATTAAGTAAACAATTAGATTAAAATTTGGAAATTTCTACAGAATATCCATTTTTCCAAAGATAACGTTCTTTATATAGACCCACATTCTTCATTAAAGGTTACTCCCATATCCGAGTCCCATAATTTATTAACATTAGGGCACATCTATAATCAAACTGTAAAACATTTTAAATCATGATATGAGAAAAATAATTCCTACTAAGGGATATAAAAATAAACAAAAACAATTTTTCTACATGAAAATTCATTAAATCCAATAAAAATGATCTAATTTTCCCTAATAATGATTGTACTAAAATAATTATTTACATCTTAATAAATCAACATCCTTTCCAAAAGATATAATAAAACAATATGTAATAATTAATAATGATAAAATTATAATTATGTGGGTTTCTTGTAAAATATTATTATTCATGAAAATATTTTCTTTAAAATCATAATTTTAACCCTTAAAAGGGTTATAAAAAGTACATTATACACAATTTTATTAGCATTCATTATAATATAAAAATAAGTCCATTAAAATTATTTTTATGTAATGACCCAATCTTCTGATGTCTCCCTATCATACAAAAGGTCGAGGTCTTACAACCCTTAGCCCACCTCCAATGGTCCTGGGGCTGAAGACAAGCATAGAGAAGGATTAACTATAATGGGAGGACTTTTCCTAATGAACATGTACACATTCACCAAACTATCTATTTATAATAGTGTAGGAGAATATAAATTAATTAATATAAGATTTATAGGTAAACCATGCATGAAATAAAGTATAGGGAATAAATCAAATAAAAATAGAATAAAAATATTTGGTAAAGGGAATAAATACATGCCAAACTATAATTGATGTCCCAAAAAATCAAGAATAATGGAAATATAAAAACCTTATAGAGTATAACTCATGATCGCCAAGTCTAAACACAATATGCGGTCAAAGCACCCTTGTATTAGTATTCTCCATTGAAATCACCTCTGATCTCTCTTTCATCTACATAAGATCCAAAACATGCAGGAAAACCCATATAAGGGTGATTATGTACAAATTGAGTAAGAATCCATTAAAAAAGAGAGAGTGATGGAGAGATACAATAATTTTCATCTAAACCAATTGAAAGAGGGAAATGATACCCAAAAGATTCATAGATATATACACATAAAGAATCTCGGTGGAGAGAAATAAGGGATATCCACCTCCCAAACCATTCCAAGTCGATGTGCCTACCCATAAATTCATGGTCCATCTTTGATATACATCATCAGATACAACCACATAAGAAACCATGAGTAGGGGACCGATCCTTGACACAATGCACTACAAACTGATATATCAACAACAATGATCCATATATCCCACATAAGATCAAATAAATATGGGTGGATGGGTCTGCACCCCACAACTATGCTCCATAGCTGAAGGATCCACCACTATCATGGGGGAACCACATGAATAATGTGCTAAAAATAGGGGTCTGTATGTTTTTACGTAAAGATATTTTCCCAGTATTAGTAAGGGGAAAGGACTATACCATTGTAAAGATTTAGTGGAAATCACAACCAAGAAAAAGGAGATTAATATCCCTTGTGACACATTTTTAAAGAACACGGTGAACCCGTACCCTGATGAAACCAACATGTACTAACCCTGATAACACTTTAATGATCACATAGGGTCTATACCATCACCAAATGTCACTTGAAGAAGCTTCATTCTATGAATAACTCACATTTAATCTCATATACCACAATAAAGGCCACAATAAAAATCTATATGGAAAATAAATTTTTATAGGATACTCACGTGTCTAAATTCATGTACAGATGATGGAGATGTGAGATAAACAAGTTCTATATGGAACTACACAATGTGTATGGTAGTCCATATGGTGTGTGACCTTACCACATTTCCTCTCCATACTATCTTCTAGAAATGTCTTGGAATCCAAGTCACATTACTTGAAGATTACAGATGGAACACAACATACCATGCAACATAAGACAATTTTTGTACAACTAGTCATTTTCTTTACTTCGGACAATGCGTGTGTACTTGGATGTGTACCTGGTCATTATCAGGTGTCATCCTATTTCCTTGTACACCTAAAGTGCATGGTACATTTCACCACATGATATCCTATGTGTGTTCCAGCTAGATCATAGTCTAGATGGATGGGTATGTGTATACGCCAAAAATTGATCAAGTGCTGAAGAAGGTTTCGAAATGACAAAGCGAAGTCATATTCGAACTCGGGGACCCCATCCGGGGGCTCGGAGGGGCCACACAAAATAAATTCTTAGGCACACAAAAATAATATGTCCCACGCAGAATGTTTTAGGATTCGTGAAAATCCTTTGGCTTGGGCACAAAATATTTTACGCCCCGACTCGCACGGCTGATATTTAATGCCACTACCTACGCCGCGAGATTTATTATGTGCTAGCCTAGTTTCCACACCCCCGGACGCCTATAAATAGAAGGCGACCCCCTTCAATTTCGGGGCTGAAGAATCTGAACTGGCTCTCGTACATCAAATTTGTCTTCTGCACGCATAAATATGGCCTTCATGCATGATTCTTTTAGCGCCAAGTTTCCCTGAGGTCCGCCTTCGCACGAGATCCCCATGGCTTATATGGAATTCCATTCACTTCGGGGTCCGCCCATTGCGCGAAATCCCTTTCATCTTCACGCAGGCCGGACAATTGCGTGCAACCCCTGCCATTTCATGCACCCTTGCCAATTGCACGCAATCCCTTGAATTGCGTGCACCCCAGTCATTGTGCACAACCTCTCCCACTTGCACGCATTTTCTTACCTTGTGCAAAATCCTTATAGTCGCACGCAAAACCATTGCTCCAATTACGTGCAAGCATCACCAATTTCACACCAGCCTCGTGTTTTTCGTGCAGGGGTATTATTTCACGCACAAGCCTCAAAGGTTGCGCGCAATTCCCCGGGACCCCTCACCTCAGTGCTCATCGAGCACCTCCTTGTGTGGGTGCCCGATGTTCTTCTTAAGGATTCCATTTGCGAGTGTCTATAAAGACCCAAGCATCCACATAATGTTCCATCCATCCATGAAACCTTCTAAGGACATATGAAGTAACTTCAAGGTCCCTTGGATGATACTGGCCATTGTGTTACATTTCTTCATGATTCTTTTCATAAGCACGCTAACAGCTATTGCTTCTTCGCATAGCCACGCTAACGTGGACCCCTCGATGGTTCGCTCTGTGAAACCCCTTTTCTACGGCGTTTCTGATGCCTTATCTCCCACAAGGGGTAGAGGGTACCGGTTATATAAGCCCTAACAGGTGTGGAGCGCACCCACCAAGTCCGAGCTATAGAGCGTTAAGCTGCCAAGCATTATTATCCTCAGCAAATGACATTAAACTGTGACCATGCCCCGTGTCGCGCACATAGGGTCCCCCCTCCTTGGACATTCTCCATGCCCACTCGTATCCATGTGGATGAGATCACCCCTCACTGGGGATGATATCCTCCTTATTGGAGTGGCTTTTGTCCGCGGGGAAGGACACTCACCTTGGTGTAATCCCCTATTTTTCCTTCCAGGAGGCAGCATCCCTGCTCCTCCTTTCATCTTCGGTCCCCAAGGATAGCAGAAAGTGTGATAGGGAACGGGGATCCTCCTTTCATCGGTCCCAAATCCCTCTCCCTCTGTGCTTTTTCTCCCACCGGCCTCCGTCCTAGATTATGCCACGATGTCCCGGGCTGCTAACCACGCATAAGCCCATGTTTCCTCTTTGGGCCACTCCACATGTAAGCCCAACTCCACATCCACCACAGAATCACCTTTCAGAACGTGATCGTCGGGCCTATTCTATCTCTTGTTTCTCGCTCCAAGCATGACTCACGTGAGCTTAGAGAAAGAATCAACCATGACACATCACCTTGGGCTACCTCAGAGTGTAAGCCTCAACCCATTCTGAACTACAGGGACTTTGATGCATATTAAGGCATGGTACTTAGGAAGCCTCCAGGAAGTTCAAGGCCCAAAACTCATCACCTTGGGCTGCCTTAGATTGTAATCCCAAACCCATCCCAAACTATGGGGACTTTCATCCTTGTCAAGTCATGGTACGTAGGAAGCCTCCACGAGGTTCAAGCCCCAAAAACCATCCCATTGGGCCTCCTCAGAGTGTAAGACCCAACCCAACCCGAACTATGTGGACATTGATCCATGTCAACACATGGTATATAGAATCCTCCCTGAGGTTCAAGCCCCAACACACATCACCTTGGGTCCCCTCAGAGTATAAGAACCAACCCATCCCAAACTATGAGGACTTTGATCCATGTCAAGGCATGGTATGTAGGAAGCCTCCATGAGGTTCAAGCCCCAAAACCCATCACCTTGGGCCGCCTCAGAGTGTAAGCCCCAACCCATTCCGAACTATAGGGACTTTGATCCATGTCATGGCATGGTACATAGGAAGCCTCCATAGGGTTCAATCCCACCACCCGGTCGTTCCTTCACGTCATGTTCACCCCCATCCTGCATGACGATAAACTATATCCACTATCCCGAACTATGAGGACATTGATCCATGTCAAGGCATAGTACATATGAAGACTCCACAAGGTTCAAGCCAACCATACATTAGGACCCCAGGTCCACCTTTACATCGGCTTACCAACACTATGGACCGCCTCAAGGCATAAGCCCCAAATGCCCCGTGAACTACATGGACTTTGATTCCCTGCCATGGGGATACGTAGGAATCCTCCCCGTAGTTCAATGCATATCAATCATGTCTCATCCTGACATCTCCCTCGAGCCCATGTGTCTCTGGAAGGTCATGCCCTAACATAGAGGTTCCACTTCCTTTGGATCTCATCCATGCGTCCATTCTCATGGGTCGCCTCCTTAGGTGTCCCATCATCCCATCGAACTACGTGGACTTTGATTCCCCGTCGTGGGGATACGTAGGACGTCTCTTAGAGGCTCAAGCCCAAAGCCATCTTCCATCCCGATTCTTACCAGGGTGCCACATCATGGTGGAATCATAAAACTCCACTCCCTATTCCATTAGACAACATTCGGGAAGCCACCCATGTGTTGGCCCCAATATCGATGATCCCTCCGGGGGGTTCCTCAATCTGATCCACTCTAATCAGTGTGACGATCAGTCTGATCCATCTCCAGTGGACATTAAACATGTGGCAGACCCTGTGTTAAACATGGGAAGCTGAGGAAAATCTCAGATACATGCCCATGAAATATGATTCCCCACGTCTGATGTGGGATTCCTCGGGATTTTGTGCCCTCGAGAAGCCCTATAATAATGGAAAAAAGAATGAAATAAAAATCCCCCAGCATCAAGATGAGCCAGTGCTGCCTAACGTGGATACTCCTCTAACCAAAGGTTGCTTCCCTGACCAGACTCCTTCGAATGTTCTGACAAAAGAAGTGTATTTAACTGGTGTCCATGAAGATATAGCGCAAGAAAGAGTTTCACGAACAATGTCTTAGATCTATGAGGGTGACCTAGACTAGGTGATGAGTTCCGAGGAGGATTCCATGGAAGGAAGAACCAACATCCCATCATCCCATTTCGATCAAGGAGCATACGTCCATGAATAAGGAGTAGATGCCCCCTGCCATTGGATAGCGGGAATGCTGGGCAACAACCACTATTCCTCTACGTGATGGATGTGCGCGCCCCAGCGGAAGTGTCAGAAATAGAAATGGTTAACCCAACATAAAAATATTCTCTTCAATATGGAGACTAGTAGAGCTTGAGGAATCAATGGATTAGCTTGTCATCGGACCCAGAAACCTGGCCCTAGGTCCACAAGAAAGTTGCGGACCAGATGTGAAACTCACCAAAAGTTTGGACAGTTAGTACATTGAGCATTCTGTTCTGTGATGTTGTCAGCATGGATCCATCTTATCAGCCACGGAAGACGGAATGACACTGGGGTACTAGTTGTCGATTTCTTTTCCTAGTATTATTAATGAGTTCATTTCCCAGGTTTTAGGAACCAAGTTGTTGCATCTGGAGCCCAATCACATTCCCACCAGTGCAGGGTCATGGGCGATATCAAAGCGGCTATGCCATGAGGTTCTACCTCTTCCATGACAGCCTCAACCGCCATGACTGTTGGGTGCCCATTCCCCCTCTCACCTTCAGAAATTATCCATCGAAGGGTATTTAATGACCTTGTACATAGGTACGAGGATGAGGGGGTCATCCCCACCAGGGATATGGCCCAATTGGACCACGAGGCAGCTACGCCGCGCCGTCAACGCCGCCCCCGAGGTCCGCATAGGGATCCCATACTTCCCAACCCAACATTGAATCATTTCGGGATATTTTCGCTGGAACACCTTGACAACTCCCTCCCCTATGCCTAAAATGTAGTGGATGTCCGGGGTGGCCCAATCAGGGTCCCACTTAAAGGGATCCCGGTGAGGGCTCTCACCAGGCCGCATCAGCGCCATCGTCCAGTTCCCCATGCCAAGGAGCAGGTAAGCCATGCACCTACACCGCCATCTCCAATTCATCTATCCCAGTGCCAGCGTCCGGCGCAAATAGAAGAGGGATCATGCCATGGGGCGTCAACGTCAGTGACTACTATGGCCAGATCCACCACTAAATCATATCACCAACTCTTGGCATATATTGAGTAGGGTTACTTATACGCCCATCCTGGATCTACCCCCAACTGCCCCACAGGTAGGTTTGGTCGACTCTCACTGTCACCGGCACATGCGATGGTCATTGCGGCCCAATCCGCAGCGATTCCATCCAGTGTGGAGGCCCACTCCGTGCCAACACAACAGAAGGTGCAAGACCCCCTGTTTCAAACCTCATCTTGGAGGTCTGCCACATGCCACCTTTAACCCATTCGAGGGTCTTCCTCATGATAGCAACACTCCATATCGGAGTATCTCCCATGATCACTACACTGGGTATGGGGTCACTCCCCCTATAGCAGACTGTGGGTATGGAGACATTCCATGTCTAGTTACTCACCAGCATGGAGGTCCTCCCCATGCCCCTATGCCAATCGGCGATGTTCCTCCTCACCCTAGCAGTCGGAGATGTGGAGGCCAACCTTACATCACCAATTCCCAACACAGAGGTCCTTCCTATGTCCCTTTCGACATTTTTCCTAGTTCTCCTCGAACCCCGGATTTCTCGAGTGGAAACCCTCTCCGCCCCAACACGATTTTGGCCAGAGGACCCCATGTCGTAAATCATCCATATCTCGAGGATCCACCCAGAGGCAGGAAGACAGGTCATTGCCGCCACAAGTGTAATTCTGGGGATGGTCGGATAGGAATCAGACCATTCTGATACTCAAACTCCAATGCAGAGAGCAAATCATCATGGGATCCCTCTTCTTAGTCCTCTGAGACAAGGGATGGGGTAGTAACGAGGCGAATCCGCTTCGTACTCCCATAATGCAAGGTCCATAGGATCCCTGCCTCCCTCCGAAGGTATATCCTGAAGGATGAGAACCTAGTGTGTCCCCAGGGACTGACCACAGAGTCACCACAATCATCTCCATAAGTGCCTTCTGCCGCCGTTAGAGACTAAATAGATCTATTTTGGGTGTGAATGGAGGAATAGCCATGAAATAGCCCACCCTCAAAAGACGTTGATTTTGTGTCAGGATCCTTGGTCATCGGTCTATCCTATCGTGATATACTGGCCATGTCAGTACACCCTCAGTGGACAACCCAATATTCAGCGGCCAAGAAGCCCACTCATCGTATTCTCTGTTTTCCATCCCACAGTCCCATTGGTCTGCCTCGATGCCACCACCTGTTCCTCAACCACCCTAGTTGAAGAGTGGGGAAATCAAAGGCCAGACCCTGAATATGAGCCGATGAGCTTCTGGATTATCCATCAAGCATGCCACTTCCCTGAGATGTTTTGGCCGGCCGTAGGACCAAGTTTTTGTATGCCTACATTTCTCACCCTGGAGGAGTTCGAATGTTTCCACCAGACCCTCTAGGCGACTCACTTCTGTCTTCTCCACCGGCGAGTGACTTATCCCGGGATCCAAGTGCACCTTGAAGATATCGACAAACAATGTCGTCTGGTTGATCTGGACACACTCACCATGGTCCAGTACCCTGAGTCACCTGATCACCACAGGGCCCTCCAACATCAATGGGTTCTGAGTTTCCAAGTACTCCTCAATGTTATTAAGGAGGCAACCCCCCCCCCCCCCACACATGAAAGTCTGTGGCTAGGGGAATTACGGTGCCTTCCTCTTTAGTTTAATTCTCCAGTTACCCGACTCAATAGGCGACATTGAGGACATGCCCCCCCAAAATAGTTTCAGACAACATGGCTGATCTTTCGGGAGGGGAAACGAGCTGGAACTTCTTGATGGGAATGCCCTTCCTGAGAATGTGCCACCACTACTGGACCCATCAGGGAGGATTACTTGTAATTAGAGGAACCTCCTAGGTCTCCCACTGCCCATAGAGGCATTGGTACTCGTCCAAAATTTCAGTAAGGGCATAGAGCATGGTGAAGCTTTCAAGCACACCAACCCATCTTCCTTAGTGAAAAATATGAAAGAAGACCCCAAGATGACCAAATTGTTCAAGTAGCTTGCTGATAAGAAGAGGTTGGTCGATGAACTTCTGGCTGAACGTATTGAAGACCGATGACCCAACTACGGCGATCCTATACTGGGGCATCAGGGGCAAGAACAACTACCCCTCGACGAGATTCCCCCAGGAAACCATGATCATGCCGCATTCGCTGACAGAGCGAAAGATGGATCCCACAGAAAAAGGGCACGGTATGTCTCTCCAGACCCTCCTGAACAGTGCGACTATCCAAGGTGCCCCTCTCGGGATCCTCTGGCCGCCACAAGGGTCCCTCCACCATCCACTCCATGAGACACAGAGCTTGTCTACCATATTAAAGAACCTGACAACGTGCTAGTGGTTTGGGACCCCTGTCAGGACAAGGATACCTGTGTGGACGATCCAATGGTGGAAATCATTGTGCACCTAGAGGCTCTAGAGATGTAACAGGTGGTAATTCCACCTGATGGAAATCCATACCCGGCGTGGGTGGATGATATTCCAGCACCCCCGGGATTCGGAAACCCCAACCTCCCCCCCTTTAATGAGATGGGGGACCCACCGCACCACCTGAACCACTTCAACTCAAGGTGTGGGCCTATGCTGGGGACCCCAACATAGCAGGAGGCCACCAATATCTACTTTTTTGTTCAGACACTGGAGGGGCTGACATTCGTTTGGTACAACCAACTCTCCAATGGATTTATGAATACCTAGGAGGACCTTTGTAGGTAGATCCTTTACCAGTTCAGCTCTACCACCCTGAAAATGTACATCACAGACCACATCAAGTGAAAACAAAGGCTGGATGTGCGAGTCGCGAACTATTATTCCCGGTGGAAGGGGATCACATACTTCCTTGACATGCCACAAACTCAAAAGAAATTACTGATGAAGTGCAAGAGGATTGTCAAGACGGAACGGGTTCCCTCTTTGATCCCTCAGAACTATCCTGGAGGGTTCCAAGACTTCTCAGATAAGGCCCAGCTCCTCAAATAATCCCTTCAACAGGACAACCAAGAACGTCCGCTACCCCTGTAATCCCATCAAGGAGGGCTACCAGAGGTGAGCCCTCTATGGTGGCCCAAGTAGAGGCTCCCAAGTAGCTAGAATTAAAACCAGTGGATCCAGCTCCACAGCCCCATGGAGGTCCACCACCACTAGTGCAGCCTCCATCTCAATAACGTCCACCTCAAAATCATCAAGAACCGCCGTGAAACGCGCCACCAGCACCATAGTGAGATAATCAAGTTTCGCCTCCTCACTAGGCTCCTCCGGCCCCATCAAGGCCAGGCTACTCGAGCCACCTTTTCTGACATAAGGAATCAGTCCTACTCATTCAATGAGGCCCAGGTCCCTGGTTAATTCTACAGCACCTTAGAGAAGAGAATTGTATGACTGCCTTAGTGCATAAAGCCAGAGGAGTTGAATCTCACTGATCGCCCCAACTACTGCATGTATCATATGATCCTAGGGAAAACCTTCATGCAATGATATGTGTTCATAGACTAGCTCTAAGACCAGAATGAAAATGACATAGACAGGTTGGGCCCGACCCCGGCACAAGTTACGGGTGTCTTTGTGAGGTCGGGTAGTAGTAGTGACAACGAAGGTGAGTGGCAGCAGGTTTCTGACCGCGGGTCCCGGAAGTATAATGGCTGTATGGCTATCAAGATGGTCACCCACTCCCATGTCATCATCCATGCATGTTTGATTTTGCAAGATCCTTCTGAAGCTATGGACACCACTTCTGTATCATCATCTAAGTCATCCTCTTCCCGGAAGAGCAAGCATCGACGACACAAGAAAAAGCATCGCGCCCCACCGATGTTATCGACATCCCGCACCCTCAATGACTTTATGCCCCCAAAGATGGGGATTCCCCCCAAAATAATCACAGTGGTGGATGATTCATCAAGTGATAGTCAAGGGTACACTTCAGTTAATACCGTTGAGTTGGTAAACCCATATATGACTCCCGACGAGGGGGAGCACCAGGAGAACCTCTCGAATGTCCCCAACTGATGCCAACGTCGGCAAAGCCGCATCCATATGTGTCATCGAGGCATATAAGTTTGAACCTCTAGCTAGTCCATGCATACTGCTATGACCTGACAGTAGGCCCTGCGCAGAACTCAGCACGCACGGCCTCTTCATCCGGTGTCTTCTGGACCTTCTCCACCACCATTTGTGCTACTAGATCAGGAAGAGCCACTTCGGACATGCCGTAAATAGCTTCACCCCACTACAGGCTGATCTCAGTCGTTTGAACCTCAATAGGAAGCTACTCTTCATGCTTTGACTAGTGTGCAGCGGGATATTCCTAGTACTAGTCAGACGTCGGTCCGGCCGATAGGGCCGACAATGCCTTCCATCACAGAGCAGCTCCCGACAAGTAGAGGTTCGTGCCTGGCATAGAAGTTCGACATCATCAAGCACCTCGCTGACATCCCAGCGAGGCTTTCCATCCTTGAATCCCTTCGCTTGTTTCTAGATATGAGCGACGCAGTCGCTGAGGCTTTAAGGAACCCCTCCAATTTGAGATGGAGATAGCAGCTACGGAATCTTTCCATGCTGAAACAATTGAGGATTCCGAATGCCAGTCCATAATTTCATTCTCTAGAGAGGATGAAGGCTTCCCCATATATGGGAATATCCGCCCGTTGTATATCACCGGCCAATTCAATGGCATAGAGGTTCTCCACTATCTTGTTGACACTGGCTTAGGGATCAACCTTATCCTGATACGGACACTGTAGAAGCCGGGGTTATCTAAGGATGATATGCCTCCCTTTGATTTAATAATCTTAGGATATGACTGTACCGAGCAGACCCCATTCAAAAAGATCCACATGACGACCCAGTTCGGTGGCATAATGGCTAACACCAAGTTCATGGTTATCTCCCAGGACAGCGCATACAACACATTGATGGGCATACCACGGCTCCATCTACATGCGGAAGTCCCCTAATCATATCACTAATGCGTCATGTACTCCCTTAATGGTTGAGTTGGTGTACTCCAAGGTGATTCATCTCCTTTCACCTCTTGTAAAGCCTGGTACCTGGACGCTGACTATTACATGTTCAAGGATAAACAAGTCTTGGAAAGCGAATTTTTGCATGTCACCACTACGACCGACCCTTGGGTAGACCTGAATGACGCCTAAGTCTTCCCGATCCATCGTTTGGAGGCCACGACCCCCCGATATGGGGAAATGTTTTGTCATTTTTTGGACAAGGAGGAACCATGGTCCCAAATCTAGGCAGTGTTGGAAGATCACATCATATTCTTATATGAACCAGGCTTCAGTGATCCTAGAGCCTCCCACTCCAATCAGGTATTGGGACATCCAGCTCATGGAAACAACAATACTTCATACTTCTCTGTTTCCCCGGGCTGGAATAAGTCGTCTCCGGCCGACGCGCCACTACTGCATTAATATTTTCAAGCATGGACACTTGGACTGGAGACCCGATGGGATCAGGTCAACAACCTTCATCACTATGGTCTCGGCAGCTCCAGAGTTCCCTAATGCCGTAACCACTGCCGCACATGCTAGTACCATTCTCCCATCATGTCCTAGTTACTCAGAAACAACATCCCCTATGGAGGATCCCTCCATATGTGTATAAGAGGATATAGAGGACTCCCCTTTCCTTTCAGGAAGGCATCTCCACCACAGTCGATGAGTTGGTATATGTGAACCTTGGTAGCAAGACGGACCCTAGATCCACATTGATCAACACTATTATGTCCCCTGAGGAGAACTAGTGGCACGTAGGCTTCCTTAAAAAGCATCGTGATGTATTCTCGTGGAGTTATGACGAGATGCCGGGACTATATCCTCAGGTAGTTTTCCACTGCCTCAGCCTTCCAGAAAATCATCGCGGATTCAAGCAGTCTCCCAGATAGATGAACCGTTCTCACAGTGCCATGGTCGAGGCTGAGGTTGACAAGATCATCACATCATCCTTTGTTAAGGATATCTAGAAACCCATGTGGTTAGATAGCATTGTACCAGTAAAAAAGAAGAATGGAAAGATTAGATTCTGTATCGACTTCTGGGATCTCAACCGCCAATTTCCAAAGGATGATATTCCCCTTCCAGTGAAAGAATTGTTGATTGAAGCTATGGCGGGGTTCCAAGCCCTCTCCTTCATGGATGTGTACTCTGGATATAACAAGATCTGGATGGCCCTCAAGGATGAAGAGTCCATGACTTTTAGGGAACACAGGGTACTTTATGTTACCGGGTTATTCCATTCATCCTGAAGAATTCAGGCACCACCTATCAGCGGTCCATGCATTGTATATTCAACCCAATCATCAGGACATTGGTGGAGTGTTATGTGGATGATCAGGTAATCAAATATCACCCACTCTAGGACCATATCAAGGATCTTGAGAAACTAGTCAGCTTCCTCTGTTCCCGCCACCTGATGATGAACCCATTGAAGTGTGCTTTTGGAGTCACCTCTGGGAAGTTTCTTGGCCATTATGCCAGGTACCGGTGCATCGAGATCAACCTAGAGAAGATCATGGAAATCATCCAGATGCCTCCCCGGAGAAATATTTGAGTGCTTCGAGGTTTTCAAGGACACTTAGCCAACATATGCCGATTCATTGCGAATCTGGCTGGAAAGTGTAATCCATTATCTCAACTCATGAAGAAGAGCTCCGATTATGAGTGGGACAAGGAGTGCCAGACCGCCTTTGAAGAAATCAAGAAATATTTTCTCCAGCCTCTGGTCTTGATGCCACCCATCATCGGGAAGCCGCTGGTTCTCTATGTCACCTCCCTGGAATGGTCCCTCAGTTCCCTTTTTACCCAGAAGAACAATCAGGGGACAGAGAACAACATCTACCCTCAGCCGCATGCTCCTTGATACGGAGACCCGGTACTCTTCCATCGAGAAAAGATCCCTTGTGCTCTTATTCACTGTACATAAATTCTAGATTTACCTGCAGAACCACGAGGTACATATGGTCTCTCAAGTAGACCTGTTGAAGTACATCCAAAGCTGTCCCATGTTGACTAGCCGACTAGCACGGTGGGTGGTAATCCTCCAGCAGTTTGACATCAGGTTAGTGCATTAGAAGGCTATCAAGGGATAGGTAATGGCAGAATTTCTATCTTCCCATCCAACCTCCACAGTCTAGTCCTTGGACCTGGATTTTCCTGATGAGGAAATCCTCTCAGTAGATCAGGTCGTCCGATGTTGGAAAATTCTCTTTGATGGTGCCTCCCGGAGCCCCACCGGTAGGAGGCTTTATAATCCTCAACTCACAAGAGTAGGTCTGGGTATCATCATAATCACCACAGCATAAGCCATTCTGTCATAGTCATTCCTACTGTCAGAAGGCTACACTAACTATTAGGAAGAGTATCAGGCCCTCATTACTGGTTTCGAGCTATCCCTTGAGATCGACATGCCCCATTTTCATGTGAAAGGTGACTCTGCGCTAGTTATTAAACTGGTCAATGGAGACTATGTTGTCAGGAAGCTATAGCTCATACAATTTTTGGAACACACTCTCCAGCTAATGGCCCAGCTTCTTTAACATCCAGAGGTTATCCATGTCCCTAGGTCACAGAACGGTCGAGAAAATTCTTTGGCCTACTTAGCTACATCACTTTCAGAGCCCGAATAAGATGATCTAATTATCCACTTGGTGCATCAGAAATTCATAGCTCCTATTACCTTGGATGGTGATGAAGGACCAACGGTAAGCCATATTACCATCAGTGCCTTTATGTCAAGACCCTCAGGTCATCCGAATGAAGTGATTGAAATGGTTACCGATTTGAGGACACTCTTGGTTGAAAACCTCCAACATGGTAATCTCCTGTTAGACCGGGCCGAGTGCGAGTGAGTCTGATGCTGCCGTAGCAGTTTACCCTCTAGAGTGTTCCCATTCTTGAGCCAATCTTATATAAGCATGGATTTGATGGCGTTCTCCTCTGTTGTATTCAGGGGGTTTAGATTCCACAAGTCATGCAACATGTTCACGATGGTCTCTACGGTGCCCATTAGGCTGGGCCAAGACTGTCTCACCAGATCCAAAGACTACCGTATTATTCACCCTCCATGATCCAAAACTGCATCGAGTTAACCAAGAAGTTCCATACATGCCAAATTCATGCTAACATTGTGCATCGGCCACCAGAGCCTTTACACACTACCAAGTACTCTTGGCCCTTTACAGTATGGGGATTAGATGTTGTAGGACCATACCAACCGGCAATGGCTCGCCAATGTCGATTCCTTATGACCGCTACGGATTTCATTTCTCAGTGGGCAGAGGCAATTCCGCTCAAGTAAGTCATGTCCCGTTCTATCCCTGACTTTGTGAGTTCTAATATCATTTATCAGTTTGGGGTTCCTCGCGCTATCCTCACCGATAACGACACTAAATTTTGACCAGCTGAGTTGAAAAAGTTGTATGCCATGTACAACATCCGCGCTAACCTTATCTACCTCTATCATGCATAGGAAAATAGACATATTGAAGCATTCAATAAAACCCTCCCTAATATCCTAAGGATAATGGTTGGTCCGAACATGAAGAGTTGGCCAGATAATCCCCCCAACGCCCTTTGGGCATATCGGACGACGACTCTTAATTCCACCCAGGAGACCCCATATTCCCTGTTTTAGAGAACTGAGGTCATCCTACCCATCGAGATTTAGTTTCCCTCATTTCTCACAGCAGTCTATGAACAACAAGCACCAGATAGAGTGGCTGAAATCCGTCTAGCTGAATTGGAAGTGCTGGACGAGAATAGGCTCTGTTCCCTACAAAATCTAGAATGGCATCAGAGCAGGATGGCTCGAACTTTCAACAAGAATGTTCACCTCCACTCTTTCCTACAGGGTGACTTGGTACTAGCCCTCACAGCACCAATCATCCCCCGTAGGAAACCACCAAAGTTGGAGCCCAAATGGGAAGGAACATTCATTGTTAATAAGGTATATCTCAATGGTGCGTACTCGCTGGTGATCATGGATGGTGAGTCTATAAATCCTCCCACTAATGCCTAGTTCCTAAAAAAATACATTTCCTAACCGTTACGGGTCCTCTATGTCCTTAAACTAGATTAGGGTCCCACACAACCTTAAACTGTTGGTCCTGCATGACCGTAAACTGCACTCTCGTCCTGCACGACATTAAACTGTGTGTCGTCCCGCATGATGTTAAACTGTATGTCTCCCCACATGACGTTAAACTATATGTCCTCCCACATGATGTTAAATTGTATGTCTTATTTCATGACATTAAACTATATCTTCAAGAACTATGTGTGGCTAGATTCCCAAACTTATGGGATACATAGGACTACATGAACATTTATATTTCAGATCTAGCCCCATCTCTTAGATATCTATTGATATCCTAGTCACCTAGGACCCTTTTCATGTGCCTCTCCACGAGGGGGATATATAGGTGTGATAAAAGGTTATTCCCTCCTTCGTGTTGGGTTTTTTGGCACCATGCCCCCCTTTCTCAAGGGAATCTGCCATCTCTTGGCCGATCCCAAGATGAGCCCCTAGAACCTTTGTTGTGGTTCGCCGATGTGTCTATGAGTGCTATAGTCTAGGACCTGAAGTGTTGGATTCAACTTGGTCAATAATCCATCCACTTGTCATGTTTCATTTTCCCCTTTATTTGGGCCCAGGTTATCTTTCAGACCCGAAGGGACCCCCAAAACAGCATGGATACTAGGCCTATGGGATCTCCTATCATTACGGGCCAATGCCCCCAAGGGTTTCGGGCAACAAATTGATACAAATTCCACATTTCCAATATGGCCAGCGGTCGATGCTCATTTGTTTTTCCCCATTTCAGACTAACGCGATAAGATGTTGTGTTGATCACATGGTCAGAAGTAATCCTCTATCATCATGCCATCCCCTTCAGGCTTTGAAGGTTGGTTACATGATTCACATTGTGTTCCACCCCATCATGTACAGGTGGAATCTTGACACTCTTGGCACTATACCTCAGTGTACCTCCGCACGTCAGGCGGACAAGGCTACAATATGGTGTCCCTCAGGGCTCCCGTGATCCAAGCACTAAGACAATAAACTAGGATCTTCTCTAAGAGCTATGTTCAGCTTGATACTCATCCTCATGGGAAACATGGGATCACCCGAACATTGTGCTTCTGGTTCTAGCTTAGCTGGGAGCTAGCTTCTCTTTCCCTTTATCCTATGACCATGACTAGCCTCCTGGCCCGAGGCTCCTCTCCCAAAATTGCACATGGTGGTGATGTGGACCTCGACCTCATTCACGTCGGGTATGATTTATCGTGTCATGCGTATTACCTCAGGTCCAAACTATATAACATTAAACTGTGTTGTTGGGTCCAATCACATAACCCTAAACTGTGATTGTATCATCCCAGCCGCAAGTCGAAAAATGACACTGCATTGTGATGACATAATCATATGGGGCATCACATTGGGTATCATCCATTCACAATACTATTTGTCAACGCCGACATATAGCTTGATTCTTTTGGTGATACCGAGAATTTCTACCATAGGTCGACCGCTTCACAAAAAAAAACCATTCACCTTAATGGTAAAACAAGATACATCAAATACTACTTTTTTTGGTGCGAGGAACCAACCCACACGCCCCTTTCATCCTTTTCAATGGTACCTTACCGTGCTACCACCTAGTACTATGTATATCTTGATTCTCATTTCATGAGATGCGTATGAACGCCCAGGTACTTCCCCACATGCCTAGCCTAACTCTTGTGTTCGTTCCCTTGACCTAATCACTTCCCCAAAAAACACATGGTAATATGGACTTATGTCCTCATTCACATTGGGTTTCATGATCACCTTACAATGTGTCCCCTACATTCCTTACCGATCCCTGGTCCGAGATCTAAGACCATAAACTAAGACCCTTTCCTGAACAACGTATGGCTTGATTCCCATATTTATGGGATACGTAGGAACACCCAGACATTTTATCTGTGGTCCAGCCCTGGGAATCACAAATATCATCCTTTCTCATTGTCGGACACTTGGCCTAACCCCCTGGGGAGTTTTGTAACAACAAAACATTCCCTGAACAAGTTCAGGATGCCCCATAATGACATTAGAAAGCGAGAGTTCCCTCACCAGAGATGTCCTGCTTTAATGTAGGGATGATCCATGATCAGATTAATGCACCCGCCTAATGTGCTTCCACCGCGGTGGCGTAATTTTAGGAGTGTTGGATTCTGTTTAAACTAACCACCACTTTGATTTCCATGCTTTGTGTTCCCCATTATTCAAATCCTCTTCCTATTTCACGTCTGATGGGACCCCCTAACAGTATGGATGCTCTACCTATGGTCCGCCTACTGTCATGGGCCAACGTTATGAAAGACAGATGTATGATATTTGAGTTAGGTCATGTTTTGTGAATGTGGCCAGTGGTCGACCCTCATTTCTTGTCCCCATTTCAGGCTAATGCAATAGGGATGATGTGTTTTTAACATGGTCAACAGTTATCCTTTATTGCCATGCCGCTCCCATAGTGTTGTGAATTTGGGTAACATGATTCACATCTTATTCATTCCCCTATGTTTGGACTGATTCCAATACCCTTGGAATTCCTCCACTCATGCACTAGAGCACATTGAGATGACAATGCATTGATCAGGCCTCCCTTTTCACCTCAGAAATCCATATTCAAATTTCCAACTCCTGAATCTTGGTTGACACTCCCATTATCAAACGAAGTGATATAAAGAGCATCCAATGTTTCTCACATCGGGTACGAACCATGTGATCTTAGGAATGGATTGTTATTTATTTCGAGATTGTGGTTGAACACACTAAACCAGAGGGACTAGTAAATAAATTTATCCATACATACAGTTCAAATGAACAAAAGTAGTAAGGAGAAATTAGTTTATGAGTTCGGCCAAAAAATGGCCCTTAGGGGTTGGCATCTTGGATGTATCTCTCCAATTCCACAAACTTTTGGCAGGTGGCCACCAGGACTATCTCCCTCCCCCTAATGACTCTCTTTTCATCAGTGGCCATGGAGCACAGTTCACTGACTCTAGCCCATGCCAGCGCATGTTCATCTTGGAGATTAGTTATCCGATGATTCGCTTCCACTAGGTGTTCTTGGGTGTCTTCCAACTGGGCCCTCAACTGCTCCAAGAGCTTAGAACATTTTGCGATGAATATCTCTTGTTCTTTCATCTATTCCTGGAGGAGTTTAACATCCTGCTCCGCCCTTAGAAATGCTCTTGTACTCCCTGACTCCTCCCGACATTGGGTGAAGTAGGAGCGCCGGCTGCTCTCACGCATCTTCTCGGCCATCTAATCACAGACCGTTAGGTGAAGGCGTTGAGCATCTGCCCCTCCCGCATAGAGGAAACAAAACCTGGTGTGGAGTGATCCCATTCACTTTAGCCATTTCATTTGAGGCTGAATGAGAAAACTCCTGATGCACTTCCAGCCCTTGCGTCGCATCATCTGGATCTTCTCGGCCACTTCTGAGTCTGAATCATCGATTTCATCAGGGTCAGCGGGTTGATAGACAGGAAAGACATCCAACAGGCTAGAAGCAGGGTCCTCCTCGGAGATTCCTCCCAAGGGAATATTCTCTTATGCGTCTAGGAGACCTTCCTCTCCCACCTCGACACTGGTGAAGCCTTCGTCAACTACCGACCCTGCCCAGACAACAATGCCACTGGTGTCCGCCGCTCCCTTCTCACCAATGGATGGGGCCGACTCAGTTTGGGAGGCATGTTCTGAATGGGGTGGTATGATTGCATCAGCTCGCTCACAGACAGTTCGGGTTCATCAGCCTAACAAGCCTCCATTGTCGTGATCACTATAAAGACTATGAGTATCCTAATCAGTTGATTCCTTTAAAAGTAAGTACAGGTATCGAGGAAAGAAACATAAAGGATCCCAAGGCATCAGCCTATAGTGTTCAAGCCGCTACCGGAGTCGTCATAGCATGGGATCCCTCAGCACTTGTCAGCATGATAATGAGCATCAGTACCCCACCTTTTTCCATTGGCGTTTCCCCCACTCCTTCGGCTCGTGGCTCTTTATCGGTACCAGTGTGCTCTTGAGTAAGTCAAGGAAGGTGGATTAAGGATTGAAAAGGAATGTGAAAAAGGAAGGAGGGTAGATAAGGGTTGAAGCATACCTCCAGCAGCTCAGTCACATCCATATCGGAGACGACGATCTCACAGCTCTCCCGGAGACGACCTTAGTGGGATGCCCCCTGTGACCCTTCACCTTTGGGAACATCTTCTCCTTTACCTTATCCTTAAACTTCTTATTCTTCCCCCTCCTCACATGTATCACCACCCTTCGACGAATCATTGATGTCATCATCCACCGACGACATCATTTCTGGATCATGCTCCTGGCCGAGCATCACTTTCACCAAGAGAGGTAGCTCCAAACGCCGACCCCTTTGACATGCATACATTCCCATGGATATCAGGTATTCATGTCATCGATGGAAGTTCACTTCGTCAAAAACTCGGACAAGCCCGACTTCTGGCAGTTGGATCCTGTCCCACACTATCTTCTACCAGAGTGCTTCAGTACTCACAGATTGCCGTAGGGTTATCCAAGCCGACCATAGTGCAGGGAAAGTGGAATATTTAGAAGGTTGAAGCTGGTATCATATTTTATTTTTGGTATATTCTCTGGCCACCCAGTGGGACCCTCCTCTAGGCGACGAGGGCGTGGCCATGCCATGTGATTCCCCCACTACTGAGGTCCTAGCCTATGCGAGCCCCGTTTCCTGATTTTCTTCTGATCATCCCCCTCTAGTGGCACCCTTCCTTCTCTCTCATTTCCTGGGTTCCACACTGGAAACCTTGAGATACCGAACTCACTTCCACAAAAGTCCCTAATGGTATTTTATAACCCATTGTTCGGCATACTCGGTTGAGAGACCATCATCAACTCTGGTGGGAGGAAAGGTGATGACGTTACCAGAGCCATAATTCATGAACATCAGCCATAGTTGACGAAGAACACAAGGATCCCACTCCTCCCAGTCATCTGTGTATACTTTTTTCGGTATTCTCTAGAGGCACCCAAACTTCCTGGAGAACCGGGATGGCACATAATCCTAACAGAAGATATTCCCATTAATTTGGGCCACAAGCACCCCACATCTGATGCTCTGATATCACCCCTTCTACTCCAGTGATCCTTTCCCATTATCTATCATCTGGCCAGTTGAGGTGGGGAATGGGCTGAAGGTGATGTTGGAATGGTTACCTATTCTAATCCTTACTCCCTCCTCATTGAGCGTCAGTGGCATGACCCGGAAAATGTTCACCAGAGAGAGTCTCAGGCCATTGCCTGGAGGACATATGGCATTCGGGAAGGTGTATCCACCACAATGTTCCGTAACCCAACCATGGAAAATATGGAAAGTGCCACAGAATCTCCTATGTGATCACCCTCTCAAGATGCGTCCCAAAATGGTGTACAACCAAGCCAGCACAGAGACCCCCAGGTTGAACCTCTTGTTGGAAGCCATGATGCCAATCATCACTAGGGTTGATGGATGGATGCCCATTCTTGCGTCCCTCGCTGGCAAGAGAGACCTTCTCTATTATGTAGTGAGAAATCTAGCATAACTAACATTCAGATCCCGACTCTCGTTTATGCTGTAGCCACACGACTAGTAGTTCCCCGCCTCAAGGATCCTCCAGTTTGATCCACTCTTTCTCCTTTATGCCGCAGTTGGACACCGTCTCCCCGAACCTTTCATCTTGACTTCCATATCCCTCTCAAGGAACATGCTAAAATAGTCCTTTTAGGAAATGTCCATCAAGAATTCCTTGACCCCTAGCTTCACCTTGGCCAGCTTCAACAGGTTCCACGTCAGTATGGGGGTTCGTAATCTATCTCCCTAGGTGTTCATCAGTGGAAGGAATTCCTCATATTGGTGGACCTCCAAAGGGATACCCCTGATGCAGTGGATGTCCCAGAGACTGATACCAAATTCCCCATGATGGTGATGGAATCTGTTGGTACCGGGGGCCCACCGAGTGAACAGCTCTGGCCCGAGCTCATGCTGGCAGTAGAAGTGGAATTTTGATGTCCATACCGCCTCAAGTAATCCAATATATTGGTGCTCGGCCTAAAATTTGTCACATGTATGACAAACCCAGTATGCCAAGGCCCATTTGATTGTGAAATTTCCTCTGGACCGCATGTCCTATTCCTGCATCCAGTCGTTGGTCTTGTCAATGATTTTCTGACGAAAGGTGCTCTCGTAGAGTGTCGGGGAACACTCCACGATATGGTCACCCCCAGAAATGGTCCTAGTCCTAGGATTCAAGACATATTCGTCCATCTTCATGGTTTCTCTGGCAGGATGACATTTGTTTGTGATGTTGTATCGTGGAATATTGTCCTCACGGGTCACCCACAACCACAGTGTATCCACCTCAAATCCCAGTAGAGGGACCTACTCAAGAATTCTTAAGTCCCACAGTGGTAGATTGTTGGACAAAACATACTATTTTTGGATGGGGGTTTGCATATTTAAGAGGGTAAGTTTTTTGGAGACAATCCCTTTGGGGACATAAACATCAGGGTTTACAACCACTTCAGCCCTTCAAGCAGCAGCTTCTCCCTCACCAGCTTGGTTTGCAGCCATCTTCTTCAGACAAGTGTTTGGGTGGTTGGAATGAAATAAGAGAGGGTGGCACGTAAAATCTGTGGGCATCACGAAATTTAATACTGCGGTGCAATAAACCACAGGTTTGCGCTGAAAATGATGCCTGATCGAGGTGGAATTACACGCAGCCGGAGTGGTTTTTCACCCAGGGCTGGAAACATTTCGCGCACGAGAGCCTGAAACTTGTCACGCGAGAAAAGTCATACTGATCATGGCGCCCACGAAGGATTTTATAGGCTAAGCCTCAGTTTCGCGCCCAAACAGAAAGAAAATTTCGTGCCTTTCTCAGTTTTGCGCGCAACTTCCAATTTTTGCGCGCATGGACCCTGTGTAGCCCTGCATTTCGGCGTTTCCCTCAGAATTTGACTGTTCCGACCCCTCACCGATTCAATTTTAAGGGGGAAATTTTTAGAGGCCTAAAATTGCTCAAGTGCTGAAGAGTGTTTCAAAAAGACAAAGAGAAGTCATATTCGGACCCGGGGACCCGGTCCAGGGGGCCTGTAGGGGCCACACGAAATACATTCAGATGTGTGAGATAAAATATGTCCCACGCGGAATGTTCTGGGATTAGAGAAAATCATTTGTCTTGGGCGCAAAATATTTCGTGCCCTCACTCGCGCGACCAACATTTCACGCCGCCACCTACGTTGCACAAAGTTTTACACACCGGCCTGGTTTATGTGCCCCCGGACGCCTATAAATAGACGGCGACCCCCTTCCATTTTGGGGTTGATGAATCTGAATCGGCTCTCATGCACAAAATTTGTCTTCTTCACGTGAAAATATGGCCTTCAGGTATGGTTATTTTCACACCATGTCGCCCTGGGGTCCGCCTTCGCTCGATATCCCTATGGATTTGACAGAATTCCAATTCCTTCGGGGTCCACACTTTTTGTGCAATCCCTTTCATTTCCACACAGACCAACCAATTATGGACAACCCCTTCCATTGTGTTCACCCCTACCAATTTTTCACAAACCCTTGAATTTTGCGCAACCCGGTCATTGCGTGCAGCCTCTCCCAATTGCACGCAATTCCGCAACTTGCGTGCAATCCTTCTAGTCGTACACAAAACCTTGGATCCAATTATGGTCAAGCATCACCAATTTCATGTCAGCCTAGTGTTTTTCATGAAGGGCTATTATTTCGCACGCAAGCCTCAAATGTTGCACACAATTCACTGGGACCCCTCACCTCGGTGCTCATCGGGCGCCTCCTTGTGTGGGCGCCCGATGTTCTTCTTATGGATGCCATTCACGGGTGTCTCTCATGCCCCGGACATCCACATCATGCACCGTCTTCTCGTGCAACCTTTTAGGCTCGTATGAATTAACTTCAAGGTCCCTTGGATGATATTGTCAATTGCGTTGCTTTGCCCCATGCTTCTTCCCATAGGCACATTAACAACTATTAGTTTTTTGCATAGCCACACTAACGTGGACCCCTTGATGGTTCGCTCCGCGACACCCCCTTTAAACGGCTTTGTTTATGCCTTCCCTACCACAAGGAGAAGTGGGTACTAGTTATGTAAGCACTAGGGATGTGGAGCGCACCCAACTTCTCCAAGCTGTAGGACGTTAAACTTCCAAGCGCCATCGTCCTCATCACATGATGATAAACTGTGACCTGGCCCATGCCTCGCACGCAGGGTCCCCCCTCCTTGGAAATTATCCATGACCAGTCATCTCCACGAGGATGAGATCACCCCTCATAGGGGATGATATCCTCCTTATCAGAGTGGCGTTTGTCTACATGGAAGGGCACCCACCTTGGCATAGGCCCCTGTTTTTTCTTCCCGAAGGCAGCATCCTTGATCCTCCTTTCATCTTCAGTCCCCAAGGCCAGCTGAGGGCGTGATAGGGAACATGGATACTCCTTTATTCTGTCCCAAATCCGTATCCCACCGTGCTTTGTCTTCCATAGGACTCCATCGTGGAGAATGCCCCAATGTCCTGGGCCACTAACCACGTATAAGCCCATATTTCCTCTCTTGGCTGCTCCACACATTAGCCGCACTCCACATCCCCCACGGACGTACCATTCGGGTTGTGATCATCGGGCTTGTGCTATCTCTTGTTTCTTGCACTGAACATGACTCAAGGGATCTTAGAGAAAGCACCAACCATGATACATCACCTTGGTCCACCTCAGAGTGTAAGCCCCAACCCATCCCGAACTACAGGGACTTTGATCCATGTCAAGGCATTTTACGTAGGAAGCCTTCACGAGGTTCAAGCCCCAAAACCCATCACCTTGGGCTGCCTCAGAGTGTAAGCCCCAACCCATCCTGAACTATAGGAAATTTGATCCATGTCAAGGCATTGTACGTAGGAAGCCACCATGAGGTTCAATCCCCAAAATCCATCACCATGGGCCTCCTCAAAGTGAAATCCCTAACCCATCCTGTACTACTAGGACTTTTATCCATGTAAAGGAATGGTACATAGGAATCCCCCATGAGGTTCAAGCCCTAAAACACATCACCTTGGGCTTCCTCAGAGTGTAAGCCCCAACCCATCCCAAACTACAGGGACTTTGCTCCATGTCGAGGCATGGTACATAGGAGGCCTCCACGAGGTTCAAGCCCCAAAACACATCACCTTGGACCTCCTCAGAGTGTAAGTCCCAACCGATTATGAACTACGGAAACTTTAATCCATGTCCAGGAATGGTAGAAAGGAAGCCACCATGAGGGTAAACCCCACCACCTGATCATTCCTTCACGTCAGGTTCGCCCCCGTCCCACATGACGATAAACTGTATCCACCATAATGAAGTACGAGAACTTTGATCCATGTCAAGGCATGGTACATAGGATGCCTTCATGAGGTTTATTCCCACCATCCATCAGGACTCCAGGTCCACCTTTACGTCGGCTTACCAAAACAATGGGCCACCTTTGAGTGTAAGCCCCAAATGCCCTCGTTAAGCATCTTCTTTATAACTCATTGAAATTTCATATCTTTTGCATGAATGTCAAGAAAAAATTATCCTGTAGATTCCTCATTAAGTATCTTCCTATAACTCATTGGAATTTCCTCTACTAATCGATTATGGCCCATCAATGGTAGGATATTGGGACTTTGATTACCAGACGAAGATCTGTCACATGTTATGGTCAGCTCTCATATCCAATCACCAATTCAGATACCAGATCCAAAGAGTATCATATGAAAATAACTATCTATCATAATACTTCTACAAAAACTGATGCATTCATCATTCATCAAACCACCATGAAAACGGGGGTTCAACCATGGTTTAACCATCCCCAGCAATGTTGAAGCACAAACCCATTGGGAAATATCCAAGACAGTGAAGAAGTTTTTGGAAAAAAAGCACAATAACATTGTTGGAAATTTAATTGGCCAATAGTTCTTGGATAATGTTCATAGATCGGGGATATTCTAACCTGGAATGATGTAATAACAATAATAAAATATATAAACAATTTCTTTCTCAGATCATGTTAATGGATATTAAAGGAAAATAAAAATTACATACAATAACTTATTTAATAATTTAATTAAATATTTTTAATTGATAATTTATGAGGCCCCGATCAATTTATATTAATAATTGATGAAGGAATAATTTTATAGTGATGTGGGGATCCCACTACATTCAATACCTACTGATCTACCTCTATCATATTTCTCATCATATTCTGATGTGATCTACTAAAGAAGAATTTGGAATATCCTCTTCTGAGAGATCCCAATGTTGTGTAGTCAACCATAATGAAATTATATAATATCCTATAAATAGAGGAAATTATTTTTGTTGGGAATTGAATAATAAAATAAATTATTTAATTTTATTAAATAATTTTAATGCACTAGTAATGATTTCTTTCTCCTAACATCCAGTTCTAAACACCTCTAGGTCTCGCCTAGTGTAAACCTCTCATTCCAGACACAACTATGGTCTCATATTTCTAATATAAGACTATATAAGGGAATTTATACTATTTTTAGGAAAAATAACTTTGATTGATATTAATATATATAATATTTATATAATAACAATTAAAAAATCATTAGGCCTTAGAATCTTGTGTTTTCTCAATTCCTGTCTCGGAAAATATAGCATAATATATATTAATTTAATAAAAAGAAAAAATAAGGCCACTAATATATTCCACTATTCAAGAGGTTTAATCCAAAAAAATACATGCTAAATAATGGTGGGGATACTAATCCTGAATCTACCTCTCTATCTATGAGAACCTGTCTTACAAGGTCATTTTATCCAAAATGCATGAACCAAGGGAATGGTCCATCCATATAAGATCCTCTCCTGATGATCATCGGTCACCTTGGGTACTCTATAAATGTGTCTCCATCCACGATGTTCATGCATATTCATTCAATAATGTTCATAGGATCATCCACATATCTCCTTAGTTGTAAAACACAGAAGCCATCAAAAACTCACTCTAACTGTGGGGGTAAGACTAGGAGGTAAGCATCTTTTCCAACCCTCTGTATGATCTTTAATATACCAATGAACCTCTAAGATTTCTTGCCTCCTAGAAAAAACCTATTTAATCTTGATACAAGGGAGACTCTCAGGAAAACATAGTCTCGCTACTGGAACCCCAATGTCTGATGACATCGTTCTGAATATGATTTATTTCACTCTTAGTATATCCACATATGCTCAAGGATCAACTGAACATTCTCCATATTTGTGTGAACCATATCTAGCCCAAAACGTTATGTATATGCAATCTAATTATATCTTATGGTGAAAGGTAGTGCCTCCCATACATGGCCTTGAAAGGTTCCATTCTAATCTTATAATGATAACTATTATTATACGAAATATCCATCAAGTAAAATTGATCCTCAAAACATTTGTCGAAATCCAAAAAAAATCCCTCATCATATCATCCAATATCATGATAGTGCACCTTTTCTAAAAATATATATAAAGGTAAAAGACCATATTCATCCATAACTCGGCATGGGAGACCTCTTATAGGTCTCTAAAACGTTGTATAATAAAACATGAATCTTGGTCGGGGATATCATTGAGGGTACCTCATGGAGGAATATCATCTCCCACATGACAAACTATCCCAAACTATCCAATAAGATATACTCCCTAATGAAATGGATGTATAAGAACAAAATAAGTTCGTCTATCACTCTTATTAATGCATGTCCTTTGTCTATTCGTGGAATCCTTATCACAAACAGCATATATATTTCTTCTTATTTCAACTATGAGTTCTCAGTAGGTTATGTCAAACCTACCAGAACCTGGTTCTTATCCTTTCCCTCCTAACATGTGGGACACTGAGAAATGCTCTTAGAAACAATCTACCATATTTTTTCCCACCAATATTTCCACTAAAGGTACCTATATATATTTCCCTCACCATGATATAGAGCAAAAGGTGAAGGGTGAAACTCCATCAAAACCTCCTCTCACATCATGTATTGAACCACTTTTCATCCATATAAAGGGATTATGTATTCCCCTCAATTACAAAATACATGGGAGAAATATCCTGATGATATGTGTTCATAGAGAAACTGAGAATAGGAGTCAAAATCATCAATTAATGATATGTTGCACACCTATCCTCCTCATTGGCCAGATATAAAGTATCGAACTACTCAGACACCTCCTCCACCAAATGAGAACTAGACTTCCTTCAATGGGTATCTACCACAACATTTCCTTTCCTAATATTATTGATATTATAAATGTTGAATTCCCTTTGGAACTCCATTTAGTGACACAATATCATGTTCATATCTCTATTAATGAAGATAAACAAATAGCCATATGTTATGAGTATACAATAAAGATATTTTAAAAAATATAGTTATTCTATATCTTTAGAGTGGAGACTACCACTTCCAAATCCATGTGGTGAGTCATGTAGTCCAGTTCACAGGGTCTCACCTTCCTATACCCATAAGTGGTCATTTACCACCAATGAATCAACAAGAGACCAATACAAACTCTAGCTCCATCAAAATACACTATATAATCCACACCTTCTGATTTTACTAAAACAGTAGCACTATCAATTCTCAGCCTCAACTCCTCAAAGGATCTCGAACACTACATCATCCAGGTAAGAAAATATCATTTATATGATAGTGTCATCAAATGTTATAATATCCTGGATTGGTCTACCGTGAATCTCCTATTGTACCATGTAATTCTATGAAAACATTGCACCTTTTAAATGATCTTGGGTGGATTAAATGAAATTAATCCATCTATCTACATTAGGTCCA
The DNA here is from genome assembly GCA_963277665.1 of Viscum album. Taxonomy (NCBI): domain Eukaryota; kingdom Viridiplantae; phylum Streptophyta; class Magnoliopsida; order Santalales; family Viscaceae; genus Viscum; species Viscum album. Next base: position 1,698,539,093 of record OY728138.1, on the reverse strand, counting down.
CATCTAATCCATTATTTGTAAAGACATTCACTAGGAAGTGAACCTCATGGATCAAAAACAATAAATTTGAGAGGATACAATAAATATAGTAATACCTATGTAATCCTAATACCATCCTTAGGTAATCTGTATACTCCAACCCTAATTCATAGTACATTACTATGTGATCAATAAAGGAAGTAAATAATGGGTCTAGTTATGGATGGAAGATCTGATTCATCAAATCAATAAAAATTGAAATGGAATTCATTATAGTGAAATGCATCACCATAAACTCATAGTGTTCATAATTATAGCATAATTCCAACATTGGATTATCAGTCTCTTGTAAACTTAAAAAGTTCTTGGAATACTTGAGATCAATATTTAATAACCAACTCATGCCTCACAACTGATCAAAGATCTCATAAATCCTCATAAAAGAATAACTTTTCAATAAAAGTTTGTTGTTCCAATGATGTTAATAAATAAAAATAAGTATTCTATGATCCACCTTTCTCGTGAACACAATTTCATCTTCCTATGGACACTCTAGGTCTAATAAAACCCTTCTCCTGGAGTTCCTACAACTATAACCTCATCTCCCATAACATGGTTGGTGGAATCTGAAAGGTCCCATAAGATATCAGTATACTATCGTGGTGTAAGGAAATATTAAATTCTATCTACCTCCTTAGAGATATTCCTAAAACATCAATAGGGAATATGTACATAATGTCTTACACCACTAAAACAATCAAAATTCTTGAAGATCTTATTATAGTAAGAGATAAACATTCCAAATTATGGGTGATGGGATACAATCTCCTTCCTCAAAGACCTAATAACTCATCCATGAGATCTCTCTCACTCATAAAATGAAATCTCTACCCACCTATCTGATGGTATTTGACCATCCTATGAGTAAATTTAATCTATACATGAACCTTAGACAGATAATATATACCAAAGATGACGTCATAAGGATTCACTATGATGACCAAGAGGTTACACAACGAATTATCTCCTCCAAATGATATCTTTCACTACCTAAAGATATTTGATATCAAATAATCACTTCATGTAGAAACCTCTATCTATAGATATTGGGATTATGTCTCAAATAGAATCTACATCTCTCCCATCAGTAATTAGGAGATGAAATACTGATTCGAACATGTGTCTAAAAATACAGAGACTAAATTAGTACAAAAACAGATCATACAATATATCATCTAAGTTGTAAACTTCTTTTATAACTCTAAACCCTAAAACATCTCATGAACTTGTCCACCAGTTTCTTATTACTTATGTATGACACATGGTGGTAGTGGTGGAGGTGGTGGTATGAGCACATTACATTTAACTCAACTATCTTCCTCTCCCTAAGAAGTTTCTTATACTCCTCCTGCAGCACCACCTCCATTAGTTCTATCATGGCCATGTCTCAAATATCCCATGTCATGGTGCTAAATCTACCATGGTGGTACATACAATATATACCAGACCTACTATACATTTCTGGTAGGTAAATCATGATGCAAATTCCCTCACCAATCACAAGAATGAAATAGACTTTCTCTAGGTTGATTGGATCAAGTATATGATTCATGGGTCACATATCATCTCGTCTGAGTCTAAGAATGATAATACTTCATCCCATAAGTTCTAGATGTATAATTCTAGATAAATTATATTGAATTCATACCACCATGATTACCACATATGGCTTCAACCACTCATCACCCCCTAGCTAGGATGATCTCACTCACTAGAGTATTCTCTAGCACCCAAGAATAAGTGGGTTGGCATTATGAGAAAACACTATATTGATTGACTCTATAAATAACATACTTGAAGTTACTCACTTAGAAGTATCCATCTCATACCATGTAAATATATTTCCATGTAAAGATTATTAACCACAACACATACTTAGAAACTATCATGCTTCAAATCTTCAACTCTATAATATTAGGAATATGATCTATGAAAAATCATGATTGGTAAAACACATCATTTAATTGTTAATAGAAATATTAATAGGGGAGATTTAAAATTTTATGGGTCTACGTTAAAAAATTACACTATTGACCATATAATCCTTTGAATAAACTGGATGCTAGCACAAATATCATATATACCAGGGTCTGAACAATCCTGAAGACTCGAACCACTAACGGAAGCCAATCCTCCCCTACCTAGGGATCCACAACACTACATCAGTCTCTCATGCTATAACTCAAATTTCATTAAGCCTATGTGAATACTTGCATTAAACATACACTTTTAGTTGTTATTAGACATGAGGGGTTCCTAACCCCAGAATTCTTATGGAGAAAACTCATGGGATGACCCCTAAAGTGAGGCCTCATAACTAGTAAAATCATCATAACTGTCGTAAATCGTTAACATGTCTAGAAATCATCAAGGAGGAATTTTAAAAGTAATCGTGACATACCAAAGACAGTTGAGAGATGTATATATAGTTATATCTCAATTGTATATTCAAAGGACTCAAGCATATATGATTAATTTAATGTTTTCGAATATAAATAAATTACTGTAACAACAAGAGATAAACCAGAATGAAATAAACTATAGGTAAAAAATTATAGTTCAGAAGAATTTAATAAATGTGAAATTTTAAAAAATATACATACCCTTCAAGATTTAATGTCCAAACTAGACAATAATTAGGAATTAATAATGTTGAGAGAGAAAAAATTCTAATATCTAAGACAAAACATCGTACATGGTCAATACACCTAATTATTACCATGCTTCACGGTTATCACTGATGAATATTTAGTTGTATGCATATTATTCAACATGTTCATGAAAATACCATGATGGGTTGAGTATATACGTACCATTAAGGTTCCCCAAAAAATGTATGGGGGATATAGAGAGATATAATAATATTCAACTCAACCCAATGTAATAGGGGAATGAATCTGAACAAATACACATATATATGCTCATAAAAAATCCCAAACGAGATATAAGGGGATATCAATCTCATACCCCAACCAATTTATATAAGTCTTCCCATATCTCTATGGTCTTTCTTTGAAATCCATAATCCTAAAAACCTATATAATAAACTTTTTAGAGGGTCCTTCTTTATTCCATTTTGTAGTACAACTAAGGGTGCCACAAATCTAACCATTATTTCTCAATTAACCTCAATAGAATATGAATATAGGGTCCCTCACTCAAAAATTGTTCCCTATAGTATATGGATACACAAATATTATGGAGGACTGTAATTTGACTAGTTCCCAATGACTAGGGAGTACCCCTCTATAGGCAGTGAACATGCACCCAATAGTGTTAAGGGGTGTACTGACACTACTTGTGTAAAGAATATGGGGATCCAGAACCCTGGTGTAATAGTGGAGTACTAAACCTCACAATAGTTGTTTAAGGAATATGGGTAACTTGTTCCCTTGTGAAATAGTGGTCTACTGACCGTAATAATAGTTTGATGATCTCACCTGGTCAAAAAAATTTCTAATATTTCTTAATGAAGGGTCATGATCAAAATAGCCCAAATCGTATCACATATTAAAAAATGAATGAAACCATAACATTCAACATGGTAACCCCCTCAGGTTGTCTTCATGTAGGATTAAATACTAGTCCAAGTAAAGGATATACTATATGATGAATCCTTGGAGGTAAGTACATGACATGGATTTGTGTCCACACATAATGTGGGCCCATATCATCACCTTGTTGTGTTCTCCTCTAAAAATGACAGTGAAACCATGTCATCATACATGAAATTTATTTGGGGAAACATCTTTCATCATACTCTTATTGAATTTATTTGTATAAATGTCATTTTCTATGTACATCGGGTGGTGGTTAGGTACCTTATTCAACTAGGTTACTGGTATTTCTCATGTAGTTATGGAGTTCATGGTGTGTTGTGCCGTATATGTTTTTGTGTAAATCCTAGATGAAACATGGAAGGGATTCTCTGACATATTCCTAGGGTGTGAGTGTATAAAAACACAATGTGTTGTAATAAAGATTTTCCTAAAACCCTACTACCATATCAAGGGGCGATGTTACACATATTCACTAAGATTCACATCTTCTAGTCAGTTTTTTAATAGAAAAATCTAATACTTTATATTGATCTCCATATCATTATTTTTTGAAACATCCAATATTGATAAACGACCAAAAACAATGGTAATCTCATTCATCCATCCATTCCATCCCTATAGTGGAAGGAAATCGAGAACTAGCTAATCGTATTATAATATATTTCATATATCATGTGCCACCCGTTACCTATCACCTCTCTAGATCCTAGATACACATAGTGTCACCCATCACTCATGACCCATCATGAACTGTCAACAAGACATTGATTCATTAAATTTATTATATCCTCAATGAATTAGAGGGTTTAATCATCCTTGAACATTCCATGAAAAAGTTTAATTGTGTCCCTATTGGTCGATGAAAACAAATGTGAAGAACTACCAGTGGGGACTCACTAGATATTTGGTTAAATTATAATCATCCATGAATTCATGGAAAAGGATCATATATTAGGGATATTTTAGTTAAGAATCATGGAATATTATTATTTAGAGATAAAAGTATTTTTATGGTATAATATGAAGGGAGAACAAATAGACCAATAGAAGATATAATATATATGAACAATATTTTAATAAAAAATAACAAATTCATAGTTGAAGGTATCTACCTCAACTTGTATCAATTGTTGGTGATGAACATAGTATCCTGTGATTTGGTGATCATGCTGCATTCTCTTTCAGCTAATTCAGCATTATCTAATCTCTCATTTTCATATACTAAGATTTTCCAATGAATAAAGATGAACATACTCTTCTTCGATCCAATATAGTTATGCAATTAACCCTTTTGAAATGATACGCCATATTTTAAACAACGTAAATTATTAATATTGGACATTTAATTATAATATAAATAACTTATTTCATTTATTTCATTTAAATGTTATGCCAATGACTACCTATCTGAAATCCTAGTAATGAAAAACATTATGTTGACTATATGGAAAACCCTGTGTTCTAGAGTCAATTGTGGTATCAGATTGCTTATGTGATACTTGTTTTTGATTTATTCCTATTTTTATGAAAACTATGTTTGTGTGATATTAATCTGTTAAATTTTTTTATAATATCAATTCCTAGTACACTATGACTTGGAATCTCGCACTGTGTTAGCACCAAACTCAAAAAGGATTCCATTATAAATTTTAATGACTTACATAGAAAAACCCGAGTCAATAAATATTATAGCATAAAAAATTCTTTTAGGTACAATGGGTTGTAATCATAATATTAATATCACGAGCACTCTTACATGCACTCTAACAAATGAAATAACCCACATGGTTAATCAAATGTATATACATAAGATAATTAAATTATTACCCACTGAATTAGAGAACTATATCATGACCAACCATCATCATAAACATATCCATGAATAGTATCATACAAAAAGCACATATAATTTCACATTTAAAACCTAAAATATCAAAAAGTATTCGATTTAACACATATGGAGAAGGAATTTCAGGCATCACATAAAAATAAATATAAAATTAAATTTTTCTATAAAATTATTAAAAAATTACATGTAAAATGGGAAATAAGATATTCATTTATAAACGGTGAAAAAATAATGACCATTATTATTAATGAAAAATTTAATGATTGTGGTCACTTCCTCTCATATTGTATATTTAATGTAAAACATTACTTTTATCATTCAATAAAAATATTCAAAATAACATGTATGTATAAAATTAAAATGTATTTTTTAAAACCATTACAACTAAAGTAAAACATGGATTAAATAAAAATATAACATACATTTTAGAGTATTAGTAACATAATTAATTATTTTTAAGAACATTGTGTTAGAGGAAATACAAAATAAAAACTTTGAAACATTTCAAATATTTTATAAGATAAATAAACAATAAATTAATTAAAACCCAGATTTCTATATTCTCTAACTGCTGAATACTAAAATTATATTAATTTTCTACTTTTTGAAGAACCAATTTCATTTTCAGTTTTTTTTTCATTATTTCTCCCATATCTTTCATTAAAAATAGTATAACTCATCTCTCTAGTGGTAGCACTCCTTGGATGAAAATTATTGTAGGTAGATAATTATTTTTGAAGACTATATCTAAACGTCTATGGGTTGGAGACACAAACTGAGGGTATATCATACACACATATGAGATGAATTACCCTCTATAAAGAAAACGATGTTTGAGTTATAAGGAAAATTAAAAAAATCCTTTTTATTTTGGGGAAAAATATCCCAATTACAAGAATGTATATTTATACAACTGAGATATTAAAGAAACTACAATTCACAAAAGTATATCCTTTACAGTTTCCTTAAACCGCAAACAATTCCTCAACAATAGATTAAGAAATTGACAACAAGAATGGTCACCACAAAAATCATACATACCTTTAAAATATGTTATATAAATATAGTATTACCAAAAATAGTATTCTAAATACGATCCTCCCAAGATACTCTCATGGAAAATTCAATTAAAACAAAAAATATATTAAGGAACAAACAAGTGAATCTAACTCATCACCTAAATAAGTACGAAAGTTCACAGCTACAAAATTACTATATCAAAAAGGACTTTATACAAGAAATAATATGATACACATCATAATGACAAATAAAGGTAACTTGATACAACTTCCCCTTTGGTATATCTTTTTTGAATGTATATCTTGTGCCATCTCCCTCTAAAAGTAAGCTTGCATGAACAAACCTTGGAAACTATATCATTTCATTCACCATTCACATCACATCATCTCATCATTAAAATCCCACAAACCCCATTAATCATATAATATCATTATAAATATCAAATTATATTATTTAATCAGTATGTTTTGGCGATCCTCCACAGCCCGTATATCAGGTATTATACCAAACTCCATCACAACTAGTATGCAAAAAACCTATAATAATCCATAGTATTCTATATCAAGATATAAATGTCAGGGAAGTAACCAAAATCAATTTCATCCTTCCAAACACATATGGGAATTATAATAAAAATATAGACCATCATTTAATACTACGCCCAGAAGAAAGTGGGGTAATGAGGGTATTTCGGCATTTGTTCCTCACTAACGTGGATGTTTAGGGAAAAATGATACCAATGTCTAATGGCTATATGTATCTATACCTACACAAGTGATATAAAAGATGAAAATATATTGCACTAGAATATACAAATAGATCACAAACTGTGAGAACCCATATCTTCTTTTTCTGGTATGGATCTTGTTTTCAGGTGCTTTTGCAAAAATGGGGTGTTTTTTGGAAGTTTTTGAGGTACATGGCATGTACGTCAGAGTACATACCACGTACCAGGTTGTTGTTGGTAGCTGTGTACTGGACGTGTAATAACCAAAAAATTTCCATGTTAGGTGACTTAGAAACAGTAATGCCCCGACCCCAGTTACCCATATTCGGTGCATTATTACATAACATTGGCATGATCACAAGAAAGAACAAGTCTCGAAAGACCAATTAGTTTAGTAGCTTTGGAAACACTAGATATATTCAGGACATCATAAGGTAAAAAAACTAAAACAACATCTTGTCTTCAAATCCCCTCATACTATCCCTGTAGGTCATTCATAAATTACTTCTTCACATCCTAGGAAAAATAAAACATTGAAAGGGGTGAGCTTAAATTCTCATTAAGGGTAACAATATATCAGAAGCTTTCATAGATAATCATAAACACTTAAGGCAATGTATAACTAAAACAAAATCCTTTTCAACTTGAACCTCAACATAATATGGAAAAGATAAAATGAAATAACGCCATTTACTTACTCACATGGATATTCTACTAGTCAAATAATCAAATGAAATATCAATAACCACTATCATAAAGATGGAATGTATAATGGCAGACTATCATAACCTCGTAGCCAAGGCCTCGTGCCAAGACTACAATTAAGATTTTGTCAAGGCCTCATGCCAAAACACTAGTTTGACTCATGAGACCAACCGATGAATCGAGGAGCTATAGCGGGCTCCACCCATCACTTACTAAGTCCAATGCATTCCTCATATGAAAAGTTTGAAAAATATAACATAAACATTCGCATTAAAACATAAATACAAAATGTCAATACTTGATCCATAAACCATGAATGGTATAAAAATATCACATCCACTATTAAGCATAACTCATTTGATACAATATGGAATATTGTATTGTATCAGATTAACCTCAATCGAGAATAATGAAGGATATTGACATAGATGAAAATAATCATCAAAACTATTACAGAGAAATATCCCCCTTTTCCTTGAAATCATTTAAAAGTCACACTATTTGTGAAGAGGCCATTTAAAAATAGATTTTTGAATCAAAGTCTCCCATACCACTTTGAAACTTTTAAAAGGAGTTGAAATTTTAAAAAATTAATTTCCATATAAATAAATCCTTAAAACTATTTTTAAAACATGGACAATAATGAGAAAGATTTATAAGAATAAGTCTTTAAACCATTTAAAAATGATATTTTAGTTAGAGTTTCTAACCAAAAGAGAGACACTTGAATACAATAATTGAGGTAATAAAAAATTTGTAATATCATGAGAATAAAGGGATTCATGATATACTATGTCAAAGTACATTATATACACCCCATAAAAGTGATTTGGTGTATAATAACAAAGAATTCTCAATGGGATGTAAATTGAGATTAAATCTCTTATAAAGACCGTATCCTTAGGTTAAAGATAAATAAACAACATAATTATGTGGGGAAAAAATAAATACACTCAATATGATTTGATATTTTTTGTAAATCAATCAGAGGAAATTCACATATATTCTTGTAAAAACAAAACCAATGAATTGGATGTTTAACTTAATAAACGGAGATTGAATTAAAAGTACTCTTATCAAGTTATTATCGACGTCTTGATAATTTTTCAACGATGTGATTATGTGTATCAAAATTATATCCATAGAAAGGGGAGTGGAAATTATGACATAAGCAAATGAATAGTGATTCCACACATAATCATGTTGTAAAATAATCAATGAAGTATGCGTAAAGCCGAATGAATGGAAATTGAAATTTCAAATTCCCTTATCAATTTGGTAACTTTTGAAACATAAACCCATCAAAGAATTATCATAAAATGATGATGTAAATATCCACAAATTGAAGTATATTACACAATGAATACAATCCTGGGTAGTACACACACCAGACGCAATAAATAAGTGGCGAACAATGGAAATCTCACAAAATTAAAAGTGAGATAACAAGCCCCTTAATTTTTACTTTTTCTTTGGTCGATGGTAGGTTAACATCATATATAATGGTGAAATAATTGTTATTTAATTACACAAGAATAATTTACATTAATATTATATCATATATGATCTTTTAACATTGATTTGTTAATAATATCTTAGTATTATCGTCGTTTGGGGTGTTAACAGATTCGTTTTCCTTTATATTATTTGTTATGTGAGCCATATTTATTATGGATGGGATGTATCATATTCATATACATAATTATATCATCTCTCTAAAAAATATTTTTATTCATCAAATGAAATTTATTCTTGAATGGATACGATGGGGAATGAATCTCATTGTGTTCGTGGAGACGGTAGTCCATACGTACGCACGAGCGACAATATCATTCTTTTGATATTAAAATAATATATAATTGGATGGTATATCATATAGACAGAATCATTATCATGTTATATTTATTATTTACATGAATTTTACATCATTATTATACCAATCTAAATAATAATATTGTAGACGCCGGAAAAGTCCGTTGTTCCCAAACGAAGCTCAGGATGCGGAAAGCGAGGTCATATTCGGAGTCGGAAGAATGTTTCGGAGGGCCCGGAGGCCTTGCACGGAATTTCAGAGGTCTGCGCGCAAAGATGATGATCCGCGCGCAAAACCCCCGGGATGCGCGCAACTCCCTTGCGCGCCGTGCCCGATTCCGCGCCCGCGAGGAGAATTCCGCGCTCGCGCCTTGGATTCCGCGCCCGGGGTTGCCTATAAATACTAGGCGACCCCCAACGTTTCAAAGGTTGCTGGAAGTCGAATGGTCTCCCGCGCGCGCAATTCAACCCCTTCCGCGCGCAATGCCGATCTTCAGGTAACCTCCTTTCTTTCGCGCAATAGAGCCTTGCGGTCCGCCTTCGCGCGCAATCCCCTTGGCTCATTTCCTTTGAATAAATTTCAACCCGAAGGCCTTTGCGCGCAAAAGAAGCCTCTTGCGCGCAATTGCCCCCGGGTGCGCGCAATCCAACCCGATTGCGCGCACCCCCCATCTTCAAAGTGGCCATTCGTTAGAGAATGAGCCGTTTCCCTCGCGCGCTACCCAAAGCCCGGTGCGCGCAATCCCCATCATCCGCGCGCGAAGCACTGGCCCAATTGCGCGCCAGCCCGCCATTTTGCGTGCCGATCCGCGGTTTTGCGCGCAAAGCTCCTCTTTTGCGCGCAATCCGCCAGGGTCGCCTCCCTTGACCCCCTTTGGGTACCCGCCTGCGTGGCGCCCGATGGTCTTCATCGCAGGTGCCCGCACCGTGCGCTGTCTTCCCGTGCAGCCTTCCAGGCTCGTGCGAAGTGACACGGACCCGTCGGCGGCAATCATTCGTCCAGCATGACATTAAACTGCATATTCGTCCTGCAAGACGTTAAACTACACATAGGTCCAGCATGACGTTAAACTGCATATACGTCCAGCATGACGTTAAACTGCGCATTCGTCCAGCATGACGTTAAACTGCCCATACGTCCAGCATGACGTTAAACTGCACATTCGTCCAAGCTGCACGACGCTAAACTGCCTAGCCCCCCATCGTCCGCGCCGCAAGACGTTAAACTGCCAAGTGTTTCGTCCTCAACACACGACGTTAAACTGTACTTCGTCCGGCAAGACGTTAAACCGTCCGCTTCGTCCTCAATACACGATGTTAAACTGTACTTCGTCCGGCAAGACGTTAAACCGTCCGCTTCGTCCTCAACACACGATGTTAAACTGTACTTCGTCCGGCAAGACGTTAAACCGTCCGCATCATTCGATCTCGTGCTTCGCACGCAGGGTCTCCCCCGGTTTGGACGTGGCCCCCACCCGCTCGTCTCTGCAGGGATGTCGGGATTGTCCCCCTTTGGGACGATTTAATGGGAGTGGCTTTTCCCTACGGGGGAAGGGTATTACAAACCCCTAGTTTCTCGTGGGAGGCTGCACATGTGTATCTCCATTGCGCCTCCCCACTGCCGAAGCCAGTAGAGGGTGTGACTGGGATCGAGGTGTCTTCTGCTTTCGGTCCAAGTCCCTTCCAACTGAGTTTTGCCGCATCCGGGCTGCCCCAAGTGCGTAAGTCCTGACAGAATGAACTACGTGGACTTTGATCCCTGTCTTCTATACAGGGTACGTAGGAAGCCTCCCTGAGGTCCAAGCCCGCCACCTGGTCGTCCCGGTCGTATTTACGTCGGTTCGTCCATCAGTGGACCCCTCCAGGGTTCACGCTTGCGTCGATTCACCTATGAATCCGCCCCTGTGGGAGACTGCCCGTGTGTATCTCCACTGTGCCTCCCCACAGCCCCTTTTTCCATTTCTCTTTTTATCGTCCAGCATGACGTGAAACTGTGATCCACCCGGCCGTTCCACCCCCCTCTGTGCGAGGTGGTCCGGTTCAATCCTCCGCCCGGCGGCCTCGACCTCTTCGTGAGTCGGCTTGCCGACGTCCAGCATGACGTTAAACTGTATACCCGAACTACGTTGACATTGATCCGTGCTAACGCGCAGTACGTAGAAAGCCTCTACGGGGTCCAAGCTCTTCACTCCATCATCCATCTTGATCCTTACCCGGGCCGCCACATCCCGGTGGGGTCATGCCACTTCACTCCACTCCACATCATTTGGGAAGCCGCCCATGTGCCGGCCCCAGCATCGGAGGTTCCCCGCAAGGGGTTCCGTCATCTGATCCACTTTTCGTGTTGATCGGTCCGATGCCATCCCTGCTGGACGTTAAACTCGCGGCATACCCCGTGTTAAACATGGGAAGCTGAGGAAAACCTCAGGTGACACAGTTCCCCGCACCTAGTACGGGATGCCTCAGGCCATCATGCCTTCGAGAAGCCCTATTAGGGACGGAAGACAGACGTGCAGAGCCGCAGTGCTACGACACGCCCCCAGCACCCAGAGCCACCCGGCCTTCTCACCGCAGGTTGCTGCCCCGCCCAGACTCCTTGGAGCGTCCGGGCGGAAGCAGCGTAATTAACCGGTGTCCATGAAGATATGGCGCCTGGAACGAGATTCACGAACATTCTTAAGTCTATGAGGGAGACCCGGATTAGGCGACGAGTTCCAAGGAGACGTCCAAGGAAGGAGGAGCTGACATCCCATCATCCCGGTTTCGATCAAGGAGCAGACGCCCCTGAATAAGGGACGAATGCCGCCCGCCCTTGGAAAGCGGGACTGCGGGACCACAAGCCGCGCGCCCATCCCCTCGGGTTGACGGGTGCACGCGCGAACGCGTCCTGGCGGAACAGCGTAACCCGACGCACATCCGCACCGAAACAGAAAAATGGTGAACCCGACGTGAATCTCTTCTCCTCGATACGAAGACCGATGGCTTTCAGAGGTGTTGGAAGACCGGCGTGTTGCCCGTCCAAGCATTCAGTCTTACCCGCCAGGGGCTGGGGAAGGGAAATCGGGCACTTCGTCTCACGACGTCGATGGCCTGGGTTCCCCCCAAGTTTTTCTTGGGTACGCTTCGGTTAACACCGTCGAGCTGGTAAATCCCTTTTCGGTTCCCGACGTTGAAGAACACCAGGTGGACCTCCCTAGTGTCCCCGGTCGTCGCCACCGTCGGAAGAACCGCAGCAACAGGAGTCGCCGGGGCACAGCCGTTGATACCTCCAGCCAGGCCGTGCACGCCACTGAGACTAGGCAGCAGGCTCAAAATCGAGCTCAGCGCGCGCAGCCCCCCATCCGGGGATGACGGATTCGCCTCCGCCACTGTTTGTGGTGTGGGACCAGGCAGAACCGCCTCAGCCGCGTCGCGACCAGCTCCGCCCTGCCACAAGTCCATCCCGGCCTCCTGACTCCAGTACGGTGACCATTTCCCGGACTGTGACCAGTGAACAGCGAGATGCGCCAAGTACCAGTCGGCCGCCGATCCAACCGGCAAGGCCCGTCATGCCACCAACCGCAGAGCAACCTCCTGCAACCAGGGGCTCGCGCTTGGCCAAAAAGTATGATGTCCTGAAGCACTTGGCCAACATCCCAGCAAGGCTCTCCATCCTTGAGGCTCTGCGCATGTCATCTGAGATGCGTGAGGCACTCGCTGAAGCCCTGAAAAGCCCCCTCCAGTTTGAGACAGAGGTTGCGGCTGCAGAGGCCTTTCACGCCGAAACGATCGAGGACGCCGAATGTCAGGCAGTTATCTCGTTCTCTGGTAAGGATGAAGACCCTCCTATACAGGGACACATTCGTCCGCTGTATGTCACTGGCCAGTTCAATGGCCTTGAAGTCCGGCGCTGTCTTGTCGACACGGGGTCCGGGATTAACCTGATTCCAACTCGGACGCTCCGGAGATTGGGGTTGTCTGAGGATGACTTGATTCCCTCCGACCTCAGGATCCAGGGGTACGATCGCACCGAGCAAACCCCGGTCGGCAAGATACGTTTGAAGACCCAGTTCGGTGACTTGGTTGCCGACACCGAATTCATGGTAGTCTCTCAGGACACTGCGTACAACGCATTGATGGGCAGGCCATGGCTCCATCTTCACGCGGCGGTTCCCTCGTCATACCACCAATGCCTCAAATACTCCCTTAATGGTCGAGTGGGCGTGCTTCAAGGAGATGCCTCTCCTTTTGCCTCGTGTGAAGCCCGCTATCTGGACGCGGACTATTACAAGAGCAAGGATAAGCAGATCCTGGCAGGTGAGGTTGAGCCTGTCGCTGTTGCAAGTGATCCCTGGGCAAGTCTGGATGACGCTTACGTCCTCCCGATTCAACGGTTGAACGTCGCCATGGTCTTGACGGTCCGCGAGTCTCCTGATGAGATGGCCGCGACCGCCCGCGCCAGCACCAGTGGCCCAGCAGGATCTGGTAGCCCCAATGCAGTTGCCAACACAGTCTCTCCCGTGGACGATCCCTCCCCGAGTGGAGAGGACGTGGAAGATGCACCCCCAGCCTTTGAGGAGGGCGTCCCCGCCACGGTCGATGAGTTAATACAGGTGAACCTTGGAACCGAGGCCGATCCAAGACCCACATTGGTTAGTGCCGCCATGCCCTCTGAGGAGCGGCAGCAGTACGTGGACTTTCTCAGGCAGCACCGTGATGTATTCGCTGGGGGCTATGACGAGATGCCGGGGCTGGATCCTCAGGTAGCCGTCCACCGCCTTGGTCTCCCGGCGAACCATCGCGGGTTCAAGCAGCCTCCCAGGAAGATGCACCCATCCCACGGTTCCATGGTTGAGGCCGAAGTTGACAAGCTTATCAAAGCCAACTTCGTGAGGGAAGTTCAGTACCCCAAATGGCTGGCCAACATTGTGCCGGTCAGGAAGAAGAACGGGCAGATCAGAGTCTGCATCGACTTCCGCGATCTCAACCGCCACTGCCCGAAGGATGATTTTCCCCTTCCACTGACAGAGCTGTTGATTGATGCCACGGCAGGGTTCCAAGCCCTCTCCTTCATGGATGGATACTCCGGATACAACCAAATTCGGATGGCCCCTGAGGATGAGGAGTTCACTGCCTTTAGGGCCCCCCAAGGTACCTTTTGCTACCGGGTCATGCCCTTCGGCCTGAAGAATGCAGGTGCCACCTATCAACGGGCGATGCACCGCATATTCAAGCCAATCCTCGGCACACTGGTGGAATGCTACGTCGACGACTTGGTTGTCAAATCGCGCCAGCGTCAGGACCATCTCAAAGATCTTGAGAAAGTGTTCAGCTTCCTCCGGTCTCGATGCCTGAAGATGAACCCGTTGAAGTGTGCCTTTGGGGTCACCTCCGGAAAGTTCCTTGGATTTGTGGTAAGATACCGGGGTATTGAGATCGACCCAGAGAAAATCAGGGCGATTAGCCAGATGCCTCCCCCAGGTACCGTCCGGGAACTGCAAGGGTTCCAAGGCCACTTAGCCTATATACGCCGATTCATCGCGAATCTGGCCGGCAAGTGTAAGCCCTTTTCTCGGCTCATGAAGAAAGGTGCCACCTATGTATGGGATAAAGAGTGTCAGACCGCTTTCGAGGAGATCAAGCAGTACCTGCTTCAACCTCCGGTTCTGATGCCGCCTGTATCCGGGAAGCCGCTGATCCTCTATGTGACCGCCCTGGAACGGTCCCTGGGTGCCCTTCTCGCCCAGAAGAACAACGAGGGAACGGAGAATAGCCTCTATTACCTCAGTCGCATGCTCCTCGATGCGGAAGTTAGGTATTCCCCCATCGAGAAGAGCTGCCTGGCGCTCGTATTTGCCGTACAGAAATTACGGCACTACTTGCAGCACCATGAGGTACAATTGGTTTCTCGGGTAGACCCGTTGAAATATATCCTGAGCCGACCTATGTTGACTGGCCGCCTAGCGCGGTGGGCTGTGATTCTCCAGCAGTTCGACATCAGGTATGTGTCTCAGAAGGCCATCAAAGGGCAAGCATTGGCAGACTTTCTGGCTGCTCACCCAACCTCCGCGGATCAGCCGCTGGATCTAGGCTTTCCTGATGAGACCATTCTCTCGGTTGATCGAGCCGATCCATGCTGGCAGATGCACTTTGACGGTGCCTCCCGGAGCCCCACCGGTAGAAGACTCGATAATCCTAAGCTCAACAGAGTGGGCTTGGGTATCGTCTTCATTACCCCGGAGCGAGCCGTGCTGCCATACTCTTTCCTGTTGTCAGAGGGCTGTACCAACAATGAGGCGGAATACCATGCCCTCATCACCGGCCTCGAGTTGGCTCTCGAGATCGACGTGCCCCGTCTGTGCGTGAAAGGGGACTCCGAGCTGGTCGTTAAGCAGATCAATGGCGACTACGTTGTCAGGAAGCCGGAACTTGTGCCATTGTTGGAGTGCACCCTCCTTCTGATGGCCCGGTTCCCTTCTCGGCCGGAAATTGTCCATGTTCCCCGGTCGCAGAACGGTCGAGCAGATGCTTTGGCCAGCCTCGCTGCGTCACTTGCGGAGCCTGAACAGGACAACCTGATCGTCCGCGTGACGCGCCGCAGGCTCATCGCTCCCGTTATCCCGGAAGAAGATCGCGGCCCGTTGGTAAGTAACCTCACCACGGTTGCTCCTATGCCCGGAGCCCCGAGTACCCCAGATATGACAGTCGGATCAGCCCCTGATTGGAGGACGCCTTTGGTTGAGTACCTCCAACATGGCATTCTTCCATCGGATCGGGCCGAGCGCGAGCGAGTTCGACGCCGCGCATCGCAGTTCGTCCTCCAGAGCAGTCCCGGCCTGGAGCAGATCCTCTACAAACGCGGATTTGATGGTGTTCTCCTCCGTTGCCTTCAGGGAGTTGAGATCCCACGAGTCATGCAAGAGGTTCATGCTGGTTCATGTGGCGCCCACCAGACTGGGCCGAAGCTGTCCCACCAGATTCGGAGGTTAGGATACTTCTGGCCCTCCATGATCCATGACTGCATCGAGTATGCCAGGAGGTGCCATGCGTGCCAGGTTCATGCGAACTTTGTGCATCGGCCGCCGGAGCCTCTCCATACCACAAGGTATTCCTGGCCCTTTGCAGTCTGGGGACTAGACGTTGTGGGACCTTACCCACCGGCGACAGCTCGCCAGTGCCGGTTCATTCTGACCGCTACGGACTTCTTCTCCAAATGGGCAGAGGCGATTCCGCTCAGAGAGGTCAAATCATGTTCGATCGCTGACTTCGTGACCTCCAACATCGTCTATCGATTTGGAGTGCCTCACGCTATCCTCACGGATAACGGAACCAATTTCCGAGCAGCCGAGTTGAAGAAGTTGTACGCCAAGTATAACATTTGCTCGAACCATACATCTCGCTATCATGCGCAGGCGAATGGACAGATCGAGGCGTTTAACAAAACCCTCTCTAACATTCTGCAAAAGATGGTTGGTCAGAACAAGAAGAGTTGGCCGGACAAGCTCCCCAACGCCCTCTGGGCTAATCGGACGACGACTCGCAATTCCACCCAGATGACCCCTTATTCCCTGGTGTATGGAGCTGAGGCCGTCCTGCCCATCGAGATCCAGTTACCGTCCTTGCGCACTGTGGTCTACGACCAGCAAGCGCCGGACAGAGTTGCTGAAGCCCGTCTAGTCGAGTTGGAAGCACTGGATGAGAATAGACTTCGCGCTTTGCACAACTTGGAGAGGCATCAAAGCAGAATGGCTCGAGCTTTCAATAAGAAGGTTCGCCTCCGCTCCTTCCTGCAGGGTGATCTAGTGCTAGCCCTAAGAGCGCCGATGATCCCCGGCAGGAAGCCACCCAAGTTGGAGCCCAAGTGGGAGGGACCGTTTGTTGTCCACAAGGTCTATCCCAATGGCGCATACTCCCTAGCGACTATGGATGGTGAGCGTGTCACTCCTCCCACCAACGCTAGGTTCCTCAAGCAATACTTTGCCTGAGTGTTCATTCGTCCCGCATGACGCTAAACTGCACTTCGTCCTGCATGACGTTAAACTGCACCACGTCCTGCACGACGTTAAACTGCATTCGTCCAGGCTACAAGACGTTAAACTGTTCAGCATTCATCCGCGCTGCAAGACGTTAAACTGCCAAGTGCTTCGTCCCGCATGACGCTAAACTGCACTACGTCCGAGCTACAAGACGTTAAACTGTTCAGCATTCGTCCTGCATGATGTAAAACTGCCCCTCAAGAACTACGTGCGGCTTGATTCCCATCCTTATGGGATACGTAGGACCGCCTGAACATTCATGTTTCAGGCCCAGCCCCATCCTTCGGGAATTTCCATCTCATCCTGGGCCCTTGGTCCAGTTGCCTCTGGGTATGTGGCGTATGGTGTGTGCGCGGGGGATTCTGTCCTCATTCACGTCGGTTTTCTCGCCACGCTGTACGCCCCCCACGTTTGGGGATGCCTTCTGCTCCCCCCTTCTTTTTTCCTCATCGTCCTGCATGACGTTAAACTGCACTTCAAGAACTACGTATGGCTTGATTCCCATCCTTATGGGATACGTAGGACCGCCTGGACATTCATGTTTCAGGCCCATCCCCATTTCCCGGGAATCTCTATCCCGCGTTGGGCCTCTGGCCCCAGTTCCCCTCCTTTTTGTGCGAGGCGTATCGCGTGAGCGGGGGATTATGTCCTCATTCACGTCGGTCTACTGGCCGCGCCGTACGCCTCCCCCCGTGTGTGGGACTACCTCACACCCCTCATCGTCCTGCATGACGTTAAACTGCCTCTCAAGAACTACATATGGCTTGATTCCCATCCTTATGGGATACGTAGGACCGCCTGGACGCTTGTGTTTCAGGTCCAGCCCCGTCCCTTGGTTGATCACGGGAATCTGCCCTCTTTTGGTTGCTCTCAGGGTGAGTCCTCCGACCCTTTCCGGAGATCTGTTAACATGTTTTGGGTACTTCGGTCTATGACTCGTAGTGTCAGATTCAATCCCGACAAGTCCTGTGTTGCTTGTCAGGCCTCGCGCTTCCTCTTATTCGAGCCTTCACTCAAAGGGATCCTCGTTAGCGGTTTGGGTACGATGCCTCAGTGCTCTCCCACCGCTCCGGGTCGATTTACCGGCGGGTCTTGGGCCGCAAATCGATATGAATCCTGCGATTGAGCGGTTGATGCTCGTTTTCTTGCCCCGTCTTAGGCTGACGCGATCGGATGTTGTGTTGCGAATGCGTCAGCAACATCCTTGATCGCCATGTCAGCTCCTTCAGGCTCTGAACATTGGTTGCGCAGTCCTCATCACACTCTGCCTTTATGCGTTGTAGTGGAATCTGGACACTCTTTTCATACTGACCTTCAGTACACCTTTACACGTTAGGCAGACCAACCAAGGTAATGATGTCGTTCGAGGCTCCCATGATCTGAGCACCAAGGATATATGCGGATGTTCTCCCCAAGGGCCATGCGTAGCTGGACCCTCGTCCCCATAAGGAGGGAGGAGTCGCTCGAACAATCGCGTTCTGAGCCCAGTATGCCTGGAGGCTAGCATCTCTGCCCCTCGGGTGATGGACATACGCAGGCCCCTATCCCAAGACTCTTCTCCTGGAATCGTGCGTGACCGCAAGGCTGGGTATGCTCCCACCTCCGCCGTGTCCGCCGTACCGCGGTAAGCGGATTCCTCCGTGGTCCGAACCACACGACCTTAAACTGTGTTGTCTGGTCCTACCACACGACCGTAAACTGTGATCGTCTTGGCCGCCCGACGAGAAAACGGCACTGCATCGTGATGTTCCCCTCAGGGGACACTCATGTTGGGCGCTGGTTAATAACCACGCCATTCATCAATGCCTTCCGTGGCTTGATTATTGTGGCGACGCCAGAGATTTCTCAATCACAGGCATGTCGCCGCACAAAGAAAAACCATTCATCTTTAAGGACAAACATGAAATATCAAATGCCGCTCCTTCTGTGTGCGAGGGTCAGACCCGCACTCTTCCCCGCGCTGGTGCCCGATTGTGTTGCGCCGCGCTTCAAGAACTACGTGCGGCTTGATTCCCATCCTTATGGGATACGTAGGAACGCCCGGATGTTTGAAACTTCGGGTCCAGCCCCCCACCTCTTAGAGATTCCCCCTTCTCTGGGGAATCCGCCGCCTTCAGGTCACCCTCAAGGCGCGTTCCCCGACCCCTTGCAGTGGTCCACCGGTGTCAAGAGTACTCAGGTTTATTGCCAGGAGGGTCAGGATACGCTTGGTCAGGTTTCCTCCGCTTTTCAGGCTTCGTGCTCCCTTTCATTCGGACCCATCGTCTACGCCCTGGGTGGAGCCCCCGTGAACGGTTCGGACACAATGCCTCAGTGCTCTCCCACCGACTCGGGCTGGTACCCCCAATGGCCTCGGGCAGCAAATCGATATGAATCCTGCGATTGAGCGGTCGATGCTCGTTTGCTGCCTCATTCCACCAACGGTTAGTGCGATGTTGATGCTGCTTTTCCGCCACGGTCGGCAGTACTCTCATATCGTCACGCCGGTGCTCCCGGTCCTCGAGTGAATGGCCGCATGATTCACATTTCCCACCTCCCATTCTGACCAGGCGAAACCTCGGCACTCTCGACACTATCCCTCAGTGCATCTTCGCATATCCAGGGGATATGACCAGATGCGGCGTACTTTGAGGTCCTTATGGTCCGAGCTCTAAGACCTTAAACTAAGATCTCTCTTTATGGTCCGGGCTCTAAGACCTTAAACTAAGATCTCTCTTTATGGTCCGAGATCTAAGACCTTAAACTAAGATCTCTCCTTATGGTCCGAGCTCTAAGACCTTAAACTAAGATCTCTCCTTATGGTCCGAGCTCTAAGACCTTAAACTAAGATCTACCCTTATGGTCCGAGCTCTAAGACCTTAAACTAAGATCTCCCCTAAACGGGATTCTACGTCCTGCATGACGTTAAACTGCACTCTCAGAACTACGTGTGGCTTGATCTCCAGCCTGATGGAGTATGTAGGAACGCCCAGGCATCTCAACTCGGGTCCAGCCTCAGGGATCGTTAAGTCCCGCCCCTCCTCGTCGCTGGCCGTCTGGCCTGACTTCGGGTAGAGTGGTGCTGTTGTGATATTCTCCCCGATTCAGCTCGGGATGCCCCATCGCAAGGATGGGAAGCGACAGTTTCCTCGTCAGAGAGGTGCTGTCTGAGAATTGAGGTGACTCACGGCTAGATTAGTGCATCCGCCTAATACGTTTTCCCCACGGTGGCGCAATTTTGAGAGCGTTGGATTCTGTCCGAACAAATCGTCACTTCGCCCCACGCTTCGCATGCCCTGTTGATCTGGATTTTCCACCCTTGTGTCTGAAGGAACCCCAAAGCGGTATTCATGATGACATGTGGTCCGCCTCCTGCAATATGAATGATGGCCTTTTTCGGTCCGTCTATTGCAGTTGTTATGGTCGATCCACTGTCCGCCTACCGTCTTGGGCATTTCCTGGAAGGCCGACCGTTGTGGATGTCTGGATTCGGGACACGCGATTCACCCTTTCTCATTTCCCTATGTTCGGATACAATCTCAACGCCCCAAGCGTTGTCCCGCTCGTGTGTCGGAACAAGTTGGGGGGATGGTACATTGATTAGGCTTGAGGTCTCCTTTCCTAGGAATGACCTCCCTCTTTTCTCTAGAAACCCAGGGCCCCTATTTATAGGCGAGGCCGGGGTCCGCGCTGCGCGGAAAGCGCTTTGCGCGACCGCAGCGGCGAATTTCGCGCCCGGCGCCCCTTTTTGCGCGCCTAAGTCCCACGCCGCCCAGGACTTCGGCATTCCGGCGTCTCCCTCGGAACCCGATCATTGCGACCTCTCGCCGATCAGATTCCGAGGGGGGGCTTTTGTAGACGCCGGAAAAGTCCGTTGTTCCCAAACGAAGCTCCGGATGCGGAAAGCGAGGTCATATTCGGAGTCGGAAGAATGTTTCGGAGGGCCCGGAGGCCTTGCGCGGAATTTCAGAGGTCTGCGCGCAAAGATGATGATCCGCGCGCAAAACCCCCGGGATGCGCGCAACTCCCTTGCGCGCCGTGCCCGATTCCGCGCCCGCGAGGAGAATTCCGCGCTCGCGCCTTGGATTCCGCGCCCGGGGTTGCCTATAAATACTAGGCGACCCCCAACGTTTCAAAGGTTGCTGGAAGTCGAACGGTCTCCCGCGCGCGCAATTCAACCCCTTCCGCGCGCAATGCCGATCTTCAGGTAACCTCCTTTCTTTCGCGCAATAGAGCCTTGGGGTCCGCCTTCGCGCGCAATCCCCTTGGCTCATTTCCTTTGAATAAATTTCAACCCGAAGGCCTTTGCGCGCAAAAGAAGCCTCTTGCGCGCAATTGCCCCCGGGTGCGCGCAATCCAACCCGATTGCGCGCACCCCCCATCTTCAAAGTGGCCATTCGTTAGAGAATGAGCCGTTGCCCCCGCGCGCTACTCGAAGCCCGGTGCGCGCAATCCCCATCATCCGCGCGCGAAGCGCTGGCCCAATTGCGCGCCAGCCCGCCATTTTGCGCGCCGATCCGCGGTTTTGCGCGCAAAGCTCCTCTTTTGCGCGCAATCCGCCAGGGTCGCCTCCCTTGACCCCCTTTGGGTACCCGCCTGCGTGGCGCCCGATGGTCTTCATCGCAGGTGCCCGCACCGTGCGCTGTCTTCCCGTGCAGCCTTCCAGGCTCGTGCGAAGTGACACGGACCCGTCGGCGGCAATCATTCGTCCAGCATGACGTTAAACTGCATATTCGTCCTGCAAGACGTTAAACTACACATAGGTCCAGCATGACGTTAAACTGCATATACGTCCAGCATGACGTTAAACTGCGCATTCGTCCAGCATGACGTTAAACTGCCTATACGTCCAGCATGACGTTAAACTGCACATTCGTCCAAGCTGCACGACGCTAAACTGCCTAGCCCCCCATCGTCCGCGCCGCAAGACGTTAAACTGCCAAGTGTTTCGTCCTCAACACACGACGTTAAACTGTACTTCGTCCGGCAAGACGTTAAACCGTCCGCTTCGTCCTCAACACACGACGTTAAACTGTACTTCGTCCGGCAAGACGTTAAACCGTCCGCTTCGTCCTCAACACACGACGTTAAACTGTACTTCGTCCGGCAAGACGTTAAACCGTCCGCATCATTCGATCCCGTGCTTCGCACGCAGGGTCTCCCCCGGTTTGGACGTGGCCCCCACCCGCTCGTCTCTGCAGGGATGTCGGGATTGTCCCCCTTTTGGGACGATTTAATGGGAGTGGCTTTTCCCTACGGGGGCAGGGTATTACAAACCCCTAGTTTCTCGTGGGAGGCTGCACATGTGTATCTCCATTGCGCCTCCCCACTGCCGAAGCCAGTAGAGGGTGTGACTGGGATCGAGGTGTCTTCTGCTTTCGGTCCAAGTCCCTTCCAACTGAGTTTTGCCGCATCCGGGCTGCCCCAAGTGCGGAAGTCCTGACAGAATGAACTACGTGGACTTTGATCCCTGTCTTCTATACAGGGTACGTAGGAAGCCTCCCTGAGGTCCAAGCCCGCCACCTGGTCGTCCCGTTCGTATTTACGTCGGTTCGTCCATCAGTGGACCCCTCCAGGGTTCACGCTTGCGTCGATTCACCTATGAATCCGCCCCTGTGGGAGACTGCCCGTGTGTATATCCACTGTGCCTCCCCACATCCCCTTTTTCCATTTCTCTTTTTATCGTCCAGCATGACGTGAAACTGTGATCCACCCGGCCGTTCCACCCCCCTCTGTGCGAGGTGGTCCGGTTCAATCCTCCGCCCGGCGGCCTCGACCTCTTCGTGAGTCGGCTTGCCGACGTCCAGCATGACGTTAAACTGTATACCTGAACTACGTTGACTTTGATCCGTGCTAACGCGCGGTACGTAGGAAGCCTCTACGGGGTCCAAGCTCTTCACTCCATCATCCATCCTGATCCTTTCCCGGCCCGCCACATCCCGGTGGGGTCATGCCACTTCACTCCACTCCACATCATTTGGGAAGCCGCCCATGTGCCGGCCCCAGCGTCGGAGGTTCCCCGCAAGGGGTTCCGTCATCTGATCCACTTTTCGTGTTGATCGGTCCGATGCCATCCCCGCTGGACGTTAAACTCGCGGCATACCCCGTGTTAAACATGGGAAGCTGAGGAAAACCTCAGGTGACACAGTTCCCCGCACCTAGTACGGGATGCCTCAGGCCATCATGCCTTCGAGAAGCCCTATTAGGGACGGAAGACAGACGTGCAGAGCCGCAGTGCTACGACACGCCCCCAGCACCCAGAGCCACCCGGCCTTCTCACCGCAGGTTGCTGCCCCGCCCAGACTCCTTGGAGCGTCCGGGCGGAAGCAGCGTAATTAACCGGTGTCCATGAAGATATGGCGCCGGGAACGAGATTCACGAACATTCTTAAGTCTATGAGGGAGACCCGGATGAGGCGACGAGTTCCAAGGAGACGTCCAAGGAAGGAGGAGCCGACATCCCATCATCCCGGTTTCGATCAAGGAGCAGACGCCCCTGAATAAGGGACGAATGCCGCCCGCCCTTGGAAAGCGGGACTGCGGGACCACAAGCCGCGCGCCCATCCCCTCGGGTTGACGGGTGCACGCGCGAATGCGTCCTGGCGGAACAGCGTATCCCGACGCACATCCGCACCGAAACAAATATATTGAATAACAATTAGACCATGACGTGGAGACAATAGGTCGTACGTACGCACGTATGGTGACATGTCATTCAAGGGATGGATAGAATAATTAATTTTTTTATTCTAAATTTATAATAACATCAATTAATATAGAGGATACTGGATTTATTATTTTATAAAGGGAATAAAAAATAAGAATAAGTTGAAGAAGAAAGGATCGTGAAAAAGGGTGGTGAAAACATTACCTCTTCTTCGGGTTGTTCCTTTTGATTTGATCAAAAGAGATCCATAAGATGACTTTATCATCAAACTAATTCCTCTAGGATGAAGGAAGGGAAGTTGGGAGGATATTTGGGTAGAGTTTCTCCAATCCAAATGTCTTTGAAGGTGTGAATTAGTGATAAGGCGGAGTGCCCTTTTATAAGAGGGGTAAGGGGCACCTTTGGAAAATCTAGAAATATTATTTTATAATTAATTCATATTCAGTTTCTAATTGATCCAAAGTATATTATTTAATGTTTAAGGTGGGGATGGGTCGAAAAACACTCAACCAATATAAATTATAGAGGTTTGGGCCGTTATATTAACCTTATGGTCTAGTTTTAACTCTTAGTTAATTAGTTTGACACTTACCATGTCACTTTGTATTTTTATATTATATAGTAAATAAACAAACTATATACCTCCAAGAGACCCCCAAGTTGTCCATTAATGATACACCTATCATGATATATATCTATTGGCCGAAAATTATATTTTTATGAATTTAATATCAATTAATAATATAATATTTGTTTTAAAAACTCTTTTATGTGAATTTTGACACTATTCAATAATTGATTTTTGTTAAAGTCTTAAAAAATTTATTAATTCTAAACAAATTCATTTAAGCAATCCTATAATGTCATATTAAGCAATATAATCCATTTATGTTATCAAAACTTTCAAATTATATTAATTTTAACATTTATATTACCAATTATTTGATTCTTTCATTAATAAGGAAAATACTGCATCATTATTTTGTCATAAATAATATTGATTATTAAATGTCTAAAAATTATAAATAAAATACCATTATGTAGGAAATATTTTTATATTTCTAATTAATATTTATAGTCAAAAATACAACATTAATATCCCTATGTAAAAATTGTTTTTCTAAAAGATATATGCTTATGTCATTTTTGTATTTATTTTAACTTAATTAATATAAAGTGTCATTATTACTTACAAGTGGCTCCATGGGGTCCCAAAATCGACCCAAAGATGACCATGGATGGAAATGTATCAACCTATAAGGTTAGGAAACGTTTTAGGGTAATTTATTATTATTATAATATCATTTTTTACCCTTATTTACTGAATTTACCCTTTAACCATGGTAAATAAAATATTTACCGAAATAATTATTAAAAATGTCTAAAAATAAAAGTTATCTATCTACACAATTTGGAAATAGTGATTCCAAATATGTAATCCATTTTTCTAAATTAAAAACACAGATGTGGAAAAAATTAATTTAAAATTAATTCCCGCTGTAAAAATAAAAAGTGTGTTTTTAAGATATAATAAGTATCAAAAGATTGACAATTGATTATGTCTGGTTTAAATGTGAAGTTACGTCCAATGACCAAAATAATATTAAATTGTAAAAATATATTCTAAATATACTTTTAAGATACTCAAAATCATAATTTATCACTATTTATTATTTCTATTAAAAAAGTTGTTTTTAACTAAAATTTAGTAATTTTCACTATTCATCAAAATATGAAAGTTATCCGAAAAGTACCAAAATTTCACCCCAGGATAATTTAGATATTATGAACCAAAAAATGAAGTCCATTTTAAAAGATAAAATGTTTCAAATTTAAAAAATTAGGTATTACTATTCATAATGGCTAGTTTGATTGGTTGTGGTGTGTTAGAATCTTGAAGTTGCGTACAATGGAAAGCCATTGCATTATTCAATGGGAAACGTATTGTGGAAGCTTGGGGTGTTACATTATCCCCTCCTTCAATAAATTGCATCCGTGCAATTTTTAAAATTTTTCATGAGAATATAATGGAAAATCCCACATCAGAAAAAGGGTCAATAAAACTATCACTTTAACATAAATAAAGATAAGTATAATGGTCACCCAAGATAACCCATACTAGGATTCCATGTAGGAAAACATGGATATGGACGATAAACTAAGTGTCATGTTCTAATGGGGAGGGATAGAAAACATGATCAGGAGAAACTTAAAAATAAGAAAACCACAAACTTGTGCTGGGACAAACGGTCATTAGTCTCTCAGTATGAAAAGTAAACAAACAACATTTTTTGTTTTAAGTTACATTACCTAAGTATGCGGAATTAATTTATGATATTTACTAAGAACATAAAGATATATACTTACATTTTAAGTAGAGTTTCATTCTTTAAAAAATTTCTACCACTAACTCAATTTTTTTGAACAATCAGTATTCACGAAGACTTGGTCACAATGGATGAGCTTCTATAGAATAACATGATCCACGTATGATAAACTATATATTTACCTTGTCTTTAGAGATTAATCAAAACCAAAATGGTTAGTATAATATCTAATGATCCCCCAAATGGATATTCCTTTAGTGAAAAAAACATTAATCTTAATTTCTAAAATTAAACCAACAATACCCCAAAGTTAAATAAATACCATTCAATAATCAATTGTCCTTAAAATACTTCAATATAATCCAAAAGAATATTGAAACCCAAAACATAGATGAATTTGGTTATGTAGTCTTCCATGTTAAATTGTATCTCCAAATGACATCAACTACTCTTAAAGTCACATACTTAAAAGTGATTAACCTAATCACATATTCTCTATAATAGGTTGATCATTTCCATAAATAACCCAAATTACTATATATCCACAATAAAAACATAGATAAAAATCCAACATTACTCCTCAAATAAAATCCCATAGAATTATATTTTCCTTGGGCATATAGTGTTTCCTACAAAGCGAACCTCTTCAAAAATAACATTCATCACTTAATCACCAAATCATTTTCTTATACTAAGGGTATCCAATTGATAAGACATAAGATCCCAAATAAACTTATTATTTATCAATAAAATCATTAAACTAAAAATAATAGTCATACTAACCAGGTACATCATGTAGTTTAGTGGTAGGTGATAAATCTCAATCTCACTTTGGGTGTGGGTTTGATTCCCACAGCTTTGTCTGGCGCGATGGGTTGTCACACAGTATACATGTTTTACTTTTTCAAATACTATGTTTTATATCTTTACCAAAATGAGATAAATTTCTCAAAATAACCATCACATAATTTAACCACAAATTTTATCTCATACCTTGTATTTTCATCCCATATTATAATAATTTTTAATTTCCTCAAACCCAATGATCATATAAAACCAAATGGTTATTTATAAATATATCCACAAGAGAAAAGATAATTCTTCCTCAAATATCATTCTCACATGGAAAACTACAGGGTTACAAATACAAGAGAAAATTATTCCAATGTAAAACCATAAACAAGGAGCACTAATACTTTTTAAACATTTCTCCAACCATTTATTACCACATAGCTTCTTCTTTGACCCAGAAAATATCATATAGAATAGGTCACTCACTTGGTTAATATCCAGGTCCCCAACATTTACGGAAAAATATTGTAAATGGATTTTTGGGAACATTTTTATCTTCTTCCATAGTACCCTTCATTTTTCTTTGGCAATTCTTCACTTAATGTTCTTCCTTCCCGCACGTAAAGAATTTCTTTGTCCCATTGAGACACTTTACCGGGTGTCTCCTTCCACATTTCGTGCATGATGGAAATTGAGGATTCCTTTCTCCATGGTCTCCATTGCTGGAGCTCTTATCATTCAACACTATTCTATTCCTTATTGAGTCCAGGAGTTGGTTAATATATATGTTGTTGATCATATTTTTGGAAAACTGATTTGGCATTAACACGATATCTTTCTTGCCTATCAACACCCCATTTTGTTTCTCATTTCCACCACACTTCCCACCTTGTACATCATTCTAAAAGTTATCAGGACTTCCATGGAATCCAGCCATTGACTAAAATCAGAAAGCATTGTGTGAGTAACAGTAGTCATACAATCATTTAAAGAATATCATGTCACCATATTCTTAATTTGAAACACATTTGGATTAACCAAGGTCATTTACTCTCATCTTATATATAATTCTTCAAATCAGTTTGTAAAGAAAATGTAAATTATCCTAAACATATCCCCCGGGAGTGTCGTAACCAATAGTGCAGCACGACCCGTTGTCATGCACCAGTTCCCATTCGAGTCTAGTTCAAAGTACTGTTTTCAGGTTTTACCCCGAGTTACATTTGTGCTAGAGCCGCCTCTATTTGCTCATATCCAGACAAGGATGTATTTCTCGGAGAACTCACAAAATCTCTACAATACCAAAATTCTAGGAAGTTCTTCTATATTAATACTCAAAGACTATCTTATGGCTATGTACTCTAATTAGAGTTTATCTAAATCTAGATCCCAAGGTTTGTACTAAACTTCCTCTAATACCAACTGTAACGCCCCAACCCCAGTTACCCAGATTTGGTGCATTATTACATAACATTGGCATGATCACAAGAATGATCATGTCTCGAAAGACCAATTAGTTTAGTTACATTGGAAGCACTAGATATATTCATTACATCATAAGATAAATAAACTACAACAACATCTTGTCTTCATATCCCCTCATACTATCCCTGTAGGTCATTCATAAATTACTTCTGCACATCCTGGAAAAAATAAAACATTAAAAGGGGTGATCTCAGATGCTTATTAAGGATAACTGTAGATCAGAAGATTTCATAGATAAGCATAAACATTTAAGACAATGTATAACTAAAACAAAACCCTTTTAAACATGAACATCAGTATAATATGGAAAAGATAAAACGAAATAATTCCATTTACTGACTCACATGGATATTCTTGTAGTCGAATAATCACATGCAATATCAACAACCACTTTCATAAAGATGGAATGCATAATGCCTGATTATCATAACCTCGTAGCCAAGGCCTTATGCCAAGAATACAATTAATATTTTCTCAAGGCCTCGTGCCAAGACACTAGTTTGTCTCATGAGACCCGCCGATGCATCGAGGAGCTGTAGTGGGCTCCACCCATAACATACTAAGTCCAATGCATTCCTCATATGAAACGTTTGAAATATAACATAAACATTCGTATTAAAACTATAATACGAAATGTCAATAATTGATCCACAAACCATGAATGGTATAAAAGTATCCCATCCACTGTTAAAAAAAACTCATTTGATACAATATAGAAGATTTTATTGTATAATATTAGCCTCAATCGATAATAATGAAGGATAATGATGTAGATGAAAATAATCATCAAAACTATTAGAAAGAAATATCCCCCTTTTTCATGAAATCATTTAAAAGTCACACTATTTGTCAAGAAGCCATTTAAAAATAGATTTTCGAATCAAAGTGTCCCATACCACTTTGAAAATTTTAAAAGAATTTTTAATTTTAAAACTTTAATGTCCATATAAATAAATTCTTAAAACCATTTTTAAAACATGGACATTAATGAGAAAGATTTAGAAGAATAAGTCTTTAAAACATTTAAAAATGTTATTTTAGTTAGAGTTTCTAACCAAAAGAGAGAGACTTGAATACAATAATTGAGGTAATAAAAACGTTGCAATATCATGAGAATAAAGGGATCAATGATATACTATGTCAAAGTACATTATATACACCACAAATAAGTGATTTGGTGTATAAAAACAAAGAAGTCTCAATGAGATGTAAATTGAGATTAAGTCTCTTATAAAGACCGTATCCTTAGGTTAAAGATAAATCAACGACATAATTATGTGTGAAAAATATAAATACAATAAATATGATTGGATATTCAGTGTAAATCAATCAGAGGACATTCACACATATTCTTGTAAAAACAACACCAATGAATTGGATGTTTAACTCAATAAATGAAGATTGAGTTAAAATTACTCTTATCAAGTTTATATAGATGACTTGAGAATTTTTCAATGGAGTGATTATGTGTATCAAAATTATATCCACAGAATGGGGAGTGGAAATTATGACATAAGCAAATGAATAGTGATTCCAAACATAATCTTGGTGTAAATTAATCAATGAAGTATTCGTAAAGCCGAATGAGTGGAAATTGAAATTTCAAATTCACTTATCAATTTGGTAACTTAAAAAACATACACCTATGAAAGAATTATCATACAATTATGATGTAAATATCCATAAATTAAATTATATTACACAATGAATACAATCATGCGCTGTATACACACCACATGCAACAAATAAGTGGTGAACAATGGAAATCTCACGGAATTAAAAGTGAGATAAGAAGCACCTTACTTTGTACATGTTCCTTGGTCGATGATAGGTTAAACTCCTATATAATGGTGAAATAATTTTTATTTAATTACACAAGAATCATTTAAATTAATATGATATCAGATTATATCTTTTATCATTGATTTGTTAATAATATCTTAGTATTATCGTCTTTTCGAGTGTTAACAGATTCATTTTCCTTCATATTATTTGTTATGTGATCCGTATTGGTTATGGATGGGAAGTATATTATTCATATCCAGAATGATATCAAGTCTCTAAAAATTATTTGTATTCATCAAATGAAATTTATTCTTCAATGGATACGATGGGGAATGAATCTCATCGTGTTCGTGGAGACGGTAGTCCTTACGTACGCACAAGCGACAATATCAATATTTTGATATTAAAATAATATATAATTTGATGGTATATCTTATAGAGAGAATCATTATCATGTTATATTTATTATTTACATGAATTTTACATCATTATTATACCCATTTAAATAATAATATATTGAATAACAATTACACCACGACTGGGAGATGGTAGGCCGTACGTACGCACGTATGGTGACATGTAATTCAAGGGATGGATAGAATAATGAATTTTGTTGTTATATATTTATAATAACAACACATTATATTGAAGATACTGGATTTATTATTTTAGAAAGAAAATAAGAAAGAAGAAGAAGTTGAAGAAGAAAGGAACATGAAAAGGGGTGGTGAAAACATTACCTCTTCTTGAGGTTCTTCCTTTTGATTTGTTAAAAAGGGCTTATTATGATGGATTTATGATCAAACTAAGGCCTCTAGGATGACGTGAGGGAAGTTGGGAGGTTATTTTGGCAGTGTTTGGCCGAGCCAAATGGCTTTGAATTTGTGAATTAGTGAGAAGAGGGAGTGCCCATTCATAAGAGGGGTAAGGGACACCTTTGGAAAAGCTTGAAATATTATTACATAATAAATTTATATTCTGTTTCTAATGGCTCAAAAGTGTATTATTTAAAGTTTAAGGTGGGGATGGGTCGAACAACACTCAACCAATATAATTTAGACAGGTTTGGGTCATTATATTAACCTTATGTTTTAGTTTTAACTCGTAGTTAATTAGTTTGAAACTTACCATGTCACTTTGTATTTTTATATTATATAATTAATAAACATATTGTATACCTCCAAGAGACCCCCAAGTGGTCCATTAATGATACACCTGTCATGATATAAATCTCTTGTCTGAACCTTATATTTTTAGTAATTTAATATCAATTAATAATATAATATTTATTTTAAAAACTATTTTATGTGAATTTTGACACTATTCAATAATTGATTTTTGTTAAAGTCATAAAAACAATATTAAATCGAACCAAATTCATTTAAGCAATCCTATAATGTCATATTAAGCATTAAAATTCATGGATGTAATCAAAACTTTCAAATTATATTAATCTTAACATTTATAATACCAATTATTTGATTATTTCATTAATAAGGAAAATACAAAATCATTATTGTGTCATAAATAATATTAATTATTAAACGTATAAAAATTGTAAATAAAATACCATTATGTATTAAATCTTTTTATATTTCTAATGAAAATTTAAAGGCTAAAATCAAACATATATAACACTATGCAAAATTTTTATTTCTAAAAGATATATGCTTATGTCATTTTTGTATTTATTTTAACTTAATTAATATAAAGTGTCATTATCACTTACAAGTGGCTCCATGGGGTCCCAAAATCGACCCAAAGATTCCCATTGTTGGACATGTATCAACCAATAAGTTTTGGACATGTTTTAGGGTAATTTATTATTATTATATTATTATTTTGTTTCCCTTATTTTCCGGATTTACCCTTTAACCATGGTACATAAAATAATTACCGAAGTAATTATTCAAAATGAATAAAAATAAAAGTTAACTATCTACAAAATTTAGACATCATGATTCCAAATTCAAAACACAGAAGTGGAAGAAATTAATTTAAAATTAATTCCCGCTGTAAAAATAAAAAGCGTGTTTTTATGATGTAATAACTATCAAAAGATTGACAATTGTTTATGTCCGGTTTAAATGTGAAATTATGTCCAATGACCAACACTATATTAAATGGTAAAAATATATTCTAAATATACTTTAAAACCACTCAATATCTTAATTTATCACTATTTATTATTTCGATTAAGAAGTATGTTTTCAACTAAAATTTAGTAATTTTCACTATTCATCAAAATATGAAAAGTATCCGAAAAGTACCAAAATTTCACCCTAGGCTAATTTCGATATTCAGAATCTGAAAATGAGGTCCATTTTTAAATATAAGGTGTATAAAATTTAAAAAAGTAGGTATTACTATTCATAATGGCTAGTTTGATTGGTTGTGGTGTGTTAGAATCTCGAAGTTGCGTACAATGCAAGCCATTGCATTATTCAAAGGGAAATGTATTTTGGATGCTTGAGGTGTTACATTATCCCCTAATTCAATAAATTTAATCCTCAAAATTTTTATAATTGGTCTTGAGAATATAATGGAAAATCCCACTTCGGAAAAAGAGTCCATAAAACTATCACATTAAAAGAAAGAAAGAGGATTATAAAGGTCACCTAAGATAACCCATACTAGGATTCCATGCTGGAAAACATGGATATGGAAGATAAAATAAGTGTCATGTTCTGATGGGGAGGGATAGAAAACATGATCAGGAGAAAGTTAACAATATGATAACCACAAACTTGTGTTGGGAAAAATGGTCATTAGTCTCTCAGTAAAAAAAATAAAGAAACAAAAATTTTTGTTTTAAGTTACCTTACATAAGGATGAGGAATTAATTTATGATATTGACTAAGAACATAAAGATATATACTTAATTTTTAAGTAGAGTTTCATTATTTTATAAATTTCTACCACTAACTCAATCTTTTTGAATAATTAGTATTTAAGAAGACTTGGTCACACTGGAAGAGCTTCTATAGAATAACATGATCCACATAGGATAAACTATATATTTACCTTGTATTTAGATATTAATCAAAACCAAAAGGGTTAGTATAAGATCCGATGATCCCCCAAATGGATATTCAATTAGAGAAAAAAACACTAATCTTAATTTCTAAAATTAAACCCACAATACCCCAGAGTTAAATAAATTCCATTGAATAATCAATTGTCCTTAAAATACTTCAATATAATCAAAATTAATATTGAAACCCAAAACATATAAGAATTTGGTTATGTAGTCTTCCACAATAAATTTTATCTTCAAATGACATCAACTACTCTTAAAGTCACATACTTAAAAGTGATTAACCTAATCACATCTTCTCTATTATAGGTTGATCATTTCCATAAAAAACACAAATTATAATAAATCCACAATAAGAACATAGATAAAAATCCACCATTACTCCCCAAATTAAATCCCATAGAAATCTATCTTCCTTGTGAATATAGTGTTTCCAACAAAGTGAACATCTTCAAAATAACATTCATCACTTAAACATCAAATCATTTTCTTATACTGAGGGTATCTATTTGATAAGACATAAGATCCCAAATAAACTTACTATTGATCAATAAAATCATTAAACTAAAAATAATATTCATACTAACCTGGGACATCACGTAGTCCAGTGGTAGGCGATAAATCCCAATCGCACATTGGTTTTGGGTTCGATTCCCACAGCTTTGTCTGACGCGACGGGTTGTCACATGGTCTGCATGTTTTCCTTTTTCAAGAACTATGTTTTATAACATTACCAAAATGTGATAAATTCCTCAAAATAACCATCACATAATTTAGCCACAAATTTTATCTCATACCTTGCATTTTCATCCCAAATTATAATAATTTGTAATTGCCTCAAACCCAATGATTATATAAAACCAAATGGTTATTTATAACTATATCCATAGGAGAAAAGACAATTCTTCTTAAAATATCATTCTCACATGGGAAACTACAGGGTTATAAATACAAGAGAAAATTATTCCAAACTAAACCCATCAACAAGAGGCACTAATACTTTTTAAACATTTCTCTAACCATTTATTTCCACATAGGTTCTTCTTTGACCAAGAAAATATTCAATAGAATAGGGAATTCACTCGGGTAATGGCCAAGTCTCCTATATTTACGGAAAATGACTGTAAATGGATTATTGGGACCATTTTTATCTTTTTCCATAGTACTCTTCAATATTCTTTGGCAACTCTTCACTTTATCTCCTTCCTTCCCGCACGTAAAGCATTTATTTTCTCCATTGAGACACTTTCCCGGGTGTCTCCTTCCACATTTCATGCATGATGGAAATTGAGGATTCTTTTCTCCATGGTCTCCACTGCTGGAGCTCTTATCATTCATCACCATTCTCTTCCTTGTTGAGTCCGCGAGTTGGTTAATATATATATTTTTGATCATATTTTTGGAAAACTGATTTGGAATGAACACGATATCTTTCATGCCTATTAACACTACATTTTGTTTCTCATTTCCACCACCGTTCCCACCTTGTACATCATTCTCAAAGTTACTAGGACTTCCATGGAATCCAGCCATTGAATAAAACCAAAAATCATTGTGTGAGTAATAGTAGCCATAAAATCATTTAAGGAATATCATGTCACCATATTCTCAATTTGAAACACATAAGTATTAAACAAGGTCATTTACTCTCATATTATATATAATACTTTAAATCAGTTTGTAAAGAAAATTTAAATTATCCTAAGAATATTCCCCATGAGTGTCGTAACCAATAGTGCAGTAAGGCCCATTGTCGTGCACCAGTTCCCATTCGAGTCTAGCTCAAAGCGGTGTTTTCGGGTTTTACCCTTAGGTACATCTATGACAAAGCCACCTATACTTGCTCGAATCTAGACAGGGATGTATTTCTCAGAAAACTCAAAAATATCTACAATACCAAAATTCTATGAATTTATTCTATACCAATCCTCAAAAACTATCTTAGGGCTATGTGCTCTAATGAGAGTTTATCTAAATATAGCTCCCAAGGTTTGTACCAAACTTCATCTGATACCAACTGTAACGCCCCGACCCCAGTTACCCAGAGTCGGTGCATTATTACATAACATTGGCATGATCACAAGAAATATCAAGTCTCGAAAGACCGATTAGTTTACTAGCCTTGGAAACACTAGATATATTCATTACATCATAAGGTAAAAAAACTACAACAAAATCTTGTCTTCATATCCCCTCATACTATATCTGTAGGTCATTAATAAATTACTTCTTCATATCCTGGGAAAAATAAAACATTGAAAGGGGTGAGCTCATATGCTCAGTAAGGATAACAATATAGCAGAAGCTTTCATAGATAAGCATAAACACTTAAGGCAATCTATAACTAAAACAAAAGCTTTTTAAACTTGAACATCAGCATAATATGGCAAAGTTAAAATGAAAAAAAAATCCATTTACGTACTCACATGGATATTCTACTATTCGAATAATCACAAGAAATATCCATAACCACATTCATAAAGATGGAATGCATAATTCCAGACTATCATAACCTCGTAGCCAAGGCCTCATGCCAAGACTACAATTAAGATTTTGTCAAGGCCTCGTGCCCAGACACTAGTTTGTCAAATGAGACCTACTAATGCATCGAGGAGCCATAGTGGGATCCACCCGTCATTTACTAAGTCCAACGCATTCCTCATATGAAGAGTTTTAAATATAACATAAACATTTGTATTAAAACTAGCATACGAAATGTAAATACTTGATCGAAAAACCATGAATGGTATAAAAATATCACATCCACTGTTAAAAATAACTCATTTGATATAATATGGAAGATTGTATTGTATCAGATTAACCTCAATCAATAATAATGAGGGATATTTACATAGATGAAAATAATCATCAAAACTATTAGAGAGAAATATCCCCCTTTTTCATGAAATCATTTAAAAGTCACACTATTTGTCAAGAATCCATTTAAAAATAGATTTTTGAATCAATGTGTCCCATACCAAATTGAAACTTTTAAAAGGATTTTTAATTTTAAAACTTTAGTGTCCATATTAATAAATCCTTAAAACCATTTTTAAAACATAGACATTAATGAGAAAGATATATAAGAATAAGTCCTTAAAACATTTAAAAATGATATTTTAGTTCGAGTTTACAAAAAAAAATAGAGACACCTCAATACAATAATTGATGTAATAAAAACATTGTAATATCATGATAATAAAGGGATTCATGATATACTATGTCAAAGTACATTTTATACACCACATAAAAGTGATTTGGTGTATAACAACAAAGAAGTCTCAATGGGATGTAAATTGAGATTAGGTCTCTTATAAAGACCGTATCCTTAGGTTAAAGATAAATCAACAACATAATTATGTATCAAAAATATAAATACACTCAATAGGATTGGATATTCAGTGTAAATCAATCATAGTACATTCACACGTATTCTTGTAAAAACAACAGCAATGAATTGGATGTTTAACTCAATAAATGGAGATTGAGTTAAAATTACTCTTATAATGTTTTTATCGATGACTTGAGAGTTTTTCAATGGAGTGATTATGTGTATTAAAATTATATCCATAGAAAGGGGAGTGTAAATTATGACATATGTAAATGAATAGGGATTCCACACATAATCTTGGTGTAAAATAATCACTGAAGTATGCTTAAAGTCGAATGAGTGGAAATTAAAATTTAAAATTCCCTTATCAATTTGGTAACGTACGAAACATACACCCATGAAAGAATTATCATACAATGATGTTGTAAATAACCATAAATTAATGTATATTACACAACGAATACAATCATGGTCTGTACACACACCACATGCAACAAATATGTGGTGAAAATTGGAAATCTCACAGAATTAAAAGTGAGATAAAAAGCCCCTTACTTTGTACTTTTTCCTTGGTTGATGGTAGGTTAACCTCCTATATAATGGTGAAATAATTTTTATTTAATTACAAAAGAATAATTTAAATTAATATGATATCATATATGATATTTTAACATTGATTTGTTAATAATATCTTAGTATTATCGTCGTTTTGGGTGTTAACGGAATCATTTTCCTTTATATAAATTGGTATGTGATCCATATTTTTTATGGATGGGATGTATCTTATTCATATCCAAAATTATATCATGTCTATAAAAATTATTTTTATTCATCAAATGAAATTTAGTCTTGAATGGATACGATAGGGAATGAATCTCATCGCGTTTGTGGAGACGGTAGTCCGTAGGTACGCACGAGCGACAATATCATTCTATTGATATTAAAATAATATATAATTGGAAGGTATATCATATATATAGAAACATTATCATGTTATATTTATTATTTACATGAATTATAAATCATTATTATACCCATCTAAATAATAATATATTGAATAACAATTACACCACAACGTGGAGACGGTAGGTCGTACGTACGCACGTATGGTGACATGTCATTCAAGGGATGGATAGAATAATGAATTTTGTTGTTATATATTTATAATAACATCAAAATATATAGAAGATACTGGATTTATTATTTTACAAAGGTAATAACAAAGAAGAAAAAGTTGAAGAAGAAAGGAACTTGAAAAATGGTGGTGAAAACATGACCTCTTCTTCGGGTTCTTCCTTTTGATTTGATCAAAAGGGCTCCTCAAGATGGATTATGATCAAACTAATTCCTATATGATGAAGTTAGGGAAGTTTTGAGGATATTTTGGTAGTTTTTGGACGAACCAAATGGCTTTGAATGTGTGAATTAGTGAGAAGGGGGAGTTCCCTTTTATTAGAGGGGTAAGGGGCACCTTTGGAAAAGCTAGAAATATTATTTTATAATAAATTAATATTAGTTTTCTAAAGGATAAAAAGTGAATTATTTAAAGTTTAAGGTAGAGATGGGTCAAAAACCACTCAACCAATATAATTTAGACAGGTTTGGGACATTATATTAACCTTATGTTTTAGTTATAACTCTTAGTTAATTAGTTTGACACTTACCATGTCACCTTGTATTTTTATATTATATAGTCAATAAAATTACTATATACCTCCCAGAGACCCCCCAAGTGGTCCATTAATGACACAAATATCATTATATAAGTCTCTTGGCCGACCCTTATATATTTAAGAATTTAATATCAATTAATAAAATAATAATTTTTTAAAAAAACTCTTTTATTTGATTTTTGACACTATTCAATAATTGATTTTTGTTAAAGACTGAAAAACATTATTAATTCGAAAAAAATTAATTTTACCAATACTATAATGTCATATTAAGCAATAAAATTCATTGATGTCATCAAAACATTAAAATTATATTAATTATAACATTTATAATACCAATTATTTGATTCTTTCATTAATAAGGAAAATACTGCATTATTATTGTGTCATAAATAATATTACTAATTAAATGTCTAAAATTTTTAAATAAAATACAATTATTTAGGAAATAGTTTTATCTTTATAATTAATATTTATAGTCTAAAATCCAACATTTATAACCCTATTTAAAAATTTTTTTTCTAAAAGATAAATGCTTTTGTCATTTTTGTATTTCTTTTAACTTAATTAATATAAAGTGTCATTATCACTAACAAGTGGCTCCATGGAGTCCCAAAATCAACCCAAATATGACCATGGTCGGAAATTTATCAAAAACTAATGTTAGGACACGTTTTAAGGTAATTTATTTTTAATATAATAATATTTTTTTACCCTTATTTACCGGATTTACCCTTTAACCATGGTAAATAAAATATTTACCGAAGTAATTAATCAAAATGTCTACAAATAAAGGTTACCTATATTAAAAATTTGTACATCCTGATTCCAAATATGGAATCCAATTTTCCAAATTCAAAACACAGAAGTGGCAGAAATTAATTTAAAATTAATTCTCGCTGTCAAAATAAAATGCGTGTTTTTAAGATATAATAACTATCAAAAGATTGACAATTGATTATGTCTGGTTTAAATGTAAAATTACATCCAATAACCAAAATTATATTAAATGGTAAAAATATATTCTAAATATTCTTTAAAACCACTCAAAATCATAATTTATCACTAGTTATTATTTCGATTAACAAAGTTGTTTTTAACTAAAATTTAGTAAATTTCACTATTCATCAAAATATGAACGTTATCCAAAAAGTACCAAAATTTCACCCTAGGCTAATTTCAATATTCCGAATCCAAAAATGAAGTCCATTTTAAAATATAAAATGTATAAAATTTGAAAAAAAAGGTATTACTATTCATAACAACTAGTTTGATTGGTTGTGGTGTGTTAGAATCTCGAAGTTGCGTACAATGCAAGCCATTGCATTATTCAAAGGGAAACGTACTATGGAAGCGTGGGGTGTTACAGAAACCACTTAAAGGGGGGGCCAGTTGATTCTCATACATGGTGTGTACATTAAATGAACACACTGTGTAATTTTTCTTTCTTTTTGATACATCAGACTGGGTTCACATTTAATTACCAGAAATGTATTTTTCTAACCTTGTCTCGTCAAGGAGTGGCTGAGATTGACATTTCTCCTCTGAGTTACAAATCTGTCATTTGTTATCTGAATTGAACTTCGAAGGGTATGTTGGAATCTGACTGATCAATTACATTATAAGTCGATTAAAATGTGAATGTTCAACTATATTGATCATACAACATCGAGGTATGTGTTTTTTTCCATTCATTGTTTTTCATTGAGTTTTATATTCCAAAGTTCTAATTACCCATGTTTTGGTTATTTGAGGTTTTAGAAATTAAACCCTATTTTATCAACCATAGATTGATAACTAATTTTAGGGTTGGATGATGTGATATTATGTGAAATTTCATGTTTAACGAACAACCTTGAGTGTGTTTACTTGTTTGAATTTTTAGGGACATTTTTTTCAGGTAGCATATGAGGTATACCGTATTTTCATTGACTTTCTTGATAGGTTGGAATAGTTTGACTTTTGCTACTTGTTAAATGCATGTGATATGCATTGGAATTGTATATCCATGTTCTAGTTGAGATTATGTTGGGATACATGATATCATTTACAAATGATTGATTTACATGGGGTTGTGAGAACCTATTATAGTTAGACCACAATGAGATTTTACGTTGAGTTCTTCCTCAGAGTGTCTATTATATTTCACTCTACCAGACCACATAGGGTATTGACCATGTGTTCTCCCTCAGAGTATCTATAGTTTAAGTTTCAACAACATAGGGGGGAATTGTCATTGAGTGCTTCCCAAATAGTCTGTAGTTATCTAAAAATACCATAGGGGGAATGGATGGTGAGTGCTTCTTCAGAGTGCCTTTGCCTATATATTTCATTACATGGCCAGAGGGGTAAGATTGTGTGAGCTACCCATAGGGTTAATGTAAATATTGAATGGTTGTGACACGTTTGGAATGCCAAATCCCGTGTTTTGATTCAGTCATGTTAGGTAGTCTTCTGAGATACCTATGGTGATACTTGACTGAATGATTAACATTAAATACCAAGGAATGTAAATGGAAATTGTAGGATTTGGTTAATTTTGTGTTCTCCTAGTTTCTTTTTACCATTTGAATTATTACATACTATATATACTCACTGGCAGTTAGGAACATATCTTGTAGTGCTTTCCTACTAGGATTCATCTCACACCCTATTTGGATGATGATTTTTGAACCAAACCAATTATATGGTTGTAGGTATAGATAAGAGAATGATCCCTTCATCATCAGGTACTTTATTGATGTGGAGTTGGAGAGTATTGGACCCAACATATGATTGCGGTGCTTCTAGAGTTTAATTGTTTTGTTTTTTATTGTGGTTTAGTACTTTAATTCTAGTATTGTGACTTGTTTGGATTCTTTTCTAGACATATGCGACAAGCATCATTTATATATGTGCTTCGGTTGTTTATTTGAATCATTCTTCTACTCATTTAATATTTTTTGGTATTACTGGTTCCAATAATAGTTATTAAATGTTATTCTGTTATGCATAATCTACCAATGAGGGAATAGTGTCCCCACAATCACACCCAAGGCCCTCACTGCTAATCGGTAGCCTATGGCGTTCATGGAAATGTGCTTGAGGCCATTTGGCCAAACGGGTACGAGGCACCATTGGGAGGAACCCAGATCTAGGACGTTGCAAAGTGTTATCAAAGGATGTTCTTTTCTTCATTTTATTACTCTTTGGAGCCTATAGATTGTTAGATTAAGGAATGGGTAGTTAGTAAAAAGTTGTTCTTGGGAGTAGCTAAGCCGTGTACTACGAAAAGCCAATTTACATCGATTATTGAAATTTTCTTGGTTTTTCAATTCTTATATTTGATTTGATTTTACCGTTGGGTGATTCAAATGATTTGTGTTGTTATCATTGATATTATTGAGGTTCTATTTCTATTGCAACCTGATGAGATGAGGGTATTCCATCTCATGCATCATATAGAAACTTAATTGGGATCACATGTAATGCTTTCTTTTCATTCCATTTAGGGTTCATTACTAATAGCATGATTTCTTGATAGATGTCGTGATAAAATGCATGCTATTTTGATAGGGTATTGGAATACACCATGTTTTGTTTGGATGGACACCAAACATTGGTCCCTAAGGTGTTATGGGACCTCTTGGATTTGAATTTGGTAGATCATATTGAAACTTAACTGAATTATGTTATGATAAGACATGAATATGATTCCAAAAATTGATTCACAGGGAGTATGGGGCCCCCACAGATTATAATTTGGAACTTTAATGCTTGTTTTAGTGTTTAATGGGGTTCCAGAGAAGTTTCTAAGGCTTAATGTCTAGAAAATCTAGAATACACGGTGTGTGATGATGAATACATTCCATGTATCATTCTGTTTGAAATGAAAATATTTTTTTATTAAATACATGTCGTTTAATGTACATACATGTCGTGTGGTAATTATATGTGTGAATGGCTGTGTGAGCAGAGGCATGGGGTTGGGAAATATTGGGTGACACAGACCATGTACTCGGAGTACACACCGTGTTGTAAGAGTTGTGTATCTAGCCTTGTGAAAAATTATAAGAGTGGATGAAACGTAGGTTATACATGATGTGTTCAGTTCTTACATGCCGTGTAGAGTTGACTGTGTCACCAACTGTGTGACTAACGACATGGGTATTTATAACTTAATAGGTACATTCCATGTCTAAGGTAACCATGCCATGTAGTGTTACCCAGGAAAGATATGTCTTTTTTGCTGTGTAGAATAACATGGGCAGGGGGAAATGATTCATGTACATGTAGTGTCTGAAGGAGAACACGTCGTGTTTAGGGGTGTTACACGACCAAGTTTGGAAGAGGTACACACCATGTTAAAAACCTAAGGGAACATGTCTTATAGAGGATATACATATTATGTACCCCTGTTTTGTAAAACATGATTGTTTCTTCTCCTATTCCTTTCTCTCACTTCTATATTTTAGTCCATGAATATATTATACTGTTGTGTGTGATTGACATTTCCGTGTAATGCCACAAAGACATCCCCCAACGTTACACCAGATATGGGGAAATGATCAGAAACCTGAAATGGTGGATCAGGGACTACCAGCCGATGCTCCCATCATTCCTGTCTTGGTGCTTGTTGTCATTCCAGATATAGGTTCCGATGCATAGTTCTGATAAGCCTTCATGATGATGAAGTAGAATTTCCAGGGAGCACCACATCCAACCCTATATATGGCAGAGTTGATGCGGGATTTTTAGTAGCAACATTAACCCACATTCTCAGGGGATGGAGGACATCAGGATACATATTCATGGTTATAATCCATGTTATCTATCTTCAAGCATCTTGAGACAACTTCAAAGAGGAGGGTTAATATGGATATATATATGCTTCAAGAGTCCTCGCAGAGATTGTGGGATGTGATATCACATGTGGGATGCCAATGGGTTATGGATTCAGTTGAGTTCTATCAGACCTTCTATGACTACTTATACCTGGAGAACATGAGGGATTACTAAGCCTGAGAGTTTATTATTTTAGAGTGGGGTACTCTCTCTATCATGGAGTATTGTTCTCACTTCACAGATATGCAATGAGTTAAAATCATTATATGGGTTATGATTAATTTCTTTCGAGGAAGTTTGAGGATGGCCTTGGACCTGAAATCTATTCCTATGTGAACATCTTCTGGTTGACTTCAATATCTTCTATAGTCAACCAAGTACCGATCACCGAGTGAAATCTAAGGGATGCAAGAGTTGCGGGCCAGGGCCATTCTACATTAAAAGTAGGTACTCTTCTGACTGATAGTAGGAATCGTCATAGGGAGTCAACGTATGGAGATCCAAGTAGGCGGGATTTTCCTTCAGGTATCTAGGTGGTGTGAACCCAGTGTGGTAAGGTCGAACATAAGAACAATCGGTTCCCAAGATACCTATTCGAGTGTTGATCTTATTAATGTATTGGAAAACTTCCACATTACTGTAATTCCCTCCTTCTAGTAACTATTGAGGGGGGATATATTTCTACTCCGTGTACCGGAGCTAGACCACCAGTTCCAAATAAGACTAGGGGATAGATTTTTCTAGGTCGTCCAGGTTGAGTTGGTGGTCATGGCCATAGTGGTCAACCTCAGGGTTTTCGATAGCCACAAGGTGGATCAGCCCAGGGATCTCAGAATGCCTCAAAGGGCTGTGGAGTAGGTCAGACTTTTGTGCTAGATCGGACCCAGTAGGAATGTGATCCCAGACCCTCTAGGGTTAGAAGTAAGATTTTGGTTTCCCTAGTCTATATAATGCCCTTTTCGATACAAGTAATTCATATATCTTTATATCTCTATCTACTGT
Source organism: Viscum album (assembly GCA_963277665.1). Taxonomy (NCBI): domain Eukaryota; kingdom Viridiplantae; phylum Streptophyta; class Magnoliopsida; order Santalales; family Viscaceae; genus Viscum; species Viscum album. The sequence continues at coordinate 1,698,494,465 of OY728138.1, read as the reverse complement.
GAAGAGCCTTGGGATTTTTATTTTACATCTGCTGATATCTTGATATCGGACACACTATTGGTTACTAGAATGGATAGCGTACGTCAGCGCAAGGGGTTCCCTCTTGAGGTTGGTGGGTGTCACTTATTATGGGACCTTTATGTCATAGAGATGAAGGGCCGTGATGTCATTCTCATAATGAACATGTTAGTTTCCTAATATTATGTTGTCGATTACTATCTTTGTAGGGTGAGTTTCACATCACCAGAAGGTGGATTATTTCTACAGAAGGGAGAATGGGATGTCCAAGAAAGAAGAGCAGGACCTGAACATCATGAGTTGAGAGGTGTTACATCCTAGATTACTAGTCTATATCTTTATGATCAAAGGAATTCAATGATAGACTTTCATCAAGTGGTGGATGATTTTAGAGATGTCTTCTTAGATACATTTTTAGGTTTTCTTTCAAAGAGAGGTAGAATTATCTATTGAGCTTGTGTCGGGAGTAGCACCGGTGTCCATTCCACCTTATAGGATGGCTACTCATGAGATACATGAGCTCAAGAAGCATATTGAGGAGTTATCGGGGAAGTTTTGTATCCAAACCAATACTTTTCCATTGGATTCACATATCCTTTTTCGAAGAAGGTGGTTGGTACCGTAAAAAATTTCTTGGATTATCGAAAGCTGAACCGGTTGGCGGTTAAGAACCGATATCCCTTGCTAAGGATTGAGGATCTTTTTGATCAACTTCGAGGAGCCTGAGTGTTTTAGAAGACTGAATTAAGACCTGGTTAACACCATTTGTGCATTAGACCATCAGTTAAACAACTTATAGCCTTTCAGAGAAGGTATGGTGTATATGAGTATGTGGATATTCCATTCGGTCTCACAAATGTTCCTAGAGTTTTAATGGGACTGATTAACCGACTGTTCCATCCTTACATGGATTATTTTGTGGCATTCTTCATGGATTATATCTTGGTGTACTCTCTCACTCGAAATGACCATTCCATCGATCTTACTATTGTTTAGAGTACACTAAGGGAGCATTTTTTATATTCTAAGCTCTCAAAATGCCACTTTTGGATGGACAAAATTCACTTATCGGGTCATGTTATCTCAGATTCAAGAGTATCAGTAGACCCATAGAATGTGAGATATGTAGGTTACTTAAAGCATAAGAAGAACATCTTTGAGGCGTGGAGTTTTTTGGGGCTGGCTGGTTACTACAAGATCTTTATATAAGACTTTCAAGTCTTAGCAGTTCCACTAACAGGCCTGGCTATAATGGGGGTGAAGTACATTTGGATAGATTTCTACAATTCAGATTTACCGGAGTGGAAAGGAAGTTTGACTTCAGAACCAATAATGATTTTTCCAGAGCCTGGAAATTGTTATATTATTTACTATGATGCATCATTTATTGGGATGGGTTCAGTACCAATGCAGGGGGAAGGAGTCATTGCATAGGGGTCTCGGCAGTTGAGGCCACATGAGAGGAATTACCCAATGCATGACCTCGAGTTAGCTGTAGTTGTGCATGATTTATACTATTGGATACATTAATTTTTGGGAGGCCATTTTGTCGATTTAAATGACCAAAATAGTCTCAAGTATATATTTAAACAACGTGATCTGAATATGAGACATTATTTGTGGGTTGAGTACATTCAGTCTTTGGGCATTGAGCTTGCCTACATGCTTGGGAAAGGAAACACAGTGGCTGATGCGTTGATTAGGATTACTCAGATACTGGCAGTTCAAGAGGCTAGTAGTGAGTGGATTCTTATCGCTCTATTCTCTGAGATTCATTTGGAGGTGCATGACAGACATGGGAAAATGTTTAATCCTTCTGTAGTTGTTACCTCTACTCTTCATGGTCGAGTGAGAATGAGGCGACTATGAGATTATGAAGGTCTAGTCCTACATGAGAGTGTGATAGGAGAGTACCCAACTCCTGGGTGGACCGTAAGAGAGAATGAGGTATTGTTATTTCATGGGAGCGTATGGGTGTCATCAGACATATGTGAGTAGCTGATCAAAAACTTTTATACTTCATCATGGGTAGTTCATCCCGGTGTCCCCAATATGTATTGAGATATACACTATCAGTTCTAGTGTCCAGCTATGAAAATAGATGTTGTTTTATTTGTGATGATGTGTTCCACCTGTCAGCAAGTGAAGGTGGAGCATTAGTCACCGGTAGGGATTTTGCAGTAGTTACCCATTTCAATATAGAATTGGAATGATGGAGCGACGGATTTCGTAATAGTTTTACCGATGTCACCTTGATGAAATGATGCGATTTGGGTTGTTATCGACATGCTCATGAAGGTTTCAGACTACTTACCAATCAAAGAGTATGTCAGTGTTGATGAGCTTGAAAGGTTGTATATTCGAGTGTTTTTACAGTTGTGTAACACCCCAGCTCTAGTTACCCATAGTCGGTAGATTATAACATAACATTGGAATATTACCAAGATATCAATTATATAATGACTAATTAGTTTAGTAGCCTTGGAAGTACTAGATACATACCTAAATTTTAAATTACATCCCGAAATGGAAAAACAACAACATTGTGTCTCCCTTGAAAACACTCATATCCCTTTGCCTATTCTTACAGGTTAATCGTAATATACTTCTTCTCATCATGGGAAAAATAATAAATAGAGGTGGTTGATCTCAGATGCTCAGTAAGGATAAAAATATAGAGGAATCTATCGTAAATAAGCATAAACATTTAAGGAAATATATACGACTAAAACACAAGAATTTTAAACATAAAATTCAGTATAATATGGAAGATATAAAAAAAATAATTCCATTTAACTATTCACATGTATATTTTTCTAGTCGAATAATCACATGTAATATAAATAGCAAATTACATATTGATATAATTCATAATGCTGGATATCATTACCACATAGTCAAGGCCACATGCCAAGACTACAAATAAAATTTTGTCAAGGCTTTGTGCCAAGAAACTAGATTGTCTCATGAGACCTACTAATGCATCAAAGAGCTATAGAGGTCTCCACATGTCACATACTAATTACAATGCATTCCTCGTATGAAAATGGTGAATATAATCTAAATATTCATATTAAAACTAGCATACAAAATGTCAATATTTTAACCAAAAACCATGAATGGTATAAAAATAGCATATCAATAGTAAAACATAACTAATTTAATACAATATAGATGATTGAATTATAATAAATCATCCTCAATTAAGAATAATTAATGATATTTACATAGATGAAAAGAACTAGTAAAACTATTTTAGAGAAATACCCCTATTTCTTGAAAAAATTTATAATCTCACTATTTATCAAGAAGCTATTAAAAATATATATTTGAAAAAAGTGTTCCCTAAAACATTGGAATATTTAAATGGAATTTTAATTTGATAACATTCATGTCCATATAAACAAATCATTTACATCATTTTCAAAACATGGAGATTATGGAGAAAGATTTAGAAGAATAAATCATTAAAACATTTAAAATGATGTTGTAGTTGGAGTTCATAACCAAATGAGAGATGCTTGAATAAAATTAATTGAGGTAATAAAATCATTATAATATCATGAGAATAAATGGATTCCTGATATACTAGGTCAAAGTATAGTATGTAAACCATATAAAAGTGAATTGGCGCTTAACAACAACGAAGTCTCAATGGAATGTAAATTGAGATGAAATGCCTTATAAAGACTGTATCCTTAGGTTATGGATAAATCAATTACATAATTATGTGTGGAAAATATAAATACACTCAATATGATTGGATATTCATTGTATATAAATCAGAGGACATTCACTCATCTTCGTGTAAAATAAACATTAATTACTTGGATGTTTAACTCCTTGAATGGAAATTGAGTCAAGATTACCCTTAACACGTTTATATAGATGTATTGAGAATTTATAGATGGAGTGATTATGTGTATAAAATGTATATCCACACAAAGGTTAGTGGAAATTAATAAATAAATACATAAATAGTGATTTCACTCGTAATTTTTTAGTAAACTAATCAATGAAGTTTTTGTAATACCCTTTGAGTAGAAATCACAATTATATATTCCATTACTGATTTATTACCTTATGCAACACACAACCCCTAAAATAAAGATCATTAAATTAATATTTAAATAACCATTAATAAGTGTATGTTACACAAAGAATACAATCATGGGTAGTTTATACATCACACAACAGGAAATAGTGAAAAATAAAGCATGAATCTCTCGGGAGTAAGAAGTGAGATGAAAACCCACTACCTTGTAATTTTACTTAGTCAAGGGTATGATAACCTCTTTTGTAATAGTTAAATATTTTTTATTAAATTATACAAGAACCACATTCCTAAATATTATATCATATATGATCTTCTAATATTTCATTGTTAATAATATCTTAGTAGTATCATTGTTTCAGGTGTTAACTGATTAGTTTTCCTTTATATGTTTTGTTATGTATGCCATGTTTGGTATGGATATGATGTATTTGATTCATATATATAATGATATTAAGTTCTTAATAATTATTTTTAATAATAAAATGAAAACTATTCTTGAATGGTAATTATGGGGAATGAATCTCATCGTGTTCGTGGAGATGGTAATCCGTACGTACACACAAGAGAAAATATCCTTCCATTGATGGTGAAATAGTATGTAACGGGATGGTATATATTATATTAATAATCATTAAAATGTTATATTTATTATTTACATCAATTATACTCATTATTATACCCATACAAATATTGAAGTGTTGAATAACAAACTACACCACGACGTGGAGATAGTAAGCTGTACGTACGCATGTATGGTGACTGTGTAATTAATTTGATTGAAAGAATAATGAATATGGTTGTACCATATTTATAATAACATCACATTATGTAGAAGGTAAGATATTTATTATTTTGGTATGAAACCAGAAAAAAAAAGTGGAAGTGAAAGAAGAAAACAACTTAGAAAGAGGTGATGAAATCATTACCTCTTCTTCGGGTTCATCATTTTTATTTGATCAAAAGGGCTATGTAGGTTGAATTTATGAACAATTTAAGGCCTCTAGGATGAATTGAGGATTTTTTGGAGGATATTAGAGCATGTCTTGGCTGATCCAAATTACATTTGTGGTGTTATATTGAGATAACGGGAAGTACCTTTTTATTAGAGAGGTGAGAGTCACTTTAAGAAAGGATTGAAATATTAATTTATAATACCATAATATTCAGTTTATAGTGTCTCAAAAATGTTTCATTTAGAGTATTATGTGGGTATTCATATAAATCCTCTCAACCAATAGGTTTTAGATAGGATTAGGTCACCATATTAACCATATCTTCTAGATTAAACTCTTAATTAGATAGTTTAACTTTTACCATGTATTCTTGTATTATTATAATAATTGGTTAATAAAAATGCTATAAAAAACGATGAGAACCACAAGTGGTTCATTAATGTCATATAAATCGAGATATTAATCCTTTGGCAAAAACCATATATCTTTAGTAATATTATATCATTTTTTAATATAGTATTTGTTTTAAAAACTCATTTAGGTCAATTTTTTACATTATTTAGTATTTGGTTTTTGTGAAAGTAAAAAAATATTATTACTTAAAACCAAAAAATTAAATCTATACTAACATGTAATATTAACCTAGAAAATTATTTTAATGCCCCAAAAGTCTCAATTTACATTTATTAGTAAATTTATTTTATCAATTATTTTAATCTTTTATTATTGGGGAATTACTGCATCATCATTGTGTCATAATTAAATTAAATTATTTAATGTCTAAAAATTATAAATAAAATATGTAGGAAATAGTATTATATTTCTAATTAATATTTATAGTTGAATTTATCTTATGTATAACCCTATATTTAAAAATTTTTAGTTATGAAAATTAGAATTTAACACATTTAACTCTTCTTTAAATAAAATAATAATAAATGTCCTAATCTAATACAAGTGGACAAAATAGGATCATATTTTATTCAAAAGGCTGATTTTGGTCAAAATACACTTATCAGATAGAATCAAGACTTCTGTTAGGGTAATTTTAATATCATTTTCCCCTTTAATTACCCTATTTACTTTTAACCGTGGTAAGTAAAATTCAAAAGTTATTATTCCCCAAAAATTTTTTCCATCTTATTGAATCGAATTTTACATAATAATGTCAGCTGAGTCTCTTGGATTTTTTAAATTCAATTCAAAGATGCAGTAAAATTATGTTTTTATGCAAATTTGCAAATGTACTTATAAGGTGGTTAAAAGACGTTAAAATGTTCAATTAAATTATATATATAATATTAGTATAAAATGACTCCAATTAATTACATTGGACTAATATATGTAATATGTATGTATTTTCACTTTAATTTAAATTGAACTAATGAATAATTAATTAAATTAGAAAGTCGGTTTTTATGTACTATGCAGTATTTTACACTATTCCTAATAAATTACATTTTTTAAAAAAAAAACCAAAAAATTACCCTAAGATAATTTTGATATTTAAAATTAAAAAATTATGTGTATTTTAAAAAATTCCAAACATAGAATTTTGATTAATTAATTTAAAATTAATTCCCATTGTTAAAACCAGAAAGCAGGTTTTTGAGAAGTAAAAAGTATTAATAGATTGTTAGGTGTTTATGTCAAATTTAAATGTAAAATTACTTAAAATGAAAAACATTTATTTAAATGATAAAAATATAGTATTATTATACTTCAAAACTATTTAAAATTATAGTTTTACACTATAAATTATTATGATTGAAAAATCTATTTTCAATTAAAATTTAGTGTTTTTTCACTTTTCATCAAAATATAAAAGTTATCAGAAAAACACAAATACAATTATCCAAACTATATTTTTATGTCCCAATTATAATGAAGAATTTAATTTCATCTAATTTAATATATAAATGGGTCAAATATTTCATTTAAAAAGGGTTCCCTATTAAAAGCCAGAAAAATTACATTTTTGAAAAATACTTCTTTTATCTGAAAATTTAAATTTATCCTTATATTATATCTAAGAAACACATAAGATGAATGTAAAAATTATATGAGATATATATATAATTATATATGTGGTTATTATTATTCATAACCGGTTTTTAAATGGCTAGTTTGATAGGTCGTGGTGCGCCTGAACTCAGTGTTGCGTACTTGGCATGCTATCATATTATTCAAAGTGAAACGTACTACGGAAGCTTGAGGTGTAAAATTTTCCATCCTTAAATAAATTATATCCTTGAAATTTGATTTTTTTGGAAATAAAAGGTTAAATTTTTTGAAAATACCCATGTGGAAAACCCACATCGAATATAGGGTTTATAAAATTTAGTCTTAATAAGAGGGAAATGGAAATGAAAAAGTCCCCACAAAAATATGATTTCAAATAGGAGAACATTGGTGGAAGTTATAATTGGAGGGAAAACGTAAATATTTATTGGGAGTGATTGAGGTCATCAAACACAAACAAGTGTATTGAAAATTAAGGTTTTCAAAGCCATAAATCTATGATGATTTACAATATCGTCAGTTCAACAAAAGATAAGGTATTTGGAAAAAACATTTTTTGTTTTAAGATACTTTACGTAATGTTTAAGAATTATTTTATTCATAGAATATTATAAAATAATACTTGACAAGAAGAGTTCCATACTTTAACAAACTTATACCACAAACACATCTTTCACTTCAAAAGATATGTATTGAAGATGACTTGGTCACAACTAAAGAGCAATAATCATCTTCTAGAGAATCACATAATCCAAAAAAGATGAAATATATATTTCCCTTGCCTTTAGACATTAACCAAAACCAAAATGGTTAGTTCTTGATCAGATGATCCCCAAAATTGATAATCTTCTATAGAAATAAATAATACACCTAATCTCCAAAATTAAACAAACAATATCCAAAGTTCAACAAAGGCTATTAAAAAGACAATTTGTCCTCAAAATTGTTCAAAATAATCCAAACTATTTTCGAAACCAAAATTTCAGAAGGATTTGATCACATAGTCCTCCATGACAAATATTAACATTTATCTCCATATAACATCGACTATTCTAAAAGTTACATACTTAAAAGTAATTAACAGAATCACATATTCTCTATGATAGTCAATTTTCATAGACAAACTAAATATCTATAAGTCAACAAAAAACATAAATTCTTTCAAAATAATGATCCACCATTACTGTTCAAATTAAATCCCATAATATTTTATTTTCCGTAGGTATATAGTGTTCTCAAAAAAGAAAACATCTTCTAAAATAACTGTTATCACATAATCAAAAAATAATTTTCCTATACTAATGATGAATAATAACTTCCAAAATCAAAAAATTATTAATCCATAAAATAATTTAACAAAAAAGAATTATTCATACTAACAATGTACTTTATGTAGTCCTGTGGTAGGCGATAAATCCTAGATGCACTTTGGTTGTAGGTTCGATTCCCGCAGCTTTGTCTGATATGACAGGTTATCACACGGTTTGTACGTTGTCATTTAAAAAAACTATACAATATTATAACATTATAAAAAATGATATAAATGACCATACCATATTTTATCCACAAATTTTATCTCATACCTTGGAGTTTCTTCCGAAAAAGAAATAACCTCTAATTTACACAAATTCAAGGATCATATAAACCTAAATTGTTTTTTAGAACTATATCCACAAAAGAAAAGATAATTATTTCTCAAATATCATTTTCACATAAAAAACTATAGTGTTAAACATACAAGACAACATTTTTCCAAATTAATCGCATCAACAAAGAGCATTAATACTTTTAAACAATTCATCATCCATTTATTTCAACATAGGTTCTTTATTGACTTAGAGGTTATCCTTTAGAATGGGAAATTGACTCAGTTAATGCCCATGTCATTAAATTTACAAAAAATGATTGTAAATGGATTCTTAAAATAATTTTTATTTTCATCCATAGTACTCTTCATTTTTCCTCAACAATTATTTACTTTATATACTTATTTCTCACAGATAAAGCATTTCTTTGTTCCATTGAGACACTTAGCTAGGTCTCTACATCCAAATTTCTTGCATGATAGAAAATGAGATTTATTTTGACCATGATAATAAATTCTAGAGCTCTTATCATTCTCCACCATTATCTTCTTTTTGGAGTTCGAGATTTGGTTAATATATATGTTTTTATCATATTTCAGGAAAATTGATACGACACAAACATGATATCTTTTACGCCTATCAAATTTCCATTTCACTGCTCATTTACACCACTGTTCCCACCATGTAAATCATGTTAAATGTTACTATGACTTCCTTAGAATCCATCCATTGACTAAAACCATAAAGTAGAGTGTGAGTAAAAAAATTCATAAAATCATTTTCAGAATATCATGACACCCAATTTTTAATCTAGAACACCATAGGATTAATAAAGGTTATTTATTCTGATCTTATATTAAAATCCTTCAAATTGGATTATAAATAAAACAATAATTGTAAAAAGAATATCTCATAGGAGTGTCAATTCCCAAAGTAAAGAAAGTATTGTTGTCGTGTACCAGGATTTCCTGGGTCAAGCCCGAAACTCCTTGTCAGATTTTTCACTCCTAGGTACATCTATGTCAGAGCCACCTCTATCTGTTTGTATCCAAAAAAGGATATATTTACATTGAAAACCCACATAATATTTACACTACCAAATGTTTTGGATGTTATTCTATAATAATATTCAATGTTTATCTTAAGTTATTGTTCTCTAATTAGAGTTTATCTAAATTTTGTTTCCAAGGTTTTTACTAAACTTATCTGATACCAACTGTAACTCCCTAAAACTAGTTACCCAAAGTATGTAAATTATTACCTAAAATTGTCATGATAACAAGATATCAAGTATGAAAATAGTAATTAGTTTAGTAGCCTTGAAAATACTAGATACAAACATATGTTTTACATTACATCATGAAGTGGAAAGAAACTACATTGTGTCCCCTTTTAACACACTCATATCCCTTAGCCAATTATTGCAGGATAATCATAATATAATTCTTCTCATCATGGGAATGATAAAACATATAAAGGGGAGATCTCAGATGATTAGTGAGGATTACAATATAGTGGAATCTATAATACATAAGTATAAACATTTAAGGTAACGTATAAGACTAAAACACAAGCCTTTTGATCATAAACGTCAGCATAATATGGAAAATATAAATCAAATAACACAATTTACTTATTCTCATGGATATTATACTAGTATAATAATCACATGTAATATCAATAACTAATATCATAATAATGGAATACATAATTCCGGACGTCATAACCACATAATCAAGGCCTCATGCAAGACTACAAATATTCTTTTTTCAAAGCCTTGTTCCAAGACACAAGTTTGTCTCATTAGAGCTACCAATGCATGGATGAGATATTGTATGCTCCACCCATCACATTCTAAGTCCAATACATTACCCATATAAAAAGGATGAATCATAATCTAAACATCCGTATTAAAAATAGCATTTGAAATGCCAATATTTTAACCACAAACCATGAATAGTATAAAAACAGCACATCCACAGTCAAACATAATTCATTAAATACGATATAGATGATTTTATTATAATAAATCAACATCTATTAAGAATAATAATGGATATTTACATAGATTAGAACCATCAGTAAAACTATTTTATAGGAATAACACCTTTTTCATGAATAAATTTAAATGTCTCACGATTTATCAAGAAGCTGTAAAAAAAATATTTTTGAATCAAATATTTCAAAAATAATTTGAAACTTTTAAAAGGAAGTTTAATATGAAAACATTTATGTCCATATAAATAAATTGTTAACACCTTTTTCAAAACATGGAAATTAATGAGAATTATTTAGAAGAATAAATAATTAAAACATTAAAAATGATATTTTAGTTAGAGTTACTAACTAAAGGAGAGATGCTTGATTAAAAATAATTGATGTAATAAAAACATTATCATATCATGATAATAAAGTGATTCATGATATTCTATGTCAATGTATAGTATGTACAACATATAAAAGTGAATTGGCACAAAACTACAAAGAAGTCTCAATGGTGTGTAAATTGAGAAGAAATACCTTATAAAGACCATATCCTTAAGTTAAGGATATATCAATGACATAATTTTGTGTGAAAAATATAAATACACTAAATATGATTTAATATTTAGTGTAAATATATCAGTGGACATTCACACATATTCTTGTAAAAACAACACCAATGAGTTCGATGTTTAACTCATTGAACGAAAATTGAGTTAATATTACTCTTATCAAGTTCATATCGATGACTTGAGAATATATAAATAGAGTTATTATGAGTATAAAAAGTATATCTCCACATATGGGAGTGGAAGTTAATAAATAAATAAATATATAGTAATTTCACACATAATCTTGGTGTAAAATAATCAATGATGTTTACGTAAAACCCAATGAGAAGAAATCGAAATTTGAAATTCCGTTACCGATTTGGTAACGTACGAAACAAACACCCCATTAAGTAATGATCATACAATGAATATTTAAATACACATAAAAGAATGTATATTACAAAAATAATACAATCAGTGGAAGTACATACACCACACATAAGAAAATAGTGGAAAATGTAGCATGAATCTCATGGGAATAAGAAGTGAGATGAAAACCATTTAACTTGTACTTATCCTTATTCAAGGCTAAATTAACCTCCTATATAATAGTTAAATCATAGATACAAAATTATACTATAACCACATACCTAAAAATGATATCATAAATTATCTTCAAATATTCATTGTTAATAATATTGTAGTAGTATTATTGTTTCAGGTGTAAACTGATTCATTTTACTTTATATGTCATGTTACATATGAAATATTTTCTATGGATAGGATTTATTTTATTCATATCTAGAATGATTTTATGTTCTTAAAAATTATTTTTAACCATAAAATTAAAATTATTCTTGAATGGTGAGGATGGGGAATGAATCTCATCGTGTTCGAGCAGATGGTCATCTGTACGTATGCACGAGTGACAATATCATTCCATTGATGGTGAAATAATATGTAATTGGATGGTATATAATATATAACAAATCATTAAAAGGTTATATTTATTATTTACATCAATTTTATACATTATTATACCCATCCAAATATTGAAGTGTTGAATAACAAACTACACCACGACGTGGAGATGGTAAGTCGTACGTACACACATATGGTGACTTTGTTATTAATAGTATAGATAGAATAATAAATATGGATGAACCAAATTTATAATAACATAATAATATTTATAATATAATGGAGTTATTATTTTGGTGTGGAAACAATAATGAAAGATGAAGTGGAAGAAGAAAAGAACTTTGAAAGATGTGATGAAAACATTACCTCTTCTTCGAGTGTTTCCTTTTGATTTGATAAAAAGGGCTCCTTAGGATAGATTTAGGGTATATGTAAGGAATATATATGAATTAATAGTAGTATTAAGGATATTTGAGTAGGTTTTGGCCGAGGAAAATGGATTTGGAGGTGCAATTTTGAGAGAAGGGGACGTACCCTTTTATAAGATAGGCTTGGGTCACTTTAGGAAAAGCATGAAATATTAATTTATTATAAAACCATATTCAGTTTAAAATGGCTCAAAAGAGTCTAAAACCACTCATCCAATAGGTCTTAGACAGGTTTTTGTCACTATATTAACCTTATCTTTTAGAGTTAACTCTTAATTAAATAGTTTAACTTTTACCATGTATTCTTGTATTATTATAATAAATTGTTAATAAACATACTATAAAAAAGACAAGAGAACCCCAAATGGTTAATTACTGACATATATATCATTATATTAGTCCTTTGGATGAAACCAATATTTTTTGGAATATTATATCATTTAATAATATGGTCTTTGTTTTATAAACACATTTATGTCAATTTTGACATTATTTAGTATTTGGTTTTTGTTAAAGCCAAAAAAAACATTATTACATCGAAATAAATAAATTAAATAAATCCTAAAATGTCATATTAACCTATATAAATAGTTAAATTCATCAAAATTATCAATTTACATTTATTTGGATATTTATAATATCAATTATTTTAATCTTTCATTGAAAGGTAAATTACTACATCATCATGGGGTCATACATAAATTTTATTATATAATGTCTAATAATTATAAATAAAATACCATTATATAGGAAATCATATTATCTTTCTAATTAATATTTATAGTCTAATTTATATTATGTATAACCCTATACTAAAAAATTTTAATTATGTAAATATGTATTTAAAACTTTTAACTATTCTTTAAATAAAATAATATAAAATATCCTAATGCAATCCATGTTATTCAAAGAGGATAATTGTTTATTCTTATGGTCTATTTGGGTGCAAATACAGTTATCCAAATTTTTTTTGCCATTTTTAGGGTAATTATAATATCATTTTTTCCTTTAACTACCCTATTTACTTTTAACCATGGTAAATAAAATTCAAAAGTTACTATTCTAGAAAAATTATTTACATCTTTTTGAATTAAATTTTACTTACTAATTTAAATCGGGTCTCTCTAATTTTTGAAATTAAAATCAGAGAAGTGGTAAAATTAATTTTTATGCAAATTTTGAAAAGTGTTTAGAATGTGGGTAAAAGATGTTAAAAAGTTCAATAAATATATATATAATTAATATTTTTAAAAAATGAATCTATTTAATTACATTGGACTAATATAGTTATAATGTATCTATTTTGAATTTAAAATAAATTTAAATCAAAAATAATTATTTTGATAAATAAGTATGTTTTTATGTATTATGCTTTATTTTTCACTATTCATCAAAAAATTGAATGTTTTCAGAGAAATACCAAAATATATGCCTAAGATAATTTTGATATTCCGAATTCCAAAATTATGTCTATGTTACCAAATTCCAAACATAGAAGTTTCATTAATTAATTTAGAATTAATTCCCACTGTCAAAACCAGAAAGCGGGTTTTTGAGAAATAAAAAGTATCAAAAGATTGATATGTGTTTATGTCCAATTTAAATGTAAAATTACGTCCAATGAACAAAATTGGATTAAATGATAAAAATATAATATAATTATGCTTCAAAATAATTCAAATTTATTGTTTTACACTATAAATTATGTTGATAAAAAAAGTTGTTATCAATTAAAATTAGTATTTCTTCATTATTAATCAAAATATAAAATTATCAGAAAAACACAAAAAATTCCAAACTAAATTTTAATGTAATTATTCTAAAGAAGAATTTAATATCATAAAATTGAATATATAAAGGTGAAAAATATTATATTTAAAATGGGTTCCCCATTAAAAGGTGGGAAAAAATTAATTTTTTAAAATACTTCTTTAATTAGAAAATGTGAATTTATCCTCATATTATGTATGACAAACAAAAAAGATGAATGTTAAAATTATATTGGAAATATATAAAATTTAAAATGTTGTTATTAATATTCATAATCACTCTAAAGGGCTGGTTTGATAGGTTGGGGAGCATCTGAACTCGGTGTTGTTAACTTTGCACACTACCATATTATTCAAAGAGATACGTACTGTGGAATCATGGGGTGTTACAGTTGCATGGGGTTCCACGATGCATAGATTCTGAAAAAGATTCCTACTTTACCACACGTTTCCAGAAAGGGATATAGAAGGATTTTGGTACACAAGTGCTTCTGTGTACATCTTACCAACTCTAGACCAATGGCCAGTCCAAGCGCACGATTAATGTGCTGGAGAATATTCTTTGAGTATGCATATCAGATTTTTGAGGTTATTGGGAGAATCACATACCTCTAGTGGAGTTTTTCTACAAGATTAGTTTTTAGGGAATGATTCAGAGGGAACCATAAGAGGCTTTGTACGGTAGGCCATGCTGATCACCCCTATGTTAGTTGGAGGTAGGAGTGGAAAACATGTTAGGACCTCATCTTGCCAGGAGGCCAGATAGAAGGTGGTGTTGATTTGGAAGAGGATGAATACTGCACAATCATTTCAGAATTCCTATTATGATCGAAGGAGATGACCTCTTGAGTTTGAGGTCAGGGATCAGGTTTTCCTACATGTCACACCGAGGTTGGGAGACAAGAGGATTAGGAGACAGTGACAGTTTTCACCGATATATGTCAGGCCATTTGAGGATTTGGAGAGAGTCATACTGGTTTCTTATCTATTTATTTTACCTTATGGGTTCATTCCATACATGATTTATTCCATGTTTCTCAGCTACGACGTTACTTCACGGACCTGTATCATGTTTTTCAACCTGAGGAGGTTTAGTTGGAGGTGGATGGATTGTTCAAGAAGCATCTGATCCGGATTGTCAAATGCAATGCAAAGGTTCTCTGTAGCCGGTCTATTCCTCTTATATTGGTGTTATGGAAGCATGACCTAGTGTAGGATGAGACTAGGGAGAGGGAGACCCATGTGCGATCACAGTGGCTGGAGCTGTTCAAATATTATTCTTCACCAACATGTTTAGGAAATGCAAGGGCAAATTTCATTAGTTGGGGAAGTTTGTATGAACCAGGATCTTCTTTTTAGGTATGGATATTTTTTTCTGGTGTTTTGAGAAAAAAGGGAGTTTTGGACATTTTAAAAGTATACGCCATGTACATGGGATTACACGCCCTGTACCAGATTTCCACAGGTAGTTGTGTACATGCTGTGTAATGGCCTAAAAATGGCCGTTTAATGTGACTTAGAGACTACCTAATGTCGGGGCTAGTTGAGGCATGTACACAGAGTGTACATTAAGTGAACACGCCCTGTAATTTTTATTTTTTTAATAGATCAGACTAGGGTAGTGTCTAATTCTCTAAAATGTCTTCTTCTAATCTCATCTTGTCTAGGAGAAACCAAGAGTAACATTTCTTCCTTGATGCACCGATCCGTTAACTGTTCTCCATATCGAACTCTCACGGGTGCGTGGGAATACCTTGGAAAACATGCAAGGCAGCCAAACTGGCCAAACAGGACCAAAAAGTTTAAAATAGAACATGCAAGGTCAAAACATCTGAATCATAGAAAAACAACTCTATTAATATCCAATTATCATATACGCATGCATTCAATCATGAAAGTCAATCGACAAGGGTAAAACAGTAAACACGCAGTACCTCGTTCGAGGGTATTGCTGGAATTTTCACATAATACACAAAGACATAGAATGTAAAGGCACAAACCACCTACCTTAGAGTTAAGAGATCGCTACATGTGTACCTCGAAGCTTGAATCTCCCTAGAATGTCAAAGGTATAAAAGAACGTCTAAAACGTTCAACCCACGATATCTCATGAGAGAATAGAAAACACGAAACGAGGCTCAAGAAGAAGAGATAACTAACTGATGCGATTCCAATGCAACCAACGATGATTGATTTGGATGACATACTGAGGCTCGGGGGCATGTCGAAGATTCACAGTCCTACAGACTCTCTCGGGTGAACGAGACCTAGAAGATGGGTGTTTATCCTATCAAACGTGACCCTGATGTGTTTAATGAAAAAATAAAACAAAATACACGGCCTATACTTTTGGAGTACATGGAGTGTACTCTCTTTTTCCATACTCCGCATTAAGTGGCCTCTAAGTCACTCCCACACAGCTGTGTGTGGGGCCACTACACGGCCAACACACGGCCTCCTACGGCATAGTAGTACACGGCATGTAGTCATAATGTACATGACATGTACTTTGAAAATTTACAAAAATTCATTTATTTTCAAAAATGACCAGAAAAGGAAAAACTTACCTGAAAAGAAGATCCGAGTTCTTACAAAATTACCTCCTTAAAGAAAATTTCCCCGAATTTCCCTAGTGTGGCATAGAAGAAGAAACCCCGAACAATTCCAGCAATTGTGCTTGAACCTCAGCCTCCCTCTCCCAAGTCTCGTCCTGCACCCACCTGTGCTGCCATAACACTCATACTAGAGGAACAGACCTACTGGAGAGAACCTTTGTATTGCGATCTACAATCCGTATAGGATGTTCCTCAAACGACACATCCACTTTGAGCTCAACCTCCTCAGGATGGAAGACATGATATGGGTTTGAGAAGTAACGTCGAAGCTGAGAAACGTGGAAGACATTGTGCATTGATTAATACCATTTAGGTAACTACAACTGATATGTAACCGACCTAACTCACTCCAATGCCTTAAATAACCAAATTTACCTCAACGAAAGCTTACCTTGTCTCCTAATCCTCTTGTATCCCAACCTCGGTGAGACACATAGGAAAACTTGATCCCTAACCTTGAACTATAGAGGTCATCTCTGCTGACCAGGATAAGACTTCTGTCGAGACTGTGCAGTTTCCATCCTCTTCCGAATTAACTCTATCTGCTTTATGTTCTATTGAACAAGACGAGGTCCCAGCAAATCTTCCTCTCCTACCTCTAGGAAACATAAGGGTGATCGGCATGACCTATCGTAAAAAGCCTCATTAGGTGTAATCTGAATAGTCACTTGGAAACTATTATTGTAGAAAAATTCCACAAGAGGTATATGCTTATTCCAATCACCTCCAAAATACAAGATGCATGATCAGAGCATGTCCTCGAGCACCTGAATTATATGCTCGGACTGGCCATCTGTCTAGGGGTGGTAAGTTGTACTCAAAAGTACCTGTGTACCTAAAGCCTTTTGAATCCCCTTCCTGACGCAAGATGTAAAACATGCTTCCCTATATGAAATAATAGAGTGTGGAACTCCATGAAGATGTACAGTCTCTCAGATGTACAACTGTCCCAGCTCATGAACACTAATGGTCTCCTTGATCAGCATAAAGTGAGTGACCTTCGTGAGTCTGTCATTGACAACCCAAACAGTGTCATTACCCCGCTGTGACCATGGTAAACCGGTCACGATGTCCATCTCGATGTCATTCCACTTCAACTTGAGAAATGGGTAACTACTGTAAAAGCCCTGCTGGTCACTAATGCTCCGCCTTCACCTGCTGACAAGTGGAAAACCTCATGATGAAACCAAAAAAACTCTCTTCATACCTTTCCCCAAATATTGATGGTGTAGATCACGATACATCTTGGTGACACCAGGATGAACTGCCCAAATTGAGGAATAAAAACCCCACATTAGTTCCTCGCGTATGTCTACTGGCACCCATATGCATTCCTAGAAATGAAAGACCTCATCCTCGCCTATGGTCCATCGAGGAATAGGGTCCTCTCCTGAAACACTCTCCCTGAGGACTAGGCTTTCATAATATGACATTTTCCTCATTCGAACACGATAAAGATGAGTAGAGGTAATAGGTACAGAAGATAGAAAAGTCTGATCATGTTTGACATGAACCTCCAAATGCATCTTAGAGAATAGACCCATAAGCTACCACTCACTGTTGGCCTCTTGAACTGCTTGTATCTGAGTCCTCCTTCTCAATGCATCATCTTTTGCATTGCCTTTCCTAGGTGTGTAGGCAAGCTCAATGTCAAAGGACTAAGGATACTCGACCCACCTGTGATGTCTCAAATTCGTATCATGCTGAGTGAAGATGTAATGAGACTCTTGATGTGGGTGAAAACCACAAAGTGCTCTCCCAGAAGATAATATCTTCAACAGAATAGGGCATGAACAACAGCTAAAAACTCTAGATGGTGCGTCGGGTAGTTCGTCTCATGTGGCCTCAACTGCCGGGACACGTACTCAATGACTCAATCACCCTACATAAGCACAGCTACCAGCCCGATACCTGAATAATCACAATAAACATTATAGTCATTTCCCTTCTCTTGAAATACTACTATCGGTGCAGATGTCATCCTCCCTTTCATCTCGTGAAAGGCTGACACACAAGAATCTGACAATAAGAACTTCTCACCCTTCTTATTCAGACCTGTCAGTGGTGCTACTAAGCGTGAAAAGTCATTTATGAATCATTTGTAGTGTCCAGCCAGCCCAAGAAAACTATGAACCTCAAATACATTCTTCGGCTACTCCTAGGAATCTACCGCTCTCACTTTCTCTTGGTCTACTGATACTCCTATCTCTGAGATAACATGACCCAATAAGTGAATCTGATCTATCCAAAAGTGTCACTTTGAGAGATTAACATATAACTGATGCTCTCTAAGTGTACTCAAAACGTTCTCAAGATGGGTAGCATGGTCATGTAAAGTGTGAGAGACCACCAAGATATCGTCCATGAAGACAACCACGAACGAATCCAAGTATGTATGGACCATTCAATTCGTCATTTTCATGAAAACCATAGGCATGTTAGTGGGACCGAACGACATAACCATATATTTTTATAGACCATACATGCTCTTTAAGGCTATAAGAGGTATATCTGATGGTCTAACACACAACTAATGATAACTCGACCTCAAGTCAATCTTTGATAACACTCGGGTAATTCGAAGCTCATAAAAGAGATGATAAATCCTAGGAAAGGGATATCAGTTCTTGATTGTCAATTGGTTTAGCTTTCGATAGTCTACAAAAAGCCTGAGGGTACCGTCTGCCTTCTTCGCAAACAGGACAAGAGAACCCCATGTAGAAGTACTGGGTCAGATGATACCCTTTACTAGGAATTCCTCCAACTGGTTCTTGAGCTCCTCTAACTCTGGTGTAGCCATCATATAAAGAGGAATGGGAACAAGTGCTTCTCATAGCTAAAGATCAGTAGAAAATTATACCTCACACTCTAGAGGTAAACCTTAAAATTACTTTGGAAAGAAATCTCTGAAATGATTCACCGCGGGAGGAAAGTATAACAACGAAGTCCAATAGTCATCCAGATATAGACTAGAAATTTGGGCTGTAACTCCTCCCATCCCATGATACTCTGGACCTGCTCTGCTCACCTGGACATCCCATTCTCCCCTATGAAGAATGTTTCCACCCTCTGGTGGTACGAAACTCAACCTACGACGATAACAATCGACGATATCCTGGAAGGGAACTAGATGGTCCCTTCCAAGAATGACATCATAGCCTATAATCTCTAGGACATTAAGGTCCCAGAGAAAGTGACATCCACCGAACTCTAGTTTTCACTCCTTGAACTGACATACACTATCAATTCTAGTCCACAATGGTGTGTCTACTGAAAAAATATTGGCAGAGCAAAAGATGTAGAGGCCAAGGCTCTCCAAAACAGTAACATATATAATTCTCTTGGAATCCCCTATATCAAAATGCAAAGAAGCTAAAACTGAGGCTAATAAGATCATTCCTAAAACATTAGATGGTCTGGGATCCTGCCCCTTTTGGTTCTACTCCACTACAAAAGTCTAGCCTGTGTCATGGCCTTGTGACCCTGCCTGACCACTCTGAGCAGATCCGCCCTGATGTCGCTAAAACCTGGGTGACTGGCTAGCATGAACATGACCTCTACCTCGGCCTAAATGGTCGGAATACCTCCAGTTCCCAAACTGGTGTGAAATGGGTGGTGCTTCTCCTGAATGAGGAGTCCTAGAAGAACCCTTGTCTCCAGCTGCTGGTGAGAATAACTGCCAAAAGCGCTGAATATGGCACATATTTCCACATGATCGACACTCCATAGGGTCTCCAGGGAAACATATCCTCGTATGGCAGCATATCCAACACTGGTAGCACACCACCGGGCTACCAGATGATGCATCTCGCCTACTCTGATCTCCTCATGAAAGCTCCTTGCGGTGGTTCCTGCTATCAGCTGACAGAGGACTAACATTAGATGCTGGACCGCCCTGGCTCACAGCTCCAGAATCCATCAGATTGCACTCTGTGATCAGTTCATCGTTGGCAATAGAAGATATCGAATTCAACCTGAAGATATTCACTTGCGATCGGATATCGTGCCTCAGACCATCCTCAAACTTCTGTGGAAGAAACAACTCATCACCTCCTAGAATACGCCTTAAACACTACAGCTCTGTGAAGTAAGAGTATTACTCCATAATGGTAAGAGTACCCTGGTCCAGACTATTGAACTCTTAGGAACGATCGTCCCTCACGGTCTCCTGATATAAGTACTCATAGAAGATGTGCTGAAACTCTTCCCAAGCCATACTCTGCTGGCCGCCCACCTATGAGATGACATCCCACCACCTCTTTGTGGAGTCTTAGAGCATGTAGGTAGTGAGATTCACCCACTTCTCTGGAGGTATCTCCAGATGCTCAAAAGTCATCAGCGTGGCTTCTAGCCATGACTCTATAGCTTGAGGTCCTCCATCCCTTGTTAAATTAGTAAGAAGCTATTGCTGGAAGACCCACGTCAAATTAGTCATCGAAAGGGCATGAGGAGACGCTCCCTGAAGGGTTTGTATCATCCTCAAAAAACCCTCCTAGAACTGTGCATCAGCACCCATGTCTGGTAAAACAGCTGGTTCCAAGACTAGCATAATGGGAGGATCAGTAGGTAGTCCTTGACCAGCCATGTCCGGTGTCTGATCACCATCCAGTTACTGGAGGACAACTAGAGGAAGGCTTTGTGGCATGACTCTGCAATGTCAAGAACATCTTAAAATAATATTATCAAGGAATGAAAACAAGGAGTGTATGAAGGGAATAGAAGAAATAAAGAACTCAAGTTTTAAAAAACATGACTACACGGCATGTACAATTCATACACAGCCTATTTTCTGATGACATTTACATGGTTGTGTATTCCTGCATATACCGGTCGTGTAACAACCCATACACATGACATGTTGTCTTATCACACGACATGTACTAGAATCCTCTTCCCCTTCCTGAGTCATTCTACACTGTTAAGAAACACAACTCTCCTATGAGAAGACTATACATCATGTTCAAGATAGAAGTGGTGTGAAATAGAGATGCTTCCCCTGGCCCATGTTTTTAGTGACACAACGTAACACAAGACTCACACTACATGGCGTGTTCCAGACAGACACGGCGTGTACGAGAAATGATAACATCGACCCGTGTAGTTCATGTCACGGCCTGGTACATGGTTCAAACTACACAATGTGTTAAACGAGGAAACGGCATGTATAGCTTATAGTATTATCCATCAGTGTTGTTGGTTACAAGGGACGAAACTTGGTCAACACTACAGGGCGTGTTTAAACTGTACAGGGCATGTTCCCCCCAGATTTTCCCCATCCCGTGTCTCTGCCCACATGACCTACGACACGATTAGAGACTACATGGCATGTACATAAAGTACACATTGTGTACTAAATAAAAATTGTTTCTTCCAGAACATAAGAACACATTGCATGTATTTAACACTAAACGACATGTATTTAACACTACATGACATGTATTCTAGGTTTTTCTGGATAGTAAGCCTGAAAAACTACTCCGGGACCTAGAAAATACTAAAATGAACACTGAAAGTTCCAAATTCTGATCCGTGAGGGCCCATACTCCCCACGAATAAAATTAGTACATCTTATACATTTTATAACAATGAAAACCGAGAAATGATCCACGAAATTCCGGTCCATGAGGGCCCAAAACACCCCAAGAACCCATGTTTGGCATCCATTCATCAAAAATTTACACAAAACAATACCCTATCCAACATGAGGTATTTTTATCAAGGCATATATCCCAAAATCATGTATATTATACACAACATCAATCTCAAAAATATGAAACCTCTAATGAATCCTAGATGGCATGATAAGAATGCATGACATGTGACTTCTAGAAAGTGCATATATGATGCATTAGATGGAATACCCTCACCTCAATGGTTTGTGACTGAAATAGAACCTCAATAACAACATTGTTAACTAAAAAACATGTGAGGTACCCAACGATGAAAATCAGATTAACCGTAAACTCGCAAAACCAGAAAATTGAAATAAATGATCTTGATTGGCTTTTCCGTGAACACGATGTAGCTACTCCCAAGGACATCATATTACCAAGTACATATTCCTTCCAATCCCTAGATAAAGGCTCCAAACAGTAAATCAAGAGAAAATAATTCCTTCGTTACCACTTTGTAATCTCCCATTTCGGATTTCCCCCATAGGCACCCTGTACCCAGTTGTTCACATGGCCTCAAGCACATTTCCCAAAATGCCAGAGGATGATGACTAACAGCGATGGCCTTGGTTGTGATAGTGGGGAAACATAGCCCTCATTGGCAGAGTACACAACGAATGTAATCAAATACAAAGAATAGTGGAAGCAGAAAAATTGACATACATTAGTAACAACAGAAAACTAAAGTATAAACTGGAGAACATATATAAAATTATGCATGATACATATGTATAAGAAAAATCCAAACAAGTAACAATGCTGAGATACAATAGTTCTAAACCAAAGTGAAATATAATGTAGATAAACTCCTCAGCATTTCCTGCCATAGCTTGGTCATGTTCTCTCTTGCGCTATAGCAAATCAAGTACCTGAAGTAGAAGGGTACTTGCCCTTATCTGTACCTATAGTAATATAATATGTTTGGGCACCAAAGCATGGCCCAAACAGAGTGTGAGACTAAATCCCAATATTAAACCACCCAAATATCTGTGCCTAACATTCAGTGAATATATGGAAGGTAAATGTACATAAAATAGTAAACAAGAAGGTTCTCAACAGCAACCAGTTCCATAAGTCAAACAATCAATCAAGCATAGTAACCCTCTAGGAATTTCACACAACCTATAATTTATGGGTCAGTATTTAATGAATTTTTTAGCAATCACTCACATTCAATCACTTTTATAGTCTAAGGGTGTCAAGAACACTCTGAAGAAGCTCCCTCAGTCAATTCTTCTTATATCCCCAAGTTCAAAGACTCTCTGAGGAAGCATACACCGTCAATTCCCCTTGTAGTCTAAACAGTTCAAGAATAAAACCTATATTCTATAATTAAGATCATGTGATCAATCCCCTTATAGTCTAAAAAAATAAAAGAATCTCCGAAGAAGCTCACTCGATCAATTCCCCTTAAATCCCCAAGTGGTTCTAGGATCTCTAAGGATTCTCACTCGGTCAATCCTCATTATAGCCAAAAGTGCTCAAAGACTTTATGATGAAGCTCACATGGTCAATTCCCCTTAAAGTATACTACACCATGTTCTCATGGCCCCGTATAGGACAATGAGCATAGAAGTATAATATGTCCATGTATACCTATATAACTACTTGGCTAAACAGTCTACAGCATAACAAGCATGTCAGAATACAACTCTCCATCCTGGAGAAATAGGCATGGAAAACAGGCAAGGCAGCCAACCTAGCTAAACCAGACCAACCGGTCGTAAACAGAATATGCATGGGAAAACATCCAAAGCCTAGCAAAACAACCCTATTAATATCCAATTAACCTCTATGCAAGAATACAATCATGATAGGAAATCAACAGGGGAAAAAGGTAAACACACAATACCCCATTTGATGGTATTGGTGGAATTTTCACATAATACTGAATGACTTCGAATGGAAAGGAATAAACCACCTACCACCAGGTTAGGAGATCGCTATATGTGGACCTCAAAACTTGAATCTCCCTAGAATGTCAATTATATACAAAAAAATCTTAAAAATTAAACCCACAATATCTCACGAGAGTAGAGAAAACACGAAACGAGGCTCATGTAAAATAGAGAACTCACTAATTTGATTCCAATGAAACCAACAATGTTTTATTCGATGGAAGGACGGAGGCTCGAGGTCTCGTCAATGATACGCTATCGTACAGACTCTCTCGGGATAATGAGACATAGAAGAAGGGTGTTCTTCCCATCAAATGTGACCCCGGTGCGTTTAATAAAAAAAATACACGGCATACACTTTTGGATTACATGGCATGTATACACCTTATCTGTACTCTGCATTAATCGGCCTCCAAGTCACTCCCACATGGCCCTGTGTGTGGTTACAACATAGTTATCTCATGTCCTCCTATGAAAAAGCATTACACGGTGTCTACTCAGAAAGTACACGATGCGTACTTTGAAAATTTCCAGAAATTCATTTTTCCTCAAAAAATGACCAGAAAAGAAAAAACATACCTGAAATAAAGACCTGGGTTCTTGGAAAATAATTCCACAGTTTATGTGAATTTATAATTATGGATTAGATTGGTATTCTATCAAAAATTCCTTTGAAAAATAAATTATATTACGGTGGATTTAATCTTTAAGATTTTTTTTAAAAAAATTGTTTAAAATGTGGAGACCTCATGAAGCATGTGATAGAGTAGGTAATTTTCATTGTATAGATTATACATTATATCTAATAATAAAACCATGTTATGGTAGGTTGGTGAAAATGATACTGTATGAATAATATATGAGTTAAAAACGATTGAAATTGATATAAAATAAATATGAGAAAATATGAAATGAATGGTTTGTCTTATTTGACCATTTTTCAACACAACTAGCTATGGAAAGATAAGAGTAATCCATGATTGGTATTAATTATCATAAAAATAATAATTTATGTATAATAATTGTGATTAATGTATGTGTGAATTGAAATATGACTTCACATATATTTTACGGATGTTTTATTTTGTTTTAAACTACCTAAAAATCATTGAGTGGTGATATACCATTTATGAAAGAAATTATGGGTAAAATTAAATTTCAAATTTGATCAAAGATCAAGGTACTAAATTTTATATGATCAAATATAGAGATATTAAAATATTTTGTGAGAAATAAGAACTAAATAAGATGGAGATCAGAAAAATGATGATCTATTTTGTCTATTTCAATTTGAAGAAGATATATCAAAATGTACTGACAATATATTGGTGCAACTCTTACTTAATTATTTGATAAGTTCTATAAATTCATCAATTAATATATGGAAATGAACCAATATTATAATAGAGTGTGCTGATATTTTATTAAGAGGAATGTAACCCATAATGGACAATGTATCTTTTTAATATATACAAAAATACATTTTAGAATCTATGATCATTGGATATAGCTCAAATTGGTTAAACAATGTAAATTATACATTAAACAATTAATGAATATATGATCCATGAATATAAATCAATTTGGTTTAACCATGTAAATTATTATATTTTATTCCATATTATAGTTTTTCATTGGATAGAATTTTAATACTGAATTAAATAATACAATCTATAAAATTATTGAATGGAGAAAATTTGTAATGTGATATATCGCGATTCACGTGCTCCTGGTATATATTTTTATAGTCGGTTCCAGAGTTATTTTTATCACATATAAATTTTATGGAATAAATAGGACCAAAATGATCAATTTTTATATTAATCAAGGAATCCCTAACAAATCACTAGATTTTTTGAAGACGATTGTAGACTGGAAAATAGAAGTATCACCCATGTTTTCTAGAATATTGTGAATATATACCTAATTCTCTAAATTAAAAATAATTATAGTTTCTAATAATCCAATAATTCCTAGACATTTCCATTCATTATCCATTTTATTTTTTCACCATCTCTATTTTTATTTAAAATAAACTCTGAATGAGATGAATTGGCACATAATATTCTATAATTATTTATTACCATTATAAAAGGTGTAAAAAATTAAAAATACATATGTTTGAAATATATATATATATTTCTTCATGATTAAAAATTGATGTGTTCATATTTGTATATGGATATTTTATTGTAATTTTTACTTTTAAAATTATGGTGAGGAAGATATTATAATTTCATTTATATATATATTAATATATAATTATATCATATTAAATCATATAAATTGTTAAATTATACCTTATTGTAAGGATCCCTCTAATAATAAACCATTTTAGGATATTTTTTAATTAAATATTCATTGAAAAAATTAACACTATCATGTGCAGATCTATGTTAGCTGAACCCACCTAAACATAGAAAATGATTTATTATCTTTTATATCTCATGATTATCTATAATAAGATCTATTCCATCACTCTAGAATATATTAAAGTCATAATGAAGTTTCAAGAATCAAATAAAATAAATGATGGGAACATTTATATATGTGATACATGATGAAAATATATAAGATTACATTAATCATTTCATAATCATTGTCAATTATTAAAATTATTATTATTTTACATGATATTAGTTGAACTAAAATGACTTCACCATACAGAAAACACGTATCTATAAAAAATATTGTACAATTTTCCTTTCTTCCAATAATATATTGATCTTAATAATAGTTAACCAAAACATTAAAACATATATTAAATCGCATTGAATATTCATAAGAACACAATCTCTATATCTATATTACATTCTAAATCGAAATAAAAAAATTATTATAAAAACAAAAACTAATGAACTCTAAATAAAAATATTTACTAAAATATTAGACACGTACTATATAGAAGATCCATGTAGCCCTTATATGTGTGATAAGTATGAGAAGGATGTGTAACCTCATCTACTATATAATTCAAATGATGTTTAATAGTGGGGTTAAAAAAACTTTATTGTAATGGTTCTGGATAACTTTTTCCCCAAAATAACAATGTCCTATACAATAAAATTTATCCCTACAATGAAATTGTAATAAATAAACATACCTTTGAGTTGCTAAATCATTAAAAGGTTAATTATATCTGGTGATTATAGGATTACCAATGAATCAATGTTTTCAGCATTTATTGAAGAAAAAAATAAATGAGTGGAATTATCAGAGCCAACTATTGTAATGAAGTTGTTTATTTTGATTACATATGTTATGAAAAGTTAATGGAATCCCATATTATACCTACTTCATAATTACAATTTTAATTTGTGATATAATCATATAATACTTTAACCTTATCACTTTATGATATGGATATTTTTTATTGGACAATGATACTAAAAAATATTAATAATAATATATAAATTATTATATATTAAAAAAGGAGTTATGGTAAAAGAAATTATTCACACAAACTATTGATCATAAATTTAATTCAAAACAATTAAACTATTCATTCTATTTTTATAATCCACATTAACAAATGATTAGTTTTGTATAACATTGTTTTTGAAAATATATTCAGTTCACATTCAAACCAAGAGAATCATATGAAGATGGTTACCAAAAAATTAAATATATATTTAACACAATTTAGATGTAAATTGAAATCATTATGTGTGGTCTATATTTTCTAATGTGTATTTTGGTTCATTATATAAAAAACTAATTTATGAAATATCATATTCATGTGAAATAATAGGGTTATCACATATTATTTCATTCTTCATAGTGATTTAATCCATTCCATCAATGAAAGCATATCATGTTATCATTTTAAAAATTGGGTCTAAATAGGATTAAATGAATCAATTTCCTATGAAGGGTAAGCATATTATTAATGTGTTATGTAAACCACCAAAATAAAAAAATAATAGTCATATTTTATATATATCATTAAATAAATAAAAAATGTTTTTTTCCTTATATAAAAAGGATTTGATAGTAAAATGTGAGAACCAATATCATTGGGTGTCAGTTGACCTAGAGGATGATACACTCTAGTGGAATGAGAACCTAGATATTATATACTCTTATTTTTTAGATAACTATGTAGGATACTAAAATATATTTCATGATATTAAATGGGTTATTTATAAATTGAATAGTGTAAACAATACTTTAGTAATGAAATTTAATAATGGTTTGGATAATCTAGGTTTAATGATTACTAATATAATCCCACCATAATTTTTACTATTTGACTAAAGTCTAGTGCATTGAGTAATGGGAATATCCCACTTCTAGGGCCACTAGAACAGAATTGATATCTAGAATAACCTAAATTGATAATGAGAATATTAGTGGGAATTCGCTGAATGTTATGTATGGCTTCCCAACCCCGATAAAATTTGGGGCCATTTTAGGGGATTTCGGAATTTTAGTTTTTTAACACTTTAGGATTAGTGTTATCAACCATATGAGAAGGTGGGTAAGTCAAATATATTTATCCCCACCTCTTTATATCCAAAATCATTGATTTCATGGAAATATATATATTTTTTAGCTAGATAGATGACATTATAATATTTCTCTCTCTCTTCATTTTACACCTTTTATTCACAATTTTACTACATTTAATTAGGGGGTTTTATTTTTAATTCGATCAAATTGGTGTAGAATTATATATTAATAATGTGTTTTTATTGGTTGTGGATAGAGGATTGTAGTGAAGGTATACTTCTTATTGTTTCATAAAATTTTCATTTAAGGCATATTGTTGGTGATATTTATATTAGTTTTTAAAAAAATTAAATAGAATTAATTGTGAATTTATGATAAAAACATGGAATTATACTTGTATTAGGCCTGATTATATATTTATGGTGGTTGATTCCACGTTAGTTAGAGTTTTATGTTAATTTAATTGTTTGGTGTGTATTATGAAATTTTATAAATTATGGATTATTAAATAAAATTGAATTGATTTTTTAATTTTGTATTTGAAGAAGATATAGATTAATTTGTAGTATTTTATATATTTTATGAGAATATATTATCAATTGGATAGAATAATTCATGTTTGAAACCATTATTCATTTAGTATTTTGATTTATTTTTCTAGTGATGGATTTTCTTGTTGTTAATTCATATTTTATTTTTTATATTTTTATTATCCATATAATTTTTGTACAAAAATCACCTTCATAAAATGTTATGAAAACTTATTGACCTAATATTCACCTAATAAACACATAGATATCCTATATGATTGATTTAGTGGAGTCCTAAATGAACTAGTGTTAGTGGCCCATATTATATATTTTTTTACATTATGAGATTATGTTTAATTTTAATATTTATAAATTAACTAGATTACCAATGTAATTAAATATTGAATTGAAATTTTGATTTTGAAAAATAATATCAAATGAAAAAAATGTTTTTAATATAAGATGTTTTGAATTGAATTCAAAAAGAAAAAAAATAATTTTAAATGGGTATTTTCAATATATAAATCTAAGTCTTTTGGATATGTCGTGATAATAATTGAATACTTTTTGTAATTTTTTAAGAAATGTATGATTTGATGATTATTTTAAATAATGTTAATGTGAGTGTATTTTGATAAATTGCCTCAATAATTTATTCACATTTATTGATTCCATATTTTGGAATCATGTGTTGTCATGTTTGCTCCATTTATTTTTTAGTAAAAATTTATGTATTCATTATATGAATGATTATAAGATATGTTTTGTAATTATAATGATTTACTTGTCCCTAAGGTGAATTTTTTCACCCATGATGTTATAGTTTAGTTCGAAATTTAATAAATAAAATTTTCAATTATAATTTTAAAATTTTGGCAAAATTTTTGAAATTTTGGCACTTTTCCCAGTTACTAATTTTGGGTTCATGTTTAACGGAATCATTAGTCATAGAATATTGTCTATACACGAGTTCATATAGTTTTGAATGGTTAAGAGAATAATTATATTCACTATGCATCCATACCAAGAATCCTACCTAGTTTTTTTAAAAAAATGATCTATAATTTAATAAAACTAATTTATTTGGGGTCCCCTCCTCCACCCTCCATTCACTAAACACTTATATAGAGATAAAACATAACCTATTATTTCAAGGCTCCAAAGTACATATACATTGATTCTCAATTGAATTATTAATTTAATTTTCCTCTTTTGATCTTTTATAACTCCCTCTTTATCTTTTCCTTCCGTGTTCATATTCTTCCTCAATGCCCAATGGAATGGGGGAAAATAACCTTTCAAGGATTTGACCAACACATTGAAATTATTCTTTCTATGGTATGAAATAATTGTCTATTTAAACACTCTATCATTATTTAGTGAAGTTACATTAATCTCCTCAACGTTATGTAGGAATGTTTTTGTGAATTTCCTGTTAATTACATTCTATTTTATACAACCTTTTTAAATTACCATATTGCATCAAAATTATGCCTAAATGGGTTGTATTTAAGGGAATTGTAAATGATATTTCAAATCAATTTTTTTTATTTTTTGATCAAAAATATTTTAATTGATTTTGGGATTTATTCATTTAGAACTACGTTTAGTAAATAAATATAATAATTTAAATTTCTATGAGATATTTTCTATGTAAAATCAATATTTTACGTGATGTATAAATTTTAAAGGCCATATAATAATGTTTTATTATATTTTAATGAATTATATTTTAGATTATTGTTTTTAATATGTATTTTTTTTTTGAAATTTTTATCAAATTTTTATATTTGTGGTGATATTTATGTGTTATTTTGATTTTATAATGTTTAATAATAATTTTATTATTAAAGTTTTTCAATAAATATTTACAATATGATTTTTCATGAAATCATTAATTATATTAATTTTAATGTACCTTGGAAAAAAATTTAAAACGTTTTTCAAATAATACATGACATAGTTGTTATGCGTTACCCATTATAAATGGTTGATATGAATTTTGAAATGTATAATGTGTAATATATATATTAATGATTAATTTTTCTTGATGATATTTCATTAAATATATTTAGAAGGTAATTTTTAATATTTTCTTTGTATTGACACATTTATATATGGTTGAAACATTGATGTGATATATCATCCTTAACTTCATTGGTATATTTCTCTACTGCCCTCGGTATATAATTGATTGATCGATAGAATATTATTATTCTAGCTATGATGGTTCCCTACCTATTAAACTCTACTATATGACATCGTAAAATTGTGAGGAATCTTACTTAGTGAGGTTCATCAGATTAGGTATGGTTTTATTTTCTAAAGAATAATTGAAAGGTTTGTATATAGATCCACCCTTTTGTAATGTCCCAAACTGGGAGACACTTAATGGTGCTACGAGCTGGTGGGTGACATGGCCTCCTATGTGCCTCCTGTATGATAAGGGATACCATCTAGTAGTGATGGTCTATGATGGTATGTTGTAGAGACTATAAACCAATGATCAGAGTAACAAAACAATATCATAATGGAATAAAAAGGTAAACAATAATATCTACTAATAGTAGAATGTAAATAATCCAGACAACAGTAACAATAATTGAAGCCAATGTTAGATTCATATATAAAATTATGATCTTTTAATGGAGATACAAAGTTGATGGGAAATAAATGGAAATAAAAATCTATTATAATACATGTATCAAAATTAAAAAAAGATCAAAACAGATATCTCTAAATAACATCATGATCCATATATCAATCTCATTCTCCCCTCATTCTATGCCATAATCAAACAAGAACATTAAAGAGGGAGCCTTCTCGTATCCCTAACTACATCTATAACAATTATTTAGGCACCAAATGATGGATAAGATAGGGTGTGAGATATTACTTAGTAGTCCACCATCAATGGTGTTTATAACAAGCCCAATTAGTTTGTATTAGCTAATGTTGTGTTTAGATATAATGGGAATAAATGTGATGAATGTAATGTGATAATTTCTATTCTACCAAATCTCACTGTGACCATACATATATAATATAATGGATATCTATAAATCAGTGTTATAATATTCAATGGCCTAAGATGAGTAATTAAGTATCGTACCTACATGGTTCATGATCCAAATTCTATGACCATTCTATCCTCATCGAGTCTACAGATTACATCTATACAAAAATCTATAAGGGCATTGGTGTATCCCATGTAGAATGTCCATGGTGATCCAATAATGATGGATCAAAGGTGTATAAAAACAAGGATTCAATGTTAGCCATATATGAGGGTTATAAATGTACCATATATCCCATTAAGATAAATATAAAGTGTATAAATGTCTAAGGAATCCAAGTAAGATATATCCAAGGGGATTAAATGTCCAATATATCCATGTATGTCGGATCCAAGGAGTATAATTTTCCATGGAATCCATATTTTTCATCAGTTTCATACCACAAACCCACTATTTTCATTATAACTGATTTATTGATAATTACATAAACCATTTCACTAATCCATTCATTAATTCTTTCCTAATCATATATAATCCAAGTTATTATCTCTTTTATTCATTTCAAATACAAATGATAGTGTGATTTTTGGTTCATACAATCATTAACATCCCACATTATTACCATATCCAATTCCACATAAAAATAGAGAAATGAACTCACCCCATGGGTGACATTTAAATAGAAAAGGGACGAACCCACCCCATGGGTGGTTCGGGTTTAGGTAAGAAACCTCCAATATATTATAAGGGTGTCATTACTTCTGTTAAAAAGTAATTTAACATTAAATATTGGGGGCAAATATTTTTTTATGCAATGTTAGAAAGGTCTAGTGTGCATCACAAAAACAATGTGGAAAAAATAATATGACATTTAGGTTTGAGATATAGATTGCATACATTATTCATGTTATAGATAACTCATCTTGTATCAGACCTTAATTTTTCATGGATTAGAGAGAAATATAAGAATAGACAAACACCATGAAAATAGGACATAAGAGAATGCTCCGAAATAGAGTTCCTAATGGTAAGATAAATTATGGTAAGAAGATAATATATTTTTTCTCTTACCAATACTGGTTCAACAAGATAAATGGCGTCTCAAATAGTGGTCTGATAGTGTAAATCCTCGAAATCCAAAGGAATTGAGTGGAGAAATACGTCATTCACGAGGGGGGATATAAGAGAAATGAGAAATAAAAATGGATTATCACTTTTAAATAATTGGAGGGAAAACATATAAAAAACCCAAAAATTAAGAGTCTAACGGTTTGGCTAAAGGGCGGGCCAAACCCAGAATATTCCAGTATCCATGGATAGTAGACCCACATGGTTGAGGATCAATGTTTTTTTGAATATTCTCAACACATTATCTCCCCTATATAGAGCCCTAAAGCACCACATATTCTTATTAAAAACTGGGTAGCCTTTAGTGCATGGTCTTTTTAAATAGTGTGCCTGCTCCATTCCTCTATGAATTAGAGCTCCGTGCTCTGAACCAGCCTTGGAGACTCCTGATTCCTTCATTAAGTTGTTATACATGTTTATAATGATAAAAAATAAGGTTTAAAATAGAGTTTCAAAGATACATAACTAATAGATAAACTTCGTATCTTACTCCATGTGTATATAAGATTATCTTATTTGAATCTATTATATTCCCCATGATTCTAAAAATATTTTATTATCCCTTAATTTTTTATATAGTTCATGATGTTTTATCTTGAAATATTTTTTCATTTAATATTTTGGCATGTTTAATTTTTTATACCATGTATTGTCAAATAATAATACTTTTTATAATTAATTTTTTTATTTATAATATATTTGTGTGTGTGTGTGTGGAATTTTTTAATATAGTTTTTGCCATTAGTTTTTTTCTCATTAAACAATGTTTGGTTTTATTTTAATTAAATTTAAAAAATGATGTAACTTAGATGGTAAAATGTGATGTTTATAGTTTTGCAAAACAGAGTAAATATAATTCATGATTCAAAGGGATATAAAATTTTTTATACCATTTCAAAATTTATTTTCAAATTCACGAAAAGAATTTTTTATGATGTTTAAGGCATAAGTTAATTTATTAACAATTTATTCAGTTTATAGGGAAAATTATTTTCTAAATGTTCTACAAACTAGAATTAATGAAATATATTTTAAAATAAATTAAATAAACACGTCAGTTTAATACCATATGGGAGCTTAAAATATAATCTGTATGCACACATTTATCTACATGAAGATTCTATGAAAACATCCCTGACTATATGATAAATATTTTATTTCAACACATTTCCTTTTATTAAATCATTTTAGTATAACACAAGCATATAATTACACTGACAAGAATTGTTATGAATAGTTTTTTTTATAAAATTACATATATAATATAAATATATATCTTAATATTATAATTAGTATAATTGTAAAATAAACACAAGTGAATAATAGGTGTTGTGTATGAATGTTTGGGATAATGAGGCCAAAAATAATATTCACACAAATAAAAAACACTATTAAAATAAAAAAAGAATATAAATAATGTCAGAATATTTAGTAAAAAATATTTGGGAAAAAATAAGGGTATGAAATGTGTCAAAAAGAATAATTATTTAATGATTTATATGTATTGTATTTCTTTTGATATATTAAATATCCATTGGAATAGTAATGGTCCATTGGAATAATAATGGTCCATTGGAATTGTAATCATTATTTAAAAAACTAAAATATATTTGAATTTTTATGAATCAAATATTTATATCCTTTCCTCTTCTATTAAACATAGCTTACAACATCACTTCCTCGTGGCATTTTTATTCCACATAGGTGATAGAAGATGTTTTATTTTTAATTTTTTCCTTTATAGATAATCAAAAAAGTTTATATCATAATTTAATATGGCTTTTATAATTGAATATTATCGTGTTAATAAATTTTGAAATATAAAACAACCATGATGTAAATTATATTGAAATTAATAAATAATATTCATTATAGATATCTAAAATAATATTACCTTGGAAAATTATACGAGTTGTAACTATCTATTGACAATTAGACTCCATCAGATCTAAAATGATATGAATAATATTACATTAAAATCCATGATCATATGGAACCATTAGATATGTAACATCTACTAATATCATTATATTATAATGTGTTTGGAAACATGAACTGAACCACATCCAAATTTAAAACAAAATAATCTTTAATAAATTTAATGAATATTATAATATAATAAATGATGTAAACTAAATTGTAATAATAATCGCATAATCATGAGAATTCCTCTAAAACATATAACTAATAAATAATTTGTTATAATTTCTATGGTTAGGGGAATATCAAAAATACATGAGAACCTAATGTAGGGATTCCATTCCAAATAACCTTAATTTTTATTTTTTTACCAATTATCTATCTCTCTATTAATTTAGTGTATAAAATGAATTTTTTATATATATACCATAATTATTTTACATTTTTATAGCTATTGTAGTTTCATTACCTCTTTTATTGATTTATAGGTTACATCATATGTTGTTGTACGGAATATCCTGGACTCATTTTTATGTTCTTGGGAATATGTTCTATATCAATCTCTATCTATACATAATGAATTTATATTTATCATACATGTCTATGATCATTATCTCATTGATATATTTTCTACTGTTTGGGTTTTTTATGCTCTGTGTAAATTTTAATTAAGTTTTAAACCATTACTCTATACTTTATAAACACCTTATATTTTCTAATACATATTGGAATGACCAAACCAATAATGATAATGCATTAATTTCTATTGGGAATTATTTACAATCTATATAAAGTATATAGATAATTATCTAATATATAGACATGTTGTTGTAAGAGGTTCCTTTGGGAACAATAATTATTGTATTTTTATTCCTTTATTTATTATTATGAATGCATTTGAATAATTAATTGATATATTGGTCCTTGAATTTTATAGTCCCTTGTTATATTAATAGATATCACTGGAATAACTATAATAGCGCAAAGAGATAATCCATACAAAATATTTATGATGTCTTAGAACATGACCTCAATGTTACGGTTATTATATCTGAAATTATATATTAAATAATTATGGGATTCATTATTTGTATTTATGACCGTCATTTTTAATTTAAATGAATTTAGAATGTAATATATTAAATTTAATTTAATTTATATGTTTTTATTCTAGTTATATTATATATTACGTTGTTATTTTTATTATATTCTTATGTTCTAAACCCCTTAAATTAGAATATAAGATTACATCTTATTTTTAATGTTCTTATTTTACATAATTATCAAACATGTAACTTTTATTTTGAGACTGCTAAATTTTCTCTTTTGGAAGCCACAAATATAATAAAAACCCATCTGCTCTGATTAGCAAGAGTCTTGATTCTCACAGTTGGTATCATGAAAAGTTTAGTAAATAACACATGTAGTACTTTTATAAAAACATATCTTAAAAAAACATTTTTAATAAGTATTTGGAAATTGTATAAATATTTTTAGAATGTAATTATTATTTGATATTAATTTTTTAAACATGTGTAGGGAATTTTTATTAGTAATCATTATTCATAGTGACATTTATTAAATAAATATAATATGAAATTGTATATTTATAATGAATAATTTAAGGATATAAATATATGTCAATAATTATAATATGTGTAGATATTTCCCTTTTCATAAACCAATGAATCTAGTTTTGGTGCAGAGAATAATATCACCATATATAGGTAAGTTGAATTATGTTATGAAAAACAACAATTCCCATATGGATTGACATATTCACCCTTGTAAAAGTATAACAAAATTAGATAGTTTTAGGTTCAATTATCCATAATTATTCAATGGAACCAATAATCTTTCAATGTTAGAGAAATATATTAAATCATTATATAAGTAATTCATTACATTAGGGTTTATTCAAATATATAATATTATAATGGTGGTCTACCACAAAAATGAATATAATTACCAATTTAGGCCATTAATCTAAAATAAAAATAATTGGAAGGGATTCAAAGAATTGAATATAATTATGTAAATTTACTATTCATTATGAAAATATTTTCCACATGGGCCGAGAGTTGAAATAATTTTTTTTTCTAAATTTATGAAAAATACCAGATGAAATTATTTTTTGTATGAGGGAAACTCAAAAACTAAAAGTGATACATGCCATAGATTCAGTAAATAATCCATGATGTAAGATCAATCACTTATTTGAGGGAATATATCCATGTCTTTTATGGGAATTAGTCTCTTGAAATGTTTCATCTTATGAGGTGAAATTTACATGCTCTATCAAGAATAAAAATTAGTTCTCTTAGTACAATATTATAGAAAGGATGATTGATATGATATTGGATGTTGAGACCCATGTAGAATGAAATTTGGATAATTATAATAAAGGACAGATAATATTCATAAAATGAGACAATTATGGGTATAAATACATAGGGGAAATCATAAAGGGAATTGGATTCTGTTTCATGTTCAGATATAATGTTCTTTAATAGCATTAGTGAAAATAAAATATAAATACTATTAATAAATAGTTCTTAAATTGAATGGATATAGTATACTATTCTAAATATTTTTCCACGTTTTAAGTGAATGTACACAAAGAGAAGCCTATGAAGTACGAGAAAGGGTATATAATTACTACTACATAATATCAAGTCCCAAAGGACTTTATAAGAAGTACTTTATTTTATTCTATATCTATATAATATCTTATATCCTTTATTTTATCTGTGATGATTAAACTATCCTTTAATTCATTGAGTAAGGACCTATAGATTGAATCAAAAAATTGAAATATTTATAAAAATTTATATTTTATTTTTTCTATTACAATGAAATGAATTAAAATAAATAAAAACCTAAAAATTATATAAAAATAACTATAATTTTATTCATAGGATGGATTTTATCTCAAATTATAATGAATTAATTTTCTATCTTGGTAAATTGATGAATATTTTTGATGTTGGAATTGAGTATAATATTTTATGATGTGTTATTTGAATGCCTAAATACTTTTGACCACGACATCATGTGGCTCATATTAATGATTTTTTTGGAAATATTAAAATACAATATAATCTATAAAATAGAATCATACCCTAATAAATGAAGATGTATTAATCATTAAGTATTACATTAATTTATTTCCAAATGACTTACATTATAATCCACCCGATCATTATATTAAATTCTTGATGGAACACATATATGATGTAATGTACATATATAATATAACTTATAAAATACATCTTTTGGAATTTGTTTAATTAAGGAAGAAACATAAATATTTTTGTGATTTTAGATTCATTAAACCTAGTGGATCTCTATGAGAAGTTTAATTTTTTTTAATAATGACAAATCATCTATGTATAAGGATTCCTATTGATTATAATGGGGATAATTCCATTACTAATTTGAAAACAGATACATCTCCATACATTAATTATCTATTTGATCTAGTTAAATGTTATAAATTAATCTCAAAGAATAAAATTTATTATGTCTATCATCAATTAAATAACAAGAATGATGATATTGCACATAAGTATTTTTTTACATCGTATAGTAATTATGAGTTAAAAGTAACACCATTTGGATTATTAAAATAAAATTTATTTCCTTTGGATGAAATGATCAGTGTATTAATGAAATTTATTGAAAAATGATTAGTTGAATTTAAAAATGATATATTGATGTACATTATTTTATATGAAGAACATAATATATATCTTCTAATGTTCCATGAGACTCTTATAGAGAATGAGTTATATAATAAATTTATTAAGCATGAATTTTGACTTAAATAAATATTTTTTTGTTCCCTATAGATTCTATTTGGATATAATATTCATTATCCCATTAAAAACTATTGAGGTTTTAGAATACAAATCTCTAAAAAATATTAGTGAAATTTATTTTTTTCATTTATTTGTTGGTTAATATTGGTGAGTTATTTAAATATTTTCATTATGTAAGATCCTATCCTTTTTCCATGTATGTTTTTCCTTAATTGTTTTATCGGTGAAATATGTTATTAAATAATTTAATGGATTTACATAAGAGAAACAAATAAGGTGAGGATTTGTTTTTCATTAGAAATATGTTTTTGATGGAATAGATATGTGCCAATGTTGGATTATCTTATGGTGGTTTTTTAGAACAGTTAGTTGCGAAACATGTCGGGTATGTTGTGGATGTTGATCTTGATTCCAATGAATTCTTTGAAGTGCATATGTAGGTGGGTTGGATTATAGTGATAAAGTGTTTCCGGAAAGACCATGTCGATAGTTTGTATATTGTGGAAACTTGGGAATGTGTAGGAGGAAACAAGGGAGAGTGAAAGGGATGTGCAAGCTTAGTTGTACGATCCTTTGTACTCGTAATCATAGAGATTATTTTTAGTGTAGCTCGAGGGTTACCTATTATAAGGTGGGAAGATTGTAAGAACCCGACTTTTCATAGAGATAGATGGGAGTAATGCTCAAGGAAGGGCTATTATAAGTTGAGGTTATTATAAGAACCTGGATTTTCTTAGAGATTCATGAGAGTGTATCTTGAGGATGAGTTGTTATATGGTGGGGAGATTGTAAGATCCCATCCTTTTTCCATGAATACATTTTTCCTTAAATGTTTTATTAGTGAAATAAGTTAATAAATTATTTTAAGGATTTAAATAAGAAAAAATTTCTAATTAACACTTTAGAATATTTAAGGGAATGTTTTTGAAATCAGACACTGAGTATTGTGAGTTTCTGATGCCCGTAACACATCGAAGAATGAGAAATAAAAAATATTAATTATATTATATTAAACAAGGATAATTTATTAATTATATTTTAATAACCTCCAAATGGTGCATCGTATGAAAAATTTGACATCATGGTTAGAGACAAACCATGGTGTTTACCCTACGTAGTGTATGCCATATTTAGGTGTTAGACGTTGGGAAGCCTCGCTAGAGAGATAATGTTTTTAAATAATATTTAATATATTATTTTATTAAAAATAATTAAATATCTCCAAAACTATGAATCTAATGAGAAATCTGAGTCCACCAATGGGTATGGAATGATTAGTTTACCCTATACGGTTTATAACATTTGAATGTGTAGGGTGTTTGGAAACCACACTCGAAAACATAATCTTTTTATTTTAATTAAGTATTTATTCCAATTTTAAAGAATAAATAATTAATAATTCACAAAATATGCATCCTATGAGAAATATGAGACCACCAATGGGTTCTAAATGGGGGTTTTATCATAGTCGGGGTATAATTCTTAAACACAACGAACTTATTATTAATGTTTTATATAAAAAAATTTATATTTAATTAAATCATTAAATTAACTGATTAATAAATCTGTTTCACTGTTTATTCATCTCCTCTAATTGGTTAGAATCCATTTTTGACAATCGTAAAAACCTAGATACTTCATTAACGGTCCTTTTACCCTAAAAGAAATCTTGAAACATCATTTAGGATTGAAATAAATCACACTGTATCAATGATAGGGTGAAACAGATATCAAATGTGGTATATTAAATTAAGGTTATTTATAATCGAATGGTTCAATATCACTTCATCAACCTATTAGATCTAGTCATTTGCAAACACCTTCAGTTGTCAAATGGGTAGGTCGAGCGACTTTCTATTCTTCCTCAATGTAGATCTGATGCATAAAGCACCTATTGTGCATTTCCTCATTGTGTGCCTGAACATCGTGGTCCATGAGCATGTCTTGTTTCATTTATTTTTTTTAATATTTTTATTATCTATATATTACCTCTTTTTTTCTGAATTTATTTTTTAAAAAAACTTTTGTTGGGAAAATGTAAAAATGAGGTTTTTTAAATTTATAATTCTATTTTTTAAAATGATAATTTAATGGGTTTTAAAATAAATTATCAAAGAATAATTTGATGAAATTACCTTTTAATAATTATTATTATGTCATCTTGTCAAATAATAATTATGAAATAAAATAAAAGATAATTATCAAGTAATATTATAGAATTTTCGTATATTAATTATATATGATATTATTACGAAATATTTATTAGGGTAAAAATTTCACTTTTTGGTGTTCATCCATTCTACATTTTTGCTCGAACCGGACTTCAATAATCAATATCTTTTTCGATATTGATCATATTAACTTCCCGTCAGTGGAATTAGATTTATCTTGATAAGAGGATGGTGCGTATCAGATATTTTTTCATATAAAATGAAGTATTATGAGAATATTTTTATTAAACTAGATATGTTTATTTATTTAATATCTCATATGATAGTCGTCAGAATAACACATCCTCAGTGATATTGGATTCATATCGAGTGTTTATCATATTTTAGGGTGGCGGTATAAATTTCAATCCCATAGTCTCGATCGATTTATGTGTATCCAATTGTATAAATTTAATAGAATGTTTACCAATTTCTTTTTTCTCTATTAAATTAATTAATTTGGTTAGTTAAATAATTTGGGGGGGGGGGATAGTGAAATTTGGAATAAATTGCTCGATTTAAATAATTGATTGAAATATTAATTTTGAGGATTTTTTGACTATGGAACTGGTTAATTAATCATAGATTTAATTACCTGTCATTATATGATTAATTAACTTGGTTGGTTTAAGTAATTAATTGTAGATTAATTATATGGAATTTTGGGATGGTGGAAATGGTTAATTAATTTTGGAATTAATAAATGGTCATGATGTGATTAATTTATTTTGTTGGTTTAAAATAATTAATTAATTGGAGTATTATAATTATTTAATTATTTAATTATGTAAATAATTAATAGAGATTGTTATGTTATAATAATTTTAT
Organism: Viscum album; assembly: GCA_963277665.1. NCBI lineage: Eukaryota > Viridiplantae > Streptophyta > Magnoliopsida > Santalales > Viscaceae > Viscum > Viscum album. Next base: position 1,698,452,086 of record OY728138.1, on the reverse strand, counting down.
GTGTTAGATTATTTAATTGAAGATTCAATTAATATAGATTATAATGGTGAAGTAATTGAATTTGTTAGATTAATTAATTGTTTAATTAATTAATGAGATTATTTGTGAAGGTGAAATTTAATGAATTAGGTTGATTAGTTGATAAAATAATGATTGTTGATGGTGGGGATATTGAACTGATAAGGTCGATTAATTAATTGTTGAATTAATTATGAGGTAATGAGATTTATAAATTGAGACACTAATTGTATAATTAATTATGTTATTTTAAAATACTTGATTTGATATAATTAATTGTTGAATTAATTATAAATTATTGATATTATGAATGATATAATTATTTTTATAATTAATTATTTGATTTCAGGTTGTGGATATTGATTAATTAATTGGTATATTAGTTAATGTGATTGTATTATTAATTAATTATTGAAATAATTAATGTGAATATGTGATTAATGAGTTGATAAACTAATTAATGAAAATATGTGACTCATTAGTTATTGAATTCATTAATGTAATAATTTAATTAATGAATTAATTAATTATTATAGTGATATGATTAATCAAATATGAAATTAATTAATTATACTATATAATTATTTAATGATTGATGTAATTAATGATGTAATTAATAAATTGATAAATTAATTAATGTGGTATTAGGTTTAATTATTTGTCGAATTAATTAATAGTACAATGTGATTAATTAATTAATGTGATGTTCTGATTAATTAATAATTGAATTAACTATAGTGAAGTTGAAATACCTATGATATATGATGTTGTGATAAACTATTAACACTCATTAATCATGAATAATGTGATATATTTGATATATTCCCTTGATTGAGATATGAGTTGTGAGATAAGGACTACCACTCCAAATACTCATAGGGTGATAGAAATAGCATTCTACACCAAACACAAAAAAATTATTTTATTGGATAGGGACCAATGCTTTAAATAACCACATGCTGTGAGATAGGGAATGATGCTTCAAATACTCACGAGGGTGTTAGACATGGAATTCTATACACATTAATTGGCATTGTACTATGGTTCCAATTAGCATTAACAATAACAAAATTGAAATGGATAAAGAAATGAAATTGGTTTAAATGAAATGGGAATTGATAATGTAAAATTGTTCAGAATCCATTATGGGATGAAGAATTTATCGATGTAATGCCCCAACCCCAGTTACCCAGAGTCCGTGAATTATTAAATAACATTGGAATGACTACAAAATATCAATTCTAAAATGACTGATTAGTTTAGTAGCCTTGGAAAAACCAGAAAATTTCATAAGTCTTAAATTACATGATAAAGTAAAAAACTACAACAATATAGTCTCTATAGTCCACACTCATATCCCTGAAGACTATTCCTATAGGTTAGTCATAAAATACATCTTTACATCATTGCAAAATAAAACACAGAAAGGGGTGAGCTCAGATTCTTAGTAAGGATAAAAATATATCAGAAACATTCATAAATAAGCATAACCATTTAAGGCATTGTATAACTAAAACAAAAGCCTTTTAAACTTTAACTTCAGCATAATATGGAAAAAATAAAATAAAATAATTTCATTTACATATTCACATGGATATTATATTAGTTGAATAATCACATGAAATATCAATAACCACTTTCATAATGATGGAATGCATAATTCCATACTTTCATAACCACACAGTCAAGGCCTGGTTCCAAGACTAAAAATAAGATGTTGTTAAGGACTTATTCCAAGACACTAGTTTGTCTCGTGATACCTACCAATGCATCGAGGAGCTATAGTAGGCTCCAACCATCACATACTAAGTCCAATGCATTTCTTATATGAATAGGTTTAAACATAACATAAGCATTCGTATTAAAACTAACATATGAACTGTCAATACATCATCCATAAACCTTGTATGGTATAAAAATAACTCATCCATAGTCAAACATATCACAAAACCATCAATACAATATGGAATTTTGTATCATAATAAATCAAATTCAAATAAGCTTAAAATCCATCAAAGGATGTTGACATAGATGAAATCAAAACATATTTGAGAGAAATATATATTTTTTGAAATCATTTCAATGTCACAAAGTTATAAAATAAAAAATTTATTTTGAAAATATTATTATAATCTTGTAAGGGAAGCTTTGATGATTTTATAATGGTGGAAATTAGTCTCACCCTCCGTATAAGCTAAAAATAACATTATTACCTTAATTTTGTCGAAAAGGTTAAAAGTACCTTGTTTGGAAAACAACAGAAAGATTCCATTCAGAAAATTTTATAAAAAGTCCAAAAATGGTATAAATGGCTTCAACCCAGAGTATAGTAAATAATAAAAATGTTTTGGAATACATTTTTAAGAAACATGGATGTGGATGATAAAGGGGTCCCAGTAGATAATTACGTATAAACAACCTCAGATAATGAAGAGATTGTGAAATTAACCCTTACCTTGTACATTTCCTTGGTTGAGTGTAGGTTAAAGTCTTGTATAATGGTAAAATAATTGTTATTATATTGTAAAATAATCATACACATTAATATGATATCATATATAATCTTTTAACATCACTTTGTTAATAATATCTTAGTATTATCATTGTTTTGGGAGTTAACAGATTTATTTTCCTTTATATTATTTGTTTTTTGAGTCATAAGTTTACGGATGGGATTTATCTTACTCATATCCAGAAAAATATCATGTCTTTAAACATTATTTTTATTAATCTAATGAAAATTAGTCTTGAATGGATACGATGGGGAATGAATCTCATCGCTATATGGAGACGGTAATCTGTACGGATGCAAGAGCGACAATATCATTATTTTGATATTAAAATAATATATAATTGGATGACATATCATATATATAGAATAATTATCATGTTATGTTTATTATTTACATCAATTACACATCATTATTATACCCATCTAAATAATAATGTATTGAATAACAATTACACCACGATGTGGAGACGGTAAGCCCTACGTACACATGTATGGTGACATGTTATTCAAAGGATGGATAGAATAATGAATATAGTTGTACCGTATTTATAATAATATCATAATATATAGAATATATTGGATTTATTATTTTAGAATGGAAACAACAAAGAAACAGGAAGTGGAAGAATAAAGGAACTTGAAAGAGGTGGTGAGATATTTACCTCATCTTCAGGTTCTTCTTTTTGATTTGATCAAAAGGGCTCCATAGGTTGGCTTTATAACTAAAGTAAGTCCTCTAGGATGAAGGTAGGATAGTTGAAATGGTATTTGGGCATAGGATGGCTGATCCAAATGGCTTTTAAGGAATGAATTAGAGAGAATGGGGAGTTCCCTTTTATAAGTGGGGTGAGGGGCACCTTAGGAAAAACTAGAAATATTATTCTATAATAAAATAATTTTCTTTTTATAATGGCTTCAAAATAGATTATTTATAGGATTAGGTGAATATGGGTCGAAAACCAAAAAACCAATAGGTTTTAGACAGGTCTGGGTCACTATATTTGCTTTATCTTTTAGATTTAACTCTTAGTTAAATAGTTTGACATTTATCATGTCTCTCCGTATTTTTATATTATATGGTTAATAAATATACCATATACTTCTAAGAGAACCCGAAGTGGTTAATTAATGATACACCTATTATTATATAAGTCCTTTGGATGAACCCTACATTTTTGTGAATATAATAACAATTAATAATATAATACTTGTTTTAAAAACTCTTTTATGTCAATTTTGACACATTGGTATTTTGTTTTTGCTAAATTCATAACAGCATTATTGCGTCGAAAAAAAATCATCTAACCAACCCTAATATATCATATTAACATATGAGATTATTATAATTTATAAAAATTCTCAAATTACATTTATTTTGATATCTATAACATCAATTATTTTAATATTTGATTAAATAGGTAATCACTGCATCATCATTGTGTCATAAATAAATTAACTTATTTAATGTCTAAAAAATATAAATAAAATACCATTATGTATGAAATCATTATTTATTTCTAATAAATATTTATAGTCCAATTTAGATTATTTTTATCCATATATTAATAATGTTTTATTCATTAAACATTGATTTCAATTCTTTTAACACTTCTTTAAATAAAATAATAATAATTGTCCTAATCTAATCCAAATGGACCAAAGAGATTCATATTTTATTCTTAAGGATGTTTTTGGTCGAATTATAATTATACAATTGAATTAAGACATTTTTTAGGGTAATAATAATATCATTTTTACCCTTAATTTCCGTATTTACTTTTAATCGTGGTAAACAAAAGAAAAAAGTTACTATTCACCAAAAATTATTTTTTTCTTATTGAACCACAATTTACTCCTTGATATTAACCGTGTTTATCTAATTTTCAAAATTCAACTCACAAAAGCAATAAAATTATGTTTAATGTGAATTTGGAAATTCTCCTAGGAGATGGGTAAAAGACAGTGAAAAGTTCAATAATATTTTTATATATCTAAAATTATTATAAACTGACTCCAATGAATTTCATTGAACTTATATATGTATTATGTATCTATTATGACCTAAAATAAATTTAAATAAAATAAATAATTATGTAAATAAAAATTTGTTTTGAAACTATAACTCAGTGTTTCGCACTATTCATCAAAAATTTATATTTTTCAGAAAAATATAAAAAATTCACCCTAATCTAATTTCGGTATTCCAAATACAAAAATGAATTCCATTTTGAAAGATAAAATTTATAAAGTTTCAAAAAATGGGTGTTACTATTCATAACAGCTAGTTTGGTTTGTTATGGTGTGTTAAAACTTGAAGTTGAGTACAATACACACTACTATATTAATCAAAGAGAAGCGTACCATGGAAGATATGGTTGTTACATTATACCCTCCTTCAAATAATATCATCCTAGAAATATCTAAAATATTACAGCATAAAAAGACTCATGTGTTTCTTCATCATAAGCTCCTCGGGTTCCCACGTTACCTCTTCTATTTTATGGTTTCTCCATAGAATATTTACCAGAAGATTCGTCCGGTTTCTCTGCACTTGTTCTCTTGTATCAAGGACCTTGATAGGATCTTCGCAATAATAAAGATCAGGTTTTGGTTATAATTTCTCATAGGTGAGTACATGTTTTGGGTCAGACATGTATTTTCTCAATAGTGATACATGGAATATATCGTGATCTTTGGAGAGACTTGGTGGAATTTCCAAATGGTAATCTAGAACCCCAATTAATTCTAGAATTTTGAAAGTTCCGATGTACCTGGGACTCAATTTACCCTTCTTACTGAAATGTATAACACCCTTCCATGGATATACCTTCAGGAAAACATGAACTCCCTCCTAAAATTCCAAATCATTCTTTCGGTTATTGGCACAATTCTTCTGCCTTCTATGAGATTATTTGATGTGGGTTTCGATTACCTTCACCTTTTCCATCATTTCCTCAACATGTTTTGGGCCTACAAGTTTTCTTTCACCAAAATCATCCCAAAAGGTTGGTGTCTGAAATCTCTTTCCATATAACGCATCATATGGTTCCATTTGAATACTTGAATGGAAGCTGTTGTTATAGGAAAATTCTACTATAGGTAGATATTGATCCCACATACCTTCAAAGTGAAGTGATCATGATCTCAACATATCTTCTATGGTTTGAATATTCTGTTCTGATTGTCCACCAGTTTGGGGGTGGTAGGCAGTGCTCAAAAGAAGCTCAGTATCCAGGGATTTTTGAAGACTTTTCCAGAATCATGATGTAAAATGGGGATCACGATCAGAAAATCAATAGGGGTGCTCCATGAAGTCTCACAACTTCATTAATATATAGTATTTCTGGAGGTTTAAGTGGTAGATCATCTCTTATAAGAAGAAAATGTGCTGACATGGTAAGACGATGAACAATGACACATATTACATCCTTTTTTCAAGGTTTATTTGGTAGTCCCATGAAAAAGTCCATCATAATATTATCCCTTTTCCACTCAGGTATGGGAAAAGGTTGAAAGACTCCTCCAGGCTGTTGCCTTCCAACTTTCACTTCTTGGAAAACCATACATCTTGACACAAAATCAGCAATATCCCTCTTCATGTTTTCCCTCAAAAAATGTTCCTTCAAATCAAAATACATTTCTGTGCTCCCATGGTGTATAGAGAAATTGGAACTATGATCGTCATCCAAAAATTATTTTTTTAGATCAGGTATATTGGGAACATAAAGTCTCTTCCCAAATTTATAAATTCCATATTCATATACGAAGTCACTCAATCTCCCATCATTCATAACTTTAATCTTATTTTGAAAAACCTCACAATAAAACTAATAAATTTTTATCATTTCTAGTAAATATGGTTTGGAAACCATTTGAAAAAGTAATGATGTTTCACCTTCCATGGTGATTCTTATATCTATATTTACTAGATCTATGAAAATGGGATCCCTTTCAACTCTCATCTTGTTCAAAACACCATGATCCTTTCTTCTCAAAGCATATGCCACCTTATTTTCCCACCCCAGGTTGTAGTGTATCATGAAATCATAATCCTTGATTAGTTCAAGACATCTTCTTTCCCTCATGTTGTGTTCTTTCTGTGAGAAAATATAATTAAAACTCTTGTGATCAGTATAAATATAACATTTTTCACCATGGAGATAGTGTCTCCAAATATTCAAAGCAAAGATTATAGCAGATAACTCAAGATCATGAGTAGGATCGGTTTGCTAATGAATTTTCAGCTCTTGTGATGCATAGGAAATAAACCATCATTCTACATAAGAATATAACCAATTCCTTTCTTCGATGCATCACTATAAATAAAAGACCCATCATTCCCTGATAGTAGAGTCAATATAGGAGAATTGAATAATCATCTATTAAGTTATTCAAAACATTCTTCCCACTCTTTTTTCCAAAAAAAAATTAACCCCTTTTCATGCGACCTTTGTTAATGGATTCGCCAACAGGGAAAAATTCTAGATGAAACATCCATAAAAACCAGCTAAACCAATGAAATTGCGTACCTCAGTTATACATATCGGTGATAGCCATTCATGGATTGCCTTGGTATTTAAAGGACCAACATACATTCCATCCATAGAGACAATATGGCCAAGAAAATAAATCTCTTGAAGCCAGAACTCAAACTTTCAAAACATTCAATATAATTCATGTGTTCTATGAGTCTTTAGGATAATACTCAAGTGATTCTCATGATCTTGATAGATTTTGCAGTATAATAAAATATCATCAACAAATACCAGTGCAAAATAATCGAGATATTCCTAGTAAACTGTTTTCATTAGATCCATGGAGATAGAGGATTCATTAGTCAATCCAAAAGGCATTACTGTAAACTCGTAATGCCTGTACATGGTTCGAAATATTGTCTTTGTAATGTCTTCCTTCTTCACACACAAATGATGGTATCAAGATCGAAGGTCAATCTTTTAAAAGTATTGAGCTCCATGCAGTTGGTCAAATAAATCATCAATGCGAGGTAGTGGATACTTTTTTTATTGTTATAGCATTGATCTCCCTGTAGTCGATATATAACCTCATAGATCCATATTTCTTCTTAAAAATAGACATGGCTCTCCATGGAGAAACACAAGGGAGAATAAATTTCTTGTTACCCAATTCCTTTTCTTGTTTCTTTAGTTCCACTAATTCGATAGTTTCTATTCTATAAGGGGTCTTTGATGTAGGCCTCGATCCAGGAATTAAATCAATGGAAAACTCAATTTCCTATTTTGGAGGATGTATAGGTAAATATTCTAGAAACACATCAACATATTCTTTCACAATAGGTACATCTTCTATTTGAACATTCTTTTCTTCTCCCAAAGTTATTTCATTCTCTTCCTCCCCAGTAATTGAATTTAGTTGAGCTACTGGGGGTTGATCTATATAAGAATTAGGTGGTGACACTTCTTCTTTAAAGATAAGGTTTTCTTTATCATCATCATCATCAAAAATCAAAACCTCCTTATTCTTACAATAAATCTTCACATCATGGTCCAGAAGTCGATCTATACCGAGGATTTTTTCAAATTCAATAATAGGTATGAAAATGAAATCAGCATATAAAGAACAATTCTATGCCCTAATGGGAACAGATTCACAAAAGTTTATTGTGATGGTACATACCTTAGGAGTTTTAATAGAAAAATACCTTGTTAAATTAAATTAGAAACATCTAATTTTAATAGAAAACTGGGAAGATATGAAATAATGTGATGATCCAGAATCAAATAAAGCATTTTCTAAACTTGAGGGAACCATTAAATTACCTGCCACCACGTCTATTAAAGATTCTACCTCAGCAGTAGTGATAGCATAAGATTGGACTTGACCCCTTTCCCTTTTCTAAGGTAAGTTCCCTTGAAACTTAGGACAATCATTTTCATAATGTCCCATCTCCCTGCAATTATAGCATTGAACATCAGTAGCTTCTTTCTTCCCTTTTCAATCACGAGCTTTGTGGCATTTTTCACCACACTTGTAATAGACTCCTATTCCCTTCAAGCATGTACTGGGGTGTTTCATCCCACATTTACAGCAGGATGGATATTCAACTTTTCCCTTCTTCCTCTTATTTCCATTTCCTGAGTGATCAGCAGATCTCTTATTCTCTTGCTATGCTTTAATGTCATAGGAATGAGAGAATTATTTTTCTGTCTTGAGAGCACATGAGATAATATCTTCGCACTACGAGAAGGATTATGAGACTAATTATCTGTAGAGAAATGGTTTTAACTTATAAAAGAAATGATACATCTTACTTATTGTGTTACATATATAATCTGATGCATGCCTTGCTAACCTTGTAAAGTTAAATTCATACTTTGTGACATTCTCGTCCTCCTTTTGCCTCAGACTCAGAAATTGCCTTTCCGTATCTGATCGTTGGTCACATGGATTGTATTTTTCTATGAAAAGCTCTATAAACTCCATACATTCCATATTTGATACTTCATCATCTTCCTTTTTGTTTTGAATGAATGACCACCATTGATCACCATCTCCAGTTAGGCGGTAAACTGCCATCATAACTTTTTCCCATTCACTACTCCCCAAGGCATGGAATATTTTCTCTATGGAATTTATCCATTTCTCAGCTACTAATGTATATATACCCCCATAGAATGTTGGTGGTTGTTGCCTCATGAATCGATCTAACATTGATCCACCATGCTGCGAATCAGGGTGCTCTATACAAGAAATTTTATTATTCATAACCTGAGTGAGTTGTCCCAGTATAGTGATATGATGATCAGCACTAGTTGTATCACTGGCTCCATATTATTTTATTCATCAGGATGTAAATACCTACATAAAGTGTGTGCATTGATACGGTTTCCATCCCTTACAGTGGGAACAATTTCTAAACAATGGATTAAACTCGATTGGTTTTTTAATCGAAATACAAAATTACAAACATCTAAAACACTTACACTAAATTGAACAGTTTATGGATATAATCCAAAATCATAAAAAAATGATTTCATTGAAGAATTATATACTCATAAACCCTTCATAATGATTTGTAAAGAAAATGAGAATTATCCTAAGCATATCCCCCAGGAGTGTTGTAACCAAGAGTGTAGCAAGGACCGTTGTACTGCAACATTTCCCGTTCGAGTCTATCTCAAAGTGGTTTTTTCTTCTTTTACCCATAGGTACATATGCGCTAGAGCCACCTCAACCTACTCATATCCCGACAGGGATGTATTTCTGGGAAAACTCAAAAAATCTCTACAATACCAAAATTCAAGGAAGTTCTTCAATAGTAATCCCCAATGTCTATCTTAGGGCAATGTGCTCTAATTAGAGTTTATCTAAATATAGATTTCATGGTTTGTACTAAACATCCTATGATACCAACTGTAATGCCCTGACCCCAGTTTCCCAGAGTCATTACATTATTACATAACATTGTCATGACCACAAATGATCAAGTCTCGAATGACTGATCAGTTTAGTAGCCTTGGAAACACAAAATACATTCATAATTATTACATTACCTGATAAAGTGAAAAATACAACAACATAGTCTCCATAGTCCACAGTCATATCCCCTCAGAATATATCTATAGGTTAGTCAAAAATTACTTCGTCACATCCTGGGAAAAATAAAACATAGAAAGGGGTGAGCACAGATGCTTAGTAAGGATAACAATACAACATAAACTTTCATACATACGCATAAACATTTAAGTCATTGTATAACTAAATAAAAAGTCTTTTAAACATGAACTTCAGCATAATATGGAAAAAACAAAATGAAGTAATTCCATTTACTTATTCACATATAAATTCTACTAGTTGAATAATCACATGCAATATCAATAACCACATTCATAATGATGGAATACATAATGCAAGACTTTGATAACCACATTTTCAAGCCCTTGTGCTAAGACTAAAAATAATATTTTTTCAAGGCCTTGTGACAAGACACTATTTTGTCTCATGAGACCTACCGATGCATCGAGGAGATATTGCGGGATCCACCTATCATGTACTAAGTCCAATGCGTTCCTCATATGAATAGGTTTAATCATAACATAAATGTTTGTATTAAAACTATCATACGAAATGTAAAAAAATTATCCAAAAACCATGAATGGTATAAAAATAACATATCCATAGTCAAACATATCACAAAACCATCAATATAATGTGGATTATTTGTACCCTAATAAATCAACTTCAAATAAGCTTAAAATCCATCAAAGGATGTCGACATTGATGAAATCAGAACTTCATTGAGAGAAATATCTCTTTTTTTGAAATATTTTAAAAGTAACATAATTATAAAGTAAAAAATTTATTTTTAAAATAGTCTTATAATCTTGTAAGGTGAGCTTCGATGATTTTATAACGGTGGAAAATAAATTCACCCACCTTATTATTTAAAAAAATATTCTTACCTTAATTTTTTCAAAAAGGTTAAGAGTAGTTTGTTTGAAAAACGATGAAAAGATTCCTTTCAAATAATTTTATAAAAAGTCCAAAAAGCGTATAGATAACTTTAACCCATAGTCTAGTAAATAGTAAAAATGTTGTGGAATACATTTTTAAGGAACATGGATGTGGATGATGAAGAGGTCCCAGTAGATAATTACAAATAAACAACCTCAGATAATGAAGAGATTGTGCAATTAACCCTTACCTTGTAATTTTCCATGGTCAAGGGTAGGTTAACCTCCTATATAATGGTGAAATGATTGATATTAAATTATAAGAGAATAAAATACATTAATATGATATCATATATGATCTTTTAACATTGCTTTGTTTGTAATATCTTAGTATTATCGTTGTTTCAGGTGTTAATAGATTTGTTTTCCTTTATATTATTTGTTATGTGAGTCATATTCATTATGGATGGGATGTATCTTATTCATATCCAGAATTATATCAAGTATTTAAAAATTATTTTTAATCATCTAATGAAAATTATTCATGAATGTATTTATGGGGAATGAATCCCATCACTATGTAGAGAAGGTAATATGTACATACGCACGTGCGATAATATCATTCTTTTGATATTAAAATAATATATAATTGGATGTTATATCATATATAATGAATCATTATATTGTTATATTCATTATTTACATCAATTATAGATCATTATTATACCCATCCATATAATAATGTATTTAACATCAATTACACCATGACGTGGAGACGGTAAGTCGTACGCACACACGTATGGTGACATGTTATTCAAAGGATGGATAGAATAATGAATATTGTTGTACCGTATTTATAATAATTTCAAAGTTTATAGAAGAAACTGGAATTATTATTTTATGATGGAAACAACAAAGAAAAAGGAATTACCAGAAGAAAGGAACTTGAAAGAGGTTGTGAGATATTTACCTCTTTTTCAGGTTTTTCTTTATTTTCTTTGATCAATAGGGCTCCATTGGTTGGCTTTCTGACTAATGAAAGGCCTCTAGGATGAAGGTAGGACAGTTGATAGGGTATTTGGTCGAGGTTGGCTGAGCTAAATGGTTTTGATGGTGTGAATTAGAGAGAAGGGGGGGGGGGTTCCCTTTTATTAGAGGGGTGAGAGGCACCTTAGGAAAAATTAGAAATATTATTTTATAATAAAATCAGGTTCAGTTTCTAATGGATCCAAAATGTATTATATACATGTAATGGTGTAATGGGTCTAAAAACACTCAACCAATAGGTTTTAGATACGTTTGGGTAACTATATTATCTTTATCATTTAGATTTAACTCTTAGTTAAATAGTTTGACATTTACCATATCTCTTTGTATTTTTATATTATATGGTTAATAAACATACTATATACATCCAATATAACCCCAATTGGTTCATTAATGATACACCTATCGTTGTATAAGTCATTTTTCCGAACCATATATTTTTAGGAATAGAATATCAATTAATAATATAATATTTGTTTTAAAAATTCTTTTATGACAATTTTGACACTGTTTGGTATTTTGTTTTTACGAAATTCATAACAGCATTATTGCTTCGAAACAAATTCATTTAACCAACACTTATATGTCATATTAACAGATGAAATTAGTGGAATTCAATTAGTGTCTCAGATTACATTTAATTGTATATTTATCATATCAATTATTTTAATATTTCATTAATTAGGTAATTACTGCATCATCATTGTGTCATAAATAAATTAAATTATTTAAAGTCTAGAAAATATAAATAATATACCATTATATATGAAATCTATTTTTCTTTATAATGAATATTTATAGTCGAATTTATCTTTTGTTTAGCTTTATATTAAAATTTTTTTAATTATTAAACCTTGATTTGAACTCTTTTAACTCTTCTTTAAATAAAATATTAATAATAGTCCTAATCTAATCAAAGTGGACCAAATAGGTTCATATATTATTACTAAGGCTGTTTTTGGTCGAATTATACATATCCAACAGAATTATCACATGTTTTAGGGTAATAACAATATCATTTTTACCCTTAATTACCCTATTTACTTTTAACCGTGGTAAATAAAAGTAAAAAGTTACTATTCACCAATAATTATTTTTATCAGGTTGAACCACATTTTACTCAATGATATTAACTATGTCTCTCGGATTTTTGAAATTCATCTCACATAAGTTGTAAAATTATGTTTTATGTGAATTTGAAAATTCTCTTAGGAGATGGGTAAAAGACGGTGAAAAGTTAAATAAAATTTTTATATATCTGAAATTATTATAAAATGACTCCAATGAATTACATTGATCTTATATAGGTATTATTTATCTATTTTGACCTAAAATATATTTAAATAAAATAAATAATTATTTAAATAAAAATTGGGTTTTAAACTATAGCTTAGTATTTTTCACTATTCATAGGAAATTAAATGTTTTCAGAAAAATACCAAAACTTCACCATAAGCTAATTTCAATATTCTGAATCCAAAAATGAATTCCATTTTTAAATATAAAATTTTCAAAATTTCAAAATTTCGGTATTACTATTCATAACAACTAGTTTGTTTGGTTGTGGTGTGTTAGAACTCGAAGTTGCGTACGACACACGCTACCATATTATTAAAGGGTAGCGTACCGTGGAAGAATTGGGTGTTACAATTTAGATATGGATATCCATGGGAACCAGGGGGTTTATGTAGTTAAATAATGGATATTTGAATAAATGTAATTTATTTTACCTTATTACTTTTATTTTCATTCGTTATAAAAAAATATACAGAAAAATTGACTAGATTTGTTTTACATGATGTAGGTGGTGGCCTACTGAGTTATATTCACACCCTACTCAGGCTGCACAATTGGTACCTGAGTAAAATATTTGTTTGTTGGACAGGTTAAAGGAAAATTCCCTAATTTAGATGGATGATTTAGGATGAATCCTAAATGAGGGAACCACACATAGTTCCTGACCTCTTGGTCATCTTCAGTGACTTTACTTTTCAATTTACATTTTAGACACCAATCATGTAATTCAAGAGTACATGTTTTCTATTTCAGTTTGATATTGTATTTTTCTAATTTCATTATCTTGAGAAGCTAGTATTAAAATTTACATATATTTCTTCTTATATTGGTTTTTATTTTTTATGGTATTTTCTCTGATAAAATAGGTTATAGTCTTCCCATAACTAACATACATGATCCTCACAGCTAATCGGTAGCCTCTTCTATACGTGGAGGCGCGCCTGAGGACATGTGGTAGACCAGGTCGAGGCACTAGAGCATAGAACCCAAGCCGGGATGTTACATGATATAATCTTTCCCATAAACCATGATGAAATATAAATTCATAAACTTCAAATAGCCTATGAAATAAAGAAACATTTAATGAATAACTGAAGATGATACTAATCAATCAATAAATATAAATATTATTTGTTTTTAATAATGGATGTGTAATATTATGTATCACATAAAGTAAATTATTAGGATGAATCATTATTTAAAATGATAAAAAATAAATGAATAATTTAAGTTATATACCCAAAAAATTATCCATATAGTGTTCTATATTTGGAAGAATATTTATATTTCTTAAAGGAATGGTGAAATAATTTTTATAATGAAAAATATTACAGATACATGATTTATATTAGTTTTAATTTATTAAAAATACTAAAAGTGCCAATCATTAGTAATATGTGATTTTATAAACTAATTAAGGACAATGATTTTTTGATATACTACCACCTTAGGTGGGAAAAAGGTTGAAACCCATTATTAAGATAGTTCATGGAGTTTAATCTTTTATGAGGATTTTCTAAATTCAATTTTATTTCCCCATGATTATTAGTTTACTTATATTAATTCTACATTCGATATCATGCACCACATGCAACCCTGAGCTTAGAAATACCATTATAATAATATTAATGTAGTACTATTAAAACCTAGTCTTTGGGTTGGAAAGTATGAATTTGAATAACTGCATTTAGAAATAAATGTATAAATTATGTACATAATAAAAATATTTAATTCAATAAATAATTATTTACATTCATATTAGTATTGTTAAAAGATTTATTATAAGAATAAATTCATTTTATTTATTAATAATACATTCTTCATAAAAATGTGTTTTATGTGTCTTATATTATAATAATTAGAATCAGTTTGTACCTTTTTTAGAAATATAATTCAAAAAAATGAGTTTATTTTATGAAATTTTTATTTCAATGTTATCTTAGGGTGAAATTTCTTTTAAGGAATATTTTTTGGTGAATAGTGAAAAATATAAATTTTGAAAATACGTTCACATTAATGACATCATAAAGATATATAAAAAAATTTGAAATCATACTAGTATATGAATTTTATGTTTAATAAGTTGTACAATTTATTTAAAAATATAATTATCAACATATAAATCTATACATGCCATATTCTAAATCGAAGTAATGTTTTTATTTAAATAATATTTTTTTTGGTTTATCACTCTTAAT
This sequence comes from Viscum album, assembly GCA_963277665.1. Classification (NCBI taxonomy): domain Eukaryota; kingdom Viridiplantae; phylum Streptophyta; class Magnoliopsida; order Santalales; family Viscaceae; genus Viscum; species Viscum album. The sequence goes on along the minus strand of OY728138.1, from coordinate 1,698,436,583 downwards.
AAATTGCTAAAAAGGATTATATAATAATTTTAATACTGTTACAAAGAAATAATTCTCATTTTAATAATCATAATATAATATATTCCTTTGAATTCATAATTTTAGTAGATTTTGATATAATGGCATTTTTTATTAAAATATTAATTTGTACTAAAAATAGATTCTGTTGTGTTATATGAATAAAAATGCTAAAATGAAATTTTAGAAAATCTAGAAATTGAAATTTGTAATGTATTTAATACTTTATATTATATTACATCATATTATTTTACATTTTTAACTTAATTATTGGTAATGAAGAATAGAAAAAATTGAAAATGACTTCACAGGGTTAAGGTTACAAGGGTTTACCATGGGTTTAAATTAAAAGGTAAGGGTATAAATTCCACATAAACACATATAAATAAAATTAATTCAGTATATTTAGTAATTATATTATATTAATATTGAATTCATATCCTTTTTTTAAATATTTCCCAAGAAAATGACATCATATTATTTAAAAATTTTATGTAATTCCTTTTGTATTCCTCCCCTCACAAATAAAAAAGATATATGCTATTAAATTATTCAAAAACATTAATACATATAACTCATCCAAGAATGACCCCCAAAAAATTTATTCTTTACATTTATTCATGATCTTATTTTCTTATCCTAATAACATCATATGAGGGATTAAGGTGTATTCAAAATGATGTATCTCAAAGATAATTTAACCATCCAACCTGACTCTTTCAGTTCATATTTATTTTTCAACATCCTATAATTTTATTGTATCTATACTATAGTAATTAATACTATGTAATAAATATAATAAGTAAATATTATTATAATGGGAGGAAAATTTTACATCTCCTTTCCACCAGATGGGAAATTAATGTTTCACTCCTCTGTAAGTATAGACAATCACTCCCACAAAGTGATGCGATTCATTTTCCAGAACTAGCCGTCATGGTTGGTAATTATGATGGTTTTAAAAAATATATACGTATTAATAATTTTTTTAATTATTATGGAATGGAATAAAATAATCTAATTACTTTTACTTATTTTTATTAGAAGAATAAGACTATAATTCATGTGTACTTTTGGACTACCGTCTCAATGATCGATACACTTTAATTTCAACATGCCCATTTTATAGGGTTTTTTTTTGATATTTTAAACAATTAATATATAAAAAATGGAATTATTTGTATTTTATTAATTTTATTATAATATTATACATTATAATTATCATACTAATGTGGTCTTTATAAGACTATCTTTTCAATATCAGTTTAATCATCAGTAAGAGTAATGTTATAATGTTTAGATCATGAATAATTTATAAATGTTGAATTATAGTTATATTTTATTTTAAAATGATATAAATTACATGATTAACATTTTTTAGGTGAAGCAACAATGGTCAATCAACAAGGTTATAAACTTCCATACTAAAACATGAATGAAAATGAAACAAAAATCTCCTTGAATAATGGTATTAACAAATAAATGTTAATAAATTAGTGATAAAATGTTACAAGGTGATAATATATGAAATTATAAGAATTAATAGGATTCTAAAACATATTTCTAATAAATTTATATAGATTATTCAATAGATATAATGTGGCTTTCCTGGTGGAAGTCTGAGGAAAATATTTTTCCCACATTCTCATTTTCATTCAGGATTATTCCTATTTTAATACCCATTTAATGAAATTATTATATAATAATAATTTTAAACGCCTTATATTCTATTATCAAATTTATTTTTATTGATTTTTCACGTTTTCATTTTATTTTCCTCTCATTAGTACAAAAATGATAGATGCAATATTTTTTATAAATATCGATCCCAATTTCCTCTTTTGTTAATGAATTTTTTCTTCCATATCTCTGATTCTTAAACTGCTGTCAAGAATCTTCTTTTCTAAGATAAAATGAAATGTTAATGCAATTTTCACCCATTCTTTAAATAATTTTTTTTAAATGAATTTTCTTTTCTTTTTTAAAATGTGGTAATTTTTACTTAATATGAAGAGTATCAAAAATATGATTAATAACTTTTACCACACTAAGGTATTCTCCCACCATTATAGAGATGTTTTCATTTAATTTTCCATTACCTGTTTCCATTATTTTTCTATGAATGTAATTTTCTCAATTATATGGTATTATATATTTAATATTATGTCAAAGTAAAAATATTTTTTTCTCACATTTTTTCAAGATGGTTCAAATGTACTTTTAAAAATATTATAATATTTGTAAACATCGTTTGATAAATATTTTTATTCACAAGGGATATACTGTAATGATTCCATACACTATATTTCTCTAGATTACTTATGATCCATTTTTTTATAGGCGATAAATATTGACATTTTGTATGCTAGTTTTCAAAAATGGATATTTATATTGATTATGTATTGTATCTATTATCAACCCCTTTTATATAATTAATGAATTAAAATGATTATGTGACTGTATTGACCCATATAACACCTCAATTCATCTTTTGTTCTCATGAGAAAATCAATCATAATTATTTGGCATGTGACTTACCTATTTAAGAAGGATGTATTATCATGAGTCCATGGGAGTAAAATTATGATATTCAATATTATGCATTCTATCATTATGAATTTTTTTATAACATACCTTGTGATTTTTATTTTGTATCATAATACATGGATATTTAAAGCATTTATGAAATGTGTTATTTTGAATATTTTATTATAGTTTAACATTTCCATTTTATTTGGAATTTATTTTTTTGAATATCATTTGTTTTAGACATTCCCTTAAGGAGAAGCAATTATTTCCATTATAACAACATATCTAACTATTTGACATTAATTACTTATTTTTTACATATGATAAAACATTATAAAACTTGGGAGATCAATAATTACAGTGTATTTTAGAATTAGGTATATTACATAAAACCTTAAAAAAGGATATACATCAGTTTTATTGAAACGTTCCACACCTTTATCATAATATTCCTTGAGTTTTAAAACTATATGGGATACCCTGGGGATATACATAAGAATGGGGTGAGCTATAATGGCCAGTAATAGAATAATAATGGTATAAGGTTAAACATATTAGACAATAGACCAATGAAGGGGGAATAAATGGATCATGAACAATGAGGCATTGTATAACATCATAATCATAATAAGAGAAATATGGAAGAATCCCGAAACACTTCATCATAAAAAGCGTTCATGGCTAACTGAAGTGAAATAATAACAGAAAAATTACCATAAAGGTATTAGGTTCACTTTATATCCCCACATTATGTTTCATGAGACTAAAAATTATGCAATGCATTTTAGAGCTGTATAATTCCGGGAACACCCGTTAAATTCATTTCATTCTCATGCTTATGTGTGGCACATTGATCATAAAACTTGGAATCATTTTTCATCGCATTTTATTCCACAAAAATGGAGTGTATAATAAATACATGTATGTACCAATCTAAATAGGTATAAGTGCATAAATTTGAACACACTTTATAAGAAATTAATATGGAATTAACTACACAATTTTTTTGGAATGGGATATCACGGTAAAATTTCATTATCATAGTTATATCCCTTAAAAATATATAAAATGGGTTTACGAGAGAAAAATGGGTCTCTAATAATTTAGAAATCACATGGGAAGTAATACATATATTAAAAGAAATTCCCCAACAATATAAATTGGAAATATACTAAATAATATAATAAATAAACTTTAAGAAATAATATAAGGTCACGATCCATTACATGTGTGTATAACTCAAAATGCTTGGGTGGAGATTCATGAGAGAGTTATTTAACCTTTGGTGGACTTTAGAGGGGGAATTATAGAGTAAACAAATTCTTCAAGGATCTTTATTTCTGAGAAATGGGAGCCTGGGTGGTTTAAGATAGGAAATGAATGTGGATCTCTTTATTATTTCTCAAACATTGGTTGTGGACTCTATTTAATAAAATACCCAAAACATGAAACCTTTACATATTTTTTCCCATGGTATCTCTTAAATTTTAGTGGTTTTATTTTATTTATAATTAAGAGGTCTTACTATAATAAAATAAATCTCTTTCTTTTGTGGAGTTGACCCATACTCTTTAAGAAATGATTTTAAAACCATAAAATATATTAATGATTTTGGAGGATTCTTGATTCCATTATAAAATTAATAAAATAAAATTATAATCACATTATTCTAAATTTAAAACAAATTTTTGGTCATGGATACCTTTTATAGTATTTATTTCCACACTTTTGGCTGAATATTATATCAGAATACACAATGTATATTTATACGATATTTAATTTTTACCCAAAAATTTTACTTTCTTAGAAAATTAAGAAAAAATTAGAATTTGAGAATTTCAAAATTATGACTAAAAAATAATGTTTATTTTATCTATATAATTTTTAAATATTTTAGATTTCACTTTTAAAATAAAATCAACATTTATTAAGAAATTATTGTTTTTTATAATAACTGTTTTGAAACCCAAATAGAAATTATATTTTAATTCATAAATATTTTATGATCATTTATATTTACTAAAAATGTTTTAGTAGTAATATCTTATTTAAATATTATTTATTTCAAAAATCTATTAATTAATCAAACATATTTCCTAATTTGAATTTCAATAGTAACCAATAAAATAATATTTGTTTTATTATATCAAAATAAAAATCATTTATAAAGGAAAAATAGAATGATGTAAATATATTCATTAATATATACCAAAATAATTTTCATAATAATATTTCTTGGGTCTTGATACGTATTCCTTTAATACAATAGAAAATTCTACAAGAGTAAGTTGTTTGATTGGGATATTTTCATTAGGTTTTTGACACACATGGTTTGGTCCATGATCTAGATGAGATTGAACTTATCCCATAAGTGACATCACTCAGTATTATGTTTTTCGTTCTAGTTTTGGTTATGGGAAAGAGAAAATATTTTTCATGATATATCGATTATATGCTCTAATAAATGGGATTATTTGGGTAGGATCCTATTTTTTTAGGTAAGCACTCCCTTTGCATGTGTCAAATTGATTTGTTAAAAACCATTATTTATAATAATCATATGACCACTCTTCAACTAAAATATTATTAATTGTAAAGATACTTACTATCATTTAAATATGATTGTATATATTAATAAAAAAATTAGTGGATGTGTTTTATTTTACCATATTACATAATAATACTTTTAATTTAACTTTAAGCGACAATTATATTTATAACATATCTGATTCTTACAATCATTCCCCCTTAAGAAAGATTATTCTCCAAATTTTCATTCACCACACATAAATGGATGGTTATAACTCTATTTCATAACTTCCTTCAATTCCCATGACACTTATTAAAACTTATGGTTTCTCTATAAATCATTTCCCAGGGGAATTGTATTATTATTTAGAAATTTGTCTATATGATCTAAGATCTTAACTAGATTCTATTTATAGGAAATTTCATTTTATAATGATGCCACTTATGGATTGAGTATGTGTTAGGGGTCTCAAATGTACTTTATCAAGAGGGAAACAAGGAATAGATCATGTACCTGATATAGGTTAGCTGGGAGTGTATGCCCGTAGGACACTACTCTGACACAGTCAAGGATCTCAAAGGGGTGGATGCGTCTTGTACTAAGCTTTCCATTCTTCAAAAATCACATCACATTATTTCGTAGATATATGAGTTGGAATACCATGTGTCGGACATCAAAATTGTGCCCTATTTGATTATTGTATGTATATAACTTCTCTCAACTCTGAGAAGCCTTGAAATTATATTAAATGGTCTTATCATTTTCCACCATTTCCTCATCCATATCTGGAACAAGTAGTTTTCATTTCATAACTTAATACCTAAATGTAGTTATTCTTAACCTCTTCCTGTAAACAGCTTCATAGGGATCCCTTCGAATGATTGAGTAGAAATATTTTCTGTAACATAACTCGACCAGTGGTATATGTGGTTACCATACTCCATTAGAGTCAATTGATCATGATATGTACATATCCGAAGATTCCGGGATATTTACTCAAACTGACCACCAATTGGAGGGTGATAAGATTTTTTTAAGTACAACTGAGTGTTTAGATCATGTTTAATAATATTCTAGAAATTTGAGGTAAATATATTATCTCAATCAGATACAATCGGTAGAGGTAGACCATACAGGCTCACCACATCTATGATCCGTATTTTTGAATGTTGATCCAATTATATGTCCTTTAGAATCTAAATGAAGTTTTCTATATTTTTAAGATGATCCAACACAACCCTGATAACATTGTTTCTCATACATGTCTTCTAAAGTCCGATGAAAAATTATACAGTAATGTTTTCCTTTTTTCATGATGGTTTAGGTAATCATTACATAATTATCTTTGATTTTTTCATTTCATCATTAACATGATGATATATAAGAAATCATGATGTATATTCCATGATCTCCTTCTTCATATTTTCAACCAATTGTGTTCTCAGATATCTCATTACATCTCGGTACTTCCTAGGTGGATGGAGAAGGTTGAGCAATGGGAAGCATCCAAGAGTGGCTTCTTTAACTCATGATTTTATGGTATACACGTAATTATCCAAAGTGACACATTTCCTTTATTAACATTAAATTCTATGTATTTAAATTTTCCTATTGATTCCACTTTCATATAAATTCACACATCGTCTCTTTTAGCATCCTTTATTCTACCTATAAGGGACATTTGATAAATCATTTAGGCAAGGACTGATGACATTCATTCCTTTATAATTCCCATATACATCCTTTCAAAATATAAGATGATTGGGTCCCACTTAATTCTCATTAATTATAGAATTAAAAATACCATTCTATATATAGAATCATAAAATTTATTTGCTTTACCACGATGGTAGTTAATTGAGCATTCTTATTCCTTGATCAGCTCTAACTATCATCTTTTTTACATATTCCACTATTTTTTTTGTGAATATATAAATTATTATTTTTTCCAATATATAATTTTCAATTATTCCAAATGATATAATAAAAAAATATTTTTAAATAGAATAGCACTGAAGCTAACTCTTGATCATGTGTTGGGTAGTTCTATTCCTGAACATTCAAATACCTTGAATCAATGGATATAACTTTTTTAATTTTCTTTAACAAACTTCCGAATCCCTTCATCGAAGCATTAATGAATAACACCAAATGTTACCCACTTATGGCTAGTCTGAGAACATGTTTAGTGATAAGATTATTTTTTAGATTCATGATTTTATCATTGAATTCGTCATTCCTATAAATATTTACACTTATTAATGTTATATTGGTTATAGGGGTTGACAATCATGATAACTTTCTCAATAATTAATGATAGGACCTAGGTAAACTAAGGAAACTAAAAATATCTATTACAGATGTTTTCCTCAACTATCATTCAATTGTTTCTAATTTTGAAGGGTCCACATATATCCCATTGCTTGTGATGATATTCACCATGAATGAGACTTCTTTCAACTATAACTCACAGTTTCTGTACATGGGATAAATCCACTCCTCTTCCAAGGTATTTAACATAGTGATCAATTTTTCCTTATGCATATCCTTAGTTATAGAGTATATTAGAATATCATCTATATAGAATACCAAAAACTGGTTGAGGTAATCTCTAAAGACACTATTCATCAATTCCATGAATATTTATTGATCATTAGTGACTCTGAGTGGAATTAATATGAATTATAGTGCTAATATCTTATAAAAACCATGTGGGTATCATCCTTCTTCACCCTAAAATGGTAATATCTTGGACACATAACCACTATCGAGAAGTGTTTTTCTCTACATATATGATCGAAGAAGGAATCAATCTATGGTAGAGGATACTTTTGTGTTATCATTATCTTTTTGAGATGACGATAATTAATGGAAAGGTGCATTGAACTATCAATCTTCTTGACAATGAGGATTGGTACACCCCTTATTGAAGAACATGGGCATATGGACCCATTATACATATTCTCATATATTTTTTTCTTTATCACAAGAAGTTCCAAAACATCTATTATATATCAAATCATGGATAATGGAAGTACCCCATGTATATTATAGAACAAATATTCAACCTCTCACTTAGGAGGAAGACAAGATAATTCCTTGGTGAACACATCAATGAATTCACTCACCATAGGAATGTATTTGAGGTTGGTTCATTCCATGGGCTCAATAATTTGAGTTAGATACACTTTCTAGTAGTGAAAAAATATCCATGATTGAGATTTTAGTGCTAAAGAATATTCATTCTCTTCTATGCACTTGTATTGAATGGAAGGATAATTCCTAATATAGATATGGATTTCATTATCACGGTAGTTTTTTGCGATTCTATATTGGGAAAGCCAATATATTCCAATTATTGCATCAAATTACACCAAAGACAGTATGACAAGGTTTATAGAGAAGTTTATCCCACAAATTGTTACAGGGGTTGAGTTATATACTTGGGATGAAATTATTTCCCGAATTGAAATTTTAAACAACAACCCTAGAGATAATATTTGTGGTGTTGATTGAGTAGTTCTAATGAACTCTCATGATACAAATGAATATATAAAACTAGAATAAAAAATAACATTCTCTCTCCTTGAATGAACAAATATAATACATTTTACAAATTCATTTTTGGGATCTACTTTAGGGGTTGTGATGAAAAAATTTCACCCTTGCTGCCATGGAGGTTGTTTGTTGTCACCAAAAACTACTGGCTTAGGGAATTGGTTTCAAATTACCCTAGTTCCTATTAATTTATGAAATGAACAGTCCAATGATGGTAAACTAGATAATTCCTTTTCTCCATCGCATTAGTGGTATTCTCCTATTAATAATCACTAGATATATGCCCTTGCTTCCCAAACCAAATCCATTTCCATGTCCCTGTTAGGAAATTTATGGGGTGATTATTTCTACACCTTTCAAAAGTGGGGTGTTTAATTTTTAGGAAACAATTAGATATATCCAACATACTACTGGAATTTAACACTATTTTCTACATCTTATCCCCTTGATACCATTGATATTCACCATTCATCATTTAAACTTTTAGGTCCCATCGTACAATTTCATCATATATATCAGAGACATGAATCACTAGGAATTTTCTTAGACTAGTTTTTCACCTTCCAATGTTTAGGTGAACCTTTCATTCATGTGTAATAATAAATCCAAAGTTATATTGTGGAAGCCTTGTGAATTTTATCTTGTATTCCCTGATATATTCATCTTCATTTTTCTTGAGGCCAACGAGATACCTTTAAATTTTATGATGGAGGGTGTGAAGAAAGTATTTATGAAAAAACATATTCTAGAATTCATTCCACCCCATAATATTGATCTTTTAGTTGGGATATGTATTTTTGATCAATTCCCATCAATGAAGAACTTCTACCTCTATATGATAAAAATCCGTTAGAATCATCTCTTGTTCATAATATTGAAGGATAAAAAATATATTCCTATTAGAGTTAATCCATTATTACATGATTAAGTGATCAAATTATACATTGAAAGTCAGAGGCCTTTTTTAAACAATGGTATCAATCATAGCTTTTTCTCATGTAGGGGGATTTGGATGCTTCTCAAAATCCAGGGTTCCATACAGAACCTGAGTCAACAGAGATATTATTTTCATATTGTTTGCGATAACCTCTTCCATTGGGTTGGGAATCTCATTGGGGTAGTTATCTCATTTCCTGTCACATTATTCTTTACCCAATTCCACATATTTCCAACAATTGTATTGAATTATGGGAAAATTAAGGATAAATATTTTTAAACTATTAAACACATTAACAAGAATTTAATGGCATTAAAGTGATACTTTATAAGATAAATTAATTTCATTGTCTTATTAATTTATAAGCATCAATCTATGTTATACATGATCTAATTCCTAACGTATGATATTTTGGGAATTGTTTTTCTATTAATAGTGGTTCATAAAGTGATTAAGAATTTAAAAAATTATATACTCTGAGATTGTCCACTGAGTTTCATAGTAGGGATCATTTTCTTGTACAACGATATATTGAGCCATGCCTTCTAGACAATGTTGGAGTTTTTACCCCTAATGAAATATATGAAAAAACAATGTCCACTTCTAGTATCAATATAGGGATTTATTTTCTTGATAATTCTATTACACTATAATTAATATAATTAGGGATTTTTTCATATAACTAGTATTACCCTTAAGGCTTTATCTATAGTTTTCATAATGCAATTCTAAAATATAAGTAACATTTTCCTCTAATATCTACTGTAAAAAACCTTCTTTTTATTGTAAAATAATGCATGACTTATTGGATATGATAATAAGTAATAAAACATGGATGATCGATATGTCTAGTTTCTTTGAGAATTACGTATATTATAGACCAATACAAATCATGAAATACATCATCTTCATTGAAAAATTCCTTATCATAATCATAATATGCCATGGTTTTTAAAACAGGACAATATATCATAAGGACATACATAAAAATGAAGTGAGGTACAAATCCCATTAAAGGCATAAGAATGGAATAAGTAAAAAAATGTTTTAATATAATAGTATAAATAGGGAATAAAAGGAACATGATCAATAAGGAATGATATATCATGATAATCATAACATGGAGAATGTGGATAAATATTTAAACACTACATCATAAAAATAGGTCCAGGATAAATGTCAAGAAATCATAGTGGGAAAATTAACAAAAAGGAATAATTTTCACCCCTATTCCAACATGATTTCCCATGATACTAAATGTTAACCAATGCATTGGAGTGCTATATAATTCTGAGCACACCTGTCACATTCATTTAATTCTCATGCTTATGTGTGCTACATAGATAAGAAAACATGGAATCATTTGATGTAAATTTTAATTTCAAAAACATGGAGTCTGAAATACATATATTTATGTACCATGTAAAAGTTCCATTAGTATATTTAGGTAAAAACCTCTGATATGAAATGGTTAGGTTATTCACTACAAGAAACTTTTTGTCATGGAAAATCTTGGTGACATTTTCATAGCATAACAATGTCAGTTAAAAATTATTAAAATGGGTTAATGAGAGAGAAATTAGTTTAAAATAATTTGGAAATAAAATGGTAATTAATAAATGCTTTTAATTTCATTATTCAGCTTGAATAATTCGAAATGTAAGGTAAAATATAATAAAGATACTTGAATAAGGAAGAGAAGGTGGGGATCCCTTACTTTAGTGTGTGAATCCAAATGCTTGGGAGGAGCTTTTTTAGAGATTGGGGAACCATGGGAGTACCCTAGAGAGGGAATGGAATAGTATCTATGTACTAAAAATGATATATTGAAGATAAATGGTTTTTGGGTGGGTTTATATAGGAAATGAGTGGGGATTTGTTTTTTATTTCTGAAAATTATGTTTTAGAGACTATATAATAAATTAATGAAAACCACAAACCATAAAATGTATTTTACCAATGTTTTATGCCAAATTGGAGAAATTTGCATTATATTATATGAAGTAGGTCCAAACATATTAAAATAATTCAATTTCTTATGTGGAGGTGAGTGGTGCTCTTAAAAAATGATTTTATGATCTTGAAATATCTTAATGGTTTTGGATGATTCATAAAAGATTTATAAAATTAATTGAATAAACATAATATCACAATATTTAAAAGGGAAAAATATATTTCTCTATTGATACCTTTTATAGTATTTATTACAATACTTTTCTTTATCATTATTATGTCATAATAAACAACGTATAATTAAATGATATTTAATTTGTACCCAGAAAATAAACTATCTCATAAAATTTTGAAAAATTAACTATTAAAATATTTTGAAATTATAATTAAAAAAGTAAATTAATTTTATCAAAATAGGTTTCTTAATATGTAAATTTTTACTTGTAAAATACAGTTGACATTTATTAAGAAATGATGGGTGTTTTTTTGACAATAAATGTTTTTGAACCCTTATAAAAATTACATTTGACTTCAGAAAAATTGTATGATCATTTATATTTAATAAAAATTATTTAACAATAATATTTTACAAAAATAATAATTATTTCAAAAATCTATTAATTTATCAAAAATAAATTCCATAATTGAATTTAAATATTAAAAAAATAAACTTTCTATTTTATTGTATCAAAATAGAAATAATTTATAATGTAAAATAGCCGGATGAAAATATTTTAGTAATTATATTAAAAGAATAATTTAAATACTCATAATTATTGATTCTTGATAAATATCCCTTTGATATAGTAGAAATCACCATATCATTAATGTGAGTGGTAGTGATACTTTCATTGGGTGGATTGATATATGTTGTTCGGGTCATGATGTTGGAAAACTTTAAATTATATTGTAAACGATTTCAGCTATGCTCAAGATGTTGTATCTAGACATAGGCTTGGACAAGGGAAAATCCCAATGAAGATATCTCCTGTAGAGGCTTCAATAAATTGATTTTTAGGGTATTATCCTTCTGGTTGATGTCATTATATCCTTTGTATATTTCTATTTGATTTTCTTAAACCCTATATTTATACCTATGATGTGATAAATCTTCAACAACTATATTATACATGAAAAATATTATTAAGGGTCATTTAAATATGATGGTGTATAACAAGACCAAATAGTTGCACGTTTTTTCTATAACCATATTAAATAATAATACAGTTAATTAAATTACAAGGGATTTTTTATAAAATTTAGGGTCCTTACACTTATATATGATTTTCTTATTTAAGTAAGATACCAAGAATGGATATATTTATATATATATATATATATATATATATATATATGATTCAAGTGATATAATAAATAAATTAAAATGTTTTAACTCTAATTATATGTTTTATTTCATTTCTTCGATCATAATGTAAGAATCATGAATTTATATAGTCTCCGATGAATACAAAACTATCTGATCCATAAGGATATTCTATATAAATATTGATAAAATATAGTTTGATAACCCATGTCCTTTAGTTTACATCCTAGTTTTATAGTTTGTATCACATGATTTTTTGTAGGACACTTGGGAAATAGATTATGGAAAAAATATATATATTAGACAATATAACCATATGAATACAATTAGGGATTAATATATGAATATTAAATCCCTCTAATAATTTGGTAAATTATATTGTATGAGTTTTCTATTCAATGGAATCACTCTCTACTTACTATAAAGTTGATGTGGTTGTAGAATAGATGCACCTAGGGATAAACATCTTAAAAAGGCTGGTTGACTATTAACTCGATCATCAGTCAGTGCATAATGCGTTATAATAAGACCACACATCTGGATAGAAAATAACAAGGTATATTCATTGGTTGATTACCATAATCATAAAAAACATGTTTAATTGATAAGAAAATATTATTTTATTTGAAGATATTCCCAAAGACAGTAAATTCATAACTAATAGATTTTCCATACCTTAAATTTTAATTTATGTTTGGTGTTGCACATGATTTTGAATTATTCACTTTGATTCATTCTATTATGATATTATAAAATAATTAACATTATTTATAAATGGTTCATAATGGATGTAATTGAAAACATATCATCAAAAATAATCAATGTTGGTACATCCCTTATGACAATGTTAATTGATTAAGTTTTTGATATGGGTATATTATGATTGTACATGACAAATTTACTCTAGTTATAACCAACAACCATGAACATATGGAACATCCTATATCCAAAAAACAAGATTAAAAAATGTGGACCACTTCATGTAGTTGAAACCTCCATCCTTTTATGGATGTATTAATCCATTAATAGCTGAACCTTTGAACATTCCCCCTGAAATGATATTTCTAGCATCATGAAATAATGGATTATAGAATTTTATTCTTGTACTGTATTGTTTGATAAACGATACATATCAATGGTTGTCATTGATTCAAACATTTGGTGTAGTAATAGATAATAAAAAATTTAATGGAATAATTTTATGGTAATATTTATTAAGATATATTTTTTTTGAACATTGAGATAAAAAAGAATGAAAATTTTTTATTTTATGATTTATTTAAGGGAAAGTGTTGATCAGTATGTGAAAAATTTACATGATTATGATGTCAAACTATAGACTACATATGTTATCTAAAAATTAGTATTCAAAATCTATTTTATTATATTATGATAAGCCTCTGAAATAAACCAATCACTCTAATTTATTCATAATATGATGATATGGTATCATGTTTAATTATATTAAAGGAGGAAATCATCGAGTTGATTATTAAAAAAATTTTTTTGTGTTTATGAACTATGAAAAATTAAATGAATTGAAGTAAAATAAGGTTTATATATAACATCCAACATGTGAAAATTATTTATCAAAACAACCCTAAATTTCATGAATTGAATGGGAGTTTTCATAAAGTGTGGAGTGAAAGTAAATCACGAACACGAATGAAATTCAACGAAAGAGCAGGCAATGATGAGTGTTTAACTTGTATGGATAGGGGGAACTATGAAAATTAATTTCCCACACTTCAAGAGAATTTACATTCAAAAATGATAAGGGAGAGAGGCCAACCATATATAATTATTATAATAGAAGTTAAAATCCCATATTTAGTGATAATATGTTCTATAATAATAAAATCACGCATTATTTTTTCTCAAATATACACATTATTTTACATTTTTCATCAAAAAAAATTCATTCATTGATAGTTTGATGAAGGAAATTTAAATCAGAATACCTAGTTGTAATCTTGGAATAATCATAATTTATTTGGATATTTATATTAAGATGAATAAATATTCCATATTTTTATATATGGTTGTTATACTTATTATTGGATTTAACATAATACAAATTTCCATGTTTTTATTTGTTTTATATATTTCTAAATTAATAGATGAATTAAAAAATAAATTTTAATCAACTAGTATATCTATCCAAGTAGTTGTAACTATTTATTAAACATGTTTTAGGATTTAATTTATTACTTATTCACTAGAAGAATTTTTATTATTGTGTTATAACATAACTTGTTATATTATTTTTTAGAAGTTTTAAATAACATTTAATTATTATATTAATATTATAATCCACTGATTGCTTATTTTTTTCATTTAGAGTGAATTTTTTTTCATAGTCATACCTTTTTATATTTATAATTTGAAACTAATTAAAATTTAAAATAAACAAAAATCATTTTCACATGGAATTATTAAAGGACTCAAGTATGTATACGTTATTATACATCCTAAAATTCAATAAGAGTAGCATAAATATACAATTTTTTGATAAAATTTAATTATTAATTATGACTGTACTCATTTGAAAACTCATTCATAATTTGATGTCTTATATTGGTACACATATTAATTTTTATGAAAAAAAAAGTTCCATAGACTTCTCCTAGAAAATTATATTCATGAAAAAATCACTTAAAATGTCATAAAAGACTCGGAATTAGTTATTGTTATGAATATTATTTTTTTTATGGATGGAATAACATAACACCCCATTATTATTTCTTATAAATTACCACTATGTTCTATAGTGTTGATGATATGAAACCTCGAGCTTATATGAACCCCAAAATAATATTTTTTATATATGGCTATTAGAAACTGGTAGTTAGGATGTTTTGCATGAATAATAATAAATGAATTATAAAATATATATATATAAAGTTTATTCTTAATTAAATTAATTAATTCAATTAGAAAAATAATATTAATAGTCTTTTATTACATAGAAATATTTATGTATAAATTCATTTTTCGCCATAAGAATACATTATTCCTAAAAATGGGAAATATGGGTTTTAAGGGTGAATAATTACATGTAATTTATACCATTTCAAAAAAAATTTACATTAAAAATTGAACTTATTTTTTAAAATCAGAAACCCAAATTTATCTTATGGTGAAGGTTTGGGACTTTTCTGAAAAATTTGATTTTGGATGAAAGTGAAAATTAATGATTTCCAAAAAAATATCATTTTTATAACTTCATAATGATATAAGAATAACTCGAATTCCTATTAAAATATATTAATACATACAATTTATTATTAATAGTATTTATAATTTATTTAAAAATATAATTTTTAACTTAGAAATTGATGATTATCATTTTGGAACTCTATGTTATGTTTTCCATAAAAAATATTTTTTAAAATGATTACTTAGTGAAGTTCTAACATAGTTCCTTTCAGTTTTGGTATAGTTTAAAATAATAATAAGTATCCTTTTTGTTTATATAATTTAATTAATTCCCCTATATTAAAATATAGTCTGAAAAAAAATTTAATGTAATTTTTATGCTTAAAAATATTTTTTTTCTAAAAATGGTTTTCATTTCATCTTACAAATTCATATTAAAAATATTTTTACCAATTTATTAAATTGAATCTCATAAATATGGATTAAAAATTTGAAATAAGAATCTTTTGAATTAATCAATAATTGAAACTTCATTGTTATTATAATTATCAAAAAATAATCATAAAAATATGCTACGATGGTTTATGTTATAATGGTTTACTAGTGGTTAAACTTGATAATAATGGAATAAATGACACATAAAAATGACTACATATTATTTTATATAGACATTGAAAAATTATATTATCTTAACTTATATTTCTTTTTCATTTGGTTCCACATTCAAAGAAAAATGAAATTATTTTATTAAAATCTTTTCTGTCACTCCATGTGTGCCCCCACTTTATAAATTGGCTCTAATTCTCCACCCTTATTGACGAAAATTGACCCATATATCTTAGATACAAACTACCCAAAAAATTTCCTATGTTATTTACCTGAATTCTTGATCCTTTTTTCATACCCTTATAAAATCCTATGATGTATTATGGTGTAATACAAATGAGGTCTCTCAAATATGATGTAATCATATTACATGATTCATTAAATGTTTATTTATTCATTTTATTTTCTCTAAACATGGTCTATCCACACTAAGATAGTTCATCTAGTATCTTCATTATACTAATATGTTAATATGATGTGTGGATAACCATATAATACCTCCTATCATTTAATGTTAAATGAATGTATCTCTTATTTATATGTGAATACTACGACTTCCATATAGAGATATGATTCATTTTAGAACACCACTGCTCATGGTTGTTTAAAATGATATATTTACTGAATTTATATTATTTTAACGATTTAATAATAATTATAAAGTTATAAAATATTACCTACATTAATTCTCCATTTCACTACATAAAATGTATGTTATGATCATCCTTATGTACATAGTATTGTCTCCATAAGTGAAATATTTGATTTTTAATATATTCATTATGTGGGTGGTATTAATTTGTTTATGTTGAGTCTATCAAATAACTATGAAATGAATTAGATTATCTAAATTTTTTATTATAATTATACCTTATCACTATATTACTCATCTATTCCTTATAACGAACACGTATTTAGGTATGTTTTATTACTTTCAAGAGTTATTTAATAATGTTTATCACATGGATGATTATGGGATATTTAATATTGGTGATATTATGGAACAATATGATATTTATGTAAAGAATAAAACTATATATTTTATTTAACCATGATACACATGAAATTATGTGAACTTCCATATTGAATCATGTATGAAAAACAAAATAATTATTACCAAGAATAGTGAATTTAAAAAATAATTATTAACAAATGGGTGATAATATTAAATATGTTGATACTATATTATATTATAACTATGAATATGATTTTTAAAATAATTATATTAAATTTTAATTCATTATTCATGAGTATTTAATGGGTGTGACCTAAAAGAAGTCAAAGGTAAGGTTTTATTCATCAATCTTGTTATTATTCAAGATTTTTTATTTTTAAGTATCCATTGAAGAAAATTATGTGATATAAATATCTTGAACACTATCCATTTTTTATACACTAGTAATCTCATAAGAGTTTTTTAAATTTAATTTCTCCCCACTATTTATCAAATTGGTTTGAGAAAATGTTAGATCTGAAAAACAGACCATATTTCATCTTTAGTCAATAAAATTTTTCTTCTATATACAGAATTCATATAATGATTTCAAGAATTTTATTTTCACTGATAGAATGATTATTGAATATATTTCTCAACTATATTTTACTTTATGTTCAATGTATTAAATGTGATCTTCTTGTTGGTTTCTAAATGGGGTACTTATAAATAATACAAAAAGGTGAAAAAATAATTTTTCAAAGGTTTATTGCACTATTATAATTTCCCACCAATAATAACTGTTCCTTCCATTGAAGCTTCAATTACATGATTCAGTTGTTATTTTCATTGAAATAAATTGTCTCAATAATATCAAATTTTTTATTCTATATGTTATCAAAAGAAAAGTACATTTTTCTCAAATTTTCAAATGATGGGTTGATTGATTCTTTTAAATTCATTTTCATCCTTTTAAAATTCCTTTGATGAATATTAGAAATTGATTGTGATATAATATAAAAATATTTTCCTCCATATAACTCTATATGTCATATGATCATGATGTTTAATTTTTTATTCGGGGAAAACATTAACATTCCATAAGATTTTCATCAAATATAAATATCTATATTGATTAAGAATTGTATTAATTATTCATTGATGTCATATGATAAATTCATTCGACTTAATAAGTGTTTTTTGTGGAATTTCATAGGCCCATGAGGAATCATTTAGTTTCGCGAGACAAACAATTTTGGTTATTTTTCATAAGACTCCCCCATTTATGTATGATATCTTGGATGAGGTAATTCATTGTAATATTATGATGTTTAAAATTATTCATTCTATCATTTTGATAATATTTATTATATAACATGGGATTATTTAGTTTTCTATGAAATCTGTGGATATAGTCTCCTTTCATGGTATTATTTATTGGGAATATTTTATTATTATTTACCTACAGAATATTATTATTTATTTATTTATTCCCAGATAGCTTATGTTTTATGATTTTACTTACTAATACTTTGATATCTCCATTTATTATGTTTTCCCTTCCTTGGGATACAATGAACTGGTATATGGATTATTTTTGTGAAATTAGATGAAATAAATAATTTAACACTACAATTTCATTTTCTATTTATTTTTCTAAAAGTAACATGATAATTATGTATGTATGTAGTCTTCCAATACTGGTAAAATATTTGATCCTTTAGGGTTCTCCTTATTTTATCATGTTAAAAAAATAGTATGTTAACCCCTGATACTGGGTTACTAGAGTGGAGGTGTTACCCTAATATTAATTAATTAAATAATTTTGGATATGTAAATTATTAGGGAAGGTTAACCATCATTCATTTTTTAAATAATTTACCAACCATTATTATAAGTGATTATATAAAAGTCTCAATGATATACGAAAGTTTTACAAGGGAAAAAAATTTATAATTTATTGGAAACTAAAAAAACTCTTATGACGATGTTTATTTCAATTTTAATTTTTTCTATTTATACTATAAGAACATGATATGAAGAATAATTTTCTAGAAGAATCCCATAGATTAAATTTATATAAACAAACTAGTATCAGGAATATGTGTATTTATTTGAATAAACATGTTTTGTGGGACAACATGAATTGATAAATAAATTACTATGTGTTATGTTTTTTGAGATTTTATCAATTAAATACTGGTATACAATTTCCAAATTCTATGATACAATTTCAACATATACTAATTTCTATGTGGGACAATATCACAATGGACTTTGTGAGTTGACATTTGAAGACATCCAAGATGGAAAATAAAACATGAATTTTCATGGATATCATGATTAGGTCAACTCATTTTTTGGTCATAATTTTAGATTTCTCCTTTATGTGACTTTTAAAAATTTATAATAACGAATTAATGATGACTCATGGTGAACGTCTATTAATTTTATATAATATAGACTCTATTTTTACATAAAACCATTAATTGTTTCATTATAATTATTTGAACAATCAATAATTTTTGAGAAGTGTCTATCATCTACAAATTTATGGAAAGTCTGAATAGACTATCAATGAATTAGAGTCAATTTTGAGGTAATACTCACATAACTTCAAAAAATCATTGGTTAGTACATTTCATTGGTGGAATTATCAAGTAATAATATATTTCACTCATTTATTTTAATAGAACTGTAATATAATTTTATAGGAATTATGTTGAACTAAAACACATGAGGATGGATTCGAGTAAAAAAAATATAATTGCAATCAACTGTATAAGATGGAAAATAATACTTTTTCCAATAAAGATACATATCAATACAGTAGAAATCAGATAAAAAATTATGATGATAATCAAGGAAAGGATAAGGTATTTAGAATATGTTACTATGTAATCTTATTGGTATCAATAAATAAGGTATATTTATTGGTTGGAATGAATGGGAAGATAAGCATGAGCTATATTAGTTCGTCTGAGATTTCTGATAAAATTAGAACTATGGATTATCATTTGGATATTCCACCTAATATAAGTACATTAAGTCTTACATTTGTGATTGTTAAGGATATACATTACAGTACAAACATATTTACTCAATGGAATTTAAATTTTACTTTAATGGAGAACATATAATAATAATTGATAGTAGGGAGTATATTTTATAGAATCAGATTACTCAACTATTGAAGGATATTTGAAAAAAAATTATATATAGAAAGAAATATGATAACCTATAGAATAAATGAGGATAAATTATAATTAATTGAAGATTTATTGATGTCTTAACAAAATTTATAAGATATAATTATATAAGATGGAAGAATATAAAACCAAATATTATAAAATAAATATTACATTAGAACACATTTTCTTTTTTTTAGTAGTAAAACACAACTACATGGTTCAATTATCTTGAATGAAAATAATTTTTTAATATATAATTCTATATATCATATTTAATTCAATTTATAAAATGGATAATAGTATAATATGACCAAAATTTCAAATTAATGAAATCATTGATTTTGAAATTATTGCTTTTGAAATTCTGGTAAATATTTGTGTCCATCAGTTATCAAACCTATAAAAAACAATAAAAATGATTGAAATATGACTTTAATTTAATATATATAATATAATTATAAAAATAAAATAAGGTAATGTGTATGAAATAAGAGTTATTTATATGGTGTATAATTTTTATATAACCATTGGAATATTAACTGATCGTTGGAATATTAACTAACCATTGGAATTGTAACAGTCCATTGAGAATGGAAAGATAAAAAATATTAAATATTTAAAATGAATATGAATATTATATCAAATAACTAGAATATAAAAAATAATATTTTCTAAAATATATAACTCTAAGAATGTATATTTGAAAAATTGTATAATGTACATTTTTATGCATTTCTTGAAGAAAATAATTTTTATTTATGACTATTATGTTAAAATTTCATAAATTCATAATTTGGTTTTTAAAAAATGAACCTCAATTTTTATTTAATAGATCATTATTATCATTAGTTGAATGTTTCAAAATTTTATGAAATATATGCATTTCTTGTGAATAGTGTAAAAAATTCATAAATATACCATAAGTGATATGAAATAACAATTACTTGAATATGATTGAAAAATTAATAAGGCATTTATAAGTAAATAATATTTAGTTTAATATTAAAATAATTCTTATAGTTATAAAAAAACATAATTTATAATCCAAAAATACAGTTTTGAAAACATATATTATATTTTTTTCAAATAACAAATATTTTGTAAATAGTTATGTTTTATAAAGTGGTTTTGAGATTCTTTTTGATTTATCATGTCTTAAAATATAAAATTAAATTATAATTGTTTGACAAATACTAATAAATCTCATAATAATCACTTTATTCCTAACAGTGGTGATAAAAAACAAAATATTCCATTGTTTTTTCTATAATACCTATCTTTATTAGATATATAATCACCACCCCTATTCCACATCATTATCATGTAAAATAATTATTCATTTAAAAAACATGTTCTCAAACATTCTTTAAACATTAATTAACCTATTTGAAAACAATTATTTTAATTAAACAAATGGGCGGAGTTAAAATTGAAAAGTATGGTTTCTGAGTCTCTCATTCCTTTCTAGACGGATATTTTTTCATTAAAAATCCTTTAAACCTATTATTATTTTTATACCATCTATATATTCCTATTGTATTTTCATAATTTTTATATATTATTTATTATATTCATATCATTTACTCTCATTAAACCCTTTTTCTTAAAGAAGTTATTATAACGAACGTATGGGTTTCCAAAAAAATATTCAAATTATACTCTTACCACTTTCTATATTATTATTTACCTCTAATGTTATATTAAAAAAGTGTTATATCTTAACTCTAATATTTTGTTATCACATAAATATTTATCATATTTAATTTTTTTTAATTATTGGATGAAGTAAATATTTTATAAAAAAATACATAAAATTAGTAAATAATCAAGTAGGGTTGAACCCATAGGGGGTGTCTATATTGAATTCAAGAGAAAAATTAAGACCAAATGAAACAAATAATAGAATATTAATGATATAAAATTTAATAAGAGTAATGATTGATATGTCATGATTGTTGAGACAATATTGAAATTTATAATTGAAATTTTTTGTGTATGTGATATCAGAGGCCATACAAAAATAATAAATGAAAAATTAATTTGAAATTTGAATTTTTATGGTTTTATTTTGAAAATATTTTATATATTCCTGGAATACGTGATAAAACAAGTATTAATGTATAAAAAATTTCTTTGATCAAATATTTCTATCAGTAAACCAATTTATAGTGAAACAATATAGTTTATCAACTATAGAATTAACTCATATATAAATACAATTAAAATAAAATTTTAAAGATCAATTTATCAATTGATATTAGTGTGATACTTTGAGGAAAAAAATCCACTAAATAGATGAGTATTCAAAAAAAATTCATAATAATTTTTTATTAGATCTAAATCATTTATCATTAATTATTTATGTTTTTAGAAATGTTAAATACAAAAATAAATTGTAAAGAGTGTAGAAACCTTGCATAGGTAATGTAATAATGATATAAATATAATAATTTAAATCACTATTAATCCCTATAAATGTTTAGAAAATTATCACATTTAATTTATTAGGATTCAAAAATTTATAACAAAATCACTGAAAAAATTAGAGAAATGAGAAAGTTGAGGAATCCCCAACATTTGTATGGTTTCATCTCTAAGAACCATCCTCTTCTAAATCCTCACTATCGATCCATATAAATTTATTCCAAACCCCATGTCTTTAAAAATAGTGTATAGTTTTCCAAAAACATCCACTGTCCCATTTAAATATTTTTATTCCATTATAACACCTAGATAAATTCACTAACAAATGTAATATAAGTTCCAAATTTTTCATAACTATATTGATTTTCATTATTGATAATATACAAAAAATATCATCATCAGAAAATGTCAACACCTTAGAAACATGGCTATATAATATTGGATAATTATATCAATTTTACATCAACATCTCTATTTCAAATGAAATTGTATTTTTAATTTTCCAAGAATTTTTTCTCGAATATATAGATTAATTCTGTTCCAAAGAACTGAAACATAATTTATTCTAAATTGACTGGGAAAAATATAAAATATTCCCCTATATAGGACACTCTCGACATATATCTATCATCTATTCTCAATTATTTTGGTCCTACATGGAACACCTGATAGTTAGGATAACCATACCGGTATCATAAATGTTATTACATGAGTGAGAAAATATATATAGTTATTGATTTAAGTTGAAATTAATCATTATAGTAATATAATTCAAAATATACCTAATCAACTTTGAAACAGAAGCCCAAACATAATTTTTAATGTTTTTTCCGCTCCATCCTATAAAAGATGTTATATCTGATGCTCATTGTCACGACCCGTCCCTCGAGGCCCGTGCCGTGACTATCCTAAGCTTTCCTTCCATGGGCCAGTGGTTGGAGACTTGCACCAAAGGCATAAATAACTAAAACTGGGAAAACATTAGCATTATAAACTATAAACACACACAAGAGAGTATGCTGGAAGAAAAACACTAAGTAAAACTATATACTAAAAGGAGTGTTGAAATGTAAAGGGGCTGTAAATACAAGCCCAACTGTAAAGTACAAGTACAATTGAAAGAAATGTAAAACAGCTGATGGATCGTCCATCGAGAAACCCTCCCTAAAGGGTAGGTACAAATAGACTCCTTCGTGTTCCATGTCTGTCTGGCTCCTCCATGTACCGACTCTTCGTAAGGTCCATCTCTAGGTATCATCCAATCCTGCTACTATTAGCCTCAGTCAACGTTGTCCGTCGTCTGCAACCAACACAATGAGGTGCAGGAATAGACCGTGTAGGGGTTAGTATAACGATACCCAATAAGGACCCAGATACCCTCAAGGTCTAAAAAAATCCAATAGGGATAAACCAAAAAGTAAGAAATAAACAGATAACCACACCTAGGTATATTTCCATATATATTCCTCTGTTATCAAGTAATCTGTCTCAATCATGAGGTAAACTCAAATGTTACTGACTCAGGTCAACAATGATTTTTATTCACATTGTCGAAACCACGGCTGCTGGAGAACTCCTCCTCTGTCGAGTACAGTGGGCATGCCGCCACAACCAGGCACTTCACACTAACTTTGGACTGCTAAGGTCCTCCTCCTGTAGAGTACTACTAGTCTGCTGCCAACTACCAGGAGGTCCTCCACCGTGGGTCTGTTTCCAACTACCAGGAACTCCCCACTATGATAGTTGAATCACTCTGAGTCGAATCCGTCAAGTAGTCGTCAGGTCTCAGCCAACTACTAGTTCTTCATACTCAACTCGCTCTTCTCCGGGAGGGTTATCTCTATGAGCGATTGTTCGATAATCCAACTGTCACGAAGTACCGTGTTGAAGTTTCTCAATAGTCTTACTCTTCATAGATGTCTCAACGCAATAGACAACGTGAAAATCAGATGCTCTCTCTGTGAGTTATAATCTTTTTAGTTCTGGGGGCCCAGTTGGATTCGTGTACGATCCAACCTAACTGTATGTCAACATTACCACGAACTCCAATGGGGTATACTCAAAGGGACCATTGTGATCCATGAAAACTAGCGCTACTGGCAGTTCGTCCAATGGTCTTCCGGTACCAAAGATATGGTCAAAGGAAGTAACAGTCATAAATCAACCTGCGCCCTGTCCAACCCGGTTGGGCTGACTCGGCCCGCCCCCGACTGGGCCAACTCGGTCTGGGTCGACCCGGTCAGCCTGCTAGGTTCATCCCGATCTGTTGTGCCTAGCCTAGCGGACTACGGGGGCAGTTCGGCCCAGAGGTCGCTGCATAGGCGGCTCGGCCTGGAGGCTAGGTCCGGTTCGGCCACCACTACATGTGGCATGGTTGGGGTGGCTCGGCCTGGATAACCAAGCTGGTTCGGCCAGCGACGCCAAATGCTAGATTGGATGGCTGGCGTGGCTCAGCCAGTTCAGCCGAGAGCCACGGTGCGGGCAGGCCACGCAGGGCGCCGGGCAGGGCGCGAGTAGGCTTTGTGGGGAGTGGGTATGTCAACGGGGTGCGGGCAATCCACAGGCAGGACGAAGGTGCGCGCGGCCAGCATGTGGGCAGACCGTGGGGCGCCGGGTAGGTCGTGGGTAGGTCGGGGCATGGGTAGCTTGGGGGCAGGACGACGAGGTGTCGGGCAATGCGTCGAGAGGCCAGCATGGCATGCGAGCAGGTCATCGGGCACCGGGCAGGGCGCGGGCTGTGTGCGGGCATGCTGGTCGAGTGCCAACTAGGGTGCAGGTTGGGCGGCGGGGTGTCGGGCATGGCGCAGGTTGGCTAGCAGGGCGTGGGCAGCCCGCGGGCAGGCTGGTGGGGTGCTGGGCAGGGCTTGGGGAGACCATCGGGGTGCCCAGGCAGCACATAGGCATGCCACGGGACATTGGGAAGGGTGTGGGTAGGCCGACGCGGCGCGATCAGTGCACATGCTCGGCCGGAGGTGGTGCAGGATGCTGTTGGAGCGACAGGGTTCATGGAGGCTATGGGTTGCGCGACCTTTGTCATTTTTGCCTCCGTCACCTCGTCGTTGTTACGTCCACATGCCGAAAAACGCCCCAAGAAGGAAAACCGATGGAGGTTTTCAGGCCATGTTAGGTTGGCCCATACCCTCCAATTTTATGGATGTATCAATTTGATCATCAAGAAAAACGGATGATCAATAACACGTCCGCAATAATCCCTTTCTATCCATTGAATAAGATAAAAAAAGTAAAACATCATCAATTAATAAACCCCATACCTTTGTTGTCCATTCGTTGTTCGTTGACGATGTTGCATGAAGAATATGAAGAGGATCGCCATTCGTCGCGTCCGCCAAGAACATCCAAACCCAAGTTGTGTCTGATCAGGGAAGACGCTCTACATCGGTAGGTGTCCGGGGCAGAAGTCTGAGGGAGAAGTCCGAGGAAGAATTTTGTGGGAGATCATTGTCAGCGTTCTTCATTGGAAGAACACATTCTTCTTTCTTCGTTCTTCATTGAGAGAATAGTTCTTCGTTGGGAGCTTTCTCCCAATGATCCTCTAATCCCCCTTTTCCATCAAATGAAAAATTAGCCCCTCCAAATAAAATATTGTCTTTTCTTTTAGATTATTTGGTTTAAAATTTAAAATCTGCTGTTTAATTAAATGAGATGACTCAATTAATTAATGAGGTGGATTTGGCCTAATAAACTATATGTTGGCTCAAAAATTCAAAAGTGGAGAATTAATTACATGGCTCCACCTCATTAAAGCTTGAGAGTTGGCATGAATTAATTTAGGGGAGATCAAGATGCTCTCCCTCATTGATGAGGGAGAGTTGAGAGGTATTATCCACCTCCATCAATAGGCGGTTAAGACCCATGTTGTCCCCACAACATTAATCCTCTCATGAGAGGTTTAGTTCGGGTGGGACCCACCAC
Organism: Viscum album; assembly: GCA_963277665.1. Lineage (NCBI taxonomy): Eukaryota > Viridiplantae > Streptophyta > Magnoliopsida > Santalales > Viscaceae > Viscum > Viscum album. The sequence continues at coordinate 1,698,409,487 of OY728138.1, read as the reverse complement.
CATAACCTCTTACAAGAGGTTAAGGGGCAGTGACCCCACCTCCAACCTCCATGAGGAGGTTTTTACCACCACACACTAAATGGAGGCTCAAATAAAATGAAGTGTAGTTACACTATGTTTTATTATATATTTTTTTTAAGAACACCCAAAAATTAACCTCAACTCTTGACTCAATGCCATCGATGTAAAATCTTCTTAAGTGAATATTGGCGCTACAAGTTCAACAGTGCACTCAAGTTTTAATTTTGAACACCAGTTCAAAAGTTATACAAACCCCCTTGTACGTTTACTAAACATACCCCAACAGAAATTAAGAAATTGATTCTGGGCACACCGGACCTCGGAATCATGCGACATAAATTTTTGTGGACTCGAAATATTCCCATGTATTTAAGAAAAAACATTCAATGGAATTTCAGGTTCTTTACACTCATACGTGCTAGTAAAAAATAATACTTGAACCTAAAACCAGTGATATAGAATATCATCATCAGTATTATTCGCATCATTTCATAAAATAAAATAAAATAAACATATACAATTTCTCATTCTATTCTTAGTATCATGGGAGTGGAATGAGAAATATAGGCTTAATGTTATATTTAATTTCCAGAATCCCAAATCTTTGCGAAATAGTGTAACTGAAGCTTGTATTTCATAATAAAAATTACATTGAAAACCGTTAAAAATGGATTAGTAGTGATCAGTGTTTTCAAGAAACACATGCATCATGATTAGTTGGAAATCACTATAAATCTTCAGTTTCACCTACAAACACCAGCTTCCCATAGGATAATGTGTAAGCACCTATTTTAATATCATTTTCATACATGTAGTTGAGAAATTTAAGAATATTGATATCCCCTTTATCATCAGCTAGAACCAGAAGAAAAAAAATCAATCGATCATCTATCCTTGAACCTCTCTCAGAATCCATCTTTATGTTATCAAATATCAATCCACTTCATCAGACTTCATTTCATTTTTATAGTTATCACTCATCTCATTCGGATGTCTTCTATTGGCATGATCAATCACATATTTAACATCTTCTATAATGAATCAACATCGGTATTATCATAAATTAGGAACTCAAACTCTTATAACATCAATGGTTAAATTTAGAGAATAGTTCATTTTTAGTAAAGATCTAATAAATATCATCTTTTATTATCTAGGGTTACGCTCTGGTGGATTTTATTCATCACTGAATCTCAGTCCATTTGTTTTCTTAGTGTATATATTTTGTATGATCAACTTTAATGGAGCTTCACTAGCTCTCCTTTATCAAAAAAAGTTTCTATAGGATCACTCATACATATTTTCTACTCACCAATAACTGATAATTTATTTTTTGAATCACTCATACATTGAAAAAAGTTTATCCATAAAAATACTAAATCATTTAAATCATATATTGAACTTTGATATAAGTCATACCAAGATTTACTTCTTCACACTTATGCCCATGAAATTCACTTTTATGTTGTTGGAGTTTACACATAGTGACACATATGATGCTACAAAGGATGACTAATTTTCTCTTACTAGTCACTCATATATTATATTGGGTAACCGAACTTTAAGCTTCTTCACTATTTCAATATTATGTAACAACATATGTTGAAATAATATATGTGTATGTAAACATGTTGATATTAAACAAATTAAAAGAACCTAATGAAGAAAACCCGTTTCATTCAAAATAATTCAATATTCAATAAATAAAATAATTTGTAATTATTATAATAAATTCAATTTTATAATAAGGTAGTGAAAATAATTTTTATAATTCTTAGAACCTCAAAACATTAGAATCAACTATAAAATATCAATTACAATTTCCATAAAAAAATTATACTTTCTTGTAAATTGTATGGAAATTATAATAATTATTAGAAAACAATTTATGTACAAAAAAATAGCATATTAACCCCATGATACGGATAATTATTATTTAATACCAAATATTATCAAAAATAAATAATTCACCAATAAGATAACATATTACAACAAAAATGTTTTTTTTTCAAAAAAATATATAGGGTAATCATGTATTAGAATACATCCACCTCATATTCAAACACACACAATTAATTTACTATCATCATGAAAGTGTATAAAAATATTCATTTAACTGAATGAAATATTAAAAAATAATGAATTATAAATTCAACACAACCCTTGAGTTTTATATATTCCCCCAATTGAAAATATCATGAAACAATATATGACTACTCCTTCAAAAAATGGGTTTTCCAATATATATTTTCAATTAGAATAAATATTATTTAATTATAATTAATTGATATGTAATTAATTGACATTAGTTGTCATTAAATTGCTCTTACCAACATCCTCATTTCTCCTTATTGAAAAAATTATATCTAGCACAAAATTAAATCAAACAGAACTACTGTATGGGTAAATATAATACAAAAAAACAGGAATAACACATCTTATCGTGTTATTATAGAAATTTAAATCTCATATTAGATTATAATTTAATTTTTATTTCATTTTAATCTACGGTTTATATTTTTAAATAAAAAAATCTATTAAATATTGTAATAATATACCGAAAAATTAAACAAAAATAGTTATTTTCATTTTTGAAAAATAAAAAAAATCCAAATGTAATTCATTGGAAAATATAAATTATTATACCCCTCAATTTTTTATAGAAAACCCTAAATTTGAATGATATTTTAAATAATTAAGTGTAAAATCATTTGGTCAAACACAATCAATTTTGAAAAATAATATGTTCATTTTTTTGTTTACTTGATGAAATAATATTTACAATAATGTATACTCATTCACCACATATATTACACGATTTTATATAGAATATTTATCATTATGATTTGAGAATGAATTAAAAAACATTTTGTTCAAACATATTTTAATGTAATTCGTAAACAATATTGTTTAAATGGTAACAATAAATGCATAAAAATCATATTTTCCACATATAATGGTAAATAAAATAATCAAGAACATCCAATTATATTTCAGGTCAGATACTAGTTAAAAATTTTAGTGCATATGAGTTTTTTCAAAAATAGTGAAAGTTAAAACATGATGTTTCAAAAATATAAAAAAAACATAAAAACAATCACAAATATCATAATTTATGCATAAAATGATATTAAATAGATAAATTATCAATAATAGTCTATCTTAATGATTGTTTTATGTGTTAAGTTTTTAGAAAAATTAGAAAGAAATTATTTATAAAAATAGAAATTAGTATTTTTTAACAGATAATAGAAAAAACATTGAATATATTTTAAATAGAAAGTCCCCAAATGTAGTATATTTTTTCATTTTAGTTTACCTAAATAAATTTCCAGTATTATACATTTGATAAAATCCACTTTTTAATGAATTATAGCTTATAAAAATGTAATAAAATTAATCAATTATATCAATAATTTAATGATCAAAAAAATAACCATTGTTTAGGACATGCATGTGTCATTTAAATGATTCACTAACTGCTAATGACTCCTAGTCCTTTAAATATCATATAATTTATTCCTCCAAAATTTTCAAATTTAAACTATATTATTGAATTTTTTAGCAAGTATAATATCTTATAGAACACCAAGTATTCTATAATTGATATTCATAGCCTTTTCAAACAATAATTTATTACCAACCATTAATATGACTGTGTGAGAATAGTTAATTTCATTAATTTAATTATGATTTTATAGTAAATAGATTAATTATAGTTAAAAATAATTTAAACAATATAAAAACAAGTATAAATACCATTTATTGACTCCAATGGAGAAAAATTCTCAAATTCTATGATTATTATTAGATAATATTCTTGTTCGTAGATTATAGATAGCTAAAATTCCCTTAATATGACACTAAATGTAATGATAAATACTTTTTTAATTAAAAAATAAGGATTTAATTCAATAAATTTGTATAAAAATCTCTATTCACTAAAAATGTAACAATTTTTAAGGTCCTAGAAAGTATTGTCATTTTCCTTCTAGGGAATAATAACAATATATAATTTAAAATTAAAATACCCAAATAATCTATAAAATAACTTTTTTGAAATAATGTGAAATAAAAATACTTGTTTATTTTTTTAAATATTATACGATTTTAAAAAAATTATCATTAAATCTCATCCTTATCACTCAACTCTATCACTATTTACTATCCAATTATTTAAAAACATGATTTCAATGTAGTCGCCACCCTAAAAGAATTTTGTTGAAGAAAAATATGCTTGGGAAATGATTTAACAATGAGAATTCATGAGGGGGATTTTAAAGAAGCATGATTTCGGTCAATATTCCTCTTTAAAATATACATTGTGATAAATTCCATTTATCACGCAACATAACTCCAACATAGAGCACGAAACATTAATTTTAGTTAAATATAGTGTTCATAAAGTAGTAGTTGTATTGGGGGATAAAAGTTGAGTTAAATATGTTAAAAAATAAATTTAGAAATGAAAATAAAGTACACCATTAATACTAATGTTCTGATAATGCTCTTTTAGAACTACTAAATAAATAATAAGATCATTTTTTTCCTTGAAATTCTATTTTTCTGTCTAATTTTTTATGCTTTAATCATTTAAATTTCATGAAAAAGTAAATTACATTTAAATAATGATAAAATATCTTCTTCATATGAATAATATATTTACATTATTAGTAAATCAATAAATACAAATACGAATATTATATATTTTGAATATTTATTTTCTTATAAGAATTGATTTAATGTTATTTTTTTATTTAATTTAAATTATAAATGCCTAAATTATAGAATTATAATTTTAAAAAATGAGATTTATTTCTAAATTAATCTCAATAAAATTAATCTCATATGAATCTTTATGATTTCTCAAAAGATATTGATTTGTAGGTTTATATTTTAAAAAACTATATTTATAAATTCCATGAAATTTATAGAATCATTAGAATATAATAATTACATAATAATTATGAAATCATTTTCATTATAAATAATAATAATATTATTAAAATTTTAATTTTTAAATTTGTATGTTTAATGTAAAAACCTAAATTTGACATTATATCAGTGATGTTATAACTTTCCCAATAATTGTTTTAATGTTTTATACAATTATTAATCTTGAATATACTATCTCACTAATTTTGGAAAATTTGTACAAAAACTGTATTTCATTCTTGAATTAATATTTTCCATAATATGTTAAATGTTTCATTTTATTTTTGGGAATAAAAATAAATTAGTATTGTTGAAATTAATTACCACTATAATAGTAAATACGAAAAAATGATTTAATCTGATTACCAAATGAACTAAAAGGGTTTAAAACATGTCTCCAGATGTGTGATTTGGCCCCCCTATCATTCTTTACTCATTCCATCACCATTATTTTCAACTTTTGGAGAAAATTTCCATTAATAGAACATTTTTTGTTAAAAATAATGGAACTCCTTTAACCTATAAAAAGGATCCCCTAATTATCCCACTTCTCCTCATAGTATATGGCCCTTAGTTCAACTAAAATCTACCCAAATGTCCCAAAAATACTCTAATACGATTCCTAGTGGTTAATGTATTCTCATAATAACCCACATAAAATATATAATAAAAATTTGAATTTATTTATTCTTTGTAGTAATGAAAAAATTCCCAAATTAATCTTTTTTATTGCTATTTTTTACATTAACTTCTTCAACATAAAATTATATCATAAATTAAAAAAAATAATAACATAAGTTTCATTATTATACCATCCCACAATTTTATGTCATATATTCATTAAAATTTATTTAGATTCATTAGTATCTTGATTTACTTACAATTCATATTTTATCTTTCATTATAAGAGACAATTTGTTTATCTTCTCTTGCACATAACATCTTTTTTATCTATAACACGTGTTACACCCAATGCCATATCTTACTAATAAAAACTATACTATTAATATTTTAATAGTTATGATCAATATTTGTGAAGGAGGGAATTAATAAGATTTATGATATTTATGAAAAACTATTTTTATTCCCACAATGGTTTTTTATCTTAATAAATTAATTTTATAAATATTAAGGAATTATCATAAAGAAATTTATATTTCATATATTCAATGACATGTTTGGAATATATCAAATATATATGAATGGAAAAAAATATGAACAAATCAAAATTTGAGAATAAAAGTGATTTGTTTTTAAAAGCTAGTTTTCTGCCTTTAAATGGATAACATTTTTGAAACATTTTTTTGAAGATTTTATAAATTTTATTTGAAAAAAATGTATTATTTTTTATTTTTTAACATCAAATTTATATTTGTGTGAATTTTTTATACTTTCCTCAAATGTTTCAATTTTTGATGAATATTGAAACTACTGAATTTTAATTGAAAAATTCAATTTCATCTAAATTATTTATAATGTAAAATTATATTTTTATTGGATTTTAATAATAATTAGAACAATTTTATATCATATAATTCAATTTATTCGATTGGATTATTTTTCATAGTTATTTTGGATATAAATACTTAATAAACTTTTTTACTTTTTTAACATTAAAACCCAGCTCTCCCATCCCAACTATGAGATTGATTTTTAATGTATTTATGACACTTATATGAATTGGATTTAATAATATTGCTATCATATTTGGAATATTGATAATATATAAATTCTATTAAGATCAAAAAAAAATTAAATTTAGTTAGTGAAATTAATTATGAATAATTAAGTTATTATAATTAAAAAACATAATTAATGATTAAACATAGAATAAATGGTTTGAAAATGAAACAAAACTTGTATAAAAATTATTTTATGAACATATTTAAATAATAAATCATCTACGGTTCGATAATGGTCCACATTAGATCCATTTTGGATAAGTAAATTATGGAAATAACACGATTATTTTCAATAATACCAAGTGTGTCGTCTTCACCACTTATAAAAGGCCTCCCCCTCTCCCCCTCTCATTACACCTATCATGCCATTTTTTTTCATCCAAAAACTACCCATATCAAATAAAAAATCCATAATCTCAAATAATCAGCGTAACATTTGGTATAATGCAATCAAAGGATTCCCTTTTCTGCAAATAAAAGGAGATAGCTAAAGAGGATATAACATTCATTAATGAGAACTATTTTTTTATTTTTTTTCTCTTGACCATAAATTATTTATATATCATGTTTATATAAAACATTAATATATTCAATATACTTTAGATTTTTTTATATTATGTTTATGTCCTAAAACCTCATGCACTTCCATCAAATGTGATATTAAACTGTAGTTTATGTGTACGGTGGACTACCGCCTCGTGAACAGATGGCGTTCTTTCTTCCATTACCTCATTTCATTGTTTGGAATAATGATAGATTTACAGTTTATAATATATATATATATATGATATATATGATATATTTATTTATTTTGAATTATTATATAACACATACCATAATTTCATCTATTTTTTGAAAATACGATAATGTAATTTGTGGACATGTGGACTATTACCTCCTTAAAGCGATGTGATTCGTTCACACATGACATGAAATTTATTAAGTATTATTTTAATAAAAATATATTATATAGATTAAATATTTATGATATTAATTACATAGGTTTAAATCTTTAAATATGAAATGTAATCTCCTTCTTTCTATTTCACAAACTGAAAAAGTTATAACGTTGTTTATGATATTAATTATATAGTTTAATCTTTATTAAAATTAAATAAAATAAATTATATTTTTTTAAAATGTTATCATAATGTTACTTAATTAAGAAAAATTTTATTATTTAGGAAGATAAATAATAAGTATGGTGGATCAAACACAAGGAAAGGGGTTTCATCTTAATTCATATTCCATTAGGATTTGTTTGTGATTATGCACCTAATTAATTTTATATAGTGTATATATATCAAAAAATAAAATTTACATTATTTCATCAAATCAAATTATTTAATTTATTTTTTTATATCTTGGGGGTCATGATTAAAATGTTACTCTATTATAAGGTATTTCATCTCAATATCCTTTCATTAAGACATATTTTTATGTTATACACCCACCTTATTTAATGAGGTTTCTATATAGACCGTTTGTCATATGATATCCACATTTTATTTATTCTAATTTCATTTATTATTTTATTAAATGTTATTCCTTCATTAGTCTTATGATTAAAATGTTCTAAAGTGGAATAAGACACTTTGAATGTATAGTGAATGTTTTTAATGATATTTTAAAGGAATTTCCATTCATCAATTTTAAAACCCCATGTTTTTAATTATTCCAAACTGGGGATATTTTGTATTGATACCATTTGTATAATTTTTTTAATGGATTATAATTTTGTCAAATATATTTTCATGGAAGCCATTTCATTCCTATGGGTTAACCAGGATTAAATGATATTGTTTTGGAACTGGTTTCTTTTCCACCAGTTAATCATGATTCAATGAGAATGTTATGGAATATATTGATTTTCCATGGGAAAACCATGTTTCTATGATATTTTTATAGAACTATTTTCTTTCCAATGAATAACCTTGTTTCAAAGAGATTTTTCTAGACACCATTTCGTTTTAACAGGTTAATAATTTGTCAATCAGATTGTTATAAAACATGTTTTCTTCACAGGTTAGTCATATTTTAGTGAAGTTATTATAGAATGTGATTTTTTTCATGGGATAAACATGTATCGAAGATATTTTTATGTATCCTATTTCTTTTACAAAGTTTAATCATGTTTCCATGAGATACACATGATACGAAATTCTTTTCAATGGATTATTCATGTTGTCAAATGAATAGTTGTTGTTTATATTAGTTTTTCTCATGTTTTACTTCATGTAAATATTTCATGATGCAAACAAAAATATTGAACTGGGTAATCCCATTAAATCATTACATGGTTTGGCCCCTATTACACCAATTAATTTATTTACAGATTAACATAGGTTTCCCTAGATAGTTCCCGGTAATCCCATTATAGATTAACATGTTGTGTCCCAGATAGTTCCTGGGGATCCCTTAATACCTTAAACTAAGGAAAATCCCCATTATAGATAACCAATTCAATGGGTACTTATAATTTTGAATGTTGTATATATGGTTATACCAATGAAAAGGGGTTTGAATGGGTTCTAAGAACATGATGCTCTATGATACAAAAAAGGGATTTAATTTATTGTTAGGAGTTTATAATTCTTAGAATGATTGATTTTAGTATAACATATCCCTTTATTATTGATTCTGATGACTCTTTAATTTCCCAGGATTTCATATTTTACATTCCATTTTTTGATATGTATGATTTATTTAATTATTTCCTCATGAACATTTATTTTTTCATCATAACCATATGCACTCTTACTCTCATTTATAATATTAAATTATTAATTCTTATGTTTACCCATATTGATAATATATGTCTACCCTTATTATATTTAGTTTTTCATGGGTTTTAATGAATGATTTTGAATGATTTATCTCTAGAAGGTATTTCATATGATGATGGTGATGATGTGTTAATGTGAAATATAATTGTTGTGTTATGTAAGAGAAATGGTTATTTGATGTCATGTTAACTGTTTATGGAGGATATTGTCATAATTCTTCAAAGATGTAAACATAAAAATTCCTCCGTTATGTAAGTGATCAAAGAATTCATTTTGATGTTGTAAGGGTTAGAATAAATGTTGGGTCACAATTATCATCATCAAAGATGGGAATTTAATGTTGTGGGTTGCATCACAAGATAATGGAGTGTCGGTTCTGGGATGCTATAGTTGGTATCAATGGTTGAATTAGTGAAATTTATAGATTAAGATATTTTCATTTGAGGTTATCTTAATTGTCATAGATACCATTATAGGACTATAATATTAGGTATGATCATGTGTACAACATCATAAGACAACACATTATGTATTTTCAATATCTTAAAATTTTGACATTATCAATTAGATTTTTGTAGGTGACTTTTTATTGAGGAATTTTTGACCTCTAGGATCAAGATGATGTGTTTTTGTGAGGAAATATTTTTCATGATTAATGAAAAAGTAGGGAAAAGTTATATATTGGATGAAAACCCATCGAGGCCATTTAGTAGGGGGGTTTGAACCAATTAAAATGTAAAACAAGGGTCTAGTGAACTAACACTGGCCTATACAGTTTCCTTGTTAGAATGACATTATTTTATAAGGAATATTTTTATTAATGAAAAAATAGGGTTTTATTTGAAGAATAAAAATTGATTTATTTTAGAATAATATGTTATTAAACATTTCTAATCCTTTGATCTCAAACTTAGGGGGAATTGGTTTATTAATTTTAAGGATAATATTTATTGAGTGGTTTTGTTTGAACTTTGGGGTTTTTTGGATTAATGCATCATATGATGTTGTACTCAGTTTGTGAATTATATTATTATGTTCTAACCATTTTGGTTTTTAGTGAATAAATTATGGTGGAATTGAATTTATATAAAATTTATGTTAATATAGTTTATAAATTATGATTCTCGTGATTTATAAATTAACAATTCATTTTGATTACACTATATTTTGAGAAAAATATGATATTTTTTGCAGAAATAATTTATCAGATGAACTTCAAATCATAAAGTTTGCATACTTCCATTTTTCTCATGGTCTATATGGTAATATAATTATTTAACTTTAAGAAAAAGGATACTGAAAAAATAATTATCATATTACATTCAATACTATTGGACATATGGTATTCATGATCATCAAATATTATTTTGAGGCCTTTAACTTTCCATTGATCATTAACATGTTTGTTATTAATGGGCCCATTCAAAATATATAATTTTTTAAAATTTACCCCCATGATATCACTATATGGTATCCATGTTATGTGCAACATCAGGTGACTATTATGTTTTCTTCTTACCATTTTTTACAATAATTTTCACATTCCATTTCTATAAAGTTAGTTTCAATAATGGAATTATAAAAATGTTAATTATTTTATAACTAAGACAAATTTCGAGAGAGAAATTCATTTTTAGGGGTTTAAGATGTAACATTCCTAGATTTTATGAAATATATTCTATAAATTTAATATAAGTTATTTTCAATATTGTATTAAACAAAATTAATAATTTATATTTAATTATACACAATAATAATTTTAACTTTTGTTTCACTTAACATCGTTTTTTTTAAATACTTATGTTATGTGCAATACCAAGTATTACCAAACATCAATATAAAATTTATATTATAATAGTTTCACCTATGCATTTTAATATAGGTTTTTAAATTGATTATCTAAATTTTGAAAATAAGGTTTAAAATTTATTATTAATGGAATTCATTGCTAACTGATTTATTTGAAATTAAAATAACATCCAACTGAATATAAATATTGAGTTTTATGAAAAACTATTTTTATACCCCAAAATTCACTTTATATTAATAAATTATACTACTAACTATTACTGAGTAATGATAAGGATCTTTATATGTTATAAATTAAATCCATGTTATGAAATTTTCCCAGTATATTTGATCGGTATAAAATAAGATAAAATTCTATTTTTATCATAAAAGGAATATTTTTCAAAAAGCCAGTTTTTCTACATTTTAATTTAACACTTTTTATTAAAATAACTTTTAAAACATTTAAAATTTTGATTTTACAAAATAAACATGTTTTTGAAAAAATAATGTAAAGATTATCTTTGGGTGAATTTTTTAATTTTTAAATGATGATCCTTTTTTTATGAATAATGAAAAATAAAAAAAATTGAAAAAAACTTCTTCATATAAATAATTTATAGATTTAATTTATATTTTTAGTTGGTTTTGATGAATATTTGATCAGTTGTATATCTTTTAGTAAATTCATGTTGATTTTAAAAAATCTCATTATAGAGACCTGATTGTTTCCTTGTAAGACAATGAAATATTTCTTTATATGTTTCTAGATCCAGGTGATAATATAACATGTGATTTTGAGGCCCCGTGTGCTCGGAATTTACTTCATAAAAATACTATATATTTTTTATATTACATGGACAACTACTAAAATAAAATGAGATGACTCGTAAATAGAATCTCAGATAAGGAATACGGGACCACCGTTATCTATTATGGCCTAGACCAAGCCGGGGTTTGATTCCTATCTACCCCAAGCCCACCCCCATTGGATAGTGGGTGTCGACAAGTGTTGACTTGGGTCAAATCATGACCGATTGGTACCAATGATGGTTCTATCGTTGGGAAAGTTTCAAACTATTCCACATCAAAATCATTGGTTCGGTTTAGGGAAATAATTTTGATGTTTTTCAAGTATAGATCTCAAGAAAAGGACTCCAGGGATAGGGTGACAGCCAATGAATCCATTCACTAGGACCCTGAATACTAGTTTATTGACTCAACATGTCGAGAAATTTTTTAGTGAATAATGGTACATCCATCATTTAGGATTGTGTCTTTCACATTCCTTATTGATCCATCACCAATTTTTGTGCCCAATATATATATACACACAGAGATAATGATTATCATCCTACCATAGTATGTACTGATAATTCTCAGGATAACTCTATGATGAAAGAGATCACAGATTCCAACACTGATTAGTAATAATGTCTTAGTGATCAATGAGGCCCCAGTATATGGTCCATCCCATGATCCCATTCATCTGGGTTGGTAGGTAGCAATATTTCCCCTGTAAAGAAAAAAATAATTTCAATAGAGAAGGATGAGGTTTTGTGAAATATTAGCAGACTTTGAAAGTTCCATCGATAGAGGGCACTAAGGATCTGTGGGGAGCCAAATCCACAAGAAGGAGATGATTGGATATATTTTATGATCCTTATATTAATTATTTTTTAAACCCCAATGGATCAAGTGGCTTTAGTAGAACCCAGCCTCTTCCACTGAGAAGATGGGTGGTGTTGATGCCTTGATTCATAGATTAATGATGAATTAACACTATCATGTAAGGATTTCTTTTATATATTATATAATAAGTACTATCCCTCTTGCTTATGCTCAGTATGGATCAAGGAGACTATATAGATACAGAAGGGGGAATAATGATCCATATGTACACTGTGAGGTTCACAGACCATACATCACTCTCTCTTGACATGATCTTGGATAGATACTTTCAGGCATGAAATTTTGAGTAGGGACTCAATGGAGATATTTGATCTAATGTGGTGACCTTGTGCAAAGCCACCAATTTCGGTGCGTTTTGAGCTGTCTATATTGATATATATATTTCTATATATGAGATTCCAGACATCTGGAGTTGGCAGTGGGTTCCACAAACTTAGGTCATCTGCAATAGCTACCACACACTAGGTTCAAGGGTCTAAGAACATGAAATACTCCCAAGATGATATTTAGTAAATTTGTCAGCTTCATTATAGGGGAATATGGAATCCTAGAGAGCAGAAGTTCATAACATGTGTCCGGCATGGTTAAATAGTGTGAGAATACCCAAAAAATGTTCTGGACAACACATGTAGAAAGATAATGAACCACCACAATAAAGGTCACACCATAATCTAGGATCTCACAGATGAGGAAAAGATGGTTCATAGGGAGGTGAATATTTCAGAGGATCTGGGTGAGCTATGGGTTGTGGATGACACTATGAGATCCTCCAATCACCACTACTAGGTTTCCCATGTTAGGCTCAGGGATACAGTGGCCAGTGTCATTGACAACTACATGATTTGGGGGTTTATTATCTGGTAGTGCAAGAGATGATAAGTGGTACGATCAATTCATTTTTAGTCTAACTTTAGTATTAGTTGAAATATGTTTAATTCATTCATTTATCTATAAAATAATACTGTGAGAGATGAAACTCCAATTTGAGGTTCTAGATCATCAGCTTCATCTTGAAGATCATATAGGTGACACTTATTTTTAATCATTTATCTTATGGAAGTGCAAGAAGTCATTTGGAGGGGAGAGGTTCAGATGGGTACTTCTGTTCGTCATGATGGAACCCTATGATGTCATCTTGTGTATGTATTGGTTTTCTATTATCTGATGATAGATCAACTCTGACTGAATAAAATTCATATTCCTACACACTGATGGGATGATATTATCCTAATCTAAATAGAGAGATATCAGGGAAGGGGAAGTGAGTTTGTGAAGAGGAGGTTGCATCCCATCATCCATTTTTTTGGTGAGCATATTTGTTGGTGGAACAAGATCTTCAACCATCTCAATTCCATCAGTTTCGGAGGATTATAAGGGTGTCTTCCCTCAGGATGTTTTGGGACTGCATTAAAGGTGGGAGAATGAGATTTTCATTGAATTTCATCCTAGGACCACACTGATATCACTAATAGAAAATTGGATGGTCCATAATGAGCTCATAGATATGAATTTGCTTTTGGGGTGTCTTTATGTGAATCATTTCATCAGACCCTATGTGTCCCCTAGGAATCTGTGATGTTGTTCATGAAAATGGAGTATGTAAGTTTGTAGATTTTCATGGAATATAATCGCTTAAACAAGGCCAGGATAAATAACATGTTCCCCTTACTATGGATTGGTGGTCTCTTTGACCACTTGAGAGACACGAGATGGTTCTTAAATATTGATATAGGGTCTGGTTACCACCAGTTGTGGGTTCACAAGGGTGATTTTCCAAATTTATATTTTTGATTTTTCTGTGGACAATTTGAGTTATTAGTGATTCTCATTGGCATGACAAATTCCTCTTACAAGTTAATCGATTTGATGAATCAGGTATTATATTCATACTAAGACTAGTATTTTTTTATTTCATCAGTGACATACTCATGAACTCTATATTATAGGAAGGTCATGTAGAGAACTTGATGATGGTCGTAGATATACTACGAGATCACCATTTTTACATAAATCTCTCAATGTGACAATTATAGATTCATTAGGATTAATTTCTATTGCATGTCATTTCTGCTCACAGTTTACCTATTGAATTAGTGAAGATAGAAGAATTTCTTGATTGAGATACACCCAAGATATTGTCAGATGATCCTAAATTTTTTGAATTCTTGGGGTACTATATGAGGTATTTGGTATAATTCTATAGAATCAAAGACTCTATGACCACCCTATTATGAAAACGAGAATTCATTATTCTAGTTTATTCACTATAAAAGGGAATTTGAGATGTTTAAGATGAGGTTGGCATGTTCTTCAGTGTTTAGACTACTAGATAAATTCATGAAGTTCGATGTGTACTTTGAATCCCTAGTATAAGTGATTGGATGCATGTTGATGTAGGAGAAAATAGTTATCGCATACGGGTCAAGGATGTTAGGAGCCCACGAGCAGAACTACATGAATCTAGACCTAGAGCTACTAGAGATAGTCTTATCTTAGAGGATGTCAAGACACTACCTTCTGGGAGTGTGTTTTTTGGATCACTCAGAGAACTAGAGTCTTATGTTCATCTTTACATAGACAGACTTGAACCAAAGCGAGCAACATCGATTGGAATTCGTGTAGGAATATGACTTCAAGGTAGTCTATATCCTTGGGAAAGTCAATGGTTTTTTAGATTCTCTTGGTAAGAAGTCCCAAGATTGTTTAATGTTGGGGGCTTCTGAGCAGTTACCTTCCCTACAACTAAACCTAGTGAAGGAAGAGGGTATAACTTTTCTATAGTTGATGGTGTTGACTCCTTCACTTCCTGGGCATGTGAGAGAGTCCATGTTGGGAGCCATTGATAGTGTGTCCTTACATGATCATATATCTACAAGTGACTCACTAGATGGATATTCTGAAGGATGGAATCATTCCATCTTATTCTAGGGGTGGATATTGGTTCGATTCAAATTGCGGGAGGAAGTGATGTTGGAGTTCCACACCTCTCCACTAGCTGTAATCCTGGTGTACAGTACATGCAAAGACACCTTCAATATATATTTTTTGGGTGGTCCGATATGATAAAAAGTATAGTTAAGTTCCTATTTGGATACTTCACCTATAAGTATGTGAAGGCTATGAACAATGTTCTGAGAGGTTTTTTTTCAACACCTCAAGATACTAGAGTGGAAATGGAATGGAATGTACATGGACTTTGTCACATGGCTTCTTCCCATAATGAAAAACAATTACACAATCATGGTGATAGTTGACCGACTTATGAAATTTGTAGATATCTATACTATTCAGGGGTAGAGGTTGGTGGAGATTTTTGAGAATTTTGACATATGTTATATCATTCACCTTCATGGGGTGTACTCGCCTATTTCTTACAATCGTGATGCACGATTTAAGTAATAATTTTGGTGAAGTCTTTAGGAGGAATTCGGGACCTATGAAAGGATGAGTACAACCTTTCATCCTCATATTTATGGGAATCCTAATCACAATATCTATGTGTTGGGGTATATGATGAGGGACTTCATGTTATAATTTATCTATAGCTTGGAGGATCACATGCTCTAGGTATTTTTCATCTACAACAACAAATACTACACTACCATTGACATTGATCTTTTGAGGCCATTTATTAGAAACTCTGCAGGTCACCCATGTATTGGATTAAGAATATCAAGACATATATTATGGGCTTGGAGATAGTGCAGGTGATAATGAAGAAGGTCACTGTCAATCATAAGTGGATGAGGAAAACCTATAGCTGACAAGAATCTTACGCAGATCATAGTCGTATGATTTTGGACATTACAATGAGAGAACATGTTTTCTTTCATGTCTCCCCACGAAGAGGATTTTAGAGGGTTGTTCAGGGATAATTCCATCCACATGGACTATTGGACCCTTTTTGGTCATGAACAGGGTTATTGATGGTGCATACTTCCTCTCCCTACCCCAACAGTTGGAGCAGGTGTACGAGGCCTTATATGTGTTGCAGTTGAGAGGATACAAACCTAACCTCACAAATGTCATCTATTGGGGAATTCTGGACATTGGGGATGAATCCATATTTGTGGATCACCCAATGGAAATTGATAATCGATAAGAGTGGACACTGCATAGAAAAATAATCCCATTGGTTTGTGTATTGTGGTAGTTTGAGAACGTGCATGAGAGTGACAAGGAGAGGGAGAGATTCAAAGAACCTTTTTTTTCTTTGTAAGACCTTAAATTATATATATATACATATATATATGGGTAGGGGCTGGAATGGCATGTCATTCCAATGTCCAATGTGTCCGAATTTAATTTAATATCATTATTAAATATATCTTACATTTCACTTGTGGATCAAATTAATGAAAATGATATTTATCTTAAATAAAATATTATATCAGAAATATGAGATCATAGTTAAGGCCAGGATGTGATGTTTACCATTGATGCGGCCTAGAATAGGTCACTACGTGGTGTCCAGATGAAGCTACCATAGGATTGGGTATTTAATTAAAAAAAATAACTAAAATATTAATTTTATACAATGACCTAGAAAAATTATTCGTTATAAATAAAATGTTATGGTTTATCATCATGGTTAGAAGTATAAGTCTTGTTCCATTGAGAGTTTATTTCTTCCACCCACCATTGGTGAACTGAAATAATATGGCAACGAACAATTGGATGAAGGAAAATAAAATCATAAAGAACACAATAGATCTTCCTTATTCAATGGAGATCTCTTTCTTCATCAGTGACTGATACAATATTATGGAATGTATTTTTATTCATCCCCCCTTGAATTATTTTAAAACCATGGATCTTCATCTTATTTTGTCTTCCAACAAACTAGAAATAAAGAATAATTATATCGACTTGAAAACTCATCTTATTATATTGCCCCATCGATGATGGAAAAATTAACATTGATGTAGATCATGATATAAATCAGGGTTTGTGTTTTCCTCCCCAAATTAATTGTGTGATTATCATCAATGTATATTTGTACTTATAGTTTGTGGATACATTAGAAATGATCAATTCACATCTAGAAACTGTTGTAGCATATCATATATTGTGATATTGGGATCGAGATAATGAGTATGATCAATCCAAGGTGATGTCTGACTGATTTTAGAACATGTATTAGAGTCAGTTATGTAATGGTAATTACCAAATAATAGATTGTTGGCACTAGACATGATGGAGACTACAACCGTCGAACGAAGGTGGTGCGACCCTCGTTCCCCAGTGGTGTTCATCAGCCCCTCGTTATCAGCATTGATCAGTATCTCTTAATGGTATAATAGTGTAATGGAATAAATGGTTAGAGCAATTGGATTCAGAAACTCCTGGTTAGTGTAATCCGGTGGTCTAGGGGTGACTTCCAGCTATCCAGGGAGGCAGTGCCCGACAGTCTAGGGTGACAATGAGGAGGGGGTGGCGACCTTCCCCTGTAAGTGGCAGTGTATTAAACCACCCCAGACTCCCCCACATGAAATTGTTGTAAAATAAATGGGGGATAATAACTAAATTTATTATGATAAAAATAATAATAACAATAATTATAATAATAATGTTTTTGTTATTATTATCATCAAATGTTGTTTCCTTCATTACTCCTCAATACAACATTAAATTAATGTGTCGTTAGTGGAACTATGACCCTAGAAATAAGATCAAAAATTAAAGACGAATTTGGATATTTAATTCAGGCTCATGGAATGGGTTAATGAAGCACCCAATACTAACAATAAAATTATTATTGTAGGATCACGAATATGACTTATCATGTTGATGCAATGTTATATTCAAAAAACATTTGTTCCATCATGACCCATTTGTTGATATGGATGTTTTGATACAAATATTTGGTTTTAAATTTGGACTAATGGGTGGGTCCCATGAGTTATATTTTTGTGCGTTAAATGGTAAAATGTGTTTTTATCACCAAGAATATGATTTTGGAATGTAAATATCCTTTCCAGATTGATTACCTATGTAGAATATGATGGTTCCCTCAGTTGAGGATTTGGAAATATGATGTGGCATTTTTTGGACACATTTCCTACTTAGGAGAAACTCAATAAAAATAGTTAGCACACAAGATTACCAGATACCTTTCATGTTTCACCCCCATAAAAGTTAGTTCATGGGTCCTTGTTAACTAATAGTGGAACCCCTATCGTGGTTGGGCATGGGCCCTTAATATTCATAGTGTCACTCTCCTATAGGGTAGGGCATGTGATATCGATGAATTAGAGTGGATCTCTTCAGCTGGGCTTGGAATGGGTCCTCCACCGTCCATGTGGAACACTCTTATGGTATCATGGCATGAGTCCTCGATGATTAGAGTGGAACCCTCTAGTTGGGATAATCAATGGTTCTTGACATTTAGAGTGGAAATATCCTTCAGTATCTGGGAGCGGGTCCTCAATGATCAAAGTGGAACCCCCATGATGAACTAGGGTACGGGTAATATAAATTTAATTATTTACTAATCGGTTGTGAAGCACAGTGAAGAGGCATGGTTATACTTATATGGTTACTGTTGATAATACATGTGAGATTCTAGGTATCACTAATGGTCTTCTAGAAATATGGCATACACTTCTTCCTAGGATAATCTGTGAGATATATATTCCCTTAATATCTAAATTGGGTTACATTGAATAATATGTATATATGTATATTTATATACATATATATCATTTTGTATCCACAACATGGATTTGGTTGCTCTTCTTCCAGTAGTGGTGAATACACATGGAATACACCACATGCTTTCTATATCTATTTTCATGTAGTTTCATAGTTCATCTACTCTATGTGTTTACCCCATTGTGTTTGGAAGAGATTAATTTTACTATATTTATTTGGTTGATCAGACCTTTTTGAATTTATCTTGCATCAACAGTCTTTCTTTTATGATTTTATCTCTAAATAAAATCCCCTTCATCTTTCGAGGCGTCCTACTATGTATATATATATACTCACTATATGGGATTTTCACAAACATGTCATGTATTATGTAAAAGATGAGCATGTTGACCATGACATCAAAGGATCATAGGGATACTAAGTTCTTGGACAACATATAGTGTCCATTGAATTGGATTCAGAAGTTGGTACCTCTCAACTATTTACTATTTCATTTTTATATCAGGTTGAGACCTATTTCTGGTTTGGTGTGTATGTCCCAAATTAATTTTCAGTTCACACTATTGTACATTTGTATTTTATATAGGTTCATACATCTGTGATATAAACTACAACAATTTTTAATGTTTTATTCATTCCCTTTTTACTATTGAATTGAGACAGCTATATGTGTTTGTGTACATATACATAGGAAAAAGTCTCATAGAGTAATTCATGCCTTCAAATCTTATCACCACAACATTTCTTATGGACATAGGATTGGGGATGTTGTTTCTAAATAATTGTCTTTGGTAAGGTCATGAAACTCTTATTTATTTTAGATATAAATTCATAATAAACTTTTTCACATTTTCACTTTAGAAACCATTTTCCTATCACATATGTTAGATAGAATTTAAATTTATTTCTGCAACATTTGTGAATTGAATTTGTCAAAATTCTTTCCATATTTGGAATCTGAATATTTATAATGTCTAATAAGTTCAAAATGGTTTTTTATCAAAAATATATGTTAATGAAATTAAAATTATATATAGTGTTTAAACGGAAAATGAGCTTACTCAACCATCAAATATAAATTTTTATTCAAGAAAAGAGCCGAGAACAACAAAAGAACCCCCCTAATCCTGGAGGTCTAAAGTAATGTAAACATATGGAATCCCCTCTAATTAACTTCACCGACTCCAGTTTCAAACTGTTAGGATGAATGAGGCACACATGCCCTACCGTCTGCTCAGCTAAGGAAGCCAAGTGATCGGCCACCTTGTTTCCCTCTCGCAATGTGTGTGAGACATAGATGGAATCCTGAATAATTGATATACATTTCCTAACTAGATATGATATGGACGACGGGACAGTAGCCTTACCTAATTAAGAATCATGATGAATAAGGG
This sequence comes from Viscum album, assembly GCA_963277665.1. Taxonomy (NCBI): domain Eukaryota; kingdom Viridiplantae; phylum Streptophyta; class Magnoliopsida; order Santalales; family Viscaceae; genus Viscum; species Viscum album. The sequence goes on along the minus strand of OY728138.1, from coordinate 1,698,388,535 downwards.
AGCATGTATTGACCTGAGATAAAACCACACCCTCCTGTATGCATAATAAGAGCCCCGTGAGCATAGCCATGGTCTCCGCCATAAGTGGGGTTCCCATGGAAAAATCAGCAGAGAAGGCCAACCTAAAATCTCCCTAAGAGTCTCAAACCACTCCTCCTCCTTTCATAACACCAGAAAAACATGACCCATCCAGGTTCAATTTGTAACCAGAAGTAGGTGGATTCCAAGACACCCATCTCCCCCGCACCTCGGCAGCAGATGAGAAGGATTGGAGGCCTCTGACCTGAATGCTGCCAAATGAGGAAGAATCCCTCCAATACTTGTGAAGAGAGATCCAATACAGGAGAATGAATATCATCCTTGCTATAATGGATCAAGCCGAAGACTCTACACCTTCAAACCATGCCTGGTTCATGTCTAGCAACACACACCAACACCCTGCATTCAGAATCCCCGACGGAGCCATGCTTTCCTTCACCAGCCCGTTAGAACCCTGAACCCATTCCCTTAGGAACGATGAGACATCCCATTATTGTTCCGTGTTAAAAAGAAGGCCTCCTAAGTACTTCCAGACCACTGATTCCCATTCCCCTTCAAAAAATATATGACTCACACACTTCTCCTTCCTTCTCTTGCAGCAATGGCATGCAGATGGTAAATGAAACCCGAGTTTCCTAACGTTATCATCCGTCACCACTACCCTCCTCCTGATGTGCCAAAGAAGAAAGTGTTATTTTGTAGGAATAAAGCGGCACCACACCACACCATTCCACTCATCCTGATGACTCTACTCTGAAGCCATCCTTCGATACTCTTTGATAGAAAGAACACCCGAGGCCGTAGGAGAAAACACACACAGATCTGGTCCGGAAGTTAACTCAACAGACCTAAGAAGATCATTCTGATATAGTCTCAGAACCGCCATAGTAAACTTGGGATGAAGAATCAACTCCTTCACAGTGATCAAAGGGGCAGGGAAACCCTGGAAGGCAAGCGATGAACCAGCCCATTTCTTATGCCAAAAAAACAGACCCCCTGCACCGACAATCCATCAAGCGTACGGAAGAAGAAGCTGAATCAGGTTGTAAATATTCGCCCACATGGGAGACCTATAACCATGAGCTCTTTTTTTTAATTCCCCACCGATCTTTGACATGGATTTCCCCCATAAAGTACTCTCCTCTAGTACTTCCCAAGCCAACTTTTCATGCAAGCAGTTGATCGAGTTAAAAAGGCTCCTAACACCAATCCCTCCCTCCACAACCGACCTCTCCATTTTACCCCATGAGACCTAGTGCCTCTTAACCTCTACCTTGGAATCCCAAACAATGTTTCAAATAATCTTGTCAACATCCTTGACCACACCTTATGGTACATTGGAAGCAGCCATCGCGTGCATGGGAATGGCAGATAGGACACTGTTAACCGGAGCTATCCGGCCACCAAATCAAAGAAATTTGTTTTTACAGTTCACGATTCTATTTAATATCCTACACACAATAGGATCAATGTCACCTACCCGAAGTCTCCAAGGGGAAATCGAGGTTCCCAGGTACTCTAGAGGCAACTCCCCACACTGTATGTCCAGCCATTTACATAAGGAAGCAGCCTGACTATCAGGGCTCTGCTTCGGGATAATGAAATTGCTCTTGGAAGATCCGATGCTCCTTCCACTCTATTAACAATAAGTTGTTAGGATGTTCATTATTCCTCTCACCAAATCCTTCCCACTGTTAATGAAAATGATGGTATCATCTGCGAACATAATATGGGAAACCGATGGGACCTTTATCCTCCTCCTGAAAGGATCTATTCTCCCTTGGGTTAAACATTTTTTAATGAGCCTGCTAAGAGAGTCTTGTGCCATGATGAAGATGTTGGGAGACAGAGGATCTCCTTGTCGGAGACCTCTGGTAGACTTAAAGAAATCGTGAACCTTCCCCATAATAGCCACCGACATCCATGAAGAGCTGAAACACCTGAATAGGAGATCCACCACCTTGTTCGATAAGCAAATACATGAATGAACTCTAATAATGAAGCTCTATTCAAGCCTGTCATAAGTCTTGTTCATATCCACCTTGATTTCCATGTTTGACACATGAGTTTTCAAATCAATATCCCTTAACATATCTTGAGAAATTTCTTTCCCTCCCTCAATAGAGCACCCTTTCACAAAACCATGCTGTTCTGGACAAATCCAAACAAGAGGAAACTTTTCTAGCCTCTGATAAATGATAGTCCCCAGAAAATTATATGGGAAATTGAAAAAATTCACTGGCCTACAACGAGACAATGAAGAAGGATTACTATCCTTGGGTATAAGAATCAAAGTGGTCACACTAGCCACCTTGGGAAACTGAGCTTACTAAATGCTTAAACACAGAATATAAGGTGTAAAAATTACTATACACATGTCTAATAATTATGTTATAGACATATTTCCACCATTATACATATAAAGTTATGTAATAGTCCACTTTGGATGATTTGTGGAATGTAAAATGTGGGGAGTATAAAATTCTTTTCAATAATACCATGTGTGTCCTCTTCACAACTTATAAAAGGTCCCACCAATCCCCTATCTTCGCGCATCTCATTCCATTTTGTATCATGAAAAAACTACCCAAATACACTTCCAAAATCACCCATATCATCCTAAATGTCTCACTTTGGTAGTAATTAAAACCATGGATGTTCTTTGGTCCATACCAGAGGGAGTTACACAAATAAGAGGTAACATTTTTCAATGATATTTTTGTTTTATTTCTTTATCTACTAATTCAATTATTTTTAAATAATTATTATATAATAAAATAAATATATTCTTTATAATGAAACGGTTTAGTTTTCTTTTTTAAAATTAAAACACTACACCCTTACATTAAAAGGGATACACATTCACCATTCATATGTATGGTGGACTATCCCATCAAGAACTGACGATATTTGTTATTCGATTAACAGATATAATTTTTGAGAATAGTGATGGATTTATAATTTTTATTTGATTCATTTGATATCTTTTATGTATTTTTATTACATAAATCTTACATAAAATACACCTTCATGATTTCCATTTTTTAAAAATATAATAACATTTTTGGTGATGTGTGGACTATCGCCTCCTCAAAGCAATGTGATTCATTAATGCTTTACATGGAGTGTATTAAAGATGATTTTAATAAAATTTTACATAGATGATATATTAATGATATTCATAAAATAATTATATATCTTTATTTATAAAATATCAATTTATTCTTTCCATTTCACACATTTGAAAAATGATAACATTGTTTGTAGACATATGGACTACCGCCTCCTCAAAGTGATGCCAGTCTTCCTTTTTCAACACCAACTCACATGCATGACATATGTAATTATATATAATTAAATAATTTTGTATTTGTTATATAATTTTAATTTTATAAATATACACATCACTTTTCCACTTTCCATAATGATCACTGAAAAATAGAACATTAATAATGCATATGTAGGACCAACCATTTATATGATTGTAATGTTGGTTCATTTTTCAAAACCATATTTACTATTTCATTTTAAAAGATTAATTTATCTATAAATATTATGTTTTTTGCATGATTATTATTCTTTATATGTTTATATAATGACCCCTTTGACCATAGTGGACATACCATAGTTGTTTTTGAAAAATAAATGGAATATGGCCAAAACAGCATCCTTAAACATAATTGATTATATAATTATATATAACATGTTTATAAGTGAATGAAAATTAATATTATTCATTATAAATTTTCTCAAAAATATAAATAATTAAAATAAAGTTTTATTCCAGAATATATATTATAAAAGTAATATATCAGACTCAGGCTAATGGATTTTATCTGAATGTACATTCCAAAGAAACGTATTTGTTATTATGATCCTCAATAAATTAACATGGTGTATATAATATCTAATTCCATGTTATATCATGAATTTTCGTTTATTTAATAATATTAAAATATTTATTTTTTGTTATTATTTCATCGGGATCATGACACAAATGTTACTCATGTAGTATGGGACTTCATCTCAATCATTTTTCATTTAGGAATATTTTGATGTTACAAAACACCTTATTTTATAAGGTGTATATAAAGTCCTATTTATATATCAAATAATTAATTTATTTATTTTACGGTTATTTAATATTTGGTTAATTTTTATTACTTGACTAGTCTTATGATTCAATTGTTTCAATGTGGTATGTGATAACTTGAATAATTAAATATTATTTTCTTCAAGAATGATTTTTTGATATTTTAATGGAATTTACATTCATCAATGTCAACAACCCATGATTTTAATTATATTACAATGGATAATTTTTTATTGACACCATCCTTATTCATTTCTATATGGATTAACATTTAATTAAAGTGATTTATATATTATCCATTTCCTTTTTGTGGGATTACATTTTATTAATGAGAATTTTTCAGAACCCATTTTTTTCAATGGGATAACTTTTTTTCAAATATATTTTGGTGGAACCAATTTCGTTTTCACAAGGTTAATCATGTCTGAAAGAGACTATTATGGAACTAATTTCATTTCCCTGAGTTAAAAAGGTTTCAAATATATTTTTATGGAATTCATTTCTTTTCTATAAGACAATCATGTTTTAAATAGATTATTATGGATCACATTTATATTACATGGGTTAATTATGTTTCAAATAGTTTGAAATGATACCCATTTACTTTTCATATTTTATTCTTGACGTAAAAGGAATAATGATTTTTCTATTTTTTTTATTCATTTGTTTGTTTATGGGAGTCTTACATAATGGGGTGCCCCAATATAGCTCTGGTAAGCCTATTACAGTTTAACATGGGGTGGCCTAGATAGTGCTGGATAAGCCCATTATAGCATAACATGGGGTGGCCCAAATATCTTCTGGTATTCCCATTAAATCATAACATGGGGTAGCAATGATATCCCTAGGTAAGCCCGTAACTGCTTAAGTTAAGTTTATTCCCCATTATATATCTCCAATATATTGGGAAAAATAATTCTTGAAGTCAGCCATATTGTTATTCCAATTAAAAGGGGTTGAAAATGTTTTTCAACGGATTTTATGAAAGTGATTATCCAAGTTACCAAAATAGTTTTAATTTATATATATGAGTTTATAATGTTTTAATGATGAATTTTGATATCACTTGGATATTGATTGTTGATTCTAATGACTCTTTCCTTTTCCAGGTTTCTATATTTAATATTCTAGGTATTGATGGGTATGAGTTATTTTATTATTTTCTATTAAATATTAATTATTGCATCATACCATTATGTAATCTTTTTATAATTGATGATATTCAATTGTTAATACTTATGTTTAACCTTTCTATGATTATGTTATCACCCTTATTATGTTTCTATTTCCATATGTATTAATAAATTATGTTTATTGAGTTATTTATATAATGGATTTCAGAATAATGATTAAGATGCATTAATGTGAAAAATAAATGGTGGATTAAGTTGGAGAATTACTCATTTCAAGTCATATGGAATATTTATGTAGAAGTTTTTCCTAATTATATAATACTATAATCAAAAAACATTATAATGTATGTAGCTGATTTAATTTTACCTTTTAATGTTGTATAGTTTAGATGAAAAAATTTGGCCATAATTATTGGCATCCAAGAAAAGAATAAAAATATATGAATTTCATCATAGGATCTGGAGTGCATGTTATTGGATTTTAAAGTTATTATACCTATTCTTTAATACATTTATGGAATAATTAGTGTCTCTATTCACCTATTTTTCATATAAATAGAATTTTCCATTCATACATACATGTCAACTAAAGCCTATGTCAACAACATGTTTTAATTTTCACCACCTCTTTAATTTTATAATTAGTCAAGGATATTTAATGAATAAAAATTATATTTATAATATTATTAATATTGTGAAAATTCAAAACAATATATTACTTCTTCCATTATATGTAAAATTAAAATGTCACATGTGTATGTTTGTGGACTTCCACCTCTATGTAAGGACATATATATTTTTTGATCCTATAAAAAATGGATGATTCTACGGATGAATTTAATTAATTAAAATTATTATTTTGAAAATGTTAGGGGTCAAGGGATGTTATATTATGAAATAAAATTTTATTAATATAAAAACAATTGTTCATAAAAATTTATGAAAACTAATTCATCAATGAAATATTTTTAGGTATAATGACTATAATTATCATAAAATGAATTTATAAATTTATAAATCATTATAAAAAAATAATTAAAATAACATGGGAAATATTTAATTATTAAACATGTTGAAAATGAATTAGAAATAACATGAACATTTTAAATAGTATAAGAAAGAAAAAAATTTAGTAAAATTTAATAGTAAGAAAAATATATAACTAACTAATAAATGAACATAAATAAAGAGATATATTTGATAATATATATGAATATTGTATTTGAATAGGTTATTAATATTGTTATGCTAATTATACAATATTTTAAATTTTCATCATGGATGCACAGATCAATGGTATGGGGTTTTATTTCCCATAATTCTTTTCTTGAGTTATAGTTATTCCAAATCGACTATAATTCTAAAATATTATTTTCATCAATAATATAAATATAAAAAAATTATATTATTCCTTATTTTTATAGATTTAGATTTTTAAAAAATATTCTTTGATAAATTTTATTCCTCAAAAATTTTAATGATGTAAAAAAAATTCATTCTATAGAAATGTTCTATTTTTATTCCATTTTCATAGTTATTATTATGATCAATATTCTAATATCATATTTTAAACTAAGTAAGTTATATTATAGGTGAGTATAAAATATTACATATCCTCTTTTCAAATAAATGATGGTTAACTTTTTTTATAATGTGTTGAAATTCCATGATATTTTAGTAAATGTTTTCCCATTAAAAAAAATTGTGTTGTGTATATATTTTTCACACAAAAAACTAATCATAAACAAATTCCATGAAGCATAAAAATATTTATAATTAAATTTTAGTATTATAATAATTTTTTTAAAAAAATACTTCTAAATAGAAGTAACAAAACTATCAAATCTATTTATTAAAAAAGAATGAATTTGGAATTTGTAGTTGAAGACTTCTTTGGGAAGCTAATTTTTTCATTCCTAGAAGTTTTATAACATTTATAGAGATATCAAAAAGTTATTCCCAACATCAATAAATAAGGATTTATTGAAATAATTTATAAATTAATTTCAATTCTATTGATATTTTTAAAACATCCTGGCAAGATAAAAATGAAAATGTTATAACCACCAAAGATTATCCAAATGACTTACATAGATATTATAATGGTTTATGTTAGTATAATATAATATGACATAAAAAAGAAAATAATATATAATATTTGATTTATATATTCCACATGAATTATACAAATTTCACAATATTATTTTTTTGTAAAAAAAATTACATTTTTAATAATTATGTACTAATGAAATTCAATTAGTGTAGTTAAACAACTTATAAGATTGTTTTAGTCTTAAAATTGTATTTGACTATAAATTAATTTTTATGTTTTATAATTTTTTTCATTATATTAAATCTATCATGCTCAACTAATTATAAACAATTTTTATATTATGAGTAACATACAAACACTAATTAGTAAGAAATTATAGGTAAGACTAAATACAGTAATATTTTAAAAAACAACATCTAAAAAATATTTTTTATTATTATTCCATTTGAAGAATATGTTTCTAAATTTTATTACATTTTTTATAAAAAATATATAATCATCATTGTAATGTTATCAAAGGATATTTTTCTGATATTTTTCTCAAAATATATTATTTAGCTGAATAATGACTGATAATTTTTTCATAGATACCTGGATATTTAGGACATAATTTATATTTAATTATAAAATAAAATTTATAAAAACCATTTCACTGAAAAAAATATAAAGTTATATTTGATATTATACATTTAAAAATATTGTTTTATATTGAAAACATATATTTTTCCTTTTATAACTCAAGTATCATTGTTTCTATTAATTTGTTTTATAAATTATAAATTAATCATTTAAAAATTAATTGTTATAAATTTTATACATATAATATAATAAAATAAATTTAATATTTTAAATTTTATGATCTATTTTATGTTATAATATACAATTTAAATAATTTAATATATAAATAAATTATTTAGTTGAAATATTTAACTATACAAAAAAATTGTAAAATGGGCACAATGAAGGACTGAATGACCTAAAATATTTTACAAACATTAATAAAAACATTTTTTATCTTATGTTACCATGAAACAATCGTCACAACACCATTATTAAACACTATTGGTGCTACTTTCCTTCAATAATGACTTATCCTTTAATTGTTTTACAACAAAAATTTTCCACTCACATATAAAAGGTTCCCGTAACCAGAAAAGGAATCATCACATCACATAACCTTTATTTCCTAAAAAATATTTTCATGTTACTTTGAAACACTCAAATATTAATCCTAAAGGTTCTATATTCTTTTATGTTCCACCCATAAAATCTATAATCTAATTTAAAAACAAGTCATTCCATGAAGTAAGGTAGAAACTCCTAAATCATTCCTTTTTTCATTTCCATTTCATTATGTAATATTCTTCTAATTAAATTTAGATTTTACAATAACAAAAAATAACAGAAATATCATTTATGTATTTAAATTTTATTATATTTGTAGAATAATTATTATCATTCACTCCCTTCCCCTTATAAAAATTAATATGTTGTTCATGTGTACGTGTGGACTACCACTTCTGGAAAGTGATGTATTTTGTTTATCAAAACAATAACACATTCATAGTTATAAATGGTAATGCAACTAATATATAATTATTTTTTATACAATATTTATGAATATAAAAATATAAACCATTTTCTTCCTATATTATATCTTAAGGAAAATGAAATCATGGTTCGTATGTCTCTGATGACTACTACATCCATATAAAAATATGGTTATTCTTCATTAAATGATATTAAAAATGTAAAAAATAGGTCGTGATATAATAATTATTTATCATATTTTAAAAGTAGACATTAATTTTGAATTTTTAAATTATTGATATTTTCTTTTGTGTATGCGACAAATCCAGTTGAAAGCATAAAACTATATTGTTCTAAAAAGCAACGTTATCAGGTTATAATGGATCAATTCACTTAAAAATAAAATTTTACTCCTTTCAAAATTTTATTTTACCAAATAACTTGGTTCCAAATAGTAATATAAATAATTACCTTTGTTTAATTTTTGGTATTTTTATAACAATTTTTTTTAATGAATAGTAAAAAATACTAGTTTTATTTAAAAAATGTATTTAATTTAAAATATAAAATTATGATTTTTATTAGTTTTAAAGTTTAATTATTTAAATATTTTTTAATACAGTTATGGTTTTTATAATGGTTTTTATACATTAATTTATAATTGAAATATATTTTATTTTAAATGAGGCAATTTTTCAAATACTGGTTTTCGGTTCTTTATAACTTTTTAATATTAAATTAAATTTATCCACTTCTGTATCATGATTATTAAAAAATGTATTCCATATTTAGAATTAGAAGGTTCATATTTAATAAGTAGGTCCCTTTTATTAGAGGAAAATATAAATAGTAAACATATTGATTTTTATTACTATAATTAAGGTTAAACGAGGTAATTTTGGGTAAATATTATATGATAAGGAATAGAAATATCAACCAATCTCTTTCAGAAATTTTATTGGATGAATTTAAATTGACCCTTAACACCTATGGATCAAAATTGATTTTTTTACTGGACACTTGTACATGAAAATTATTCAAATATTTATTAAATCATTAAAAGTCACAAAATATCACATTCTTTGTCTTATATATAACTTTTTCTCTACATAGGGATAAATGACGATAATGAATGAATATAAATTTCCATTTTAACATAATAATTTTTAATAATATTAATTTATTTTGGAATTTAGGGTTTACATGTATGAGATTATAATATTTATAATACATATTTAATGAAAAGTCAATGATGTCATATATTGTTATTAATAACTATATAATTTTCAATATGATTTTATATTTAAAATTTATTTGACTATAAATATTATTTTGAAATATGAAATATTTATCTACATCATGGTATTTCATTTATAATTTATTGCATTGAAATATGTATTTTAAATAGTTTACTAGGATGATTCACTGATTATTTTATTAATTAAACAATCAAATAAATTATAATAATATTATAAAAATAAATATAATTTCAATTCATTATGGTTCTCCATGAATTTTATAGATTAGTATGTAATTTTATGGGATTATATATTGATTTTTTTGAAGTTACATAGTTTTATATATTTCTATAAGGTCAAAGAAATAAATATTGTCAAATTTGAAAGTAATGATATTTTCTAAAAATTTAATTTTTTATTAAATTATTTAAAAATCATAAAAAAATTAATTCAAAATAAAAACTGATTATTTTTTTGTATAAAAGTAATTAATTTTCATTTTAGGATCCAAAAGATAGTTTATAACAAAAAATTACCACATTTTAATATATAGTAAACCATTCCCATAATTTAAATTAAATTATGTTAACTAAGGATAATCAACAATATGTGGTATAAAATAAAATAATTTTGTTTAATTTTAATTGCTTATGAAATTAAAAATATATCTCATATTGTATTAGAATCAATGGATATTTTGTGGTAGTCGGGAAAAAAATTATTTTATAAGAATTTAATCTTTGGAATTTTCCAAAAAATACCCCTCACGTCAAATATAAAAGTACACTCCTAACATCACCTCATTACACAACATCGAGTGATATATGTCAATCAAATTCGAGATAATTCACTTATCATCATTATTTATTTCCATCTAGTCTTGTTCTATCCAAAAGAATGACCCTTGATATGTTAGTAAGATATTAAAGGAAATACATCAAAGAAGTGGTAATTTTATTTTTCGATTAATTCATGTTTATTTGTTCCTCCACTTCCTGTTAATATTTTTTACTATGATAAAGTAATAAATACAATATCATGTATATGATGAGATTTTATTATGATTATTAGAAAACTATATTTCACCATTTATCTATCCTACGGAAAACAAAAGCACCACGCATGCGTACATAAAACATTATGTCTCCATAAAGTGGTGTGATTTGTTTTTAATCAATAATTTACTAGGATTGGAATAATTATAGATATATATAATATATATTATAAATATTAAATAAATTTAATTTTGGATATAATAAAAATTTCTCATATTTTACCATGGTAAACTGAACGAATTCATTTTGGATATACGAACTGAATATCATCCAAATGTTAGATGGGAACAAAAATGATTGATTACATTTCTGTAAGTGATATACATGTACTAATAAATTAGAAAAAAATTTCTTATGAAAATATAAATCAACTCATGATTATTATTCAAGAACATAAAGATTTCTTGTGATGATTCATACTCAAGGCAAGTGACCATTAAAAATAATAATCATTTAAAGTTACTCTTTCAAATATTTATATAAAATACAAAATGAATGTTTTTAACACATACAGAATGAAAGAATTTTAAAATATTCATGTCACTTTAATATTTTAAATCTTCTGTTACACATATGATTTTTTTATTTTAAACTAAAATTTTGTTATTTATGAGTGCACAATTTTTTTAAAATGAAATGTGATTTCAAAATAGAAAAGTTATCTTCACCAATAATATTTATTTTATGATATCTTATCTGTTTTGATTACGTTGTGGTTGTTTTGAATTTTTTATGGGGACACTTGATTATGTGATAAACCAAGGGTTAGTGAGATTTTTATATCTCACAAATTGAATATGTAATTTCATAGAGTAAACTGATTAGTTTTCACCTAAGATATTATAAGAATATATTATGATCGTTATTCCATGAATAAGCACGATGGTTACCCCCTTTATAACTTGGAGAATAACATTATATATACCAGTGATATGGAAATGATTCAAAAGTTAATTTTATCATTTATTTAATATTTCTATGGTTTTACAATAAAATAATGATTTTATAAGGAAAGAAATAGTTAATATGTTTTTTATATAATAGAATATAAATTTGTGAAAATGTATTCATTTATAGAGATATAGTTTATTTTATCATCTTAATGTCTCTTGCTGAGATTCTTGTTCTCATCCAATGTATTAATTTTTTTAATAGGGTATAATTATTACCAGGATAAATTTGGAATTCATATAGAATTCTATGGTGATTTTTCATGAAAATAATTGATGTTTAATTTTAAAAAGTTTTAGTTGTTCTAAAAATGGAAATTGTTTTTGTAGTATCGAATTTTAATTTATGTGGGTTGTTATGTATTTGTGAACTAATTCTCCAAATCTCTAAACTGAAAAGATTCTTATAATTTCAATATATTTAAATCTATTTCAAAAACACTATAAAATGTAAATTTTACGGATGGGAACTTATAGTTGGAATTACAGGTCGGTTTATAAAACAATTGGGGTTTGGATATGGACAATAGAATAGGCAAAATGATTTTAATTTTATAGATAATTTGAAATGATATGCAATTGAAGGAGTACCATGTTTCTTCAGCTCAGATATGTATATTAAGAAAGGTTTCCCATAGAGGTAATATGGAAGCTATTGTTGGAAGGAATCATGTGGAAAAAATCCATCCAAATCAGCAGCTTCAGATGGTCAAATTCAAAACTGAATAGTTTTTTACTATTATGAATATGTTGACATATTCTATAAATTATTGGGAAATCCATGAACAAGATCTCCCAAATCAACCCCACAGAAATATGATAGTAGTGGATAATTTCATGAGTCAAAAACCTCTTTTAGTTAATAGATGTTCGAACCTAGCTATTGATAAAGTGTAGATTAAATCTATAAAAAAATATTTTTAATCTCATGGGGAGATCATACCATCAAAAGGTTATCCATTTTTTTATCCATTTTGATGGCAAAGATGATAAGTGGTAGTTTATGGTCAATAAGATCAATGATAGTGTGGATATTGATTCTTTTGAATGGGATAAATTAAAAAATATGTTTCTTGAGAAATATTTTACTAAGGAAATTTGCGTTAGGAATGAAAACAATTCATGGAAATGAAAGAGGAGGAGGATTCTGTGGATTCATAAAAAGAAAAAATAATTCGATTTTTAGGTTACGCATAATATTTTATCTAGGGGTTTTTATAGTAAAAGAAAAAAATTTCTTATGGTTGTTTCCAAAATATCAGAGGTCATTTTCATCTCATGGATTCCAATGTAAAAAATAAATTGTTTGATATGTTGATAAGGTGAAAATTTAGATTCTTGATGATCATGAGTTTTTTGAAAACAATTATAAAAAGAGGGTGTATTGGAAGGAAATAAGGACGAATTAATCAAAGAAGTTTAATGGTATGAATAATAATTTATTAGGTTGTGAGAATTGTGGTAAAAAACACACAAGGGAATTGTTTTTGATGTTTGGTTATTGTTTATTATCTGTTATGTTTTAGAATATAGATACTCAATGAATCAAAAAATAATATAGTAGTAGTAATACCAATTCTGATATATATACATTTAAAATTATTGATTGTAATGAAATGGGTGATTATGAAAAAATGTGTCTTAAGAGGAATCTAATTGATTGGAAGTATCTAGACTATAAGCAGAAAGGTGTTGTGAAATCCATTAAGACAACTTTAGTAGATGATGGGACATAAAATGATATGTCATTAGCTACATTTTTTTTGTTTATTCAGATTATTAAAATTCTTTTATTGATATATATTTTACTCATTCACTCATTTCATAGAAATATTCGGGTAAATTAGAAATTCCACCTCAATATATGAAGCTATAACTTATGTAAAAACAATAGAGGAAATATTACGGAAGAATGTAATTATAAGAATATCTCTATTACTATTTCTGGAATTATATTAACATCAAAACAAGTTGTCATACATGTAGTATAGTTTTATTTTATGATTGGTATTTATTGTCTCTCTATTTGACATTATAAGAAATATTATTTGGAAAAATAAGTTTTCTTTTAGAAAGAGTTTATGTTTGTATAAAATAATTATTTGATACAATTAATAAGATATCAGGAACTGAGAAAATGTTAAAATACGGAAATGAATGTTTTCATGAATATATTTATAAAAATAAGGGAACAGTTTTCATAAATGATGTTCTTCTCACGTCCCAACCCTCGGGGCTCATGTCATGACTACGCCAATCCCACCTTCCATAGGCCAGGGGCTAGCGACTAGCACCGGAAAGTCATATCACTAAAACTAGGAAGGTATTGACTTTAAACCTGTAAACTCACACAAAACAATCACCCAAAAAGATACAAGAACAATGTTAACTATATAGTAAATAGGGTCTGTACAGTAATTAAAGGGCCAGAATACAAGCCCAACATGAAATTACAAGTAAAACTAAAAACAGCTCCTATGAACACCCTCCAAGCATCCTACCAGAAGGGTAGGTAGAGTTCTCGAACGGTCATATCCGTAGATTGTTTCATCTAATGTCCACCTCTGAGCAGCCTTTAGTCTCGGTACCCTCGACCTCAATCAGCGCTCTCCGTCATCTAGACAATACACAACAAGGTGAGGGCATAGCCTGTACAATGGTGAGTCTAACAATACTCAGTAAGAACCCCGAGACCCTCAAATGCCTCTCAGAATCAACAACGGATAAACCACAAAGAAAGACCAAAATTACAACGAATGAAGAAATAGCCAACCCTACTTAGGTATATTCCAATACATATACATAAGTTAGCAAGTATACGCATCATGTTCATGAGGAAACACAAGGCCCAACCCTTTATCCAAAAGCACAATTGTTCCTTGAAGGAATGAATACCACGAAGGTAACACCACATAGGTAAGTACCAAAATGGTAATGGCACACAGAAGAATACCTCAAAGGATTCACCGCATAGGAGTGTACCACAAAGATAATTCCACACAGTATAATACCATGAAGGTAAAGACTCAGCTCACACAAGGTATAAAATAATTACGAAAGTATATATGATTAGCTATATTACTAGATCATATTACTTCATTTAGAAGCTCGGTTGTTGACCCACATTGGATCGAAGATGACCCACACATGATCTGAATATGAACCACACAGGATCTGGAGATGACCCACAAAGGATCTAAAGATGACGCACATTGGATCTAAAGATGCTGACCCACATAGGATCCAAAGATGAACCACATAGGATATGAAGTCTCCTCATGTACAACCACCCATAGGGTTCCTGCATGAAACATGCTTGATTGAAGGAGGTTCCGCAACTCAAACCATGATATGATACTTCAGCTACCACAAAGTCCCACTAAGTAGTATCTGGAAGGTCCTTCAAGTCAATAGGGTCCCAACGCAATAGACAATGCATGAATCAGACGCCTAATCTGTATGTTATTAGAGCATCCATTCCGAGGGCCTGGTTGGATTCAGGTTCGATCCAACATGGTCGTACACCATAATTATCCAAAACTCTAGTGGAGTATACCAAAAGGACCATCTCGATCCATGTATTATGGTGCCATAGACAGTTCTTCAAATGGACACTCAGATATCAAGGTATGGGAAAAAACGTGTATCTCGGTCCAAATGGGCCCGGGTCCGGCCCGATCCGGTTCGACCGACCAGACCCGATTTGGACTGGCCCGACCAGACTAGATTCATGTCACCCCGACCTGATCTGGGTCTGACTCGGACTGGCAGGGCTGCGGCGGGCTGACCCGGACTGCGAAGGGGGCGGCCAGGCCTGTCCTGCGGTGTAGCCCGCGGCCAGGGTGGCCCCTTTTTGTGGGTTTCTCTCTAGCTTCCACCTGGGAGGGGAGGCCCCCTCCCAGGTTGCCCGAACAGCCCGTAGGCCATTCAGGTTTTGGCCAATTAAGCGGCGCCACGTGGTGCCCTAGCTGGCACGCAGGACCCGTTGGAGGGGTCCCGCTTGGCGCGACACGACCATCCAGAATGGATGGCCCTCGTTCACTTGGCGTGAATGTGCGCCGCTCGTCCCCCGTGGCCTACTGAGTGCCTGCAGGCCTGCAGTCTCTACCACGGTCTCCAGCTTCGGCGGTGCGGATTCACGTCGCAGCTTTGCCACGTGGCTAGCCATCATGTCGGCCGCCCCTCCACTCCTCCACGGCTGATGGGCCGCAGACTCCTCTTCCTGTTGCATGGATGCAACACTTCCCTACATGTGGCTGGTCGGTGTGATGGACATTACTTTTTCCCTACCTGCACAAGTCACCGACAAACTTCCTCAGGTCACTATGAGAGTTCTGGTGGCCCGTTCATCAAACTAAAAGAACCATTGCGGATCTCAGGATGTGGTCATCGTTCCAAGACCAAGGGGGTCAGATTCCGTTCATCTTGAATTCTCATCCATGAAGATCACGACCTTCAATGAATTAGTGGAGGGATCAGGATGTGTGAGCTTGGACCGCACCCTCCATGTTAGATCGGGAACAAGCGGGTTATTAATATTGAATAACAATGTGGAATCACAATGAACAAACCAAAACAACCAATTTCAAAACCCCTACCTCAATAATTCATTGGAGACAGTGTGAGAAAGAAGATAAAGAAGATGAGGGCACCAACGTTCGTTGTTCCCACAACATGATCCAATGTCGGTTCCTTGTTCTTCATCTGGAGGATGTTTGTTCATCATTGGAGCTTCCATGTTTCCTCCACCAAGAGTTCTCCCACAAACGCTTTTTCCAACCATATCCCCCACTCGAGGTGAGGATCCAACTTTAATCGAGTAAATATTATTAATTCAATTAATGATGGGACGTTATTTAGTGGAATTCTAAGAGTTAAGTCACAATAAAAGAGGAGTTTGGGTGGTCCCCACCACCATGATTCAAATGAGAGGTGAGATGATATGTTTTTAAAATAAATTATATTTATTTTATTTAATCCTCTTTGAAAAATGAAAAAACCAACTTCCACCTTCGACCTACTAAGGTCGAGATGAAGGTCTCCTTAAGAGAATATTGGCATTGCGAGTTCAACGGTGTCATCAGATTTCAATTCCAAGCACCAGTTCAAATGTTAAAAAACCCCTCTCACATATTTACATAATGTACCAAAATAAAAGTTCAAAAATTTATTCTCGGTACATTGGGCCTCAGAATCACATGTCGTTAATCTCCACAGACTCATAATTTTTTCATATAATTAAACAAATAGATGGAAAATTAGGGTCTATAAATTCTCCCCACTTCAAGGCTTTCCACCCCTAAATGAATAGACAAACACTAGGGAAACAAGTGGTGGTACTTTGCACGAATCTGATCCTCCCACTCCCATGTGCTCTCCTGGAGGTTCCCGTGCTGCCAATGCACGTGCACCAGAGGTATCGATCGCCCTCAAAGGACTCACTCCGGCCAATCCTTAATCTCTATTAGAACCTCCAAAAACGTCTCCACATCGTCGATTTCCAACTCTCCCTAGTCAATTATGTGATAATTATCACATACATTTCTCCTGAACTGAGATACCTGGAAAAATATAGGCACCCTGTGCGACTGGGGTGGAAGAGCTAAGCGGTAAGCCACATTTCCAACTCCGCTGGGTACCTAAATGGGTCCGATGAAACTCAAAGATAACTTAATTCCCTAGAAAAATCTCCATAAACCTCATCGAGGTGAGACACTTAGGAAGACTTGTTCATCATCCTCAGACTCTAGTGGCCTCTTTCTCCTGTCACCCTACGAATCATGCATACTCCATGCAGTCCTCATCTGCTCTTGGATGATCTACACCATATATGTGGTAGCTCGTTCCATCTTTGGTCCCATGAGTGATGACTCCATGGGGTTAGTCCAACACACAGGTGATTTGCAAGGTCGGCCGTATGACACCTCAAATGGTGGAATACCGATAGTGGAGTGATAACTGTTGTTTTACCCGAACTCCACCAAGGGAATGTGATCCTCCCAACTGTGGCTAAAATCTAGGACGCAAGCATGAAGCATGTCCTAAAGGGTCTGAATGGTTCACTATATCTGACCATTAGTCTAAGGATGGAAGGTAGTTCTCAACCGTAGCAGCGTCCCAAACGCCTCCTACAACCCCTTTAATAGATGGTATGTGAAAGTGCATCACGATTGGTGAAAATCGTAGATGGAACTACAAGAAGATGTATAATCTCCTGCACGTAGAGGCATCCCAAGCTCTCTACTATTCCATTAAATACGATAGATAGGATGTGGGCCGACTTGGTGACTCGGTCAACGATCATCCAGATGGAATCATGACCCCTGGTCATGCATGGAAGTCCTGTCAGGATGTCCACGGAAATTCCATCTCAGTTCCACTATGGCACCTATAGTGGCTGAACTAAGCTTGTTGGAACCTGATGTTCGGCCTTCACTTTCTGATATGTGACACGTCGTGAGAAAAACTTTTCCACTGATTTCTTTATTCACGGCCAGAAGTGCTAACACCGAAGGTCCTAGTACATCTTCACCACTCCTGGATGTACCGCTAGAGGGGACATATGGAACTCCCTCAACACTTCCTCCCTAAGCGTCACTAGTAACATAGTAAACCCTCTGAAGAGGATGACATGTTCTCCACATTCAAGAAATCCATCAAGTGCTTGTCTTGTGGATATCTAAACACGCTAACCATCGCAGTCACTGTCCCCATGTTTCACCTCCATGACTTGCTGAAGGAGTGGGGGAGTGATTGTCAGAGACTAAAGATAAGATACTCTATCTCGACCCACGTAGGATATCCATAATGCGGGTAGATACTCCATCACCTTAGGCAGCAACTATATATGAGATCTCAGGCAGAGTGCATCTTATACTACATTCCACTTCCCATGTGTATAGACTATCTAGAAGTCATAGTCCTGGAGGAACTCAAGCCAATGCCACTGTCTGATGTTCAGGTCCTTATGAGGGAAGATATACCTGAGAATCTTGTGATCAGAGTAGACTATAAAACATTCTCCCATAAAGTAATGTCACCACATATTCAAGAAGAAGACTACTTCTGCCAACTATAAGTCATGGGTAGTGTAGTTATTCTCATGTTGTCGCAGCTGTTGTGAACTATAGGCGATCACGGATCACTCCTGCATCAGGACACATCCATGCTCAGTCCATGATGTGCCATAGCATACTACGTACCCTACGCCCTCCTCTAGTAGCATCAAGATGGGGGCACTCGTTAGTATCAATATTAGATCTAAGAAAATCCTCTGGAATCTCTTCGACCACACAAATGGTTGCTCCTTCTTCATCAACACTGATAATGGTGCCACAACTCTAGAAAATTCAGGCACTAACCTCTGGTAGTAACCAGACAAACCCAGTAAACTTTGTACATCTGTCACACTCTTGGGTGGCTCCCAAGCAAGAACATCCACAATTTTTACTGGATCAACCGCAACTCCAGCCATTTAGATGATGTTCCCTTGAATGTGGACCTCTCATATCCAGAATAGTCAGTTTGGGAGTTTACAATAAAACTGGTTCTCTCAGAGTGTGTCTAGAACTATCTGCAGATGAAAAGTGTGCTCCTCCTCGGAAGCTGAGTATATCAGAATGTAATCGATGATGACTACCATAAAGAGATCGAGGTATCTCTAGAATATCATGTTCATGAGTCCCATGAACACTACTGGGGAATTGGTCATAGTGAATGGTATAACAAAGAACTCATAATGTCCATAAAGACATCTGAAGGCCAGATTCTACACATCCTCATCTCATACCCTGAGCTGGTGGTAGCATGATCTGAGTTCTATATTTGAAAAACATCGTGATCCCTTCATCTGATCCAAGATATCATCAATCCTAGGTAGTGATTACTTGTTCGTCACTTTCACCTAGTCCAGGCGACGTTATTCCACATGGAGTCTCAAACTCCCATCCTCCTTCTTGGAGAACAAAATCAAGGATGCCTATGGAGAAACACTTGGCCTAATGAACCCCTTTCTCTACAAGTCCTCAATCTATTCTCACAGCTCTTGCTGATATATGTGAGCCATTAGATATTATTTTGTATATATTTATGTCGTTCTGGGGTAAAAGTCGATATAAAACTCCACCTCTCTATGAGGAGGATGACTCAAAACATCATCAGGGAAAATATCAACGTAATGGTCCACCACTATAGGATTAACCAGACTCTCAACATTAACTGATCCTAGGGTAAGGCTAGAAAAATGATATGTGATCGGCTACACCCTCCTTTGGGTAAGTCTATCATGTGATGCAAATGTTCCCTTCTTGTCGTTGAAGGAAAACCTTGACCCATCCATGCTGACACACCGCACATTGTGGATAATAAAGTCGATCTGTACATGGGCTAGGGATAATCAGTCCATAACCCAGATGACATCATAAGGACTTGTCGCAACTTCTAGAAGATCCTAGCCGATGCCCTCTCCTCTTAGAGCATGCACACACTACCACCACGAGTTTGTAATCGTTGAATCCACGCCCGTATGAGTCTCTAGCCGTAAGGATCAAGACAATGGGTCTACCAGAATCTCTTAGCTCTGAACAAGGCCCATCGAAATGAATGAGTTACTATGACCTATGTCTATAAGTACTGCAGATAGGGTGGAGTTGACATAGATCGTACCTCATATCATCTCCGGAGCATCATGGTCATATGCCTCAGCTGCCTGGTGTTGAGCTCGTCCCTGTCCACCTGCTCCTTATGGTTAGGGTAGGCCACCTTGTGGTGGTGGTGGTAGAACCCCGAATCTTCACCCACCGCCCGCTGCATGGCCTGCTCCTCTGCCATGTCTGCCCACTACCTGCAGACCTCCTAGATAGAATCTTCGCCTCTTCCCAGGAGGTCCTTTGACTGTCTACTGGTCATCTATATGGCGGGTCGGGCAGTCGCAATCCTTGTGACCCTTCCTACCACACGAGTAACACTGCCTGCTCCTCACATGTCCTGCTCTGTCTCAAGTTCCCCACACTACCGACCCTATATCATGCAGTCGTTCACCTATATGTCTATTCCTCTTGGACATCTGCTTCATCTGTCTAATGACATATACAGATGACTCTACTATGTGAAGTCCGGTGGTGGTATCACTATTGGTGATTTCTCAGCTAGGAAGCGATCCACTATGAGTGCTCGCTCTAACACCGCATCCCGCGTCAGAATACTGGGTGATATCATTGAAGATCTAATCTCCTGTCTGATCCACTGCTCGATGGTATGGGCCCTGAAGAAAGGTTCCTACACCGTGTCAGTTGAGTAGCATGAGAGGTCAGTGAATCTCATAGAATATTAAGCCACAATCATGTTTCCCTGCTGCCTGTGTAGAAGCTCTTAAATATGCACAGAGCATAAGGTCACTAGGATGAACTATTCCCTAAAAAGGATATCGAAGTACGCCCAAATGAGATTCTCCTCGTTGTGATCCTAGAGCATCATGCTCCACCATCTTCCCACTACTTCATGAAGAATATAGGTGTCAAGAATTACCATGAGATCAGCTGGTGTCCCTACAAGTCGAAAAACTATAACCACGACCTCCACCCAGTCCTTAACCGACTGTGGATTCATCTAGTCCTGGAACCTTAGTAGCCTCTAGCACTAGAACTTTTGCAACATGCTCAATCGTCATACACCCTCCGTTGTTGGGGCTGGTGGCATCAGCTAACGAATTGGTAGTGGTGCTGCTGGTACACCACCTGATTGTACGACAGCCGTAAGGGGGCCCTACACCGATGCCTCATCACTCGGTGGGTCGTCATCGCGTACTGTACCTGGAACCCTGGCTGGCTGTCTGCGTGGAGGCATCCTGAAAAGAATGGGTGCTACAGGATCAATAAGCTATATCTGGTGAGCTGACTCAAAGAGTTCACAATGAAATTGTTTTGATAACACAAACTCAATCAGTGTTTTCATACACTGGGTCAGAAATTAGAATTCATTGTCCTGGTGTGTGGATACGTTGGCCGCCACACCAACAACAAATTTCCACAAACTGATAACCACACTCATCACACTTAACAATATTTCCCATTAAAATATTAGACTCTATGTTCTCCAGTAGAAATGACTCATCTGATACCAATATTTCATGACCCGTCCCCTGGGGCGCATTCCATGACTACCCCAAGCCTGCCTTCCATAGGGCAGAGGACAGAAACTAGCACCGAAATGGCATATCCCTAAAACAGAGAAGGAATTTCCTTTATAACTTTTAACTCATAGAAACCAACAACACAAAAAGTTACAAGAACAAGGTAATGCATATAGTAAACATAGTGTGTATAATATGTAAAGGGCTAGAATAAAATCCCAACAATAAAGTACAAGTACAATTGAAAATAGCTCCTCCGAACACCTACCAAGGATCCTACCAGAAGGGTAGGAAGAGGTCTCAGATGGTCGTAGCCACGGATCATCTCATCTGATGTTCACCTCCAAGATGCCTCTAGTCCTGGTACCCTCAAACTCAATCAGTATTTTTCGTCATCTACACACGACACAACATGGTGTGGGTATATCCCATGTAGTGGTGAGTATAAGGATACTCAGTAGGTACCCTAATACCCCCTGAAGTTCTCTCAGAATCCACAATGAATAAACCACAAATAAAGATGAAAATTACTAATCACGAACCAATAGTCAACACTACTTAGGTATATGCCCATACTTATACCTAAGTTATCAAGGATACCCATCACATTCACAAGAAAAAACAAGGACCAACTCTTTAACCCAAATCCCAACTATTCAATGTAAGAATGAATACCATGAAGGTAACACCACAAAGTTATGTACCACAAATGTAACGCCAAACAGAAGAATACTACAATGGTTTCCCCACACAGGAGTGTACCACAAAGGAAATTACAAATAGTAGAATACCCCAAAGGTAAATACTCATATCACACCGGGTATAACATAAGTACAGAAGTATAGATGATTAGATATATTTCTAAATCATCTTACTTCATCGAGAGGCACTGCTATTGACCCACACAGGAACCAAGATGACCCACACTAGATCATAAGATTACCCACACAGGATCAGGAGTGGACCGACACATGATCTGAAGATAACCCACATAGGATCTGAAGATGCTAACCCACACAGGATCTGAAGATGACCCACAGAGGATCTGAAGTCTCCTCAAATATAGCCAGCCACAGTGTTCTTTCTCTAAGCATGCTTGATTCTGGGAGGTTCTACTCTTGAAGTTATCTGAAGATACAACAAATGGCATGAAGTCCCATGAAATAGTATCACAAAGGTCCTTCTTGTCAATAGGGTCCCAATGTAATAGATGGAGCATCAATCAGACACTTAATCTGTATGTTATTAACATTTTCGTTCGGAGGGCCCAGTTGGATTCGAGTTCTATCTAACCCGGTTGTACTCCAACTTGAACCAAAACTCATGTGGTGTATACTTAAAGGACCTTCCCAATCAATGGATCCTGGTGCCTTAGACGGTTCGTCAAACGGACATCTGGATCTAAAGATATGGCCAAAAGGTGTATTTGGGTCGAGATGGGCCTGGGTCCAATCCAAAATAGCGTGGGACAACCCAACCCATTTCGGATTGACCGGAACTGGTTTGGTTCGACCCGAACCAGTTCGGTCGGCTAGGCCGCGGCAGGCCCGTGGTCCTACCTGGCCCGTGAAGGGGGTGGCCCGGCCCGTCCCGTGGTGCAGCCGGTAGCCAGGGTGGCCCCATGTGGGTGGGTCTACCCTAGCCGCCATCCAGGAGGAGAGGAACCCCCCTAGGTCACCTGAACCACCTATTGGCAGTTTGGTGCTTGGCCAACCAGGAGGCGACAAGTGGCGTCGCTGTCTGGCACGTGGGACCCGCTATAGGTGTCCCGCTCGTCGTGACGATGCCAACCAAAATGGATAGCCCTCCTTCCAGCAGCATGAATACATGCCACTGATCCACTATGTCCAGACAAGTACTGGCCTCCCTCCGATCTCTACCACGACCAAGTGGTCGTGATCTCCAACTTCAACGACGTGGATGCGTGTTGCCACTTCGCCACGTAGCCCGTCGGCGTACCGTCCACCCCACTACTCTGCCGTGGCTGATGGGCAGCTACCTCCTCTTCTAGCGGCGTGAAATCACTACCACCATATTTGGTAATGACCAGTGTGTCGGCCGCCACTTGTTCCCTACAGGGACCAGTCACTCGCAAACATCCATGGGTCACTAGGAGAGTTTCGGTGGTTGTTCTTCAAACTGAAAGAACCACTACCGGTCATGGTACGATGTCGTCGTTCCAAGACAAAGGGGGTCTGATTCTGGTCAACATGATTTCCTAGACGTGAAGATCAAAACATTTAACGAATTAGCGGGGGGGGGGGGGGGGGGGATCCGGCCATGTTAGCTTGGCTCATACCCTCCGTGTTAGATCGGTAACAGGTGGCTTATGAAGATTGAATCACAACATGTAATAATGATGAACAAATAGGAACAACCAATTTCAAAACCACAACCTCAATATTTCGATGGAGTTGGTGTGAGGAAGAAGATGAAGATGACGAGGGCACCTATGGTCCTCGCTCCCTCAACACGCTCCAAAGTCGGTTAATCATTCTAGATCTAGAGGATGTTCATTCTTTGTTGGAGCTTCCAAGTTTCCTCCACCAATATATCTCCCACAAAACCTTTTTCCAACCATCTCCCCATGAGAGGTGAGGATCCATATTTGATTGAGTTAAGTTTATTAATTCAATTAATGTCGGCCATTAATTAGTGGGATTGTAAGTGTTAATTCACATTAAAAGAGGATTTCAGGTGGTCCCCACCACCAAGATTAAAATTAGAGGTGAGATGATATGTGTTAAAAATAAATTATATCTATTTTATTTAATCCCATATGAAAAACACAAAATCCAACTTCCACCCTCAACCTATTACGGTTTATATGAAGGACTCATTAAGCGAATATTGGCGCTGCGACTTCAACGGTGTCCTCAAATTTTAATTTCGAGCACCGGTTGAAAAGCAACAAAATGACACTCGCGCGTTTATTGAACGTACGTAAAAAAAGTTAAAAAATTTATTCCGAGCACACTGGGACTTGGAATCACGCACCATCAATTTTCATGGACTCGTAAAATTTCCATATAATTAAAAAAATTAACGGAAAATCCGGGTCTTTACTGTTAAGATTATAAGTGACTATATAGGTGTTTTGATGATTCGTTTTTCATTATCAAACATAATTGGGAAGTTGAATTTTCTGTTTATGTAGTTCAAGATTCTAATCCAATTTCAAAACAACCTTATCTCACATAGAGCATCTAAAATTTAAACTGGATTTATAAGAGTTAATTTATAGGGGATTTATTCATCTCATCCCTTCTCTATGGGGTTCTCTAATATAGTTTGATAAAAATAAAGATAGTTCCACGAGGAATTTCATTGATTATAATGCATTAAATAACATTACTATTATGAATATGTATATATTTACTCATATCGATGAATTGTTTGATCAAATCTAGGGAGATTAGAATTTTTAAAATGATGAATTGAGATCTAGATACCATCATCTGAAGGAGAAGGATGATTTCATTCTGAAAACAACATTTCAGACTAGATATAAGCATTATGAGTCAATAGTTATGCCATTTGGTCTGTCAAATTCCACCACTATATTTATAGATCTTATAAATAGAGTATTCAATGAATAAGTATATATTTTTGTGGTTGTTTTTGTTGATGATATTATAGTTTATTCAAAAATTTAAGAGGATCATGAACAACGTCTTACAAATTTCCAAAAAAATGCGTAAGGAAATAAAGTAATATTGAAAATTTAGAAATTGATTGTTTTGGTTACAATAAATTTTTTTCATTGGATAATTATAAATATGGATGTCATAACACTTGATCAAGACAAAAAAAGTGGTTGATGAATGTCCAAGACCTAAAAATGATATTAATATTCATATTTCACTAAGATAAGTAGGAAGTTACAGGAATTTTATTGAAAAATTTTCTTGATTACCTATATCGATATATATCATAATAGGGAAAAAAGTTAAATTTATTTGGACGAAAGGTTTTTTTTCTGTTTTTAGGATCCAAAACAATATATTGGTGAATGCTCCATATTTTTCCATTATTCTAGAAATGGATGTTTTTTATATATATTGATGCTTTTTGAAGGTATATGTGGGATTATTAATGAATAATGATCGTTTAATTGTATATTCTTCACATTACTTGAAACCATTTGAGTTAAATTATCCTAAACATGATCTGGAATTAGCTACTGTTGTCTTTAATTTTATAGTTTAGAGGAATAATTTTTTTTAGTAATGTGTGAAATATATACTAATCAAAATTGGTTTAGGTACATAATAAATCAGAATGAATTGAGCTTCAGACATAGAGTATTGATGGAATTAATAATGTATAATAATTGAATGATTAATTATCACTACGAAAAAATGGTTGATGATTTGAGTCAGAAAAGTTATTCTATATTAAACATGTTATGTTTGGAACATGTCCCTTTTTAAATGATTTGATGAATTTTTTCCTATATGTTGTCGATATAAGAACCTCTTCCATTTTGTTTAATATTTTAGTGAAGTCGACTTTTTAGGAAAAAGTTAAAAAAGTTTAGAAGATGGATTATGCTTTATTGAAAATTGTACAATCCTTTATGAAGGTTATGTCTCCTAATTATAATATTGATGACGAACATGTTTTGATATGTTGAAATAGATTATGTGTTCCCTGTGATTTTCAATTTAAGAATGATTTTTTATGAGAAACTATTATTTATACAATTTGAAATTCGCCATAAAATCACTATGATGTATATAGTACTTTGTGAGTATTAATGGTGGGATGTAATGAAAAGAGATATTGCAAAACTTATTATTAGATATTTTACTTCTCAAATGAAAAAATAAGTAATAAAATTACTGAAGAGGATGCTTCACCCATTTTGAGTGCCATAGAGGAAATGAGAAAAATATATCCCTAGATTTTGTAGTGCGATTACCAAAAACATCTTAGGTAACAATGCGATTAAGCTTATTTTTTGCCGGCAGACTAAATCAGAAAATTTTCTTCATAGTCGATATATTGTGACTATATATAATGTTTCTCTATTATATCTTAAATGTGGTAGTTAGGTTACATGGAGTTCCTCACACCATTGTATCTAATCAGGATCTCATGTTCCCTTATAAGTTTTGTAAATACATTCATATGTTACTATGAACTGAATTTAATTTCATTATAGCCATTCATCCTTAGACTTATTCACATTCAGTATAAAAAATTATGACATTTGAGGGTTGGATTCATTTTTATTTATTGGAATACAAGAGAATTAGAGATCCACATCATTCCAAAGTTGAGTATTCGTATAATAATTTTTCTCATTATTGTATAAATATAATTCCTTTTGATGTATTATATAGAAAGTAGTGTTGAACTAATACTTTTCAGACATAAGTATGTGAAATAATGTTGATCGGACCAGAATTATTATAGTAAATGGAATTGGGAGTTCAGTTGGTTTATAGAATCATGTTTAATTTTCAGAGGAGGGAAATATTTTAACTGAATGCCCGAAGAAATGATATTTCTGTCATGATATATGTTCACATACTTCCAAATGTTCCTCCATGGAAAAGTGTGATGAATTTTGGTAAGAAATAGAAGCTGAGTCCATGGACCATTTGATCCAAGGAAATCCTAGAGAAATTTGGAATAGTTTCTTACCGATTAGCTTTGGTTATGAGTTTATCACATGTACACAATATGTTTAATATTTCAATTTTAAGGAAAAATGTTCTAGATGCATCTCATGTTTGGATTCTTAATGTAGTTTAGTTGGAATAGAATCATTCTTGTGTTAAAAAACTAGTTCAGGTTCTTCAAAATATACTGATTTTTTGGAATAAATTTATTCATAAAATTATGTTTTTATGTAAAAAACATATGGTTGAAGAGACAATAGGGTAATATGATAATTATATTAGGTAAATATATCCACCTTTATTTAAAAAGTGAAATAAATTGTGAGGATGCAATTTCTTATAGGGGGAAGAATATAACAAATCGGGTAAGGATATAATAATTCCTTTTCTTATTTATTAATTAGATAGAAATTTTAAATTTAAAAAGGTATTCTATGTTCAATAGTTTTTGTGATAAATCCATTGATTCAATTAAAACAATATTTTCGTAAAAAATAGTATCATTACCTTTTAATGGTCTAATTATTTTAAAAATAAACATTTATACTTTTATAAAATTTATTTGAAAAAATTAAATTCATTTTTGAATGTGTAATATCAAATTTTACTTTTGTTTATGTTTTAATATTTTTTTGATAAGATTCATTTTTAATGATTCGTGAAAATAATGGTTTTATTGGAAACTATTTATTTTTTAAAAGGTAAAATTATTCTTAGGATAAGTTATAATTAGTTAATTTTTGGATATTATTCCAAATAAGTAATCTATAATTGGTTTTATATAATAATTTAGTATCTAATAATTTTTTATTTAAAATGAAATTTTTTCAAAAAAACCGTTCTGTGGTGTGTTTTTTCAATTTAATTTTAAATTAAATTAATCCAAATATACGTTTTCAATTTTGAGAAATAGATTTAATATTTTCAATTAGAAGGCACAAATTTTGATTATAGGTCCTTTTTTAGGAAATATAAATATTAATGATAGTTATATTTATTTTTCAAATTTTTTTGATGAGGTTTATTCTACCCTAAACACCTGTGTATCAAAATACAGTTGTTTATTTGACAGTTGACCATTGAAAGTACCCGTAAATTATTTAAATAAATTATTCCACAAAATGAAACTGTATTTGTCTTATATATATCTTTTGTGTCCCCATAGAGACATATGTGTGTTATGAATGAATATAAGTAAAATTTTTCAAATTAATATACTTATTTTATGAAGAAAAAAATATTAAATTTGGGGTCACTTGTAAGATAATTTGATATTTATAATATTTTATTTAATGAGATGTTGATAATGTCACATTTATGTTATTAATGGCTATATCATTTTCAATATGACATTATCTATAAGATATTTCAAATATAAATATTATTTTTTAATATAAATTATTTATCTACATCATGATATTTTTATTTTCTATTTTTAGTATATAAATAAGTGTATTAAATAATTATACAATTACAAGGCATTAATCATTTTATTAATGAAACAATACAATAATTGTTATTAAAAATATTAGAATAAATATAATAAGAATAAATTATAGTTCCTTATGAATTTAATATATTAGTATAGAATTTTGGGGGTTTATTAAATTTTTTTTATCTATGATTTTTATATTCTTTATTTCCTTAAAGTCAAGGTAATGAATACTATCAAAATTGACACAAATAATATTTTATAAAAATGATACTTTTTAAATTATTGAAAAATGACATGAAAATCATTATGATAGAAAAAAGTGTAATTTTTTAAACTAAAATTCAATAAATTCTTCTTTATTTTTTCAATTGACATTTTATATGTAAAGATTAAAAATTATAATATTAAATAAATTGTTTCCATAATTTAAATTAAAATAGGTTAACTAAATTTAGTCAAAAGAATAAGGGTTATAATAAAACCAAAATGTAGGAAAAGTTTACACTATGCTAATATTACAGACTTATATCATATTTAATACATATAAATATCAATTTGGTGGTATTTTTAACTAAAATTAATTTTTTATAATTTAATCTTTTGAGATTTTCCAAAAGAGCCCCTCACATTTGTTATAAAAGAGAAATCCTTACTACTTTTATTGACACCAATTTGAGCCATATGTCTTGATGAAAATAGAAAAATTTATCTTCAAAATATCATTAGATAAGTTAATTAGGATTTGGTCCTTCCAAAAGTCCAACCATGTATCTCTTATGTACTGAGTAAAGGATGTCCCCAAAAGAAGAGGTAATTGTCTTTATCAACTATTTGAAGTTTATTTTATCTTCCACTTCCTGTAAAAAAAAATTATTAAAAAAAATAATAACTCTGGTATAATCATTATGATTATATGTTATTATGAATATTGGACAACCATATTCCCCTATTTATCGATCCTATGAAACACAAATATTGTGTGTGTGTGTGTACATATGACATACCATCTCCATGTTGTAGTGTGATTTGTTTTTCATCACCACTATAAGTTGACGGTTATAATGATTTAAATGATAAATATATATGATATATATTATATGTAAATTATTATAGAGATAATGAAATTATGTCCTCTTTGACCATAGTCAATCAGAGGAATACATTTTGGTCATATTAACCAAATATCATCCAAACATCCGGCGTGAACATAAATTATTATTAACGTGGTAATAAGTGACATAACAAGAATAAAAAAATTAAAAAAATTAATAGTAAATTATAAATTATCTTAGGTTAATTATTCAAGAAAAAAAATGTTGTAAATTATGATTCAGACTCAATGTAATGGAATTTTTTTAAAACAAAATTTTTTATAAGCAACTCATTCATATATTCTTAAAGAACCCAAAAGGAATGGTTTTTAACATATAATAATTAATGTAATTTATCACTTTCATGATGAATAATTTTATAATATTCCTCTAAAAGTTATAATTTTATTGATTAATAAATTGTAATAATTTAGTTGTCCACGACATTGTAAAAATTAAGTCATTTTAAAATAGAATAGTTGTGGTCCTCAAGAATGTTTCTTTTATGTAGGCTCTAGTTATTAGGCTTATGTTATTGTTTGTGGGAGTTTTTTGTATTTATGTGTGGTTCCATTATAACCCCTAGTAATATTATCCCTTTATTTATATCCAATTAATTTGTTAAAGGTATATAGTTATCTAGTGAGGTTTCTCTTGAGATATCATAGGAATATACTATGGTTGTTCTTCCAGGCATACACATGATAGTTAATCACTATGTATCATAGATATATAATATATATGTCATAGTTATATTAAAATGATGAAACAAGTTAAATTATCAGAATAATGTATGTTTCCTATCATTAAATAGAAATAATATTATATTAGAAGGTAAGAAAAAGAGATTATTTTTTATTTGTAAAATTAATAACTTTGTGAAAATGTTTCTATTAATGAAATAATGGATTATATATTCATTTTTACATCCAAAATTTAATTGTTTTGTTCTCATACCATGATTTATATTTATTTCATAGGCTATAAGGATGAGTATGAAAGTGGAGGAAGTCATGTTTATAGTTATGAAATTTTTTCATGGAGAATAAATCATGTTTTATTTTAAAATGTTTTATATTATGAAAACCATTGATATAGTCTTAGAAATATATTATTTGTTTGAATTTGGGGTTTTATGTATATATTATGACAAAATATCTAAAATATTAATTTAATATATCATGAGAATGGTGATTATGATTATTCTAGTTAAAAACACTAGAATATGCAATTTTTAAGGCCAAGTCCATTCAAGAACAATATAAATAATCTCTTAAATTTCCTTTTATAATATAGGAATGACTATATCAGTATTAATTATTTTTTTTGACTGAACAATTATAAAAAATATGTAAAATGATGAAAACATATGGAATGTTAATTAAACATTAACAAGTTCATGAAAATATAATTAATGATTATTCTTAATGATTATATGTGGTTTTTGAATTTCAAATGTTTTAAAATATGTCTTTCATTTATTTTCTGATGTCATAGATTAAATTTTATTCGTTTATGTTGGGTGTTAAGGTGTAACACCCCAAGCTTCCATAGTATGTTTCCCTTTAAATAATGCAATGGCTTGCATTGTACGCAACTTTGAGATTCTAACACACCACAACCAATCAAACTAGCTGTTATGAATAATAATACCTAATTTTTTAAATTTTATACATTTTATCTTTAAAAATGAAATTAATTTTTGGATTCTGAATATCAAAATTATCCTAGGGTGAAATTTTGGTACTTTTCAGATAACTTTCATATTTTGATGAATAGTGAAAATTACTAAATTTTAGTTCAAAATAGGTTTTTTAATTGAAATAATCAATAGTGATAAATTATGATTTTGAGTGGTTTTAAAGTATATTTGGAATGTATTTCTATCATTTAGTATAATTTTTGTCATTGTACAAAATTTCACATTTAAACTGGACATAAAAAATTGTCAATCTTTTGGTAGTTATTATATCTTAAAAACACGCTTTTTATTTTGACAGTGGGAATTAATTTTAAAATAATTTATGCCACTTCTGTGTTTTGAATTTCGAAAAATTGATTCCATATTTGGAATGAGGATGTCCAAATTGTATAGATAGGTAACTTTTATTTTTAGACATTTTTAATAATTTCTTCGGTAAATATTTTATTTACCATGGTTAAAGGGTAAATCTGATAAATAAGGGTAAAAAAATAATATTATAATAATAATAAATTACCTTAAAACGTGTCCTAACCTTATTGGGTGACACATGTTCGACCATGGGCATCTTTGGGTCGATTTTGGGACCCCATGGAGCCACTTGTAAGTGATAATGACACTATATTAATTAAGTTAAAATAAATACAAAAATGACATAAACATATATCTTTTAGAAAAGTAATTTTTACATAGGGTTATATATGTTGGATTTTAGACTATAAATATTCATTATAAATATAAAAGGCTTTATTACATAATGGTATTTTATTTATAATTTTTAGAAATTTAATAATTAATATTATTTATGACACGATAATGATGCACTATTTTCCTTATTAAAGAATGAATCAAATAATTTGTATTATAAATGTTTAAATTAATATAATTTGAACGTTTTGATTCCATCCATGAATTTTATTTCTTAATATGAAATTATAGGATTTCTTAAATGAATTTGGTTCGAATTAATAAAGATTTTATGACTTTAACAAAAATAAATTATTGAATAATGTCAAAATTCACATAAAAGACTTTTTAAGACAAATAATATATTATTAATTGATATTAAATTCCTAAAAATCTAAGGTTCGGCCAAGAGACTTATATAATGATAGTTTTATCATTAATGGACCACTTGGGGGTCTCTTGGAGGTATATATTATGTGTATTAAATATAAATATAATAATACAATGTGACATGGTAAGTGTCAAACTAATTAACTAAGAGTCAACACTAAAACATAAGGTTAATATAATGACCCAAACCTATATATATTATATTTATTGAGTTTTTGTAGACCCATCCCACCTTAACCTTTAAATAATCCTCTTTGGAGCCATTAGAAACCGAATATGAATTTATTATAATATAATATTTCTACCTTTTCCAAAGGTGCCACTTACCCCTCTTATAAAAGGGCACTCCCCCTTCTCACTAATTCACACATTCAAAGCTATTTGGCTCGGTAATACTCTGCCCAAATATCCTCCCAAAATCCTTCAATGTAACCTATAGTCCTTAGTTTGATCATAATGTCATCTTAAGGATCTCTTTTGATCAAATGAAAAGAAAGAACCCGAAGAAGAGGTAATGTTTTCACCACCATTTTTCAAGTTCCTTTCTTCTTCAACTTCCTCTTCTTTGTTATTACCATTATAAAATAATAACTCTAGTATCATATATATAATTTTATGTTATTATAAATATATAACAACAAAATTATTTATTCTATCCATCCCTTGAATGACATGTCACCATACGTGCGTAAGTAATGCCTACCGTCTCCACGTCGTGGTGTAATTGATATTCATTATATTATTATTTAGATGGGTATAATAATGATGTATAATTACTGAAAATAATAAATATAACATGATAGTTATTCTTTATATATGATATACCATCCAATTATATATTATTTTAATATCAAAATATTGATATTGTCGCTCATGCGTACGTACAGACTACCTTCTCCACGAACGTGATGAGATTCATTCCCCATCGTATCCATTCAAGACTAAATTTCATTTGATGAATAAAAATATTTTTTAGGGATATGATATCATTCTTTATATGAATAAGATACATCCCATCCATAACAAATACTTCTTACATAAAAATTATATAAAGGAAAACGAATATGTTAACACCCGAAACGATTATAATACTAAGATATTATTAAAAAATAAATGTTAAAAGATTATATATGATATCATATTAATGTAAATTATTATT
Organism: Viscum album; assembly: GCA_963277665.1. NCBI lineage: Eukaryota > Viridiplantae > Streptophyta > Magnoliopsida > Santalales > Viscaceae > Viscum > Viscum album. Next base: position 1,698,354,221 of record OY728138.1, on the reverse strand, counting down.
GTTTAATTAAAATAAAAATTATTTCAACATTATACAGGAGGTTAAACTACCATCTATTAAGGAAAAAGTACAATGTAAGGGGCTTCTTATCTCACTTTTAATTCCGTGAGATTTCTATTGTTCACCACTTATTTATTGCATGTGGTGTGTGTACTACCAATGATTGTATTCCTTGTGTAATATACATTAATTTATGGATATTTATATCATCATTGTATGATAATTATTTCATGGGTGTATGTTTTTTAAGATACCAAATTGATAATGGAATTTTAAATTTCAATTTCCACTCATTCGGTATTACGCATACTTCATTGATTATTTTATACCAAGATTATGTGTGGAATCACTATTCATTTTTTATGTCATAATTTCCACTCCCCTTTCTGTGGAGATAATTTTGATACACATAATCACTCCATTGAAAAATTCTCAAGTCATCGATATGAACTTGATAAGAGTAATTTTAACCCAATCTCCATTTATTGAGTTAAACATCCAATTCATTGGTGTTGTTTTTACAAGAATATGTTTGAATTTCCTCTGATTGATTTACACTGAATATCCAATCATATTGAGTGTATTTATATTTTTCACACATAATTATGTCGTTGGTTTATCTTTAAGCTAAGGATACAGTCTTTATAAGAGACTTAATCTCAAATTACATCCCATTGAAACTTCTTTGTTGTTATACACCAAATCACTTTTATGTGGTGTATAAAATGTAATTTGACATAGTATATCATGAATCCCTTTATTCTCAAGATATTAAAATTTCTTTATTAACTCAATTATTGTATTCATGTGTCTCTCATGTGGTTAGAAACTCTAACTAAAATATCATTTTTAAATGTTTTAAAAACTTATTCTTCTAAATATTTCTTATTGATGTCCATGTTTTAAAAATGGTTTTAATGATTTATTTATATGGAAATTAATGTTTTAAAATTAAAACTCCTTTTAAAATTTTCAAAGTTGTATGGGACACTTTGAATCAAGATTCTATTTTTAAATGGCTTCTTGAAAAATAGTGTGACTTTTAAATGATTTCAAGAAAAAGGGGAATATTTCTCTCTAATAGTTTTAATGATTATCTTCATCTACGTCAATATACTCTATTATTATCGATTGAGGTTAATCTGATACAATAAAATATTCCATATTGTATCAAATTAGTTATGTTTAACTGTGAATGTGATATTTTTATACCATTCATGGTTTGTGGATCATGTATTGACATTTCGTATGCTAGTTTTAATATTAATGTTTATGTTATATTTCAAACTTTTCATATGAGGAATGTATTGGACTTAGTAAGTGACGGGTGGAGCCCACTATAGCTCTTCGATGCATATGTAAGTCTCATGAGACAAACTAGTGTCTTGGCACGAGGCCTTGACAAAATCTTAACAGTAGTCTTGGCATGAGGCCTTGGCCACGAGGTTATGATAGTCTGACATTATCCATTCCATATTTATGAAAGTGGTTACTGATATTTCATGTGATTATTCTAATAGTATAATATCCATGTGAGTATGTAAATGGAATTATTTCATTTTATCTTTTCCATATTATGCTAAAGATCAAGTTTAAAAGGCTTTTGTTTTAGTTATACATTGCCTTAAGTGTTTATGCTTATCTATGAAAGCTTCTGCTATATTGTTATCCTTACTGAGCATCTGATCTCACCCCTTTCAATGTTTTATTTTTTCCAGGATGTGGAGAAGTAATTTATGAATGACCTATAGGGATTGTATGAGGGTATATGAAGACAAGATGTTGTTGTAGTTTTTTACCTTGTGATGTAATGAATATATCTAGTGTTTAAAAGGCTACTAAACTAATCGGTCTTTCGATACATGATCTTTATTGTGATAATGACAATGTTATGTAATAATGCACTAACTCTGGGTAACAATGGTCGAGGAGATACAATTGGTATCAGAGGAAGTATAGTACAAACAGTGGGAGCTAGATTTAGATAAACTCTGATTAGAGCACATATCCCTAAGATAGACTTTTGGGATTAGTATAGGAGATCTTCCTAGAATTTTGGTATTGTAGAGATTTTGTGATTTTTCTGAGAAATATATCCCTGTTTGGATACGAGCAGGTAAAGGCTTCTCTGGCACAAATGTACCTAGGGGTAAAACCCGAAAACATCCCTTTGAGCTAGACTCGAACGGGAACTGGTGCACGACAACGGGCCTCGCTGCACTCTTTCTTACAACACTCCCGGGGGATATTCTTAGGATAATTTACATTTTCTTTACAAACTGATTTGAAGTATTATATATAAGATGAGAGTAAATGACCTTGGTTAATCCTAATGTGTTTCAAATTTAGAATATGGTGACATGATATTTTTTAAATGATTTTATAACTACAATTACTCACACAATGCTTTCTGGTTTTAGTTAATGGATGGATTCCATGGAAGTCCTAGTATGTTTGAGAATGATGTACAAGGTGGGAATGGTGGTGGAAAAGAGCAAAAAAATGGAGTGTTGATAGGTGTGAAAGATATCATGTTCACACTAAATCAGTTTTCAAAAAATATGACCAACAACAGATATATTAACCAACTCCCGAACTTAGCAAAGAAGAGAAACCTTATGAATGATAAGAGCGCCAGTAATGGAGGCCATGGATAAAAGAATCCTCAATTTATATCATGAAAGAAATGTGGAAGGATATACCCTGGAAAGTGTCTCAATGGGACAAATAAATTCTTTATGTGAGGGAAAGAAGGACATAAAGTGAAGAATTACCGAATAAAAATTAAGAGTACTATGGAAGAAGATAATAGTGGCCCCAAGAATCCATTTACAGTCATTTGCTATAAATATAGGGGACCTATCCATTACCCGAGTGAATACCCTATTCTATAGGATATTTTCTCTGTCAAATAAGAAGCTATGTGGAAATAAATGGTTGGAGAAATGTTTAAAAAGTATTAGTGCTCCATGTTGATGGGATTACTTTGAAATAATTTTATCTTGTATTTGTAACCCTGCAGTTTTCCATGTGAGAATGATATTTGAGGAAGAATTATCTTTTCTCTTGTGCATATATTTATAAATAAACATTTGGTTTTATATGATCGTTGGGTTTGAGGCAATAACAAATTATTATAATTTGGGATGAAAATGCAAGGTATGAGATAACATTTGTGGTTAAATTATGTGATGGTTATTTTGAGGAATTTATCTCATTTTGGTAATTTTATAAAACATAGTTTTTGAAGAAAGACAACACACAGACCATGTGACAACCCATCGCGTCAGACAAAGCTGTGGGAATTGAACCCACAACCAAAGTGAGATTGGGATTTATAGCCTACTACTGGACTATGCGAAGTCCCTAGTTAGTATTACAATTATTTTTAGTTTAATGATTTTATTGATCAATAATAAGTTTATTTGGGATCTTATGTCTTATCAAATAGATACCCTTAGTATAAGAAAATGATTTGGTGATTAAGTGTTGAAGGTTATTTTGGAAGATGTTCGCTTTGTTGGAAACACTATATGCCCAAGGAAAATAGAATACTATGGGATTCTATTTGAGGAGTAATGGTGTATTTTTATCTATATTTTTATTGTTTATTTATAGTAATTTGGGTTATTAATGGAAATGGTCAACCTATAATAGAGAAGATGTGATTAGGTTAATCAATTTTAAGTATGTGACTATAAGATTAGTTGATCTCATTTGGAGATACAATTTAATGTGGAAGACTACATAACCAAATTCTTCTAATTTTGGGTTTCAATATTAGTTTGGATTATATTGAAGTATTTTAAGTATAATTGATTATTGAAGGGTATTTATTTAACTTTGGGGTATTGTTGGTTTAATTTTGGAAATTATGATTAGTTTTTTTTTCACTAATGGAATATCCATTTGGGGGATCATCAGATCTTATACTAACCGTTTTGGTTTTGATTAATCTCTAAAGATTAGGTAAATATATATTTTATCCTATGTGGATCATGTTATTTTATAGAATATCTTCTAGTATGACCAAGTCTTCTTGAATACTCATTGTTTTAAAAAAATTGAGTTAGAGGGAGAAATTTATTAAAGAATGAAACTCTACATAAAAAGTAAGTATATATCTTTATGTTCTTAGTCAATATCATAAATGAATTCCCCATCCTTATGTAATGTATCCTAACACAAAAATGTTATATGTTTACTTTTCCTACTGAATGACTAATGACCGTTTGTCCCAACACAAGTTTGTGGTTTTTTATTGTTAACTTTCTCCTGATCATGTTTTCTATCCCTCCCCATCATAACTTGACACTTAGTTTATCATCCATATCCATGTTTTCCTACATGGAATCCTAGTATGGGTTATCTTGGGTGACCTTTATACTTCTCTTTCTTTCTTTTGAAGTGATTGTTTTATTGACTTTTTTTCCAAAGTGGGATTTTACATTATATTCTCAAGCCAAATTTTAAAAATTTCGAGGACGCAATTTATTGAAGGAGGGGATAATGTAACACCCCATGCTTCCACAGTATTTTTCCCTTTGAATAATGCAATGGCTTGCATTGTACGCAACTTTGAGATTCTAACACACCACAACAAATCAAACTCGCAGTTATGAATAGTAATACCTATGTTTTAAAATTTTATACATTTTATCTTTTAAAATGGACTTCATTTTTGGATTCTGTATATCTAAATTAGACTAGGGTGAAATTTTGGTACTTTTTGGATCACTTTCATATTTTGATGAATAGTGAAAATTACTAAATTTTAGTTAAAAACAACTTTTTTAATTGAAATAATCAATAGTGATAAATTATGATTTTGAGTGGTTTTAAAGTATATTTGTAAAATATTTCTATCATTTAGTATAATTTTTGTCATTGAACATAATTTCACATTTAAAATGGACATAAACAATTGTCAATCTTTTGATTGTTATTATATCTTAAAAACACGCTTTTTATTTTGACAGTGGGAATTAATTTTAAAATAATTTCTGCCACTTCTGTGTTTTGAATTTGGAAAAATGGATTCCATATTTGGAATGAGGATGTCCAAATTTTATAGACAGGTAACTTTTATTTTTAGACATTTTTAATAATAACTTCAGTAAATATTTTATTTACCATGGTTAAAGGGTAAATCTGGTAAATAAGGGTAAACAAATAATATTATAATAATAATAAATTACCTTAAAACGTGTCCTAACCATATTGGATGATACATGTTCGACCATGGGCATCTTTGGTTCTATTTTGGGACCCCATTTAGCCACTTGTAAGTGATAATGACACTATATTAATTAAGTTAAAATAAATACAAAAATAACATAAGCATATATCTTTTAGAAAAAGAATTTTTACATAAGGTTATATATGTTGGATTTTAGACTATAAATATTCATTATAAATATAAAAGGGTTTCCTACATAATGGTATTTTATTTATAATTTTTAGTCATTTAATAATTAATATTATTTATGACCCGATAATGATGCACTATTTTACTTTTTAAAGAAGTAATCAAATAATTTGTATTATAAATGTTAAAATAAATATAATTTGAAAGTTTTGATTCCATACATGAATTTTATTGCTTAATATGAAATTATAGGATTGATTAAATGAATTTTGTTCGAATTAATAAAGTTTTTATGACTTTAACAAAAATAAATTATTGAATAGTGTCAAAATTCACATAAAAGTGTTTTTAAGACAAATAATATATTATTAATTGATATTAAATTATATAAATTCTAAGGTTCGGCCAAGAGACTTATATCATGAGAGATTTATCATTAATGGACCACTTGGGGGTCTCTTGGAGGTATATATTATGTTTATTAACTATATAATATTAGATTACAAAGTGACATGGTAAGTGTCAAACTAATTAACTAAGAGTCAACACAAAAACATAAGGTTAATATAATGACCCAAACCTATATAAATTCTTTTTATTGAGTGGTTTTCGACCCATCCCCACCTTAACCTTCAAATAATCCTCTTTGGATCCATTATAAACCGAATATAAATTTATTATAAAATAATATTTCTACCTTTTCCAAAGGTGCCACTTACCCCTCTTATAAAAGGGCACTCCCCCTTCTCACTAATTCACACATTCAAATCCATTTGACTCGGTAATAATCTGCCCAAATATCCTCCCAACTTCCCTCACTACATCATATAGGCCTTATTTTTATCATAAAGGCATCCTAAAGAGCCCTTTTGATCAAATCAAAAGAAAGAACCCGAAGAAGAGGTAATGTTTTCACCATCATTTTTCAAGTTCCTTTCTTCTTCAACTTCTTCTTCTTTGTTATTACCATTATAAAATAATAACTCCAGTATCATCTATATAATTTTATGTTATTATAAATATATACCAAAACAATTATTTATTCCATCAATCCCTTGAATTACATGTCACCATACGTGCGTACGTACTGCCTACCGTCTCCATGTCGTGGTGTAATTGATATTCAATATATTATTATTTAGATGGGGATTATAATGAAGTATAATTATTTTGAATAATAAATATAACATGATAATTATTCTTTATATATGATATACCATCCAATTATATATTATTTTAATATCAAAATAATGATATTGTCGCTCATGCGTACGTACAGACTACCGTCTCCACGAACATGATAAGATTCATTCCCCATTGTATCCATTCAAGACTAAATTTTATTTGATGAATAAAAATTATTTTTAGAGACATGATATCATTCTGTATATGAATAATATACATCCAATCCATAACAAATACGTCTTACATCAAAATAATATAAAGGAAAATGAATCTGTTAACACCCAAAACGATGATAATACTAAGATATTATTTAAAATTAAATGTTAAAAGATTATATATGATATCATATTAATGTAAATTATTCTTGTGTAATTAAAATAAAATTTATTTCACCATTATACAGGAGGTTAGCCTACCATCGACCAAGGAAAAGTTACAAAGTAAGGGGCTTCTTATCACACTTTTAATTCCGTGGGATTTCCATTGTTCACCACTTATTTATTGCATGTGGTGTGTGTACTGCCCATGATTGTATTCATTGTGTAATATACTTTAATTTATGGATATTTATATCATATTTGTATGATAATTATTTCATGGGTGTATGTTTTGTAAGATACCAAATTGATAAGGGAATTTGAAATTTCAATTTTCACTCATTCGGTATTACGTATACTTCATTGATTATTTTATACCAATATTATGTGTGGAATCACTATTCATTTTCTTATGTCATAATTTCCACTCCCCTTTATGTGGATATAATTTTGATACACATAATCACTCCATTGAAAAATTATCAAGTCATCGATATGAACTTGATAAGAGTAATTTTAACTCAATCTCTATTTATTGAGTTAAACATCCAATTCATTGGTGTTGTTTTTACAAGAATTTGTTTGAATGTCCTCTGATTGATTGACACTGAATATCCAATCATATTGAGTGTATTTATATATTTCACACATAATTATGTTTTTGATTTATCTTTAACCTAAGGATACAGTCTTTATAAGATATTTAATCTCAATTTACATCCCATTGAGACTTCTCTGTTGTTATACACCAAATCACTTTTATGTGGTGTATAAAATGTACTTTGACAAAGTATATCATGAATCCCTTTATTCTCATGATATTAAATTTTTTTATTACCTCAATTATTGTATTCAAGTTTCTCTCATTTTGTTAGAAACTCTAACTAAAATATCATTTTTAAATGTTTTAAAGACTTATTCTTCTAAATATTTCTTATTAATGTCCATGTTTTAAAAATGGTTTTAATGATTTGTTAATTTAGAAATTAAAGTTTTAAAATTATAACTCCATTTAAAATTTTCAAATTGGTATAGGACACTTTTATTCAAGAATATATTTTTAAATGGCTTCTTGAAAAAAAGTGTGACTTTTAAATAATTTCAAGAAAAAGGGGGATATTTCTCTAATAGTTTTAATGATTATCTTCATCTACGTCAATATCCTCTATTATTCTTGATTGAGGTTAATCTGATACAATAAAATCTTCCATATTGTAACAAATTAGTTATGTTTAACCATGTATGTGATATTTTTATACCATTCATGGTTTGTGGATCAAGTATTGACATTTCATATGCTAGTTTAAGATGAATGTTTATGTTATATTTCAAACTTTTCATAAGAGAAATGCATTGGACTTAGTAAATGACGGTTGGAGCCCACTATAGCTCTTAGATGCATCGGTAAGTCTCATGAGACAAACTAGTGTCTTGGCACGAGGCCTTGAAAAAATCTTAATTGTAGTCTTGGCACAAGGCCTTGGCTACGAGGTTATGATAGTCTGGAATTATGCATTCCATATTTATGAAAGTGGTTAATGATATTTAATGTGATTATTCAACTAGTATAATATCCATGTGAGTATGTAAATGGAATTATTTTATTTTATCTTTTCCATATTATGCTCAAGATCAAGTTTAAAAGGCTTTTGTTTTAGTTATACATTGCCTTAAATTTTTTTTCTTATCTATGAAATCATCTACTATATTGTTATGCTTACTGAGCATCTGAGCTCACCCCTTTCAATGTTTTATTTTTTCCAGGATGTGAAGGAGTAATTTATGAATGACCTACAGGGATTGTATGAGGGGATATGAAGACAAGATGTTGTTTTAGTTTTTTTACCTTATGATGTAATGAATATATCTAGTGTTTCCAAGGCTACTAAACTAATCGGTCTTTCGATACTTGATATTTCTTGTGTTAATGCCAATGTTATGTAATAATGCACTAACTCTAGGTAACTAGGGTCGGGGAGATAAAATTGGTATCAGAGGAAGTTTAATACAAACCGTGGGAGCTTGATTTAGATAAACTCTGATTAGATCCAATAGCCCTAAGATAGTTTTTTTGGATTAGTATAGGAGAACTTCCTAGAATTTTGGTATTGTAGAGATTTTGTGAGTTTTCTAAGCAATACATCCCTGTTTGGATACGAGCAGGTAGAGGTGGCTCTAGCACAGATGTACCTAGGGGTAAAACCTGAAAACATCCCTTTGAGCTAGACTCGAACGAGAACTGGTGCACGACAACGGGCCTTGCTTAACTCATGGTTACAACACTCCCGAGGGATATGCTTAGGATAATTTAAATTTTCTTTACAAACAGATTTGAAGTATTATATATAATATGAGAGTAAATGACATTTTTTAATCCAAAGATGTTTCAAATTTATAATATGGTGACACGATATTTTTTAGATGATTTTATAACTACTATTACTCACACAATGCTTTATGGTTTTAGTTAATGGATGGATTCCAAAGAAGTCCTAGTATGTTTGAGAATGATGTACAAGGTGGGAATGGTGGTGTAAATGAGCAACAAAATGGAGTGTTGATAGGTGTGAAAGATATCTTGTTCATGCCAAATTAGTTTTTCAAAAATATGATCAACCACATATATATTAACAAACTATCGAAATTAGAAAAGAAGAGAAACCTGATGAATGATAAGAGAGCCAGCAATGGATACCATGGATAAAAGAATCCTCAATTTCTATAATGAAATAAATGTGGAAGGAGACACCCAGGTAGGTGTCTCAATGGGACAAAGAAATTCTTTATATGAGGGAAGGAAGGACATAATGTGAAGAATTACCGAAGAAAAATGAAGAGTACTATGGAAGAAGATAAAAATGGCCCCAAAAATCCATTTACAGTCATTTGTTGTAAATGTAGGGGACCTAGCCATTACGAGAGTGAATATCCTATTCTATAGGATATTTTCTCTGTCAAATAAGAAGCTATGTGGAAATAAATGGTTAGAGAAATGTATAAAAAGTATTAGTGCTCCTTGTTGATGGGTTTACATTGAAATAATTTTATCTTGTATTTGTAACCCTCCAGTTTTCCATTTGAGAATGATATTTGAGGAAGAATTATCTTTTCTCTTGTGCATATATTTATGAATAACCATTTGGATTTATATGATCCTTGGGTTTGAGGCAATAACAAATTATTATAATCTGGGAAGAAAATGCAAGGTATGAGATAAAATTTTGGTTAAATTATGTGATGGTTATTTTGAGGAATTTATCTCATTTTGGTAATTTTATAAAACATTGTTTTTGAAGAAAAACAACACATAGACCATGTGACAACCCATCGCGTCAGACAAAGCTGTGGAAATTGAACCCACAACCAAAGTGCGATTGGGATTTATAGCCTACTACTGGACTACATGAAGTCCCTAGTTAGTATGACTATTATTTTTAGTTTAATGATTTTATTGATCAATAATAAGTTTATTTGGGATCTTATGTCTTATCAAATTGATACCCTTAGTATAAGAAAATGATTTGGTGATTAAGTGTTGAATGTTATTTTGGAAGATTTTCTCTTTGTTGGAAACACTATATTCCCAAGGAAAATAGAATTCTATGGGATTTCAATTGAGGAGTAATGGTGTATTTTTATCTATGTTTTTATTTTGGATTTATAGTAATTTGGTTTATTTAGGGAAATGATCAACCTATAATAGAGAAGATGTGATTAGGTTAATCAATTTTAAGTATGTGACTATAAGATTAGTTGATGTCCTTTGTAGATACAATTTAAAGTGGAAGACTACATAACCAAATTATTCTATGTTTAGGTTTCAATATTAGTTTGGATTATGTTGAAGTATTTTAAGGACAATTGATTATTGAACGGTGTTTATTTAACATTGGGGTATTGTTGGTTTAATTTTAGAAATTAAGATTAGTGTTTTTTTTCTCTAATGGAATATCCATTTGGGGGATCATCAGTTCTTATACTAACCATTTTGGTTTTGATTAATCTCTAAAGATAAGGTAAATATATAGTTTAGCATTTGTGGATAATGTTATTTTATAGAATCTCTTCTAGTGTGACCAAGTCTTCTTGAATACTCATTGTTTTAAAAAAAATGAGTTAGAGGGAGAAATTTATTTAAGATTGAAACTCTACATAAAAAGTAAGTATATATCTTTATGTTCTTAGTCAATATCATAATTTAATTCCCCATCCTTATGTAATGTATCTTAACACAAAAAATATTGTATGTTTACTTTTCCTACTGAATGACTAATGACCGTTTGTCCCAACACAAGTTTGTGGTTTTTTATTGTTAACTTTCTTCTGATCATGTTTTCTATCCCTCCCCATCAGAACTTGACACTTCGTTTATCGTCCATATCCATGTTTTCCTACATGGAATCCTAGTATGGGTTATCTTGGTTGACCTTTATACTTCTCTTTCTTTCTTTTGAAGTGATTATTTTGTTGACTTTTTTTCCAAAGTGGGATTTTATATTATATTCTGAAGCCAAATTTTAAAAATTATGAGGATGCAATTTATTGAAGGAGGGGATAATGTAGCACCCCATTCTCCCATAGTATGTTTCCCTTTGAATAATGCAATGGCTTGTATTGTACGCAACTTTGAGATTCTAACACACCACAACAAATCAAACTCGCTGTTATGAATAGTAATACCTAATTTTTTAAATTTTATACATTTTATCTTTTAAAATGGACTTCATTTTTGGATTCTTTATATCTAAATTAGACTAGGGTGAAATTTTGGTACTTTTCGGATCACTTTCATATTTTGATGAATAGTGAAAATTACTAAATTTTAGTTAAAAACAACTTTTTTAATTGAAATAATCAATAGTGATAAATTATGATTTTGAGTGGTTTTAAAGTATATTTGGAATATATTTCTATCATTTATTATATTTTTTGTCATTGGACATAATTTCACATTTAAACTGGACATAAAAAATTATCAATCTTTTGATAGTTATTATATCTTAAAAACACCCTTTTTATTTTGACAGTGGGAATTAATTTTAAAATAATTTCTGCCACTTCTGTGTTTTGAATTTGAAAAAATGGATTCCATATTAGGAATGAGGATGTCCAAATTTTATAGACAGGTAACTTTTATTTTTAGACATTTTTAATAATTACTTCGGTAAATATTTTATTTACCATGGTTAAAGGGTAAATCTGGTAAATCAGGGTAAAAAAATAATATTATAATAATAATAAATTACCTTAAAACGTGTCCTAACAATATTGGATGATACATGTTCGACCATGGGCATATTTGGTTCTATTTTGGGACCCCATGGAGCCACTTGTAAGTGATAATGACACTATATTAATTAAGTTAAAATAAATACAAAAATGACATAAGCATATATCTTTTAGAAAAGGAATTTTTACATAAGGTTATATATGTTGGATTTTAGACTATAAATATTCATTATAAATATAAAAGGGTTTCCTACATAATGGTATTTTATTTATAATTTTTAGACATTTAATAATTAATATTATTTATGACCCGATAATGATGCACTATTTTCCTTTTTAAAGAATGAATCAAATATTTTGTATTATAAATGTTAAAATTAATATAATTTGAAAGTTTTGATTCCATCCATGAATTTTATTGCTTCATATGAAATTATAGGATTTCTTAAATAAATTTTTTTCGAATTAATAAAGTTGTTATGACTTTAACAAAAATAAATTATTGAATAGTGTCATAATTCACATAAAAGTGTTTTTAAGACAAATAATATATTATTAATTGATATTAAATTCCTAAAAATCTAATGTTCGGCCAAGAGACTTATATAATGATAAGTTTATCATTAATGGACCACTTGGGGGGGTCTCTTGGAGGTATATATTATGTTTATTAACTATATAATATTAGATTACAAAGTGACATGGTAAGTGTCAAACTAATTAACTAAGAGTCAACACTAAAACATATGGTTAATATAATGACCCAAACCTATATAAATTCTATTTATTGAGTGGTTTTCAACCCATCCCCACCTTAACCCTCAAATAATCATCTTTGGAGCCATTATAAACCGAATATGAATTTATTATAAAATAATATTTCTACCTTTTCCAAAGGTGCCACTTACCCCTCTTATAAAAGGGCACTCCCCCTTCTCACTAATTCACACATTCAAAGCCATTTGGCTCGGTAATAATATGCCCAAATATCCTCCCAACTTCCCTCACTGCATCCTATAGGCCTTAGTTTGATCATAAATGCATCCTAAGGATCCCTTTTGATCAAATCAATAGAAAGAACCTGAAGAAGAGGTAATGTTTTCACCACCATTTTTCAAGTTCCTTTCTTCTTCAACTTCTTCTTCTTTGTTATTACCATTATAAAATAATAACTCCAGTATAATCTATATAATTTTATGTTATTATAAATATATACCAAAAAAATTATTTATTCTATCAATCCCTTGAATGACATGTCACCATACGTGCGTACATACTGCCTACCGTCTCCACGTCGTGGTGTAATTGATATTCAATTTATTATTATTTAGATGGGTATTATAATGATGTAAAATTATTGTAAATAATAAATATGACATGATAATTATTCATTATATATGATATAACATCCAATTATATATTATTTTAATATCAAAATAATGATATTTTCGCTCATGCGTACGTACAGACTACCGTCTCCACGAACGTGATAAGATTCATTCCCCATCGTATCCATTCAAGACTAAATTTCATTTGATGAATAAAAATAATTTTTAGAGACATGGTATCATTCAGTTTATGAATAAGATACATCCCATCCATAACAAATACGTCTTACATCAAAATAATATAAAGGAAAATGAATCTGTTAACACCCAAACGACAATAATACTAAGATATTATTAAAAAATAAATGTTAAAAGATTATATATGATATCATATTAATGTAAATTATTCTTGTGTAATTAAAATAAAAATTATTTCACCATTATACAGGAGGTTAAACTACCATCGACCAAGGAAAAAGTACAAAGTAAGGGGCTTCTTATCACACTTTTAATTCCGTGAGATTTCCATTGTTCACCACTTATTTATTGCATGTGGTGTGTGTACTGCCCATGATTGTATTCATTGTGTAATATACTTTAATTTATGGATATTTATATCATCTTTTTATGATAATTATTTCATGGGTGTATGTTTTTTATGATACCAAATTGATAAGGGAATTTGAAATTTCAATTTTCACTCATTTGGTATTACGCATACTTCATTGATTATTTTATACCAATATTATGTATGGAATCACTATTCATTTTCTTATGTCATAATTTCCACTCCCCTTTGTGTGGATATAATTTTGATACACATAATCAATCCATTGAAAAATTCTCAAGTCATCAATATGAACTTGATAAGACTAATTTTAACTCAATCTCCATTTATTGAGTTAAACATCCAATTCATTGGTGTTGTTTTTACAAGAATATGTGTGAATGTCCTATGATTGATTTACACTGAATATCGAATCATATTGAGTGTATTTATATTTTTCACACATAATTATGTTGTTGATTTATCTTTAACCTAAGGATACAGTCTTTATAAGAGACTTAATCTCAATTTACATCCCATTGAGACTTCTTTGTTGTTATACCCCAAATCACTTTTATGTGGTGTATAAAATGTACTTTGACATAGTATATCATGAATCCCTTTATTCTCATGATATTAAATTTTTTTTATTACCTCAATTATTGTATTCAAGTGTCTCTCATTTTGTTAGAAACTCTAACTAAAATATCCTTTTTAAATGTTTTAAAGACTAATTCTTCTAAATATTTCTTATCAATGTCCATGTTTTAAAAATGGTTTTAATGATTTGTTAATATGGAAATTAAAGTTTTAAAAATAAAACTCCATTTAAAATTTTTAAAGTGGTATGGGACACATTGATTCAAGAATATATTTTTAAATGGCTTCTTGAAAAATAGTGTGACTTTTAAATAATTTCATGAAAAGGGGTGATATTTCTATATAATAGATTTAATGATTATATTAATCTACGTAAAAATCCTCTATTATTCTTGATTGAGGTTAATCTGATACAATAAAATCTCCCATATTGTATCAACTGAGTTATGTTTTACCATGTATGTGATATTTTTATACTCTTCATGGTTTGTGGATCAAGTATTGACATTTCATATGCTAGTTTTAAGATTAATGTTTATGTTATATTTCAAACTTTTCATAAGAGGAATGCATTGGACATAGTAAGGGATGGGTGGAGCCCACTATAGCTCTTCGATGCATCGATAAGTCTCATGAGACAAGCTAGTGTCTTGGCACGAGGCCTTGACAAAATCTTAATTGTAGTCTTGGCACGAGGCCTTGGCTACGAGGTTATGATAGTCTGGCATTATGCATTCCATATTTATGAAAGTGGTTAATGATATTTCATGTGATTATTCAACTAGTATAATATCCACGTGATTATGTAAATGGAATTATTATCTTTTATCCTTTCCATATTATGCTGACGATCAAGTTTAAAAGTCTTTTGTTTTAGTCATACATTTCCTTAAGTGTTTATGCTTATCTATGAATGATTCTACTACATTGTTATCATTACTGAGCATCTGAGCTCACCCCTTTCAATGTTTTATTTTTTCCAGGATATGATGGAGTAATTTATGAATGACCTACAGGGATTGTATGAGGGGATATGAAGACAAGATGTTGTTGTAGTTTTTTTACCTTATGATGTAATGAATATATCTAGTGTTTCCAAGGCTACTAAACTAATCCGTATTTCGATACTTGGTATTTCTTCTGTTAATGCCAATGTTATGTAATAATGCACTAACTCTAGGTAACTAGGGTCGGGGAGATAAAATAGGTATCAGAGGAAGTTTAGTACAAACCGTGGGAGCTAGATTTAGATAAACTCTGATTAGAGCCAATAGCCCTAAGATAGTCTTTTGGGATTAGTATAGGAGAACTTCCTCGAATTTTGGTATTGTAGAGATTTTGTGAGTTTTCCAAGCGAAACTTCCCTGTTTGGATACGAGCAGGTAGAGGTGGCTCTAGCACAGATGTACCTAGGGGTAAAACCCGAAAACATCCCTTTGAGCTAGACTCGAACGGGAACTGGTGCACGACAACGGGCCTTGCTGCACTCTTGGTTACAACACTCCTAGGGGATATGCTTAGGATAATTTACATTTTCTTTACAAACTGATTTGAATTATTATATATATTATGAGAGTAAATGACCTTTGTTAATCCTAAGATGTTTCAAATTTATAATATGGTGACATGATATTTTTTAAATGATTTTATAACTACTATTACTCACAAAAAGCTTTCTGTTTTTAGTTAATGGATGGATTCCATGGAAGTCCTAGTATGTTTGAGAATGATGTACAAGGTGGGAATGGTGGTGTAAATGAGAAACACAATGGAGTGTTGATAGGTGTGAAAGATATCTTGTTCATGCAAAATTAGTTTTCCAAAAATATGATCAACAACACATATATTAAAAAACTCCCGAAATTAGCAAAGAAGAGAAACCCGATGAATGATAAGAGCGCCAACAATGGAGACCATGGATAAAAGAATCCTCAATTTCTATCATGAATGAAATGTGGAAGGAGAAACCCTGGAAAGTGTCTCAATGGGACAAAGAAATTCTTTATATGAGGGAAGGAAGGACATAAAGTGAAGAATTACCGAAGAAAAATGAAGAGTACTATGGAAGAAGATAAAAATGGCCCCAAAAATCCATTTACAGTCATTTGCTGTAAATGTAGGGGACCTAGCCATTACCCGAGTGAATACCCTATTCTATATGATATTTTCTCTGTCAAATAAGAAGCTATGTGGAAATAAATGGTTGGAGAAATGTTTAAAAAGTATTAGTGCTCCTTGTTGATGGGTTTACTTTGAAATAACTTTATCTTGTATTTGTAACCCTCCATTTTTCCATGTGAGAATGATATTTGAGGAAGAATTATCTTTTTTCTTGTGCATATATTTATGTATAACCATTTGGTTTTATATGATACTTGGGTTTGAGGCAATAACAAATTATTATAATTTTTGAAGAAAATGTAAGGTATGAGATAAAATTTGTGGTTAAATTATGTGATGGTTATTTTTAGGAATGTATCTCATTTTGGTAATTTTATAAAACATTGTTATTGAAGAATGACAACACATAGACCATGTGACAACCCATCGCGTCAGACAAAGTTTTGGGAATTGAACCCACAACCAAAGTGCGATTGGGATTTATAGCCTACTACTGGACTACGTGAAGTCCCTAGTTAGTATGACTATTATTTTTAGTTTAATGATTTTATTGATCAATAATAAGTTTATTTGGGATCTTATGTCTTATCAAATAGATACCCTTAGTGTAAGAAAATGATTTGGTGATTAAGTGTTGAATGTTATTTTGGAAGATGTTCGCTTTGTTGGAAACACTATATGCCCAAGGAAAATAGAATTCTATGGGATTTCATTTGAGGAGTAATGGTGTATTTTTATCTATGTTTTTATTGTGGATTTATAGTAATTTGGGTTATTTATGGAAATGATCAACCTATAATAGAGAACATGTTATTAGGTTAATCAATTTAAGTATGTGACTATAAGATTAGATGATGTCATTTGTCGATACAATTTAATGTGGAAGACTACATAACCAAATTCTTCTAAGTTTGGGTTTCAAAATTAGTTTGGATTATATTGAAGTATTTTAAGGACAATTGATTATTGAATGGTATTTATTTAACTTTGGGGTATTGTTGGTTTAATTTTAGAAATTAAGATTAGTGTTTTTTTTTCTCTAATGGAACATCCATTTGGGGGATCATCAGATCTTATACTAACCATTTTGGTTTTGATTAATCTCTAAAGATAAGGTAAATATATAGTTTATCCTACGTGGATCATGTTATTTTATAGAATCTCTTCTAGTGTGACCAAGCCTTCTTGAATACTCATTGTTTTAAAAAAAATTGAGTTAGAGGGAGAATGAAACTCTACATAAAAAGTAAGTATATATCTTTATGTTCTTATTCAATATCATAATTGAATTCCCCATCCTTATGTAATGTAACTTAACACAAAAAATATTGTATGTTTACTTTTCCTACTGAATGACTAATGACCGTTTGTCCCAACACAAGTTTGTGGTATTTTATTGTTAACTTTCTCCTGATCATGTTTTCTATCCCTCCCCATCAGAACTTGACACTTCGTTTATTGTCCATATCCATGTTTTCCTACATGGAATCCTAGTATGGGTTATCTTGGGTGACCTTTATACTTCTCTTTCTTTCTTTTGAAGTGATAGTTTTATTGACTTTTTTTCCAAAGTGGGATTTTACATTATATTCTATAGCCAAATTTTAAAAATTACGAGGACGCAATTTATTGAAGGAGGGGATAATGTAACACCCCATGCTTCCACAGTATGTTTCCCTTTAAATAAATCAATGTCTTGCATTGTACGCAACTTTGAGATTCTAACACACCGCAACAAATCAAACTCGATGTTATGAATAGTAATACCTACCTTTTTAAATTTTATACATTTTATATTTTAAAATGGACTTCAATTTTGGATTCTGAATATCTAAATTAGCCTAGGGTGAAATTTTGGTACTTTTCAGATCAATTTCATATTTTGATGAATAGTGAAAATTAATAAATTTTAGTTAAAAACAACTTCTTTAATCGAAATAATAAATAGTGATAAATTATGATTTTGAGCGGTTTTAAAGTATATTTAGAATATATTTTTTACATTTAATATAATTTTTGTTGTTGGACGTAATTTCACATTTAAACCGGATATAAATAATTGACAATCTTTTGATAGTTATTATTTCTTAAAAACACTCTTTTTATTGTGACAGCGGGAATTAATTTTAAATTAATTTCTGTCACTTATGTGTTTTGAAATTGAAAAAATTGAATCCATATTTGGAATCAATATGTTCAAATTGTGTAGATAGGTAACTGCTATTTTAAGATATTTTGAATAATTACTTCGGTAAATATTTTATTTACCATGGTTAAAGGGTAAAGCCGCTAAATAAGGGTAAACAAAATAATATTATAATGATAATAAATTACACTAAAATGTGTCCTAACCTTATTGGTTGATACATGTCCGACCATGGGCATATTTGGGTCGATTTTGGTACCCCATGGAGCCACTTGTAAGTGATAATGACACTATATTAATTATGTTAAAAAAATTCAAAAATGACACAAGCAAATATCTTTTAGAAAAACAATTTTTACATTGGGTAATATACGTTGGATTTTAGACTATAAATATTCATTAGAAATTTAAAATGATTTCCTACATAATGGTATTTTATTTATAATTTTTAGACATTTAATAATTAATATTATTTATGACACAATAATGAAACAGTATTTTCCTTATTAATGAAAGAATCAAATAATTGGTATTATAAATGTTAAAAATCATATAATCTGGATGTTTTGATGACATACATGAATTTTATTGCTTAATAATATATTATAGGATTTTGTAAATGAATTTGGTTCGATTTAATAATGTTTTTAAGACTTTATCAAAAATCAATTATTGAATAGTTTCAAAATTCACATAAAAGAGTTCTTAAATCAAATATTATATTATTAATTGATATTAAATTCCTAAAAATCTAAAGATTGGCCAATAGACTTATATCATAATAGGTGTATCATTAATGGACCACTTGGGAGATGCTTGGAGGTATGTAGTAAGTTTATTAAGTATATAATATAAAAATACAAAGTGACATGGTAAATGTCAAACTAATTAACTAAGAGTGAAAACTAAAACATAAGGTTAATATAATAACCCAAACCTGTCTAAATTCTATTGGTTGATTTTTTTTGACCCATACCCACCTTAAAATTTAAATAATCTACTTTTGATCCATTAAAAACAGAATATGAATTTATTATAAAATAATATTTCTAGGTTTTCTAAAGGTTCCCCTTACCCCTCTTATTAAAGGGCACTTCCCCTTATCACTAATTCACACATTCAGAGCCATTTGACTCGGCCTTCCTCTGTCCAAATATCCTCCCAACTTCCCTCACTTCATCATAAAGGCCCTAGTATGATCATAAAGCCATCCTAATAAGCCCTTTTGATCAAATCAAAAGGAAGAACCCGAAGAAGAGGTAAGGTTTTCACTACCATTTTTAAAGTTTCTTTCTTCATCAACTTTCTATTCTTTGTTATTCCCTTTCTAAAATAATAACTACAGTATCTTCTATATACTGTGATGTTATTATAAATATAAAAAAAGAAAATTCATTATTCTATATATCCCTTTAATGACATGTCACCATACGTGTGTACGTACGACATACCGTCTCCACGTCGTGGTGTAATTGTTATTCAATATATTATTATTTAGATGGGTATAATAGTGATGTATAATTCATGTAAATAATAAATATAACATGATAATTATTCTTTCTATATGATTTAACATCCAATTATTTATTATTTTAATATCAAAAGAATGATATTGTTTCTCGTGTGTACGTACGGACTACCGTCTCCACGAACGCGATGAGATTCATTTTCCTATCATATCCATTGAAGACTAAATTTCATTTGATGAATAAAAATAATTTTTAGAGACATGATATAATTCTGGATATGAATAAGATACATCCCATACATAATAAATATGTCTTTCATAACAAATAATATAAAGAAAAACGAATCTGTTAACACCCGAAACGACGATAATACTATGATATTATTAACAAATTAATGTTAAAAGATCATATATGATATAATATTAATGTAAATTATTCTTGTAAAATTAAATAAAAATTATTTCACCATTATAGAGTAGGTTAACCCACCATTTACCAAGTAAAAATTACAAAGTATGGGGCTTCTTATCTCACTTTTAATTCAATGAGATTTCCATTGTTCACCACTTATTTATTACATGTGGTGTGTGTACTGCCAATGATTGTATTCATTGTGTAATATAATTTAATTTATAGATATTTACATAATCATTTTATTCTAATTCTTTCATGGGTGTATGTTTCTTAAGTTACCAAATTGATAAGGGAATTTGAAATTTCAATTTCCACTCATTCGGCTTTACGCATACTTCATTGATTATTTTACACCAATATTATTTTTGTAATCACTATTCATTTGATTATTTCATAATTTCCACCCCCCTTTCTGTGGATATAATTTTGATACACATAATAACTCCATTGAAAAATTCTCAAGTCATCGATATGAACTTGATAAGAGTAATTTTAACTCAATCTCCATTTATTGAGTTAAACATCCAATTCATTGGTGTTGTTTTTACAAGAATATGCGTGAATGTCCTTTTATTTATTTACACTGAATATCCAATCATATTGAGTGTATTTATATTTTTCACACATAATTATGACGTTGATTTATATTTAACATATGGATATGATCTTTATAAGAGACTTAATCTCAATTTACATCCCATTGAGGCTTCTTTGTGGTTATACACCAAATCACTTTCATGTGGTGTATATCATGTACTTTGACATAGTATACCATGAATCCCTTTATGCTCATGATATTACAAAGTTTTTATTACCTCAATTATTGTATTCAAGTGTCTCTCATTTGGTTAGAAACTATAACTAAAATATCAATTTTAAATGTTTTAAAGACTTATTCTTCTAAATATTTCTCATTAATGTCCATGTTTTAAAAACGGTTTTAAGGATTTATTTATATGGACATTAATGTTTTAAAATTAAAACTCCTTTTAAAAGTCTCAATGTGGTATGGGACACTTTGATTTAAAAATCTATTTTTAAATGGCTTCTTGACAAATAGTGCGACTTTTAAATATTTTCAAGAAAAAGGGGGGTATTTCTCTCTAATAGTTTATGTGATTATTTTCATCTTTGTCAATATCCTTCATTATTCTCGATTGAGTTTAATATGATACAATACAATATTCCATATTGTATCAAATGAGTTATGTTTAACAGTGGATGTGATATTTTTATACTATTCATGGTTTGTGGATCAAGTATTGACATTTCATATGCTAGTTTTAATAAGAATCATTATGTTATATTTGAAACCTTTAATATTAGGAATGCATTGGACTGAATAAGTGATGGGTGGAGCCCGCTATAGCTCCTCGATGCATCGGTAGGTATCATGAGCCAAACTAGTGTCTTGTCACGAGGGCTTGACAAAATCTTAATTGTAGTCTTGGCACGAGGCCTTGGCTACGATGATATGATAGTCTATCATTATGCATTCCATCTTTATGAAAGTGATAATTGATATTTCTTGTGATTATTCAACTAGTAGAATATCCATGTGAGTACGTAAATGTAATTATTTCATTTTATATTTGCCATATTATGTTGAAGTTCAAGTTTAAAAGGATTTTGTTTTAGTTATACATTTCCTTAAGTGTTTTTGCTTATCTATGAAAGCTTCTGATATATTGTTATCCTTACTGAGCATCTGAGCTCACCCCTTTCAATGTTTTATTTTTTCTATGAAGTGAAGGAGTAATTTATGAATGACCTACAGGGATAGTATGAGGGGATATGAAGACAAGATGTTGTTGTAGTTTTTTTAGCTTATGATGTAATGAATATATCTAGTGTTTCCAAGGATACTAAACTAATCAGTCTTTCAAGACTTGATCTTTCATGTGATCATATCAATGTTATGTAATAATGCACCGAATCTGGATAACTAGGGTCAGGGAGTTACATAAGGTATGTGTTTTCTTAAATAATATTATTTTATTGAGTTATAATGATTATTATTTAAATTTAATGTTATATGTTTGGTATACTATAAATTATGATGTAATTAGGATGTATTATATTTTATTGATTATTTAGATATCTTTTTTATAAAATAAATTTCATTTGATTCTTACTTCAAAAAATGCGATGATTATAGTGGTTTTCTCTTCTCAGTTTATAATCATTTAGAGAAGACTTATATTGGAAAATAATTTTAATTTTACTGTTTGTATTCTACCCATGGATTTAATATAATAAAAAAATAATTAAAATAATTACATTCAAAAAATCCATCTCTTGTTTTACTATTCGTTTCTCTTAAATTAGAAATATAATAAGGTTGTGTGGGGTTTTATTTAATAAAATTATTTACCTAAGATATAATGATTCTCGTTCAATATGGATATAAAAGAATTTTTTTTATGTCATGTGCTGATATTATATTTTAATTTCTCTAATTTTATGGGAATTATATTAATTTATTTAGTCAGTATAATATTTTATGATGTTAATAATACTAAAAATCATATCTAAATGGGATTGTTATATTCTTTATCCATATTAATTCATTTAGAAAATATGTTTCATTATTATTCTAAAAATACCAATATAATTTATTTCAAGTGATTATTAAAATTATATATATTTTAAAATATATTATTTATTACAATTTTTTGATATCGGTTTCGATAGTATTACTTTTATAAAAATCATAATTTTTTTTATTAATTTCATAATCTTATATTTTATCATATAGTCAATATTTTCATTAGAATGTATTTTTTTCAAGTATATAATATTAAAATTTTTATAATTTTTTTAAATGTAATAATGATAGATTAAGAAAAAATTATATCATCCTTTGTGGCCCATAACCTCTTCTCTTAAAATAAATATTAATATTTTTTTCCAAAATAATCATTTTTATTTCACTTTAATATACTATATTTACTACAAAAGATCTAAATCCTATAGAAATATTTTTTATAAGTCAACATCAAAACTATTTTTTGAAATACATGTTTTGGGTGATTTATTTTTATTATAAACTGAACTATGTCTTGAAGTCAATTTATTTGAAATCATTTATAAATATTATGAAACCCATTTTTCAAAAGGAATCTTTATCAGATAATGATATAATCAAATAATATACAATAATTACGTACATATTATTATTATTATTTAATGGGTGGGTCATATATAACTATAAAATGCATTGGTTAGTTCATTATATCTCATGACACAATAATTTGAAACTAGGATTGATTCCAAATCCACTATGGGAAAGAGTTTGTGATTAATTATTAACATTTGGAAACATTTTTTTTCTTAATCTACTAGTGAGAATATGTTATTATTCGTGATACACTAAGAGAAACAAAATTGATTCCTTACCCAACATGTTTTGATTCATATTTTTTTCATGACACATTTCTATCATGTATACCTTTCTTCAGTATAGTTGATCTTTATATTCTACTGATTTCATAGTCTCATTCAACGGTATATGTTTAATCATATGAGAATTACATATCATTATATGATATCTTATAGAAATATCTACTTATTCCATGTTCTTTTAATAAGACATGTCTCCCCTTATCATTTATTCTCACAAGATTATGATATAACCCGTGATGAATTATTTAAATGCATTCCCATAATAGTCATTTGAGATTAACACTTTCTTGTGTTTTCCCTCCCATATTTATGAAGATGTTTATAACCAATAAAGTGTCATTAAGGAGTTCTAGTGTGATATAATTATAGAGAAATTTTTATAAGTACTGTAAAATCCGTTTCATAGATTGCTCGTTCAAAAAAATAATATTCCTTAAGTTGATGGGATTTTTTGATTATTTGTAATAAGTAATGATTAACATATAAAATGAAAAAAATATAGATATGTTTATCTTTGATCATTTCAATATGTTTAAATTTCTATGTTTATGTTCATTAATTATAGAACAGAACATTGGGGTGTCCTTATGGGGAACCGTTTTTGGTACCAAAGCAACATTTAGTCATTGAATTGGATTATTGTAGTTATTTGTATAGATTATTATGAAATAACACTAGTGAAAAATATAGGGACTACTCTATGGTTAATATAACATTCCAAAAAATATTTATAGTATATATAGTGTGGTTTCCTTAAAATTATGTCCCTATTTAGATACAAATAGGTAGATACATTCTCTGAAAATATGTACCTTGGTATAATAACAATAAAAATACTAGTTCGGAATTATCTCTATCTTCAGCCAGTTCATAAAAAACAAGTCTAATTACACAACTAGTTTTCAAATCCAATTGGATATTATTTTTTGATTCATAATCTCTTTTTTAAAAAGTAAGATTTATATTAGGAAAAAATTATGGTTATTGAACCTAATAATAAATAAAGATTAAATGATATGTACTCAAAAATATCAATTTTTATATTCGGGTTCATATTTTATATATTGTTAACTCCTTTTATGTTAATAGTTTTACACTTTTTAATATTATCAAACTCTTTATTTTACAATAAAATATTTATAAATTTGTTTGAGTTAGGATAAATTGAGTTAAATATTGGAGTGATGTTTAATGTGATGATTTTTAAAATGAAAAAATAAATGAGAAAAGAGCTAGCGTGAGGAATATTGTGGTTATGAAAATCCATATATAGTGAAATTTCATTAACAACATTAACCATGATTAATTTTATAACACCCAAAAGAGGAAAATTATTGTTATTAATGAATGTTAAATTGATAAATAAAACTTGTGGAATAAGATTAATTTTCATATGTTTCTATAATGTATGAGTAATCACCTAGTGACATGTTTCAAATGATCTGTAAGATGTTTTGTCTACGGAAATGGAGGTCATCAAATTGAAAATTTTAAATGTAAAATTAATAGATTAGTTAAGATTATAAAGGAATAAAAATTTCATCTTAATGTACCTATAGTTTTTCAACATATTAATTGTGTGGAACATTGAAATTTCCCATGTCAATGTCCCAATTAAAGGGATAAAATTATTATTAACATCGATGAACTCACATACTAATGGACAATAGTAAGTGACTATAGAATAATATTTATTACTATGGATCATGATCATAATGATTTAGGTATCCAATCTAATCATACATACATTATATATTTTTTAAATTATTTAATTATTACACAGATCATATTTTCAAAAAACCAGTGGCTGATCAGTTTACTATCATAGAGGATAACTATATGAACATCTTATTTTACATAACAAGTTTAAATGTTTCCATAAAATTTTAAATATAGGCTCATAAATAATAATATCATATGAATTAATATTTTTCATAACATAGGGAAAGGAATCATAATAAAAGGGATGACCATGAGTGATTAATAAGGGAAAACTATCAACAAATAATTATGGTTAGATCATAATCATGTGGGGAAAATGAGAAATAAAAAAAATAACTAGTAATAATATAATAGAATCATATTTGAAAATCATAAAATATTATTTTGAATCAATAGTGAAGGTATTGTATCATAAAAAAATAATGGTCCTTAAAAACATGGCTTAGAGATATCTCACTAACATCAAGAAAAACATGATATCATAAAATAAGAAAATATAATTTTTTTAAAATTATGGAATCTAGTAAACTTTTGAAATACATTTAAATTAAATTATCATTAAGATAAAAAAATAATGTTACAGAAATATAATCATAGGTCAACATTTCACTACAGATAACACATTATTATGTGATGTGAATAGTGGAGTGAAAATTCCATACTCATTTCCCAGAGTGGAGTTATCATTCGTTACATTATTTTAAAATAATATAATGTGATATAAAACCATAAAAAATTAGTTAGAGTATAGTACATTACACAATCCATATTAATTTTTACAAATTAATTCAACATATAATCCAATAAAAAATCTTACTATGAATAACCCATGTATAAAAAAGCGGGTTTATAACATTGAAAAATTGTATAAAAACAAGATATTTTGATAGAGAAAACATTATAAACCAAGATAAATAATTAAAAATAGAACATGTAGGGTGATTTATAAACCATTAATTCATTGTATAAGTATCCTTGAAAAATGGATGAAAACTAATGAAAAGGAATATATATTAAAAGGTGTTTCTGAAAGTCTCCTTTAAAGTTGATAATTTTCAAAGAATTGTCTAGAAACCATTATTTTATAAATTAAGAGAACAAATATTGTACCATTTCATTATCAATTACCAATGAAAAAGATAACATAAAATATGTCAATATTATTTTAATATCATATGTACAAGGGAATATTTCAACTTATTATAAAATCCTATTAATTATTGAAAAAACCCTATTATTAAAAAACACAATATTAAAATGTTAAATAAATAATTCTCATAAAATGTTTAAAGGGGAGTAAAAATATAATTAGACAAGAAAAAAAAAATTCCACTTGGGAAAAGGTAATATTGGTGGTATTTAAAACATTTATACAAAAGGAAAATATATTTAAACTTATGGGAATTACTCTGAACATAAATATAATTTTACAAAACAATAAAATCATGAAGGTTCGATAAATGGGTGTGAAACATGACTTAACATTAATAGAATGTGTAAATAAATCCTAAAATCAATATAGTTTCGAATTTATCATTATTGAAATGATCCAGACAAAGGCGATGAATATGACCTAAGAAAGGATTTGAATACAGAAAACCACATAAAACCTGGGAAAAATTTAATAAATCCTCATTAAAAATAGATATTAATATTAAACGTAAATTATCCATAAATAAGGGTAATTAATGATATATTATCTTAAATAGTTTTCACCCACACAACAAAAATAGTTAGGTGAAATAAAATAAAATACTCATTAAATAATGACATTTTGAGATAAAACCCTTACCTTGTTCCAGATTCATTTTGCGGCTATGATAAAAATAATAAATAATCAAATTAATTTTATTATATAAATCATTGGGAATATTCTTATTCTTTTTATATCTAAATATGTACCATTTATCATCATTTTGAATGAATTTATTATATTGTTTCTACCATGTCTTTTAGTGAAAATTGAATCAATGTCTTCGATTTTAGTAAAATTTTCTATCAAATATGATATTATAATAATAAATTATATGATTATTGTGAACATTCAAGAATAATAATAATATAATTTTACTATTTTTTACCTTAAAGTATATTTTTATCTATGTTCTAATATTCATATGTGGTTGTATTTTAAAGCACCATTCACATAGGTTATCAAACTGACCAAAAGATGAACATTTAATAACTCAGATAGTGAGTAAGATTAATAAGGAATTTATTTTGAAATAATATAATTATCATATAATAATATTAATTTTATGGATATTATTTATTTATTTTGATCCATATATTATTTGGTTTGTATAATGAATTTAAAATAAATGAATAAAAATAAAAAAATGATTCTTTTTGGGAGCGACAGTCCGCACAATGGAATGATTAAAGTTCCTTTATTTTTCTATGTAGATGTAAATGAAAATATATTATGACACTGATAATATAATTATATTTAATTATAAAAATGATAATTAATTAAACATATTATTATGGTGACAAGATATTTAGATGATTAAGTTTAAGAAGAAAATATTTTAAATTAGATAATACATACATTGGAAACTTGATAATTCTAAAGAAATCTCATTCAAATGAAATGGATATTTAAAAATATGAATAGAAATGTGCTTACTTTCATGGTGTAGTGATTACTGAAGTGTAAAATTTAAAATTTTCATGGATGAATTCAAAGTTTATTTGTGTCTTTAAGTGGATGAGTGTAACCCTTCTTATAAGTGAAGTGAAGCATAGTTCTGAGAATACTTATTGTTTTGCAATAATATATTCTCACTATTAAATTGATAGTGACTTAAAAAAATTATAAATAATTATTTTGGGTTAGTATTTATCATAAAACACCTCAAATATACCTTTCTAAATGTTTCTGGCATTTCAACCTTACTAGATTACTTTTTACCATTTTAACTTATTATTGGGGAGGTACCTTTTAACAACAACATTAAATTTTAATGACCAATATTTTTTAAACAATTATTACCATATTTTAAAATTATGGTTTAGTTTTTAAAATTATATGTAATTTCTTTCTTCATGGGTGTATATTAATTTATATGTAAAGGAAATTATAAAAAAACAATTATTTAAAAAATAACATTATTCAGCCATTAAATTTATTTACGATACAACTATCAAGGATACTAATAATTGAGAAATAAATAGAAATTTTATGAATTTTATAAAAAGAAATTCAGGATTCGATGGAAATAAAAAAACATAAAATCAACTTGATATTACATGATTGAGAGATCCAAATAAAGAATTTTCATTTTAAAGTAATATTTTACTTTATTTTTTATAAAATTTGGCGTATTATTTCAACATAATAAAATTATATTTAAAAATGAATAATTATATTAATTAAAATAATACAACATGAGTTTAATTAATAATTAATATTCTGGTTTATGATTACATACAAATAAAATCATACAAATTATAATTTTCATAAATCCAATATTTTTTATAAAAAATCATACCTCTTAGAAAATACTAAAAAATTAATAAATAATTAATTTTGAACTAATTAAACAATAAGAAAGGTTATTTTCATCAAATTAAATAATAATAATTTTTATTTATTTTTTTAATGAAATATTAAAAAATAAAAAATAAAGACACTTTTATTGAAAATTCCCTTTTTAATAATTAGATCATATTAATAATTTATCTTCTAAAGTAAATGAATTATTAATTGATTTCCATTCAATTTAATGACTAATTTTATTCAAATATGGTTCTTATAAATTAATTTTGGTTTTTAGAAATATATGTTATCAAATATAACATCAGTTTTATAAGGTATAGAGTTTTTATCTTTAAATACTACCCCCATAATAAGTATTTTTGATCCAATTATGTTACAATATATTAAACAAGTTTGGTTACTTCTATATAATTACACTCCTAGGATTCTATATAACCTCCTAAATTATAGTATTATTACATAATACCTTGAATGTATAGATTGTCTTATTCTATAGTGCCTTACCACTTCAATCCAAAATTTTCAGAAGTTGTCTCTAATATGAGAGATCATATTCTAGTTTCATGGCTTCTGCATTTAGTTTATGAGAATAAACTGGTATATACTCCGTCAAGATACATAATATACTTGGCAGATGTTGGGAAGGAGTGATAAGAAATAAATTACTTCTCTAGCATGATCAATGATCTCGAAGGGACAAATATACCTAGAGATAAACATCCATTTATTCCCAAATATCATAATGTGCTTCCATGGATATATCTTTAAGAACACCATATCAATGAAATAAATTAGAGGTCTCGGCGATGGTCATATGAATATATTTCTTAACAAATTTATCATATTTCTATGTTTTGTTGAATGGTTTGGACCTTATCTATTATTTCATTGGAAAGATCAACACCTATTATATTCGTATATTTTCTTTATCCCAACATGTTTGGGTATCATATTTCTTACCCTATCGAGCCTCATATGGTTACATCTGAATATTAGAATTGAAATAATTTTTATAAGAAAATTTAATTAATGAAAGGTGTTAATTCAAAACTATTTAATTGTATTTAATAATATCTCACTATATCCTCCAATGATTAGATGGTCCTCTCAATCCAGACCTGTTTTTGTGGGTGATATGTAGTACTAAAACACTACTATTTCTACAATTCCTTTTTAAAGATTCACTAAAACCCCATGGTTAACCTCAAATTCTAATATGATTTTAGGGAAGTGGAAACCCATGTATCCTTACCACTTCTCTTATGTTTATTTTGGTAGTTGTTCATATGACAAATCATATTTAATAGAAACAACATGCATTCAACATCTATAGTGATACACTACTAACCAAATTGAATTATAGGTTTTATATATCCAAGATACTCCAACAAGAAAATTAATGGAAATTATTTATCATGTCCAAACCATCAAGGGTAATGGTTACAAAATACCCTTATAGTTTTGGCATTGAACCATAATTTTCTGTAAAAACATCCATATAGATATGTATTTCATTATTTCCCTCGTCATGTAATCCCACAATATGTTCATATATAGATCTAAATATATATATTTTACTTCCAAGATGAATATTGATGGGTTGGATATGCGAATATTATAGAGGTTCTGTATTATATTTTTGTTTTTATGGGATATATATCTGGGTTCCATACTTTGTTACAACATCATTATAAAATATAAATTATTAAATAATAAATACCTATATTTAAAGATTTGTTTCACCATTATGGGGTTATTTTTTCCTTAGGTTAACATATTGTTAATCAATAAGTAATGACTGATAGGATTTTTATCATTACCTTATGATCTCATGATTCATCTATAATACATTAATGAGTACTTATTATTATTTTAATCCTCAACATTGTCAATATAAAATTATCCCTCATGACCGGGGCATCAAAAACATCTTCCTTCCAATGATTATTGTTTTTTAGATGTTATATTACATGATCAATTCTAACTAAACACTTTTCAACATGTTCAAATCATTTTCTGAATATATAATTTATGAACTTTTGGTGAGTAAAAATATCACACTTCTCACCGTAGAGTTGATTCAACAAAATTTTCTTTTTAAAAACTACTTACGCCATCTCTAGATCATTCAATGGGTAGTTCTATTCATCAGTATTTAATAAACATGATGTATAAGAAATTTTCTTCTCATGTTACAATTGAAAAGAACCCAAAAATTTCAAGGACTCATCACTATATATTAGAAACCCTTATCTACAATAGTGTATGTATGTATAGGCAATATAACCAATATCTTATTAATATATATAAATTGTTCCCCAATTTATATTATCTAGAAAAAGTTCAATCCATTCTATTTAAACTAATTTAATATATTAGATAATCCTAAGATGATTACCATAAAATTATTACAGTACCATTATAATCCAATAATATTCAGGATCTCTGTCACATAAGTTGTTCTTACCAATATCTCAATTACATAGGATATTTATCTGTATATAGATATAAAATCACTAGGAATAACTTCACCTATGAAGGATAAATTTTGAAATAAAAACTCAAATGTTTTTAACATGGTGAAATTTTTAACTTAATAAATACCCATAAAACAATTATGATATGTCATTATATTTGTCATATATATAATAATATATGAAAAATTCATAAAAAATGACTGTCAAAAAACTTTCTAGGTGATCTTTAAATAATCTATTCATCAAATCCATAATGATAGTATTTTTATCTATAAGACAAAATGTTTAAACTATATAATCATACCATATATAGCTTATATAAAAGGATATGATGAGAATATCTTCTATCATCACCCTAAATTGTGGACACCTAGATCGAAGGGTAATCTTCCAGAAATATTAACATCTTCATAGTTATTCAAGCAGATAATAAATATGGGTTAGAGGATATTTTATATTTATTATGATATTTTAATTTTAAAAATACTAAATTTAGAGGTTCCTTATTCCAATCTTCTTCTAAAAAAATATTGGTGCACCCAATGGTTAAACAATCGGGTGTAAAAAAAGATATCCAGATTCTCGTAATGTTTCTTTTGTAATTATTCCAAATGAATGGGTTCCATTCTTAAGGACACTATGATATATGAATATACCCATGTACATGCTTAATTGAAAATATAAACCCACTCTATGGGGTAAGTCATGAAAATTAATCAAAAAATACATCATTATACTCTTGTATAATAGACATTTAGTCAATTTGCTTTTCACCCACCATTATCTGAAACAAAAGTCCTTCATTATTGTGTAATATAAACTATACTATTTAAATTTGCACTTAAGAGAGATCATAATCCCCCATTAATATATATTTTATCATAGGATGGTAGGAAATGAGATTTATTTATCATGATAATTGATATATTGTGTATTTATGGATAGTTATTCCATACCCAAAATAATGTCAAATTCAACCAAGGGATTAAAAATAATATTTTCTAGAAATAGCACTACAAAAGTATTGATAATTTAATAGTTACACATCATATATATTACCATCACATCATCAAGAGTTTT
The DNA here is from genome assembly GCA_963277665.1 of Viscum album. Classification (NCBI taxonomy): domain Eukaryota; kingdom Viridiplantae; phylum Streptophyta; class Magnoliopsida; order Santalales; family Viscaceae; genus Viscum; species Viscum album. The sequence continues at coordinate 1,698,321,311 of OY728138.1, read as the reverse complement.
CAAATATATTTCATTATCTAAGGATAGATGAGGTGAATCAATATTCCATGAAACATTGCATGATATAGAAGAATTTGATTAACCAAAATGAACGAAAATATCTTCATAACTCGAGTAGATAATGAGTAAGAATTGACCAACTTAATTATTTTTTTCCACATCACTATTAGTGATAGAATACAATCTTACATTCCCCCATTGTTTAGGAGGATATTTTAGAACAATATCGTCAATGTATTAAGGGTTAGTTAATTTATTTTCAATGTTTCCAAACATATTACACTTTATGTATTGAATAATGGGATGAAAAATGGTCTAAGTATTATTATACTTTCATTTTTTTTCTAAAATATTTTAATTAATTCAACAGTTTTTTATAACATGTCCTACCCTACCATACATAATTCACATACATAAACAATTAAAGAAATTACCCAGGTTCTTCTTCTCACATTATTGACGTGTATGTAGTGGAGATTTCATTACCCATTGAATAATATGATCACATTTATTAGCCACTGAATGAGGATAATATTCATTGTTAATATACATAATATTCATGATCTTTATTATTCATAAACACCATTTTAGTGCATTTTACACTTTGAACATCATTTCACATTATGATTGTAATACCTTCTTAAAATGCACTATTATGTGGTACTTTTTTGAAGATCATTTGATGTACCCAATGATTAATCTGATTATACATATTTTTATTCGATAGTTTTGGAAATTTATCGACACTCCAATATGAACATGTTTCATTCAGGGATTAATGGATAATTAATGGAAGAAGATGGATATATTTTGTGATGAAAGAAAGCAATTCTTGAGAAGGCAGATTGGACACCAGCCCACTGATGAGACGGTAGGGCCCAACATACAGGCCCAATTAATCCCATATTTCGTGGCATGCTAGAATACATCTATAGGAAAAGATAACTATTCAGGATCCAATGCCAATTAGGCCTCCATTGTGCCCATTTAGGTGGCCCAAGTTAGTGATAAAATTATGGGCTAGATTCTGCGGCCCAGAAAAACATCCCACCAATTAAACCATATCTCGAAAACCATTACTCCTTTTGGGATGAAATTTTAGAGGATGATATGGGGCATCCGAAGCTTAATTTATGTTTTATATGGCCCACCCAAATGCTGCCATATAGAAGGTGTTTCATGCGCCTTTGTTTGGTGGATGCAAGTTGGATGCCTTTTCGGGTCAAGGGTGGAAAGTCCTCTTTCCACAAACATTCCACCACCATTGACCTACCATACTCATGTGGGATGAATTGTACTATTGTAGGATCAACCTAAGGCTCAAAAAATTTCTATTTAAAGTAGTGGTGGTGAAGGAGTTTTTAATCTTTGGGGCTTTGTTCAATTGTAATGTTATGCTTCGATTTTGTTGTCTCAAATTTGTCTTTCACATTTAAGTTGTTCAATTCACTTTAGTTTTTTTAATAAAAGTTCTTCTTCTCCTCTTATTATGTTGTTATTAATATCACTTTGATACTGTTGGATCTAGGTGTTAATTTATACACACCAAACCTTGTGAAATTATCTCACAACAGTGGAGTGATCGTTATTTTATTGTGTTTTTTTACTTCTCCATTTCTTCCCTCATGAGTCTACTTTCCGCATCCATTGAAACCATGGGATCAATGTAGTGCTAACCCACTTATGGGTTGATCCAAGGGAGTAGAAAGGGTCTGGATTGGATGTTATTTATCACACCATTAATTTTTAATCACTTCATTAATTGATATTTTTATTTGATGATTTTTAAACTCCATCGTCCTTGTTAAATTAAAGGACACACACTTCAGGTGCTAATACGAACCATTACCTTGAAGTGCTCAGACATTCATCCTTCAAGTGTATAGGTGATTAGTATTAACGGGATTAATAATTAAACCAGTAAGTGATGATGTTGTTTTGTCTTCTTAAATGAATCCATCTCAAATATAAGAAATTGAAATCATTGAAAAGGAAATACGTCTAATCCACCCCCATGTGATAACCTAGGATCAACTCATTCATTTAAATTGAATACACTTAAATCTATTAGATATATTTCATACCCATCTAAAATAAATCCATGTTGGCCACATCATAGCTGAAAACAGTCCATAGAGTGTAAGTGTCTATAGGTTTCTTCTTAGGTCTTTGAGGATTCGATAACCCAAGCTAAACTACAAGGACCGTTCTGCCTTCATCTCTTGGATAAATTTGAGCGAGAATAAAATTTTGGTTCCATTTCCGGGGACCCATGTAAGTCATCTAAACACCAATTATATTCTCCCCCATTTATTCATTTATCACCCAAATTCTCTTATCTTGTCCCTTTCTCATTTTTTTCCTTTGGCGCATGTCCGCCTACACCCGCGATCAATCAAACCATATTGTTAGGGTGGATAGTCCTAGGGTTGGGGAGTCATGTACACCAAGGGAACTCATTACATTAGATCCTAATCTTCCTAATACCCCCGAGTCAAAAATTGAGCCTATTTCAATGGAAGGTCTTCAAAGAAACCAACTCATAAACCCGGGTGTGAACCAAAATGGAAACCCAAATGAGGCAGCCCCAAACATGGGGAATGCAATGGATCAAACCCTGAATGACTACCTCAAACATTTGTGGACCAATTCCCCCTTATGCATTAGACACAATTCCCTAGGAGATTCCAACTACATCTTTATCCCCATGTCCTAAACCACCTTCCCATGTTCCATGGAATGGATTCCGAGGTTCCATACCTGCACATTAAGGAGTTCAATGACATTATAGAAACCATGTGTCCCCAACATCAACTAGAATCAGCTATGATGAGGCTATTTACTTTTTCTTTAAAGGATCGAGCTAAAAATTGGCTAACCAATTTGAGACCACCATTCATAAACTCTTGGGACCAACTACAAAGAGAATTCTACAAGAAATACTTTCCCTACCACAAAACAATTGCACTTAAAAAGAGTATCCAAAAATTTTTTGATAAAGAGGGAGAGTCATTCTATGTAATATGGGAGAGGTTAAAAGACACTCTAAACAAGGTTCCCACCATGGTTTTTCTATTCCCGAACAAGTGAGAAATTTCTATGAAGAGTTGGGTCAGGGGAACAAATAGTTCATTGACATGATGTGTAATAGAACCTTTAAAAACAAAGCCCCAAATGATGCTTACGAGTATCTAGAAAGCATTTCTGAACAAAACAAAACATGGGAAACTTCACCTTATTCTGAAAAGACACAAAGAACTACTAGAATTCATACACTTAAAGAAGAGGAAAGCCTTAGGGCTAAAATCGTATAACTCTCTAGGAAGGTTGAAGAGATAGACCTTAGGAAAGTCCATGAAATCCAAAATGATGACCCTGTTTGCACAATTTGGGACAAACATGACCATAAGATAGACAACTATCCAACCATTCCATCCATCAAGGATGTTCTCTTAGGAGGACCCTGAGTGGAAGTAAATGCATTGAACTTTCAAAAGCATCAATACCAAAACACCTTCATCCCATGGTATAACGACCACCCAAGCTTCCGTTGGAAAGATAACCAACAACCTTTCCAACCACAGGGACAAAATCTTGACCCCCATCAGAACTACCAATCACATATCCAGTTCCAAACCCAACCTATCCAAAACCAACAGCCACCAGTCCATTTTCAACAAACCATACCACCTCCAAAATATCCCCTGGTATAAACCAATCTTATCAAGCACCAACCCAAACTGTTCCAAAATTCCTACTAGAAAAACTATTCAAACAAATTGAGAGGATGAACTCGGAGGTATCTTCCCTAAAACAAGAAATTCAAACCAGAAAAACTGGAAAGGCACCAAATCCTACTCAGGCGGTACTATCCTCAACTTCAAGGGGAGAGTCAAGTTATACTCAAACAACTCATGAACAACTAAAGGCAGTGACTGTTTTAAGAAGTGGCAAATCAATTGAGAAACCTATACACCTAATTCAAAACCCACATGAAGATTAAAACATGGATGAAAATTCAAATGAACCAAATGATAAATATAAAAAACACGATAACATTGTCAAAGAAACAACTCTTCAACAAACAACCACACATCCTGCACCATTTCCTCAACGCATGAGGGGAAAACCCAAGCCTGAATTGAGTGAAACATTGAGGGAAATATTCTCACAAGTCAAGTTGAACATTCCTCTTATCGATGCAATCCAAACCATACCTGCCTACTCAAAGTACCTTAAAGACTTGTGCACTTTTAAAAGAAAGTTTTCACATAAAAACCAAGTCCTTTTGGCTGCTAATGTGAGTACCACCATTGAAGGGAACATTCGTCTTATGTTGAAAGACCTGGGTTTCCCTTACATCAATGTTGAACTAGTAGAAAGAAAAGTTTTCAAGGCCTTCTGTGATCTGGGTGCTAGTGTCAATCTCATCCCCTATGCCGTGTACTGCCAGTTAGGCCTAGAAGAACTCCAACCCACATCTGTCACACTTCAACTTGTTGATCGTAGCATTAGGGTTCCAAAGGGGATTTTAAAGGATGGTCTGGTAAAGGTTGAAAACTTCATCTACCCTGCTAACTTCATTGTACTTGACAACAATCTAAATGTAGGAAATAAAGAACAAGACCCAATCATCCTTTTCCACCCTTTTCTTGCAACAATCAACTCTGTTATCCGAGTCTGAAATGGGAACATGACCATCACCTTTGGGAACATGACTCTAGATTTGAACATCTATAATTCAATCTCACAAATAGGGGATGACGAAGAAATTCATGAAGTAAACATGATAGGAAGCATTGATAATGAATCCATAGAAAATCATGGAATATTTGATGAATTTTTAAGTCAGGATGAGATTGATTTACTTTGTTTATATGAAGGAAGTTTATCTCCTTGGCTTGAATCATTTTCAAATTGCTCTTATAATGATGTCTTAGGTCCAAAAATCAGTGAAAACTTTCATGAAACCACTTTCATGGAGACCACTCTAAATTCATTCCTTAAATATGATCAATCCAATCTAGTAGCTTAAACATCTACATTTGGGGAATCAATCCTATCTAAAACTCAAAAAAAAAAAAAATTGAACATGATCCAATGTCCCAATCTTCTGCTGAAATTCCGAACCAACCTGATCTTGAATTGAAGGAACTTCCCACTATACACAAGTATGCTTTCCTAAGGGATAATCATACAAATTGTATTTTTATTTCATATTCTATTGAACCCAATCATGAGAGGATGCTTCAAGATGTCCTTAGGAAGCAAAATAAAGCCATTGGTTGGACCCTTTCTGATATTCCTGGGATTAGCACACTTATCGGGACTCATAAGATTGTTCTGGAATCTGATTCAAAGCTATATCGTCATCCTCAACGACGACTCAATCCTAATCTCAGGGAGGTAGTAAGAAAAGAACTCATGAAATTGATAAAATCTGGTATCATATATCCCATATCTGAGAGTGAATGGGTGATCCCAATCCAAGTGGTTCCAAAAAAAGGCTGGAATCACACTGATAACCAACGAGGATGGAGATATTCTTCCAATAAGGGTGAGTAGTGGATGGAGCGTCTGCATTGACTATAGGAAGCTGAACACATTCACCAAGAATGACCATTTCCCCTTACCATTCATTGACCAAGTCCTTGAGAGAGTGGCATGTCATGCGTTCTACTGTTTATTATATGGGTACTCAAGGTATAATCAAATTGAGGTCTCCCTAGAGGATCAAGGGAAGACTACATTCACATGTCCATTCAGATCCTTTGATTTCAAACTCATGCCCTTCGGGTTATGCAATCCCCCTGGATCCTTCCAAAGGTGCATGATGGGAATCTTCTCAGACATGGTAGGGGATTTTCTATAAGTATTCATGGATGACTTCTTTTTGTTTGGGGATACACTTGAAGGATGTCTGGAAAATGTGGAGAGAGTCTAGTCAAGATGCGAAGAAAATAATGTGGTCCTAAACTAGGATAAATTCTATTTCAAGGTTAATGAAGGACTAGTTCTAGGCCATCTGGTCTCAGGCAGGGGGATTGAAGTTGATAAAGCCATGGTTAACATCATTCGTCACCTTCCATCACCCAAAACAATCAAGGAAGTGAGGTATTTCTTAGGACACGATTGTTTCTATAGAATATTCATCAAGGACTTTAGATCAATCTCCCGTCCCCTTTGTGCTCTCCTACTTATGGATGCTCCATTTTTGGATAGAAAGATGTGAGGGTTCATTCTCAACCCTCAAATCCTCTCTCACCTCTCCTCCCATTATGAAATCTTCAAATTGGATCCTTCCTTTCAAACTTATGTGTTTTACCGGTGACTTTGTTATAGGAGCTGTGTTGGGACAACATTGAGATAAAACTCCTTATGTCATTGCTTATGCAAGAAAATCCTTAAATGATTCCCAAATCAACTACACCACCACTGAAAAGGAGTTACTTTCTATTGTGTTTACCTTAGAAAAGTTTAGGTCCTACATATTAGGATCCCCCATCACTGTGTTCACTAACCATTTTGCACTAAAATACCTCTTTGAAAAACAAGATGTCAAGGCTAGACTGATTAGGTGGGTCCTTCTCTTACATGAATTTGAACTCACAATCAAGGATAAAAACGGCATTGAAAATGTTATAGCTGATCACCTCTCTAGGATGGAAATCAAAGACCAATCAAATCACCTTTCTGTGTCTGATTCATTTCCTGATGAACAACTACACTCTGTGAGTGACTACCCTTGGTATGCCGACATACCCAATTTCTTAGTTACAGGAGTCATTCAAAAATTCTTAAGGACTCAAGCTCGAAGTAAATTCCTTTCTGATGTTAGACAATATGTGTTTGATGATCAATACCTCTATAAGTTTTGCCCTGACCAAGTCATTAGGAGGTGTGTCCAAGATTCTGAACAAGAGTCCATCCTTAAAGTCTGTCATAGTGAGGCATGTGGAGGTCACTTTTCCTCTACGAAAACACCTTCTAAGATCCTTCAATGTGGTATCTTCTAGCCCACCCTCTCAATGGACTCTTACACATTATATCAAAGTTGTCCTAGGTGTCAACAAGTAGGGTCCATCACAAAAAGGAATCAAATGCCACTCACTCCCATATTAGTGGTTGAAATATTTGACTGTTGGGGAATTGATTTTATGGGTCCCTTCCGAAAATCTAGGGGATATCTTTACATTATCTTATCTATCAATTATGTCTCCAAATGGGTTGAGGCCATTCCTACAAAATCTAATGATTATCAAACCGTGTTTAGATTTCTCAAGGAAAACATCTTCTCTAGATTTGGAATTCCTAGGGCTATCATTAGTGATCGTGGAACACATTTTTGCATTCGTCCATTCTCTTCACTCATGTCTAATAATGGTATTTCTCATAAAGCTTCCACTACATACCATCCTCAAACCAATGGTTAAGATGAGTTAGAAAATAGGAAGATTAAGCAAATTATTGAAAAAATTGTCAACCCATCTAGGAAAGATTTGTCTGAGAAACTCTTAGATGCTCTTTGGCCATATCATACAGCATTCAAAACCACCCTAGGAATGTAACCATATAGGTTGGTTTATGGAAAAGCATGCCATTTACCTATTGAAATTGAGCATAAGGCCTTTTGGGAAATTAAGAAAATCGATTATGACCTCTCGTTATCCAGAACAAAAAGGAAATTAGATCACAATGAACTGGAAGAACTAAGTATGGAGGCTTATGAAAATTCAAGGATCAATAAAGCTAGAGTTCAAGCCTACCAATCTAGGAATATCAAGGTCAATCATTTTGAACAGGGAAAACTTGTGCTCTTGTATAGTTAAAAACTTCATTTAAACCCGGGAAAGATAAGGTCTAGATGGTTTGGTCCTTTCATAGTGCATCATGTTTAACCCCATGGGGAAGTAGAGATTTAAGATCCCACAAGTGGTTACATTTTCAAGGTCAATGGTCAAAGGATAAAAACATTCATTGAATCATACAATAAACAAGAAATAGAGGATGAGTTAACTGAGCCAACCTATGAACCAGAAAAAAATTGATAGATTTAGGGTCCATGTCAGGCTAACGACATTAAACAAAGTGTTGCATGGGAAGCAACCCATGGATTTCCAGTTTCCTATCATTTTTTGTTTTAATAAAAATTATATTTTAAATAGTATTAAATAATCAATTTTATATTTAAAAAAATACTTTTGACATGTTCTTCTATTATGAGTATGGATGGGTATGAAAGGGGAGAATCGTATTCATCCATGTCATGCGGTGTTATCCCTAGTTAATACCATACCCAGAAAGTTAAAAGAAGACAATGTATCATTAGTTTGATTTAAAAAAACAGAAAAATAAGAAAAACCATGAAAATGATGGTACTTGGAATTAAATAAGTCATTGTGTTGTTTTTATTGATTGGTTTGTTCTTCTTTTTTGGTTTAGGTACTATTTTGTGTGATATATATTCAACCAAGGAGGTGCCTACATCCCCCAAGAGATCAAAGGACTAATTTGGAGCAGTAAGAACTTCAACTTCAACCACCATGTGATTTCATTCCATGATCCTCAGTTTCAATTACCTTTTTTGAAATTCTATTATCCACCTATACTCCTTCTAAATTTTCATTTCTTCAAACACTAGGGCAATGTTGTTTTAATTTGGTGGTGGGGGAGAAAAAAACGCTTTTATGTCAAAAAAAAAGTTTGAATGATTTAAAAAAAATGTGTAAATGGAATGAAAAATTCCATTAACTTTGAACATGGTAATACACATTACACACTTTGAAACTGAATATCAAATAATTTAGCATGCCCTGATTCTGATTTTAATCCTTACATAATTTCATGAGCATAGATTTTGGAAAGTGTGGTTGTCCAATGTGATATTTCATCATTTATATTTTCCTCCAAATAAAAAAAGATCACAATTCACATCCTTTGGATAGGGGGTTATTAGTTTGAGTTCATGGGATCCCCTAAATAAATAGCATAGTTTTTTTGATCATTTTAGTTTAATATGATTATTCAATAAAAAATTTAAAAAAATGCGCGTAGTGCAATGAAATGACCTAATGCGTGTCTTTCGGCACTTGGGGATCGTGACTCCATAGTTGTTTGGCCGAGAGTTAGTAATTTTATCTCTATTTTTGGTAATTTGAATTTGTTTTTGACTGAGTTAATACGAGATGATGCCCGAGTATGTGGGCTTCACTTGGTGACCTAAGGTCTTTGAGTCTGGTAGTCATCGGCAAAGGCTCGCTATAGGGGTTGACTCTTTTGAGTGAAATTTCAATTACCATGGCAAAACTGCAAAAAAAACAAAATAGAAAAAAAAAACAAAACAAATAATACAATAAAAAAATTGAATACGCATCTTAATATTTAAATGGGATTCCACCTAGCGCTTCCGTCATTTCCCCCTTGAATAAAGACGAACCCCCATGTCTATTGTGATGGACAACACATCCTCATACATAATTGATATTGGATGAAATATGGAAATGAATTTGAACAAAGGAATGGGCTAGGGATTGGGATCTACTTATGAAACTATTTTTACTAAAATATTTTTATGGGTTTAAGGATTATTTGGTATAACGGTTTCTGGTGATCATTTTGTATTAAAATGTTTTTGGAAAAGGGAATTTGAATTTCATATTGTTGAGATATATTTTTCTCTGGAGTAGCAAAACTCAAGTTGGGGGGTGTGAGTAGCCACTAAATGAGGATAATATTAATTGGTAATATACATAATATTCATGTAATTTATTATTCATAAACACCATTTTAGTGCATTTTACATTTTGAACATCATTTCACATTATGATTGTAATACCTCTCTAAAATGCACTATTATGTGGTACCTTTTTTAACATCATTTGAAAAACCAAATGATTCATCTGATTATATATATTTTAATTTGATATTTTTGTAAATTTATCTACACTCTAATATGAACATGTTTCATTCAGGGATCAATGGAAAATTCGTGGAAGAAGATGAATATATTTTGTTATGAAAGGAAGCAATTCTAAAGAAGGCATATTGGAAACAATCCCACTGATGAGACGGTGGGGCCCAACATACTGACCCAATGAATCCCAAATTTCGTGGGATTCTAGAGGAAATTTAGAGGAACAAATCACTCTTCATGATCCAACGCTAATTCGGCCTCCATGGTGTCAATTTAGGCGGCCAATGTTAGAAATATAATTCTGGGCCAGATTATGTGGCCCAGAAAAACAGCCCACCGATTAAACAATATCTCAAACACCATAACTCCTTTTGGGATGATATTTTACAGGCTGTTAGGAGAGATCCGGAGATTAATTTAAGTCTTCTGTGTCCCACCCAAATTCGTCAATCTAGATGGTGTTTCATGCGCCTCTGTTTGGTGGATGCAAGCTTGATGCATTTTCGGGTCAAGGGTGGAAAGTCTTCTTTCCACAAACTTTCCACCACCCTAGACCTACCATACTCAAGTGGGATGACTTGTACTATAGGAGGCTCAACCTAAGGATCCCAAAATTCTTTTTTAAGGAAGTTGTGGTGAATTAGTTTTTAATCTTTGGTTCTTTGTTCAATTGTAATGTTATATTACGATTTTGTTGTCTCAAATTTGTCTTTCACATTTAAGTTGTTCAACACACTTTAGTTTTTTTAATAAAAGTTTTTCTTCTCCTATTATTCTGTTGTTATTAATATCTATTTGATACCGTTGGATCAAAGTGTGAATTTATTTACACCAAACCTTGTGAAATTATCACACAACGGTGGAGTGATCATTATTTTATTGTGTTTTTTTACTTCTCCATTTCTTCCCTCATGAGTCTACATTCTGCTTCCATTAAAACCATGGGATCAATGGAGGGATAACCAACTTATGGTTTGATCCAAGGGAGTATCAAGGGGCTGGATTGGATGTTATTTATCACACCATTAATGTATAATCACCTCTTTAATTGAGATTTTTATTTGATGATTTTTAAACTCTATCGTCCTTGTTGAATTTAAGGCCACACACTTCATGTGCTAATATGAACATTTACCTTGAAGTGCTCAAATGATTGATCCTTAAAGTGTATAGGTGATTTGTATTAAAGGGTTTAGGAATTAAAATAGTAAGTGATGATGTTGTTTTATATTCTTAAATGAATCCATCTCAAATATAAGAAATTGAAATCATTGAAAAGGAAATACGTCCAATCCACCCCCAAGTGATAAACTAGGATCAACTCATTCTTTTAAATTTAATTCACTTAAATCCGTTAGAAATATTTCAAACCCATCTAAAATAAATCCATGTTGGCCACTTCATAGCCGAAAACAGTCCATAGAATATACGTGTCCATAGGTTTCTTCTTAGGTCTCTGAGGATTCGATAACCCAAGCTAAACTAAAGGACCGGTCTACCTTCATCTCTTGGGTAAATTTGAGTGAGAATCACACATATTCTATGATAATCAATGATTATTTTATTATCCTCTGGTTAATGGAATTCCCAAAATTAAATTTCCACTTTTAACACACATCAACCAATCTATTCAAAGATTTTAAAGTGTATTAAGAAAAAATCCAATAAAATCTATTTAAGGCACCCCACAAAGTGGATTATCTCTATTTTAGTGTTAGAGATATAAAATGACTAATAACACAATAGACTTGTGATATTTACATTGTATGTTCCAATTGAGTCACAGTCGCACTATATTAGCTCCATGAAATTCTGATCTATCATAGTGTGTGGAGTTTAAAGACCTTTTTTAGTACGAATATTTTTTTAAACTACTCCCATCATATGGAATCTAATTCCTTATTTTCAATTATATTAATTATAAGAATCCATAATTGGTTTACATATCCTACTATATGAGAGATAGACAAAATGACTATTTCATTCACTTGTCACCAGAGAAAGGAAAATATTTTATCCATCACAATGATCAATTTCTCAGCTATATGGACAGTAAAAGATAAATTCATAGAGGCCTGGTTTTGTATCAGAAAGTATATGTAGAATGATTATCCTTCCACTTTTGGTTTGGGTGTTCAAATCAATTCCAATTATTATTCTCTACATTTAATAGTTTTTAGAGAATTTCTATGAGGTTTTTTACACCATCCCCCATACCATTAAGTATTTCATATATAAAATAACTAAATGGAACCTAATAGAAATTATTTACTTAGTTATACCATTCTCTAGACAATAGATCAATGTGAATTTTTGGGGATCTTTATTATTAAATAATTCGAGATATTATATGAGTTTAAGATAGGACAATCATGAATGATGTGTCTACCCTAACTTATGAACCTCTAGGATTAAATCGTGGATATACATAGTAATTATATTATTATATTCTCTAACCAAACTAGTTATCATATTAATAAAATCTTTCATTATGATTTCTAATGAAAATATGATTTGAAAAATAATATTCCTTGGTAGTGTCAAACTCGGGATGTTGTGAGGTTCTATTTACTATACACCATAATGTTAGATGTGATGTACTCTACCAACACTTTTTATGTTCATTAAACCTATATGAATCTATTCCAAACCAATTATAGTTATAGTATCCATGGATGGATGTATTTAAATAAATACCCCATAATCTATACCATACCAAAACATCAAAATCGTGTCATATGAATAAAATTATTAGTAGGGTTTTCACTAATGTTTTATATTCCAAATCACCAAAAATAACAAATAAAATATCTAAAAATAACTAAAACAAACCTCTGATTCATACCGTGGTTTCCAAAGATAAACGTAAATAAATAAAACATATATACCATGATTAAATTAATACATCTCATAAATAATAACAAAACCTAATGAACATTATGTTTAGTGACAAGAGAATAACTACCTACACATCTTATTTAACACTACTTGTTTAAAATTCCCCATAATCATTATACTATATAATATATTTGAAACACCACATATAACATAATCATATTCATTACCTACAGAATTGAATCATAATAAATTGGGTTGTTTTGAATTCTTATGAAGAGAAACATATCAACCAGTCATAACAAATAGATCATAAAAGTTTGGGAATATATAAACAATGGAGAAATGTAATATAAAAAGATCATGAAATCATAAGGGAATATCATCCAACCAAATTGATCATTATAGATAATTACATAATAAAATAAGACCAAGAAATGGTCATCAAAAACCTAACTTCGAATAATAAGATGAAAATAAAAAAAAATTATCATAACATAAGAAAATGGAATAACTTCATAACATGGAATATAATAACCTTTAAATATATCATTTCAATAAGGATTAACTTTTGAAAAAATTTATAACAAACATAATTGTTGGTAAATATTTCATTTTTCAGACAGTATGAGCACCGGATACCAAGAGTGGAGAAAACATTTTATAATCTATTATTATAGTGGAGTGAGAATTCCGTATTCTATTCCAACAGTATCTCATGTGATATAATACCGTAAAAAATTCATTATATGGAGATATAAGAGCATGAAAAGCATCATCCACACATATGAGTGCCACATATAATCAAATCATTCATCTTATCATAAACAACCCATTATAAGGAAATCGATTAAATAACATTACCAAATTCAAAAAAAAAACATGATTATTTAATACCAAAGACAAGGTCACCGAAAATAAATATTAAAAAAGATCACATGTGTGGTAATTAACAAACCATTACATAATTTTAAATAAAAGGTAATCCCAAATGGGAACATATTTTAAAAATCATATCATAATATCATATAATAACGATGTAACATTAAAATAACTTTCTAATTTATTTATATGAAGTTGTTTTTTTAAAAAAAATACTAAAAAATCCATAAAGATACATTTTATTTAAGTAAATCAAATGTGAGAATGAGAAATAGAATGGTAAAATATCACTTAGATGAAATTCCATTGATTTATTAAAAGAAATTTTATAAAAACTTGAATAGTTTAATAGAGAAGATAACCATTATTTTAAAATTAGTAAAGTGGGATAGAATTATCTTTGTGGATAAAAAAATTGAATTTTTAGTATGGAAATGAAATTACTGATTAGAAGTAAAATATGGATAGGGAAAATGTTCATTAAATGAAATGCTAATTATTCGTACCAAAAATAATTTTTCTATAAAAATAAAAATAAATGATGATTGCATTGGTGTGAAACTTAATTTTCTAAAAATAGAATGTGTAAATATAACATAACATACACATTGGATAGAATACATCAATATTTGAAGAATTTAGATAAATAAGACGAATTATGACCCAAGAAAGTATTTGAGTCGCGAGAAAAACATACAACATGTAGAGAAGAAAAATCACTGAATTGGTAGACAAAATATTAACACCCAAAAGGAAGTCCTACCCTAGGTAGTGTGATGTAAAACAAAAATAATATCTCGGGAGATATCATCTAACCTCTAGGTAGTAATGGGTAGCATTTGAAGAAAACAGAGGGCCTTTGGTTCTCTATTTAACTTGTTGACACATGTTCCATCACGATGCAACATCATCTACAACTATCCTTGTACCTAGACCCCAGAATATTTATCACACATAATAGAAAATATTATTGGAACTAGCATGACTAGAATGATGGGAAAAACATATTTCCTACATCACCAACTTCCTCAATGACAACGATACCATGTAGTGACCATTGAAATCTAAAACTCCCTTAGGAGACAACAACCTCCCTCATGGAATCTTCCCTCTATTTAGAGACATCATAGACTACTAGTACTAATTATGACCAAGATTATTCCATTGAATATTATTCAGAAGGGAATTTTCCAGTTTACCCGTAGCCAAGAACACCCCTCCACTGTATTCCTTGGTCTTGAGAAGCATATGATCGAAAATACCAATCAATGTCCACTCATCATGGAACATTCTAAATTCACTCACTATCACATTTTTTTACAAATCATATTCCACAACAATATTCTTAACGAGGATATATAGTATATCAATTTATATCTTCTGAAGCTACCCAACCCAATAATTTTGTTTCAAATTCAAATTATATTTTGAAAAAATATTTGACAAACTTTTGTGATCTAAATAAATGAAAAAATTCATTCCAAAAAGTTAATGAAACCTCGTCTTCATGGAATGAATCAATACTACTAACTCAATGTCTAGGTACACGAATTATGTTCATGTGGTTACCACTGGAAAGATCCATAATCCACCACGTGACCATCTAGAATCCACTTACACCAATGACCCATTCATGAGGCATCACAGTAGACCACATATCCCATTCCATATTCTTGAAAGAGAAAAATAAGGGATGTTTTAATCCACATATTAATAGAATTTAAGAATTCTTTATACTATAAACATCATTTATCCTTCAACCTCTTTTTTTAAGAGTCATAATGGATGAATAAATATAAAATAAGTTTCAAACAAACTACATGTAATACCCTAGAAGGACGAAAATGATTATTATTTAAAAAAATCTTTAGTTTTTCCTATGAAATCACTAGTATAGAATTTTTAGGGTCCACTGAAATACATCATTATAAGATCCCATGTCCCATAAACTTATCCACTATGATCTAAAAGGTGAACATATAAATCTTTTCATAATGACTATGATACCAAATGGTACGAAGCAAAAATATCAAATAATAATCATGATCCTCTTCTATGCCAGAGTAGACCATGATGTAATCCACAAATACCCTGCCAAATGAATCGAGATACAGGTAGAAGACCCTACTCATAAGCTCGATAATGAATTATGGGGCATTTTTCAACCCGAAAGGAATGACCAAATACTCAATGTGGTCATATCTTATTAGGAAGGATGTTTTTGGAACATAAACCTCCCAAAATATGAAATGGGGATACTGAGAATAAATGTTAACCTTGGAGAACCACCTTTTCCCATTTAACTAGTCACAAATTTTATCAATATGGGGAAAAGGATACGTACTCTTTATTTTAACCTTATTAAGATTTTATTAATCAATGCATAACCAGAGTGATTCGTCAGCCATTTTAGCAAATAGAATTGTGCTGACCCAAGGTGAGATTTTAAGGAAAGTGGATCCTTTGGATTTAAAATAATCCAGTTGTACCATAAATTCCCTAAACACTATGGGTTCCATATGGTACAAGGGAAGATATATCGTCTGTATTCCTGGTGCAAAATCAATGGAAATATTGAAATCCTTCTCGAGTGAAAAACATAATTAACACTCTTGAAAACCAAATGGAAAATAGTCCACCATAGGAGTTAATCCACCCTCATGTGCACTATCATTAATCTCTAATGTGTGAAATATGATTTGATAAACAAGATTTCACAACTCTAAATGCTGAGGTCTATCTCATATCAACCAAGGATCCCATTCACCTTAAAAAACATGTGTAGTTCCATCAGGTGCCGAAAAAATTAATCAGTTCATATAAAAATTGATTTTCACATGAAAATAAACCATCCAATCCATAACCAGGATCATATTAAAATGGTCTATCTCTAAAATGAGAAAATCCCATTCCAATTTAGCCTTCGACATGATGAGAGGACCTGAAAAACACCTGAAACTCTTCACTCATTTCAAACTAAGCGGTGTCACCAACTCCATCACATATGGAATACTATTTATTAGTTACCTAGACACATCAAAAATATGGGTACATATAAAAGAAATTACAACACCAGTATCAAATATAATATCTTCTAAAGATGATGCAATAAGAATGGTACCCCAAGCTATCATAAGACCAACATCCAATTATACTAGTTCTGTGTCCACCACATGAATTTTCATTTTCTTAGGATGAACCTAATGGGAACAACTAGCCTTATGTTTTTCCCTGAAATGACTCTACCTAGATGATTATCCGTCCCTGTCACCCCAATAAAAAAATGAGAACCCACTTTCTTGAATGGTTCTTGTTCAGCTATCATCTCCCATGAATCCATAGATCAAGAACCACTTTGATCAGGGAACACTACCATGAAAAATCACTACCAAACCCCCATAGCTCCATGCCAATGACAAGGTCGGCATGGAGATTATCATGCCTATAATATATACCCTTACTTCTCACAATGATGGAATAAAACTAAAATAACATTAAAATCTATAAATGAAGGCACCAGAAAAAGATGTCTAGAACTACAAACACTTTTTCCCCTACTCATCCCACATCCACATCTAATCAGGTAAACATAAACTACCCACTAATAACATTTATCTAGAGAAATTAGACATGAATCTAAGATAAATTTTTTAAATCATATCCTAATCAACCCCCTTGACATATGTCTTCAACTTGAATAGGATGACCTAGAATCAAATCTAGGGCTGTAATCCCATCTCGAACATCTAAGCCTTCAACTGCACACTAGGGACCATCTCTGGTGCATACCAAACTATCCTAGAAAAGTGGTTGGAAAACCACTTCATGGCCCAGTATACCTCGGTGTGCTCCGAAAATTCTCAAGATCCAGAGAAGGAAAAAATATGAGGGTTATATTTCTCCGTGAAAGAAACCTTAAAATAATTACATCACATCTGCTCTTGTTTCCCATCATGCACCATTGAGTCCCACCACTTCTGATTGGGACCTTAAAAAAATAAAAAATCACAAGTCACTATATCTTCCTCATAATTATAATGAAATTCAGATACCCTATATATCTTATGAGGACACTCCTCTAATTACATAGGTTTCATGCTACTTTAAATGATAGAGGATTTTTCTTGAGTAAATATTGATCTGTTCCATTTCCAGGACATGGTTCAACTTCTATAACCTTTTTAGGATCAGTTCCCTCTCCATCATCCAATGATTTGATATCTCGAATGACATTTTAGAATAACCTCTTATCAATTTGTGAGGGAGAAATATCTACAGTATGTTCCTACAGTTTCACATGAATTATACAAGGAGTCATTTTACTACATCAATTAACAACCACACGAAATGACCATAAAACCACATTCTAAAAAATTTTATCAACAAAAAAATATCATACACTTCCATAAATCATAATTAAAAAAATCCATTACATTAATAAGACAAAAAAATGTCTTCACCCCTTACTAGTGTCCATGTATAGATTGAAATCAGTTCCTCTCACCTAGAACAAAATTCAAACCAAATTCCAACATCTCCTAGAGACTCGAGTATTCTAACGAGGTGTATTGGCTAGAAAGACCACTCAAAACCACAATCTTAATCCTTCAAAGTACTTGATCTAGTTTATATACTCTCATCCCAAATAACTTGACCATAAAATAGTGTGACCTTCTCTGAAACCATTTCTATCATGAACCAATATGGGGTACCATCCAGCCCGATGTCCAAATAGATTCATGGAATGAACTAAAGGGAGTTTCTGATACCCATATGCTTGAAACTAGTGCATAATTAATAAAAATGAGAATTTATAACTACTTCACCCATTTATAGAATTATAAAAAACCAACAACAATAACCATCACAATAATTGGTAACTATAACCAAATGAGGTTGAATAATTTTTAGATTAAATTATACAACTTTAACCAAAACCAAAGGTTCAACAATGGAGAGGGAACACAAAACCATCCCAAAAACCTCCATGAATCAAGACATACATCATCCTCAGGCCACCACCACTAACACATTCATGAAACATAACACGAGAAACATGATCCACTATCAAAACCATGATACATATTTCCTCTACCTGGTTCAAACATACCAAATTCTACATACACCAATAGGTGTAAATAGGTTGTTTTCTAATGACTAGAAGAATGCCTCCCAAAATAAATAGTACATGATATTACATTTAAGATAGATCAAAATGGACATTTCCATAAGAATATCTGAAACATGGCCTTGAACAAAATTTAATGCAAAAATTTTCAAGAAATAGGTTTTAAGTGAAACCCTTTTTTAAAATTAGATTTCTTGAAATAAAAATGTACACAAAGGACTACTGTATCCTGATAGATAGAACCACATCACATAAGTGTCATGTCGCAAGAGAGAACCATGTGATCATCACTATATGTAACTAGAACAAGTGGTACTTATGAAACTCATACCTTGGTGAACCAAATCCACCAACCCAATTACCAACAAAACTCCCATACACGATCCACTTAAAGAGATCTCGTCACAAGGATCTAGTGGTATCTAATCATAAGACATCACCAATAGCATTCCCATGCATGAGGCAATACAGGGGATCCTATCACAATGATCTAGTTGTATTCGATCATATCACATGTTTAGTTATTGTGGTAATTATCAATCCTACGAGATGAATTCGAGCCACACCACTAATGATTAAACTCGAATTATAGTTCTATATCACTCACCTAGATACTCGAGATTCCCAATGTGGTCAAGTTTGATTTCACAAATCAAATAAATAAACACATTCACATCCACATTCCATGCATCATAAGCACACAAGGAAATCACCACATTCACACTTTCACATTGAATCAACAATCAAAGTTGACACAGAAACCTCAATATTCCAAAAGAAAATTCATGTTCTATTAATCATGCACAACAAAATTGTTTTGAAATACATTTCTTACTACCTTTTCAATTTATTAAAATACCTTTATAATATCATAAGAAGAACACATGTGTGATTCAATGATTTCCATGAGTAGGGACTCATTCAAATTTATACTCATATAAAATCATATTTATAACATGATTCACATCACGTTAATAGTTCAAAGACACGTTTAAGGTGAAAAAATAGGAAACAAATATGAAAAACAAATTTACCTTAGAAAATATATTTCAGAACATTATCACCCTTAAATATATTTGAAAACATATTTCAAAACCTTCACAAAAGTAAATAATCCCATTCCAGAAACAGCACAAAAAAACAAACTTGAAACATAATTATATTTCTTTTGAAAACCCATTTTCAGGACATGTAGAGCTCAAAACCTTTCTAAAACATATTTTACACAACAAAAAATTCAATAGAACAAATTTTAGAAATGAATAATGAATATAAAAATCATCTGATAATGTTAAATCATGTAACCACCTACCTCACACTAGTAAACATCTTGTAACTAGAGGAAAAACACAACCGGGCCACCATAAGACCCTGTAATGGAAATATCAAAAAATTGACATCAATATTTACACTAAAAATACAATATCAAAACCTATATAGGTTTGAAAACCTTCTTGAAAATATGTAGTCAATGAGGAGGTATGAACAACCCTAAAAAGAGGGAGAAACCATGAGGTAAATGACTTACTTGATGATTCCTTGATGATTCCACACAAAACCACCAAATTATTGATGTTCAAAATCTCTAAGATAACTTGGAGGATGCTCACAAGGATGAATATCCTCGGGGGGATTAGGGTGATTTAGGGATAAAATTGAAGAGGTCAAAAAGGTAATTTTATACTTTTTAATACCAGGATATGATACATGGTTTCTCCACACAATTTTTTAAACATTTGGAAACAATTTATCCCTCACTTTCCATGTGGAACACACCACTAGGTTATCCTGCTTGGTTTCCAAACCATCTTGTCATCACTTTCAAAAAATTAAATTAGCCCCGTGGTTTCCTAGTAAATAGAGCACACATACCCTTAACCATGTACCACTTGTGCACCACCTGTTCTCAAGGCCAAAATATCCATTTATCACAAATTACACTTTCTGATCCCAGAGAGAATTACAAGAGCAAAAATAAATTAAATATTTCCCAAAAATAATATCACATATGTGATATAAGGATTTCCTAAACTTGAAATAAAGGGGGATGATTTTTTTGGAATTAAAAAATAAAATCACACAAGGCTCGCATTGTATGCCTATGGTTTTATCTCTAACCATGAGATTGAAATCCATTATTTCATTAGTGTATTAAAAAATGTTCTTCGAATATAATAATCCACAAGGTAAATTTAATAATAGGATAAAAATTTTATAATTTAAATAAAAGTGGAGGTAGAAACTGTGAGTCTGATTATTATTGATAGATAAATAATGATAATTGGAGTATATTTGTATATCCAATTGTAAGTCACATATTGGAAAGAATATAAAAAGTAGTACATGTCAAAATAATGGAGTAAGGATATATGTAATTTATTTAAGGGATTAAGAAAGATTTTTCAGTGTGTTAAAGTTTCCCCCCAAGACCACAACATTTGAAGTAATGTTACCATCATGATTAACATAATAGAGAAAAAATGTCCAAATGAACATGCCACCCAAACCTCAATTCTTCATATGAATAGTGTTTAGTAATTATGAAAATAAATTAACAATAATCTAATCAATATATAACAATATAAAAAAATAACCTTCCACACCAATGGACTATATAGCTTTATCTAAATTCACTACAACTAAGGGGGGTCATTAAAACAATGTGTTGAAAGGTAAACTTATTATCCAATATAAATATAATATTTTTTATTTGATTTTGTTACATCAAAATATGTTCTACCATACAAGTTTTATATAACTTTTTATTCACCACCAAAGCATTGAATATTGAAATATATGTGAATACACATAGAGGCATGATGTCTATATATATGATATATAACACTTAATCGATATAAATATATAAAAAAGATATATCTTGTGGATTTTTTTCTTCCAAAATTAGTTTAATTTTATATGGTAATTAATATTGATTGGATTTCCCTGCATATAATATATATAAATTATTAGGATAATGTAATCTCATTTAATATCCCAATTCATCCTACTATCTAATATCACCATCAGGATAAGTGTGATCACCAACATGAATAAAATTTTATAATATGGGTCTTATGACCTTGGAGCAAGTGAATTGTAGAATAATTGATTAAGGTGAATCCACCATTAATGAAATAACTCTCCCCCAAATGACCTGAAGGCCATCATTTTATTCATTTTTTATAATCCCACTTTTAAATGTTGAATGGGAACCTATACATAGATCACATGCTTCATGATATTACAAAACCCGATGGTTTTAGAAGAAATTATCTAGACTATATCTATATAGAACTACCCTCCTTAGATTCTACATCACAATGTCAACCCTCTATCTTCCCATTTCTATTCATCTAGGCTTCTTGTACAATCATAGACTAGTCCCATTGGCATGTTCCATAACCTCTCATTATTTTAAATCTGTTATCTTATTACCTTATGTACGCACTTACTCAATATCCTCATTTGGAGCCTCCACTATATAGAGTCTTCATGATCCATTAATAAGAATTTCATGTGACCTGATGGCCTTGAGGTGTCCCGAAGGCCTTGATGTGGCTTGAAGGCCTTGATGCGGCCTGAATTCCTTATTGTCCCAATGGCCTTTGGTGGCCCGAAGTCCTTGAAGGACCCAAGAACCATGATGGTGGCCCAAAGCCCAAGCTTTTGAATAGTTATGGATGATACAATATTGGATAATAACTTCTATAATAGGTACTACAATTACTTCTACAGTACTTATATATCATCCTAAAAATATGTCAAAAAATTTACATTAAATGGCTTCTATTGAAATGTAATAATTAAAGAAAGTTCTACATGATAATATAGAGAAGGCTTTTATACGCACTAGTTATGTTCCATGCTGTGAATTTGTCCTATTTTTCTAGATGAATGATAGACCAATGCACCATTTCATTGATTATAATGAGAACAACAAAATCGTGATCATGAATAAGTATCCCCAACTCCATTTTGATGACATGTTAGATCAACTATGTGTTTCCCAATTCTTCTATATTTTAGAACATCAATCTATATATCATTCATTAAGGGTTAAAATGAAAGGTATATCCAAGGAAGATTTTGGTACACGTTTTGTACTATAAAAAGTTTTAATTATTCCATTTAGATATGAAAATGATCCCACTATACCCATAAATTTAATAAAGTGAGTATTTAGATAATGCCTTGATAAATTATTTTCTTCATAGTTGATATCATCATAAATACCATGATAATGTAATATCATGAAAATCATTTTCATATTGTTTCCAAAACCATAATAATGGATAAATTGAATGGTATGTCTCGAAACTATGAATTATGGTTATAAGTAGTATCTTTCTAGTGTCATTCATTCACAGAAAAAGTAAAATCTATAGATCCTTAGAAGATTTATGTCATTGAAAATGGAAAAAACTTTTCAATATAACTAATAATAAATTACATCGTAGGCTAATGTGATACGATCACATCTTTTTTAGGAATTTCTCATCAATATTAAATCCACCACTCAACATATCGTGGAATGGGGTGTTGTTTCTTGGGACAAATCAATGTGAAAAGAATTATGAAAATATATGGATGTAGTTTTCCACAACAAATGTACTTATATTAACCTATATTAGGGAAGTGATTGTAATATAAATTTTTTTAAAAAAATAAGGGATTTATATACTACCTCATGAAAAATTATAAGATAATAGATTATTATTTACTTCAATTAAAAACCCTTGAAAAAAATTACTAGGCACATTTTTTGGAGGATGCAACAATGAAAATTACATTAAAATTTTCTCTATATTAACTCAGTGGTGAAAAGTGTGATATATATATATATATATCATTAGAGCATTAAATATATATTAACAAAGAAGGAGTTAAAAATGAGCTAAATCTGATGATTATAATTATTCAAATAAAATGATTACTCAACACATTACCACACTCAAAAGAATAATAATGTGGTCAATTCGTTAATATAGGAAGAGTATGCTATTTTATTTATGATTAGGGTGGAAAAAGATCTAATACTCATATATTTTCAATAGATGAATCAATAATACACATGTGAGGGGTAAAAATAAAATATATCAAAAATGACATCTCAATAATAAATCTATGCAAAGATAAAAGGATCCCATAAACAGTGTATAGAGATATAGAAAATGGTAGTGGTCATTTCAGATATCAATTTACAAATATAGAGTTATATATTTAGAAAAATTGAATATATCCAATAAAAAACAAAAATATGGAGGTAAAATTTTGATGATGCACATAACTCTTCATTCTTTATTTATCCAAGATATAAAAATATGTAATGAGAGAAAAAAAAGAAAAAATATTATGGGGTAAAATGAAGAGAGAGAGGGAGAGAAATTAGAAAATAAATATCTTGATGCTTGGGATGAATGACATAAGTCTATAGGGATAATGTGGCCATAACCATAACCTTATAGAAATAATAAAATATCACCATGGTTTTTTTCCTATAACTCAATAATACATTTGAAGTTCATAATTCCATTTTAGATGTTTTCAATATCCTTAAAAATTAAATGAATTTTATTACTATAAAATAAGAGTAATTTATTAGAAAACTCACCATGATATAAATAAATTATGTGGTGAGGCTCCATTAAATTCAACATCCCATTGAATCTGATTAAGATCTATGGTTTACATCATGGTTCTATAGAATATGTCGTCAACATTGGAGAGTGTGTTGAGATTCTACATATCTCATCATCTTTAGTTATATAGATATTCCAAAAGTATTGTTCAAAATCTCAAGGATAAAAAGATATCACATTCAATGTGTTTATGGTGATATTAGACTCAAAAAATCCACAACTAATGTTCTCATATGAAAATAGTTTACCATTAATCATTTGGATATTCACCTATAATGATCGAGAAGAAAAGAGATTGAGGACTCTTAAATATTAGGATAATGTTGGAGTGTAGATTTATATACGACCTACCATTTTCTATGAAATTATGATAAAGGTTCAAACTATTGATTTTCTTATACACATTTGTTAAAATTTGACCGAAGTGTTATATAGATAATCTTGAAAAAGATCAATATTTTTATATAGATGATATGGTGTTATTCTATATATCTCATAAAATATTTTTTATCAGATTTGGAATGAAAGAGAAGTTCAATCCAAGGTATATCAATTTTTTAGAGATAACTGATCATGTTGAGGAAGTATTTTATCACATAGCACTCCCTTTAGTCATATACCAAGTAGAGGATGTGTTCCATATATCACTTTTATTGATGTAAAAAAAGAACAATAAAATGGAATACATTAAGAATATATGAAACTAGATTATTATCTATCATATGTGGTTAATCCAATGAAGATTCTAAATGACATAGATACTGTGTTGAGTAATAATAGAACACATCAGGAAAAAACTCTATAGTATAATCATATTATTGAGGAAGCTATATATAGAACCCAAGGATGTAATGAGACAACAGTTTCCTTACATGATTTATCATAGTATAAAATTTTATCGAAGAAATTAGTTTAAGGTTTTATAATGAAATAACACCTAATTTTAGTAAATATTGTTAAAAAGAAACATTGTGTAAAATTTCATGTTTACATGCAACACTATAACAAAAAGGACCATGATTTATTTTGTTAAGGTAAATATTACTATTTTAAAGTATTCAAGGAATTTTTGGGTATAAATAGTGGTAAATGTAGTATTAAGTACATCAATAAATAAAAATAATTTCAATTTTAAGACTAATTCACTATTAATTTTCTATGCAACTATGAATATTATGGTGAAATTATGATAAAATATATTATATATATATGAATAATTTTAAAATAAATAAATAATGAAATTACAGTATGAAAAGCTAATATATGAAAAATCCATATTTCTATAAAAATATTTCTGATTAAATTTTATACTTACATTTAAAACATAAAATCATATGATATAGAATTTTTAACTATAAAATTGATAATAATTTTTTTATTCATAAAATATTTTTTATCATGGGGTTAAATTTTGGAATTATTTTGAATCGATTGATTTCTAGGGGAATAGTAAAAATATCATCTTTAAAATTACCTTGACAATTATTACTTCATTATGAAATAATCAGAACAAAATATAAATGAATCTATATTCATTAAAAAATAATTATTTTTAATATATTATAATATATTTAAAAAAATTAAATTTAATTTTAAAAAAATATTTTATATTTTAGAGCTATACTCATATTTTACTCTAAAATAATTTCACTTATTCATGATTTAATTATTTTTTAATATAAATTTTTATAATATTATAATTTATATATAATTAATTTGATTTATTATTTGTAATCGTATGTTTAAAATTATGCAATAAGAAGTTTTTTAGGCATAAAAAGTAAATTACTTAGGAAAAATTAATTACTGGTGTAAAAATAAAATTGGTAAGGAGTAAAATTAACTGTTAGAAATACCTAAAATATGAAAAAAAAATGTATAAAAATTTATTTAAATCCTTAATGTACCTTAACTCATCCCCCACTTTTTTTCTCTTTTAGAGGAACTTTATTTGAGTAGTTAACCTCTTATTAGTCAAAATCCACTTCTCTAAATTATAAAATTATCCATTTACCATACCACATATTCTCACACAACAAGCCACATTGTCCAATTAAACTCCACCTAGATACGCAAAAAACACATATATCCAATTCCTATAGATTCCTATCTTTTCAAAAATAGACCTCTCAAATGATTAATCTATTTTTCAATTTTTTTCCATTGAGTAACATAAAATTCCCAAATTAGTTTTTTCTCATTTCCATTTCATTATGTTTTCTTATATTACCTCATAGATTATTGTAGTATCCAAAAATAATAAATTCGATATAACTGTTATACTTATGTGTTATTTTATTTATGGAATAATCAATATTTACATTATCTCGTCACCTTATACAAATGAATACATCATCCATGGGTACTAATAGACTTTCAATGCCTTGGACAACCTGATATTGTTTCTTCACCACTATATATAGATCATATATAAGGGGTATTTAATGAATAGATATGATATTAATAAGATGAAAAATATGATAAAATGATAAATAAATATATTCATTCATTCCATTATATGAAAAAAACAACGCATGTTAAAACATGATGATTATTGTCTCCACGGAACTGTATATTTATCTTTTCACCACCACCCTGTATGGATGATAATAATAATTAATTTAATGAATTAAAATTATATTTATTACATGAATAATTTTATTTAATTGTTATATTAATATTTATATCTTTATTAATATACAAATTTATGTTAATAGAATATTTTCATGACTAGATTTTTTGTGATTACATATTCAAAAATTCGGACTAATAATATATTTGTATAAATTTTAATCATTATAAATATTAAAATAGTGTAAATTAAATTACCTTATATAATCTAGAAATTATTATATTTTCATTAAATAATAGTCATCATCATTTTTATTTTAAGGAATACAAAATAAAAAAATCGATAACGTCTTATGACAGAAGTGAACTATAACTATCTATCATATTAAGAAAATTGAATAATATATATTTTAATAGATATGAATATGGTTAGAAAATAGATTATTAATATGATAATGTTTAATATATAGGAATTAATACCTCCTTTGTGGTTGTCGATTGTAAAGTTAAAAGGTTTCTTGACTCAACCCCTTTTTTGAAGTGTTAACTATTACAGTTTTACTATATTTCTAATGATTTTTTTCATATAACATATAATGATACTATAATTCCATTAACACAAATTTTATTTGTTATTAAATTTTATTTCTAGATATATAATCTCTTATGTATTTCATTCTTCATAAATTTTGCTGTTTGTATGAATAATTCTCATCATCTCCAAATGAGTTTACCTTCTTCCATTTCTATATCCACTTTTTGTGTCAATGTTCTTTGTTCGTCTTTCGATATAAAATTATTTATTCTTTTTTTGATCATTAAATTGATCATTACCACTTTTGAAATAAGTATTTTCTCCCTTTTACATTGTTTTTTTACTAATTATATACTTATTAGTGATATTGTTTTTCTTTTCATGATCAAATATTTTATCTTCCACTTGAAATATCCATTAGAATAGTATTAAACTTTTTTAAGGATTTTTCATTTATATTTTATATTAAAAAATGTTTTAAATATTTATATTGTCATCTTATCCACAAATACCTTATTTAATGTGACTCAAAACATATTCCCATTAAAAAAATGTTATGAATGTTTTTGAAAAGTTCTTTTTCAATATTTTTCTTCAATTTTCATCTTGAACTCCAAATGACCTAACTCATGTAAAATTATATTTTATAGATAAATTTGTAAATTATTTAAAAAATTATTCTATTTGGAGGTTTATTTTTAGGCATCAATTGAACAAATTTTCCATCACATTATGTAATACTGTTTAGAAATGATATGAACACCATTTTTTTCAATGGTATTAATGATATGATGAACCATTGTTATATTTTGGAACACATATATATACTGATGATGATGGGTGGGTTGTTGTTTCAACTTTAAATGAATTATCTAAGAATTTATATCTCATAATATACTAATTCCTGGATATAATGAGGTTGTTCACATTGTAAATTGTGTCCATCATCATTTTTCTCATAACATATTGTTTGTATATATTAGGTTTTCTCAGAACATACAGAATCATAATCATGGGTTTTCACACAACAAAAATTATAAGAATCATGTGTTTTCCAAAAATATTATGATATTCAATTCTTATGTTTGTACCAAATTTATATTATCTTTAAATTTTATATTTTTATACTCCATTGATTTTAGATTATTTTTATATTCATATAACACATGTTATAATTGTAATGAATAACTGATGATATTTTATGGTCTTATATTCCCATATTAAGATCTTTAGTTCCTAAAAATATTTTATAATTTCTATTCATGATACTTGTATTTTTTAATCTGATATTTCCTCTACTACCCAATAATCTATCATTTTTTTAAATATACATCTTTTCCATTGATAATTGTTCTGTTGTAAATTATTTCAACTCACCTTGTTATTATGCATCCATTACCTAAGTTATAATGATTCGTATATAATATAAGAAGCATTTAAGGGAGTATAATATGGTTGTATTGTAGAGATTTATTTATACATTTTATAAAATATGTTCCCATAGTGTTGATCCTAAAATACACTAAAACATTGGTTCATGATATTGTGATATTATTGTGAGATGTACTATTTCACATATGGAAATGAAGAGAAATTATGATTTTTTATATAATTTCACCTTATAGATAGAAAATGGGTTCCATCAAATAATTTTAATAATCCCAACATCAATATCTAATTTGAACGACTATTTCTTCCAAGGGAAAGAAATATTTTTCCCCAAATTATGTTATGTTATGTATAATCAATTTCCTCTTTATTGTATGATTTTGGATGATATTTTGTGCTAGTTCCATTAATGAATACTTATTTCTCTAATAATGTATGGAATTTAAATTTATTCAGTTGGATCCCACTATCAGTGATAAATACATTGGGTAAACAGAATTAATTGATTAATTTTATTCTTGATTAATTTGATAACATTACAAACTTCACTATTTAGGAGTGATAATACCTCAACCAAAATAGATAAATAGTAAAAAGAATAAAAATTATATTCATTAATATAAAATGATAAAACTGGGAACATAAATTTGAAATCCAAAATATTGAAAATCTATCCTTCTAAAATTTATTTTATGAGGAGACTCTTTCATTCTATAATATTGACCTACATTTGAAATTTGTTACAAATATACATTGAAAATCAGACACCCTTATAGAGATAAGGTTGTTAAAAAATATATTTTAACAACATTTCATGTTTCCACTCTACACCATGGTGTCATCCCCATGAGGATTAATGAATATATTATAATATAGGAACAATATATTCCTCAGGAACAAAACGACTTAAATTATCATTATTACACCTTATATAAATAAATTTCTCAAACCAGAAGTTGATAGTATGTTCAGAAATAATTTTCATTATTTTAATATTTGTGATACTACCGTTAATTACTCCTTTAGTAATTAAATTCAACAAATATTATTATAATGGAGTCTATCTAACTACATTAGTCATGTGTATTTCATTTGGAAATTGATAATTATTCTCTCCTAGGTAATTATTTTTTATTATGGGTGGACTAGAAATATGATCAACTGGAACATTTTATTCTCCTCGTGTTACTATAATATCAAAATAAAAATTATACAATATAGGTATCATCCTAATGAGTCTTGGTATGACATATTTCATTGTATAATTTTCAATAAAAATTTAAACACATTGAAAACAATTACATTAGAACATATAAAATGTTTTCAAAACATTTCTTGAGAAAACACATCAATCAATGTTCTTTTATGAGTTATAGTATAATTACATTGGGCATAACAAAGCAGTATAGTATAAGAATAAAATAAATTTATCCTATTATTTTCCCTACCAAAAAACATCCCAGATATATATGTTAAATGTTTCACACGTAATTTCAAATAGAACATTATAATCAGTGGTAGTGATGATCTGTGAAGAATTTAGTTTTTCTTTGAGTTTGTTGAAGGATTATGAGAACATATCATCATAGAAAATAGGTTAATCCTTGAAAATATCGATTAGAGGCCTTATAATATTTGAAATTGATTTTTTGAGCTTTTGGTTGAAACTATCATTACCCATGAAACATCTTGAGACCATAACATTTTTGGATGGGGTAACTATTAAATTAATTCATCCATATTAGTGTCAACATATAATCCCATTTCAGATACCATGACACTAAGATAAATCTCATCATTTATAGTAAATTTTATTTTTTTTGAAATGAAATAATGATTCTTCTCCATGATTATTTGGAAAACATATTTCATATTCATTAGACAGTTGTTAAATGTGATCCTACTAATATAGAAGTCATCCATAAACACCTATAATATACTCTCAATAATAAAATAAAATATATACATCAGACATATTTTAAAGGTTATCAATGATAAAAACAAACATTTGAGTATTATACTATATAGAAATATCCAAAAGGTTTTTGGTAAGTGGTCCCTTTCTATTCATTGGGCTATTGGATTTTTTAACTAGAATATCCATTAATAAGGAAGATGAATATATTTCAACCAAACCACTAAAGAATTCGATATTGAATGGGAATAGTAAAAGGACCATTCATATTAAAATAGATAAGGTAATTTTAATATTAAATAAATTTCAACCGATATTAATATTAATGAAAAATATTTTATAGATTTATATTCATTATATTACAAGTTTTTCATTTTTAAATTAAAACGGAAATATTTTTATTCATACTAAATTTTTTAACATTAATTATATTGTTTTATATAAACAGATTAATTATAATTTTAATAAATGATACCATTTTATATATTATCATTTTATCTTAGAACAATTTTTTGGGAATTTTATGAAAAAGTTGATATTTGGGTGAATATTATAAAATATTGATATTTATAAAAATTTTCTTTTCTTTTAATGAATTGAAAAATTCCCATTTTATTTTCGATTTTACATATACTTTAATTATTTATTTTTTATTATAAATAATCCAATAAATTTTATTTCCAAAAAGAGTATTCATGAATTTGGAATAAATAATTAAAACCAGAAGGGCACTTTTACAAAGAACCATTTTTCATCATGTTATGAGGGTTAATTTTAAAACTAATTTCAAAAAATTATCTAAACTAAATTTTATAAAATGTACTCAATATTTGGAAACATAATTTTGTTATTTTGTAATGTGGTGCCTCTAATTTTTGCTCATTATCAATAACAACAGTGGAAGAAAATTTTTTACAATAGTAAGAGTAAAAATAGTTTCAAAGGGTTAAAATTAAAATGATATGTAATAAGATGAAAAAAACATACATCAATACTATTGTATGGCTATATATATACCACAATTAATAACTTACTTTAATATGAGTCTTTTTTGATATATAAGGCTGGATTTTGATATTAATATATTTTAATCATTTTAAAATTTTAAAGTGTGCCTTATTATTCCCTTTGAATGTGAAACCATTATCATCTCTTATATAAAATTAAATATCCTTGTAGAATGGAAAATACCTACCAATATACATTACAAAAATACCTCCCCACACTCTTAAGGTACCAGAATTATTAGAATAACTTCAATGGATGGATTTATATGTAAACCAAAGGAGCTTGTCCGAAGTTGATGTATAAATAATAATTGAGAATTTTCATCATATTTATTTATCCAGATTAGCAACATATTATTCAACCATACATAATTAATAGAACTATATAATATTTATTGAAATTTGTTTATGATTATTTAAGATTTTTTTTCATCTACATAAGCATCTATTGATAAATGACAACATCGCTCATGTGTATGTGTAGAAAACCACATAGAGAGATAATGTATTTCATTTTTATCAAAATTTTTTTTTTACATAAATGTATTAGAAAAAAATAATATTAAAATAATATTATAAATATTTGATTACATTATGGTGAATTAATATTCTACTATATTCTTCATAATGAAATAAAAAATCAAAACATTGCTCATGTGTTCTTGTGGGCCACCACCTCATGAACATAAATATTTTTTCTAATCATTATCTAAAATTCATTTTATATATATAAGGTTTTAAAAAATAATATATATATGATAAAACTATCATTCTAGAATGATAAAATAATACATACCTTATTTACCTCATGTTCATTGAAAAAATGGAAACATTTATCATATGTACATACAAAATACAATCATTATGATTCAATGATAATTTATGTTTCCAATAGAATCAGAAATAGTTGTATATAAATTTATAATCATTTCATAAAACATAAAATTTTAACATGATTAAGATTCTAGAAATTATATATTCATGATCCATTAGACAAATGTCATCCTATCAAATTCATGTTGGACTAATAAACCAAATATCCTCAAAACATCTAAAGAAAAATTAACCAATTATGAAATTAAGTATAACATGGATATATGTGAAATAAAAGGAATAATAAATACTGAAAATTTTATTTAGAATCAGTATAAATAACATATGATTATTATTTATGATGTTAAATAACAAACATAAAATATTGGAATCAAGGTAAGTGATATTATACCATAAAACCATGTCTTGAATGTTTTAAGGATTTATTTTCTAATAATTTTAATATCATGGCCTAATAATTAAAATTAATTTATTAATGAATTTATTTTTTTTATAAAATAAATATATATGACATTTTATATTTTTTTTATCTTTCTGACTTTTTTTAAATGAAGCATTTTTATGTATTTTATAGGTAACAATTTGAATTTCTATACAATAAGAAAAAAAGAAATTCTCTATTTTAATATATACGTTGTCAACAGATTATCCAAAATTCAATGAAATTATTTTTTATTCTTGTACATTTATATGAATCCATATTTTATCCATGTAAAAAACATCATACACATTGTTATGGGAATATCATTTTTGAAAATGGGGTTTTAATGGAAAGGGGTATATAAATATCTAAAATGGTTTTACTTATGAGTTTAAAACTATTTTTATCGATTATGATAAACAAAATGAAATAATTTATGTCATACATGATATATCTTAGTATTTTTCTAATTGTTATGATGATTTGTGAGAATTTATCACTTAAATGCATTGGATAGTGATTGTGTTCTATAAATAATTATATTGTAAATAATAGAGTTGTATATTCCATATATAAGGGTTCTTATAATGGTTATTATATGGGTAATATAAAGATAATGTACCATGGAAACTACAAGATTATTATTTTTTTCGTAAATTATTTTCATGGAAATTATTTTATGAAAAAATTCAGGATAATTATCATTTATTTTAAATGTCATATTATTTCATTTTGTGGCAACAATATATGTTTTTTAGAAAATTATTTTCATGGGTTCTCATTTTTTATGAAATCCTATCCATTTTGAAATTTCCATAACACTATTTTATTATTTTTCTCATAGAAACATTATCTATAAATAAAATTTCGTATTTATATAAATGATTATTTGATATCAATGACTATTATGTCGAAGGAAAACACTGTTATATGATATAATGATTTTTAAATTAAATAAATTGTCATTTTTATTTTTTTTATAATTATATTAATTGTATTTATATTTATATACAACATTTAAAATTGTTATTTAATTGGTTTATGGTTTAGTAAAATAAATTGTGTAGTAATGTTAAAAAATTTGAATTATTTTTATGAAAATAAAATGTATGTAATTTAAAATGTATTAGGTTGTAAATAAATTTATATTGAGTTGAAGTGTTCTAGATGTAATATATATGTTTTTTATAAGAGTTTCTATTTAATAATATTAAATCATAAGCAATAAAATAACTTTTTAAATAAAATAAAATAAAATTCTATATAAAAATGAATATATGTGTTGAATAATGACAGAGCCTTTTAATTGTAGGGAATGGTTTAGATAATACTTGAGGATATAATTATGTAAATATGTACCCATAAAAAATATAATTTATAGATATGATGATATATAATTTGAGGATTACTATGTAGATTCAATAAAACTATATATAAATAGAAATTTATTTCTGGAAGGAAAAAGAGATGTAGAAGTATGATGCTACTAAGAGGAAAATAATCTTCCAAATCAGCAATATAAATTTTTTGAAATTGGAATAGATCAATAACATTTTGTGATGTATTAGTTTAACCATGATATAAGTGGAGGTAGTACCCATGGGATAAAGGAAACATGTTCAAAAAAGAGTCAAATTTATATAGTAGATAATTTGTGAAAACTAATCCCTCTAATATTTAGTTGATCTACTAGCCTACTTTAACCTGAATTGGTTGATGGTCATCACGACCATCAAATTTTCAATTATATTTTCATACACTTTTACACAACGTTAGGAAAGGGTGAACTATATTTAAATATAACAAAATGATACTTGGGTTTTTTAACATCCCGATATACTAAATAATGTAGGAAAAAAGATAATATGAATATTAACAAAGTCAATGAATTAAATATAAATTACACTCGAGTTTTTAATGGAGTTAGTAATGAATTTAATTATCTATAAGGATCGTTATGAAGTCAATTGAATGAATTAAAAATGATAAATTTTGATAAAATAATGATTCTCCTCAAATATATGAAATCATAAAAACTCAGAAACATTACATTCACTCAAAACATGAACATTAATTCATTAATGAACACAGACTAGACTGGTCATGTCATTCAACCTCTCAATATATTACTATATAAAAACACTCTTTATTATCTTAAAACAACTCTTCATCTAATAATACATCATTTAAAATCAATAACATATATTGAAGAATGAATGAAGAAATTATAATGATTCACATCTGAGGAATGAAAAAAACATAAAAATTTAATATTTATTGATGTCATGAAAAACAAAATCCATCCAGTAATTATATGCATTTAATGTTAAAAGAATCTAATTATACGACATAAATAAAAAATAATGATTCGATGGAGGATAAATAATAGTGATATCAAAAAAAATTCTCCAATAGATGAACTCCATTTCGCTCTTCTTGATCCCAAATTATCTCCCTCATTAAAAGATGATCTCACACTCCCAAAATATCCTCCTATTGTTGGCTCTACAGATTCCATGTGAGCTCTATTATTGGATATCTGTTGACAAGAATCCAAACATTCTGATGATTAATGAAATTACATTTTCTAATGTGATTCTCTATTGTTATTTAATTTCAATCTCATCATCTCTAGCACCAACTTACCATGGTAAAAGATGTATTAACATCTATTATAAAACCTTCATTCTCAACTATCACCCTAACATTTCTCGAACTAATATCACATGAAAATTAAGATTACTCAACTTTTTTTAGTTGGAAATTAATCTAGATATACTGTTTTGTTGGTTCGATATTTTTTTTATTCTATAAATTTTTAGATGCTTTGAAATGCTTTCATGAGCTACATCATAGGCTCATATTGATCCTACCATCACAAACTTGATAGTATCTTTAAATTTTACCAACCATGTGATGTTACACTTTTGTGGTGTTATCCATACCCATATATCTCATTTTCCCATACATAGAATCGGTGATACTATAATATTTACATAAGAACCAATGTCATCGAAAAAATCCATTTCATATTAGGATAATCTAGTTTTTTCAGAAACAAAATAATTCTTTTAATAGATAACATCCTAAAAATTTAAGTCATTTTCCACTTCTACATTAAATTGATCTGTTGAGATGAATGATGAATAATATCAATACCTACTATGATAAGATCTCAAATGGGACAACATTTCAAAACAACCACTACATCTTTAATATTCTTACAAAATCCACTAACTTCTTGGATTTTTGACATGTAAAAACAATTTTTCCTTGATATATACCATATTCCATCATCACATTAGAGGAGTAATACAATATTAATAAGCCAATTATGGATAAAACTAACTTTATTGGGTGTCTAGAACTTCTACTCCCAGATCACGATGATGATGAATGGTAGAAGATGAATGCTAATGGTATTGATATAATTAAGACCAATGGTATCCATACCTGTAAGTTCATTCAGAAAGTGAAATATATAATTCAATCCTTGAGAAATTTCAGGTAATTGGATAAGAATGTAGAGAATTTAAAAGAGTTTAAGAATTATGAAATGGAAAAAACATGAAGGGGATTGATTCATAGCGTAGTTAATGTTTTTGGATGTGGGTCATAATAGTATCCCTATGGATGTTTACATAGAGGTTGTGAATCTGAACAGACTAGAAATTGATAAGGATAACAAGAATTATATAGGAAAAAATATAATATACTTATTTGAGAAATATTTTAGTGACCTCTCCATCTCAAATATCAAAGAGAAATATTGATTTCTTTCATCTTTATTTGGGGGAAGATATTTATAGACATCCCATGATGTATTGACCTGAATCTTGCTCATATATTTTTAATTTTTTTCACTTCAACTATGGGTATTTGAATAATGCACCATCTATCCTTTCTCATTCATAATACTGAATTTGGTTTTTGTTTCTCCTTTTCTTTTTATATCTTTTTTATTTCTGTATATGTATCTATATTTGGTAATTTTACATTTCTTATATGATATTTTTTGTGGGTATTTTTAGTAGGGTTCCCAATAATCACTTGAAAACATATTCTCTATAAAATGAAAAATTATTGTTTTCTAACTTATAAATTCAAATATTTCTCCTACCTTATTATTAAATATAATGATTATGTGATTTAACAATAAATATAAATTCAAAAAACCATAAACCTCTTAATATGAAAATCATCCCAAATCAATGACACCACCAATAATGGATTGGTATGTTATTTAGGTTGAATGAACTTACTGGGTGGATTTATATGAGTAAATTATTCGATTTATACATCAATGATGAGATAGAAACAATCAAAATAATAGAATCCTTTACATCTTTGAATTACTAGAGTCAAACACAACTAGATAACACTATAAAAATAATAATTAAATAATCATATCAAATTTAATCAATGAGATACAATTTTTTTATTCTCATTAATAAGTTTGATATAACACAATTTTTTCATCTTTTACCAATAATAGTCACAAAACTCCTTCTTGTTAGAGCTTAACTCCATTATAATCTGCACTACCAATCTTGATGAGTGACTCTAATGTTATATTTCAATTCTTCATCAGATTCAATAAATTATAAATCATTAAAAGAAATATTTTATGTATGAATAAATTTATATTATTCCATGTTTTATTCAATGAAAACCCTCTTACCCATTCTTATGGGAATATTTGTTTTGAATATGGAGTTTTAAAGGATGTGGCATATCAATATTTGAAAAACTTAATAAATAGTTCAAAAATATATTTTATGAGTGTTATATAAGAAATATAATAGTTTTTTGATTCATGATATGTTATATTAAAAGATAATTGATTTTGATTATAAGTGTTATCAATTATCTCTTCAATGCATTGGACAATGGATTTATTCTACAGATAATTATATTTGAATAAACAGAGTAGTCTATTACACTTGTAATGGTTCATATAAGTCATTTAGTAAAGGTTATATTATAATCATTTTGTAAGGAACCTACATTAATTTCTTATTAATGAAAATTTAAATTCATGGATGTTATTTTATTTTACAAGTTAATATAATAATACCTTATTTTAAAAGATATATTCTATCCTTTTGAGGCAATAATGTATGTTTTTTAGAAAATTTATTCCATGGGTTTTCATGTTCTCTATGAAACCTCTTCTTTGTGATAATTTATTTATAATTTTTCATAATTTGTATTATAAAAACATTGGGTAGTAGAGAAAATTTCATATGATTATAAACAATAATTTTTTCTCATTGTTCATTATGTAACTGGAAAACTCTATTATATGATTTCATAATTTATAAATGGACTCACATGGTTTTTAATAAGTAACTTAGTGCTATTTCTATACGCATAAAATATATTAAAATTTTATTCACATGTTTTAAGGATGAGTAGTAAAAATGATGAAGTTACATTAAAAATCATGAATATTTTTCATGAATACAAAATTTGTATCATTTAAAAATTATTATGAATTGAAAAATGTTTATTGAGTGGAAGTGTTAATATTTTAATATGTGTGTTTTTTAGTAGTGGTTGGATATAACCATCTAAAATTATGAATATTAAAATATATTTTTTAATAAAAGAATTATCAAAAACTTAAAAATGAATATATGGTTTGAATATGGATCTGGTCCTTAAAATTGGAGTGTACATTATAAATAAATATTGACGTTATGATAATGTATGTATATACTCTTAAAATATTTTAATTCATATATAAAATGATATAAAATTTTATTATTACCATCATGATTCATATAAACTATATTTAGCTATATTTGGTTTTGACATAGTAAATAGGGAAAATGATGTAGGGAGGTACTAAGAGGAAAATATCCTTCCAAATGAAAAATATGAAATGTTTCAAATGATAAAAAATAAATTCTTGATTATGGTGTCTTAATTGAAAAATGATATAAATGGTGGTATTTTCTATGAGATAGTTAAACCGCATTCATAATAGAGGATATTTCAATGGGATATAATTTAATAAAACAGCACACTCAAACATTAAGTTGATCTATTAGCTTGAACATTCCTATGTATGTTAGAGGATATAAAGAAGATGAAATTTTATATTATATTTTTTACATTTTTACTATGTGACGAAGGGTTAAACCATTAGGAAGTAGTTCAAGATTATTTTAGAGATTTTTTAACATCATAAACTACTGAATAATGTTGAAAAAAGTGGGAAAAGGTATATTAACATATTATGAGATAAAATATGATTCTAAAGCGAGGTGTTTTTAGTGTTAGTGATAGACTACATTAGTGAGTTCTAGTATTCCAATTCAATTGAGATAATTCAAATAAAAAACATGATAAAATAATTATTCTCCTAACAAATATGAAATCATCAAAACTCGGAAACTTTGTAGTTATTCCTAAAATGAACAATCAACCATCAATGAATTCTCACTAAAATAGTCATGTCGTACCAACTATCATTCTATTACTATAAAAACACTCCAAGTCAACTTAAAATTAATCGTAATCTCATTGTACATAGAGTAAAATAAAAACAATATTGCAGAATAAAAGAAAAAATGGAATGATATATAATCAAGGGAAAAATGGAAACAAAAACATTTCGTGTTTTGTCATGTCAAGCCAAACAATATTAATCAATAAATTATATACAACACAATTTCACATAATTTAATAATGTTGAATCAGTAAAAACCAACAATGATTCAGAGGAAGATAGAGAAAAGTGAAATAGAAATTATTTTCCCTAGAGTTGAATTACATTTTTTATGTTATTGATCTTGAATTATCTACCTCATTGAATCTCGATCTAGATCTTCTAGAAAATTCATCATGATTTCACCTGAAAGGATTCTATGATAGCTCTATTATTTTCTATCTCTATATCCATCTTAAAATATCTCGATGATTAATGTAATAAAATTTTTCCAAAGATATTTCTTATTATTATTTAGTATCCATATCACCACGTTTAGAAATAACATACAATGTTCTTTTCATTAGAAACATATATGTGGAACAATTCATTGTCAACTCTCACCCTCACATGACTCGAACTAAGATCCCATATATATGTTGATTGATAAAGCAGTTTTTGGTTGGAAATGAATCTGGATAACAATTTTTTAGCATTTTCATAAATCCAATAATTTCTATATAATTAGAAATTCTTCAATGAACTCCTTCATAGGATCATCTTGAACATACCATCACATACAATATAGTTACTTTTTATTACTCTATCCACAAGATATTACTCTAATGAAGTGTTATCCTTACCCAGTCTTCTCATTTTTCCCCTATGTGGGATCATTCATACTCTAATCTTCTCTTACACTAACGAAATGATATCATCAGTGAAGATTTGTTTGGTAAATGAAAATTTCCAAAGATATGTCCTCTTATCTATCTCCATACTGAATGTAGAATAAAATAAAAAATTCATATTATTGGAAACACAAACTGATTTGGGAGTTTTTTACTTATACTTCTAGATCATAATGAATATGTATGGTAGACAATGAATGATAAGTGTATGTGTGTACCACATTATAATAAAGGATAGAACTGTATGGTCATTTAGAATAAGAAATATGACATTGAATCTTTGAAAAATAAAGTCCATTGAATAATGATGTGAATATATTAGTGGAGGGGAGGAAAAAAGAAGAGGAAAACAAGAAAGGTAAATCAATCATAGTGGACACATGGATGTCAATCATTATGAGAAGGATATTGATACACAAACATTCGATTTTAAGATAAAGGAAGAGGATCAGTCAGATTACATTCATCACCCTGCTTCTATGAAAGTAATTAAATCAGTGGTGGTCTTATAAGGATTTAATGAGATAGGTAAGAAGGATTGATAACATAATGACTGTTAATCCTTTCATATGACTTCTGTCACAAGACCACCTAGTAAAGGTATCTCACATTAAAATATTCTCATTGAAGTCACTAAACCCTTAGTCCATGAGCTTCCTGTGCTACAAGAATAAAATATATCTACCCACTAAATAGGTAATAAAGACCCAATAAGTATTAAAAAATGGGATAATTCCATTAAACATAATTTTTATTATAATATCAAGTATTCGTACTTATAATTTGGTAGACCTTCATAGGATTAATGCACTATATCCCATACAACCATCAAATCGACTGAGGAAGAGTGTGATAAATTGTATTAGGAGAGACGACCTTAGGCACTTGATGATCCATGATTAAAATGTATTTTGTCATATATTAATTATATATTATGTGATGTTAATCGTCTCTAGTTCACTATGTTTGATTACGTGGTTGTTTTGAATCTAGTGACCTATGACATTGATGAGGGTATCTAGATTTACCCTGAAAAGGATATAAGAAACCTATATTAAAATTATTGGTGTGACCTCTCTAGATTGAGGGGTAATGAGGTTAATGTATTTCATTTACCTTAATCTATTGCGTAAGATCTCTTATATTTCTGGTATTTATAACCAAAATCATGGTCATTTTATTTTCTATGTATTACCCTTATTTTCAGGTCGTGGACTGAGGAATAATCCACCCTTTTTCAAGAATAATGATGAGCATAGTTTTTTTCTTCCAGTTATTGATCTATATATATTATAGTTATAGATGTCTTGGTATTTTTTAATCCTCTATTTATTATATTATGACTTATTTTAGGTGTAATTAGGTGGGTTCCCATTAAACATAAAAATATTCATTTAACAAAAGTAAAAAATAATTATTTATAACTTATTAATTCAATATTTGTTCGACCCTTATTCAAGATCATGATTGAATGAATAACACTCCATAAACATTTCCAAAAACCATCAACCTATAGATATAATCAACATCAAAAATCAATGAAACCCACCATTAAGGACATGAGATATTTTTTAGGTGTAATGAACATATATAGTGTCTTTATTTTAGAAAATATGTGAAATATACATCAATTTTGGAATTAAAACAACCTAGAAATAGAATCATCATTGTATATGAATTCCTACAATCAAACACAACAAGATAATATAGAAAACAAATACGTAAATGATCAAATCATCTTTACTCACTGATATTATTGACTGTTGTATCTCCTCAAAAAGTAATATTCACTTTTTTTCATGTTTAGCCTACACTAGTCATAAAACCCATTCTCGGTCAAGCTTGACACCACTAATCTAGATGACGGGCTCTTGCATTTTCTTAATTATACATCACTATCAACAGATTATCCAACTAGGGAAAAAATTTATGTACGAATGAATTTATATGAATTTTATTTTATTTCATGGAAAAACCCTCCACCCAATTTTTTTGGGAATTTTAGTTTAGAAAATGGGGGTTTAAAGGAATAGGATATATCAATATCAATTTTTTTTAAATATGGATTAAAAATTATACCATGTGGGTATGATAAAAGAAAATGCAATAATTTATACGAGTCATGTTATGGTATATTCATCAACCAATGATTATGATAATTTGTGAGAATGATTAGCTATCCAATGAATTTTATAATGATTCTGCTCTCAAGAGAATTAAATCATAGTAAATAGAGTAGTCTATTTAATTTTTAAGGGTTATAATAAGGGATATTATATAGTTTATATAATGGTAATTTCCTAAAAATTTTACATGACTTTCTATGCTTGATAATGGATTATAAGGAAAATAATTTTAACTCACAAGTTATGCTAATGGTCATTTATTTAAAGGATATATCATAAATTTTGAGTCAAAATCGTATTTTTTTAATAAAACAATTTTCTATGGTTCTTATATTATTTATAAAAACATCTTCATTATAAAATTTAATTTATAAATCATTATAATGTGTTTTAGAAAAAAATTATTTTTTAGAAAAAATTTATAATATATGTAAACAACTATTTTATCTTGAAAACAATTTTATTAATAAAAAAATATATTATATTATATCACAGATTTCAATTATAGTAACATGTTTTTTGGTTTTTTAAATTAGTACCTTAATGAGATATCAATGACCATAACAAATTTTCAAATTTTATTCCCATGGATCAATTTTGAGTACTAACAATGATTATTTCATGTTAAAAATCAATAATATTTGTCCAGAAAAAAATTTTGTATCATTTTAAAAGTATTATATTGTGAAAAAATTTAAATTGCGTGGAAGTTTCCAACATGTAATATATGATTTTTTTCACATTATTGATCTAATTGGGTTAATTTTTAGCATGAAATTTTCTTTTTGAGTTAAAGAAAATGAATTTATATTTAAAAATAAATATATGGGTTGAATAAGGATCTGAACCATATAATTGGAGGGTAGGGAATATAACTTGTTAGAGGTTATATAATATATATTTATACAATTAAGATATTTTAAATTATAGTTATAATGGTTTAGTATTTTATTATTACCATTTGACTCATCTAAAATATTTATATTTACAATTGTTTTCAAAGAAGAAATATAGAATACAATGACAGAATGAAACTATAGGATAATATTCTTCCAAATCTTCAATATGGAATGGTTGAAATTTGAAAAGATCAATCATTAATTATAGAGTCTTAGTT
Source organism: Viscum album (assembly GCA_963277665.1). Taxonomy (NCBI): domain Eukaryota; kingdom Viridiplantae; phylum Streptophyta; class Magnoliopsida; order Santalales; family Viscaceae; genus Viscum; species Viscum album. The sequence continues at coordinate 1,698,277,652 of OY728138.1, read as the reverse complement.
GAACGATGATATAATTAGTGGTAGTATCCATGAGATTGGGGAACCCTATTATTCATTGAGAAACATTTCTATTGTTGATAATTTAATAAAAACAACACCCAATAACATGCAATTGATCTATTGGCCCAACCTCTCCTAAACGGGTTAGAGGTCATTACGACTACCAAATTTTGAATAATATTTTCCTAAAATTATCACAATTTTAAGACTGATTAAACCATAGGAAAGGAGGTCAAGAGGATTGTTGGTATTTTTTAAATATCCTAAATTTATTAATAAAGTCTATAAATGAGGGAAAATGTATATTAACAGTTTTCAAGAATGAATTATGATGTACAAGTTTGGTGTTATTGGAGTTAATGATAGACTATGTTAGTGATGAGAACCACTCCAACTTAGTTGGGATAATTAAATTTAAAAATCAAGATAAAATAATCGTCCTCTTGAAAAAGATGAAATCATAAAAAATTGGAAACTATATCTTCATTCATAAAATTAACACTGAGTCATCATTGAATGATCACTAAATATGTCATCTCATTCATAATATCGAAAATTATTATAGAAAATATCATTAAATCATGTTAAAACTATTCTTCGTGTCATAGTACATAGATTAAAATCATGAAAATATTTGAAAAAAATAAAGTAAAATAAAATAATGATTCATAAATGTGGAATGAAAAAGAAAACTCAAACATTGACTTATATCATTTCAAGCCTAATGAAACCCTGATATAATTTATATACAACAAGTGTTCACATAATTTATGAAGGTGAAATGAATAAAAACATATAATGATTAAATGGATCTGATATAAAAGTTAAATAGAAATTATTTTCCTTGTATTTGAATTACATGTATGTCTTCTGGATCATGAATTATCTCCATCACTGAAACGTGATATCACAAATCCTTAAAAATATTCTTACTCTCAAATCTAGAGCTTCCATGTTATCTATATTATTTAATATCTCTAGATCTATATCCAAATCTCCATATGATTATTGGACTCAATTTTTTAATAGGATGCACTCTTATTATTTAATATCAATAACACCACCTAGGGCACTAATATACCATAGTCATTTCTTTAGAAACATCCATGTGGAATGCATAAATGTAAATTTTCAACCTCAAAATACTCAATTTCACCTCCCAAAAAAAATTTAATTAATACACATGTCTGTTGTTGTAAATTAATACTGATAATAATTTTGGTTGGTTCAATATTCATGTAAATACAATAATTTCTTGATGATTTGAAAGGATTCAATGAACTCCCCCTCAACCTCATCTTAACCCTGCCATCACTTACATGATAATTCCTTCATATAACTATAACCACATGATGTTAGTTTTATATTCTATTCACCTTACCCATAAATCTAATTTCTATCTCTATATTGGGATCAATTAAACTCTAAAAAACTATTATGAGACTATGATATCAGACAATTTTAGTTTTACAATTGGATAATATAATTTTTATTTTCCAAAACAAGCTCACTTTTCTATTTATGTCATTACACAAAATTAAACTCAAATTCAGTTCCACATTTCATGAAGCACTTAGATAGCATGACGAACAATATCAACACCCACAACGCTGGGTTTATAAAGGTCGACACATTTCAAAATTCTGACAATACATTCACGGATGATAAAAAACTACTACATATTCTTAATTATCTTAATGGTAATCATGAATTTACCAATATATATCCTATATTACATCTACAAATTGAAGGTATAAAATTAACATAATCCAAGTATTCTAGTGGACTTAGAATGATTTGGGTGTTAAGAAGTTCTACTCCAAGATTATGATGAAGATGAATGATATAATATGAATGTTAAGGGTTTTTGGGAAACAAATCTCGATAATAACAAAACCAACATGTTCATTCCGAAGAGAAAATTTGACATTGAAACATAGAAAAATTTCTATGAGTTTGATATTGATGTGAAGAATTCATAAAAGTGGATGAACAAAGATGAGAAAAATAAGAAGGTGAAGGAAATTATAGTGGTTTCATGAATGAAAATTATTTTGAGAAAGAACATGATTCCCAAAAATTCTCTTTTTATAGAAAGGAGTTTTGGAAATGTATTTTTTTAATTGGGCCACTTCCAAGAATGTCAAGAAATCAGTGATGGAAACAGATGGAATTACCAATCCAGTGAAGAGGGTACATGCACATATAGACTATTTATTCTTACACAGGCCTTCAGTCATAAGATAATCTAGTAAAGGCCTACCTCATATAAAAATGGTCCTTGAAATAAGTAAATCTCTAGTATAGAAAGTATATTCACACTAATAAAAAAATATCTCCATCCCAAAAACATTAATGAGGATTACAGAAGGATAACAAATGAGATAAATAATTGTCAAATAACTTCTCTTAGAAAATGATGTATTTTACATATTATTTAGTAAATCTTCTCCATAGGAATAAACTGTATCCCTTAACAACATCAAACAAACTAAGGACAAGTTAACTAGATTGTCGGAGGAGATATGTCCTCATGGAATCAGTGAACAATTTGATAAGTGGATTAATTCATAGGTTATGTACATTTTCTGGCATGTTGAAAATGAAAGGTTCCATATATATGTTTACATGGTAGTTTTAAATATTATCTCCTTATACAATGATTAGGGTGCTTGGATTCATCCCGAAAAGGATTTAGGTGACCTATTTTAGAAATAACGGAGTTTCCTCTCCAACTCGGAGAGCAATGAGAAACATATATTGCTTTCATCATTGTCTGGATTATTATATTTAAGAGCATTTCTAGATATGTCAACCTAAATAATGGAAATATTATTTTATATGTTTTCCCTTCAACTTTATGACTTGGAATAATATATCATTTACCCTTGCTCATGCCGATTGTAGAATTTTTTTAGTGTTTCATAAATGGATTTATCTATTTTTATAGCTATATATGTTTCAATATTTTTGGAATATTTATTATCTTATAGTATTTTTTGTTCTCATTTTTTTGGGTTCCCACTAAACTCCCAAAAGTGAAATTTCTCAATAATAATAAATAATTATTTTGAACAAATTAATTCCAATCTTGGCCACCTCTTATTCTTCAAGATCATTCTTGATTGATTTAACACTCTATTAAAATTCCAAAAAACATCGTCCTTAACATATGAATAACACCCAAAATCAATGAAACCCCCATTAATAGCATGGGATATTCATTAAGTGGAAGGAACCTACTAGGGGGATTTATTCTATAATGTTATGTACAGTCTGTATCAATGATGATAACAAAACAATTGAGAAAATAAAATTGTCAACATCATTGAATTTTTATATTCAAACTAATCATGGGAACAAAAAAACAAATTAATTAAATTATTATATGAAATTTACTTACAATGATTCATATTATTTATAGTTCCACAATCAGTAGGATGCATCTTTTATTTTTCTTCTATAACCTACCCAATTCAACCAACCACTCCCCAGTTGAGATCAACCACGTTAACTTCTTCACATCTAATCTAGATGAGTTCCTCATATGATATTTCTCAATTAGTCTTAACTATTATAAGATCGATGTTATTCCCCCCAACCCACTATGATTGAGCTCTACATCATTCATAAATTATATTGTATCCTTGACAAGAATTATTCCTTAGTGTTCTATGGAAGTTGTCATCCAGAAGCTATTCTCCATCAATTTTGAGTTTATATATTAATATATTGATTGATAATATTGATCAATAATTTTTTTTTACTAAAATATTATTTCATATAGAGATTCTTTATTCAAAACCCCATTCTGGCTCTTGGTAGGGTGAACCCTATTCATTTAATCAATTGATTTCCATGATTGGAAAATCCTTTTCCTCTCCATTATGGTTTAGGTCCATTGTTACATTGTCTGATCTTGTGGAATATTGCGATGAAGGTGCTAGGTTGTTGAATAGTATTATAATTGATCCAAATAAAACAAAACATATTGGTCGGTTTTTCCATACGGTTGATCGTGGAATTCATCAAAATCATATTAAACTAGTTCTATAAATTCATTTTTACATGTTCTTAATTGGAAGTGAAAACTATCAAATGAATATTCTCAATTTAATTTTACCATTGTGTATTAATCTTGATGTTTCTTGAGTGTGTATCATGATTGATTCACCCCTTCATTATATTTCAGTTTCATTTAAATGTAGATCAACTATATTTCAAAAAAAAATTAAATTAAATTACCAAAATATTTAAACAATTAAAATTTTATAAATAGAAATTATTTTACAACTCTAATTAAATGAATAAATTAATTCTTAATATTTCCAAAATTATAAAATAATAAAACTAAAAGCAAATATTTAAAATCAGGATCAAAAAATTAATTATTTAAAATAAAAAATGATAAAAAATATAAAAGATTTAAAATATAAATTAATGATACAAATTATTCAAACATGATAATAACATGATTAAAAATTAAATTGACCAATAACTAACTAATTAAATCGAATAAAAAATAGTATATAGAATGATTAAATTAACAGAAAAGAAATAATAAACTATAATGCTAAAAATTAATATTTTAAAATACAAGCCCAAAAATTTATAAACATTAATATTAACTCAAATCATAATTTATACATAAATTAAACATATTTTGTTAAAATGTTTCCTATATAATTCAAAATTATCCACAAGATAATCATTAATCATTAATACATTGATTATATAATGTAATTGTTAATTTAAGATGAAAAAATGTTTCAAAAAGAAATGGATATAAGGTCATATCAAATCCCCCCCCCCCCCACACATAAGACGTTTCTTCTCCATAAAAAAATATTATAAATTTAATTATATAAAATGAATATCATGTGGTAAAAATTTTAATACCACAATCAATTGATTTTCAAATATATTATCCCTCATTGAATACCCCAAGAGGAGAAATGTGAAATCTATCTCAAATTAAGGTTATTTAGTGCAAAAATGGTTTCTATTTGATGAAAAATATTATTAAAAGAATTTATTAAATTTAATTTAACAAAAATCCACATACATACAATAGAAATACCAAACATCTTTTTACCTCTTGGATAATATGGACCCAAATTTAATGAAACCATAACAAATACACTCAGTTTAATTTGATGGAGTGATAAATTCTTTATGGAGTAAAAAAATAATCCTATGGTAAATTAATAATGAATAATTAGATTAATGAATAAGGAACTCAACCATGAATTTATTTTTTATTTCATAGTCTGTTCAGATGATTATATTATGGGTAAAATTCAATATAAAAATATTCAATGTCAATTAATAAATGAATAACATATTCTTAAAATTTAACAATAATATATTTTTGAAGTGTGAATGAAAAATGAAATACCCATTAAAATATATAATTTAAAAAATATTATTCACCTTAAAATTGAATCACCACCTACAAATTTGTGAGACAGGAACATGGAGAAATTTTTTAAATTACTATTACACAAATTAAAAATAATTTTGTGGTTTTTGATAGGTTAATAGTAAAATGGAATTATGTTCAATAAAAACCCATACCCCACACATAAAACCTATAATTGTACCCAACGATGAATCTCATGTATGATAAATATGTATGAAATTTTATATAAATAATATTTAAATAAAAATAACTTTTTTCCCTAGTGGTATTAGGAAATAAAAAAATATTATCTTCTAAAAAATAATCACCATAATAAACATGAAAAAATGATTCACAATAGAAACAATCTAGATACAAATAGAAAAAATATAATTCCCAGAAAATTATATGGTGATGGTAAGTGTCATAGTGGATTTCAATGAAAAACCAAAACTCAAATGGAATTAAAACAATATAGTTTTTAAATGTATCATGAATAGTAATAATGACTATTAAATAATAAAGATGTTGTAAAACAAATATTAAATAATTGAAAAATATATTTATAAACAAAAATTTTAAAAATTTAAAAATTTATTGTTAATATTGTTAATTTGAAATGTAAAAAAAATTTATACCCTACATGATGAATATTTAATAATTTATTGACATCATTTGTAAATTATCTGGATAGATTCATTCTGATAAGCCTCTAGATGAGAATTTATGTTTCTACAAGAAAATATATCACTATTATAAAAAAATATTTATATTTTAGTGGTAAAAATAACCATAGAAAAGAAAAAATTTAGATGTTATCAAAATTTTGTAAGATTCTTATATTGAATTATTTGGAAAATAATTGAATCTCATGTTGCGGGGTGGTTCCACCTTACCATCCAATTACTCAAACTATCAATCCAACTATTAATGAATTTCCACTACATCAAAATAACTAATGAATGAATCTAGAAGATAATGTGGTCAATCAACTAGAAATTATTTATGTAGAAACAAATTAGCATTAAGAAAACAAGTTAATGATAAAAAATTAATGAATTAGAAATTGTTGGAGTGTAAGGTAGTAATAATTGAGATAAGTCAGTTGGTAAAAGGATGGTATGAAAACAATTTGAGAGATTGTTACTAAAAAACAAAACATAAAAAATAACAATATTTTATTCAATAATATATTTCCTCCCATGAAACACATGAATTGTATTCCCTAGCTAGACTCTCCAAAAATCTAACCATGGTCACTAGGAGTATGTGGGTTCTTAAGTATAATCCTTTATATGTTTTTTCAAATTTTATTTTTATGTGTAATTTATAATTTTGTGCAACAAAACTTATGATAAAAACCATAAAATCATTTTAACTCCAATACTTTGTGGGAAACACCCCCTTTTATAACTAAGCATCAAGATTCCCAAATCTCGAAAAAATTTCAAAATTAGGAATTTTGATATTTTCCTAAAGATATCATGAGATATAATTAGTATTACGGGGTGTATCATGATCCTCAATTATATCCTCTATATCAATTACATCCAAATAAAAAAATCAAGGATTTGTATAAAAAATATTTTGAAAGAGGTTTTAAAAAAATGTTAAGAGTGGTTTCTATTCAACAAAGTAAACAATGATTCAAATTATATTTTATTATAAACTCCAAAGTAAATTTCATCCAAAAACAATATTGGGGATATTTTTGAAATATTTGGAATGTCTAACTAAAACCAAAATAGAAAATATTGAATCTTAGGTATTTTCAGGTTGTTATTTTCTTCTAAATATTATTCAAATGTAATCTTGTAATCAATATATATTAATATGGAAAAATAATCTCGGATATTTTCCATTATTTTTTCCCATTTATTGATTGAAATTCAATAATATAATCCCCAAAAATGGAAACAGTGAACTTTTTTTTATATCAACCAATGGATAAGAGAATGATAATCCATTCATATGAAAAATAAAGTATTACAACTATATATTCAAGAAACACCCCCATGTTGGGTAAATTTTATTCCAATTATTAACTTAATTCCAAGTGAGGAACATCATAAATTTTGGTAATGATGAAAAATGCTATTTATATGTTTTCAGTTAAAAATTTACTCTTTACCCATATTCATTAGAAACCAAATATATTCACATATTGTTTTACATTAAAAATAGGGAAGATAACATTTATAATAATTTTCAAAAATATTATAATAAAATATTTTTGGTTTTTGGTTTTCTTCAAAAGTTCACCTAAATTATTGATCAAGATATTTTATTACCATTTTTGTGAAAGATATTATAGTGTTTCATGATTTTACAACCTAATTTTAAAATTCACGGGATTACCCATGTCTCTGTAGGATCAATAGTCATTAATTCAACATATTAATGTGGCATTATAATAACTTCTTTTATCAAAAACTAATTAAAAAATTAAAACCTATTAGTTGTATTGATGTATTCATTATCAAAACATTTTATAAGATTCATGTCATATTTCATTTTTCCCCTTCTTCAATTTACTCAAAATTTTCATTCATAGATTCAAATTATTCATTATATTCATTTGCCATTATTTTAAAATATTTTGGTTTTTTATCCTCATAACAAAACTCCAATTTTTCTTTAGAGGCCAAAAACATCAAACATATAAATCATACCATATTGGAAGAATATTTATTAAATAATATTACAACCAATTCATTAAAATATGGGCCTAATATATTTGGAAAAATAGTTAAATAAATAACTATTACACAAGTTAACTACATCATATCCCAATAATATATTCGTAACTATAAAAATTTTTTTAAATATCATGCATGATATATTTTTTCATAACATAGGGAAAGGAAACATAAGAAATTATGAGATAAAATGATTACTAAGTGTAAAAAAGGTGAGTAATAAATGATTACATAAATTAAACATGAGTATAATGTTTTTCCATAATGTGCATAACATTTTTCATCCATGACATATATATCCAAACATCATAATTTTCATTCATGGAATAAATCATTTAAGTTAATAATACATGAATAATTAATGAATTAAATAACTCTATCGATGAGAGAATAAAATTAGAGAATGTGACATATTATTTTTCATACACATAAGAATAGAGAATCATTTCAATAGTATTCATGGATCAAAACATATACTATCATAGTGGATTGATTTCACTCCCCAAGCATTCATACTATTCAATTTTCACTACCAAGACTATCATAGTAGACAGGGTCGCCTACTTAACTAGTTCACTCCCCATTCCATTCCTTATTATCTCATGAGATATCTATCTTTACCAAATGCATTATAAGGATAGATAATTATGTACCAAATCATTTCATAATGAAAATAATATAATTTTCTTTCAAAATATTATTAAAGATTTACCATTTCATAACCAAATAAAGGAAATGTGTTACAAAAACAAATCACTTCATCATTATATAATAACCCAAAAAAATAAAAACAGTTTAATAAAGGTTTCATTAAAACATAATTAATTCATGGGAAATATACTGGATTTATAGAATATTACCTCAATTATTTTCAACATATGTCATCCAAAGAAATAAATTAGATGGTGTCGTTAGATTATAAACCTTGTAATTAATAATAAAATCAATATATATTATTATAGATTCAAAATTCCTTCAAAATATCATTGGTTCATTCCATGATTAATATAATATTTTCAATTTTAAATCATTTATTTAACATAAAAAACTATCATAAATATGGAGGAAAAAAAGTAACTGAAATTCACACAAGAATCTTGTAATGTGAAAATAAATTCATTTAGAAGTCATTATGGGGAGATTTATGGTTCATTTTGAGTATGATAAAATACAAATTCCTACCAGATTTATGGTAAAAAGTCAGAAGTGTTTTTTAAAAAAACTAGAACCTTTCATTTAAACCATTTATTAATAAATTAAAACATTGTTAAAACTAAATTTAAAAATAAGTGTATAAAATTGTAATAATTATTTAATAATTTTTAGTATATTTATACATGGGTGAAAATGGATTTTTTACTATGAGTTAAATAAAATTTAATTTTTGTTTAAAAAATATTTATCTCATGAGTTCATACAGAGATGTAAATGAATGGAAAATATGGATTCTACCAAAATAACCAACGTATAATAAAATTGATGAGATTATTTCAAAATAGATGATAATATTTCATCATTATGACATAATCATAAACAATCCCATTAAATAATGATATAGTGAGATAAATATTGTACCTCAAGGTCCACATTATTTGAATGAAATATAAACTATTTTATAGTAAATTTAAATTTATTATATTAATATAATGTATTTTTAAAATACTTATATTGTCATATATTATAAAATTAAAATATTTCAGCAACCATTTTTTAATAATTCCATATTAAAATAATCATTTTGACCAGTGACCTATTTTTTCAAGAAAATATATGTTTGGCACTTCCATTACATAAATGATAATCATGGTTCAATGATAAACATAAATATATTCTTGATTTAAATATAAATATATTAATTATATATATACAGATTCTTTTAGAACTATTATATTCATAAAACATTAATTACACGGTTTGTGAAATGGTACCTAGTAAATACACATAAACATTGATTCCACATAAAGACAGATGGATCGAAAAAAATGTCAATAATTATTATAATTTAATGAAAAATATTTATATTATATGTATCATATATAAAAATTAAATTTATATTTATTACCCTCTTTGTAATTGAGAAATGAAAAATGAATCAAATCACTTCGGGGTGGTGGTTGTCCACATGTATGAACGAGTGAGTGTTACCATTTTATAATGGATTGTAAGGAATTAAGTAAAATATGATAGTATACATTAAAAGAAATAATTATATTATAAATAATATATATATATAAACATTAAAACCCTTATCACAAACATCCATGAATTAATATGATGGAAAATGAATTTTATGTCAATGTGGAGTCGGTAGTCCACGTGTGATCATGAGCATTAAATTCAATTTTCTTTTGACGGAAAAGTGGGTGGATAATGGTGGCTTCATGATCAGAAAAAATTTAATTATATTTATGATAGAAAACTTAATTTTTATCCTAAATAATATATATTCATTCATGGTAAAAAATTATTGAAATTTAGTTAGTTTGGAATCATGATTTCCTCTCCTTCTTGAGACCTCTATTTGGTACATTCTTAAGAAGCCATAGAATGGTATCATCAGAATAAAATATCCTATAATTAATTTATTGGGATATTTATAATTTATATTTTTGATATATAAGGATCAATTTTTTTAAATAATATAATATCGGGGTTCTACTTCTAAGTAGGGGACAAGACAAACATGGTATTTCTTTAAATTATACAATTTAATAAAGTATTTTTAAAGAAAATGGTTCCAAATGGAATAATATTTTAATTTGGTATGGTATGATGCAGAAATCATTGAATTAAATGGATTTATAAGAGGTAAATTTTCAATTTCATCCTTTTCTCTTGGTTGAAACCCTCCGATTAACCAATTTCTACCTTAAACACAATGAATTTTTTTAATATTTATTATGATAAAAATTGATTTAGAACTAATTAAAAAATGTATAAATAGAAATTAATAATATAGAATCAATCGTATAAATTAAATTTCTAATCTTTTTATAAGTTAAATATATAATAAACTTTCAAAATTTGGTGAAATGAGTTTTCAAGAAATTTTGTTTTATTTTTTATAATGAGTTTTTACACGAAAATAGAGAAAAAATAAATTCCAATAAACATAATAGAATTATTAATAATATAAATTGATTAATTTTATATTTATTCCCATTTTAATACAAAATTTTACATTTAAAATTATTTAAAATATTAGTTTTTTAATAAAATTTATTATTTTTCACGTATAATAAAATGAATCATCAATTTTGAAAATTCTAATAAATTCACTCTAAGATAAAATTAAAATGTTTATTTTAAAAAATTAGTTATTATTTTAAAAATAAATTATATTATTTCATTACAAATATTTTAAATACTCTTTTGGAGGGTAATTTGATTTTAAGCTTATAAATAATATAAAAAATTGGGTTATTTTTTTAATTATATTTAAATTATCACAAAATTATAATTATATTTAAAATTTTCGTATTACTATTCATACCACCAATTTAATATCTATTTATTCTATATTAGATTTAATTTTTACTTGAGGTTACTTGTATTGCTAACTATCAAAGAAAAACAATTTATCTAAAAATTAATATATCGTTAAATCATAGTGTGCTTCAGTATACAACAATTAAAATGAATTTCATACTCTTAATTCCGTGATTATATTAAATAAAAATTATGATATATTGATTTCATCACATCTTCAGGACCCATTTAGCTTATTAAAATATTTTTATTCCTTCATAGATATTTAAAAATGTGAGTAGTCTTTTTTGTAGAAAATTATATTTTTGATCAATGATTTATAGTGGTTATTATTCACAATAAATCTCATCCTACAATGGTATGAAAAATGAGTTTAGTAATTTTGATGGATTGGGTATATAATTCCATGATAGATAGATAAGAAACACCATGTGAACTTGAGAGATGCTTGTTGGAAGAACCAAGAGATAATCTTCCATCCCTACTTGATTATGATTCTCGAATGAGATAATATACATATGTCTTAGAATTCCATTCTTTTAGAATATAATAACCATCTTCCATATGTAAATTCATCACAATACCTTCTCAATAAATTAAAATTCAATATTCCACCAATGATTTTCATTATATATTTTTTGCTGACTATGAGTTACTTTAATGTGCTATAAAATGGAACTCAATTTCTCTATCATTTCATCCTCTAGAATAGGTGTTATGATATTTATTTCTATAACATAATTCTATAACATTGTATTAATACACCTATTTCTATATAGGAATTTAAGAGACATTTGAATGCTTGGGTGAGATATTTTTTTTGATAATACTCATCCAGATGATGGTGTTGATACCGGTGGCATTTGGAATCTATATAACATGATATTTGTATATCCTCTATGATTTAAATGGTTCTATATGATAGAACATCATTATATCTATGGTAATCAATACTAAAATTCAACATTGCATCTAGAGCATTCATAAAAATTTTCCAACACGTCGAAGTAGTAATCGAATCCCATTTCGAAAAATAAATTATTCTACTATATTAAACCATACCACTTTTTTAATATATATTTTAATAAAAAAATAAATAGAATCATATTCTTCTATAGAAATTAATTGTTTTTAATTTTCATGAAAATTGACTAAATCCCAAATAGAATTATGGAACATAGTCATTTAGGGGATTCCTATGATAAAATCCATTGCAATTTTATAATATTTCTGAAGAGGTGTGATTAATGGTTGTTACATCTACTTATACGTATAACAATAAACATTAAATTATTAATATTCTATGATCTATGATACACACTCTACACTATCAATATTCATGTTGTCCCACTAAAAATAAAATTTATCATCCCTATGCATATTATTACTTCTATGATCATTAAAGAAGGATGAACTATGAGATTCATCCAATATCTCCTTAATCAATTATATTATTGATGAGACCCATACATTATTCCCAAATAATACCATTCAATGAAAATCAGGGATAAACTTAAAAATAGGCTTTACCATATTATAAAGATGCACATATTATTTTTGGATCTATAATACTCTCATTAAAAGATGTTTGAATAATATTTTGAGAAAGATCATATTTTGCACATTTCATTAATATTTTTAGATCCATCCTTTTTCAAGTCATGAAATATTAGACATTTTTGTATCCTCATCATAGAAAAGCCATCAATACCCTTTAGACTAAATGATTCAGATTCCCCCTTCTCTTTCTTAGAGTGGTAATGTATTAATTAATTAAATTAATTAACCATATATATTAATTTTCCTTATAACATACTTAGATCATTATGAGAGAATATATACTTTACATTTTTCTGATAGGTATATATGTCAAACCTTCCTTTATGTAGATAATTCCTCAATATCATTAATTGAATAATTATCATAGATAAATCCAAATCATGAATTGTGTAATTTTTATTATTGTCCATAAATATTAATGAGACATAATCTTTATCCATATCATTCTACATGTGGAAATATCTTAGTCCCTTCTTTGATAAACACCAATATGTCACAAATCACTCTCCATTATAATAATGTGTAAGAACATCTGAGAAGACTAACCATCTTCTCAATTCCATAATATTTTCCACAAATTTATATACCCAAAGTAATATGGATTCTATCTCATTTATATTTTGTTTTGATTAGATAACTATGGAAAAATTAACAAAATGAATTGGTAATTTCTTTAAAAACATTGACAACTATTGTTATTAGTCAATGTGTTTAGACTCGAAAATTTTTCAATAACATCAATATTTTATGGATCCACAGATATACCGTCATTTAATTTTATGTGACATAAATATTATACCTTTTATATAAAATATTCCCAAGATGTAAAATTTGCACTGATTTTCTTATTCAATTCTAAAAACTCAATTATGTCCATTCACTATGGAGTCTATGAAATATCTGCATCATCTTGTATGAGTTATATTGAAAATCAACATCATGGATTTTTACAAGACTGGAAATCTCTTTTTTAAATACATCAACAAACTCTTTCACAATAGGAATACCTTCAATGGTATGTCCCCCCAACCTTATGAAATAATCACACATTTGGAATTGAAATCAAGACCCATGAAATGGATAAATTTTTCATTAGATGTTTATATATATGATTTAACTAATATGTTATCATAGTTTGGTTTATAATATCAAATGTAACATCCCATCTAAGTAAATTTATAATAGATTTATTTAAATAAGGAAGTATATTATAATTTGAATAAAACATTCAAATAGATGTAGAATTATAATATTTACATGAAGTAAATTCCAATAATATTGAATCATAGAAGAATTTTAGACATGATACTTGATCACCCTACCATTAGGAGTTTTCACTTCTAAATCATCATCCAATAATTTTTTATTAACTTTGATAGCCATAGAAAATTAGTCAAATGTAAAATAATGGGAAGATTATGAATAAAAGAAACCATTAAAATGTATAGTTTTGAGGCTAAGTGTACCTTTTAAAAAAATTATCATTTTGCACATAAAAAATATAGAGTTTTTTTATTTATCATTCATTATAGACCTAAGAGGCTAGTGACATAAATGATTATCATTAGACATAATGTTTGAGTGATGGATAAAATAATTCCCTTACAACTTGCATTTGAAACAATAGAGTGTGGTTGGAGACTTCTGTGGAGATTTTCATCCACCATTTGATAATTTATTCACATGTCTATGATATTTAATTTCCAAATGAACATTGTTTCTAAATATGAAACATTTACCAATACCCTTAAGATAATTTCTTACATGTTACATTCGAGTCTTCAAGAAAAAAGGAAAGCTAATATTTTTCTCTCAATGGTTTTTTTAATTTTCTGTCCATATAATATTTATCTTCTTATAAATAACATGAAATTAATGGGTAACTAAAATTTGTATTTCCATCATGAGATTACATTGAAAAATTTATCCATTATTACTAAAGTCCCTTAGGGATAATTTGATAGAATTACATGAAACTATTATGAATCTACAATAAATAAATTCATGTTGGATGATATTATAATACTATTACATAGAAATTATATGAAATTTTTCCTCATTTGTTCCAGAAAATTCATTATACTTATTCCTTAGCTCAATGAATTCAATCCCCATTAATCTATAAAGAATACAAAGAACATACCGAATAAAAAATAATATCATAAAAGCATCACACTCAATGAATTAAATTTCTAAATAATCACCCTTTCTTCTTAATAATAGTCAACCATTGTAATTTATAAATCACCTAGGTCATCATTAATTCCATATGGGTCTATATAATTTTTTTAATAAAAATTGATCTATCATACTTATTTAATTAGAATTATTTTTATAAGCTAATCGAGATCGATCTATGGGTATAGTGAAATAAGATTTTTTATTTTTTAAAAAATATTTAGTTTTGTTATATAGAATAAATAGGTGAGAAAATATGGGTTGTGGTTGATTTGAAAATATATAAAGACAAAAGTAAAGTAGTTTGATTAGTTTGTGTCTGATTTGAAAAGCGTTCAAGAGTTTTGTTATATCATGGTTCATATATAGTTGGATTTAATAAAATTGGTTGAAAGATTAATGATTGGTGTATTATTTGACTTGAGTAATATCCAATGGACATGGTATCACCTCTCTAATGTGGTAATACCCCATTTCCCAAGGTCTGGTAATTGAGGATTTCCCAAAATCATGTTTTTCTCGATACCATATTAAAATATTATTTCCACTAAATTCAATAATTGACATGCCCCAATTAGGGTTTCTAGTTTCAAAATTTTATGATTCATTTATGAATTAATTGTTAATATACTTGATAGAATAAAAACAACGGTTTTGAAGGATGAAAAAAATTACACAAACCAAATATATGAATAAAAATAAATAAACTAAATCCAATGGCCCCTTAACATTTGAAAGTTGATGAAATATGGTATTCAGGGAGGTCGTAGTGTCTCGCTCTAGGATTTGGTCTCTAGCGGATCTGGATATGAATTCCCCCAAAGGATGTAGTCTATCCGTCCTTTTATAAGATTCATATGGCCTCTTATAATAATGAATAACATAAGGATTTTTCCCATTGGTGGTCAAATGAGGGTTCCCTGTAGCAAATTCTATCAAAAATAAAAGATATGATGAATCTAGGAATTGCAATCTCATCCCTCATAATTATACTATGTGTAATGGATTTTGACACAATATAATCCACATTAGAATTATATTTTTATTATCATTCCATCTTGAATATTCATGAAGTATGTTTTATTACACGATATTTAACTACGTTTCACATCATATATCTTTTACGACTGTTCATGGTATCCCTACTTCCCTTGATGAAGTCATGATGTGTAAATGAATTTCACATCGTGTAATAATTTCACTTAGATTTTCCAAATTTTCTTTTGGTTAAATAAATCGGTTATGTGCATCTTCACTTCTCTCGCAGTGTGAGTTGTATTTTATCACCATTTGTTTCACTATTTAGTTCCTTTCCCAATGATTCATTTTTCAGACAATAAATCATAAAAAAGTCATTCCATTCCAAAATTAGAAAAAAATAATCATTTATATTCAAAAATCAATAAATTAAAATTCCATAAAATATGTACATGAAATATACTTATCAAATATAACCACACTTGAATTCATACTTGTCCTAAAGAATAGAATCTCAACATAATATAAAGGATTTTCACATAACCATTATTTAAATTGACATTAAATAAAATAAATTGATCAAATTGATAATTAAATGTTCACATATCAGATATAAATTTTTTTTTCAAAACCTCACTTTTCAATGAAAACAAATTGACTATGTATTTTACTTTTGCTATTTTAAAATAGCCAAGATTTCCAGTCATCTATTTTCATTTTTTCAATTCATTATTAATATGAATGTTACTCTGAAATTTACCACAGTTATAATTTTTTCACACATTATCAAGGACCAAATTAATAGATTTATTCAAATAACTCAAGAACATGTAAAAGTACCATAGGATTTCAAGGTATCTAATATCTCCACCATGTAAATATAGAGGCACAAATAATCACGAGGGATTCACTATTAAAGATCAAATGACTTTGAGGCTTATAGTTGGTATATAAAAGATTTAAATTAAGTAATACTCGAAAACGAAGTTCACCTATAATGATATTTTCAGGATAATAAAATAATTCTAATTTAAAGTCTCATATTCCCCAAGTATCTCATCATAGGTTCATAATGAAATGAGACACAATAAATGATACACCCTCAATTATTATAACTTTTAATTTATTTTATGAATGTTTATTTGGGGAAAATTCTCACATCCACCACTCAAACCCAAATGAAATCCTCACAATACTAATTAAAATAATTATAAAAACATCCCTAGTCAATTAAATGGTGATTTTTTAATTTCTCTATTCTGAAACCATTTTTTAAGAGGATCTTAAATAAATACAATGAATGTTCCTTTCCCACATTCCAGGATATCTCCCCACTCATATTCATTAAAAAATGTGCATCCCTTTATCTAGTCACAATTTCACTCCCTCATATGTTTAATAATCATGGAAAATATTTTGAGGATGGTAGGAAATAAATAACTAAGCTTGTAATGTGGTTCATTTCCTTAAAATGATGTTTATAGATTCAATGGGCTTAAAAAGTATTATTGCAAGGTGGGTCTCATGATGTGGAAAAACACAAATAATGCCTCAATCATTTTAAATGTGATTCTGTTTAGTCATAGCTTCAATAAGTTTCTATGAATATTCTAGAATAATACATGCCTGAGTTTCTCAAGAAATATACGAAAGAAAGAATGGAAAATATTGGCTTAGTGGATGTATTATGAATAAGATGAATGGTGGGATTACTACTCATGGAAATGCATATAAATAATGAAATAAATTAATTCAAATATCTAGAATTCAAATCATGTTCAAATATAAAAAAATCATTTACAATGATCAAACAAAATCATGATTTGTAAATTCATAATCTACATTATTATCCATAATAATATTTTCCCAATTTTCTCATGAAAATTTATTTTCAATTAAATTTAAAATGATGGAATTTTAATTATCCAAAATATTTTAAATTTCTTATTTTAGTTATGTAAACAAGGAATGAATTGTGGGGAATGAAATTTATATTTAAATCATTAAAACGTATTCAATGTGTGAAATATAGTGGAAATGTTCTAACATGAAACTCTCAATCCCCTTGAATGTTGATGCTTCAATGTAAATTTCACAATCTTCCTACACCATATTCACTATGTGTAAAGGATTACACAATGTTTATTCTTTCTTCAAGATGTGAAAATGATGATTATTATATTAAATGGTTATAGAAAATATACTTCATTCTACCTACTACTTGCTTCCATCCATTCATTATTGTTGATCGCATGAACATGTTTTTGTGGTGTCACTTCTCCTTGCCATGGAAAATGTGTCTCGCCATCTCATCCAATAATTTATTGCTCACTT
Source organism: Viscum album (assembly GCA_963277665.1). Classification (NCBI taxonomy): domain Eukaryota; kingdom Viridiplantae; phylum Streptophyta; class Magnoliopsida; order Santalales; family Viscaceae; genus Viscum; species Viscum album. Next base: position 1,698,259,013 of record OY728138.1, on the reverse strand, counting down.
TAGGAAAACTGTTCTTTAATCGTCCTCTACATGTAGTATCAAGAATTTGCCTATTTTTATATGAAAACCCTAATAAGAAGTTTGTATTAGTTACCATATCTATATTCCATGATGGATGCATTTTTAAGTCATATCTTTGTATCTTTCTAATGCATAATGTAGTGATTTATCATCAAATTAGAAAATGAATAGAATATTTACTCGTATGTCCATTGACTTTGAAGGAGGAAAGTAGAATGTGGGGAATTTCCTATAAAATTTGAACCATGTAGTCATTTAATCCACAAGCGTACAATGAATCCAATCTTGATCTTGATCACGTATTGAATATCAGAAAAGGCAGAGTCTTACTACATCACAAGAAATATTTTGAAATTTGAATGAGTCTCAAATATCGAATAATATTTTAAATGTCTTTTTAGATCTTTGTGTGTCATTATAGTAAATTGAAAGAAGTTCATGACTGTTTATATTAGTGTATACTTAATCTTAGTGTTATTTGATTCAATGAGGGGTACTGTTATTCTTTTTGCAATTCTATGTTTGATGGAATGCCGTAATTTGTTAGTATATGTAGCCCCTTAAATTATTGATGACCTCTAGTAGGTTGATTTTTCTCAGATCATTCCATTTTTTAGTGAATTTGCTCAAATTTCTTTCAATATAATGATTTGTCTACTTGAATGTTACTTTTTTTGCTTTGACAATGTTTTGGTGTTTGTGACATTAAAAATCTAAAATTATGAAACCCACATCATGATCACACCCAATGTAAAAGGGGAAAAATAAATCAGTAAACTAAAATATTTTAATCATATGAACAAAAAATAAACGATGCCTAGTATAGAGGACATTTTGATAGGACTATAGGGTGTCGTTAATCCTCTATAGGACTATACAATATCAAAATTTATAATAGCTCAATTATTATACTTAATTATTTAAAATGAGTATTAGTATTAGTTCGAGATAGAACCACATGGATTGTGAAATTTGTTTCTTTAGTTTTTCAAAAATAAGTAATTTTATTATATTTAAGAAATATTTGAGAAATTATGGGTTGTGTTTTATTTTACGAGTGAAAAGGATAAATTTAATGTAGTTTGATTGGTTTGTGATCGGATTTAAAAAGTGTGTCATGTTTTTTTTATATTAGGCTTTTGGTTTTACTAGATTTAATAAAATATGTTAAAAATTCATGATTACTGTCAGATTTTATTTGTGTAAGATACAATGCTCAGGTTATTCCCTCTTTAACCTGAGAAAACCCTATTTTCCTTAGTCTTGTTATTAAGGATTTTTCTGAATTGAGTTTATCATGACACCATATTTAAATCAAATTCCCCTATATTTGACAATTTTCGTTCCTTAATTAGTGTTTTCCCTTCCAATTTTTTATTACTCCTTATTCAATTATCAATGGTATTGATAGAATAAAAAATAACAATATTTAAATTTAAAGAATAAACTATAGACAACAAATACATGAATAAAAATATATGAAATAAATATAAGGGAATATTCCCCCATTTATTACATTAACCTAGCGCATGGAGGGTTTACCCCCACATCCTTGTGATGGGAGAATTAGAAGGGAGGTGAAAATATAATTAATGTATAATGAAAATAATGAAATAACTCGGGGAGGGAACAATGTCTCGCTCTAAGAATTTTGTCTCTGGTTGATCCAAATATGAATCTCCCCAATAGAAGTATCTAATACATACTTGTATAGTCTCTATATGGGCATTGATATTTATGAAAATAATAAAGATTTGGTGCATAATTAGTGTGGGGAAGTTCCTCTATAATGGATTCTATAAAAAATAAAAGATACGTTGAATATGGTCATTGAAATCCCATCCCATAAATTTAAAGGGAGTGTAATAGTTATTCACATCATCTAATCCACATTAGTTTTAGATTTTTCGGATCTTTATGTATTGAATATTCAAGTTGTGTAATTGATAACCTGATATGTAACTAACATTCAGAGCGTGTATCATTCACTAATTGTTATCGTGGTCCTTCTTCTCTGTATAATTTCATGACATGAAAATCAATTACATTATATGTAATCATTAAACCATGGTTTTCTAGATCCACTTTTTCTCTAAAAATTCGATGTCGCACCACTATCCTTCACTCTCAACGCAATGTATCTTTTTTCTCAAAATGTTTTCTATTCTTGTTCCTTTTCCATAAATTCATTGTTTCTGGCCATAAATCATAAAACAGGTCAATCTATTCTAAATATGGAATGAATAATCATTTTAATACACATATCAATACATTAAGACACCATAAAATATCTCCATAAAATATAATTATTAATATTATTCTCCTTCAGAATGAAAAAAGTAAAAAATAACAATATTGTGATCTAAACATAAAAGATTGAAGGGTATATTTTTAATGGATCTGTTCAATTTCTTAGTAACCATTAGTTCTATAGAATAACTAAATGAAGGTGGATTTATCCTTATCATGGACTCAATAAGATTTTGTTCTGTCGTTTTATTGTTTGGATTTTCATCATTATTAATAACATGAGAATTTTTCATAATCATAGAAATATTATTTTTCATTCCATATCTCTTATAATTTATTTAATCATGATTAAATTCATTAAATTATCTATTTATTTCAAAATCAATATGAATCTTTTAGGTTCAATCTCTTGACTGAAATAAAATGGGATCCTCTGAGAAATAATAATCATAGTGGGAATCCACATAATCAGGAAAAATAATTTATTAGGTGTTCAAATTGATACAACTTGTTTTTAATCAAGGAATCATTATGTTTATCCGAGGTCATCCATGATCATTAAAAAATATATTTTTATCCTATACATAGAATTATCCCTATGGTTCTTACTAATGTTTTATCATCAATATTTACAACGGTAACTATACTTGTTCAAATACCAATAATAGTGACCGATGATTTTCATACATAAATATAACTAATTATTATTTTAATAATCTATATATAACATTATGATCCATGGTATAATCATATCGGTATACCATCTATGGAAACAAGGATACGTAAAATACTTGTTCCTAAGTTAACTACAACATCTCCCAATATTATCTTTATAAATAAAATACTCCTTTATGAAATCAAACATGATACCTTTTTTTATAACACCGGGAATATAAACATTTTCAAGGGTGAGTATTTATTCTTAGTAAGTGTTTACAAGGGGGATATAAATGATTAAATAAATATAAAATAGTATAATTGTGTGATAACATGAGAATAACATTTTAAAACCATACCATACTTATGATAGATAATAATATGGAGTTGTGGCATAAAGATTAGCTATTTATAAGACATCAATCAAAAAATAATTAATGATAATTTTACATAAGAGATTAAAATTTTCCTAGTAAATAATTTTATGGATCACACATAATAATAGAAAATAATATCCTTAGTTGTCAAGGTACACTACCAAGTATATCATCTAAAATTAATGTTTACTCACCAATCAATTGTATTAGTCAAGGTTCACTATTAGGACTATCATAGTGGATATAATTCAATACAAAATCAGGTTTAAACCTCATTGAATCCTTTAGTATATTAGTAGATTTCCATATTATGTTTATGAATTAAAGGGATATATAATTTTTATACCACTCATCACTAAATTAAAATCGTACATATTTGTGAAATAATATCAAAAGACCATCATTTTATTACATATGGAATGAAATTTGGATTCATAAACACATCATAAGAGAATTATATCATAACCCTCAGAAAATAATTATGTTTAATAATGGTTTCACCAAAACATAGTTATCATTTGGGAAGGAAATGGGTTTCACATAATCATCCTAAAATCATTATATTCATAAGAAATCCTATAAGGGCCCAACATTTAATATTACATAATCTAGTTTATTCAAATAGAATTTACATTCTTACATTCCTGAAGATATTTCATGTTTAGAGTCTTAATGAAATAATTCTTAATTAATATGTTATAGTCCATAAGCATACAATGTGGATGATACTAAAATAGTACAAATTTTTTTCATAATACAACATTTTATAAAAAATAAAAAATTATTTCTTTTAATGGAAAATATCCACAACAGTTATTTTAGATTCTTATTTTTTATTACCAAACCTCAAACCCAGGGATTTGTTTAAACATGGGATGTGCCCAAAAACCTATGTAATAATTATAAAAATATAGAATGAAACCATTAGTCTAATTATAAAAAAATAATAATAATTTTCATAAATATATACCTCTAACCCTTAGAGAATCATATACATAATTTATAAAAAGTATGATATTTCGATAAAACATATAAAAGATAATTAAACCATTTAGGTTACTTGTTAAATCATTTTCTTACTATACTTAGTTATGATTGTGATCTCCATGGCTACATTATGATATGTAAACCTCATATCTATCGTATAATATAACTCTCAGGGCTACGTTATGATATAACTATCATAGTAACATTTAGAATAATAATTACGGTCAACATTAAACATACGTAATTCATTGGAGAGATGTCACAAAAAAACCAGCCATTGGTTTATAATGGAAACACCCATCATCATAAACAATTCCCAAAAACTAGAACATATTCCCAATATGTGATACATGCATCATAAATACATTCCTTGAGGAAAATATCTTATTTCAAAGAATATTATGCACATAGAAAATAAAAAAATTTCATCAAAAATAATCCTGAAATAGTTTAATGAAATCATAAAAAATTTGAGGTTTCAAGAAATTTTGAAATATAATCTTATTCCTTATGTGTTAATGAAATACTTTTTTTAATTTTCTAAAAAAATATACATTAATGATAATTTTAAAATAAAAACATTGTACCTTGGGTTCAAATTCCATCAGATGTGATCAAACCAACTGTATAATGGTTTAATTAGTGTTATTAATTTATTTTAGTACCTTATTAACATTTTTTAATACCTTTATTGATATTATTATGAAATATTTACAATCATTTATTAATAATATTTCGCTACTTCCATTGTTTTAGGTGCATTTGTTTCAAGGATCGAAGGTCAATTCATTATTGATTTTCCATCCAAGGGGAAATAATTCCCCATAAAAGAGTTTATATATATATATATATAATTTTATAAAATTATAAGTGACTTTAATATTTCTATGAATGAGGTAATGAGAATCAATAACTCATTATCCATGAAGATAATGATTTGAAAGATAATAGATGATGATTTTATTTTAAAGAATAAAAAGAAAAAATAATAGAATTGATGATGGATATAACAGTAAAAAAAATCCTTTTAGTATATATGTGATTCTGGAGTTATCAGGAAACTCTGTATAGAGGTTTAGGATAATGTAGTGGTGAGAATGAATTTAAAATAATAGAAGGGGAAATTTACCACCCATATATTTTTTCATGATAACCTCCTTAGGCAATTTGAATTTGTCTTTTTGTGAGACACAAAATAGTATAATGTGTGAAGGGATAAGCATAAGTGAATATTTAAAAATATAATTGTGAAATATGGATTATGTTGATGAAATTAAGTGATGTAATGATCCCCCTTTTATAATTATTATGAGGGGAAATTATGAATTTCTGAATATATTAAAATAAAATAAGTTTAATATAGGGGTAATGACATACAAATGTCTTAAAAGATAAATTGGATTACAGTCATAAAATAATTCTGTCGTATTTTCCCTTATTAAATATTTTTTACATATTTAAATATTTTAGTAAAATATATTTTTCGGTGAAAATTAATTTTTTTTAATTAAACAGTATTCACAACTATGATATTAAAAACATCAAAATAATAATATTTTAATTTTTTTATGAGATCCTCAAAAATTCATAGTTAAATATATAACTAATTTACTAACTTAAACATCTAAAATTATATTTCTTTTACAATTTTAAATATAAATTAATTCTTCCATTAAATTAATAATTACTACATCATCACTATGAAATCCTTTAAGGTAATTATTTATTCCATAAAAATTGAAAATAAATTTCAATGAAGAAGGTAAATATATTTTCTTTTAAATTACTATTTAAGGTAAATAACACTTTTGTAAATCCATATATTAATATATTATACAAACTGAGAACCATAGTGTCAACCACCTGATTTTCTATCAAATAAAATATTATAAAGTTTTTAATCATATCCATGTGGCTCTAAATGGAAATAAATAAGAACTTTGTATAAATGGTTAATTTATAGTCAACCAATAATATTTATCTATTTTTTGGGTCATTTAACAGTTAATATAATTTTAATTAAAATCATTAATGGAATTTTCTACTTCTTTCACATGCACTAAATCTACATTTCATATGAATTTATGTTAATTATTATATATATATATAATAAAAATAAATAAATATCATATAATAAATTAATTTGGTTGATTATATTCAATATTATTAGTTCGTTAAGTGTATTTTATCATATCATTTTCAAGATGTGTTCATTAATTTGTTATTTTAAATTTTATTTCATTACACAAGCATTACACAGAAATTTGGATAATACTCATGTAATATAACATTATAATTCAGAACTATCTTAAACCAATAAATTATACAATATAAATAATTAAATATTGATAAAATAATTATTAGTACAGAATTTTAATATATGTGAAATAAAATTTATCTTTGTTAATGTTGTGCATGCACTGCGTTGGCGGTGACTAAGATTTTTTATACTTATCAGGAAAAAAATTATATCATACATGTTATGAATTGTTTTCTTACAGTATTTATATAATTTCATAACTTATTCATTCAATAATATTATTAAATTTTGTATAAAAAATTATTCTTTGGTAATATTATAATAGATAACATAAAAACTGTATTTTTTAATATTCATAATTTTTTTGCATAATATTCATAAAAAATCCTACTAAGATAATATGAATATGATAATTTTAGTAATGAAATATTTTTTTCATATTAATATTCTATAATTTGAAAAATAATCAATAAAATATAATAATATAAAAAATTATTTTAACAAAATAATTTATTTAAAAAAAGTACATACCATAGTGAATCTAAATATTTAATTAAAAAATATTTATATGAAAAAAAATTATTCTATTCGTACTTGGGATGTTACATTCTCCTCAAATTTTGAAAATTTAACCCTTTTAATTTATTTTCTTATTAAACTAAGGTGGATTCCTTAAAATCATTGCATTTTCAGATTCCCATGTTGCGTTTTCAACTATATGGTTTATCCACAAAACATTAACCTTATAAATAAACATTTTCTATATTATTTTCTATCAACGATGAATAGTATAATGAAGGATTACTTCTTAATAACTTTAATATTCTTACTGAACTACTTCAAGTCTCAAAACATGAGATGAATATTTCACATTCTTTATTAATATTGAAACATGAAAAAAACATCACGTACCAAGGATAAACTCGGAGACAAAGATATTAGGTACGAAAATGGTGGAACATTATATAAAATATTATAAGGTCCAATAAACCCTAGAATTAACATTAGTTTCTTATTAACTCATATAACACATTACTATAGAGATATTTTAAGGAAAACATGATCACCTACCTGAAAAGAAAGGTATTTCCATTTATTATCTATATAAATTTTCCACCTTCTTTGGTTTTCCCTCATATGTTGTTTGATCACCTTTACTCATTCACCCACTTCCTCTACTAATTATGGTATAATGAAATTCCTTTACTTGAAATCATCCAAAAATGATGGATTTATACACTACTTTCTATATCATTATTCAAAAGGCTCTATCTGTATATTGGAATGAAAACTGTTATTATAAAAAAAATCCAATTAATGAATGATGATGATCCCAACTTCCCTGGTAATCTGTTAAACATCCTTGAATAAAATACTCTAATGTCTAAACTATTTAATATGCTTTTCCATCATATTGAGGATTAAAGAAGTTTTGAAATATATTTTATTACCCAACTACATCTGAAGGGCCTTCCAAAAGAGTAATGTGAACCTGAGATCATGATCAGATACAATAGTGAAAGGTACTCTATGTAACAAGACTATCTCTTTAATATACAATTGATAATATTGATCTAGAAACTTAGTATCAATAATATAAAGAAAATGTGTTATTTTTTAGGAGATCAATAATTAACGGAATGACATTAGTACCTCATAATGTTGTTGGTAGTCCCACCACGATGTCCATGGATATATTTTCCCATTTCCATTCTCGCACAGTCAGATGTTAAAACACCCCCTTTTCTAGTTCTGTCTCTACATTAAGTTATTGACATATCAAAGATTTCATTGAAATATTTGAAATGTCACTTTTTATTCCATCCCAATAGTATTACACCAAGATTTATCTATAAAAATTAGTTCTGTCGGGATGAACTAAAAACATATATTTATGATATTCACTTAAAAATTATTTCTTCAGTTGGGAGTCCCAAGGCACACAAAATAACTTTTAAAATCTCAAGACACAATCATTATCAACATTGAATTCAGGAAAATTACCTTACTTATCAAATTATACATTTTTATATAACTCAATGTCTTACTTTTGAGTACGCTTAATTATATCTGATAAAGACGAATACACAGACACCTAAATAATAGAGTAGTTTTATTCCCCAATAATATACAATCCAAAATTCATCAAACCATCAATAATAGGGTAATATTCTTCGTGTAACATGGTTAATGATCCATTATGACATTGAATTATAGAATCCCCATGTTTATTGATTTTCATGGATGGTGATTGATTGTGCAATCATAATCCATTATCAGTTACATCCATCTTATCTTCCTCGTGCTCACTTAATTTAGAGTAAATATATACTTCAAAAATTGATGATAATAATATATTTTACATTTGTCACAATATAAATGATGCCTCCCAACATTTTATGGAAAAAATAAGTTACTCTTAAATCATGTGTAGTATAATTTTACTCATTAGGGTTTAAATGTCTTTAATCATATAAAATTACCTAATCTTTCTTCATTAGAACAAAACAATCTGCCTTCAATGAAGAATCGCTATAGATGACTAAATCATGATTTTTGGAATGAAGAACCAAAACTAGAGTAATCACCAATATCTTTTTTTTCCTGGAAAAAATAATTACAATATATTTTAGGATAATTTTATCTTGTTTTCCGGTCAACATAGTTATCGATCTAGATAACAATGCAATTTTTCCAAAAATAATCAGTAATAGATTACTATTCCAAGAAAGCTGTGAATCTCTGTAAATTTTTTAGGTTTTTTTCATTCCTCAAATACTTTTTTGTTGGGGGATCAAAAATTATTCCACCGTTATTTACAATTTCCCACTGAGAAAAATGATGTAACTAAACATAAAATTTAGAGAATTTTACTTATAACTAATTTTTATGGAGCTCTTGTAGGAAAATCATTTGATAATTTTTATTATCCACATTTCTATTTGAGTAAACAGAAAATATTATCAATAAATAGAAAAATTATCCAAATATTCATTAAATATTTCTTTTATAGGATCTATAAATATAATAGGCACATTTTCCAAAATAAAGGGAATAAACAAACTCGTAATGCCCATATCTAGTAAAACATTTTATTTTTTGGATTTTATCCTCAATCTATAAAAATTTAATATAAAAACCATTTGTTTATTTTAAAACCCCCTAACATCAAATATTAATTCAATGACATTAATTCATTTTTTAACTACCATGATGTAGAAGATATACTTAATAAAAGAGGGTGATTCCCCCATAAAATGATCCACTGTCATCATGTTCCATTGTGGTTTCTATTTTTATTTAATTTCATGGATTAAACCACTATTTATAGCCTTCATTAACTGATCCATTACTATCACAAATTGATCAGTCCCAATTTCCACGATTCCAGGTTTCGAATTTAGAAAGATATTATCCACTCAATTCCTTATTACTTTATCTTCCCTTTTTTTCTATGAAAAAGAATTACAAAAAAACATATCTTAGAGGACGAAATTTGGAAATCGTTAAAGATTTTATCATTTAAAATTAACCATAAATTAAAATTCATTTATTATATTCTATTAACATCATCCCAACTCCTAATGTAATCTAAATTGTGCTCTAATACAAATTATGAGTACCCAAGTGTTAACATTAATTAATCTAGTTTATTACACTAGAATTCACATAAATAAATTCCAGGAGATATTTTATTTTAGCGTTTATAAAATTTGGTCATAATTTATACATAACAACCCACATGAAATAAATTGAATTATAATAAAATAGTCAACATTTTTTCATAATTCTTAAATATTTATAAATAAATCATTATTTCTTTTCATGAAAAATATTCCCAACATTCATCTTGGATTATTCATTATCCATACCATACAATAAAACATGTGAAAACATTTTAAAACACGAGATGAGAAAAAAAATATCAGTATGGGACAATAAAATAGGGAAAAAACTATTATACCACTTATACTATTATGATATAATTATCAAAAAATATATTCTTTTCATCCTTAAATAATTGTATACTTACTTTGTGAAAACAAGAGATTTAGAAAAAAACGTAGAAAAAAATTAATAAAAAATTTAGGTAACTTGGGGAATCATTTTATTATCATACAAACAAATGATTGTAACCCTTGTGAATGCCTTAGGAATTTTAACCCTCACATATTCCTTACAATGTAACCCTAGTGACTACCTTATGTTTTAACTATTGTATTTAAATTTAGAATATCCATTATGGTGAACATCCATCATATCCAATGAATCTGGGTTATATTAAGGAACCATCCGTACTTGGTTTATAACAAAATCACCATTCATCAAATACAATGAATTAGTAATAGAAATTAATCACAAAACATGAATACTTTCCTCAAAAAACCTTCCTTGGTGAAAATGCCTTAATTTAACGGAATACTACGCACAAAAAAAGGAAAACAATTTATTCAAAAATAACATGGTAATCTTCTAAAGAAAAAATAAAATCATTAAGTAATAAAAAATGTGTACAAAATTCACTCAATAAATATATGTTAAAGAGAATATTTTTTGAATATATTTAAAAGGTAAACATTATTAATTATTTAAAAATAAAATGTCCATACCTTAGTGTCCACATCCATAAATTGTGTTCAAACGTCTTTTATAATGGTTTAAATAGTGTTGCTAATTTATTTTGTATACATATTAATATTTATAATACCATATAAGATCTTTACCTAAAATATTTCCACCAATTTGTGAATTATTATTTTTTATTTCCATGTTTTCAGGTGTGTTTCTTAAATGGTTCCAAGGTCAGTTCGTTATGGATTTTTATTACAAATGGAAATTTTAATATAAAAAGGGAACAGAGACACATATATATATATTTAGATCATTTTGAATAATTATATGTAAATTTAGACATTACTTTAATTTGGTAATGAGAAAAAACTCATCATCCATTAAGGTAGTGAGTTGAAACACCAACGATTATGATTTCAATTTTAAGGATGAAAGAAGAAAATTATAGATTTGATAACAGATATGCCATTATTCAAATAGAATTACATTATATATATATATATGGTATTTTAGTAATAATGAATCTTTGGATAGGGGTTGATTATAGGGTATAAGTGAGATTGAATTTACAAGAAAAGAAGGAGGAATTTACCTCTAAAATATTTCTACTTGATATCCTCCTTGGGAACTTGGAATTTATATTTTTTTTAAACTTGGAACACTAGAATGTAGAACCAGATGAATAAAAGAGAATTTGATAAGATCTATCGAGTAATATATATTAAGTTGATAAGATGAATTGAAGAACCAAACCACTCTTATATTTGAGGTTGGGGAAATTATGAAATATTACATAAAATATTAAAATATAATAAATCTAACATAGGGGTAAAAACAACCAAAAGGAATAAAATGATAAAGGGTATTAAATTTTATAGATAATACTATCTTATTTTTTATAATTCAAGATTTTTTGGATTTTAATGTAATTTTAAATAATATTTCATTCATGAAAATTATTATTTGTCTATACAAACAGTACTCACAACCATAACATTAAAAAGGGAAAAACAAAAATCAAAATTTAAAACAAAATTTTTTATATCCTATAAAATTTATAGTATTCTAGTAATTTCATGTATTACCTTAAAATATAATATTATATGTATATAAATTTTTTTTAGTAATATTAATATTATTATTTCTATTAAATTAATAATTAATGCATTATCACTATGCATGACATTAAGTTACTATTTTATTCTCCAAAAACTAAATATAAATTTCCATTAAGAATATAAATTTATTATATTTCAATGCAAAATTTATGGTAAAAAAACACTTCTAGAAACCCATATATTAAAATCAAATACTAATTGAAAACTATAGTGTGAACAACATGACTTTCATTTAAATAAAATATTATAAGGGTCTTAATCCTATTCATGTGGCTCTAAATGGTAATTACATCGAACATTAGAAACAAATGGTCATGTTTTATTGAACATATAATATTTACACACTTCTTGGGCCATTTAGTGGTTCTCAAAAATTAATTTAATATCATTTTATTGATTTTTCTTCATCTTGCACAAGCGTCACATCAACATTTCATAAGAATTAATATTAACTTTTCATGTATAAAAAGAAAAACTAAATTACAATATTAATCAATTAATTAGATTCAGTATAATAAGTTATCTTCATTATCTATGTATATTTAATCATATCCATGTCAAGAAAAACTTGTTAATATATCAATTTGACTTTTCTAGCCAAACGTAAGATTTACACAAGTATTTGGATAAGAGTCATGTCATATAACTCTAAAATTTAAATATATCAGGAAAAAAGTCAATTATATATAATTATCAAAAAAAATTCAAGAAAAGTATTTTCATCACATAATTAAAATGGATAATGTGCTAAATTTGACTTTTTCACAGCTGTATATGCACTACATTGGCACATGACAATATTTTTTTATAATTATCATGAAATAAATTGTAACATATATGTTATTCATTATTTCTAGGAAAAAGTTATATAATATCATTATTTGGTCGGTTCCATAATCATAAAAAAATATATAAAAAATTATTCTTAGGGAATAATAGAAAAGATATTTTATTTTTTGTTATTCACAGAAAATAAAACTTTTTCCAAAAATCCATAAAAATTCACACTTAGAGAAAGTCAACAAAATGGGTTCAAAAATTAAATTATATTTCTAAAATTAAAAATATATTATATTAAAATTAATCATTTAAATATAATAATATTTTATTTTAGTTGAATGAAATTATTTCTTTAAAACAAATTAATAAACATAGTGAATTTTATAATTTAATTCATGATTAATAATATCAAATAAAATTATTCTATTTATACATTGTTTTTCACAAATCTAAATAATGAATTTTTATGTTATCATTTGATTATAACCCCATTAAATAAAATGAGACATATAATGATATCATAATAGAAAAAAAATTCTTTTAAAACGTTTTTGTAACATTTCATGAGAAATATAAACTTTTAAATTTTAAATCACTTTTTAAAATTATATAATATTATGAAATATTAAATAGAAATGATTCCTAATAAAGCATGGAAAATTGAGGTGGAAGCATCGAATAATTTAGCAGTCATAATGATGGGATGTTCAGTTCGTTATGTGTACATTAAAATAAAGATTCGTTAACATTTCCAAAAAAATATAAGGTAACTAATTTGAAAAATATAACAAGATTTATTTTTAAAAAATATTAAAAAATGAAATATGTGTAATAATTAATTTAACAATTCATATTATAATAGAATAAAATAATGATATCATTTTTATGAAATATGGACATGACCAAAGAATGATTTTCCACTAAAGAGATAACTAATGTTGACTTACCTTAAGAAGTGTATTTCAGAATAGAGTTAATAAAGAGAGGAAAATGAAATGAAAACATGTATTCTCTATAAATAATCATTTTATTGGAAAATTCATCAGATTAGTGGGGTGTAGATCAAAATATTTCATTATTGAAACTTATTTATAAATAGTTATATTATAATATAAAACCTTAACTGGTGTTCCACTTGCATTAAAATCGAGCCGACCACCAATATGATAAGTTATAAAAAATTATATTTATCCAATATAATCACATACATACTATTGGTATCATATATTTTATAATTAAAAAATTTCAACACACATTTATTAATAAATTCTTCTTAAAATCAGTATTTTTAGGTTTTAAATGTTTCATTTTCCATGAGAATTTTCTTTTGTAATTCCAATACCTATATATTGATCACACATTCATCATATCCATAAATTTATTCCTGATTTGAGTATCATATATATTAAATAAATAGATATGTGTGTGTATATATATATATATGTATCTGTATCCAAAAATATGTATAATTATGTAAATAGATTACAAACTTCAAGGAGATGCTAAGTTATATTTATGCATGATGTTGTTTTCAATTTTCAACTGTTTAAATGAAATAATGATTAATAATATTTCATTATTTGATATTAATTATTTTATAATATATATCATATATAATAATTACAAATATATTTAAATACAAGTATATTTAGTAAAAATTTATAATTACTGACATCAATTTGTAGAGGTGGTAGTCCACACGTACCGAAGAGAAACCTTATCATTTTCAAATACAATGGATGGTATGGTGGTTAATATGATTTTATAATTATACAATAACAATTATATCATATATAACTTATATTAATGTGAAAACCAGAATAATAACAATCCATGAATGATCTATATGTAAAATTATAAGTATTTCTTTGTGGAGGTCGTAGTCCAAATGTGCCCATGAGTGATACTTTCACTTCCCGTTTGATGGAAAAGATGGTAGAGATTAATGGTTTAATGATCATAAAAAAAATTGAGTATATTTAGGATGCATAATTTATTATTTTATTTTTAATAAAATTTACTTATAGGATATAGAAGAAGAAATATATTGAAAGGGCTTAGGTTGGACCATTACATCACCTTTGGTAGACCTCCTTTAGATAATTTATTAAGGACCCTTGGAATGGTTATTTAAGAATATTGAAACCAATAAATAATATGTAGAGAAGTTTATAATGGAATTTTTCATGGTTTATTTAATCTAAAAGGATCATGGTTGTGTAAATAAGATGAAGGATGTGTGTCCTTCTATAAGTGGGAGAGACAGAACACTTGGAATTTTTTAAAAAGAATAGAATAAAATAAAGCACTTAAAAAGATAAATTATTCAAAATGGATAGATAATTATATTATGCATGTTATGAGGTATAATTATTTCAATACAATAGGATTCATAAAATTTTTATTTTTAATTTCAACCTTGTCTCTTGGTTTAACCCCTAGTAAACTTATTTTTACCATAACCACAATAACAAATTCTTAAAGTGTCTAATATTCATGATGAAAAAATGAAAGATAACTCATTAAAAAGTTATATAAACTATGATTTGAAATACCTAATCCATTTTTTCAAATATAATCCCTATATTTATCATATATATAACTTAAGATAAACACCCAAAATAGAGTAAAAAATGTTTTTATGAGAAAAATGTTTTCATAACTATAATTTTTTTATACCGGAATACATATAAAATTAATTCCAATGAATATGATAGGATTATTTATAATATAAATTCTAAAATTTTTCTTTCACAACAATATTAACCGAAAAAATATCTTTTGAAATGTATTAAAAAATACCGTTTTCAATTAGATTTAGTATTTTGAAATATTCAGCCAGAAAAAAATATTTTCAGAAAAGTCTAAAAAAATCAATCTAATATAACTATCAAATTTTTATTTTATAAATTTAAGTAATTTTTTTCAAAAAAATCCATTATTTTTAAAACTAAATTACATTATTATTTCAGAAAATATTTTAAATTCATTTTTTTGAATTTATTTGATGGTAATAATGAATTTTAAAAAAATGATTAATTTTTTATTGATATATTTTCTTTAGCTAAAACCATTATTAATATTTTATAATGTACTTGTTAATATTAAATACCACAATGTAATATCAATGTATACTATATTAACGTTCAGTTAAATTCTATTTTCCTTTCATCACAAGTTATTGATGACATTAATATTATTTCATAAGAAATATATCATCAAATCTAATGGTGTTAGAGTTTTGGAATATGAATATCTGATTTGGGATTATTATTCTAAATGATCACTCTAGAAATAATCCTATTTTTTTCAAATTCATATTCACCTTCTGGTTTCGGTTCATAAAATTTTCATGTTACCTCATAATGATTAGTCTACCATGGAAGGTTATAAACACACTATAGAGAAATGTTCCCATTATAGCCATAATATTTATTATATTTTGTACTTACCTCGAACCAATTAATATTCCAATTACATTAACATAAGTCAACCAAAATATATAATTAACACTTCATGAAACTAATTAAATGAAATAATGAAGTGAAAACAAGGATAAAAACACATAGACACAACATGCTTTAATGTTTCAAAAGTGACTAGTAGTGATATTTTTTTTTAATTTGTGATTTATGTTTATTTTATTTTATATATTTTAAACCCTAGACAATCTCTCAAATAGATTCCTAATAATGATGGTAACATTTTATCAATAAAGAGTTTGTTCCATCGATCAAATTTCCGTTTATATTTTTATACTATTTAGAATAGTGGAGAATATGTTTAACCAAATAGAAGTAGGTTGACAAGACAGTAGGGATTTTTTAATCAACAATAATTCCAAGGGAGAAAAGTCCTATAAACCGAGTTTAGAAATGGGAGAAAATGTTAATGTGATGTTTTAATAGAGTTATTGAAAGAATATATTTGAATGAAGGATCACACCAATATTATATGAGGGAATTAAATTAACCAAGGTTGATTAAACATTCAAAATCATGAAAAATATGAAATAAACAAAAAATTATAATTATATATTAATTCAAATAATTAACTCGCATTAAACAATGAACACAAAATCAACTAGTCATAATGTTTAACATCTCAATCTTATATCATATAAAAAAATTTCAAACCATCCTAAAGTTAATCTTTATCTCCCCATACTTTGATTAAAATAATTCAAAAGTATGGATGGATGGAGGTTAATAATTGAGTTTTTCATTAATGAATAAGGAAGAAGAAAAAATGAAACACAAACACCAATTAATTTATTATGTCAAGAAAAAACATCCCACCAAATATTATATACTCTTAATGTTCAATGATTTTATGAAAGTGAAATGAGTATAACGAAATATATTTTTAATGGAGGATAGTAAGAAATAAAATTTAATTTCTTTTCATTAAATTGAATCTCCATCCCAATATACTCAATAACTAATTGTCTCCCTCATTCAATCAATGGATATTACTTCCTGAAAAATCATGTAGCTCTCAACATGTGATATTCTGTGATTTAACTCATTATTGATCTCTCCATATATATCTCCAAATCTCAAAATGATTAATCAAATTCCCTTTTCCTGTGTGATTTGTTTCTTATTTAATATACTGTTGACATCCTTGACCATCGACTTACTCTAGTAAATGTATTATTATATTCTATTTGGAAACCTTGAAATTCCATTTCCACCACCGCATGAATTGAACTAAGGTCCACCATAGATGGTGGTAAAACCATGTTCGTTCAGTTTAAAATGGATCTAGAAATGATTTTTAGTATTTTTAAACAAGAATTATTTCAAAAAAATTCCATCATCTTTTGAATACATTGATGTAGTTGTGATCATTATTTTTTTTTCTACTAAAACATATGTGATAGTACCATTAAAAACATCAACCAAGATATGTTATTATTAATTGGTGTGTCACTAGTCTAGGATTATAATTTTAAACTCATATACAGGATTGGTAAGTATCTGATATTTTCTTATGCATCTTTGACATTGGGAATCCAATTTTTTGAATAAAATACTCCATCATTATTGGAACATGATCACTCTACATATTGATCATATCAAAAGAAATTAATCACCCAATTCAATTCTTCAGTACATTTTTCTCTTGGGATTCATGTTATATAATCCCAAACCCTACAAAATAGGGATAAAAAATAGGCCATCATTTCCAAATAACCTCAAAAACATTGATTGTACTAAACAACTCATTTATATTAAAAAATCCTTGATGGGTAAATGGAATCATCCTATATTTTTCATCCCATTTTTGTTAATATAGATCTAATGTTATTACATAATAAATAAAAATACCAAAAAACCATCAAACTATAGATATTGAAAAATACGAAGTTAATCAAACGCCCCATTAATGGATTTTTTTTATTATTCTAATGGTAATAAATCAATGGTATAATTTCATTGAGAAAATCTAGATCATTATACATCAATAACGATGCGGAAAAATTTATAAAATAAAATATTCATCCATATTAATACCTATGACAAGATTAAACCAAAAGAATGAAAAAAACTTCTTTTGTTCTAGACTGAACATTACACAATAAGATACATGTTCATTAGAGTTCCTCAATTTGAAAGATGTGGGTTATCATTTTCATCATCAAATTACATTGGTCATATAACCCCATCTTGGGTTAGGTCCACTCAATTAGAATTAGAATTTATAATATGTATGAGTGAATCATGATTTGTGACTTCATTCTACTTCAATCTCACAATATTGACATCATCCCCCAACCTTGAATTGAGATACATGATACTCATCAGTTAACCGACATCTTTGATAGTAATTCTTTTCTAGTGTTCCATGGTGATCATCATACAAAATCCTTGACCTAGACCTTAAAATCATAGATCATTAGATTTAAATAACCAATATTTTGTATAAAGTAGTTGAGTTGTTCAAACATTAATTCTCAACATGACTCCCCATTGTAGGCCTCATTCGGGCTCTCTCAATGTGGAACCAAATTCATTTTGAAGCTATAAAAATATTCACTATTCTTCCTTATGGTTTCTAATTGTTTGAAATGTTGTTAAGAAAGGGGTATGGTTATAGAATATATCTACATATGATCAAAATATATAGGCATAGATAATCAATTTTACCATATGGTAGATTGCAAGTGTATAAAAAATATTGGAAAAATCATGAAATATAATCATTTTTATTTTGGTTTATTTGGAAATATGGATGGTCAAAGGATATTTCAAAAATTTCAAATGAAATATTTCCTAACACTTATTGTATCTTGTTGTATGTACAAAATCACTTCTTCTGTTTGATAGACTCTAGCTTCATCCAAAATCAGATCGACCGTACCTGAAAAGAAATAATAAAATAAAATTAATTTTTCTCAATATGTAAACATTTAAAATATAGTAACTAAACAAAACACATAAAATATTACTTAATTATAAAAAAGAATGTTAAAAAGTATAAAATTTTAAAATAATAAAATAAAAATAAATATTTAAATTCAAATCTATTTTAATAAATATTTAATTAATTAAAATCAAAGAATGAAAAAATTACTAAAGAATTAATCGAATAGTTAATGATATAAATTATAAAATTATTTACGGAATGAATTTAAAATATATATTAGACTTTTATTAATTATTTCATTAATTATAATATGTAAATGGGGATTGAAATATTAAATTTACATAGCATTAAAATTAATCAATGAAACTAAAAATTAATATTTTAAAATGAACATCTATAATTTATAAGAACTTAATGCTTTAATAATTTTAAAATATAAACATGAAAATGTAAGTTCAAATTAAAATTAAATAATTAATAATTTTAATTAAAAATTACCCATGTCCTAGTAATTAACTAATAATTTTTCCTTTAATAAATTAAAAAAATATTTTAAACTACCCAAATGATATGGGAAAAATCTGAATAAAATTCCACATCAATTGATGATGCATGGATTAAGTATTTATAAAATATATTTATATTCATTTGTTTCATTATGAATCTAAAAATTAATTTTAGATAATTATAAATTAAAAGGTGATCTCAATTAGTGTGGGTAAATGGTAAACTGTTCCATGGAAGGAAACTAAAATGATTCCTTGGAAAGGAATAAATTTGAAAATATTTTCCCTAATAAATATATTTCAAATCCTATTTTACTTTAGATCAAATTGTAATTCGTTGTATTTTGGGATGAGTAAAACTTTTCTATAGTTTTGTAAGAATTAATCATGACATAATTTCAAATGTATGCACAAAATTGTATCCAGGACCTTTATTGTAAATTTAATGAAATTTACACAGATTAAAACCAATACAACGAAGAGATTTTTCTTATTTATAATTTAATAGATAAGTGAAATTACTTTTAAATGTCAATATGGTACAAATGGAGTTTTCTAACTATCATTTTTCAAATAAAAATATCTATAAAATGTTCCCCAAGTGTTAGGACAATGGGAATCATCCATCGAGGAAATTCAAAGTAAATAAAAACAATTTTTCATTAAATGATAAATGTGAAAAAATGACCAATAGGGAATGTATTAAAAAATTAATGGAGTGTTTATGATGTGGTATATTTTTAAACATGTTATATGAAAATAATGAAAAGGATGAAAATAATGATACTAAAAATATTTAAATGTTGGGATTGTGATGTTTAAAGAGTAATAAAATGGTTCATTATTTCAGTATATTTCCAGATATTAGAATAAAGGATCGATACCATCAGGACCACATGTAGATATTTGTGGAGAAATCATTTTCTTCTACCTTGGTATATGATATAATATCCAATGATGTTATGTCAAGTACATTACTTATTTTTTCATATTATTCAAATTTCATGTTAGATTATAGAAGAACCCATTCATCCATATTTTGAAAACGATATTGGAAAATTTAAATTTCATCCCATGGAATAATTCCAATACATTTTAAAAAAACATAGGTGTGAAATTCATGAAAAATAAAATAATAATAATATTATTTAAATTTTTTATAGTAATTTTTTTTGAAAACATTCTTGTTTTTCCACTTATAGAGTTTGATGTTATAATTGGTAGTTATTTGATTTTTATTTATCATACTAGGAATGATTTTATATCTAAATAATTTGTTTTCAGAATTATTTTTAGTTCATATTCAATAATCAATTCATAAATTTAAAATATTTCAATAATATTATAAATTAATAAAAGATGGAAATGAGATTTTTATTTTACTTACTTTTGTGAGGCTAGATATGTTTCAAATTAGTGAAATTCTTATAATAAATTAATATATAGATTTATTTTCTTATAAATATAATTGTATTATACTTAATTAATATATTGATTTTTTTCATATAGTATAATTGTAATCCAATATCAAAACATTCTTATCGAATAGATCAAGTATTGATTTTTGAAAAGAAAAAGTTATTAAAAGTGTATCTTGATAATGGTTTCATCCATTTTATCACTTAACCAATGGTTGATACTATTTTGTTATTTAAATTGAATTATGGATCCATGAGTATTTTAATTGATTATATAACATTCGAAAACATCATGAATAAAAATATGTATTTTTTCATCACATATATGACTGTTTGATTAGATCTAGGGATACCATTATTTTTGGATGGTATATTTCATAGCATTGAACAATTAGTGATATGTGAAAGAGGACTAAATTCTAAAGACAACATTTTAGAATTTTTATGTGTACTATTTATTTATAGTTATGATATTAGGGTATAAAAATAATCCAAATGTATTTTTATACCCTATGAAAATTTTTTCGATGAGTTCTTGGACAAATTTGTGGTTGTGTTTTTTGATGAAACCCTAAAATATTCAAAATGTTATGTTGATCATGAGAATAATATTACTTTTTATTCTATAATCCGTGAATGAAAATATATAATACGGATATCTTATACATTTTAATTCGAGGTGAAATATATTTTAGTCAATATAAAAATTAGAAATAATGATAGAAAAACAATATATCCTACTAAAACCATAAAGTTTATATAATGTCCACCAACAAAAAAATTCTATATAGATTTATTTTTTTTCTACGATTAGTGTGTTACAAATAACATTTTTTTTGAAACCCTTTATTGGTTATATATCCTATTTACTATGTTTATAATAAATTTATTTCAATTCATATGGATGAAATAATTTGATTATTATTTCTAGGAATTGAACAGTAGATTAGTGAATGATCCACTTTTGGACCTTCCAATCAAAATGGTGATTTTTTTATTTATAATGATGCTTCCTTGAAAGGGAATTATTGTGTCCTAATGTACAAAAAATCATGAAATTGATTATGATTCATGTCATTTGAGACCTAATAAGCTATATTTTACTACAAAAGACAATGAATAGGTTGAAATATATTTTTTATTAACATTTTTGATACAAAAAATATATAGAGTAATGTGTGAAATATAAATTTATCATAAATGATTTAAGTTTAAATTTACCAATAAATATATTAATATGATTCCAATTAGTTGGATGTGACGGATTAAGGATTATGATACGATGATTCATTACTATGTAGGAAGATAAAATAGGTTAGTAGATGCTTTATATAAGAGATATAATGCATCATTAACTAATACATGTTTGGATGATGATCCTTTGTTTAATGACTTGATGAATTTTTGCCTATAAATTGAGAATGTAAGAACTTTATTATTTTTATTCGTCTTATATTGTATTTTTCATTGTTAAAAATAATTATGAAAAGTCTAAAGTAATATCTTTATTTGAAAAAAAATTAAATTGTTAATAAGTGTGTATTTCCAATGATTAATATTGATAAATAATTTATTATCATATCCATAAAATGGGTTGTGTGTTCATCTTTATTCCCACCCAAAGAAATAAATATTTATGGATGCTCATATTTGGCCATTTTTTGTTCACCCTCAGAGTACCTAAATATATAGACACATTTTGGAAAAATTCATGTGATATGGAATAAAGTGGGATATTTCATACTTTACCATGAATTGTTTCACTTATCAATATGTTAATAAAAACATAAAACCACTTAAGGGAATTTTCAACCATTTTCATCACCAAAGTGGAAATAATAATATAAATATTTGGATTTTGAGTTGGGATTTCCTATGGAATATATAAGTGATAATGAAATATGGGATATTATTGATCTATTAACTATATCAATATATTTCCATGCAATTTGAGAAATTGTGCCTTAATTTCATTTTTATTAACTATATCTCACAAGGGTAATTAGTTTATATAGAGACAATCACACTATTGTATCTGACCATAATCTCAATAATACTTTTAGTTTTTGTAATGAAATTCAGAATACATTTGAAACTGAATTAAATTTTTTATATATTTTCATTCTCAGTATCATGGATATATAAAGAGAATGATACCGAAATTGGAATATATGTTTCTAGGTTGATCTATAAGTTATCAGGGAAATTTTATCAATATACATCCTTAGTTTAAATTTCATAAAAGAACATTTTCATCCTTATATATATATGCATGATTTATAAAAAATATAAGGAATATCTTGTTGAACAATATATTTTAGGGAAACTATTTTTGAAAGCGAGTTATTGTTACTAGAATTCGTTGAATACATGGTTGATAAGGTGAAAATGATTCAACAAAAATGAGGATATCTAATTAAAATTATAAAATATATACAGATAACCACAAGAATGATATTTTACTTATGGTAGGATTTTGTTTCATAAAATTATCTAAAACTAAATTTTATTTGTGTTTTAGTAAAAAAAGTGTTATATTTGTGGTTCATTAAAACATCTAAAATCCTAGAGAAATTTTATTTAATTCCAACTAAGTGGACATAGATTTTCTTAACACTGGTATGGGATGTGTTTGATGTTTTATTGTTAAAAATTTACATTCTAGATTCATATAATGTTTTGAGCTCAAAAGTATTATTTTTTAAAGAGAATATTTTATATATATATAATCTGTAATAAAGTATTAACCATAAATATATGGTGTCTTGGAATATGGAGATTTACCATGTTGTAAAATCTTAGAAACCCCATATGATTTTATATGTAACCAAGGAAATCTAAAATTCTATAAAGGAATAATATCTCCATATATTTATGTAATAATTAAATTTCAAGGATGAAATTTCCTTTTGGGGTAAAAATTAAACATCCAATGTATTATAAATATTAAATAAATTTCAATCCATGTTACAAGTTATTTTCTATAATTTTTATATTTATATTTATTAAAAAAATATTACATAATTGTTCAATAAAAAAAATTTATTCATAATAAATTCATTTACATGTTTTGTATGTTTTTATTTGAAAAAGGAAATTTCCAAATATTATAATTTTAATTTTAAAAAAATATTATTTCTATATCACTGAGAAAATATTAGCTAATATTATTTTTTTGGGATATTTTCTAAAAAAGAGCATTTGTGGGTGATAAATATAATATATCTGTTATTATGAAAACTATCATCTCTTTTCATGTATTCATAAAGTCACACATTATTTTAGATTGAATTTAAAATTAAATTAGTTCATTTTTATTAAAAAAAAATCCCATCAATATCCTTGGAATCAATACTAAATTTGAAATTAGTTTAAATAAATTTTTTTAAATAAAACAATTTTATGGAAAACATTTTATGGATAATAATTTTATTATCATGTTTTGAAAGATTATTTTAAAATAAATTTCATTATCTTGATTATTTTTAATCATATAAAATAAATTATTTATTTAGAATCATTATTTAAATTTTTTACTGTGTCTAATTTCATTTTTTGTTATTTGAAATGGTATATTTGGAAATAAAATTATGTAAACATGGATAAAGATAAAATTTGTTAAATGGGTTAATATTAAAATTTAAATTGTTAAAACGACCAAAACAATAGTCAAAACACTCTGTTAGGGTCATAATTAAGACCATATATTAACCCTTATTAAAAAAAATTTTATCCTAGACTCATTTGTTTTGATTAATACATTAATATATTTTTTATATTTTAAAATATTCTAATTGTGTCCTCTATAGCAGTTATAATAGGGAACGCCCTATCCCCAATACTCTACACATCAAGGGCATATTACACTAGCCATTCCCTTCCCAGATTCCTTCTTAAAACATCACCCTCATTTCCTATATGTCCTAGATTAATCTCAATATCATCCTTTCGATTCTTTAGGTACAATCATATAAAGGTTATCTAAGGAAGTAATATATTTATTAGAAAAGAGTTTTCATCTTATTTCATCATATAAATCCATTAAATAGTCATCACCAGTTAAAAATAATAATATAAATATACCACATTTTTTAATATATTTTTATGAATAATAAATAGTAATTATTCATCTCTTTAATCATATAATGAAAAATTAAAACATCACTCTGGCGTACGTGAAGTCTACTGCCTCATGATATATTGTGTTTCATTTTTTATTGAATATCATATTTGGTATTAATTATGGATCCTAATGAAATAATTTATAATATATGGTATAATTTTAATTTTATAATGAAAAATGAATATTTTACATCATTATTTCCTATAAATGGATAATTAAAAACATGGCTCCTATGAACATGCATGTTATTTCTTTCTGAACCGATGTATTTTACATTTCATCATTGCCTCACATTTGTTTAATTTATATGTAGATTAATGTATATAATATTATATTTATGATACAATTATCAAAATGTATATTTAAAAAATACTTACATTTTCCCCTCATATTCATTAAAAAATGTAAATGTTACTCATTCCTACTTATGACCCATCATCTCCTTGATTACTACATAATTCGATTTTCATACCAATCATTAATAAATGGTAATAAATGTATAATTAATACCTAAAACTTTTAATTATAACATTATTTCTATTTTGAAAATGATATAATAGTGACTCTATTGACAAATTTCATCCTACCAATGCCATTTTGGATTGTTAAACCAAACAATGTCAGAATGTATGAGGAAAATATAATCTATACTATAATTAGATAGAATATTGATGAAAGGGAAATTAGATGAATAATAAACATCAACATTGTTTTTTGGTATGAAAATAATTATAATATTTTTAAATTAAGCAAGATAATTTCTATAAGTTAAAATTTATACACGAGGTAAAGGATATAATAACATATAACCTGTTTAAAATTTTTTGAGATTTATTTTATAAATTTTTTTCCTTTCAGAACAATTTATTATTAAATTTTATTCTTTTATATGGACATAAAATAATTATGAACTACATTTGATATCTATTTGAAATTTTTTTCAATGGATTTCATGGTGAATAATTTGAATTATTTTATAACGAACACATTGAATTTCATTAATAAAAACATTCAAAATGAATTTTATATTTTAAGGTATATGGTGTCACTAAAATCTCCCACACCCATAATAATTATTTTATTTTTTTATTACATTTATATATTAGATTTATTTTATTTTATTAAAAATCATCCATCCTTTTGAACTGTGTATTTTATTTCAGAAAATGGGGTTTTAATGGAAAGGGATATATCAATATCTATAAATGGTTTGCTGATTGGTTCAAAAACATATTTTAATATTTTGATGATTGTAATTAATTATTTTATTTGATTCATGTTATATGATAATCCAAGTAAATTATTCCTGATGATGTTTTTTTTATATAAACCTCTAATGAATTGGAAATGAATATGTTCCCTGAATAAATATATTGAAATATATTGAGTAGGTTATACAGTTTTTAGGGGTTCATATAAGGGTTCATTAAAGATGATTTCTCAAGAAATATATATACATTTTTAAGGATTTATCATTATTTTTCTTGTAAATAATTTTATTTTATATGTAAATATAATGATAATTTTTAAGAAATGAATTATTGTTCCCATTAGGATAAAAAGGTAAATTTTTATAAAACGTTTTCCATTGGTACTCGTGGTTTCTATTAAACCATATTTTTTTATGATTTTAACTTTATTCAGTATTATAATTTCATTTAGAAAATGTTTTTCAGTAAATATGCTTTCATGTGTATTTAAATGATTATTTGAGATCATTATTTTTTTATTAAAGCAATAGCCTTTTATCTAGTATCATGGTTTTGATGTGTACTAACTGGTTTCATTTATTATTTTCATATGTACCATATGGATATTTTTATTCTCAACCCATGTTTCAAAAAACAAATAAAAAGGATTATTTATGAGTATGAATGAATAATAAATAATTTTTATAAAAATAATATATTTATAATTATAAATTTTTTTTAATTATAAATAAAATAAATAATAAATTGAAGTGTCCTATATCTAATATAAATTTTTGTCACATAAGAGTAATGTGCTAATTCTTTAAAACACTAAAAATGGAATTATCTATAGTAATGAAAAAACAAAATTCTCGATAAAAAATGTATTTATGGTATGAAAAGGTATCCGGTCCGTATACACAGTGAGAAATGATTATAAAAATATTACATAAAGACTCTCTACATTATCTCAATTTTTGAAAAAATATTCTCTTTAATATAATTTTTACCATTATGGCCCCTATTATTAGAAAATATATATGTATTGATGTCCTAGGGGATATCAAACATAAGATTCATGTATTATACATCTAACATCCTTATAAATAATTCTCTAAAAATCTATTAAATTTTAGAATATATGATTTTTTTCCCTAAAACTATTGTATTGTAGTAATGTTCAATTATTATCCTATCATTTTAGAATGATTTAACATTCCATTAAAATCAAAAATGGTCTTTCCAATAATAAATATAAATCCCTCACTATGTTTCACAATCTATCCTCATTAATTTATCTTAGATCAGATGAGATGATATTGTAAAAAGAATAACTATCACAAAGAAATGAATATATCTAGTGATTTAGTCGATTCTTAATATCTACTATTTGTGTTTTGTTCTTGATAGAAGACAGTTACTTATATGCGTCCTATGATCCAAATATTGTTTTTCATTGGAGTGGAATATTGATAAAGCTTCATCTAAACCACTTGATATCTTCTATTGGTAGATCTATATACTGGGTTCCGGATTTAGAATGTTATCATTAGAAAAATAATCCAAATTTTTTGAATATCTCCCCATAAATGTCGTCATTGGGATACTAAACTATACAAAATCAAATTTACATACTGGTTTCTAAAATGATTGATTGACAATAAATAAAAAAATTAGTATTGAAAAACTCTTCCTCAAACTTATCAATCAATTCATTAAATTTTTATAGATCACATTTAGAGAAATATTAACATTATAGTGGAGCCATTTTCCCCATTAAAATTGGAATATCCTCAAATATTCCTTCCAAATTGAATATGAATTTTTCATTAGATATATCTATAATATCCACACTGGTGGATAATAAAATAATATGAAAAATTATAATTAACTAACTACAATTCATAACTAGATTAGTGAAATCAATTGATTATTATAATTTTCCTACCAAATCTAAATGACAATTAACTCTCTCATGGGTGATGTATTATGTCATTAATCTAATTAATGGGATGTAGTGGTAGTTTTTATTAATCTAATTCTCTACTATTAAAATAATAAGAAAGGGATAAAATCTTTTCTTACACCAAGATCACAAATGAATATGAGTATGCCACTATATCTTATGGTATATGTGTTAACATAACATCATATGTCTTTTATTTTAAAATTCATTATTTTTTGAATAGCAGTACTACACTCATATAAATGGTTTTATATGGAAAATTATTATAACGATTTATCCGATTAATTTTATAATTACATAGTTTATGATATGATTTTAAATAAATCATAATTCAATGGAATATTAATGATAGTATTATTAAAAAAATCAAGGAACTAAGTAATTTTAAGATACTATTTATCATGATATTAATCATCGAAAGAGGTAGGTGTGGCCAAATTCCATAAAATATTTTGAAAAAATTATTATCGTTGTTAACTATTTCATTCCATTTATTATTTTCAAATATAATTCTTATTCATTACTTTTTTTCTTGTGGGAAAAAAATATTTTTACAATTTCAAAATTGTATAACTTATTTCATGTTATATTTCATCTCGTTCGTTATATAAAAATTATTTAACTGTTTCATCTAGTATAATACAAAGGGTATCTCAAACATCATATTGGGTTTTCAATCCACTCTTACTGGTGTAATCCATGATACTATCACTACAATTCATCTCTTCAATACTTTGAATCTTAACATTATCTCTATAAGTAATTTCTCCACTCAATTAACCCACTTTTAGCTCATGGATAGGAATCCTAGAATCCTTCGATTGTTTCCAAATCATTATTAGCCTATTATGATTAAAATTTACATAAAATATGATCTATCATACCACTTAGTTCCCATTTATATTTATAAGACCTATCCTAATTTTTTTAGAAGTGGTGGTATTCAATAAATTTAGAAACATTGTGAATCATGTTTTCTAAGAAATTAATATTCATTCAATGAAAATTGGTGTGGTTCATATAGATAGAGTTGTATTTTATTGAAAAGGGTTCATTGTTTTATTTCATTCAATAAAGGTATCATCAAAAAAATTATATTCACTTAAATATGATGGAATTCAAAAATATTGGTTTTAATTATTAGTGCGCCAAAATATATCACACTATGATCATTTTTTTAAAAAGAACATTATTCTAATTTCGACATCCCACATGATTACCACTTTGATTATTATTATGAATAATTAATTACTATTATTTTTCATTAATATATTTATGTTTCAAGTTCATTTACATTTTTGAACTACAAATCTATTCTCCCCTATTTACTCTTCTTCATTATGAATTTTGATGTTGTGAATTTAAATAATGACTTCCTTATATGTATCATAGTTCATAATTGTTTTTTTAGTTTATTTTCCACGATTTGAATGGAATGATAGTTTTTTAAAAAATGTATTAGACCAACATAAAAAATAATCCATAGGTATATGGGAATTTTTATGGTGATGAAGTAAGTAACATATTTTTTCCCTAAATCTATACAATGTTCCATGAAATTCTCTCATTTTTCTTGATAAAAACAAGTGATTTTAATTGTAACCCAAATATATATTGTCCTGAGAAAATAAATCATGATGATAGAGTAACAAAATTAATCATATTTCTCAAAAATATTATTATATGATACTATGAATTAGATCCTACAATTTAATATATGATAGAAAAGGAGAACACACATTTTCAACTTGGCTTTACACAATCCCTAAAGTGATAGTTACTACAAAAGGTTATAAAAATACCAAATATTGGATATGGATTCCTCATTGTAAACTCCACTAAATTATGGTATCAATCAGGGATATTATAGTATATGATTATAGAATTTATCTTTTTGGGTCATCCTAATTCAAGAGGGATTGCTTGATTCTTGATGGAGTTAATAATACCTTATCCAAGGTGTTTCTTTATTTTACTAATTGATATGTTTTTTATTATCCACAACCCACTCTTATAGATATTCCATTATTATTTTTTGTATTTCCTAATTTTACTATTTTACTAGAATAAATTTTTATATTATGAATAACATTTTCTATGTTTTTATATTTGGCTATAATAAAGAAACATTATATAGTTATATTAATAAATTTTTTCATTGATGTGTTTCATTTTTATGTTTTTTTTAAATTTTTAATGAAGAAAATATTTACTTCCCTAAAAATAGTTCCAAATTCCCATTACATTCCTTATATTAATATTATTTTTTTAAAAAAATATACATAAATCTAGTGATGCAACAATTTGGGTCAAATACATGGGTATGGTGTCTGTGTGTGTGTGTAGAATCAATGAAACAAACAAAAACTACAGGTAACCAATATGAAATCATTGATGAAAATGGTAGTAGTGATATTATTTAGGCGGAGTGATGAAAAATTATTGAATAGAGAAAGTGATCCAATTTGATATGATATATCAGAGATAAGAGAAAAAAATGATAAAGTATGTATTAAGAATGAAATATTTTGATTTTATTTTTATGAAAATATTTTCCATTCTTTATGGAAGAAGATATGATTCTGATACTGAAATTTGATAAATATACATCACAAACTCTATTGAGCTTTTATCCAGTGGATTGATAAGCATTATAGTGTATCAACTATATAATTAAATCTACTGTAATGTTCGTGGAAATAGTTTTTTCATATATAGAATTATCATTTAATTTTCTCAATTAGATGTAACTATTCTTTTATGAGCTTTCAAAAAAGGTTTTTTGTAGTTCTATATTTGAACTCTGTCTTTTTTCATTTATTTGTGATCTTTTGGGAATATGATACTCTTAAAAGAAATGAATAACAAAGTAGTAACCTGACATAAAAAATTTATGATATAAGAAAATGTAATACACTAGAAAAATTGTATTCCACAGATATATTTAACCCATAAGTATTATTTATTTTTTATAATTCATTAATTACTCAAAATAATTTGTGTAAAAATAGGGGAAAATAGGAACATGTGGAATCATCCCCATAAGGATAAGTTTCTCTCTATTTATCAGTATCCTCCTAATCCACTTTATGGATCCTCATCTGTGTCTACCTACAAAAACATCACCAAACAATGTGTTAATACACCTTATAGAGAATCATGTTTCCATTTATAAGGAGTACATATCAACATAACAACTATATAAATTTACCACTTCATGTAAAAAAATTTTGAAATTATCATTACTATAATGATTATCATTCATGATATTCAAAATAAATCCTCATCATAATATTTCACTAATATAGAAAAATGCATTGATCTCCTTTTATCGTTTAATCATTTTAGGCTAAACATCTCTAATTTAAATGAAATTATGATAGTTATTCACCATTGATTTGAATTAAACCCATCTTTTTTAATATAGTTTTCTCTCTATTCTACATACACGTGTTATCCATATATAGACTGCTCAAGAATGTAATTAAAAATCATGGAATCATTATAAAAATAATTTTTTGGGAATTCAAATAAAGATGTTTAACACAATTTGGTTATTCATATAGATGTTCTAGAAATATTTAACAAGGTGATATTAACCTATGTGGTATTAATGATAACATCTAATGTTTTTAGGATAATATTAGGTGGGATTCCATCTCAAGTAAATATGTTTGGAATAATTTAATTAAAAAGAATCATGGATGTTACCCCATTAAGTGGGATGATATATATTTAGTCAATAATATATAGTATAGTTTGTAGGGTCTAATTTAGAAGATACTATATTGTTATATTCGGATTATATTTCATGGTGATGTTTTTTATGGATGAAAAACTAGGTATACTTATACCTATTCTTTCTGGGTGTCCCACTCCTAATATTATCTTCATAAATCCAACTATAATACTTAATTAAATTATATAGTTCATAATGAGGAACTAAATGCATTGGTTATGAAAATTTAGTTATTTTTTATCCCATATCACTATATCATCACATAACCCACTTTAGAAAATTTCATATTCCCACGGCCCCAAAACATGACAAATCCTCTTAAAATTATTGATTTTATGGGACCCATAACATTTTGTATGAAAATATTCCATAAAATAAACTCACATATTTAGAGGATCTATATCCAATCCATCCCCAGTGATGATAACCCTTATCTAATTTGAATTCACCTTTCCTCAATGGTTAAATGTTATTAAAATGATAATATTGAAAAAATGATACACTTTTTATTCAATATTGATAGGTAAATTTACTTATGTTTCACCCTTGGGGGCCTTCTAGAATTCTAAGGATTAAAATTCACAAATGATTATTTCCATCATGAAATCTATGGTTTCCAAGAATGGACATGTGTATAGGCTCAGGTGTGGAACAATTCCATTAATTTTTGTATTTGGGAACTATGAATGACTCGTATTGTCATCTATTAAAAGCGGACAAAACAATGTATCCAGTATACCTAAACCACATTCATAGATATTCTAAATTCCTTATTTCTACAATACATGTATGTAAGTTCATCTCAGTCTATGAAAGGTATTATTCCATCAATCAACATTAAAATGGGTGAATTTTCTCAAAAGAGATGAAAGATGTGTTTATAAGAAAAATATAAGTCTCCTCATCAAGTCATAAAACTGAATTTGGATGGATCCAAAGCTTATGGGATTATGAATGATTGTGGGATGATTTATGACACATGTTTATTTTTTATCCTATTATTCTATTAATTCTTTAGGGATGGTTATTTAGTTTCTCCTCAAACAATAGTTTTGTTACAAGGGCTCACCCTATGTATGAATTATAACATCTTCCTATTTGAGGTGGAGTTTCACTCTTCCATTATGATCAATAAATTAAAGGGGAATTACTAATTTCCCTGGAATACTATTTATTACATCAATTGAATTAAATCTATTCTTTATTTAGTGGTGGTTATTTTTCACTCATGGGGATATGGAAACAATAAATAAATCATATTGACAGTAAATATGACCTAGTTGAAATATATTAGGTGTACACAGTTCTTTGATTCCTTATAGTTTAATATTATAAAATTGATCATGTGAATTTAATTGGACAATATTATTGTTCCCCCTCTTGACCATATTCAATATTTATATATTATGTTCTTTTTTATTAAAAAATTTCTTAATTAATATTTATTTATGATAGAATCTATAAAAAAACAATCAGACCCCAAACTATAACTTCCTTTATTAGGCATTAATCCTAATTAATTTACAAAAAATTTAAATTGATAAATCAATCTTCCATCACTAATAATATATTCTTCCCATGTTATTAGGGTAATAACATGTAACAAATTTGTAAACATTTCATATACCATATATATATATATTATAGGTCAATTGTCAATAAATATATAGTACATAGTGTGATCTTATATTCACCCATGTGTCTACATTATTAAAGATCTCCAAAATCAATAATGATCAAGATGATTAAATATAATGTGTAATGAGATTGAAAACATCATTTTGTGTAACCACTAAGATTTAAATATGGCTGGCCATCAATGCATCTTCATCAACCCTTAATCCAGCTTGATAGAGATGATCTGTGTTGGTCATCCTCTCATATGTCCTATACATACACATTGACCAACAATTAAAAATATATTTATTTATTATAAGTATATTGGTTTTCAAATGATTTTATAAGCCAAAATTCAGTGATATATTACCAATAACCCAAACATATTAGAAACAATTCAACTCAAGCTTGTATCTCATTATCTGAATATGATCCAGATCCTCTTTTATTAACTTTAAATATATATTTTTAACCAAATATCAGGGTTATAAATTTAAATAATCATTGAAAATGAATCCTTAGGCATAGTCACAAAGATTAATTTCTCATTGGAAAAGATTTGAAAATTCATTTTTCACCCATTTTCTCACATTCATCTAGATGGTCTAGAAACACCATTTCCCCAATCTTCATGATCATGAACCTAAAAAAAATTATCCAGTAAACAAATATCTTTTTCCTCACAAGGAATCCATCTGAATGAATTCAATTATAAATGTATATCATCATACCTAATCATCCTATGTTATTCCCAATTCATCATATTTTAATGTTCATTGTTGAGTTTTCAAAACCCATTCTTGATATCATATTTGGTGTCATATCTTCAGTTTTAGTATAAATTTAGATCTTAAACTCTATATATTCATTACTAAAAATACAGCACAATTCATTATTAAAGGAGATCTATCCAAATTTAGTTTTTTATCACATGGGGTTTATATCTTGTGAAGTTTTATCACTAGTGAATCTCAATCAGTATTTTTGTCAACATACACATTAAAATAGAAAAAATATAGAGAAACATGGTTGGATCTATTCACATAGTCAATGTTTTTCTAGTGTCACCCCTAATAATTTTAGACCTTTCACTGAATTTTATATTATTTCTACATCATCATAAACTGAATGATGAGAAGCCATAAAAAATAATATCATTTTACTCATATATCCTTCCATGAAATTTCTCATTCATAAATGTATATATTTGTAATTATTATATTTCATTTCATTCATAAATAACTTTATATTACTTGAAATGATTCATAATATTTTTTAAGGAATGAATCAAATTGTCTTTCTACCCAAACCTATATTTTAATAACATATTTCATTTTATAATTATTTCCCATTTTAGTCTTATATAGAATAATATATAAATAATTAAAAAAATAAACTTGATTATATGAAATTACATCACAAATAATAAGAAATTAAATCTATTTCCAATAAAAGTATTCCTTAATCAATAATTCAAGTAAAGAATAATTGTTCAAAAAATTGATATTTTATAATAAAAAAAATGGAATCGTAGATGCCCACAAAAATAAAAAAATCACATGAAAATATATTCAATGTCATATATTGATTTTAGTTCAAACAAAAATAAAATAAATTTAACAGGGTATAGAAATTATAGTACTGAACAATTAATCTTGTTAAACATAAAACAGACATAATTTATCACAAAAATAAAAGAAATATACTTTCAACAAGATATGATCAATCCTCATTAAATATATAATAACATCACATCATGTATTCAAAATAAAATTATTTTATAATATAGATATGGAAATCATATATTAAAATAAAATGATATAAATCTTATTTTTAAAATATCATAAAAACATTTTCCACCTATAATAGTTTTATGCCACCAGTATGAACAATAATATTTTATTTT
This sequence comes from Viscum album, assembly GCA_963277665.1. NCBI lineage: Eukaryota > Viridiplantae > Streptophyta > Magnoliopsida > Santalales > Viscaceae > Viscum > Viscum album. The sequence continues at coordinate 1,698,223,154 of OY728138.1, read as the reverse complement.
TCACTTATTTCATTCATTGATATTGATAAAAAATCATTTCATAATTTGACAAAAAAAATAAGAATAAATTAATATATTTTTTATGATTTAGAATTATAAACTAAATATGTTATTAATGATATTTCAACTAAACAATCATATTAATGTAAGCTGTTTAAAAATAGTTTATCAATAAATATTATCTAAAATGTAACATTATAATATATAACACACATAATTACATAGAAGAAATAAAATAAAAATTATAGTAAAAATATATTTACAATATAAATATCTTTAATCATTTTGAATACATCAATGTCGTTTTGAATCTCTAAGTCAACTATGCACAAATCTACCAAATGGATAAAAATTATTTCATTATAAAGATTATATATGATAATAAATAATATAAAAAGAATGATTTTATTTAAATATATATGGATATTGACCTAATAAATTTAATTAAATATATTATCTATAATATTTGATAGATTATAAGATAATTAAATATAAGTCAGCACTCGTGATACAAATTTCTTATCAAAATATTTCTAATTTTTTAATTTTTTATCTTTTTTATAAATCCCCTCCTTTTTCATTTATAAATTTTTATATATAAATTATTGACTTGATTTTTCATTGGGTTATTATTGTATGGTTACTAATCCTATTAATTTATATCTCATACCATACATTGTCATAAGGGATCATTCCCACTCCTTTTATTCATTATTAAGATTATATTTTACAATGCTCCTTATCTCTCAATTTTGACATTATGTTTCTACTCCACACCAAATATTTTTATCTTATAAAATAATTATGCAAATCAACCAATATGGATGTAATTTTTTCATATTTACTTTCCATATAATTTTTTCTCTATACTGTTTGAAATCCTAATCTTCAAAATCTATATTGAATATTTTCTACCATGAAAGTAGAATAATTTAATTTACAGGTGAAATGTTGATAATCAATATGAATGGTATTCATAATTAATAATTTACAATCCAATTTTATATAAACATTTCTTTATGTAGAATTAAATACATTTTTAAAATTCATTTTTATATAATTAATATATTTGATATATTATATGAATGGTGGGTTCAAAAATTATGTATCCATTTGTGGAATCAGTAGGCTTCACGAGATAAAAAGTGTTAATGGGTGTTTCCTTACCCTTTATTTATGATGACGTAGCCCGCGACTATGAATGTATAGTTATGATGTCTAACACTTTTCATTCCATTATTATGAGATCTCTTATTGTTATCCACATGTTCAAGAAATTATTTTTTCATGGATGTGGCATGTTGAATATTTAATTATATATCATTTATAGAATTTTTATTCATTCTATATTATATGTGTAATAGTTATTTAGTATTATTTTTCATTTTACTATAACCCTTCCAAAGTGTTTGATCTTAACCATTGTTTTCTTTAACCAGTCTCATAAGAAACAATGCTACCTAAAAGATGTGTTCGATGGGAAATAAACATATGATTAACAATTTTTTGGAATTTTTATAAATTAATTTATATAATTTTGTAATTTAATGATTAAATGATTATTCATCCTCCTGATACTCATAATCTTATGATTTTGAGATCTTCTAAAATAATTAAGGACCATAATATCCATATTTCTTTTCTCAAGGTTTTTACATCTATATATTCATACATTTAATAATGTTATGGTTTTCTTGATGAGTTACACATTCTGATATTGTTGTAGATAATCAGTTTTTTAATATTGAGGATAAAATAAGTGAAATGTTTTCACATATGATATTATGAAATTTATGAATATGTAGTGATATATTTTCCATTTCTAAAATAATATAAATCATGTCATTCATGATTTCTATTTTTTTTTGTTTATATCTCCATATTAACATTAATTATGGTATTTTTTGGGTTTTTATGGTTATATCTTTTTTTTCAATCTACAATGCTGGGAACTTTAATTTTTTTCTACGATAGTATGATATATAGACACATCATACAAGTTTATTAGATTGAATTCATAGATTATTATCTTTTTTATGGTGAAATAATTCCCAAAAAATAAGATTGATATCTCGGATGAATTATGCCATCATATATTTACTAGAATCTTCGTGGAGCATTATAGTCGGATGAAATGGGTAATGTCCCACATTTAAAAGGGAAGACTAATTTAAAAATGGTATCAAATACGTACTATTGATTAGGGGTGAGGGAAAAATAAATATAGGATCATATAAACTAATGTGTTAAATAAAAATAAGTGTCTTATAAATATTTCTAGTGTAGAAAATTTAATTAATTTTTTTTTCATAACATGTTTCATTAAATTAAAAATTATTTTAAAAGAATTATGAAATTAATCAATACAATTTAATTATTTATTTTTTTAATTGATATTACATATCTTTTTTGGGAAATGAAAAGTGTTGTATTTATGTATGAGTGAATACTAGGTGAACACAGTTATTAAGAACAAACTATAAAACATGAATGGTATCTATGAAAACTAATTTATAGAAATTCAATAACCCCTGATAGTTGTATATATTATCATATAACATGTGATACTAAATCATGCATAAGTGAAAAACTCCATGAGTTATAACATTTTTAATCTTTATTGTTTATTTTTTCATATATTATTGATTGTAGTTTATTTGAGTTAATTTATAATGGATTTTATCATGTATATTTCTTAATTCAGTATGTTATATTAAAATCATTTGGATATATTTTATGATTATTAGGATTATTTGACATTATGTGTTTCTTTAAAAAATCAAATTTTTTATTAGTAATTTATTTTAAAAAATTATTCTTATTATTTATGTTTGACACCCAAATTATTTTTATATTTTATTTAAAATAATTATGTTTTGAATTTTTAAAGTATTGATAATGGTTTTGTGAATGAATTATATGGGTTTTATTTAAAATAAAATTATTTTATGTGGTGATAAGTAATGTATTAAATATATCAATGTGTGCTTTTTAGTATAATAATGATACAAAAATATGTTTCTTGGTGTAAAGTATAAATAAATAAAGTATCATACTTATTGATCCAGGGTTATATTATGACATAAATGAAAAAATTATTTTCATAAATAAAATGAATTATAATGTATTATAAAATTATAAATAATGATTAACATAACAATAATTCACATGATGAGTCAATGATTAATTTATATTTTATAATTTTTAAAAATATTTATTTATAAATAATAAAATTTCAAAGGATTATTAATAAATTTTTTCAATTTTCAAATATTTTATCTATTTATTGATGAATATTTAATCTTTTTCATATATTATATGATTTTTTCATGTTGATTTTTTTTAATACACTTTGTTTTTTATCATTCCAATCAATGAAATATGTAGAAAATTAAATATATTTTATCTATTTTGTGACTATAACCATACATTGAAATTTGTTTTGGGGTAAAAACTACCTCAATATTTGAAACTTAATATTGAAATAACTAGTTTAAAATTCATATACTCCATAGAGATCAATGTCAATATGATTTAATATGGTTTCTAAGTATAACTAGGTAAATCTACTATTATTTTAGAACTTCAAATACCATAAATAATCCCATCAATAATATTAAAATATATAAGAGAATAATGGAAAGAAACCATCATTAAAACTTATCTAATTTAGGATATGTATTAGGTATAAATAATTATTACTTATTCAGATTCATAATCTTGAAGACGTGTAGCACAATGAATTTTTTTGATTTATTTCTCTTTAAAAAAATATAATTTTTTTGATAGCTTTCTTTAGAAACAACATTAGGGTTAAAAAAACAAAATAAACTGTTGTATTATTTACTATGTGATAGATATCAAATAGATATAGGATTGGATGGTATGATTTGGAATATCTATATTATGAAAAAATATTTTTTACTCATATATTGAACTAATTCTATGGATAAAATTGATAATATAATTTGAAAAAAGTAAAATATGTTTTAATAAAAAACAATTTCTATTCATGTTATGTGATCTTATCTTAATAAATTAAATTAATCTTTATTGTTGAATGATTTTAATAAAAAATATATATAATATATTTAATAAAAAAAATTAACATTCATCTATTCATTTTTACTATAAATAGGATAATAAAAATCTTTTATTATATTTAAAATTCTTTTACCTAAAAAATGATTTTGGATGCATTTTTGTTCTTTTTTAAACTTTTTTTCAATAAATTTAATAAATTTAATCCATAAATTTGGAATTTATATTTTTAATCTATAGTATAATATTTTTTAAATATTCCATTTTTATTTTTGATCATTTTTAATAGTATATGTGGTGATTATTTTTCACCTCGGTATGGGTAAAATGAGAAAGATGAGATTAACAATATGAGGTAAGGCCTTCAAATATCCAAAAAAATTGAATTTATTTCATTATTAAGGTTACATTCTAACTTATCCATATTCTCATTGTTGGTTTGTTAATATAATTACACCTTCCATTAATAATGGTCTGAATATAATTTTAAGTAATGCATTAATAAAAAATGTGACCCTATTTGTTTTAATAACACTAATATTTTTTAAATATTATAAATGTAGTTATTTTGAGTTATAATTGGTTATTTGAAATATGAGTCATATTTTCAATCATGGTAATATATTTATAATATGTACATATCCAATAATTATTATAAATTCTTATAAAATGAAGGCACGATGTTTTTTTAATTATTTTAAAAAATAAATTCATTGTTTTAGAAATTATATAAGTAATAAAAATTTGATGAAATAATACGATAAATTATTTTTTTAGAAATAAATTATTATTTATTTTCTAAAATATTGGATTCCATTTCCATTTTAATCTTGTTTTCCTTAAATTCAAACTCTGTTTATAGTCTCAAAAGTGACATTAATGGTATCATAAATTAAATATTATTTTATTAAGTTGTTTAATGTTTTTAGAGTTATTATCATTGGCTAGGTGAATGAGATATGGTCGATTATATCAGCCATAGTCTACTTAATGGGGAAATTATAGATTATAGTAACTTTTATAACCCCTAGAGAGTAAAAAACATTGATATTCATGTATTTCCCAATAGGGATAATTGTTTGTTAAAACTAGAGGATACAACTTATAAAATCACATTGTCATGTTTATAATTAATTTTATTAGAGTATTTCTAATCATAATCACCTAGATTTGAAACAGATCAATTCGTTGAGACGTGAACTACAACAAACTGACCGTAAAAATTATATAACCTTGTGTTTATAGTCCAAAATTAATTTTATTACATTAATAATGATCTTTACAGTTTATTTTTTTAGGAAATTAGGTGGAAACTCATACATAATAAACCCATATTCTGAAATTGGACTCTTATAATGTGTATAATGTTTCTACAAAAAATAAAAATTTTAAAATGAAAGACATTTACTTTCCATGAAAATTATTCATAATATCGAACATAAAAATTCTTTGTTCTTACCCATCCAAAATCAAAGAGAAAATCATCTTAAAAATGTATAATGAGGTCATAAATTCCAATAATGGATATTAAAAATATAAACATTCTATTTTAGTAAAAAAATAAAAAAAATACATACATGTATCACATTATTATTTGAGTGTATGATATAAATCAATTATATAGATAAGACACATATTGTGTTATTAAAGAAATCATTACAACCCATATGAATAAATTAAAAATAATATTTAGGAAATTAAGAGTATCATATTAAAAAATCATTTTTTAATAGTTTCATTAATATCATGGGGAATAGATAAATTAATAAATGAAATTACATAGTCTAACACCCTCCATCAATCCTTTTAAGATAAGGAACACTACAAAATTCATTAGAGATTCATAATGGGGCTCACGATTCAAATATTTTATATTGTTCTAACTCGTTTTTAGGAGCAATAATGGGAATAAAACCATAATATATGTTTTAATGGGCTCACAGTCATCTCATTTTTAGTTACAATGTTATATATCATGTAAAAATCATGCGTTTCTTGCAGATTTTGATCATAAACCCCTTTAAGAACACTTTTTAGCCCATATGAAAAACAAATTTAAATATTTAAATACAATTTCTATTAAGAAAACAACTAAATTGATGGAAAATATGGTTTTAATTTTAATAAAACATGAAATATTGAAATTTAAGGTGAAATTTTACTAATTTTTATAGAAACATGAAAAGTCATCATCGATGTATATGTTAAAATAACACATTTATTTTGTCATTTGAATAGAAACTCAAACCAATATATAAAATGAATCTTTTTCTATAAATAATTAGTTAAATTTAAATTGTTCTATTAAATTTAATTTATTAAAATTTTACATCCATATAAATACATTATTGATATATTTTTAATATAATGCTCATGGAAGAAAGTAATTTGGAAGGGAATCTCCGGAAAATGATTTTAAAAATAATTCCCCTTGAATTCAGTCTAACTCATCACGTAAATTCATTATATTCAAGAATAATAAACTTATGTTAAACATTTACATTCATAATAACTTTTTAATTGATTATCACTCCTTATTATCTTATTTATTACCATGTTATAGTAAATTACAAAATCCCTAATGAATATGTCAGTCATTTTGGTGATATTTGGATCATATATCCCAAATGACAATCATATGTTTACTATGGTCAAATTGATAACTATTTTGTTATATGAATAATAATAATTATTATAGAAATATCATTTTTAAATATTTATTATTGTATTAAAACAAATAAATAATGATGTTTACGAAAAATAGAATGTGTTTCAATCATGGAGATGATTGGTTATTGGTATACATGAGTAACATTTCCATTTAGTAAATATTATTACGGAATTACATGAAATATTATTTTAACATTAGATAAAGAAATTAATATCATAAATATGATCTTATTTTTAGAAAATTTCTAATATATATCATCAATGTCATTTGATGATGAAAAATGAATCACATCGCTTTGTAGAGGTGGTAATCCTCATGAATGAATGAATTATATTATCATGTTTTTGTGAATGAAATTATAAGAATGTAAATATATATTATAATTTGATAATGATTATTATTACATGTATATCATATATATCCATTAAGTATATAATTAAAATAATCCATAATCATATTTGATGGAAAATGAAATATATTGGTTCGTACGGTGGTTATCCAACGTATACATGAACGATGTTTTTTTACCATTTTAGGGAAGATAAGATTGATATAGGATATGAAAATAGAATAATGACATAATAGTATACAAAATATATTGTTTTTATTATTTATACTTGTTTTTAGACTATCTTAAGGAGGTATAATAATAAAACATTAAAAATTCATCATTAAAAGCCACACCTCTTCTTCAAAAAACCTAATAAAATTTTAAGAAATCCTTAATAAGATATTTTTACGATAAAAAATAGACCTATAAGAAATGGGGAAGGATTAATTTATGGTATTTGTGTATGTTTATTATGATATAGTTTTTTTCATGTATTAGTCAAAGGGTAGATAATGTGAGTTTTAAGAGAGAGGAGGGGGAACTCAAAGAATTTATCAAAGTATGAAATTAATATAAAAAAATTAATATTAAAAGAACCTGAATCGAAAATATTAGAATAAATGATTTCAATGATTCAAAATACTATAATCTTAAAAAATTACATTTTTATGTAATGTTTTCAACAATATTGTTTTGTTTTAACTAGTTGGATGTTTTTGGAAATTTATCTTGTTATTCATGTTTTTACAACTAATTGGAATAGAAAGTTACTACAAAATGATAAAAAATTAAATAAACATGATATATCTAATATTATCAACCATACCCCCATTTACTCGGCTGAATATAAGTTTATTAGTAATATAAATTCATTTATTAAAATATTCCTTACTTTAAAATACCATTAATGTAAACATTGACACTATACTTTTAATTTGAATTTAATACTATCATGAATAAGATAAAATTAGAATATAACCCATTTAGAGATCCCAAAAATGTTATAATTACCTGGAATTTCATATAACACAGAAAATCATTTATATTATAGTACATTTAATATTATTAAAATCAATATTTTATTTTATCAAAAGTTTAATAAATAATGCAGCTGCGATGCATAAGTAGTATCATTATTAAATAAATAAAGAAAAGTTAAATAAACTATTATCATAAAATAAACTTCACTAATATCTATATAATAAATAATATTCATTCAAAACATTCTGTTGTCCCCCTGTGAATACATTATAGATATTTAAAAACCAGAGGGGCACATTTTTTCTTTTTCATTACATAAAATATTATATGAGAAAACCTCATAGACATATGTACCTTAAACAAATAAATATCTTTTATATAGTGATAGGGGTAGAAATAAATTCGTCTAATATTCCTAAAGGTTAAATATAGTGTCTGTATAACATAGTTAAATCCCATGTTAACATTATTTTTTCTCTTACCATGGTAATTATTTTTACTATTTTTCCTATTCATAATGAATAAAAAATAAATTTACCCTTTTAAATAATATTAATTATGAAATTTTAAACCATGATATCAATTTTATAAAAATATATATATATATGTTTCAGATTTTAAATTCATAAGTATCTCAAAACACTTAATTGGAAATGATTTTCTGAAAAAAATGCTTTTTAAGTGAAAATATTTTTATAACAAGATCACATAAATTGTTTATTGTTTTTTAATTAATTATATAATTTCTACCTAGAAGATAATTATTTTCATTTATGATCAAAATAAAAATATTATTTCGATTTTTCAATGACATTAAATGGTAGTTTTAAAAATATTGTTATATTCATAGTTAACTAAAAATCATTAATTTCATAAAAAACACAGAAATTCATCAAAATAAATTTTGGATAGGCCGAATTAAAAAGGAATAATTTTTTTCCAATTTAAAATTCAATAATTATAGAAATAAAATATTAAATAAAACCATATATGAAATTTTTCTAATAAAACTCATTCCATTTTATTAAAAAATTACTTAATATTATTTAATACTTATAAAAATTAATTCATGGATACTATTAAATATTAAAATGATTAATTTTAAAATTCTTCCCTATGTTTGGATACTTCATCCTCATAATTTTTTTCACTTTTTAAACAAGTGGGGAGATCTTTACCACATTGTATTATCATATTCCCTTTTTTCTTCTTAAAGTATATGTGTTTTCCACAAAACAATTTCCTGGTGAATCACCTTATTTGATAATAATTTCTATATAAGGTGAAGAATTTTACTTTATCTTCCTTATATGAAAGGTTATTTTTGAATTTTATTTCCTCATATAAGAACATGAGATTAAACTGACACATTTTTTCTTTATATCGAAACATGTAAAACATTGTGTACCTTAGATAACCTCAAATAAAAGGCCACTCATTGGGAAACTATTCCATTATTATTTAAGGTTTCATATGATCCAATAAAACAAATACTTATCATCCCATTTATATAAAATTACTACCATTTTTTTGTGAAGACAAGTTATGAAAAAATGACCAACAACCTTAAAATAAATATCATTCATATAATTATTTTCATATGTTTACTACCTTTTGTGAGTGGTCCGGATAATTTAAAAAATAATCTTCACATTCTCAACATTTTCCTCCACCAAAACTTGTTCTATCAACATTCATCATCCTAATTCTTCCTTAAAAATAGAGTTGGACCCCACTTCTATATAATTCTCCCAATGTTTCCGTCAACATAAAAGATTGAATTATATTATCCTATGAAAATACAACCAAATAATTTTATTGATCCTATCTTCCTAGAAAATAATTTAGATAGACATGAATAATTTATTCCATGACTGGAATCATTTTCACAGACTATTCATTAAATTTATTGATAAAATATATACTAAAATTTAATACACTACCAAAAACAATTTTGTGGTATTTTGTTATAATTAATGGTGATTCATGGATCAAGAGTAGATATAATGAAAATTGAAATTCCATGTACCCTAACTATCTCTATGACCCCCAAATGTTTGATTAATATAATTACATTCTTATAATTATGTCATATTGTATAAACACATATGATAAAACAATGCAAGCTCTATAAATGATGAATTAATGAAATAAGAAGAACATATAGATGTCAAAGAACCATTGTCAATAAAATAGAAATTTGAACTTCAGAAGAGTTATGTTACCTTTATAAATAGTAAACCATCCAATTTAATTGTAACAACACAAATGAATGTATAAATAAAATGTATCCTTCATAAAAGTGAAAATATTATATATTCGTATCATTGTATTAGTAAATAAATATTTTAATAATTATTAGTTAAGTGTTTGTATTTTTATAGGTAAAAAATATTTAATTACATTTTTTTGATTTATTTATTAATTTGTAAAAAATTGATTTTTTGATAATGTATTCATAAATTAATATTTTTATGTCTGAATATTATAAGTAAATTTTATGAGACGTAAATTACTTTTTCAACGTGTTAGAACACAACTGTAAATCCAACATTTGTAATTTCAAATTAAATAATGATTTTAATTAAAAATATTATTACTAATTTTTATAAATTTATTTTCAAAAAATGGGTATCATTTTTTAAATCTAATAGTAAAAAAATGCTTATGGTTAATATTTAAGATATTTCTAAAATACATGAATTTTGTTGATTAGAACAATAAGGAAATTTATAATATATATACATTATAAGTTATATTCTCCATTCACTATTTCATGGATGATGTAAGATTAATTTTTCCAATCTCACATGATATAATTACTATATTTTTTCTTAATAATCAAAAATATTTCTTATCTTGTGAAAAATAATAAAATATTGAGTTAAATAATTAGAAAGCACCCCACACCACCCCTATAAATACGACCCCTCACCACCTCTTCTCCTCACACCTATCATGTCTTGAGCCATATAAAAATTATACTCATTACTATTACCAAATATCTACACCATTTCTAGGTTTGTTTTTTAACAATATACCAAAACCAATACCATAAAGAGGTTCTCAAGAATAAGGAATCATGAGGTAAATCCCTCTTTCATTTTCTTTCAATTGTTTTCAAGATCCTTTATTTTCCTTTTCTATCCTATCCTCCCCTCATCCAAATGGAATGAAAAGTAAAATATATTACACCTAATATAATTTTATCAGGTTAATGTAATAATTATTCATCACGGTTCTTATCCTCTATATATTACTTTAAGAATCAAAATATTGTCCTTGAGGTGCCAATTTACAACCTTCATGGATGATGGGGTTTCATCACTCAATTTCTTCTTTAAAGATGGTCGTGAAATTTTTTTTATTGTTGAAACATTTTATAATATATGAATTATATGTTATTTAATGAACTAGAATCATTTTTGACACATAATATTAATTTAGAAAACAAAATGAGTTCAGTATGATAAAAAATGCTAAATTAATCTAAATGATTATCATTAATGATTTATCTAATGATTAAACATAACTTTTGAAAAAATGGAATTTTAAATATATAGAAGTTCATTAATAACATATTTGTTCATTTTTGGACAACAATACCCATTATACATGATTTTCTATACACTTATACAAGTAGACCATCTAGGAAAACCATGTAAATAAACACCCCCAAATGATGAAATTGAATATCATAACCACCCAAGAATACCATAAATTAATTTAATAATGATATAATAAATCAAATAAATATAAAAATGTTTCTAGAATTATTAATTAATTAATATAATTTGTTCATTCAGGAAATTAAGTTCTTGTGTTGAATCATTTTATATTTAAGGTTGGGATTATACCTAACCCTATTTTATTCCTACGGGTTAGTCTTTCTCTCTTTTTACCCAAATGGAATTATATTTTATTTTAATGTTTATATTAAAAATTATCTTTATATGTTCCAAACTCATGTATCTACGAACATCCCAAATTCTTACCCATTTTCAATTGTTCTCTATAATATTTGTTAAGCCACAAATATTTTTCTAAAATATGTAATTTTATCATAAAAAACTACCCTGGATCAGTTAAGGTTTTATACGAACAATTAATCATTTTATATTTTATGGAATCAGGATTTTTTTCCTTAAATGACAATATAATTTTTTATTTCTGAAGTCTCATAAACAATATTTTAACATTAGTTTGACAAAAGTTATCTTCATATATTTCAACATTACATTATGAATTTCCATGTGTGATTTAAATACATCCTTTCGTGGACCCAACCTTCATATTCCTAGTTTTATTTTCTTTTAAACATAATTTTGATACCCAATTATTTCCATGGGTAACCCTTATATATATTTTTTATTTCTTATGTATGATTCAGTATTTGGAAAAAAAAAATCATGAACATGTTATGATGGGTATAATTAGATAGATCACTAATTAATTGGGTAATTTTTAGTCTCATGAGATGTTATGTGAAACACTCGTGGTTGTTATCCTCCAGTTGTACTTCTCTATGTGAAATAAACCGTAATTTGAGATATTATATGTGCAATTAGCATTAACCCATGATAGTTTACATGCAAGAAGCCTTGAATCATGGTAATGCCATTTTTTATGTTGCTTAAAAATTTCTAAAAATCCGTGATTATATGATCCCATGTTATGATTACTTATGTATAATAATATTCCATGCCTTTTATATCATTATTTTATTCCTTTTATCCCATGGTCTTAGAATTATTTTTATTTTACTTCCCATACATGGATTTTTATTTCATCCATTTGTTCATGTCATCGCCAGATTGTCTTATGATGATATATGGGATCAAATGAATTTTGGAGCTCAGAATAGATGATTAATAAACAAATGATTTGTTTTATCCCGGGTTTTAAGATTCATTTACTCAGTCTTTTAAGAAACTAGAAATTACGATTCTTATCTTGTAATTGGATGTTAAATTAATTTTAAAATCATGTAATGATTTTTTTAAAATATTAATTTTTATATATTTGGTTTTAAAGAAAATGTTATGTTATTTTTGTACACTAAGAATAGAGACCATTAGTAAGGACCTTAGGGATAAGACTAAATTAAGAAAAACATTTCCAATTTTTTGTAGGTATATTTTAAGTTTTTTATAAAAAAAAATAAATACATGTCTAGATACTACAAGTGGTCATGGTTCTTACATAGATGTACCAAGGAGTAAAACTCCAACATGGGTTTTCTAGGATGACTTGGGGTAACCTGGTATACAAAAATATGCCTTACTGTGAACCTAGTTTCACAATCCTGGGGGATATGCTTTGGAAGTTTGAAAAGTTCATTGCAAACCATTATTAAGGTAACAAATAAAATTCCCATTAGAAAATATGTTATGAACCATATCATGGATAACTTAGATTGAAACATAGGTTTTAACAAGTAAATATATACATTTCCATTAAGAGTTTATCCTTTTATGAATATGTTTCCTTTTTATGGTTATTAGCTTAGTCTTCAATCTCCATAATATATCAATATTTTTCTTAGTTAATTGTTTGAAATGAAATAACACATTCCAATAATCAATGTGATAGGAAATGTGATGATTTTCCTCATCATATGCTGAATATGATGTAAATGGGTCCTCAAAACATCATGAAAACACTTTCTCAACAAGATCAAGTTATGAATAAAAAATTAATGGTATATAACACGCTACTTCTCTAAGGAATGAGAATTTTCCCATCGATTACTTATTACAGAAAAGGCCTCCCATGCTTAGTGGATATTCAGATCCCCTGCTCATGGAAAATTGGATTAACTTTAATGAAAATATAATCTCAATCCTATAGTTCCCAAAAAAAGAGAAAGTTTACTAGAATAATATTATATTGATGGGGAAGCTGATCAGGGGTGTAAATTGATCATAAATATAGAGACCGAAGTTGAAATTGATTCCACAGATTTGGATGAATTCAAGAGTTTTTTTTCAATAAATATTTTCCCCAAACCTCTAGTCTCAAGATAGAAAGAGTGTAACTTAGAAATAAGTATAAGGAAGATCACTCAAACGAGGTGTGTGAAGAAAAAATTACCAGGTTTAGAAAATATTTCTCTGGATTTTTTATGAACACTAAATTAAAGGTGGATCAGTTCTTTAGTAGACTATTACTGAGTCTATGAAATGAATTGGAAATTAGAGACTTCTATAGTTACAAGAAGATTTTATGTTGTTCCCTCATGGTTGAAATGGAGATTTAATACTCTCAATGGTCTCATTGGCTTGGTTAAAAAATATTAAAATGGATTTTAATATGGTTGATCAAAAAATAAATCCTATGATGGAAAAAGACCAATTGTCCCACATTTCAAAATTTTGGGAAGAGGTATCCGGGGATCTGTCTATAGGGAACCACTAATTTATTAAAATGATGTATAATTGGGCATCTAGATAAGAACTATCGAATGGTTAGGATAAATCCCACAAAAATTGAATAATAAAGGATGGTTCGTATTAATGCTCATATAGTAGTGCAATGTTTCAATTACATGGACCATGATTATTTTTCAAACCAATTCCCTATGGTATGGGTTTTTAGAGAAGATAAAAAATAACATTCAAGGAAACAAGGAAGGTATTATTTTACCACCACTACTGATGTGGATCCATAAAATGATGTGGTGATATGTATGGTATTTATTCATTAAATAATAGTGAAAAAAATATTTGATTCTGTTTCAACACATTCTTTTATATCATACATGATTAGTAGAACTATTTACAGAACTAAAAATTTAGAGGCATAACTATATGTGAGAATAGATAATGGGGAAATTATCGGTTCCAAAGAATATAAATCCCCCCAATTAATTTTTCTATACAAAACCTTATATAAAATATTTTCATTATCTCTTTTGTAGAGTCTGATGCAATTTTGGGCATGTATTGACTATCTTTATACAAAGAAAACATCAACTGTTTGGAAGGGGAGATCACACTTCACATCCTAAAGCATCCCTGAAATCATTAAAAGTGTATGTTTGAAGATGAATCCCCATTAAAATAATCATATTAAGTGTGGATATTACTTCCATATAAAATTAATATCTCACACAAATGATTATGGAAAACGAGGTGATCATTCTTGAAGATATTCCCATCATGAGGTGTTACACTAATATATTCCCCGATGAGTTTCCTATTATTCCATCTGACTGAGAAGTCGAGTTCTCAATTGAACTTATTTCTAGATCATTGAAAATATAAAATACACCTTATATAATGGCCATCATTGATCTACAAGAACTGAAGAAGCTGTTATAGTGATATCAGTGCAAGGGTTTTATATGCCTGAGTGCTTCACTGTGGGGAGCACGAGTAATATTGATCAAGAAGGATGGATCAATGTCCCTATATATTGATTATCATGAATCAAAAAATCATGATAAAGAAAAATTATCTCATGCCACAGATAGATGAATTGTTTGATCAGCTCTGTGGGCCCAATTATTTCTCTAAGGTGGACCTTCTATTGGGATATCACAATATCATGGTGAGGAAGTAAGATATTCCAAATAATTCCATTCTAACAATCCATGGACAATATGAGATCATAGTGATTACATTTGGTCTCAAACATTCTCCATAAAAAATCATGTATTTAATTAATAGATTCATTAGACATTACCTCACCAAATTTTTGGTAGTCCTTATCAATGATATTCTGATATATTTCAAGAGCATGGAAGAACATGAAGATCATTTGAATATTATGTTTAAGACATTGAAAAGGGAGAAAATATATGTAAATTATAATAAATGTTAGTTATACATTTAGGATTTATCATTCTTGGGGAATGTAATAACCAGAAAAATAATATATGTAGACCCTTCCAAGAAAAAGGAAATCATAGAGTGGCCCATGACAACTTCTGTATTGTAGATTTTTAACTTTCATGGTCTAGCCAAGTATTACTGACAATTTTTGAATTACATCTCCTGATTACCAAACCCAAAAACGTATATCTCAGGGAAGGGATTAGAGTATTTATGGACTCGATAATGTGAGAAATTATTTATAGATCTCATAAATAGACTTATCATTGTGTCTGTACTCACACTCCTAACAAGTGGAAAACACTTTTTGGTATTCAATGAGGCCCCAAATAAATACATAGGTTCTATACATATGCATAAATGATAAATTGATATCCCTTTCTTCCTAGTACCTGAAACATTATGAGAGAAAATAATGTATGTATGATCTGGAGTTGGTAGATGTGATCTTTTCATTGAAAATCTGGTGACATAATCTCTATAGGGAGAAGTGTGAGGTATATACTAATCACAAGAGTCTAAAATTTATATTCACACAAAAGGAGCATAATATTATCCAATGAATATGGTAAATCTCATCATGGATTATAAATCCCCAATCCACTACCATCATGGTAAGGAAAATAAGAAAAAGGGTTCTCTAACTAGGAAAGATCTTGTATCATTATCAATGATGAGAGTTGAGAAGGATCCCATATTTTTACACTTACAGTGGATGGAAATGGGAATCATTAAGGGAGAAACATCATCATTCCTATACCAAATCATTATTCCACTATCCCTTATGGAGAAAATTAAGGATACACAAATAAATGATGGAAAAATTTAGAAATGGGTAGAAAATGTATGAAATGGGAAATCTTACTAGTCTAAGATCGGTGAGGATAGAGTCGTAATATTTTCATCAAATCTATATGTACCATAAAATATAGAGATAAATAAAGTCCTTCGGAATGACTCCCCTAGATTAACCTTATATATTCACCCAAGGAGCACAATGATGTATCGAGATCTTTGAGAGTAATTTTGGTTGGAAAATATGGAAAACTAGATCACTGAATATTGATCAATGTGCATTGCATGCTAGTAATTGATGGTTGAATGAAAAATGACTTAAGGGTTGATGAAATATTTACCAATAAAAACATGGAAATGGGAAAACATCATTGTAGACTTTGTCAGTAGACCTCCAAAGAGATATTGAGGAAACAATGTTATATGTGTTATTATTGAATTCCTCATAAATACAGAACAATTTATTGCATTTTGTGCATGATTCATACTAGGATGACTTTCAATGATTTATATGAATAAAATTTTAAGGCTAATGGATTACCACTCTCTATTGTATCACACCACAACCCGAGATTCACCTCCATGTTTTGAAAATGACTCCAAAATACTCTAAGCACTGATGTGTACTTTATTATGCACTATCATCCTCAAACTGATAGAAAGTCTAAGAATACTATTCAAACACTAGAAAAAATGTTGATATCATGTTCTATAACTTCAAAGGTGTTTGTGACTAACATCTTCTTCTAGTTTAATTATCCAACAACAAGAGTTTCCACTAAAGCATACATATAGCTCTATATAATTCCATTTATGGGTAAAGGTGTAGAACACATGCATGTTGGGATGAAGTTGGTGAGCGTAAGATTTTAGGCCCTAAAAAGGTTGAAAAAATGTTGGTGAATGTGAAAACCATTCAGTACTTCCTCAAAGAAGCCAAATTTTGACAAATATCTATTTAGACAATCATCGATGGGGCCTGGAGTTTATGGTTGGAGACATGGTATTCCTCTTCATATCTCCATGGGAGAGTAACCTAATATTCGGGATGAAAGGGACGCTATGTACCAGGTATACCCCCTTCGAGATCCACGATCGTGTCAAAGATATGGCCAATTTACTAGAACATCCACTAACCACATATGAAGTACATGATGTATTCCATGTATCCCTCTTGTGTATGAATATACTATATCCTTCATATTATATAACTTCAATGGTTTTACAGTTAGGGAATGATATTTTTTTGGAGTATCAACCAGTAAAGATCATGTACTATAGAGACAATGATCAACACAACAAGACTACTAACTTAGTCAAAGTACTATGATGGAAGCAACAATTTTAATAGGATACATGGGAGCTAGAGGAAATTATTATGTAAAATAATCCACACATGTTTTCATCTCTGTATGTGAAATCAAATTTCAATGGTGAAATTTCTTAAGGGGGGAGGAATAAAAAAACTCCTAGTTTTATCATTGTAAAATACGTTCTTATAATTATTTCATTTTATAGAAACACATAATAGAACACAATAAAAGCTTTATAACTTATGAATGAATGAAATAATAAGTTTTTCTCTATGTTAAGAAACATGTACTGATAAAATAGTAACTTAACATAATAAATATTAATTTTACCCTTATGAATAGTAAACTAGAAAATTGAATAGCATCATCACCAATTAAAGTATAAATAAAAATATATCCAATTTATAGGTGACAATATGATATAATTATATCACAAAATAAATAAATAAATAATTTAAGAAATATTATTTAATTATTGGTTTTTTTATATTTCATTAATATTAAATTGCATTTTTTTATTAATAAAATAATATTAGACAATTATTTTCATAAATTGTAATAAAAAATTAATATTTTATGTCTTAATATTATAATATAATTTATTTTTTCCTTAATTAATGTTTAAAAGTGTTAAAAATTATGTTTTAATATTAAAATTTGTATTTTATAAGTAAATGATGATTTTAAATAAAAATTATATTTCAAAGATTTAGAAAATTATTTTCCAAAAATTGACTTCATTTTTGAATTCTGTGCATTAAAAAATGGATAGGGTAATTTTTTGGGATTTTTCATAAACAGATGAATTTTTTGTGAATAGTAAAATACGGTAATTTACGATATATATACATTATAAGTTAAATACAATATTCATTGGGTCATGTATCCCATTATAAAAATGGTTTTGAACTAAAATTATCTAATTCATGTCTTATGTCTCAATAATAATTATTATTTATTGGCTTGAGAAATATAATAAAATATTGAGAAAACACCCCTCTGCTCTCATATAAATACCACCCCTCACAACCTCTTCTCCGCACACCTCTAAGACAATTATTCTTACCCAAATTCCACCCATTAATCTTCTCAAACCCATCACCAACATCTATGGTATTTGGTTTTTAACAAAAGACCAAAACTAATCACATTAGTGGGTTCTCATGAAGAAGGATTCAAAAGGTAATGCCCTCATCCATTTTCTTTTAATTTCTATTCAAGTTCCATTCATTTCTTCTTCTCTCACCTCCTACCCTCATCAAAATTGATAGAAAACAATATTATCTTAAATTTAATTTATTTTTATCTGGTTTATTGAGTATTTCTTCCTCAAAGATATTTTCTCCCACTTTTACTTTAATAATGAATACATCGTCTATGAGGTGTTGGTTTACCACCTTCGTGGAAAAAGTGATTTTATATATCAATTATGTCATCTTGGATGGTCATGAAACCATTTTTATGAATATAATTCATTATAATATATTTTTATATCTTATTTAATGTTCTATAATATTTTTTACACATTATATTAATTTTAAAAAAATGAGTTCGTATTGATCAACCAATGCTAAAATAATAAAAATGAATATAATTAAGGATTTATCAAATAAATCCTACTTAGTTATATAAAATATTGGTATTTAATTATTATTTATTTTCATTAATATCATATATGTTATTTTATGTACTATTATATTCATTGTACATGATTTTAGATACACTTAAACAAGTAAACTAGTCTTGAAAACAATGGAAATCAACACTCCCCAATGATGAAATTGAATCACATAACCCATTAAAAAAGTCCCTAAATGAACTTAATAAAGTAATAATAAATAAAATACATGTATGAATGGTTATATAATCATTAATTAATTAATATAATTTGACCATTAAGGACATCATCATCAGGTGCTGAATTGTTTCATGCCTAAGGTAATGCATTCCACCCGAACCTCCTTTATTCCTTCAGGTTACTAATTCTCTATTTTTACTGAAATGTAATTCACTTTTATTTTTGATTATATATCTAAATTATATTTATATTTTACAAATTCTTGTCTCAGTAACTATTCATCATTCCTTTTAATGGATAAACAAGTTTTAAAAAGGTTTCATATTCAATTTTTTCAAATAAGAAGGATCTATTTAGGGGAACTTCCTAAATTCATACCCATTTTCATGTGTGCTTAAAAATATATGTTGATCAACCAATATTTTTCTAAAATCACACATTTTTATATGAAAAACATCATTATTTAAATTATTTTTTTATATAAAATATTTTTATTTTCCTTTTTAAAGAGTCTTAAAGGTTTTCCTTAAATTTTAATTAAATGTTTTATTTAGAAAGTATATTAAACACAATTTTCACTTCATCATGCCATCGCATATCATGATATATGCCTATATAATATTATAAATTCCCATGTATGATTTAAACCAATAGTTTCATAGAAGAGGCTTTGATATTCCCTTTTTATTATCCTTTTAACATAATTATGTAACCTAATTCCTTCCATGGGTTACCCTTATGTTTAAGTCTGATTTCTCATGTATGATTCTTTATGTTGAAAAAATATTCAGGAACATTTTATAATGGTTAAATAAATATATCATTCCCATTAATTAGGTAATTTATAGTCTCATGAGATTTTATGTGCAATTACCTGGGTGGTCAGCCTTGACTCGTGCACCTCTATAGGAAATGAGCCCGACTCATTATCTTCTCTGTGCAATGATCCTTGACTCATTATCCTCTATTTGAAACAATACTTGAATAATTATAATGCCTTGTTTTATTGTATTCCACATTTCTATGAATCCATGATCATATGATCGAATGTTATTATTATGTTTTGTGCCTTTTAAAATCATTATGTTTTTCCTTATAACCCTTGGTCTAATATTTATTGTAATTTTTATTTCCATACGTATATTTTTATCTCATACCTTTCTTCATTTTACCCCATAATTATCTTATATATATATATAGGATCAGTGTAATTTAAAAGAACTTAATGGATGATAAATAATTAAATGTTTTATGTGGTACCATATTTTCAATTTTATGTACCTAGACTCCCATGTCACAAAACATTGTGATCCTTTTCCAGTAATTTTATATTAAATTATGATTGAAATCATTCAATGATAAAAGTAAAATACTAGAGTCCCTGTAATAACCTTGAAGAACATTTGAGTGTTTTTATATAAAAAATAGCATATTTAATGCAAAGGAAATTTTTAGACTTAATTAGTCGAACAACAATAACCCAAATTTCATTACCACATCATGATGTAATTATAAATCTGACCACAAATTCTGTTGATATATATTTCTATTTCCACTCTTTCACTAAAGATTTTAGAATCATTGTCATTAAAAATTATCATTCATCATTATTCTATCAAAAAGAAAAAACATCATTGTAAATTTTATATTATTATTTTAATTAATTCCCATAAGTAATAATCCCAACGGACTATACAAATATTAGTTTTTTTAGGGTGAATAGAAAATGGGGAACTATAAACTTCACTCAATAATTCTCTATTAAACTAAGAGTCGTCATGAAACACAGAATTGTTTAAAAAATTTGATAAGACCATGTTCATAAAAACTAATCCCTAAAAACAAAACCTTTTTTATATTTTTTCCCTTAAACTATAAAACTTGATCCCCCTTCTCAGCTATAGTAATTCTTTCTAATGGATATGATTGTACTAAAACATAAAACAAAATAATTGAATTTATTATATCCATATCATCAAGGAAAAAAAATCATCAAATCATTAACCAATTGTCAATGATCCAATGTGTCATGGTTCATGTATCTTTGTTTTTAGTATTCAATGAATTGTCTACATTGTTTACATTTCATTGATGGTTATGAGATAAAAAATTGGAATAATTAATCCATTATATCCACCTTCTCAATAATATTTTAAACTATTTATGAGTAAATATATAATTCAAAAATTTATGACCAATATAGATTTCAATACATACTCTGAATAAATGATTCCTCATAAATTTTCTACCAATAACCACAACAACTAATTTCGGATCATGTGTAGGATAATTTCACTCTTCAATTTTCACCTGACATGAAGCATAATAAATTACCTGATCATTCTGTATCAGAACACAACCATGTCCAATCAATGAATCATTACTATAGGTTAAAAATTCCCCATTTTTTCATGAATCTACAAAATAATGAAATTCACCAATATTATTTTTATTTTCAAAAAACATTCATCACATTATTTATTCCATATGAATTTTACTTGTTTTAAATTATCTAATTCAGTGGGCTTGAAAATCTAAATTTTTTTAAAAAATTAACCATTAGTACCTCTCTAATCTAATGAAACAATGAATCACTATAAATGTTTTAGTTCTTTTTCATTATTAAAAAATATTTTTTAACAAGGTCAATGATTTTTCCATCTTTTGAAAACATATTCCCATGTAAACAAATATTTTCAAACAGAAATTCATATTTATAAAATTTTATAAGTAGTTTCTCTTTTATTATGATTTTTAATATAATACATTGGTTACATTCATTATCCTCATGGGTTTTAAAATATAAAAATGTAACATTAATAAATGTGACTATAAACTTATCTATGATGTCTTGGAAAACTCTAATCATATGGTCTATAAATATAGCAGGGACATTAGACAACTAAAATATTATAACTAGAAACTCATAATGATCATATCTAGTTTTAAAACAATGTTCATATTATCACACCCTTCACATCCAATTGATTATATCCTAACATTAGATCAGTCTTCAAAAAATACTGTTCTCCATCGATATGATAAAAAAATAACTTATATGAGAAATATGATTTAGGTTTCTAGAAGTGATGTTATTAAATTATTTATAATCAATGTAATTTTTTACTAAACAAATTTTTTTTACTAGATAAAAAATGGAATCCCATTTTCATGTTCTTGGATGGATGAAGAATTTATCTCTAAACTCTTGTAACTTGTTTTTCAAAATAAAAAGGTTATCCATGGTCAATTAGATAAGGGGGTTTGAAAGTCTCTTAGTATCAGGAACTAAGTCAATAGTAAAATCAACATCTCGGTCAATAATAACACTAGTAAAATAATTATAAAATTCATTAATGTATCTATTTACAGCTACTATATTATGAATTAGAATAGTTTGTTTCTTTTCAATAACATTTTGAAAGAATCATTCACCACTATTTATATTTATTTTCTCAAACTCTATGTTTTTTTCAATGTTATTATATCATTACATATAAAATTTTAGCATTTTAAAACGATATTATAATGATAAAGTGAAATAGAATTCATACAGAAAATAATAGTAAACTCTATAAGGTGTAGTTCAAAAATATATGTATGAAATACCATACGACGAATAATAATAAGTAGATTCTAACAAATATTTTCCCCGGTAATATCTACACTGGGAATTTTTAGTAAAAGTTCAATATTCTTTTTATGAGGATGTATTTCCATTTTACCTAAACATTTTATAGAAATAATGGAATGTGAAGATTGTGAGTCAAATTTGGAATTATTATAATTCGAATAAACTAGTAACACAGATACACCACATCATTTGGTGGTCCAACATCCACCAGAGTAGTGTGAAAAGATTATTCCACACCTTTATTAACTCATTCATGATGATTTCTACTCACAGTAACTACCTTTAGACTTATGTAATCATAATTTACTAACTCATTACAAATAAAACACCTCATAATTGGATAGTTTTTTATTCTCCAATGCCTGAAAAATAGACTATTTATACATTTTTTTCATCTCAAGGAACATAATTATTCGTCAAATCTATATCATCATTCCCCAAAAAATGAAAAAAAATTCATTAACTTTAAGTTCTCATGTGGACAATGATATTTGAGAACATGGATTCAATAATGATTATATTCAATTAATTTTACTATCAAGTCCGTAAATAAAATCTTGTATATACCCTAATATATTTGTAGAATATTGATCAAATAAAGCTACTAAATCTTTATATTTGTGCCTCAATTCCATAATTTTTTTATATATCTTATATCAAATAACCATATGAAAATATTTTTCAGTGAAAATATTATTAAATTTGTCTCTTTCCAACCCATCAATTTCATTTTTATCTGCCTAAATCTTATCTAAATACTATAATAGATCATTTTCACCTTCAAAATGATAAATTTAAAGGGGTACCTTATAAAATTCCAAAAACCCCATGACATGAAATATCATTTATATAGTATTGAAAAATCATTTTAATACCAATAAATCTAAATTTACAGTAAAATATAAAGGGTGATGTTTCATGAAATTCTTGACTATTGACAAGTTCCGCTATGTAAATCCATATTCCCTCTAACATGGATACCACTACTATTTATAGCAAGAATTAAATGGCCATCACAAAAAAGCAATAATAATTCCAATAATTTTAATATTCTTATTTAGAAGGATATTTTAATCTTGATATCTTCTTACTTCATCATTCATGATTCATTTTTTGAAAAATAGTTTTAATATATATAGATTAGATAAGGAAACATGTTAATCTTCAAATGTTATGTCATTTCAACATAACCGAAAAGGAAAACACAATAGGTGTATTATAGTAACATTATCCTACACAATAATGTTATATAATAAATTATCAATATTCCCACCTATAAAGATGTAGCCTTAAACATTACATAATACTGATTATTTAGTCTTGATTTAATTTTCATACATTCCTGTTTATTTTTTCATTTTTATATTTAGATAATTAGTATATAACTCATATATAATAAAACCATGAACTAAAATAATATTCTTTTATTCAGTATCCACAATCAACAAAATATATTAATTTTTAAATAAAATATTTTTTATTATGATCAAAAATCATAATTTCTGTCAACATTACTTATTATTTGTTCCTACTGAGGTATTTTATAATGTTTGTCACTCATGGGGGGAAGCAAGTTCTACTCCTATTTCATGATTGCAGCGGCCAATGTGTTAGTCCCTCCCCCTTCGGTGGGGGATGAACTCCCATCTTCCTTCAAGGGAGAAGTGACTTCTTATTCCCTATTTTCCAATCCCAATATAATTCCCCCATTTCTTCAATGTTCTCTATTACCTATGGTATTGATCTATTAAACGGTTTCCCTAACCTCACGTTCAAGATTATAGAGTTTAATGATGATACAAATTTCCTCAATCAGACTTTGATCACTTGATTCTGGAAGAAAATTCATTCATTTTATTTGCTCGACCAGTTTGTGTTTGTCTCTTCAGATTTCTAAGAGAAGGATATATTGGTGTTTCAGGATAATAAAAACATCATGATACAATTTACATTAGATTATGATCTGATAAAATCTTGGTTTAGTACTCCTGGTTGATCCAACAGGTCCGGATTCATTCACATCAAATGGTCATGTGAATTCAATATATAACTTGATTCTTATGTAGTTCTGATTTCGGTGAGATTTCCTAACTTACCATTACCATTTCAAAATCCACATATCATTAGGATTCAAGTGAATTTCATATATAGGTTCTTTTTTTCTACTATCTGAACCAATTCTCACTATTATTATGTGAATCCTAGTTCTTTTGTGGAAATTGATGCATGAATAACACCATCTGATTTTTTTAGACTCTAATAGGATTACAGTTTCATTATAGTCCAAAATATTTTTGTGAAACATGGTTTGATTTTTGTTTTGTGTTTATATTAATGGGTCAGCCATTCAAGGTCTATTGGAAGAGGTTTAGATAGCTGGATAAGAAAATTATTAAGGAAATAGGAGGAAGAGGAAAGGCTCCTGCGACCAATTTTACTGTTGGTTCCTTTGTTCATGGGCATGTGGATATGGAGGCCATGTCTAAGGAAATACAGATTGAATATTGAGAAGGAAATAAATTAGTGACGGAAAAACTTTCAATAAATTGAGGTAGGACATGGATGATTCTAATCCTCCAATAAATTATTCTTTAGATAAAAGGAGTCTTGAAATTGGAAATGAGACTAATTTTGAAATGGATCCTCAAACGGTGGATTTTGGAGGTCCCATGAATCTCTTGGGTGTTTTATATGCGGAGGTGTTATACCCCAGGACCACCATTAGTGATGGAGGATAGACTGTTGTTTATATTGAACAGATGAAGACTAATTGTAAAGGTTATATTGTCATGATAAAATATTTATGTGGAGAGGAATTGAATAGGACAATTACTAATAGGTATGTTGTAGTTATTCAGTAGGGTTATAATTTTGAATGATCGCATATTGGGGATCTGGTTCAGGAGATCGAGGATGATATGGTTAAGCACACCTTTGATTAGATGAAGGTCTCTGGGAATGATTCTTGAAAAGAGTGTTCTATTTATTTATAGTTTAATTAGAGGAGGATATTCTAGGAGATATTCCACCAAGATAGAGGAGAAATTGTAGTTGTAAGGTAATTACTAAAGAGAATAAGGATTAGTCTTTTTTACCTAATCAAATGGAGACAAAATTTGTGATGATGTTGACATCCAATAAGATAGACATTCATGTCATTTGATAGTTGTCTTTGTCTAGTTATGTTCATGATAAATCCTCAAAATTTATTATGATCTTCGAAGAGGATGGGGTTAAACAATTAAAATAACTCAATTCTACTAAACAGGAATATGTCTCAATTATGGGGAGGCAATTGAGGGTAACTATCAATGAGGACCAATATTCCTGGATGAACAACTATAACCTAATTCTTCTATGGGGACACAATGATGGGAATATCATCCATGAGGAGTACATTTAATCCTCAGACAAGTTAGACTTTCATTTTTATGATCTTCTAATGGATGAACTAGACACTCAACTAACCATTATTTATTGTAAATGTTTTAAAGATATTAAATGTGGTGGGATTACCATGTCATTAAA
Organism: Viscum album; assembly: GCA_963277665.1. Lineage (NCBI taxonomy): Eukaryota > Viridiplantae > Streptophyta > Magnoliopsida > Santalales > Viscaceae > Viscum > Viscum album. The sequence continues at coordinate 1,698,196,227 of OY728138.1, read as the reverse complement.
TGGATATTTTATTTAATACAGTGGTTGAACTCATGGTTTCTCAATTTTTACATAAATATTTTTGAATAAAAAAATTTATTTTTAAATCAATATTTGTTCTTATGCATCCATCATCTCTATGAAAAATATTTCAAAAGTTTGTGATGATAAAAAAATTCTAATACGAAACAAAAAAATAAAATAAATATATTAATTCATTAAGAAATATGTAGACCCATAAAAAATTACATTATCACATTATTCTTTGAGAATTAAATTTAAATAATTTTGGCATTAATTTTTTAAAAAAGTCCCAAATTTTACATTATAACCAATACTATGAAATTTAAAATGGTTTGTGGAAATTAAATAATAATATTCATAATAAATTTTCAAAATGTTTCATAATGGATACTAGCTAAATCCAATGGAAAATAGAATATTAAAACACCTTCCTTATTTTCATTTAATATAAGGAACATTACACAATGAACTGGACAATATTAATGGGTATCACCCTTCGTAGAAGACATATCCAGCTCGACCATCATCATGATATATATTGTATATAAATATAATATATAATATATAGATATAAAATGTAATTATCATATATAATTATCTCCATATAATTAATAAGACATTTCATAATTCATTAATTTTAGTAGAAAACCATGAAAATAGTTTTTTAAACCAATAATCAAAACACATTCAGATATTGAAGTAACCACTATTTAAAAAAAATATTTTCAAAAATAAATAACCTAGATTGAATTGAAGGATGTAAATTATTTGGAAAAAACATTAATTCTTATAATGGAATAAAAAATTCAAATAACAATTATGGTGGGGTTATATTTAATTGTCACCATATATGATGAAATAGAACAATCATTTTTTTCTTTTATAAAGATATTTAAAATATTCCGAAAAAAGAATAATATTGAAATATTTCAAAATATATTATAAATATAAAAAATATTCTTTTATAATTATTTTATTTTGATATAAAATCATTAATATTATATTTTTAAAAATATTGGCATGGATGTAATAGAGTTCAATAGGGAGCCTTAAAATTTGATTTTTAAAGGAAGTATCATACCTTGAGTATTCCCCAACATTTACCTTAATAATCTTGAAGAATAATATAAATAGGAAATTTTTTACATTATTTAGAACCCTTTTCGTTTCTATTATTTTTTTATTTTATAATTTATCATTTTATATTAAATTACTTAATCATTTATGTTTATATGTGATTTTTTGAAAATATTCAACTCATGTGTCCAAAATGAGTCGGGTATGTCGACAATGATAAAAATGGTTATTATTCTATGATCTCAAAAATTGTATTTATTATATATTTATCATTTTTAGTAAATTCATTATAATTCTAAAAGAAATCAGGAATCATTTTTATGAAAAAGATCTATTTTCAATCATGGAGATAGTAGGTGGTGTGTTATAATGAGTAACATTTACATTACTCAATAATACTTATGAAAAGAATGTACGTATTATATTATCATTCAAAAATGATAATTATATCATAAATACCATATAAATTAATTAAATATTTGTGTATATATATATCAATCATGTAATTTGGTGATGATTAATTATTCACAATGGTTCATGGAGTTTGTTGTCCACAGATATAATGGAACAACATTATCATTTTTTAGTCAATGGAATGATAAGAATGTAAATGATATATTATCTCATAATAATAATAAAAATCATGAATATAGTACACACAAAAATAAATAAATAAATAAATACATATATATATAATTAATCAATAATTTTAAGAATTTATAATTGGAGGCTATGGGAAATTAATTACATTTGTTCGAGAGGTGATAATCCTCTATTCAAAAAAAAACTATGGATCAATGTACCATTTGATGGATGTTTATATGTATATTGGTTATTATATTAAACTAAAAATATATAATAATATAAAATATATTGTTGTTATTATTTTATAACATGTTACAATGTATTTAAATATAAAGGTGATGAAATAAAACCCAAATACTTGATTAAGAACAAGTCATCTTGTTCAAACAACCTCTTGAGGATTACAGTAAATGATTTCATAGGTTTGTTTTCTTATAAAAAAATGTAATATAGGATGTGGTTAGGGATATTTGTATCGTATTTGGTTATGTTTTTTCATAAAAAAAATGTCTTCCAACTATAATGAAAATTGGAGATGAGGTGCCTTATAATAACGAAGTTGAGGGGAACTCTTGGAGTTTTTGAAGGTATTTAATTAAAATAAATTAATTTTTCATATTAGAGAGGATATATAGTGAAAAAATAGAAACTAATATGTATTGGAGTCCAAATCCTCTCGTTGAATATAATTGTACCCCAAAATATTGTATTTCCATCATTGACTTTTTATTTTAAAATGTGTTAACCATTTATGACAATTATAATGATATTAATTTTCATAATATTGAGGTCTCTAGAAAGTTACAATAAAATAAAAAGGAATATAAAGGGAACATGGATTGAATTATAAATCATTTCACATTTACTCAGTTTATGATATGATTTTTATTATTTTTAAATCATTTAATATAACATCATTATTTATAAAAATGTAATTATTGTAAATTTTGAAAATACACATTTTATTTGACGTTTTAAAAATAAATATAATTATTAAATTAAATTATAAACCCTTTAAATCCCATAAATTTATTATTATTATCCATATAATTTTTCGACCAAAATAATATGTTTTAATTAATTCTTTTATAGTTTTAGAATCATGTTTTCATTTTCATTTTAATAATATAAATATTGTGATGACGTGGAATAAGTTTTTATTATAATTTTATTGTCACTAAAAATTTGGAATAACGTACTCATATTATAAATTAATATTAATTATTTTTAAAAATCATCCTTATATCCCTTTCGTAACACATAATAGATATTTAAAAGTAAGAGGGTAGTAGGTTTTCTTTTTTTTTACATATAATATTATATTGCTCACTTTCAAGGACATGTTTATGAGAAAACGATATATTAATCCTAAGGATATAAGTGTTAATTTCTCAATTATATAACATTGAATATTAAAATTAGTATCCTTATCACTTATATTTAACCAATGTTAACCATATTTACCCTTTTACCATGGTGAATTTTCTACAATTTTTATTATTCATTTTGACCAAAAATTATGTTAATTAGATTTAACAGTATTAATTATGACGATTCAAAATATGGTATCCATTATTACTAATTGTATCCCAAAACATGGTAGAAATTTATTTTTCAACTATACAATAATGTGAAATGAAAAATACTTTTCAAAATAAAAATTCATTTTTATGTCAAAAAGAATTTTTATTCCAAAATTACATATACTGTTTATTATTTTTGTAATTAACTTATTTATTTCTTAGTAATCTATAATTATATTAATTTATGATGATAAAAAATTTATTATTCTTCATTTACATTGAAAATATATTGCAATTTTATAAAAAACCATTACATTTCGTTTTCCCTTGAATATTTAATATATTCATACATATTAAAAAAATTAATAATAGGATAATTTTTACCTACTAAATTAAAAATATGAAAATTCAATTTTGAAATCAATATTATATATGTTTAAATATACTCTTTTAAACAAATCCATATATAAAAAGAGTTTAATAATACTATTTCCTTGTTCTTTTTTTAAAAAAATTACTATATTTTTCTAATGAATATAACTATCTAATTTGTGATTAATAATAAATATGAAAATTATTTATAATATAATTACCTGGGTTATTACATTATTTCCCATTATGAAATCGTATCACCATTATGTTACTCACTTATTATACAAATAGGTATATCATTATCTCAAACCATTTTTGGATTCCGATGATTCGTATTCAATAATATGGTTATTCTAGGAAACATTAACCTTGTGAGTCACCTTATTCAACAAAAATTTCTCTATACAATCTATAATGGGTACTGGATGTTCTCCATAAGAAAATTCATCTTCTATCTCAATAACAGCTGGGAAAAAAGCATGAGGTTAATCAAATACATATTATTTTAACATCCAATCATGAAAAAATTATGTATAACATTGATAGAGTCATGGTATAGGAAGCTCAGTAGGAAACTATTCCAACTTTCTCCAAGATTACATATGTCCTAGTTAACTACAGAATTTTATTTTCATTTATCTAAAAACCATTAATATTTTACATACAGATACATTAAGAAAAATATGTTCACCTACCTCGAAAGAAAAAAATTTCCGCCAATTACCATCATAACTTTTTTCCAACTCTATGATATCCTTATATGTTGTTGAGTTGTTATCACATTCTCAACCATTTTTTCTATGGAAAACTATTCTCATAAACTTCTTTTTCCCAAATTCATCCCAAAAATTTTTTGTAGTTTGACAGTAATTTCTATATAATCTATAAAAACGAGATATCTATATAATGGATTGAAATTTTTTTTATAATGAATCTCTATCAATGATATATTATGTTGAAAAAATCCATATTTATCACCTGAAAAATCATGAATCATCTCTCCAATGTTCTATATATTTATCTCAGATTTACTATCATTTAGTGGATAAAAAATATGTAATTAAATAGTATTCTTCATTAAATTAATTCTGAAGACCTTCCACAAATTACAAGTAAATCTAGGATTATGATTACATGTAACGGAGAGAGGAACACTATTCAAATTAACTCTATTATTTTGGTATAGTTTAAAATTTTGATCTAAATGGATCTAATATCAAAAGGGTTACAAATATGAAAATGTACAAAGTGAATCAATAGTAACCCAAATCTCATTGTCACCTCATTATATCCTTGGAAATTAGACCCAAAAAATCATTAACATATTTTCCTTTTTCTAGTCTCACACTGGACATGGATGAAGATTCCATTGTATTAATTTTTATTCTCATTTACCCTATTAAAATTTAAAACATTTCATTGTAAATTCTGAAATATATCCTTTCATTCCTTCCCAAAAGTAATACACTAAAAGATATCCATACATCTAATTTCTCAGAGATTGAGTATATAATGGCGTAGTATGAGTTTCAATTAGTAATTCTCTAGGGAACTAGGAATCATAATGAATAAATACTAAATTTCTTAATTTGATTGATCTTAGTTCATGAGAATTAATCTCTGGAAACATACCCCTCTTAACATGTTATATTTTTCCTATAAAACAAGACCCTCCTTTCTTAATGTAAAAATTAATCTAATAATTATGATTATACAAAAACATGAAATAGAAAAAAGGAAGAAGCTATATCAACCACATCTATGAAAAAAAACATAATATAAATAAAAAAGGGATCATTTTCTAAACATAATATAGGTAATATATAATTATCTGTTTTCTCAATGTATCAACTAATTTTTTTTATTTCTTGGATGGTAGTGGATTTTTTATTATAAATCCTTAATCATTTAATAAATCATCCTCCACCTCATCATCAAATCTTTATGAGAAAAAATTTACATAAAAATTTTATAATCATTATATATTTCAAAATTCCTTATAAACTAGTCATATAAATAATTAAATAAATATAATAGTTTTTAATTTCATATCATGTGTGTTAAAATTTAACTCATGAGGTTTTAGTCGATGTGAATCATAAGTATCTAATTCACCATTCAAAATCAGAACAGAACCACACCCTTCAATGTATAATCACTATAGATGAAAGGTTACAATTTATAGGGTAAAAAATAAAAAAATAGAGCATTCATCACCATTATTTTTTCATTCCCAAAAATAATCATTATAAAACAATTTCTAGATTAAATTGTTTTCTTTAATTAATAGCTTAGTTAGTTGGATAGATGACCAATTAATTTTTTCAACAATCTTCCAGTAGTACAACACTAATCTTGGAAAACTATAAATATATATCAAATTATTATTTCTTGTAAATTCAACAACTGTTTCTGGGAGGGATCATCAATTATGGATCATTTATAAGAAATATGGTCAAGGAATTGAATTTGATGCAACCATAATTCACCCTTAAAAATTTGTCCATATATTCTCATTTTGTTAATGTTTTTCAAAACAATAATTATTTTTTTTGGTAATACTAATTTTCATTAAAGATAAAAATATATCATCAAATAACATGATTGTAATCTAATATAATAATGCATAGAAACCATTATTCATATGGTCCGTAAATATATCTACTACAATAGAAAACCCAAAGGGAATAACTAAAAACATATAATACCCATATCTAGTGAAAAATAATGTATTCAGAATATCATCCACCTTCCCAATTAGATGATCCTATCCTATCATAATGTCTGTATTTGAAAAATAATCAACTCCCTGATGTTGATCAAAATAATCATCAATATAAGGAAACAAATACTTGTTCAAATGAGTAATTTTTATCATGGTTCTATAATAAATATTAATTATCTTTGAGAAATCATTTATTTTAAAAAATAGTATCGGTGAATCCAAATGATAGGTGCTTGAAAGAATGTAACTCTTTTCTATAATCTCTTCTATTTGAGTTTTAAATTCCAAAAGTTTTACATATGTCATTCGATATGGGGTTGAAATTGCCTTACGATCCATAACTATATTAATAGTAAACATGACCTCTAGATCCGGAATAACACTAAGAAAATATAATATAAATACATCCCCGTGTTCATTTATTAATACCATATCAGTAATTTTAATAGATTATTTAATTTAAAAAACATGATCTAGGAAACATTATCTACCATCTCTAATTTAATTTCTAAGCTTTTGACTATATTATCAATGGTATGAAATTATTTAATATAATATTCATATCCTTGAAATATATAATCTCATGGTAATTTTAAATCCAATACATTCTGAAAATAATATCAATCTATAAAATGATAATTTTAACATGATTTTTAGAAATGACCACCCGAATAATAATTATAGGAATATTTATTTGAATCATTGTTGTTATAACATTTCCTTCTAGAGTATTCACCAAAATTTCTATATTCTTTTCTTGAGTTGACATTCATTTTTTACCTAAAAATTTCTTATAAATTAATGATTGTGATTTTCAAAATACATACAAGGAATTTGAATATTTTTAGTAAACAATTAACATTTATATCACCACTTATTAGATTTCCCAACATCCACTGTATTTGTAGTAAAACATTTTTAGATACCATTATACATTAATTACAATCTAATTTTACCTGATTAAATAATTTTTTAGAAAAAATCTTGATTTTCATATATATATATTACATATATATATACACACAATACATTAAACAGACACATTCTTGATGTCCATATTATTTTAGTGTCTTTGTAGACATAGTACACAACCTTTTATATTGGTGACTAATCATTAATATCCCCCACAAATATATCCCCCTTAGTACACTTCACAAACTTGAGATACTTAAACAAATTCATCATAACATGGGTAAATGAAACATAATAATTGGTGAGTTCAGATGCTCTTTAAGGATAAAAAAGGAGATACATACGTATAACCTATAGATAAGGGCATGAGAACCTGAGAATATCATATGAAAACTATACCCTTCTTATCAAAGATCATACTCTTGAGTCATGACATAAATATTGGTTGTTTATATGACATGGATCATAATATAATTAATGAAAAAAAACCATACGAGCATAACATTGGTATAAGACATTGATTTATGGAATACACATCATCTTATAACAATAAGAACGTGTATAAATAGATACAAAATCACTCATTTAGTTACATACATAAAATTAGTCCCCTAAATAATTATTTTGACATGAAACTATGTACACACAAAACATTATGGACAGAAAAGACATGTACACTTAGAATAATTTGAAAATTTAATTTAGTTCAGAAAAAAAAATTATTATGTAATCAGGCTCACATATAACATTTTGAAAATGTGATCATGTTCATGCATAACATTGTGAACATGTAATTAGGTTCAATAATGACATATTTAAACATGAGTTATACATACCTATGCAATTCATTGGATTCATATATAGGTACCAACCATATCATAATGAGATTCATGTGTTTATGTTCAACATGATAATAAAATTTTCAACGTATGATAACCTATTAAAATTTAATCATATTCATATACATTGTATCATAATATATCATGTATAATATATAATTATTTTGTAATCATTTCATCATTTTAACATAGAGTAACCCATGTAAAAGGAAGATTGTTTCAAAATAATATTATCATCGTATAACCAGTGGTTGAAAATGGTGTTAATTAATATCTTATCAAGATGAGTCATTATGAGAAATAAAAACAAGGGTATCCTTGGTTAATATCCCTATAAAAAATAATTTACATCAATGCATTTAATTTTATTTCGAGAATGATGTTCAAAGATAAATCTCTTGAAGAACTTAATCAGAAAGATATATTTTCATTGAAAATTCATTTTTAAAAATAAATAAACAATTTTTTTTTTGGAAATACGTATCTTTGAAAATAACCTTGAAACATATAAGAAATATTTAAAACATTTTATGTTCATGATTTTAAAAAATTTTGTATATAATGTACACATTAAAACAAATATTCCTTTCACATTTTCAATAAAGTTAAAATGGGGATTGTTTGAAAAATGAATTTAAAATTCCATTGAAAAATAAAATAAAAAATTGGTAAACGTTTCTTCAAAAAATTATTTTAATAATTTTGAAAACAATTTTGATAACATTTTATAAAAAAAAATTCGAATAAAATGGGTTTTTTACCAAAGAGAGAAAAAAAAGAATCATTTTGTAAAAAAACATTTTATCATTTTTGTAAGTTACAAATAGTAGTACAATGGTATTATTACATGCAAATATATTTAATAACTTAAATATAAGAAACTTGTTTTGAATTATTTATAGGTAGATCATAATGTTTCCATATAGGATACTTAATAATAAATAATCATGATTCATTATTAGAATGTAAGATAATTTCATTAAAACATCAATAAGATAAGAAACATAGTCCCTATAAATGAGAGAAAAAATGGATATGTGGTCCCCATAAATTTCATTAGATGAATCATAAAAGTCATTATTGTGTGGTATATACCCCACATAAAATAAAAACGTTGTGAATATGGATTGTGTCTCATAGAATATAAAGGTGAAATGAAAATCCATTAATAAATTAATAATATTATGAATCACGATCCAAAATAAAGAATAGTAAAGAAATGAAACATTAAATATAATAAAATATTGTAGAATAATGATATAAAATTTTAAATGGTAAGTATGTACATCAAGAAAATTAAAATAGCATTGATTTTTTTTATACAACTCGTGGAAAAAAAAGAGAGAATAAAAATCCCTTACCACATGAATATTGACTTCCTTGACACATGTTGAAACCACTAATATAATAAATGTATGTTTTCCTAAATTATATTCCATAATAATATTCATTTTTATAATATCATATATTATCCCATTATAATGTTTTTGAACCCATTTATTTATACATTATTTATAAAATAGTTATTTCTGGGTGCTATGTATTTCACTTCTATGAGTATTTTGGTTCAATACTTCATGTTACTGTTCTTCTATCAAAATTAAATAATCTCAATAATGTCAAATTTCACATTAATATCAAATATTTTCATTATATATATTTTTTGATTCATTAGTATACTGACATTTAAAATGACTAAATCCACCGTTCATTGAGGTGGTAGGTCGTATGAATTCATTAATGTTGTTTTCATATTTTATTGGATTGAATTATAAAAGAGTATCTAATTTTAAAGCTTAATATAACAAATATTATTATATATATAACAAATTTTTTCATTAACTTAATATTTATTATCTTCAATGTAAATCATTAGTTAGAGTTAATCACATCGCTTCTTTAGGCGGTAGTCTGCAGTACACATGGGTGACATTATCATATCTCAATTGGAATAGAACATAATAAGGTATAAAAGGAATTAAAATTAAATAAGTATTATTTTATCATAAATATCATACACATCTGTAAAATACATAATTATTTATATCTTTTAATGGTGGTTATGGAAACGATGTACATCCACTCACGAGGCTTTTCCTATCGTACAGAGGATCAATGATTTTGTTTCCCATTTGATGGTAGTGGTGGTGGGTAAATATGATTCCATTGAAATAATAATAAGATATTATATGAGAGACTGTAATTTTAATGCATTTTATGTTAATTAAATTATTTATCATGTAAAAATAATAATGAAAAATGAGCATAGGGAAAGCAATTTCATTCTCTAAGAAGTGCCAGATTTGGATCTCTTAATAAGGATCCTAGTGTTGGTATTTTAGGAGGATCTTTTTTTAAAATATGTATAAGTATTTTAGTGATGTATTTATAGATTGGTTTTACAATAAATATATCTTTATAGGTGTTATAATGTGGATGATGTTGTGGCATTTTATATGTGGGAGACTGGAATCCCCTTGGAAGCTACTTTTAAATTTTTTTAATGAATCCAAAATGATAAAATTCATTCACATTACAGAAGAAAAAAAGGTCCATATATTAACAATTTGGAATTATATGTTCTATATATTTATATAATGTAATATTTAGTAATGCTTAGGGTTATTTGCAACCCTTATATTTTTTTAATCATAACAAACCCCTTTTTACCTTAACTACGACAATTATTTTTCTATATTCACTATAAATTTTGGTCAAAAAATAATGAGCATATCAGATTGTATAAATTATTCAAATTATCAAACTGGAATCTATTTTTAAAAATTCAATTCAAATATGTTTATAAATATAATTTAAAATTAATTCTTTATACGCAACAAGAAAATATGTTTTCCATTTGAAAATGTTCAAAAATTTAAATGGTTTTGATAATAAAATATAAAAAAATTAATAAAAAAATGAAATTAACTGATATATTATTCAATTAAATTTAATTTATAAAAAAATATAATTTAATTTATAAAAAATTTAATCGAAAAAGAAATTTTCCAATAATACTATGTATTATTCATTATTCGTTAAAAATTTTATCGATCCAAATAATACCAAAAATTTTATCCTAATATAAATTTTAAATTTATATCTAAATATTAATTCTATTTTATAAAATTTATATTATAAAATTTCATTTAATTAGTTGTAAAAATTAGTGCACAAATATGATAAAAATATATATTTTATGAATAATACAGTTCTATGCATAAAATTAGATTTATTAATTTCTATATTCTTGAAAACACAACATATGAATGTTATACAATTTACTAGATGTTTAATATATGAATTTAATTTAAACCATTCACTAAAATTATTTTGAATAATTTATTAAATTAAAACAAATTTTTTTTCGTAAAAATAGTTTTCTAAAAAACTATTTCCATTATTTTCAAATAGGTTTATTTTCATTTATAATTAATTTGTAATCAATGAAATCATTTTATATACTTTATTAAACAATATATTTTCAAAATTTAAATAATCCTTTTTATACCCTCCATTCAAACGGTTAACTAACAGTTAACATATAACAATATTTTAATAATATCAAACATTTAGTTTGAACTCAATATTTTATGTAAGATAATAAAAACTAAGTATTACATATAATAAAAAATATATAAACTATTAAATTCATGTCATTTTTATTCACAGAATTAGAGGGAGTTATATTCTATCCATCTTAATATGAATTTTACCATGAAATTCACCTCATTCCTTAAAGTTTAACAATTGAAAAATCATTTAAAAAACCCACATATTAAAAAGGGTTAGTAAAAAATTTTGCTGAAAAAGAGAAATGGATGTACAAAAATCAGCTAGAATAAAAGGTAAAAGTTTCCCAAATAAGAAAACATATTTAGGAAGCTATGATATTGATGTGTATGAAAAACATAAATATTTATATAGAGTGATAGAGATCATTGATCATAAAAAGTGTGTCATCATGGAATGGTTAACAATAAGAAGACTATTGACCTAAGAGGTGTGAAAACGGACATTGCTATCATAAAAATGAATGATAATATGTCTACCTTTTATTTCAATATCTGTTCTCTATAATTGGGGAATTCCATATCTATCTAGATTGAGAAAAAATGGAAACATACTTACATGATAACATTTTATTCCATGGGAATGACGTAATCCTTTGGTTGTTCCCTAATAAATGATAATATCATTTATTTCACTAATAGATGTCTTTTTTCCACACCATAATCACTATATAAAATCCAATAAATATTGATAATTAATTCATTCTATATGAAGTTAAAAAAATATTAACATTTTTTATATAATATTGATAAATCATTATATGGTGAAGTATTACAATAATCACTAAAACCTCCCCAAAATTAAATCTTAATATATTCCATAAATTGAAATCCTTGTGAACCATCAAAAAATACAAATGTATAAAGAAGTTATTTCAATTACCCAAACATTACAATAATCCCCAAAATTTCATTAAATGTGTCTTCATAGTTATAAAACGAATATGTGAATAACAAGGTCATATATTTTTCTGATTCGTGAAATTAACTAAAACTATATTAAAACCTCAATAAAAACAATCATTATTCGAAATTCATTCAATAAAACGTTATATTATTGAACATTTTACATAGATCCAATAATGTTGCAATCTCCATCAATGATAACATAAACCTCTTTGTCAATAAAACGTTATTTTTCTTAGTTCAACAAAACTATTCAATGTAATTTATCCACATCAATCATCTCTTTACCGAAAATAAATATCCATTTCTTAAAATCTAGAAAATATGAAGGGTTAACTTCCCTTAATCATGTGTTTTCTATTAAATATAACCTTTCCATTAAATCACATTTCTTGACCATCAATACCATTGAACATATTCATTGAAATCCATAATAAGAAATTTATATTAAAAATGCATATATTTTTCATGATTATTATAACATAATTCCATATTTCTATTATATAATCACATCAATCATACCAATTACTTCTCTAAATATTAACTAGGATTTATCATCCTTTTCCTTAACACTTTATTCCAATAAAAATAAATTTATAGTCTCTTCTTACTGAAAAAATATAACCATTACTCACACAACCGTTCTATTTTAATTCAAAAGCATCCCTCTTAGCTTATCGACGTGAATAATTCCAATACATTCCAAATTAAAAACATTCAATATTCGATGATTACTTAGAGAGACTATTATTCTAAATCATTGTGTTATCCAAAATATTATTTTTTCCATTGTAGTTACATTCCTTTAATTGTTATTTTAAACAAACAAAACATCTTCTCATCCCTATAATACATTCCATTTAATTTTTTTCCACATTATAATAATATAAGAAACCAATAATTATTTCCTAGATGATTTCTACTACTCAAACTCACAATGAACACAATCATTATTCTCTATGGCGAGTCCGAGAATTTGTTAAGGAGAAAATAATTAATCAAGGTCCCTGATATCTGATTATGAATTATAACAATATCCTTTCCTGTAGTTATCATCCAATTTGGATGTTAATCAGAAAAATATTTTCCACGTTCAATGTTAACATAGTTCCTTCACATTCCACACATTTTCTAACACCAATATTTATAGTGTAAGAAAAAATAATCATATTGTGGAACAAGATAATCCTCGAAAATCACATATAGGATGTATCAATCATGGAAACATCATTTTAATCAATTAACCTTTTGGTTTTATCCTAGGTCATTCATATTCATCGTATATTTAAATTTTTCATGATGGTTTATTAAATTATATGAATTTATAATGAATATCTACCAGGAGTTTCAAACCTAGTTTGCATAAAGGATCATTATCAGGAACTACATGATGATCGAGTCTATATCAATGTATCCTTTCTTGTATTTGTTACATCTATGTAACTTCGTTCTAGATCCACATCCACTTGTATTATTTAGGTAGGACCTCAATTTCATTGAATCCACTTTCTCTATCTTTTACCAAAACTCCAAGACATTTTCCAATATTTTAAATCATCCATAGACTTATCCATTTACATTTAAATAGGAATATCACTAAAGGGTTCTAATTATAGTTTCCAAGGATTAAGTAAAACATTCTTCTAATAAGAACTATAATGACTCAGGCCATTAATAAATAGATTTTATATCTTTTTTGAAGAATATTCAATACACTTCATAATCTCATGCATGGGGACAATAATATTTTAGTGTATTTGGTGAGTAGGCACACAATCATCCAATTTGGTCAAATAACATAATCATATTACATAAAGATATTCCCCTTTATTAATAATTACAATCATATCCTGCTATAAATAATTAATCATTACCCAGGGAATTGAAATACAAGAAAGGGTGAGCTAATATTCTTAGTATGGGTAAAAAAAGGAGATAAATAATCATTATATGAATATAAGTGTGTGAGAACATTAGAAAGATATTCGAAAAAAATTACTATTATATTAATTATCATAATAATGTTTCACTATTTAATGATTCGATGTTAATAAGACTAAATTAATAGTCGTATCAAATAATATGAGCCATGAGGGAAACGAAATGGAAAAAAACTATCTTTGGCATATACATCAGATTATAACATTGTGAACATGTAAAAAGAGAGATTGGTTAGGTCATCATGTAATGGACACGAAATTATCCACCCAACTAAACTTATAGACATGAAACCATGTCCCCTCAAAACATTATAGACATTAATGACATATCCATGCATAACACTATAAACAATTAATCTTGTTAACCCATAATATTGTGAACATGGAATCGGGTTCATGCATAAAATTTAAATCATACAATTAGGTTAAAAATTATATTTTGAGAATGTAATCAGGTTCATGCATAACAAATTTACTCATGAGATATCCATCCTTACCCAATGCATTGGTAAGAGATATAAGTTCGACCTATTATATAATGAAAATCAAATGAATGTGAGAAAAAAATTTAAAAAGCATTCATCATAACATAATAAATAAAATTTAATGGGTTTCATAAACATTTTATGATACAACATCCTATGGAAATTAGATTTTTTTTATTGTCACATCATTATTTCATTATTCTATAACCCATGGAAAAAGAAATGGGTTTTATAATTATTTCATCATGATATAACCTATGGAATAGAAATAGTTCATAAACATCATGTAATGATAAAATATTATATAATGAATAATAATGGTATCATTGGTAATTTTACCTAGAAAATAATATTTTACATAAAATGATATACTTTTTAATGGAGAGTGGGTTTGAAAGATAAATTACCTGGATTGTTACTTGATAATTATAAATTATCATTGAAAATAACGTTTTAAAACTAAAAATTAATTAAATTACATTGGAGTAATTTTATTTCAAAATATTCAGGAAAAATATGAAGGAATATTTGTAACGTTTATTGTTTATAATGTTAGAAAATTCCATAAATGTTGTACAAGTTAAAACAATGATTCATTTAACATTTTTAGTAAAATCCAATATGGGCTAGGATGGAAAATGACATGACGAATAATTTCAAAAAAACTCTAAACTGTAAAAAATGGATAAAAATAACATTAATATATAATTATAATAATTTTAATAATATATTTTAAAACATTTTTAGAAAACTTATTTTTAGAAGAAATGGGGTTTTTAACCGAAGAGATAAATACATACGATTTTTTAGAAATATTTTTCTCTATTTATTTCAGTACTACTGAGTTAAAAATGATACAATTAATTTAAAATAACATGAATAACCACAGGATAAGAAAATTAAAAATATTCATTGAATGATATATTACAATATTTCAATTTTGGTGACTTAATCTAAATAATCCCAAAAAATGATGAGAATCTAACCTAAATTTGTTACCAATTTGGTTACATTAAAAGCATAATATTAATGGAACATAGATCATAAAATCGATATATAATCCCCATAATTTATAGTATAATAACCCTAAAATACATTAATGGTAAATATATAAACCATGAGACTAAAATACTTGGTGAATGGGTCTTATGTCTCATAGAAAATAAAGGTGATATGAAAACCCACTACTACTTTAGAAATATTTTTAATTATATTCCCCAATAAATAATAACCTAAAATGAATATTTAATTATCATTAGAAGTATGAGATTAATGATATAACAAATCATAGCGGTATTATATACATTACACAGAATAAATTATTGGTGACTTTTCATATGTCTCTGAGAAATAATAGAGACACTAGAAATCCCTTACCACATGAATACCAAATTCCTTCGCAAATGGTCATGCTTAATATATATATAATATATAATTACTATGCATATATTATGTCACGAACCGAATCTGGTCATCGCCAAAACCGGCACCAAAACCAGCCCATGACATGACCCGAAGGGCGTTCCCTATCCCCACGGGCTGGCACAAGTGCCCGGGTATCATTAATTTAGGTTCGGGAACGATTTACCCGAGTATGAAAGCATAAAACATTAAAAACAATCCATAATATAAATCTGAATTTTTTGAGCCAAACAAGACTTAAGTAAAAAAACCAGAACTGAGTACATTGGTTTAAATACAATACAAGTGGTCCAAATAAAAATAATTATAGCATTAAGACAGCCCCAAGGACTCCACACGACTAGGGGTCATTGCCCCCAAGCTATCTCCACAACTCCACACCAAGAATGGGAACTAACACCATGAACCGTCATCACCCTTAGCCTTTCCTTTACCTGAATCAAACATAACCAAGTCTACTTACACCCAAGGGGTGTAAGTAGGGTGTGAGCCTAAGCCCAGTAGGATACCACCCAATGATTCCAAAGAGTAAGAAATACAATGTGAAAAAGCAAGCAGTTTTCAAACGCAAGGAAAAGTAGTGTTCAAATTTCAAGAAATGAAACCTCTAATTGAAAATAGTTTTCAATCCAAAATTTTTAGAATACTAACACATTAAAATAGAAATGTTAGATACTGTAATTTACTTCCAAACACCCCCTTATACATGGGTAGATACTACAAATCCAATGAGCAACAACATTGGGAACACCCCTAGGCACTAGGTTGTCTTGGGCCCTATGTACCTCGTACCTCAGTGTAGAGTAACCATAGAAAAATCCTTTCTCGTGCACGATCCACAAGTAGAGAACACACCCATAACCTAGTGGTCCCCAATAATCATCCACATAGTTTAGTTAGAGTTGTCGTTATCCAAATGCTAAGTGAAACAGGGACAAAACCCATCTGGTCCACTAGCCGTACTAGTACAAATCCGCCCCACCTAGGTTCTCGGGCTTCCCCTTTTGTGCTCAATCAATTTCAGGATGCAACATAAATAAATTTTCATATAAAACACCATTACTGGTCAATCACAACCAATACAGTAGCTATCACATTTTATACCACTTAAAACACGCAACAAAACACTTAGATTTTTCATAAAAGAATTCCTCAAAATCTCGTAGTGTTTCGGACACAAAACACCTTGTACACCTCACTTGCATACTATGTGCACATATTTATGTTTCCAAAACATAAAGGAGATCCCACTACATTTCAGTGAAAACACAAAATCCTTTTTAGGGCAACCCTATATGGTTCAAGAAACGACATCATTGCAAAGTCTCCATTTTTACACAACAGAACTCTTAGAATTTCATGTGGTTCACAAACACCATTAAAACCAGATTTTTCAGCAACAAACACAAGGTAAAATCATTAAAAACAGTATTTTTATCCCTATTATACTTCAATAAAATCAACTAGTTACTTATAGGGTAGCCCCAATTAAACTAATAATACATTTCTATGAAAACCCCCCAATTTCACATGAAATTGGCCTTTAGGATTCATTTTAAATACAAACACCACTAAAACTATATTTTTCAGAAATAATAAAATTTAATAAGCATGAAAATACCATAAAAACAGTATCCAATTCACAAAGATTTCATACACAATGAAACCACCTACCAAAGCCAAGGAAACCCTTGAATCCTTTGTGCGAAAACTCAAACGCACCACCGCCGCACCTCAAGAAAGTTAAACTAGACCTAAAACCAGAATTTCAGACCGTAAAACACAATATAAAACCTTAAATTTTAAACCCTACTTCCTGGACATTAGGAACCGCAATTATAATGGAAGAAGCCCTAACTAAATTGAATGTAACCCTAAAAAAATTGAAAGAAGAAAGGAGGAGAACAACTTACTTAAAATATCTTGTAGAAATCGCCCCCCAAAATACCAGTATCTGATTTCACAAATACTGAAACCTTCAAGGTCGGTTCGAAAAATAATAGGTAGATCATTTAGGAATTTGAATGGGGAAAAAAGAGTAAGAATCGAAGGAGTTATGAAGGAAACAAAATACCTTTATAAATCTGCCCGAAATTTGAGTTCTCCAAATTTTCTACCTAAACCGAGATTCAAATGAGATTAAAAGAGGGTGGGAGGATATGGGACGCGCGTCTGGGTTCATGGGGCGTGTTTGGGGCTTGGAATCACCGACAAATCCTTAACAATGAATAAGTTATTAGTTAATCAAATTTTATTTTTAAAACTGGAATTGGGCTTTCGGGCAGGCCCAATCCCTTAAATAAAAACCCATATACACCTTAGTTATGGATTTCCAAAGACTCCAAATTTTAATCTTGGTGTTAATATATCAGGGGAGAACATTTAGGAGTTGGAATGAGTAAAAAATATTAAAAAATGAATATGTTATAAAAGAAACAAAATTTATTTTTAAATCTGGAATTGGGCTCACGGTTTGGCCCAATTCATGAAAACTCACCTATTCTCTATAAAAACATTGGAAAACCCCCCAAAACAATGCTTTAATGGAATGTAAAATAAAAATACATTTAAAATAATCTATGTATGTGAAAATTCTCCCGACCATGAAAACTTTCCGCCCCGGAAAGTCACAGTAAGGCCAAAGCAACAACCAAACTCAACTGAGAAACCAAGAGGTACTCTCTTGACAGGTTTCTCCCCCAAAGGCCATAACACCTCCAGTGATCAATGAAGGAAGGAATAATCTCAAAAACATGACTTACACCACATTCCAGAAATAATCAAGCACAATCAGGGTTTATCCCAAATGAAAACTCCTCAAACACAATCTGAACAATACTCAATTAATTTACCCAAATAAACAACAACATCGAACAAGGTTACACTTGCCCTTCTATAACTAAACCATTTGTCACTCTCCAATATCAATGTTTACCAATGTAAGATGTAGGTAGTTAGATATCTCCAAATGATAATACCTACTTCCCATACAAAACCAAGGAAAAATATGAGTTACTCGTATGAAGAGACACAAATGGGCTCCCCACCATAAGAGACAACTTAAATTTTTTTTTCCCGAGACAGAATCAAGACACTAATAGGGGGAGGCCCAAACAGACTCCCTAGTACAAGGGGTATACATAAATTAGAAATATACAAAATAATATACATGATACCCACAGTGGGTCTTCCCACCACAAGAACCAACCATCTTAACTGACCAGCATGGGCCGACACAAAAAGACTCAATTTTTTTAAGATTTGGGAAGGGTGCAGGGTCAGTCCGCACGGTTTGGGAAACCATGCACTAACTATGCTGTCATTATTTGAACGTGGATTCCAAGCACACTGACACTACTAATCATGCACAAAATGTGTGGTCAAACTTTCTAGCCAAATTTCCAACCATCCTCCAATGACTCAATGGAAACCAACATGGGAGGGAAAGACATTAGGCGATGACATGGGTACAAGGCCCTCTACCTATTTCCACCGAACGAGAACAACAGAAGGAAGATGATGAAACCATAGGTTTAAACTGTTCCTATCTTTCATACTGAGGATAGGACTTTGTATAAGTGTTTAAACGACACTGGTGTTTCCCCTGAATACGCGCCAGCTTCTCTCCGAGACCTATGGCTGGAGCTCAAAATATTGAAGCATCTTCGGCCACGCAGTTAGGTTGTTGAAACCCCAATGTGGAACTTCTTCTTTCAGTGCCACAAACAACTACACTGCATACCCTGATGGGTTTATCAAGGCATAACACACTTCATAACCCACTTTGCCCAAAAACAGTCATTTCACTGAAACAAGGGATCAGAAGATGCACACACATCACACCTTGTTTCTTTGGGTGAGAAACAACAGAAGGGAAAGACACATATAA
The DNA here is from genome assembly GCA_963277665.1 of Viscum album. Classification (NCBI taxonomy): domain Eukaryota; kingdom Viridiplantae; phylum Streptophyta; class Magnoliopsida; order Santalales; family Viscaceae; genus Viscum; species Viscum album. The sequence continues at coordinate 1,698,175,977 of OY728138.1, read as the reverse complement.
ACACCTTCCTCTAAGATATTGGATTTGATGTTTTTCACAAGGGAGACATAATCCCAACAAAACATAGAACCTTAGGGGATTGTGTGACCTTCACCTTTATGTTCAAAAGACTACACAACATCACAATGCGTCACCGAACATGACCCTGACGATTGATAGAAACTATACATGGAACGGGACCATATTCAAAGTCCCTAAACAACAGATAAGTCCAAAAAGTGGACACAATATCATATCATGACCTAAACCTCAAAATTGGTTGTTTAATAATAACTCTTTCTTCATAGAAACTATAAAGAACCCATAGGCCCTTTTAGACACCATCAAGACACTCATCCCTACTAACAACGAAAGAACACTCCCACCTTTGATGAATCAGGAAACTTAAGAAACTAAGGCCCCTTTCAACCTTCCACAAGCACTATCCCACTACAATAAGATCCAAAAATCAGCGAAATGAATGGGGGTAGACTCAATAAAAGAAATGTTCGATAAAATATTCTTTATATTGATCAACTGGAGGATTTTCCAATGGCGAAACAAAACGGGTTGCACTTCAGTTATGCATTAACCCTTAATGGGGGCGTACCTTATCCAATGAGAGAACCCAAGGACCCAACCAAGCTGGTCTATTGGTCAAAACATTCCACAAACCAGATCCAAACACATTAAGGGAACCACCGTAAAGACATCCCAAATTTGTTTTTTTCAAAAGAGACCACTAACTGTCCCTACAACACAGCTTACCGACCAAACACAAACCCAAAACACAGTTCAAACAGAAGGGGTTCTTGAACTCAAAACCTCCCATGACATTAACATTTTCAAAAACCCATAATACATACCATACCAAACTATTCATCAAGACATCATGTTTTTCTTTAAAACCAATTCATTGAAAACAAATGGTTTAGCAGTAAGCGTATCCACCAATGGTACCCCATGGGCCTCACACATTCATGTTTTTGTGCCACACCAGACACCCTCCTCATATCCATCCCAGCACTCATCCAGTCTTGCCATCAACCATCCATCATCCCATATAACCCCATGCATGTGTTCACTCATGGAAATACCAAAGGGTACAAAAAAACATCCTTCCACTTTTCAAAAACAAAATGGTCAACCAACCCAACCTTTTTCTCAAAACTGCTAACAATGAGATCAAAATCCCAATTCACATCTTACAAAACATTTCATAAAAACACAACCATTTAGAAAAGAACTCAATTTCAAGTTATTCACATCAATTTTGAATCATATCATCCCATTAAAACAAACTCTAATTGTTTAGAAAACTCTATTGGAAACGCTTTTCAAAACCAAATTCAATATAGTTCCTGCTTTCAAAGAGGTGTAAGCACACCATTTTACATTTCAAAACAATTCTGAAAATTTAGTTCCACCATTTCCTAAACAAAACCATTCCCCCTTTATTTGAAAATCATTTTATAAAAACATTACGCTTCTTAAAACCAAGTCACCTTAAAACCAAAGTGCTAAGATTTCAAAACTAAAGCACAAAACAATGCAAGAGGAAACTAGTTTCGGTGGGTGACTTGGACATATGGTTGGCAGCCATATTCCAATCACTTCGCCGTCACAGAGAGTATTCTAGGGAAATATCCATGGCTCCACATGGCTTGCCAGGCCCTGCGAGCTCACTAATATTATTCTCCCAACTCTCTTTTCATTTCCCATAGTCATAATTAAACCAAGAAAACCAAAGCACTCAGATAAATCCATACTTACCATGGTGACTTGAATCCCTTCATGAGGTGTGCTGGCCAGGCACACTACCCATGACTGAAATTTCATGTCCCAAAAATCCTAGCTCTAGTCTATGCTGACTCTTCCCCAAATAACATGACCGATGGAGCGAACCTGCTCTGATACCATTTTGTCACGAACTGAATCTGGTCACCACCAAAACCGGCACCAAACCCAGCCCATGACATGACCCGAAGGGCGTTCCCTATCCCCACGGGCTGGCACAAGTTCCCGGGTATCATTAATTTAGGTTTGGGAACGATTTACCCGAGTATGAAAGCATAAAACATTAAAAACAATCCATAATATAAATCTGAAATTTTTGAGCCAAACAAGACTTAAGTAAAAAAAACCAGAACTGAGTCCATTGGTATAAAGAAAATACAAGTGGTCCAAATAAAAATAATTATAGCATTAAGACAGCCCCAAGGACTCCACACGACTAGGGGTCATTGCCCCCAAGCTATCTCCACAACTCCACACCAAGAATGGGAACTAACACCATGAACCGCCATCACCCTTAGCCTTTCCTTTACCTGAATCAAACATAACCAAGTCTACTTACACCCAAGGGGTGTAAGTAGGGTGTGATCCTAAGCCCAGTAGGATACCACCCAATGATTCCAAAGAGTAAGAAATACAATGTGAAAAAGCAAGCAGTTTTCAAATGCAAGGAAAAGTAGTGTTCAAATTTCAAGAAATGAAACCTCTAATTGAAAATAGTTTTCAATACAAAATTTTTAGAATACTAACACATTAAAATAGAAATGTTAGATACTGTAATTTACTTCCAAACACACCCTGATACATGGGTAGATACTACAAATCCAATGAGCAATAACATTGGGAACACCCCTAGGCACTAGGTTGTCTTGGGCCCTCTGTACCTCGTACCTCGGTGTAGAGTAACCATAGAAAAATCCTTTCTCGTGCACGATCCACTAGTAGGGAACACACCCATAACCTAGTGGTCCCCAATAATCATCCACATAGTTTAGTTAGAGTTGTCGTTATCCAAATGCTAAGTGAAACAGGGACAAAACCCATCAGGTCCACTAGCCGTACTAGTACAAATCCGCCCCACCTAGGTACCCGGGCTTCCCCTTTTGTGCTCAATCAATTTAAGGATGAAACATAAATAAATTTTCATATAAAACACCATTACTTGTCAATCACAACCAATATAGTAGCTATCACATTTTATACCACTTAAAACACGCAACAAAACACTTAGATTTTTCATAAAACAATTCCTCAAAATCTCGTAGTGTTTCGGACACAAAACACCTTGTACACCTCACTTGCATACTATGTGCACATATTTATGTTTCCAAAACATAAAGGAGATCCCACTACATTTCAGTGAAAACACAAAATCCTTTTTAGGGCAACCCTATATGGTTCAAGAAACGACATCATTGCAAAGTCTCCATTTTTACACAACAGAACTCTTAGAATTTCATGTGGTTCACAAACACCATTAAAACCAGATTTTTCAGCAACAAACACAAGGTACAATCATTAAAAACAGTATTTTTATCCCTATTATACTTCAATAAAATCATCTAGTTACTTATAGGGTAGCCCCAATTAAACTAATAATACATTTCTATGAAAAACCCCCAATTTCACATGAATTTGGCCTTTAGGATTCATTTTAAATACAAACACCACTAAAAATATATTTTTCAGAAATAAAAAAATTTAATAAGCATGAAAATACCATAAAAACAGTATCCAATTCACAAAGATTTCATACACAATGGAATCACCTACCAAAACCAAGGAAACCCTTGAATCCTTTGTGCGAAAACTCAAACGCACCACCGCCGCACCTCAAGAAAGCTAATCCAGACCTAAAACCAGAATTTCATACCATAAAACACAATATAAAACCTTAAATTTTAAACCCTACTTACTGGAAATTAGGAACCGCAATTATAATGGATGAAGCCCTAACTAAATTGGATGTAACCCTAAAAAAATTCAAAGAAGAAAGGATGAGAACAACTTACTTAAAATATCTTGTAGAAATCGCCCCCCAAAATACCAGTAGATGATTTCACAATTACTCAAACCTTCAAGGTAGGTTCTAACAATAATAGGTAGATCATTTAGGAATTTTAATGGGGAAAAAAGAGTAATAATTGAAGGAGTTATGAAGGAAACAAAATACCTTTATAAATCTGCCCGAAATTTGAGTTCTCCAGAAATATATACCTAAACCGCGATTCAAATGAGATTAAAAGAGGGTGGGAGGATATGGGACGCGCGTCTGGGTTCAAGGGGCGTGTTTGGGGCTTGGAATCACCGAAGAAGGCTTAAAAATTAATAAGTTATTAGTTAATCAAATTTTATTTTTAAAACTGGAATTGGGCTTTCGGGCAGGCCCAATCCCTTAAATAAAAACACATATAGACCTTAGTTATGGATTTCCAAAGACTCCAAATTTTAATTTTGGTGTTAATATATCAGGGGAGGACATTTAGGAGTTGGAATGAGTAAAAAATATTAAAAAATGAATAAGTTATAAAAGAAACAAAATTTATTTTTAAATCTGGAATTGGGCTCACGGTTTGGCCCAATTCATGAAAACTCACCTATTCTCTATAAAAACATTGGAAACCCCCCAAAACAAAGCATTAATGGAATGTAAAATAAAAATATATTTAAAATAATCTATGTATGTTACATATTATATAATAATAGCATACTTATAATATCATATATTATTGTCACGACCCGCCTTCACCAAAAGGAGTGAAGGGTCAGCAGATTGCCAGACCCTTCCTTCTTTATGTTGAAGGAGAGATAATGACTCTCGAAACCCGCCTTCAATAGGTCCCGGAGTGGCGACTATCACCAAGGGTATGGAAATTTCTCACAAATGGAAGGCATTACCCCTTTTTGTTTTATATATTTAGAGATGAGATGATGAAACTCAACAACACCAAGGTAAAAGAAAAGTAAAACCAAAAAGAAATAAAGTATTCCCACATACATGTTCTAAAAGTAAAGCCACAAATTAAAAAAGGCGACTACAAAGGTAAGTACCAAAGAAGAAAAACAGCAACTGCAATTGCCCCAAAGGTCCGAGCAAGTACGGTCCTGCACGATCCCTGAAGTCCTCTTGGAAACCTGAAAGCAGTTTTATATACGTAGAGTGAGCATACAAGTACACTCAGTAAGGATAACCAAAGACTCTCGTGCACAAGTGGGGGAACGTACTAATGTCCCGTCAGAAAAGGAGTAAACTAAACACCTCTCAAGGTAAACTATCTACCCCAGGCCTCACCAAGTCACACTCCCTAAATAACGCAAGTCAATTAATATATATTAATAGCACATCGATTTTTGGGTAACCCGTGCCACTTTCCCACTGGTAATTGAGACATCCCACGCATCGGACCAATCCCGCCATTCTCACCGCAGTCCCACTGCCACACCCGCCCGTACACACCTGGGCCACAACCACATGCAGTCCCACTGCTGAAATCCTGCCCGCACACACCAGGGCCACAACTGTCACACGTAACCACACCTACAAACACCTAGGCCATAACCACCACAACCAAGCCCGAAGACACCTGGGCCGGAAGATCCAATGTCATGCCCGAAGACACCTCAGCCTCATCCCGAAGATGCTTGGGAAACCACCTGCCGCACACACCTGGCCAACTGTCACACTGCCTCGCCTGAAGGTTCTTGGGCTAATAATGGACCTCAGGCCATCACAGCTTGCCCGAAGATACTTGGGCAATCCGGGAAAGAGAGCAGAAAAGGAGTTAATAACCATCCACTATGAATAGTGTTGGGAAAAACACCCTCCCCCATGAAATGGGGGAGTTCGGCACTAAGTGCTCAACTTGGGTGGGGCGTGAATAAGAAACACAAAGCTACAAGTATAGATATAGGTAACAAGCACTCACCCAAAGCTCAGGTCTTTCTATCCAGCCTACAGAACACAACACCACTGCGTCCAAGTCACAAGTCAAGACTCTCGCCAACAAAACCCACCTGTCCCATTCTTGTTTCATGTTCAATGAAAATGTTTAATTAAGTTTAAGAACTACTGTGCAACTGGTAAGCATAGACACAAGTCTAGGAATGTAAACAATCATGCAACAACCATAACGCCCATACCCGGTTCTCAACAACAGAGGATCCCACCCCAAATTCACACAACCACGGAGAGTATAAAGACTGGTGATCACATCCCCTCCCACATCTCCAGCAATCATCCCGAAAAAGAAAACAACCAACTACCACCACCAACCCAAGTCAGGGCCATGCTGGTATTTTCCGATTTAAACGACTTAACACACTCCATGATTTCAATTTTTGTGTGTTATAACCAGGGTTGTCACAGAAGGATTGATCCTGGTGCCTCAATTTATTTGGCCGGATATATGTGGTTAACCAATTTACTTTTCACATCAGGAGTTTAAAACCACAAACAAGCCATTTGAAACATCATCAGGGGTTCATTAGTGCACAAACAACGACCACCAACGGCCTAGATTTTTAGAAGGCATAAGCCAGCGCAACTCAACAAGATGGTAATAATATAAACAACATCAACGATCACAGCCCCCCACTTTCCTTATAGAATCCAGTTCGTTATCTTCATTTAGGTCTAGTTTATCCAATTGTACAGAACAGAAACACGCCCTCCCCACATGATACACAAAAGAGAGGGGCAAAGGAGAAATTCCCTACCTGTTCATATATGATCGATGTTTAGGCCGGGCGTGGAACTTTACGGATAATGATGCAGCGCACCTGATGCACCAGAAGCTGTTTGTGAAAATCCACGATTGAGGAAAGGAAAAACCACGGCTAACCCTTATTTTATAAGAGACGCGGACGGTTGATGTGAGAACGCGAAACCGCGTAAGGCGAGAGGGTCGTGGGTTGATCATGCGGCTCCACTCGTCATTAAAGGGGGGTCGGGTGGTCTAAACTGACTCATTAATTGATTAAGTATTTAATTTAAACTCTTATGCACATTACGGGTCATTAAAAAACGCTCAAACAGGTCAAAATTGTGTTTGAAACCCTATTTGCGCAGAAGGGAGCGCAACTGGAAATTACCCGCGGGTAGGCCAGAGCCATCGGTAGCTGAGAGCTACCGGTGGGTGACAGCTACCGGTAGCTGCACTACTAGTAGGCTGCAGAGATCGGTAGGTCGAGCTACCGGTAGGCTCCAGCCACCCATAGACAGAGCTACTGGTAGCTGCAGCGACCGGTAGACCATGCTACTGGTAGATAGAGCTACCGGTAGGCCTACACCACCATGATTCCCAGACCCAAAAAACCCAAAACGAGACTTTCACAAAGTACTGGACTCCAAAAACCCAGGCCATTACATCATATACCTCTTAAACGATTCTCGTCCTCGAGAATCAAAACAAAACCATAAGGGAAGAGAGGGTCCGAACAGCCACCTCGAAATATACCTCTTAGGAGCGAACCCATGCTAACTAAAACATTTCCCCGCCAAGAACCAAGCAACATACCATGCCAAACTGCCCGAGCATGTGGGTTGGGGAGTCTCCTTCCCCATTTAAATATATTATCCGCTTTGGGTGGCACTGACTCGCCCAAACGGGTTTAATCGCATCCACCTTAATGAGTCTGGATTAGGGGTCGGGTTCTCTCCTCCCCCATAGCCAGGTCTTTTCACACACAAATTGAGGAAAGAAAAACAGTACATTTTATAGCCAAAAGGACAAAACGTTCTACCACAATATGTAAAACAAGGAACAAAACTCAAAAAAACTCTGGGTACTGGGTACGCATCTGTGCTTCCCTCTCCCACGTACTCTCATCAAGCCCACCATGTCTCCACAACACACAAACCAAGGGGATGGTTCGCCCACGAAGCACCTTCTCCTTGCGATCCTCGATCATCACTATTCTCTCCACAAAGGTCACATCGTCCTCGCTGTCCAGCTCACCCCAATCAAGGATGTGTGAATCGTCGTGCAGATACCGACAGAGCTAGGACACATGGAAGACACCATGTATCCTCAGTAGCTGTGGTGGCAACGCTAGCTGGTAAGCCACCTCGCCGACCCGCCGCAATACTTCGAAGGGTCCGATGAACCTGGGGGAAAGCTTACTCCCCTTGTCAAACCTCTGCTGCCCACGCTGAGGGGAGACCTTCAAGAACACATGGTCCCAAACCTCAAACTCCAAGGGCCTCCTCCTGGTATCAGCATATGACTTCTGTCGGTCCTGGGCCGCATTCATCCTTTCCCATGAGAGCTGAACCTTCTCTGTTGTGTTCTATACTACCTCCGGGCCAAGGATGTCGGACTCTCCTACTTCATCCCAACACACAGGTGAACGGCATGGACTCCCATACAAGGCTTCAAACGGGGCCATAGCGATGATATATTGATAGCTATTATTGTAAGCGAACTCTACCAAGGGCAAGTATCGCACCCATGATCCTCATGATTCCAGAACACATGCCCGTAGCATATCCTCCAAGGTCTGGATGGTGCGGTCTGTTTTTCCATATGTCTGGGGATGGAAAGAAATGCTAAGGCGTAACTGGGTGGCAAAAACATGCTGAAATCATCTCCAGACTCGCGAGGTAAACCATGCATCCCTATCTGAGAATATAGACCTCAGAACTCCATGCAACTGCACCACCCCATCCACGTACTTTCGTGCCAAAGCGTCCACAGCACTGGACTCCCTGATCGCCAGAAAGTGAGCCAATTTTGTCAACCTGTCCACTACCACCCAGATGGCGTCGTATCCCCCTTGTTCCTTGGGTAGTCTCATGACAAAATCCATCGAGATGTCATCCCACTTCCACTCAGGGACATCTAGGGGCTGTAATAGGCCACCCAGAACTCGGTGTTCAACCTTCACTTGCTGACACACTAAGCACTTGGCCACAAACTCTGCCACCGCTCGCTTTACTCCGGGCCACCAGAACTGCCTCTTCAGTCCCTGGTACATCTTGGACACTCCTGGTTGTACCTCCAGGGGTGAGTTGTGGAACTCACTGAGAACCTTTTCATGCATCATTCCTGGAACAAACAACCTTTTCTGGAAAAGCATCTGGTTCTGACCATCCTCTATCCATCCTTCCCGAGCATTGCCCTGGTCAACTCGGTCACGCATCACTTCGCACTCCAGGTCTCCCCACTGAGACTCCTCCACTTGTCGAAACAGAGATGAGTGCACTATCATATGATATAGGAAGCCTCTACCACTATCCATCTTCGCATCCAAGTGTAAGGCAGCCAACTCCTCCATTGCCTTCCAGGCATCCTCCGACTCTCGGACCGCATCCTTCTACGTCTTCCTACTCAAGGCATCGGCCACTACATTTCCATTTCCCTCAGTATAAGAGATCTCAAAGTCGTAATCCTGGAGGAACTCCACCCATTTCCGCTGTCGCAAGTTTAAGTCCCACTGGAAGAAGATATACTTCAAGATTTTGTGATCCGTGAAGACCACAAAGCGTTCCCCGATGAGGTAGTGCCGCCATAACTTTAGCGCAAAAACGACTGATGCAAGTTCCAGGTCATGGGTGGCGTAATTACGCTCATGGGGGTGTAGCTGCTTGGACCCATAAGAGATCACCCCTTGTCGCTGCATCGACACGCATCCCAGGCCCTGTCCTGAAGCATCATAGAACACCTCATAGGCCACCCCTTCTTCTGGTAATCTCAGCGCTGGGGCACTAACCAACTTCTCTTTCAGATAGATGAAGGCTGACTCACACTGCTCACTCCACATGAAAACTAGGTCTTTCTTGGTCAGGGCTGTCAAAGGGGCTGCAACTCGGGAGAAGTTGGGTACGAACCTCCGATAGTAACCTTCCATCCCAAGGAAACTACAGACCTCTCCCACATTCTTGGGTGCTACCCAAGAAACAATCGCCTCAACTTTTGACGGGTCCACCGCTACCCCCTGCTCGGACACCACGTGCCCGAGGAAGTGCACTTCCTGTGTCCAGAACTTGCATTTCGAAAACCTCCCATAGAGATGGTGTTTTCGGAGGACCTCCAAAACTGTCCTCGTGTGCTCTGCATGGTCCTCTTCTAACCTCGAATAGATCAGGATATCGTCGATGAACACAACCACGGACTGATCCACATACTCCCGGAAGATGGAGTTCATAAGCCCCATGAACACAGCCGGGGCGTTTGTAACACCGAAGGGAATGACTACGAACTCTAAGTGTCCATACCTGCACCTGAAGGCTGTCTTCGGGATGTTTCCCTCCTTTACTCTTAGCTGGTGGTACCCAGACCGTAGGTCGATCTTCCATAACCATCATGCCCCTTTCAGCTGGTCGAAAAGATCGTCTATCCTTGGAAGAGGGTAGCGATTCTTCGTCGTCACCTGATTCGGCCTCCTGTAGTCTATGCACAACCTGAGACCACCATCTGCCTTCTTTGAAAACAAGACTGGAGCACCCCACGGTGACGCACTCGGGCGAACATAACCCCACTTCATCAGATCGTCAATTTGGATCCGCAACTACCGTAGCTCTGAAGGCTCCATCCGGTAATGAGCCATCGAGATTGGTCGAGCGCCGGGCAGCAGGTCTATCCCAAACTCGATATCACGCTGAGGGGGTAGAGTCGTCACCTCCTCATGGAAGATGTCTATAAACTCACGGACGATCTCTGGAACTTCCACCATTTCTGCATCTACTGATTCCACTGTCAGCTCGGTCAATAAGGAGAGGAGAGGTTCCTCTCGCTTGTTTCCCTTCGGACTACTCTGCTCGCCGGTGAAGGTAACACACCAGCTGTCCATGTCCAAGAACACCACACTTCTTCGGAAATATTCGATGATGGCACACACAAAGAATAGCCAGTCGATGACTAGGATGACATCGTATGGCTGAATCTTTAGTAGAAGAAGATCCCTAACCAACTGATGTGGCCCTATCATCAGTCTACATCCCCAAAAAACAAACAACAAGTTGGTTTGACCTCCGAATGGTGTGCTCAATACCAGGGGCACTGGATGTATCACCGCATCTAAACCCATGGCACGGGCTAGACTAGGTGCAAAAAAGGAGTGTGAAGCTCTGTTATCGAACAAGTCATAAGAAAGAGTGCTAAACAGACTAATCATACCTCGAACAACCTCTGGCCCTGCCGGAACTGCTGCCTCTGCGGTGTGCAACTGTCCACACCCAGCTCCTCTTCCCCTCGGCCGCTGGCCACCTCCCCAACCATTCCCCGGTCGAGGTACTTGAGGAGCGCCCTGAGGTCAGTCTCCTCCTCCTACGTCTTCCCTCGGAGGAGCGGGAGATCGCTATCCCTGCTGCTGCTGCTGGAAAGGTCTGGCTGGAAGCTACTGCTGGGGAGGGTGGTGGGGCTATCTACTACCACTATACTACACCCGGTCCAGGCACTGAATCCGAAGATGTCCAGGGCTCCTACAGATGAAGCACCGTAGTCCCGGGCCCGAAGGAAAAGGGAGAGGGTCGGGGGATTGAAACTGGAACTGCTGCGGTCTGCTCCCTGCTGGTGGGAACCAGGAGGGTCCTGACGCTGGAGGCCTCGTGCGGACGGCCTTTCCCTTCGATGGTCCCAGCTGGATCCCCTCTAGTGACACTCCTCCTAGAGCATGCATCCTCTCCACCACTTCTTCCTTCTTCTGGACCTCCAAGTACTTCGGCAGGGTGAAGGGGGTAACAGCATACTGGAGGGTGGGTCGGAGCGCCTCCTCTAAACATCTTGCCCGAGACTACTCGTCGGGAAAGAGTTCCGGAGAAAAACGTAGGAGGTCCTTGAACATGATCCCTACCTCCCTCATGGACATACTCCCCTGTTGGAGGGAGAGTAGTTCCTGCATATTTTCTTCCTTCATCGTCGAGGAGAGAAATTACACCCGGAACTCCCTCTCGAAATCCGCCCAAGCCACCTCAGGCTCTCTTCTCTCTCCCAGGTAAAGCATCCACCACTGACGCGCCGCTCCCCGCATCTGGCTGATGGCCAGAGGGACCCAGTACTTGGTCGGGGACCAAATCAGGCCGAAACCTATAACTAGCTCCTCTAGCCAGCCTTCCGTCTTCATGTCGGATGTGCTGCCCTCATACTTCTCGAGGGTCTGTCGCTAGAAGGCCCGAAGAGTCTTCTGCCACTGGTTGTCCTCTTCCTCTTGATCAGCTCTCTATCGACCGACCAAAGTAGTCTCTGGGGCCTCGATCGCCCGTACCACACGTGGTCGCCTTCCAGGTGACATAGCTGCAAGGTATACAAGGAATGCCTAAGCCCATGTAGTGCAGAATATCGATCTTAAAACATCTTAAAATTTTAATTTATTCTTAATTCCCAACATATCCCAAAAACACAAGAACACATGTCATTATGATGCATGTACCTTTCCTAGGGTCTCTACCCTGCAATCAGTGTGGCCTCACATGGTCGTTCGATAGGTCCAGAGTCCTTGCATCAGATCACGGGGGGCCCTAAAATCTCGTGTCCTAGCCGGTGTTCCCTGGCCTAATTCACGTGCCAAGGTCAGCCAACACTATTTCCTTACCATTCCATGCAATCCCCATTGTGCCTAACTCCAGACTCCATCCTATCTGTAACACCCCGAGCTTCCACGATACGCCTCTCTTTCAATAATGCAATAGCTTGCATTGTACGCAAATTCGAGTTCTAAAACATCGCGACAAATCAAAGTAGCCGTTATGAATAGTAATAACCACTTTTTAAAATTATAGAAATTTTATATTTCAAAATGGACTTCATTTTTGTATTCCTAATATTGAAATTAACCTATGTTGAATTTTTTTGTAATTTTCTGAGAACTTCAAAATTTTTATGAATAGTGAAAAATACTTAAAACAACTTTTTTAATCAAAATAATTCATAGTGATAAATTATACTATTGAGTGGTTTTAGAGTATAATTAGAATATATTTTTACCATTTTATCCAATGGTGGTCATTAGAATTAATTTAACATTGAAATTGGACATAAACAATTGCCAATCTTTTGATATAAATTGTTTCTTAAAAACACGCTATTTGTTGTGACAGCGGGAATTAATTATAAAATTAATTAATGCAACTAATATGTTTGGAATTTTGTAAAATAGACATCATTTTTGAATTCGGAATATCAATTATAGCTTAGGGTGAAATTTTGGCCTTATTCTGAAAAACTTCAATTTTTGATGAATAGTGAAACCACTAAGTGGTAGTTAAATAACTGATTTTTCGTTTAAATGAAATATTACAACTTCTGTGATTTGATTTTCAAAAATCCGACATACATGGTTGTCATTAAGAAGTAAAATGTGGTTCAATGAGATTATAATAATTTTTTGGTGAATAGTAACTTATTAAGTTCTTAATCGCGATTAGTGGTAATTAGGGTAGTTTAAGGTATAAATAATACTTTAATAATATTAAATGACCTAGACACATGTCCCAACCTCATTGGTTGTGTCATGGCCGACCAAGACAAGCCATGGCCTAACTTGGGGACCCCATGGATCCACTTTTGTTGGGAAATAACATAAATTACTTTTTATTTAATGTTAAAGTGAAAATGACACTAACATAAAGTGTTTTACTAAAACAATTTTTAAGTAGGGTTACACTAGTCCAAATTTTGATTATAAATAGTCATTGGAAAGATAAAAAGATTTCCTATATCATAGTATTTTTTTTATAATTTTTAGACATTAAATAAATTTAATTATTTATGACATAATAATGATGCAGCGATGACATCATTATTTGACGATTTAAATAAAATGGAAAGATAATATAAAATCTATGAACTACACATGGCCAAAACCAATTGGATGAGTGGATTTCGATGCCTTATCACCTTATCCACGAATTCTATCAATTTGGGACCTTTTAAAACCTAAACACATTTTCAAATAATGTAATGTTCCTTTACTTTCCAAAAGTGCCCCTCCTCTCCTCTTATAAAAGGCCCCCACCTCTACCTCATTTCACACACTCTTCAAGCCATTGGCTCGGCCAACCCCTGCCCATTTGCTCTCTCCACATCCCTCTCCTCATCCTAGAGGATTCCCTTTGGGCAGAATCCTTTCAAAGGAAGCCTTTAGGCTCAACTCAAAAGGAGTTACACTTTTTAAGGTAATTCATTCTCTCATGTTCTTTTGTTTTATTTTGCTTCTCCAACCCCCTAAACTCTTTTTATTTACTTCTTTTGTAACAACACCAGTATCTTAAATATACTAGGATGTTGTTATAAGATTTATTTGAGCTACACTTCCACACAACTACATCAAATGGTTAAAGAACATAAGGTTTCCGTGGATGGCGAAATTCTGCCTCCCGAAACGATGATTGTTCAACACTCATTTAACACCTTCAAAGGTGGCCATTATGATGTCACTATTTTTATATATGATATATAATATGTTTATGTTTTCCTTAAGCTTATGTTTTTTTCATTTTGGGCATACCTTTATGGTTTCCATTATGGGTAAAACACGATATCTTCATTTTAGGAAGCGCGGACTACCGCCCCCTGAAAGTGATTTGATTCGTTAATACCATATGTGGGATGTGTGAAGGATAAAGTTAATGATATTATATATGTTATTATACTGGAATTATAATATACTCTCATATCATTATGATTCCATTCCAAAAAATATGAAATAGAAATGGAAGTAGCGTTCATGCGTACGTACGGCTTACCGTCTCCATGAACGGTGCATTTCATTTCTTACCTCTAAATGTGATGTAATATTATAAATGAATGTATGTACTGGATATATATGACATATATGATATCTACATCATGAATACCATTCTGGATATAATGAACCTTTGACCAAATTAACAACATGTAAGTGTAAGAAGCCTATTTTTGACTTAAGAACCAAATACCGACAAAATGAACATTATTAACTTAAATAATTACATAATGTTCATATCATTGTAATAAGTGATATAATAAGGATAATGAAGTTGAAAATGGTTCTTAATAAGGTATATATTAACTCTAGTTTATTATTCAGGAGGTTAAAGAACGGTTGAGTCAAGTCAGACACGAGGTAAGGGATCTTCTTAACCCAACTTCCATTCTTTGGGTTAATCTCCTACTTTCAAATTATGTCATGATATTATTATGTCCTATTTTGTATTTTTATGTTATTTATGTGTACCTATAGTGAATAAACATAATAGATCTAGTTTATTTTAAAAATGATCTTTGTATGGGACTTCGTCTCAATCTCCTTTCGTTGAGGCATATTTTATTTTATACACAACTTTCTTTTATACGGTGTATAAACCCCTTTTACTTTTACATTTATTCAAAAGGAATCTTTTTACACGAAGCGTTTTACTAAACGACAAAAAGGGAATGTTTTTCTTTCCGTACTTATGCGGCGACAACGACTTCTCCGCCGCCGTGACCATTATTTGATTTTCGGCTTCCTCTACAAGCCATCACTTTTTTTAATGAAAAATAAATACAAAGTTTTAACTTACTTTTATTTTGGTATTGAAAATGGTTTTGAAAGCGTTTTTATTATATCAATGTGTTGTATTGATATCTTGTGATTGGAATGTGGAAATGTTATGTTTCCTTTATGCATGTTTTATGTGATATGATTATGTTATGGTTTATGATATGTTTAAACCTATTCATATGAGGAATGTATTGGACTTAATAAGTGACGGGTGGGGCCCGCTATAGCTCCTCGATGCATCGGTAGGTCTCATGAGACAACTAGACGTGGAATTGGCCGAGGCCCTTTCCCAATTTGATTTATGGTTTTGGCCGAGGCCTTAATCATTTTAGACGTCTTGGCCGAGGCCTTGACAAAATGTTTCAGAATGTCTGGCATTATACATTCCCTCATTATGAAAGTGGTTATTGATATTACATGTGATTATTCGACCAGTAGAATATCCATGTGAAGAAGTAAATGGCATTATCTCATTTTACTTTTGCCATATTATGTTGAAGTTCATGTTTAAGAGGCTTTTGTTTTAGTTATACATTGCCTTAAATGTTAATGTTTATTTATGAAAGCTTCCGCATTATTGTTATCCTTACTGAGCATCTGAGCTCACCCCTTTCAATGTTTTAATATTTTCCAGGATGTGAAGAAGTATTTTATGAATGACCTGCAGGGATTGTCAGAAGAGGATATGAGTGTGGACTATAAAGACCATGTTATTGTAGTTTGTTTAATTTTTGATGTAATGAAAGAATTATTAATGTATCTAGTGTTTCCAAGGCTACTAAACTAAACGGTCTTTCGAGGCTTGATCTTTTGTGATCATGCCAATGTTACGAAGTAATGCACCAGCTCTGGGTAGCTGGGATCGGGGCGTTACAGTTGGTATCAGAGGCAGTTTAGTACTAACCTTGGAAGCTAGATGTAGATAAACTCTGATTAGAACGCATAGCCCAAAGATAGGCTTCGAGGATTAGTATAGAAGAACTTCCTAGAATTTTGGTATTATAGAGATGATATGAGTTTTCCGAGCAATACATCCCTGTCTGGATACGAGCAGGTAGAGGCGGCTCTGGCACAGATGTACCTAGGGGTAAAACCCGAAAACACCGCTTTGAGCTAGACTCGAACGGGAACTGGTGCACGACAACGGGCCTTGCTGCACTCTTGGTTACGACACTCCCGGGGGATATGCTTAGGATAATTCTCATTTTACTTACAAACCACTATGAAGGGTTATGAGTACATACTTACTCAAAGAAAACATTTCTTTTTATGATTATGGATTATATCCATAAATAGTTCAATTTATGTAAAGTGTTTTACAAGTATGGAATTATGTATTTTGATTCATAAACTAACCTAGTTTATGTCGTTGTATAGAAATGGCGCCCAGTAGAAGGAATGTGAACTCCAGCAATACGTATGATCCAAAGAGTAAGAAGAATCGTATCTTTCACGGTATTAAGCCAACATTTCGAAGGGAAATAGTCTCCCATGTGTTATCAACATATGAAGAAATAGTATCATGTGTTAATAAGATAAGTAAAGAATTCTCTGAGTACTATGGCTTTGAAGCGAAGCAAGAGATGAAAGGGATGGAAGAGAGAATGATGGATAAAGGAATGAGGGGAATGAAGAATTTTCCAATATGTGATAACTGTGGGAAGAAACATCATGGAACTTGCCTAAAGGGAATGGGAGTTTGTTATAAGTGTAGAGAAAAAGGACACAAAGTGCGTGACTGCAAGGGTAAGAAAATGGTTTCAAATGTACAATGCTTCTTCTGCAAGGATTGGGGACACTACGCAAACCAATGCCCAAATCGTCAGAGTATGCCCCAAATGATGTTATTGGATAATAATCAAGTTATGATACTACCACAGATGAGGAGGAATGATTAGTGTTCTTATGTTGTTATTAAAGAATTTTGTAATTTGAGTGTTGGATCAATGATGTACTGGTTATAATAATTATGGAGTATATAAGGATTGTACTGCAGTACTATTTCATCAAGGACTTGAGATTGTGTGGAACCAAGAAAAGTAACTCCACAGTAGGTTAAATTTTTGGAAAATATATGGTTGAGAAAAAGATAAACCATAATATGGTTCTGATACCAAGATAGTTATTTTGGAATAAGACGTGATTGATTTGGATAAATTATATTGGATATTCTTAACTTCCTTGAAACTGATTGATGATTTGTATACATTTTTGGATAGAAGGAGTATAGGATCATGGTAATTCAGTATGTTTAAAAAGAATACATGATGAAGGTGTTCACATGTTGTTATGTGGGAAAAAAAGGATCTTCATTATGCTTACCTTCCTTATAAAATTTGGACTGTGAGTTGGACAGAAGTATTTTGGATAATTATAAAGGTTGGAGTGGATTAAGTTGATCTTTGGATAGTATTGTTTAAGGTTAAAACATTTATGAAGATTATTTTTGGAATAGTATGGTACTATATTTTTAGGAAAAGGACAACCTGCAGGGTGGGGCATAACCCGTCGCGTCAGACAAAGCTGCAGGAATCGAACCCACAATCATAGTGCGACAGGCCTTTATTTCCTACCACTAGCCTACAGGAAGTCCCCGGTTATTACAAAATAATTTTACTAATCTAAATGGTATGTGTTAACATTTGGAACCTTATACAATTAGGATAAGTATAATATTTTTGAGTTCTATTATCTTTTGAGTGAAAGATGAGTTGAAGGTTGAAACTCTAATTGTGAAACATAAATATATATATACCTATCTCTTATTCAATGAATAAATTAATTCTTAAACTTTAGTAAAGGGATATTAAAATAAAAAAAATGTGTTATCCTAATACCTTATGTCTTGTTGAACTGATGATATTTTAAATCAACATAGATTGAAGGCTTTGAGGCCCTCAATTTGACAGTTGATTGTGATTGATGACCTCAATCACTCCCTACAAATATTTACGTTTTTCCTCCAATTATATGTCTTTAATTGCCACCAATGTTCTCCTTATCGAGATCATAATTTGGTGGTGACTTTCTTATTTCCATTTCCCTCTTATTAAGGCTAAATTTTATTAACCTTATTTCCGATGTGGGTTTTCCACAAAGGTATTTTCTCTTTTCAACCTTTTATTATCAAAGAAAATTTTCAAATTGCGAGGACGCAATTTATTGAAGGAGGGGAGAATGTAACACCCCGAGCTTCCACGATACGCCTCTCTTTCAATAATGCAATAGCTTGCATTGTACGCAAATTCGAGTTCTAAAACATCGCGACAAATCAAAGTAGCCGTTATGAATAGTAATAACCACTTTTTAAAATTATAGAAATTTTATATTTCAAAATGGACTTCATTTTTGTATTCCTAATATTGAAATTAACCTATGTTGAATTTTTTGTAATTTTCTGAGAACTTCAAAATTTTTATGAATAGTGAAAAATACTTAAAACAACTTTTTTAATCAAAATAATTCATAGTGATAAATTATACTATTGAGTGGTTTTAGAGTATAATTAGAATATATTTTTACCATTTTATCCAATGGTGGTCATTAGAATTAATTTAACATTGAAATTGGACATAAACAATTGCCAATCTTTTGATATAAATTGTTTCTTAAAAACACGCTATTTGTTGTGACAGCGGGAATTAATTATAAAATTAATTAATGCAACTAATATGTTTGGAATTTTGTAAAATAGACATCATTTTTGAATTCGGAATATCAATTATAGCTTAGGGTGAAATTTTGGCCTTATTCTGAAAAACTTCAATTTTTGATGAATAGTGAAACCACTAAGTGGTAGTTAAATAACTGATTTTTCGTTTAAATGAAATATTACAACTTCTGTGATTTGATTTTCAAAAATCCGACATACATGGTTGTCATTAAGAAGTAAAATGTGGTTCAATGAGATTATAATAATTTTTTGGTGAATAGTAACTTATTAAGTTCTTAATCGCGATTAGTGGTAATTAGGGTAGTTTAAGGTATAAATAATACTTTAATAATATTAAATGACCTAGACACATGTCCCAACCTCATTGGTTGTGTCATGGCCGACCAAGACAAGCCATGGCCTAACTTGGGGACCCCATGGATCCACTTTTGTTGGGAAATAACATAAATTACTTTTTATTTAATGTTAAAGTGAAAATGACACTAACATAAAGTGTTTTACTAAAACAATTTTTAAGTAGGGTTACACTAGTCCAAATTTTGATTATAAATAGTCATTGGAAAGATAAAAAGATTTCCTATATCATAGTATTTTTTTTATAATTTTTAGACATTAAATAAATTTAATTATTTATGACATAATAATGATGCAGCGATGACATCATTATTTGACGATTTAAATAAAATGGAAAGATAATATAAAATCTATGAACTACACATGGCCAAAACCAATTGGATGAGTGGATTTCGATGCCTTATCACCTTATCCACGAATTCTATCAATGTGGGACCTTTTAAAACCGAAACACATTTTCAAATAATGTAATGTTCCTTTACTTTCCAAAAGTGCCCCTCCTCTCCTCTTATAAAAGGCCCCCACCTCTACCTCATTTCACACACTCTTCAAGCCATTGGCTCGGCCAACCCCTGCCCATTTGCTCTCTCCACATCCCTCTCCTCATCCTAGAGGATTCACTTTGGGCAGAATCCTTTCAAAGGAAGCCTTTAGGCTCAACTCAAAAGGAGTTACACTTTTTAAGGTAATTCATTCTCTCATGTTCTTTTGTTTTATTTTGCTTCTCCAACCCCCTAAACTCTTTTTATTTACTTCTTTTGTAACAACACCAGTATCTTAAATATACTAGGATGTTGTTATAAGATTTATTTGAGCTACACTTCCACACAACTACATCAAATGGTTAAAGAACATAAGGTTTCCGTGGATGGCGAAATTCTGCCTCCCGAAACGATGATTGTTCAACACTCATTTAACACCTTCAAAGGTGGCCATTATGATGTCACTATTTTTATATATGATATATAATATGTTTATGTTTTCCTTATGCTTCTGTTTTTTTCATTTTGGGCATACCTTTATGGTTTCCATTATGGGTAAAACACGATATCTTCATTTTAGGAAGCGCGGACTACCGCCCCCTGAAAGTGATTTGATTCGTTAATACCATATGTGGGATGTGTGAAGGATAAAGTTAATGATATTATATATGTTATTATACTGGAATTATAATATACTCTCATATCATTATGATTCCATTCCAAAAAATATGAAATAGAAATGGAAGTAGCGTTCATGCGTACGTACGGCTTACCGTCTCCATGAACGGTGCATTTCATTTCTTACCTCTAAATGTGATGTAATATTATAAATGAATGTATGTACTGGATATATATGACATATATGATATCTACATCATGAATACCATTCTGGATATAATGAACCTTTGACCAAATTAACAACATGTAAGTGTAAGAAGCCTATTTTTGACTTAAGAACCAAATACCGACAAAATGAACATTATTAACTTAAATAATTACATAATGTTCATATCATTGTAATAAGTGATATAATAAGGATAATGAAGTTGAAAATGGTTCTTAATAAGGTATATATTAACTCTAGTTTATTATTCAGGAGGTTAAAGAACGGTTGAGTCAAGTCAGACACGAGGTAAGGGATCTTCTTAACCCAACTTCCATTCTTTGGGTTAATCTCCTACTTTCAAATTATGTCATGATATTATTATGTCCTATTTTGTATTTTTATGTTATTTATGTGTACCTATAGTGAATAAACATAATAGATCTAGTTTATTTTAAAAATGATCTTTGTATGGGACTTCGTCTCAATCTCCTTTCGTTGAGGCATATTTTATTTTATACACAACTTTCTTTTATACGGTGTATAAACCCCTTTGACTTTTACATTTATTCAAAAGGAATCTTTTTACACGAAGCGTTTTACTAAACGACAAAAAGGGAATGTTTTTCTTTCCGTACTTATGCGGCGACAACGACTTCTCCGCCGCCGTGACCATTATTTGAGTTTCGGCTTCCTCTACAAGCCATCACTTTTTTTAATGAAAAATAAATACAAAGTTTTAACTTACTTTTATTTTGGTATTGAAAATGGTTTTGAAAGCGTTTTTATTATATCAATGTGTTGTATTGATATCTTGTGATTGGAATGTGGAAATGTTATGTTTCCTTTATGCATGTTTTATGTGATATGATTATGTTATGGTTTATGATATGTTTAAACCTATTCATATGAGGAATGTATTGGACTTAATAAGTGACGGGTGGGGCCCGCTATAGCTCCTCGATGCATCGGTAGGTCTCATGAGACAACTAGACGTGGAATTGGCCGAGGCCCTTTCCCAATTTGATTTATGGTTTTGGCCGAGGCCTTAATCATTTTAGACGTCTTGGCCGAGGCCTTGACAAAATGTTTCAGAATGTCTGGCATTATACATTCCCTCATTATGAAAGTGGTTATTGATATTACATGTGATTATTCGACCAGTAGAATATCCATGTGAAGAAGTAAATGGCATTATCTCATTTTACTTTTGCCATATTATGTTGAAGTTCATGTTTAAGAGGCTTTTGTTTTAGTTATACATTGCCTTAAATGTTAATGTTTATTTATGAAAGCTTCCGCATTATTGTTATCCTTACTGAGCATCTGAGCTCACCCCTTTCAATGTTTTAATATTTTCCAGGATGTGAAGAAGTATTTTATGAATGACCTGCAGGGATTGTCAGAAGAGGATATGAGTGTGGACTATAAAGACCATGTTATTGTAGTTTGTTTAATTTTTGATGTAATGAAAGAATTATTAATGTATCTAGTGTTTCCAAGGCTACTAAACTAAACGGTCTTTCGAGGCTTGATCTTTTGTGATCATGCCAATGTTACGAAGTAATGCACCGGCTCTGGGTAGCTGGGGTCGGGGCGTTACACTATCTCTCAACCATCAGCCTCTGATGCCATTCTGTCATGACCCGCCTTCACCAAAAGGAGGGAAGGGTTAGCAGATTTCCAGGCCATTACTTCTTTATGTTGAAGGAGAGATAATGACCCACGAAATCCGCCTTCAATAGGTCCAGGAGTGGCGACTAGCATCGAGGGAATAGAAATTTCTCACAAATGGAAGGAATTACCACTTTTTATTTTATAGATCGAGAGATGAGATGATGAAACTCAACAACACCAAGGTAAAAGAAATGTAAAACCAAAAATAAAAAAACCATTCCCACATGCATGTTCTAAAAGTAAAGCCACATTGATCAAAAGGAGACTACAAAGGTAAGGACAAAAGAAGAAAAACAGAAACTGCAATTGCCCCAAAGGTCCGAGCTAGTATGGTCCTGCGCGATCCCTGAAGTCCTCCTGGAAACCTGAAAGCAGTTTTATATACGTAGGGTGAGCATACAAGTACACTTAGTAAGGAAAACCAAAGACTCTTGTGCACAAGTGGGGGAACATACTAAAGTCTCGTGAGAAAAGGAGTAAACTAAACACCTATCAAGGTAAACTATCCACCCAATGCCTCACAAAGGCAAGCTCCCCAAATAACGCAAGTCAAGTAATATATATATTAAGAGCACATAGATGTTTGGGTACCCCGAGCCACTTTCCCACTGGTTATTGAGACATCCTACGCATCGGTCCAATCCCGCCATTCTCACCGTAGTCCCACTGCCAAACCCACCCGCACCCACCTGGGCCACAACCACACGTAGTCCCACTGCTAAAATCCTGCCCGCACACACCTGGGCCACAATTGTCACACGTAAACACGCCTGCAAACACCTAGGACATAACCACCACAACCATGCCCGAAGACACCTGGGTCGGAAGATCCACTGCCACGCCCGAAGACACCTGGGCCTCATCCCGAGGACGCTTGAGAAACCACCTGCCGCACACACCTGACCAACCATCACACTGCCCCGCCCGAAGGTTCTTGGGCTTATAATGGACCTCAGGCCATCACAGCCTGCCCGAAAATACTTGGGCTATCCGGGAAAAGGAGCAGAAAAGGAGATAATAACCATCCACTATTAATAGTGTTGGGAAAACAACCTCCCCCATGAAATGGGGGTGTTCAGCACTAAGTGCTCAACTTGGGTGGGGCGTGAATAAGAAACACAAAGCTACAAGTATAGATATAGTTAACAAGCACTCAACCAAAGCTCAAGTCTTTCTAACCAGCCTACAGAACACAACACCACTGCGTCTAAGTCACATGTCATGTCTCTTGCCAACAAAACCCATCTGTCCCATTATTGTTTCAAGTTCAATGAAAATGTTTAATTAATTTTAAGAACTACTGGGAAACTAGTATGCATAGACACAAGTCTAGGAAAGTAAACAATCAAGCAACAACCATAACACCCATACCCGGCTCTCAACAATAGAAGATCCCACCCCAAATTCACACAAGCACTGAGAGTATAATGACAGGGGATCCCATCACCTCCCACATCTCCAGCAATCGGCCCGAAAAAGAAAACAACCTACTACCACCACCAACACAAGTCAGGTTCATGCTGATATTTTCAGATTTAAACGACTTAACACACTCCATGATTTCAATTTTCATGTGTTTTTACTAGGGTTATCACAGAAGGATTGATCCTGGTGCCTCAATTTATTTGGCCGGATATACATGGTTAAACAATTTACTTTTCACATCAAGAGTTTACAACCACAAACAATCCATTTAAAACATCAGCAAGGGTTCATTAGTGCACAAACACCGACCACCAACGACCTCGATTTTCAGAAGGCATAAGCTAGTGAAACTCAACAAGATAGTCATAATATAAACAACATCAACGATCACAGCCCCCCTCTTTCTTTATAGAATCCAGTTCGTTATCTTCATTTAGTTCTGGTTTATCCAATTGTACAGAATAGAAACATGCCCACCCCGCATGATACACAAAATAGAGAGGCGAAAGAGAAATTCCCTACCTATTGATAGATGATCGACATTTAGGTCGGGCATGGAACATTACAAATAATGATGCGGCACACCCGATGCACCAGAAGCTGTTTGTGAAAATCCGCGATCGAGGAAAGGAGAAACCACAACTAACCCTTATTTTATAAGAGTAACATATGGTTGAGGTGAGAACGCAAAACAACATAAGGCGTGGGGGTCGTGGGTTGATCACACGGCTCTACTCGTCATTAAAGGGGGGTTGGGTGGTTTAAACTGACTCATTAATTGATTAAGTATTTAATTAAAACTCTTATGCACGTTACGGGTCTTTAAAACATGCTCAAACAGGTCAAAATATGGTTTAAAACCCAATTTGCGCAAAAGGGAGCGCTACTGGAAATAACCCGTGGGGTAGGCCAGAGCCACCGGTAACTGAGAGCTACCAGTGGGTGACAGCTACCGATAGCTGAGCTACGGGTAGACAGAGCGACCGGTAGCTGCAGCTACCGGTAGACCGAGCTACCGGTAGACAGAGCTACCAGTAGCTGCACCTACCGGTAGACCGAGCTACCGGTAGACAGAGCTACCGGTAGGTTGCGGCCACCGGTAGACCGAGCTACCGGAAGGCCTGCTACCGGTAGGCTAAGGCTACCGGTAGGCCTACACCACCATGATTCCCAGACCCGAAAACCCAAAACGAGATTTTCACAATGTAATGGACCCAAAAAACTCGGGCCATTACAATTATCCTATTATTATATTTGAACAGTACTTTATTAAAAATTCATTTATAAACTGACTATTTTAAGGTGTTAACTATTTTCCTTTTATGACAGTTTTAGTTTAGTTGTTCAAGTTTATAAACATTTATAATCATTAAATAATATATAGAATTATAAATTTTATAGTGATATCATATATTTTCCTTATACTAAAATTTATATTCATTGTCAAAACATAGATATTTAAAGATGAAATAATCCGTTAATAGAGATCGTAGGTCGTACATACACATGAATGATGTTTACATCATTCAATTAATGGAAAAAATACGAGGAACTAATTATTAACAATTATAGAAATTTTATTATTTTATATATATAACATATTTTGTGTAATAAAATTTTTATTTCCTTCCATATAAATCGTTATGGAGAATGAATGCATCGCTTCACGAGATGTTAATATTTCATATAGACGAGTAGTGTTATCGTATTTGTAATAGAGTTGATAATAAAATGGTATATGTCATATTAAAATTGAATAAGTATAATTATATGATAAATAAAATGCACATGTGTTAAATTGATAATTCCATATAGCCTTGAATGGACGTAATGGAAAATGATCTACATCATTTTGTGAGGTGGTAGTTTGTCAAACACATGATCGATGACTTTTTCCCATTTTATGGAAGTGTAGATGGATAAATATTATAATAAAAATAATGAAATATATTTATTTTGTACGTACTATTGGTATTACATTATATTTTTTAAAAAGTAATTTATGGTGTAAAAGAAAAATTAAAATGTATCTTTGTGAAGAAAATTACCTTCTCTTAGAAGCACCTCATTTTGATCTATTTTTAAAAACCATAGATGTATTCTTTTGTGAGTAAAAGTACATATATAACATTGATATGTATTTTTTTGAAGTTATTGGTCGTAATATATGTATTTTGAGGTTTAAATAAGTTGAGGGTGGTGGTGACCATTTATACGTGGGGGAAAGGAATCAACCTGAAACCTATATGGAAATTTCCCCAAAATATCTATAATGATAAAGTGATGCACATTTAAAAATATTTGAAATGACTCTAGGTATTAAAATGGAAATTATATTAGAAAAAAAATGTCCATAAAATCTGATTAATACATGTTTTGGGTAATTTTTTGCACTTTTACTTTTTCTCACCCCTTTAAACACATTTCTATTTTAAATGTAGTAATTAAATATTAATGTTATCACTATTAGTTTTGGAAAAAAATTAAGATATATATTAATTGATAATATAATTTATTATTAATAAATTTATTGAATAATTTATTCAATTTTATATTCATAGAAATTGAAAATTTTAATTTATAAATTAATCCCATATATGCGATGAGAAAGTGGTTTATCACAGAGAAAAAAATCACAAATTCAGAAGATTTATACATAAAAATTCAATAATAAAATGATTAGAATGCCATAAATTGAATATATATATATGTGTGTGTGTGTGTGTAATTTTTATATTATTATTCAAAAAAATTGAAAATACAATTCAACTTTATTATTATTTTTAATTAAAAGTTAGATATAAATTAAAACTCATTATTTTTGAAAACAAATAAAAATTATAATATTTTAAAAAAATTCCAAAAAAAATTCCTTACCTAATTTTTAAATTACTATTTTAAAAAATTATATATATTTTATCTAATTATTTTTCAAAATTATTCAATAATTATTTTTCAAAATAAGTGCGTAGATTTGAGAAAAACCTATTTCTTCGAAAAATTTTGTTTTAAGAATCAATTTGGATTTATTCTTATCTCTTGTATAGAAAACATATTAGATGAATGATAAAAAATTTATTGAATATATAATATATAAATCTAATTAAAATGATTCACTTATTTTTTAGTTAATTTATTCAGGTAAAATGTGATTTTTCATAAAAATGGGTTCATAGAAAAATATTTCACCTGATATCAAATAGTCTTTCTTATAATTTTTAAATAAATGTTCATAAAAACATTTTGTATACATTTTTAAACAATATATTTTCATAGATTATGTTATCATATCCATACCCACAATTATAATGTCTAGGAGATATATTTGTATTATTAATATTTTAATCATATATCACTTTTCACTTCAATCATGGAGGTTGAAACAGATTCATTGACAATTTATAAATATCATTCAGGCCAGGGTCTCATTCCATGGTCTATCGAGTACTCTATTCGAAGGTATAAGCGGCTTATGAACAGTCAGATGTCAGTTCTTCATCCTGGCATGAGGGTAATTTTTTTGTTGGATTTCTTGCTTCTAAAGTGTCTTTGGAGAATAGGAATATTTTTTTTATAGTATTAGTTCCTTTCTCTCTGAGGGTTTACAACTCAATCGGTCTGACGCCCTTAGGTTGCACTATTTTCAGCCCCCTTAACCGTCTCTGTATAAAGATGTTTAGCCTTTTTATTTTAATAAAATAAAAGATATGTTGTTGAGGAAGAAAACATATTTCATAATATATTAGTGTGTTACATTTTGGACATAAGTAAACATAATTCTCCACTCATTAAATTTAAATCACTACACCCCTAGTTGGAAATCTGTTACTCTATTCATGGATTTTTTAGGAAAAGTTTTATTATAGTGATGAAACCTATGATTGAACTTATCATAATAGTAAAAAATTCAATATATAATTAAAAAATTCCCTAAAATTTCTTTTTCTGCACATAGAGCATGATTTTATTTTACCTCAAGGCATTATAGTTTCTTTCTCTTTCTTCCCACTGTGATTGTTTCATACTTTTGTCTTCATAAGTAATATATGTATCGGAAAACTCTACATGAGATTTCCCATCTTAATGGAAAAAATTAATATAAAGGCCTCAAATAAACTTGGTTTTATTCCTAAGTAAAATATATTAATTTCACTATCAAGGCCTCAAATAAAATTTCATATGTACCTATCTATCTTTGTAAAATCATCATCGTATGCTTCTCCTGATTCTTTATATTTTTTCCAAAATTTCAAGAATTATTTCTAAATATTGTGTCAAACATGCTTAGGGAAATATATATTGAGGACAATATTCATATATATGTCCAATTCCATGGTATTAATATCATCTATCTATCTAGTATTCACAACCAAATACCACTATCAGTCACATTCACCCTCAAAATGATAAATCGAATCGATTTCCATTTTAATTACCAAACTACACTGGACATTAAATATAATTTCCATATAATATATCAATCATTCATCAATAAATTTATATAAATACCCACTAAAATTTGTATATTTGTTTATCATGAAATACTCATCAATTGATATGTTCCTCTATGGTAAATATATTTTCTTCCTAACATTGATTCCAGTACCATTTTTATGTTTCTAAAGTGATCTCTCACCAAAATATATTTTGAATTTCTATTCCAACCATTCTATCTTGCGAATTTTGAAGGATAAATTCCTCTTGATACATTCTTAATTAATCATACCCCATTCTTGTATAGAAAACTATTATTAACATACATAATGAAGAATAATATACATTTTAATATTTAAATTCTATATTATTTAAACATAAACATAAAGTATAAAATTTAAAGTGAATGATGTTAACAATATCCTAAATACAAAATTTGTTAAATCATTTTCCTCAGATATCAACAATAAGGACCTGACTATAAATTTTACGTAATCCAATATTTTTTCCCTAAATTTTCATTTTCATATGTTTGTGGATGTCTTTAAAGCTTATAGGTTATAGAAATGTATTATAAATTATATATATATATATATTAATTGATTTAAATTTTTCCTAGAATATATTTTATCCCCAATATAAAACACTTAAAATTAATGACAATTTTTTTGATGAAAAATCTTCATGACTTTCAACGTGGTTTCATTTTTGTTCCTACCCACTATTAATCCGTATAAAAATTTTAAAAATCCATGAATGGGCACAAAAATCATATTAAGAGATATAAAAATAAGAAATATGTTAGTATAGTTTAAACACTACAACCTATAAAATAATTAATTTTATCATAGTATTCTTTGGCTGTATGAAGTAAATATTTTTTCATGAAAAAATTAAACTTTTTTCTCATAGATAACTATAAATACCATATATAGGCAAACAAAATAAAATTTTAGGAAACTTATAACATAATACTCATAACCCATTTTAAATATGTGTTGTTGTAACACCCAATTACCTTTTATACATGTATATTTGGATCTTTTAATTTAGGTTTCCATTATTTTTTGGAGAGTACTTTCATCCCTAAATTGAGATGACACTAATAATGGTGAAGTCACATGTTTTTTGCATTTTCATTATTAACACGAATATTATTCTATTTTAAGGGTAGTTACACAGTATGTAATCGGATTATATTAACTGTTTTAGCTGATGAAAACATATTATTAACTACATACACATCATTAGTTTTTACATGTCATGTAAAGGGTTCATGTTGTGTTATGTGAAATTTAGTTTTTAATTAATAAGGAATCATGTTTTTTGTGTGTAACATAAAATAAGGGGGATTCAAAATGTGTACAATATTACATTTAATTAAATTCCATGAGTTTAAAAATTTAAGTTATTATATTGGTGTTTGTGGGAACATTTTTTATATAGCCATCTCCTCTCATCCAAAGCTCTTACCGAATGATATTTTAGGTGTCTTCCCTCTATATGGATTAAACCATTAAATGATTCATTAGAAGAGTTTGGTGGTTTATCTCTTGGGGTAATATTTCCATTTATTTTCTCCCATGTTTGGGATTATGGAACATTTCATTGTAGGTATATTAATTATGTGGTGTTTTATATTAATTTATTTCAATATATAGTCATGAATTGAATTCTGAAGGCAGATATTGTGGTTTCCAATCCCCATTTCCAAAGGTGTTTATTTTTTCAATGATATTGTGGTAGGTGGACTTGTTTAATTGTTCTAATTTATTAAATTCCTTATTATTCATATTAACTTCTTGATATTTGAAATTAAATTTAAAATTTTTAAATTTAAAAGTTTAATGGGTTCACCCATGAAAATGTGTGTTTCTTTAAATGGATTTTCCCTATTTAAATTTTAAAATGGATTTTGAATCCCGTAAGAATATTTTCAGTGCCCTGAAATTGTTTTATAAAAATGTGATCATGGTTTTTAAAATATAAATTTATTGAAATGTCATAATGGGAACCTTAGGCACATTGAGATAGAGACATAGGTAATGTTAGTGTTTGTTACACCACTATGAGGTAACCTATTACATGTTGATGGTTTATGGAAGGCCTTGATGTTTTCTTGGATCCAACATTATACCATGTTTAGCTTGAGGTTGTATAGTATTTATTACCCCATTGGATAAAGTCTGAATGGTAGGTTATTTTTTTGGTTATTTATTACAAGATAGTTTATTTCATGGATTTTTTATCACATGTATATTTTTATTTTTATATGTCAAACTTTGTATTTTTTGATTTGGAAACATGACATGCGATTCCAAAAGACTAAAGGATTGTGTAGAAATTTATTTCCAATATTTTATATAAAAAATGACTGTAAAACATTTTTTAAAGCTATTACTTCGGAATTCTTGTTATTTGAACCGGTATATATCTAATAATGGTATTCTACTCAAATATATTTCTCACATACTACCTTTTGTTTTTGGGGTTTGTATACCTTTTTTTATATTCAACTAAAGAAAATAACATTCTATATCATACAGGATTCTATTTACATAGTTGTTTCATTTTTTATTAGTTTGGGTGTGATGTTTGGTCACATGTAGATGTGTTTTTTAGAGGTATCTTTCTTTCTATTTTAGTCTATTCATCTTAGATTCATCCCCCATGGTTTCTAATTTTTACTCTGGTTGTATGTATTTTAATTATTATATTTGAGACTAATTTTTTATATATATTTTTACCCCACACAATTATGGGTTCACTGGGGTGACTAGTGTGGTGGTCTTGTGCTAGTCTACTAAAATTTGGTATGAAAAGGGTTACACAGCCAGAATTGATTCTGCACTGCCAAAGGTGGTTCTATGTGATGGGTATACAAGAGTAGAATCCTTAAAAATTTAGCATTTTTCGTGTAAAAGGGGAATTTAAAGTTATCTCCCATGACTGAATATGAATTTCCATGAATTGAAAGAAATTTGTGCCTATGTCTAAGACCGAGTATTTCGATTTGTTTGAATATATTTAATGGGATCTTTATTTATATTCACTTTTCTAAATTTATTGATGGCTTTGTGTTGTATGTTAATCTAAATAAACTTAGTGGGAAGTTTTTTTGATAGAACCATTCCATTAAAAAGGTATTTTCTTTTTCTGTTGGATAAATAACTACTTTAACATCTCATTGTTATAATTCATTGTTTTGGATTCATGTTTTTACTTCGATTGTTTTGGAATTTTGTCATGTATAACAAGTTATTGTCATAAATTTAACAGACAATTCCTCATATAAGTGATCTTCCATATTCATGATGGGATGTGGAAGGTATGTTCCACATGCACACCCCCTATTAGATCCTTCTTTGGTTTAAGCATTGATCTATAGAATTCAAAAATAGTGATTTGTGTTTCCAATGAACTTAGAACTATTAGCGGATCATGGATCAGAATTTAACAACAATCATCCACTAGTATTTCTTAGTGAAAAAGGACATCAAGTGTCAGAGTAGTGACATGAATGTATTGAGAATCTGTTCACCTTGTTGAAAGACACATGATGATTGTCAAGTGGGTTTTTTCATGTACAATAACAATGGAACAATAGAAGATGGTGGGAATTCATAGTGATTCCTATGATGCATGAAGGTATTAACGGGTTTTGTTTAAAGAATATATTTAATCAAAAAAATTACCCTAATATATTACATGATATAATGATCTAGTAGTTCTTATGGTTGGAGAAAGGGGAGTTTACTATCCTAGATTTCTCCACAAAATTTACAAAGTTTTTGAATCATTTACCAGAGCATGTAACCAATGATTACCTGGTGGCACAGAGTATTGAGATAGGAATGAAGGCTGATGAGCACTAAATGATTGTTATTTTTTGCCTTTTGAGTTTTTGATAGGGAGTGGATAAGGTAGATTCAGATTAGGAATACACATATAGAATTAAAGAATAGGGAGGAGATTAAGTGGGTGCAACACTTAGCTGGGGTGATTATTCTAGTCAAAATAGAATGTACAAGAGTGGTAAGTTTTTTATTAGACCAATATTGAGGGGTTTTATAGGGAAGAAATGGGTTATTTCCTACCAGCGTGGGAGGAAAATTCAGACATTTATTTAGTGTTCAAGGGCTCGTATAATGTGTCATATTTTTGGAAAATCTGTAAATATCAATCATTTCTATGACAACATGTCCCAATGTAGTATGGTGGGGCCCACTTTAAACAAGGGGTTATAGGTCCATGTTAATGCTTCAATGGGTGGTGGTTCTCATTCTTATACTATGGGAGTTTCTAGGTGTCTATGTCAGGATTGATTTATATATACGATTGTTCCATAGAGGAATTATAAGAAATGCTAGCTATAGTTAATTGTACGGGGTTTATTTCATCTTCTATTGTGATAGCATTATATGATATAGGATCCAATCATTTATTTCAATCATCAAAGTTGACATACATTTTTGGAGAAATGATCTAGGGTTATATCATTTCTAACACGGATGTCGGTGGATCTCCTCTTACCTTTACTTATGTGATTCAATGTTAGATTCATGATGGATCACAATGAAACGTCATATCATTGCAGATTAGATAGCAATGAACACAATGGTTAATCCAGAATCGAGGTAGGATTCTTAATTGACATTCTTCTTTCCTTGATTGATGTATTGGTGATAAATTTTGATTTCTGGTCAGATATTTTAATTTTATTATCCATATCTATGTCCAATATAACAATGTATGTCATCTTCTTGATTTATCGTTTTCCTGTTATTCATCATTCTTTATGTTATTGATCAGTAAAAAATTTTACATGATGAATCGACATCAAATCGTCATGAAGAGTATAGATCAATGAGGGTCATGATTCAAGGATTATAGATCTATTATCGCTTTATGTTTCTAGCGCAGGAGGAGACACTACTGCGAGTATATGTGATGCCTACTTTTGGGTGCAACAAACCACAAGTGGATCGTTGATCGGAGGTTTGCGCAGTGAAGCCCTCATTGAAAGAATCCCTGATCTCCTAAGGGATTGACAATCTAGCGAATGGATGGAGTCAGATGTTCTAGGTAATAGACCAACATAGTGCTGATAGTGATGGAACTATGGATGAGTGGTTCTGGGACATGGCAGACCACATGGCGTGGCCGATCAGATGGGTGGGGTCGTACGGTGCGTCTTAGATGGAGACCGCCCCCACAAAGTGTGGTGGTTGGTCGGACGCATTGATGTGGTGGTGGAAACTAGATCCCACGCCAGGACAATGTCAGCAGTGGGTTCGGCCATTGGCCGGTAGATCAGACTTGGTGAGCCGATGTAGGTCGACCCAGGTGGAGCGGTCCGGCCAGAATGGGTCGGACATGTTTGGGTCGGGCCATTTACATTTAAATGGTCATATGTTGAAAACTGAACATCTGATAGACACACTGTATGTGGATACATGGCCCTATCACCGAGATAGATCTATTTATTCAATTTAAAGAATTTTATATCATAGGAACATGTCTAAGGCTCCTGAAATTCTCAAATAATAAGAATATATTATCATTATTAAACCGTTGATCTATCATAACTGTTACATACGACCTCAGATTGAAATTTCGTCAGCGGTGTCATATCCCTGATATTGATGTAGAAATTTCAAGACCGATTGCGGATAAAAAAAAGTAAAATAGAGGTGTGGACCCCATGAGGCTATGTTTTGGTGTTTATGGTGAAATGTGACCTTTTCACCTGGTGATTATTTTTTGATGACTGAATAGTCAATCCCATGTGTTTTCCCTGAGGACTGGAATGGCTCAATATTTACAATGGGTTAAATAATCAAGGTGTGGGTCTCATAAATCATATTCCACACTCAATGCTATAAAATAAATTTTCTTCTTTGGGATTCTAAATCAGGAAAATGAATAATTGATCTAGTGTTTTTTTACAAGGATCGTCCCAGTGTAATCCATTTCGTTATCCAGGTGTATCTGGCGAGGAAAATTAGTAATGTTGAATTTTATAACTTTTGGACCTGCAATGATCTTCTTATGCTCATCAACCTTATGGATATAGGATCCATGTACTCTATGAGTACACTAAAATTCATAGGGGTAGTTAATCGTAGTGTATTACCTTAGTATGTCATGGTACATGGCCAGGTGATGAGGTGGGGCACATGTCATGTGGGAATCCTACATGTCGATTACTAATTTATGGATATTCTTCCTCTTTTATCACCTTATTTTGTACTTGTATTTTGGCCAGTCGGTATCATATCCTAAGGGTTTTTCTACATTAAACAGGATGGTTCCCTTCATAATGTATTTCGAGATATGATACTTGATTTTTAGGTTTTGACTCATATTCTACGTGATACCTAATGACTATAATGTAGTTCCTCAATGATATACCATCCATCATGGATGTTTATAGTTGTACCGGGCTTACCCTCTAGTTTATTACCCTTTGGAAGAGCAAGCCAGTGGCGTTCGCCGATGAAAATTTTGAGCTTACAATCCAGATATACTGGGTAGTGGCATTCACGTGTGACACTTTTAGGCTAACCCTCTAGTAAGGATGGGTAGTAAGATTCATCATTTAATCTTCCTGACTTTCCCTACAGTAGGGCTGGGATGTGAGGTTCGTCATTTAGTCTTTAGTTCCTACCCTTTAGCTGGTCTAGGTTGTGGTCTTCACATATGAATCTTTCATGCATACCCCCCCCCAGTGGGGCTAGGTAGTGAGGTTCATCGTTTACTCTTTAGGACATAATCTTTTAGCAAGGCAGGGTGGCGAGGATCATCGTTTACTCTTCTGGGCTTACCCTCAAGCGTATCACCATTTAGCGGGGATGGGTAGTGTTGTTCATTGATGAATCAGTAATTAAGCATGTTTTGATATACCTTTGGACTCATGAGAAATATAGAATCTTTTCCCATCAATATTCTTCCATGCGGTGCAACCTAAAACTATATGGGTAAGAGAAACTCACCCAAAGCAAATAGTATCAAGGTGGGGTGATTGAGTACCTTTGACTTGCTTGTTCAGGGCAGATGTGAGGGATGATATGCATCATAGGTGGTTACTTTTGGAACAATTGAAGACTATTTTCCTTGAAAGACCTATGAGATGGAGATCATTGTACTCTCTCTCATTTGGTATTCTTTGGTTGAGAATGTATATATACATATATATAAATATATCTTATTGCAGTACACATGCCTTAGGATTGGGTTATTCTCCTTCTTGGAGAGGTGAAGATGCTCAGGGTATGAAATGTGCTTTCGGTGTCTATATTCTCATTGTATGATGAGTCTACTCTCCAACTAAACGTATTTAAGAATCTAGGAGAATTTCATCTTCTTTCCATTTCTATCTCCTTATGTATTTATGATCTTACTTCACCCTTTTATTGGGTAGATGTTCACTCCTTTTAATGTACCTTATTCTATCCATTTATCCCCTCTTAAGTACATATTTTTCTTCACCCTTAAAATCTCGGTGGATCCTAGTATTTTTTTTATACACACCCTTACTTGTAAATTTCCCTCACTTGGTGTGCCCTTATAGACAACATATTGGTTGATCATGACTTCAGAAGAGATTAAGGATATGAGGTTCTTGGACCATGTGTGGTAGTCTTAGCTTGGATACAATGAGTTTGGCTCTCTCATCTATTTTACTTTTCCACTTCTGGTTGGGGTGTGGTACATTTCTGGTTGGGCATGTATTTCTCCCATTTTCCCATTTCAGTTTACTTTTCTATACTTGTATTGTTTTAAGGTCAATTTATATTTGTGGTTTATATATATTACAATTTTTTATCTTGTGTTCTTTTACCTCTACACTTGTTCATTAAGTTGGATTTGTTTGTTTGTGTACAGGTACACAAGAATATTAATCCTTGAGTTTTTGGTGTGGTCAGAGCTAGTCGCCATCCCATGGCCTATGAATGAGATCATTGTGTAGTTGCAGCTTGAGCACCGGTATGGGTCGGGTCATGACAAAGTGGTATCAAAGATGGTTCATTCCTAGGGATGTCGATCAAAAGTACCCTAAAAATAAATTGAATGGGATTTAGGGAAACAATGTCAGCATATATCGAGAGAATCTCCCAGGCCATAGAGTCCAGTGATGGTGCAGCAGCTGATGTATCCATAAACAGAGACCCTGATTACCCACTTGTTGACTCATCATGATGAAACATTTGTTGTAGGGAAAAATGGTACATTCACCATATAGGATTGATTAATTGATTATCCTTATTAAATAATCCCTCCATTAATTTTGATATATATATATATATACTATTTGACCATGGTACTCCTTGATGGATTTGGGATGCCTCTGTGACAAAATCCTTCCAAGATAATGAAACATGTTCATGATGATGATTCTGTGAGAGATGAGGCCTCAATTTAGGATCTATCATATGATCTGCCTTCTTCAATGATGACAGGTTGTAGCACATTAACCAATGGATAAAAAGTTAGTACTGGAAGAACAGGATGAGGATTAAAACTAGATAAACACACTTCATGAGTTCCAACGTTATAGGCTGCGGAGGTTTCATAGTAATACATAACCCCAGGTAATGGTTGTTTGTATAGAGTTGGTGGTTTTCCACTTCAAGCTTGTTTAGACACCAACACATCAGATGGTGGATTTCACATCCTGTCTTTTTCATAGATCAATTGGACCATCGTGAGTTGTTTTAGTTAGATACATGATGATTATGTACTCTCATGGGATAAATTCAAGAAATTTTTACACAATGAGTGCTTTGCCTCCTTCTTACTCTACATCTATATTCAATAGCTTCTTGTAATTTATTATGGAGGTATGATGGTGGATGTGTATGCGACTAGGTTTACAAGACCTAAAATGCTAATATATGGATATGATCCATGATTGGTACTTCCGAGCACATTTTTTTCAGAAGGGACTTCATGGATATATCTGTTCTATCATAGTACCATTATTCATCGTTGTGTATATTGGAGTGTTGGATAAGGAACTAGTTACCAAGAGATTTCTTTTATAGGGGATCTATATAGCTGGTTGTGAATGTAGTTGAAAAGGAGCCAAGACATCATTGGCAGCTAGAACGCATTAGAGGACAAAATATCAATACTGGGGGACTCCCCCTAATTGTTCTCAGGCACATAGTTTTATGGGACTGAAGTAGTGTTGAGCACGTGGATAGCATATGGATGTCTGATTTTATGATTCTAATGGGAATGGTCACATGGAACATGAATGCTCGACCATACGTGATGAGATTTAACATTAGATAGTAAACAAACTCTCACTGTAGAGATGACATCAAGATCAGGGATCTCCCAGGAGGAGAAAGGTTGGTCCCTAGAGAGTAAGTTCTAGAAAAATTGGATGAAGAACTATGGTTGTTAGATAATGTTACGAGGTCCTTCCAACACCACTGTACGGACCACGTTAGGCTCAAGGAGCTGGTGATCGAGGTTGTGAGAAGCTGAATTCTTTAGATGTCTACAATACTATAGTATGTGAGATGGTAAGAGGTATTCTCTATGTCTATTCTAATTTTTTAGGTATAATATGTTATCCATAATGTGAGTTGCTCTTTCTTCCCTACTTCTTTATTGAGGTTTTACCCGGGTGACGTGAGGTGCTGGTGTAACCTTGTGTTGGTGGTTTTTATTATAGCTTTGAATGTAAGAGGAACATGGGTAGATTCCCCACCAAGACACGTTTTTTTATGTGAGAAAAATTATGAGGGAGATTCGATAACTCCACATGAAGATTGTATCGATGTTTGGGGGATGAGTCCCTCAGAATTGTGCGTTCATGGGTGGGGTTGTGCAGTGTTGTGTTGGAGCAGGTCTTGGATTTTCCAGTGGAGTTTTTCTTCATGACATCCCTTTTAATGAGGTTCCACTAGTGAGGTTGGATGTGATATTTTTTGGGTTATTAATCTCATTAAAATAGGGGAAAAGACATGTGTGGTATGTCATTTGCTTTCCATGTCTAGCCTATTTTGGTTGGTTGACTTTAATAACCTACCCCCTTCATGGGTACCTTACGTACTCAACATAATTCATGATACTGTTGTTATAATGTAAAGGTTTAGGTGATATAGACCCCATAAATATACCTACATTCTTAAATATGTGGTGATATAAGTGGTATTAATCTCCTTGAGGATGTTGAGACACAACCTCATAGGAAACCGCACTGTGTTTTACACAGACCATCAGTGTTTCAAGTACATCTTTACCGAGAGAGACTTGAACCTGAGGTGGTGATGCCGGTTGAACTTCCTAAAGGACTATGAATTCAAGATCGTTGGTACTCCAATAAGGGGAGGTGTTGTAGAAGATAACCTTATCAGGATGTCCCAGGATCTCCTACTGAGGGAAGATACAAATATATTATCTTTCTCACAGCTAATCCTAGTGGAGCAGTTGGGTACAACTTTTCTTCATTTCATGGTGTGGAAACCTTCACTTCTCAAGAATTTCATTGTGTGTCGTTTCTGAGCCATTGACTATGAAATTATGCACAACCAGACATCCTTATGTGTTTTACCATACGGATATTTTTAAGGAGGGGATCGCGAGACCATACATCAGACAAAAATAGTGATTTCTGTTGCGATGCAGGATGCAGATGTTCGGTCAGGTATGTAAAATATCCCAAAGGTTTTATTGGTCCATTCAGGACCACAAATATAGAAGGTGAGGTTGCCTCCTTCCTTGACCTATCCCCTCAGTTAAATTAGGTGCATGAAGTGTTCCATGTGTCACAACTGAGAAGTTATGTGTGCAATCCTATGAACATCATCGATTAGAGCGGACCTTATATAGAAAGTACATCCACCTAATTCACCTCATGTGGCTGTATAGAAGTGAATATAAGAGTTTTTGGAAGTGGGAGAGCAATGTGTGAGTTCAGTATCCCATGTTATTTTCCATATATTTTCTTTTTAGGGATGAAAATATTGGAGGGAATGATATAGAGACACTATTTTTTCTATGTAAGAGTTTTGAATATTTCTACCTAAAATTACAAATCTAGAATGTGAGACGGTGTAAACTTATGTGGCATGGTGTGTCCAGAATAAATTATAAAAAATTATTCTTCATTTCTGTACTATGCATAGACGGAAACAATATATCAATTAAATGGTTGATTGTATAATAAATCCAAGACCATTGTTGTGCCTATAACATGGTTTTTCCCTATATGAAACATTAAATATTTCATCGTGGGATGTTCGGACCTCTCGCACATTGGTGGCAAGTTAAATGTATAAATTAACAATTTAATTTATTCATCTAATATCTCAATCCCAAATAACTCTCAAACAATAACTAATATCAGAAATATGAGGACACGGTTTAGTCTAAAATGTGGTGTTTACTCTAGGGGGTCCATAAAATTTGTCGGTGCGAGACATTTGTGAGAATAGTCACCCAGGTGTAAAATCATAAATAAAATAATCAAATTTAATTATTTTATCTCGAATGCTTAATAAAATAAATTCTAAATGGGGGTTCATGTTGAAAATATGAAACTTACGTTGAGTTCAGAATGAGGTGTTTTACCTAGGCACAACATAAAATGAGAGGGCATAAGAGGTTTGGATCCCATGACCATTAGCATCCATTTTACAGGTTTTCTATAAATAAGTGTTTGGATAAATGTGAAAGGGGTATCTCATTTATCCATTGAACACCGGAGGAGATCCTCTCTCCTTTCGTTCGACTAATTGATGTTGAATTCTAGATGAATCTCTATGAAATCTTTGATCCTAGAAGATCGGAGCGCAGTGAACCCAACGGTGGATCCCAAATCGTGGAAGGATTTTTTTATTCTAATTCCTTGATTGATGTTTTGGTTATCAAATGAAATTTAGGATTGATTATGCTTATTTGATTAAATTTATAAATGGATAATCTAACAAATACCATCATTCGATTTATTTTTTTATTGCACGTCCATTCTCTTTCTTTGCATTCTTTTTCGGTCAACTTTACGACATGCAGAATCGACATCCGTACGTCGAACATAGCATAGATATATGAAGGTCACAATCGAAGGATTATGGATCTATATTTTTTTTTGACTTTAGGGTGTTTCAGGAGGCGCAACAGTGAGCGGATGCGATGCCAACTTATGGGCGTAACAAACCACTGGTGGATCATTGATTGGTGGACGACGCAGTGAAGCCCACGTCGCAAGGGTCCCCAATCTGTTACAGATTCGTGATCAGGAGAACGGATATAGTCTTGAGATCCACAGAATGGACCACGGAGTGATTCCAGTGGGGGAACCATAGCCTAGAAAATTCTAAGACTTGGTAGACCATGTGGCCTCGCAGGTCGGATGGGCGGGGTCGCGCGGCGCGACCCCGGTAGTGACTGTCACCGCAAAGTGCGGTGGTAGTGACCTGACCCTGGGCCATGCCATTGTCAATATCAGGCTTTTCTACGGCCCAACATTCTGAACTAGGCCAGCTAGAATGGGTCATCCCAGGTGGAGCGGTATGGCAATAATGGGATGGACTGATTTTTGTTAGACCATTTACCTTTAAATGGAAATATCTTACAAACCAGACATCTGATTGATGTGCCATCTACAGCTACATGAGATACTTATCGAGACACACCTTTTGAGGCCATTTGGAGAATATTATATATCATGTATATGGATTTCACCCCTAAAATGACCATATATTAATAATATATTATCGTTATTAAATCTTTGACCCGCTTTAACTTCTGCATATGACCATGGATTGAAATGTGGTCAGCAACATTGTGACCCTGAAATTGAGTAAGAATTTTCAAGAATGATTTTTAGTGCTTAATGAAAAATAGAGATGTGGGCCCCATGAGCCCCGGTGTGGGCGTTTGGAGTTAAAGTTACTATTTCACTGAGGGACCATTTTGGATGAATGGATAGACAATCTCGTGTGTTTTTTCATGAGGATCACAATGGTGAAATCCCAATTATGTGTTCCAGGATCGAGGAATTGTCCTTGTGAATCATGGTCCATAAAAAATGCAATGATATTTAGTTTCATTACCAGTAGTCCTATTCAGGTGAATAAATAATCTATTTTGTGTTTTTTTTTGCAAGGATCATGTCAGTGTCATGAGTTTGGTTATCTAGGGCAATCTGGGGAGGAAAATCAGCAAGGTTAAATTTTCTCTTTTTTGGACCAGTGATGAGAATTATGCATTCACCAACCGTATGGATAGTGGTTCCATATACTATGGTAGTACACTGGCACGCCTAGGGGTAGTTGATCAAAGTTTAGTACCCGAGTTTGGCTAGGTGTAGGGCATGGTGATGAGGCGGGGTCACACATCATGTAGGCCCTACATGTGTCATACACCACATTTTGAATCTTCTACCACTCATATCTCCTTCTTCTGAACTCATATTTTGGCCTATTAATATCTTATCATGATTTTGGTTCTACTTAGAATGCTTTGTTTCCCTCCGTAGTAGGTTTTGAGACACTATACAAAATGTTCCAGGTGTGACACCAATTTGGGAAAAACTCGATGATTGCAGTGTAGTTCCTTCACATTGTACCCTCCAACAAGGATTTCAAATGTGTTACCGGTCTCTCTATATAGTATATTACTCATCGATGGAGATGGGAAGTGTCATTCACCAATGAATCATAGGGGATTATCCTCATGTTGGGTTAGGTGGTGTTTTTCTCCTATGAAACATCCACAATTACCCTCTAGTGGGGCTAGGAAGTGAGGTTCATCGTATACTCTTCCAGACATAACCTCCTGTGTGGTTGGGCCGTGAGCTTTATCATATTCTTTTCTGGGCTTACCCTATAGCTAGGATGGATAGTGGTATTCACATAAGACACATCTGAATATACCCTCTAGTGATATCGGGTAGTGAGTTTCATCATTTACTCTTCAGGTCTTACCCTGTAGCATGGCTGGGCAGTTAGGTTTGTCATTTACTCTTCAGGCCTTACCCTCTTACGTATCACGGTTTAATTGGGTTGGTTAGTGGTGTTCATAGACCAATCAATGATGAGTCATTTTTTGACATACCTTTGCACTCGTGAGAATGAGTGACACTTTTCCCATCAAGTTGTATCCTTGTGACATAACCTAAAACCATACGAGAGTGAAGGACCTTCCTAGAGAGGATAATATTAAGGTGTGGTGATTGAGTCCCTTTATGTTGCGTGATGAAGGTATACCTGAGGGATGTTGTGCATCATAGGGAGGTACTTATAGAACTGTTGTAGAATCTATTCCTGGA
Source organism: Viscum album (assembly GCA_963277665.1). Lineage (NCBI taxonomy): Eukaryota > Viridiplantae > Streptophyta > Magnoliopsida > Santalales > Viscaceae > Viscum > Viscum album. The sequence goes on along the minus strand of OY728138.1, from coordinate 1,698,133,585 downwards.
GTGAGATATGAGATTTATATACCCTTACTCTCTCTCATTTTGAATTCATGGGTTGATTTTGTATATATATATATGTGTGTGTGTGTGTGTGTGTGTTAATATTATTGAATTATCCACTATGTGGGTTTTGGTTACTCTCCTTCAAGGATAGGTGAAGATGCATGAGGTATATCAAATGCTTTTTAGGTATAACTTCTCAGGGTTGGACAAGTGTAATCTCCTTCCAATGGTATGGATGAATTAATTAGAAGTTCATATTCTTTCTGTTTTAGGATCCTTTTTTTTAGATGAGCTTACTTAACTCTCTTGTTGGGTTTATCTTTGCTCTATTTATAGCACCTTGTTCTATCCACTACAGCCCTTTTCAATGAATCTTTTGTTTCTCCCTTGATACCTCAGGGCATCCTACTGAGTATTTTGTTTAACCTTTCATGGTATTTTTTTCCATACATGTTGTGCCCCTGGAGATGACAAACACGATTAATTGAAATTAGATGATCTTAAGGATACGGGGTTATAAGACCACGTGTAGTGGTTCTATCTTGGGATATTGGTGTGTGGCTCTCTCAGTTGTTTTACTTTTCAACTTGTTGTCAGGTTGTAGAACTTTTCAAGTTGGGTGTGTATTTTCACACCATATTCCATTAATTTTTACTTTTCCATACATTTAATATTTAAAGAAAGATGCATATTTGTGGTTTATATATATAACAGTGTTTTATCTTGTTTTCCTTTCCCTCCACATTTTTTAATTGAGTGGGATTCTAGTGTGTGTGTTTATAGGTAATTAAGAAAAGGAATTACCGAGTTTTTGTGCCATTGGAGCTGGTCTCCAAGCCCTAGCCTATAGAGGCGGGATTGGCGTAGTTACGGCTTGAGCCCCGATATGGGCCAGGTCATGATAGGAATATTATTTTTGATGATCCAAGATCGCATGCTATTTCGTGGGACAGAGAGCCTTTATGGTTGGAAGATTATAATTCCTTGTCATCTTCCGGTCTTGTTTCATCAAATATTTTCATTTGGGTCCCCATTTATCATTTGGTGAGAATTTATACCCCTGAATTTCGATGATACTTGTAATGGTGAAGTCATGAATCTATTGTATTTTCATCATGAACCTAGAGTTTCTTGAAAATAAAGGGTAATTAAATAATGTTTAATGGTATTACATGATATGTATTGGACACTGGAAAAATACCATGAACTAAATAGACATCCATAATGGTTTTTATGTCATGAAACATGAAATATGAGTTTAAAAAAAAATGTGTCATGTTTCTCATATATTAAAATGAGTGGGCTCCGTAATGTGTGAAATATTACATGCAATTTAAATTCAAGAGTGGTATTTTTTAGGGTTTCATGTTGGTATTTGAGGGATAATATGTTTCTACCACATTCTTATATCGACTATATCACTTACCCTATGCTATTTGGGGTGTCTTCCCTCCTTCTAGATCAATTTTTTCGGTTATTGATCCACATGGGTAGGCACTTCTTCTCTTCAGATAAGGATTCATTTTAGTTTCCCTCACATCTTTGGCTGTGTTACATTTCATTGTTAGTAATAGTAATTGTATGGGGTTTTCTATCAATCATTATTAGTCTCTATTCTTTTCATATCTTCTGAAGCCATATCTTGTGGTTTACAATCCTCATTTTTAAAAGAAGTTAGGATTTTTATTCTCTTGAGGTAGGTAGATATATTAATTTTTTCTAATTTCATGAAATAAATTTTCTATATTGATTTCTTGAGAAATTAAATGGAGTTTTATATATTGAACTCTAAAAGGGGAATGGGTTATCATTTGAAAATATATCTTTCTCTGAAAAAGGAATCACCATTATTTAAAATGGAAGGTTAGATTTTCAAAACATGAAGCTGATTTTCTTAATAGTGAAATTTTCTTATTAAAAGTGTAGAAAGGTTATTAAAATACAAATTTACCAAAATTACACACTGGGAACCTTGGGTACATCAAGATAAGACACATGTAGCTTTAGTTTGTGTGACACTAGTAAGAGTTAACCTCTTATCTGTTGGTGGTATATAGATGAAATTGATGTTAGATTGGTTCCAAATTTAATCCATATTTGGATTTTTAGTTTCTAGTATATATTGTCCCATAGTCTAGAGATTGGATAATAAGTGAAGTATTATTTATTATTTTTTATTGCATGATAGTATATTCCATACTTGGTTGACCACATGTAAATTTGTGTTTCATTTTTTATCATTTTGTTTCGAAATTTGGTAACTATGTCTGAAGTTTCAAAAAAGTAAAATGTTTGTTTGGAAAATGATGAATTTTTTTATTTATACTTATTATTGTATAAAATATTTGTTTTAATGATTGTAAATTTTATTTATTATCATTATAACTTGTATAGATATTTTGGTGGTGTCCTCTTTGGATATATTTCTCAAACCATATTTCTTCCTCTGGGTGGTTCTACACCTTGTTATATAGAATTTTGGTAAAAGGAATAATATTTTTTAGCATTAAAGATTATACTTTTTGGGTTTGTTTGTATGAAACATTGGGTCACATGGAGACATGTTTTCTAGACATATCTGTCTTCCGGGTCTGGAAGGTATGGAACAACTATATCCCCTATTGCTTTTTCATTGTACTTAGGTTGTATGTCAGGTCTTTCTAATATATGTTACTACTTTTTTAATCCTGTTTACCCAACCCGATGATGTGATGAATTGGGTGACTATTCTTGTTGACCCAATTTGATATATTACAGTTGGGTATAATTGATGCAAGATAAATACATAATAGAAACCACACTAGTTTACTCCCCCTATATTCATTTTAATGCAAGGAACAATTTCACATATATATTATAGAGAAATAATTGTTCCCACCATTAATATAAGATATATTGAGCTTACCCATCTGTAGGACATATAATGGGGCTCAACCTATTACATAAGTGGGATAAGGAACTTCATTTTGTCATACATTATGATTATACACACATCCTGAATAAATTGTTTTATTCATGGACCTTGTTTTCATAAAACCGAACAAAAAATATTTTTTAAGCACATTGAAAAACACTATTAGATATTGAAATGCCAATTCCTTTCAAAAAATGTTAAAAAAATACTCAAATGTAAGGAAAGTGGGTTTTTATTTGAATAAATAATTAAATATTGTAAATTAATTCCAAAAAATATTTATTATGGAGGTAATAAAATTTAGTGTCATCCAATAAGTTAAAATAGAATATTCATTTTTTCTTATTTATATAATGTCATATCATTCCATAAAAATAATTATTTTTAGATTACATGAAATAAAATAAAATGAGAAATAAAATTTATTTTATAATTCTACAATGTCAATAGAAATACATTAAAATGATATTTTAAAAAATATGTACATATTGGAAAATGTGTTGGACGAGAAACATTAAAATAATACGTTTAAAATAAAATCCATTAACATGAGTTAGGCTCATCATGTATGCTCAATATATTCGATAATGATAAAAATATATCAATTATTTTCATTCTTAATAACCTTATTAATTTTTATTATTCATTAATATTGTTCATATTACCCTGATACATTTAGTTACTAAATTATTTACATTTTTGTTTGTAATTTTGATGCTACTTTTTGAGTAGATCCAAAATGACTCTTGTTGGTTTTACATGGTCAATGAGATCATTATTAAATTATATGAAAAATAATAATCTTGTAATAATAATCATTTTTATAGATCAATTATACATTTCAAAAAAATCAGGATTGATGGTTATGGAAAACAAACTATGTTTCAATCTAGCAAACAATATGACGTATAAACCCATGAGGAATGATTCCATTTTCAAATAATCACTATGAAAATGGATTTGTATTATGATATCCTCAAATAAAGATAAAAATATAATAAATTTGACATTTTTTCATTAAGTATACATATATATATCATACAGTGAATTGGTAATGAAAAATGGGTCGAATCGCTTCATGGAGGTGGTAGTCAACACATACACAAGAATGATGTTATCACATCCCAGATAATGAAAGATATGAATGTAAATAATATGTTATCATTTTAAATTGAAAATTATATCATTAAGATAATATAAATATATATATAGTAAATCTATCATTTATACCTGAAATAAGATTCATTGATAGAAAAAAATAAATCGATTCGAAATGCGGTAGTCCATTATACATACGAATGATGGGTTCCTTCTTCATTTGATGGAAGTGGTGATAGATATATCTTATTACATTACCATAATAATAAATATGAATTTTTAAGATACTAGTGTTATTATTTCATCATGATTGAATAATTTTTTAAGGAGGTAGATGATGAAATAAAACTAATAAGCTTGATTATAAATAATATATATTCTTCTGTAATTTTATTGAGGTTTAAACCAATATTATTTCTATTATTATTTTATAATAAAAAGAAAGACTCTAGGAAGTGGATATGTATGTATGGAAGTGGTTTTTTGGTTTAGTATAACATAAATACATTTTATGTTTGAATGAAATATAAGAGGAGGTTCCCTTCTATATGAGAGGGGAGTCATTGTTTAAAAATTTATTATTGTATTATACCAATAAATAAAATTCATATTCAAATGGATAAATACATTTAATATTCTAGTATATGTTGATTATATGTTGAAATCATCTCATTCAATAATTATTGGACTTTTTTAGGTGCTGTTTTAACCCTTACAATTTTATTTTAACCCGTGTTAACCCTTTCTGAAAATTACTACGGTATTAAATTTTTTACTCATTAAGGGTTCTTAAAAGTAAATATAATATGGAAAAAATACCATTAAATGATCATGGTGTTCATTATCATCCATATTCTATTTTCATTGCTGAAAATAAGACTATTAGTAAGTATTAATCATTAAATAAATTGTTATTTATTTTAAAATGTCATTAATGTCAGCTTTGCCACTATTCATTTATTATGACATTAAAAACATCCTGAAAAAATGGAATTTGAATATAAAAAATTCTGAAAAACCAAATATTTTATAATTATCTATATAGTTTTTTGAAAATAAAAATTCATTTAAAAAATATTACTCTAAATATTATTAAAATCAATTAATTTATTTTCATTTTATTAAATAAATATTTTTTCAGTGTTGCATTAGAATTTAAGGAAACCATATAACTATTAAAAATTCTAAATAAAATTACATAAGTTAAAAATCATTATTATAAAAATATCAATTAATATTCTTTGACATATTAATTTTTCCCATTTTTTGACATATATGTGGTATTTAAAATTAAGAAGGTGACAATTTGTCTTTTTAAATAAATAAAATGTTATATAAGCTATTTTCACCGAATTGTTTCTCATAAATGAATAAATATATATATCTTAAAGTGATAATTGTATAAATACATGTAACACCCCGACCCCAGTTACCCAGAGTCAGTGAATTATTTTAATATATTTGCATGATTACAAGGAATCAAGTCTCAAAGAACCGATCAGTTTAGCAGTCTTGGAAAATAGATTACATACATGAATGTTACATTATACTTTATAACATACAACACAACATAAGTAATCCTTTATGAACTCCATTATTCCCTTACCTTATATGTGCATATCAATCAAAATGTTGTTCTTGGAATCCTAGGAAAAATAAAATATAGAAAGGGGTGAGCTCAAATGCTCAGTAAGGGTAAGGAATACAGCGGAAGATAACATAAATATTATGCATTGTGAATAATTTAAACCAATGCCTTTACCAATAATAAACATGAATAATTATATGGCAAGAATATGAGATGATTAAATAATGCCATAAAAAACATAATCATGGGTATTATAATAGTATAATGACCACATGAACCATTAATATTATTTTCATAATAAGGGAATGTATAATGCCAGTCATTCTAAAACATTTTGTGAAGGCCTCGTCCAAGACGTCTAAAAATGATTATGGCATCGGCCAAAACGATATATCAAATTGGAAAAGGGCCTCGACCAATTCCACATCTATTTGTCTCATGAGACCTACTGAAGAATTGAGGAGTTATAGCGGGCTCCACCCATCACTTACTATGTCTAACACATTCCTTATATGAAAAGGTTGAAACATAGGATAAACATTCATATTAGAACTAGCATATGAAATGTCAATACTTTAACTTTAAACCATGAATAGAACATCCATAGTAAAATATATCATAACTCATTCAATACAATATGGAATATTTTATTATAATAAATCAACCATAATTAAAAATAATATCCAATAAAGGATGCTGACATAGTAGGAAATGATGAGTAAAACATTTTGAGGGAAATATCAATTTTGTAAAATCATTTAAATGTCACCCATTTATAAAGGAAGTAATTTAAACAAGATTTTTGAATCAAAGTGTCCCATACCACATTTAATATTTTTAAAATAATTAGCATTTCAAAACATTCATTTCTATATAAATAAATACTTAAAATCATGTTAAAAACAAGGACATTAATTAAAATGATTTAGAAAGATAAATCATTAAAACATTAAAAATTCTTATCATGATAAAGTGTACATTTCAAAAATCCTTAAAATATTCAATTTGAAGATATTTTTATGAAAAATGTACATGGATGATAAAAATGTCCCAGTAAGTACTTACACATAAACAATCTCGATTAATAATGAGATTGAGGAATTAACCATTACCAATTTGGTAACTTACAAAACATACACCCCATTAAAGAAGTATAATACAATGAATATTTAAATAAAAATAAATTAAAGTGTATTACACAATGAATACAATTATGGGCAGTACATACACCACAGAAAAGGTAATAGTGGTAATATGACATGAATCTCACGGGAATAAGGAGTGAGATGAAAACCCCTTACCTTGCACTTTCTTTTAGTCGAGGCTACGTTTAACTGATTTCATGAAGACTATAGTATGTTATTGAATTATAACATAACCATATTAATATTAATGATGTCATAAATTATTCATTTATTACTTTACACTACCCATTAATAATAATTTCCATGTTAAATTTATATTTCCAATAATAATCACTATCTTTATCGTACATGTTTTAACATGTTACTCTTGATTGTATCAAATAGATAATGTTTTAAATACTTCAAGAATATAAAAAATGATTTATATATCAGTTAAATTTAGAATATAAATATGTATAATAGACATATATATGAGATATAAAACACCGTTTATGGAGACGGTAGTCCGTACGTACGCATAAACGTTGTTTCCATTTTCATATTGTATTGAACGGAACTATGTGAATAAGATATATGTATGTACATAAATAAATATATATATATAAATTTTATATCTGTAATAGAATTATTATTTCATATATTACATACTTATTAGTAATATATTGTTATAATCATCGATGAATTGTGGACTTGGAAATGAATATCATCGCGTCGTGGAGATGGTAATCCGTATGTATGCACGAGTGAAAATATCATTCTTTTGATATTAAAATAACATATAATTGGAAGTTATATCATATATATAGAATCATTATCATGTTATATTTATTATTTACTTTAATTACACATCATTATTATACCCATCCAAATAATAATGTATTGAATAACAATTACACCACGATGTGGAGACGGTAAGTCGTACGTACGCACGTATGGTGAAATGTCATTCAAATGATGGATAGAATAATGAATATGTTTGTAAAATATCACAGTATATTGAATATACTAGAGTTATTATTTTATAATGGAAATAACAAAGATGGATAAGTGGAAGAAGAAATGATCTTGAAAGAGGGTGGTGAAAATATTACCTCTTTTTCGGGTTCTTCCTTTTGATTTGATCAAAAGGGCTCCTTAGGTTTGCTTTATGATCAAAATAAGGCCCATATGATGAATTGAGGATAGTTGAGCGAATATTTAGGTAGGGGTTGGCCTAACCAAAAGGCTTTTAATTTATGACGAATTGGTTAGAAGTGGTGTCCTTTTATAAGGGCGAGGAGGGGCTCATTAAGAAAAACATAATGTATTCATTTATAATAAATTCTTATTCTATTTCTAATGGATCTGAAGTATATTATTCAAAGTCTAAGGTCGGTATGGGTTTAAATCCACTCAACCAATAGGTTTTAGACAGGTTTGGGTCACATTATTAACCTTATCTTTTAGTTTTAACCTGTAGTTAATTAGTTTGACATTTACCATGTCTCTTTGTATTTTTATATTATATGGTTAATAAACATACTATAAACTTCCAAGATACCCCCAAGTGGTCAATTGAGGATTCAGATATCATGATATAAATCTTTTTTCCTAACCATAGATTTTTATAAATAGACTATCAATTAATCATATAATATTTATTTTAAATATTAATTTATGTCAGTTTTGACAATATTAGATATTTTGTTTTTGTGAAAGTCGTCACAACTTGATTACTTAGAACAAGATACATTTACTCAGCCATAACATGTCATAGTCCCCTAAAAAATTCTTTTATGACATAACAACTTTGAAATTATATTTATTTTACTATTTATAATACCATTTATTTGATTCTTTCATTAATAAGGTAATTAATGCATCATCATTGTGTCATAAATAAATTTAATTATTTAATGTATAAAAATTATAAATAAAATACCATGATGTAGGAAATATTTTTATACTTCTAGTGAATATTTATAGTTCAATTTATCTTATGTACATCCCAATATTAAACATTATTTAGTTAATAAACAATGAATTTAACACTTTTAACTATTATTTAAATTAAATAATATTAAATGTCCTAATCTAATCCAACTGGACCTATAGGGTCATATTTTTTTCCAAAGGTTAGTTTTGGTTGAATTAAACTTATCTAATTGAATTATTACATGTGTTAGGGTAAAAATAATGTCATTTTTACCCTTAATTACCCTATCTAATTTTAACCGTGGTAAATAAAAGTAAAAAGTTACTATTCACCAAAAACTATTTTCATCTTATTGAACTAAATTTTACTCCTTGATATTAACCTTGTCTCCCATATTTTCAAAATTAAACTCATAGAAGTGGTAAAATTATGTTTTATTTGAATTTACAAATTCTCCTAGGAAAAGACGGTGAAAAGTTCAATAAACTTTTTATATATCTAAAATTATTATAGACTGAATATAATAAATTACATTGAATTTAAATGGCCATTATGTATCTATTTTGACCTAAAATAAATTTAAATAAAATAAAAAATAATTTAAATAAAAATTAGGTTTTAAACAATAACTCAGTGTTTTTAACTATTCATCAAAAAAAAGTTTTCAGAAAAATACCAAAAGTTTAACCTAGGCTTATTTCAATATTCCAAATCCAAAAATGATGTCTATTTTACAACATTAAAAACATAGAAGTTGAATTTATTAATTTAAAATTAATTCCCGTTGTCGAAACAAAAAGAGTGTTTTTAAGAAACAATAACTATCAAAAGATTGACACTTGTTTATGTCCAATTTAAAAATGAAATTACTTAAAATTACAAAAAAATTATTAAATGGTAAAAATATAATCTAATTATACTTCCAAACCATCCATATTTATATTTGAACACTATAAATTAATTTGATTAAAAAAGATTTTTTCAGTTAAAATATAGTATTTTTCACCATTCACCCAAATATGAATGTTATCAGAAAAACACCATAAATTTATTGAAACTAAATTCTTATATCCCAATCCTCATTAAGAAGTTTATTTTGTCAAATTTAATATATAATATTTTAAAATATTGGATTTAAAAAGGGTTCTCCATTTAATGGCGGTAAAATTTCATTTTTTTTTAAATGCTTCAGTAATCTAAAAAAATGTATTTGTTCTTATATTATGTCTAAGAAACTCATAATATGGATTCTAAAATTATAAGGATTATATAATTTTCAAAATTCAGTTAATACTATTCATAACCGCTTTTAAACAACTATTTTGGTATGATGCGGTGCGCTTGAACGCAGTGTTGCGTTTAGTGCATGTTATTGAATTACATTGAAAATATATAGTACTATGAAATCTTGGGGTGTGACAATACAGTCATCCAAAAATATAAAATATGAAAAATGGTGGGCTTGTCACATTATTTTAACCTAATTTTACCCGATTTAAAATTTTACAGAGTTGGTGAATATTTTTTTTATTTATCATGATAAAAAATTTAGATTAACTATTTAAATAATATTACTTTTTTTATTACAAGTATACAATATGTTAAAAAAATTAAATCTCAATAATTTGAAGGAATTTTTTTATATCCCATAAAGCATGCGGAAAATATGTGTTCTGAAAAAAAAATTAAGTCTAATAGAATTTTTATACCATTATCACTTAAACTTTTGATTATTATGTAATTAAATATATTATTCTTAACATAATTATAAATATATAAACTTTTAACCAAATTGAAAACATAATGGGTATATTTCAATGAAATTAAATTCTTGATTTACTAAAATCATTAATGTTCACTATTCAATAAAAATCAAAATTTATAGAATAATAAAAAAATTCAGCTTTGGAAAATTTTGAAAATCAGAAAACAAACATTAAAATATTTTTTATAAATTAAAATTATAAAATTTTATAAAATATTTTGAAAATACAAAAATATAAGATAAGAGTTTAAAAAAACAATTTAATTTTAGGTTTTTTTTAAATACTTATTATTTTTAAAATGAATATAACTATAAAAATCATGGATACAAATAAATTTGAACATTATTTGTTCTAAAATTACCTCGGTTCTTACATGATCTTGAAAATTAATTAATATTAATTTTAAACATAATTTAATTCCAATGGTTCTCTCCCATCACTAATAATACAACACTTCATATTCTCTATTATTCACAAATCTATGATTTCTAGAGTAGAAAAAGCATAACCTAATATCACCCTATATTCCTCTAAAAAACCATGTAAATTTTTTTCATTCCAAAATAATATCCTTTAATGTCTAAAGGGGTAAAAAAATGACATTTCCCCTTGATGATGTGTACTTTTAATAAAGTACTATTAATTTTGATTGTTCTTCTACCTTCTCTAAATCCGTTTTATCTATTACAAAATAATTTAATTTTCATCAACCCTTTATATAAATTTTTTTATGTGATTATATAAATATTGAATATGATACTGAATAAATGATAAAAATTATGCAGATGATGGAATTGGGTGCAATTTAACCAGACATGATCTACCAAACAAGAACACACATGAAAAATGATAAACTTAACACTAGAAAAAGTAATTTTAATAAATAATTAGTTATAAACTGGTGATAATTTGGTATATATAAATAATATATAGGATTATATATATGATTATTATACTAGAATAGATTTATAATTATTTTTATTTACTAAAATATAATAAGCAATGTGTATGAAGCAAGACGAGACATTAAATATGGGTTTATGCTAAAATCTCATTTAATTTTATGATTAACTATGCCATATTTCCATAAAGGTATATTTTGTTAATCCAATCCCCAAAACCCCATATTTTCTTCAAATCTATTAATTCATTTAATTTATAATTAATATAATACATTCCTCATCTAGGAAAATAAATGTATTGAGAAAATAGTTTTATAAAAAAATAATTGATTTCATCTTTAGTTTGGAATCATTTTATTCTTCATTTATATAATCATTAAAAAATTTCAATAATGTTTTTACTACTATCCATGGATTTATTATATACATTATCCCCATATTTTAAATTCATTATAATTGTTTAAAATTAATCTTATTTTCATGTTTAAATGAGTTACTTTCCACCGATAGTGTGAAAAAAATATTTCTTTTGATGTATACTTTATGGATAGATTTTCCTACATTTGTAGCTACCAATTGATTCTAATTATAAATTGACAGATTTTATAAAATTATGTGTTTTCTGTAATAATTATGAAATATTTTATTTTAAATATTTCTATTAAAATTATAATATTTCTTTCATTTTCATATATTCTCGTGTCCTTTTGATGAAATTTATCATTTATTGTAGCATCCTTGTATGTTAGTTTTTATTCACTTAGGATATGATCCGGTGAAACCATGAATATTTATTTTATTATTGAGATGTGATAAAAACATTTTATAGATGATTTTATGAAACTAATTATTTTTTTATGTGTAACAACCTAGGTGATGTTAGGATAAAACTTGTGAATGTATTATTAAAATTAATTAATTTTTTAGTGTTATATTCATTATAAGTAATAAAGTAATATTTTTGAAAAAAAGTTGAAAAATCTATTCCTAAACAATTTTTGTTCAAGTCTAATATTACATATTTTAAAAATATAAAAATATAAATTATAAATATTAATTTTAAAAAATAACTGCATTTTTGAAATAAGCATGTCAAAATTATCTTAGTACAATATTTTTATTTTTTTAAAAAAAATTGATTTCTTAATGAATGGTAAAAAATTCTGAATTTAGGTGGAATAAGTGTTCTTTTAAGTATTTAGATGCCCAAATTTTACATGGGATTAATTTTGTAATTTATTTTTTTATTTTTTATTTTAAAAAAATACATTTATGGTGTTTGTAGTGAATTTTATATTTTATTTGGGAATAAAAAATTCTACTTAAAATGAAATTTTAATTGAATACAATATTTCATCACATTTAAATGGATTAATTTTATTTAAAATTATTCCAAATAAATAATATTAATGTCAAAAAATATATTTCGGATTTGGAAATTAGAGATCCAAATTTTGTAAATAGTTCCATTTTTTGCGTTATAAATTGTTACCGTAGAAATGATTTTTACCACGGACAAGGTGAAATGTGTTAATTAAGGTTCACAATGATTATATAAAGTTAACATTCATTAACAAAAATACGTTTATTTCATTGGATTATGATATTTCCTTCATAATCATAAAAGCATAAACAATATGTCTATTTTCCCATTTATCATTGACCTTTACCATTATAATATTTTATATAACTTAATATACTAAATTTCACTATATATGATTTTTATTTCACTTTTATGTTCACATAAGGATATAAAGTATTAATTTAATAATATTAAATTAGTTTTTTAGAATATTGAAATTAAATTTATAAGGGAAATATTTTTATGATTAATATTAACAATATAATTACGAAAAATGTTTATGAAACACAGCCATAATACTTGTGAAGTAAGTAAAAAAATCATGTCAATTGTTTAAAAGAATATAAATTTAATATTCTTTAGATATGATAAAGGTTATAGTGAATTTTTTAGATAAATATATGATATTACATCTGTTATAATTGGTTTCATTCAACTTCTATTAATATCTTTATATAATTTAATGCAAATTAAATGAATAGTTCCCAAAATGACACTAATGATATTTTATAATATAAATTTTTTTATGAAATTATTTTAAATACATATAAATAGAATATTTAGACAATTTTTTTTATTATGTTTTAATTTATCAAAAACATTAATTTAAAGCTTAATTTTTCCTTTTATACTTACTTGATTAACCCCAAATGTGTAAAAATATCGTAATCACAAGAATTGTCAAAACGGTTTACTATGGTTAAAACAAAGACATAAGTGCAAAAATATAATCTAAAAATGTAAAAATATTATTTTTTGGGAGGATTTAGAATCAAGATAATCATTTATTCAAGTTATATAAATTTAAAACTATTCAAAAATTAAAATTAATTTATATAAAATTTATAATGATTGAAATTCCAAGAATTCTCCACCCCTAATTTATAAAAGGGTACCTCCTCCTCTCTCTCACACACAATAGTTTATCCCTATATATCATACAATCCCTAACCAAATTCCTTCTTATAATATATCCCTATGTTATAAAACCCTTATATTTTGTGAAATAAAAACATTAGAGGGCTTAAGTTGTGAATAAAATGAGGTTATCTAAAGAAGAGGAATGACTTATAAACGACTATTTTTAGTTTATTTATTATTATACATCATTAAAATAATATTATAAATAGTAAAATAATTACACTAGTATAATAAATAACCATATATTTCATTATGTTAATGAAGTAATTTATTTCTATATATATTCTCCTCTAATGGGATATGAAATCATTGTTCATGTGTATGACGGAAAATAACCCCATTTACCGATGTAAGTTGTTTTTGTCATTTCATCTTACGGATGGTAATAGGAATTTATATATTCTGTATATGTTATTTCCATGAAATATTTATAATTATAAAAAAATATCATCTATTTTCCTACCATTCTATCCATTTAAAAACGAAAATGATGTCTGTCTGTCGGGGTTGATAACCACCTCCACAATAAAATTAAATTATATTTTCAACACTAAATCACATGGATTGTATATATATGTGTACATAAACTAATATAGTCATATTTATGATATAATAATCACTAATGAATTAAAATTTTTTACGCACATTATTTCCCTCAATCTCTTTGAAAAAATTACAACATTACCTGTGTGTATGTACAAATTATAGTCATCAGGATTGTAAATTAGCTGATATTTCCAAACACTTATTCATTTATGGGTTTTAAATAAAAATTAATATTTAAAAAAAGTTATTATTTTATTTTTATAATTATATTGATGATGGAATAATGGATACATTGACCATTTTCAACCATCTGATAACATATTGGACCAATGAGTTAAATATTGTCAAAAATTGGATGTGAACATAATTGTATAATTATAACATAAAAATGAATAATATAAACGGAGGAATCAAAATTAAAATGGTTCTATATAATTTTACTAATAAGAATAATATTAATATTTAGTAGTATAAATTACATATGTGATGACTCATACTAAAGGTAAGATACACATTACCCTAAAAACCAAATTTTTAAATGTTTTGAAAAATTGTTTTATTAATATTTTTTGTAAAATTATCATTCAATATTCAAATTGATATTATATATAAATTTATTTTGGAATCATTTAATTTAGATTAAAATTATAGGTATCATTTTTACTTTTCCCAAATTATTTCAGAATGAACATTTTTACATATTTTATAAGAAACATAAGGAATTTTTTAAAATGGAAATGATAATTTTCATTTCTAATGTATACTTCATAAAAGGATCATCAATCCATTAAAAAATTATTCAACATTTTGTATAATTTACAGGAATCTTTGTTTTTAATAAATAATCAACCCCAATTCTTTTTTGGTGGTTTTTTAATTTTAAAAATTGTGTTTTAAATGCATATGATATGTTAGTAACTGAATATTAATAAATCATTGGTTTAAAAGGATATTGTGATAATTATTATGATGAAAATTTTATATTTTGTATATTTTATAATTGTTATATTTAGTTAAAATTGTGTATTTTTGTGCCATCATATTTTCATATAATGTGTTTTATGAACAAATTTGGGCAGTAGTGGTGATTTTTTTCTTTGAAAATAATTATTTGAACTTGGTGTTTGTTATGTTAAGGATAAACATAATTTTATTATCGTATGTGTTTATAAGGGACTAAAGTGTTTCATTTTAATTTTTTATTACATATAATGAAATTTTTATTCTCATCCCACATTTTAAACTCTTATTCACAGGATTAAAGGATGAGTAGATACAAAGAAGTAATCAAGTTGAAAATCATAACGATTTTTCCTGAATAGAAAATAACTTTTATGTTAAATTTTTTATCTTAATAGAAAACCAGATGCTAAGTAGAATTTTCAAAATACTAATGTATGGGTATTTTATATAAGATCTTTTACCAAATTATCTAAAACTATAAATACGAAATTTTCCTTTGGAATGCATAAAAATGGATAATTTTATAAAAACTAAATTATTTATTGAATAAGTGTTGGGTTTTAAAATATTATATCAGATAATCGTTTTGGATAAATTTTGATGATTGGATAATGGATGAGAATAGCCAAAAGATATTAGATTTTAAGATTATCATGATTTAGATTTTGATGATTACCATCTTTTTAAATCTATAATATTTCTAGTTATAATGATTTTATATAAATGAAACATGGAACATATAATAGGGATAAACAAAGAGGAAAATATAATAACAAATAAGAAACAAGGAATTATTGTAATTAGAATAGATTATTTTGATTTTACGATGGATAAATTAATAAAGGCTATAAATGGTAGTGGTATCCAAGTGAGAGAAAACCATGTTCACTATAGAGGATAATATCAATAGTGTATAATTTCTGGAAACCGAACCCACCATCATTCATAGGATCATCAAACCCTATGATACATGATTGATGGGATTAATATGTTGATAATATATTTGATGTTAGTGGAATTTCATATAATAAAAAGGAAAATCTTCCTACTAATAATTCTAAAGGAATAGTTTCATAATGGTTTCTAATAGATACAAATACTTGAAAATAAATGAAACTAATAACATGTAATGAGAAATATTTGTAGCCATTAACTTTGAGAAATTTTTTCATGAGGATATTGAACAATGTTTATAAAAGAATGAAAATTAATTGAAGAGAAATAATGAATATCTAATTTCAACATATGAAGTTGACATGAACTGATTGGAAATATAATTAACAAATTTTATCTAGGATCTTGATATTAAAATATATTTATTTACTCTAGATCAAATTGATGTTATAGGTGGAAATTATCAACCTATGAACTCAATAGTTATGAGATACATGTATGGTTTATCGATAAAGTAGAATTGGTGTTTAATAATGTTAATTTATTCCATTATAATCAAAATAATAAGAGGTCTACAAGGAATGAAATGGAAAATCATCCGTAAAATAAATCTGATAAAAATAACATAATTTTTCCATCTTGTGATAAGTTAAGAAAAAGGCACCCAAGATAATATTATATAATAAATGGAATATAGTTCTATTTGCAATGTTCAGACACATGGATTCTGACTACTTGGGTTGTGATCATTAAAATAATTAAAAACTAACAGTGATATGATTTTATCATAATGAGATGTTTCATTATATGATTACTAGTCCAAATATGGGTATAAAGGGTGGGACTATTAAATATCAGATAAAAGTGTGGATAAACCCCTTGTGACTGCATCAGTAGATTTTGGACCATCCAAAAATGTGGTATCTAACAAATTGCGTATTTATTTACATTGGGATATTGTCTTATTTTATTTTAGTTATAACATTTTACAATTTAAGAGAAATTTATATTATATTTGAAATTTCACCACATGGAATGAAACTAGATCATTTTTTAACAACCCATGATATATGTTTTAAGGTGAAAATAAATTATAAGAATATTCGAATTTTGTTATGTTAATAGGATTTACCTACAAAACATAATGTATTTTCCCATATAGAGCTTGAAATTATTCTAGGTCTGGATTTCATTTTTGTTTACTATACGATGGTAGAGTATATCGAAAAATATGTTTTTAGGAATTAATTTTAGATTGTGTACAATAATGAAATCATACCTGTTATTACATGTCATGATGTTGATAAACAATTAAAAAATGTAAATAAATTTTATCTTCCACATATTATTGATAAGATAGGGAGTTATGAAAGAAGTGATATCCCAATAGTAAATGTATTTGTGGATATATCTATTGTTGAATATCTTAGTATTTTACATAAACAAGAAGATTATTTTACTGTTGAATTGGACCTTGATGTAAAACATATTTCAAAACCCCATTATATAATGTTTCAAGTATATTATATAGAATTGAATATAAATTTTATGAGTTATATGATAATTGATTCCTTTATTATTACACATCACTATAGGGTCTTCCAATTTTTTTTATTTAAACAAACTCGAGATGCATTTTTATATTAATTTATTATATATCATTTATTAATATCACTATTAATTACTAGTATACATTGGATCAAATAGATGATTTGTTTGATTTGTTCTAGGGGGAGTAGTATATTTTAAACATTGACCTCTGGTCATGGAACAATCAGATGATGGTAATCGATAATGTTATACTAAATACATCATTTTTAGCAAGATAGAGGCTTTATGATTCTGTTTTTATGACTTTTGGGTTGTCTAATATGATATATTTTTTTATTAATCTTATGAAAATATTTTTCCATGACTATTTAAATTGTTTTTTCAATTGTATTTATCAATGATATGTTGGTATATTCTAAAAAATATGAGGATCATGAAGGAAAACTAAGGATTGATTTGAAAACATTTAATGAATATAAATTATTAAAAAAAATTGATAAGTTTGAATTTTCATTACAATGGATTTATCTCCACAATAAAATTATATATAATGATCGCATAATTATGTATCCAAATAAATTTAAATTTATTTAAGATTACAGAATTCCTAAAAAGATAAATTAGAATAATTTTTTATTACATTAGTTGGTATGTACATGTGGATATTTAAAAAAATACCATTTTCATCTAGGTCAATTTCTATTAGAACTCAAAAAGTATTTAAATTTCTTAGGATTAATGAGTTTGATAATTAATTCAAGGAATTAAAAATAACATCTTCGTATGATCTTGTTTTAACCCTTCCCTTTATAAAGTGTGATTTTTTATATAATGTATTAATAACCAAGCTAGTGATATGTGTAGTAATTTTTATGTTTATTAATATGAATAAGTTATTTGTATTTAGTATAAAGATATTATGTAATTTATTAAATCCAAAGGGAAATAGGTTATTTAAAAAAATAATTAAACAATTTACTTTAAAAGACTAATTTATAAATTTTAGAATTAAAATTTGAAAAAATAAATATCATTTTTTGAGTAATCATATAAAAATTAACTTAATATTATATTTTTTAAGTTTTTGAAAAATATTTATTTTTCACTGAATAGTGAAAATTAACAATTTTTAATAAAAATATTCTTTATTTTCAATAAATTATGTATTTTAAAAGTAAAATTATTCATTTAATGTAATTTAATGGTAAATAATTATTCCATATTTAAATTTAATCCACTAGATTTATTTTGAATAAACATCATATTGGATTTTATTTTACGACTATTTTTGTGTTTAAAATGGGATTTTTCTAAAAACTATTTTAATATATATAATTTATCTCTATTTTTAATAATTAAAACAACACTTAATGAGGATGTATTTTTATGAAATTTATATATTATACCTCTTTAATTATGATGTTTTATTCATATACTGATTATTATTGGTCGAGTAATTAATATAAAATGATCATTTTGTTGAAAAAATACACTTCCTAAAAACCATCTTTTTCATCACGCCAGCATGTTTTATTTTAAATAAAATTTTACCAGTAAATTAATTTATTTATGGTTAAATGGAATCCATATTTTGAATCAATATTTTTTTATTATCTACTATGATTTAATTTTTTTATATATTGTGTTTTTTTGCAAGAAACATTTTGGGAAAAATTCGATTTTTTCATTTAGTGGACGGACTAACATTAATATTTGGATTTAGAACATTTTTTTGAATGTTTAAGAACTCTAAGTTGTTATTTTATATGGATATTAAGGAATGGTAAGTGTATCAATGTTTTGGGTTGGTTTCAAGAGTGTCGGGCATTAAGAGGAAAATTTTTGGAGGCAGAACACTAGGTGCACGATTGGTGAACCGTTATTGATAACCATGTATCCCAAACAGTATAACCGATATAAAATATATAAGGCTAAGGAAAAACATTGTGAGGGACTCAAAATACCTAAATGAAAAGTAAAATTAAATAAATTTGGTGGGGATTTAATTCATATTTTTTAAAAAAACTATATTTCTAGCCCTTTGAGGTGGTATTCACTTTAGACAGTGGAACCACATGATTGTAAAATGGTTACCCAAAACATGTAGACTATGTGTGGAATAAATTGAAGGGTTGAAATTAATATTTTAACCACCACCATTATTTCATTATTCAAATACTTTTTCTCCTATTTCATGCACTTCATCCATCTATGATCTACTCTATTCTATTATCCTAGGATCCATCGGATTACCTTCATTCGAGCTCTGATTCAAGTGTATTTAGGTGAATTGGATATCTAGAAATATGGATACTCATCCAATTCCTTCCATTCACCTTAAATATTTCATTTGGAAACCTATTTCCATCTGAGATCATTTTAACTATTCTAGGGCCTTGGTTATAATATTTTTTTCATTCCCTTTCAGATCAGATTAGAGGCTGGTATTCTATGAGTGATCACCTAAATGAGTTATATAGGTTGTTCCCAGATGCATTACGGTTTATACATATTCTATGGGATGCACATTTAAATATGAATGATTTCGGTAGTTAGTGTGAGACCATTGAATTACTTATTATCATTTATTATTATTGTTATTGGATTTTGATGGTAGACTCCATATTTATTTATGTTAACTGGGCAATAAATGGAACAGTATGATGGAAATGGGATTCCATTTTTTTTATAATGAGGTACCTATTGATTAAATTAATTAAATTATATCATTATTTTATAGATTCTATAGGAATATTCTAGTCTTGGTCTGAGTGACTGGCGGTGATGGGGATCTTCCTGATTGAGGTGATGAGGATTTTTAGGATGAGGTTGATGGGGTTAAACCCTACAAGGTTTTATCATTGAGGTTCACATGTTGGGATGGAGTTCTACAGAACAATGTTTCTTAATTATTTATAAAGATGTTTGATCACTTGATTCATATGATAGAGTCTTTTGAGACATGTGTAGACTGAAAAGTACTCATTGAATTGATGTTTAACAATCATTATCGGTGGATGCCTCTATTGTATATGAATTTTATGGGATAGTGATGACTATACGTTATGAATGGAGTTATCACTATGGAAATAGAGGGATGATGGTGTGATTCTACCAGATTCTGGATGAGGCTCTCCATGATTTTGAGGTATATGGGAATGGTTTATGGAAGTATTGGTATCAAAATGCCTTGTGATGTTGGGTTGTTGAACCAACAATTATTTGATTAATGTATATCTGAATAAATTATGATTTATTTGTTAGGAATTCCATTGGAGAACCCGTTGTACTCGATACAAGGACACATGTTGTATTAATTGTAATGAAGTTATGTGCGATATTTTTTGGATAAGAGTCCAATGGTTATTGATGAATGATTGACCATAGATACATCATTCATTTTGAATCATTATACAAAGTAAGTTATTTCATTCTCATGGGTGTCAGGAATGAGTACTGAAAGTTATGTATTTTATGCATGACGTTAATTTTCATTCATTTTCATATGTATGAACTAGTATAAATATTTATATATGATAGGAAGACAATTTTTGTGGGCTACTATGATCATACTCACACCCTTTATGGCCCCCTCAGGAATTTTGTAGGTTTTATGGATTTGAGATCAGCTAAGGGAACATATAATGGGGTTGGACCTTAGTGACCATGGATGCATTATGAGTGCATGGGATGGATGTTAGAATGACCATGGGGGTTCTTCTGCTATAATATACATTATCTCTTTGGATTTTGAGTACGCTTTTGTGGGATTGGACTTCTTCTAATAGTGAATGTTTTGTATGAATGATATGGAATGAGTATATTCTATTCTATAGGTATGACTCTGTTTCGTTTGGATTATTATTTCTATTATTTGTTATTTCGTCCAATAGGTTTTTTTTCAAAAAATTTGTTATTATATGAACTGTAAAGACCCGTAAATTCCAAGGAAATTATTTTTTTTATTTTCATTGGAGTTTTACAAGAACGCAGTTTTGGACGGTGCCTGATTCCACGGCCCGGTGTGCCCAGAATAAATTTCCGATGTTTGGCTCGGGTACGTTCAGTGAACGGACGAGCGGGTTTTTCGAACTTTTGAACCGGTGCTCGGATTCGAATTCTGAGGGCACCGATGGAATCGCAGCACCGACAATTGCTTAGAAATGCCTCTTCCGGAGTTGCGTTTTCTCGGGTGTGGTTTTTAATTTTTGGGCTTAAAGTTAAGAAATAAAATAATTTTGCGACAACTTTATTTTATTTCACTTATGCCACTTGGGAGACACTTGAAGCCACTTAAAAGCGGCTTAATCTGAGTTGAATCGGATAGGGTACAATCCAGAAATATCCTACCCTCTTGGTAGGATATTTGTGAGGTGGGGCCCGCACGAGCCCCACCGTTTCTTTCCGCTAAGTAACGCACCCGCAAAAACCCATCTTTATGAAATTCAACTGACGCGTTTTCTTAATTATTAACAGACCATTTAATTGGGCGGTTTTTTTCGTAAATTAAATGAGTTGTTTCTTTCGTTGAATTAATTCTATGAATTAATGGTTCGTTTCTTATCTTTTGAAATTCAAATGTTTAGTTGTGTCAATAAAATAAGGCTTAAGCTTATTTTATTTTGGGTTGGTCTCCTTTTACACCTTGAGAGATTTTGAGAAGCCATCTCCATCTTCTTCAACCTTGACGAAGAACACGAAGAACACTTAAGCTCCGACGAAGAACGCCGCTTCTCTTCTTCGTAGCCGGTGTGTTTTCGAAGATCGACGACGCCGCTTCTTCGATATTCATCCCATGTCAACTAAAGGAGACGTCGTTTCTTCCTCGGACTATCTCCGTCAGCTTACGAAGCTTCTCCAGCGACGTACCTCTTCGGACGCACCTCGACGTCAACAGAAACGACATTCGATTTCCGCGACGCCCGACCTCCGCGACGCTAGTCTTCCGCGGCTTGATTGGTGTGCTCCGCACTTGAATCCGACGTAGGGGATTGTTGATATTTTATTTATTTATTTTCCATTCTTGATTCTAGAATGTCGAACTTCGAGGATAAAGGATTAAATGTTATTGTCTAACGAGAGGGGGGCCTAGACCGCACCAACACGGCCGAACCCCCCTAATATGTTCATAATTGTTTCCTTGCGGATGGAACGAGATGGCGTGGTGTCATCGCACCACACGGGATTCGCACTGCAATTATTGCGCGACGCCGTGGAAATAAATCCAAGAACGCGACGTCGTCGCATCGCGTCGAAGAAATTCAAAGGCGCCGTGGCCGGAGCGGGGCCACGGCGGAGGGAAGCGATGTTGTCGCATCGCGCCAGACGGCATAGGTTGTGGCCGGTTCCGGGCCGCGACGAAGAAAGATGACCGGCAGCCGGCACCGGGCCGCCGGTGTCAGCGAAGGAAGGACCGGCCGTCCCCAGTCCTTGCTGGCGAAACGGGCCGGCCAGTACGGGCTGGCCGGACAGTGGAGACCGGGGGAATTAATTTCCCCCGGCCGGGTCTCAAAAGCGGCCCCATTTAAGGGGCAGCGGTTCTCAAAGGGGGGGGGGGCTTTTCCCCTCGCGCGCGGCACCCGAACGGCGCCCAGGCCGCGCCGCCGGCCGGGCTGGGTTTTCCGAGCCGGGTTAAACTGTTGACTTGACCCTCACTTTTGAGATTCCTACTGGAGGAGACCCAGTGACCTCACACTGATGCCGACAGTGTGACTCAACCCTTGGAGGCGAGGGTGACAGTGGGATCTCTTAGTAGTTGCGTCGAGGCCTTACGACGTCATCCATGGCATGAATGCATCATTTATGTCAGGATTGACTGTATTAGGCAACAAATGTGGTTCATTAAGGGGATGAGACCAGATTTCTCTTATCGGAAAAGAATAAATCATAGCAGCTCTTGTGAGACTAATGGAGGTACAGTTCATCCAGGAGCGGATGAAGACTGAACAATGCAGTAAGAAACAAGGAACCGGTGCCAGTCTTAGAGACTCGGGCATGTTAAATGTTTCAAGAAGAGGTAGCTTTAAATAGAGATGAGTCGGCGAAGTGGCAGACGTGGAGGCAGAGCTAGGAGAGCAGTATGAGTTGGTGTACATCTTAACATGCTACAACCACCCGCCTTAGTTATTCCCGCCAGGCTCAGGGAGCTGGAGGGCGGAGGAAGAGTGCGGCTACATGCGGTCAAGGAGAGTGACCCAGTGGCTCTAGAAATGATTCAAGGGACAGTCTGTGTCCACTACTAGCTGATGTAGTAACAGACGTCGATATGAATGATTCCTCGCTTTTAAAAATCTTGTTCCAGACCTAGAGATTCCGGTAAGCCGTGGACTTGACCCTCATGTCTGGAGATACCTTGGGAGGAGACTCGATAATCACACTTACGCCGACGGTGTGGTCAGACCCTCGAGGCGAGAGTTATGGTTGAAATCTCTTGGTGGCAGCATCGAGGACTTACGACGTTAGTATGAGTATGGAATGGGCAATAACTGTTCAAACTCAAATTGACAGTTTTAGGAAAACGTCGGGATGGGTTTTCATTGGGCGGTGGAAAAGGAAACCCCAGGCAGTGCAGGGTAACTCTTGCACAGGAGGGTGCGACCGATCACTATTGAGTCGGTCAACCTTAACCTCGTAGCAGAAGTCGTTTTGAGTTTCAGTTCTACCAGAAATGGAGACCTCTGGAGTTCGAGTATGACGACCACGTCTTCTTACGGGTCTCACCTCGACAAGGTTTACGGAGATGTGGCCAGGGAGGCAAGTTATCTCTGAGGTTCAACGGAACCTTCTAGGTCCTCAGCTGGCTAGGCGAGGTGGTTTACCGCTTGGCCCATCCACTTGAGTTGCACTAGGTGCACAACGTTTTCCACGTATCCCAACTGAGGAGATATGTGCTCGACCCCTTCGCATATCATCGACCATGAGGAGCTGGACGGTGGCGATGAGTGTCTTCTACGGAGGTTCCTGTGGGGATCAAAGATCGACAGGAGTGGATCCTAGGAGGACGGTCGATTCCTCTTGTGCACTTTCTTTGGCAGCGCGGGAACCTCCAGGTGAGCACATGGGAGTGGAAGGCTCAGATGTGTGCTTAGTACCGCTTTGTTTCCCTATGTTTGTGGTGAATATTTACGGGGATGTAAACACCTGTGGTGGGAGTAATGTAAAGACCCGTAAATTCCAAGGAATTTTTTTTTATTTTCTTTGGAATTGTACAAGAACGCAGTTTCTGACGGCGCCTGATTCCGAGGCCCGGTGTGCCCGGAATCATTTTCTGAAGTTTGGCTCGGGTACGTTCAGTGAACGGATGAGCGGGTTTTTCTAACTTTTGAACTGGTGCTCGGAATCGAATTCTGAGGGCTCCGATGGAATCGCAGCGCCGGTAATTTCTTATAAACGCCTCTTCCGGAATTGCGTTTGTTCAGGTGTGGTTTTTAATTTTCAGGCTTAAAGTTAAGAAATAAAATAATTTTGCGACAACTTTATTTTATTTCACTTAAGCCACTTGGAAGCCACTTGAAGCCACTTAATAGCGGATTAATCTGAGTTGAATCGGATAGGGTACTATCCAGAAATATCCTACCCTCTTGGTAGGATATTTGTGAGGTGGGGCCCGCACGAGACCCACCGTTTCTTTCCACTAAGTAACGCACCCGCGAAAACCCGTCTTTATAAAAGTCAACTGACGCGTTTTCTTAAATTCTTAACAGATCATTTAATTGGACGCTTTTTTTTCGTAAATTAAATGAGCTGTTTCTTTCGTTGAATTAATTCTACGAATTAATGGTTCGTTTCTTATCTTTTGAAATTCAAATGTTTAGTTGTGTAAATAAAATAAGGCTTAAGCTCATTTTATTTTGGGTTGGTCTCCTTTTCCACCTTGAGAGATTTTGAGAAGCTCTCTCCATCTTCTTCAACCTTGACGAAGAACACGAAGAACACTTAAGCCCGGACCGCACAAACACGGTCGAACCCCCCCCCCCCCCCCTCCTATGTTCATAATTGTTTCCATGCGGATGGAACGGGATGGCGTGGTGCTGTCGCACCACACGGGAATCGCACGACAATTATTGTGCGGCGCCTTCTCGCCGCGCCGTGGAAAGAAATTCAAGAACGCGACGCCGTCGCACTGCGTCGAAGAAAGTCAAAGGCGCCGCGGTCGGAGCGAGGTTGTGGCGGAGGGAAGCGATGTTGTCGCATCGCGCCGAACGGCATAGGCCGCGGCCGGTTCCAGGCTGTGGCGGAGCAAGCTGACCGGCGGCCGGCACCGGGCCGCCGGTGTCGGCGAAGGAAGGACCGGCCTTCGCCGGTCCTTGCTGGCGAAACCGGTCGGCCAGTGCGGGCCGACCGGACAGTGGAGACCGGGGGAATTCATTTCCCCCGGACGGGTCTCAAAAGCGGCCCCAATTAAGGGGCCACGGTTCTCAAAGGGGGGGGGGGTTTGCCCCCCGCGCGCGGCACCCGAACGGTGTCCAGGCCGCGTCGCCGTGTCGGTCCGCGCCGCCGCGCCGGACCGCGCCGCCGGCTGGGCCGTGTTTTCCGAGCCGGGCCGGGTCGTCGGTCCGGGTCGCTGCCTGGGGCGGTTCGACCCGGTTCGGCCGACCCAGGGGGGGGGGGGGGGTCGGGCCGGGTCGGCCCGGGCCCAAACCCCCAGTTTCGGACCACACTCGGTCAAATGCCCGTATCTTGGGCTACGAGCCTCCAAACGACTCACTGTCAGCGACAACACGATCCTTGGATCGAGACGGTCATTTCGGTATACTATACTCAAGGTGCACCTTCCTTTTTGGGATCCTACGTGGTTAAAACTCCATAGTTAAGCGTGCTTGGCCTAGACTAGTGATCAGGATGGATGACCTGCTGGGAAGTTTCCCAGGGTGGGTGTGAGACGGAAAGGCCAATAAATAACAGACCGGGCGCCCGATTGGTGCACCGTCTGTTTCGTTGAATTCCTCTAAGTGAGACCGATCTTTTGGATTACTCCGCTCGACGTTTGGATGCCGACGGAGTGTTTTCGGGTTGGATCGCACCGAAATCCAACCGGGCCCCTGGAACGAAAAAGCCAATAACTCCTAGACTGGGCGTCTGATTGACGCGCCGTCTTTTGCGTTGAGTTCCTATTGATGATACGGAACTTTTGGCTTCCTTCACTGAGATTTGGATGCAGTTGGATAATGACTGGGTTGGATCGCACTGAAATCCAACCGGGCCCCTGGAACAGAAAAGTTAATATCTTTCTGACAGAACGTTCGTTTGACGAACCGTCAGCGGCGTTGGTGATCTCGTTGAGAAACGGTCCCAATGAGTATACCCTATGAGTGTTTGGGGTATAGTTGAGTTACGGCCGGATTTGTTCACACACGAAACCAACCGGGCCCCTGGGATGAAAAGGCTAATAACTCACAGACAGAGCGTCTGATTGACGCGCCGTCTGTTGCGTTGAGACCCCTATGACGAGGTGGTCCTTTGAGATACTTCTTTGCGGGACTTTGTGATACTTGGAGTATCGACCAGTAGCTCATGGAGCGGACCCTCCTAGAGACGAGCGTGCGTAGTACGGAGACCGTGTAGCCGGCTGAGACCTGACAACTGGTTGACCGACTCGACTTGGAGTGAGTCGACTAGCCCAGTGGACGGAGTGCCCGATATTTGGCGACAGACCCACAGCGGACGGAGCGCCCGGTAGTTGGCTGCAAAACCGCGGTACTCGACAGGAGGAGTACCTCTGTAGGCTATTAGTGGGAGCACCCGGTATTTGGCGACAGACCCTCAGCGGACGGAGCTCCCGGTAGTTGGCCACAAACCCGCAGTACTCGATAGGAGGAGTACCTCAGCAGTCTTAGGTTAGTGAGAAGTACCTCGGAGTCGTGACAGGACCACTATACACTCTAGAGATGGAGCTCTTCAGCAGTTATGGTTTCGATAATGAAAATTCTGGTTTGAGCTGAGTCTTTTGACCTTTGTGTTTACCTCATGATTGAGATGGGTCACTTGATAACTTAGGTATATGTATAGGCATATACGTGGGTAGTGGTTATCCGTTGATTTCACAATCCTTGTGTTTCCTCATGATTGAGATGGGTTACTTGATAACTTAGGTATATGTATGGGCATATATCTAAGTAGAGGTTATCTGTTGAGATCTTCATGTGGTTATCCTTGTTGGTTTAGTGAGACCTTGAGGGTCTTGGGGTCCCTACTGGGTATCGTTATACTCACCCCTGCACGGGCTATGCCCGCACCTCGTTCTGTTGGTTGCAGACGACGGGCAGTGCTGACGGAGGCCGAGTGTTTGAGGACTGGACGGTACCCGGAGGTGGACTACACGACGAGTCGGTACCCAGAGGTGGACTACACGATGAGTCGGTACTCGGAGGTGGACTACACGACGAGTCCGTACCTGGAGGTGGACTACGCGACGAGACGACTCATAGAGGAGGTTGACGGACGAGAGCGTGGAGGAGGCTATCTGTACCTACCCTTCAGGTAGGATCCGAGGTGGACGACCCGGAGCTGCGCTATCTATACCTACCCTTCAGGTAGGACCCAAGGAGGACGACCCAAGAGTTGCTTCCCTCTTCCAGCTGTTTGTCTTTTTGCTGTTGTACCTTGTTCAGTTGTAGTTGTACTTTCTTTTGGGTTTGTATTCTGGACCATTTACTTTTCATCTTTTCTTTTGTACTTAGTGTTTTGTTTCCGCTTGTACTCTGTGGTGCTTGTTTTCTTTTATAAAGGCAATGCCTTCCCAGTTATCGGGATTTTACACCTTTTGTGCTAGTCTCCAGCCCCTGGCCTATGGAAGGCGGGCTTGGGGTAGTCACAGCACGGGCCCCGAGGACGGGTCGTGACATGAACATTATAGAGTATGTATCCTTTTAATCACCTAATAGACCATCATATCTAGTCGCATGTATTTAGCATACCTAGAGGAAATCAAATTCATGGGGACCCTCCATCCAGGAAAACACATTATGTTTCTCTTAGTTTTTGTATCTACAAATTACTTTAGAAATGTCTCATTTAAGGGACCCCATTTTATATAAAACAATAAACCACATAGTTCTAGGTTATATTTGTTATTCAAGTTAGTATTGAGTATGGTTTAATATCTATGGAATGGTAGATTGTATACTATGGTCAGGTTGGTACTAGGTAGGTACTCATTTTTGGGTACCTGCATCCCCAAATAAGAGAGATAGACCATGTTTTTTGAGGTGTAAGGTGATTTTACAATTATTCAATTTTTCTAATTTATTATTTTTCCATCTTGAGTAGTGTAATTGGGTGTGACAAAATTGGATTATGAGATTTTGACCCCTAACCCAGTATAGAAACTGGAGAGAATTCATGCATCATGATAGGAACTTAGATTGAAATGATATGAAAATTTTTATATGGAGTAAAATTGGAATCCATAATACATAAAAATGAGTTGGTATATTTAATGTTTCATAAAAATAATCATTGTTTTCATACATAAATATTTCTGTGGAATTCTACTCTTCCCTCCTTAGTATGTGGTTCCTAATGAGGTTAATATGTGATCCTATGTGAATATGATGTTTATCTGCCAGAATCTATTATTTATATGTAAAAATGGAATATATTAATAGGTTTATCTGTTTAAAATGTTAATAAGTATATTAAAAAAATTTATTCATAGCGTCTTTGTAGAATCTACTCACCCAAACTAGGATGGTGACTTTTTTATGAATGTAGTCTGATAGATGACATTGATATCGGTAGGAAAGGATACATGATGCCAAATGACATGTTATATGGGTGTTGGAGGTATTTTTAATGGCTGTGAGATGTGATGCTTAATAAATCTTACAATATCCCTGATATATATATATTTATATATATATGAATGTTATTATTATAATTGACCATGTTTTTTGGTCATAAGTGTGATTCCACCTATATGGGATCTTATTGATAATAAAGAGGGTATAATTTTTTTGTCACCATAGAATAAATGGGATGTGGCCCATGGGGGTTGGGATGAGGCCCCTGAAGGTCGAGATGATCATGATCCATAGTCAAAGTCTCCATGATAGGTTAGAAAGTCATATCATATAGTTGATTTTGGGAAAATAACAGATAATGACATTAGATTTATCTTGGAGTGAGTCATAAACTGTATTGATAGGGGATATTAGGGGGATGATCCATCCATCACTTATTCGAAATTAGTTTTCTAGTGCCATCAACCTCCATTATTTTAGGGTGATGTTGAGCTGCTTAAAGTAGATAATTTGACCAGTTATGTGTTGGTGACATTTGACTAGGTCAAGACACACCCATGATGGAGGGTAAATGTGAAAACATATATTATTAGAGGACCAACAAAGCTATGGTGTAATCAAGAGGTACAAACGATTAAGATCGAGGAACTAACATGCTAGTATTTTGAGGACTAGTTTTTTTTATATTTTCATCATAAAGACATTGTGGGTGAACCAAGCACATAATTTCATTATATTCTAGTAGGGGATACAACAATTAGGGATTATAAGGGAAAGTCTAAAGGCATACCCCATTTATTACCCTCTAAAACAGGTGAACCAATTTCCAAAGTGACGCATTTTGATAATGTATTGAGACATTCCATGATGGTGTAGGTAAACATCATTAGGTTGACCATATTTTTTGAGTTGATAAACCAATCATTGATAGATATGTAGGATCTATGTGGAAATAATTGAGTTGGGTGATAGTGTAAAGTGAGCAATGTAGTGACCCATTTTTTATCCAAAAATAAGGTCCTAGGGAACCTTATAAGGGAATATAGGATAGATATTTAGGCAGGCCAATGAGGAGTTGGTTAAATATAGTTTTCTTCTAGTGAATTCATCTGACTCATGTTCGAACATCATGTGAGTGGCCTTAAAATAGTTCTAGTCATGTTGTTAGATGAGGCACATTGACATGTTTGTTAGGAAGACTTCATAAATAGCATGACGTTTGGGAATGGGTCAGACTAAAGGATTTGTTGTATAACTGGGAGTGTTACCCAAAGTTATTAGTTTGTATTCTACGGTATGAGAATATTATTTTAGGGAGATAGAGACTAAAAAATGGTGTCTGTGGTTGGTGGAAGCTGCATATCTATATGGATTTCATTTCTTATGCAATTAAGATTCAATCCAGTTTCATAATTTTTAGAATTTTGGTCTATGGACTCAATAGAAGTTAGAGGTACTCTATGTGCATGGTTTTGTTTTATTTTTTTTATAGATTCAATTTATTTTTTTAATGAGATTCATGTGTGTTTGGTGAACTTACAGGGTGTTAGTAAATATATTGGAATCTTTGATGTTGTGTGGATTATATGAGATGTATAGACATCAAGACTTCCTGTTGGATTATATCTATGTGTGTTTGTATGTGTGTGTGATTCAAGACTTTTTTTAGGAATCATATTTCATGTGGGTTATTGGAGAATTAGTGAAAATCAAGTCCTTTTGGGTGTTGTGTATAATGAATGAATAATTTGGGAATGAGGAGTGAGTTCGAAACATTTATGCATTAGTTGTGATCTAGAACTGTGTGGGTGTCCTGAGTGGAGTGAGTATGGATTGAGCGCCTAATGAAAATAAAATATTATGATGTTTGATATGGGGATATGAATGTTCATGGGATATTGGAGGAACCATCATAATATTGGATTGGGTTTGGAAGAGATCGAGTAGGTGATTCTTCTTGTCGGTAGACCCCAATAGGTAATTACCTGTAACTTATGTCAAGGGATTCCAAAGATAATGAAATAATGATGGTATATCTAGAATCATCATATCATGTGACCATATATATCAAGGATGATATATCATAATTGTGGAGTATGTAACATCCCAATTATTTTATTGGGTTTAAATTTTTGGTAAATTATATTTTCTAAAGTGTTAGGATTAAAAAAATTGATTTTGATCTTCTGATCAAAAATTAGAATCTTTTATCAATTTAATCTGTTTTTTAAGGGGGTTAAATAACCTTAAGTGTACCAGAGGTTCTGTTTGGTTCTAGAGAATCGGGCTTGGAGAACCAAATTTTTTTATTCATAGCACTGGGTGAATGGTTGGCACACCGTTATAGCTAATTATGCTTCCCAAAATGCATGGACCATTTAAATTATATAATTGTTAGAAAAAAATTGATGTAATGAAAAATATTTTTGATGAAATTACAATAATTTGTAAAGGGTTCACACATGATGCACAAGGTTTTAAGCACTATTCAACTATTAACATGGGGTTGGGTACCCTTTAGACAATTGGGATGCACAATTGGTGAATGTTTTTCAGACCATAAATCGTAACCATGTGTCTCATTAAAGGGGATGAAATTACAATTTTATCCCTCCCTACATATTTCTTCACTAACCCATTTTATTCACACATTTCATTCACCTCTTTAAGCCAAGTTATCCTCCATTAACCTATCCTTGGATCCATTGGAAGTCCTTCGCTCTGTCATTAATTTGAGCACCATCAGGTGAGTTGGATGGATTTTAGTAAGAAAACAAGTCATATTCCATCATTTACTATTATATATTTTTAGTTGTAATTATATTTCTATATTATGTTAATTTCCATATTTATATGGTATTAGTCTGATTTACTATTTCTTTTAGTTTTGACTCATATTATAGAAAATTATTCAATGAGTGAGCTCTTAAAATAATAAGGTAGGTGGTTCCAAGATTTATCCTTGTTTATACACATTCTACAATATTCACATTTAAATAATACTGTTTCGGGTGGTTTGGGTGAGACCCTTAATTTAGTGCTTTTCATTTATAATTATTTTTGAAGGACAGTGATTGGAAAATCATTGTTTATTTAAGTGCCCTAATCTATGAATGTAATGGTATGTGTGAATTGGGTTTCCAATTTTGTTTTGAATGAGATTCTGGTAGATTAAAATGTTTAGAATATTTTTTATCTGATGGGTTCCATGGGAACAGACCATGATTAGATCAATTGACTCGAGGTTATGGTGATCATCGTGATTGAGGTTATGATGCTCATTACAATGTGGTTGAGAGTGATGAACCTTTACATTTTTTGGTGATGAATTTTTCATGTGGTGATGTAGTTACACTAGTTGGTGTGTCTTAGGTATTGTTAGTGATTTCTTCTCACTGGGGTTGGTCGTTTGCACCATAGAGTCATGTGTACATAAAATATGATTCAATGAGGGGGTTTTGAGAACATGATATGGATTGATGCCTCTATAGTATATGTGACTTAGGGGATGTTGATGAACATTAGATATGGATGAGTATCCCACAAGAGAAATTCATGGATGATTGTGAGTGTCCATTAAATAGTGGAAGTGGATCATAGTGATTTGAATGCCAATGGGATGTGTGTATGGTTGTATGGATATCTTCACCCCTAGGGATGTTGGGATATTGAGCTAATAGATATTTTATTATCTGATGTCCGGGGGATTTTGACATATTTTTTGTTCATATAATTATGAAATCATTTGTACTTGATATTAGGATACATTTAGTATTTGTTAGAATAAGGTTCTAGGTGATAAATTATGGTTGAGATAACAAAGGCTCTCATGGTATGACTGAGATGTGTACAATTTTCCATTTCCAGCATTGGAAGAAGAAGTGAATCACTTCTTCATAAATGTTGAGCATGAGTAAACTTGGTTTTGTATTTTATGTTTGATTGTTGTTTCTTTTTATTAATATATTCATACACTATTATAAATATATACATAAGTTATGAAAACATTTGTATTGGATTAATGAGTTTAATCTTACACCTTTCATAGGCCTATCATGACACATCAAGGTTTTATGGCCCTCTGATCAGGTAAGGGATCTAACATAGGGGTTGGATCATATAAATAGGATAAATGATCTGATTTCATGGTATGGATGGTTTATTTTACATGGGGTTTATTCTAATGTGATCTCGAGTCTCTTTTAGGCTTTTGAGTATGAATTTATGTGATCGGCCTTCAAGAGTATA
The DNA here is from genome assembly GCA_963277665.1 of Viscum album. Classification (NCBI taxonomy): domain Eukaryota; kingdom Viridiplantae; phylum Streptophyta; class Magnoliopsida; order Santalales; family Viscaceae; genus Viscum; species Viscum album. The sequence continues at coordinate 1,698,099,811 of OY728138.1, read as the reverse complement.
TCATGTTTGGTATTTCTATTATGTAAGGATTAATCTCTCTAATCTAGGAATGAATCAATTTATTTTTGGCTTATTATTTCCATTTTCTATTATTTATTCTACTGTGTTATTATCTTTCTTACAATATTTTGAATTAAATTATTATTATTATTATCCTCACAACAGAGTTTTGTCTCCCCAAAATCACCCAACATATCCTCACTTTTAGTCAACAACCTTTGGAATATGGGGACTCATGTTTGAGGCCCATGGTCTATATAGCCTATAATAACATTTATGTTGCTCAATGGTCTGGGAATAATATATTTTTACTGTAATTAATCGTTAAAACAATAAAAATGAATTACTACAGTGGAGTTAAAAAACAATTTATTGGGGGGTTAAACTGAAAATATATGTGTCGAAATTTCCTAAACACTGGTATAAAACATATTATTTAACACTAAATTGACAGTATAATTTCAATTTTTTGATAATATTCTTTTTTAGAGCCTTGTGTCCTGTGAATTTTTTGGTTCAACCATTTTCCTTAAAACAAAATCTAGTGTGCAACTCACCTAACATAGAAAACACCACCCATCTTCTCATTTATTCACAACTTCGTATCCCATTTAATTGATGAAGACCTACCCATATATATTCAATATTTTCTTCGTGATGAACTAGATATGAAAGAATATAAAAAAATTCATCCTATGAATCCTTTTTATTCTTACCTATGGAGGTTGTCTAATGAATAGGTAGTGTCCTTAATCAATCATTTTTATTTATTTTATTTTTTCACCGATATAAAATCTTCTTAAATTATTAATATATAATAAAAATATTATCTACCATTTAATAAGTTGTTATTATGTCGTTGTAATAAACTATATATATCTCATCTTCCGTCAAATGATATGTAAAATAATCACTCATGTATAGAGAAAACTATGGTCTCATGAGATGATTTCATTTTTATTCCATAATTCCCTCTAAAATCTTGTCATAATGATGTATTTAATATATATATATATCTATATATTATTTTTAACATATTTATACATTTTGAGTTACTATAGCACATAAAACTCATTAAATTCTATTTTTGGGGGATATGATAATGTCAATTCACTATATGGAAAACTACCACCTCGTGAACCAAAGTGATTCATTTTCCAAGTACCATTTTTGTGGAAGGTAATAATGTAATTTTTGTGAATATATGTGATATAAAAGATATAATTATGATATTAATGTCAAATTTATCATTCATAAAATATAATATTTCATTTTATTTATTTCATTGAAAAATAACAATGTCGTTCGTGCATACATATGGACTACTACCTACATAAAGAAATGAGATTATTAATTCTTCACCATAACACATGGATTCCATATAAAATTATGTTTAATGAAATAATTTTGTATTTAAAATTTTATTAACATTATTTAATGATATAATATTACATAGCTTTTATTTTTAATGATCATTGAAAATTGGAAATATTGCCCCTGCGTTTGTAAGACATACATTCTCTATGATCGAATCATAGTATATTTTTCATAAAACTCATTAATTATTTGTTTTATTAGTATACATAATGTTGAAAATGATAATTATGTACTGATTATTATTATTATGGAGATTTTTAAAAATGACTACTTTGACAATAGTCATCCTATCAAATTTATTTTGTACATATAATCCAAATATCATAAAAATAGACATTATTGTAATTGATTATTAAATTATATATAAAATGGTAATAAATGAAACAAAATTTGTAATGAAATTTGAAATTGTTGTTAAAAAAGTAAATAAGTAACATACAATTATTATTCAAGAAGATAATGAATGTGTGTAGTGAGTTGGACTCTGGATAAGAGACTTCAACTCAATTTCCTTTCATTGAGGGATATTTTTATTTTTTTACACCTTTATTCCTTTATGAGGTGTATTTAAAGGCCATTTTTTCATGTCATATAATTGATTTATCTAATTTAACATTCCTTAATTTTTTTATTTTTTTTCAGTCATGGGGTTTATGATTCAAATGTTTCCAAACTTATATTACACTTTTTTTCAACAAATTCATCTTTTAATGTTTTCATTCATATCCATGATATTAAAAATATTTTATGAATGTAAAAATATAGAAATGAAATTTTAATAAAAAACATTTATCTATTGTTTAATTTTTTTAAAAAATGAATCTTTGTATGGAATGTTTTACATTCATTACAAATTCCAAAAGAAATGTTCAATTTAAATGTATACAGTGACATTAACTTTTCCCACTATCATAACCATTATTTGAAGTTTTCAGAACCTTACAAGATTTCATGTTTTATTCGTAGAATAATCCTTTTGATTTTCTTTGGGTACTAAAGTTTTATTTTTATAATAAGAGGGTATTGTTTATTCAAAATGGGGTTTTAAAATAAAAGGGTAATTTGATATCTGAAAGAGATATAAATATCCAATTGAAAGATTTTTGAAATTTTTTATGATTAAAATGTGTAACCATAAATTGTTTTATTTAGTTTTTTTACATCAACATTATAAGATAAATGGTGGGAGATATATCTTATATGATGGGTTAACCCATATAGCATTAAGTGAGCCCAATATAGCTTATATGATTGGTGTGCGCCGAGAGCACTAGATGAGCCTGATATAGCTTATTCAATCGGTTCAACTAGATATCAATGCAAGGAATTTGGTATTTTTACCTATATAAATATGAAAGGATATGAGAGTTACTCATGGTATTCTTATATGGATTTAACTGGGAACTATTTTTTTTATCAAGTTTAAAATAGGTTTTAAATGTGATGGTCTATGTTTCCAAAAAGGATTTTGATTTTCATTCTCTATATTTTATTGATTTTATTTGATAAGAAATATGTGTGTGTTTTCATGTGAAAAATATTTATTTCTTTCACACATTGAATTTTATTTTAATAGAAACAGATTAAGGTCTTTTGTTTCTTTTCACTAGGATAATGGTTCTTCATTGTTTTTATGTCCCGTAATGATTTTTGTGTTCACATACCACATGTTAAACTTTTCATAACACTGTTTAAATATTGATATGGGATTATAATAAGTCAAGATGATTGTAAAGAATAGCATTTTTCAAAATAATTTATTTTTTGTTTTAAAATCTCATTATTGTGGAAAAAATTGACACTGATTAGATGTTTCCAATTTATATATATATGGGTATGTTATGTACCTCTTATGACCAAGATCTCTAAAAATCATACTTATATAAAAATTAAAAGTGTAAGCAAATGATTTCAATTTCAATTTTAGTATAATATGAAATATTTATGTTTGTGTCCTTATAGTAGTTATAAGATAATGGGTTAGATAACATTATAAGTTAGGATAATGTAAATAGTTTAAACATGAAATATTTTTTTATTGTTATGTTCAAATTATATAGGATTTATTATTACAACGATTCTTCATATAAACATTGTTTATTCAGAATGTTTTTTCAAAGTGGATATAGTGATGCTATAGTGGGAAGACATCCTGAGGAATGTATCCTTCAAAATAGGTATCTTGAGATTGTCTGAATTAGAACATTATAGATTTATATAGTGATAGATCTGTTAAAATAAGTTATAAATGGTTGTTTTATCCACACTAGGGTACAACCAGATCATCCGTAATAGAAAATGTAAGTGGTGGAGGATTCCATGAGACAATACCCCCCACTATTCAATGGATCATTATAAATTGTGGTAGTTGAAGGATGAGTTAATTCGATGGAGAATATATTTTATGTCATCGAATGTTTCAAATGTCAAATGTTAACCCATTCTGTATATGGTTTTGAATGTTCTGTTGATTAATGTGGTTATTTAGTTAATAATACTAGTGACAATGAAGATATTTATTCCATGAAATAGGAATAATTTTGGAATATTTTTCATGAGAAATATTTACCTATTGTTTCTTGGATTTTTATGGGGAATCAATTCATATAATTAAGAATAAAACATGGTGATTATATAGTAGAATATGATGAAAATTCCTCCATATTGTCTTAGTATATTTTGTATTTTATTCCGGAATCTACGAGTAAATTTAATATATTTTACATACGGTTGATAACAATTTTATGAAGATATTTGGATTCAAAATAATTAAAATGTTATGATAAAGAGTTTAATAATGTTAATAATGTTGAGATGGAGTGTCCATACTTCTTTTCCTTAAGATGGAATTAGTAATATGTAGTCATATTGGAAAGAAACAGACATGAAAAAACCAATTGATTCGATAGGAAGGCCCCCAAAATATTACAATTGTGGTAAAAAAATGTGTTCTATAAATGAATGGATTATAAAAGTGTTTCTAGTGTCTTCATCTTGGTAACAAGGGTCATCAATGTAAAAAAGAGTCATAAAAAATCAATGAATGGGTTAATTGATAGCCATCTGATGGTGATGTGTTTTAGATTTAATGAGTTGGTTCATTATGTTAACATGTATATGAAGATAGTCCCACTCAACAGAAATCATATTGATCAGAAACAAAATTGTCTATAAATGTTATTTAATACTACTACATTTAATTTTGGATAGTCGAATGATGTGTTAAAATGTATGATACTTTTTTATTTAAATTATTTAAATACCCTATTTGACTATGTATCACTACATTGTTTTATTTATAAGAAATTTTTCAATATAATGGGAATAAAACCACAAGAAAATAAAATATAAATTTTGGTGAATTCTCCTGGTGGTTGAATTAAATAATCAATGACTTCTAGGGTTCATCCAATTTTTATTAGAGGGATGTTATTTCCTGTAAATCATGTTTAATTGACAATGGTGGAGTTTGATATCATTTTAGGCATGGATCTGATTTTTTTTAATCATTATAATACATGTTAAAAAGATAATAAAGTTATTATCAATGATTTTAATCCTTTTATAACTTACCAATATGTTAAGAGACATATTTGATATGGATGTTATATTTACCTAGCACATTTCTTGTAAAATAAATTGTTCAAATTTTTGACATGTCGATAGTGAATTAATACAAGGTCATATTTCATTATGATTTTCAAGGTGTTATTCCGAATTGAGAGGATGATTTTAATGGTTCATTTGTTCCACATGAAAAGTATATTTCAAAATCCCCTCATCAAATGAATCATGTTTAAATTTTAGAATTGAAATATAATTTTCCTGAGTTTATAGATAATGGTTTCATTCAACCTTTCACATTACCATGTGGTGCTCCAATTTTGTTTAATAAAAAATAAATAAGGTTAAATTATAACTTGAATTAATTATTAATCGTTGATTAAAATACCCATTAAAAATAAATATTGGTTACTTTATATAATATATTTGATTGATCATGAATTATGAACTCATTATTTTCCCAAGGTTGATCTATGCATGAGGTTCTATCAGGTGAATGTAAGGGAAAATGAAATTCCCAGGATACCATTTCAAACTGGATATCGGAATTATGAGTCTATGGTTATACACATTGGGTTTTCATATAAACCTTCTATTTTAATAAATGTTTTAAGTTGAGTTTTCCAAGAGTTTAGGGATATGTTTAAATTTGTGTTTATAGATGATATTTTGGAATACTCTAAAATTAAGGAGTAACATGAAAGTTAGATCATGGGTTTTCTGAAAACCATAATTGAAAAAAAGCTACACCAAAAAAAATTTATATGTTAATTTTTTTTCATAAATTTAATTCTATGGATATCTTGTTTCAAATAAAGGATTACCCGTTGACCAAGATAAAATAATTATTGAAAATTGTAAAAGATGAAAAATGTGTTAGAGATTCATAATTTTCATTGACTAGTGGGTAAGTTCTTGAGGTTTTTCAAAAAAAATCTTAATTATCTAGCTCACTGACTTAGTCAACACGTAAAGGAGTCACGATAAACACGCAAAAAATAATTTGATGATTTTTTTAGGAACATAATTTAATATTAGAGAATGAGCCATTTTTTTCCATTCCTTCAAGAAATTGTTAATTTTTCTTCTATATTGATTCCTCATTAAAAGGAATTTTTTTATTAATGTAGAATAATTGTGTAATTATTTATGTTTTCTATCAGTTAAAACATCCAGATTTATATTACCCTATATATGATTTTGAATTAGAATATATTATTTATTCTTTAATAATATAGAGGCATCATTTAAATATAGTAATGTTTTAAAAATGTACTCATAAAAAATGGTTTAAGTATATATTCACTCAAAAATAATTGGACATGAGATAGATAAAATTGATAGATCTCAAAAATGATTTTTTTTCACATTTCATTACCATATTATAATCCAAAATAAATTATATGATTCATTCAGTTAGAAAAAAAGTTTACATTAACCATGATTTGTTTGGAACATTACTCATTGGATAATAATTTGATTAATTTTGTCCTAGAATTTGTGAATATAGGTAAATCCATTATTTTCATTTAGAATTCAGTGTAGTGAAATCTATTATAATAAATTAAGATTTCTTATAATTAATATCATGATTTCATGGAAAAGGTATAATCCGTTAAGAATTCATTGGTTCAATATTTTAATATTAATTAAAAGGTTGTATAGTATTTTGAATAATAGTATTCCTTTTATTCCTAGTTGAAGAGATAGTTGTGGAGTGACACTCATTGTTCTATTTTTTCATTCATCATGTTAACACTAAGATGTGCATGGAACCTCTTAAGTATTTCTACTGAGATGGATTGAAATGTGAGTTTTCTAATATAAACATGAAAATTTTGACATATATGAAGGTTAACTATGTATGTGAATTGCGAAAGGGAATGATTCAACATTTTGTAGTTCCAAAGTCGAAATGGAAATATATTTCCATGGATTTTTTGGTGGAATTTCAATGTAAATCATGATGTGACAATTATATTTTGGTAACTACCAATCAATTAACTAAATATTTTTATTTTCATCCCATTTGATATATTATGTCATTGGATTGGAATTTGTTATTTTTTTCTAATAGAGATAGTCAGTTGACATGGAGTTCTGGTCTTCTCGGTTTCAAGGCATGATCCTTGGTACTAATCTAATTTTTGTAGTGGACTTTAGATGCAGTTCAGTACCGAATTAGTTTTTAGTGAATATTTTCAACATTAATATGATGGGAAGTCATATTAAACAATTTAAAAATTTATCGGATAATGTTTTTTCATGTTTAATGGATTATCATGGGTGTTGTGCTCATAATATTTATTTCGTTTTGTTTTTCATATCAAAATTTTTCATTACATTATATATATTGAACCTTTTGATTAATTAAATGGAGTTCTGTTTCAGATAGAAAATTTTTTTGGATGATTTAGTAGAATTAATTTTAATGGGAACTGTGTTGTTAATGAAAACGGCTGAGAGGGTGAAGATAATTTAGTAACATACGTGGATGTATTAAATTAGATAGAAAAGTTATCTTGATAATTAGAGGAAATATCTTCCAATCCATGTTTGTGATCATGTTTTTCTCAATGTATCTTCATAGAAAGATATGATTCATTCAAGTAAAATGTAAATATATTTTTATGGTTCATTAGAATGTATAAAATGATGGATAATAATAAATCAATTTCCTATCATGTAGTATTACCTATTTTTTATACATGACACACAACATCTTTTACGTTTCATTATTTATGTTGTATATGTTGGATCATATCAGGTTTTGATCCCTAATGTAATTCAGTTGGAAGAGAAAATTTTAATTTGACGAATATCTTGTTTATATTATTTATTATAGACATACTATTTTATAGAATAAATTGACTAACCATGTTATGGTTTTCTAAAAACCATTTAGTTGACGAGGAATCATGGGAACATGAAAATACTATGAGGGAAATATGTCACGACCCATCGCCCAGGGCCTATGTCGTGACTACCCCAGGCATGCCTTCTATAGGCCAGGGGTTAGCGACTAGCACCGAAAGGCGTATTCCCTAAAACGGGATGGAATTTCCTTTAAACATGTATAAACAAACTATTCGAGAACACAATAAGAAGAAACTGTGAAGTAAACTGTTATAGAAAAAGTGTGTTGAAAGTAAAGGGGCCTGAATACAAGACCAACTGTAAAAGTACAAGTACAACTGAAAGGTATAATACAACTGAAAAAAGGAAATAGCTCGTGGGTCATCCTCTGAGGATCCAGCCTGAAGGGTATGTATAGATCACCTTCTCAGTACTCCACGTCTGCCCGTCTCCTCTGCGTACCACCTAGTCCTGGATCCCTAAAACCTCATCCCAGCTGCTCATCATCTGCACAAGACACAATGTGGTGCAGGAGAAGCTCATGCAGTGGTGAGTATAACATTACTCAATAGGGACCCTAAGAACCTGAAGGTCTCCTATAATTCCACATAGAAAAACCATAGGGTAACACCATGAAGGTAATGTATCACAAAGGTAAAGTACCACATAACATAACCTCAATCACCAGCACAAAGTAAATATAGCTTACACTAAGATTTATTCTAGGGGTATTAACAAGTAACATCCCTAGTAACATCGTGTAACACCTTAGTAGCTATAGAACTCCTCCTTTATCAAGTACATTGGTTCTTCCGGGCCACTCTGATCCGTTTCCCACTAACCTTGAACTGGTGAGGCACTCCTTCCCATAATGTATTTTGGGTCTTCTAGGTCACACCAGAGTCGTCCTCCCCCTACGTGACCTACAAAGGTACTCCTCCTCATCACGTATTGCGGCCACTCCGCACTGTTTCCTGCTGAGGTACTGCGCCCCATCTCGTACTGTGGTCGTTGAGTAACTTCGAGTCGAAGAGTCAGACGTCATTAGGTCTCAAGCAGTAGCAGGGTTTCATACCTATTTTGCATGGGAGATCTTCTCCCCAATCCATTATTCATATCTAAAAAAGTCTCAAAAATATATAACTCTAGGATTTTTTATGTCATAAGGGTTCTAACTCAACAGAAGCCACCTCAATCGTATGCCCGGTCTGTGCATTATTGGAATTTCAATGCCAATGGCCCAGTTGGATTTAGGTACATTCTAGCCAGGCCATAATCCAAATTTCTCTAAAAATCTAATGGAATAAGAATAAAGGGCCATGTCACTCCAAGGGTCTCAATGCTGCAGACGGTTCACCATACGGGCGTCCGGTTCTCAAGATAAAGTCATTTGGGGGTTTCTGGGACCTATGGGGCCTGGGTCCGGGCCGGCCTGATTGGCCAACCCATCCTAACCCCATTTGGGCTGGGCCGAGGAGAACTCAGTCCATCGGGCCTATTTCCATCTTGGCCTATGTGGGGTGGCGGCCTGCTAGGTCGGCGGCCCGATACGGGGGCGGCATCCTGCTGGGGCGGCGGCCTGCTCGGACGACAGACCGCTCGAGTAGCAGGCCGGTCCGAGGGCTGCATCCCGCGTGGGTGGCTGCCAGGTTCGAGGTCGGCGGCCAGACTCGGTGTTGGTGTCCCGGCCCAAGGGCGGTGAACTGCTAAGAGGGCAGCGGCCTGGTGCGAGGGAGATAGCCCACCACGAGGGCGCTCGCCCGCTCTAAAGGTGGTGGCCCGTTCTGAGGTCGGTAGCCCATTCTGAGTGCGGGTATCTAGTGTGTGGGTAGCGGCCCAGCTTGACGGATCCTACGCAGTCCAAGGGAGGCGGCCTGGTCTAAGGGTGGTGGCCCGGTCTGAGGGTGGTGGCCCAGTAGGAGGTCGGCGGCCCAGTTCGGTCTGACACGGGGGTGTAACCCCCAGGTCTCCATTATTCCCAAACGGCTCGAAGCCCATTCGGTTTGTGAGGCAGTACACTGCGTGGGTGCCGCTCGATCAATACCGAACCTTTTGGAGGTGGTTTTGGCCTCCGTCGCGGCTTCCGTTCACCAGTGGCTCCGCGGTCGCACTGCCTCCCTTCCAATGGCCAGCCATTGTGTCGGTCACCTCCTCTGTTCACCACGGATGACGAGTCGCTGCCCTTTTCTTTCGGTGTGCGTCGACTCTCTCACGGTCATCCATGGAGGCTCATGTATTGCAAGATATCAGAGGGTCTGGGCTGGTTTTGTTAGGCTTGTTCCCTCTATGTTACCTCATGTTATTGATGATATTAAGGGAGTTCAATAAAAACGAGATAAACACCACAAGATTCCCCAAAACATCCTCCCGCAAAGAGGAATGGATCTCAGGTCAACTCATTAGTCGGTTGACCCATGTTCTTCATGTTTTTCAAGAATAGATAAGAGTGAATAAAAAATAAATCTCAAATGAAATAACCCCATCCTCAAATCGTCATAGGGGCACACACACTTGAAGGTGGGTTGGTATTCTTAGTTCCCACAACCTGTTCCCATTGATGCCACTCATTTGTGGCCCTTCGGTTCATGGTTTGGAGTCGTCCATCACCTCCCACTATGTAGACTCCATCTTCTAAGGGTCTGGCGTCACATCTCTCCTTCAGCACATCGTTTCTTGGCGAAGATGTGCCGATACATTCCCCCAAGATCAATATATATATGAGAGGGGGAGGGTAATTAACCACGTTGGAGTTTTATGGGGCTCATTAATTAGGAATCTTCTTAATTCCCCAATGACATCGTTAACTAGGGTTGGTAGGTCAAGATATTTATTGGCATGACACATCGTGGGTCCATCCTCATTTACTTGTCCCTTGGAGGTTATTAAATAAAATTACAAAATTATTATATTTCATTACTTTTTAAAAAGATACAAAAATTAACTATTCCTCCAGACCTAATGTAGTCAAAATAAAATATCCCTTAAGTTAATCTTGAAGTGGTGGATTCAAAAGTGCCCTCATATTTTTAATCTGAGCACCGGTTCATAAGTTAAAAAATTTTGCTCTCATGATTACTAAATGTAGCCGAAAGAATGTTCGGAAAATTAATTATGTTCACCCTCAACTCAAACTGGTAGAGGTTATGCTCTGCCTAGGGAGAGGATGCCCAAACGAACTCAATGGTAATTTTGGATTTTCAACCCAAGTAACCATTTAGAAGTTATGGATTTTAAAACAAAATAATTTTCACTTATTTATTTTATTTGTGGCGAAAAACAAACTTTCACTTGTGGACTACGACATACAATGTTAATATAAGCCTAAATAAATGCATACACTCTTGAGTTTAGCGGTGGTGTCAGATTTTCAATCTGAGTTACCTTTTATGAGTTATAAGCATTTGAAAAAATAAAATAAATTTATTTAATTATTTTATTTATTGTTATGTCATTTTCAGGTTTTCTCACAGGAGGCCTATGTCGACTAAACTTAAGTCATGCCTCGGGTAAACCAGTTATACTGGTCACAATGGTGCCCTTGGATTTCTAATATGAGAAATTGTTTAATATTTTTTCAGCTTTTTAATCAAAAACATCTTACGCATGCTAAATAAATTCTTAAGAAAACTTCGACGGATCATTCCAGGCACTCTGGGCCTCCGAATCATGTGCTGTAAGATTTTGAGGTCTCGAAATAATTCCATATAAATAAAAAAATTATTTAGAAATTCCAGGACATTATATTTCCCCACCTTAGGTATTTACATCCCCGAAATCCAAAACATATACTAAGGGAACAAATGGGGGTATTGAGCATGAATCTGAGCCTCCCACTCCCACGTTCTCTCCTAGAGGTTCTTATGCTACCACCGAACTCGCACTAGAGGGATCGACCATCCATGAAGGGATCACTTCTGTCAATCCTCTATCTTCGACAGGAACACCATAAAATTCACCCCATCATCAATGTTCTACTCCCCACAGTCGATAACATGAAATGGATCATGCACGTATCTCCTCAGCTGAGACACATGGAAATCATTATGCACCCAGTGCATCTGTGGGGAAAGAGATAGATAGTATGCATATTCTCCCATTGTGCTGAGAATATATAAAGGTCTGATTAACCTCAGAAATAACTTGTTGCCCCAGATAAAACTCCACAATCTTCATCGAGGTGAGACCCGTAGGAAGTCATGGTCTCCCTCATCCTGTTGGAATAATAATTCTGCTGAATCTGTGTAGTTTTCACATGAAAACAAGTGAGGCATCATGATACAAACTCTGTCACTGTTTCCTTCATCCCAGGCCATCTGTAATTATGTCGGAGTTCCTGGTACATCTTCTCTACTCCAAGATGTACCTTTAAAATTTATTTATGGATATCCCTCAACACCTCCTCCCAAAGCATCACTGGTACCATGGTATGTCCTCAGAATAGGATGACGTTCTCCCCACCTTCAAAAAATCCATCAGGAGACCATCTTCAGGATATCTGAAGATGTCGGGCCTTGTAGTCAATGTCTCAAGATGTGCCACCCGAATTTGGTAAAGAATTGGGGATGTGACAGTCATAGATTGAAGGTAATATAATCCATCATTATCCATGATGGATATCCACATCGCGGCTAGCTGATATGACGCCTCACTCAACAGTTGTAGATGAGACCTCCCGTTGACTGCGTCTACTACCACGTTCCCCTTCCGAGATGTATAAACTGTCACAAAGTCATAGTCCATGAAGAACTCTTGCCATCAACTATGTCCCATGATCAGGTCCTTATGTGGGATGTTATTGCTGAGACTTATGATCAGAGTAAACAGAAAAATGTTCACTCATCAAGTAGTGCCTCCAAATATTATGTGCAAAGACCACTGCAGCTAACTTTAGGTCATGGGTAGCATAGTTCTGCTTATGCTATCACAACTATTGTGAGCCGTAGGCGATCATTTCCTACTCTTGCATCAGGAAACAACCCAGTAAGGTCCCTTATGAGTCACAATATACTACATACCAATGCCCTCTTCTAGTAACATCGAGATGGGGGCACTCTTTAGTCTCTGTCTCAGCTCTTGAAGCCTCCGTTGACCCTTCTCCATCTACCAGAAAGGCTCCCCCTTCTTTTTCAATGTAGAAAAGGGTGTCGCTACCCTGGATAAGTCTTCTTCTAAACTCTTGTAGTACTCAGCCAAAGCAGAAGTCCCTCTCCCATCGAAGAGGTAATCATGGAAAAATCTTTTGAAAATTTATCCCCACACTCTGAAACTCCTAATGGGAACTGAAAACTCATAACTCATGCTTCCACAAGGGTAAGGTTGGTGGACTCAAGAGAGATCGGTAGTACCCTTCTCTAAATGAGTCGATCTTGTTTTTCCTCGGTTTCCTTTTTCTCCGACCAAGGAAAACTGTATTCCAACATTGTAGACAAACCAAAACCATCTTTTTACTAATACATTAAATCCTAGTATGAACTATGGATGTCCAATCCATACCCAAACTAAAGTCAAAAGGCCTTGACACGTATACAAAGAGGTTCCAATCAATACTCTCACCTCAAGGGTCGGATCACACCATCATCATATGTGTGATTATCGAGTCTCCTCCCAAAGGTACCTCCAGACCCGAGGGTCAAGTCAACGGCTTAACTAGAATCTCTAGGTCTTGAACAAGATTCATGGAAAGAAGGAATGATTGGTACTATTTCTATTAATATGGAAGCTAGTATTAGAGTAATATCATACCTTGATTCATTCCTGGAGACCTTGGGTCACACTCCTAGACCGCATGCATTTACTGCCTTCCTTTCTTCTTCTCGCTCCGTATACTTGGTGGGGACCACATTAGGGTTGTGGTTGCAACTTATCTAACTGTATACCACCTCATGATACTCTCCTAGCTCCACTTCCAAGTATGATACCCTACAGATTCATATGTCCCTATCACTTCCTCTCCCTGAAACATTTTACCCACCTGAGGCTCTGAGTCTGGCACCAGTATCCTGATTTCCTATTGTTAAAATTCACTGGATGAATTCGCTCAGTCAAATAACATTCTACCACAAAGGTTATCTCTAACTCCCAAACATAATTAAGAATTCATAGAGAAATAGTTCTAGCTTGGATGTCCCTAATCACACCTTGATTGGAGGTCCGTTCCATGTAGCACTGACTGAACTATATTCATCGAGTACCTGGGATGGTTGGTATGCCTTGATGAATACTCAGGTACCGACATGTCATCCTGCCGAAGCTGTAGAAGCTCTAGGTAACACTCATCCCATAAATATTTATAGCACGTGCACCCCTACTATGAGGAAAATTCTCAACCTTGTCTACAGAAAAGTCACCTCTTCACAAGAGCAGGGTAACGTAAACCATATCATCATCATGCTGAGCCACGTATAAGGCTCTCTACCCGGACCGCCATCAAATCGAATGGTGCCCTGGTTAGGTGGAAACTCAACCACCTCCTCAAGACAGTCCTTAGCCGCCTGTGAGTCAGCCTTGCCTCAGAACCTGAGGGGTATCTGATGCAGAAGCACATGTATGAAACTAAGCCTACAAGTGTCCTCTACCAGTATTTTGGGGCATAACTACTAGAAAATGGGAATTGTTATAGTTGACACACTCCCCGAAGGTACCATCTCAGGCAACGGTCCATGTACCGAACCTTCCTCACACTGCAGACCATCGTCATGGTCACGCACTGGAAAAGACTAGCATCTTAGACCACCATCTACTCTAGTGGTGTCTCAACTTGGCGGAAAACTCTAGTCATAGCCTCTACCAAGTCTTTAGCCACCATCGGGTATGTCTCACCTCAAAACCTCAGCGTTCTCTATTGCTGAAACTCCTGAAACATGCTCAGTCATCGTGCACCCTCTATTGGTGGGGCTTGTGGAAGCGACTATCCAACAGGTAGTGGTGCTGCTGGTACACCACACGAAGGTATTAATTCCATAAGAGGGCCCTAAACCAGGGCCTAATTGCTTGGTGGGCCTTTATCACGCACGCTCTCAGGAATCCTTGGTGGTTGTCTTCGTGGAGACATCCTGAAAGGAAACAGGTGTGCCACAATCATTATGTTAAACCTAGTCATCTGACTTCAATGAAATCACAAGATGAAAATTTTAAAACCACATGCAATCAGTGTTTTAATGCGTTGAGTCTCAAATCAGAATTCAGGGACCTGGTGTATGGATACGTCAGTCGGCAGACCAGCACTGGATTCACCAAACTGCAAACCAAAATCATAACACTTAACACTCTTACCACATTGAAAATATCAGAGTCCAGGTTCTTTGGTAGAACCAAACTCCTCTGATACCACTTTGTCATGACCCATCCCCAGAGGCATGTGTCGTGACTACCCCAATCCCACCTTCTATTGGACAAGGGTTGGCGAATAGCACCAAAATGTGTATTCCCAAAAACAGGAAGGAACTATGAAGTAAACTGCGATAAAAAAAAGTGTGCTGAATGTAAAGGGGTCAGAATACAATCCCAACTATAAAAGTATAAGTACAACTGAAAATTACAATACAAATGAATAATGGAAATATCTCTTGGGTCATCCTCCGAGGATCCTACCTAAAGGATATGTACAAATCGCATCCTCATCCCTCCATGTCCACTCGTATTCTCCGTGTACCACCTATTACTTGCTCTATCAAACCTCAGCCCAACTGCTCGTCGTCTGCACAAGACACAACAAGGTGCAAGAAAAAACCATGCAGGGGTGAGTATAAAAATACTTAGTAGGAACCCCATGACCCTAAAGGTCTCCTATAATTCCACAATGAAACCCACATGTTAACACCATGAAGGTAATGTATGATACAGGTAGATTACCACATAGCACAACCTCAATCAAAAGAAAAAATTAAACACAGCTCACACACAGACTTATTCTAGGGGTAATAACAAGTAACAACCCCAGTAACATCATCGAACACCTCGAATTCTGGAGAACTCCTCCCTTATCATGTACAGTGGGACTATTGGGTCACTCCGAGATGCTTCCCACAAACCTTGAATAGCTGAGGTACTCCTCCCCATCGCATACTGTTGGTCTGTCGGGTCACACAGAGATGCCCTCGCCCAACATGGACTTCTATGGTACTCCTCCCTATCACATACCATGGAGGATACCCATTGTGGCCTGCTAGGGTACTCCTCCCCATCACGTACAGTGGACATCGAGTCACTCTGAGTCGATAAGTCAGCATTCGTCAGGTCTCGTCTAGTCGCAGGGTTTCATACGTAGTGCGCTTGGGAGAAACACTCCCCAAGCCATCAGTCGTATCTCAACCAGCACAAAGTCTCACAACTAAGTAACCTGATGATCCTCCATGTCATAATGGTTCCAATGCAATAGAAGGTGCGTCTATTGGACACCGTGTCTGTGCGTTATTGGCATTTTATTACTGAGGGCCCAGTTGGATTTGGGTGTAATCCAATCTGGTCATACTCCAAGATTCTATAAAAGGATAATGGAGTAATGAAAAAGGACTACCATTCTCCAAGGGTCCCAGCACAGTAAACGGTTAATCAAACTGGTGTCTGGTTCTCAATATAAGGTCTTTTGGGTGTTTTTGGACCCGGTTGGGCCCGAGTCCGGTCTGACCTGATCGCACCGACCCGACCCGACCCAGTCTGGGCTAGGCCATGGTGAACTCAAACCGCTAGGCCGATGTCCAGTCCGGCCCGCAATAGGGGTGGCCCAACCAGAATAGAGAGGTCGGCAAGGGGCGGCCTGCCCCGCAGGGGGCGGTGACCCGGTCCGGGGGTGGCGGCCAACTAGGTGGGTGGTTCGGGCCAATGGTGGAGGCCCGATCCGAGAAATGGAGTCCTGGTCGAGGACGGATGTATTGCCTGAGGGTGGGGGCCTGCTCCGAGGGTGGCATCCCGGTGCAAGGGCGGCGACCCGACTTAAGGGCGGCGACCCGCTCTATAACGACCCATACTTTACATACATTGTTAATACTTCAAAATTTAAGCATACTTATTACAGCATATAACAAAACCACGAAAGGAACGTATATGTATAGTGTTTTTAGAAACTGGGAAACATAAACAACTGGTTCATAAAGCGTCTACACTGTCTCCCATTTATTTCATCATATCTATAGTCCCTTTTAGCATATCTTACTTAATAACCTTCTTCCTGACCCGGGGAAAGAAAATATACAAAAGGGTGAGCTCAAATGCTCAGTAAGTATAAACAAAAGAAATATCAATCACATCATATACATAAGAACATAACTTTTGTAAATCTTAAACTGCAAAAGAGATCATAATTTCATAACATGGGATAAATCATGGCAGTGAAATGTAATCACAATAATCATAACTTAAAACATGAAACATTGTGGAATACACACATAATCATAGAGAATCATTTCTTATTTGTCAAGACTCATTGCCAAGACTATCTCAGTGGACAAAGTCCATTTCTGAACCTAGTGACCCTCGTTTCAGTCCTGTTTCACTGAACCGGTATAACCTACCATTCCAGCCATGTCTATATCATGAGATATAAAATCTTTACCCAATGCATTGGAGGGATGTATAGGTCTCACCCATCTTATAATGATACCATTCTTATGTGTGCCACAAAATCAGAAACCATACATCATTGCATAACCCATGTAATAAAAATGGGAATCTTAAACATCATGACATCATAGAACAATTCATATACGATAAAGGAATTCATAAAAATAATTCCATCACAACATAATAAAATCAATGTAATAATAGGGATAAAAATTGAACCCTTTATTATCTTAGATGGAAAATAATTTTGGTAAAATACATGAACTTCATTCTTTAGGAAAATATCCTTTCTACTTCAAAAACACTTTTCCTTTCTTAACATGTCATACAATTTTAAACTAAATGAAGTTGATTAAAAATAAACATGAAAAATTGTAAAGGAAGCTTCTTGTAAATGATGTTTTAAAAATCCATTCATGCCGTATAAGTTAAAAAACCATCTTCTAATACTTTTGATGGAAAAGTCAAAAAGTTTCTCGTACGAAAAACGACAAAAGATTCCTTTCATATCCTTTACTAAAAACACACCGAAGGGTAAAATTTGATTTAAACAATTGTATGTGGATGGAAACAATATTACATATTGAGGGAACATGGAATTGGATGATAAAATACATCCCAGTAAATTCCAAAGTACAAACAATCTCGGATAAAAATGAGATTGTGATATTTCCCTTACCTTATGTCTGATATGCTTTGTACGTATCTGAACCGCCTGTATAATGATTTAAATAATGTCATTAACTTAATACAGAATCATATTCATTGTTATGATATCATATATGGTTCACTTATGACTTTATATTACCCGTTCTTTTGTAAATTCCATGATAAAGAAGCGTTTTGGGTAAAATCGTTTCATTTATCGTAGGTGTTTGGACTTGTTGTTCTTGACATTATTATTACTTATATCATGATTTACTTACTTCCAGAATATAAAAAATTATTTATATATCATATATATTCAGTATATATATATATATAATATATAGCTAAATTAAATGAAACACACCATTCAGGGAGATGGTAGTCCGTACGTACGCATGAACGTTGTTTTCCATTACTTATTGTCTTGAATGGAATTAAGTAGATGACATACATATATATATATATACATAAATCCAGTAGATTTAACATGTCATATATTTCATTATTATTCATTATATATACTTTATAATCCTTCATGAATGGTTAATGTGGATAATGAATCTCATCGCGTCGTGGAGACGGTAGTCTGTACGTACGCACGAGCGATGATATCATTTTCATGATCGTGAACTGGTGTTGAAGTGTATGTATACTATTTCAGTATCAATATCACTTTATAATAATCATATATAGTTACTAATTACACCATTATACCCATCCAATTATGGTGGTGGCGAAAAATAGATTACACCACGGCGTAGAGACGGTATTCCGTACGTACGCACGCGCGGTGATTTCCTTTTTCCGTAGGATGGATAGAAGGTTAATTATGGTTGTGTCATATTTATAATAAAATATCCGTATATAATAAATACTGATGTTATTAATTTATTATGAAACAACTAAAGAAGAATAAGTTGAAGAAGAAAGAAATTGAAAAAGATCGGTAATGGATATTACCTCTTTTTGACGCGCCATTTCTTAACCTCCACTTAAAGAACTAAGGATGGTCTTTGAAGAAGACCAGGACCTCTAGGATGATACTAGGGAAGTGGAGAAGAGATTTTGTCAAGGGTTGGCCGATCTTGAATGCTCAGATTGGTGTGAGGAGGAGAGGGAGGAGGTGCCCTTTTATAAGGGAGGAGAGGGGCACCTTAGGAAAATCTCAAAATATTATTTTATATTAAGGTAAAATTCGGTTTATAATGGTTCCAAACGGTCTTATTTCGAAGCTAAAGTGGGGATGGCTCGAAAGCCTCTCATCCAATAGGATTTAGAAAAGTTTAGGTTATTATTTTAAAATTATCAATTAGATTTAACTCTAAGTTAAATAATTTAACTTTTACCGTGTCTTTTTGTTTTCTTACACTATATGGTTAATAAACATACTATATCTAGCTAAAGGAACCCCATGTTGTTTATTATTAATATATATAATCTTATCTAAGTCATTTTTCCGAACCTTATATTTTTAAGAATAAAATAAAAATTAATAATATAATATTTTTTTTAAAAACTAATTTATGTCAATTTTGAAACTATTTGGTACATGATTTTTATGAAATTCATAACAGAATGATAAGTTCAAACCAAGTTACTTAAATCAACCATAACATTTCATATTAACCTAGAAAGTTAGTTTAAGTCATAAAAAGTCTCAAATTACATTTATTTGGGCATTTATAGCATCAATTATGTCAATATTTCATTAATAAGACAATTACTGCATCATCTTTGTGCCATAATAAATGATAATTATTTAATCCCTAAAAATTCTAAAGAAATTCCTATGATGTAGATAATTGTATTATATTTCAGGAGACTATTCATGTTCGAAGTTTCACAAAGTTTATCTCTAGATTAAAATTATTATACTTATAAGATTTAAGAAAGTGATATGTTGTCACATTATTTGGTTTTAATAATAGTTAAATTATTTTCAATGAAAAAATTTAATTAAATGAATCTAATCCGACCCTTAGGTGATATGGGTACACTTTTAGTCATTCAATATGATTTTGACATTTGTTATGGTAATTTTAAAATATTATATTTACCCTTAATTACCCGATTTATCTTTAACTATGGTAAATAAAATTTACCGTAGTTACTATTCATAATTCCCAAAAATAAAAAGTAGCTTTTTAACATAATTTGGATCCACTGATTCCAAATATGGAATCCATTTTTCCAAATTCAATACACAAAAGTTGCAGAAATTAAATTAAAATTAATCCCGTTGTAGAAAGAGGACGGGTTTTTTTTAAAACATTGCAAAAGATTGAATTGATTTAACCTACGAATTCAAGGTAAAATCAATGATAATGACATAAATTATATTAACTGGTAAAAATATATTCTATTTATACTTTAAAACCATTCAATATTATAATTTAACCACATAATATATTAGGATGAAAAAAGTTGTTTTTAATTAAAATATAGCGTGTTTTTACTATTCATTAAACTATGAAAGTTATCGGAAAAATATCAAAACTTTATCTAATGTAAATTTTTATTTCCTGATTCAAAATAAGAATTTAATTTTGTCAAATTAAAATTATAAACATGTCAAAAACTAGATTTAAAGTGGGTGCGCCATCAAAAGGCTGCAAAACTGCATTTTTTTTAAAAAATACTTATTTTACCCGAAAATTTATTTTGTTCTTATACCATGTTCTAGAAATGTATAAGATCAATAATAATGTAATAAAATTCAAAATTTAGTTGACACTATTCATAAAGGCTAGTTCATAACAATATTATAATAATATATCGTTGTTTTGTAAAATCCAGTATTGCGTACAACACACACTATCGAGGAAGGTTGTGATTGCGTGTAATGCAAGCCAAGTCAGGGTTGTGTGCTGCGCAAGAATCCTTCATTGTTTCGTATAACAGAATCCAACCATATTTCATTTATACATTTAATATATATATATATATATACTCAATGTTGCAAAGAATAACTATTATCAAAATTGTGTGTAACACGATCCAAGAATAGTGTTGTGTATACTGCAAGCTAATACGGTGTTGCGTATAGCGCAAGGTAATCTTGGTGTAGCATACAACACAAGACATTAATGAAATTAAAAGAATATTTTTCATAAAATCTCAGGGTGTTACATTCTACCCCCCTTAAAATGAATTTTTCCCTCGAAATTCGTCGGGGTTATAAATGGTTAACTACTCGAAATTTTGTTTAATAGAAACCCACATCGTAAAAAGGAATACCAAAACATGGCTTTAAAAACTAAAGTATGAAATGTATCGGTTACCCAAATTAACTCATCACTAGGTTTCCACGTAGGAGAACATAGGTGAAAATATGGATATGAAAGAAAAATCTAAACATCATGTTCTGATGGAGAGCGGTAGAGAACATGGCTATGAAAAAGCCAACAATCGCAAATCCATAAATTTGTGATGATCTAGGGTACCAACTGATTCATCAGATATAAGATCACTAGGACAACATTTTTGGTTTTCAATATCATTTCCCTAAAGTTGAAAATTTTGAATTAGATGAAATACTTACTTTATTTTGTTACAATCTCACTCTTGTTCTTTCTTTGAACAATTTCCACATCATCTCTTAAAGAAATAAAGTTGAATTTGTTATTCGAGAAGTGTTAACAGATCATGTGATAGAACGATGGGTCATTCCATCTGTCTCAAACAAATGGTTAGAAAATTTATCAAAAAATACATAAGTCCATCAATAGTGAGAATAATCATATATGGTTCCTAAAATGGACGTATAATTCATATATCATACCGCTTAATATAATAAAACTAGTTTATACTAAACAGGGACTTCCTATAGGCCAGTGGTAGGCGATAAAGGCTAGTCGCACTTCGGTTGTGGGTTCGATTCCCACAGCCTTGTCCGACGCGATGGGTCGTCGCCCGTCCTGCAGGTTTTCCTTTTTCTAAAACTACATTACTATATCATCCCATCAATAATATCGAAAAAAGGTTCTATCCTTAAACAATACTAACTTATGTCCAACATAATCCATTCCAATCTTTAGTCTTATCCAAATTACTTCGGTCCAAGCTCATAGTATAGAGAAAATGATCACGTGAATTCCATCATTTATCCCTCATATATCTTGTTCGTCACATTCCAGTCATGTGAATACCATAATCATGTAATCTCTTGAAAAATGAATAACCATTGAATCTTAGTAAAAACAAGAGTGTTGTCAAAAGATAACACATTCCACATACCAAAAACCCAAAATTCTATATACTCAAACCATGATATAACTATTTCCTTATATCAGTCATGAGCTCATGAATACTATCAAACATTTAATTTTCTCCTTATCCCTTCATTATGTGCATATCATCTACATTCTAAAAATATCTGAATAATCTTTCATGGATATTGGTACTATTAATCATACACTTTCAAAACTCAAGTAAAGATAACAGTGTAACAATCCTTATATGTCTCTTTATTCCATAGTACCATGAGATTACTTATACAACATTACACATGATAAACATGTAATCATTCCACTACTTTCTTAAACCATTGACCGAGCTTCAACAATTATTTCATCTCACCTATCATTTGTAGTCTCTTCATCATCATCAACATAAATACTACCCATACGACCATACTGATTCTCTTCATGAGACTTTACATTAGGGCATTGGATTTCATAATGCCCATACATTCCACATTTAAAACATTTAACCATTGTTGATGTCATAGAAATACAATTATCTGCATCCCTGGTGTTAACTAATCCTTTTCCTTTGCACTTACTTGCTTTGTGTCCTTCTTTTACACACCCAAAGCATCTTCTAGTTCCCTTGAAACATTATCCTTGATTCCTCTTCCCACATGATTTACATAGGGGAAATTAAACTTTCTTTCCTCTACGATCATCATGAAATTCCATCTTTCTCTTATTAGCCAAGTTAAGAAACGTACCAAATTTGAGTTTATTGATCATATTATGAGATTGCTGATTCAGCATAATAATGATGGTTGGACTTCCACATCCCATTTCATTTGGGTTCTCATGAAGAATATCATTCCATTTTCCATAATATCCTCCATTATCGTGAATCATCTTGTTTCCAGCCATTTTCTAAAACCCAAAAAGAATAGCGTTTGGGGAAAAAATCATAATAAAGAGGGAGTAAATTAAATATATATCATCCTAGGTTAAATTATAAGATCGTTACCATAGTTCTAGGACAATATCCTATACGTATATTTATCCTTAGGGACATCCCTAGACATTCCTTAGAAATATCTCTAGGGATCTCATTAACGTTCTCACATCCTAGTTTCCAAAGGTTGACTAAACCTTTCCTCTGATACCAACTATAACGACCCATACTTTACATAAATTGTTAATACTTCAAAATTGAATCATACTTATTGCAAAATATAACAAAACTATTAGAGGACCGTATAGGTATAATGTCATTAGAAACAGGGAAAGATAAACAACTGGTTCATAAAGCGTCTACACTGTCTCCCATTTATTTCATCATATCTATAGTCCCTTTTGGCATATCTAACATTATAACCTTATTCCTGACATGGGGAAATAAAACATACAAAAGGGTGAGCTCAAATGCTCAGTAAGGGTAAACAAAAGAAATATCAATCACATCATATACATAAGAACATAACTTTTGGAAATCTTAACCTACAAAAGAGATCATAATTTCATAACATGGGATAAATCATGGTAGTGAAATGTAATCACAGTAATCATAACTTAAAACATGAAACTTTGTGGCATACACACATAATCATAGAGAATCATTTCTTATTAGTCAAGACTCATTGCCAAGACTATCTTAGTGGACAAAGTCCTTTTCTGAACCGAGTCACCCTCGTTTCAGTCCTGTTTCACTGAACCGGTATAACCTACCATTCCAGCCATTTCTATCTCATGAGATATAAAATCTTTACCCAATGCATTGGAGGGAGATATAGGTCCCACCCATCTCATAATGATACCATTATTATGTGTGCTACAAAATCATAAACCATACATCATTGCATAACCCATGTAATAAAAATGGGAATCTTAAACATCATGACATCATAAAACAATTCATATACGATAAAGGAATTAATAATTATAATTTCATCAAAACATAATCAAATCAATGTAATAATATAGATAAAAACAGAACCCTTTATTATCTTAGATGGAAAATAATTTTGATAAAACACTTGAACTTCATTCTTGAGGAAAATATCCTTTCTACTTCAAAAACACTTTTCCTTTTTTAAAATGTCATAAAATTTTAAACTAAAAGAATTTGATTAAAAATAAACTTGAAAACATGTAAAGGAAGCTTCTTGGAAATAATTTTTTAAAAATTCATTCATGCTGTATATGTTAAAAAAACATTATTCTAATACTTTTGTCGAAAAAGTCAAAAAGTACCTCGTACGAAAAATGACAAAAGATTCCTTTCATATCCTTTACTAAAAACTCACCGAAGGGTAAAATTTTATTTAAACAATTTTAGGTGGATGGAAACAATATTACATATTGAGGGAACATGGAAGTGTATGATAAAATACATCCCAGTAAATTCCAAAGTACAAACAATCTCGGATAAAAATGAGATTGTGATATTTCCGTTACCTTATGTCTGATATGCTTTGTACGTATCCGAACCTCCTGTATAATGATTTAAATAATGTCATTAACTTATTACAGAATCATATTAATTGTTATGATATCATGTATGGTTCACTTATGACTTTATATTACCCGTTCTTTTGTAAATTCCATGTTAAAGAAGTGTTTTGGGTAAAATCGTTTCATTTATCGTAGGTGTTTGGACTTGTTGTTCTTGAAATTATTATTACTTATATCATGATTTAATTAATTATAGAATATAAAACATGATTTATATATCATATATATTCAGTATATATATATATAATAGATAGATAAATTAAATGAAACACACAGTTCATGGAGACGGTAGTCCGTACGTACGCATGAACGCTGTTTTCCTTTCCTTATTGTCTTGAGTGGAAGTAAGTAGATGACATACATATATATATATATACATAAATCCAGTAGATTTAACATGTCATATATTTCATTATTATTCATTATATATACTTTATAATCATTCATTAATGGTTTATGTGGAGAATGAATCTCATCGCGTCGTGGAGACGGTAGTCCGTACGTATGCACAAGCGATGATATCATTCTCATGATCGTGAACTTGTGTTGAAGTGTATGTATAATATTTCAGTATCAATATCACTTTATAATAATAATATATAGTTACTCATTACACAATTATAACCATCCAATTATGGGGGTGGCGAAAAATAGATTACACCATGGCGTGGAGACGGTATTCCGTACGTACGCACGCGCGGTGATTTCCTTTTTCCGTAGGATGGATAGAAGGTTAATTAGAGTTGTTTAATATTTATAATAACATATAAGTATATAATAAATACTTATTTTATTACTTTATCATGAAAAAACTAAAGAAGAAGAAGTTGAAGAAGAAAGAAATTTAAAAAGATCGGTAATGGATATTACCTCTTTTTGACATGCCTTTTCTTAACCTCCACTTAAAGAACTAAGTATGGTCTTTGAAGAAAACCAGGACCTCTAGGATGATACTAGGGAAGTGGAGAAGAGATTTTGGCAGGGGGTTGATGAGATTGAATGATCAAATTGGTGTGAGGAGGAGAGGGAGGAGGCTCCCTTTTATAAGGGAGGAGAGGGGCACCTTAGGAAAATCTCAAAATATTATTTTATATTAAGGTCAAATTCGGTTTATAATGGTTCTAAATGGTCTTATTTCAAAGATAATGTGGGTATGGGTATAAATAATCTCATCTAATAGGATTTAGACAGGTTTCGGTTATTATGTTAACCTTATCAATTAGATTTAACTCTAAGTTAAATAATTTTACTTTTACAGTGTCTTTTTGTTTTCATACACTATATGGTTAATAAACTTACTAAATCAAGCCAAACGAACCCCAAGTTGTTTATTACTAATATATATAATCTTATCTAAGTAATTTTCTCGTGAATTAGATTTTTTAGGAATAAAATAACAATTAATAATATAATATTTGTTTTAAAAACTAATTTATGTCAATTTTGACACTATTTGGTACATGATTTTTATGAAATTCATAACAGAATGATAAGTTCGAACAAAGTTACTTAAATCAACAATAACATGTCATATTAATCTATAAAATTAGTGTAAGTCATAAAAAGTCTCAAATTACATTTATTTGGGCATTTATAACATCTATTATGTCAATATTTCATTAATAAGACAATTACTGCATCATCTTTGTGTCATAATAAATGATAATTATTTAATCCCTAAAAATTCTAAATAAATTTCTATGATGTAGATAATTGTATTAGATTTCAGGAGACTAACCATGTTAGAAGTTTCATGAAGTTTATCACTAGATTAAAATTATTATACTTATAAGATTTAAGAAAGTGACATGTTGTCACATTCTTTGGTTTTAATAATAGTTAAATTATTTTCATTTAAAAAATTTAATTAAATGAATCTAATCCGACCCTTAGGTGATATGGGTCCACTTTTTGTCATCCAATAGGATTTTGAAAATTTTTAGGGTAATTTTAAAATATTATATTTACCCTTAATTACCGGATTTACCTTTAACTATGGTAAATAAAATTTACCGTAGTTACTATTCATAATTCCCAAAAATAAAAATTAGCTTATTAACATAATTTGGATCCCCTGATTCAAAATATGGAATCCATTTTTCCAAAT
This sequence comes from Viscum album, assembly GCA_963277665.1. NCBI lineage: Eukaryota > Viridiplantae > Streptophyta > Magnoliopsida > Santalales > Viscaceae > Viscum > Viscum album. Next base: position 1,698,073,006 of record OY728138.1, on the reverse strand, counting down.
TCAATACAAAAAAGTTGCATAAATTAAATTAAAATTAATCCCGTTGTCGAAAGAAAACGGGTTTTTCTTTAAACCATTGCAAAAGATTGAATTGATTTAACATACGAATTCAAGGTAAAATCAATGCTAATGACATACATTATATTAAATGGTAAAAATATATTCTATTTTTACATTAAAACCATTAAATATTATAATTTCACCACATAATATATTACGATGAAAAAAGTTGTTTTTAATTAAAATATAACGTGTTTTTACTATTCATTAAAATATGAAAGTTATTGGAAAAATATCAAAAAAAAATCTAATGTAAATTTTTATATCCTGATTCAAAAGAAGTATTTTATTTTGTCAAATTGATCTTATAAACATGTCAAAAACTAGATTTAAAGTAGGTGCGCCATCAAAAGGCGGAAAAACTGCATTTTTTTAAAAATACTTATTTTACCCGAAAATTTATTTTGTTCTTATACCATGTTCTATAAATGTGTAAGATGAATAATAATGTAATAAAATTCAAAATTTAGATAACACTAATCATAACGGCTAGTTCATAACAATATTATAATAATATATCGTTGTTTAGTAAAACCAAGTATTGCGTACAACACACACTATCGGGGAAGGTCGTGATTGTGTGTAATGCAAGCCAGGTCAGGGTTGCGTGTTGCACAAGAATCCTTAATTGTTTCATATAACATAATCCAACCATATTTCATTTTTAAATTGAATATATATATATATATATACTCAATGTTGCGTAGAATAACTATTATCAAAATTGTGTGTAACACGATCCAAGAATAGTGTTGCGTATACTGCAAGCTAATACAGTGTTGCGTATAGCGCAAGGTAATCTTGGTGTAGCATAAAACACAAGACATTAATGAAATTAAAAAAATATTTTTCATAAAACCTCGGGGTGTTACATTCTACACCCCTTAAAATGAATTTCTCCCTCAAAATTCTTCGGGGTTATAAATGGTTTACTACTCGAAAGTTTGTTTAATAGAAACCCACATCGTAAAAAGGAATACCAAAACATGGCTTTAAAAACTAAAGTATGAAATGTAACGGTTACCCAAATTAACTCATCACTGGGTTTCCACGTAGGAGAACATAGGTGAAAATATGGATACGGAAGAAAAATCTAACCATCAAGTTCTGATGGAGAGTGGTAGAGAACATGGCTATGAAAAAACCAACAATTGCAAAGCCATAAATTTGTGATGATCTAGGGTACCATCTGATTCATCAGATATAAGATCACTAGGACAAAATTTTTGGTTTTCAATATCATTTCCCTAAAGTTGAAAATTTTGAATTAGAAAAAATAATTACTCGATTTTTGTACAATCTCACTGTTGTTCGTGCTTTGAACAATTTCCACATCATCTCTTAAAGAAATGTAGTTGAATTTGTTATTCGTGAAATGTTAACAGATCATGTGATATAATGATGGGTCATTCCATCTGTCTCAAAAAAAAGGTTAGAAAATTATAAAAAAATACATAAGTCCATCAATAATGAGATTAATCATATATGGTTCCTAAAATGGACGTATAATTCATATATCATACTGCTTAATATAATAAAACTAGTTTCTACTAAACATGGACTTCCTGTAGGCCAGTGGTAGGCGATAAAGGCTAGTCGCACTTCGGTTGTGGGTTCGATTCCCACAGCCTTGTTCGACGCAATGGGCTGTCACCCGTCCTGCAGGTTGTCCTTTTTCTAAAACTACATTACTATATCATCCCATCAATAATATCGAAAAAAGGTTCTATCCATAAACAATACTAACTTATGTCCGTCATAATCCATTCCAATCTTTAGGCTTATCCAAAATACTTCGGTCCAAGCTCATAGTATAGAGAAAATGATCACGTGAATGCCATTATTTATCCTTCATATATCTTGTTCGTCACATTCCAGTCATGTGAATACCATAATCATGTAATCTCTTGAAAAATAAATACCCATTGAATCTTAGTAAAAACATGAGTGTTGTCAAAAGTTAACGCATTCCACATACCAAAAACCCAAAAATCTATATACTCAAACTATGATATAACTATTTCTTTATATCAGTCATGAGCTCATGAATACTATAAAACATTTAATTTTCTCCTTATCCCTTCATTATGCACATATCATCAACATTCCAAAAATATCTGAATAATCATTCATGGATACTGTTACCATTAATCATACACTTTCAAAACTGAAGGAAAGATAACCGTGTAACAATCCTTAGATGTATCTTTATTCCATAGTACCATTAGATTACTTATACAACATTACACATGATAAACATGTAATCATTCCACTATATTCTTAAACCATTGACCGAGATTCAACAATTATTTCATCTCACCTATCATTTGTATTCTCTTCTTCATCATCAGCATAAATACTACCCATACGACCATACTGATTCTCTTCATGGGACTTTACCTTAGGGCATTGGTTTGCATAATTCTCGTACATTCCACATTTAAAACATTTAACAATTGTTGATGTCGTAGCAATACCATTATCCTCATCCCTGGTGTTAACCGAACCTTTTCCTTTTCACTTACTGGCTTTGTGTCCTTCTTTTCCACACCCAAAGCATCTTCTAGTTCCCTTGACACATTCTCCTTGATGCCTCTTCCCACATGATTTACATAGGGGAAATTGAACTTTCTTTCCTTTATGATCATCATGAAACTCCATCTTACTCTTATTAGCCAAGTCAGGAAACTTAAAAAATTTGAGTTTATTGATCATATTATGATATTGCTGATTCGGCATAATAATGACGGTTGGACTTCCACATCCCATTTAATTTGGGTTCTCATGAATAATATCATTCCATTGTCAGTAATATCCTCCATTATCGTGAATCATCTTGTTTCCAGACATTTTCTAAAACCCAAAAAGAATAGTGTTAGAGGGAAAAATCATAATAAAGGGGGAGTAACTTCAATATCTAACATATTAGGTTAAATTCTATGATCGTTACCATAGTTATAGGACTATATCCTATACGTATACTTATCCTTAGGTACATCCCTAGACATACCTTAGAAATATCTCTAGGGATCTCACTAACGTTCTCACATCCTAGTTTCCAAAGGTTGACTAAACCTTTCCTCTGATACCAACTACAACGACCCATACTTTACATACATTGTTAATACTTTAAAATTTAAGAATACTTATTAAAACATATAACAAAACCATGAAAGGACTGTATAGGTATAGTGTCTTTAGAAACTGGGAAACATAAACAACTCGTTCATAAAGCATCTGCATTGTCTCCTATTTATTTCATCATATATATAGTCCCTTTTGGCATATCTTACTTAATAACCTTCTTCCTGACATGGGGAAATAAAACATACAAAAGGGTGAGCTCAAATGCTCAGTAAGGGTAAACAAAAGAAATATCAATCACATCATATACATAAGCACATAACTTTTGGTAATCTTAACATGCAAAAGAGATCATAATTTCATAACATGGGATAAATCATGGTAGTGAAATGTAATCACAATAATCATAACATAAAACATGAAACTTTGTGGCATACACACATAATAATATAGTATCATTTCTTATTAGTCAAGACTCATTTCCAAGACTATCTTAGTGGACAATGTCCATTTCTGAACCGAGTCACCCTCGTTTCAGTCCTGTTTCACTGAACCGGTATAACCTAACAATCCAGCCAGGTCTATCTCATGAGATATAAAATCTTTACCCAATGCATTGGAGGGAGATATAGGTTCCACCCATCTCATAATGATACCTTTCTTATGTGTGCCTCAAAATCATAAACCATACATCATTGCATAACCCATGTAATAAAAATGGAAATCTTAAACAACATGACATCATAAAACAATTCATATATGATAAAAGAATTCATAAAAATAATTCCATCACAACATAATCAAATCAATTTAATAATAGGGATAAAAACAGAACCCTTTATTATCTTAGATGGAAAATAATTTTGATAAAACACTTGAACTTCATTCTTGAGGAAAATATCCTTTCTATTTCAAAAACACTTTTCCTTTCTTAACATGTCATACAATTTTAAACTAAAAGAAGTTGATTAAAAATAAACGTGAAAACTTGTAAAGGAAGCTTCTTGGAAATAATGTTTTAAAAATCCATTCATTCCGTATAAGTTAAAAAAACATTCTTCTAATACTTTTGTTGGAAAAGTCAAAAAGTAACTCGTACGAAAAAGGACAAAAGATTCCTTTCATATCCTTTACTAAAAACTCACCGAAGGGTAAAATTTTATTTAAAAAATTTTAGGTGGATGGAAACAATATTACATATTGAGGGAACACGGCAGTGGATGATAAAATACATCCCAGTAAATTCCAAAGTACAAACAATCTCGGATAAAAATGAGATTGTGGAATTTCCCTTACCTTATGTCTGATGTGCTTTGTATGTATCCGAACGTCCTGTATAACGATTTATATAATGTCATTAACTTATTACAGAATCATATTCATTGTTATGATATCATATATGGTTCACTTATGACTTTATATTACCCGTTCATTTGAAAATTCCATGTTAAAGAAGCGTTTTGGGTAAAATCGTTTCATTTATCGTAGGTGTTTGGAATTGTTTTTCTTGACATTATTATTACTTATATCATGATTTACTTACTTCCAGAATATAAAACATGATTTATATATCATATATATTCAGTATATATATATATATAATAGATAGATAAATGAAATGAAACACACCGTTCATGGAGACGGTAGTCCGTACGTACGCATGAACGTTGTTTTCCTTTCCATATTGTCTTGAATGGAAGTAAGTAGATGACATACATATATATAAATACATAAATCCAGTAGATTTAACATGTCATATATTTCATTATTATTCATTATATATACTTTATAATCATTCATGAATGGTTAATGTGGAGAATGAATCTCATCGCGTCGTGGAGACGGTAGTCCGTACGTACGCACGAGCGATGATATCGTTATCATGATCGTGAACTTGTGTTGAAGTGTATGTATACTATTTCAGTATCAATATCACTTTATAATAATCATATATAGTTACTCATTACACCATTATACCCATCCAATTATGGTGGTGGCTAAAAATAGATTACACCACGGCGTGGAGACAGTATTCTGTACGTACGCACATGCGGTGATTTCCTTTTTCCATAGGATGGATAGAAGGTTAATTAGAGTTGTTTCATATTTATAATAACATATAAGTATATAATAAATACTTATGTTATTACTTTATCATGAAACAAATAAAGAATAAGAAGTTGAAGAAGAATGAAATTGAAAAAGATCGGTAATGGATATTACCTCTTTTTGACGTGCCTTTTCTTAACCTCCACTTAAAGAACTAAGGATGGTCTTTGAAGAAGACCAGGACCTCTAGGATGATACTAGGGAAGTGGAGAAGAGATTTTGGCAGGGGTGTTTCAAGCTTGAATGCTCAAATTGGTGTGAGGAGGAGAGGGAGGAGGTTCCCTTTTATAAGGGAGGAGAGGGGTACCTTAGAAAAATCTCAAAATAATATTTTATATTAAGGTCAAATTCGGTTTATAATGGTTCCAAAGGGTCTTATTTCGAAGATAAAGTGGGTATGGGTCTAAACCCTCTCATCAAATTGAATTTAGACATGTTTAGGTTATTATTTTAACCATATCAATTAGATTTAACTCTAAGTTAAATAATTTAACTTTTACCATGTCATTTTGTTTGCTTACACTATACGGTTAATAAACTTACTATATCAAGACAAAAGAACCCCAAGTTGTTTATTATTAATATATATAATCTTATATAAGTCATTTGGCCGATCCTTAGATTTTTAGGAATAACATAACAATTAATAATATAATATTTGTTTTAAAAACTAATTTATGTCAATTTTGAAACTATTTGGTACATGATTTTTATGAAATTTATAACAGAATGATAAGTTCAATACAAGTTACTTAAATCAACAATAACATGTAATATTAACCTAAAAAATTAGTTTAAGTAATAAAAAGTCTCAAATTACATTTATTTGGGAATTTATAACATCAATTATGTCAATATTTCATTAATAAGACAATTACTGCATCATCTTTGTGTCATAATAAATGATAATTATATAATCCCTAAAAATTATAAATAAATTCCTATGATGTAGATAATTGTATTAGATTTCTGTATACTATTCATGTTCTAAGTTTCATGAAGTTTATCACTAGATTAAAATTATTATACTTATAAGATTTAACAAAGTGACATGTTTTCACATTCTATGGTTTTAATAATAATTAAATTATTTTCATTGAAAAAATTTAATTAAATGAGTCTAATCCGACCCTTATGTGATATGGGTCTACTTTTAGTCATCCAATAGGATTTTTACATTTTTAGGGTAATTTTAAAATATTATATTTACCCTTAATTACCCGATTTACCTTTAACTATGGTAAATAAAATTTATCCTAGTTACTATTCATAATTACCAAAAATAAAAAGTAGCTTATTAACATAATTTGAATCCAATGATTACAAATATGGAATCCATTTTTCCAAATTCAATACAAAAAAGTTTCAGAAATTAAATTAAAATTAATCCCGTTGTTGAAAGAAAACGGGTTTTTCTTTAAAACATTACAAAAGATTGAATTGTTTTAACCTACGAATTCAAGGTAAAATCAATGCTAATGACATAAATTATATTAAATTGTAAAAATATATTTTATTTATACTTTAAAAAAATTCAATATTATAATTTCACCACATAATATATTACGATGAAAAAAGTTGTTTTTAATTAAAATATAGCGTGTTTTTACTATTCATTAAAAGATGAAAGTTATCAGAAAAATATCAAAACATTATCTAATGTAAATTTTTATATCCTGATTCAAAATAAGAATTTTATATTGTCAAATTGAACTTATAAACATGTCAAAACTAGATTTAAAGTGGGTGAGCCATCAAAAGGCGGCAAAACTGCATTTTTTGAAAAATACTTATTTTACCCGAAAATTTATTTTGTTCTTATACCATGTTCTAGAAATGAGTAAGATGAATAATAATTTTATAAAATTCGAAATTTAGTTAACACTATTCATAACGGCTAGTTCATAACAATATTATAAGAATATATCGTTGTTTACTAAAACCTAGTATTGCGTACAACACACACTATTGAGGAAGGTCGCGATTGCGTGTAATGCAAGTCAAGTCAGCGTTGCGTGTTGCGCAAGAATCCTTCGTTGTTTTCTATAACAGAATCCAACCATATTTCATATATACATTGAATATATATATATATAATCAATGTATATAGAATAACTATTATCAAAATTGTGTGTAACACGATCCAAGAATAGTGTTGCGTATACTGCAAGCTAATACGGTGTTGCTATAGCGCAAGGTAATCTTGGTGTAGCATACAACACAAGACAGTAATGAAATTAAAAGAATATTTTCCATAAAACCTCGGGGGTGTTACATTCTACCCCCATTAAAATTAATTTCTCCCTCAAAATTCGTCGGGGTTATAAATGGTTTACTACTCGAAAGTTTGTTTAATAGAAACCCACATCGTATAAAGGAATACCAAAACATGGCTTTAAAAACTAAAGTATGAAAAGTAACAGTTACCCAAATTAACTCATCATTGGGTTTCCACGTAGGAGAACATAGGTGAAAATATGGATATGGAAGATAAATCTAACCATCAAGTTCTGATGGAGAGTGGTAGAGAACATGGCTATGAAAAAGCCAACAATCACAAAGCCATAAATTTGTGATGATCTAGGGTACCATCTGATTCATCAGATATAGGATCACTAGGACAACATTGTTGGTTTTCAATATCATTTCCCTAAAGTTGAAAATTTTGAATTAGAAGAAATACTTACTGGATTTTGGTACAATCTCATTGTTGTTCGTGCTTTGAACAATTTCCACATCATCTCTTAAAGAAATGAAGTTGAATTTGTTATTCATGAAGTGTTAACAGATCATGTGATAGAATGATGGGTCATTCCATCTGTCTCAAACAAAAGGTTAGAAAAGTTATCAAAAAATACATAAGTCCATCAATAGTGAGATTAATAATATATGGTTCCTAAAATGGACGTATAATTCATATATCATACTGCTTAATATAATAAAACTGGTTTCTACTAAACAGGGACTTCCTGTAGGCCAGATGTAGGCTATAATGGCTAGTCGCACTTCGGTTGTGGGTTCGATTCCCACAGCCTTGTCCGACGCAATGGGTTGTCGCCCGTCCTACAGGTTGTCCTTTTTCTAAAACTACATTACTATATCATCTCATCAATAATATCGAAAAAAGGTTCTATCCTTAAAAAATACTAACTTATGTCCAATATAATCTATTTCAATCTTTAGGCTTATCCAAAATACTTTGGTCCAATTTCATAGTATAGAGAAAATGATCACGTGAATGCCATCATTTATCCCTCATATATCTTGTTCATCACATTCCAGTCATGTGAATACCATAATCATGTAATCTCTTGAAAAATAAATACCCATTGAATCTTAGTAAAAACACGAGTGCTGTCAAAAGTTAACGCATTACACATACCAAAAACCCAAAATTCTCTATACTCAAACCATGATATAACTATTTCCTTATATCAGTCATGAGCTCATGAATACTATCAAACATTTAATTTTCTCCTCATCCCTTCATTATGCACATATCATCTACATTCCAAAAAATATCTGAATAATCTATCATGGATACTGGTACCATTAATCATACACATTCAAAACTCAAGGAAAGATAACAGTGTAACAATCCTTAGATGTCTCTTTATTCCATATTACCATGAGATTACTTATACAACATTACACATGATAAACATGTAATCATTCCACTACATTCTTAAACCATTGACTGATCTTCAACAATTCTTTCATCTCACCTATCATTTGTAGTCTCTTCATCATCATCAACATAAATACTAACCATAGGACCATACTTATTCTCTTCATGAGACTTTACATTAGGGCATTGGTTTTCATAATGCCCGTACATTCCACATTTAAAACATTTAACCATTGTTGATGTCGTAGCAATACCATTATCCTCATCCCTGGTGTTAACTGAACCTTTTCCTTTGCACTTACTGGCTTTGTGTCCTTCTTTTCCACACCCAAAGCATCTTCCAGTTCCCTTGAAACATTCTCCTTGATGCCTCTTCCCACATGATTTACAAAGGGGAAATTGAACTTTCTTTCCTCTATGATCATCATGAAACTCCATCTTCCTCTTATTAGACGAGTCAGGAAACTTACCAAATTTGAGTTTATTGATCATATTATGAGATTACGGATTCGGCATAATAATTATGGCTGGATTTCCACATCCCATTTCATTTGGGTTCTCAGGAATAATATAATTCCATTGTCAGTAATATCCTCCATTATCGTGAATCATCTCATTTCCAGAAATTTTCTAAAACCCAAAAAGAATAGTGTTAGAGGCAAAAATCATAATAAAGGAGGAGCAACATCAATATCTAACATCTTAGGTTAAATTCTAAGATCGTTACCATAGTTCTAGGACTATATCCTATACGTATACTTATCCATAGGGACATCCCTAGACATACCGTAGAAATATCTCTAGGGATCTCACTAATGTTCTCACATCCTAGTTTCTAAAGGTTGACTAAACCTTTCCTCTGATACCAACTATAACGACCCATACTTTACATACATTGTTAATACTTCAAAATTGAAGCATACTTATTACAACATATAACAAAACCACGAAAGGACCGTATAGGTATAATGTCTTTAGAAACTGGGAAACATAAACAACTGGTTCATAAAGCGTCTACACTGTCTCCCATTTATTTCATCATATCTATAGTCCCATTTGGCATATCTTACTTAATAACCTTGTTCCTGACCTGGGAAAATAAAACATACAAAAGGGTGAGCTCAAATTCTCATTAAGGGTAAACAAAATAAATATCAATCACATTATATACATAAGCACATAACTTTTGGAAATCTTAACCTGCAAAAGAGATCATAATTTCATAACATGGGATAAATCATGGTAGTGAAATGTAATCACAATAATCATAACATAAAACATGAAACTTTGTGGCATACACACATAATAATAGAGAATCATTTCTTATTATTGAAGACTCATTGCCAAGACTATCTTAGTGGACAAAGTCCATTTCTGAACCGAGTCACCCTCGTTTCAGTCCTGTTTCACTGAACCGGTATAACCTAACATTCCAGTCATGTCTATCTCATGAGATATAAAATCGTTACCCAATTTATTGGAGGGAGATATAGGTCCCACCCATCTCATAATGATACCATTCTTATGTGTGCCACAAAATCATAAACCATACATCATTGCATAACCCATGTAATAAAAATGGGAATCATAAAAATCATGACATCATAAAACAATTCATATACGATAAAGGAATTCATAAAAATAATTCCATCACAACATAATAAAATGAATGTAATAATAGGGATAAAAATAGAACCCTTTATTATCTTAGCTGGAAAATAATTTTGATAAAACACTTGAACTTCATTCTTGAGGAAAATATCCTTTCTACTTCAAAAACACTTTTCCTTTCTTAACATGTCATACAATTTTAAACTAAAAGAAGTTGATTAAAAATAAACTTGAAAAATTGTAAATGAAGCTTCTTGGAAATGATGTTTTAAAAATCCATTCATGCCGTATAAGTTAAAAAACATTCTTCTAATACTTTTGTCGGAAAAGTCAAAAATTACCTCGTACGAAAAATGACAAAAGATTCCTTTCATATCGTTTACTAAAAACTCACCGAAGGGTAAAATTTGATTTAAACAATTTTAGGTGGATGGAAAAAATATTACATATTGAGGGAACATGGAAGTGGATGATAAAATACATCCCAGTAAATTCCAAAGTACAAAAAATCTCGGATAAAAATGAGATTGTGATATTTCCCTTACCTTATGTCCGATATGCTTTGTACGTATCTGAACCTCCTGTATAATGATTTAAATAATGTAATTAACTTATCAAGGAATCATATTCATTGTTATGATATCATATATGGTTCAATTATGACTTTATATTACCCGTCCATTTGTAAATTCTATGTTAAAGAAGCGTTTTGGGTAAAATCGTTTCATTTATCGTAGGTGTTTGGACTTGTTGTTCTTGATAGTATTATTACTTATATCATGATTTACTTACTTCCATAATATAAAACATGATTTATATATCATATATATTCAGTATATATATATATAAAAGATAGATAAATAAAATGAAACACACCATTAATGGGGACGGTAGTCCGTACGTACGCATGAACGTTGTTTTCCTTTCCTTATTGTCTTGAATGGAAGTAAGTAGATGACATACATATATATAAATACATAAATCCCGTAGATTTAACATGTCATATATTTCATTATTATTCATTATATATACTTTATAATCATTCATGAATGGTTAATGTGGAGAATGAATCTCATCGCGTCGTGGAGACGGTACTCCGTACGTACGCACGAGCGATGATATCGTTCTCATGATCGTGAACTTTTGTTGAAGTGTATGTATAATTTTTCAGTATCAATATCACTTTATAATAATCATATATAGTAACTCATTACACCATTATACCCATCCAATTATGGTGGTGGCTAAAAATAGATTACACCACGGCGTGGAGACGGTATTCCGTACGTACGCACGCGCGATGATTTCCTTTTACCGTAGGATGGATAGAAGGTTAATTAGAGTTGTTTCATATTTATAATAAAATATCATTATATATGAAATACTTATGTTATTACTTTATCATGAAATAACTAAAGAAGAAGAAGTTTAAGAAGAATGAAATTGAAAAAGATCAGAAATGGATATTACCTCTTTTTGACACGCCTTTTCTGAACCTCCACTTAAAAAACTAAGGATGGTCTTTGATGAATACCAGGACCTCTATGATGATACTAGGGAAGTGGGGAAGAGATTTTTTCAGGGTTTGGCCGATATTGAATGCTCAAATTGGTGTGAGGAGGAGAGGGAGGAGGTGCCCTTTTATAAGGGAGGAGAGGGGCACCTTAGGAAAATCTCAAAATATTATTCTATATTAAGGTCAAACTCTGGTTATAATGGTTCCAAAGGGTCTTATTTCGAAGCTAAAGTGGGTATGGGTCGAAAGCCTCTCATACAATAGGATTTAGACAAGTTTAGGTTATTGTTTTAACCTTATCAATTAGATTTAACTCTAAGTTAAATAATTTAACTTTTACCGTGTCTTTTTGTTTTCTTACACTATATGGTTAATAAACTTACTATATAAAGCCAAAAGAACCCCAAGTTGTTTATTATTAATATATATAATCTTATCTAAGTCATTTGTCTGAAACATAGATTTTTAGGAATAAAATAACAATTAATAATATAATATTTGTTTTAAAAACTAATTTATGTCACTTTTGAAACTATTGGGTACATGATTTTTATGAAATTCATAACAGAATGATAAGTTCGAAAAAAGTTACTTAAATCAACATTAACATGTCATATTAACCTAGAAAAGTAGTGTAAGTCATAAAAAGTCTCAAATTACATTTATTTGGGCATTTATAACATCAATTATGTCAATATTTCTTTAATAAGACAATTACTGCATCATCTTTATGTCATAATAAATGATAATTATTTAATCCCTAAAAATTATAAATATATTCCTATGATGTAGATATTTGTATTAGCATTCTGTAGACTATTCATGTTAGAAGTTTCATGAAGTCTATCACTAGATTAAAATTATTATACTTCTAAGATTTAAGAAAGTGACATGTTGTCACATTCTTTGGTTTTGATAATAATTAAATTATTTTCATTGAAAAAATTTAATTAAATGAATCTAATCCGACCCTTAGGTGATATGGGTTGAATTTTAGTCATCCAATAGGATTTTTACATTTGTTAGGGTAATTTTAAAATATTATATTTACCCTTAATTACACGATTTACCATTAACTATGGTAAATAAAATTTACCGTAGTTACTATTCATAATTCCCAAAAATAAAATGTAGCTTATTAAAATAATTTGGATCCACTGATTCCAAATATGGAATCCATTTTTCCAAATTCAATACACAAAAGTTTCAGAAATTAAATTAAAATTAATCCCGTTGTCGAAAGAAAACGAGTTTTTCTTTAAAAATTGGAAAAGATTGAATTGATTTAACCTACGAATTCAAGGTAAAATCAATGCTAATGTCATACATTATATTAAATGGTAAAAATATATTCTATTTATACTTTAAAACCATTCAATATTATAATTTCACCACATAGTATATTACGATGAAAAAAGTTGTTTTTAATTAAAATATAGCTTGTTTTTACTATTCATTAAAATATGAAAGTTATCGGAAAAATATCAAAACTTTATCTAATGTAAATTTTTATATCCTGATTCAAAATAAGAATTTTATTTTGTCAAATTGAACTTATAAACATGTAAAAAACTAGATTTAATGTGGGTGCGCCATCAAAAGGCGGCAAAACTGCATTTTTTGAAAAATACTTATTTTACCCGAAATTTTTTTTTTCTTCTTATTCCATGTTCAAGAAATGTGTAAATGAATAATAATGTTATAAAATTAAAAATTTAGTTAACACTATTCATAACGGCTAGTTCATAACAATGTTATAATAATATATCGTTGTTTAGTAAAATCCAGTATTGCGTACAACACACACTATCGAGGAAGGTCGCGATTGTGTGTAATTCAAGCCAAGTCAGGGTTGCGTGTTGCACAAGAATCCTTTGTTGTTTCGTATAACAGAATCCAACCATATTTCATTTATACATTGAATATATATATATATATATATACACTCAATGTTGTGTAGATAACTATTATCAAAATTGTGTGTAACACGATCCAATAATAGTGTTGCGTATACTGCAAGCTAATATGGTGTTGCGTATAGCGCAAGGTAATCTTGGTGTAGCATACAACACAAGACATTAATGAAAATAAAAGAATATTTTTCATAAAATCTCGGGGTGTTACATGCTCAGAGGTCAGTGGCCCAGTCCGAGGGCGGCGGCCCAGACCGAGGGCGGCGGCCTGGTTCAAGGGTAGTGGCCCGGTTCGATCCGACACTGGGGTGTAACTCTTGGTATCACAAATCCCCGAATGGCCCCGAGGTCGTTCGGTTCTCAAGGAAGCGGCACTGCATGGGCACTTCTCAGTCCTTGCAGAACCTGCCAGAGGCTGGTTCGGCCTCCACCGTGGCTTCAGCTGGGACATACCTTCACCGGTGGCATGGTGGTTAGGCCTCCTCCCATCCCATAGTCGGTCATCGTGTCATCCTCCCCCTATGTTCTTTGCAGATGGCGAGCCGCCACCCACCTCTTGCAGCATGCATTGACGTGCCCGCAGTCTTCGCTGGAGGCGCAAGGATAACAAGATTGCGTTGGGTTCGGGCTGGGATTGTTAGGCCCATTCCCTCTGTGTTAGCTCATATTATGGTTGATATTAAGGGAGTTCAATAAACAACAATATAATCCCCAGAAGATTCTCTGCAACAACCTCCCGCAAAGGCAAATGAATTGCGGGTCAACTCATTAATCGGTTGACCCCCATTCTTCGTGTTATTCAAGAATAGGGAATGGAGAATAAAAAATGAAAACAAGAAAACCCCTACCTAGAATCATTGAAGAAATGCCTACGCTTGAATTTTCATTGGTGTTCTTCATTCCTACAACCAGTTCCCAATGACGCCACTCTTACGTTGCCCTTCGGTTCATTGTGCGGTGTCGTTTGTCACCTCCCGCTGCGTCGACTACGTCTTCTAAGGGTCTTCCATCATGGCGCTCCTTCAGCTGTTCGTTTCGTGGAAACTATGTGTCAATACCTTTCCCCTAGAACCATATATATAGGATAGGGGGAAGGTATGTAACGACGTTAGAGTTTAATGGGGCTCAGTAATTATGAAGCTTCCTAATTACCCAACGACATCATTACATAAGGTTGGCAGGTCAAGTCATTTATTGGTTTGACACATCATTGGCCCCACCCCCTTTACTTGTCAGTTGGAGGATAAGAAATAAAATAACAATATTATTTCATTTCATTACTTTTTAAAATTTCACAAAAATTATGTTTTTCTGCAGACCTACTACAGTCAATGTAAAGCCTCCCTTAAGCAAATACAGGAGCTGCGGATTCAACGGTGCCCTCAGATTTATAATCCAAGCACTGGTTCAAAATGTAGATAATGTCGTTAGGGCATTTACAGAACGTACTCGAAAAAAAGTCCAGAAAAATAATTACGTTCACCCTCGACCCGCTCTTGTCGAGGTTAGGCTCTTCCAAGGGATAACACACCCCAAATAACTCAACGATACTTTCATATTTTAAATATGAGTTACCATTTATATGTTTTTGATTTTAAAATAAAATAATGGTTACTTAAAAATTTTATTTACGACCAAAAACTAACAATAACTTGTGGCCTGCGCCGTCCAATGTTAGTATCAGCCTAAGGAAATCATACCGTGATGTGTTTAGCGGTGGTCTTGGATTTTCAATCTGAGTTACCATTCGTGAGTTATAATCATTTGAAAAAATAAAATAACTTTATTTTATTATTTTATTTACGGTTATTCCATTTTCATGTTTTCTCACAGAAGGCCTCCACTGACTAAAATTAAGTCGTGCCTAGGGTAAACCCACTATCCTGATGGCAACAGTGCTCTCAGATTTCTGATCTGGGAAACCGTTTAAGAGTTATTACACTTTTTTAGGAAACATCTTATGCAAGCTAATTAAGGATTAAAAATATTTCGACGGATCATTCCGGGCACTCCGGGCCTCAGAATCACACACCATTCGATTTTTCGATTTCGAAATAATTACATATAAATAAAAATATTAAACAGAAATTCTAGGTCATTAAAAAATCTATCACCATTTGTTTAGTAAGAGATTAAAAATTTTGAGGACACAAAATATAAAATAGGGGAAGAATGTAATACATATGTAAGGATAGAATAGATCATTTTCATGTTTATTACTATGAATTAGATAGTTATAATCATTATAAAAATATTAAATAATTTATTAAATCAAAAAAGAAAATGTTTTAATTAAATATATTTTATTATAATGTTTTTATTAAAATATTATTTTCAAAACAACATAATTTTATTTAGAAAATTTTAATAACAATTTTTCAATAAGGATATAAAATTTAACTTACTGTGGAATTTTTTGAAATTTCAAAAATAATAATTATACTTCAGTGAATAGTAGCTGATTTCGATTTTTGTAAAAATGTATTTCATTTTGAATTAATTAATTAATTTAAAAGTCCCATTATGTTTTGAATATTATTTAAAGATTAAAAATTCTTCATTATTTATAATTACTACTCATAATTTATTTTTAATATATTTCATATTGAATTTTAATAGATATTTTTTGTGTCTACAAATGATATTTTTGTGAAAACATTTTTAAGGTACATAATGTATATCAATTATAATTTATTTTTAAAACCCTAATGATGAATATTTAAAATTATATTTATAGATTATATATATATATATATATATATATTTATGTTACAATAATGATTATTAATTATGATAATGGTAATAAAAATTGTATTTTTATTGGAAAATATAATTCTTCCAAAACCACATTTCCATCATGTCTACGTGTTTAATAATTAATTAAAATCTTTCATTTCTATGAATTGAATTTAAAAAATGGATAACATATTTTTAATCAGAAGAATTTATGTTATAAAATAACATCAAAACAATAATAGGCAATAATAAATAGATAAAATATTAAAAATTATTTCCAACAGCTTAGCTAAAAACAGATCTGCTTGTAGTTAAACAACAAAGGTAATGGTTTAAATGACATAAATATAAGACTAAATTAATTTTCTAGAAATATTTATGCCTAATGATTTATATGAATATATAATGGTTTATTTTATATCTTTTTGAGTGGGAACAATGTGGTTGAAACTTTTTCTTTTCAAAAACTACAAGTGAGCCACTCACCTCGCTTGTAAATAGTCACCCTCTCTCATCTCTTCTTCACACTTTCATATCAGTTTTTATCAACCCTGTCCTACACAAATATCACCCTTAAATCACAAAAAATTACATTGATACCTTATTTTTGTAGTTAGTACATCATAATATGCTTTTTCTTTCTTAATTATGTAGTTTTTCCAAAGAAAATGTATTTTCCTTAACCATGCATTTTTGTATTGTTTTTTATTATGGATCATTAAAATAATCTTCAATTATGATTATAAAATAATTAAAATATATATAAAATATAATTTTATTTTATTATGATTTTGGCGTAACCTAATTCTGTATCCTCTTCCATTACATGGGATATGAAATCATCATTAGTGTGTACGGCAGTCTCCCAACTCGCAAACCGATGTAATTAATTTCACACCATCAAATCTCATGGATTTTTATAATGGTGGATTGAATGTACATATGTGATATTTGAAGAATATTTATAATTATTTAGTTATAATATCATAGATACCTACTTAATATCCTTTAAATGGGGGAGATGATACCGTCCCTCATGTATACACGAGACTACCGCCTCACGAAGCGATGGGATCTATTTTTTTAATTTTGATCTATTGTGCAAGGTAATTGGGATAGTGGTATTCAATATATGCATTAAACTATGATCCAATTTTTTCTAACCAGGATTTAAAAAATGTTAGGAATGTGATACTCTTTATTTACAAAACGTTTTTTATTTTCCTTCAATGATTTATAATGATATTATTTAAGAAAAAAGAGTCTGTTTTTTTTTGTGAAAATTATTTTTTAATTTCACGTAGAAAACATTATGATATAGGTAAAACATTTCATGGGTTACTATTTTTCATCCCATGGAAAATGGTTCTCCATTTCCATTATATCCAGTACAAAATATTTGTTCTCATCCCATGTTTAAATTTTTTTTTATATGGTTTAAGGATAATAAATGGAAAGGAATACGTCACGTTTAATTTCATGATGTGTTTCCCAAAAATTAAATCATGTTTTATTTTAAAAGTTTTTACTTGTGGTCAAAATGGATATTAATTATAATTTTACACTATATATATGGGTTTCTTATGTAACATTTATTACCTAGATCTATAAAAAATAGACCAAAATATTATTTTTGAATTTAAGACAATAAATTATAGTTCAATTTAATTATAATATATAATTTTTTTGACCAGTCCTTATAAAAATTATGATTTATTGAAGGTACATTGTTTCATTTGGATGTAGAATAACAATATAATTTCTTATACTTTATTTTAATTGATACAACATGAGTAAAATTATCCTTCTAATAATCTCGAATTAGCTACTTCATTTTTTGAAAAATAATTTAGATGGATAAATTATATTCAGGGAATTGTGAAATATATAATGGTATCAAATTCTTGAAGTTTATATTCACTTAGAAGTAGTTAATTATGGTATAGATAATATAGCTGAAATAGATTAACTATTATGAATTCATGGTTCATTATCATCCTAGAAAAGTAAAATTTTTATGGTTATTTGATTTAGAATGACAATTCTAAATTATCCATGTTTTTTTAGTAAAATTACCCTTTGTTTAATTATTTTATGTATTTTTCCTAGAAATTATCTATGAGGAACATCATTTTTTTAATGATCCAGTATAATCATCTATGTAATAATGAATTACTAAATCATAGAATATTGATCATGTTTTATAGGAAAAATAAACATATATTAGGAAATTTATTTTTTCTAGAGTTTAATATTGATGAATATAGTGTTATTAGATATGAGAAAATATTTTTATTATCTTTTGATTCCCAATTGAAGAGGAAATTGGTGTGTAAATATCATAGTTCTTCATTATCATTACATATTGGAATCGCTAATATGTACTGATAGATTCATGAATATTTTTGGTGGTATGGAATAGAATGATCTATTGTTAAATTTAACATTAAATGATTAATCTATCTACATGTTAATGATGAATGATAACTAATAAAATACAATTATACAAGACAAATTAGCAAGTTACACGAGTTGCATAAAAAGATACCACTCAATTTTTACCATGTCCATACCAATAGTCAATAGAGCATTGACACACAAGGAAGCAATTTAGGTTTTTCTAATGTCTTTGTTCCCCTAAATGATTAGATGGATTCAATTGAAATACTTTTTCCCCTGGATAAATAAGGAATTTGGGTGGTCATGTCATCTAAATCCATGATTAGTTTTACTTCTCTTAAGAGAGAGATAATCATATCTTCATATATGAGTACCTTCTAGCATCCCTACGGGTAACAACAAATTATCTAGAGGTAATGGATTTCCTTTCATGCCTTGTATATGACCCCTTCAAGTTAGGTCATTCTATTGATATATAAAATTATTTTTGTAAGAACGTATAATTGTTGGATCCATATGTGTTTTTGATGGATTCAAGAATGCAATAATGTGGGATTCATACCACACTAAGAAACATTCTCTTGTAATGGGATTTATAGTCATTTGAGTGAGTTGGTGCCACACAAAGTGGATTCTATCGAGGCATGGTGGTTGAGTTACATTTAATTTAATTATTTAGGTTTCTTTGTTGGAGAGTGTTTGTAGTGATACCCCTTAGTCCTTACCATGAAACCCCGATGTGGGAATATATTAATTGGTGGTGGTGTGAGACCAAATTGACCGACACCACAGAAGAGTTAGATTCTTTCATGTGGATGTGATAAGATTCTCCATTATGGGTGAGAGAGATATTATGGTTGACTAAGTGGGGATTATAAATAGGAAGGCATATCTTCACACCCATCAGTTCTGGAATTTAGAAATAAGATTGGTGGGATCTTCAAGAATTTGGCTACCAGTGGCAGTGATTGATTATATGCAATACATTCTTATGGATATTCTAGAAGTACCTCAAATGTGATAAATTGAGTGTGGCATCGACTTATACCCTTGGATAGAACTGATATCCTATAATGAATATTGGAGGGGTCCTATCGATCTTTGATGGTCTAAGGTACAATTGGAATATATTTAATATAAGGAATTAACTAGACCAAGTGTTTTTTAGTAGGTAGACCAAGTTTTGATAATGAAAATGGAACAATAGAAGTTTATGAATTTCTATTGATTATCATCCCTTGAGTTCTGTAATTATATATAACATGTACCAATTTCCTTGTATTGATGGCCTATTAAACCAGTTCAATGATGTGATTTGGTTCTAAAATATCGATATTATCTCTGGATACCATTATTTTGGATATCACAAGGTTGAGATTATAAGGAAGATATCTAGATGCTTCTATATACACTATGTGTTCAGATGATTCTTATAAATGTGACTAATTCCCCTTTTGATTTTATGGACCATATGAACCAGATATCCTAACAATATATGGATGGATTAGTAGTTGTCTATATCGATGAAATTCTCATGTACGCTTTGTCAAAGGGGATCATACTGAGCATTTAATAATTTTAATAAACATACTCTAGGAGCACAAGATTTATGATATTTTCTCAAAATGATTTTTTTTATTTTATAGGCTCATTGTATGTAAAATGTCAGCTTTATGCATGGTTATCTATGGAACTGGTGAAGTTCATTACTGTTCTTTAAGGATTTCCACTTAAGATACTGACAAAGGATTAGAGTTTTCTTGGTTTGGTGGCATATTATATGTGGTTTATGGACATATATTTGCAACATTCTGAGTGTTTAGGGTTTAATTTTTTTATTAAAATAAAATTATTTGATATCATTCATTTAACGATACATTTATTTTAACTTTCTTTATATGTAACATTAATTTTAGCATCTATTACACATTGAAATGAGTTTTAATAGACTATAATATATTATTAATGTAATTATTTAAACATAGAAAATATTACATAGACCTTAAAAATAGAAATATTTATATTAATAATAAAATTTAATATTATTTTTAATCATTTTATATCAAGAAAACATATTTATTAAAAAGTACTCAATTTTTAAAAAACTATTTATATTTTTTGAAAATAAGGTTTTAATGAATTTTCAAACAAAATAATAAAATATCATTTTATCAAATTAAAAAAATTATTTGAAAAAATAATCCAAGTTCTGGAAATATATATGTCAAAATTATCTTGTATTAAATTTTTGACAATTTTTTGAAAATAAGAATTTTCATGTGAATAGTGAAGAACGATGGTTTTTGTTAAGAATTATATTTTCAATTAGAAAAATTAAAAATACTGAAAAAAATTATGATGGTTTTAAATGTAATTTTTTTAATTATATATTTGTTCATCCAATTATGGTAATTGGAATCAGTTTTATATTGAATTATGATATTACAACTTTTTTTACTTAGGAAATATTTCACATTGAAAACCCACTTTCTTACTACGTATATGATACAAAATTTAAAGTAAATTTTACACATCTGTGAGTAAACTTTAGAAAAAAGGATTACATATTTAGAATAATAATTATTTATATTATCTAAAAAGTACAATATAATATTTAAGAATAATTAATATTAAAAAAGTAAAAATTAATTATCGTTGTGAAGGTAATAATTGGTTTACCATGAAGTTAAACTAAGATATAATTGGTTTAAAATCATCCAAAACATGTCAATAACCAATTATATGGGAATATTTAGACCCTATAATATCTATATTTTGGGAATGAATCATTTCAGTTTCTTTTGGAATGTAAAACTTTTGGATACACAATTTTCTGTTCAAAAATTAGAATTCGTCCACTTATTCCACTTACAAAAGAACCCCAAATCTCCCCCATCTTCGCACATCAAAAACCCTTTGTTTAAAAAATTCCAAACCAAAATTACTTACATAAATCTCTCATATCATCCATGATTCCATATTTTTGTTCTAAATACATCATTGGAAGGATTTTGTTGTAAAATAATGAATTTTTCCAAATAAGATGTAATGCCCAAAACTAAGTGTCTTATTTTATCTCTTCCTACACCTCTTTCAATTATTAGAAATAATAAATTATAAGATAACATATTTTTATTAAATATATATATATATATATATGTTTTTATGTTAAGTTAATTATCTACTACTATCTCATATTTTCACAAATGGGAAATGATAATGATACTCGTGTGTACGGCGGGCTACTACCCCGTGAACTAATGTGACTTATTTTCATAAACACCTCTCATAGTTGGGTATGATGATAAATATAATGAATATGTATTATATTTTTAAAAAAAATCTTAGTTATTGAAATATTTTATCAGTTATACAATTTTACATTCCATTCCTTGGGGGAGATGATAACATTGATTGTGTGTTTGGTAGACTACAATCCTAAAAAGCGATGTGATTTGTTTTTTCACTTACATACTATATGAAAGTTAATAAGGGATAAATATAATTTATATTTTTGATATAAATGACATGTAAATTATTTTTAAATATAAATATATTTTTTCCAGTACTTCCCTTCATCCATCGTGAAAATGGAAATAGTTATCATGTGTATATACGACCTACCATCTCCAATAAAACATTATTTCCTTTTCTATCATTACGTTTTATGGATTATAAAAATAAATATATAATTTATGTAAGTAATTTGTTTTATCATGGATACAAATATTATCTGATTCTGTCATGGTCAAATTACGATGATCGGATTGCACAAATCAAAAAATATGTGAAAGCCGAAGCAGTTTTTACCAGAAACAAAATTTTATAAAGGATTTTCCAATAAATGGGTAATATAATTATTTCTTTAAATCATATATGATGTTATATATATTATTTTTTTCCTGTAGTGGGATTATAATAAATTCATATATATTATACATGAGTCTAGAGTTCTTCTCAGGTAATTGGAATTCTGGGTAACAGATTGTTTCTTAATTTTCATTCTTCGAGACATATGTTTTGTTATGAACCTATATTATATTATGAAATGTATATAAATCCATATTGGAATATAATATCATAAATTAATTCATTCCAATGATAATTAATGTTAAATTTAATTTTACTTCTATTTTGGGGTTTATTATTCGACATTAACAATGTGGTAAGGGTTTTTATGATACAATCTCATCGTTTATTGGGACTGTTTATGATTATTTTTATAATGGAGAAACCATATAAAACATATCTTAATTAATTTTTGAATTTTATTCTCCTCTATTTCATTATAATATATGATTTAAATTCATTTTCTTATCATTATGTTATCAAGAATCATAAATAATTTTTTACTGTAAAATAAGTTTATTTCTCTCTTTGGTTGAAAAACACTTTTTGATAAATTTCAATGTTTTATATAAATGTTATAAATAATTTTTAACATTGTCTATAATAATTAATAAAGACATTGTTTCTTATTTCTGACTGTAAAAATAATTTAAATGAATCTCCATTTCTTTTTCCAAACATGGCCCATTTTTTGTTTCAAAAAAAATGTAAAAGGATTATTTCCTTCTAAAGGTGTGTGACTTGAATAGTATTTCAAGATTGCATAATTGGTATATGATTTATGAATTCCATTATATTGCTGTAAATTTATATTAAATGAAATTTAATTTGATTTTTTATATTAATTTTTAGTTTTGAAAAGTTATTTTCGATGTGAAATGATTATTTTCCTTCAGAAATGTTGTAAGTGATATTCGAAAAGACTTTTCCATAAAATATTACATACTTATATGTAACATATTATTTATTAGGCATATTATCCAAATATAGAATTTTTATTCATCTGATTAATGATCTATGTTTATGATGAAGATATTTTTATGAATCCCAATTCCTTTTCATGGGTTATGTAATGATTTAATGCTTGTGAAACTGATTTTTTTGCATGGGTTATGATATAATGAATAATTTATGATATTTTGGAAAAATGAATGGATTTTGTGATAGGTGGTACCTATATCTCCCTCTAGTACAGTGGGTAATGATTTATATATCATTGGATAAATAAGAATAGAATGAAGATAAAGCATAATTTATTAAGGGAATATTTCCTCTCTAGTAGTCTTAGGAGTGAACATGGATTACTATGTTGGTATTGGGATTGATCCCAATCCACATTAATTAACTCATAAATAATCCCAGAACTACTAAGAAAATAATTTTTTATTCTTATGTGTATTCCACAAATCTATTTATTATGATAATGTTATGATCTTATGGATAATATAATTTGATTCCATTATGATTCTTGTCTTATAAACTACCGTGATTTATTATATAAATCATTTTTATTTTATGTGACAAGAAAAGTATGTTTTGTAAATGTTATTGATGTGTTATCATACCCTTACCTAAATGATATGTTGATATCTCAATTTTTTACACTTACTAAACTTTTGAGATAACCATTTCATATGTTTCCATTCCCTTTCTTATGGTGAAAGTTTTTTTGAATATTGTTTTTATGAATGGTTTTATTTATGTATAAGATATTGGTATATGATGTATCTCAATTTTGAAATAAGAGTTTAATTTCCCATGTTTCCAAAGGGATTAGGCCAAAAATATTTTGTCATTTCTTATTATATTATGAAATTAATATTATAATTTAAAAATGTAATATTGATGTATGAGAAGTTTAGGTATTTATAGTTATCATCAGTTTAATGTGTAGTTATCCATTGGGATATTGGATGTGAAATATTTAGTGAGATCTATACGGAAAAGTCTAAGAATGAGTCAATGTATTGTAAAATGTATATTAGTTTTGGTAAGGATATATTGATTGGTTTCTATGAAATTTCATCCCTGACTATATACAATAATTTGACATGACATGGGAATATAGGTACCTAGGGTTAATAACTCTTGAATATGTGCATTAACATAGACTTGGTCATCACTGGGTTCATTACTGTGGACCTTATTGTACCTCTGGTTTCACTCTTTAATGGGAAATGCTTTGGAAAATAAAAAATTCATTACCAAAAATCCTGAATTATTTAATTTAATGTTACTCAAAATAACTGAGGATATACTTATGGTTTCATATTTTTAAAAGACGATTCCATTATTTATAAATAATCTAAGAAATTTTTTAAGATTATATTCTTCCCCAATTTTATTAATGTTGGTTAATTTGTTATTTTTTGTTATTGTAAATGGGTGGAAGTCGAAGAAAACATTTCAATTATTACTGTGATGGATGTTGAAATGATTAACCTCCTTAGTAGTCAGATTCTATAGAATTTTTAATGAAAATTATTTTTTTATGCTTAAACATGTTTCTCAATCAAGGATCATGGTGAACTTTCAAATGGGGAATGTAGATATCAAAAATATGTTGATTAATTCATGAGGAAATAAACAACCTATTTTAATGGTTTTTCTATTATACTATAAATTATGCATTGAATCATCACCAATAAAATATATGTTATGTTTTTTAGTTTTTATAATAATAAATATTCATTTTGGTTGTCTATCATTTCGAATGTGAAGAGAATCAATGATGTAATCTCATTAAGAATACAAGGTAACATGATTAAATTCACTCCATGTTTAGGGATCAGTTTAAGAGTTTATTTTTATATAATTACTTACCACATTTTTATCTTAAAAATTATATAATGAATTCCATGTTCTAATTCTAAAGGATAATTAATCTTTTCGTACATCAGAGGAAATGTTTACCAAACATACGAGTTAAACATTGAGAATTATCATTCAACCTATAATTAGGGGTAAAAGACTCTTCAGTTTTATAAGACCATGTATTTTAATGGAAACCCTTAACAAACATTAGTGGCTTTGAAAAAAATATTCTATTTTCACAAAAATAGGAAATGGAGATCAGAGTCACCAATCAATTTTAATTATTTGAAAAGAATAAGAAGGTGTAGTTTAAAGGAAACTCTAAAAACCATGGTGATAAAAATATGAGCTTGCCATAATTTTTGATGTGTAAAAGTAAACATGGAAGAAATTTTATTAAGGGGACTTTTATTTTTATTATGTGTCAAATTTAATTACCTCTAGATATTGAATTCTAAATTGATGGTAATGTGTTATCTAATGATATGAATAGAGAGAATGCTCCAAAGAAGGCATCACCCACACTATAGTGTTTCAAATGAAAGGGGTATAAGAATTATTCTATCAAATTTATAAACCTATTAAGTTAAGAGATAATATAAATCATTAGATATTGGGTGAGAACTTGTTGTGGTGAAAGGTACATGTACCATAAACCATAGAACTGTTGATGTGGTATTTGACTTTAGATCAATCCCTTATTTCATATATAAATTATTTTACATGCATATTGAGATTAATAAAAATTGATTAGATATATAATTATTAGTGAAAACCCTTTAATTGTATGATGATAACATATCAATTATTTTATTCCTCTCAGGTTGGTGTTTGTGAGAATACGCTTCCAGTAAATCATTACATTCTTCCCAAATGTAAATTTCATTTTATCTAATGTTTGGAATGGATTTATATACTTTTAATAAAAATTTATTTCATTTAAACATAAATAAAATGTGATATTAATAATAAAATTATAATAATATATAAGATGTTATCCCATGATCCACATAAACTATTCCTTGATCTGGTATGCTACATTCCCTCAAGCACGCCTCCCCATACACTAGATGCTTCCAACAAGAAGTGAGGGTATAATGGTTGTATATTTTGGAGACAATACCTACACAATCAAAATAGAATATCCATATAAAAGATAATATATCAATTTACACTAGAAGAAGTATAAATGAAATAAAATGTAATATTATAATAGCTCGTAATGTTTCAATAGAAAATACACAACTATGAATGTCCTGACGATGAAAAAATATAAATGTCATAGTCATACATCGGGTAATAATTAAATTATAAGAATATTAAGTTAAAATACTCAAATTATATCACCTTTAGAATAATAATATTTGAAACATTCTATACTTTATGTATCCATGTACAATGTAATTGTATAAGCATAATCCATGAATCTGAACCAACAACCATGAGGTCCGTTCGGCTATCCTAGTGAAATGGAATCCCTAATAGAGTGGGAGATATTTTTATTATTCTAAAAAATGATGTTTTATGCTATATAGTCCTTAATAATAAAAAACATAGTTCATAAGAATTCGATAAAAATTATGTTAGTAAATTCTTAAATGAAAACAAGATAGCCTCAAGTTCCTTAAAGAGACATGGACAATGATACCTATATAAGCCTAAGATAGAATATACCTGAACTATCCCACATGTATATATAGTATTATATGTTATTTCTGAAATATATATATATATATGTGTGTGTGTGTGTGTGTGTGTCTATATATATATACATTCATCGATAAGGACCCGATGTAGATTGCCAAGGCATCCACATAATAGTATCACAAGGGTCGTTTATTTAATTAGGGAAATCAACCAAGACATCCTGTCTAGGGATCATATCCAAGGAAATAAAATTATAAAAAATCTAAATGACACAAGGTATCCCATGGATTCCATGTATAATGAGTCTCTAAACCACATATCCATTTCAAGTAGTCACATGTATCTAAACATTAGACCACTATCCAGTCAGGGACCTGAGGTACAAATCTTACTCATGATAGTAAACTAATAATTATATGCGTATACTACTAGATGTTTGTAATAAACAATATTGACATTTGTTAATTTTATAATGAACCTATACCTGGAATTAATTAATCAGAAGACTAGTTATCTCCCATGGAGTGATATAAATCCATTTATTCTATGAGAATATCCATGTTGTTTCATAACGAGGAATCCTATGTATCATAGTAAGAGAAACATATATCTATTTATTATATTATCCTACACATGGAATTATATAATTATGAATGAAAATTATCACATGTAAATATTAATTTCTCCATGATCCAATTTATCTAGTGCCTCATTAAGGAAACCCGTGTATTTTTCATATCAGGAAGAATATCATCTAGAATATTATGACGTTTAAGGCATTCGTCAAAAAGGAAACCCAAGTATCACTCAAGTCGTAAAAAATTAATGTGTCTTATTAACTCATAAATGGTATTTAGAAATGATGAAACACGTATCTATCATGGTGCAATAATATAAAAAAATCATATGTGTAGAATCCATATATATTTTTATATGTATTTTTATGTAATTTTATTTCTTTGATAGCTTGTGTTTCATGCAATATAAATGTCAGAAGCCCCACGAAATTTTATATGTTTGTTATAAACTAGATATTAAATTGGTGGTAATACATATTAATAAATAATTTATGAAATAAATATAATGTTATATCTAAATATTGATTTATTGGTGAGTGCTTAGAAAATTGCCTGTAAGATCATTAGCAAGACACATTATTCTCCAAAAACAATGTTTCCTACAAAAATTAGTTTTCCTTATATTTATAAGTGAATATTATTTTATTGAAGTCATATATAATTTAGTCAATATAATTAATTTTAATGTTTATTTATTTATGTAATAACTATATTATATTTTTTTATCATTTTCTAAAAACATTAAATTTTCATGCAATTTAGAAAATAAGGATTTTTTTGTAAATTGTGTTTTATATTTAAGTCTTTGCATGGTAAAATTATATTCCAGATTAATTTTAAAAAATAAATAGTTAATTTTGATTTAAAATAATCAAATTATGTATTTTTTATGGTATATTTTACATGAATGTATTTTTTAAAAAACTGTTAAAAAAATGTCATTTTTTTCAAAAACAATACTTGTCATGCCATTTTTCATGTTTTATTTTAAATTAAATTTTAAAATGTATGTGTTTGGAATTTTGAATTTTTTTTCATTTTTGGATTCAAAAGGTAACAATTTAATTATTAGGTGCCTTTATTTTTTTCCAATATAAATTGAAATTTTGGTTATTTTAGTTACCATGGTAAAGGGTAAATTGGGCAATTTAGTTTAAAAATAAAATCATAAGGACTATAAAATGGCCCAAAATATTTCTCAAATTTTGAAGGAGGAATTTACCTATATACATAATTCATAGGGATAAACATTTAGTTTTTGAAATGAATTGTGTCCTTAAAAATGACTAATATATTATTTAAATTAGAGAAAGTACGAAAATGTCACTTCCTTTAACTTAATTATCTCTTATGTGTCCACATGGTAGAAAATGTTGGTTATGAAATAATAAAAGTTTCCATTTTTAACCGAATGAAATTAGTTTCCTGATAAAATTTTATTTATCACTTTTTGGGCCACATTAATGTGATTATGAGGTTTATAATATTTTATTTAATTGAATTTCCCCAATGTCACATTCTGGTTAGTAGTAATTTTATCATTTTAATGTGGTTTTATCTTAAATATATCATCTAATATAAATATAATATTCATATATAAAATACTTTTCCAAATTATGATAATTTAAATTTACTTTTATGAGAATAAATAAGTACCTTAAATAATAATATAATGATGATGTCGTAATTATTCAATAAATGAAAATATCAAATAAATGATATTAATATGATATAAATATATATAATTTGAATTAATTAAGGCGATCCTTCAATTTTTTCAGATTATTATAACATATTAGGGTTTTATTGAATGATTAATTTCGAAAATAATTTTTCTCCTTGGTTTTATTAAAGTCAAAGTACTGAATAGAGTCAAAATTATGACTAATGATATTGCATTATTATAATATTTTATTACATTATCTTAATCTCAAAAAAATTGTAAAAATGTAAAAGGGGAAGGTATCTGTTTGAAAATATCCTAAAAATTTCATTTATTATCTAATTGATAATTTATATTTAAAAATTACAACCTTCTAATATTGTAAAACTGTTTTACCATAGTGAAATTAAAAATTGGATAAGGGTTAATAATAATGAATTTATTTATGATAACACCAAAACATGATTTTAAATACACTGTTTGATAATATAAAAACCATATATTATTTAATATTATAATTCAAGGCCATTTTTTACATTTTTATTTCAAATCATATTTTCATAATTTAATATTTTGAAAAAATTCCAAAAGTTCCCCTAACCTAAATTATAAATGGACACCTCATCCCTCATTTCTTATCATACCATTAAGCTACATAGCATGAAATTACCCTACTAATTTCACTTTAAAACTTCCCTATTTTCATATTTTAGTTTTTTTCTTCCCAAAATTCCAACCCTAGATCTCTATATATGAGATCCAAAATAGATGTTTTGAAGACAATGTAATTAGTCTAACCAATATATATTTTATACACTTATTTACCTCAGGTAAATATATGATTTCTATAGAAATATAATAATATAAGTATCCTATATTATATGAAATTTTATTATGACTTTGAAAATTCAATTATAAACCATCTTTCCCATCAAATAATAAATAAAAGTATCGCTTGTGCATATATACAACTTACCATCTCCACATAATGATATAATTCATTTTTCATTTCAAAATTTTATAGATGGATATTAAGATGGTATTTGTGATTATATATGAAATTAATAAAATAATTATACATCTTTACTGATAATATTATTTCTACCTTTTAATCATTAATTATTTTGAGAAATGACAATGTCACTCGTGGATACGTATAGAGTACAATATTCATGATGTGATGTGATTTACTTTCAATTATATATAACATGGAGGGTAATAAAGATAATTATTATAAAAATATAATATATATATAACATAATAATGACTCTATAATTTTTTATTATATTTTACCTTTCTTTCATTTTGATAGATGAAAAATGGAAGTGTAATTTATTTTTCTATCCCTAATTTTTATGGATGATTATATATAGATATATATATAATGGAAATATATTATCTCATAAACTTCATTAAAATTATATAAAATTATGGGTCCATTAACAATGTATAAGATCTTGGAATACCAAACTGAATGATTCTTGGAAAATGATGCTATTATCACCCAGAACTATTGTGTTAATAATCAATTTTTGATAAACAAATGATAAAAATGATATAAACAAACCTGAAATGATATGATAAATATATTATTATATAATAAATTTATAATAAATTAATATTTATTATACATGAGGTTTCAATGTGAACTTATAAATTCAAGACATGAGGTAAGATAGTTTTTTCACACTTTTATTTCTGTGGGATACACACCTTATAGACATATATTTTGTGGTATATGTAACGACCATGACCTTACTTTATTTTTATTATCCTAAATATTATTGTATTTATATATCAATATAATTTTCATTCATTCATGTATTATATGATTCAACTGATTACAAAGTGTTTCTTTCACACTCTCATCATTATTCATGATTTTTTATGTTTATGACTTCGTAAGGGAATATTTATCTTCCATGTCCATATATCATGAGAAATATTTTTAAAATGTTTTGAACTATTCTCATAAAATTATTTCATTTAAGTTTTACCAATTTTTTCTTTAAAAACATATTTAAATGAATATTGTTTTTTCTTTCTAATCTTGGCTCTTTGTGACTTTTCTTACAATAAACCGGTTGGAATGTTTTTTACATATTCGATATGAGATGATTTTCTATATTTCATGATTATTTAATGCATTTTTGATTCCTTTATGATATTATAGGTTTAATTTCAATGAAAATGTATTCTTTTATAATTCTATGAAATTTTAAATTTTTTTCTAAATAGATAGAATATTTTCATCAAGAATTATTTCAAAGGATCTCTCAAAATTATTTTCCATCAAAGATAACATTAAATAATTTTAATTATTATTTAATAGGGATATTATTCAAGGGTAATATCCTTATCATTTCATGATTTTTTTATCACTATTATGGAATAATATTTTTGAGTCTCATTACGTTTTCATGACTTATGCTATGATAAAATTCTTCTTAAACCAATTTCTTTTTAATATTTATAATAAGATGAATTATTTATATTATTTTGGAACACACATGTACTATTTTCATTGTGTGATGTTAAGGAACTATATCACCATCATATGTATTGCATACATGTAGATAACTCGTGAGGTATTTATGTTGTCCATGAAACTGACTTAATGTTCACAATTCTATGTGTAATCCTAGTTTTCATGTTCATAAGTTTATAACATTTCCTAATTTCATTTCATTAACATAATTAGTGAATATATTTCTATTAATAAATATTCAAAAAGATATAACAATAAATGTTTTCCATAAATCTATGTTTTATGCTAATGTTTTTAGCATATTGCTCAGGTTATTTGATTACCCTATAATTAATGTTTTATGAACAACCAATATTTATTCCATGAATCTTGATTTATGTATATATATAATGATGGGTATGGTTTTGAAATATTTTTATCAGGTTTACATACCCCTATATTCATGTTATGCTAATGTATCTATTTTTTTACCATTACAGAGTATCTAATATCACACTTTCTTATGCTTCCTTTCCCCGGGTTATGAAGTAAAATTTTAAGTATGGGTACTAAATGGTAATATATTTATGGTAAAAATTTAATATCCTTCACTATATAATATATTTTTGTTCCATGTTTCCAAAGGAACTATACTATTATAGTCCTTGGGAATTTATTTTTTGTAATTTAATTCATATTCATCTAAAAATGTGTAATATACTTACATGAATATATGGGTGTGTGTAGTTAGTATCACAAAAAATGTTTTTTCATCCTTTCGAAACTAGGAGGAATAATACATAGTAATATCAATAATGATACGTCTATATATTTGATAAAACCCTATAATTTTTGTAACAATTATGAATAACCAAGGATTAAACATAATATTTTATAGATTGAATGTAATTTCACATGATTATCTAGTTTTACCACTATTATTACTGTTTCTCATACAATACATTTAGTTTTAGTAATGACTTTATCTCAAACGAATCACGTTAATACTAAATATGATAATAAATACTATAATTTACCTCCTAAAAAACCAAATGTTATTTTATAATGAGTTCAAAACGTTTTTTATATAATGAAATGAATTTCTCATGATTTAAATCATGTTTGACTTTAATGAAAACTAAGGATGGAACATCATTCTTTTTATTCCTTCATGATGCAACTTCCACCGTCTTTCAGTGGGTCTTAGGATCCATTAGTGGCTGAGAAATTTATCAATACCAATGAATATATATGTTTTTTCCTCAATTTTTCAAAACATGAGAAAGCCCTTTTACCTATCTATCATTTGGAAGGAGAAGCAGATCAATGTTGGAATCTTACAATAATATGATGCAAAAAGTTGAAATTGACTCCATGAAATGGGATGAGTTCCTGAAATTATAATTCAACAAGTACACTCCTCTTATTATTCATATGAAAATATATAATTAACTCCACTTGTTATGTAAAAGAGTAAGATGAACCTTTCTGATCCAGTGATGAAATTTTTACAAGACTATCGAGGTACGCTTATGGTGTTATCCTTAATAAAAAATGTAATCATGACTGATTCATTGATGGATTAAAACTAAGTAACTTAAGGGAGTTCATCATAAGAGAATTCATTAAATATGAATAAATATTATGATGTTTTTCTAAGGTGGAAATGGAGTTTGGAGTTATTTATCATTTTCATGGCATTCAGATGAAAATAAAAACTGTGTTTAGAAAGAAAAATATAAAAACCATGGATAAAAGAAGAAGATATTTCCTTTATGATCAATTTCGTAATTGAAACAAGTAAGTAATTTTATTATGGGTTCTAGTAAATTTTACATGTGTAGGAAATAATTTCATCCGGAAACTAACTTCATTAGGGATTGGAAAATGTCAGCTAATGTTTTGAATAGTGATAAGGATGCACTGAATTCACCCCCACACTCTAACGCATCATGTGTAAGGAAAATGGAAATTATGATAATAAGTTCCAAAATCCAAGGGTAAATTATAATGTTCAACATCAATAATCCCATAAATACAACATTAAAAGGAAATAAAATGTCTTAAGTATTGGTTATGTGGAGTATGAAAATGATGTGGTGGACTTCTTGTGTGTTAATGTATAGTAATTCATGAATAATATTGTTTAAGAAAATTTATGGAATAATAGAGTAACGAATCATATATGGATTGGTCAACTGTGGTTTTTTACTTAAGGATTTAAATTTTTTTAATGGTACCATTAACCATGAAAAATGACTAAGGAAGTGATTTTGGAGAAAAAATTATTTGGAGAAGGATAACCCAAAATACGTTCTTCATGATGGATAACGAGATAAAGAGATAATTTATTGACATAAATAAGTGGGATACTATTTTTGATCTTGTATATGAGAATTAATATGATAACTATGTGTATTATGATACCATGAATTGAGTTTATTGAATTTTTAGATTTCTGGTATGAAGAATGTGTCCGTTTTTGAATGCATGCATGTTTTCACTATGCTTTTTTCTTAATTTAAGTTATTACCTTGTTTTAAGAGAATACAAGTTGACATTATTGACATGTTTGGTGTGTGAAAATAAATAGATTATTTATGATATATTTGTGATTAATATTCATCTGATTTTAAGAAATTTAGTTACCTTCTTTTTAATGTTTTATATTTTCATCTTTTGGATGTTTAATGAAGTCAACCATTTATGAAAATTTTTATATTGACCATTAAATTAGGTGTTAGAGATTAATGTTTCATAATATAAATATTTTTATATATTGGATAATATGTACTCACAATTATTTTATCATGATAAGTAGTGATAGAAGGAATGACTTATCACCCCATTATGGATCTTAAAATCTGCGGGTTCTTCAGGAATTACAATTTCAGCTTCATTTTATGGAGTAAGAGATGAAATAAAAATTCATAAAGGCACAAAATAAGATTTATATTGTACTTATTAAATAAAATATTGTTAGTATATCTTTTAATGTGGTATTTAATTAAAATTTTATTATAATATCATAATTTTTATTATATTAATGTACTTTTCCTGGACCATTTTGTCTATTGTTTTATGGTCATTAAATGTGTCATGAACATGTTTTTTATAACTCTCTATTATTTATTAGGGACTATTTTTCCATTCAAAATCCATAATTTAATGTTTTTATAATGTAGAAATGTAGTTATATATTATTTCAATAATTAACCTTTATATTTACATCTATCACTTTTAAGGGAAGTTTTATTATCTATTTTTATAATATTGGTTTATATGAATAATTTTTCAAAAGTTAAAACCCCTGATGAATAAGATGAATTTCATGGTGAAATTCATTTTAAGGGTGGTAGAATGTGACATGGTAATATTTTTGTGAAATATTTTAATGAATTTGAATTCTATGATAGCTTTTATTGCGCACAATAACGAGTTTTGAAGAACTGTGAAATATTATTTTTCTGTTATAAATGAGTCATAAAATTAGAGGGTAAATATATATTAAAAATAATTAAATAAAAATAAAAATAAAATTATATAAGAATGTATTGATTATTTTTTATAAAATGGCCACAATCGTTTTTTAAGTCCCATTATTATTCCAAAAATATATTTTCATTAAAAATTGTGTTTTCTTTTTTTTGAGAGAATATTAATTTATTAAAGTTATAGATAATTTGTTTATCAATGTAAATTTATTTTTTAAATTTTAGACTTTAAATGTTTCATAAAATTATTTCTTCATAATTTTCATAAAAAAATATTTTTCATGGAAAAGTGAAAATAAATATTTTAATTAATAATATATTTTTCTTTTAAAGTCATTACATAATTAATTTATTTTTTTGAATTAGTTTTAAATTTTAATTATTTGATTTTAATTTAATAAAATCCAATTATGTATTTTATAGGTATTGTATATATGAATTTATTATAAAAAATATTTTGGTCATATCGGAATTTTTAAGAAAAAATGTTATTTTGTGGAATTCATATGAATTTATTTTAAATTAAATTCAGAAACATAAATGTTTTGAATTTTAAAAATGGTTGAAATATTGGGATTCATAAGGGTTAATGTTTTTAAATAATCCGATTTTATTGTAGGGCAATATGAATAATAACCTTGGTAATTTTTATTACCACGGAAAAGGGTAAATTGGGAAATCAATGGTAAAATCATATTGCTAAAGATAATAAAATGACTCTAACACTTTACAAATTTTGATTGGAGACATTTAAAACAAACCACAACACATAAGGAGCAAAATGGAGTTTTTTAATGTACATATGTGCATCAAAATGACTGATATATTTTTTAAATAAAAAAAGGACACAAAATGACACTTTCTTTGTCTTAAATGTATCTCATATATCCCTGTAGGGAAAACCATAGATTATGAAGGAATATAAGTTTCCAATATTACATTTATGTACTTTTTTTCATGGTATAATTTTATTTACGAATTTTGGGGACACTTGGATGAGATTTTGATGATCATAATATTGTATTTAATGAAACATCAATCACGTCACAATCATTTTATTAATAACTATATCATTTATAGTATGGTGTTATCCAGAAGATGTCTTTGGAAATAAATATTATTTTATAAAATAAAATTTTTATCAACATCATGAAAATATATTTTTCATTTTTAGGGAAGAAATGAGAACCTTGAATAATTACCCAATGATATTGTAGTAATTGTTAAATTAATATAAATATTAAATAAATAATATTAAAAATATTAAATTAAATATAATTTGAAATAATAATGTTGATCCATAAATTCTATCAATTATTAAGAAATTTTAGGGGTCTATTAATGGGTTTTTTTTGAATATATATATTCATTCAATGATCATTATAGTTTCAAAGTACGGAATAATAAACAAATTGACACTAATGATATTTTATAAAAATAATATTTTATTACTTTATTTAAAAACAAAAAAAAATATATAACAAAAACCAGTTGATATATGGTTTATATTTTAAAATTTTTCCCATTTAAATTCACTTTATATGTAAAATTTACAATCTTTTAAGATTGCATAATTTCTTACCATAATTATAATTAATATTGGTTAAATAGGGGTTAATAAAAATTATACATTTTGAAATCAGACAAAAATCAATCTAAAATATATATTTTGATTATATAAAACAATATATTATATTATCTTAAAATCCATGTCCATTTGGTGTCACTTTGGATACAAAATAAACTTATTATAATTTAATCATTTAAAAAATTCCAAAAGTGCCCCTCACATCAATTATAAAGGGAAACATCCTCCCTCACTTCTTCACATCAAAATGGGCCTTCTAGACTAAACATACCCTAACTATTTCTCATATGATCTTCTCTAGACTCATTCTATAGGTTCTGGTATTATCAAAAGTTCAACCCTATATCCCTCAAGAATAGCTCTAAAAGAGGCATTTCGATGAAGAGGTAATCACTCTTACTATGACATTCATTTTGTACTCTTCTTTACATATTTAAATCTATGTTTTTTATTATATAATAATAAATTTATTATTATAAATATTCTGAAATACTATTTTGATTATGTAAACATTATTAGACATCCTCGTTTCCATCCAACATGAAGTGAAATGATCGCTCGTGCGTACACATGATATACCCTTTCCACATAGAGATACAATTCAATTTTCATACCAATATTGTATGTTTTTGGATTATGATGGTATTATTGATTATATATTAAATTTATTATCTAATTATACATCATGAATGAAATTATTATTTATATCATACCAGCATCCAATC
The DNA here is from genome assembly GCA_963277665.1 of Viscum album. Taxonomy (NCBI): domain Eukaryota; kingdom Viridiplantae; phylum Streptophyta; class Magnoliopsida; order Santalales; family Viscaceae; genus Viscum; species Viscum album. Next base: position 1,698,035,124 of record OY728138.1, on the reverse strand, counting down.
TTTTGAAATATGATTACATCATATGTACGTACGTATGGACTACCATCTCCATGATGCAATGTGACCAGTTTTCAATTAAATTTCACATAAATGGTAATAAGGATAATTTTTGTAAACATATATGATATATATAATATAATTATGATTATATAATTTTTTTTGATATTTACCTTTCTTTCATTTAATTAGATGAAGAACAGAAACATCGTTCATATGTACGTTCGTCATACAATATCCATGAATGGTGTAATTAATTTTTCAATATCAACTATTTATGAATGATTATAAATATCATTATAATAAATATATATGATTTATAAACTATTATTAAAATTTTATAAATTATCAGACCATGATCAATGTAAAAGTATTGGGACTACCAAACTGAAACATTCTTGGAAAACTAAGCTGTTTTCATCCAAAATTCTAATTTTAATAACAAATTATTAATAAATTATTGATAATATTATATAAATAATCATAAGTTTTATGGTAGATATATGGTTATGCAATTTATGTTTAATAAATTTGTATTTGTTATACATCATGTTTCAATGTGAACAAATAAATCAATACTTGTGGAATGGGTTTTTTGTCTTACTGTTATTTCTATAGGACACACAACTTAAACACTAGTTGTTTCTTCTTTTGTGGGGTATGTAATACCCATGAATGTGTTTTATGATTATTACCCTATAGATTATCGTATTTATATTTCCATAAAGTTGTATTACTTTCTTTTGGGGTAAAAATCTACTGATTACAAATTGGTAAGGGTATATTTTCCAATCTCATCATTATTCAGGATTGTTTATATTTATGACTCTGATTGAGAATATTTTTCTATTACATGTCAATGTTTCCTAAAAAAAACTAAAAAGGATTTTATTATCTTCTTACCTCTACGCGATATCATTTTCCTCATTGTTTCTACAAAATTGGATGAAATATTTCTTTTCATTTCCTATACATGACTGTCGGTGACTTTTCTAAAATAGATATCAATGGAATTTTTTAATATTATATAGAATAAAAGGATTTTACAAATTTCAGGATGTCGTAATGAATTTAAGCTCCCTTTATGATATTATAAGTCTCTTTTCAATGAAATTTTATTCTTTTATAATTTCATAACATTTTAAATAAAATGTATTCAAAATTTGTATGACATTTTACTAAAGAATTGTTTTAAGTGACCAATAAAAATTATATTCAATATATGATTACATTTTTTGGTGTAACTTATTATTTAACGGGGATATGATTCAAGGATAAGATCTTTGTTCATTTTTGGTTGGTTTATCATTATGATGTAATTGTGTTTATGAATATGATTACTTTTTTATAATATATGATTATGATGAAATGCTTAGGAAACACATATTTTTCATGATTTCTAATATTATTAATGAATTATGTTCTTATATAGCACATATGTATGATTTTAATTATGTGAAGGGAGGGGAATATATCTCCCACCAATGCATTTGGTAAAAATGGATAACACATGATGTTAATATGTTATGTGTAAACCTTATATCATCATCACAATTATGTGTGCTTACCTAGTATTCATATCCATAAAATTAGGAATTGAACTTTTTTCATGTCCATATATTTTTACAAGGCCCTAATTTTATGTCCTTATATTAATGAGTGAATCTGTTTCAATTTATTTATGTTCAAAAATATATGTGATTATATGTTTTCAACAATACCATGTCTGAGTCTAATGTTATTATATTATAGCTCATGTTCTTTTAATATCATATTTTTTGTTTCCTACTAGATACTAGTATTTATTACATGAGTCGTGATTATGATCTTTTCAATGATGGGTATAGTTTTCATATTTTATTATAACGTTTTCATACCCCTATTTTGATTTTATGATTATGTGCCTTTTATTATTACACTTACTAAACATATGACATCACCATTTCTTATGCTTCATTTCCCTATTTTATGAAGAATTGATTTAGGTATGGGTAATAATGGGGAATATATTTGTGCCAAACATTTAATATCCTTCACTAGACTTGAAGTTTTTGTTCAGTGTTTCCAAATGTATTAAACTATTACAGTCCTCTGGTATGACTCTGTGTAATTTAATGAATATTAATCTAAAAATATGTAACATTAATTGTATAAAATCACATGTCGTTATAGTGTGATCCAATACAAGGATCCTTATAGAAAGGAACCTGAGAATTTATCTAGTTGTACATAAATTATAGTTAAATTTTTAATGGTTATGATATAATCCAAGACATACTACAAATCAATTATAATTACAAAGTTATCCATTTCTATAAACATGCCATATCACAATTCCGTAATGGATAATTTAGAGGCCTTGTTTTTAAGCATGCCTTTTAAATAATTAGAATCTCTGTGAGATTCTCCATTTTCATTAGAATAGGCAACAAAAATAAAATAATGATTTATTATTAAAAATTGGCAAGCGATTAAACCCATATCATTATCAATTTAACTATGAAATTATCAATTACATATTTAAGATTATGTAGGATATGTGAAAACCTTATTCCATAAATTTATTCATCAGGATGTATCCATTAAACATATTACAATGTATTTAATTTTTTAATTTATAAAAATTCCAATAGAGTTGGGGAACATACCCAAGGGTGATTTAATAAATATTCAATGATGGTACAAAAGAATATAATTGAACAAACCTCAATTGATGATCGGGTTGGGGTCACCAAATATAGTACCCCTGGTTTCTAGTATGAAACCCTTTAATTTTTCTTTTTATGATTATGAAGTATAAAGGTGTAATTTTGGATAACTTATTGAGGGTTTTTTGGGATAAAGTTAAAGCACATGATGGAAATAATTTGGACAAACTGTGCAGGAAGCCTTGTTGAAACCGTGTGAAGTTGCAGATTCTAGATAGTAGCATTGGAATGATATGAGAAAGATTAGGGAGAACATGTGAGGAGGAAATGTGGGGTGATTTATAGCATAGTATCAAACACATGGTTAGTGCATAGTTTTCCAACCTATCCAAACTAACAGTGTGTGGGTTAAAAACCACCTCCTTAAAAAGTGGATATTGGTTAGCTTTCCATTAATCCACCCATTTCCACCAAACTGGCTATAACTCAAGATTTGTATTCCACTATTTTCAGATAAGGTTCCCCCACTACTCCAGAGGAAATCCAACAGCTTCCTTTTTTATTCTAATATTAATTTGGGAGGTATATGAACGTTCTTCATCATTCATGATCAGTTTCATAGATCTAAATATATGTAATTCTCCTCTCCTCTTTGTTTCTAAGATCTATTCCCGATATGGGTAGATATATGATAGTTAATTCCATATATGATAATATATGGCCATTTTTTTTTGGAATGATATGCTATCTAAGGTGGTTTCATATATAATCAATATGGTTTTCTTGAGCATTCTCCATCCATTATTGATTTCGTCGAAATGGTTGAGGTAGGTGGCATCACTCAAAAATCATCTTGGTAGAACTGATTGGAATGATCCTAAATTGATTATGTTGTGTGGTTTGATTTTGAATTGGTTACCTTATGATTGTTAGAAACTCTATTCGGTGATTATTTTAAGAAATATGGAAAATGAGTGTTCTTGACAAAAGTGTATGATTCTTGGTTTTAAAATAATTATTCAAAAATTGAATTTTATATAATTGTGGAAATTGGATTTGTCTAATGGTTTTTAATAAAATTAATTATTTTATTGAAAAGAAATGTTTTATTGGAATTTGTTTGTTTATGGTTTTCAATAAAAGTATGTTTTTATTTAAATGATTTGAAATGGTTATTTGGAATGGGTATGGAATACATTTGGGGTGTTTTTTGAGTTCTTGTTTTACGTTCCCCTAAATAAAAGATGGGTACCATGGGAGTACATGGTCAGTTACCCTAGATCGGGGGGAATCCATCAATAGAACACAAGGTAATTGGACAAGAGACCGCTCATGAGTTTGGAACTGTCAATCAAGCATGAATTTGTGGGTGTGTAGTGAACAATGGAATGGTAATGCAAAATAAATATTTGGAAATGTTCTTAAGGATTAATTTGGTTTCTTTTCCTAATATTACGAATTGTTGAAAAATGGGTTCACATCGGAGTTGATTAAATTTGGTTATAAATTCCCATGAAACTTTTTTATATTTAGTTATAAACTATTTTAATAGAAACTATTTTATATAAGTTGTTCTATATAAATACTGATAACTTCCCAATCCTAGTGGCGTGAGTAGGGAAGTCATTGGGGAAAGTCTACTGAGTTTTATACTCAACCCTATATTGGATGTTTGGTGATTTTGTAAATATAATCTTCAGGGACATGGGAAAAGGTAATGTATCACACATATTTAGCACCACCTCGTGATACTTGGAGTGTTTGGTGCTGTAGGATCTTGGATCTTGTGGATCATGGAATCTTTTGGTTTTCTTAGAGTCATTATTTGTTTTTATATTTCTAACTATGATATTTTTTGGTCTTTTTCTATTGCACACTTTGGAATGGTTTGATATGAATGGAATGGTTGAGTTGTATTTAATTTTATCCTGAATCATACAATGTGTTGTTTGGTTATTGTTTGTTGAGTTAATGGTTTTTTTTCAAAAGGGTAAAGCATCCCCCACTTGTATTTGAAGCCCTTAGACATTTATTTGTAGCATTTTATCTCTTGGGTATGTATCATAAGGCATAGTAATGATTCATTATATTCTCAATCCATTGATAATAATCAGATCATTACAATTGGTATCAGTTTGTTTGATCCAAAAGAATGTTTGACATAAGTGGTATAATCTTGTTATTGTTATTGTGGAACATGTATTCCTCACTTTTCATGGAAATGGAGTTAAATTAATTTTTGTCTGTTCCTTGGGTTATAAAAATCGAAAAGAGTTGGATTATTAGGACTTGAAATGTAGAGAAATAAATTATATAGCTAACCTTTTTATACTGAACATCATGTTTTCAGGGAGTTGGGTACATAAGTGTGTTGGAGACACTTATACTGTAACATCCCAGGTAATTAAATAATAAATAATTTTCATATTTATTAATATTTGAGAATTAAATATGAATTTTAATTAAAAGGGGTTGCTATGTTCGATAGCGTACCCGATACGCAACGATGAGTGTCTTTGAAACTTACGTAGCACACTAGTAATATAATAATATTATTTTAAATGTTAGTTAACAAGTAGCCTTTGTACTGGCGGGAATGAATAGAAATAACTAAAATATGAATAGATATGTTTTTAGATGTTTTTACATTTACCCAATAAAAGATAAAGGCTTAAAATACGGAAAGAGTTCAATTTTAGGCTTTTATACTCTAATTTTCACTAAAGGTTCACTTATCACCTTTTAATGGTGAACCGTCATTAAATATAGTTTTTATCACTCTTATACTTTATATTGGACCAAATATAACTCTTCTTTAGAATCGGGACATCAAAATTTACTTTGTGTAAATTTGTGGTACCTTTCTGATAAAGTTCATTTTTTTTATGAATAGTGTAAAATGTTGTATTTTACATCAAAACTGCTTTTTAATCTAATCTATTTATATGATTATATTATCTTTTGAAATGGTCTTAATGTGTAATATGAATATATTTTTACCATTTTATCCAATGGTGGTCATTGGAATCAATTTCACTTTGAAATTAGACTTAAACTGGTGTCAATCTTTTGATACTTATTGTTTTGTAAAAACACGCTATTTGCTCTTGCAGCGGGAATTAATTATTGAATTAATTAATGTGACTTATATGATTTGAATTTTGTAAAATAGACTTCATTTTTGAATTCGGAATATCAAATATAGCTTAGAGTGAATTTTTGGTAATTTTCTGAAAAACTTCAATTTTTGATGAATAGTGAAACCACTAAGTGGTAATCAAGCAAACTGATTTTTCAGTTAAATGAAAGTTTACCACTAATGTGTATTGAATTTTGAAAATCCGACATACATGGTTGTCATTAAGAAGTAAAATGTGGTTCAATGAGATTAAAATAATTTTTTGGTGAATAGTAACTTATTAAGTTTTTAATCACGATTAGTGGTAATTAGTGTAGTTTAAGGTATAAATAATACTTTAATAATATAAAATGACCTAGACACATGTCCCAACCTCATTGGTTGTTTCATGGCCGACCAAGACAAGCCATGGCCTAACTTGGGGACCCCATGGATCCACTTTTGTTGGGAAATGACATAAATTGCTTTTTATTTAATGTTAAAGTGAAAATGACACAAACATAATATGTTTTGAGAAAACAATATTTAAGTGGGGTTATACAAGTCCACATTTTTATTATAAATATTCAATGGAAAGATAAAAAGATTTCCTACATCATAGTAATTGTTTTATAATTTTTAGACATTAAATAAATTTAATTATTTATGACATAATAATGATGCAGCGATGACATCATTATTTGACGATTTAAATAAAATGGAAAGATAATATAAAATCTATGAACTACACATGTCCAAAACCAATTGGATGAATGTATTTCGATGCCTTATCACCTTATCCGCGAATTCTATCAATGTGGGACCTTTTAAAACCGAAACACATTTTCAAATAATGTAATATTTCTTTACTTTCCAAAAGTGCCCCTCCTCTCCTCTTATAAAAGGCCCCCACCTCTACCTCATTTCACACACTCTTCAAGCCTTTGGCTCGGCCAACCCCTGCCCATTTGCTCTCTCCACATCCCTCTCCTAATCCTAGAGGATTCCCTTTGGGCAGAATCCTTTCAAAGGAAGCCTTTAGGCTCAACTCAAAAGGAGTTACACTTTTTAAAGGTAATTCATTCTCTCAAGTTCATTTGTTTTATTTTTCTTCTCCAACCCCCTAAACTCTTTTTATTTACTTCTTTTGTAACAACAACAGTATCTTCAATATACTAGGATGTTGTTATAAGATTTATTTGAGCTACAATTCCACACAACTACATCAAATGGTTAAAGAACATAAGGTTTCCGTGGATGGCGAAATTCTGCCTCCCGAAACGATGATTGTTCAACACTCATTTAACACCTTCAAAGGTGGCCATTATGATGTCACTATTTTTATATATGATATATAATATGTTTATGTTTTCCTTAAGCTTCTGTTTTTTCATTTTGGGCATACCTTTATGGTTTCCATTATGGGTAAAACACGATATCTTCATTTTAGGAAGCGCGGACTACCGCCCCCTAAAAGTGATTTGATTCGTTAATACCATATGTGGGATGTGTAAAGGATAAAGTTAATGATATTATATATGTTATTATACTGGAGTTATAACATACTCTTATACCATTATTAATCCATTCCATGAAATATGAAATAGAAATGGAAGTAGCGTTCATGCGTACGTACGGACTACCGTCTCCATGAACGGTGCATTTCATTTCTTATCCCCAAATGTAATGTACTATTAAAAGTACATGTATATAATGGATATATATAATTAATGATATATCTAAATGATGAATATAATTCTGGAATTAAAATATACATAAGTCTCATTTAGTTTTAATTCCATTAATATGACAAAGAAATGAAAGTAGCGTTCATGCGTACGTACGGCTTACCGTCTCCATGAACGGTGCATTTCATTTCTTACCTCTAAATGATTATGTAATATTTTAAATACATGTATGTACTGGATATATATGACATATATGATATCTACATCATGAATACCATTCTGGATATAATGAAACATTGACCAAATTAACAACATGTAAGTGTAAGAAGTCTATTTTTGACTTAAGAACCAAATACCGACAAAATGAACATTATTAACTTAAATGATTACATGATGTTCATAACATGGTATAAAAGGAATAATGGACTTGGAAAAGATTCATTATCAAGTATAGATTAACTAAAGTTTATTATTCAGGAGTTTAAAGAACGGTCGGGTCAAGTCAGATACGAGGTATGGGAACTTCTTAACCCAATTTCCATTCTTTGGGTTAATCTCGTACTTTCAAAGTTTGTCATTATATTATTATGTCATATCTTGTATTTGTACTTTATTTATGTGTACTTATAGAGAATGCACATAATATATCTATTTTATTTTAAAAATTATCTTTGTATGGGACTTCGTCTCAATCTCCTTTCGTTGAGGCATATTTTATTTTATACACAACTTTCTTTTATACGGTGTATAAACCCCTTTGACTTTTACATTTATTCAAAAGGAATCTTTTTTATACGAGGCGTTTAATAAACGACAAAAGGGAATGTTTTTGTCATACGTATGCGTCGACAACGACTTCTCCGCCGTCGTAACCGTTATTTGAGTTTCGGCTTCCTCTACAAGCCATACCTTCTTTTTAAAAGAAAATTAAATACCATGTTTTACTTTTCTTTTATTTTGGTATTGAAAATGGTTTTCATAATGTTTTTATATCAATGTGTTGTATTGATATCTCGTGATTGAAATGTGGAAATTCTATGTTTCCTTTATGCATGTTTTATGTGATATGATTATGTTATGGTACTTGGGCATTATTATGAAGACGGGTGGTTCCGTGATAAACTAAGGGCGGGTGAGCCCGTTATAGCTCTCCAATGCATTGGGTAACGCGAAGGAGTGAAACGTTAAGGTTTCTCCGAAGAGATTTTAGGGAATATACTGTGATGGGTATTCCAAACGTAACCAAGAGGGTTACTCCCTACGTAAGAATGTTATGAATGCCTCAAGTTACCTTTATGTCTTATGACTTCTATGATTTATTCATGATTTTATGAGCTATGTTAAAGTGCCTATGTTTTATGGGTAAAGTTTGATTTTATTCTTATGTATATATGAATTCATGTTTCCTTTCCATGTTTTTTTTATAACCCATACTGAGTTTTTATGCTCATCCCAAGTTTTTGAAATGTTTTTCACAGGTCAAGGGAAAGGTACATGATAAGATGATAGAGTCAAGGATGTGTCAAGAAATAATCCATGTTTTATTTTAAATGTGTTTCCATTGATGGGAATGAAGAATACTATCTTTATGTAACCACTTTGTTTATATGTGGAATGTAATGCAAGTCTTATGATCTAATTCTCTAAAACTCTAAACCCGAAAAGATCCTCAACGTGTAATCTTGTAATAACTCAAGATTAAGTAAGGTTTAAGGCTGGGGCCTTATAGTTGGTATCAGAGGTCGGTTTAGACAACTTTAGGAGTTAGAAAAGTGTTAAATTATAATATGATTGAAATGATATAGCATTTACGGATTACCATGTTGCTTCGCCTAAGATATTTCGTTGTTCAGAATGGTTTTCCGCAGAGGAAACAAAGCAGCTATGTTGGGACGACATCAGGAGGAAGACAACCTTCCAAATCAGCAACCTGAGATGGTCGGAATCGGAACTGAACAGTTTGTTGCAGTGATGTCACAGTTGACTCAGGCTATAAATGGTGGTGGTATCCATGCACGAGATCAGCCAGATCAACCGCAGAGGAACATGTCAGTGGTGGAACATTTCATGAGGCAACATCCCCCATCATTCAGAGGATCACTTGACCCTGTGCAAGCTGAAGGGTGGATTAAAGCACTGGAGAAGATTTTTGATGTCATGGGGTGTTCAGACAATCAAAAGGTTAGTCTTGCTATTTACCGTTTGGAGGGTGAAGCAGATCAGTGGTGGTCTATGGTTAAAAATATCAGGGATGCCGATGAGATTGATGCTCATGACTAGGATGAATTCAAAGGTATGTTTCTTGAGAAGTATTTTCCTAAGGCTGTTCGACTTAGGATGGAAAAGCAATTCTTGGAATTGAGGCAAGAGGAAGACTCAGTGGCTGCCTATGAATAAAGGTTCACTCGATTGGCAAGGTATGCTCCAAATTTTATCCGGGACCTTGATAGTAAAATCAATCGTTTTTACTCAGGATTAAAGCCAAAATATCGAAGGGCATTAGCTTCTCGTGAGTTTAAAAGTTATGAAAAGCCTGTTCGATGTGCTGAGAAGGTGGAAATGGAGTTTGCCGATGACCAAGTTTTCTATAACAACCAGCAGAAGAAGAGACCGAGGTGGCAGGAGAAAGGTAAGAATTCTTCAAAAAAGTCTGATGGTAAGAAAACTAAGTTTCCAGTTTGTGATAAATGTGGAAAAAGGCATGCTGGGGAATGTCTTCTGAATTCTGGAAAGTGCTACCGATGTGGTAAGATGGGACATAAGGCTCGTGATTGCATTGAAAAGGATCAAGGTGAAGGTAAGAATAAATTTGATTTACAGTTAGTGAAATGTTATAAGTGCAATGAGATGGGTCACTATGCAAACGAGTGTCCGACAAGGAGCTTGAGTGATGGGAAGCAGCTAGACTACAAGCAGAAAGGGGTGGTAAAATCATTTGCAACAACTTTAGCAGATGTTGGGCCATCGAATGAAGTGGTGTCAGCTCCAGGGAGCTCGGTATTTTTCGAAGATTGACTTGAGGTCGGGGTACCATCAGTTGAATGTAAAAGAAGCAGATGTTCCGAAGATTGTGTTCCGTACTAGATATGGCCATTATGAATTTGTAGTAATGCCTTTTGGGCTAACCAATGCACCTGCTGTATTCATGGACTTAATGAATAGAATTTTCCATGAGTTCGTGGATAAGTTTGTGTTTGTGTTTTGAGGTTTGTGAAGAGGTTATCTGTGCCATGTGATTCACAGTTGAAGAATGAGTAGTTTTTTCATCCTGTTAGTACTAAGATGTACAGAGGTCTGCGGGAGTATTACTGGTGGGATGGAATGAAAAGAGACATTGCTGATTTTACTGTGAAGTGTTTGACTTGTCAACAGGTTAAAGCAGAGCGGCAGTTACCGAAAGGGATGCTTCAGCCTTTACCAATGCCAGAGTGGAAATGGGAGAATATATCCATGGACTTTGTTGTTGGATTACCGAAGACATCTCGAGGTAATAATTCAATCTGGGTTATTGTTGATCGCTTGACCAAATCTGCTCATTTCCTTGCTATACGAGATACTTTCTCTCTTGATCAACTTTCCCGTTTGTATCTTAAAGAGATAGTCAGGTTACATGGAGTTCCTCTCTCCATTGTATCAGATCGTGATCCCAGGTTTACATCTAACTTTTGGAAAGGCCTTCAGAAGTCGTTGGGTACTGAATTAAATTTTAGTACAGCTTTTCATCCTCAATCAGATGGGCAGTCAGAACGAACAATTCAGACATTGGAGGATTTGCTACGAGCTTGTTCTATGGATTATCAGGGAAGTTGGGACCAACATCTTTCTTTGGTTGAGTTTTCATATAATAACAGTTTTCATTCCAGTATACAGATGGCACCATTTCAGGCATTATATGGGAAGCGGTGTCGAACTCCAGCTTTCTGGGATGAAGTGGGTGAAAGAAAGTTGATGGGACCAGAATTGGTAGAAGAGATGGCAGAAAAAAGTTCAGCTGATTCAGAAGCACATGAGAACAGCTCAGAGCAGGCAGAAGAGTTATGCGGATAACCGGAGGAAGGATCTATCTTTCGAGGTAGGTGATCATGTTTTTTCTCAAGGTTTCTCCTTGGAAAAGTGTGATGATATTTGGTAAGAAAGGAAAGTTGAGTCCAAGGTTTGTTGGACCATACGAAATTCTAGAGAGAGTTGGATCAGTTGCATACCGAGTGGCTTTACCTCCGAGTTTATCTCAGGTACACAATGTTTTTCACGTTTCGATGTTGAGAAAGAATATGCCAGATCCATCTCATGTTTTGAGTCCAGAGGTAGTTCAGCTGGAAGAGAACCTATCTTATGAGGAACAACCGGTCCAGATTCTTGACCACAGGGAGCAAGTGTTACAGAATAAGGTGATTCACCAGGTAAAGGTTTTGTGGAAAAACCATGTGATTGAAGAGGAAACATGGGAATCTGAAAATGCTATGATGGATAAATACCCCCACTTATTTTGATAAGTGAATAAAATTGCGAGGACGCAATTCCCAAAAGAGGGGAAGGATGTAACATCCCAGGTAATTATAGAATAAATAATTTTCATATTTATTAATATTTGAGAATTAAATATGAATTTTAATTAAAAGGGGTTGCTATGTTCGATAGCGTACCCGATACGCAACGATGAGTGTCTTTGAAACTTACGTAGCACACTAGTAATATAATAATATTATTTTAAATGTTAGTTAACAAGTAGCCGTTGTACTGGCGGGAATGAATAGAAATAACTAAAATATGAATAGATATGTTTTTAGATGTTTTTACATTTACCCAATAAAAGATAAAGGCTTAAAATACGGAAAGAGTTCAATTTTAGGCTTTTATACTCTAATTTTCACTAAAGGTTCACTTATCACCTTTTAATGGTGAACCGTCATTAAATATAGTTTTGATCACTCTTATACTTTCTATTGGACCAAATATAACTCTTCTTTAGAATCGGGACATCAAAATTTACTTGGTGTAAATTTGTGGTACCTTTCTGATAAAGTTCATTTTTTTATGAATGGTGTAAAATGTTGTATTTTACATCAAAACTGCTTTTTAATCTAATCTATTTATATGATTATATTATCTTTTGAATTGGTATTAATGTGTAATATGAATATATTTTTACCATTTTATCCAATGGTGGTCATTTTAATCAATTTCACTTTGAAATTAGACTTAAACTGGTGTCAATCTTTTGATACTTATTGTTTTGTAAAAACACGCTATTTGCTCTGGCAGCGGGAATTAATTATTGAATTAATTAATGTGACTTATATGATTTGAATTTTGTAAAATAGACTTCATTTTTGAATTCGGAATATCAAATATAGCTTAGAGTGAATTTTTGGTAATTTTCTGAAAAACTTCAATTTTTGATGAATAGTGAAACCACTAAGTGGTAATCAAGCAAACTGATTTTTCAGTTAAATGAAAGTTTACCAATAATGTGTATTGAATTTTGAAAATCCGACATACATGGTTGTCATTAAGAAGTAAAATGTGGTTCAATGAGATTAAAATAATTTTTTGGTGAATAGTAACTTATTAAGTTTTTAATCACGATTAGTGGTAATTAGTGTAGTTTAAGGTATAAATAATACTTTAATAATATAAAATGACCTAGACACATGTCCCAACCTCATTGGTTGTTTCATGGCCGACCAAGACAAGCCATGGCCTAACTTGGGGACCCCATGGATCCACTTTTGTTGGGAAATGACATAAATTACTTTTTATTTAATGTTAAAGTGAAAATGACACAAACATAATATGTTTTGCGAAAACAATTTTTAAGTGGGGTTATACAAGTCCAAATTTTGATTATAAATATTAAATGGAAAATAAAAAGATTTCCTACATCATAGTAATTTTGTTATAATTTTTAGACATTAAATAAATTTAATTATTTATGACATAATAATGATGCAGCGATGACATCATTATTTGACGATTTAAATAAAATGGAAAGATAATATAAAATATATGAACTACACATGTCCAAAACCAATTGGATGAATGGATTTCGATGCCTTATCACCTTATCCAAGAATTCTATCAATGTGGGACCTTTTAAAACCGAAACACATTTTCAAATAATGTAATATTTCTTTACTTTCCAAAAGTGCCCCTCCTCTCCTCTTATAAAAGGCCCCCACCTCTACCTCATTTCACACACTCCTCAAGCCTTTGGCTCGGCCAACCCCTGCCCATTTGCTCTCTCCACATCCCTCTCCTCATCCTAGAGGATTCCCTTTGGGAAGAATCATTTCAAAGGAAGCCTTTAGGCTCAACTCAAAAGGAGTTACACTTTTTAAAGGTAATTCATTCTCTCAAGTTCATTTGTTTTATTTTGCTTCTCCAACCCCCTAAACTCTTTTTATTTACTTCTTTTGTAACAACACCAGTATCTTCAATATACTAGGATGTTGTTATAAGATTTATTTGAGCTACACTTCCACACAACTACATCAAATGGTTAAAGAACATAAGGTTTCCGTGGATGGCGAAATTCTGCCTCCCGAAACGATGATTGTTCAACACTCATTTAACACCTTCAAAGGTGGCCATTATGATGTCACTATTTTTATATATGATATATAATATGTTTATTTTTTCCTTAAGCTTCTGTTTTTTCATTTTGGGCATACCTTTATGGTTTCCATTATGGGTAAAACACGATATCTTCATTTTAGGAAGCGCGGACTACCGCCCCCTAAAAGTGATTTGATTCGTTAATACCATATGTGGGATATGTAAAGGATAAAGTTAATGATATTATATATGTTATTATACTGGAGTTATAACATAATCTTATACCATTATGAATCCATTCCATGAAATATGAAATAGAAATGGAAGTAGCGTTCATGCGTACGTACGGACTACCGTCTCCATGAACGGTGCATTTCATTTCTTATCCCCAAATGTAATGTACTATTAAAAGTACATGTATATAATGGACATATATAATTAATGATATATCTAAATGATGAATATAATTCTGGAATTAAAATATACATAAGTCTCATTTAGTTTTAATTCCATTAATATGACAAAGAAATGAAAGTAGCGTTCATGCGTACGTACGGTTTACCGTCTCCATGAACGGTGCATTTCATTTCTTACCTCTAAATGATTATGTAATATTTTAAATACATGTATGTACTGGATATATATGACATATATGATATCTACATCATGAATACCATTCTGGATATAATGAAACATTGACCAAATTAACAACATGTAAGTGTAAGAAGTCTATTTTTGACTTAAGAACCAAATACCGACAAAATGAACATTATTAACTTAAATGATTACATGATGTTCATAACATGGTATAAAAGTAATAATGAACTTGGAAAAGATTCATAATCAAGTAGAGATTAACTAAAGTTTATTATTCAGGAGTTTAAAGAACGGTCGGGTCAAGTCAGATACGAGGTATGGGAACTTCTTAACCCAATTTCCATTCTTTGGGTTAATCTCGTACTTTCAAAGTATGTCATTATATTATTATGTCATATCTTGTATTTGTACTTTATTTATGTGTACTTATAGAGAATGCACATAATATATCTATTTTATTTTAAAAATTATCTTTGTATGGGACTTCGTCTCAATCTCCTTTCGTTGAGGCATATTTTATTTTATACACAACTTTATTTTATACGGTGTATAAACCCCTTTGACTTTTACATTTATTCAAAAAGAATCTTTTTTATACGAGGTGTTTACTAAACGACAAAAGGGAATGTTTTTGTCATACGTATGCGGCGACAACGACTTCTCCACCGTCGTAACCGTTATTTGAGTTTTGACTTCCTCTACAAGCCATACCTTCTTTTTAAAAGAAAATTAAATACCATGTTTTACTTTTCTTTTATTTTGGTATTGAAAATGGTTTTCATAATGTTTTTATATCAATGTGTTGTATTGATATCTCGTGATTGAAATGTGGAAATTCTATGTTTCCTTTATGCATGTTTTATGTGATATGATTATGTTATGGTACTTGGGCATTATTATGAAGACGGGTGGTTCTGTGATAAACTAAGGGCGGGTGAGCCCGTTATAGCTCTCCAATGCATTGGGTAACGCGAAGGAGTGAAACGTTAAGGTTTCTCCGAAGAGATTTTAGGGAATATACTGTGATGGGTATTCCAAACGTAACCAAGAGGGTTACTCCCTACGTAAGAATGTTATGAATGCCTCAAGTTACCTTTATGTCTTATGACTTCTATGATTTATTCATGATTTTATGAGGTATGTTAAAGTGCCTATGTTTTATGGGTAAAGTATGATTTCATTCTTATGTATATATGAATTCATGTTTCCTTTCCATGTTTTTTTTATAACCCATACTGAGTTTTTATGCTCATCCCAAGTTTTTGAAATGTTTTTCACAGGTCAAGGGAAAGGTACATGATAAGATGATAGAGTCAAGGATGTGTCAAGAAATAATCCATGTTTTATTTTAAATGTGTTTCCATTGATGGGAATGAAGAATACTATCTTTATGTAACCACTTTGTTTATATGTGGAATGTAATGAAAGTCTTATGATCTAATTCTCTAAAACTCTAAACCCAAAAATATCCTCAACGTGTAATCTTGTAATAACTCAAGATTAAGTAAGGTTTAAGGCTGGGGCCTTATATATACGATATGGAGTCTCATTTTCATGGGTTCATCCAATGAGATTATAATGACATACAATATAGAGGAATAAAATACCACCTAGAGAACATATTTTATTTTGATAAATGATATATGAATAGATAAATTTTCTTGATTTTTGAAAAATGTAGAAATTGTTTTCAAATGAATGAATTTGAAAAGAGAATGGTTGATATATTTGGAATGTCGTTTGATTTTCAAAAGAAAGTATAAAGTTTTAATAAATTGTTTTATATTGAACACGATGTTTTTAAAATACAATGTTACGATAGTTTATGTTATTGAATTCAAAATTATAAGCCTTCAGTTTCGAGAGAGTGAGAATTATAGATTTTGTTGTCTGTTTAGAAAATATAACCTCGTAGGAATTGTATAAACCAAATGGAAGAATCTATAGATAATATGATTTCACCTGAGTCGTAGGTGAACCAAGACATAGTTCTGAGTATTATCCAAGCATTTCAAGATGTGGATATGTTGAACTGGATGGATGATCCATGGCGTGTGGATCATTACATGCAGTTCATGAAGTAGAAGCCACCCATCCTTCGAGGTGATTCTGAACCTGAAAAGGTGGAGGTGTGGCTGAATATGATGAATCATATCTCAATTTCATCTCAACTACATTGTAGCAGAAATACAAGCTTTATATTTATCTGCTCGATGATCCTTCATGATAGTAGTGGGATTCGGAAGTGCAGGCTAAACTGGATCATAGCCTGAGTTGGGAGTGTTCTGAGGAATAGTTTAACAAAAAATTCTATCCACACATGTTCATGATCTAGTAAAGGTCATACTTATTCAGTTTGAAGTAGAAAAATCTCTCTATCAGAGAATATGAGGATAAATTCATCAGTTTAGTGCATTTTTTACCAGAGGTTGTGGCTGGTGTCTCCTTGATGAATTGCATCTTTGAATCAGAGCTAAGGTAGGATATTTTCTCAATGATTGTTATTATCTTTATTAGGGATTATACAGAGATAGTGAACATAGAGATAGTGAATGAACGTGATATATTAGGATCTATGGAAGGTGGTAGTATGATGATACCTATAGGAAATAGTGGGATTTCTAATGCTGGGAGCAAGTAGAAGAGGGACACCCAATTCCAAGATTGAAGTGGGATAGAGAATCAGATGACTAGATCGGTAAACCTTCATCCATGACCGAAGAGAAAAGTTTTCAATTTACAATGTCGTACTCTTGACCACATAAAGAGATATTGTAAAACACAACCTAATGAATTCCAAAACTACAAGAATATGAGATATCTTTAGAGTCATTATCACAGTTCTATGAGATATGGTGCACAAGAAACTTCTCAGGTTTCACAATCATCATATGCTTTGAGTGGATGAGGCCAACAGAATCGGTCCCATCAATAGAGTGGATCAATCCAAGGTGATTCTAGAAACAACATGACTAATCATAAAGGTCAATCTCAGAAAGGAAATACATAGTACAATGTAGCGATGAAGAAATTTTATGGAGCTGAGAAGACGATTGTAGATGATCCAGATGGACCATCTATGCGGATAGGTATGAGTCTATTGAATTCTTCCCTTATTAATGTTTTATTTTATACTAGTTATTCTCATTCCTTAATTTATACTCATGCTATTGATTTTATAAGATTAAAAATTGAGAAGATGCTCTTTATGGTAAAGCTGCAATCTTTTCATGGAGAAAGAAAATTTATAGCCTTTCTGTGTAGATCCTGTTATATTAATATCAATGGAGCTGAGCTGAAATGGGACTTCTTGGTGTTGGAGATTGAGGTATATGATGAAATCCTTTGTATGGATTGGTTAACTTTGTTTGTGGTTCACATCGACTGTTATAGGAGAATGGTTAGTTTCACACCTTAAGATGGCATCAAACTTCTCTTCATAGAAAAAAGGGATGTAAAGACAAGTGAAACATTCTAGTTAGCACCCGTAGTGGGAACAATCTACTACCAGTTGGTGGTGATGATTATTGCATCAATTTATGATATCGAGGATACCCATTTTCTAGCTATTTTGGATAAATTTTTAGATTTATTTCCCATGAACATTTCAAGGTTACCACCTATAAGGGAAGTGGATTTTAATATTGATCTCCTTGAAGGGACTAGTCATATTTCCCTTGTATCTTACAGGATGAAACCAACTTAGTTTAAATAACTAGTTATGCAATTAGAGGAGCCGGAAATCAAAGGATTCATTCATCCATGTATGTCTCCACGGGTTACACTGGTCTATTCGTATTGAAAGGAGATAGATCTCTTTGACTGTACATTGATTATCGTAAGCTTATAAAAGTTATGATAAATAACAGATATCCACTTCCATTTATTAGTGTTCTATTTGATCAATTTAGGGGATCCCAAAGTTTCTCAAATATTGTCTTGCGATCAAGATATCATCAGTTGAGAGTTCAAAATGAAGATATTACAAAAACAACTTTCATATGTAGACATCATCACTAGGAATATGTAGTAAGTCCTTTCAGTCTCATTAATGCACCATCGATCATTATGGAATTGATGAATCACATATTTCAGTGATATTTAGATTCATTCTTTATGGTGTTTGTGGATGAAATATCGGTGTATTCAAGGAAAATGGATGACAATGAGAAACACATGGTGAAAGTGGTGGGAATATTGAGATACCATCATTTTTATGAAAAATTATCAAAGTGTGACTTCTGATACAAGAGGCATGTTTTCTCAACCATGTAATTTCTGAAAAAGTTGCTTCCTTGGATCTAGAGATGATAGAAGCTGTTATCACTTGAAAACCCCTAAAAATTTTATTTTATATATGTAATTTTATTTAACTAGATGGTTGTTACTGATGCTTTGTGCATGACTTCTAACAACTACCATCACTGATTAAAAATTTTACACAGAAGAATGTTCCATTCTGATGAACTATGGGATTATAGAAGACTTTCCAAGAGGTAATTATTTGTCTTATATCATCACCTATCTTGATTCATCCAGAATTAGGATAGGGGTATGTGGTGTACTATAATACTTCGGGATATTGTTTAGGACGTGTTCTCATTCACAGAGACCATGTGATTGGTTATGGTTAAAGAAATTTTGGAGTGAATGAGAATATTTACCAAACACATGATTTGGAGTTAGTTGTGTCTTTACATTACTTGATGACTTGGAGACATTACCTTGGTGAAAATTTTACAGTGTTCGTAGACTAAAAAATATTTAATCATATTTCCTCATTATTATATTTGAATCTGAGAAAAAGGAGATGGATGGAGTATCTCTAGATGTTTGACTTTACTTATCTTATCCAATGGGGAAAGGTAATTTTGTGGTCATTGCATTAAACATAATGTCATATGATTACTAGGAGATGAATGATTCAATTGAGTGGTAGTTAATGTTGGTACTATATGACATGTATGTTGAACGTGAAGACTAAGGTGGTGTTGTAGTTTTCCTTTCAGTATCTGTGGTTCCTTATTTGTTAATATTTATCAAAGAGGCAGAAACATCCGATGCAGAATTCATGGTTATTAGTTCAAAATACAATGGTGGGGAGAACATTGAGATATTGAAACTTGATAGGAGTTCGGTTTTGTGGTTCTGTGATCAGATGGTTGTATATATGTCATTCCAAGTGAAACTTATTTATGCTTACCACTATTGGAGTAGGTTTATACATCCAAGTGTATAGAAGATGTATAAGGCATTGAAGGAATTTTTTTCTGGAGCGGCATGAAAAGGATTGTGGGTCAGTTCTTTTCAAAGTTCACAACATGTTAGAAAGTTGAGGTAGAACAACAATGAACAGCAGTTATCTTACAGTCTTTACCAATTCTACTATTGAAATTAGAGTAGATAACAATGGATTTTGTAACAGGTCTCCCAATAACAGTTCAGAAACATGATGTCATATGGCTGATAGTGGACCTGCATATGAAGACAGCTCATTTGATTCCAATTCGTGAAACTCATATGATGGAGGATCTATCGAAAATCATTATCTGAGAATTGATAATGAGATAAGGAATAATGGTTTAGATCATATCAAATAGAGATCTGAGGTTTTTGTCTCATTTATGGAAATTCTTACTGAAATCCCTTATCACACTGTTGACTATGAGTACGGTGTAACATCATATGATGGATGTGTAATATAAAAGGACCATACATACATTGGAAGACATTTTGCGTTCTAGTGTAATGGATTTTGGTGGATCATGGGAAGAGTATATAACTTTAGTGGAGTTCTCATATAATAACAGTTATCATTCCTCGATACATATGTCTCCATTTGAAGCATTGTAAGGGTTTCCTTGTTGTTATCCACTATGATGGGTGGAAATAGGTGAGGCTTTAATTGATGGGAGAATCCTAGTCCAAGAATCAATATAAAAGACTCAGTTGATCAGGAAATGGATGGAGACAACTCAGAGTCATTAGAAATCATATGCAGATCATTTTCAAGGATCATCATAAGTGATCTTGTGTTATTAATGATCTATCTAAGGCATGGACATCACTATTTGGGGAAGAAGTGCAACCTATATCCACAATACATTATACCTTTAGAGATAATGTAATTACCTCAAGAGGTAGCATATTGATTGGATTTTCCACCATGATTTAGTTCGGTACATAATGTGTTCCATGTTTATCTTTTCATAAATTATCAACCTAATCTTGTCCATGTGATTATATGGGATAACATTTAATTAGAGCCAGATGCTTCAATATTACTTATCCTGATGTAGATATTGGATAATAAAGATAATGTATTTCATGGAAAAGGCATCGGTCTAGTGACGGTTTTATTGAAACATGGTCAGATTCAGGAAGAGACTTAGGAATGTGAGAAGTAAATGAATGAGAAATGAATGTAACTCCTTCAAGGTAGTGATGTTTTTCTACTTTTTGAGGACGAAAAGACCAATGGTGGAGAGAATTTAATACCCCTGGTTTATGGTATGTAACCCTTACATTGTTATTTTTATTTTTAAAATGTATAATCATTAATGTTGGGAGTGTTTTGAAAACTTTTTGAGAGTTTGTTAGGCTAATGGGAATGCACACAGGATGCACACGGTTTGTCCAAACTATATGGAAAGCTTTGTACAGACCGTACAATGTGGCATGTTCTAGAAAGTAGCTTCGACATGGTGTACACATAGTTTGTGAGACCAAGTGAGAAGGCAGTGCGGGGTGATTAGTAAGCCAATAGCTAAAACACGATTAGTGCATGGTTTTCATAACCATGTGGACTAACCATGCATGGGTTAAAAACCATCAAAATAAAAAGTGTATCTTGGTATTCCTTACATTTAATCCACTATTTTCTTACCCAAAATGGATCTAAATTCGTATTTTTCTTCCACTAAATCCATAGATTGTTCTCCCATTAATGTAGAGTAAATACGATGGATTCCCTTGGTGATTTGAAGCTAGAGTAATGAGGTATGGGATCATTCATCTTCATTATTGACTGGTTTCATATATCTACTTAGATCTAAGTCTCCTCTCTTCTTGGTTTCTTAAATCTATGCCTATTATCGGTAGATATAAGATAGTGAATGACAAATATGAAAATATTTGGTCTTGTCTTTGTTAAGATAACAGGTCTATGGTGGTTTAGGGAGAGTCAACATGGTTTTATAGAGAATTAATAATCATTTACTAGTTTGATCAAAATAATTAAGTTTGGTGGCATCACTCTCGACTCCATTTTGTAGAAATGATTATCATTCACTCAAATTGAATATGATGAGTGGTTTGATTGTGAATTTGTTTTATTATGATTGTTAGAAACCATCATCGGTGATGGTTTCTTGAAATTTTTAAATTGGTGTTCATGACTAGAGTGTTTCATTCATAGTTTTAAAATAATTATTTTAAAATGGAATCTTCTAGAATTGTGGGAAATTTGATTTTTTAATTATTTTCAACAAATGTAATGGTTTTATTGAATGAAATGGTTGATTGTAATTGGTTTTGATAATTGGTTTTTATAAAAGGAAGGATTTATTGAAATGGTTTGTAATAGTTATTTGGAATGGTTTTGGAAATCATTTGCGGTGTTGTGTGAGTTCATGTTCGATGTGCCATTTAATAAGGGACATGTACCATTGGGGAACAAGGTGTGCGAACCAAGATCATGGTAATGTGATAGTGGCATACATGTTAATTGGTTGATATAGCACTCATGAGTATAGAACTATCAAGAAAGCATGCATGTGTGGGTGTGTGGTGAACAATGGAATGGTTATTCCAAACTAATATTCATAAATTGTTTTAAGTCTTTCTTTGTATTCTTTTTCTAAAATTATGACTTTTTGGAAAATGGGTTAACATGAAATTTGTTTAAATTTGTTTATAAATGGACATAGAACTTTTTTATATTGAGTTATTTACTATTTTAAGAAAATTGTTTTATATAAGACATTTTATATAAATGTGGCTAACTCTTATATCCAAGTGGTGTGAGTAGGGAAGTAATTAGGGAAAACCTGGTGATTTTTATATTCACCCATGATTTGGAACAATGGTGCTTTTGCAGATGCTATATTATGAGAAATTTGAAAAGGTAAACAGTCACACATATTTAGTACCACCTCATGATACTTGGACTATTTGGTGGTGTTGGAGCATGGAGCTTGTGTAACATGGAGTCTTATGTTCTTTATGTAGTCTTTATTTGTTTTATAATGTATAATTTTGATAGATGTTGGTATTCCACTATTGCACACTTTCAAGTGGTTTGAATTGAATTTAATGGTTTAGTTGTATTTAATTATTTCTTGCATAATATAGTGAGTAATTTTGTTATGGTTTGTTGAGTTAATGGTTTTATAGAGAAATGGTAAATCATCCCCCACTTGTATTTGATGCCATGTGGCATTTATTTCCAGCCTTTTTCGTCTTGGGTATATCACTTAAGGCCTAGTAGTGATTCAATTAATTCTAAATAAAAGGAGAATAATTGGGTCATTAAACCTACTTATAACCACGTATAGGGGTACTATGTCATGGTCTATTCATTTAATTAAACAGAATTTTCTTTTGAGAAGTGACACGTGTGTGGTTCAGTTCATGAAACAAGGGAGACTGTTATTAATTATGAAACTTTTAAAGGAAATAATATAGGACACCTACCCAAAGTATAGCATGGTCCACTTATCTAATATTAGGATTTTATTAAATTTGGTTTGAGATTAATTAATGAAATAGTAAAACAACTTAAAATTTTAGAGAATATTATTTTAGCGATTTAGCATTAAATATGGAAAGGTAAACATCAAAGGTAGGGAGTCAAGTTAGGAGCATACAGATAAAATTACAAATCACCAAATGGGATTCAATTTAATGATTAAATGGATGATAACTCTCTATTATTAGAGGAGAATATAGAGGAACCCATGATAGGGTTTCTACGAATGGATAGGAGGACAAATTTATGAGATGGAAAGTAATAAGATAGAGAAGAAACCCAATTTTTTCATCCCATTAATTAGTTGCATTGTTTGGAAATATGTTTTTACAAACCAATATTCAACTATGAGGACGCCACATTATAGGATCCATATTAAATACTATTCATGAACATGGTTAAGAAAACTGTTCATAGACTGTACCTTTGGAACAATCCAACTCCACACCCTATATGGTCTAAGCCCACGTTTAGTAAAACTATGTGTAGGAAATGTGGTTTTCATATTGAGTAAACTATATATTTCATGGATGATTTCTCACCCCACTTTGTACAGTATAAAAATCCATGAGATTCTACATAAAATTCCAAACAGTTTCTTTTGAGGGGATGCACTATTTAAAGAAATTATGCTCCTGGACTGTCTCTCCAAGAAAGCGAGTATTCAAAATTTGACACTACCAAAAACAATCAGAACATCTAACAAACCTTTCATTCATTAAACCCTATTTAAAAATGATAATTTTCAGATTTAGAATTATCATATTTACATTTGAATGTATTTTTTATAATTAGGACCATCCACCAAATGGAAAATTTCAAATTCTCTTTGAAAATTACATGGTTCAAAAACATAGGGCATTACAACCTCCCCATATTATAAATTCTAATGCTTGAGGTTCCTTGGGGAATAAAAGAAATTATTACCAACCAACTTAGGTCATGAATTTTCATTAAAATAGTCATGTTTCATTCCCCAATTCCCAATACACCTGCATTCTGTTTATAGATCATGCAGTACATATGACATTAAAACTCAAGAAAAACTCATATTAAAAATAGAATGTTGAGATGGTTATTTCCTATGATCCTCTAACCTAATATTTGAACACATATTCATCTATTTAATCATATTTCATATGTTTATACTAATGTATATTTTAACATTTAATTTACAATTTTGATCCATGGTATTCTAAACATCAAAAATACCCAACTAATAGGCCATTTCAAATTCCATTAACACACAAAACATTCTTCTCAACTGATAAAATGGTTGTTCGAAATTTACTATATTTATCTTGGCCACACCATTATTTCCATGAAAATCCCAAGAATTCCTTACACTACACTCTTCTCATATTGAAAATATTCGACATGCAAGTCCTCATAAACTACAACCAATAAATCAAAAGGAAGGAAGTTATAGCATCTACCTACTGACTATCACTGATAGAAATTGAATTTTGCAGCAAACTATATTGATACCTGAGTAAAAAGAAATTAACCCATGGAATTTGATGGTTTTAATATATGCATGGTCATCAAAACCTATAATTTTCTTAAGATGAAGTCTCAATCCAAAATATAACTGATGTTGTCTTGACACATCACAAACATAAGTGTATATCTGATCAATTACCCATAGATCTTCAATGTACACATAAAAATGGATCCTAAATGATATTTTAGGGTAACCCGAGAATCATATAATGGAGTATAAGGATATCTGATAAGCTATCTCATACTCCATCGTTAATAAGGGAGCTATTGGTACATATAAGAGACGTACATATATCAAAATCAC
This sequence comes from Viscum album, assembly GCA_963277665.1. Taxonomy (NCBI): domain Eukaryota; kingdom Viridiplantae; phylum Streptophyta; class Magnoliopsida; order Santalales; family Viscaceae; genus Viscum; species Viscum album. Next base: position 1,698,009,965 of record OY728138.1, on the reverse strand, counting down.
TTGTTGTGCCTAGTGATGATATCTATCATGGGTACCAAGTCTAGTTGTCACATGGAATCCATGAATTCATCCATGTATTTCCAACATAGGAATCAATGTGACACTCAGTATAGTCCATGCCTCTATGATTATTCATGTTACTCGAGTTGAACTCTGAAATTAGATTATTTATCGAGACAATAGGGTGTTTATTTCATTATTTGGATTTGTGTATAACTAATGCTCTCATAGTATACCCTGGTCAATATCATGATAGGAAACATGATCATCTATAAACCATGAGGGAACTAAGAGGATGTAAATGATTCCAAATAAAATACCTTGACCTTAAACATTACATAATATTTAATTATGAAAATAATTCACATTAAGGATTTACTAAAGTTTAGGGTTTTATAGAATTCGGCCATGACTATTATATTACATCTCAAATGTTAAAAATTAGTACACTTATACTCAGTATCCATTTTATCATAAAATAAAAACTCTTAAAAGAAGTCAAGAATTCATTTCTTGGTATTAATATTCTTGAATTCTTCCTTTCTCTTACCCTGCCTTATATCCTTTGAAAAACATTTCCAAAACATGGGATGAGAATAAAAATCTTAGTAAGGGTCATAAAATAAATAATGAAAATATTAGTTCATCAATACATAAAAAACATAAGCTCTGTAACATGCCTTATGAAATCATATGATTTATGAATAACACATCGAAATCATAAATCTTAAATGTTACTTGTGGCATCCGTAGCAATCCTATATTGTAGCATTCAAATCAACATATGGAGTTACATTTGGAGTACCCGTCATAGTATATTATGTAAATCTCTTAGGAGAAACATTAACGTTTACCTCGGTCTCATTACCCAATGAATTGGAGAGATATCTCTGGATAACCAGCCCTAGGATTATCATGGAACCACACATATATTTAAACAATGTCCAATAACTATAACATATTCACAACATATAAAACAAACAAAAAGGAAACATAACATTTACACATTGAAATCACAATATATAATTTAAATATATTGAAATCATGAATCCATTGTGACAAAAATTCAATACCAAAATAAAGAAAAGAGTATATGGTATTTACCGTCCTTCTAAATATAGTGTAGCTTTTTAAGGAATCCAAATATCAAATGACGCTCGTGACTGCGGAAAGGTCATTACCACCACGTACGTTAAAAAGAAACATTATTTTTTTCATTTAGTAAAACGCTTCATAGATAAATGATTCCTTTTGAATAATAATTAAACTCTTATGGGATTATACACTGTATAAAATAAATTCTTGTATGAATAAATATATGCCTCAATGAAATGATATTGAGACAATGTCTCATACCTTGTGTCTGACATGACTAGCTCATTATTTAATATTCTAGATAATAAACTAAATTTAATTTCTGCTTGATTCAGAACCTTTTTCATGTTTATTATTTCTTTTATATAACATATTACCACATTATAATCATTACATAATAATTTATGTTAATAACAGTCGTTTTGTTGATATTTGGTACACGGGTTAAAAATAAACTTCTTATAATTAAATGTTATCCCTTTGGTCAAAATTACATTATCCCCAGAATGATATTAATGATTTAGATATCATATATATCATATATATACAATATAAAATATATATATATATATATATATATATATATAATAGTTCATAACATTTTGATATAAGAAATTAAATGCATTGTTCATGGAGACGATAATTCGTACGTACGCATGGACACTAATTTCATATCTATTTCATATTTAATGGAATGAAAACATCATGATAACTAGGTATATTATAATTCTAGTATAATATCATATATAATTTAATTATCTTTATCCTTTATAAGTTCCACATATGGTATTAATGACTGGTATAACTTTGAGTGGGCGGTAGTCAGCACTTCCTCACATGAAATTATCATACTTACCCATTATGGTAACAATAATGGTATTATATAAATGAAAAATAAAGAAGAATATTAACAATATAAATATAATATATATCATATATAAAAACAGTTCCATCATAATGGCCACCATAAGAGGTAGTATGAAAAGATTGTATAATCATCATTTCGTGAGGCAGTAGTTTGTCATCCACAAAAATAGTACGTTCTCTACCCATTAGATGGAGGTGTGTATAATTTTAGTTTGAATAAGTATTATAAACAAACTAGTATATTGAGGGTACTGTTGTAGTTATGTTAAAAATAATAATATGATCATATAGAGTGAAGAAGTAGAAGAAAAGAAGAGAACTCGAGGGAAGACGTTACCATAAAATCGGGTAACTCCCTTTGGTTTGAACCAAAAGACTTTATTGAAGTGTTTCATGCCTATGGTAAGGCTTATAAGAGGAATATAGGGATATTGGGAGCTTATTTGTGTTGATTATGGATGATCCAATGGGATTGAGAGGTGTGAGTAATGGCTTAGAGGTGAAGGCCTTTTATATGATGGAGGTGGGGCACATTAGGAATGATTGAAAGTGTTATTTTATTATAAAATTATTTTCAGTTTAAAAAGGTCTAAAACTCATTACATTAAAATATAAGATGAATATATGTCCACATAAAATCATCCAATAAAAATTGGACAGGTTTGGAATATTTTCGTTATTCCTTATCTTCTTTATTTAACCCTTTCTCAACTTATTTACCTTTTACCAGGTCTTCTGGTATATTCATATTATATGGTTAATATATTTATTATATAACTCCATGTGACCTCAAATGGATATATAATGATATTTTAAACATCATATATTTAATTTGTCTGAATATTAAATTTTAGGACTACTTTATCATTTAATAAAATATTAATGGATTTAAAAACACATTTTTGTCAATTTTTATACTATTCATATCATCACTTTTTAAAAAATCCAAAACAACATGATTATTTAAAAAACACATCATTAGTTCAAATAAAAAAATTCATCCTCTTCTCTAAAGATTTTGGATGACATAAAAAGTTTCAATATAAATTTATATTAATATTTATAACCTACATTATATAAAACTTTCGTTAATGAGTTAATCCTTACATCGTCATTGTGTCATAAATAAAATTATTTATAAAATGTATAAAAATAAGATATAAAATAACATGATGTATAAAATATTATTATATTTATAATGATCATTTATAGTCAAAAATATCAATTAAATAACCCCACATTAAAATTGTTTTAGTAATACAATGTCGGTTTATGATATTTTTATTTTTACTTTAAATAAAAAGTTATTAATGTCATTATCTTGCCCAAATGGCATTGAAAGGACAAAAATATCAACCAAGGAATTTATTGGTAATCCGTGAATCTTCCAATAATGTTAATAATAAGGTTAAGGTAATTCTATATTATTATTAATCTATTGTTACCTTGAAATACCCTATTTAACTTTAATTACAGTAAATAAAATTCAAAAGTAACTACTTACCAAAAAATATTTTTATCTTTTTGAATGATATTTTACATAATTATTTCAACCATGTTTCACTTATTTTTAAAATTAAATTCATAAAAGTTGTAAAATTACATTTAAATTAAAAAGGTGGGTTTAAACAACTATGTAGTGTTTTTTCACTATTCATTAATAAATGTATATTTTCAGAAAAAATCCAAACACTCACCCAAAGCTAATTTTGATATTCCTAATTCATAAAAGATTTCTATTTTAAAAGATTAAAAACATAGAAGTTTCATTAATTATTTTAAAAATAATTTCCATTGTCAAAACTAGAAAGTGTTTTTTAAGAAATATTAACTATCAAAAGATTATCATTTGTTTATATCCATTTTCAAAGTGAAATTACATCAAATGACAAAAATTTGTATTAAATGGTATAATTATAATCTAACTACACTTGAAAACAATTTAAAGGGATAATCTATCAATATAAATAAATTAGATCAAAAGGCGTTTTATTTTAAAATGCCACATTTTTCACAATTCATTTAAAACGAACATTATCAGAAAAATACTAAAATTTCATCCAATGTAAATTTTTAAGTATCGATTATAAAGACATTTTATATTGTCAATAAGAACACATAATGTTACAAAAACTATATTTAAAATTGGATCTCCATCAAAAGGTGTTAAATCAACATTTTAATGCATATTAGAGTGTTTACGCCTAAAATTGGGATTATTCAAATTTTATGCCTCTAAATTTTGTTGGATAAATGTAAAAACATTTAAAAAACATGTATACTAATATTGTATTTAGTTTTTTTCATTCCCTACAATACAACATCATGACATTAACTACTATTTAAAATGACAATTTATATTATTATTATTTTCAATATGACTCAGTATTGTGTTCAACATCATACTTTAGAGAAACTCACTATTACATGTCGGGTATGCCATTGAACATAGAATCCCCTTTAAAATAAAATTAATATTTAATTCAAAAATATTAATAAATAAAAAAATTCATATTCTTTATTTACCTGGGATGTTAATCCTTCACCCCTTTTGTAAATTGTTTCGTCAATATTTTATTCACTTATCAAATAAATGGGGACCTCATCGCATTTTCAGATTCCCATGTTGCCTCTTCAACCATATAGTATTTCCCAAAAAACCTTAACCTAACTAATTACCAGATACCACATGTAGAGACCCAAATATTGACGTACATAGACATTACATTAATTTTTTGGAATATCTAATACATAACAACAACAAACACACAAGGACTATAATTGTTTAATGTATTTGAAAACTCGGAACATAATCATCTAGTGGTGGTGATAGATCTTCAACATCTCCCATAAATAACTTTTTTTTCTTATCTAAAACCTTTCATTATATCATGGGGAAAATAAAAAATATAAAGGGTGAGCTCAAATGCTTAGTATGGGTAAGCATGGAGAAAATAAAACAAACCATATAAATTTGAACTTCAAAACATGAACATAATATTTAAACATAAAAATCATGAGCAATGACATAAAACATGGCAGTACGTAAGGAATGAATCATAATGGATCATAAATCATGAAAAAATATAATGGGAATAAAGAATTTAATTATGGAAACCATTGTTCACATGTTATAATTTCCATACTATCCAAGACATTGCTGCCATGACCATCTTATTGGACAAAGTCCCTTTCTGAATCGAGTCCACTCCTCGTTCCAGTCCTATATCACTGAACCAGATTTACTTAACATTCCAGCCATATCTATCTCATGTGATATAAATCATTACCCAATGCATTGGTGGGAGATATAGGTCCCACCCATCTCATATTGAAATCATTCTTACATGTGCCACAAAACAATCATACATCATTCATCATAACTCAAAGAATAAAATGGGTTTCATAAACATCATCCCATCATAATGTAATCCATATAAAACAAATGGATATCATTTAATCACAAGAATAATCAAACCATGTAAATTATATTTACATTATACTTGAAACATAATCATACTAAATAATGTCATCTTATATGGAAAATAGTTTTGATAAAACACTTGAATTGATTTTTTGAGGAAAATATCCTTTCTTTTCCAAAATCATTTTATTTTCACACAGTTCCATGATATTTAAAAGAAAAGGATTTTTTTGAAAATATTCAATAAATATTATAGAGAATGCTTCATGAAAATAAGGCATTATAAAATTGTAAAAAGCCTTTCATGTCGTATATGTTAAAAAACATTTTTCTCATAATTTTTCCAGAAAAGTCAAAAAGTTCCTCAGGTGGTAAAAAAATTAAGATTCCTTTCATAACATGTGGTAAAATTAAATAATGAGTTAACAATAAATTAAAAATAAATGAAATTTTTTAGAAAACAGGGACATGGGTGATAACAAAAACCCCAATTAATACTTACGAATAAACAATCTCGGATAAGAACGAGATTGGAATAGTTATCTCTTACCTTAGGTCTGATAAGCTTCGTACGTATCCGAACCTCCTATATAATGATTTAAACAATTTCATTGACTTATTACAGAATCATATTCATTGTTATGATATCATATATGGTACACTTAAGACTTTATATTACCCGTTCTTTTGTAAGTTCCATGTTAAAGCAGCGTTTTGGGTAAATTCGTTTTATTTATCATACGTGTTTGGATTTGATGTTCTTGATATTATTATTAATTATATCTTCATTTACGTACATACAGAATGTAAATAATGATTTATATATCATATATATATTCATTATATATATATATAATTGATATATAAATGAAATGAAATACACCGTTCATGGAGACGGTAGGTCGTACGTACGCATGAACGTTGTTTTCGTTTCTTTGTTGAATTAAATGGAATTAATTGAATGAAACATATATGTACATAAGTCCAGTATCATTATTATGTAATATATTTCATGATTATTTATTATATATACTTTATAATCATACTTGAATGGTTAATCATGGAAATTGAATCTCATCGAGTTCGTGAGGACGGCAGTCCGTACGTACGCACGAGCGATGATATCATTCCCATGATCATGGAATTGTATTGAAGTGTATGTATAATATTTCACAATAAATATAACTTTAAAATAATCATATATAGTTATTTATTTAAACCATTATACCCATCCAAGTAAGGTGGTGGTGGAAAATAGAATACACGACGGTGTGGAGACGGCATTCCACACGTACACACGCGTGGTGATTTCGTTTCCGTAGGATGGATATAAGATGAAATTGGGTTGTTTAATATTTATAATAACATATAAGTATATGAGTGATAGTGATTTTATTAATTTATTATGAAACAAATAAAGAATAATATGTAGAAGAATAAATAAATTGGAGTGAATCGGTAAAGGATATTACCTCTTCTTTGACGGGCCTCTTCTTAACATCCTCTTAAGGCACTAGGGTTGGTATTTAGAGGATAGAATTACCTCTATAATGTTTCTAGGGAAGATGATAATTGAAATGGGCAGTGTGTGTCCGAGCTTCAAGGCTCATAAGGGTGTAAAGAGAATAGGTAAGGGGTTCCCTTTTTATAAGGGAGGAGAGGGGCACTTTAGAAAAAACTTAAAATATTATTTTATAATAAAGTCATGTTCGTTTTATAATATCATAAAATTGATTTATTTATAATATAAAGTGGGGATAGGTCTAAATCCTCTCAACCAATAGGTTTTAGACATGTTTTGGTTACTATTTTGACCTTATCATTTAGATTTACCTCTAAGTTAAATAATTTAACTTTTATTGTGTCTTCTTGTTTTCATTCAATATATGGTTAAAAACCTCATATAACAAGCCAAACGAACCCCAAAATGTTCATTATTAATATATATTACCTTCTCTATGTCATATTTCCAAACCATATATTTTTAGGAATATAATTACAATTAATAATATAATATTTATTTTAAATACTATTTTATGTCAATTTTGACACTATTTGGTAATTGATATTTGTGAAACATATAACAGAATTATTAGTTCTAAAAAAGATAATTAAATCAATACATACATGTAATATTAACCTAGAAAATTAGTGGAATTCATAAAAAGTCTCAAATTACATTTATTTGAGTATTTATAATATCAATTATTTTAATATTTAATTATTTTGGTAATTACTCTATCACCATTGTGTCATACATAAATTAAATTATATAATGTATAAAAATTATAAATAAAATACCATTAGGTGGGAAATATTTTTATATTTCTAATGAATATTTATAGTAGAATGTATCTTATGTATAACCATATATTAAAAATGTTTTAGTTATCAAACATTGATTTTTACAATTTTAACTCTTCTTTAAATAAAATAATAATAAATATCATAATCCAATCCAAATAGACCAAAAGGGTAATATTTTATTCCTAAGGTTGTTTTTGGTCAAATTAAACTTATCCAATGAAATTAAGATATGTGTTAGGGTAATATTAATATAATTTTTACCCTTAATTACCTTATTTACTTTTAACCTGGTAAATAAAAGAAAAAAGTTACTATTCACCAAAAATAATTTTTATCTTATTGAACCACATTTTACTCCTTGATATTAATTGTGTCTCTCGGATTTTTGAAATTCTACTCACAGATGTGGTAAACTGAAGTTTTATGTAAATTTTCAAATTCTACAAGGAGGTGGGTAAAAGACGGTGAAAAGTTCAATGAACTTTTTATATATCTAAAAATATTATAAAATGACTCCAATGAATTACATTGAACTTATATAGGTATTATGTATCAATTAGAACGTAAAATAAATTTAAATAAAATAAAAAATTATTTAAATAAAAAAGCCGGTTCTTAAATAGTAACCAGATGTTTTCACTATTCACCAAAAATTGAAAGTTTTCAGAAAAATACCAAAAATTCACCCTAGGATAATTTCGATATTTTGAATCTGAAAATGAAGTCCAATTAAAAAGATAAAATTTATAAAATTTCAAAAAGTGGGTATTACTACTCATAACGGCTAGTTTATATAACATATCATTGTTTAGCGAAACTCGGTATTGCGTACAACACACACCATCATGGAAGGTCGCGATTACGTGTAATGAAAGCCAAATCAGGTATTTGTGTAGTGAAAGCTCCTTTTGGTGTAGCGTACAACACAGGATATCAATGAAATTAAAAAGAATATTTTTCATAAAATCTCGGGGTGTTATATTTTACCCCCCTTAAAATGAATTTCGCCCTTGAAATTCGTCGGCGTTATAAATTGTTTACTACTCGAAAGTTTATTTAATAGAAACCAACATCGTAGAAAGCAATACCAAATCTTATCTTTAAAAACTAAAGTATGAAACATAATGGTTACCCAAATTAACTAATCATTGGGTTTCCACATTAGAGAACATATGTGAAAATATGGATATGGAAGAGAAATCTAACCATCATGTTCTGATGGATAGTGGTAGAGAACATGGCTGTGAAAGAGACAACAATGAAAAATCCATAAATATGTGATGATTTATGGTACCATATGATTCATCAGATATAAGGACAATAGGACATCATTTTTTTGTATTCAAGATTATTTCCCTAATGTTGAAGAATTGTTGAATTAAAATAAATACTTACTTTATTTTGGTACAATCATACTGTTGTTTGTGCCTTTAACAATTTCCACATCATATCATAAAGAAATGAAGTTGGATTTGTCTTCCTGGAAGTGTAAGAAGATCATGCGATAGAATAATAGTTCATTTCATTTGTCTCAAACAAAAGTAGAGTAAAAGTTATTAAATGTACATAAGTCCATATATAGTGAGATTAATTGTATATGGTTCATAAATAGGACTTATACTTCATATATCATACTGCTTAATATAATAAAACTAGCTTCTGCAAACCAGGGACTTCCTGTAGGCCAGCGGTAGGCTATAAAGGCCTGTCGCACTTCAGTTGTGGGTTCGATTCCCATAGCCGTGTCCGACGCGACGGGTTGTCGCACGTTCTGCATGTTGTCCCTTTTCGTAAACTACACTATTATAACATTGCATCAATAATATTGAAAAAAGTTCTAGCCTTAAACAATACTAACATATGTCCAATATAATTCATTCTAATTTTTAGGATTATCTAAAATACATCGGTCCAAGCTCATAGTATATAGAAAATAATTACTAGAAATTACATCTACTAATCATGTGGATACCATCATTTATCCTTCATATATCATACGATATATCTTGTTGGTCACATTCCAAACATGTGAATACCTTAATCATGTATTCTCTTGAAACATAAATTACCATGAAACCTTATTGAAAACATGAATTCTATCAAAAGTAAAATCTTTCTACATACCAAAATGCCAAAAAAATCTATATACTCAAACCATGACATCACATTTTCCTTACATCAGTCAGGAGCTCAATAATACTATCAAACATCTCATTATCTCCTTATCCCTTTTTATGCGCATATTAGGTGCTTTCCAAAAATATTTGAATAACCATTCATGGTTACCGGTACCATTCAACATATACCTTCAAAACTCAAGAAAAGGAAACAGTGTAACAATCCTTAGATTTTTCCTTATTCTATAGTACCATACATTATTCTTGATAAGAATACAATCATTACACTACCTTCTTAAAACCCTAACTGATCTTCATCATTTCTTCCTTCTCATATATCATTTGTAGTCTCTTCATCATCATCCCTATAAATACTACCCATATGACCATACTGATTCTCTTTATTAGATTTTCCCTTATGGAATTGGTTTTCATAATTCCCGTACATTCCATATTTAAAACACTTAACCATTGTTGATGTCTTAGAAATACCATTATACTTGTCCATGGTGTTAACTTATCCTTTTCCTTTACAATCACTAGCTTTGTGTCCTTCTTTCCCACACCCAAAGAATCTTCCAGTTTCTTTGAAACATTATCCCTGATGCCTCTTCCCACATGATTCCCAAGAGAGAAATTGAACTTCCTTTCCACTATGCTAATCATGAACCTCCATCTTTCTCTTATTAGCTGAGTCGGGAAACTTACCAAAGTTGAGATTATTGATCATATTATGAGATTTTTGATTAGGCATAATAATGATATGTGGACTTCTAGATCCAATTTCATTTGGTTTCTCATGAATAATATCATTCCATTTTCTATCTTATCCTCTATTATCGTGAATCTTCCTGTTTCTAGACATTTTCTAAAACCCAAAAAAAATAGTGTGAGAGGCCAAAATCATAATCAATTGGGATTAACTTCAATATCAAACATCTTATGTTTAATTATAATATCGTTACAATAATTCTAGGACTTTAACCTATACTTATACTTAACCTTAGGGAAATCCCTAGACATACCTTAGAAATATCTCTAGGGATCTCACTAAAGTTCTCGGATCCTAGTTTCCAAAGGTTGACTAAACCTTTCCTCTGATACCAACTGTAGAGACTCAAATCTTTACGTACATAGACATTACATTAATTTTGTCAAATATCTAATACATAACAAAAAAACACACAAGGACCGTAATAGTTTAGAGGCTTTGGAAACTCAGAACATAATCTTGTAGTCGTGGTGAAAGATCTTCAACATCTCCCACAAAGATATTTTTTTCTTACCTAAAACCTTTCATTATATCCTATGGAAAAGAAAACATATAAAGGGTGGTCTCAAATTCTGAGTAAGGGAAATTATGTTGAAAATAAAACAAACCAAACACATTTGAACTTCAAAACCTAAACATAATATTTAAACATCCAAATCTTGACCAATTACATAAAACATGGAAGTATGTAAGGCATGGATCAAAATGAATCATCAATCATGATAAAATAGCATGTTAATTAAGAATATAATTGTAGAAACCATTGATCACATGTTATGATTTCCATAGTAGCCAAGGAATTGCTGGAAAGACCATCTTAGAGGACAAAGTCCTTTTCGGAATCGATTTCACTCCTCGTTCCAGTCCTGTATCACTGAACCAGATTAACTTACCATTCCAGACATGTCTATCTCATGAGATATAAATATTTACCCAATTCATTGGAGGGATATATATAGGTCCCACCCATCTCATATTGAAATCATTCTTACTTGTGCCACAAAACAATCATACATCATTCATCATAACCCAAAGAATAAAATGGGTTTCATAAGCATAATCCCATCATAACGTAATCCAAATAAAACAAATGGATATAATTTCACCACAAGAAAAATAAAAACATGTAAATAATATAAACATTATTCTTGAAACATAATCATACTAAATAATGTCATCTTAGATGGAAAATAGTTTTGATAAAACACTTGAAATGAATTCTTGAGGAAAATGTCATTTGTTTTCCAAATCATTTTCTTTTCACAAAATTCCATGCAATTTTAATAGAAAAGGATTTTGTTGAAAATATTCAATAAATCTTGTATAGAAATATTCATGAAAATAAGGCTTTATAAAACTGTAAAAATCTGTTCATGTCATATAAGTTAAAAAAACATTATTCTTGTACTTTTGCGGGAAAAGTCAAACAGTTCCTCGTGTGGTAAACAAAAGTTAGATTCCATTCATAAAATGTTTTAAAATTAAAAAATGGGTAAAAATATATTAAACGTACATGAAAACATTTTTATAAAATAGTGACATGGATGATAACAAAAACACCAGTAAATACTTATGAATAAAAAATCATAGATAAGAATGAGATTGTAATAGTTATCCCTTACCTTAGGTCCTATATGCTTCGTACATATCCAAATATCCTTTATATTGATTTAAATAATTTCATTGACTTATTATAGAATCATATTCATTGTTATGATATCATATATGGTTAACTTATGACATTATATTACTCGTTCTTTTGTAAGTTCCATGTTAATGTAGTGTTTTGGGTAAAATAATTTTTTTTATCGAACGTGTTTGGAATTATTGTTCTTGATATTATTATGACATATATCTTGATCTACTTACTTCCATAATGTAAATCATGATTTATATACCATATATATATATTAATTATATATATAATAGATATATAAATGTAATGAAATACACCATTCATGGAGACGATAGGCCGTACTAATGCATGAACACTGTTTTCATTTCCTTATTGAATTAAATGGAATTAAGTAAATGAAACATATATGTACATAAATACAGTATCATTATTATGTAATATCTTTTATGATTTTTTATTATATATACTTTATAATCATACTTGAAATGTTAATCATGGAAAATGAATCTCATCGTGTTCGTGGAGATGGTAGTCCTAACGTAGGCATGAGCAATGATATCATTCCCATGAACGTGGAGTTTTATTGATGTTTATGTATAATAATTAAGAATAGATATCACTTTAAAATAATTAAATATAGTTATTTTTTTACACCATTATACCCATCCAAGTAAGGTGGCTGTGGAAAACAGATTACACCAAGGCGTGGAAACGGTATTTCGTACATAAGCACGCGCGGTGATTTCGTTTCCGTAGGATGGATAGAAGATGAAATTGGGTTTTTTAATATTTATAATAACATATCATTATATTATTTATAGTTATGTTATTAATTTATGATGAAACATATAAAGAAGAATAAGTAGAACAAGAAATAAATTGGAAAGAATCAGTGAAGGATATTACCTCTTCTTTGACGCGCCTCTTCTTAACCTCCTCTTAGGGCACTAGGGATGGTATTTTGAGGATACCAGAACCTCTATAATGTTTCTAGGGAAGATGATAAGAGAAATGGGAAGGGTTTGGCCGAGATTCAAGGCTCAAAAGGTTGTGAAGATAAGAGGGAAGGGGTGCCCTTTTTATAAGGGAGGAGGGGGGCACTTTAGAAAAAACTTATAATATTATTTTATAATAAAGTCATATTCAGATTATAATAGCTACAAATTGATTTGTTTAGAATATAAAGTGGGGACGGGTTGAAAAACTATCAACCAATAGGTTTTAGACAAGTTTAGGTTACTATTTTAACCATATCATTTATATTTAACTCTAAGTTAAATAATTTATCTTTTACTGTGTCTTCGTGTTTTCTTACACTATATGGTCAATAAAAATACTATAAAAAGCCAAAATAACCCCAAGTTGTTCATTATTAATATATATAACCTTATATAAGTCATTTGGACAAACCATAGATTTTGAGGAATATAATAATAATTAATAATATAATATTTGTTTTAAAAACTATTTTATGTCAATTTTGACACAATTTGGTAATTGATTTTTTTAAAACTCATAACAGAATGATTAGTTATAAAAAAGTTAATTAAATCAATACTAACATGTCATATTAACCTATAAAATTAGTGTAATTCATAACAAGTCTCAAATTACAATTATTTGAGTATTTATAATATCAATTATTTTAATATTTCATTATTTAAGTAATTACTACATCACCATTGTGTCATGAATAAATTAAATTATTTAATGTCTAAAAATTATAAATAAAATACCATTAGGTAGGAACATTTTTTATCTTTCTAATTAATATTTATAGTTGAATTTATATTATTTATAACCCTATATTAAAAATGTTTTAGTTATTAAACATTGATTTTAACCATTTGATCTCTTGTTTAAATAAAATAATAATAAATTTCCTAATCCAATCCAAGTGGAATTTAAGGGTAATATTTTATTCCTAATGTTTTTTTTGGTCTAATTACACTTATCCAATAAAATTAGGATATGTGTTCATGTATTATTAATATCATTTGTACCCTTAATTACCCTATTTACTTTAAACAGTGGTAAATAAAAGTAAAAAGTTACTATTCATCAAAAACTATTTTTACATTATTAAACCACATTTTACTCCTTGATATTAACCGTGTCTCTCGGATTTTCGAAATTCCACTCACAAAAGTGGTAAAATTATGTTTTATGTAGATTTTCAAATTCTCTTTAGTGGTGGGTAAAAGACGGTGAAAAGTTCAATAAAATTTTTATATATCTAAAATTATTATAAAGTGACGCCAATTAATAAAATTGAACATACATAGTTATTATGTATCAATTTTGAACTAAAATAAATTTATATAAATAAAATAATTATTTAAATAAAAAGTCGGTTTTAAAATAGTAACCCATTGTTTTCACTATTTATCAAAAATTGAATGTTTTCAGAAATATACAAATAATTCACCCTAGGATAATTTCGATATTCTGAATCCAAAAATGAAGTCCATTTCGAAAGATAAAATTTATAAAATTTCAAAAAGTGGGAATTACGTTTCATAATGGCTAGTTTATATAACATAGCATTGTTTAGCGAAACTTGGTATTGCGTACAACACAATCTATCGTGGAAGGTCGCGATTGCGTGTAATGCAAGCCAAGTTAGGGATACTTGTAGTGAAATATCCTATTGGTGTAGCGTACAACACAAGACATCAATGAAATTAAAAAATTTATTTTTCATAAAATCTCAGGGTGCTACAGTGAAACACACACTCTCTCTTTGTTCAACAATCTAGACTGGTTGTTCCTCATAAAAAAATATTCTCTTCCAACTGAACTATGTCTGGACTTAAAACATTATATAGATCTCTCATATACATTATCAAAATTGAAACATGAAAAACATTGTGTACCTGGGATAAACATGGAGGTAAATCCACTATATAAGGAATGGATCTAACTGTCTCCGGAATTTTATAGGGTCCAATGAAACTCAAACTCACTATTCCCTTCTTACCAAAATGAAACACATTTTATCATGTAGAAACATTGAGAATGACATGATCACCACCCTCAAAAGAAATATCCTTATTCCAGTTATCCACACATCTTTTCTACCTTTTTTGAGCTATTCTCATCTACTTCTGAATAAACTGAAAATTTTCAGCCATCTCTTCTACAAATTCTACTCCCACCAACTTCCTTTCACCTGCTTCAACCAAAAAAGTTGAAGTTCGACATTTCTTTCCATATAAATCCTCAAATGGAGCCATCCATATTCTATAATGAAAACTATTATTATAATAAAATTAAACCAAATAAAGATGTTGGTCCAAAATTACCTAGTAATCCATTGAGAAAGCATGTATCATATCATCTAGTGACTTAATTTTTTGTTCTGAATGCCCATCATATTGGGGATGAAAATCTGTACTAAAATTTAATTCAATACCCAATGACTTCTGAAGGCCTTTCCAAAAGATAAAAGTAAACCTTGGATCATGATCAGATACAATGGAGAGGGGAACTCCATTTAACCTGACTATCTCTTTAATATACAACTGATAAAGTTGATCTAGATAAAAAGTAACACAAATTGAAAAGAAATGAGTATATTTAATCAATCGATCAACAATAACCCTTATTTCATTATTACCTCGAGAAGTCTTTGTTAATCCCACAATAAAATCCATTGACAGATTTTCCTATTTCCAATCAGGAACTGGTAAAGGATGAAGCATCCATTTTGGTAACTTCCGCACTGCGTTATGCTGTTAACAAGTCAAACACTTCATGGTAAGTTCAAAAATATCTTTTTTCATGCCATACCACTAGTAATACTACCAAAGATCATTTTACATCATAGTTGTGTCGAGATAAAATGAAAAAAGGAGAACGATGAGCTTCACATAACAACACTTTCTTCAACTATGAATCACAAGGCATGCATATCCTCTTCCCAAATCTCCAAAAAATCATTATCAATGTTAAATTTAAGTAACTTACCCTTTGGAACCAACTCTACCTTTTTCTGCAACTCAATGTATTCCTTCTGCACTTGCTTAATATTTTCTGATATAGGTGATGTCACTAACACCTGGATCAAAATAGTGGAATTTCCCTCACCAAAAAATTTTATTCTAGAGATTAAAAATTAATTAATAAAAGGATCTTGTTCGAAACGTAACATGGTTAATGTAGCATTACACGTTAGACTCAAAGAATCAACGACTTTATTTCCCCTTCATGGATGGTAATGGATCATGAAATTATAATCCTTGATTAATTCAATCCTTCTCTACTGTTTCATTTTTAATTATTTTGGAGTGAATATATACTTTAAACTTTCGTGATCATTATATATTTCACACTTTACTCCATACAATTGATGCTTTAATTTTTTTTAAGAAAAAACGACATTAGCTAATTAAAAATCATGTTTAGGGTAATTTAACTCATGGGGTTTCAACTAACATTAAGCATAAAAAATTACCTGAACATTATACTTAAGGACACAAACAAGTCCTTTCAATGAATAACCACTTTAGATAACAAATTCCCCATCTCTAGAAGGTAGTGCCAAAACTAGAGCATTCTCCAATCATCTTTTCAATTCCTGAAAACAATCATCACATTATTTTTCCCAAATGAACTTAACACCTTTTCGAGTTAACTTTTTATTTGGGATATATAACCATGAAAAAGTTTCCACATACCTCTATTAATAACCTATTAAACCAAGAAAATTAGGAATCCCAGTTTTATTTTTCTGTATTACACATTCTAAATCAACTTTTATTTTAGATGAATCAATAGTTATGCAATTTTTTAAAACAATGTGACCAAAGAATGAAATTTCTTGTAAAAAAACTCACACATGCTGAATTTACCATATAGTTTCTTTTCATTTAAGGGTTGCAAGAAAACCCTTAAATTCCCTTCATTTTCCTCGTTTCTTTTTGAATAAAACAAAAATATCATCAACAAGAACAACCACAAATGTCACTACCCGCCTTCACCAAAAGGAGGGAAGGGTCAGCAGATTGCCAGGCCCTTCCTTCTTTTAGTTGATGGAGAGATAATGAACCTAGAAACCGACCTTCAATAGGTCCCATAGTGGTGACCAGCACCAAGGGAATGAAATAACACACTAAATGGAAGGAATTACCCATTTGCTTCTAATAGGATCAGTAGATAAGATAGTTAATCCCACAACACCAAAAATGAAAGTAAAAGTAAAGCCAAGAACCATTCCCAATACATGTTACAAAATTAAAATCCACATTGAATAAGGGGAATACAAAGAAAAATACCAAAAGAAAGAACAATAGCAACTGTGATGATCTATCACAAGGTCTGAGCTAGTATGGTCTTGCACGATCCTCGAAGTCCTCCTGGAAACCTAAAAACAGTTTTATATACGTAGGGTGAGCATACAAGTATACTCAGTAGGGAAAACCCAAAGAGTCTCATGCATAAGTGGGGAGGCATACTAATTCCATGTGGGAAAAGATATAACCAAGCACATAGCAAGGAAACTAACCACCCAAGCCTCACCAAGGCACACTCCCCAAATAACGCAAGTCATGTAATGTATAGAAATAGCACAACAATGTTTGTGTACCCCGAACCACCTTACCACTGGTTATTGAAGACATCCTACACATCTAACCAATCCTGCCATTCTCATCGCAGTCCTACTGCCATACCCCGCCCGCACACACCTGGGCCACAACCACACATCCCTCCCGCAAACACCTGGGCCACAACCACTAACCCGCCCACAGACATCTGGTCCACAATTGTCACACGTAACCACACCTGTAAACATCTAAGCCAGAACAACCACTGCCATGCCCGAAGACACCTGGGCCTCATCCAGATGATACTTGGGAAACCACCTAACTGCACACACCAGGGTCAACCACCACCCAACCCTGCCCGAATATTCTTGGGCTAATAATGGAATTCATTCCATCATAGCCTGCCTGAAGAGTCATGGGCTATTCGGGAAAGGGACAAGAAAAAGAAGCTAATAACCATCCACTCATAGGAGTGTTGGGAAAAACACCCTCCCCCGTGAAGCATGGGTGTTTGGCACTAAGTTCTCAACTTGGGTGGGGTGAGAATAATAAACACAAAGACTACAAGTATATGTATAGGTAAAAAGCACTCACTCATTCTAGGTTTTTCTTCAGCCAGCCTAAAGAACACTATCCTTACCATTCATTCATAAGAGAAGAGAACAACACCCAAGACCAAGTCACAACACACACCAAACCAAATCCCCATTTTTACCATCCTTGTATTCATGCTCAGTAATAATGTTTAAATAAGCTTCTACCCCTACTTGGGCAACTAGCAGCATAAGCACAAACCAAGGGAAAGAGTTACAGCCAACAACAATTTAATCATTCACACCTGGTTCTATTTCAATGTCACAACAAAAAAGGGATAAGTGAGATCCCTCAAAGTACTAGAAACAAAGAAAACCCCAAGATATAACACCATGTCCCCAAAATCCAGGATCCAACGGTTTCTCAACAATAGAGGATTCCACCCCAATTCGTGATATAAGCAGAGTAATCACACAGCCTCAAATTATAACCATAGGGGATCCTATCCCCACTCACATCACCCCATCACTCTAAACCCCCATCCAAGAAAACCATAAGGTCACCCACAAACGGCTCATGGAGTAAACAACCAATCCAATACAACCAACACAAGGCAGACAGAATAGGTATTTTCAGATTTAAAATATTTAACACACTCCATGATTTCAATTCCATTGGGCTTAAACCGGGGTTATCATAGAAAAGAAGTTGATCCTGGTGCTTCCAATTTATTTAGCTTAATATAAGTAATTAACAAATTTACTTTAAATAGAAAATGTTTCAAAACCAAGATACAATCCATTTAAACATCACAAGTGGTAAGGGTTTATTAGAGCATAGAGAAAGACCACCAATGGTAATGATTTTCAATAGGAATAATCCTACACAATTCAGAAATCATTAATCATTAAAGAGGATAAAAACAAAGCAGCATCATCGATCACACCCCTCCCCTTCATTCTTTAGAATCTGTTTACTTTCATCATTAATGCTTGGTTCATCCAATTCAATAGAAGCAGTAGCATACCCACCCTGCAAGATACATAGAAAGGAGAGAAGAAGATGATACCCCTACCTAGCGATCAAGGAACGACGGTAAGTCCTCCCATGGAAATTGGAAAACAGGAGTGACAGGAACTCCACAGAACATGATCAAGGAAAACCTCGCAACAGGGTTACGGCTCGTTGGGAGGAAGGGTGTTCGGAGCTAGATAATCGAGAAAAGAACGTAGGGAGAAGAATTTAGGTTATAAAGGCTGATAAGGGATGAGATACAGCACTTTTGGAAGGTTAAGATACTGAGAGAAACTACGTAAGGAGCATGATCGTGGGTTGACCACGCGGTTGGGACACCCCACACGTCCTTAAAGGGTACCCGCCATTAGGGGCGGTCTAAACTGATTCAAAACTCATGTATTTTTCATTTAAGGGGTACCTCACCAATTATTTAGTCTAAATTGACATTAATGGGCTTTAAAACCCGATTAAAGGGGTCAAAACGTGGCTTGAAATCCAATTCATGCAAAAATAGGTGCCACTGGGAAAACCCGTTGTCACCAGTAGGCTAGGTCTACTGGTAGGCCGAGCTACCGGTTGGCCAAATCTACCGGTAGAGCGAGCCACCGGTAAGCCAAGACTACTGATAGGTCGAGCTATCGGTAAGGTGACCTACTGGTAGGCCGAGCTACCTGTACTCTGAGCTACCAGTAGACCGAGCTACCGGTAGACCGCACTACCGGTAGGCCGAGCTACCGGTATGTCTAGATACCGGTAGACCGAGATACCGGTAGACCGAGCTACCGGTAGACCGAGATACTAGTAGACCGAGCTACCGGTAGACCGAGCTACCTGTAGGGCGAGCTACCGGTAGCTGAGCTACTGGTAGACCGATCTACCATTAGACTGAGCTACCAGTAGGCCTAGCTACCGGTAGACCAAGCTAACGGTAGACCGAGCTACTGGTATGCCAGTGCTACTGTTATGCTTCACCAAGAAGCTATGATTGCTTCCTAGACTACTCTGAACACCTAAAAATCATATTTTCACCAATTAATGGTCCCCAAGACCCTGGGACATTACATAAGATACTTCTCAAACTATTCTCATCCCCATGAATATAAGAATAGACCAGAAAAAAGAAAAGTGGGGTCCAAACAACCACCCTCTAAAGATACTTCTCAGGGGAAACCCCCAGAGTTGTTCAAAATCTAGAACAAAACCCTCCCCATACATCCAGGAATACTCCCCCAAGAGTTATCAACCATAACGTTCACAACAAGAATAAGGATCACACAGTCCAACACATGAGTTAGGGGTCCCCTCCTACATGTCAGGACATTATCATATTTGGGTGGCATTGACTCGCCCACATGGATTTAATCGCATCCACATTAAGGCATTCTAGTTAGTAGTCAGGTTTTCCCATCATCACACATTCGTACACACACATAGATAATAGGGAATAGATCATCTTATAGCTAAGAGAAACAAGCATTTCATATATTAAAGCACAAGGTATAATATCTCAAGGATCATAACAAAAACAATGAGTTAAAACAGCTCTAGGTACTAAACGCTTAATTGGGCCTCCCGCTCCAATGTGCTCTCTTCCAGGCCACCATGCCTCCACAACACACGAACCAAGGGGATGGTTCATCCATGATGCACTTTCTCTTTACAATCCTCAATCTTGATTGGTCGTTCTATGAAGGTCGCATGGTCTTCAACATCAAACTCTCCCCAATCAATGACGTGGGAGTCGCTGTGTAGATATCGACGAAGCTGGGACACATGGAATACATCGTGTATCCTTAGTAGCGTTGGTGGTAGCGCTAGCTGATAAGCCACTTCACCCACCCTCCGCAACACTTCGAAGGGTCCGGTAAACCTGGGAGAAAGCTTACTTCCCCTACCGAACCTATGTTGTCCACGTTGAGGGGAGACCTTCAAGAACACGTGGTCCCCGACCTCGAACTCCAAGGGTCTCCTCCTATTATCAGCATATGACTTCTACCAGTCTTGAGCAACCTTCATCCTTTCTTGTATAAGCTGAACCTTCTATGTCGTGCTCTGCACCACCTCTGGGCCAAGAACACCTGCTTCCCCAACCTTAGTACAACATACAGGTGAGCGACACGACCTTCCATATAGGGCTTATAATGGAGCCATGCCAATGGTAGAGTGATGGATATTATTTTAGGTGAACTATACCAGAGGCAAGTGTCGCGCCCATGATCATCCTGAGTCCAGAACACATGCCCGCAGCATATCCTCCAAGGTCTAGATCGTGCGCTCTATCTGTCCATCTGTCTGGGGATGTAAAGCAGTGCTAAGAAATATCTGGGTGCCAAAAGTATGCTGCAATCCTCTCCAGAATAGTGAGGTAAACTATGCATCCCTATCCGAGACAATGGACCTCGGAACTCCATGCAACCGCACCACCTCGTCCACATACTTCTATGCTAGAGAATCCAATTCACTCGACTCCTTAATCACCAGAAAGTGAGCCGACTTCGTCAAGCGGTCCACCACTACCCAGATGGCGTCGCAGCCCCCTTGAACCTAGGGTGTCTTGTGATGAAATCCATCAAGATGTCATCCCACATCCACTCAGGGACATCTAAATGATGCAACAATCCGCCTGTAACACGATGTTCATCCTTTACCTGCTGACACACTATGAACTTGGCCACAAACTCGGCCACTGCTCGTTTTACTCCGGGCCACCAAAGAAATCTCATGATATCCTGGTACAGCTTGGAAACTCTTGGGTGTACTACTAGGGGTGAGTTTTGGAACTCACTAAGAACCTGGCTGCGCATCGCCTCTGGAAAAAACAACTTTCCTCGGAAAAGCATCTAGTTCTAACCATCCTCCGTCCACCCTTTCGGAGCATTTCCCTAATCAACTCATTCACGCATCACTTCTCACTCTGGGTCTTCCCACTGAAACTCCTCCACTTACCGCATTAGAGAAGACTGCACTATCATTTGATACAGGTAACCTCCACCGCTATCCATCCTCTAATCTAGGTGTAAGGTAGCCAACTCCTCCATCACCTTCCAAGCGTCTTCCGACTCTCGGACCGCATCCTTCTGTGACCCCCTGCTCAAAGAATCAACCACTAGATTCCCCTTTACCAATGTGTAGGAAATCTCGAAGTTGTAATCCTTGAGGAACTCCATCCACCTTCGCTGACATATGTTTAGGTCCCACTGGGAGAAGACATACCAAAATCTTTTGTGATCTGGGAAGACCACAAATAGTTCTCCGATGAGGTAATGCCGACATAACATCAATGTGAAAACGACTGCTGAAAGTTCCAGATCATGGGTGGAATAATTACGCTCATGAGGGCGTAGCTACCTAGACCCATTAGAGATCACCCCTTGTTGCTGCATCAACACACATATGAGGCCTTGCCCAGAAGCATCACAGAACACCTCATACGCTGCCCCTTCTTCCGGTAGTCTCAACACGGGGGAAATAATCAATTTCTCATTCAGATAGCTGAAGGCTGCCTCACACTTCTCACTCCATATAAAAACCTGGTCCTTCTTGTTCAAGGATGTCAAAGGGGTTGAAACTCGAATGAAGTTGGGTACGAACCTCCGATAGTAACCTTCCAGCCCAAGGAAACTACGAACCCCTGCCACATTCGTGGGTGCTTCCCCAGAAACAATTGCCTCAACCCTTGATGGGTCCACCGCTACCCCCTGTTCGGACACTACGTGCCCAAGGAAGTGTACTTCTCGCGTCCAGAACTTGTATTTAGACAACTTCCTATAGAGCTGGTGCTGTCGGAGGACCTCCAAAACCATCCTCAGATGCTCCGCGTGGTCCTCCTATGATCTTGAATAGATCAGGATGTCTTCGATGAACACAAATACGAACCTATCCAGGTACTCTCAGAAGACGGAATTCATAAGCCCCATGGACGCAGCTGGGGTGCTCGTGACATCGGAAGGAATGACTACAAACTCGAAATGCCCATATCTTCACCTGAAGGCCTTCTTCGAGATGTCTCCCTCCTTCACCCTCAACTGGTGATATCCAGACTGTACGGCAATCTTCGAGAACCATCCTGACCCTTTTAGCTGGTCAAAGAGATCGTTTATCCTCAGAAGAGGGAAGCAATTCTTGATCATTACCTAATTCAGCCTCCTGTATTCTATTCACAACCTGAGACCACCATCTACCTTTTGGAGAACAAGACTAGAGCACCCCACGGTGACGCACACAATCGAACAAAACCCTTCATCATCAGATCGTCAATCTAAATCTGAAACTCTCGAAGCTCCGAAGGCACCATCTGGTAGGGAGCCATCGAAATCGGACGAGCACCAGGATGCATGTCTATCACATACTCAGTATCACGTTGAGAGTGTAGAGTTGTCACCTCCTCAGGGAATATGTCTATAAACTCACGGATGATCCCTGGTACTTCCACCATCTCATCATCTACTGAATCTACTAACAGCTCGACTGACAAGGAGAGGAGGGGTTCCTCTCGCCTACTGCACTTCTGGCCACTCTGCTCACTAGTGAAAGTAACATGTCGGCCACCCATGTCTGAGAAAACAACCCTTCCTCGAAAGCAGTAGATGATGGAACACATGGAGAATAGTCAGTCGATGCCTAGGATGACATCATATGGTTGTATCTGTAGCAGTAGTAGATCCCCGACCGATTGATGTGGCCATGTCATCAGTCTGCATCCTCTAAAAACATATAACAAGTCGGTCTGACCTCCAACTGGTGTTCTCAGCACTAGGGGAACTAGAAGTCTCTCAGCATCTAGACCCATATCATGGGCTAGATTGGGTGCAACAAAGGAGTACGAAGCTCCGGTATCGAACAAGGCGTAAGCAAGGGTACTGAACAAACTAATTGTACCTCGAACAACCTCCGGTCCTGCTAGAACTACTGCCACCGCGGCATGTAACTGTCCACGTTTACCTTCTCTGCCCCTCGGCTGCTGGCTGCCTCCCCAACCACACCCTGGTCGAGGTCCTTGCGGAGCGCCCTGAGCTCGGCCTCCCCCTGCAATGTCTGCCCTCGGAGGAGCGGGAGCTCGCTGGCCCTACTGCTGGAAGGGCCTAGCTGGAAGCTGCTGCTGAGGCGGGTGTTTGGGCCCGTCTGCCACTACCGTACTGAACACGGTCCGGGCACTGATTCCTGATATATCCATGGATCCCAAAGATAAAGCACCTCGGTCCTGGGCCCGAAGCGAAAGGGCAAGGACTGGGGGACCGGAACTGGAACTGTTGCGACCTTCTCCCTGCTGGTCGGACCCTAAAGGGTCCCGATGCTGGAGGTATAGTGCTCACATCCTTTCCCTTTGACGGGCCTAGCTGAATCCCCTCTCGTGACACATCGCCCAGCGTGTTCATCCTCTCCACAACCTCTGCCTTATTCTGAACCTCTAAGTATGTCGGCAAGGTGAAGGGGGTAATGGCATATTGGGGGGATGGTCAGAGCGCCTCCTATAAATGTCTCGCCTAAGACTCCTCATCCGAAATGAGGTCCGGGGCAAAACGGAGGAGGTCCTCGATCCCAATCTCCCTTACCGACATACTCCCCTGCTGGAGGGAGAGTACCTCCTAGATCTTCTCTGCCTTCATCGTAAAAGAGAGGAATTCTTCCTGGAACTCTTTCTCCAAATTAACCCATGCCACATCATCCTCCCTCACCTCCCAGGAGTAGAGAATCCACCATTGAGGCGCTGCTCCCCATAGCTGGCTGATGTCCAAAGGAACCCAGTACTCAGTCAGAGCCCGGATCAAGCCGAAGGCTATCACCATCTCCTCTAGCCAGCCCTTCGTCTTCATGACAGAGGTGATGCCATCGTACTTCTTGAGGGTATGTCGCTATAAGGCTCAAAGCGTCTTCTGCAACTGGTCCTCCTCCTCCTCTTGATAAACCCTCTTCTGATTGGAAATGTCAACATCTTGGACCTCGAGCGCCTGTACAACTTGTGGTCATCTCCCGGGTGCCATAGCTGCAAGGTAAACAAAGAATTAATAATTCCAAGTAGTGCAGAATATTTTTCATAAAACATCTTAAACTTCTTATTTATTTAAAATTACCCAAAATACCCCAGAAACATGAGAAAAAAAGTCATTATTATGCATATACCTTTCCTAGGGTCTCTAACCTGTAATTAGTGTGGCCTCACTTGGTCGTTCGGTAGGTCTAG
Source organism: Viscum album (assembly GCA_963277665.1). Lineage (NCBI taxonomy): Eukaryota > Viridiplantae > Streptophyta > Magnoliopsida > Santalales > Viscaceae > Viscum > Viscum album. The sequence continues at coordinate 1,697,984,469 of OY728138.1, read as the reverse complement.
AGTCATTGCATCAGATCACGGGGGGCCCTAAAATCCCGTGTGCTAGCTTTTCTTCCCTGGCCTAATTCACACAACAAGGTCACCCAAAATCGTTGCCTTACCATCCAATGAAATCCTTACTATCCCTAACTCTAGACCCCATCCTATCTCTCAAACATCACCTCTGATTCCATTCTGTCATGACCTTCCTTCACTAAATGGAGGGAAGGGTCAGCAGATTGACAGACCCTTCATTATTTAAGTTGAAGGAGAGATAATGACCCCTGAAACCCACCTTGAATAGGTCCCGGAGTGGTGACCATCATCAAGGGCATGAAATAACACACTAATTGGAAGGCATTACCCGTTTTCCTCTAATAGGATCAGGAGATAAGATAGTGAATCCCACAACACCAAAACTGAAAGTAAAAGTAAAGCCAAGAAGCATTCCCAATGCATGTTACAAAAGTAAAATCCACATTGTATAAGGAGACTACAATAAAAATAACAAAAGAAAGAACAATAAAAATTGCGATGATCTGTCACAAGGTCTGAGCTAGTACGGTCTAGCACAATCCCCGAAGTCATCCTGGAAACATGAATGCAGCTTTATATATGTAGGGTGAGCATTCATGTATACTCAGTAGGGAAAAAACAAAGACTCTCATGCACAAGTTGGGAGGCATAGTAATGCCCTGTGAGAAAAGAGTTAACCAAGCACCTAGAAAGGAAACTAACCAACCAAGCCTCACCAAGGCACACTTCCCAAATAACGCAAGTCAAGTAATGTATATTAATAGCACATCGATGTTTGGGTACCCCGCGCCACTTTCCCACTGGTTATTGAAGACAACCTACACATCGAACCAATCCCTCCATTCTCATCGCAGTCCCACTGCCATACCCCCGCCCGCACATACCTGGGCCACAACTGTCATACGTAACCACGCTTGCTAACACCTAGTCCAGAACAACTACTGCCACGCCCGAAGACACATGGGCCTCATCTCGAAGATACTTGGGAAACCACCTGCCCGCACACACCTGGGCCAACCACCACACTAACCTACCTGAAGATTTTTGGGCTAATAATGGACTTCATGCCATCACAACCTTCTCGAAGAGTCTTGGGCTAATCGGGAAAGGGAACAGAAAAGGAGCTAATAAGTAGCCACTCATAGGAGTGTTGGGAAAAACACCATCTCCCATGAAATGAGGCTGTTCAGCACTTAGTGCTCAACTTGGGTGGGGCGCGAATAAAAAACAAAAAAACTACAAGTATATGTATAGGTAACAAGAACTCACCCAATCAAGGTTTTTCATCAGCCAGCCTAAAGAACACTATCCCAACTATTCATTCATAGAAGAAGAGAACAACACCCAATCCCAGGTCACAACTCACACCAAAACAAATCCCCATTTGTACCATTCTTGTCTTCATGTTCAGTAATAATGTTTAAAAAAGTTTCTACACCTACATAGGCAACTAGTAGCGTAAGCACAACCCAAGTCAAAGAGTTACGGCCAACAGAAATTTAAGCATCCACGCCCGGTTCTATTGAAACGTAACAAAAACAAAGGGATAAGGGAGATCCCTCGACGTACTGGAACCAATGAAAACCCCAAGATACATCCCCATGTCCCCAAAATCAAGGAGACTACGGTTTCTCAACAACATAGGATCCCACCCCAATTCGTGATATAAGCAGAGTAATCACACAGCCTCACAGTATAACCATAGGGGATCCCATCCCCACTCGCATCATCCCTTCAATATAAGCCCCCATCCAAGAAAAACATAAGGTCACCCACAAACGGACCGTGGAGTAAACAACCAAACCAATACTACCAACACAAGGCAGACTCAACATGTATTTTCATATTTAAAAAATTTAACACCCTCCATGATTTCAATTCCACTGGGCTTAAACCAGGGTTATCTTGGAAAAGGAGTTGATCCTGGTGCTTCCAATTTATTTATCCTAATATAAGTAATTAAACAATTTCGTTTACATAGAAAAAGTTTCACAACCAAAATGAAATACATTTAAACATCACAAGGGGTAAGGGTTTATTAGTGCACAGATAAGGACCACCAATGACCATGATTTTCAGTAGGCGTAAGCCCGCAAAATTCAGAAATCATTAATCATGACAGAGGATAAAAACATAGTAGTATCATCGATCACACCCCTCCCCTTTATTCTTTAGAATCCGTTTATTTTCTTTATTAAGGTTTGGTTCATGAAATTTTATAGAAGCAGTAGCGTACCCACCCAAAATGATTCACAGAAAGGAGAGACGAAGGTGAAAACCCTACCAGACGATCAAGGATTGAGATTAAGTCCTCTCATGGAAATTGGAAAACATGAGTTGGAGGAACTCCACAGAACGCGATCAAGGAAATCCTCACAACCGGGTTACGGATCATCGGGAGGAAGGGTTCTCCGAGCAGGATGATCGAGAAAAGAACGTAGGAAGAATAATTTAGGTTATAAAGGCTGATATTGGCTGAGATACAGCACTCCCAGATAGTTAAGATATGGAGAGAAACAGCGTAAGGTGCGAGATCGTGGGTTGACCATGCGACTAGGACAACCCATACGTCATTAAAGGGTACCCTCCTTTCGGGGTAGTTTAAACCGATGCAAACCTCATGTTTTTTTCATTTAAGGGGTACCTCACCAATCATTTAATTTAAACGGGCATTAATGGGCTTTAAAACACAATTAAAGGGGTCAAAACACAGATTAAAAATCCAATTTGCGTAAAAATAGGCGCCACTGGGAAAACCAGTGGTCACTAATATGCTAGGACTACCGGTAGGCCGAGATACAGGTTGGCCAAAGCTATCGGTAGACTGAGCCACCGATAAGCCGTGGCTACGGGTAGGCCGAGCTACCGGTAGGTCGAGCTACCGGTATGCCGAGCTACTGGTAGACCGAGCTACCGGTAGACCGAGCTACCGGTAGGCTGAGCTACCGGTACACAGAGCTAGGTAGACCGAGCTAACGGTAGGCCGAGTTACCGGTAGGCCGAGCTACCGGTAGGCCAAGGCTACTGTTAAGCTTCACCGAGAAGCTGTGATAGCTTCCCAGACTACCCGAACACCTAAACATCATATTTTCACCATGTAATGGACCCCATGACCCCGGGCCATTACAACAAACATATCCAAGAACTCATGGAAAATTATCTTCATAAAATTCATGAATACAGAAGGCGCAATGGTTTACATAAAAAGAATAATTACTAATTCATAATGACCCTATCTAGTACAGAATGTAGTCTTAGAAATGTCTTCATTCTTTAATTTCAACCGATGGTACCCCAACCTCAAGTCTACCTTCAAAAAAATACTGAGCTCCATGGAGATAATACTACTTCATTTGATGGCCCAACATTTTCTGAAGTAGTTGTAATGGATTTCACCACTGCTTTATGCTTTTAGTCTGGCTAATTTCCCTCATTTGAGTTCATCATTGGACATTCATTTTCATAATGGCACATTTCATTACACTTAAAATATTTTACTAACTGTAAATCAATTTTTCCCATACCATTACACTGATCCTTATCAGTGAAATTAAGAGCCTCTTGCCCCATTTTACAACATTGGTAACACTAACTAGAATTCAAAATACATTACCCAGCATGATTTTGAAAACAATTTCACAAACTGTAGACTAATGTTTTTTAAAATAAGACTTTTTTTATGATTTCTTACCTTTCTTCTGCCACCATGACCTCTTATGCTGTTGTTTTCCAAAGAACACCTAATCATCGAAAAACTCCATTTCCACCTTCTCCGCATATTGGATATGTTTTTCATAAATTTTGAACTCATGAGAAGCTAAAGCCCTTCGATACTTTGGTTTTAATCCTATGTAAAAATGATCGATTTTCCAATCAAGATCTCATATGAAATTTGGATCATACCTTACCATTTGAGTGAATTTTGCATCATAAGTAGCCACTGAGTCATCCTCAAATGATAATTCTAAGAATTTATTTTCCATCCTATGTTGAACCACCTTAGGAGAATATTTCTCAAGAAACATACCTTTTAATTCGTAATAATCAAGGCCATAAATTTCCTCACTACCCCTGATATTTTTAACCATCAGCCAAAACTGATTGGATTCACATTAAAAACGATAACCAGCGAGCCAACCTTTAGATGTTCTGAACACCCAATGACATCAAAAATATTTTCCAATGCTTTAATCCACCTTTCACCTAGCATAGTGTCAGATGATCCTCTAAATGATGGGGCATGATGCCTCATGAAATTCTCAACTACTGAAATGTTCCCATATGGTTGATATGGCTGATCATATACATGGATACCACCACCATTTATATCCTGAGTCAATTGTTCCATCACTGAAACAAAATGTTCAGCTCCGATACCGACCATATCAGTTTTTTGATTTTGAAGGTTGTTTTTCTCTTCATGTCATCCCATCATTTCTGCCATGTTTCCTCTATAGAAATATTTTTTGGACACAGAAATATCTTAGGTGAAGCAAAATTGTAATCTGTAAATGCTATATCATTTCAATATTAAAAAAAATTAATTTATGGATATTAATTTAACAATATACTAACTACTAAAGTTATAAAAACCAACCACTGATACCAACTATAAGGCTTTGACCTTAAACATTACATAATATTTATTTAAGTTAATAATTCACATTGAGGATCATTTCATGTTTAGAGTTTTAGAGAGTTATGCCATAGCTATTAAATTACATCTCAAAAATTACAAAGTAGAACACTTCGACTCAGTATACATTTTTTAATAAAATAATAACTCTTAAAAGAAAACAAGAATTCTTTTCTGGATATAAATATTCTTGAATTCTTCCTTTATCTTACCCTACCTTATATCCTTTGAAAAAAATTTCAAAAACATGGGATGAGCATAAAAAGCTCAAAACGGTTTATAAAATAAAGAATAAAAACATTAGTACCTAAAAACATACAAAACATAAGCTCTTTGACATGCCTAATAAAATCATAAGATTTACTAATAACCAATAGAAATCATAAATCATAAAGGTATCTTGTGGAATCCTTATCAAACATACATTACAGCATTCAAAGATACTTATGGAGTTACATTTAGAATAACCATCATAGTATATTAATTAAATCTATTAGGAGATACATTAACATTTACCTTTTTCAGGTTACCCAATACATTGGAGTGTTATCTCATGCACACCCACCATAGGGTTATCATGGAAAAACCCATATATGTAGACAATGCCCAAGAACTATAACACATTCACAACACATAAAACAAACATAAAGGATTGATAAAATATCCACATTGAAATCAAAATATATCATTTGAATATATTTTTATCATAAATCCATTATAAAATAAATTTTATTTAACAAAATACATAAAACAGTATATGGTATTTATTTTGTATTTAAAAATATTGCAGCTAGTTATGGAAGCCAAATATCAAATAACGCTCGTGACGGTGGAAAGGTCATTGTCACCACGTATGTTAAAAAGAAAAATTATTTTTGTTTTTTAGTAAAATGATTCATTGAGAAAATAATCCTATTGAATAAAAGTAAATGTCAAAGGGATTTATACACCATTTAAAATAAAGTCATGTATAATTAAAAATATGCCTCAATGAATGGAGATCGAGACAAAGTCCCTTACCTCATGTCCGACATTACTCATTCATTCTATAATATCCTGAATAATATACTAAAATTAATTTATACTTTCTTCATAACCTTTTTACAGTTTATTATTCCTTTTTTATACCTTATTACCATGTTATCAACATTACATAATCATTTATGTTAATAACGGTCGTTTTGTCGAAATTTGGTACTTGAGTTAGAAATGAACTTCCTATAATTACAAGTTGTCCCTAGGGTAAAACTTCCATTATATACATAATGATATTCATGATTTATATATCATATATGTCATATATATCTTGTATATATTTGTATTTATAACAATACATAACATTTGTAGATAAGAAATGAAATGCACAGTTCATGGAGATGGAAAGCCGTACGTAAGCATGAACGCTACTTTAATTATTATTTCATATTTAATTGACTGAAAATGTAATGATACATAGGTATAATATAATTCTAGTATAATATCATATATAATTTCATTAACTCCATCATTTATACGTTACATGCATGGCATGAACGAGTCATATAACATTGAGGGGGCAGTTGTCAGCACATTTCAAATGAAATTATCGTATTTACCCATTATAGAGACCAAAAAGGAGTGATATAAATAAAAAATAATAGGAATAAAAACAATATATATATATATATAATCACTTATAATTATAGTTCCATCATAATTGCCACATTAAGTGGTGGTAGGAGAAGATTGAACAATCATCGTTTCGTGAGCCAGTAGTTCACCGTCCACAGAAATAGTATGTTATTTACCCATTAGACGATGGTGTGTGTAACTGTAGTTAAAATACGTATCATAAAAAAAACCTAGTAAAGTTATTATACTAGTTATTTTATGTAAAAAAAGTAATATGATCATAGGGAGTGAAGATGTAAAATAGAAAAACAAAACTCGATGGAAGGCGTTACCTTTAAATCGGGTAACTCCCTTTGGTTTGAACCAAAAAAATCTTTCTTGAAGTGACTTCAGCCTAAGGTAAGGATTTTAAGAGGAATATTTGAATTTTTGGAGATTATTTGGTTAGAGTATGGATGGTCCAAGGGTCTTGAGAGGTGTGAGTAATGGTTTAGAGTTTATGGCCTTTTATAAGAGGGAGGAGGGGCTCTTTACGAATGCTTGTAATTTTTATATTATTAAAAAATGTTGTTTAGTTTCAAAAGGTCAAAAACTCATTAAAGTTTAAGATAAGATGAATATATGTTGAAATAAAATCATCCAGTGAGAATTGGAATGATTTTTGATATTTTTTAATCCTTATCTTTTTTATTTAACCCTTTGTCAACTTATTTATCTTTAACCATGTCTTCTTGTATATTCATACTATAAGGTTAATATATTTAATATAAAATAAAAAGTGACCCCAAATGGATCATTAATGGCATTTTTAACATCAAATATGTTATTTGGATGAATTTTAGAATTTTAGGACTATGTTATCATTTAATAAAATATTAATTCAGTTACATACTCATTTATGTCCATTTTTAAACAATTAATATCATGACTTTTTAAAAACTTCCAACCAACTTGTCTGTTTCAAAAAAAAACTTCATTACATCAAATATAAGATTCCATTCACGTCTCTAAAATTCTGTGATGGTATAAAATGTTTAAAATATATTTATTTTAATATTCATAATCTAATTCATGTAAAACATTCATTAATGAGGTAATCATTCCATCATCATTGTGTCATAAATAAATTTGATTATATGATGTCTAAAAACTATACATAAACTACCATGATGTAGAAAATTTTTATAGATTTATAAAGATTATTTATAGTCAAGATTATCAATTTTATAACCCCATATTAAATTATTTTTTTCAAAACAATACATGTTTATGATATTTTTATTTTTACTTTAAATAAAAAGCTATTAATTTTATTATCTTACCCAAATGGATTTCAAAGGAAAAATATCTCACCCAAGTATTTTATTGGTCCACCATTACTCATTCAGTAAAGTTAGGATTAGTTTTATGGTAACTTTATATTATTATTATATTATTTTTACCTAGAAGTATCCTATTTACCTTTAACATCTTTAAAGAAAAGTAAAAAATTACCCTTCACCAAAAATTATTTTAATCTTATTGAACCGCATTTTACTTACTAATGTAAACCATGTATGTCAGATTTTTGAAATTCAATTCACAGAAGCGGGAAAAATTCAGTTAAATGATAATGTAGGATTCTAACTACTATGTTGTGTTTTTTGCAGTATTCATCAAAAAATGAACGTTTTCAGAAAAATAAAAAAAATTCACCCAAAGATAATTTTGATATTATGAATTCAAAAATGAATTATATTTTACTAAATTCAAATCATAAAAGTTTCATTAATTCATTTTATATTAATTTCCGTTGTAAAAACTAGAAAGTCTGTTTTTAAGAAATAATAACTATCAAAAGATTAACATTTGTTTATATCCAATTTCAAAGTAAATTACTTCCAATGAACAACATTGGATTAAATGGTAAATCTTTTATCCAATTATAATTTAAAGCAATTTAAAAACATAATCTATCCACATAAATAAATTAGTTTAAAAGAGAGGTTTGAACTAAAATGATGTATTTTTTCACTATTCATTAAAAAATTATCATTGTCTGAAAAATACCAAAATTTCATCCAATGTAAATTTCGAAGTCCTGATTCTAGAGATTAATATAATTTTCTGATGTATTAAATAAAAAAGTAGGAAATACTATATTGAAAAAGGGTTCACCATCAAAAGGGAGTAAATCAACATTTTAAAAAATATTAGAGTGTTTATGCTTAAAATTGGATTTATTCAAATTTTAAGACTCTAACATTTATTTAATAAACGTAAAAACATTTAACAAACATGTATAATCATATTTTAGTTATTTATTTCCATTCCTTCTAATTCAATGGCTATGCAATAACTACCATTTAAAATGATAATATTATATTATAATTTTTTAAAGATGTCTCAGGATTGTGTGAAACATAAGAGTTTGGAGAAACCCATTGTTGTGTGTCGGCTATGCCATCAAACATAGAATACCCTTTAAAATAAAATTAATATTTAATTCAAAAATATTAATAAATATGAAAATGTCACATTCGTTAATTACCTGGGAGGTTACACCAAACATGACCCAAATTATTCCGATTATATCTAAGAGGAAGTACCCAACATGGTTCATAACCAATCATACTCAACTATATATATATAACAATATTAAAACCATTTATGGATGACTTACCATAAAAGTTCTCATCTGAAATTGTTGACACATCTTCATTAACCAGCAATGGTGTCCTCACCGTTTGGAGATTTCATGATTATTTCATGTTCTCTCACTCTATTCAATCCTCGACTCATTTTTTATACAAAGGTTGTATACAAAGCCATAAATTGTATTGTGGTGCTTCCTAGAATGAAATAATATTAGGTAAAACTGTTATGATCTCTTGGATGATTATACACCCTAACCATGAATCTGAAATGTTCACTTAATCCAAATCTATGATTAGGATTTATCTCAAACATTGTGTCCAAGACTTGATTAGCTAAACTACTCACTCATATTCTTTCAGATGTATTGGGGATGACACCAAATGGTATTATAATGATGCACTTCATCTACTTTTAAGGACCTTAAAAACACATTCAGCCTGATTCTCCCTTCCATATTTTTTTCTTTTTCATAATTTATTACTAACAATAAAATTTACAAGGTGCAGTCTCCATACATAATTGAATACAGATCATGAAATGCCCAACACACTCTTTCCAAGTGCTGAATTGAAAATAGAAGGAAACCAACCACATAAGTACATAATATTTCATATTTTCAATTTTTTGTCACCCTATCAGGGCATGCTCACTCATGTCATTAATGTCAGGCATATAGGCCAAAAAATTCTAATAATTAGTGTCACAACCCATGATCCACTTACATCATCACCGTGAAACACATAGAAACTCAATTTATGATTAGAAACTCAAAGATGAACCATTAAAATTAAGATAATGAATCCCCATTCACCTTAATTAGGTTATTCTCTATTAATTTATCTTTACATCTCAAAGCCTTAAAAATTCCCCCTGAACTCATACACTTCTTTGCACCATTTTAATCAGTAAGACTGGTAAAATGTGTATCGATTCGTACTACTATAAGATTTCACCATTTTATCATCACACACATTTGAACCATTCATAGGACCATCAAACCAAGTAACCACAGTATCCAATTGACCATTCATAAAAATTTACACTATATTCTTATTATCTTATTCAACTATTAATCTGACTGGTGACCACCTAAGTTTTACATCACTGATGAATGGAAGGATCTCAAAAAAATAAGAGGATGATCATTCTCATGGCTCGTATAACCCACTGAACTATATCATTAGCTGATTTCCATTTAACTAATATGGGTCCATTTTACCACATGACCACCCATCCAACATGAATGTTGTTTTAGTAACTAAGAGTCATACTCGGGAAAACTAGAACACAAATGGAACCCCACATCTGAAATGGGTCAATGAATTTATAAAGGCTTTATGTAGTAAGTATGATACCAAAATTATTATATCCCCTTACTAAGAAATAAGAATCAACCATATCTCCTTTTTATTTTGAAAGGTTCACTAGTCATACTTACCTAAACTCTAAAATTATTATATAATAAAAGTTCAACATAGACCTATGGTAAAACCACATGTTCCCCTCTAAGGAATAACTAAAAAAATTTTATTTTACCTTTACAAATGGTTCAAAAATAGTGACACCACATTTTGGTTTCTTTTAAACCATTTAATATACTCACATTTAATAAAAAACAATTACCATTCATAAGGAAAAGGTGAAAGATAATTTATTTGGATAACCACTTAAGACAACATAAGAAAATTATACCAATTCTCCTTTTAATACATAGTCATTTAGCGGACATCAAGTAACAAATAAGAAATTCATCATACAATTTTCTTTTATCTGTTTGACTTTCCCATAATGTTCTAAAAATTTGTACAAGTTAATGAAAATGTCAATTCCAATCTATATAAGAAAACACCTTTTAGGTTTTAATTTTAAATTTAATTAACCAAATCATCATATAAATATATCTAAATGGTCAATAAAATATTTTAATTAATAAAAGGAGACTAGTCAAATTAGATTCCATGATACGTTTTTTGACACCATAAAATAGAATGCCAACAGATTAAATATATAATCCATTCACATGAGTATACCACCATGTGTTAAATAATAATGAATAAAATAAAATTAGTTTCCAAAAATGGTCTTATGAAGATAATTTGTGTTCAATTAAGGGAAACCCACAATTTTCATACTATTAAAATTTCAAAATACCCAAAAAGTGTTTGTCTCATAAGAATATGCCCCAATGAGTCTTCTTGGGTCCAACTGTGCATTTTGGAGTTTTTTATATAGGTCATCAATAAAAAGTAATAGAGGTACATGTTCTTATATAGGAAACCATTTTCAATAAGGATTAATATTCAGAATATGTGTCTATGCGTGTGTGTGTAAACCATGGTCATGTAAGATGAGTATAAATTCCCATGTTATAATGTTACATTCTAATATAACTTATAATTACCATTCATGTAGTTGAAATTAGGTTTTTACATTGGTTTCTAGAATATAAAAATTCATATTTATGATGGTTCAATTAAATTAAATTTCATTGTATAATTTTTAGATTCCCATACATATTATAAATTCATCAATGGTATCCCATTTAGTTGAGAGCATTAATTTCCCAGACCCTACAAGTATTGGTTCACGGATAAAACATGTCATGATTGGATAATTAAATAAAATTACATCATTAATCAATATATGAAAACACAATATTGGAAGATTCCTAAATTTTATCTAACCAACAATATAGTATAAATATCTCAAGGGATGATATATCATAGAAATAATTGGATGGAAACATGGAAATTTATCACACACAATGGTATACACTTGAGGAACATATCACAATATTAGGTTGTCTCATAATAGAACCTACCAAACATGCCCCATGAAAGGAATATGAATCACTATGTACCTAAAATTTTTCTTGAATCAATTATTTCATACCATATAATTACTAGGTTAAATTAAAATAAATTTAATAAATCATTAAGCACTATAAGTACAACAATCACTAATGTTAAAATAATTATAAATTATAAAAATTGATTAAAAACAATAGTCCCATCCCTAGACACTTGGTGTTTTTCCAATGAGTGGGTTGATCACTACCAAATATTACTATTTACCAAGTTATTACACATTTATTCTATCTTATCTACCATCCCAAAATAGTATGACAAAATAAAATAAACCTCTGATACCAAATTGTAACTTTATAACATGGGATCCTCTTAAAAAGTTAGCTAATTAAGCAAGTTACATTCCCTTTATCATGCCTACCCAAAATTCTGGAGGATATAGACCAGAATCTAGGGCTCAGTTGTTGTATGCTGTAGAAACTATTCCCGCATGAAATGAGTAAAACAATGGTATATGAGATAATAAATCAACCAACTATGGAAGCAGTATAAATGAAGGAATTAGAAGATAATAATATTTCATAAGGTGGACAATAAAAAATACCCAACCATGTATTTCTTTGTTATGGTAAAATATTCACATAGTGGTGATGCATTATGTAATAATGAAATGATCAAAAATCCTAGAAAAAATTCTCAAAGGATTTCTCCAAGACCATCAAATTATCCAACTTTGTCCAGTGATCCCAAAATTCCATGTGTAATGTATCATCATATGAAGAATCCATGAACCTGAACCTGAAATAATGAGGTCTATTTGGGTACCCCTAGAGAAATGTCGGTATGGATAGTTTCAATGATATACTCATTAGTCCACAAAAAAATATTTCTTATTATATCCAGTCTAGGAGTACAAATTACACTAGTGTGTTTAAATACAACAAGTAATGTAGGGGAGTAAATTAATAAATAAAAACAAGTTTGAACCAATTTCTTTAATGACACATGGATTACCGTAACTAATTTTACATGAGTTGGAATATCTATAAACATTACCATATGTATATATAACTATATATATAAACACAAATATATATATATATATTTATAGGAATAGATATACATATACTGGCAGGGAACCGAGGTAGAAGTCTAAGGAATCCTGATAATAGTAGGACAATAGTGATTTACATAATTAAAAAAATCAGCCAAGGGATCCAAGAAATGGATTATCAACATTTGGATAAAAGAATAATTATTGTATATGACCTAGAGTAACCCATTCATTCCATGTATAGTATGTGTATCTAAACCACTGAGCAATTTTATGTAGTCATGTGTATCTAAACTTAAGACCACTAGCTAGTCCAACAATTAGTTATATAGCCAAGGAATCATATTAATGTAATAATCATAAATTGATACAACTAGTCATATGTAATAAACATGAATAAAAATTTTTTATTTCCCTATGACCCCATCCATGTATTCCCATGATGAGGAACCAATGTATCGCCTAATGAGTAAAGTAATTATATGTATTCTATGAGATTGTCTATGGGGTTTTGTATGGTGGAAATCGAATTAGAACTCCAGGTTAATTTAATTTTATTTCATGAACGAGCACATTATTGGAAATTTTTAATATGGAAACCCAAGTTTCACTCATGTTTTCATATTTCCCCATGACCCCAATCAAGGTATTTCTTATAATAGAAATCTAATTATCTCTCAAAGGACAACGAATTTCATTTAGCCGATCATACCGTCCATGGAATTCCAAAAATTGGAAACCAGATATCACTCAAGGAATTACACAATTCATTTAACCAATGAGCCCATCCATATTTTTCTGAAATTAGTAAACTTTTACTTCTCATTTTACTAATAATATCAAATAGCATATTATCCATCAACAGAATTTCATTGATATTAACAAGAGTATCACTCAAGGGGTGGATAAGTAATTGATAATATAATAATGTCCAAAACATAATTCATTCTATATTAAAAATAAATATTAATTAATCAATAAGTTAAAATTAATAATTATTCCATATCACAATTTAGTTATGAATAAATAAGAGGCAATGATTATAAGAATTCCATTTATGCAGTAATAATATCTAAGAGACGTCCCCTTTTATTAGAGAAAACAAAAATACAGAAAGGTGAATATCTGTACAATAGTGTTATGGGATGAAACCCATATTATTATTAATTTAACATTAAAATTATCAATTACAATTATAACAATGTAAATTCTATGAGAGAAATGTGTGCCGAAATTTTAATTCATCAGGACACATCCATTAATGAGATTCCAATTTTATTTATATAAGAATTTAGAAAAGTATAAATAAATATATGGAACATACCCAGGGGTGGTTTAATCAATAGTAAAATATGGTACCTAAGAATATAATAAATCACACTTCAAGAAAGTTTTGGGTTGAGGTTACTAAACTCTAACTTTGTAAGTTGGTACTATGTTGCGGTCTGAGCATTAAATTTATTTAAATTCAAATTTCTTAACCAACACACATAACATCAATCATGTATCACAAGGATTCTTGTTATAAATAATGATATATTTAAGGGGAATAATATTGACATCCTAAATAAATTGTAATATTCTCCACTCAACCTATACAGAGATTTGATTCAATACAGTTTTCAAAAAATTGAACAAATATAAAAACACCATGGATGTATGGAAAACTATATGACGTGGTTTTTTAAATCAACATATATAGTTAATCTTAAAACATAATTAATAAGGGTTGAGATCCTATATATATTCTTCCAACATGCTCGACAGTGTTCAATTTTTAGGTAAAACAGAGTAGATCCCACCATTCCTATAGGAGAGGAATAAGGATCCCAAAATAGTGATTTTTCATGAGAATGAGAGGAGGATTTGTGGAGAATAAATGAAATATGATAGAGGGAAGAACCATAATATAAATAACATTAATGATCTATATAGTTTAGCCACCTTTTTTCCAATTTTTCCTCCAATGGGAAGTCACCATCTTCCTAGGATCCATACCTTACAAGATTTTTGTTCATGGATAAGCAACCTTTTCACCAACAATGCCTTTTATAATATTCAAATCCACACCCCACAGGGGCGAGATGCATAAATAGAATAACCTCACACATTATGTGAAATTCACCTCTAAAATAAATTGTGTAGGACTCATACAGTTATACATCCCACCATTCATTTTTTAACAAACCATACAACACTACTTATAGGGCTGCACGATTTCTCATGAGTGGTCACCTGGTTTAAAAAAATTGTGTGCCTTGTCTATTTCACTTAGAACGCATTTTTTAGAGGGGATCACTCCCAAAACACATCCAAACATCTGATAAATCTGCCAATAGTTATATCTAATATAAAAACAATACTCTTATGTGATCCAAAGATCATATTTACATTGCAATGACTAGTTTATAATTCAGCCCCACCCACCAAACAGAAAATTTCAAATTCCCTATGAAAATCCCACAGTTCCAAAACGTGGTACAATACATATTCTATAACCGTGATGATAAATATGAATATACTATAGAAATAAAATTCTTTATATGGGTTTCTATTCCTATCCAACATGTTTCTTTATCTCATATGTTATTATATACATTCAACATCGACTACATGCCTATTGTGCAAAGGTTTTTTTAGATGAGTTTCCAGGCCTAACACAAAAACATAATGTTGAGTTATCAATAAAACTAATACCTATTTGAAACCTAATTAAAATATTCCCTATATAATTTCCCAAATTATGTAGTGGTAATTGAAAAAGAAACTCATGGTGAACCTTAGAAATAGAATCATTTGACCATATATGTCCCCTTGGGGTGCTATTGTTTTTCATAAAAAACAAAAACATATAAATTAAACTCAATATTTATTATCAGGATTTAAACCATATAATGTTAAAAAAATTATCCTTTACCCCATATTGATAGAATATTTGATCAATTGAAAGGGGATTAATAATTTTTCATGATTGAAACTCATTATATATATCATCAACAATGTGTCAATAAGGATAATATACCCAAGAAAATATTTTGTACAAAGGTATGTACACTCTGAATATATAGTTATTCCATTCGGTCTTACTAATTCCCCCTTTATCTTCATTGATTAAATTAACATATTCTTTAGTGAGTACCATGATCAATTATTGGTAATCATTATTGATGGTGTTATCTATATTCAACTAGTAAGGAAGAGCATGTGGACCACATGATAATTGTACAAAAGAACATACTGAAGGTAAAAATATATTAATTTTTTTTAGTTTTATAATTTTTGATACAAAAGGTTTCTTCGTTGAGTCGTATAATCTCAGGAGATGATTTATCAGTAAATCTAAAAATGATGGAGGATATTGAATGTCAACCTAGACTGACCGTGGAGGCTATGATCTATATTTTTCTTTGATTGGAAAGTTATTATAATTGGTTTTTGGATAATTTACCTAGAAAATATAGTACACTTACTATGACAACATAGAAGATATATAAGTTCATTTGGACAGATGAGTGCGAGGAAGAAATCAATGATCTAAAGAGATGATTAGTTAGTGCACCAATGCACACACTACCCTTTAGTAGAGAATGATTTATAATCTATTTTTATGAATCTAATAGAATATATGGATATTTTAATTTGTACATTAATATATTTATTTATTGTGTCTCACAATAATTGAAAGATCATGAGTCAAATTTCCCAACTCATGATTTGGAGTTACCAGTGGAAATTTTAGAATTAAATAATGGGTACACTATCATTATAGAGAAATGTGTGATATATATCCAAATCAAAAAAAAATTAATGTAAATATTGACACATAAAGAGTTTAATATGCACTATAAAAGATGGTTAGATCTTATTAATGATTATGACTACTCAATACATTACCACCCTATGATAGCAATTTGGGTGGATGATTCTTTGAGGTGAAATGATGAAAATATCTTATCGATTGTGAGGTTCACAAAAGATCCAATATATATTTTTTATTTTAAATATATGGATATAAGAATCCAATAGGAAGGGTGGAAATATTATCTTTAACTATTGAATGTTCTATTGTCTATATATATAATGATTAAAGAGGTGTAGAAGGAGGATGTATAGGTGAAAAAGAAAGTTATAATGGTTCTTAATTTTAACTATTTTCATGATGGAATCAGAAGGTTCAGGAGCCATGTATTTTTTCCTACCATAATAAATTTTAGGAAGTAGAAAATAGAGGACGCCCATAGTTCATTATTCCATATTCATCCAAGATGTAAGAGGATGTATAGTGGTTGGAAATAGTAATAATGGTAGAATTGAATGAAGAGATATATTGCAGAGTTTGTATCTAAATGATTAGTATGTCATCAATTTAATGTTGGGAGAAACAATTCTATGGTTTTATTACATCCATTAACTATACTAGAATAGAAATTAGAAAAAGCATCATGATTTTTTTCATTAAACCCCCATTATGTCTAAATAACATAATGTCATATGGGATGTATTCAACCTCCATACAGAGTCATCACACCTCATTGTTACCATATAATATTTCTCTTTGGATGGGCTTATCAGAATATAAATTAATAATGTGTAATGATTACATGGGGTAAAAATTTCTATTGTATCTAATCGGTATTTGTGGATTATGTTGATGTCCTATAGAATTATTCATCAAATACTAGATACAGAATATGATTTCAGTAGTACATATCATCCCCATATTGGTGGACAGTCTATGAGAATAATTAGGACCCAAGAGGTTGTGTGGAGATATCTTTTGGTGGATTTTAATGGTTTATGGGATCAACCCCATATTATAGTTGAGTTTTCCAACAAAAAATAATTTTACATGTGTATTATAATATATCCTAGTATTGTCCTATATGAAACTAAGTGTATAAAATTGATATTCTACAATGACCTTATAAAAATAATGATATTACTACCATATATAGATACAGAAATGGTAGAGAATGCTAGGACAATTCAATAACACATCAAGGAAGCTCAGAGTTGACATAAAAGGTATTCAGAAAATCATCAGGGTGATCTAGTATTTGAATTTAGTGATAAGTTATTACTTTGAAAATACCCATGGAGGAATAATATGAGGTTTGGAATGTAGAGACTGTTAATCATTAGATTCCTCAGTCAATTTAT
Source organism: Viscum album (assembly GCA_963277665.1). Taxonomy (NCBI): domain Eukaryota; kingdom Viridiplantae; phylum Streptophyta; class Magnoliopsida; order Santalales; family Viscaceae; genus Viscum; species Viscum album. The sequence goes on along the minus strand of OY728138.1, from coordinate 1,697,966,549 downwards.
TATTCATGATTATATCATAGTGGTACATTAACATTTTTATCTACCACCAAATATCTCTCATGTTCATGATGTGATCTATATATCTCTCCTAAGGAAGTACATACCTAAACCATTATAATTGTTGAACTCATTGGTGTTATGACTGGAGAAATATATCTATAATAAGGAAAAGATTGATTGGATTCTACTTTATAGAAGAAATGTTCTATGACACATAAACACTCTCAAAGTTAAATTTTTTGGGTGAAACCACTAGTTTCAAGAAGCTACATTGGAACCAAAGGAAGTGGTGAGGAAGATGTATCTAGAAGTAATTTCATTAGAGTGAAGAATTTTTGGGGAGAAATTCATATTAATTATGTAGAATATTAAACCACAAGTTTTAATGAATTACTTATTTGAATAAATTATTGTTTATTGATAATTTTTGTTACACACAAAATCATCTTTAACTTTTGTTACACGCATCACCAAATTTTTCATGCATTATACAAGACACTTTGTTTCAAAATACCATAATATATTATAAATATTATAATTTAAATGTGTCCATTATGAAATAGACATTAAAAATATCGATATGGTTAATTATAAATAATTGTTACATATCACATATAATGGATTTATATGAAGAAAAAATTATGGTAAAAAGGAAAATTTTAGAAAATTAATTTGACAGTATAAGATTAAATTTTTATATGTACGTGTTGAAAAATATCATTTTGTTAATTTTTTATATGTTTGTAAAATGTAAAATTTTTAATGAATATTGAGAAGTAATAATTCTTATTAAGAATTTTATTTTCATTTACAAATTTAAAAGACATAAAAATTAGTTTTTGTTTTGTAAAAATTAATATATGTTAATTTATATATTTTTTAAATCGATATTTTCCATTATAATCAATTTCATATAGAATTTTAATATTGAAACTTTCTCTATTTATGAAACATTTATCATTGAAATCTCACTTTCTCATCGCATATATTGGATTACTCTTAAATTAATTTTTTCCTCTTATATGAATGGAATTTGGAAAAAAATAGATTAAATTTTTTTAAAAAGAATAATTTATATTATCTAATATGATTAACTAAACCTTGTACCCCTATGAATAGTAAAAACAAAAAAAATTAATTTTCACGTTTAAGGTAAAAATGGGTTTACTGTGGGGTGAAACTAAGAATATAAGTGTTAAAAAGACCCATAACAAGTCCAAAACCTATTTTATATCCATTTTTTGACCCTATAATCACTAAGGATATTCAATGACTAATTTATTAGTCTTGTGACATGTGGATAATGTGGTTATACATTTTTATTTTCTAAAATATCAAGTGTGTTACTCACCCCACTTATAAAGGATACCCCTCCTATCTCCCCAGAACATATAAAAGGGCTTTGTTTTATCCAATAAATACAAAAATAACTCTCATAATTCCCATAAAACATCCTATAATCCATATTTTGGTTATAAATATAACCATGTAAGGGTTTTGGTGAAAACCAAAAGATGTGGCCGAAAGAAGCAGTAACATTTCAAACCAAGCGTTTTATATTATGTAATCCTCCACCATATTTAATTATTTTTAAATGATGAATATAATATAACCTCAATATATTCCATATATTTTTATTTTATTATGTTAAGTGAATGACCTACAACCATATCCTCTTTCCTCACATGGGAAACAATAATGTCACTCATCTGTATGTAAGGATACTACCTCTCGAATTGATATGAGAAGTCTTCTATGAACATATATCACGGTTTGGTATAAGGATGGATATGATGAATATGAATGATATTTTTAACATAAATATATATATGTTTCTATATTATCTCATATACATTTTCCTATATTTCATTCCATGGGCGATATGATAATTGAAATCGTTTGTACAAAGGACTTCCACAACACGAAGCAATGTGATTCATTTTTAAATTACATTATAAATGGAAGGTAATAAATGATAAATTTAAGTAATATATTTTATATTTTTGTAATATCAATGATTCCATAATGTTAATATATTATTTACCTTTCTTTTTCTTCATTCATCATGAAAATGTAAACAACGTTAATGTGTACATATGACCTACCATCTCCATTAATAGTGTATTTTATTTTCTATAACTTAATTTTGTTGATTATTCTAAATACATATAAATTGAATAAATATTATATTTATGTCATTTGTAATATTCTTTATTTTATGGAATCATGATCAATACAATAGGAACAAAAATATCAATTGATAACATACATGGAAAATGAAGTAGTTATAACCCGAAACATAATTTTAATAAAGAATAGTTAATAGATGGGTAATAAAAGGAAATAATTATGTCATATATGATATTATATATAATTTTATGATATTAAAATCGATTTATATTAAAGTCATATTTAATATAGAAAAGGATAGATGAACTTCAATGCATGCGAAACTGGAGGGAAGATATTTTGGTCTCAATTTTAATTCGTTGAGACATATGCCACGTTTTGAACTATATTCATATATGAGTTGTATATAATGCACCATTGAATTTAATATAATCAATTAAGTTAATTTACTGAATGTTTTTTAATATAATGTTATTATATCGTTGGGGATTCCGAATCATTATAACTAATAGTGTAATGGTTTTAGGATACACTCTCATCATTTAACAGAATTGATTATGATTATGTTTCTGATGAAAACATCACATGAACCATCTCTCAAGAGGTAATTGAAATTTCTTATACTATTTTTATGTAATGAGAATTCATTTTTTAACATTATTTTTCACTCTTTATCGACTCAAGATTAAAAAATAATATTTTTACTGTGAACTAACATTATCTATCTCTTTGGATGAAAAAACTTTCTCATCCATATACAATCATTATAAAAAAAATTAAAAATTATTTTAACATTATCTAAAATATATATTAAAAAAAAGTTAACCAGTTTTACTTTTTTTTAATGAAATGAATCTTCAAGAAATTTTTAAAACAACGGCCCGTATGGAATTTAACAAAATGTTTAATGGAATCATGATTTTTTAACATGCATGACATCAACAATATTTCCCATCTCTATGAGAAATAAATGAAATGATGTTTCTTTTGTATAGTTGCAATGTTATTTTCATTGAATATTTTTTTTTAAATTTTGTTATGATTTTTTTACATTTAAAATGAAATTTTCAAAGGTAAAATGTATTTTCCTTAAGAGGTTTTAAAAGAGATCATTCGAAATAATTTACTGCATAAGATGAAATACATTAATTTTAATTATATTTTAATGGGGATATAATCCAAGTATACCATTATTATGCATTATAATAATGGTATATAATTATAATGAAGATATATTTATTAAACCCATTTATTTTCCATTTTCTATACTATGATATAATTCATATGAATGGATTTATTATCATTGGTTCTAATTCGTAGAATATTTTAGGATTCCCTGGAACAAAAATGTATGTACTATGTGATGGGTGGGCCTGATAACCCCCTCTAATACATTGGGTATGATTGATATCTCATGACAGAAACATGACATGAATAAGGATTGATCCCATCTTAGTCAGAGACTATGTACACCAAGATAGTCATACGAGTGAACCTTTAATACTAAGATAGTTTAGGTAGTGGTCTCATTGTATTATTATATTCTTGGAAGTGATCCTAGAATTTCTAAATAAATTATTTTATATGCTTATATGTATTCCAAAAATCTATGACCTTTTCCAATGTTATGAACTACTATATCATATATATTTGTTCCATTATGATTCATGTTTTTGGAACTTCCATGATTTTTTGCATGACTCTAGTTTATAATCCATGATATTCAGGGTGGTTTTTCAAATTTAATTCATCTGTTCTTACACCCTTAGGCTTGGGATATGTTAATATCTCCCTTGTTTACTTTTTCTGAGCCTCTGAGCTCACACTTTTTTATGTTTCTATTACCAATGTTATGATGAAATATTTTATGTATGATATGTCTAATAAGGATTATAGTTATGAAGAAAATAGTTGGTTATGATGTAGATAGTAATATATCATTAATATTTTAGGTACTACTAAACCCCATATTGTTAAATTATTAGAATATTAAGTGCAAAACCCAGATTTATCAAAGAACATTTGATATAGGTTTTAATGGTCTTAAATGCGTGTTAATATATTGGAATATTCAATTATATATTTTTGTAGTTTGACACTATGTTATTGTGATGTTTTGAGGCCCAAAAATCATTGACAAATACTGAATAAAAATATTAATTATATGAAAATAAGTAAACACATTTTTTTCCAAAATCATTAAATAACTCCATAAAGGTTCTTCATTTAATAAATCTGAGACCACTGTTATGTCCAAAATATGTTGTTTACCCTAGTAGGGTTATTACATTTGAGGTCATTGGATATTTGGGAGTCTCGCTCGTGAGATAAATTTTTTAAATAATATTTAATATATTACTTATGAAAAATAATTAAATATCTCCCAAACCGTGTGACATTTGGGAAATATGATACAACCGATGGGTCTAGAATTTGGGGTTTATCCCAGATGGGGTATAACATTCGTAAGCATCGAATTTTTGGCTGCCCCTCTCAAAAAAATAACCATTTTTATTTTAATTAATAGTTTATTCTAATTTTTAAATAATAAATCACTAATATATCTCAAATGATGAATCATACGAGAAATCTGAGACCACCATCGGGCCCATAATGAGGTGTTTATGCTAGGATACATATAACATTCATGATAAACATGACTCTGGTTTGGTCGCTTATAATTTATATGTTTTCTATTAATTATATTAAATAATTGACATTATTAATTTCATTTAATTATTAATATAATTCCAAAAATTGGGTTACTCTTCATCTTCTCTATTTTTGTGTCACACCTCCAATTTTCACCCAAGTGACCTTCAAAAATTCTATTTATTGCCCATTTTCACCATTTAAAAATTTTAAACACCATAAATGGATGAATCAATGACTCCTCATTCATTTTTAGGTGAAATCATGGCATTTATTAGTAGTTTCAAAATATTGGATAGTTTTATGGGTATATGGGGTTTAAATACCCCAACTCATTCTATTCTTTGGTTTTGTTTGTTTTAGACGAATATGATAGGCTATGGATATTCCTTGTACACCTTAATCTAGTTATAAACATTAAAATCGGACTGAGGCTTCCTCCATCAATTGGTGTGCACGTTCCCCATTTTCTTCTTATTCCTACATAGGTTTATTTATTATAATTATTTATTTTTCCACTTTTCTTATATTCATTATATAATAACAAAAAATAATAAGGACATGAATAAAGGGAAAACAATATATTATAATAATGATAATATAAAATTTATCAAATGATAAATTTTATATTAAATATCTTCTGATATATTGATATATATATGTATATATATACATATACCTATTTATATTAATGAAATCACTAGGAGATCATTTATTTAATTTAACATTATCAATGTTTAATTGAAATAATAATTGTAAATAACCATCAAGCGATAATTATATCAAATTTACATTAGGTAAATTGAAAAAAAGATAATTTATAAAGAGTAATTATTAGAATATAATTACTCAATTAGTTAAAAAAATAATTATAATGAAATAATCTAAAATTATCTTAGGATAATTTGTATGGTTTTATAACAATATAATATTATTCTTGAAGGAGACTAATATAAACACAACCTTTGATATAAATGATAAATTGGAAATTATATAGGAGAAATAATTTATTATGACATTCGAAACATTATTTTGAGATAAAATAAATGAAATTGGTTCTACGACCACTTCATGAGTATTGAACTTTTTTGTGTCAACACTTATGATAATAGGGCCTTTAGGAGGTGTATTGATCCACATAGGGGGGTTTACCTATACTGCTGACATCGACGACCGTGAGGTTTGTGGTTCTGTCATGATTCCATATTTAAAAGAACCATAATTTCATTATTTATTTTTCAATTGTATGAATTTAAATAAAATTTTTTAAATCATAATCCTATATCTTTTAATTGATTTTTTAGAGAAATCCATTTCCAGTGTATTGGGGTTTTTGAGAATAATGATTTTTGGCCTGGAAATTTGAATTGCTGAGATTTAAATTGTGAAAATTTACATTGTATTTTTGATGGAAATAGAAGTAATAGAAAAGAATAATTTAATTATATAATTTAATTTTATGGTATATTTGTTAGAAAACTATTTTCCAATGAATTGGGGGATTGTTATGAAATCATTGGAATTTGTTAAATTGAGAAAATGGCTTAAAATATTTTAATACAAACTCAGTAGTTTTATCTTGTTAGAGAAGAACATTTTTTTGAATCCTATTATGGTTTTAAATGGAAAATTGGTATTTAAATGGTATTATGGGATTTAAATGTATTTTAGTCAGTCTTATAATAAATTTACCAGCATTGATTGTATAAGAGAAATTGAAAGCCTTAAGTAGATTATGAGTTATTTGGAAACACTCTATGTTTACAACAACATTCTGAAACATACATTCAGGAGGTGACAAACCTTAGGCGATGGTGAGGAGTCCTCTCTGACCAGTGTTTATAGGACATTTGTGTACACATATTTCCATGATCACATAGAGATTGAGGAGTCCTATAGTTGGAAATACTATCATAACTATTTGTAAGATTACCATGAGGATAAATTTTTATTTATATTTGAGATATAAATGTATACCAATGCTTTTAAATTGTGTTACATACATTCAGAATATACATAAAATATTTTATGTAATAGTTTTATTTAAGCCACTGTTTTATAAATGTTCCATAATTTGTAAATCCTTTTCTTGAAGTATTTTTCCCATCATTTGAACATTATAGCACGATATGTTTAACTAATTTTAAAATTCCAAACATGTTGAATTTATAATTGGAATCATTATTTTGGTTAATCATTTATTGGAAATTTTAATGAAATTAGTGGTGAGTCCGTACTGGGATTTTTAGCTCAAACACTACATGTGCTTTCAAGTGTTTGTATATTATCTCCCACTATGTTCAAGAAAGGGGAAAGGATATCTTGGTGGTAAATCAGGCTGTTGAACCTTACCATGGTGAGTTATGTCCATGGGGAATGGGGTTTTTTTCCCTATTCTGGTATTTGGGTTGTATTACATTGGGATTGTTTATACATTGTCTGGTACATTAATCCTAGTGGAGTTTTCTTTTGTTATGAATAATCTCTTGTTTTTTTATATTGTTAGATGAAAAATCATTCCCACATCTAGTTTTTATGATTCCAGGTGCTAGTCACCAACCCATGGGGATCAGGAATTCCCTTCAGGCTCTATCAGGGATGACTCAATTATTAGGTTTCCAGGATACTAGAGATTGTTCGTGATAAGAAATGGAATCAGAGGGAGGTTGAGCTTTTTTCATGAAGTTAGTATGCATTTGTGAAATCTTGTTAGGATATCAAAGGTAGTTGGGATTGAGTGCCTAGCCAGATCTCGCTGAATTGAAACATAATTACCAGGGGTGGTTAGGGAAAGATGTCTTATGGTTTAGTTCATGTATTTTACCTATTGTGATTTGGATACAGTGAAATTCAAATTTGGTTTGTTCCTAATGTTGAGAAAAAAATTATCTCTTCACTTAGTCTGAGTGTTAATATAATTTCTTCCTTTTGTCTGATGATGTTGTTTAACATTATGACTCTAAAAATACATATGTATTGGACCTGGGAATGGGTAGATACTGATCCTCAGCAAGAGAATCCAATTATGGATCCAACTCTAGTTGTGTTGATCGTGCATATATTCCATGCTCTAGGACATGTACCACATTAAATCCTAGTTCAGGATCCTGTTGTGGATCCTTAGTAGAATTTTCTTTGAACTCATTGTCAAGAGTTCATTATCTAGAAACCAGAACTTTTTAAAAGCTCCACTGAACCTCAATATTCTGAGGAATGGCTGGACAAGATAGAATGTATGTCTGAGTTCTTGGAGACACCAGATGAGATCAAAGTGAAGTGTGTCCCCTTCCTGCTAGAGGGACCAAGGAGGAGATGGTGGAACATGATGGTGAAATAAAATAAACATGAATTTTTATAGTGGAAGAGATTAAAGGTTCTTTTCACTAACAAGTTCTATCCAGAATCAGTGGTTTTGGAAAAGGCTTTGGGTGTTTTCAAGCTTGGCTAAGCTTATAGAATTGTGATTGACTATTCAAATAAATTTGCTGAGTTGGTGCAGTTTGCACTAGATATTGTATCTAATGAGATGGTGAAGGATTGATGGTTCGAGTTGGGTCTTCAATCATATATATGTTCTCATTATTACTTGCTAAATCTCCCCACATATGTTGATGGTATACATAGGGAAATGATGGTTGAGATGGACCTTTCTAGAATGCCATTATTGAAGGGAGTTAATTTTTCTCTCAGTGGAAGTTGGTGTTATTTTAATGGAATGAGGATTCATAAATAATCGCTTACTGGTTGTCAATAATAGGGTCATTTTTGACCTCTTGCATTGCCTTAAAAATACCATTGATATGGTACCATTATGGTCATCTTGGGCATTCAAAATGGTACTATACTGAGGCACCCACAAATTTTGGCTCATGCAGATAATTAGGGAACTTATATAAATTATTCCACAACTTTTCTACTGTACATAGTGTCATGGGATAATCAGAACCTCCAAAAAATTTGGGGTAACCAAATTCTTCACATACAAAAGGGTTCATGCCACAAGAAACTGGAATGAAGAATATTCACATAGTGGAAGAGACTCCAAAGGAAGATGATACGGGTCCAGTGACCATGAGAGGTGACACTACTATAGCTTCATCCATAGTAAATGATGTATTTGATACCAGTTCATCTCACTCATTTATTTCTATATTTATTGTTTATCCGCATAATCATCCTATGGATATTTTTTCTTTTGCAATAGATATTACTACACCCCTTTATATGAAAAGAGAACATGTTCTTCGTAGTTCCACATGTCTATTCTATCTGTTAGATGTTGATCATTCATGGGTTTTCAGGTTCTTGATATGAAATGTCATGATGTCATATTTGGGATGGATTGGATCATTGCTAATAAATTATTGATCGATTGTTATATTTTGCAGGTCTGCCTTAATACATCGAATGATGTGTCTCTTTTATTTCAAGGAGATTGGGACCCAAGGTCAAGTCGAGTTAGAGCTTCTTATCTATAGGTGAGAAAAGTAATAGTATTTTTTTCAATTGATTTAGAGTAGGAATCCTTGTGTAGTGATATCCTTCAAGTGGTTGTATATTTTTAATAAATTGTTTCCTTCTAACTTCCCTAGTTTTCCACTGGTAAAGGAGGTTGAGTTTTATTTTGACTTAATGCTTGGTACTCAACCAGTTTCTATTCCTTCTTATCGAATGGATACATCGGAAATGAAATAATGGAAGTCAGAGTTAGATGATCTTCCTGAGAAAAAATTTATACACCAGAGTGTGTCACCTTGGGTGGCATCAATTATCTTTTCCCATAATGCTGATAGTTCTCTTTGCTTATTTGTTTATTATTGAAAGCTCAATCAAGTTATGATAAAGATAAAATATCTATTTCTAAGGATTTATGATTTTTTTTGATCATTTGAATGGGGATAAGTGGTTTTCAAATATCGACCATTGATGTAGTTACTATCAGTTGAGGGTAATAGAATCTAACATTCAGAAAACCACTTTTTAGAGTGTCTATTTCCATTATGAGTACCTTGTTATTCCATTTTTCCTAAAAAAATATCGTGTAGTTTTTATCGCATTGTTGAAAAGAATTTTCCACGAGTATATTGACACCATTATGGTAGTATATTTGCATGACATTCTTGTTTACTCCATGTATATGGAGGATCATGTGCATCATCTGAAAATAGTTCTGATTCTACTAGGAACTCACCAAATCTATGCCAATATTTCAATGTGATATTTGTGTATTTAGGAAGCGATATTATTGGGGAATTTAGTGTCAAAACAAGGAATATTAGTTCATCCTGAGTAGGGGAATTCCGTTCGGACTTAGGAACAACCATGAAATGTTTTTTAGATTCAGAGATTATGGGGATTAGCTGGTTATTGTTGTCAGTTAGTTTAGGAATTCTCAATATTGGCCACTCTGATGAATAGTATGACTCAAAAAGTAGGGTTGTTTTTGAGGAATGATAAATGTCAATGTTAGTTTGATGAAATGAACTGTCTTTTGGATACTACATCATTGTTAACTCTTCTAAAGTCCGTGAAAGGATTCATGTTCTTCTGTTATGCAATAAGTTAAGGTTTGTGTAGTGTTATTATGAAATCTAATGATGTTTTTTCCAATGTATCTCCTAATTATAAGCCTCACGAGAAGAACAATCCCACCCATGGCCATGAACATTCAACTATAATGAACACACAAAAATGTTGGTGACATTAACATTATAGAAAAATGTTTTCTGTGTGTTCTGACCCCAATATCTTGAGTTACATCTTCTCTAAAAATTATTTCAATCTCCACTACATGATTTTGGTAGAGTACTTGAAATCATTGGAATTTGACGTCACCTGTACCCTAGGGAATGAGAATTTCATAACAGATGTGTCAAGTAGGAAACATCCAACACATGACAAGAAATAATTTTAGAATGTGTGGTGTGTGAGGTCTCTTTTTTATCAATTACATCTTGTATATCAGAAGAAAGGGTCTGAAGCTTCTTTATCTGGTGTTTAAATGACATATTCTCTTCTCTAGATTATTCATTAAAATACAATTTTGATGGAGAATAATGTAGAATTAGATAATCTCTTTATGGTGGGGATACCGACACCCATTGGTCGTTATCCAAAGTGGGTGTTCTATGTAATAGAAACCATTATGTTGTACCATTAGGGACAACGAAGGCTATAATGTTGGATTTAGATAATTAAAAGTGGGTTATTCACCAAGGAACCACTAAGATGTTTTACACCAAGAGTTCATAGTTCTGGTATCCAGTTATGATATGAGCATTGATAAGTTTGTTTCTCACTGATATACATGATAACAATTGAAATACAAGCACTAGAAACCATCGGGTTTTCCTCAAAAACTTTTATTACCTATATGGAAGTGGGATGAAATCTCTATGTACATTTTGATTGGGTTGCCTCGTACCCACAGGAAGAGGAATTTGGTATTGGTTTTGATCGATATGCTAACCTAGTTTAACCACTTTATACCATTCGATATATATCCAATGTTGAAGAGTTGGTAAGTCTCTATGTGAAATAGATTATTCGTATTCATAGATTTTTTATGCTATAGTCTCTGATTTGGATCCTCATTTTACTTCTCTCTTTTAAAGAGGCCTCTAAGAGGCACTTGGATCTCACGTCCATTTGAGCACAACCATCCATCTACAATCTGATTTCCAAATATATAGGTCTATAAAAATACATGAAGATGTGATTCACGTTTTTGTTCTCAACTTTGGTGGGGATTGGGATGATCCCCTGGACCGGTTGAGTTTTATTATAATAATGGTTACTATTCTACGATCAGAATGGATCCTGTTTAGGAATTTTATGGTCATCCATATAAATAACCATTGTGTTGGTCGGAGGTTGGTGAATTTTCCATGGTTGGAACGAGTATAGTCCAAGAGATGAAAACTATGATTGAGTATATTGGTTATAGAATGTTGACATGACAGAACTGGTACAAGTCTTCTATTGATCATCTTCATAGACCTTTGGAGTTCTTAGTTGGTGACCTTGTGTTCTTAATGTTTTCACCTTGGTGGGGTCATCGATTACATGGGAGGCAAGGGAAGATTTCTCCTCATTTTATGCGACCTTTAGAGGATGTTGATCAGTTGGGGGAGAGTCGATTACTGTTTAGCACTACCAACATAGTTGATGTCGATACATAACATGTTCCATGTATCATATCTATGAAATTATATCTTTTATCCATCTGAAGTTTCGAGATGGAGTGATCTTGAGATTGAAAATTATTTATCTATGACTGAACGACCAATGGATATTGTTATTCCTAAGACCAAGGTACTTCATGGGAGGATGATACCCTTATGTTGGGTGTTATGGGAACATGGATTTAATTCTGATGACACATGGGTGAGGGATTCACTGATGAGAGAGTATTTGCCTCATCTATTTGACACGGAGGTTTCTTCGTGGTCTCTTTGGGGACAGAATGTTCCTACAGTGGGGAGGTTTTAGAATCTCATTACTGATTCAAGTATTTCTAAACCCTATTGTGTTAAATTATTAATATCTTAAGTGGTAAAAAATAATTATCACAAAATATTCAATATATGTGTTAAGGGACATAAATGATATTTAAAATCTTGGAATGTACAATTAAATATATTTGGATTCAACATTATGTTATTATGATGTTCTGAGGCTGGAAAATCCTTGATGAAGGAAAGATAAAAATATTAATTATATTATATTAAGCACACACTTTTTCTTCATAATAATTGAATAACTCACAAATTTTACATCGTATGAGAAATTCGGGACCACTGTTATGCTTGAAATATGGTTTTACTCTTGAAGGGTTATAACATTTGAAGGTTCCATACATTTGGATTCCTCGCTCAAGTGATAAAGTAATTAAATAATATATTATATATTATTTATTAGAAATAATTAAATATCTCCCAAATGGTGTGATGTATGGGTAATCAGAGACCACAGACGTGTCTAGAATGAGTGGTCTAAATTAGATGGGGTATAAAATTTGTAGGCATCGAGTGTTTGGACACATCACTCACAAAAATAACCATTTTATTTAAATTAATTATTTATTTCTATTTTTAAATAATGTATCATTAATATCTCCCAAAATAGTGCATCCTATGAGAAATATGAGACCTTATTTTTCTTTGAAATGGGGAGTTTACCATATGCGGCATACAACATTCATGAGAAACATGCATTTGGTTGGGTCACATATAATCTTTATGTGATTTAATAATTATATTAAATAATTGAAATTATTAATTTCATTTAATTACTAATTTAATTATGAAACATCATGTTATTATTCATATTCCTTATTTTTTATGTCACTCCTCCATTTATCACACACGTGACCACCCCAAAATAACATTTATTGCAAATTTTTAAAATTTAAAAATTTTAAACACCATAAATAGATGAATCAAAGACTACTCCTTCAATTTTAGGCTAAATCATGGATTTAAATAGCCTTTTCAAAATGGTGGATGGTTTCAATGCTATGGGGTTTTGAAATACCCCAACTCAATCAGTTCGTTAGTGTCATTTTTTTTAGATGAGTTCATTAGGATACAGATCTTCCCTATGCACCTCAATCGAGTTCTAAACATCAAAATTGGACCGATGCTTCTCTTATTAGCTAATGTGAATTCCCCCTTTCCGAATCATTCTTCCTTTGATTTGATTTCTTATTATTATTTATTTTTCCACTTTTCTTATTTCTGTTATATAATAATAAAAAATAATAGGTACTTGAATAAAGTGAAAACAATATATAATAATAATGATAATATAAAATTTATAAAATGAAAATTTTTAGATTAATTATCTAATGATATATTGATATATATATACATATATACAAATTCCTAGATATATTGATAAACTCATTAAACCTACCTTTATTTAATGTAACATTATCAAAGTGTAATTGAAATGATAATTATAAATGACCATCAAGAGATAATTCCATCAAATCATCATTAGATAAACTGAAAAATGATAATTTGTAAAGAGAAATTATTAGAATATAATTACTCAATTAATTAAAGGAGTAATTATAAAGAAATAATGTAAAAATATCTTAGGATAATATGCAATTTTTTAATGAATGTTTCTTCTGGAAATGGGGATGACCTTGTTTGTTTAAGGTTCAAACATTTTAATCGGTTTATAAATGGTTTATTCATAGAACCATAAACAACTAATGATTCTCTATCCATTTGGACCTACTTTCCAAAGGTAGGTGCTCATTAGTTGTGGACCGATGAGGCTTAATAATTTTCATTGGTCAAGAGGATGGGAGGTCAGGCTTATCACACATTTTTGGGGGGAATTATTCCCTACACCGGGACGCTCTTATAGATTTAAGTTTTGTTCATGAATCATTATTAATTCACCAAGCAAGAAAATTATTTTTATACTATGTAATCAATGACTGATATGTATTGGATTTAGAGAATATTTTCTATGTATTTTATGTTCATCATTGATAGAGAATCATCCGTATTTATTAGAGATCCTTAGTCAATGGTATCCATGAATATATTATATGGAAATCTCTTGGCCATTATGATGACCATACTGGTATTAAATCCACTCAGTGGGGCACATAATGTTTATTGTCATTCAGATATATATGGATTATTTCAGAGTTGGTATCGTATCCACAAATGGGCTAACTATATATCCTCATTAAAAAGGAATCAGAACCCACATAGTTCAATTATAAGTATATAGTTTGACTTCATATGGGACAGAAATGAATTAATGAATGATGGGATTGAACCTTATAATTTCTTTCTACATACACTACTTTTAAGGAAATGATCAATGTCCATAAAGTTCAGGTAATGAAATATGGGGTTTATGCATGGTTAATGGCACAAAAATAGATGTTGTGATTACTTTCACACTCTAAGCTCGCGTGAGTCATGCTTGGTGTGAGAAACAAGATGTATCCATAAACTTGACGATGGTGCCATGAAAGATGCAGTCATGAGAAATGATGTGGGACTTACGTATGTATGACTGCCCAAGAAGATGAAGACCAGGACTTACTTATGTATAGAATTCCAGGAGAAGGGTCCACAGAGGTATTTGTACTTTATAGAGATTTGGAGTTTTAACTTGGGGAATACTCTTGATAAGGATGCCTAAATTAAAAGGGACTTATGATTAGGTTTTATGCCCAAGAAGGAGGCCCAAATAAAAATAAATTAATATTGGGGTTTACTCCTAAGGGTGATTCCCAATTATGTGGAACTTATAACTTGGGGATTACTCTTCAGAAGGAGGCCCAATGTTAAAGAAAGTTATGACTGGGGATTACTCCTGAGAAGGAGGCCCTGGTTAAGGGTACTTGAGACTTGAGTCTTACTCTTGACAAGGAGGCCCAAACAAAAAGAACATCTCATCTCAAAGGATGAGGTTATATAGGAAAACCCTAACTGTGGTGACATAAAGCTTGTAGGTCATGAGGTTTTGGGAGAGGTTCTCACAGAATACCATTCAAATAAGGGATCCAACGAAGGAACCATGCCATAAATGGCTTTAAAGAGGGTTTTGAAGGCTATGTCTTGAACATGAGAGGTGGATTTAAGGAAAGGAGGTGAGTATGAAGGAGGCGCAGAAGTATTGTTCTAGCATGCAAGTCCAAGTCCCGCAAGTAGACTTGCACGACATGAGTCACCTTGGGAGAAGAATAACTTGTAGGGTTATACATGGGAAACAATGAAATCAATTCCTTAGTATCATCCCTAGAGGCTTCCAGAATAGTGGCGTGCAAGTTCCCTTGAGAGGGCAAGGTGGCCTGCAAGTGCCTTAATTTACCTTAAGGGTTATACAATTAGGTGCATAAGTATTGATGAGTTCTAACACTTTAGCCATGTTCATACTCTTTAGAGATTCACTTATAGGTAAATAATTACCTTAGAAGTGTTTGGATGATGTCATAACATGACTAGGGTGACCAGTGCTTGAATCATTGTTTTGGAAAATTCGTTTTTGAACTGGGGGGCCCACAGGGGCTATTTATAGGCCACTGGGCACCTTGGGAGAAAAAAAGAATAGGGTGTGTAAGTGACATGCACGAACCATGTGTGGCACACAAGTGACTTGCGCGGCGAGCAAGAAGCTTGCGTGACTCGCTCTAAATGGGTTTCTGGTCCATGCCTTTGACAATTTTTGATTTTCTTTAAAGGGTGACCTTCATTGTGCTTAAGGTATTCCGCTTCTCCCTTTATTGAACTCTGGGACAGAATGGAGCGTTAGCAAAAGTCCCCCCTCAGAGTAAGATCAGAAAAAGGAAAGAGGATTTGACTCTCAGGAAAACAAGAAACCAGGGTTCAGTGGGGAAGGAGTAGAACAAGGAACTTCCTAATGTTCATTAATCCCAATCTATATTCCCCCCCTGTGATAGTGATGCTGAATCAGACCCAGAGGTGAAAAAGGTGCTCCAATTCTCACGTCGTAAGGCATGGCATAATATATATCATATCATATCTAAAATTCCTCTTTAAGATCTATCTTTGAAGATCTCGCGACTGTCATCCTTGTTCATCATGATGTGACTTGGTGGTTTTTGATATCAAGAGATCCATACTGTGGTGAAACAAGTCATCCTAAGGAGGGAGCAGGAGAAAAAGTGCCATCAAGATCTGACCAGAGCGAGGCTATTGACCAATATCGGAGAATTCGATGCTGCGGTGACCCGAGCTGAGGCTGGTCATGCTGTAAAGATGAAGGAGATGATGCATAAGATCATGGAGAACGTTGTCCAGTAGATGCACCTTCATCAACATCTAGATTCCATTACCGGGGAACATGATGAGCTTAACAATTCATTGGAAGGAGTCCAAACGGATGGTATTAAATCCATCGCAGATTCCAAGAAAGCACTCCATCAAGCTGAAAAGAGTGAAGCTGGTCAAGTGAATGAACTTCAAGTGGCTGGTGATGAAGCTCATAATTCTCTAAATCATATGAAAAGTTATATTGAATGTCTCTTGTAATTCTTGAAAAAGAGAAAATAATCCAATCTGTGGATGTTATTCTAATCTTGTGCATCAATGAAAATGACATTCCATCTTCAATCATTTGTACCTTCATTCTCTTGTTATATTTTTTTTACCTAAGCCAAAGGGCCTAGTAAGAATAGTTTGATTTTTTTTCTAGGATTATACAAAAAACCCCAAAAACATTGCATATATTTGTTGCTAAATATTTCCTAAATCAAAAAAAATGTACGTTTAACGAGCTTGGACTCGACTTTTATTCATAGTTCCATTTACAGGTTCCCAATTTAATGTGTACCCTATGTCTTGTTCACAGTTTAAAGTCATGCATGTTGGACATAAAAAGGATAATGTTTAAGGCTGAATAAATTTTACCGAATGGATTAAAATTGACTCAATTCCATGATAATTTCTTTGAAAACATTTTACCACATTCAAGTATGGGGGGAAAAATGTAAACTATGACTTAAGAAATTTTAAATCTGAGGGATGATATAAAAAAGGTCTAAAAGGCATTAGGGGAAGTGTTTCCAAAGAGTGGTGTTACCACTATTTTAAAAACCCATTAGGGGGTTGAATTATGCTGGGCCACTTAAGGGTATTGGTTGCACAGACAAATAATAGCATCTTTTGGCTGACAGGTCCGTCATCTAGACTACTTATGTATGGCTGCCTAAGGGCACATGCTGCATAGTTAGGAAAAATAACCCTCAAAAAATTTACTTTTCTATTTCTAAAAGACTGTAAAAATTTATAGAGATTCAAATTTCCCAAAGTATAGAGTCTTTTTAATATAGAGAGGTACTAGAATATGGATAGGGTATTCCCAATAAAGATTGTCAAAGAATTAGATGAATTTCACTCCTGCAAAGGTCTGACCCCAACTTAGGGAAGGGAAATATAAATAATAGACCTCAATACTTTCATATCATAAAAAAGAGAATGGGGAAATTATATTAAGGATGGATATTTTTGTGGATCCCTACATATCATCATTAAGACCAATAAGGACAAAACATGTTTTCCTCCCAAGAATGATGTTACCAAAATTTGAAAAACCCGTTAGGGGGGTTGAATTATGCAGGTCCACCTAAGGGAATTCGTTGCATTGTCAAATAATAGCATCTTTTGGAAGACAGGTTCATTATGTAGACTATTTATGAAAGGCCGCCTAAGGGAATGTGCTGCATGATCAGCCAAAAGAATTCCTGGGTATCAGAAAGTTTGTGACCCGAAGTCAAGAAAATGATTATGGAGATCTGAATGTATTTATGGTTTGGAGTATGACACATAAAAATGGGTATTTCCTAACGCATGAAGGAGATACATAAACCAATGTTGACCATAATCATGTTGTGGTTGGGTCCTGAATTGAGATGATGTACTTCAATACATATCTCATTAGGATGAGAATCAAGACATACATAGTTCTTGAAATACAATTTAACGTCAGGTGGGATGAGAGCATAGGAGACCTTAGTATATGGTCATATAGCTCAGACCATAATGAGGTAGAAACATTGTGTGTTTCTTTTTAAACCTTATTTGAATAAAGACCAAGGTTTTCATAACACATTCAAGTGCTCGCATGTGGACTTTTCAACCATGGGACTGAAAGTGGAGTTTGGGGTTAGGACCAAAGACTTGGGGATGGATTCGAGGGATTCTCCAACGTTATTATGTATCCCATATGGATGGGAATTAATCCATATGTAGTTCTTGAAATATACTTAGTACAGATTTGGTTCGTACAAGTGATGGGTGAAAGGGGACTTTAGTACAATGATCGTTGGACCCAAGATTAACGGTTTGGGCATTTCCATGTATGCACTTAGTCCTTGGAATATGACATCATTAGTGATCAATGTCAATAATTATTCCCTATCAAGTGAGGATTTCATACGCTGTTGTAGTTTATTGTCATACAGGAAAAAAGTGTGAAAAGTTTTAGGTCATATGCATGGACCAGTGCTGGACTGTTTAATTTCATGTAGCTAGGACGTATTACTATGCAGTTTAATGTTTTGTAGAGATGAAAATGGGGGACTGTATAGTTTAACGTCATATAGCAAGGACGATCGTGCAACATAGTTTAGTGTCATGTAGCAGGGACAAAGGCGGCGTACATAGTTTAACGTCATGTAGGATGATGGTGAACTAATGTGAAGATATTTGTATTGGGATTCAACCACAGGAGGTTTCCTACGTACCCATCCTAGAAGGCAAGGATCAAATTCTGTGTAGTTCGATTGATAATGAATTAGTGATCATGTTGTACGTGGGGACAACGACATGAAGATGGTGTTGGGACTTATGCATGGTTAGCGGCCCAGAAAGGGTGTTATGGTTGAAGCTTACTCTAAGATCAAGTGATTCATGCTCAGTGTGAGAAACAAGAGGTAGAAATAGCCCAAACGATGCACAATTTAAACTCATGTGGAACAAAGGTGTTGTATAGTTTCACGTCGTGTAGCTATGACATATTGTTGTCCAGTTTAATGTATTGCAGGACATGTGCACAATTTAACATCATGTAAGGAATATTAAGGGACTTTTTTAAAGTTTAAAAGTCATGTAGGATGAACATGTACAGTTTAACGTCATGTAGGAGGTATAAGAGACTATTTACAGTTTAACGCCATGCAGGACGATGAAGGGAACATAGTTTAACGTCATGTTGGAAGATAGAGGGGCTATGCAGTTTAATGTCTTTCAGCAAGGACAAAAGGGATCATGCAGTTTAAAGTCTTTTAGTGAGGACTAATGGGTTTATTTGTGTTACACAAAATTCTAATTCATGAATCTTACAGTGGTTGGAGTTTTAATGATTTCTCCATCCATTGAGATTAATGAATAAGCTCCAATGGAGTACACCTTATGTATTGAATATGGTCCTTCCCACTTTGTCCCCAGCTTTGGGGTTTTTATTTTTTGTATCATTGGAGTTATGAGGACCAATAATAATTGTCCATGAATGAATGAATGAAGACATACTTTTTTATTGAAAGCCCATTCTATTCGATTCTGATA
The DNA here is from genome assembly GCA_963277665.1 of Viscum album. Lineage (NCBI taxonomy): Eukaryota > Viridiplantae > Streptophyta > Magnoliopsida > Santalales > Viscaceae > Viscum > Viscum album. The sequence goes on along the minus strand of OY728138.1, from coordinate 1,697,946,705 downwards.
GACTTCCAAGTGGTGTAGGGTACACAATCGTTTTTCATCTAATCGTTCCAATTCATCAAATCACTTCTAAGATTGTTCATCTATGGATGACTAATCAAAAATTGCTACTCTGAGAAATGGTAATTGGACATCAATGGGAAAGACAGCTTCTGTTCCACATACAAATGAATATTGAGTTGACCGCGTAGCAGTGCAGGTGGTGGTTTGATAATCCCATAAAGCATGAAAAAGTTTATTAGGCCATGATTTCTTACCTTTATCCACCATCATTTACGGTATATTTGAAAGACTCTTATTTAATGGTTATATTTTCCATTGGTCTCTACATGATGCCGTGATGAATGGTTGGATTTGATGTGGTATTCTTGATATAGCTTTCTCACCTCGGATGAACAAAACATGATGCCATTGTCTATGAATATGGTATGAGGGACACCGAATCAGGAAATGATGTTAGACTTGAGGAAGATAACAATTCCTTTAGAACTAAATTATTTGAGAGGTATTTCCTTTGCCCGTTTGGAAAAGAAGTCAGTAGCAGTAAAAATATACTTAAACTTCTTGGATGTAGCCGGAGGATAATGTCATAATACATCCATTACCCATGTAGAAAATGGCCATGAGTATTTAGCAGTATGAAGAAACTCTAGAGGTTGATGAATGAAGTTGTCACATACTTGGAAAGAATGATACTTCTTAGAAAAATCAACATAATCTTGCATCATTGAAGGCCAGAAGTATCCATGCCGTCGAATTTGACCAGAAAGTTTATGTCGAGACTGGCGGGCACCCCAAACTCCTACATGTACTTCATTCATGGAAGCCATTTTCTCATCACCATCAATACACCTGAATAGAATTCCATCAAAACCTCACATGTAGAGAAATTTTTGGAGATCTGGGCAATCATAAAGAGGAAAATTGACCACAAGTTGCCAGACATGTTCTTTCCCAGCTCTATCAGGTGGGAGTGTTCCATTTTGAAGGAATTCGATAGATGTCATCCATCCTATTGTATGACCATATGGTTTAGAAATGGGACTGATTTCATTGATTTCCTATGTTATGATTTGAACAAAAGTTGAAACTATACGACGATGGGAAATATTGATTATTGTTTCATCCCATTTTGGATCAGCCAGGGCTGTGGCTATATTACATAGTTCATTAGCTTGGGCATTTTGTGACCGCGGGACATAAGAATTTGTCAGTTCCGAAGGAAATTATGCCATTAACTCTCTGACTTAATCACACAAAGGGATTATCTATTCATTTCTGATGGCATAATCCACATTGATTGGTTTGATTACCAAATCTGAATCACATTTTACCTTCATGTGATTCACCTGTGCCTGACCCGCCAATTCGAATCCTGTGATGAGAGCTTGATATTCTGCTTCATTGTTTGTATCGTCGTCCAATAATAAGAAGGAATAGGGTATCACTGCCTTTTCATGAAAAATAAGCATGATTCCGAACCCAAATTTGATGAATTTAGGATCATCCATTTTCTTCCCTATTGGACCTTTGGAGGCACCATTAAAGTACCTTTCCCATGTTTGAGGATTATCTTCAATCGAGAATACTTCCTCTTCAGGAAGTTCAATATTTAAAGATGTATCTTCTACCGATGGGTGTTCAGCAATGAAATCGGCCAGAAATTGTCCCTTTATTGCATTTTGAGACACATACTAGATATCAAAATACTTCAAAATAACTTCCCACCTTGCCAGACGTCCCATAAGCATTGGAAGACTAAGGATAAATTTGAGTGGGTTATTACGAGAAACCAATTGGACCTCATGATGTTCCAGGTACTGTCTCAATTACTGAACTACAAAGATTAAAGCTAGGTAGCACTTTTGAATACTTGAATATTGAGTTTCTTCCACAAGCATAGTATGACTGGGATAGTAAAGGTTGTTTTCATTCCCAGTATCATTTTTTTGGGCAAGGAAGGAACCCAATGATCGCTCTAAAGTTGTCACATAGAGAATAAGTGGTCTTCCTTAAATAGGTGGAATTAATATTTGTGGACTCAAGATGTAACAACCTGACCCCAGTTACCCAGATTCGGTGCATTATTAAATAACATTGGCATGATCACAAGAAATATCAAGTCTCGAAAGACCGATTAGTTTAGTAGCCTTGGAAACACTAGATATATTCATTACATCATAAGGTAAAAAAACTACAACAACATCTTGTCTTCATATCCCCTCATACAATCCCTATAGGTCATTCATAAATTACTTCTTCACATCCTGGGAAAATTAAAACATTGAAAGGGGTGAGCTCAGATGCTCAGGAAGGATAACAATATAGCAAAATCTTTCATAGATAAGCATAAACACTTAAGGCAATGTATAACTAAAACAAAAGCCTTTTAAACTTGAACATCAGCATAATATGGAAAAGATAAAATGAAATAATTCCATTTACATACTCACATTGATATTCTACTATTCAAATAATCCCATGCAATATCAAGAACAACATTCATAATGATGGAATGCATAGTGCCAGACATTCATAACATCGTAGCCAAGGCCTCGTGCCAAGACTACAATTAAGATTTTGTCAAGGCCTCATGCCAAGATACTAGTTTGTCTCAAGAGACCTACTGATGCATCCAGGAGCTATATCGGGCTCCACCCGTCACTTACTAATTCCAATGCACTCCTCATATGAAATGTTTAAAATATAACATAAACATTCTTATTAAAACTAGAATATGAAATGTCTATACTTGATCCAAAAACTATGAATGGTATAAAAGTATCACATCCACTGTTAAACATAACTCATTTGATACCATATGGAAGATTGTTTTGTATTAGATTAACCTCAATCGAGAATAGTAATGGATATTGACATAGATGAAAATATTCATCAAAACTATTATAGAGAAATATCCCCCTTTTTATTGAAATCATTTAAAAGTCACACTATTTGTCAAGAAGCCATTTAAAAATAGATTTTTGAATCAGGGTGTCCCATACCACTTTGAAACTTTTAAAAGGTGTTTTAATTTTAAAACTTTAATGTCCATATAAATAAATCCTTAAAACCATTTTTAAAACATGGACATTAATGAGAATGATTTAGAAGAATAATTCTTTAAAAAATTTAAAAATGATATTTTAGTTAGAGATTCTAACCAAAAGAGAGACACTTGTATACAATAATCGAGGTAATAAAAACATTATAATATCATGAGAATAAAGTTATTCATGATATACTATGTCAAAGTACATTATATACACCACATAAAAGTGTTTTGGTGTATAACAACAAAGAAGTCTCAATGGGATGTAAATTGAGATTAAGTCTCTTATAAAGACTATATCCTTAGGTTAAAGATAAATCAACGACATAATTATGTGTGAAAAATATAAATACACTAAATATGATTGGATATTCAGTGTAAATCAATCATAGGACATTCATAAATTTTCTTGTAAAAACAACACCAATGAATTGGATGTTTAACTCAATAAATGGAGATTGAGTTAAAATTACTCTTATCAAGTTCATATCGATGACTGGAGAATTTTTCAAAGGATTGATTATGTTTATCAAAATTATATCCATAGAAAGGGGATTAGAAATTATGACATAAGAAAATGAATAGTGATTCCACACAGAATCTTGGTGTAAAATAATCAATGAAGTATGCGTAAAGCCGAATGAGTGGAAATTGAAATTTCATATTCCCATATCAATTTGGTAACTTATGAAACATACACCCATGAAAGAATTATCATACAATGATGATGTAAATATACAAAAAGTAATTTATATTACACAATGAATACAATCATGGGTAGTACACACACCACATGGAATAAATAAGTGGTGAACAATGGAAATCTCACGAAATTAAAAATGAGATAAGAAACCCCCTTTCTTTGTACTTTTTCCTTGGCCGATTGTAGGTTAAACTACTATATAATGGTTAAATAATTGTTATTTAATTACAAAATAATAATTTATATTAATATTATATCATATATGATATTTTAACATTGATTTGTTAATAATATCTTAGTATTATCGTCGTTTCGGGTGTTAACGGATTTGTTTTCCATTATATTATTTGATATGCGAGGCATATTTGTTATGGATAGGATGTATCATATTCATATCCATAATGATATCATGTCTCTAAAAATTATTTTTATTCATGAAATGAAATTTATTCTTGAATGGATACAATAGGGAATGAATCTCATCGCGTTCGTGGAGACCGAAGTCCGTATTTACGCACGAGCGACAATATCATTCTTTTGATATTAAAATAATATATAATTGGATGGTATATCATATATAAGGAATAATTATCATGTTATATTTATTATTTACATGAATTATACATCATTATTATACCCATCTAAATAATAATATATTGAATAACAATTACACCACGATGTGGAGACAGTAGGTCGTACGTATGCACGTATGGTTACATGTCATTCAAGGGATGGATAGAATAATTAATTTTGTTGTTATATATTTATAATAACATAAATTTAAATATAATATACTAGATTTATTATTTTAGAAAGGGAATAACATAAAAGAAGAAGCTGATGAAGAAAGGAACTTGAAAATGGGTGGTGAAAAACATTACCTCTTCTTCGGGTTCTTCCTTTTGATTTGATCAAAATTGATCCTTAAGATGGATTTATGATCAAAATAATGCCTCTAGGATGAATTGATGGAAGTTGGGAGGATATTTGGGCAGAGGTTTGCCGATCCAAATGGCTTTGAATGTGTGAATTAGTGATAAGGGGGAGTGCCCTTTTATAAGAGGGGTAAGGGGTACCTTTGGAAAATCTAGAAATATTATTTTATAATAAATTTATATTCCATTTCAAATGGCTCCGAAATGGATTATATAAATGATAAGGTGGGGATGGATCTAAAACCACTCAACCAATATAATTTAGACAGGTTTGGCTCATTATATTAACCTTATGTTTCAGTTTTAATTCTTAGTTAATTAGTTTGATACTTACCATGTCACTTTGTATTTTTATATTATATAGATAATAAACTTACTATATACCTCCAAACGACCCCCAAGTGGACCATTAATGATACAACTGTCATGATATAAGTATTTTGGCCGATCCTTAGATTTTTAAGAATTTAATATCAATTAATAATATGATATTTGTTTTAAAAACTCTTTTATTTGAATTTTGACACTATTCAATAATTGATTTTTTTTTATGTCTTAACAACATTATTAATTCGAAAAAAAAATCATTTTAAGCATTCCTATAATGTAATATTAAGAAATATAATTCATGGATGTCATCAAAACGTTCAAATTATATTAATTTTAGCATTTATAATACTAATTATTTGATTCTTTCATTAATAAGGAAAATACTGCATCATTATTATGTCATAAATAATATTAATTATTAAAAGTATAAAAATTATAAATAAAATACCATTATGTAGGAAATCCTTTTAGATTTATAATGAATATTTAAAGTCTAAAATACAACATATATAACTTTATGTAAAAAATGTTTTCCTCCAAGTTATATGCTTCTGTCATTTTTGTATTTATTTTAACTTAAATAATATAAAGTGTCATTATCACTTACAAGTGGCTCCATGGGGTCCTAAAATAGACCCAAAGATGCCCATGGTCGGACATGTATCAACCAATAATTTTAGGACACGTTTTAAGGTAATTAGTTATTATTATAATATTATTTTTTTACCCTTATTTACTGGATTTACCCTTTAACCATGGTAAATAAAATATTTACTGAAGTAATTATTCAAAATGTCTAAAAATAAAAGTTACCTATCTACACAATTTTTACATCCTGATTAAAAATATGGAATCTATTTTTCCAAATTAAAATCACAGAAGTGGCAGAAATTAATTTAAAATTAATTCCCGTTGTCAAAATAAAAAGCGTTTTTTAAGATATAATAACTATCAAAAGATTGACAATTGTTTATGTCCGGTTTAAATGTGAAATTACGTCAAATGAACAAAATTATTTTAAATGGTAAAATAGTATTCTAAATATACTATAAAACCACTCAAAAACAAAATTTATCACTATTGATTATTTTGATTAAAAAAGTTGTTTTTAACTAAAATATAGAAATTTTCAATATTCATCAAAATATGAAAGTTATCCGAAAAGTACCGAAATTTCACCCTAGGCTAATTTCTATATTCCAAATCAAAAAATGAATTCCATTTTAAAAGATAAAATGAATAAAATTTAAAAAACTAGGTATTGCTATTCATAACGGCTAATTTGATTGGTTGTGGTGTGTTAGAATCTCGAAGTTGCGTACAATCCAATCCATTGCATTATTCAAAGGGAAACGTACTATGGAAGCTTTGGGTGTTACATTATACCCTACTTTAATAAATTGCATCCTCACAATTTTTAAAATTGAGCTTGAGAATATAATGGAAAATCCCACATCGGAAAAAGAGTCAATAAAACTATCACTTTAAAAGAAAGAAAGAGAAGTATAAAGGTCACCCAAGATAACCCATACTAGCATTCCATGTAAGAAAACATAGATATGGACGATAAACTAAGTGTCATGTTCTGATGGGGACAGATAGAAAACATGATCAGGAGAAAGTTAACAATAAGAAAACCACAAACGTGTGTTGGGACAAACAATCATTAGTCTCTCAGTAAGAAATGTAAACAAACAAATTTTTTTTGTTTTAAGTTATATTACATAAGGATGAGGAATTAATTTATGATATTTACTAAGAACATAAAGATATATACTTACTTTATAAGTTGATTTTCATTCTTTAATAAATTTCTACCACTAACTCAATTTTTTTTGAACAATGAGTATTCCAGAAGACTTGGTTACACTGCAAGAGCTTCTATAAAATAACATGATCTACATAGGATAAATTATATATTTACCTTGTATTTAGATATTAAACAAAACAAAAACGGTTAGTATAAGATTTGATGATCCCCCAAATGGATATTCCATTAGAGAAAAAAGCACTAATCTTAATTTCTAAAATTAAACCAACAATACCCCAAAGTTAAATAAATACCATTCAATAATCAATTGTCCTTAAAATACATCAATATAATCCAAACTAATATTGAAACCCAAAACATAGAATAATTTTGTTATGTAGTCTTCCACGTTAAATTTTATCTCCAGATGACATCAACTACTCTTAAAGTCACATACTTAAAAGTGATTAACTTAATCACATATTCTCTATTATAGGTTGATCATTTCCATAAATAACCCAAATTACTATAAATACAGAATAGAAAAATAGATAAAAAGAAACCATTACTCATCAAAAAAATCCCATAGAATTCTATTTTCCTTGGGAATATAGTGTTTCCAACAAAGTGAACATCTTCCAAAATAAAATTCATCACTTAATCAACAAATCATTTTCTAATACTAAGGGTATCCATTTGATAAGACATAAGATCCCAAATAAACTTATTATTTATCAATAAAATCATTAAACTAAAAATAATAGTCATAATAACTAGGGACATCTCGTAGTCATGTGGTAGGAGATAAATATCAATCGCACTTTGGTTGTGGGTTTGATTCCTACAGCTTTGTCCCACGCGACGGGTTGTCACACGGTTTGCGTGTTGTCCTTTTTCAAAAACTATGTTTTATAACATTACCAAAATGGGATAAATTCCTCAAAATAACCATCACATAATTTAACCACAAATGTTATCTCATACCTTGCATTTTCATCCCAAATTATAATAACTTGTAATTTCCTCAAACCCAATGATAATATAAAACCAAATGGTTATTTATAACTATATCCACAAGAGAAAAGATAATTCTTTCTCAAATATCATTCTCACATGCAAAACTGCAGGGTTACAAATACAAGAGAAAACTATTCCAAAGTAAACACATCAACAAGGAGCACTAATACATTTTAAAAATTTCTCCAACCATTTATTTCCACATAGCTTCTTCTTTGATCAAGAAAATATCCTATAGAATAGAGAATTCACTCAGGTAATGGCCAGGTCCCCAACATTTATGGAAAATGACTGTAAATGGATTCTTGGGATCATTTTTATCTTCTTTCATAGTACTCTTTATTTTTCTTCGGAAATTATTCACTTTATGTCCTTCCTTCCCACACGTAAAGCATTTATTTGTCTCATTGATACACTTTCCCTGGAGTCTCCTTCCACATTTCTTGCATGATGGAAATTGAGGATTCTTTTCTCCATGGTCTCCATTGCTGGAGCTCTTATTATTCATCAAATTTCTCATCCTTTTTGAGTCCAAGAGTTAGTTAATATATATGTTATTGATCATATTTTTGGAAAATTGATTTGGCATGAACACGATATCTTTCATTCCTATCAACACTCCTTTTTTTTCTCATTTCCACCATCTTTTCCACCTTGTACATCATTCTCAATGTTACCAGGACTTCCATGGAATCCAGCCATTGACTAAAACTAGAAATCATTGTGTGAGTAATAGTAGTCATAAAATCATTTGAAGAATATCATGTCACCATATTATCAATTTGAAACACATTAGGATTAACCAAGGTAATTTACTCTCATCATATATATAATACTTAAAATCAGTTTTTAAAGGAAATGTAAATTATCCTAAGCATATCCCCCAGAAGTGTTGTAACCAAGAGTGCAGCAAGTCCCATTGTTGTGCACCAGTTCCTGTTCGAGTCTTTCTCAAAGCGTTGTTTTCGGGTTTTACCCCTAGGTACATCTGTGCCAGAGCCGCCTCTACCTTCTCGTATCCAGACAAGGATGTATTGCTCGAAAAACTCACAAAATCTCTATAATGCCAAAATTCTTGGAAGTTCTTCTATACTAATTCTCAAAGACTATCTTAGGGCTATGTGCTCTAATCAGAGTTTATCTAAATCTATCTCCCAAGGTTTGTACTAAACTTTGTCTGATACCAACTGTAATTCCCCGAACCTAGTTACCCAGAGTCGGTGCATTATTACATAACATTGACATGATCACAAGAATGATCAAGTCTCAAAAGACCGATTAGTTTAGTGTCCTTGGAAACAGTAGATATATTCATTACATCATAAGGTAAAAAAACTAAAACAACATCTTGTCTTCATATCCCCTCATACTATCCATATAAGTCATTCATAAATTACTTCTTCAAAACCTGGGAAAAATAAAACATTGAAAGGGGTGAGCTCATATGCTGAGTAAGGATAACAATATAGCAGAAGCTTTCATAGACAAGCATAAACACTTAAGGAAATGTATAACTAAAACAAAATCCTTTTAAACATGAACTTCATCATAATATGGAAATGATAAAATGAAATAATTCCATTTACTTACTCACATGGATATTCTACTAGTCGAATAATCACATGCAATGTTAATAAACACTTTCATAATGATTGAATGCATAATGCCAGACTAGCATAACCTCATATCCAAGGCCTCGTGCCAAGACTACAATTAAGATTTTGTCAAGGCCTCATGCCAAGACACTAGTTGGTCTCATGGGACCTACCGATGCATCAAGGATCCATAGCAGGCTCCACCCGTCACTTACTAAGTCTAATACATTCTTCATATGAAAATTTTGAAATATAACATAAACATTCGTATTAAAACGATTATACAAAATGTCAATACTTGATACACAAACCATGAATGGTATAAAATATCACATCCACTATTAAAAATAACCATTTTTGATACAATATAAAAGATTTTATTGTATCGGTTTAACCTCAATCGAGAATAATGAAGGATATTTACATAGATGGCAATAATCATCAAAACTATTAGAGAGAAATATCCCCCTTTTTCTTGAAATCATTTAAAAGTAACACTATTTGTCAAGAAGCCATTTAAAAATAGATTTTTGAATCAAAGTGTCCCATACCACATTGAAACTTTTAAAAGGAGTTTTAATTTTAAAACATTAATGTTCATATAAATAAATCCTTAAAACCATTTTTAAAACATGGACATTAATTAGAATTATTTATAAGAATAAGTCTTTAAAACATTTAAAAATGATATTTTAGTTAGAGTTTCTAACCAAAATAGAGACACATAAATACAATAATTGAGGTAATAATTTTTTTTAATATCATCAGAATAATGGGATTCATGATATACAATGTCAAAGTACATTATATACACCACATAAAAGTGATTTGGTGTATAACAACAAATAAGTCTCAATAGGATGTAAATTAAGATTAAGTCTCTTATAAAGACCGTATCCTTAGGATAAAGATAAATAAATGACATAATTATGTGTGAAAAATATAAATACACTCAATATTATTGGATATTCAGTGTAAATCAATCATAGGACATTCACACATATTCTTGTAAAAACAACACTAATGAATTGGATGTTTAACTCAATAAATTGAGATTGAGTTAAAATTACTCTTATCAAGTTCATATCGATGATTTGATAATTTTTCAATGGAGTGTTTATGTGTATCAAAACTATATCAATAGAAAGGGGAGTGGAAATTATGACATAAGAAAATGAATAGTGATTCCACACATAATCATTGTGTAAAATAATCAATGAAGTATGCGTAAAGCCGAATGAGTGGAAATTGAAATTTAAAATTCCCTTATCAATTTCGTAACTTACGAAACATAAACCCATGAAAGAACTATCATAAAATTATGATGTAAATATCCATAAATTAAAGTATATTACAAAATGAATACAATCATGGGCTGTACACACACCACATAGAATAAATAAGTGGTGAACAATGGAAATTTCACAGAATTTAATGTGAGATAAGAAGACCCTTACTTTGTACTTTTTCCTTTGTAAATGGTGGGTTAAACTCCTATATAATGGTGATGTAATTTTTATTTAATTACACAGGAATAATTTACAGTAATATTATATCATATATGATCTTTTAACGTTGATTTGTTAATAAAATATTAGTATTATTGTCATTTCAGGTGTTAACGGATTCGTTTTCATTTTTATTATTTGTTATGCGAGCCGTATTTGTTATTAATGGGATGTATCGTATTCATATCCAGAGTGATATCATGTCTCTAAAAATTATTTTTATTTATAAAATGAAATTTATTCTTGAATGGATACGATGGGGAATGAATCTCATCGCGTTCGTGGAGACGGTAGTCCGTACGTACGCACGAGCAATAATATCATTCCTTTGATATTAAAATAACATATAATTGGATGGTATATCATATAGAAAGAATAATTATAATGTTATATTTATTTTTTACATTAATTATACATCATTATTATACCCATCTAAATAATAATATATTGAATAACAATTACACCACGATGTGGAGACGGTAGACCGTACATACGCACGTATGGTGACATGTCATTCAAGGGATGGATAGAATAATTAATTTTGATGTTCTATATTTATAATAACATCACATTTTATAAAAGATACTGGAGTTATTATTTTATTAAGGGAATAATAAATAAGAAGAAGTTGAAGAAGAAAGGAACATGAAAAAGGGTGGTGAAAACATTACCTCTTCTTCGGGTTCTTCCTTTTCATTTGATCAAAATGGCTCTTTAGGCTGGATTTATGATAAAACTAAGGACTCTAGGAAGAAGTGAGGGAAATTAGGAGGATATTTGGGCAGAGTTTGGCCGAGGCAAATTGCTTTGAATGTGTTAATTAGTGAGACGGGGGAGTTCCCTTTTATAAAAGGGGTAATGGGAAACTTTAGAAAAGCTAGAAATATTATTTTATAATAAATTAGTATTCGGTTTCTAATTGATCCAAAGTGGATTATTTAATGTTTAGGTAATTATGGGTCAAAAAACACTCAACCAATAGAATTTAGACAGGTTTGGGTCATTATATTAACCTTATGTTTTAGTTTTAACTTCTAGTTTATTAGTTTGACACTTACCATGTCACTTGGTATTTATATATTATATAGTTAATAAACATACTATATACCTCCAATCAACCCCCAAGTGGTACATTAATGATACACCTATCATTATATATGTCTCTTGGATGAACGTTAGATTTTAGGAATTTAATATCAATTAATAATATATTTTTCGTTTTAAAAACTCTTTTATGTGAATTTTGACACTATTCAATAATTGAATTTTTTTAAAGTCATAAAAACATTATTAATTCAAACCAAATTAATTTAAGAAATACTATAATGTCATATTAAGCATTAAAATTTATTGATGTCATCAAAATTTTCAATTTATATTAATTGTAACATTTATAATACCAATTATTTGATTCTTTCATTAATAAGGAAAATATTGCATCATTATTGTGTAATAAATAATTTTAATTATTAAATGTCTAAAAATTATAAATAAAATTAAATTATGTATAAATTAATTATATATTTATAATTAATATTTATAGTCTAAAATCCAACATATATATCCCTATGTAAAAATTGTTTTGCTAAAAGATATATGCATATGTCGTTTTTGTATTTATTTTAACTTAATTAATATAAAGTGTCATTATCACTTACACGTGGCTCCATGGGGTCCCAAAATCGTCCAAAAGATGCCCATGGTCGGACATGTATCAAACAATAAGGTTAGGACACGTTTTAGGGTAATTTATTATTATTATAATATTATTTGCTTACCCTTATTTACCGGATTTACCCTTTAAGCATGGTAAATAAAATATTTACCGAAATAATTATTCAAAATGTCTAAAAATAAAAGTTTCCAATCTAAAAAATATGGACATCCTGATTAAAAATATGGAATCTATTTTTCCAAATTCAAAATATAGAACTGACAGAAATTAATTTAATATTAATTCCCACAATTAAAATAAAAAATGTTATTTTAAGATATAATAACTATCAAAAAATTGACAATTGTTTATGTCTGGTTTAAATGTGAAATAACGTCCAATGTCCAAAATTATATGAAATTGTAAAAATATATTCTAAATATAATTTAAAACCACTCAAAATCATAATTTATCACTATTTATTGTTTTGAATAAAACTGTTGTTTTTAACTAAAATTTAGTAATTTTCACTATTCATCAAAATATGAAAGTTATCTGAAAAGTTCCAAAATTTTACCCTAGGATAATTTTGATATTCTTCATCCAAAAATGATGTCCATTTAAAATGATGAAATGTATAAAATTAAAAAAAGTAGGTATTACTATTCATAATGGCTAGTTTGATTGGTTGTGGTGTGTTAGAATCTCAAAGTTGCGTACAATGAAAGCCATTTCATTATTCAAAGGGAAACATACTGTGGAATCTTGGGGTGTTACACAAGAGATAATTATTGAGGATATCGAATGCTTCTAAACATTCTTCAGTCCACTTGTAGGTGACTCCCTTCTTCATTAATCTGGTGAAGGGTAAACACATGCCTTCCAAATTGGCAATGAAACACCGAATACAGGCCATGTGTCCTTGAAGTCCTCTTAATTCCTTCAAATTTTTAGAAGGTGATATTTCAAGGATTGATTTTGTCTTCTCAGGATCAACTTCGATACCATGATAGCGTACAACAAGGATGAGAAATTTTCGTGAGTTTACCCTAACAGAAAATTTCAAGGGGTTCATCTTCAAATTGTGTTGTCGATGTTTGTTGGATATGATTTCCTGATCGTACATGTGATTAGAAATTTGTTTGGATTTAACCACCAATTCATCCACATAACATTCAAATAATTTCCCTAAAATGGTTTAAAGATATCGTTCATGGCATGTTGATACGTTGCACCAACATTCTTTATACCAAAGGGCTTTAACCGATAGAAAAACACTCCATCAAAAGCTCTGAAGGTTGTATACTCTTCATATTCTAGGGTCATTTGTATTTGATTGTACCAAGTGTAACCATCCATGAAGGAAAGAGATTCTTAGAAAGTTGTTGCATCAATTAAGAGTTCTGTGAACGGAACTGGAAAATGATCCTTGGGGCAATGCCAATTAAGATCTATAAAGTCAATGCAAACTCTAATTTGTACATTCTTCTTTTTTTCACAGGGAAAATATTATCCAGCCATTTGGGATATTGAACTTCTTTGAAAATGTTATCCTTGATAAGCTTATCAACTTCATCTTCAATTTTGGAGGCATAAGTTGGGTGTGTTCTTCTTGCTGCTTTCTTGAATCCTCGATATTCTTCTGGAAAACCCAAATGATTAGTGGAAACATTGGGATCAAGACCTAGAATTTCTGTATAATTCCAAGAAAATAAATCTGATTTATCATTAGAAATGATGTATACATTTCTTGTTATTCAAGAGTCATGGCTGCACTAATAAAATTTGGTTGTGGATCATCTTTTGTACCCATATTTATTTCTCTGAGTTCATCCATAGTGATAAAGATACACTCTTCAAATGCTGGAGGCGCATCACTGAGATATTCCTCTTCTTTTCAATATGTGTTACTTCTTCTGTTTCTACATGCATAGTAGATGTCGAAGCAGAATTTCCATGGTCAGGGGAGAAGTTAAAATTTGAACATCCTGAAGAAGAGGTTTCCATTTCAGAACCTATTAGTGATGAAGGGTCTTTCTGTGGTGATCGAGAGGAGATAATGGATTTAGAATCAACATATTTGTTTTCCTCTAGTATCGAAATAACTACTTCAGTTCCAGATGATGAATTATAGAATTTCTTGATTTCGGCGGATGACATGAAGACATATCCAACTAATATTTCTTCATTTCTTGGTGAATCAACAATTTCTCCCATGTTCTCTGGCTCAATTTCTATAATTCACATTTAGGAAGCTTCCATAAAAATGTTTGGATTTAGGTATATCCTGTCAATTTGACTGTTAGGTAACACATAATCTGTACTCACATATATTAATGGGTTTATTGTAATCTTGTCCAAACCACTTGGAGCATTAATTTTGGTAACCTTCTTTGCCATGGATTTTACCTGTCCAAGCATTTGATAAAATTCTCCCTCAATGTATTGAGATTCACATGTTTTGAATGGGGATTTTTCACCGTAAAATGTCCCAATTTGACCATTGAAACAATATTTGAGACATTGATGATATGATTATGGTACGTCCACATGTTGATGTAGCCAGGGTCTTCCAAGAAAAATGTTGAAGGCTATGTCCTGAAGAACAACCATGAAATATGAATTAGATATAAGGTCACCAAACAGAATTTTGAGTGTAATTTTTCCTAGAGGTTCTTGTTCATTCTTATCATATCCTTGCAACATCAATGTAGATAGGGATAAATCAGATTCAGTGAGGCCCAATCGATGAAGTGTATGAATAGTAATGGGATTGAATCGTGAGCCATTATTAATGAATGCTCATTGGAGGTCCATGTCATTGAAATTCCAAGATCGATACAAAGGTCTGATATTTCCATGTACAACATCATCTTCATCTTCATCTGTAAAAGATATCACTACATGGAATTCTGCAGGATCATTCTCTATATGGTAGACCTCAGCCACATCAATTTCAGTTTTGAATTCTTGAGGACTTGACAAACCTCAATAAGCTCCTCCCAAAGATCTTCTCATAGATTCAAGGCATCCAGAATTGATAACTTCTCCAGTACATGTGCCAAATGATTCATGACATCATACTTTTAGTCTAAAAGACTGTATTTCCCATCAGGAAAATGTGGTATTGTAGGTTCCTTGGATGTTGATGCTTTGGAAGCAGATGCATCCCGTATCAGGGTAGGAGTTGGAAATACTACTTGCTTCAGTAGATTAGACCGACTAGGTCTATCTATTTGTTGAGAGAAAGAAGGTGTGACCTCTAACCGGTCTTCCAAAATAACTATGTCAGGACCATATATACCATGTGTGGAAGAACTTTCTTATTCCTGTTGAGCCCGCTAAGGGGATTCTCCATGAGTTTCTACTATATATATAGTTCTAGAAGGTGTAGGATTGAAATAGTGGCTTCTGGAATATCCATATTTCCCCCTATATCCTAGACCTTTGTCTCTTCCTCTAATTCATTAGTTAGGTACAAAGAACTCAGGCTCATCATAATCGAAACTATAATTGGCATAATGATCTGTTAAATGAATCATTTTAACAGAACCAAAGATCACTTCTTTATCTGATGAAGATTCAGCATGATGAACCAATTCAGGATGTCCTGTTTAGTGGGGGGGGGTGCCCATGATTTTAAAGAAGATGGCATAAAATCTTCAAGAGTTTAATACAATTTACGCTTTGACATGAGATCTTCTTCTAACTGCACTTCTTTCTTCAAATTGTTTTGCTTCTTTGAGTATTTTCCATTTGATGAAGGAGTTTTTTCTGTGGCATTAATAGTAGAATACATAATTGGTTGACTCAATTGTGTTCATATAATGGCATGAATTCGGTTGATCGTTTTCATGGCCATACAATCATCATATTTCTATAAATTTTTACTTTTGACTTCATGCCACTCGCCTTCTTCCTCTGGATCAGTAGTAGAATCACATGCTACCGGGGCTAAAAAACATTTCTGTTTTACCTATCCACAGTCCACCATCTTTTGAAGGAGGTCTTTAATGATAAAAAACTCCTGAATGGGATTCCCCAACATCTGATGAAATGGGAAGTAGTTGGGGTGGTCTTCATCTCCTTCCTTGTTCAGCCTTTTGGAGTTTGGAAGCTGAACCAAATTTATTTCCAAAACCGATATGATGTTTCCAGGAACATGTTCATTCTTGAAATAATAAACTTTGTTCTTCAAATCATCAAACTATTTACGCATTTTATCTTTTTGATCATCTTTACAAGATGACCATTATTATTGATGATCAGGAGGTAGAGCCCTTCTATATGATGAAGGTTTTGAAGTGGAAGTAGGTACATGTCCCTGTTTTAGTGTAACAATAGTATTCTATGCTTTCCATATTCTTCTTCCAGAAACTTATTGAATTACATGATTTTTAGCCTTAGTCTTTATAAGAGAGTCTTATATCTGATGAGTGATTAATGTAAGGTCTCGAAATCCTCCTGCATATTTCACAGGGTTCAACGGTGTGCGTAATTCATCACACAAATTTTCCACACAGATTGGTAACAATTATTCTTGAGGGAATGATAAACATAAGTAATATGTTAATCCCTTCTAGCGAGCAATGAAATATGAAACTCTTTCATTTTCACTTTTCATAAAACCGTTAAGATAAAAAACTGTCATATTTGGAAATGTTGAGTTAAATTGAAGATGAAACCTTTAACGGAAATCATCCAACCTGGTAATTGACTGAGATTTCAAACTTGTTTTCCAAGAAAAAGCAGGTCCTTGTAATGACTGCCCAAAACACCTGAGCTTAATGGCTTCTTGTTGCTGGGGAGTTCCTATCATAGGATCATAACTAGAAAAAAAATGTGTTAAGTGTTGTTCTGGATCTCCCAAACCTTTAAAAATTTGGAATGTGTTATTCAAAAAATTTAATTGGGGAGGGACTGCATCCACACCATTCATGGTAAGCTCTCTTTTCTGGTTGAACTTGTCCATGCATTCCTTCCATAGCTTCCAACCGAGCTGTTAATGACTCAATGGTAGTCATTAATTTTTGAGAAACATCTGGTTGAGCATTGTCCTGAGCAGGTGCGATAACTGTAGTTTGGTTGGGTGTGTCGATCGGTACTTCCACTGATGGTAGTATTTCCAGTTGTTTTTTCATATGAACCGTAGGATTGGACCTATGAGCGTGAACTTGTAAAGGGGGGGTATTCTTAATCCATCCAAAAAGCTACAACAAATTCCCTTGATTGATTAACTCCAGCATGCTTAGAAGGATGAGTACCCTAAAGTAGTTCTGCATTTAACCTTCTTAATTACATCATTTCTTCTTCTTGATGTGTGAACCTTTCCTTTAATGAGAGTGATTGGACTTATCCATAGGTATGGTGGATTGTAACCAGATCTTTCCCCTTTTCCTTGGAATCTGCATTTCTAGAGTATGGAAGGGAATTACCCAAAAGAATGTCTTGCCCCTGGGATGCCTATGTCTTCTGGTACACACACCTCCTTCCTTTGTTTCTGTGTGTACAGTCTCTTGAACAGGAACTTCTTTATCTAATCCCTCTGAGTGAGCCTCATGTTCTGGGGATTAGTGACAACGACATTGATGACATTTATCGATACATAATTCATTGCATCCCTTCTTCTAGCACTTCTGCGATACTGTCTTCTTCCATGTCCTTTTTGAGAAATTTCATTTTGTTTGGTTGATCCCTCAAGAACTTCTTGATTAACCGTAATTTGGAGGGAATATCTTGATAATTCGGCTCTACATTCTTCTTGTAGTTTCTTCCCTAATCGAGAGAAGACTGACTTTCACTATGGAAGAGATTGATGATTTGAAAAAGTCCCCAGTCCGATGGACTGGGGATGTTCCTGTTTTTCCTCCTCAACTCCTCAGATCCAATCCTCTAATCCTGAGTTTTGGATTAAAAGACTTCCCAGTATGGAATGTTGAGGTGTCTATTGAACTGCTACATCATAAAATTTCTTAAAAGTTCTCCATATTTTTGCGGACTTTAGCTTGGAAATCCACCGGATGCATCATCCGATATCCACTCAAATCACCTGGCTCAGATGACCATTGGATTATTTCTAACACTTATGTCACCTGATGATGTGCATGCTCTAAACTAGAAGCCAGTTCGATATTCTCATTTTCAATATGCAATATTAATTCGACAACTTTTTCATTATATGCCTAACATTGGGAAGAACTAGTTGATGCATATTTTTGGGAAAGTCTTTGATTACACACAAAACTAGTTAGATGTGGCCAGCCATGGGAAATAACATTTCATGAGACCACATTTTATGGGCTTTATTGGTTGGAGAGCACAGTGAAATGAAATGCTCCATGATCACCCCATCCCCTGATATGAATACCAGATGGGGCATTGGTAATTAACTAGCACAACCTTTTCAACGCGACAAGGCATGAACGCTGAAGGGCTCCATGCTGCTTTTCAAACATCGGATGTCGGGAAATTGATAGAGATGCCAAGTCAATTTGGCATTGCAACCCTTCTATTATCTTGACATGATTTTTATATTCATCATAAGATAATATACTCTCTTTTAAGTGAAACGAGTTTTCCATAAGTTGATATGAATATCGTGAATACAACCTTCCGTCAACTTTTTTGGAATATCATAATGAGAGTCAGCCAAAGGCCAAAACATGACCGGTATTTCACCTTTCTTAAATTGTCTTATCATATTAAGAACATCATATTTGTCATTTAAGGATGATTATTAAACTTTATTGGAGCAAAGTTGGTGCTTCATTGTTTCTTCATCAGATTCAACAAGATTGGTAGAGAGTTCATTTGTCGAATTTGAAGATGAATGACCCAGGGGTGGTTCGGAGAATCACCTACACCCCGGGCTATCTTATAATTGAGAGAGTATTTCACCTTCTAGCAGTGAGGCATCATAAATTACTATCTTAACATTTTAAAGTGCCTCAGGATAAGAGGACTTTCTCGTTACTACAATGTCCATTGAACAATTTTCCAGGAAATGTGAATTACTACTGTGGAGAGGAATTTCACAGATAATTCATCATCATGGGGAGGACCACCATGGTGGGTTACAACACAAGATGAAACCTCTTGCTCCATGGTCTTTTGGCCATGCAGAGGGTTATCATGGATCTCATCTGAAGTTAATACTTTGAGATTGACTGAAATTTCATGAAGCAAGCCGTCATGAGGAAGTGTGTAATGAAAAAATTCAGATTTATTTTTGTAACTTCTGGAATCTAGAAATGAGGGAGTATAATCTTGATTTGAAATAGACAATTGTCTATGGGCTTCGAGAACTCCAACATTGATCAAGGCCTTATTGCAGATTGGCTCTTGATTTTTCAACTATGCTAGATGGGTATTTTTCTTGGATTCCTTCTTACTCACATTGAAACCACTTGATGATGAAAGTGGTTATTATGGGTATGTGTATGTGGCTACTTAGGAGAAATGGTCAGGTTAGGCTGATTATCTTCATTTAAATCGGGTGTATGTGCCCGACATGATTGTCCGTATGACATGGTGGAATATTCCCCACAACCCTCCTAGACAGGGAAAGAGGTGTGTATCTTCTCTAGAGTAACATGTTGATATGTCACTCCATTTATAGGGATAGATTTATGATTATTTTCTTGTGATGATGTAGATGTTTTTATAATATTCTGACATGTATCTAGAATATGGGCAAGGATTTGCTTCTGCTCTTTCAACATTGTCAAAATGTTCATGGTAACATCACCTGTCGGAATGGGAATATACATCCATTCTGTGTTTGGAGTAGGTGTGTGTTCCTGCTCATGTCCTCCTTTTCCTATCAGTGAATTATTATAGTACTCATGTGTGGGGGAAAAAATTTGTTTGTTCCTCCTATTTGTCATTGGGGATTTCCAATTGACATCTCCAGGTGCTACCAAACAAGACTGTTGGTTATCTTGATGAATTACATGTGTATGTTCTTGATGATTGTTCTCCACCGAATATGATTGATGAACTTTCTTCAATACTGGAAGATGAGAGGGCTGGAATAATTGATGAGTATAAGCAGGTGTATGTGTCTGTTTACAGGTGGTAACCACATTTGATTGGAAAAATTCTTAGAATGTAGTCAGATGAGCCTGCTGACTAGCAGATAAATTATACACGGGTGTATATGCCTACCTATAGTACTCCTATGTAATTGCCTTGCGTGATTGATGTGTTACTGCCAGATGAGTCTGCTGGGCAGTGAAATCATGAAGGACGGGTGTATATGCCTGCTTGTTGTTTTCCATAAAGTTAAATTGATGGACTTCTCCAGAGGGCGTAGAGGTAATAACCTACTCGCTGTTGAATGAATTTTTCCTCTGATGGTTCATCTTGTGTACTTGGGTCTGAGGAACCTATGTCGAACCCCAAGAGTTGATACCCTCATTATGTTGTGGGTGCACTACCGCACAAGTCTGGTGGCGATTATTAGTGGGAGTCCTCAAGAAGGACTCCCGTCATCTTGAACTGCAACCTTGAGTTTCTTCTTCATTCACCTCCCTATAATATGGGAGGGACTGGTTATTGTGTTCCAATGATAACGACCTGAAACGTTTGGAAATGATGGTTGGCACCACCTACTTCTTAACCACTGGTCATCGCTGTCCAGACAACCAGGGTGAGTTTTCAAATTGGAGGGATTGTCGATCGGCCACCTAAGTCAGGGTTGTACCATTTTTATGGTATTCCCTCACAAATTCATTCGAGACCCATCATTGAAGACGTAGAGTATGTGATGTCATCCTCAGAACGGACGCGGATCCAACAGGAGTTGAGGCCGAGGAATTCACATGTGTGAACATTAAAGAAGCCATTCTGTGTTGCAGAGAGATCTTGGAAAAGAGTGCATATTTAATATAGCAGACATAATCAAGATAGTCTTGGCCAGAATACATCTTTTGGATGAGCACATATGTCATTTATTGCCTTGTTGTCCCCCATATTGAGTTTAATAGGGGCCTAAAAAATATGAGAAACATCATTTAACTTGGTTAAATATTCATGTCAGGTTCACCATTTTTTTGTTTTTTTATATAAATGGGGATGACCTTGTTTTTTTAAGGATCAAACATTCCAATCGGTTTCTAACAGGTTTATTCGTAGAACCAGAAATGTCCAATGATTCTATATCTATTTGGACCTACTTTCCAAAGGTAGGTGCTCATTAGTTGTGGACCGATGAGGCTTCAGAATTTTAATTGGTCGAGAGGATTGGAGGTCAGGCTCATCACACCTTTTTGGAAGGAATTATTTCCTAATCCGGTACTCTCTTATAGATTTAAGTTATGTTCACAAATCCTTATTAATTCACCAAGCATGAAAATGAGTTTTAGACTTGGAAATAAATGATTTATATATATGAGATTTAGAGAATATTTTATATTTATTTGAGGTTCTTCATCACTGTAGAATCATCTGTATATATTAGAGATTTTTATTCAATGGTATCCTTTAATACATTATATAGAAATATCTTGTACATTATGCTGACCATACTAGTTTTTAGAAACTTAGTGGGGCACTTGGATTTTATTATTATTTAGAAAGATATGGATTATTTCAGAGTTGGGATCATACCCACAGATGGGCTACCTACATGTCCTCATTAAAAAGGAATCAGAACCCACGTAGTTTGATTAGAATGATATAGCTTAACATCATATGGGATGGAAAATAATTAATGAAAGATGAGCTTGAACCATATAAAGGCTTCCTACGTACTCTACTTTTAAGGTAGAGATCAAAGTCCACGTAGTTCGGGAAAAGAAATATGGGGTTTATGCATCGTTAATGTCCCAAAACGAGATGTCATAATTACATTGACACTTTAATCTCTTGTCAGTCATGATCGATGTGATAAACAATAGGTATCACTAAAATTGATGATGGTTCCATGAATGTTTCAGTCATGGGAAATGATGTGCGGCTTACTTATGTATGACTATATAAGTAGATGATGACCAGGACTTACTTTAGGAAAGAAGTCCAAGAGTAGGTTCCATAGAGGTATATGCACTTTATGGAGATTTGGAGTTTTACCTTGTGGATTACACTTTTGAAGGTGGCCAAAATTAAAAGGGACTTATGATTGGGGTTTATTCCTGAGAAGGAGGACCGAATAAAAATAAATTAAGATTGGGGCTTACTCGTGAGGAGGATGCCCAATTACAAGGATCATATAACTTGGGGCTTACTCCTGAGAAGGAGGCCTGGGGTTAATGGAAATTACGACTGGGGCTTACTCATGAAAAGGAGGACCAGGTTAAGGGGACTTGGGACATGGGGCTTACCCCTGAGAAGGAGGCCCAAAACAAAAGTTCTTCTCATCCCAAAGGATGAGGTTATATAGTAAACCCCTAACTATGGTGAATAAAACTTGTAAGTCATGAGGTTTTGGGAGAGGTTCTCATAGAATTCCTTTCAGATAAGGAATCCAACAAAGGAACCATGCCATAAATGACTTTGAATAGGGTTTTGAAGGCTATGACTTGAAGAGGAGATTTGTATTTGAGGAAAGGATGTGACTAGGAAGGAGGCGTGCTAGAATTGTTCTAGCGCACAAGTCCTGGTCGTGCAAGTAGACTTGTGCGACATGAGTCACCTTGGCTGACGAAAAATATATAGGGTAATACTTGGGTGACTTTGAACTCAATCCCTTAGTATCATCCATAGAGGCTTCCAGAAGAGTGGCGCGCAAGTTCCCTTGAGAGGGCAAGGTGGCGCGCAAGTGTCTTAATTTCCCTTTAGGGTTGGACACATAGGTGAGAAATTATTGATGAGTTCCAACACTTAGGCCTTATTCTTCCTCTATAGAGCTTCCCTTCTAGGTAAAGAATTACCATAGAAGTGTTCGGAAGATGTCACACAATGACTTGGGCGACGAGAGATCGAATATGAGTTTTGGAAAATTCATCTTTAAAATGGTGGGCCAACATGGGCTATTTATAGGCCACTAGGCAGCTTGGGTGAAAATGATAATAGGGGGTGGATGTGACTTGCGTGACCCATATGTGGCACACAAGTGACTTGTGCGATGAGCAAGAAGCGTGCACGACTCCCTCAAAATGTGTTGTTGGTCCATGCCTTTGTCAATTTTTATGTTCTTTAAAGGGTGACCTTCACTATGCTTAAGGTATTCACCTTTTCCATTCATTGGACTATATGATATAAAGGAGCGTCAACAATGAGATATAATTATTCTTGAAGAAGAATAATGAAAGAGAATACTTGTACCGAAATGATAAATTGGAAATTATGTAGGTGGGAGATTTTTTTTTCGCATGCAAAATTTTATTTTGAAATAATGTAATTTAAATTGGTTTTAGGACCCCTTCATGAACATCAAACATTGGTGTGTCAACACATAGAATAATAGGGCCCTAAGGGGGTGTGCTGAACAATACGGGGTGGTTTATATTTACCACTGACATTGAAAACCATGAGGTAAGGGGTTCTGTCATGATGCCAAATTTATACTAACCCTAAATGATTTATGTAAGATTCAATTGTTTCAATTAAAATGAAATTTTTTCAGTCTTAATCTTACATCTGTCAATTAATTTTTTAGAGAAACAATTCTGGTGAATTTATTTTTTTGAGAAAAAAGTGTTTTTTCCTGGAAATTTGAATTAGATAGATTTAAAATTGTAAACCATTATATTCTGGTTTTGGTGGGAACAGAAGAAATTTAATTGTTGAATATAATTTTAGTATTTAATTTGATGGAAGATTTGTTAAAAAAACCCAATTCTCGTGAATTAGGGGAATTTTATGAAATTTTGGGAATTTGATAAATTATGAAAATAGATTTAATTATTTTTATAAAACACAGTGATTTTCTTGTTAATGTGGCATATTTTTTTACAATAAATTGTTTTGGTTTTACATGGAAAATTAGATTTTAAATGGATTTTTGGGATTTAATTTTATTTTGAGAAGTCTTAAAATAAATTTCCCGATATTGATTGTGTAAGATCACATGCATTACTTAAGTAGATTATGTGTTATTCAAACACACTCTATGATTTCTAAATTATTCAAATAAATACATGCAACAGGTAGCATCCATTTAGAGATGGTGACGAGTCCTATCTTTCCTGTTTCCATAGGATATCTGTGTAAACATATTTCCATGGTCACATAGAGAGTGTGGAGTCCTATAGCAAGAAATACTAACATATTATTTTGTTATATTTCCATGTTGCTCGATTTTTATTTATATTTGAGATATAATTGTATTCCAAGTATTTTTAACTACATTACATGCTTGATGAATTTATAGAAATAATTTTATGTAAATGTTTTATTTAATCAATTGTTTTATAAATATTCTATCATTTGTAATTATTTTTCAAAAGTATTTTTTCCCATAATTTGAATGGTATAGTCAGATTTGATTAATCAATTTTAGAAGTCCAAAAATGTTTACTATAAAATTGGAAGCATTATTTTTGGTTATTGTTTTATTAGAATTTGTTATTGAATATTTGGTTAGACCCTACTGGGATCGTTATCTCACACCCTAACCATGACATTAGGTTTTTGTAGATTATTTCCTTCAAGGTTCGAGCAAGTGGAAAGGATCTCTTGATGGTGGATACAGCTATTGAAAATCAGCTCAGTGAGTTGTGTCCTTGGGGAATTGGGTTGTTTTCCTATTTTGGTATTTGAGTGGTATTACTTTGGGCTCATTTATGCCTTGTTTTTTCTAGTACATTTCACCCAATAGAGTTTTAATTTTTTATGCATACTCTATTGTTTTTTTTTGCATTGTTAGTGGAAAAATCATTCACACATCGAGTTTTCATGTTGCCAAGTGCATGTCACTAAATCGTGGGGATCAGGAACTCCCATTGGGATATGTTAAGGCCTACTCAGTTATATGGTTACTAGGATACCAAGGCTGGTTCATGACATAGATCAACTATGTTATAGTTGTTTATGTTTCCATATTTCCAAAGGCACTAGACCTACACAATTTTAGCATGGACTATATGTTCTAAAATGAATATTCATCTTTTATGATGTAATATTTATGTGTTAGATGATTTTTTATTTATACTGTTCTGTGGTATAAAACCCATTTGACAACCTTGACATTGAAAGGGATGTTTTTTAAATGATCTGAGATGTTTGAGGTTTACTTTGAGTAATGGTGGTTGAGGTTAACTAGTTCCCATGTATAGAGTATATTGGTGGAGGGTTTAGAGAATATGTAATTTTTCAATACCTCTAGATGTGGGATAACATTTGTATTAATGTAGAGGCCATAAATAATCACTTTTGGTTCGAGTTACGTTAAACTCCATGATAATAATTATTTGACACATAAAATGGAGTTTGTAATGGTTGTCTTTACCATGGGGATGTTGAGATGATATCTTCTAGGTGAGTATTTTATTTTTTTCTCAGATCATAGTAGTATTAGTTAAATCATCACTTAATGAGATATCAAACCAAGATAGAGGCCTTGGTTAGTGTTCTTAATGGAATATGAATATGAGAAAGTATATATTCATGTGAAGGGAAATATGGTTGAATAAGAAATTAGCAGGATGATCCATTTTTTTCTTTATCGAGAAGAAGTTTGAGAAGTTTTCTTCATCATAGCTAACCCTTGTAGGGGATAGGGGTGAATCTTATCTATATTTCGTGGTAGTGAATCCAATATTTATATATTTTTTATGATATACACTATTCGGACAATTTAATTGTGAGGTTTTGAATGGCCTAGTATCCCTAAGAGAAACCTCATATAGATTTAATAAACCTGGGGAACCAGTAATCCAGTTCATGGTATGTACTATGGTTCTATAAATGTTTCATTAGGATATGTTGAGGGAGTTCAATAATAAAACTATGTATATTCATCTATGTGTGGAAAATGTATGTAAGGATATTAATTGACAATTTTGGTTGTCTTTATTTAGGTGGACCATTTGGCGAGTTTGTCTCTTGGGTTCTCTCTGGTCATTAGGTTAATGATGAACATTGGGTCAAGCTATTTTGATTCAACCTATCAAGTTTTCTAAATTATTATGGAATATAATATTGAATGATTTTTTTGGATTTCACATTACATGAGAGGCCAAGATTCCATATGGGTGATTTTAGACTGACAAATACAATCAACACACATCCTTTTCATATGGGAATAGAGTTCAATTGAGATTTTCGGGAAGTTGTATGTGCAAGAGATCATCCAACATCATGTGATGACAATGATTATTATCTTCTACCATGATTAAAGGAATATGTAATGGTTTATTAGGGGATAAAAGGATTATTGTATTGATTGATTTATAGATCAGAACTATGTTCCACCCCCAGATAGATGAGATGGCTGAAGAGACCATCCATGGGTGGGAGGATGTGTTGTTGGCCATCATGTAGTTGTTTCTTTGGACAGAGTTGTGTAGATAGCTTTACATTAGATTAACTTTTGTAATTAATGATATTAGTCCACTATCAGCATAGAACCACAAATGGAACTATATATGGGACCCTATAGGTTTCACTTATTTTGGAATGTGGTTGGTGGAACCACTCTTATTCAGAAAAAATGACACATGCATCAGATAATGGTTCAAGAGATCTTGGAGCATGATAATAAAACATAGTTTTGATAGAAAATATTATGAAAAATAAATTTTTAGAACTTCTCAGGTTGAGTATGGAGACTACGTCCTTTCTGAAAGTCTCCCCATGATGTGTATTATGGGGTTTTTTTACAGGGAGTAAGCTTTTTCATGAGGGTAATTAGGTTGTATGAGTTTTTGTTTGGAGTTTCTGAGGATCAATACTATATGAATTATTCAATGTGTTGCAATTAATTAGATACATTCTTGAACTATATAATGTTTTCCACTATCACAAACTATACATTGAGAATGTAGTCAACTTATTTGAGTACCTAGATGCGATCAAGGACCGACAACAGAGGAATATATATAGATGCACCATCCCTTTGGATTGTGTGCATTGGCTATATGGGAGCTTGCATAATAACTATGGGGATATTGAGAATTATGTTTGGACCTAGTACTCCCATCTTTCTATAAAACTATTGATTTCAAGGTGGAAATCCTTAAAGTATGGAAGAATGTAATTGCTCCCATTTTTTTGGTTTGGTCATTTGATTATTTCTATTTATGTAATTTATTTTCCTAAGATGAGGAACTATTATTTGGTGTGTAAGGACATTAAAATTATTATATTATTTATATTAATATATATTAAAGTACACTCATGAATCATTTTAGATTAAATAGTATTCCAATTTTTTTAACCTCATATGGGATATTAGATTCCATGGTTGTTAATGTGTAAGGACCTTAAATTTGTTAATGGGATATGGGTCACTATTTATTCATTTAAATAATAAATATTACATGATAATGATTCTGTCTATATGATATACCATCCAATTATATATTATTTTAATATCAAAAGAATGATATTGTCGCTAGTGCGTACCTACGGACTACCGTCTCCACGAACGTGATGAGGTTCATTCCCCATCATATACATTCAAGACTAAATTTCATTTTATGAATAAAAATAATTTTTAGAGGCATGATATAATTCTGGATATGAATAAGATACATCCCATCCATAACAAATATAGGTCACATAACAAATAATTTTTTATAGAGATGATATGAATAATTTTTAGAGACATTGCTGGTCTTGAACCTCGCGGTTGCTTCCTATAACACCCTGACCCCAGTTACCCAGACTCGATGCGTTATTACATAACATTGGCATGATCACAAGAAAGATCATGTCTCGAAAGACCGATTAGTTTAGAAGCCTTGGAAACACTAGATATATTCATTACATTATATGTTAAAAAAAACTACATCAAAATCTTGTCTTCATATCCCCTCATACTATCCTTGTAGGTCATTCATAAATTACTTCTTCACATCGTGGGAAAAATAAAACATTTAAAGGGGTGAGCATAGATGCTTAGTAAGGATAACAATATAGCCGAATATTTCATAGATAAGCATAAACACTTATGAAATGTATAACTAAAACAAATTCCTTTTCAACTTGAACTTCAACATAATATGGCAATGATAAAATTAAATAATCCGATTTACTTACTCGCAAGGATGTCCTACTAGTCGAATAATCACATGAAATATCAATAACCACTTTCATAAAGATGGAATACATAATTCCAGACTATCAAAACCTCGTAGCCAAGGCCTCGTTCCAAGACTACAATTATGATTTTGTCAAGGCCTCGTGCCGAGACACTAGTTTGTCTAATGAGACCTACCGATTCATCGAGGAGCTATAGTGGGTTCCACCCTTCACTTACTAAGTCCAATGAATTCCTCATATGAAAAGTTTGAAATATAACATAAACATTCGTATTAAAACTAGCATACGAAATTTTAATACTAGATCCACAAGCCATGAATGGTATAAAAATATCACATCCACTGTTAAACATAACTCATTTGATACAATATGGAAGATTGTATTATATCAGATTAACCTCAATCAAGAATAATGAAGGATATTGACATAGATGAAAATAATCATCAAAACTATTAGAGAGAAATATCCTCCTTTTTCTTGAAATCATATAAAAGACACACTATTTTATAAGAATCTATTTAAAAATAGATTTTTGAATAAAAGTGTCCCATACCACTTTGAAACATTTAAAATTAGTTTTAATTTTAATACTTTAATGCCAATATAAATAAATTCTTAAAACCATTTTTAAAAAAAGGGGATTAATGAGAAAGATTTAGAAGAATAAGTCTTTAAAACATTTAAAAATGATATTTTAGTTAGAGTTTCTAACCAAAAGCGATACACTTCAATACAATAATTGAGGGAATAAAAACATTGTAATATCATGATAATGAAGAGATTCATGATATAATATGTCAAAGTACATTATATACACCACATAAAAGTGATTTGGTGTATAACAACAAATACGTCTCAATGGGATGTAAATTGAGATTAAGCCTCTTTTAAAGACCGTATCCTTAGGTTAAAGATAAATCAATGACATAATTATGTGTGAAAAATATAAATACACTAAATATGATTGGATATTCAGTATAAATTAATAATAGGACATTCACACATATTCTTGTAAAAACAACACCAATGAATTGTATGTTTAACTCAATACATGGATATTGAGTTAAAATTAATCTTATCATGTTCATATCGATGACTTCATAATTTTTCAATGGAGTGATTATGTGTATCAAAATTATATCCACCGAAAGGGGAGTGAATTTTATGACATAAGAAAATGAATAGTGATTCCACACATAGTCTTCATGTAAAATAATCAATGAAGTTTGCATAAAGCCGAATGAGTGGAAATTGAAATTTCAAATTCCCTTATCAATTTGGTAACATATGAAACATACACCCATGAAAGAATTATCATAGAATGATGATGTCAATATCCATAAATTAAAGTATATTACACAATGAATACAATCATTTTCAGTACACACACCACATGCAATAAATAAGTGGTGAACAATGTAAATCTCACGGAATTAAAAGTGAGATAAGAAGCCCCATACATGTTACTTTTTCCTTGGTCGATGGTGGGTTAACCTCCGGTACAATGATCAATTAATTTTTATTGAATTACAAAAGAATCATTTACCTTAATATGATATCATATATGATCTTTTAACATTGATTTGTTTATAATATCTTAGTATTATCGTCATTTCAGGTGTTAACGGATTCATTTTCATTTATATTATGCTTCATGAGAGCCGTATTTGTAATGGATTTGATGTATCTTATTAATATCTAGAATGATATCATGTCTCTAAAAATTATTTTTATTCATCAAATGAAATTTGGTCTTGAATGGAAACGATGGGGAATGAATCTCATCGCGTTCGTGGAGATGGTAGTCCGTCCGTACACACGAGTTACAATATCATTCTTTTGATATTAAAATAATATATAATTGGATGGTATATCATATAGACAGAATCATTATCATGTTATATTTATTATTTACATTAATTGTACATCATTATTATACCCATCTAAATAATAATATATTGAATAACAATTACACCATGACGTGGAGATGGTAGGCCGTACGTACGCACGTATGGTGACATGTCATTCAAGGAATGGATAGAATAATGAATTTTGTTGTTATATATTTATAATAACATCACAGTATATAGAAGATACTGTATTTATTAATTTAGAAAGCTAATAACAATGAAGAAGAAGTTTAAGAAGAAAGGACCATGAAAAAGGGTGGTGAAAACATTACATCTTCTTCAGGTTCTTCCATTTGATTTGATCAAAAGGGCTCTATAGGATGGAGTTATGATCAAAATAAGGCCTCTAGGATGAAGTGGGGGAAGTTGGGAGGATATTTGGGCAGAGTTTGGATGATCCAAATGGCTTTGAATGTGTGAATTAGTGAGAAGGGGGAGTTCCCTTTTATAAGAGGGATAAGGGGCACCTTTGGAAAAGCTAGAAATATTATTTTATAATAAATTCATATTCGGTTTCTAATTTCTCCAAGGTGGATTATTTAAATTTTAGGGTGAGGATGGGTCTAAAACCACTCAACCAATATAATTTAGACAGGCTTGGGTAATTATATTAACCTTATGTTTTAGTTTTAACTCTTAGTTAATTAGTTTGACACTTACCATGTCACTTTGTATTTTTATATAATATAATTAATAACCATATTATATACCTCCAAAAGACCCCCAAGTGGTCCATTAATGATACAAATATCATGATATAAGTCACTTGGCCGAACCATAAATTTATAGGAATTTAATATCAATTAATAGTATAATATTTGTTTTAAAAGCTCTTTTATGTGAATTTTCACACTATTCAATAATTGGCTTTTGTTAAAGTTTAATTAACTTTATTAATTCAAACCAAATTCATTTAAGAAATAATATAATATCATATTAATCAATAAAATTCATGGATTTCATAAAAAAATTTAAATTATATTAATTTTAACATTTATAATACCAATTATTTGATTCTTTCATTAATAAGGAAAGTACTCCATAATTATTGTGTCATTAAGAATATTAATTATTAAATGTCTAAAAATTATAAATAAAATACAATTATTTAGAAAATATTTTTATCTTTATAATTAATATTCATATTATAAAATCCAATGTAAATAACCCTTTGAAAAAATTTGTTTTCTAAAAGATATATGCTTATGTCATTTTTGTATTTATTTTAACTTAATTAATATAAAGTTTCATTATCACTTAAATGTTGATCCATGGGGTCCCAAAATCTACCCAAAGATTCTCATGGTCGAATATATATCATACAATAAGGTTAGGATACGTTTTAGGATAATTTATTATTATAATAATATAATTTTTTACACTTATTTACTGGATTTACCCTTTAACCATGGTAAATAAAATATTTACCGAAATAATTATTCAAAATGTCCAAAAATAAAAGATGACTATCTACACAATTTGGACATCCTGATTCAAAATATGGAATCCATGTTTCCAAATTCAAAATACAGTAGTGGCAGAAAGTAATTTAAAATTAATTCCTGGTGTCAAAATAAAAAGCGTGTTTTTACGAAATAATAACTATCAAAAGATTGACAATTGTTTATGTCCGGTTTAAATGTGAAATTACGTCCATTGACCAAAATTATATTAAATGGAAAAAATATATACTAAATATACTTTAAAACCATTAAAAATCATAATTTATCACTATTGATTATTTCAATTAAAAAGTTGTTTTTAACTAAAATTTCGTAATTTTCACTATTCATCAAAATATGAAAGTTATCCGAAATGTACCAAAATTTCACCCGAGGCTAATTTCGATATTCTGAATCCAAAAATGAATTCCATTTTAAATGATAAAATGTCTAAATTTTTAAAAAGTAGCTATTACTATTCATAACGGCTAGTTTGATTGGTTGTGGTGTGTTAGAATCTCGAAGCTGCGTACAATTCAAGACATTGCAATATTCAAAGGGAAATGTACTATGGAAGCATTGGGTGCTACAACTATCCTCGGGTTTCTAACCACATGTAAGCCCCAATATATCATCACGTTGATGTCTTGTGCACACACCCTAATTCCATGCCCCATCTAGAACTACGTGGACTTTGATCTTTGCCGAGGCATGGTATGTATAACAACTCCCTGAGGTTCAAGCCCATCACCCATGTCTCTTCCCAGTCTTTCCCTCAAGCCAATGTGATTTGGGAAGGCCATCCCCATCCCACAGGATCCACTTCTTCCATGTCCCATCCATACAGGCCGCCTCCTTAGGCGTCCCATCGCTCCATGAACTGTGATGACACTGATTCCCTTTCACGGGGATACATAGGAATTCTCTTCAAGGATGAAGCCCAACATCATCATAACCCTCATGTCATCTCCATCTCATAATATAACACCTCGAACCCATTTACCCAGAGTCATTACATTATTACATAACATTGGCATGATTAACGAAAGATGAAGTCTCGAAAAACCGATTAGTTTAGTAGCCTTGGAAACACTAGATATATTCATTACATCCTAAGTTAAAAAAACTAAAACAACATCTAGTCTTCATATCCCCTCATACATTCCCTGTAGGTCATTCATAAATTACTTCATCACATCCTGGTAAAAATAAAACATTGAAAGGGGTGAGCTCAAATGCTCAGTAAGGATAACAATATTGCAGAAACTTTCATAGATAAGCATAAAAACATAAGGGAATGTATAACTAAAACAAAAGCCTTTTAAACATGAACATCAGCATAATGTGGAAAAAATAAAATGAAATAATTCCATTTACTTACTCACATGGATATTCTACTAGTAAAATAATCACATTCAATATCAATAACCACTTTCATAAATATGGAATACATAATGCTAGACTATCATAACCTCGTAGACAAGGCCTCGTGCCATGACTACAATTAAGATTTTGTCAAGGACTCTTCCAAGACACCAGTTTGTATCATGAGACCTACCGATGCAACGAGGATCTACAATGGTTTCCACCCGTCACTTACTAAGTCCAATGCATTCCTCATATGAAAGGTTTAAATATAACATAAACATTCGTATTAAAACTTGCAAACGAAATGTCAATACTTGATCCACAAACCATGAATGGTATAAAAATATCACATCCACTATTAAACATAACACATTTGATACAATATGGAAGATTTTATTGTAATAGATTAACCTCAAAGTACATTATATACACCACATAAAAGTTATTTGGTGTATAACAACAAAGAAGTCTCAATGGGATGTAAATTGAGATTAAGTCTCTTATAAAGACCATATCCTTAGGTTATAGATAAATAAATGACATAATTATGTGTGAAAATATAAATACACTCAATATGATTGGATATTCAGTGTAAATAAATCATAGTACATTCACACATACTCTTGTAAAAACAACACCAATGAATTGGATGTTTAACTCAATAAATGGATATTGAGTTAAAATTACTCTTATCAAGTTCATATTGATGACTTGAGAATTTTTCAGTGGAGTGATTATGTGTATAAAAATTATATCCACAGAAAAGGAGAGTGGAAATTATGACATAAGAAAATGATTAGTGATTCCACACATAATCTTGGTGTAAAATAATCAATGAAGTATGTGTAAAGCCGAATGAGTGGAAATTGAAATTTTAAATTCCCTTATCAATTTGGTAACTTACGAAACATACACCCATGAAATAATTATCATACAATGATGATGTAAATATTAATAAATTAAATTATATTATAGAATGAATACAATCATGGTCATTACACACACAACATGCAATAAATAAGTGGTGAACAATGCAAATCTCACAGAATTAAAAGTGAGATAAGAAGCCCCTTAATTTGTACTTTTTTCTTGGTAGATGGTAGGTCAACCTCCTGTAAAATGGTGAAATAAATGTTCTTTAATTACACAACAATCATTTACATTAATATGATATCATATATGATCTTTTAACATTGATTTGTGATTAATATCTTAGTATTATCGTCGTTTCGGGTGTTAACGGATTCATTTTCCTTTATATTACTTGTTATACGAGTCTTATTTGTTATGGATGGGATGTATATTATTCATATCCATAATTATATCATGTCTCTAAAAATTATTTTTATTCATCAAATAAAATTTATTTTTTGAATGGATACGATGGGGAATGAATCTCATCGCGTTTGTGGAGACGGTAGTCCATACGTACGCACGAGCGACAATATCATTCTTTTGATATTAAAATAATATATAATTGGATGGTATATCATATAGACAGAATCATTATCATGTTATATTTATTATTTACATGAATTGTACATCATTATTATACCCATCTAAATAATAATATATTGAATAACAATTACACCACGACTTGGAGACGCTAGGCCGTTTGTACGCACGTATGGTGACATGTCATTAAAGGGATGGATAGAATAATAGATTTTGTTGTTCTATATTTATAATAAAATCACAGAATATAGAATATACTGGAGTTATTATTTTATAAATGGAATAAAAATGAAGAAGAAGTTGAAGAATAAAGGAACTTGAAAAATGGTGGTGAAAACATTACCTCTTCTTCGGGTTCTTTCTTTTGATTTGATCAAAATGGCTCCATAGGATGGCTTTATGATCAAACTAAGCCCGGTAGGATGAAGTGAGGGAAGTTGGGAGGATATTTGGGTGGATTATGTCCAATCCAAATGACTTTGAATGTGTGAATTAGTGAGAAGGGGGGTGCCCTTTTATAAGAGTGGTAAGGGGCATTGTTGGAAAAGCTAGAAATATTATTTTATAATATATTCATATTCGGTTTCTAATGGATCCAATGTAGATTATTTAAAGGTTAAGGTGGGGATGGGTCTAAAACCACTCAAAAATATAATTTATATAGTTTTGGGTCATTATATTAACCATATGTATTAGTTTTATCTCTTAGTTAATTAGTTTGACACTTACCATGTCACATTGTATTTTTATATTATATAGTTAATAAACTTACTATATACCTCCAAGCGACCCCAAAGTGGTCCATTAATGATACACCTATCATGGTATAAGTATCTTGGCCTAAACTTAGATTTTTATGAATTTTATTATCAATTAACAATATAATATTTGTTTTAAAAACTCTTTTATGTATATTTTGACCCTATTCAATAATAGATTTTTTAAAAGTCTTAAAAACTTTATTAATTCGAAACAAATTCATTTAAGAAATACTATAATGTCATACTATGCAAGAAAATTCACATATGTCATAAAAAATTTCAATGTATATTAATTTTAACATTTATAATACCAATTATTTGATTCTTTCATTAATAAGGAAAAATCGGCATCATTATTGTCTCATAAATAATATTAATTATTAAATGTTTAAAAATTATAAATAAAATACCATTATATAGGAAATATTTTTAGCTTTATAATTAATATTTATAGTCTAAAATATAACTTATATAACACTATGTAATTTTTTTTCTAAAAGATATATGCTTATGTCATTTTTGTATTTATTTTAACTTAATTAATATAAAGTGACATTATCACTTACAAGTGGATCCATGGGGTACCATAATCGACCCAAAGATTTCCATGGTCATACATGTATCAACAAATAAGGTTAGGACACGTTTTAGGGTAATTTATTATCATTATAATATTACTTGTTTACCCTTATTTATCGGATTTACCCTTACTATGGTAAATAAAATATTAACCGAAGTAATTATTCAAAATTTATAAAAATAAAATTTACCTATCTACACAATTTTGACATAATGATTCCAAATATGGAATCCATTTTTCCAAATTCAAAATACAGAAGTGGCAGAAATTAATTTAAAATTAATTCCCACTGTCAAAATAAAAAGCGTGTTTTTAAGATATAATAACTATCAAAAGATTGACAATTGTTTATGTCCAGTTTAAATGTGAAATAACGTCCAATGACCAATATTTTATTAAATAGAAAAAATATATTCTAAATATACTATAAACCCACTCAAAATCATAATTTATTACTATTGATTGTTTCGATTGAAAAAGTTTTTTTTAAGTAATATTTAGTAATTTTCACTATTCATCAAAATATGAAAGTTATCCAAAAGTACCAAAATTTCACCCTAGGCTAATTTTGATACTCCAAATCCAAAAATGAAGTCAATTTTAAAAGATAAAATGTATAAAATTTAAAAAAGTAGGTATTACTATTCATAAAAGATAATTTTATTGGTTGTGGTGTGTTAGAATCTCGAAGTTGCGTACAATGCAATACATTTCATTATTCAAAGGGAAACATACTATGGAAGATTGGGGGGTTACATTATACCCTCCTTTAATAAATTTCATCCTTGCAATTTTTAAATTTCGGATTGAGAATATAATGGAAAATCCCACATCGGAAAAAGAGTCAATAAAACTATCACTTTAAAAGAAAGAAAGAGAGGTAGAAAGGTCACCCAAGATAACCCATACCAGGATTCCATGTAGGAAAACATGGATATGGATGATAAAATAAGTGTCTTGTTATGATGGGGAGGGATAGAAAACATGATCAGGATAAAGTTAACAATAAGAAAACCACAAACATGTGTTGTGACAAACGGTCATTAGTCTCTCAGTACGAAAAGTAAACAAACAACATTTTTTTGTTTTAAGTTAGATTACATAAGGACGAGGAATTAATTTATGATATTTACTAAGAACATAAAGATATATACTTACTTTTTAAGTATAGTTTCATTCTTTAATAAATTTATACCACTAACTCAATTTTTTTTTGAACAATGAGTATTCAAGAAGACTTGGTCACACTGGAAGAGCTTCTATAGAATAACATGCTCAATGTAGGATAAACTATATATTTACCTTGTATTTAGAGATTAATCAAAACCAAAAAAGGTTAGTATAAGATATGATGATCCACCAAATGGATATTCCATTAGAGAAATAAAACACTAATCTTAATTTCTAAAATTAAACAAACAATACCCCCAATGTTAAATAAATACCATTCAATAATAAATTGTCCTTAAAATACTTCAATATAATCCAAACTAATATTGAAACCCAAAACTTAGACGAATTTGGTTATGTAGTCTTCCACGTTAAATTGTATCACCAAATGACATCTACTACTCTTAAAGTCACATACTTAAAAGTGATTAAACTAATCACATATTCTCTATTATAGGTTGATCATTTCCATAAATAACCCAAATTACTATAAATACACAATAAAAACATAGATAAAAATACACCATTAATCCTCAAATAAAATACCATAGAATTCTATTTTCTTGGAGAATATAGCGTTTCCAACAAAGAGAAAATCTTCCAAAATAACATTCATCACTTAATCACAAAATCATTTTATTTTACTATGTTTACCCATTTGATAAGACATTAGATCCCATATAAACTTATTATAGATAAATAAAATCATTAAAATAAAAATAATAGTCATACTAACCAGGGACTTCACATAGTCCAGTGGTAGGTGATAAATCTCAATCGCACTTTGGTTGTGGGTTTGATTCCCACAGCTTTGTCCGATGTGACGGGTTGTTACACGGTATGCGTGTTGTCCCTTTTCAAAAACTATGTTTTATAACATTCCCAAAATGAGATAAATTCCTCCAAATAACCACCACATAATTTAACCACAAATGTTATCTCATACCTTTCATTTTCTTCCCAAATTATAATAACTTGTAATTGCCTCAAACCCAATGATCATATAAAAACAAATGGTTATTTATAACTATATCCACAAGAGAAAAGATAATTCTTCCTCCAAAATCATTCTCACCAGGAAAACTGCTGGGTTACAAATAAAATAGAAAATTATTCCAAAGTAAACCCATCAACAAGGAGAACTAATACTTTTTAAAATTTTATCCAACAATTTGTTTCCACATATCTTCTTCTTTGACCAAGAAAATATCCTATATAATTGGGCATTCACTTGAGTAATGGCCAGGTCCCCTACATTTATGGAAAATGACTGTAAATGGATTCTTGGGACCATTTTTATCTTCTTCCATAGTACTCTTCATTTTTCTTCTTCAATTCATCAGTTTATGTCCTTCCTTACCGCACGTAAATCATTTATTTGTCCCATTGAGACACTTTCCCGGGTGTCTCCTTCCACTTTTCTTGCATGATGTAAATTGAGGATTCTTTTCTCCATTGAATCCATTGCTGGAGCTCTTATCATTCAACTCTTTTCTCTTCCTTGTTGAGTCCGAGAGTTGGTTAATATATATGTTGTTGATCATATTTTTTGAAAACTGATTTGGCATGAACAAGATATCTTTCACGTCTATCAACACTCCATTTTTTTGCTAATTTTCACCATTGTTCCCACCTTGTAAATTATTCTCAAAGTTACTAGGACTTCCATGGAATCTAGCCATTAAATAAAACCAGAAAGCATTGTGTGAGTAACAATAGTCATAAAATCATTTAAAGAATATCATGTCACCATATTCACAATTTGAAACACATTAGGATTAACTAAGGTCATTTAATCTCATCTTATATATAATACATCAAATTAGTTTGTAATGAAAATGTAAATTATCCTCATCATATCACCCGGGAGTGTCGTAACCAAGAGTATAGCAATGC
Organism: Viscum album; assembly: GCA_963277665.1. Classification (NCBI taxonomy): domain Eukaryota; kingdom Viridiplantae; phylum Streptophyta; class Magnoliopsida; order Santalales; family Viscaceae; genus Viscum; species Viscum album. The sequence continues at coordinate 1,697,907,436 of OY728138.1, read as the reverse complement.
CTATTGTCATGCACCAGTTCCCGTTCAAGTCTAGATCAAAGCGGCGTTTTTAGGTTTTACTCCTAGGTACATTTGTGCGAGAGCCACCTCTACCTGATCGTATCCAGACAACGATGTATTTCTTGGAAAACTCAAAAAATATCTACAATACCAAAATTCTAGGAAGTTCTTTTATACTAATCCTCAATGACTATCTTAGGGCTATGTTCTCTAATCAGAGTTTATCTAAATCTAGATCCCAATGTATATAAAAAACTTCCTCTGATACCAACTGTAACACCCCTAACCTAGTTACCCAAATTCGGTGCATTATTACATAACATTGGCATGATCACAAGAAAGATCAAGTCTCAAAAGACCGATTAGTTTAGTAGCCTTGGAAACAGTAGATATATTCATTACATCATAAGGTGAAAAAACTACAACAACATCTTGTCTTCATATCCCCTCATAATATCCTTATAGTTCATTCATAAATAACTTCTTCTCATCCTAGGAATAATAAAACATTGAAAGGGGTGATCTCAGATGCTCCGTAAGGATAAAAATATAGCAGAAGCTTTTATAGATAAGCATAAACACATAAGGCAATGTGTAACTAAAACAAAAGCCTTTTAAACATCAACTTAAGCATAATATGGAAAAGATAAAATTAAATAATTACATTTACTTACTCACATGGATATTCTACAAGTCTAATAATCACTTGAAATATCAATAACCACTTTCATAAAGATGGAATGAATAATGCCAGACTATCATAACATCATAGCCAAGGCCTCGTGCCATGACTACAATTAAGATTTTTTCATGGCCTCATTCCAAGACACTAGTTTGTCTCATGAGATCGACCGATGCATCGAGGAGCTATAGTGGGCTCCACCCATCACTTACTAAGTCAAATTCATTCCACATATGAAAAGATTTAAATATAACATAAATATTCGTATTAAAACTAGCATATGAAATGTAAATACTTGATCCACAAACCATGAATGGTATAAAAATATCACATCCACTATTAAAAATAACTCATTTGATACAACATGGAAGATTGTATTTTATCAGATAAACCTCAATCTATAATAATAAAGGATATTTACATAGATGAAAATAATCATCAAAACTATTAGAGAGAAATATCCCCCTTTTTCTTGAAATCATTTAAAAGTCACACTATTTGTCAAGAAGCCATTTCATAATAGATTTTTGAATGAAAGTGTCCTATACCACTTTTAAAATTTTAAAATGAGTTTTTATTTTAAAAAATTAATGTCCATATAAATAAATCCTTAAATCCATTTTTAAAACATGGAAATTAATGATAAAGATTTAGAAGAATATGTCTTTAAAACATTAAAAATGATATTTAAGTTAGAGTTTCTAACCAAAAGAGAGACACTTGAATACAATAATTGAGGTAATAATAACATTTTAAAATCATGAGAATAAAGGGATTCATGATATACTATGTCAACTTACATTATATACACCACATAAAAGTGATTTGGTGTATAACAACAAATAAGTCTCAATGGGATGTAAATTTAGATTAAGTCTCTTATAAAGAACAGTTACTTAGGTTAAAGATAAATAAATGACATAATTATGTGTGAAAAATATAAATACACTTAATATGATTGGATATTTAGTGTAAATAAATCATAGGACATTCACACATATTCTTTTAAAAACAACACCAATGAATTAGATTTTTAACTCAATAAATGGAGATTGAGTTAAAATTACTCTTATCAAGTTCATATCGATGACTTGAGAATTTTTCAATGGAGTGATTATGTGTATCAAAATTATATCCACAGAAAGGGGAGTGGAAATTATGACATAAGAAAATGAATAGTGATTCCACACATAATCTTGGTGTAAAATAATCAATGAAGTATGCGTAAAGCCGAATGAATGGAAATTGAAATTTAAATTTCCCTTATCAATTTGGTAACTTATGAAACATACACCCATGAAATAATTATCATACAATGATGATGTAAATATCCATTAATTAAAGTATATTACATAAGGAATACAATCATGGGAAGTACACACACCACATGCAATAAATAAGTGGTGAACAATGGAAATCTCATGGAATTAAAAGTGAGATAAAAAGCCCCTTTGTAATTTTTTATTTGGTAGATGGTAGGTTAAAATCATGTATAATGGTTAAATAATAGTTATTTAATTACACAAGAATCGTTTACATTAATATGATATCATATATGATCTTTTAACAATGATTTGTTAATAATATCATTGTATTATCGTCGTTTCTGGTGTTAACAGATTTGTTTTAGATTATATTATTTGTTATGAGAGCCATATTTGTTATGTATGGGATGTATATTATTCAACTATATAATTATATCATGTCTCTAAAAATAATTTTTATTCATCAAATAAAATTTAGTCTTGAATGGATATGATGGAGAAGGAATCTCATCATGTTCGTGGAGACGGTAGTCCGTACGTACGCACGAGCGACAATATCATTCATTTGATATTAAAATAATATATAATTGGATGGTATATCATATAGAAATAATCATTATCATGTTATATTTATTATTTACATGAATTATATATCATTATTATACCGATCTAAATAATAATATATTGAATAACAATTACACCACGACGTGGAGACGGTAGGCTGTACATACGCATGTATGGTGACATGTCATTCAAGGGATGGATAGAATAATCAATTTTGTTGATATATATTAATAATAACATCACAGTATATAGAAGATACTGGTGTTATTATTTTAGAAAAGGAATAACAAAGAATAATAATATGAAGAAGAATGGAACTTGAGAATGGGTGGTGAAAACATTACCTCTTCTTCGGGTTATTCATTTTGATTTGATCAAAAGGGATCCTTAGGATGGATTTATGATCAAAATAAGGCCTCTAGGATAAAGTGAGGGAATTTGGGAGGATATTTGGGCAGATGGTGGCCGAGCCAAATGGATTTGAATGTGTGAATTAGTGAGAAGGGGGAGTGCCCTTTTATAAGAGGGGTAAGGGGCACCTTTGGAAAAGCTAGAAATATTATTTTATAATAAATTCATATTCGGTTTCAAATGGCTCCAAAGTGGATTATTTAAATTTTAATGTGGTTAGGGGTCTAAAACCACTCATAAAATAGAATTTAGACAGGTTTTGGTCATTATATTATCCTTATTTTTATTTTTAACTCTTAGTTAATTAGTTTGACACATACCATGTCACTTTGTATTTTTATATTATATAGTTAATAAACATACTATATACCTCCAAGAGACCCACAACTGGTCCATTAATGATACACCTATAATGATATATGTCTCTTTTCCAAACTTTATATTTTTAGAAATTTAATATCAATTTATAATATAATATTTGTTTTAAAAACTCTTTTATGTGAATTTTGACAGTATTCAATAATTTTTTTTGTTAAAGTCTTAAAAACTTTATTAATTAGAACCAAATTCATTTAATAAATCATATAATCTCATATTAATCAATAAAATTCATGTATGTCATCAAAACATTCAAATTATATTAATTTTAACATTTATAATACTAATTATTTGATTCTTTCATTAATAAGGAAAATACTGCATCATTATTGTGTCATAAATAATATTACATATTAAATGTCTAAAAATAATAAATAAAATAAAATTATGTAGGAAAATTTTTTATATTTATAATGAATATTTATAGTCTAAAATACATTATATATAACCCTATTTATAAATTTTTTTTCTAAAAGATATATGCTTATGTCATTTTTGTATTTATTTTAACTTAATTAATATAAAGTGTCATTATCACTTACAAGTGGCTTCATGGGGTCCCAAAATCAACCCAAATATGTCCACGGTTAGAAATTAATCAACTAATAAGGATAGGACACATTTTAGCATAATTTAGTATTATTATTATATTAATTGTTTACCCGTATTTACGGGATTTAACCTTTATCCTTGGTAAACAAAATATTTACCGAAGTAATTATTCAAAATTTCCATAAATAAAAGTTACCTATATATACAATTTAGGCATCCTGATTCAAAATATGGAATCCATTTTTCAAAATTCAAAACATAGAAGTGGCAGACGTTAATTTAAAATTAATTCCCGCTATCAAGACAAAAAACGTGTTTTTAAGATATAATAACTATCAAAAGATTGACAATTGTTTATGTCCGGTTTAAATGTGAAATTATGTCCAATGACCAAAATTATATTAAATGGTAAAAAAATATTCTAAATATACTTTAAATCCACTCAAAATCATAATTTATCACTATTGATTATTTCGATTAAAAAGTTGTTTTTTACTAAAATTTAGTAATTTTCACTCTTCATCAAAATATGAAAGTTCTTCGAAAAGTACCAAAATTTCACCCTAGGCTAATTTCGATATTCCAAATCCAAAAATGAAGTCCATTTTAAATGATAAAATGTATAAAATTTAAAAAAAGTAGGTATTACTATTCATAATGGCTAGTTTGATTCGTTGTGGTGTGTTAGAATCTCGAAGTTGCGTACAATGCAAGCCATTGCATTATTCAAAGGGAAACGTAATGTGGAAGCCTGGGTTGTTACACATACCCCACCACTTCATCCAAATCTCTATTACCCATATTTATTCCTACCTCGGCTGCTACATCCTGATGAGCTCATGCTGATACACCTCTTCACTACTCCTGGCAGTAACCGGGTAACTAACAATGTGTTATCCCTAACATCAATGTTACCTCTAGGGGTTGCACCAATCTGATCAACTGTAGTCAGTGTTATGAGCTATCTGATCCATATATTCTATACGTTAAACTCGCGACATACCCTGTTTCAAACATGGGAAAATTAGGTAAACCTCAGAGACATGCAGATGGAATATAATTCTGCACATTCAACGTGGGATTCCTCGGAAATCCTCACCCTCGAAAAGCCCCATCATAAGGGGAATAAACCCAGATGTTCCAGTGTTCCAAAATCTAAACATGTCCGTGATTTACAACATGACTACTCCCCCGGCTGAAGCTTTCTGCCCTGATCGGACCCTTTGGAATGTCCTGATAGAAGTAGTGTAATTAACCAGATTCTACAAAGAAATGGCACTGGGAAGAGTTTCATGAACAATATCTTAATCTATAAGGTTGACCCAGACTATGTGACGAGTTCTGAGGAGGAATCCATGGAAGGAGGAAATAACATCCCATAATCCCGTATCATTCAAGGAGAAAAACTTCCCTAAATAATCTACAGATGTCACCCACCATTTGAAAGAAGGAATGCTGGGAAACAACAAGTGCGTCCCTGTACTCAAATAGATTGGCGGGCACGCCCTGATGAAACTGTCGGAAACAGAAATGGTAGACCAAACATGAATTTATTATCCTCAATGTGGTTATTGGTAGCATTCAAGACATCAGTGGACTAGTGTGTCACCCGATCCATCTATCTGGCTCTAGGTCCCTCCAATAAAATAGTGGGCCTGGCGTGAAACCCACGATATGTTGGGGTAGTTAATATTTGGATATCCAGTTCTATGATGTTGTCAGTGTGGATCCTTTTACCTGCCCTGTAATATGGAATGGAATTGGGGAATTGAACGTCGTTTTCCTTATTTCATCACTAATGGTTTAATCTCCATGCCTTCCGGGACCCAAGCTGTCGTAACAGGAAACTGATCACCACCTACCCACTGATGTATGGGAAGTGCTAACGTGGAAATCATGCATGGTGCCACCACCTCTACAATAGATTCCATACCCATAGTTGTTGGGATCCCACACCCCGTATCCCTGTCAGAGATTGTTCAACGATGGGTGATTAATGACCTCGTCCACCGATTTGAGGAGGTAAGAATTATCCCAACTCGAGAAATGGACCACCAAGATTTAGAGGCATCTACACCCCATCACCAATGCCGCCCCCAAGGGCCATGCAGGGAGCCACACTCCCCACTCTGACGCACAACCTTTTCAGGAGCCTCTTCCAGAAACACTTCTATGAATTCCTCTTATATACTGGTGAGGTGGGGGATGTTCAGGACTGCCTGACTAGGATCCCATTCCCAGGGCTCCCATGGAGGGCCCCCACTAGGCAGTGCTAGCATAGCCACCCGGCCCCACAAGTCGAGGAGCTGGTAAGCTATGCGTCTGCACCGCTGGACCCGGTCTAGCTGGACCGATACCAGTGTCAGGCACATGTCGAGGAGGATTCCCAGTAAGGGGAGTAAAAGTCAAGAACTATCATGGCCCGTTACACCAGCAAAATATATCATCAGTTCCCAGTCTATTCCGAGTAGGGGCATGCAGACATATAGCCTAGATCAAGGCCCTAATCTCCCCATGGGTAGACTGGGTCGACTCTCTTGGTTGAAGGCATAGGTAGTGTCTGACGCTGGCTAACCCACGACAATGTTGCCCATTACTGAGGTCCCCCCCCCCGTATAGGAACAATTGAAAACACATATCCTACCCTCTCTCAAGCTTGTCATGGAGGTCTGCCCCATGCCCCCTTCAATCCAAGCAAGGGTCATCCGCATGACAAAGACACTCTGTACGGGAGTCTCTCCCATGCTCATTACATCGGGTATGGGGTTGTTCCTCTTGCCAAAGGCCATCAACGTGGATATATTACACATCCGATCAATCTCCATCATGGAGTCCTCCCCCATGTCCACACAACAACTGGAGAAGGTCCTCCTCACCTCAGCAATCAGAGGAGTGCAAGTCAGCCTAACTTCATTGGAACCCTTCATGGAGTTCCTACCCACGGTCGTCTTGACTAGTATGAGGACTCTCCTTGCGATGACAAAGCCAGGGAAAATAAGCATGGAGGTCCAACCCATGCTCCAACTAGATTCAGCGGAGGTCCTACCCGCTCCAGCTCTTTATGCGGAGGTTCACTCTGCACATCAGTCAGTGGAAATAGAGGTCCTCCCCATGTTCCCTTTGATATTTTCTTAGATGCTCCTCACACTCCGGCTCATTCATGCCGAAGCCATCTCCCTCATAGCACCAGTTTGGCCGAAGTACTTCCTCACACTAGGGATCTACCCTTTCTTGAAGAACAAGACAAGGAAAAGAAGGAGGGTCATCACTACCAACTAAAGAATGTTGAGAAGTTTCAGACAGAGATTAAACATTTCTGCATCTCTGATTCTGAAGAGGAATATGACTTGGCAATGGATCTGTCGCCTCGATACTTCGTGTCAAGTTCCGAGGAAGGAACAAAGAGCATCAGCCTCATACTTCCAAAATGTAAGGTCCACTGGATCCATGCCTCCATCCAATGATACACATGGATTCTCCCCATGGAATGACCATGAAATCACCACAATCCTTCCCAGAAACACTCTATACCTCAACTAGAGATCACATAGAGTTATTCTCGGGACCGATGACGGAGGAGCAATAGCAGGGCCCACCGACATCAACCATAGTCCATGCGCAAGAAACCATGGTCGCCAACCCATCATATTGCAATGTTCTAGCCAAGTCACTACACTCTTCAGAGGATAGCCTGAGAAGCAGTGGTTTGTTAGCCCGCTCACTATATTCTACATGGGCCAACCTACCGCCCCAACGGTCTGCCTCAGTACAGATTCTAGTTCCTCAGCCACCCCCCGTTGGCGAGTGGGGCAACCAAGGTCCAGACCCCGATTCTGGACTAAGGAAGTTGTGGGATATTCTCGTAGCAGACCATTTCCCGTATATGTTTTGGATAGATGGAGCACCGAATTTTATTGTGCTAGAAGCTCTCACCTAGGAGGATGTTTAATTCTTTCACAAAACCCTCTAGGAAACACATTTTATTCTTCGTCATCAACAAGTGGCCTACCCCAAGATTTAGTCACACATTGAAGATGTTGGCCAACAATGTCGTATGGTTGATTTGGCTGCACTTACCGTGGCCCTGCGCCCTGAGTCACCAAACTGCCATAGCATCCTCCAAAAAAGATTAATTCAGATCATTAATGTGCTCCGTAGGATTATCATAGAGCCCCCCAAGTAAAAATCCATTGAAGGGGGAAGTACGCAGCCCCCCATTTTAGTTCTATCTAGTGCCAACCTGATTTTTCAGGCGACATAAAGGATATGCTTCCAGGTAGGGTCGCGGTTAACATGGACGACTAGTCAAGGGCTGAGAAGGAGCTAGAAATTCTTGGAGAGGACTTACCCTTGATGGAGTATCACACCTACTGGATCTGTTGGGAATGAGTACTCTTCAATAGAGAAATCTAATAGGTCTTCATGTTCCCATCGAGGCATTGGTCCTCAGCCAAAATCCCAAAAAGGGTAAGGAGCACCTCAAAGCCGTCAAACCCTCAAACTATTCTGGGTTAGTGCAGAATCTGCAAGACGATCCCGGAAAAGCTATGTTGCATTATCAACTCACCAAACACAAGAATATGGTCGACGAACTTCATGCTAAAGGCATTGGGGAGTGACAACTAGACTATGGTGATCCTCGACCGGGGGACAAAGGGTAGACACAACGTCCCCCAACGAATTTCCTCTAGGTGACCCCAACCATCCTGCCCATGCAGACAGGGTTGAGGCTAGGACTTATGGATAGGGGAAGCAGTTTGTGTCGCCAAATCCACAGAAGTGGTGTGACTATCTTCATGACCTAGATCAGGTCCCCCCACCTCCCCCACAAGTCGTTTCATGAGCCTCTCCATGAGCCGTCGGTCCTGCATATCATGTTAAAGAACCCGCCAATGAACTGGTTGTTAGGGATCCCTGTCAAATAGGAACCCCCACCCAGACAATCTAATGGCAGCACTCATTTCCCACCTTGAGGCATTGAAGATTCGAAAATTTCCAATCCCTCCATATAGAAAGATGTATCATGTGTGGGTGGATGATATCACAACACCCCTGGTTTTTTAAATCCCACCATCTCTCCCTTTAATGGGATGGGGGTCCCACTACAACATCTAGCCCATTTCATTTCAATACGTGGGCCCATGTTTGGAACCACAACGCAGTAGGATGCCACCAAATGCTGGTGTTCTATACAGATATAGGAAGGTCCTGCATTTGTCTTGTTCATGAAGCTACCCATTGTATCAATATCCAGCACGGAAGACCTCCATAGGAAATTTATTTACCAGTTCAGTTCCACTGCTCTAAAGACGTGCATTGCAGACCTTTTCAAGTGAATATAGAGGCCCGATGATGGCACCACACACTTTATCACCCAGTGGAAAGGGCTAACATACTTTCTTTACATGACACTAACATAGGAGAAACAAGTTATGATGTGTGTAGGGAATTTCAAGACACAACTGGTCCCCTCTATTATCACCTAGAACTACCCTGCAGATTTCGAGACTTCTCTGATAAGGCCCAGCGCCTCATAGAAGCCTTGCAACAGGCCAGCCAGACATGTCTGTCGCCTCCTTCAATACTTGTGAGAAGGGCCACAAGGATTGAGCTCACTGCGGTGGCCAAAATAGAGGTTCCCAAACAACGAGAATTATTACCGGTAGAGCCACCTTCACAACCTCATAAGGGCCCTCCACCTCAGGCACAACCTCCGGCCCAG